>OX596232.1:57440116-60360465 GCA_951394345.1 Salicornia ramosissima | reverse complement strand
CGACACTAACATTAAAAAAAAAAAAAAAAAACCGACCTCATTTGTACCGGTTCATATAAAACCGGAACAAATATTAACTTATTTGTTCCTGTTTTGTCTGAACCGGTACAAATAAGTATTATTTGTACCGGTTAAGATAAAACCGGAACAAATAAGTTAATATTTGTTCCGGTTTTATCTTAACCGGTACAAATAAGTGCTTTTTTGTTCCATTTATATAATAACCGGTACAAATACATATTATATGTGCCGGTTTATACAAAACCGGAACAAATACGGGGTAACAAATATGATTTTTTCCACTAGTGTGTAAACTGTGCGGCCAGCTGCATTGTTTCAAATGGTGCGGCCGTTTTTAGGGGTTACAAAGTCTTTAGTGGGGTTACAAACTATTTTTTGGGGTTATAAAGTGTTTTAATGGGGTTACAATATATTTTTTGGGGTTACAAAGTGTTATTTTGGAGAAACTGTGGGGTTACAAAGTGTTATTTTGGAATTACAAAGAGTTTTTGGGGTTACAAAGTCTTTTTTTGGGTTACAAAGTGTTTATGTGGGATTACAAAGTATTTTTTGGGGTTATAAAGTAAGGTTACAAAGGTTTTTTGGTTTTAGTGGGGTTACGAAGTATTTTTTGAGTTATAAAGTATTTTTTGGGGTTACAAGTGTTTAAATGGGGTTACAAAGTGTTAATTTGGAGTTACAAAGTATTTTTTTGGGGTTACAAAGTGTTTAAGTAATATTACAAAGTGTTTTTTGAATTTAGAAAGTATTTAAGTGGGGTTACAAAGTGTTTAATATAGTTACAAAATTTTTAAATGGGGTTACAAAGTATTTAAGGACTTTGTAACCCCGTACAAAAATTAACTTTGTAACCCCCTATTTATCGAATTATGATCCTCTCAATTTCCTTTTCTCCATTTCCTATCTTAGGATTTTAACACCTAATTTGACATTAAAATAAAATTTGCAAAAAATCATTTTATCTCCCCTTTCATATATTCTCAACCATTGAGTAGAAAATGGAAAGGATCTTGACTCCTATTTATCAGCGCGCCGCACTATTACTAAATGGTGCTACCAGTTGCACCAAAAACTCCCTATTAAATTTATTATTATTTATCACACCATTATTGTCATCTATATGAATTCACATTAGACAAAAAAAAATCAATTATGAAGTTTATAAATAATAACGAAATACAATTTATAATAATAATTGACCCGGGGCATTGCCCGAGCCAAAATACTAGTTATTTAAAGGAAATCTGATTATTTTGCATATACCAATGATAATAAGAGTTCGTTTGGTTCAACACGAGGACTTAAAAGTCTTTTTTTTATTTATGGAAAATAAATTTTCTTATTAATTTTCTACAAAATTGTTATTTGTGTTTGGTTGTGTTAAATTTGATTGAATATTAGAAACGGACCTGGACAACCCAATATGGAAGATAAGAGTTAGATCACTTACAAGCCATAAGAGGTTCCTTCCTAAAATCAATTGGTAATAGGAGGAGTAATTCTTAGAATTATAAGTTAGGTTAGTCTCCTCATCTTCCGATGTGGGACACTCACTAGTGCACCATATGTCCATATGGGGTTCAATAGTTTGACCATAGAAAATTGAAATTGACACAAAAATCTTTATTCATCGAGGGGGAGTTAGGTGATTAATTTCTTACATTTCATAAGAAAGTATATTTCCCTTGGAATTTTGATTTCATGTACCTGTATAACGAGTTTTCTCTACAACCAGCCGCACGGTTAACAAACCATGCAACTACATTCATTCAATTAAAAACACATCTCCAAAGTATCCAAATATTTTTCCATCAATCATAGTAGGACAGAGGAAAAAACAATTTTTTTTAAAATTTTTCTCAAAGGTATTTTTTTTACAAAAAATATAATTATAAAAAATAAAATCTAAACACCAAAATTCCTATTTTTTAATACTCTATAAATAAAGAACCATATTGATATATTTTTTGACATTAAAATTTTAAAATTGTCGCCACTTTGTAACCCCACTTAAACACTTTAATTTGTATCCCAAATAACACTTTGTAACCCCAAAAAATAATTTGTAACCCCAAATCACTACAAGAAACTCACACAACGAGGGCAACTTATCATGATTAAAAAGAGCAATATGAGTATCGTTTTACTTAATAATGCCTACAAGGGCAATTATTTCTGCACTCATTGATATTAACAATGAAGACAATATGATTATTTTGCCCTCTTAGACTTTTGAAACTTTGCCCTATTTGACAATAAATAAAGTGTTTAAATCAAGGAAAGCAAAATGTATTGCCTTTGTTGATGATCAATGAAGGCAATTTTGTTTGCCCTTTTTGAATTGAATCAAAGAGGGCAAAACATCTAAAATTGTCTTTGAAACCTAATACAACGGGGTTACAAGGGCAACATGAGGGCAATCCTAAAATTGTCATTATAACCTAAGAAGACAAATTTTGTATCAAATAGGACAATTATAATTATCCTTCTTGAACACATTTTTTGTAGTGAATAAATACTTTGTGACCCCAAAATACTTTGAACTTCACTTAAACACTTTTGTAACCCCGCTTTGTGACCCCAATAAAACACTTTGAACGCCACTTAAACACTTTGTAACCCCAAAAAATATTTTGTAACTCCACTTAATTAAACATGTTGTACCCCCAATAAAACACTTTGTAATCCCTACTTAAACACCTTAAAACCAAAACTAATTAAACTACTTTGTAATCCCATTTAAACGCTTTGTAACCCCCACTTACACATATTATAACCCCAATAAAACACATTGTAATCCCACTTAACCCAATAAATACTTTGTAAACCCCCTAAATCACTTTATAACCCCATAGAAGCACTTTGTAACCCAATAAACATGCTTAGTAACCACATAAAAGCACTTTATAACCCCATAAACGTACTTTGTAACCCCATAAACATACTTAATAACCACATAAAAACACTTTGTAACCTCATAAACGTACTTTGTAACCTCAATAAAACACTTTGTAACCTAAACAAAACACTTTATAACCTGCTTAAACGCTTTGTAACCCATAAAAATACTTTGTACCCCTAACAACACACTTTTAAAAAACAAAATCAACACAATTGAACACTTTGTAACCCCACTACAACACTTTGTAACCCTAATAAAACACTTTGTAACCGCAATAAAATCGAAGTGAGAAAGAGAGAGAAAGAAGTGAGAAAAGAAAAAAAAATGGCGGTTGAGTGAGAATAGAAGAGAGAGAAATAAAGAGACCTGCATTTATGACATTTTTTCATAAAACAATCAAAGGAAAATGGATTTTTAAAACTGGCCAAAAATGGTTGTATGGTTGCAAATCACAATTGTATGGTTTGGAACCATACAACATGCCTTAAATAAGAATTTTTGGTGCCTGTATTATTTCATGCTAACCAACAATAAAAACAATTGACTATTTTCTAGAAATTTGTCCAACCAAACGACCTCTAATTTATATTATGTTTAGTCGTCAACCAATTTTAATTACCTACTACCTTTATAATAGGCTAGGTGTAATAAATATTATTTGTGATATATATAATATTTATTTGTTATGACTGATTTATTGCACATGTAGTATATAAATCATTCTCTATCTATTTTTTTCAAAATTAAAAGACCACATTATCATTATCTTATTCTTTAACCTTTTTTAAAGAAAAAAAAATTACTTTTCCCTATCAACCCCATATACTTTTAAAAAAAAAGGTGGATATGCTCTTTTTATCACTACTTTTGATTATTTAAAAGTTCTTCATTCTATATAGTTCATCTATCTATTAAAAACGGAGGAATTAGGTTCCCTATACTGGTGAGCATGGATTGGATATTCGATCCGAAATGCAATTTTGAATCGCATATCCGATATTTAAAATTTTGGAAATCCAAATTCGAATTGAAATTTTCGGGTATGCAATATTCGAAAATTTATTTCCGGATCGGATAACTTAGGATATTCAATATAAATTACAAATGTTGGATATTTGCCTATTTGGATATACAAATATCGATAATATAATGTCCGAATATCTGATATCCAAAATATCTGTTTTCTTAGTTTTTTTTTTTTTTTTTTAAAAAAAATTTTGAATGTTGGGATATCATAATTAATCTGATATCCAACAATTGTTAAATCAATATCCGAATTGGTATCCAATTTCATATTGGATTTCTGATCTAAAATAAGTTTTTATACTTCCTCCATTACATTTTAATTGCAAAAAATAATAGATATATTTTGTGAGAGATAAAATACTCATTTGTTGAAGATGGGTGCTGGAAGCTTGAACTCGTCTCTCAATTATTCAACCCATAGGAGGTTCGTGAGATTATCAAAATCCCCCTCCCATCCTACCATGTGGATGATAGTTGGACATGGCATTTCACGAAGAATGGCACCTACTCTGTTAAGAGTGCGTACTTTCTGGGAATAAGAGGAAGATGCAACAACAGGGCCTCATCCTCGGCAGCCCCACAGAGTGATATTTGGAAGAAAACCTGGAAGCTCAAATTACCTCAAAAGATTCGACTCTTTGCCTGGAAGATTATGCACAATAGTGTTCAAACAAAGGTCAACCTTTGCAAGAGGGGCATTAATAATATTGATCCAATGTGTTCGATGTGTGGTGAGCATGAAGAAACAATGGCACACTGTTTTTTCAATTTCCCCGAGTCAGCAATGATATGGAGAGTTTCAAGTCCTCGACTAGAGGCGAGACCCGACAATGATGTTTTGCTCTCGAATTGGCTTGGTGCTCTGTTGCAGAATTATCGAGAGGAAGGTTGGTGGCGAGTTTTCTGGAGTACTATGTGGGGTATCTGGCTATGGTGGAATGCGTGGCATTTTTTGAACATGAGGTGGCGGGTTGAAGATATTCTGAACAAGAGTATGAGCCTAATAGGGGAGGATGAGAAGGCCAATCATTAGGTGTGGGAAGCTACAATTCCGAGTTTTTCTAATTTGCACTGGAAAGCTCCAGATGTGGGATGGTATAAAGTGAATGCGGATGTAGCAACTTTTAGGGATGGCCGCATGGGCGTATGATGCTGGTTTTCGCATGATAGTGCTCGAATCGAATTGTTTGAAATTGATTGCGGCTCTCAAAAGTAATTCCAGGGAGAATTCGGAATTTGGTTTTATTGTTTCGGATATTTTGTATCTTGCTAGCCTTTGTTCTAGTTGCATTTTCTCACATGTAAAAAAGGTGGGGAACTCAGTTGCCCATCACCTTGCTAGGCTTAGCTTGTCTATCACGGATTTCGTGGTGTGGATGGAGGAAGTACCAGACTCAATAACTGATCATGTAAACTTTGATATTAACTCTATGAATGAATAAGAATCTCCCGATTTTCCCGTCAAAAAAAAACTCATTTGCATTGTTGCAATTATAAAAACGAAACAAATATCATAAAGATCAAATTTGGATGGAATTTTCAAATAGTTTTGCACTACACTACTTCCGTGACTACCGTGAGTGGCCAAAGCTACAAGCCTAGAAACCCTTGACAAGTAGTTGAAGAGTGAAGGGTTATCAGAACTCTTTCCCTAAATAATGTTAAGAATAATCTTAATTCCCAAAATATTGCTACTTTTTCTTTAATTCCTAAATTACCGTCCACGTAGACGGTTCAATGAAATTTTTTTTTTTCAATTTTTGTGACAAAACCGCTACTGGGAGTAGCGGTTTTACTGAAGAAAACCGCTACTCCCAGTAGCTATTTGTCCTAGTTAAAAAAAATACAAGTTTTTTAGGTAACCTATTGGCTTTCAACCTTTACAAAAAAAATACTGCACATAAACCGCTACTGGTAGTAGCGGTTTTTAGACAAACCGCTACTGTCAGTAGCGATTTTTCATTTTAAAAAAATGATTTTTTTTCCTATGCTGACGTGGACGGTAATTTAGGAATTGATATAAAAGTGAATGCATTTCAGAAATTAGGAAACTTCCCAACATTATTCATGGAAAGAGATCGGGGTATCAACTATCAAAGTCAGTTCGTTATTAAAACAAAAGGAAATCATCAAGTAATAAAACAAAACAGATAAAGACAAGTAGTTGTGTCATAGTTAGAACATATAAAAACAGGTAACACCAAAGTTGCCTTGGAGTTTACCATCAAAATATTAGTAAAGATAATCCATGTCCGCCATGGATCGCTGACAAAATAATGGATACAATATTTATCTACTTTGATGAATTATTGAATTTGTTGGATACAATGTTTATACACTTGAATACAATATTGACAAAATTAAATAAAAATAGATATAACAAAAAAAAGCTAATATTAAAAGAGCGTTTAACTATATTATAGATTCATATTTGTTATTGATGAATCATTTTTCTCAAAATAATAGGCAAGAAGATTACAATGCCTAAGAGTTTAATGTGATCGTGGGCATTGATACAAGTACTTATCCCGAGGGAGTCTTTTGACCGAGGAAAACCCCTCGACACTAAAGTTTTTATTATAAGCTTGTATATAATTTGTAAAAAAAGTTACTAGTTTATTGGTTTTAGAAGAATTAGAGATAAAGTTGGAGTCACTACTTATTTTATTTTAGGCAATCATTATGAGTGTTTTGAAAAAAAAGAAAAATAGATTTTAATAATCACACAATTTGGTGATCTTTGTTTTATAGTCTTGCCTTTGAGTAATTCTCGAATAATCCTACCTTGACACCTGATCTTTTATTTGACCGCATTAAAAACAGCCTCCTAAAATCGATTTGAACAAGTCTTTTTTTTTTCCCAAAATTTTTATTGGATCGTAAGAGATCATTGTAGTAGAAAAAAGTCCAATAAACAAAAAATCGACTAATTTTAGCTTGTTATTTTAAACAAGTTATAAGAATAAATTATTCACAAATTACTTAAACGTAGAATCGTTAAATGAAGATCACCGAAATGTAGGATTATTAGAATCCAATTTTTCATTTGAAAAATTGAATAAGTTGGAATTCATGTTCACCCATAATTATTGTATCATATGAGTGTGTCTAAGTTTATGGGCTAACTTATTATTGAGCTTGATCCTTGTGGATTAGGCCTTGGACCTACTTGGACCGTTCTTTCTTGGGTTGCGACAAAAGGCTTACAGAGGAGGTTTAGTTTAATATATTATTGGCCCATTATGGTACAGTCTGATCCAAATGTAGTAAGTTGCACTTAGGTGGGCCTGTCAGTTATGCATTCAATAGTCTGCAGCTATTTTACTTTCTTGGTTTTAACTTCTAAATAATCTCAACTATCACTATAACATTCCATATTTATGTCGTCCGCCAACTAAATCGACGTTAAATTTAACGTCCGTCTTTTTTTTTTACCGTCTACCGTAACAGACGTTTTAGGGGCGGCAACGTTTATAAAATAATTTCAACTTAGTGTCGATTTTTTAAAAGCTTTCCGTCCGTCATTTTAGACGGTAAAAAAAGGGGAATTTTAAAATATGGGTCGTGAAAATTACCGTCCGCCTTTTGTTATGCAACATCCGTGTCAGGCAGACAGTAAAATTCGATCCTTGTTATAAACTTATAATTCAGCAGCTCTACTCTCATTCGGCTTGTTTTTGTTCCGAAATGCTAATATATTTTGCTCATCTCAACTGAATTGAACTAAAATAAACATGCCTAAAATGAATGAAACTGAATTAAATTAAATCCTAAATTCATCATCAGGAGCTTAACATAATTTGTCTAAATTGAAATTTTAGAAATGAAGTCCAAAAGAACAAAGCCGTATATAATATTAATTTTGTTCATTTAATATGTAATTTTAGAAAATGAGCAATATAAAAAAACTAAATCAGGAATCTGAAATAATTTCACAAGCAAAACTACGCTTGGGGTAATAAGGATTGATCTCGTGACCTTAATCATGGGACGTGAGGTGGTTAGACGTAAGCCACCCCAGCTATTAGGGTTTTTCCTTTGCATTCGATCTTGCTGATTGTTTAATTAGAGATGCAGATTTTTACAGTTAAGTTTCTTTTGCCTTTTTTCAATACTATTTTAATTTGTAATGTAATTACTACAGTATTTCGTAAATACAACTTTTAATGTCTTCTCATTCTACACTTATTAACTATTTTAACTCCCTTTTTTCAATTTCCAAAAAATATATACAAAAACTATATTCATAAAAACTACTCCATCCGTAACAAAATGCTAGCAACAATTGTTTTTTGCACGCTTTTTAAGAAAGTGATTTAAGAGTGTCTGCATTTACTTAATGACATTGCGCATTCCCCTATACAAACATCTCCCAATGCTGACCGCATTAGTTCTCCTCCTCCTCCTACACCTACGAACCAACACCCTTCTACACCACCAACTCGCATGACTACCCGGAGTCAACACGGTATCTATAAGCCTAATCCCAAATACCAAGATCACGCTTTGAGTACCACCTCTTCTATTTCTCCCATACCTAAAAACCCCTTGGATGCACTCAAAGACATGAATTGGAAAAATGCTATGCAGGATGAATTTAATGCTCTAATTGACAATAAGACTTGGGATTTGGTTCCTTGCCCCCCTAATGTTAATGTCATTCGATCATTGTGGATTTTTTGACATAAAACGAAGTCTGATGGATCGTTTGAGCGATATAAAGCTCGTCTTGTAGGTGATGGAAGGTCTCAAAGGGAAGGTATTGATTGTGATGAAACCTTTAGTCCAGTTGTAAAGCCTGCTACAATACGAATCGTTCTTAGCCTTGCTTTGTCAAAATCATGGTCTATTCATCAATTGGATGTCAAAAATGCTTTCTTGCATGGTAATTTGAATGAAACTATCTATATGTATCAGCCTTTTGGGTTTAAGGACCCGCAACGGCCTAATCATGTTTGTCTCTTGCGCAAGTCACTTTATGGTTTGAAACAAGCACCCAGGGCTTGGTATCAGCGTTTTGCTGATTTTGTGGCTACTATAGGCTTTTCTCATAGTCAGTCTGACAATTCTTTATTCATTTACCGTCAAGGACCTGATACAGCGTACCTCTTGCTCTATGTTGATGATATTATTCTCACATCTTCATCAGATTCTCTTCGACAATCCATTATCATGCGTTTACACTCTGAGTTTGCTATGAAGGACTTAGGTCCGTTAAGCTACTTTCTTGGTATTGGTGTTTCACGTACTAAACATGGTTTGTTTTTGTCCCAAAAGAAGTATGCCGGTGAAATTCTTGATAGAGCTGGCATGTCAGATTGCAAGCCCTGTCCCACTCCGATTGACACCAAAGGCAAGATGAGTGTTAATTCTGGGGTTCAGTATGCCAATCCTACATTATATCGACGTCTCGCTGGTGCTTTACAATATCTCACATTCACCAGACCCGACATTACTTATGCTGTTCAGCATGTCTGTAATCCCCCGTAATTTTTACACTTTAATATAGAATTATTTATACGAAAATATATGGTTTTATACCCATAACGAATGTTTTCGGGATTAGAATTAATAAAATAAAATAAATATTTTATTTTATGTAAATATAAATGATTTATATGTTTGAAATCGTTTTTACGAAAATGGTGGGTAATATTTAATAAAGGTTTTAATTGTTGGCCGGGAATCGTTTAAACAGATAAATAAATAAATAAAAAGAATGAAATAATAAATAAATTCAGTGTTTAAACTAATGAGGGCTTAAAAGGGGTTTGCCACAGGCCCAACCCATTGAGAAACCCTAAACACCTAACAGTATAATACCCCAAGATGAACCAAATTAGGTCAAAAAGCAAAAAGTGAAAAAAAAAATAAAAAATTTCTCTCTTTCTCTCTTCCCCTCACCGTGAACCAGAACAAAGGAAAAAAAAAAAAAAAATTTTCAAATTCAAACCCAAGAAACTCCATAACCACCTCCTCACAAACACACCACCACCACTACAGCAGCCGACCAGCCACCGGAGCCCCACCGACGTCACGAGGCCGACCTTCCTCTGTCTCGCCGGAGGTCCGTGGCTCTTTTTTTTTTTTTTTAAAAAAAAACATAGTAGATCTCTGTTTCAAGAGCCGCCCAGACGCCGTGCCACCACCACCGGCAGCCCGTAGCTGCGTCGCCGGGGGTCCACGCCGTTGCCGCCGCCTGCCGCCCGAGCCGCCGTAGGTAGCACCGTGCTTGCTGACTCGCCATTGAGTATATACATATGTATATGCATATATGTACTCTGTATATGCGTGTATGTATATGTATATATGTATATATATATATATATATATATATATATATATATATATATATATGTACACGCATATGTAAAAAAAAAAAAAAAAATTATTTTAATTATTTATTTTCTTTTAAAATCTTGGATTAAAGAATGTATTTATACAATTGATTAAGTAGTTAATAGTATCTTCGGGTAATTTATGGAAAGTCTTAGGATAGGTTAGAGCTGCTGGATATTTTTAGGACTCAAGTTTAATATTATCGTCTTTATATTATAGGCGAGGAATATTACTTAGGCGAGTTCTGAAAGGAAAGGTGGAGTACCACCAGGTTTATTCAAGGTACGCGCAGTTAATAGGCTTTCAGACGTAGTATCATGTTAGGATTTTGCATATTTCTGTCCTGACTGTCGATTATGTGATTCTGTGGAACATGATTTATTGTGGTGATTTTAGTTGTTTGTATAACTTGTGTTTGCAAACTGATCAAGAAAAGAATAGGAAAGATTATTTCATGTTCCTGATTTTAAGGAAGGATAATGCATGAATAGGTTCTTTGAATATCTCATGCTTCTTTAATAGCAGTTTATTTAAATACGGACAAGTTGTCCCTTCAAGTTTATTATTATTGGTGCGTGAATAGGTTCTCCGAATATTTCATGCCCTTTAATAGCTTTGGGATACCACTTAAGACATATGTTCTTAATGGGAATCTCGTTAATAGACAAGAGTTTAGTGTGTTTTATCTGAACAATAATTAAAACAAGTGTTATGTGAATTGTGTGTGTGTGCTTGTTATGTGTAACAACTCTCAAGACACTAATCACTTAAAGTGAAAGATTCGGGTAAGCATTAAAACTTTCGACAAGTGCACGTCGTGAGTATTGGCATAGATGTGGGTTGGGGTCACGGCAGGACTCGTGACTTTAAGGGAACCGTAGGATCCACGTGTTCCATTAGCGGATTGAGCTCATTCCTTTATTTGTGACGTGGGTAGCTCCCATTGTCACCTCATAGGCATAGACAACTCGCCTGGTGCTTACACTGGCTTCGGCTCTAGAGGGCCACTTAATAGTAAATGTGTTAACAAGGAAATAATCACTAATTACTCACCGTAGCTAGAGAATATAATTGTTGTATGCAATAGATCTGTGTGCTTATTTAATTGCCGTACTCAGCTTTGCTGACACCGTACAATTTGGTCTTGTTGATATCTTGACCCTGTGATGACCCAATTATTGGTGAGCAGTCGTTCAGGGTCAAGGTAACTTTGTGCAGGTTTACAGGGATGATTTTGGGCTTGAGTGACGAGTGAAATTTCTGAACTTATTACATTTTATAAAATATTTTCTAAAAATAATTTAACGTTTTAGTTTTGGTTATTTTAGACTTTTTAATTTATAAAGTTGGATTTATTTCGTTTAAGTTGATTAAATAAATTTAAGGGCCTCAGTGGTTCCAAGTTGTAATAAGTTTTAGATTTATTTTAAATTTAGTATTATTTTATTTCCGCTGCAAAATTCTGAGTAAGCCGATGCGTTTCCACACGTGGCGATAATGCCTTAATAATTCTCAATATTTCTTGAAAGAATGATTTATAAACTAGTGAGAATTATTGGGGTGTTACAATGTCTGCTTATATATGCATGATCCTAAAGAGGAACACATGGCTGCATTGAAGCGCATCCTACGATATGTTAAAGGTACTCTTCATTTTGGTATGCATCTTTACAAATCCCCTGTTACTACTCTATTTTCCTACACAAATGCAGATTGGGGTGGATGTCCTGACACTCGCCGCAGTACATCCGGCTATTGTGTTTTCCTTGGTGACAACTTAGTTTCTTGGTCATCCAAACGACAACCTACATTGTCCAAATCTAGTGCCGAAGCTGAGTACAGGGTTGTTGCTAATGTTGTTTCTGAATCATGTTGGCTTCGTAATTTGTTGCTTGAGCTTCATCATCCTATATCAAAAGCAACATTGGTTTATTGTGATAATGTCAGTGCAATTTACATGAGTAGTAACCCCGTTCAACACCAACGCACTGAACATATTGAGATGGATATTCATTTTGTCCGTGAAAAAGTTCAACGTGGCGAAGTACGTGTTCTTCATGTTCCGTCCAAGTATCAAATAGCTGACATTTTCACCAAAGGTCTTCCGCGCGTCCTGTTTGATGAATTTCGAGACAGTCTAAGCGTACGCCCTCCTTCCGCTTTGACTGCGGGGGTGTAATAGAGTGTAAATATGTTATTTATTTATTATTTATGTAATTACCTTATTAGCCTTAGGGTTTAAGCAATTGTGTATATATATCTTTCTAATCATGAATAGCAGGCTACGGATTACTTTCTACAGATTAGTAACATAGGATCTCATTTTTTCTTGTATTAAAACTATTTTAAATAATTTTCATATTTACAACTTTGAATCACTTCCTTAAAAAATGTGCAAAGACAATTGTTGCTAGTTTTTTGTTATGAAGGGAGTACTAGTTAGTACATGTAAAATTATCCGAAAATTGGAATACTATTTCCACATAGTTTAGCATATATAAATAATCACAAATTTAGAATTAAGTAAATTTTTTCATATTTTTAAATTATCAAACGCTTCTTATACTTAATAATTTAAAACAAATCTGTTTTTTGGGGTGAACCAATTCAAGGCATATATCCACCACCGAAAGTAATGACTAATTCCCTCGCTCCGGGCGTTCCACTCAAGAGTAAAGGGCTGACCAATGATCTCTTTTCATTTTCAAGGGTTAGGATTCGAACTCCTGTCTCTCGACCTCTTGGTTAACATGCCATATGTTGTTAGAACCTATTGTATATAGCCTATATGTTTATTGGGCCATAGTTTAAACCCTAATGTTGCTATTAGGATGTTTATAAATAATCTTCTTATGCTAATGAAAAGCAAGGAAAACAATTCCCAACATGATATGATATTGGTTGGTTCTAAGCTTGCTTACATCAAAGTAAACCAATTTGCAAAAGAAATTAACAACACCATTAAATTCCGGAACAACGAAAATGCTTTTGGGACTACACCGCGCGTGCCATACATGACTAGTATATATAACTCTATTCCTAACATATTAACTGCGACGATCTGACAATTTTTCTTTCTACTTTATATCAAATCGTTACAGTTATTTTATTGTGCCTAACAAGAAGTAAATCACGCTCTGTAAGAGTACAAGGTCAACAAAACAAAGTCTTTTAATGAATTGAATAATCCAAATTCTATTTACATCAAAGAAGAAAAATCAAAACGAATGATGGATTAGCTTAATTTTATTGGTGCTTTGCCTAGTAGGGGTGTTCAACAAAAACCCGACCCGCTTGACCCGACCCGAAGACCCGTCGACCCGGTAATTTTTATCGGGTATTTTTAAAAAAAGTTCAAATTTTTCGGGCCGGGTACCCGGCCCGCTAAAAATCATAAGTGTCGGGTCGGGTAATGGGCCGGGCCATGCACTAGTCGGGTACCCGGTTGACCCGTAAATATTTTTTTAAATAAAAAATTTAAGTAAAAATATGGAAAAATAATATATTTTAAAGTACATTTCTTTAATTTGGTAGTCGGGTACCCGGATACCCGAGACCCGACCCGGTAAAATCTTGTGTTTTATAAAAAAAGTTTCATAATCCGGGTACCCGAGACCCGACCCGATAAAACCGGGTACCCGAATTCGGGTACCCGGTTTTATCGGGTCGGGTCATGGGCCGATTGGTTCACTACCCGAAACTTCGGGTACCCGCTCTTTCGGGTACCCGAAAACCCGGGTACCCGATTATGAACACCCCTATTGCCTAGTAGCCTAGTGGATAGTGGTTATGTAGTTGTAGTTGTAGACCATCCAACTGTGTAAATGGGGTAAGGATAATCCTTGTATGCCTTTTATTAGTTGTTTTGATGGCTAAATTTTATTGTCCTTTTGTCCAAGTTGCAAAACATCTAGCTTATGGGTTACTACCCTTACAATTTTTTTTTTATAATGTGTGGGATACTAGGCCTTGGAACCGGGTCTTACTGTAGGTCACCCGGCCCAATTTTAGCCAATACACACATCTGTAAGGGGAGATAATAAGGAATCCTCGCAAATGCGTGCGGTGAGAATCGAACCCAGGAACTCGTGCCTGGAATTCTGAAACCCTAACCACTGGGCTATGACTTGATTCTCAATTTCTACATACCCTTACATGCCTTAGCTTTAATTTGATTAGTTGATTTTCTTGTATGTGAATGTGATGTATGTAGTAAGGACAATAAAGTCTTTCTCGTAAATTATTAAACACCATTTTATTTATCTATACGATCTTTCACGAATGCATGTCTTTTAACCACTAATTATAATGTACCCCTTCATATAATTTGAGGGTGGGCCTATAGTAGGGTTCTGGTGGGATTGTGAGTTCGATTTTCATTGTCGTCATCTCCTAACGGACAATGCTAGTTCGGTATTTTTTAATAGGAGTTTTGTGTTCTTATTCTGTTTATCTTATTATGTAAAAAAATATATATATATATATATATATATGATTTTCTAAGTATTGCCTCTGAAACATTATAGTAGTATATTGACTTTTCATTAAATAGTACTTACTTCTTTTCTATGTAAACAATACCCACTACTACTCGTGACTTACAGCCTCTTCGTGGACTACATACAACATATCGGAAAAATTTAAAAATCTTATGGCACAACTTAGAAAAACTAATAACTACCCCCACCCCAACCCTGCACCCAAATGCACTGATGCAGACGTTCATTTTGATGGGTCATAAACTCATAATCCATTACCACGAAATGATATTAACTTTTAAAATATTTACACATTATTTCCTAATATACGGACATATTTGTAATTTATCTAATTTGATGTATTAATTTTTACTCTCATTGTTTTAATTTGTTGGTTTCAATTTAATTTTTTCGTGAGAGAAAAAAGTTTAGTAGTGTAACGAATAAGTTGAAGCAAATGAAGTATAGTTTTATGCAAGTATAATATAGATTTTTGTGTAATATTAATGACGTCCTTGCCATTGCAATTTACCAAAATCTAAAGTATTGATTTGCATCAACAAAATGGAGGTGATGACATTACCTACTAAATAAGTAAATAACTACTCCTTTTATCCCTTTTTGTTTGCCCCATTCATTTTTTCTCATCTTCCGAGACACAACTTTAAACGAAAATATCTTTAGATACATGTGATAAAAAAATTATATAAATTGCACATTAAAAAAGTACACATTGAGCTGAATCAAACGAGGTCTCATTTGACTATATTTTTCCTTATATATATAAAATTATAGAGAGTCAAAGTTACGAAATGAACAGTGCCAAAAGTCAATATGGGGCAAACAATAAGGGATGGGGGGAGTATACAGCTATACTTTTCCGTTCATTTCATTTGTATAGAAAGTTGATTTTTCTAGAAAACGATGCCACATAATCTATCACAAAGGTACGAGTGTTATTTTAGTGCGTGGTTAATTCTTGTGAACGTCAAGAATGAGATATTGATGACGAGTTCAAACATCACCGTATACTATGTAATCACAAGGAATCATTATCTTTTTCTTTCAAATGCCTGTGTTAACCAAGTGTGTATTCTCTTCAACTTATTAAACCTAAATATAATTGAAATTTAGAAACCCATTAAACATTATTGAACTTATTGGGATTAATTATCCCTAATTGTAAAAAACAATTGGACTTGATTAAACCTTACCTCAAATTGGGTAGGGTAGTCGGCCTGTAGTGGGGCCCAATTCAAAACCTAGTTACACAGCTTTGAGCTTACACACCCATATTATCAATTCAAATTAAAAAGAAAAAAACAAATCTATCACAACAAAAACTCAAATTTTTACGAGTGTTTCATAATTCATAGAGATCAGAGAATATAATCTAATGGAGCGATTAGAGGTGACATTTGGATCATTCGAGCTGGGTACAGGTCAGGTTGATACAGGTCGGGTCAATTCGGGTTGAAGTACTTTTGGTTTCGGGTCGAGTTTGGGTCAGATTAAATTCAAGTTTTTGCCAAATAGATTTAAAGGACATAATAATCAGTATTACACACTTTCGTGATCGGATAATTTAAATCAGTCTTAGATCGGGTTAAGTTCGGGTCAATAATATCAGTGATCATAATCATATAATAATAAAAATATAACATGATTGGAAATGGAAAACCGGTAAAATCTTTGAGGTAGAAACTAGAAAGGAGTCAAAAACAAGAATGGTATAAATAAATTTTTCTAGAATGGAAAATTTTTAACCTAAAGAAAGGATTAAGGAAGTGGGGTCACCATAGCCAAAAATATGGCATATGACAGGCTGTGCTTGTGGTGTTAAGATGGTAACATCAAATTGTTAATTTAGTAGATGCTTTTAATGGCTTTGGAGTTACCCATACGTTCAAATCCTAGCTTAGCTTAGCTTACCCTTTTATTTTTTTGTATATAAATAAGCTCCCATTTCAATCCCTTCTTCACATTCATTTTTTTTATCAATTCAATTTCATTTTGTTATATTTATAAGTTAAAATAAAATTAAACATCTTTGTTAATTAGTTTAAGTAAAATCATAATGAAGACTTTTCTTGCAACTCTATTGGTTGTGACTCTTGTTGCCTCCATATTTGTAGACTCTTCCATGGCTGCCTCAGGTAATATATATTGCATGCTTGTATATATCTTTAATTAAATTAATGCTGGGGTTAATAAAATTTGTATAAAGTCAAAGTGTAATATTTGTTAGATTTTACTATTATAGGTCATATATATTGATTCGAGTAAGGTTGTACCATGACTCATGTGGTAAGAGCATCATATCCTGGGAGTGACGCCCTGGGTTTGAATCTTGCCCCCAAGGCCCCAACGTTGTTGCCTTGTTGGGGTTTCCCCTTCCCCTACTATTCAAAGCCCTAAGATTAGTGGTGAGCAAAACCGGGTACCCGGTCTTTTTCTATGGAACCGGACCCAGAACCGGAATCACCGGGTCCGAAATATCTGGAACATGAATCAATGCAGCCTGGTAATATGTTCTTGGAACTGGAACCGGAACCACCGGGTACCGATTCCAATACCGGGTACCCGGTTTTCTTTAATGGGTGTGTATTTTGTTCAATTTCTTAAATTTAAATAACAAATCGGCTTAATGGCCAACAACTACTCTACTACATATTTAATTATTTACCACTAAACATCCACAAAGAAAGTTTCCTTAAACACAAGTATACAATTTTAAAATAAAATATAAAAGTTTACATAAATTAATAAACACAAGTTCACACAAATTTACATAAAGTCATTAGATGGAAAAAAAAGGCTTATTATTTTGGTTTAGTCAGTAGTCACTTCAGAATTTCACTATTGACCATTGGGTAAAATTATAAAACCCAATTCAATCGGGTCAGGTATTGGGTATCCATTGGGAATTGTCTGGTACCGAAAATTGGAACCATTACAACAGGGTACCCAGTCTAAATTTTTTGGAACCGGAACCGGAACCAGTTGTGACCGGGTAGTAACTTTAGGATCCGGAACCGGACCCAATTGAACCGGGTCTAGGTAAATACCCGTCAGTTCCTAACCGGTTCCGGTTCCATGGGTGGGTACCTGAAACCGTTGCTCGGCCCTACCTAAGATAGTGTTTTGACAGTTTGTAACGTTTGTTGAGTCACAAGTGACTTTTTATGTAAATCAGTGCAACTTATTTTATTATTAGATTTTCACCCATAAAATCGGTGTAGACAAATTATTATATAAATCGTTTAATTTTACCATAGTGTTATTTTATTGACAATAATATATGTCATTTTTAATTATAAGTTATTTTTCAAAAAAAGATTATATATAGATTTCATTTTACAATACTTCAATCTTATATATATATATATATATGAGTTGGGTGCTGTCAAGTTTATGTTTTTTTAATAATGTAACGTAACGTTGCTAAGCCTTATGTTTGTGGCATCTCATACGTGCAATTTCTAAATAATAGCATCCTTTTCCATTATGTGTCACATTTCTAATGTCATTTTTATGACTTTGTGTGTGTGTGTGTGTGTTTTATTTTAATAATGACATTTTGTGCCATTTACATATATAACTAAGCTTATATATATATATATATATATATATATATATATATATATATATATATATATATATATATATGACATGCACCATCTTTAATTTATAAGGATTTTAATTCAGGAAACTTTACTGCAAACACAAACATAAATCTGCCCTAGAACCTTTTAATTTTTTTGGTAAATAATCTGCCCTAGAACTTGATTTAAGCTAGAGGAGAAACATGGAATATAATGATCCACTAACTAGAAGATAATTGGTTGATTTTCCCTTGAAGCTCAAGGAAAATAATTTATGGAATTGAATTAGCATCAAACACTACAAGGAAGAATATGCCAAATTATCAACAAAAAAAATTGTACAAATAATTGTAAAATTAATCAAATTTATTCATAAATAATAAATATTTTAGAGAAATAAATTATTTACTCAATTTGCAATATACTTACTACTCTTATATAAGAGCAAAAAGAAAAAACTAGAATGAATTTTAAAAAATAAAAAAAATATTTAGTTAAAAGTTTTTCACAATTATGTGGAAACTTATTAATTTTATTGTCAAACTATGTTGTTAATGAATTATAATATCACATGCATTATGTGCATAAAAAAACTAGTAAGATAATAATCCAAGCAGTTATGTGTTTTTAAAAAATATTTAATAAAAGAAAGAAAGAAAGGAACATTAATGGATGAGTAAGCAACAAACATAGGACAAAGTTTAATGGATAAGTCAATATTTTAGCAAGTCTTTATTAAATGTTATCTTTTATGGATTACTCTCTTAATTTATTTTTGTTATGCTTATTTAATGGATACAATTACAGATAAATTAAACTTTTAAATTCCTCTCCAAATATAAGAAAAATATAGCCATCTAAATAAGTACTTTATTAATATTTTTTTTTTTTAACTAACACATAATTATATATATATATATATAGTAGTCAAAAACATGTATTAACAAACGTGGGAACGACAAATTTAAACATATGGAGTAAAAGAATTATTTTTCTATATATAAAAAAATAATCTTGATCCATTGGAAAAAAAAAATTTACATGACCCATTGATGAGTTGGATCCCACTAATTTTTTTTAATGTGTACTTCCTCCGTCCCTTATTGTTTGCCCCATATTGACTTTTGGCACTGTTCATTTGGTAACTTTGACTCTCTATAATTTTATACATATAAGAAAAAATATAGTCAAATGGGATCTCAATGTGTACTTTTTTAATATGCAATTTATATAATTTTTTAATACATGTATATAAAGATATTTTCGTTTAAAGTTGTGTCTCCGGAGATGAGAAAAAGTAAATGGGGCAAACAAAAAGGAACAGATGGAGTATTAATTAATAGATGGAGATGTAACATTGTTTTACTTCTATATTTTATTAAATAAAAAAAGCTGATCATGTCGTATCATCTCACAATCTGACATAACTTCTAACTGAATTAATATTCTTTTACCCTAAATTTATAAATTTTCACCGAATTATGTGTTGAGCTTTAGATCAAAAATTATAATTTTATGTTAAAAAGTTATCTTCTCAAACGATCTAACGAAAGATTTGCTAGACAAAGCTTATCAATCCTTATTCCTTAGGATGTTCCAAACATTTTTTGTTTGAAAAATTTTGTGTATACATAAGATGTACACTGAATTAGTGCGTATTGAGTAATTATTAAAATTTCTTTAAAATATACTAATAAACGTTACGAACTCCTTAATAAATAATAATAACTTTATTTAAGGGTAACTTTTTAATTTTTTATATGTTTATCCAATGTGTATATATATCCCTCATACACTAAATTTGTGTTTTTTTTTTAAAGTTGTTGTGGGCAACTAACAACCTCCATATTTTGAGCTTGTTAAAAGTGTTAGTACAAGACTTGTGACATTTTTTGCACTTTTAAGTTATAGTTAATCACGTACTCTTGAAAACTCTAGTACTAACTCCATTTTTTTAATAATTTGTTCGGTTTGACTTTTGTCACTATTTACAAAAGTACACATTGACTACTGATTGTAATTTATACATAAAAAAAATTAAAAGTATAGTCATGTGGGATCTTGTTGAATTTGTTTTAACATGTAGTTTTTTTTTTTAATATAAAATATAAAATAGTTATAATCTTTACAAATACATAATTAAAGATACTAATTTTTTAAAAAAATTCTTAGCAATCGTGAAAATATGAATTGAAGTGAGCAAATTAAATAACAATGGATGGAATATTATGTAAACATTTTTATTCTCTTGTTCTTATAATTTGCTAACCTTAAAGAACAACTTTTAATTATAATGTAAGCTTAAATAATTAAATAATTAAATAATTAGTTTTAACAATTTATTTTCTTTCCCTTAATCTCAAAAATTGTAAGCTTAAATAAAATTTAACCAAGTAATAAACTAAAACATAGGAAATCAATTCCTATGAAGTTCAAAATGAACAATACAAAAAAAATTCTATAGGAATGAAATTATTTCCTTTGTGAACCAAATAGTAAGGTTTTTTTTACATGATAAGATAAATTGAGCCTCAATTTATGGCTCGTTTCATCAATATACCATGTATTAGGAATCTCTCCATTCCCTACTTTAGATGATGACTCTCCATTTCTTATAGAGAATCTAACTCGGAGATTTTTCATTAGAGAATCAAACTCACACTTTGAGGATGTGAAACAGCCTTTCGTACAAATGCATCGTAAGTCAGTGCTTAGCTTGTAATGCACTTACATTATTAAAGCATATCTATATATTACTCCGTTTGTCTCAAATTATAAGGAATATTTGACTAAAAAAATGTGAGAATTATTGGAATCAAATTAAATGTCTCTTATAATTTGAGGGGATTGGCGTAAATAATATTGATAATGCCAAGTGTGGTACTAAATTGATCGTACTAAGATATAGGGCAAGGGCACTGTCACTTCTAGTGTTGATAAAAATATGAAATATCAAGGTCAATTATCAATATCGATAATAATTCAACAAGGCTCCTCAAAAATTGGGGACCAATAACCTATTTTTTTAGCCAGTAAACATTTATTTTTAAGACTTTAGAGCTAGAGTTATTTTGGAACTTTTTTTTTTCGAAAATAGCTAAATGCAGCATTTAGGGTTGGATTTAAAAGGCTAAAAGAGAAACTTATTTTGAAAAAAGAATATTAATTGCATTAGTTAACGTGTGTTTTTATCATTAATTAATAAAATAATACTCCGTAACATTTTTAGAGTTGCATATAGTATTAACCTCTTTTTTTTATTTGACACATACTTAGATTACACAACCAATTTGGGCTCGCCCCAATTTTCATTTCTTTGTGCGGCCTTTGACAATTTACGCAATGTCCGACCCGACTTTATAGTTAATTTTTCAGGCCCGGCCGGAAAAGGTCCGACAAAGCCGCACTAAAGTTTCGAGTTTTGGGCAATGATTTGTGCCATAACTAGGCCTGGTCCGACTAATGGGCTTCATTTTGTGCATTGGGCCCGGCATGTCCCATGATCACCTCTACGATATATATGCTACTCATTTATATATGAAATTATAAATTTATACAAATAAATTAACGATATTTTGACCGATTTTTGTGCTAGGGTTTTGTGACTCAAAATGCAATGTGAGGTGCTCAAAGGCAGGACGTAAAGATAGATGTTTGAAATATTGTGGAATATGCTGTAGGGATTGCCAATGTGTACCATCAGGAACATTTGGGAATAAAGATGAGTGCCCTTGCTACAGGGACAAGAAGAATTCTAAGGGCACCCCTAAATGCCCTTGATTGATGATCAATTGCTTTCATCTCCCCATTCAAATTCATGAAATTATCATCCAATCCATTATTGAAATATATATACATATATGTTCATCTTTGATGGACCTACTATATTCTCTATGTATTTATTTTATTTAATTTGTGTTGGGCTCAAAGTCTAAATTAAAGTGGCCAATACTATGTATTTTTATTCAAGGCTTGCTTTTCCTTGTGTATAAATAATAAAATAAATAAGATCCCTTATGTATTATGTGTACGTCTGTATTTATTGTTTTAATAATCATTATCCTTAGCTTGAAAATAATAAAAGAATCGTGATTTACTATTTAAAAGTAATCCCTTTTTTAATTTTCGTAATTAGTACTCTGTGCGTTATTTGTTACATTTGACGATCATGACATGGCCAGTAGTATGTTTAATTATATCTTCTATCTGCTATCTTAATTAAAATAAACATTTATGAGATGAACCTATTTAAATCCAATCTATTGCTTTAAAATAATACTCATTAATAATTAGTAGTGCAAAATTCCACTTAAGTTGTGTTCTTCCATATTATTGTTTCAAAATTAATTTTGGTCACAAAAGTAAAAGTGTGACAATGGTGTAAAATGAAGGAAATTATTCATCTAAGATGACGAAGCCTAAATAATGGATATAGTTCTTATGCATAAATCATTTGATTACCTTTCAAAAATCAATATTTAACAAAAAAGAAAAGAAAAGAATTGCTGACCTCAAAATTAAACCAATTGACAATTGCCATGTGATCTGAGCTTGTTACCCTTGTAAGATGGGCAATTGTTAAGTGAATAACCTTTGGTGTGGCTAAGAAGCTAAGGGTCTAGATCAAAAGCTAGGTTTAGAGAAATAATCATTATATGAGGTCCATGCACGATCCAACCCACGTGCCGTGTTGAGCAGACTCGTGCCATGTTGATGTGCCTTATACTAATTTTTATATTTTATGAAATTTTAACCAAGCTGAGCGTGACAACTTGGAGGCAAGCCTGTCGTGCTCGTGCCAGGTTCGTGCAAAACCTTTAAAATTTTGTTTGTGGGTGGCCCATAGCCCACCAGTTGTGTCTTTGTGTGTTGTGACACGGCGTGCTCATAGTGAGCTCATGTCGGGCCAGCCCAAATTGTACCATGTCGGGCCGGCCCAAATTGTACCATTTCGAGTTGGCTCTTGTGCCAGCCCCGCCCATGCCTAGCTCCAGGTGTAATGATTGTTAAAGGCAATTCAAGCAAAAGTTGGTGGGATTGATGGATTGGGACTTGTGGGTAATGGGTATAATAGTGGGCATGTGTTTTTGGGCGGAAGCAGGGAATAAGATGGAAATATGTTGAGGCAATCAAAACTCAAAAGTTATCAATTGTGTTACTTGTCTTGAGCAGCAACAACTAACTTCAATAATATCATAGTAGTATATAATGATATGAAGCTAAGATTTTGAGACATGAATTTTGTTGGTGATGTTATCGCTATCCATAGGGCTAGTAAGCAACATTAAAAAGGACAATTTGATGTACGTGGCAATGCTCATTGTTTTCTTTTTTGCAACCTATACTTGAAGAATTATATATTGAACAAGCATGATGTGATTTCAATCAATATAGTGGAAAATAATAATTTGCTCTTAAATTTGTTGTGATATGTTACCACCTAAGAAATGATAATGAGATATTGTGATGTAACCTTCGACATGTATGTGTCCGTTGTCGAAGGGCCTTCGATCAGTTTGCCTCGCTTGGTAAGGTAATTTTGAAGCCTAAAACTGTAGTTTTAAAAACACTGTTTTTAGCAAAATTTTTTAATCAAGAGTTTCAATATATGACCACTTTGATATAACTTATCCAATCTATGACCATTTTGATTTTATTTGATCTGAAACCAATCAATCTGAGGTTTTCCAGTCCGTAATCATGTGTCCCGAATTGGTCTGAAGTGACAAACCGAAAATAGATCTGATCAGAAAAGTATATTATTACAACGGAACAATTAGGGCGACTTAAGGCAGGGTGGCTTTAAAGTCGCACTCTTTGATCTAATAGGACGATTTTTTTTTACCAAAAAAGGGCGACTTTATTCGCCCTTTTGAACTGATTTGTTGTAGTGCTATGATGATTCGAACAGAATCTAAATCCAGAATTCGAAAGTAGTTCGAAAAGTAGTTGATTCGAAATGGTATGATCCAAATAGGTCTAAATCGAATCTGATTTGAACAATCCAATTGTTAGGTCTAGACTTCTAGTTGGTTGTATGTGGCGAGAGTATGTCTAGACGTCTAGTTGGTTGTAGCATTCTTTCGACTAAAAAGTAGCGAGAGTATGTTCGACTAAAAAGTAAATGTAACAAATTTTTATAAAATGTTTGGTAGCTGGACATAAATATCATTAATAAAAATTAATTTAAGTAGGAATAAAAATAACACTTAGGGACCAAGGTTGTCTTGGTCTAGTGGTGCCATGGGCTAGACTTGGTAAGGAGAACCACGGTTCGATCCCCTGCAAGTATGTTGGGAGGAGTTTAAAACCTTAACTCCGGAACACGCTCCGAATCCAGATTAGCCCAAAAGGGTGAATCGGATGGGTAAAAAAAAAACACTTAGGGTGCTTAATTACATAATTTAAGCTTTAATACAATTATACAACCACCAAAACACAATGTTGACATAATTGATACGAGAATGCACAGTATTAGCATTGTCTTAAACAAAAAGTAATCCTCTTTAAACAAACCCTAACAAATTGCAAACTTTCGTTAATGGGGAATTTGAGATTGGTAGTTGGCTAGTTGCTACTTCTTCCATTTCCGTAAAATCAAATTCCTAACTGAAAAAAAGGTAAAAGAAAAGGTAACCGCAATCTCACCCACCAATTTCCAGCTAGACTTTAGTCCAAATCACAAGCCACGAGCATAACACAAGCATCAAATCACATACATATATGATACATCAAATTATACCTACAGATTTCGTTCCTAAATTCTCTACTATTCAATCTCAACTTTTTCATCCATTTTTTGATTTGATGAAAAAACCCCTTTGTTTGTTTCACTAGTTATCATCTTCATCAATCGTTTATACATCGCGGCCCATTCATCTGGAATCAAGTTTAAAGCGATTCAATCTTTTCTCATTTCTGAATTCAATTGAATGATGATGGAATTAACATCTGAGTTCAATGACGAAGATAAATCATCAGAATCAAATCGATTATTACCCCCAATTCAAAAGAAGTCAATAGAGTTATTCGAACAAGATGATTCTTTAGAAGTAGCGTACGAATCTAGTGACAAAATAAGCATCGAAGAATTCGATTTAGAATCAACAAACGATTACGCAAATCCAGGACCCTTTTCATGGAAGAAACTATGGAGATTTACAGGTCCAGGTTTTTTGATGAGCATAGCATTTTTAGATCCAGGAAATTTAGAAGGAGATCTACAAGCAGGTGCAATTGCTGGGTATTCATTGCTTTGGTTATTGCTTTGGGCTACAATAATGGGTCTTTTAATTCAGCTACTTTCTGCTAGAATTGGGGTTGCTACAGGTAAACATTTGGCTGAACTTTGTAGAGAAGAATACCCAAATTGGGCACGATATTTGCTGTGGATTATGGCAGAGATTGCTCTTATTGGTGCTGATATTCAAGAAGTTATTGGTAGTGCGATTGCTATTCAGATACTTAGTCGTGGTGTTTTGCCACTTTGGGTTGGTGTCATTATCACTGCTTCTGATTGGTGAGCTTTTTTTTTGTTTTTTGTTTTTTGTTTTTTGTTTGGTGTATTTCATTTTCATGGTGCTAAAATTTAATATTGATGAAAGAGAAAGTAACTTCTTTGTATTGTGTTGAAATCAATGTCCTTGCAGAGAGTTTTGTGTATGTGGGGTAAATTTTTTTATTAAATGTAAGGTTAGTTAGCATGGTCTTTGTGCTAGATATGAGATATGGGATTTGTTCATTTGTCTACATCTTTTCGCTGCATGGCATACTAAACTACTGTGAGGGAAAACAATGCCCTTACAAACAGTTTTGCAAACATAAACTTGAAGAATGGTAGAAAAAAGATTACTGTATTGCATGTTTCTAATGTAGGGCATAATAGCGTAATAGGGGATGCTAACTATACTTAGCTTAGTTAGTTGGACTTTTTTTGGAGTTAATAAGACTTGGATTCCAAACTCCTCTGCATCATGCCTTGTTTGGATTAGTATGGAGTTATGAACTAACAATACAGGGTCTGACTGATATTATTTTTTGGTTCCTACTTCCTATGACGTAAGACCTTACATTGTGATGTGATCCTATCCCTTCCAATCTTCCATTGTGTTGATGCCCTTTTCAGTTTGCATTGGTCTTTTGGAGGAATTGTCATTTGATGTAGGAGCATCGTTTTGCTGCCTTCTAGTTGAGCCCAATGGAGGCTATCGCTGCAAACGAGCCGAGCTGAGTATTTTCTTGTTTGAGTTAAGCTTTATAAGGTTAACGACTTAACGTGGCTCGAGCATAACCGAGCTCAAGCCGAGCTTTTTTGTCCTTGTTCGAGCTAGGCTTGTTTTGTAGTATCCTGCCACAAGCTTGCTCTTTTGGGTGTCAAGCTTAAGCTCAAGATTGAACGAGTGAGCTATATTCGAGCTAGATTTGAATAGACGAGTAATGCAATTATGCAAAAAAAAATCTCTAACCATAGTATATTATATATAAATAATGAAATTGCAAATGTCTATAATTCTATATTACCTAATTACCTTTCTTTTCCTTTTGTAATTTAAATTTATGAAGATTTACATCAATACCCTTTGGAAAGTACGAGTTCCTATAAATGAGCTTATAAACGAGTTGTTCGTGAGCTTAAACGAGTCGAGCGTATTAGTATTTAAGTTAAACCCAGTTACTAAATGAGCTTTAAAATGTTGCTCAAGCTTCTACATTTAATTCTCATGCGAGCTTTGACCAAGCTTATTCGCGATATGTTTATGAACACGTCAGTTCATTTGCAACCCTACCGGAGGTCGTGTTGTTTTGAAGCAGTGGTGAAGCATATGTGAAATGTTAACACTATGGTTTTTTTTGGATTTAGTAACTTCTTAGTGTTGAGTAATAGACTAATAATTTCGAAGTCGATTTCTTGGCAAAATTTTCAGCTCCTTCCTTTCGTCCCTTTTATCGATGCCATGTGTAGGCCTTTTTTTGGGGGTGTGTGTGTGTTATGCATACAAATTTTTACTTCACAATGTGCAATACTGCAATTGCTCTGGGAATGACTACTCATTGACGCCAAATCTTTGATGTGAACAGTTTCATGTTTCTATTTCTTGAGAACTATGGAGTCAGAAAATTGGAAGCTGTATTTGCAGTTCTTATTGGGACAATGGCTCTGTCATTTGCATGGATGTTTGCTGATGCAAAGCCCAGTGGAAAAGAGCTTCTTGTAGGTAATTACTTAGTGATATATTCTGAGTCATAATTGTTGCTGGTCTTGCTGACATTAGCCATGTGCATTACTTAATTGATTAAGACTCCTTTTGCAGGTGTTTTGGTTCCAAAACTTAGCTCAAAAACTATCAGACAAGCTGTTGGAGTTGTTGGTTGTGTCATAATGCCCCACAATGTTTTTTTGCATTCTGCTTTGGTGCAATCGAGGAAGATAGACCCGAACAAAAAAGGACAAGTTCAAGAGGCCCTCAATTATTACTCAATTGAGTCCTCATTAGCTTTGTTAGTTTCTTTCGTGATCAATTTATTCTTGACTACTGTATTTGCCAAGGGATTCTACGGCACTGAACAGGCGAGTAGTATTGGCTTGGTAAATGCTGGACAATACTTGGAAGCAAAATATGGTGGAGGGTTGTTGCCAATTCTCTACATATGGGGAATTGGGTTATTATCTGCTGGGCAAAGTAGCACCATAACAGGCACATATGCAGGCCAGTTCATCATGGGAGGGTTTCTTGATCTTCGTTTAAAGAAATGGCTAAGGTCGCTAATCACGCGAAGTTTTGCTATAGTGCCAACTATGATTGTAGCTATAGTTTTTAATACCTCTGAAGCTTCGTTGGATGTTTTAAATGAATGGCTCAATGTGCTCCAGTCTATTCAAATCCCTTTTGCTCTTATCCCACTTCTTACTTTGGTGGCCAAAGAGGAGGTGATGGCTTCTTTTAAGATTGGACCCACTCTTCAGGTATGTGCATTTGTTTCTGTATCTCTCCTTTTTTAGGGGCTATTTATCTCTCCTTCCTCTTTGATGGGTTGCATGTTTAGTTTTTTTCCTCTTTTATATATATAAAGAAATTGTTTTATCTGTTGGAAATATGAAATTGCCCCTTTATTAAAATAACAACTGCAAATTGTGGATGCCTTTTGTTTTTAGGTCATTGTTCATTCCATGTGTGGACATGGCAATGTGGGCAAAGATAATTCCACTTTTGTGATATGTAGTTTTCCACTTTTTTAGGTGATATCATCATTTGTTTGTTACTTGTTTTTTTTTTCCTAAAAAATATTATTGGGCCCCTTCATTATATTTATGATCCCTCCTTTCCCTTTTGCTTAGTCTTTTCATAATGTTTACACCAAAGTCCTGATGTCATTAATATGGAACTAATTAGTTTTGCTTAGTGCTTAAACCAAATGGTTATATGATGGTCAAGGCCCAGGATTTAGGACAAGGGGAGCGAGGGTTAGATGCATTTCATTGGCTTCTGCATATAGCCTATGTAATTGGACACAACTTTTTGGACTTAGATACAAGTCATACAACCAAGCATGGTTCCTGGAACAGAATGGTTGTTGGTTGTGCCAATTTGCACTTGGATACGGCTGATTTGGTTAAGGAATAACCAACAAAAAAGATAATATTAATTGAGCAGACATGTTCCTCCTTTATCTCTCTTCTCTACTTGACCCGATAAATATAGTAATTAAATAGCATCAAGATACACTGGCCATGGCTAGCAAAACATCCACGAGGGTTTTTTTTTGGTTGGGAAATCATGGCCCCAAATTGATGGTGGTAGTAAAGCAATCATGGAAAATCCATTGAAATTTTGCCCAGTAGGCTTGATCCCAATTCCCATGGGTTTAGGTCATGCTTGGACTAGCACATGGACTAGCACATGGCATGGCATTGCTACAGACTATTTCCATCTCAACCAAAGAATTCACCTTCATTAACAGCTCTTATGTTTCTTATAACCCTATATCTCAGCTCCACCTCTCAAGGGCAAAAATCCCCAAGACCCCAATGTCAAGAACTTGCAGGTTTAACCTTTAGTTATACCCTAGATTTTGATATTTAATGGATTTGGAGATAATTAGATGATAAGTGATTAGCTTAGCTTTCTGGAATAAATGCATTGGAGGGGGGAAGAGGTAAGACCCATAAGGCCATAACCATGAGACTTGTAAATACTTGTAGCCATGTCGTCTATGCTGTGAGGTAGGAATACAGTCAAAGAAGATCCATCTTTATTTTCAGTCAACCAATCACTAGCTTTACCCCAACGAGCCAACTATCAGACTATCAGTTCCTAGTACGAGATTGGTTTTGTAAAGATTCAGATGCTCCATTGATTCTTCCAGCAGTTGTGTTAACCTCTATGGAAGACAGAGTCATTTGTTAAAAATTATGAACAATCTATCAATCATAGGTAGCAGACAATCCAAATCCTATGCTATCCTTGCTTCTTAAAACTAATGGACCGAGCAAAGGTTTCACCTTCAACAGGTTAAGGAGGGGGCTTTGTAGGGAGAAATGCTTTAGCCTTTGTTTTGGAAAGGATTGTTCACGGATATGTATCTTTAGGTTTAATTAAACATATTCAAATTCCGTATTCAATGGCGAACAGTGAATGGATAAAATGGAGTTGTATGTATAGTTAGAGGTGACAAAGCTTGCATGTGACATTATGAGCTCGTCTGCTCCATGGTTTTGACTTGTGTCTGAGACACACGATATTTGAAATGAAGGTTAAAATTTTATCACACCTTTAATTTGTGAAAGGTTTGGGTACTGTAGGATAGGATTTTTTTTAAATATGATATTAGCTGCAGGGCAACTTTGATCTGCATTTTGGTATAGTCTAATGTCTTTATCAGAATTAATCTCATCCCGAACTCTTTGGACACCTTGGGTTTTCCCACTCCTCGTGTAGTTAACAAAAGCTGACTGAATCAGAATTTGTACCTGATCCTACCTGGAAAAGAAATTTGGGATACAATTTTAAAACTGACAAACCAAAATCAGATTAGGCCTGTCTAATTCAATTAAGTTAAATTGAATCTAGGATACGATTCAATTCTATTCAGTTAAAATCAGTTAGTTGAGTTTAGTTTAGTTCATTTCATTTCAGTCCAAAAGAGTAGACCTGTGTGACTGTGTCCCACTGAATATATGTGAAGCAAAAAGTATTGGCATGACCTTGCATTTTCAAACGTGAAACTAAAATGACTAGCTTAGTTACCCAGATCCAAAATTATATGAACCAATGTGATGTATTTTACAAGTTTCAACAGTTTTTGCTTGCTGCTACTGAATTTTTTCTCCAAAGGTTCTCTGTAAAACATTCAAGTCTCCCATATTCCTTTATTTGGTTATCAAATGAATGATTCCCATTTTGTTTGCATGACTGATTAACAATTCCCCTTACCTGCATACATCTCCTAGTTTTATAGGTTCACAAGTAATTATTGAACTCACTTGTGATACAGACCGATCCAGGCACCCTATTTGTTCCTGTTTAAATCCAGAGATCAAATGTGAATTTGTTCACAGCTTTGAGGAAAAATGAAATGACAATTTTTATGTATTTTCTTTCCAGAGGATATCATGGACTGTAGCTGCCCTTGTCATCGTGATCAATGGCTACCTCTTCCTCGATTTCGTCATGTCTGAAGTAAATGGAGTGCTGTTTGGATCTTTGGTCTGTATAGGAACTGCTGCATATGTCGCATTCATCGTTTACCTCATTATCCGTGATGGTGCCCTTTCTTCAACTTGGTCTAGTTTGTTATCTGCCAAAACCTCTGTTTTTGTGGGTAATTAACCAGAAAGAACCCGCCATCAATGGCACAATTTTCGAGCTAGTAAACTCCCGGCTAAATCGGGGATCGATTCTTAGATCCGCTAATCCTGTTCTTTTCCTGCCATTCCTTTCTGATCTTAAGATGCAGGATCTGAATACATGTGAATCAGTTCCTGCATATTCAGCTGATTGATTGCAAATGAGAAATTTTGAGCACAAATTAAGGATATTGGGCGGTATAGAGAATTAATTAGAGATTGATACACCTACATAACATATACACATTCACCAATTCTACAGAATAACATGATTTGTTGATTACATTACATGCTTTAGAAGCTGTGTTGTACCATAAGCATCAATGTGAATTTTGTATCAAGTACAGAATAATTGTTGGGGACTGTTTGTTCTTAGTGTCATTAAGCATAGTCAATTGTCAAGCTTTTCTTGCCTTTTTACAGTGCAAAATTTTGCCTTTTGAGGCTTAACTTTACAAACTCTGTCCCCATTTTTCATCAAATGTATAAAAAAAAAACAAAAAAAAAAAAAGAAATCTTATTACATTTGTTTCATTGTGTAATTGTTTTTGATGTTGTACTTGTAATAGTGTTAATTGTTAATGTTGTTCATTGAAAATTGAAAGAAAAATTATGTGAACTTATTTGCAATTGGATGAAAGTTATTTTTTTTTTTTTTGAATTTGTTGTTTCTTCTAAACACATATGTACCTAGGAGCTTATAGAACTCCAGAAGATGGAAATGAATATTTGTGAAAAAATTAGTTGAATTGGAGTTAAGAAGTTAAGCTAACATAATCATGGGAAAAAAATAATGATTTTCCTTTCAATTTCAAGGAACAATATCAAGCCTAAAAAGGTTTGTGATATGCATCAAAGAGGGATGAACAAAGATGAGCTGAGTTGATGATTTGTGTTTCATCTTTAAAAGAGAAAGAAGAGAAGTGTTTTGTGTTTTATAAGAAATCTGCTCAATTAATGAACTTATATAGAAGCAAAAGGCCAAAAATAGTCTAAGAATCTCATATGGTCGCTTGTCATTATAGAACCAGCAATGTTGGGCTTGCCCGAAATTTTCCCTCGTATCATCATTCTCTCTTCCATTCACCTTATTTTTCACTAACTTTATTTCTTACCCTTTCCAATTCATTTATAACTATCTACAATGCTAGGCTTGTCCAATTATCATTCTATTTTACTACATGTACACTTGTCAAATTTTGATTAACTAATAATTTAAAAAATAATAATAATAAAAAAGCAAAAACTAAGGAAAAAGCAGCAACAAGTAGAGATGGAGGCGGACCGGATCTGGATCGGATCCTGATGGATCTAGGTCCAGATCCGTTTTTTCTGCCTAGATTCAGATCCGCTTCGGATCCACACTAACACGGATCTAAAACGGATCCTGTTATATTATACTTACTAATTGAGATAATTAAAACTTTTAATGCACTAAAATTGTCATTCCATCACATACACAATTAATATGCAAATTAAAACCCACTACTAACTTAGTATTAACAAACTAACACCATCAACATCCTAAAATTCATACATTACATAATCAACTTGGGTAATAGACTATTTAGGCTTTGAAGTATTGGAAATTTGGGTCGTATAACTTATAAGAATATCATTAATTTAGTATATGTTTTATTAAAAAAACAGATCCACGGATCTTGCGGATCTATAAACAAAATCCATATCCAGATCCGTATTTTCCTAGAGGATCCGTATCCGATCCGGATCCATGCGGATCTAAAATATGAAGATCTAGATCCTCAAAAACGGATCTGGATCCGCGAATCCGGGGCGGATCCAAGATCCGTTACCGTCTCTAAAGCAGCAAGGATATTAGGCACCTCCCCTGAAAACAGAGGAGCCTCAAAAAAAATGATTTTGGGCAACACCCAAGCAATGTTGAAGCGCCCCATTTATTGTCAAAAAGTGGATTTGGCCAAGTTACTTCACTACCGATGGAGATGCTCTCAAGAGGCCAAAGAAATGTGCCAATTCATGGAATGAATTTATCAGATCAAGATGTAAATGCAGATTGGGCTAATTCATTCATTAACCCAATTGCAATTGAATAAAATATTGAACTTGCAAAACTAACCAATTGGGCCGTCCATCAACGAGAATTTCATAACTGTTAAAATACCGTATGATAATCATCAACGGTTAAAACTCGATTTATTCGAGGAAAGTTCCTAAACGCGTTTCAAAAGAAAACATTCTACGCGATTTATGAAAACCGAAAACAATATCTTATGTGGAACGATAATCGTCGTCCAAAAATTACTCAAAATCTCCCCCAAACTTTGAATGAAAAGACAATATTATTCTTGACTCAAAATTACACCATAAGAATTTTAATTACTTGGACAACAACAACAGACACCACGCCACCAGACTACTAACAAACACTAAGACCCCTACAATGTGCTTATTCTAATATCTCTTATTCTTAAGAAACTTTATATATTAAAATAAAAAAAATAAAAAATAAAAAAACACACATAAAATTACAATGTGCTTAACTAGAAAATAACCCTAAAAGTAATTTATCTAATACTATAGTCTAAATAGAAAATAATCATGATAAAAATATTCCAAATAATACAAAATGTTTTGTTGTACATGTATCTCATCTATCACCAAAAAAAAAACAAAAAACCATAGTGTATGTTATGCATGTCATAGCTCTTGAAAAGGAGACACTCTAGCTTGTTGATTATTAGTGAATCTTTGAAAGAACCACCTACTTGGTAACATTCTAGAAAGTGAAACATCTCTAGCTATAAGATATATGATGAATGCTATATATGCTGTTGATAATGTGATGAAAAGAACTGCTTGTAGAAGTCCATTAACCACATTTATGAAGAAATCCACCAAAACATAGCAGTTAATCATCATCACTACAATTACCACTATCCATGATATTTTCTGCACAAACATGTAATAACAATTGTATTAGTATATCACTTCTTTTTAATTAGCTATTGACTATTGTGTATTTTTCTATTATTGAAAATATATGTTAAAAGGGTTGTTAATTTGTGACTAATTAAGAGTATTATAATTATTTTTTGAACAAGAGGTTGTGTCAATATCTTGGGCCTCGAATACCAGCTGTCAAAACTTTAATCAATTATACTATCTTATATATCTGAATGCATTATATTGATCTATATGTGAAAGTACATAATGTAAATCCGGTCGAACAAAGAAACATATATACGTAGTATTTTCTTTACTCCATATTACTTGCAGCATATCACTTTGGCACGCATTTTAAAGAAGATATTTGAGCATGTAAATGAGAAAATTAGTTAACATAATTTTAACGCAAGCACGAGCGAGACTATAAGATATCAGATCCGTGATAAAATTATTTCACTCAATGTGCGCGTTTAATTTACATGCTCAAATCTCTTCATTAAAAAAAAGCGTGCCAAAAGGATATGTTGCAAGTAATTAACATGGAGCAGATCGAGGAAGTATTATACTCCCTCTGTAACAAAACACCTGCAACGATTTGACATAAAGTAGAAAGAAAAAAATGTCAAATCGTTGCAGTTAATAAGTTACGGGACGAGTATAATATAAGAAGAAATAATAAATACCTCAAGAGTAGGTCCAATTTTGAAAACTCCCATGACCTTCTCCTTAGAAACCATGGTAAAAAGGGGAATCAAAGAAAAAGGAATTTGGATTGATTGAAGCACATTCAACCACTCATTCAAAACATCCATAGCACCATTAGATCTATCAAAAACAAGAACCAAAATCATAGTAGGAACAATTGCAAAACTTCTTGTAATAATAGCTCTCACCCATTCATTGAGTTGAATATTCAAATAACCACCCATTATAAATTGACCAGCATAAGTCCCAGTAATTGTGCTACTTTGACCAGCTGCTAATAATCCAACACCCCAAATATACAAAATTGGAAGGGCCCCACCTCCATATTTTTCCTCAAGATAATGTCCTGCATTTTCAAGCCCAACAGAAGTAGCTTTTGGTGTCCCATAAAACCCTTTTGCAAAAACAGTCATAACAAAGAGGTTTATCATGAATGATACTAATAGTGCAATTGATGATTCAATTGAGTAGTAATTGAGTGCCTCTTGAACTTGACCTAATTTGTTTACATCTACTTTTCTTGATTGAACAAGTGCTGAGTGTAGGTATATGTTGTGTGGGGTTATCACACATCCAAATATTCCTACTGCTTGTTGGATTGTCCTTGAGTTTAGTTTTGGAACCACAACACCTGTTTTGGAAAAGTACACGATTACAAACTGTCAAAATTTTAAACAGTAGGGAGAGGGGGAAATCAGGGAAACGCCAACATCTGTTCGGTGTAGTTAAAAGGATCGAACCCGGGGCATCAGTTCTGGGGTCCTTAAGAATGGTATTTGTGTATATCTGTAATTGCACAACATATTTTGAACTGAGAATTTGTTTGTGCACTCGGGTGCATGGTAATCATTATATCTATTTGCATCACCGGTTTTTATTAATAGAGTACATACATAATAATGGTATTAATATACTTCCTCCGTTTTTAAATTCTTGCAACAAATGAGTATTATTTGTGAGAGATAAAAAATTCATTTGTTGCAAGAATTCAAAAACGGAGGAAGTATAAAATTTCTTCGTGCACTAAGGTGCATGGCAGCCACTACACCTATATAATAATGGTATTCATTTGCGCTATAATTTTTACTAAACTTTTTTTGTACACTAGGTTGCATGGTATCCGTTACATCTATTTGCATCATCGATTTTATTAACCGGATACATAATAATAGTAGTATATCCTTTGATTTAATTGCACAATAATTTTTACTGAAACGAACTTTTTTCATGCACTTGAGTGCATGTTGATTAGCATTTACCTGTACTTAAAATAGAACGTTTATATTATGAATTATTTGAAACATCTATGTTATGCAATTTGACCACTTTATAAAATTAGATGTTCTAAATGGAAAAAAAATACGTGTTTTAAATGCATAACATAAATGGTATATATGCACAAGATAAATGTCATATTTTTAATGGAGATGTATGGTGTTTAGTGTGCTATTGGATTCATTCTTATCTAATTTTCATGGTATAGTTTCATGTTATGTAATATGTATAGGTTATTTTTCCATTTTACAAACATGTTTGCATCAATTATTTTATTTACTTAAAACATAAATTTTAATCATGTGACAAATATTTCTTTCCCCTCTATATATTCTCAACTAATTATCTTGTTACAACTTCTAGTATTAGATAATTTATTGAGTTAGAAAAAGGATAAATGTGTTTTCAAAAATGCCATTTTACTTAACCTTCTTCAATTAAAGATAGGCACAAAAACATTAAAGAAAAAAAGTAAACAAAATATATGAACCAAAAATCTTTTATCATAATAATAACTTTTTTTTTAAAAAAAGCGCTTTAATTTTTTATCTACAAAGATATATGAATTGGCTTCTAACCTAAAAAATTACTTTGGCCGGAGAATATTGAACCTATAACCTCAAAATTTACAAGCGACATGCTTTACCACTGAGCCATGCCCTTACCGACAAAGCGGCTTAACTTTGTGGACAAGTCCACTTAGAATTTTGTGTTGGTGAAAAGTTGAAAACCCATACTATGATTCAATACGCACCATGGCATTAATATAGTAATCCCTCTATCACTATTCACTAAGTCACTCTGTTTGTGTTTTTCTTTAGTTTTATTCATATAACCATATCCCATATAATATATAATAATAGCCCTATCTCTTAATCAATTTTTTTTAATTACAATATGCTTCTTTGTGTTTTTCTTTAGTTTTATAATATTTAATTTACACATTTATCAATGCATAATTCATATCTTAAATATTTATTTTATACACTTATTACTCTGTTTCACGTTACTTGGAAGATTGAGGAGTTTCGCGTTTGTCAATGCACAACTTAAACTATAAATATTTTTTATTTTTTTGTTATAAAATTTTTTTTAAAAAATGGAGTTAATAAAATACTCATTGAGACGCTGGTAAGATCTCACATCAATAGATTTTTCTGAACGTATATATCTCAAAATAAAGACCAGGAAAAAAACTTACAAGCCATAACATTTTTCTATATCTATCTTAATTTTCATTAGTTTGTCGTTTATTACTTCCTTAATACATTACCTTCAATCCAATACTAACAATTTAGCTAATATTCTCTCTATATGATATCAAATCGTTACAAATAATATAAAATAGAGATATTAATATAAATTTATGGGACCCAAAGGATCCCTATAAGGTAGTGCATTTCATTATTTTTCACATTATTAGAGGATCATGTAGTTATAAAGCAGGAATCCAAGCTAAGACACCTAAGGGAGTATAATAAATTAAAGATAATAATTTTTAGAATAAAAAGGTGGATTATTACCTACTAGAAGATCCTTTCCACTAGGCTTGGCATCAAAGAACATGTATGCAAATGATATTGCCATTGTTGTTACCATTATTGCAAATGCTGCTTCCATTTTTCTTACTCCATAGCTCTCAAGAAACAAAAACACAATACTGCTCTTGCACCCACAAAAATCATTTCAAACACTTAATTAAATTAATTGAATTTCATATATACACCATGAATTTTTTTAAAGTGAAATTCAGGGTGTGTTCTCTTCAATTTATTTGATCTGATCTGATTAAACCTGACTTGATTATAATTTATTAAACCTGGCCTGACCTGACCTAACCTGACCTGTTCAAATCTGATAAGTTCTGAGACCTGATAAAGAAAGTTAAAGAGAGTGCATTCTTAATATAGCACAATATCTCTCTTCTGTTTTTTTTACATGGTAAGATAAACTACGCTTTTCCGTGGCTCCTATCACTATACAATCAGGATAACATCATGTGCAATGGTACCTAGTAAAAATGTTAAGAACACATACAAGGTTTAGGAGTGCCCTCTACTTTTAAATGTTCTATTTGTTAATTTTATATTTTTACAAAACAAGTAAAAAATGATAAAACTTCTGGATACAAAGAGACAATGTCGTATGGAGGACAAAATTTCTCAAAGGTTAAGTTTTTAAAACTTTTTGTTAGAATTTTTTTTTTCTTTTTTGTAAGAGTGCACGTAAAATTTAAGTTTCGTTACGATGCATCAAACTCAACTTTTTAGGCGAGAAATTCAATATTCCGGTGAGTTGACCTACTTATATAATTCAACATAATGTCTTCCAATTTTGATGAATTAACCCACTTATATAATCTATATTCTGACACATATGCAAAAGCGTCATGTCATCACAATAATGTTGGTATCTAATTTAAAAAAAATATTTCAATTGTAAGGAGATTTGAACATAAATCTTTTGTATGGAAAGGTTAGGTAGTTACCAACTCAACTCTATTTATATGTTGATGTAAATATGCTTCTTTATAATTATATTGTTTTATTGTTTAGGAAAAATAAAGAGAGACAAAAAATATTATTTAAAATAAAAATGTTTAAAAATTTCCAATTATCTAGAACTGGATAGCTTTGCCCTAACACAATGGTTTTTGACTAATTGAATTGCAATTGTTCCACAAAATCTATATACAATCTAAAATATATAATTTCCAATTTATTTTGTTCATCATGATACCTAGATTTGTTATTTGTGATTTCTCATATAGTTGACGTTTGATCTACAACGCAAATTGAGGGTGATTTTGCCAACTCGAGTTTGTTTCGGTTGTTCTTGGTGTTTCAACAAATGTCAATTACCATCCGTGCCAAAAGGTCTGTTAATTATAGCGCCTTTATCAATGCACTATAAAAACAAACTGTTGGACCCGGGCAAAAAAACTAGTTAAATATTTAAAACAAGAATTTTTTTTTTGCCTAAGTGTCATTTTTTTAAGACAATTATTTTTTAACCCTTTTCTTTTTCCTTGAATAATATTAATTATAGTCCTTTTGATTACCTCTTCATCAATTATCATACCCCCTTCGATTTCTAATGTTTAATTCTCATGGTGATTATTGATTGATTTAGTGTAAGCATTAAAAAAAATAGAATTCTATATCATTTTCTAATATTATCTTTGATTTTTAAAAATATAATAATAATCCGTGCTTGCACGGACTAAAAAAATAGCTTAACTTTAATATGGCCTGGGGTACTATTTAGGTTGATTCAGAAGATTTTAGGTTTAACTAGAAGCAAACAAATTAAATGGGTCAACTTGTAGGAATATCGATCGACTTTTTTTCTATCATAAAAAGTTAATTTCCATGCCTCGTAACAAAAACTCAAATTCTAAAAGGCGATTTTCTTACAAAATGCTCTTATTAAGATGTTACGTTACAAAATGCCATATGTTAAAGGTGCTTTCTGAAAAAATTCAAAGCTTCAATTCCAATCAATCAATCAAACAAATAAACAAACAAACAAACAAAACCTTATTCACATAAGTGGAGGGTCAGCTACATAAACCAAAAATGACTCTGCTACAAAAATTCTACTTAAAAAAAAAAACAAAAGAAAAAAGAAAAAGAAGGCATTACCAATCAGCAGAAGTGATGACAACACTAGCCCAAAGAGGGAAAACACCATTGCTAAGAATTTGAATAGCAATGGCAGTGCCCACAACCTCTTGGATATCGGCGGCGATGACGGCAACTTCGGCCATGGCCCAAAGTAAAACCCGGGCCCACGGGGGGTACTCCTCCCTACAAAGCTCAGCAAGGTGTTTTCCAGTGGCCACTCCAACTCTTGCTGATAGAAGTTGGATTAATAATCCCATTATGGTTGACCATAATAATAACCATAGTAATGAGTACCCTGCTATGGCTCCTGCTTGTAAATCCCCTTCTATATTTCCTGTGTGTGTTCACCATGCATCTTTCATCAAATTATTAGCCATACCCTAGCTAGCTAGCTAACTCATATATAATATAGTGGCATAAGTGTAGGTCCAATTTTTCAAAAAATATAAATAAATAAACAATGCTATAGAGGGTACTTTGTTTATGTTGTCTCGCTCTCATGGACTGTAACAGTGATATAAGTCTTTTGAATGTTAAGGGTGAAATCATGGTTTAAGCTCACCACATGCTTCTAGAAATGTTGCTTATTTTATCCCTTTTAAATGTGTACATTGGCTAGATTATTGTGTCAGGTAATTTGGGGTAGGGCTCTACTCATAGCAGTCTGGAGCTAAAATTTGGGGGAACATAATATGGACGTCAAATAACAAGAAAAATAAAATTCAAAGTTCAAACACAAAATTAAGAAAAAAAAAATGAAAAACACTTAGTCTGGTTCACATAAAGTTAAAGTGTTAGACAAACAATGATAGTTGCGGGTTGGCCTCAGCTCAGGATGAAGATATCTGAGGCAAGAGTGATGGAATCAGATTGAAATTTGGCTTTCATGTCTTTCTTAGATCTTAGTAGAATGGTTACTAGTACTACTTTGTTATGAGCCCATTGCAAGGTATGGGACTTGAATCCCACATCGGTCTGGGAGGCTGATGTGGGATTTATATATAGGACAATGGGCTCTCCTCCTCTTGAGCTAGCTTTTGGGGATGGCTCTCCCATTGTCTTATATCAATGGTATCAGAGCCAACCACCGCTCCTTTGTGGACCACATGTGACCGATGGAGGTGACGCCGATGCTCGTCCGGGGCTAGGAACCTTCTCTCTCTTCTGTTCTCCCTCCCTTCTGCCTAGCGCGAAGCCTGCCACATGAGGGCATGTGGCCTGCGAAGAGGGGTGGTATGTTATGGTCCCATTGCAAGGTATGGGACTTGAGTCCCACAACGGTCATATGGGGGGCTGATGTGGGATTTATATAGGACAATGAGCTCTCCTCCTCTTGAGCTAGCTTTTAGGGATGGCTCTCCCATTGTTCTGTATCATACTTACCTGCTTATTTTTGTGTTAATTTAGATTTTGCTTTGTTTTATGCTTTCACAAATATCTTTTATGTTTTTATAGAAAAGTCTTGTGTGATTAGGAGTAAATTAATGCGCAACCAAAAAAATCATCCTAAAATATTAAAAGTTGTCCTACAGAAATAAATTTCCCATAAGTTAACTTTTTACGCGTTCGGAGTAACTTTATATTCGTGTTACAATAAATTCTTCAATTTTATGGTGCATTCTTTAACTTTTTATGTTTTGGTAACTCAATACTCCGTATATGTTAACAAATTACAAAAATATCAATGACAAGCTAGAGAATAGTGACCAATACTTGTTGGGTGTTAAAAACAGGACAATCTTTAATTTATAGCACATAAAAGAAAAACAGAGGCAGCAATATTGATTAACAAGGATAATACAATAACTACATCAAGAATCTAAATCCAAGAAGGAAAAAAAAAATCTGTAAGGTTTATGGCTCGAATTTTGGCTCTCGGTTGCATGAAACTTGGTTTTTGGCCTCACCCGACCGGGCAGGTTGCATGACCCGATCGGGTCCGAGTGTCAGAGGCAATTTTTGGGCATTTTTGGGAGCTGGCCCAACCGGACGGGACACATGACCCAATCGGGTCACCCTTGCTGACACATTTTTTTTGTGTCTTTTGGTCTTCTATTTTCAGCCTTTTCTCTTTAATTCTTTTGCTTGTTTTATGCTCTACATTTATTAAGCACTTATTTCTGATCTTTGGTCTTCTTGTATGCTTGGAGGCTATTTGAGAACATACCTATTAGGGTTTCACCCTATATATATATGTTATTTAGCTTCAAGTTTTATTCATCACAAAATTACATCAATTTTTGTATTAGAGAGATTAAGTTTTTGTGAGCTTTTGAGAGTCCTTATTGTGTGAGTGGGAGTACTATAATTTCTCTCATTGTTGAGTTGTCCTCCATTTGTTTTAATATTGAATTCATCCTCTTCCTCCGCCACTTTTGTTGTTTGTTTTTCTTTTTACAAATTTCTATTATTCTCATATTTAGATTAAAAAACTTAACATTGCAATTGACAACAAACATCTTCCGCGTATATTAATTTTTCCTAACAAAATCATATAACATAAAAGAAAACATATCAATATAATGATAAATTAATATAATTACCTGGGTCTAAAAAAGCAATGCTCATCAAAATGCCAGGCCCAGTAAAAAGCCATAATTTCTTCCATGAAAAAGGAGGAATTTGAGAATCATCAAATTTCTCTTCAAGCTCTATCACCCCATAAACTTCATTAGCAAATTTTGGGGTGACATCACTATTTTTCTCTTCTTCCTTTGAAGAAATACCTGGATATTTTGATGACGAAACATTGGTGGAAGATAAAAGGCGATTTGACTCAGAAAACTCATTCTTAATGTTAATGTTTTTATTAGTTTGATCTTTTGCAGGAAAATGAGGGTCCATTATTCTTGTAAATAAATGAGCTGCATTTTTTATTTTCTTTTTCTTTCTTGTTTCTTATTTTGGTTTATGACAGTTTGTTTGAGTTAATTTTCTGTTTATTCTGTGGTTCACCTTAGTATCAGCAAATATTTAGGATTGGAGCTTACACAGCCCCTAATAATCTTATTTTTGTTAGGAAATTTTGAAGCAAGCCAAGTTTATTGGATTTAATTTACCCAAAAAAGCAACTCATATTATTAATTTTGGAATAATGCAAATTAAACTCACTCCTTGTGAGTGTTGTGACACTAAGAGTCCGTTTACTAGAGCGAAAAATGTTTTCCCTGAAAATAATTTTCCTATTTTACATCGTTTATTTTAGGTGAAAAAATAAAATGTAAAATTTTGGGTCAAAACTCATTTTAAACCCTATTGGGAACATTTTCCTCCAAATTTGGGAGTAAAACTTGTTTTTCCGTGCAAGTAAACATTGGAAAATTTATATGAAAATGAGTTTTCTAACGTAAAATGTTTTTCATGGAAAATCATTTTACATCGAAAATGTTTTACACCAAAGTAAACGGACCCTAACAGTAACAAAGCTAGGTTGCACAAAAATGAATATCAGTACGAGGATGGACACAAAACAGGTGCAGGAACGACGTTGCTGAAAAAATTGAGGGTAAGGGTAAATGAAAGAAAACAATAACATAATATACGAGTATAAATTTCTAGATAATTTCAATCTAGGTAAATATCAGATTTGATGATAATAATACGTTTTATTCACTATATAAATTATTCAAAACCGAAAAAACATAAATAATTAAAGCGAGATTAATAACTTAAAAATTATGGGGTACTTGAGTAAGCTTAATCAATTGTTTCAACGTGGGCACCTGTGTCTAACTTGTGTTGGTGTTGGATGCGAGGTAAGACATATGGGAAGCATGTCTTTGCTTCCTAGTTACATAGTTGTAATAATATATGTCCTTCATGCATGTTTTCCCATAATAAAATTAAAAATAAAAACTGCATAGTAAGTAGTACATTAATGGAAAAGTGATTTTAGTACACCTCTAATTGATTTTGGCACCCCACTCTGAGTAAAATATGGAAATTGTACTCTCACAAAGTAGTGTCAATATCAATTTTTACAGTGCCAAAACCATTTTCCGTACTAATAATACTATGTAATGGTGAGAAATTATAATGATCATAATAACAATATATATTTAATTGGTAAAAAAATTATGTAATTATGTATTTATGTATGACAGAATAATTTTTAAATAATTATTAAAAAGTCACAATCATTGGCGATAGTATAATTTCAATTATTGATTATCTTATAGCTTAGCATTCCCAAATTTATTTATTTATTTTTAATGTATACAATAATATTCTTTTGGAACCCTATATGGTACTTCGTATTTAATCATACTAGCCTTTTGTGCACGCTATGCGTGCTGATATTTAGGGCTTAGTGTTACTCGATAGTAATAAACCAAGTCCAAATTGAAAGTTTGTAACTAAGTTGATATCCATGTTGGTATAGAAGCAACATTGATTTACTTTAAAATAGTAATTAAAACACATTTTTAATTCTTTATGCATTCATTTACGCTGCTTGCAACAAAAATTTATTGTTAGTACTAAATTTTTTTGGAGCTTGGAGCTTTGCTTCGGGGCACCATGTAAAAATTTACAAAAAATTAGTATTGAATTTTTTTTAAAATAAATAAAATAATTGCAATATTTTTAATAATGCTAGTCAAACGTACTATAATAAGATATTGTATTAAAAAATACAAATTTATACAAACATAAAAAAAAATCTATTTTTTGCATAAAAATAACTCATATTTTAATTTATAGAATAAAATAACATGTAATTGATATATTATTGAATTAATTCAAAACATTAAAATTGAATATGATAAAGGCAAAGCTACCTTTTTATTGAATTAATTAAAGAATCAATTGTTTGATTGAAGCACAAATAAGGTAATTTTTTCATAATTTTTTTAAGTTAAGGATATATAATTATTTTCGTAGGGATATCATAGCTCCTCCATTGACTTATATAATAGAGATATGTATTATTTTTTATGCACGTTATATGGATGTGCTGCAAAAAAAAATTATATAATTTTGATACAATACTAAAACAAACAACAAAGAAATAAGGTTTGAATATGAGTTATCATCCATTTTTTGATATTATAAAATAGGGAAATATATGCAAATTTAATTTCTTTCATATCAAAAAATGAACAAAGAAAAAGTTGATCCATTATTTTTTTTTCTCTACTACCAAATTTCCATTATAATCAAAAGGTAAAAAAAAATTATGTCAAAAAATATATCAATATGGGAATCAATTTGTAGAGAATTATTTTAGACTTTTCTAGGAGGACACCATAGCTCCCCCCTTGGCTTATATAATAGAGATGATAACCTTAAAATGTCATAACGAAGGTGCGTTCTTTTTTTTTTACATGTCTTTTCATATGAGAAAATTAAGCTTAATTAAATTAAGATAAGTGAGTAAATTATGATAGGCATTTTTTTTATAAAATCAATTCATTAATAAAGTCATACGACATCTACGATAAATACCAATACCACAACTATCAAATGAAAAGCAATTTGAATCATCTAACAACATTCAAATTTGTCAAAACTAAGATCGTTGTGCATGAGATCTAACGATGATGGATACCCTCTTTCACACCATTGTTCTATGCAGTCTTCTACGAAAGAGTCTTTCGATCTATTATAGTTCTAACATCAAACAAAATTCAACCCAATTGATTGTGATGTAGATTCAACATTTCTTGCAATGCCACATAAATCTTCATTAATAATCTGATCTGGTGAGATATCAAACTACAACCCTAAAACTCTCACAAAAGTTAAGAACCGGTATATGGGTAGATACAACCCAATATCTGAGTAGCAAAACTCTCAAATAGAGTGATAATGGAATTTTATTGTAATTATAAAAAAGAATTAAAAAAAAAAACCTTTTGATGAAATGAAAAAATGAGCTTACCGGCCACCGAGAGGTTGGTGGTAGCCCCTAGATCTAATCATCTAAACAAAGAGAATTAGGGTTTATGGAAAGAAGAAAAGAGAGAGGAGAGAAAAAGGAAGCAAATGACAAATTTCTGATAGGCTTTGATTATCTTAAGTTAGCTAAAATACAAATTCTAAGACATTATTGCCAATATTAAAATTCCCATTAAATGCAATTTATGCTAATGCAATGTGACTATGTGAGAATTAACTTCCAATCAAATATAATTTTCATGGGAATTTGTTTCCCTTGTCAACCAAACATTATTAAGGCCCTTGTTTTGCTTTTGTTGACTTAATTACTAAAATTTTAGTTCAACTCATGGTGAGTCTAATATTTAATTAAATTTAATTCAATTTCACGTAGCACTGTCAATTCAGGTCAACAATTCAGTTTTGGTTTTAACCAATCAGTTTGGGTTCGCTATAACTAAGGGAGTGGAGGTCCAGATTGTTTCTCGGCTCCCCTCTAACTTCTTGTAGTTCTTTGGATATTGTAGTTTGTACTGTTATAATAATAATAATAATAATAATAATAATAATAATAATAATAATAATAAGTGAAAGTATTATGGCGGACGGTCCGACACAATACCATTGGACCGTCCAACACTTGTATTTTTTTAACAAATCACGAGGGGAACTAGGTTTAGTAATATGTGTCAAGGTCAAAGAAATATGTGTCCCAGTCCAACAATTTTTGTCCAGGTTTAACAATATGTTTCCAGGTTAAATAAGTTTCACCAAGTTTGCAAAAGTCATGAGGTTTATAAATAGAAATCTAGGTTTAACAATATGTGTCCAAGTTAGACAAATATGTGTTCAGGTTTAACAATATGTGTCCACGGTTAACACTATGTGTCCAGTGTTAACAATATGTGTCCAGGTTAAACAAGTTTTCATCAGGTTTACAAATATGTGTTCAGGTTCAACAATATGTGTCCAGGTTCAACAATATATATCTAGATTTAACAATATGTCCAGGTTTAACAATATGTTTCCAGGTTAAACAACTTTTTACCGGGTTTACAAATTTGTGTCCAGGTTTAACAAGTTTATATAAAATTTCTGATTTTAGAACGATTTTGAATTGAATTGAAATAAATTAGTACATAAACATGTGGTACTGTAGTAGCAATTAGATTACGAAATGAGTCAGTTTAAAATAAATTATGTATAATACAGGTTTGGTTAAAAATGGTCGGTCCAAAACAGATTTGGTACCATGTATGTTTAGTTTCAAAACAATTCGAATCATATCAATTTCAGTTTTGGTTCATTTCAGTTTCAGTTTTATCATATTTCATTTCAGTTCAGTTTCGGTTACCCTCTTTTCAATTCAGTTTCGATTATCCTCTTTTCAGTTCAGTTTCTTTACACAATTTTCAGTTCAATTATTTTCATATATTAACAGTTAACATGAGTTTCACTTGATTTCAAATTCAATTCGGTTCAATTCAACATTTTTCAGTTATCTTTCAATTATCAGCTCAATTCACTTCCAGTTAAATTCAATTCGATCCACAACAATTTAGTTACAGTTGATTCAGTTCAATTAAATCAGTTCTGACATTATAGATAAATTCAATTTAATTCAATGCATATTGATTGTTAAAAAAATTTAAAAATATATAAATAAATCTAAACAGAATCTGCCTCTCAACCTTTATTCCCCTCCTTTTCATCTAATGATTATGAAGACACCATCAACTTGAGTTGATGCTGCATCTGCATGTGAAATAGAAAGTGCAATGATAAAGTTAAACTTTTCAAAATCAATTTATTAATTACAGGTACATTAGAAAACAGATCTATTGAAGTATACTTGGTTAATGGAATAATGGTTATCAACTTATCATAGAGAAAATACTGCTTTCTCTGAACACAACCAAAATTGATGTTTATTCATCTTTTCAGGTCTTAAATAGTTATTTTTAAATTAAAACAAAAAAACAAAAAACATAAATCTCTGAAAGTTCTGGTACAAACTTGTCCATTCAGCAGATCTCAGACTTCACAATCCAGATTTACATGGAAATGACCTCCATTAAATTGCAGTATATTAGATTCATATTTCATATTGCTCCAAAACAGCTGAAAGATTAGTATAGGAGTATTGTATACATGATACATCACATTGTGGCAAAAACCCATCATCTTGACTAACCATACAAGCTTGCACTGAGTGAGAATTTGAGTCAATTCCAGTTTCATGCTAGACTAATCATCTACCCCCCCCCCCCCAAAACAAAAAAAAAAAAACCACATTATAATTCTGCCTAAGTTTTTTTGTTTTTTTTTTTTTGGCCAAGGAGGAAATTCTGCCTAAGTTACATGCTTATATAGTACTAGTATGTACTGCTACTGCACAGAAATTATCTGCCTATTTCAATGTCTCTGCCAGTCATGCAAGCACACAACAGCAGCATATCTTCCAATTCATGTCAAAGATTGTTAGACATTTCAAGATTAGCAGCTCGGTTATGGCGTGAAAAACGTGTGCAATGCTAGACCAAGGCAGAATTCTTCTGCAATTACCCATCCGAGATATATCTATGGTAAAAATTGAAGCAAAACCCTACTTTCCCAGGGATCTATCTCTCAGAAATTTCCTCAAAGTATGAAGCTGGTATTTCTGATGGAGATGTCAATGTTGAAGCACATTTGAACTGTTGCAGCAAATAAAAGAGTCTTATTAAACAAACTAGTTTCAGAAAACAATGTATTTTTTTACCATTAAAGGGTAGCTAGCTAATCGAGCGGGTGAAATGGGTTTACCTTATGCTGCTTGTATTTGTTTCTTACTGCTACCAAAGCCCCTCCTCTTTTATCCAGTTGCAAGTCTTGGATTCGAATAACGCATTCTTTTAGGTCGGATGGTTTATAACCGGTGTATAGTTGCAAGTTTGAACTCTATAATATGCATAGTCAAAAACTTAGTTTCACACAAACACAAGCAGTTCAAATCAATTCAGTTCAACAACTACTAAATCTACGATTTAGTTAAATTCAACATAGTTCATTCAATTCAAATTCATTCAGTCCAAAAGAACATAGCCTAAAGCCCTGTTGATTTAAACTCAATTTCTAAAACTTCACTTTAGTTCAAACAAATCTAGTTCAATTAAGCACAAGTTGAGTTTAGAATTTATTTTATTTCAGTTCATTTGAGTTCAAATCAATTCAATCCAAAAGAACAAGGTCTAAATCTATCGTTCTAATAACTTTTGATCAAAATGCCAAACTTGCACTGTTTTTATCTCCAATAAAAGCTCCATAATATGCATCTCACAAATATGAAATTGAGAATTATTAACACTTGAAAAGATGAAAGTCAAATACTAACCCATGGGTGCTTTTTGGGGTGGATTGTCAACTTTGCAAGAAAAACAACTGATGCTGCTACCATAGAAGGTAAGAACCTCACGCAGCCGAAATCGAGCAAACTTAGCTCAGCCAAGTAATACCCGAGAAATTCCAACTGCAGATTTGGGTTCTGTACAATAACAAGTTACATTAGAGATTGATTGATAATTCATTATTTTTTTCTCAATTGATACAGCAAAGATTGCAGATGTAAAGCTACATAGAAAGCAAACATACTTTAGAATTTCCTTGAGCAGCCCTTGTGAACCGCCTATAAACATCGAACAAACGATAAAAGCAGGCTAATTAGTAAAGTAAGTAACCAATATCCACCAACAGTCCAACACCACATCAAATACAATCAAATTTCTGACAATCAATGCAATTCTCACCTAAGAAAAGTTTTCACAGTTGGATTTCCCATTTCATAATTGAGAGTTTTGAGCAAATCAGCCTCCATTTCAACAACCTTCAAATTCAGATAAAAATCAAGATTCTCAATACCCACAAAAAACCCAGATTCAGATTCAGATTCAATAACACGAGTCAGAAACAAAACTAACCTCATACTTAGTGTAAGTATTTTCTGTCATATCACAAAACTTTTCCACTGGTTTGGGATCTATTTCTTCATACTTCCTGCAATTAAGAAGAGCAAAAACTTCAATGAATAAGCCACGAAGAAAAAAAACTGAAAAAAAAATTAAAAAAAATAGAAGATTGATAAACTTACGATGCAATAAGCATTGCTGAAACACCCAGAAGTTGAAGTTTTTGGCGATTAATGGGTTTGAAAGACAAATACCGATCTATGTGAGAAATTGTCAAGTAAAGTGTATCAGAAGTTACCATGAATTCTTCAGCAAGTTCTACTAGCCAATCAACCAAAATCCCTCTCATATTTGCACTCACATCTTTTTGAATCTTCTGCATGTAATCTCCCATTGGTCTTCTCTTTTCTTCTTTCTAAACAAATTTCAATTCCAATTCAACGTCAAAAAAACACTAAACCCTAATTCCCAAAAAGTTTCCACTTAAAATTGCCCTCCCCAAATCAAAACCCATAAAATAAAACGAATTAAACAATCTTAACTTACCTCCATATTACGAAGATACTCATAAATCCCAGTAACATAAGGAGCACACATTTGAGGATCATCAGAAACAGCGTCAATATCATGAACTGCAACCTTGTCATGACCCACCAACACATCTTCCTCAGGAGTTTTCTCATTAGAAGGAATCGAAACGGGTTTCGCAGACTTCTTCAATCTAGAACGAGGTTCAGAGCACGATTTCAACCTAGAATTCCCCAAAACATTAGACGAAATCTCACCCAAAACAACCCTCTTTTTGGGTGGCTGGTGTTGTTGTTGTTGCTGCTCAGACATGGCTTCTGAAGCCCGTCTCTTCGCCGACAACCTCGTGACCCTCATACAACTATTCTCCTGATTCGCCATTGATGAAGGTCGAAGTAAGCAGAGAGAGAAAGATGTAAGAAAGTCAAGAGAGAGGAAGAGGGAGAAGAAGAAGGAGGGAAAAGAGTGGAGATGGAGGAGGGAGAAGGGAGAGGCTTTGTAGTAAGCGAATGAAAAGGAAGAAAGGCGCCATTATACATGGTTTCAAAAAAGAGGAAAAAAACTTCTGAGGATGATTTTAAAGTTTTCGCGGTTTGAACTGGATTACTGAAAAATAGGATGAGTTCGAATTTTGAAAATTAAAATTTTTTGAAGGAGTTGAGATTTTTGTGGGATGAAATTGAAGATTGAAAAAATGGCGGTCGAATTTGCGAAAAATTTTGATGATGTCATAATAATGGTTTTGAACTTTGGATTGGATACTATACTGTAAATAAATTTGGTGAAAAGGAAAGAGCGGGCTATATTGCGCCCATATTTTCAAGTCAAAGTCTTTGTAATTTGGAACTTCGAGACATGGGAAAGATTGAATTCAAGATTCACAATTTGTAATCTTTATGATAAATATTTTTTGTTCAAAAATCCTTTAACTTTTGTGCACTTTGCAGAAAATTATCTTAAAAATTTGAACTTGTTCAAAACTAACTCAAATAATAAAAAACGTTGTTGACTCTTACCATTAGGGGTGGACAAATATGAATATTCGAATTTTCAGGTACACGATCTCGGATCGCATTTTTTTTACTTGGATAGGATTTTTTTTTTATTTGTTTCTTATACAACATTTTTTTATTAAAAAAAAAACTGTTTTATTTTTTGATAAATAAAAAATTGTTTTTCTAATTTAAAAAACTCTTTTTGATTATTTTTAAAAAAAAACTATTTTTTTAATTTTTTAATAAAAGACAAAAAAATTATTTAATTTTAAAAAATAATAATAGTTTTTTTTTTAAAATAAAACCGGATATCGGGTACCCGGTTTGGTGGTTTTAAAAAAATCGACCCGAACCCGACCCAGTATCTGGTTTTACAAACCGGGTCAAATGATTGGAAAACCATTGTGGTATGTAGAGGTGGTAAAAAAAAATTGTGTCCGATTTCCGACCCGATATCCGGCTTTTCGGAAGCGTTGATTATTCAAGCGACTTTTTCCGGCGAAGATTTTCGGGACGAGTTTTCCGGCGATAGTTTTCGGGACGACTTTCCGACGACGGTTTTCGGAATGACTTTTCCGGTGGTGATTATTCGGTCGACTTTTTCGGTGACGGTTTGATCGAATTTTTCGAAGGAACTTTTCTGACAATGGTTTTCACTTTTCAGGCCGATTTTTTCGACGGTGTTTTTTCGACCGACTTTTCGACGTTGGTTTACGGGGGCAACTTTTCGGGCAGACTTTTCCCCCGATGCTTTTTCAATCAAATTTCGGACAGCGGCTGTCGGTCCGAATTTTCCAGCGATGGATTTTTTGGACCAAATTTTCCACCGAAGGATTTCAGGCCGACTTTTCTGGTGGACTTTTTCAGACAGATTTTTACGTCAGTGTTTTTTCAACCGGCTTTTCGGACGGTTTTTTCGAAAGTTGTTCAAGCATCGTTTACAAAAGACAATGTCATGAAAACATCATTTCGGAAGATTTTTACGTTGGTGCTGCTGCTGGCTAGGGTTTGCACTTTGCTACTTTGGAATGAAAATGAACATGAGATAGGTTTTAAGGTTTACTTTGACATAAAAATAAAATAAAAAAAAATAGAACTAAAAATAAAAATAAAACGAAAAATAAAAATAGAACTAAAAATAAAAATAAATAAAAAATAAATAAATAAATAAAAACAATTATAATTATTATTTTAGTAAATATAACCATGCATTACCTTTCTCATAAAAAATAATTATTAAAATTATAATAATGAAAATAATAATTACAATTACAATAATAATAATAAAATTAGTAGTTATTATTAATATTATTATTATTATTTAAAATAATTCAAATTAGATCAGATCAGAAAAACTCAAATTAGATCAGATCAGATCATACAAACTCAAATCAAATCAGATCAGATCAGATCAGACCAGTTCAGTCCTAAAGAACAGGGCCTTATTCGGTGAGTGGGAATACTATAATTTCTCCCATTGTTGAGTTGTCCTCCATTTGTTTTAATAGTGAATTCATCCTCTTCCTCCGCCACTTTTGTTGTTTGTTTTTCTTTTCCACAAATTTCTATTATTCTCAATATTTTAGTTTAAAGTACTTAACATTGCAATTGACAACAACCATTCTTCCGCGTATATTAATTTTCCCTAATAAGTGGTATCAGATGTAACGACCCGACTTTTTAGCTTGTTGATTTACGAAGGGAAATCGACATTCGGATCATTACTTAATCATATTAACAATAACTTAAGCAAATTAAATGGAAGAAATATCTTTTATTAATATAACTGCTAAAATCCGGAATTTAACCACTAATTGTCATTACATCAAATGTTTGAAATACTGTCCCAACATGCTGGGAACATATAATAAACTGAATAAAGGGTTAAATTGTTCTGGCAATACTAGAGACTTTAAAAAAATAAAGACCTAAACTCTCAAGCCCGTCCGACGAAGCCCGCTCTAATCTGCTGCAACATCACCTGAAACTGAGGGGGGGTCCACCGTCAGTGGCGAGTAACTAGGCTGTCCCATTTAATCGAGGGACCACCAAACACATAATATCATAGAAAATATCATAAAAACTATAAAGAATTCAATACATGTTTTACACACTAAAACACAAATTCCGTATAAACGTACGTATAATAATACGTATAAAAGTACGTATAAAATACGTATACAAATACGTATAAAAATATGTATAGAGATACGTATAAAAATACGTATAAATACCCCTGCAGAAATACGGTTAGAATACGTATAATTACGTATAAAAATACGTACATTCAACCCTGCAAATACGGTTAGAATACATACCACAACCGCATACTTATACATACACATACATACTCATATAGTTACAGAAATACACAGCGGAAGACTTATAATATACTGAACTTATACTTTACATTATACATCTTAAATGATCTCAATCCCTTAACTTATACTTAACCCTTCTTAAATTATATCATTATTAAATCTTAATCATAATTTCATCACATTCCCTTCATCATATAAATCTTATCATAATCATATCATGTCTTTCTTATCATATTAGATCATATCATATCTTATCTTAATCTTATCATATCATATCATATCTGATCATATCATAACTTTCTTTAGAAATCATCTTATACTTCATCTTATGATTTCATCTTATCAATCGTATGATCATCACATATCATCTTCGTTGGACCGGTCACTATAACTCGTTATGGATCTCGTGTTTCACCATAACTTCCTAGAACATGCCGGGAGGAGCTCGTGTACTCAACCCGTAGCGGATCCCGTGTTTCACCACTAAGCCTAAGCTATGGCCATAACTCCTAGTAGCGGCTCGTGTACCACTACCAGACGACTACATGTTCTAAGATTCAAAACTACTCGGGGGAACTCGTGTGCTCGTCCCATTGAGCAGTGGCTCTGACTTAACCCACTAACGACTCGTGTATCATCAGGTGGGCGTCCATATTGTATCTTATATCTTCATTTAATTTAATCATATCATATATTAGGATAATACTAGGTGACCGTAATAGGAAATGAAATGTTCGGAGTCCCAGGAAAGAGAGGTGCGGCACGTGTATTGGCCACCTTAAATACCAAGTCTTTCCTAGCCAGAGACCGATACATAACATGTATAGCTATTACTCTGTTTCCTTTCTTATCCCTAATAATATCTTATGCAACTTCATTCTTATAACATATACTATTCCTCATATATCCGTATACTTATATCCTTATCCTTTCGGATATTAACCTTAACATTATATAACAATTTCGTAACGTTATCCAGAATATAGTTATAAAAATTACCAAAATAAGATAAAAATCATATTTTTCAACAACATTCATCAAGATGAACATAAAAATAATATTTTTAACTCTTCTTTTAATTTCTATACACTCGACAATTAGAAGATAATAACAAGATTTAATTTTTAATTCAAGATTAATCAATATAATTCAATACTATCAAGATTCATCATAAAAATCATATTTTTAGTTCCCTTTTAATACTTAGGTCACTCGCAAATTCAATAATTAATAATAGCATATTTTAATAATTCAATTGCCCTATTTTATACAATCTGATTTTAAAGAATTAAATTAAAAACGACCATCTAAAGATCTCTAAAAATCTGGGAATTTTTATGGGAGCTAAATATGGGTTCAAGGATTAACGTGCATAAATTTCGTCTAAAAATAACATATTTTACTATTTTTAAGTGATTTTATAACTAACCAGTCAGGTTAGGCTGAATTCGGTTTCAGAATTTTATGCCATAGCAAACGATCTTTAAAAATTACGAAAAATTTACAAAATCTTCAAAACAGTATTACTGACTTCCACCTAAAATTTCGTAGCCATTAGATTTGATTAAGTATACTAATTAATTCGTAAACTAAAATTGGACAGTTTTATCAGTTTGATAGATTAGATTATTTCAAGCAAGAAAAGATCGAATTTTGCCACGAAATAAATTATGATTCAAAATAAAACAGTAAACAAACTGCCACGAAAAAATTCATCAAGAAATAACAAGATTTGATTAATAGATAAATTCATACAAGTAATTATTCAACAATTAGAGATTTCAAGAAATACATCAAATCATGAAAATACATGAAAAATAAATCAAGAACATCATCATCCATATACTCGACACATTCATATGAAAACAATATTAAACTTCCTACAATTTTCATGCTTCAATTCCTAATTAACTATGTGATTAGCTACCCTTAGATTAATTGGAAAAACGAAGTTACCTTAAATCGCAAATTTAATCCAAGGCAACCCAATGCACGGCTGTTCTTAGGAGGAAAGAGGAGGAGAAAAACTTTAGGGTTTATGGAGCAATTAACAAATAGGACCCAAAAGAAGTGAAGGGGTCCTATATATAAAGAGAATAAAAAATAAAAAAAAATAAAAAAAACACAAGCAAGCCCTAGAACTACAAGCTGGCCGTGTAACAAGAGAGAAAAGGGGAGGATTAGTTGTTGGTCATCAACAACATTTGAATAAGTAAAGAGTGTTTAAACTAATTTAATTAATTTAATTATTTAAATTATAATAATTATCCTTAATTAATTAAATCAAATAAACCTTGGCCCAAACACCCAGAACAAACCGGCCAAGGCCTCATAAGGGAAAAGTTGGGTCTTTGGCCCAATTGAGAATTCAAGACGAAGCTGTCAGTTTAAAAGCTGAGGCTTCAAAGCTGCCGGTTTGATCTACATAAACCGCCGGTCTTGGACTTCGCAAGCTGCCAGTTCTATACCGCCGGTCTTGGACTTCACAAGCTGCCGGTTCTATACCGCCGGTCTTGAACTTCACAAGCTGCCGGTTCTGAGACAATATTCTAAGGAAATCACATTAATAACCGCGAAATTTTCTGGCCCAAAATTCCGGGTTATTACATCAGAGCTAGGTTGTGTTGTTGTTCAATTGTGTTAAGTCACCATGTCAACACTCAAATTTGATATTGGGAAGTTTAATAGATCGGTGAATTTTGGTTTGTGGAAACTCAGGATGCGAGCGATCTTGTCCATCTTGATACAACAAGGTTGGGATAAGGCGTTGGTCGGTAAGAGTAAGAAACTATCATCCATGACGGATACTCAGTTTGAGGAACTCGATTTGAAGGCTCTATCTGCTATTCAGTTGTGCTTGTCGGATGAAGTTTTGCGTAAGGTAGCAAAAGAAGAAACAACCGCGGAGTTATGGCTAAAGTTGGAGTCTTTGTATATGACAAAGAGTGTCACAAACCGTTTATTGTTGAAAAGTAAACTTAATGATTTGAAGTTACAAGAAGGTAAGCCAAATAAGTCTCGTATTGATGATTTTTGTTCTGTTATTATGGATTTACATAATATAGAAGTAGAACTTGATGATGAGGATTTGGCTATTACCTTGTCATGTTCTTTACCTCCTTCATACAAGCATATTAGTGAGGCATTGCTTTATGGTCGTGATGAGATTAGTTTTGAAGATGTTAAAGATGCCTTGTTGCAACGTGAATTAATTGAAAAACAATTAGTTGTTAAAGAACATGATTCTACTCATGGTGAAGGACTTGTTTTAAGAGGTAGTTATGAGTTATCTAATTTATCACATAAAGAATTAATTTGCAACTATTGTTGCAAGAAAGGTCATATTAAGACTAACTGTTTCAAACTTAAAAATAAGAAAATTAAAGAAGAAGAAAGTCAAGATTGGGGTAAGGTTGATCAAGAGAAAGAAGTCGCTAGTGCGGGTTTTGCTCATGATGATAAAGATGATGATAATGTTAGTTTGGTTGTAAATGATGCACCTAGTTCCAGTGGCAAGTGGATTCTTGATTCTGGAAGTTTTTCTCATGTTTGTTCAATTAAGAAATATTTTTCTACCTATGATTTAGTTCGAGGTGGAGGAGTTACACTCGGCAATGGTGATGTTTGCAACATTGTAGGAATTGGTTCGGTAAAAATGAGAATGTCTAATGGTGCGATGATTGTTTTAACTAATGTTTATCATGTTCCCGCTTTGAAATTTAACCTTGTCTCAGTGGGTGCTCTTGATGTTCAAGGCTTTGTTTGTGCTTTTGGAGATGGTGTTGCTACAATCTCCAAAGGCTCTAAGATTGAGATGAAGGGTTTTAGATTTGGAACAATTTATGAGCTGGATGGTTATGTTGCGTTTGAATCAATTGGTACTGATGTCAAGAATGTTGGAAGCAGCAATATGTGTAGTTCGGTTCTCTCTTTGGATCGTGGTAGCGATTTGGATGCGGGGTTATGTACGTGCATGCCGGTTCACAAATCAGAAATTGAGCCCATTCGGATGCCTAAGTGTGTTTTAGGCTCAAGTTTATGTGCCTTGTGTTAAGGTGGAGCCCGATTGGTTTTTGTTGGAGGAGGAAGGAGGAAATCAATGTTGTTCACTTACGGCCCGTTTGGTAGCCGGTTATAAATTATGCTAATGGGAATGAATTTATAACTAAATTTGGAAGAGAAATCAAAATCCATTCCCATGGTAGTGCTACCTTATCTCTAATTTATCTAATTTTTTTCACAAATATCCATTTCCATCAAATAGCACCCTCCCTAATGGTAATGGATAGGAAGAAAAATGAGAATAAAATTGAAGCTTTGGAATGAAAATTTGTTTTCCTTGGAGATTATAAGGTTTCTCCTTAACAAAATTACACTATAAATTCATTACCATTACCACGATTTATTACCAACAACCAAACGGGTCGTTTATGTTTTTTGGATCTTAGCAAATTCGATCCAAGGTGGAGATTGTAAGGTTTATGGCTCGAATTTTGGTTCTCGGTTGCATGAAACATGTTTTTTGGCCTCACCGTACCAGGCGGGGTGCATGACCCGATCGGGTGGCATGATCGGGTTGGCCAACCCGATCGGGTCCGAGTGTCAAAAGAGGTTGTTGGGCATTTTTTGGCCTGACCCGACCAGGCGGGACACATGACCCGATCGGGTCAGGTCTATTGTTCGGTTTCTTTTTCTTTGTGTCTTTTGGCCTTCTGTTTTCAACTTTTATCTCTACTTATTGTTTATGGTTGTTTGTATTTTTGTCTTAATGGGTATTCAAAACCCCTTTTAATTGTGGAGACTTTTGGGGATCCATTTCGTTTTATAAATATGGCCTCAAGTCTTTAGCAAAAATCATCACAAAATTACATCAGTTTTTGTATTAGAGAGATTAAGTTTTTTTTTTATGAGAAGGTATTGTGTCAGACCAGTCCGACATAAGGTTAGTGTCAGACCAGTTCAACTGGACTTGGACACATATTGTCGAACCTGGACAAATTTTGTTGAACATGGACACATGTTGTTAAACCTGGACAAGTGTTGTTAGCCCTGGACACATATTTGTAAACCTGAACACAAATTTGTAACCCTGAAAATATATTTGTAAACCATGACACATGTTGTTGAACCTGGATACATAGTATTAAATCTGGACACATAGTACTGAACCTGGACACATATTATTGAACCTAGACATAAATTTGTAAACTTAGTGAAACTGGAAACATATTGTTTACCCTGGACACATGGACCTGACACATATTGTCGAACCTGGACAAATTTTGTTGAACCTGGACACATGTTGTTAAGCCTGGACAAGTGTTGTTAGCCCTGGACACATTTGTAAACCTGAACACAAATTTGTAAACCTGAAAATATATTTGTAAACCTGGACACATGTTGTTGAACCTGGACACATAGTATTAAATCTGGACACATAGTACTGAACCTGGACACATATTGTTGAACCTGGACATAAATTTGTAAACCTAGTGAAACTTATTGAACCTGGAAACATATTGTTTACCCTGAACACATGGACCTGGACGCATTTGTTAAATCTGGATATATATTGTTAAACCTGGACACATATTATTGAACCTGGACACGTTTTGTTGAGCCTGGGCATAAAAAAAAATATAAGTGTTGGACGGTCCGACGGTCGGACCGTCCGACACAATACTTTCACTTTTTTTATTGAGCTTTTGAGAGTCCTTTTTTGTGAGTGGGAGTACTATAATTTCTCCCATTGTTGAGTTGTCCTCCATTTGTTTTAATAGAGAATCCATCCTCTTCCTCCCCCATTTTTGTTGTTTGTTTCTTTTTTCAAAAAATCCTATTATTCTCATATTTAGATTAAGAGAAAGTATAAAGTTAGACGGTCTGACCAAATAATCTAGTCAGACGGCTGACCCATATACCTAATTATAATAGTGAAAAAGTTCGGGAGGCTATAACTTTGCGCTCGGGTGTCGAATCGGGGCATATAATATGCCAAAATTGATTAATTTTTTTAGACGAACGAGGTCTCTAAACGAGGCCTTTAAAGGCCTCAAAATGTTAAAACAAGGTCTCTAAAGACCTCAAAATACAAAAAAAAAAACGAATCCACGTTATATTTTGTCCAAGTTAGTTACAAAACGTGTCCAGGTTTTACAATATGTGTTCATGTTTAAACAATATGTGTCCAGGTTTACAAATAGGTATCCAAGGTTAACAATATGTATCCAGGTTTGTCCAGGTGTGTTCAGAGTTGTTCAGATTTGTCCAGGTTTGTCCATATTTGTCCAAGTTTGTCCATATTTGTCTAGGCTTATCCATATTTGTCCAGGTTTGTCAACATTAGTCCAGGTTTGTCCAGATGTGTCCAGATTTGTCCATATTTGTCGAGGTGTGTCCAAATTTATCCATGTTTGTCTAGATTTGTCCATATTTGTCCAGGTTTGTCCACATTTGTCCAGGTTTAACAACTTTTCATCAGTTTACAAATTGTGTTCAGGTTTCAAATGTGTCCAGTTCTGTTTCCAGGTTTACAAATGTGTCCAAGTCTACCAATACAAGCCCAGGTTTAACAGCATGTGTCCAGCTTAAACACATATGTGTCCAAATTCAACAATATGTGTCCAGGTCCAGTGGACTGGTCTAACAGAAACGTTACTGTCAGACCGGCCTGACACAATTCCTTATCTTAGATTAAAGTACTTAACATTGCAATTGACAACAACCATTCTTCCGTGTATATTGTCGAGACTAAAAAAAAACACATAGTACCGATGAACTTCTGTACGAATTACGATAGTTCATAGGTTTGAATTCTTTTATTCTCCATTAGTAATATGTATCGACTTTGTGGCTCACTCGATAAAAATAAAAATAAGATAGCTGAAAATAAACATAGTCAAGAAAAATTGTATTTTTTAGTGTTTGAGAATGAGAGGATTGTGTTTTATACAGTGGTTGGAGTGAGCAAATTATTAATTAACGAGAAAATATTGTGTCATACTTGTCTGATATAATGTTATTGTCAAACGAATCCAACTGTCCTAGAAAAATTGATATGTAAAACCTAATCTGGAAAAAATGAAAATTGACCCGGAAAAATAAAATTCAAATAAAAACTAACATGGGAAACTAAAACTAACCTGGATAAAACTGTTAATGACCTAGATAACTAAGTCCAAATTAACCTAGACAAAACTTAAAACTGACTTGGTAACAAAACAAGCTAAGCCTATCTGAAAAAACAACCTACGTGGAAAATCCCAAAGAAAATATTAGAACTGAAAATGCGATTTTACACATTCTAATTGTAATGCTTGTTCTTCAATTCACCTCTTGTATTACCTCTTCTACTTTAAATCAGTTTTGTGATTTCATAAATCTGAATTTCCCTAATTATTATCATTATCAGTTATATGTCAATCAATCGATGCATAATGAATTTGGACATTAAATTTTCATATAAAAAGATGTAAAATTAAAATCATTGTCATTTGTATCTAAATCAATCAATAAACAATAAATTTGGACATTATAATATAATAGGACTATCAAATAAGTGAAAATATTGGGTCAGAACGTCAGACCCAATTTAGTGTCAGATGACACTAGTTGTACTAAGTCCAAGATGACACAAATTCCTTGGAATTTATTTTGCATCATTTTAAGAATAATGAAAGTGTTCTGCTAATTATCAAGTTCCAACAAACAACAAACACTTATATTAAAGGGAAATTCCCATTGGTAGTATTGTATTATTTCGAATTCCCATTGGTAGTACTCTATTATTACGAATCCTAAAATTAATACAACTTTTATAAAAAAAATTGCAACAGTAGTTTATAAGTGTTATTAGCCGTTAGTGGGTGTTAAATGGGGTTTATTACTCAACCCAAGTGAGTTAAGTAACTTCCCATTATTAAATTATTCCCATAAATGCATTTTTGTTAAGTTCCCAAAAAAACTGCTCGTGCTTAGGAAGAGAGGCGATTCTTCTTCCTCTGTTTTTCTGGGTAAAGCTCGTTCTCTTCAGCCTGATTTTGCACTGGGTTTGTGCTTGTTTTCTCCAGCATTTTGGTCTTTGAAAGCAAACAGGAAGTTCCTCTTCCATTACTTTGATTTTTTTTTCATTGTTCGTATTTGTCGAATTTTGGGGTTATTTGAGGGGTTTTTTGACGAATGAAGTTATATTTGAAATAAATTGGTGCATGCTTATTTTTTTGGGTTTAAAATTGTTGATAATTGTTTGGGTTGCAAATTGTTTTTATTTGTTTGTGTTTTAGGGTTCTGATATTTTGTTCTTCATTTTGTTATCATTTCTTGAATTTTGGGTTATTTGAGGGCATTTTTATGAATGTAGTTTGTAACCTTCGAAAATGGACATTGTAGTTGTTTTTTGGTGCTTTGAAATTGTTTATATTTGTTTCTTTAATAAAAAATTTCTGATTTATTTGTTAATTCATTTTTCGAAATCAGGCTTTAATATGGGAGAGAAAATAGTTCTGAGATTTCAATATAGTGGGAAAGATATTGATTGCTGTGTAGAAGATGTTGACAAGTGCAACTTACTTGATTTGGTTCATGAGTTTTGGGATAATGCTGAGAAAGAGGGGAAGTCTGTGCCTAAGTTTCCTAGGTTCTGTTATGTGTATAAAATGAAGCAAATCGATATGAATACTGATATAGATTTGATGAAGATGTTTGACACTTTTACGGGTAGAAACTTGATTAACATTTGGGTGGGTGAAGTTGAACAGCCTATTGCTGTGGTGAAAGCAGCTTTAGCTTTAAGACAACAAAAAGAAGATGGTGAGGGTGATAAAGGTGATGTGGGTGGTAAAGGCAGTGATAGTAACCAACCCTCTGTTACAAGTCCAATCAGAAATTCCAATGTAAAACAACCTGTACACCAAGCCACAGAACCTGTGCAACTTACTCCAATTCAAACCACAAAACCTGAAATCCTCAATACCCAAGTCACACAACCTACTCCTCCTGAATTCATCAATGACAACTGGAACAATATTGAATTGACACCTGTTGAGCCAAATATGGGTAGAGGGAGAGGAAGAGGCAGACTGAGGGGTAAAGGAAGAGGTAGGGGATCAGGGAGAGGAACAACATGTGAGGGATCAGTGTTTGAGGTTGGGGAGCCATCTAACAGAAAACAAGGATCACCATTAGTAAAGAAGAGGGTTCCAAAGACACTGTTTTGAGGAAAGGGACTTGGGTGGGGAGTCCAAAGGGTGTTAGAAGGCCAGCACAACCTACTGAGGATGAGGGTCATGATGATCATGAGGACAACACATGTACACCAATTGAACTAAGTGAGGATGATGAGGAGATAAGCTTTGATTCTGAGAGTGCTTTGACATCAGGAGTGGATAACATCAACTTGGGAAATGTTGATGAGGGTGAGATTGTACCTGTTATTCATGATGATTTTGACCCATATGAGGGGCCTGTTTGGGATGATGGTTGTGAAAACCTTGATGATTATTTGCAGAGATTATACAACAATGGAGAGTTTTATGTTGATGAAGGTTTTGGGAACATAAAACTTAAGCCTTGGTTGCTATTCACTGATAAAAAACATGTGAGGGATGTCATTAGGGACTATGCTATTCAATGTGGCTTTTCAGTTGTTGTTGAAACAACAACTAACTTCAGGTACACAATAAGGTGTAGTGAGGAAAGGTGTGGATGGAAGCTCCATGCTTCTAAGTTAGTTGGTGGGGTTACATGGGCTATCAAATACATTGAGAATCCTGAACATTCATGCTTGGGTGTGGAAGTGAAGAACCCTATGGTTTCTGCAAAATGGGCAGCAAAGGCTCTATTAGAGGACATAAGAGCCAATAATGACATTCCTGGTGGTGCTTTGAATGAGTTGTTGTGGAATAGATACAAGGTGGAGATGAGTAAGAGTACTCTTTATAGAATGAGAGCAATGGCTTTGGCTGAAATACATGGTCCACATGATGTCTCATACTCCTACTTGCCTAGTTATTGCCAAGTTGTGAAGTCCACTAACCCTGACTCAATTTCTCAAACAAATTGGTATCCTGAAGACCATCTAGAGAGGCCACTGTTCTTTGCCTCAATATTCATAAGTTTCAAAGGGTGTATAGATGGACTAATGGGAGGGTGCATGTAACACCCCAATAATTCTCATCAAGTTATAAAAGCTAATTTCAAGGAATACTGAGAATTATTAAAGTATTATCGCCACGTGTGGAAACGTATCGGCTTACTCAGAATTTTGCAGCGGAAATAAAAATAGTACTAAGTTAAAAAGAAAACTAAATCTTATTACAATTTGGAACCATTAAGGCCCTGAAATTTATTGAATCAACTCAAACGAAATAAATCCAACTTAATAAATAAAAATGTCTAAAAATCTCTCAAACTAAAACGTCAAATCGAATTTGGAAAAATAATTCATTAAGTAAATAAATGTTTCAGAAACCACTCATCACTCAAGCCCATAAGCGTCCCTGAATTCCTGCACAGACTTACCTTGACCCTGAACGACTGCTCACCAATAATTGGGTCATCACAGGGTCAAGATAACAACAAGACCAAATTTGTACGGCGTCAGCAAAGCTGAGTACGGCAATTAAACAAGCATACATATCTATTGCATATAAAGTCATGTCAAAGCTTAAATACTATGGTGAGTAATTAGTTATTATTCCTTGTTTAGCACATTGATTATTAAGGGGGCCCTCTAGAGCCGAAGCCAGTGTAAGCACCGGGCGAGTTGTCTATGCCTAGAAGGTGACCATGGGAGCTACCCACGTCACAAATAAAGGAATGAGCTCAATCCGCTAATGGAACACGTGGATCCTACGGTTCCCTTAAAGTCACGAGACCTGCCGTGACCCCAACCCACACCCATGCCAATACTCCAGACGTGCACTGGTCTAGAGTTTTAATGCTTACCCGAATCTTTCACTTTAAGTGATTAATGTCTTGAGAGTTGTTACACATAACAAGCACACACAAACAATTCACATAACACTTGTTTTAATTTATTGTTCAGATAAAACACACTGAACTCTTGTCTATTAACGAGATTCCCATTAAAACGTATGTCTTAAGTGGTATCCCAAAGCTACTAAAGGGCACGAAATATTCGGAGAATCTATTCATGCATTACCAACAAACTTGAAAGGGACAACCTGTCCATATGCAAAATAAATTTGCAACTATTAAACTTGAAAGGGACAACCTGTCCATATGCAAAATAAATTGCTACTAATGAAGCATGAAATATTCAAAGAACCTATTCATGCAATATTCTCTTGTATAATCGGGAACATGAAATAATCCTTTCTATTATTTTCTTAACAGGTTTGTAAACACAAGTTATACAAACAACCAAAAACACCACAACCAATCATGTTCCACAGAATCACAACAATCATGAAAGAAATATGCAAAGTCCTAACATGATACTACGTCTGAACACTTATCAATCACGCGTACCTCGAATAAACCTGGTGGTACTCCACCTTTTCCTTTCAGAAATCGCCTAAGTAATATTCCTCGCCTATAATATATAAAAGACAACAGTATTAACTCGAGTCCCAAAATATCCAGCAGCTCTAACCTATCCTAAGACTTTCCATAAATTACCCGAAGATAGTATTTACTACTTAATCAATTGTATAAATACATTCTTTAATCCAAGATTTTTAAAAGAATTTTTTTTTTTTATATATATATATATACGTGTACATATATATATATATATATATGTACATACATACACGCATATACGAGTATACATATATGCATACACATATATATATACATAAGTTGAACAATAAAGCACCCCAAACAACACGGCTCGGTGCTACCTACGGGGCACATCGGCCGGCGGTGACGACAAGGCAGCAGGTGGCGGCGGCTACGGTCAGACGGCGCTCCGGTGACGCGACGACGAGGTGGTGCTGCGTCCGGTGGTACTGGGTCCGATGGTGTTTCTGTTTTTTTTCCTTTTCGAAGATCGAGAGCAGCACGGTGTGGAGGTTACTGCGGGGACCGGCGAGGGTCGGCGGCTATACGGTGGTTGAAGGTGGTGGTAGTTGGGTGGTTATGGAGGTTGAAGGTTGAAGATTAGGGGTTGAAGATGAAGATTGGAACTTGATTTTGAATTTTTTTTTTCTTTTCTTCTTTGATTCACGGTGAGGGAGAAGCAGAGAGTGAAGATTTTTTTTTTTTTTTATTTTTGCTTTTTGACCTAATTTGGTTTACCCTGGGGTATTTATACTGTTATGTGTTTAGGGTTTCTCAATGGGTTGGGCCTGTGGCAAACCCCTTTTAAGCCCTTATTAATTTAAACACTGAATTTATTTATTATTTCATTCTTTTTATTTATTTATTTATCTGTTTAAACGATTCCCGACCGACAATTAAAACCTTTATTAAATATTACCCATAATTTTCGTAAAAACGATTTCAAACATATAAATTATTTACATTTGCATAAAATAAAAATATTTAATTTATTTTATTACTTCCAAACCCGAAAATATTCGTTATGAGCGTAAAATCGCATATTTATGTGTAATTAACTCTTATACCAGGGTATAAAAATATGGGGGATTACATTCTACCCCCCTTAAAAGAAGTTTCGTCCCCGAAACTTTGGTGCTAGTGACTTTAAGAATCAAAATGCTAAATAAGAATCTAAGGATGGACTAGAGCTGCTGTAACTTGTCAAACTTTCTATATGCACCACTTGTGCCCTAAGCTAGGCAATATGCCCAAAGACTATTGAAACTTGTCTTAAAGCGAGGAAAATCTATCGTACCAAATGCAAGCATGCAAAAATGGTACCTAAAATGCTATAAAAATGCTGTAAAAAAACGCGAATTTCTATCGCATTCTACCCCCCTTAAAGAAAAAGAGTTACGCCCTCGTAACTCACCTCATTGAGAAACTGCGGGGTAATTTCCTCATTTCCTTTATACTCACCTGCTTGCTAGTGAATTTTGAAATTCGTTTCCACTTATTCATACTCTTGATAACCAAATCACTCTTATTACAAAGACATCTATAAGAAAATAAACTTCCAAAATATGGATGTCTTCTTCTTATATCAACTAAAATTACATAATATGCCTCATATATAAATATAATTCAAGTGTTTCGAAATATCGAACAAATAAAGTATCTATTGATTTCATGAGTAAAGTTATTCTATAGGAAATTGTTACCATTGCTCTCACATGCCTCAAGCAATCTTATGTACTTTAAGCTCAGCTTTTCCTTTTGCCAAACAAACACATATATCATTTGAAAATCTCCAATGCAACTCAAAATGAATCTTCCATTATTGGATCTATTCCCTATAATGGCCTAATACCTACAAAATGAAACAATATGCTCGACTTTAGTTCCTAAACTATGTTTCACTCTTCTCCAAAATTTTGCTAAGATTTTAAGTCCCTTACTACGTTAATAATTCCTTTTCCTTTATTGTAAAAAGAGCTATATGGTTCTCATTTCTCGTTGTAGGCATCTCATTTGTGAAAACATACATATTTGAATTCTATTTCCAGATCACAACAGTTAATGAATACACATTATTTACAGAGACAACATCAACCATTCTTTCCCTCTTTTAACAACTAAATATCCCAAAATGAATTAGATAACTTCATAATAAACACTTAATTAGCTCATCGCATAAATAACTCACTTCTTAGTAAACAATAAATAACATACTATTTTGTGATGCTCACATAGTTTCTCACAATCCAAAAACACATATTACTATTTGATAAAAACATTGAATTTTCATAGCCCAAAATGTTAAGCCATAATTCTTAGTTTCTTTGTTTCCACGTGTAGGGGTCGTTTTTTACCCGGCCGCCTACGGTCTCACGAGTGCATTGAATGCTCGTTAACGCCGTATATGAATACGGACTAGTAGGAGTCGCCACCGTGGTTTTAGAGGTCCACGGACACCGAAGAAGTACCAAAGCCAGGAGCAATTGGTCCCATATGGTCGTGCACCAGAGTATGGGTTCGGGGACAGGTTACGGGCCAATCGTGCATTGGGCCCGCCCGCCTGTGAGCGGTCTCTACTAGGTCTCTTTTTGTGGTCAAATCATTATTAATCCCGAATACAAAAATATCTCAATTTTACCCTATGAAACGTATATTACTAAGTGGGTTTAAATTTATTTACAAATCAAAACTAACTTTTTGTGACCACTTTAAATTAAATCCATATTAAAAAATCCTAAGAAGATAAAACAAATAAAACAAGAACAAGGCATGAAATAAAAATAAATAAATAAAAAGCAATAAAAGCATAAAAATAATAAAATAGAAATAAAAATATATATGTGCAGGTTCAACCAATAAAAATATAAATAAAACATATGTGAATTAATTAATGTGACTTTTAATACTTAAAATCAGATGTCATGTCAATGTTAACAACAATAATTGTGATTTCATTCATAATCAGGCCGGATCTAAAATAATTCATTAATTAATCAGATTTATTATCATTATTATTGGAAGTATTCAAATTAATAAATAAATCATAATATTGAGAAATAAATTTATCAACAACATAAAAAATGAAGTTGTTAGAGAAGATTAACATATGATACCAGATCTGAATGAGTCATGAAATATCGATATTAGAAAATTACAATCTACGGCCGATTTGATTAAAACAACAATTAAAGTTCTAACATTAATATGACATACATGAATTTAAATACTAAAATTCACATTACAAAAACAATTCACATAAAACAAATCAGATCAATGAAAATGTTAACCATTATCAAAAATCACCATTTTAAACGAATTGAAAATATAAAAATAAACTTGGAATGAATAGATTTAAAATAGAGACTTCAGGATTCGTACCTCAAGAATGCAATTAATAGATCAGCAACCAGAATGCACTTATTAAGATTTTTTTTTGAATCTTTTTTGAACTTTATAAAACAATATTATTTTGTGGAGTATGAATAGTATAGTATAATAGTATAGCAGTGAGGGAGTGTTTTTGCTCAGAATCTGTTCCCCTCTTTAAACTCGTCCAATCAGCTGGTATTTATAGGCCAAAAACGCCAGCACAACGCCACGTCACGTTACACGTCTGCGCCTAGACGCAGACGTTGTAACATGACCTGCGTCCAGACGCAGGCTTTGTAATACGACCTGCGTCTAGGCGCAGGTCCTTGTATTACGTCCTGCGTCTAGACGCAGGGCCCGCTCCTCTGATCTGTCTGCTGACTCATCCACGCGTTTATACGAGATTCGAAATTTTTGTTAAAAAGTTAAGTTTTGATCCGGGTATCTTGACCCCCTAGGCTATTCCGGAGTGTTCCGGAATTTTCCGAGCGTCTTAGTATATCTGTGCTGTTCTAAAATAAAAAAATTAAAAATTAAAATAAAATAAAATACAGAAAATATAAAAATGCTATTAAAATATATTTTTTTATTTTTATATTTTTTATTTTTTATTTTTATAAGGTGCTAACAAAATACTATTATGAGTATGAAAAATATAAAAAGTAACGAATCTCATAAACGCTGTGAATGCTATTAGTGGCCTACTTTTTTCATTTTTTCTTGCATTTTGGTCGCTAATTCTATTTAATTGGACTTCTTGGTGTTTTGATAGCTTCATCATTAGTCTCTATGTCGGGGAGACACATTCAGGTGTCTACAGAAGCCCCCACTTTGACTGAGTCTGGAGAGTAAGTATAAACTCGTAAGACGAAAGTCAAAGTATTCCTGTCGGGACGGAGGATAACTCAAGACGTTCTGCGACCTTGAGTCACCCTTTTTAACGCCGGTACCTGCAAAACAAATGTTAGTTTTACCTGCAACCGCGCCCCGTGCGGTTTAATCCCTGGATCTTCGGGATGATGGAGGATAAAGTATTTGGTCCCTCTGGATACGCTGGATCTTTTGGAACCTTCTCTTTGGGTAAGCAAAAACCCTCGGAGTGTAAAGGCCGTATAGGCAAGGTTGAGCGAAAAAGCGAGTAGGCATAAACTCGTGAGGAATTGATTTTTTGGGTAGGTATAAACCCGTTGTAGGTCGAGAGTAAGCATAAACTCTTGGTAGAAATTGTGACGAGTCAAGAGTAAGCATAAACTCTTAGGAGAAGAATCAAGAGTAAGTATAAACTCTTGAGAAATGGGGGAAGGTATGGGGGTAAGCATAAACCCTAAGCAAAGTGATGTGTTAAGAGTAAGCATAAACTCTTAATAGGAGAATCAAGAGTAAGTGTAAACTCTTAAGAGGAGGTATGAGGGTAAGCATAAACCCATAAGCAAAGATGATGTGCTAAGAGTAAGCATAAACTCTTAGGAGAAAAATCAAGAGTATAAAATCTTGAGAGAAGGTGTGAGGGTAAGTATAAACCCATAAGTAAAGTGAGTGGATCAAGGGTAGGCATAAACCCTTAGAAAAACATATGTAATCTTAGGGTAAGCATAAACCCGTAAGCAAAGTAAGTGGATTAATGGTAGGCATAAACCCTTAGAGGGAAGATTGTAAGTCTAATGATGAGAAGCCTCCACTTTGACTGAGTCTGGAGAGGCTAAAGTATCGCAAGACGAAAGTCAAAGTATTCTGGCTAGGGAATTAAGGGTAAACCCTTAGAGGAATTAGGGTAAGCATAAACCCATGAGAAAAGTATGTGAATTAAGGGTAGGCATAAACCCTTAGAGTGATATTTGAGATCTTAGGGTAAGCATAAACCCTATGAGAAAAGTAATTGTAAGCTTAGGGTAAGCATATACCCGTAAGCAAAGTGATTGTGAGTGAGGGAAAACGATGTGGGTGTCTGATGAGAAGCCCCCACTTTGACTGAGTCCGGAGAGATGAATGTTCTCGCAAGACGAAGGTCAAAGCATTCTTGCTGGGGAATTGAGGGTAAACCCTTAGAGGAATTAGGGTAGGCATAAGCCCGTTAAAAAATGATGAGGTCGTTGAGGCGGAAAAAAGTACAAGGAGGTGTGTGTATGATGAGAAGCCCCCACTTTGACTGAGTCCGGAGAGACGAATGTTCTCGCAAGACGAAAGTCAAAGTATTATGGTTGGGGCGAGGCAGTAGCATGTGTGGGCTGCATGAGCAAAGATATCAAGGAAAAACTGTACATAGCCATATAGGCATACATGCGTGCATGGGTGCATTACCACGAAAGTTATTCAAGACAATAATCGCATATGGCGATTCAAGGAATCAACAAAGATGGGCTCTAGCCTTGTGTGCTTTGTGCTTTGTGATATATATATGTACAATGTGTGTGATGCTTATGAATGTATATGAATGCATGCATGAAATGATTATGATGCCCGATATGCTTGTGGTGCATGATGCATGATGTGATTGGTGTTCATGAAATTTAATGCATGTGGAATGATATGCTATGTATGACAAGGAAAACAATGACCAAGGGGATCTGGCAATAGTATAGTTATTCCTTAAAATGGGGATGGAGCGGTCTTAAGCCCCCAATCAACAAAACCTTTGATCATGAGCAAGCCCCTAACATGTGGGGAAGGTTATATTTGAGGTGGAGTAGGTGAATATGTAAGATAGCACTGATGCGGGTAAGGCTATATTTGTGGTGAAGATGATGGATAAGGATTTTGTGAGTCTCAAGTTTGTGGTGGAGCATACGGATAGGTAAGCCCCCAGCCTGTAGGCTAAGGATGGGTGAAGGAAAAGTTGTTTTGTGGATTGCATGAGGAGGCCGAAGCATTTGATGAAAGAGGCTAGCTTAAGTCATGAACTTGAGTTAGATTTCCCGGCAAGAAGAGGACTGGCCAATTGATGAAGTCTTATATGGAATATGAAGCGCCCAAATGGGAGAACACTAGAGTCAAATCAAAGCTATGAGCTTAAGAAGAGTCAGAGAAAGTCCCAAGGGTGTGGAAAAGAGAAAGGTTGTCGATGCAAGAAAAAGAAAGGCTAAAAATTTGTGACAGAAGGGTGATGATGTAGGGAATTGATGTGGTTGGCTGAATTAATGTTGGTTCAAAACTCGAGCCTATGACGGGTGGTGAACTAATGGTTTGTGCTTGAAACCCTAAGTTAATTGAAGGAGTGGACCTCAAAAATTCATATATTAATTGGGTCGAAACTCGAGAAGAGGCTTCCTACGTATCCTTATGGAATCAGACCATCGTAGTTCTTGATGATTATTTGGACAATGCCTCAGGGGAGAGGGCTTTTATGGTTGTAATGTTTGGCTAGGGTTGAGGTTTAATAAGGGAAAGGGAAAAAAAGGCTCAAAGTTCCCAATTTAACCCCCCATGGTGCGCAGTGTGCTTTTTGACTTCGTTTTTTTTTTTTTTTTTTTTTTTTTTTTTTTAATTGGATAGGACTGAGTAGAAATATTGGACTGGATTTATTGAATTGAGCTGGATTTATTGAGTTGAACTGGATTCATTGAATTGAATTGGATTTATTGCATTGAAGTAGCTTTATTGACTTTTATGGCTGCTGAATTTTTGAACTTGCATTTTGATTATGATTGTGTTTGAATTGGGAGCTTTGACTCGACTTTCATAATTGCTTGATGTGTGTCGAGTATGAATTTTACTTCTTTTTTTTTTGTTGTTTTTTTTTGTTTTTGAATTTTTTTTTTTTTTTTTTTTTTTTTATATTTTGTTTTAGGCACATGTCTTTTCCTACGCACCACTTGATCCCATGGGTGAGGTAGATGTGGGTAAGGAAAGAAAGTAGGCTTATATATGTTTCATGGATCAAAGGGCTGCAATGGATTGAATGTGTGCCGGTGATAGGAAAGGGGATGATTGTATTTGTGGAGTTCAAGAAAAGAAGGCCTCTTGGGCAATGTCCATTTATTATGCTCAATTTTATTGATTATGAAAATTTGAGGTCATGAATTATGTTAGAGTTTAAAGCACAAATTAAAAGTGAAGGCTAAAAAAAAAAAAAAAAAAAAAATTATTAATGTAAATGAAATTACAAGGCTCAGGAATAAAAAAAATAAAATAATAATACCAAAAAAAATCCTAATGACATAGGCTCTAAAGAAAGAAAGGAAATGCAAATGTCTAGGTGGAGGGACTCTCCGACTCAACCTAAAGAAACTACTCTGATTGACTCTTGACTATGAATGGGGTGCGCTGATGCTGTTAGTGCTCATCGAGTTCTGGTGAGCTTGACATATCACCCTTTAGCAGATCGTCCTCTATGTCAACTCCAACGTGATAGACCTTTTGGAAGGTGGTAAGGCCTAAGTACTTGAGGTGATCTTGGTACATTGGCTGTAGACTGGAGATGAAGGCCTTGACCATTTCTGGTTCAGCAGGAGTAGTGACCATTTGGGCTGCAACTTGCTTCCATCTTGTCAAATAAGCAGTGAACCCTTCTTTCTCACCTTGCCTCAAGATCTCAAGTTCTCTCGTTGAGGTTTGGGCTTGGATGTTCCCCTTGTAACGAGTCATGAATGCATGCACAATGTCTTCCCATGTAGATGTGTCCTTCTCAGAAAGAGAGTAGAACCACTTTTGGCAAACTGGTTCAAGTGAGAGTGGGAAGACTGTAGGGAATAGTGTTGTTTCAATACCTTTAAGGACCATGGTGGCTCGAAATCCTTTGAGGTGATAACGAGGGTCATCTGTGGCCTTGAACTTTGGGAGGTCCTTGCTCGAGAATTCCTTAGGAAGCTTGGAGGAAAGGCTAGGGTCAATGGAAAGTGCTTCTTGGTGGAAGGCAGAGTCTCTTGTTTTTTGTACATGTTCGGCTAGGTTCTTTATCATGGATGAGCTTGGGGTTTTTTCTAGATCGCTGACCTTGGCCTGGAGCCCTTCGAGTACAGCGGTCAATTCATTGAAACGCTTAGCGAGCTGTTTGAGTTGGTCCTCTTGAGTGGCCATTTGTGGTGTTTGGGTTGTGGGCTAAAGATATGGGCTTGAGCGATGTAAGTTTGGGATATGGGCTTGAGTGGTGTAGGCTCAAGATATGGGCTTAAATGGTGTAGGTTGTGTGTGGGCTTGAGTGATGTAGACTTGGTATGGGCTTAAGTGATGTAAGTTTGGTATGGGCTTAAGTCTTTTGGGTTTGGATGAGTGAGGCTGGGGTGGTGTTTAAACGAGGTGAGGTAAGGTTGGATTGGGCTTGAGACTTGCTCGGACCTGGGCTATGCTTTGGATTGAATGGGAACTGTTTAGACAGCTCTGAATTGAAAAGAACCAAAATTTTTAGTGAACCCCCTTGATCATGGATGCAAATGCGGATGTATATGCATGTCCTAATTTTATGGTCATCTTCCCTAAAATGCATGGATGCAAGGTGCCCTTTCCATTTTTTTTTTTTTATTTATTTATTATTTTTTTTTTTTTTTTAAAAAAAAAAAATTGAATTTTCTTTTTGAATTTTTTTTTTTTGAACTTTTTTTTTTTTTTTTTTTTTGATTTTTTTATATATATATTTTTTGAATGGGCACCATGAAATATGCAATGTATATGAATGGAAATGCCTAAATAAGGAGTGGACCTAAGCCCATTTAAAGGAACGACTAAGGTTTTGGGCCAAAACCTATGGTCAAACTAAGGTCAAAGCTTATATGGACTATATGCAAGGACACTAAGGCCCCAAAAAAAATGGACTACATGAACTAGAAGATGACCATGACTATATGAAGTGTGAGTGAATAGTGAAAATTAAAATGGCTAGAGCCCATAAAAATAAAAAATGCACACATAGTCACATAAGTACACTAACCTAAAATATATGAAAGGTCTCTAAAAGTCAGTCTTGGATGGTCATAAGGTACCATGGCTAAAGAAAAATGAACCAATATGATCATTCTTCATTTTGAATGACACACGGTTAATAGATTCCTTATTGTGATCTCATCGGGCATGATGATCACGCGCCATGGCTGGGATGGGCCGGATATGGTCATTGTGGTCGGGCACCAACAAGTAACCATAACCAAACCCCCCGGGGTCGGTCTCGAGCATAGAACATGCTCATATGAGACAGAATTCTATAGTGTGGCACCTATTCGGAGGGCCACATGCAATATGCTTACAAAAATTCGGGAATAATAATAATAAGACCACGAGACTTTTCAAGTTTGTCCACACCACTAAGGAGTGATATTCCCCAGTGGAGTCGCCAAACTGTAGGGGTCGTTTTTTACCCGGCCGCCTACGGTCTCACGAGTGCATTGAATGCTCGTTAACGCCGTATATGAATACGGACTAGTAGGAGTCGCCACCGTGGTTTTAGAGGTCCACGGACACCGAAGAAGTACCAAAGCCAGGAGCAATTGGTCCCATATGGTCGTGCACCAGAGTATGGGTTCGGGGACAGGTTACGGGCCAATCGTGCATTGGGCCCGCCCGCCTGTGAGCGGTCTCTACTAGGTCTCTTTTTGTGGTCAAATCATTATTAATCCCGAATACAAAAATATCTCAATTTTACCCTATGAAACGTATATTACTAAGTGGGTTTAAATTTATTTACAAATCAAAACTAACTTTTTGTGACCACTTTAAATTAAATCCATATTAAAAAATCCTAAGAAGATAAAACAAATAAAACAAGAACAAGGCATGAAATAAAAATAAATAAATAAAAAGCAATAAAAGCATAAAAATAATAAAATAGAAATAAAAATATATATGTGCAGGTTCAACCAATAAAAATATAAATAAAACATATGTGAATTAATTAATGTGACTTTTAATACTTAAAATCAGATGTCATGTCAATGTTAACAACAATAATTGTGATTTCATTCATAATCAGGCCGGATCTAAAATAATTCATTAATTAATCAGATTTATTATCATTATTATTGGAAGTATTCAAATTAATAAATAAATCATAATATTGAGAAATAAATTTATCAACAACATAAAAAATGAAGTTGTTAGAGAAGATTAACATATGATACCAGATCTGAATGAGTCATGAAATATCGATATTAGAAAATTACAATCTACGGCCGATTTGATTAAAACAACAATTAAAGTTCTAACATTAATATGACATACATGAATTTAAATACTAAAATTCACATTACAAAAACAATTCACATAAAACAAATCAGATCAATGAAAATGTTAACCATTATCAAAAATCACCATTTTAAACGAATTGAAAATATAAAAATAAACTTGGAATGAATAGATTTAAAATAGAGACTTCAGGATTCGTACCTCAAGAATGCAATTAATAGATCAGCAACCAGAATGCACTTATTAAGATTTTTTTTTGAATCTTTTTTGAACTTTATAAAACAATATTATTTTGTGGAGTATGAATAGTATAGTATAATAGTATAGCAGTGAGGGAGTGTTTTTGCTCAGAATCTGTTCCCCTCTTTAAACTCGTCCAATCAGCTGGTATTTATAGGCCAAAAACGCCAGCACAACGCCACGTCACGTTACACGTCTGCGCCTAGACGCAGACGTTGTAACATGACCTGCGTCCAGACGCAGGCTTTGTAATACGACCTGCGTCTAGGCGCAGGTCCTTGTATTACGTCCTGCGTCTAGACGCAGGGCCCGCTCCTCTGATCTGTCTGCTGACTCATCCACGCGTTTATACGAGATTCGAAATTTTTGTTAAAAAGTTAAGTTTTGATCCGGGTATCTTGACCCCCTAGGCTATTCCGGAGTGTTCCGGAATTTTCCGAGCGTCTTAGTATATCTGTGCTGTTCTAAAATAAAAAAATAAAAAATTAAAATAAAATAAAATACAGAAAATATAAAAATGCTATTAAAATATATTTTTTTATTTTTATATTTTTTATTTTTTATTTTTATAAGGTGCTAACAAAATACTATTATGAGTATGAAAAATATAAAAAGTAACGAATCTCATAAACGCTGTGAATGCTATTAGTGGCCTACTTTTTTCATTTTTTCTTGCATTTTGGTCGCTAATTCTATTTAATTGGACTTCTTGGTGTTTTGATAGCTTCATCATTAGTCTCTATGTCGGGGAGACACATTCAGGTGTCTACACCACGACCCGCATCGCTTCTTTGTTTCCTTGTCCTCATCCATAGCTTGGTTTCTTACCAAAAGTATAACCCAAAGCAAAATACTTAAATAAGCGTCCAATACCCTCCTCTTTGCTATATTATTATTTAATCCAACTAAAAATTTACATAGGTTACCATGTCAAACTCATCATTGTCATTAAAATTCAACTCCTTACTCAAAAATTTCATTACCCGCTTTCAATATTGTAAATAAGCCATAATCTTTGACTATCTCTAAGCCTCATGCTTGCTTCATACCTAAGTGTCTTTATCAACATGTTACTTTTAGTTCTTATGGTCGACGTGTATGTCACAAATCACACGATACCACAATATCTTAAAATTCCCAAAACTAAAACTATCATCAGTACATCTACATTCTCGTAGTGTATCTAACCTCATATAGTTCTATACTTCATCTTTATACAATAAGCTTTCTTTTCTTTTAATGGTCTCACTTCATATTAGTAACTCCTCACCACAAGCTACACTTTTAATCCGCAAAACAAAAGTTGGTGCTCTATATAGTTGATTTGTTCCTCATGATGGTTGGAAAAACTCACACTGTAAATAACCATTTAAACGAATTTCGGTCATTTCTTCATCAGAGATGTAATAACCTCTAAAGAAATCCCTAACAAGCCTATTATAGAAATCAACTTAACCCCAAGTCGCAAACATCCTTCAAAGTATAAATCATTTGATAATAATAGCTTTAGTCTTTACTAGCTCCATCAATATATTTTCTTTTTGAAACCAATGTCCCATAGTTGTAATTCCTTTATTCATAATTACCTCACACTAAGGCCCCATAAACAATCGATTCTTTCAACATGACTCACAAAACACTCCTTAATCACTCATTACACTTTTCTTTAATCCTTTAAAATTCTCTTACGTCAATAAGATCAGTCTCTCATATCCGATTAAGAATCTTCGAGAACTTTCTTCATTAAGTCCCAAAAAGGTATCGCGATGGTCAGCTAGTTGATCAGCTCAATGGTATTGATTAACCTTATATCATCCACATTAATTCCTTAAACATCATACTAGATATTCCCATTAATCATTTTTTTTAATTACCTAAATTCCTCGATCCTTCAAGTCATCCCATAGTCACTCCATCCTGGGCCGTGGATACTTAATAAATCATAGTACTGCACTATCCTCTATCGCTTTTAGCAATGTAAAGCCTCATAAATTCATTTGCGCTAAAATACTTGTTCTTCTCCAAGTGACTATCATAACTTCTAATAAGTAATTCGTATAATCAATCAACACTCACTCTTCTTATAGGACACTTTTAAACTTATCTTTTATGGTTCTAATTAAAACTTTTAATTGGTGGTGAACTCAATAGCTTCCTTAGGCGATATTTCCCAAACCTTTATTCCCAATAGACAATTGAAATTCATTTATGCTTAACGCATCCGCTATCTTCCCTTTACTCTACTTTTCCCTTCTTTGAGTCAATATCACATAGACCAAAAGTAATTAATATTCCTTTTAGAACGAACTCTCTCATCTATACTTCTAAGATATCCCAAATGCTTTAATAACATCCTAAAGTACAAATAAGAAATGAAATTCTCCAAGATTTCCCCAACGAAACTTATGCTCTTCACACTTCGTCCTTATCTCATATTTATACAACATAAATCCATTTCACAACAATCCCATTGTTTTTTTTTTATGCTAAGGGGTCAACATAGAAATGACATCCTCTTATAACAACAGATAATCTTTTAGGTAATTCGGTATGCATGCTAAATCAAACTTAATTTCCCATTCCTTGAAACAGACTTGGATAAATCAAAACACATACTCCTATTCCGAACTAAACTTCAACTAAAGCAAAGCTCTAGGAGATATGATATTGAAGACATTCATAAACTGATCACCTTCCTCCTTGCCCATCAAGGCCAACTTGTTCATAGTATTGGATCCTCTTCTTCCTTAGGTTCTAGTACTTCTCACTTCTTCACTTGGCAATGGTAACTTAACCCTTATATTATTTTTCTAAGAAGGAAAGAGAGACAATTATAACTTTCCTCTTAGGTATTCCACGAAGTACCATATCTTCAATGACAATTATGAACATTAACTATTGGAATTATACTGTTGACAAAATTTTTGGTGGTTTCGATTTCTGAGGATATCAAAACTACTAAATAACTTTAATATGATTTAAGTGGACACTTGATAGCATCTACTAATACATTTTCAATAGTAAACATTATAGCGCATTAATGCAATAAAGTTGAACTTTACTCAATTCTACTTAATGCAATGGAAAATCCATGCGAAACTTGCTTATTTTTGTTGGCTTAGAACCAAAGAAAATTATTGAAATTCTAATACTTGCATAACCAAAATAACATGACAAACGACATAATAATCATTACTCAAAGAAATATGAAAATAATAAAGTTAATTGAAATATTCCTTGCTTAACTATTCCAAAATTGGTTGTGCTTAAGAGAAATTTCAATCTTATATACTAAATGGCCTCAACCTTTCCTCATGAACATCAAAATTACCATGACATAACAACTTACTATGCAAAGTACACTATCATTCTAAGACTAAATCCCCAAACACATTTGTAGTTCATCCCATTTATAGTCCAACCACAAATAGTAACACTCTATAACATCAAATTATCTCATTGTCAAAAGATCGCTTCACACTTTTTATCACCATTTTTTTTTCCATCGTTGATACTAATGTCAGCGTTTTCGTCACTAAAATCTACTAAGGCTTCACGATCACTTAAGTGAGTTCTGCCAAAATTTCATTTTATGTGTCCCTAGATCTTACTAACTTCCTATTCCTCATTACAAATGTCCTTAACAATCAATTTGACAGATAATCATCCAATTTCATTTCTTATTCATCCCCAATTATATCCTTTGTTGAAATGTTTTTACTTCTTTCTCTTATTCAATCCTGCTTTCACTTAGAGATATATAACAAATTTCATTTTGCACCAAACGCTCTCTTGATTCCTCTAACTATCATCCTTATCAATATTACCCACTCCAATGTTATACTCTTGACCTAGTTACTTTTTAACAAAATGAGTTAATTTGCTACCTCGGATCCAGGGTATAGACGTGACATTTAGTTCTTTCTTTAGAAAAATATAAAAGCTCCCAAGTAATCAAAGAGACCTCATTATCATTTGGAAAATAATGCAAAACACATCCAAAAAAAAAAAAAAAAAATACTCACATAATCGTTGATCTCATTGGCATCAACCCAAACATAAGCATGTGCTTAACCTCAACCACCCTTAACGAATTTCCTCCGATCCCTTTGCAACTCCTCAATGTTGTAAAAAGAGACACTTCTTAAGTACTCATAAATATCCTTTGTTTTTTTTTGATTCTTTTTTTTTTATCCCTAAAAGTTAACTAAGTGCATGATGGAAAGGGCAACTTAATAACCTGAAAAGTACATAATCTCACGAAATCTTAAATGAAAACCCAAAATAACAACATAACTCCAATAATACAATCATTACTGCAACGCGGCTACCATATAGTTTCAGGAGATATGTGTGGTTCACAACACATAAAGCTAAGGCATATAATACTACACATATAAACCACGTACAAGTAATGCAAGAATGCAATAAAATGATATGCTTAAATTCTACATGTCCTTTCCAAAATTTGCACTAAAACTTTCTTTTAAACTTAAAACACAACTTTTACCATACCATCTCAAGTATACATCAAAATTCCACAAACCATATTGAGACACTATAAAACACACATAGAAAAATAAACTAGTCATTTTCATTCCCTTCCCAAATCCTCACTAAGGTCAAAAGAAAGAAAAATTTGAATTTAAATGTTTTATTTTGCTTTTAAATTATCCTTTGTTTTTTTTTTTTTTTGTAAATGAAAGTATATTTAGAATTTAGAAAGAAAAAAATTGACTTTTTAAGAAAATTTTTGGATAAAAAACCTGAGGCTAACTGATACCACTTTGTAACACCCCAATAATTCTCATCAAGTTATAAAAGCTAATTTCAAGGAATACTGAGAATTATTAAAGTATTATCGCCACGTGTGGAAACGTATCGGCTTACTCAGAATTTTGGAGCGGAAATAAAAATAATACTAAGTTAAAAAGAAAACTAAATCTTATTACAACTTGGAACCATTAAGGCCCTGAAATTTATTGAATCAACTCAAACGAAATAAATCCAACTTAATAAATAAAAATGTCTAAAAATCTCTCAAACTAAAACGTCAAATCGAATTTGGAAAAATAATTCATTAAGTAAATAAATGTTTCAGAAACCACTCATCACTCAAGCCCATAAGCGTCCCTGAATTCCTGCACAGACTTACCTTGACCCTGAACGACTGCTCACCAATAATTGGGTCATCACAGGGTCAAGATAACAACAAGACCAAATTTGTACGGCGTCAGCAAAGCTGAGTACGGCAATTAAACAAGCATACAGATCTATTGCATATAAAGTCATGTCAAAGCTTAAATACTATGGTGAGTAATTAGTTATTATTCCTTGTTTAGCACATTGATTATTAAGGGGGCCCTCTAGAGCCGAAGCCAGTGTAAGCACCGGGCGAGTTGTCTATGCCTAGAAGGTGACCATGGGAGCTACCCACGTCACAAATAAAGGAATGAGCTTAATCCGCTAATGGAACACGTGGATCCTACGGTTCCCTTAAAGTCACGAGACCTGCCGTGACCCCAACCCACACCCATGCCAATACTCCAGACGTGCACTGGTCTAGAGTTTTAATGCTTACCCGAATCTTTCACTTTAAGTTATTAATGTCTTGAGAGTTGTTACACATAACAAGCACACACAAACAATTCACATAACAGTTGTTTTAATTTATTGTTCAGATAAAACACACTGAACTCTTGTCTATTAACGAGATTCCCATTAAAACGTATGTCTTAAGTGGTATCCCAAAGCTACTAAAGGGCACGAAATATTCGGAGAATCTATTCATGCATTACCAACAAACTTGAAAGGGACAACCTGTCCATATGCAAAATAAATTTGCAACTATTAAACTTGAAAGGGACAACCTGTCCATATGCAAAATAAATTGCTACTAATGAAGCATGAAATATTCAAAGAACCTATTCATGCAATATTCTCTTGTATAATCGGGAACATGAAATAATCCTTTCTATTATTTTCTTAACAGGTTTGTAAACACAAGTTATACAAACAACCAAAAACACCACAACCAATCATGTTCCACAGAATCACAACAATCATGAAAGAAATATGCAAAGTCCTAACATGATACTACGTCTGAACACTTATCAATCACGCGTACCTCGAATAAACCTGGTGGTACTCCACCTTTTCCTTTCAGAAATCGCCTAAGTAATATTCCTCGCCTATAATATATAAAAGACAACAGTATTAACTCGAGTCCCAAAATATCCAGCAGCTCTAACCTATCCTAAGACTTTCCATAAATTACCCGAAGATAGTATTTACTACTTAATCAATTGTATAAATACATTCTTTAATCCAAGATTTTTAAAAGAATTTTTTTTTTTTATATATATATATATACGTGTACATATATATATATATATATATATATGTACATACATACACGCATATACGAGTATACATATATGCATACACATATATATATACATAAGTTGAACAATAAAGCACCCCAAACAACACGGCTCGGTGCTACCTACGGGGCACATCGGCCGGCGGTGACGACAAGGCAGCAGGTGGCGGCGGCTACGGTCAGACGGCGCTCCGGTGACGCGACGACGAGGTGGTGCTGCGTCCGGTGGTACTGGGTCCGATGGTGTTTCTGTTTTTTTTCCTTTTCGAAGATCGAGAGCAGCACGGTGTGGAGGTTACTGCGGGGACCGGCGAGGGTCGGCGGCTATACGGTGGTTGAAGGTGGTGGTAGTTGGGTGGTTATGGAGGTTGAAGGTTGAAGATTAGGGGTTGAAGATGAAGATTGGAACTTGATTTTGAATTTTTTTTTTTCTTTTCTTCTTTGATTCACGGTGAAGGAGAAGCAGAGAGTGAAGATTTTTTTTTTTTTTTTTTCTTTTTGCTTTTTGACCTAATTTGGTTTACCCTGGGATATTTATACTGTTATGTGTTTAGGGTTTCTCAATGGATTGGGCCTGTGGCAAACCCCTTTTAAGCCCTTATTAATTTAAACACTGAATTTATTTATTATTTCATTCTTTTTATTTATTTATTTATCTGTTTAAACGATTCCCGACCGACAATTAAAACCTTTATTAAATATTACCCATAATTTTCGTAAAAACGATTTCAAACATATAAATTATTTACATTTGCATAAAATAAAAATATTTAATTTATTTTATTACTTCCAAACCCGAAAATATTCGTTATGAGCGTAAAATCGCATATTTATGTGTAATTAACTCTTATACCAGGGTATAAAAATATGGGGGATTACAGTGCAGGGGGCTGATTGGTGTTGATGGGACTTTCTTGAAAGGTGAATATGGTGGGGTTTTACTTACTGCTGTTGCCCTTGATGGGAACAATGAAATGTTCCCATTTGCATGGGGTATAGTATCCGGAGAGGATGATGAGACTTGGAAATTCTTCATGCATCACTTGAAGAATATTCTATTTAAAGGAAGAGGAAACAATTGGTGCATTATATCAGACAGACACAAGGTAATTGTACATAAACATATGATTTCTACTCCCTTTTACTCTTCATTTTTGTACTGAATGTTTAATGCTCTGCTCTTGTTAACCCTTTTTTCAGTCCATTGATAATGCTTGTTCCACCATTTGGCCTGAGGTGGGAAGAAGATATTGCATCAAACATCTAAGTGTGAATTGGAAGGCTGATTTCCCTGGTCCTAGGATGTGGCAACTATTTTGGTTGGCATGTGGGGCCTACTCAGACTTCACCTTCAAGAAAGCAATGCAGCAGCTTGATGTGGAGAAGAAAGGTGGAAGAGTTTGGCTCAACGATGTGGGTCCTAAGAACAGATGGTCTAAAGACAAATTTGATCCAAACATAAAATGTGATGTGAATAAGACCAATTTTGTTGAGAGTTTTAATGCCACCTTAGGTGTTGACAGATGCAGACCTGTTCTAACCTTATTGGAAGGTAAACACTACATGTTTTCTTGGTTTTAATTTGCTAAAGTGCAGACCTGTACTAACTTTATCTGTTATTACTCTTAATTGGTTTATACAGGTATAAGAAGAAGTTGCATGGTGAGAATGGCTGCAAGACAAGAGCTGTGTGAATCTTGGGCAAGACAAGATGTATGTCCAAATGTGATCAAGAGAGTGCAAAAATTGTGTCAAGATTCAAGGTTATGCAGGGTGTACCCATCTGGTCAAGGTGAATATGAGGTTAAGGAAGGATATTCAACACTGGCAGTAAGCTTGAATGACCATACATGCAAGTGTAATGAATGGCAGCTCACTGGTATTCCATGTAAACATGGAATGAGAGCAATTCTATTTGCTGGGTTGGATCCATTGAAGTTAGTACATGAATGGTACAATGTAGACACCTACTAGTTGGCATATAAACATGGAATCAAGTCTGTTCCTGATAGAGAACAATGGCCTGACAACACTATGCACCCTATTCAACCTCCTGTGATGAAGAGAAGTGTAGGTAGGCCAAAGAAGCAAAGAAAAAGGGGTGAAGAAGAGCAAAGGAAGGGCAAGAGGTCTGCAACAATCAGGTGTGGCAGATGTGGTGAGTTTGGACATAACAAATTGACATGCCAAGGGGGGCTAACTAAGAAACAAAAAGAAGCAAGTGCAAAAGGCAAAGCAGGGAAGAAGAGTGCACCAAAAGACAAGGGTAAATAACCAGCCTCTGCACCAAAAAGAAAGAGAAAAGCTACTTGTGAATATGAGAACAACTCATCTTTGGCCAAGAAGATTAAGAAAAGAATTGATGCACTTCAGTAGAATGCAGAGAGGCATTTTTAGACTAATTTAAGAAGTATTTTTTTTGGTTATTAAACTACTTATGTGGTTATTAAACTGATTTAGATGCACTTGAGTAGAAGTATTTTTTTTGGTTATTAAACTACTTCTGTGGTTAATATTAGTTGATGATTTAGGAAGTATTTTGGCTTCTGTTGGAAAATACTTAAGAAGCTTTTTGGGTTGTATTAGAATATTACTTCAACATTATGCTATATTTTGGTTAACATTATGCTATATTTTGGTTGAACTGGAATATTATTTCAACATTATGCACCTATTTTGTCTTCATTTTTAATTAATATTATATGGCTATTTATTGTGTTGGAAAACTACCTAATATTATGTTCTATTGCTCAAGCTAATTATACTTATACATTGAAATATAAAGCTATTTTGTCTACATTTTTAATTAATATTATTTCAACATTATGCACCCTATTTTGTCTTCATTTTTAATTAATATTATATGGCTATTTATTGTGTTGGAAAATTACCTAATATTATGTTCCATTGCTCAAGCTAATTATACTTATACATTGAAATATAAAGCTGAAAAAGTGAATAACACCAAAAAATAAGCATATTTTTTCATTTAATAAAAGTCAGTACAGAGTAATTTCCCCAATTCAAGCATATTTTTTCAATACAGAGGAATTAAGTAATTTCCCTAATTTTCCTAAAAACCCTAATTTTCCCAATTTAACTAATCTATCTAATTTCCTCAATTCAGCTATTTATAAAAGAAACCCTAACTTTCCCAATTCACTTTAGCATAATACAAATCAGCAACACAAAATACAACAACGTTGCCCCTTTTACAACACTCCTCCAACAATTAAGCAAAGTCTTCAAATCATCTATCAACTCAGCTAATTCAGATCTAACAGTAGCAGATGTAACCTCATCTTCAACGACTCCATCATCAGCCATCTTCAACTCTTCATTACTCACCCAGTCGAACTCGCCACAACCAGAGCAACAATAATAGGGCCTCCCAGGATTTCTAATGCTCTCAGAAACTTTAATGTCGAAGTACTTGTTGCATTTGCACCTTCGAAACTTAGCCCAGCCATGAAGAACATCAACCCTGACAACACTCGAATTGTTCGAACTTTGCCCAGTCATGTTTGAAAATAGAGAGAGAAGACAGAGATAGTCAGAAAAGAGGAAAGCAAATAGTGATAAAAAAAAGAGATGAAGGGGATTTTAAAAACAAAGAGTCTGGGTTAATTACTAACCATGGTTAATAGCAAAACCCCATTTAACACCCACTTAACGGCTAAAAACACTAATATACTACTGTTGCAATTTTTTTATAAAAGTTGTATTAATTTTAGGATTCGTAATAATAGAGTACTACCAATGGGAATTTCCCTATATTAAAAGGCAAGACAACCAATGGTCCAGTAAGTCCAGTTGGTGTTATGAATTGATCTATTGTTTAATCATACAATATAAATTTCTAAAGAATGATTTGCTTTAAGTCATAAAATCATACTGTACTAAATATTATACTAAATACATAAGCAATACATTATCAGGTACATATTTTATTTAATTTCACATCAATCTAACTTAATGCGAATAAAGCATTCATTTGTTTTTAAAGTCTTGTACTCTTCTCCAATTTCAATCTCAATTTTTTCAGCATAAGAGAACTTCTTATGGAAGAATTCAAAATCAAGATCAACATAAAAAATGAGACAAAAATATAATGGTATGATAACCATATGCCTTAAAAAAGGCATCAATGAATCCTTACATAGTTGAATTGGATTATTTTCAAGCTTTCCTAAACAGCATGTTCCGAAAGTAATTTTTGTTACACCGTGAGGAATAGTCATAATCACTATATTAAGCAATAATACTACCACCAACCTTATAATAAAGATCACTAACTCTCAATTTAAGGTTTTAGAAAATTTTTAGTTAAGATACAACTGTTTTTGGAAAAAATGAATATTGAATACATGCTTTTGAAAAAAATTGAATAATGTAATTATTTTTCATGCCATTTAGAAGATTCAAGAATTAATGTTGTTATTTCTACATATCCTTGAATAACTAATTGACCTTCAACATTGTGAATGTCAAATTTCATTTAATTTATTAAATAATTTGTAGTTTTTTTTATAAAAAAAATAACTACAAATTTTACAATTTCAATAAAATACCAATAAATGTTTAAAATAAAACATAAATATTATAAATCATGTACAAATTAACATTTCATAATTACGATTAAATTAAACTCCAATAATTTTTCAGAATTATGATATCTATCAACATAAATACCCTAATTAAAACATCTGCATGTATTTTTTCCAGCATAAAATTTTTCATGTTACGCCACGCTATACACAACCAAGGGCGGCCCTATACGTGATCATCTTGGGTCACAGGACCCACTATTATTTTAAAATTTTATTGCTGTAAAAAAAAAGAGAAACGATACTCACGAACACCACAAGTCCACAACCCTTAACCTCTCATCTCTTTCAACCTCTCAAGTCTTAACTCTCAGCATAGATTTACAGTTGTCTAGTCTTCACTTTTGCCCCCAGTTTTCACCTCACAAAATGGCAACTTTTGTGCCATTCTTTAAGTTGTTGGTACTCCTCTTGCTTTTTTTCTCTAGAACTTATGTCCAATTTTTTTAATTATTATAATTGAATTGGGATTTCTTAACTAAATAAGAAAACCTGTGTTTTTGAATTGATATTGATGAATTGTCTCTAAGTTTTTGTATTGCGTACATACAAATCATTTTCACCATGCTCTTTAATGGCTTGAGTTTGTTTTTTTCCTGACTTTCACTTTAATTGAAGCATTTTTTTGGGTTCAAGTCCTAAAAGACTCTTCTTTTTCTTAAGTATATTGAATTTGGGGTCTCTATTGTTTTTATATATATTTTTATTTTAATGAAATATATTTAATTGCTTTTTTTTAGGTTGGAAGAATTTGCTAATTAGACTTGATTTTCACCATCATGATTTGGTGGGTCGACGTTCGTAAAACTTAACCACTAGGTTATGACTCACACTATTTTATATGAGAGATATAATAAGCAATTCAATGTTATATACAGTACCTATATGCATGAATTAGCATTTTTTGCAAACAAAAAGAAACACACACCCACACATATATATATAGATTTTTTTTTGAATGTAATGAATTATGGAGAACTTGCCCGGGAAAAAATTGTATTCGTTACAGGTGATGGTGACCCACCATTATAAAAATCTTGGGGCCGGCATTGTACACAACTACTTTACTCACAATAAGTACACCACATAACTGCAACAAAATGTGTATGATTTTGAGGATTTTTTTGTCTTAAATTAATATTAACAACAAATAAATCACATTAAATCATATTAAATTAGATAGTTTTGGAAAAAAAAACTATGTCTTTAACAATAAAAAATATAGGCCATAATTGAATACATACAACTTAATTTTACTAAATGTTGAATACAAAAAATTACTAAATTATCATAAAAAAAAATACAATGCAAAAAAGTTGAGAACTATGTGTACATAAACATCACATACAATACAAAAAATTTGAGAAATTATGTGTACATAAAGGCAGTTTTGTAGTACATTTCTCAACTAAGAAATGGAATCAGTCCCACAAGAAATGGAATCAGTCTCACAAGAAATGGATGCTTCTCCTTACCCTAATCTACCATGTATGTCCAACCGCCAACCGCCATCCTTTTCTATTATCGATCTTAGAAAATTTATCAAATCAACCGACTTTTTTTCTTCTTTTTATACAGCGAATTACCAATGTTACTCATTTTAAAGAGAGACGATATGGGAAGCCTTCTTCAACATATTGATCATCTAAATTTCCATCCTTTCCTCAAACAATTTCAAGAACTTGCTAAAGTTAAGAAAGATAAAAAAAATTCCTCGGTTGATACCTCCTCCAGACTAATCTTTGTTCTTTCTCAAGAATTTAATGCAATTGACAACACGTTTACTGTTGGAAGAGTTAGTATCCAACTATGTGTTAATGATTAATGAAGTGGCACAGATACTTGGGATACGTAATGAGGGAACTGATATTAATGAAGTGTCTTCCATCAAAAGTAATGATGATGATGAAAGTAAAAAATTCATTTCAAGACTTCTAAAACATCATCATTCGAAGAATAAGAATGTGAAGGATAAAAAAAGAGAACAAAAGAGAAGGAAAGGATGGTGGGAAGACTGATAAAAAAGTGGCGAAAGAGGTAAAATTGACTCGAAGCACATTGACAAGTATTCTCGAGAGTATGTCCGTGGATATGGAAGATGTTGAAAGTAGGACTGATTTCCTAAAGTCTTTCTTTTACTTTCTTATTGAGGGGTTGTTACTTGCTTCGGCAGACAAAACTTGTTGGTTAAAAAACTACAAGTACGGTCATAACCTTGATAACTTCAGCAACTTTAATTGGGTTTTGGCTGTTCTAAATGGCATTCACGAATCTGCGAAGAAAGTTGTCAATCTAAACCACAGCTTTATAGGCTGTGCGCCTGTGCTTGAGATATATTTTTTTCTTCTGTTTTTTCTTTTCTTCCTCTTTTTCTAGCATGCAAAATGTGATATAGAATAGCTTCAACAGTAATAATATACAATTAGAATCATTTCACATCTAGTTAGATAGTGAAAAGTTAGACAAAAAGAGTTTTTCTTCAGGTCTAGGGCTTTTAACTTCTCGTTAGTTTAGCAAAGAATTCTCCATATCCATTTATGCAGTGGTGAATAACCCTTCTCGAACCGATGATGTTGTGGATAAAATCTTATAAAAACAAATTAAATTAAACATCGTCGGATTAGTTTGGTGAGCTCGAAAAATAAATACACATACTAAAACATGAGATAGGTTACAAACATTCTAAGTTCATCTAATGAAGCAAACAACTCAAAAGCCCTAATTTGATTAAGTGAAATTATTGGGTCAGACGGTCTGACCAGACAATCTGGTCAAACGGCTGACCCATATAACCAATTATAATAGTGAAAAACTTCGGAAGGCTATAACTTTGTGCTCGGGTGTCGGATCGGGGCATATAATATGTCGAAATTGATTAATTTTTCGAGACGAATGCAACTGCAAATTTCCGAAGGCAATTTGGCCACCGGAAATCGCCAAACGAGGTCTCTAAAGGCCTCAAAATGCAAAAACACGTATTTTGTCCAAGTTAGTTACAAAATGTGTCCATGTTTTACAATATGTATCCATGTTTAAACAATATGTGTCCAGGTTTACAAATAGGTGTCCAGGTTTACAAATAGGTATCCAGGGTTAACAATATGTATCCAGGTTTGTCCAGGTGTGTTCATATTTGTCCAGGTTTGTCCACATTTGTCAACATCAGTCCGGGTTTGCATGTCCAGGTGTGTCCAGATTTATCCATATTTGTCCATGTGTTGTCTAGATTTGTCCATGTTTGTCTAAATTTGTCCAGATTTGTTCATATTTGTCCAGGTTTGTCCACATTTGTCCAGGTGTGTCCAGATTTATCCAGATTTGTCCATGTTTGTTTAGATTTGTCCAGGTTTGTTCATATTTGTCCAGATTTGTCCACATTTGTCCAGTTTTGCATGTCCAGGTTTACAAATTGTGTTTAGGTTTCAAATGTGTCCAGTTTTGTTTCCAGGTTTTCAAATGTGTCTAGGTCTACCAATACATGTCCAGGTTTAACAGCATGTGTCTAGGTTAAACACATATGTGTCCAGATTCAACAATATATGTCCAAGTCTAGTGGACTGGTCTGACAGAAACGTTACTGTCAGACCGGTCTGACACAATACCTTCTCTTTGATTTAAGAACTCATGAAACCCTATTGTTAACAAAAATCAAATTAATCAAGAAAGAGTTGAAACAATCAATTAAAAAAATTATAAACAAAGATTTAGACCTAAAACAATAAAAAAAATGAGTTAGAATAACAAAGCACAAACCACATTTATACACTTATATATTTAGGGCTAAAAAAATTCAGAAAAGGAAGAGGGTTACCTTGAGCGTGGTGGTGGCCGGGGTTCCGTGGTGGTGGCTGGAAGCAACAGTAAACACCCGCACAATAGCAGCAACAGGAGCGTGGTGGTGGCCGGAGTTATGTGGTTCGTTCAAGTTCGCAGCAACAAGAGTTCCGTGCGTGGTGCTGTGTGGTTTGAGTTTACTACAGGATCAGACATCAAATTATTTTATAGGTAAAATAAAACATGACCCTATTATAAGTCTCAAGTCACAACAATCCAAATATAGCATTGTTGTAAAAAGATTTGACGATAATAAACAAATTTACAACTTTTCGATCGTAAACTAGACTTTACTTCGGCGCTATTTTGTTAGAGCTTTATGACGTCACGAACAATTTGATTGACACGTGTACATCTAGTCATCTCATGAATCATGATCTAATCTCATCATTGATCAAATTCTAAGTTCGGCCCCAATGCCCCATATATATATATATATATATATATTATTTGGTATTAAAAAAAGTCTTAATATATATTATTAAAATTTAATTAAATTCAACCATAAATGGTCTGTTGTGTTCGAGAAGATGGTGTCTATTAGCTCGACAGAGATCAACTATCTCATCTTCCGATATCTGCATGAATCAGGTTTTGTGTTTCTTCTGCCCTTCTCGCTTCAAATCAAAATTATCAAAATATCAAAATTGATGTATCATGAATCTGTTCAATTTTATTATCTTTTAAAATCGCAAATTCCGTGAGTTACGAAGTTTCATGTATTGGAAATTATCGCAATTTCTCTAATTTATACGCTGTTTTAGGGAAAATTTCAACTCCAATCAATTATGTTTTACACCTGAATTTTGCTGATTGTTACTATTCATCTTCCTTTGAAAAGGTTGCTGTTCTGGGATTTTCTGGTTTTTGTTTTTGATTGAGCGTTGTTCATTTGCTCTATGATTGCAAAATGTGATTATAAGATTTTCTGGGATAAGAGTCTTATGTAAGTTTTATGTGGGTACGGTGTAATATAACTTGCACATGATGTTTAAACAAGACAGAGAGAAGTCGCGAGTTGGCTAAATGCGAAAAAGTGCAAAAAAGGTCGGTAGCAAAATCGCGACCCGCGAAAAAGTGCAAAAAGGTCAGTAGCAAAATCTCGACCTGCGAGGGCAAGTTCGCGGCCTTGGTCGCGACTCAGGCTCGCGAGTCCTGGTCTTCGTCAGTTACGTGCAGTTCCTATTCTTTTGCAAGTCGTTCCACTAGCCCGTTATGGGTTTGAACGTACGAAAAGTAAGACAGAGAGAAGTCGCGAGTTGGCTAAATCAGAAAAAGTGCAAAAAAGGTCAGTAGCAAAATTGCGACCCGCGAAAAAGTGCAAAAAGGTCAGTAGCAAAATCGCGATCCGCGAGGGCAAGGTCGCGGCCTTGGTCGCGACTCGGGCTCGCGAGTCCTGGTCTTCGTCAGTTACGTGCAGTTCCTATTCTTTTGCAAGTCGTTCCACTAGCCCTTTATGGGTTTGAACGTACAGTTGTGGGCAGTTTTCTGAGGCTTTTATGTGGTCTATATAAGACCCATATGAGGAGAGAGAATTGATAAGCTTGAATTCTCAAATTTCTGTCAAAATTCACTAAGTGTTTTCCTCATTCATTTCCTAAGCTTTTACATATACTGAGAGTTTTGTGTGAGCATCAAAACTTGTTTTCTTCGTTGTATCCCAAAGGCATTTTCGGAAACTATGCTCATATTCTATAGGGTCGAAATTAGTCTTTAGGAAAGCGTTTACGTGCCTCGAAGGTTTTCTCTGTTTATTGTGTCCATTGTTTGTTTTCCTAACCCTATTTTTCCCAACAATGCCCTTTTACCTGACTCCTGTTGGCTCTTAGCTGTCGACTTTAACGTAGGCTCTGTTTGGTTTGATGGAAAAATTTTCCCAACGGAAATACAATTGTAAATAGTTTTCTTTTGTTTTGTTTTTTGAAAGAAAATTTAGAGAGAAAAGTAATATAAAGATGGGAAATGGAGGATGGATGGGAGGAGAGAATAAGCAAGGTGATGGATAGGAGAAAATAATGAAAGATTTATCACTCTTGTGAAAACTATTTTCAAGGCTTTGAAGTTTTTTTTTTCAGTTTTCGCCCTTTGTAAACCGATCAATGGAAAATGGAGAATTCAATTTTTCGTACAAAATGTTTTCCTTCAAACCAAACGCTCTCTAAGTTGAGGGTCAATCACTCAATCCTCCTTTGATCAAGAGATTGATGGTGGGTTGGGGTAGTAATGTTGATACCAAAAGGAATTTAGGAACCTCTATTGGAATCGATTTGCAAGTAATGTATGAAGTTCAATTTGAACTTATGCCATCAGTTAACTGTTAATATAAAGTTGTAAGAGCAAGCTGAATGAACTGCTTTGGAAGTTGGTACTCGCAAGTGATTTTAATGAAGGAAGCTGCAACATTTTGCTCCATAGTGACATAAATTACCAGCTATGTCCAGTAAAAAAAAGAAGAGTAACAATTTATTTTGCCAAAAGTTCTGTTATCATGTCATGTGACTCGTGTACACAGGTCCTATGTTCTTGCTGACGATGGATTGTTCAAATGTTGGTATTCAATGATTTTTGTTAGGGAAAATTCTTAATTTGTTAATCTCATTCTGGGTATGAAACCCATTTAATTAGCTCAAAGCCTCAAAGTTGTTGTTATCAATCAAGTGAGGGAAAAATGAATTAAGCTGACCATGGTCCCCTTACCCTTTATTTTTTTTTGTTATTTTAAATATTTCTATTAAATCATGCTATTTCTTACAGGCTTTACACATTCAGCTTTTGCTTTTGGGTATGAGGCAGGGATCAACAAGAGCGAAATTGATGGAAACTTGGTTCCACCAGGGTCTCTTGTTAAATTTGTGCAAAAGGGACTTCAGTACATGGAATTGGAATCAAACTTCAGCTGTGTAGGTTTACGTTTATGATGCATATTGGTTTATTATTCTTGTAAACAATTTTGATGTAATGCATATATGCTTTAAAGAATTCTCTCATAGATTCATTTGATTATTGTCTAAACCCTTGACAAGGTTTTCAGAGTGATGCAGATAAGGATGATGACTTCTCGCTTTTGCAACCTTTGGATCTCATTACAAAGGATATCGATGAGCTTCAAAAGATAATAAAAGACAAAAAACAAAGTTTATGGGATTACAAGCATAAAGAAAAAGACAAGGGCCATGATTATGAAAGTGAGAATGTGCTTGAGAGGGACAGAGTGAAGGAGAAACAAGCAAAAGAAAAGGTAGAACAAGACCAAGCAAGGGAACAGAAGGACAAAGACGATACTAAAAGAAAAGAAAAGGAGAAGCCACAGCATGATCAAGTTGATGTGAAACTTGAAGATACATGTGGCACCCAAAATGAAGTGAATGAAATTTCTGGTATAGTTAAATTCAATTCTTTTGCTCTAGCAAGATTTATTAAGAACTGAGTGAATGCTGTTTCATAACCGTCTTGAAAGAAATGGGAGTTTCCTTGTTATGGCCTCAATTTAAAAAGGATATCTAAGATTTGATCTAGGAACTTAAAGTAGATTTCTTCCTAGAGATGGTAATATGTTATACTATTTCTTTAGACTTTGTGTGGTATGCTTGTTGATAATTGGTTACATTTGAGCTTTAAAGCTTTGATTGGGTACAATGCCCCTACTAGATATTCCTTTTTTAGTACCAATAATAGACAAATTTGTAATGCTTTTGCCAATGCTTTTTTAAACATTGAATATGTTAGTCACATTGAAATAATATCTTTTACTTCTTTATTTAATTTTATTTAAACATGAAATATTATTGTCCTTGTATTGTGATACAAAAATGAATGTGGTGCACATTATCTGCCCAATTAATTGGTTAGACACTAGAATTTATCTATGATCCCAACTGCATAATAGGGAGGGATCTAGCAGTCTAGCCTTCCATTTACTTTCTTGTTGAAATGGATATTATCTGAACCATATTAAGATAATGAGAAGGTTTCCATTGAAAAAAAAAAAAGAATTCCTTTCTAGAAGGCATTAAGTGGATATCCATCGTGTTCTATTGGGATATGTTGCTAGATCATGGCAGCAGTAATATTACACTGTGGGTCAGATACTCAGATCTTGGTCGAACAGCCATATGTTTCCTCATTTGAAGTGATTCGTAAAGGAAAGATTGCAATGGGTAAACAGCAAACAAATTCTCTCAACTTTGAAATAGAGTAGATGTAGGCATGTAGCCACCTGGAATACTGAAAAATTTTGGAAGTGAAGAATTATACAAAATTTAAGCACTTTGTGAGAATAATTATGTCAAAATAAGTTGCAAGTGTGGTAGAATGAGTTCCGTCCAGCCTATTGTTTAACCCAAAATGTATATGTTTTGTACATCGTTTAACCCAAAGAGTTGGAACTGGTCATATGCTGTAATGGATTATTTGCTTGTCTAAATCTATAATTTGGGAGGCACAACTGAAAATTTTCTATTTTGTATATGCCAGTGTGCTTGCATTGCTTTCTCCTTATTGTTTGAGGCAAAAATAATATAACTTCTTCAAAGTTAGTCTTATTATATCAAGCTTTTGTGCATAGTGCTTTCCTTCTTGTTTTTTGATGCATATCTTTCAATAGCGGGTCATTGGGTCCTTTCCAATCTCATTTTTTAATTAACTCTTTAAGGTGCCTTCTGGTCCTATTTTCAGTTTATCTCTGTCTTTTCTCTATCATTGGATTTTTCATCATCCAGTTTTGCTGCATTACTTTCTGGGGCTGTGGATTTGAGTAGTAATAAAACAAGGAAAATCCTATATAGTATATATCTGAGGATTTTTCTGCAGCTTTAGAAACTTGAAAAATATATTGGGACTAAGACTTTGTTGTTGTTGAGAAACTTTGAAAAATTGAATCTCTTTTATTCGGAAATTTCATAAAAAACCCACCTCAACTCATAAGTTTTCTCATTATTTTACTATTGTGAATTATTGTATGTCAAAGTGTCAAACCACCTCTAACTAGGAAAGATTGGCAAATTTTGGGTGTCCTTTATGTCTATGACTCTATGCTGTCCAATTTTTGCCTTTTATTTTGTAATAGTTGGCTTTTCTTTGTGGCTCTTGACTTGGGTATGCTACAAGGAGACACCATGCTGTTTTTGAGGCGTAAATTTATGGGTTAATTTGAGGCGAGGTTCATCATGCATTTAAGCTACTGTCCTACCTATCAGCATCTTGACTGAGACGCATGCACGCATCAGGCTGTTGTCTCATCAAGGAGCTTCTTGCTTTGAGAAAATTCGAAACCTTTTTCTTTTTTTTGACGATGAAAGAAGGCATGTTATGTAAATATGAATTATAGAGATAATGGTTAAGGGAGAGATCAAATTGAGCACTTGGGGCCATGGGGGCAATGAATTTAATTAAACTTGTTGGTCTTACTAAATTACAATTGGAAAATTATGAACTCTAACTTTTTTGAGCTAATTTAATCTGTATTTATCAACTGTGAAGTAGATAAGTTATTTTACGGAAACTGAATTTATTGAAACTTCTTTGTTTTGTATTTGTCGAAGCATCTGTTTCCTGTTTCAAATTTATACTATATTATGTGGACTATAGGCTCAAGTACACGTGTTGACCCAACAAATCTCTGACTAGGGTACAAAATCCTATTCACGTCTGGCACTATGCGCTAAAAAACTTAGATTTACATATTGAATGCAAGAAGTGTAGTGTTTGGCCTTTTACTTGTGAGCTATGTTACTCAGACACTGATAAAGTGTCTAATCTACTCGAATCTGGGTGTCCAAGTATCCAATTCGCCTATTTTTTTTAAAGAAAAAGTCAAATGTTTTTGGTTAAAAATGAAGTATCTAAGGTTCCAAGTATCTTCCCGTGTTCGACACGACACAAGTCGATACCCGATTTTTGAAGTCAATGAAGGTGTCGCAGTAACATAGATTTAGGTATGTTTGTGTGTGTGTGCGCGCGCGCGCGTGTCCATGAGTGTGCGTTTTGCGTGCGTGTGTGTGCACGTGTGTGTCTTTATTATTCTTGTTCAAATTTTGAATAGAGTCCCTGTCCCCAAAATGTTTGACCTTGCAATGCAAAACACTTGTTCACGTGTACATACATTTGTGTCCAGGTGACATAGAATTTTTCATATGTTCTACACTGTCTCATTCTTTTATTTATGTAATGTTTTGTTTTAAACATGCAAAAAGGAGCGGAACCTATGGATATATCAATGGACACAGCCTCATTACCTCTTGAAATACCTTCCTCTGACGTGACAGTTCTTGAAGGTCACACCTCTGAGGTCTGTGTGCTTCTTTTACGTTTAATGTACTATATACTGTCCTTTGAAAATAATGTCTAATTCTTTTTTTTCTAGGTCTTTGCTTGTGCATGGAGTCCAACTGGTTCACTTCTTGCTTCTGGGTGGGTATTTGTAATTGATTCTATTTGGATATTTGCTTCACATTAATTAGCTAACTGTAGAAGGTTTATTTGCTGCAATTACAATAATGCTTTTATTGATCAAGACATAAAGTTGCATTGATTTTATATGGTGTGTAATTGTTCCTGATCTTTATATCATTTTCGTGGATTTCCTATGCTCCCTATTTGTATGATATTCTCCTAGTTTCTTATATACAATTTTCTTTTCTTGTGCTCCTACACCACTTTGATTGCATATTTTACTAAAATCTTAACATGTTAAACAACAACAATAAAGCTGTCCCTAACATTGTTGGGGTCTGCTAGATATGAATCAATGTGAGAAGTCACGAAAGTCATTAGCATATATCCTTCGTCATTCTTCCCTATCTACTGCCGAAATTTTCACATCTTAAATAGCATTAAATTTGAGCATTGAATTTCAGCAGTCAGCACAATGGTTGTACCATATTTCCTAATAGTAGCAGCAGGCGAGGGGATTTTTCTTCTTTTTTTTTTTCCTGATATTTAACATGTTAGGAATTTAGTTTTGCACATGATTGTTGCTGTTCTTATTCTTAATGTGCTGTTATTTTGTTTTTGGCTTTGGGGAACTTCATCGTAGCTAATTGAGTGTGAATTTCAGTAAACTAAGCTTGATAGTAAGGGAAGAAAGTCCAAGTTTAGGGAATCCAAATCGCATGCTTGTTATGATAGTATTCTTTTTCTCTCTCTCCTTCTCTCCTTTAATTTATCTTTTAAATTTGGCTAATTTCATATCTTCTATGTCTATTTTGTTTGGGGGAATTGGCATAATTTTAGCAATCCAATAGGAAAACCTCTTTCAGATGAATAACCCTTGATGATAACATTGGCAACCTTCTTTTCTGTTTACAATGTAAATTTATTCACTTATTTATTGACAATCTAACATGCTGTGTACAACGCATTTTGGTCTATTTTGTTTAATTCTGTGCTGATGGGTACTGTGGGAAACCATTTGGCTGGAATAACTGTTAGATTAAGCACAAGGCAAGTGACTAATGGTGAAGTCAAAGAGAATACTTGTATTAGATGTGGTAATTTCATTTTCATTGGTTTGAGTATTTGACTTAAACCAGAGTTCTCCAAGTTTGTGAGCTGCTTGTAGTTGAGGCTTCTTGTTCCTCTATTGTGCTACTCAAAATCCTTGTACTCTAGGTCTGGAGACTCGACTGCCCGTATTTGGGGATTTGCTGATGGACCTTCTTCTACCTCGAGTATGCATAGCAGACTTCTTAATGTTGTCATACTAAAACACTTAAAAGGCCGTAGCAACGAGAAAAGCAAGGATGTGACAACACTTGATTGGAATGTAAGCTTTATTGCATTATGGTTTTTGACACTGTCTGGTTTTCACATTATGAAGCAAGATTCCATTTTATGGTTCTGGTAAAGCTCTCCTTGGCCATAAGTCCCATAATGCATGTATGTTGTGTTTTTTGTCTGCTGTGTATGCCTTTCTTTCAAGCAAATATATTGGCTGCTCTCTAGTTATTCCTTGATCACAAACCAAGAGGATTTAGGGACTTTTGGCTTCTTGAGTTTTCATAGGGAAAGTAGTTAGAAAAAAATGTCACACGTCAGTCACAGTACCTTCTATGTTTGTGCCATTATCAATTATTGTTGTTGCATCTCAATTGTAACAATCAGTACTTTTTTAATGGACAATGCTAGCTATTTCGGGAATTTACATTTTACAATAGCAAATCCCACTGGACTTTGTTCAGTATTTTCAATTCTTTAATCCTTTCTGACTGGTGCTTCAAGGGTGTTATCTTGCTGTACTTTATGCATAGATCTGAACATAATCCTACTCTTTTCTGTCTTCATTTTTTATTCCAACTCTAGACATTATATGTGGCTCTCATTTGATCCACCTAAGATAAATTCTATGAGTCATATCTTTTTCAGTATCTCGATCTTTTTTTGTGGAATTAATCAAAAGTAATTAAAAGGCACTCGTATAGGGTTTGGTCATTACTCATTAGCTCCTTTCCATTAGCACTCCATGTACGCATTTTGCTCTGACTTAGCCAAAAAATCTTGAGATTCTATCTTTTCTCTCTCAAAATCGAACTTGAGTTTCATTCACCATTCACCAATGTAATACCTCTATTATGGTATCTCAACATGAATAACCTGGATAGATTAGATTCCTGGGGCAGTCCAATCATGTTAAAGAAACCCTTTGTTGATAAAGTGATATATTACGGGTTTATTAATGCCATGCATTCAATTTACTCCGGCTTAGCCTAGAAACTCGGGGATTTTGTCTTTTCTCTCCACAATTTAAACTTTAGTTCCATCCGCCTATGTTATGGCATCCATGACCACAAACAACATACATCATAGTATCTTATCCTAAACAAACTGGATAGTTTAGATTCCCGAGGCAGTCCAATCATGATAAAAAAAATTCTGAGTTGATATACTATGGGTTCATTTAAGGAAAAAACATTGACGGTCCGTTTTGTTATTGGTAATAAATTGTGGTAATGATAATGAATATATAGTGTAATTTTGTTGAGGAGGAATCTTATTATCTCCATGGAAAACAATTTTTCATTCACAAGCTTTAATTTTCTTCTCATTTTTCATTCTCATCCATTACTATTGGAGAGGGTGGTATTTGATGGGAATGGATATTTGTGAAGAAAATTAGATAAATTGGAGCTAAGGTAGCACCACCATGGGAATGGATTTTGATTTTCTTTCCAAATTTAGTTATAAATTCATTCCCATTACCATGATAACGGACCTTGAGATTATGTTTAATACTTAGTATAACTATTGATATTAGTGTGTGAAGAAATTGTTGAGATTAATGCTTCAAAGTATAGGTTCCGAAAAATTCTAAAGTTGATAATGATTAGTGAATTACTTGTCTGATGATTTCTTGGTCAATTTAACATTTCTTGGTCAATTACTTGTCTGATGATTTCTTGGTCAATTAAAGTAGTGAGACATGACTTCCACTTGCTTTGCTTGGTTGCCTTTTTTTTTTTTAAATTTATTTTTTAAAGTAGCTGTTAGTAAAATTGTATGCTTTTAAGGATGGGCTATGTTATTGGTTTCAATCAAATGGTTTTTTTTTCATGGAAAAATTCATACGAATAATCCCAACTATTGGAGGTCTTCCAATATTAATCCTAACTATCGATTGTTACAGTATAATCCAAACTTTAGGGGTTGTTTTATGATATTAGTCCATTGACTTAATTAATCTATTGTAACCGGGGACCTGTAATGGACTCACGAACCACCTGTCAAATATTCAGCCAATACACAAGAAAACCCAAGAACAGAATAATATAATAAGGAAGGTAGATTAATTGAAGCTTTGTTAATGGTGAGTTTGATTACAAAAGGCAACTTCAGGTTGCTAGTCTCTAGGTGACTTAAGGTCACAAGTCTCTAGGAGAACCTTTTACAATTTCTGGATAACCTTTTCATTCTCTCTCACTCTTCTTATATATACAACTCTACTGCTCCAATCCCTAGAGGACTTCTGATTCTGTGTGCCTAAGTGGCAGCTGCTGCCTTTTCTTCTGCAGGTGTAGTGGGTGCTTTGGTGGTAGTGGGTTGATGTTCTGTTTTGTCTCCTTGAGTGCTGACCTGGTTTTGTCTCTTTCTTCTCTTGTATGTCTGGACCACAGGATGCTTATTTGGCTCCATTACAGGACCGATTCAAAAACTAATCGTTATCTTGTACTTGACTATATATTCCTCCCTTTCTACGAAGCAAATCAGAGCCGACCATTAGTTAGTATGGACTAGTATCATAAAACAACCCCCATAGTTTGAATTATGCTATAACAATCGATAGTTGGGATTAATATTGGTAGACCTCCAACAATTGGGATTATTTTTATGAATTTTTCCGTTTTTTTTTTACTTTTTGATAGTGTTTCATTCCCGTTTGTATGTTCATATCATTTCAATTTAATATTTTCAGTGGGATGGGACACTTCTTGCCACAGGATCTTATGATGGACAAGCAAGAATATGGAGTAAAGATGGTAATAGTTGTTGCTGATCTTTTGAAACAAAATTATAGCTTGCCTTGGTGTGTTTGAGTAGTTTTTCCATTCTTGTCCATCCTGTTGTTTGTGGGAGTGAAAGACTGATGCTATTCTAGGCTCTAGATCCTTCAATGGCCTAATTTATGTGGGATTATTTTCCTAATCTGCTGCTTTCTTTCTCTAGGTGACTTGAAAAGTACTCTGAATAAACATAAAGGCCCAGTTTTCTCTCTGAAATGGAATAAGAAAGGCGATTATATTCTTAGTGGCAGTGTTGACAAAACTGCTATTGTCTGGGATGTAAAGACAGGGGAGTGGAAGCAAAAGTTTGAATTTCACACAGGTTATGCACGTTCTTCCATTTGCCCTGTTTTTAGTTATTTCTTCAGTTTTAAATGTTATCCATTGATTCCATTCCTAATAGTTGCACCATTTGGTTCAGTCAATTCTTTTGAAGATAGTTGTTAATTAATAGTGGTCTGCAGCACCCACTCTTGATGTTGACTGGAGAAATAATGTTTCCTTTGCCACATGCTCCACGGACAACATGGTCTATGTCTGTAATATTGGGGAGAACCAGCCAGTTAAATCCTTTTCCGGGCATCAGGTACATTTTAGCTTCAATTCACACAGTCATAAATTATTTCAAAAGTTTCATGCCTTCCTCCCCCCCCCCCCCCCCAAATTGATATTTTTCTGTTTCTGTGTTAGACTGTAGAGGCTGAAAGCTTGTAAACTCGTAGCATTGGTCTTGATAAACCCTAATATTTTTTTTTCTCTACCTTGTTGGTTTGGTATGTCAAATCACTCTTTCTTACCATTCTATCACCTTTGTGTACTGTACAAGTGTACATGGTTATATCTTTTTTAGGATAAATTGCGATGGGCATCACTAAGGACCCATTATAAAGAGAAATTGATGTGATTTTCATAATCCTTAATAATATCTTGTGGTTTTAACGTGAAATTAACTTGAGGTAAAAAGCAGTGTCACATGATTCGGTCCTCACCTCTGCAAAATCTGTTCCCGAATTCGTTACGCGTTCCGAAACGAATGCCGAATTATTAGTAATAAATTTTACTTAACCCTAAACATATGGGTAGAGAATTCCGCTCCCGAATTCGTTCTGCGTTCCGAAGCGAATGCCGAATTATGTGACACTTTTTTATAGAGACCGGAAGGTAGGAGAGTCCGAACTCCTAAGGGCTTAGGCTATGTTTGATTCACCTTATTTCAGAGACCGAAATTACTTATTTCAGATCAGATCAGAAAAAATAAGTTCAGATCAGGCTTGTCAATTTTATTTGATTTTTTAAACTTTAAATGTCTTTAATTCTATAACAAAAAATATTATAATAATTACATATTTGAAAACTACTGAAGTACTCATTAATACAAATAAAATAAGATCTCAATTGATATATTTTTTCCTTATGGATTAGTGTATATACACGGTCAAAATTTAGTCAATTCAGATAATATGTTCAGATGAGATCAGAAAAATAAAGTTCAAATAAGATCAGCAAATATCCGTTGAAAGAAACATAACTCTTTTTGGAATATCCATTGTCCTCCAACTTGCTGTCCGCTTGTCGGCTTCACCCTCTTTGGTAGAAGGGAAGCCTAGGAAAGGGTTGGGAATCAACAGGTAACCAATTTCTCAACTCATCCTAAAATAATTGGGTTTCATACTCCCGCCGTACCTCAAAGAACTTGTTACTATTTAGAGAGAACCAAAAGAGTATTATGAAATATTACAAGTGGGGACAATTTTATGTTTAATTGGAAGAGAAAAGTGTTATAGTGTTATGGATGGTTGAAAGGAATATTTATACCCGATATGGTGGGCCATATACAAATAAATATTTATAAAAGGAATAAAGTATAAGATGTAATATCTTTAAGGAACAACCAAATAGGGAAAGATATAAGATCTTTGAGTTACGGAGGCAGTATAATAAGTTTTGGTATTCGGCAAGTCCTATTAATAAATAACTCAAAATATAAACATTTATCTATCCATTAATAAGGTACATTGGGAGCTATTCCTCCAATATGAAAATCAGTGGAAGACATCAATATTGGAGCATGGACCAGTCATGGTTATTAAGTGTTCCATGCCTTCATACTAGGTTGTGCTAATTTGGTGTTGAGTAGCTTGTAGAGGCTGGTTTAGCATCCTTGTGATCCTTTTATGTCATATTGGTGTGAAATCTCAATGGAAGGTCTTGTTTGGTTCACGTGGATGGCTAACATAAGTAAGCCTTTGGCAAAGCTTACTGAAAACGGAAGCCTTTGGCAAAGCTTACTGAAAATGGCAGGTTGGTTGAAGATGGTAAATAATTGAAAAGTTAGCCTAAAATTAGAAAAAAAATGAATCCATAAAGCTAATTGGAAGAAAAATGGTATGTGAATTCTGAAATACTTAGAGTGTTTTATCAAAATTATAAAGTTTGAAGTGTAGCTGAATGCTAAAAAATTTAAGTTGTCTAAATATTGAAAAGTTTGCTAGAAAAAAATGGGTTAGTTGAAATGATAAGCTAGCTGATATAAACTTAAATAGGATGCTGATAAGTAAAACAGGTAAGATGGAATTCTTGGAAAATGGGATTGAAACTAATAACCTAATGGTATGTTAACAGCTAAGATTGCTGAATCCTGAATTTGGAATTTTTTTTCCTTTCCTTTTTTGGTTGGTTGTTAAAGCCTCATGTTTTTGTGGTTCTAGAATAACATTAGTCAGTTTCTATGGAGAGAAAAATAGCCATCGGAATAGATTGTTTATATAGCAATTTATGGATCTCCAAAGTCTTGGTAAGTGGAACTATAACTAAGTCCTGCAGTTTTCACATGTAAAACTCAAATTAGTGCATATATCCCATCACCTATATGGTAATGTGCCATTTAGTCCTGCAGTTTTCACATGTAAAACTCAAATTAGTGCATATATCCCATCACCTATATGGTAATGTGCCATTTAGTGCTGATTTATTTTGCTATATTTTAGGTGAAGTTAACGCTATGTCACAAATATAAGTGATAAAGCTGCTGAAATTTTCACACTGTTATTTCAGGGTGAAGTGAATGCTATAAAGTGGGACCCAACTGGCACACTTTTGGCCTCTTGCTCAGATGATTGCACTGCAAAGGTATGCTTTGCATCTGTTGAATGTCATGAAGTATTCTAGCTTGATGATTAATTGTAGGCTGTTATTGGTCTTCTTCTTCTCTTCTTGCGCTGCACCTTAATCCCAAAGTGATGGCACGAGGACTTCCTAAGAGGTCACCCATCTTAGTACTATTCTCGGCCAACCACGGGGTCGGTGGGGTCGGCGGCATGGTAACACAAGGACTTCCCAGGAGGTCACCCATCCTAGTACTATTCTCGTCCAACGATGTGCCTGGATGTGACATATTTTTACACTGGCTGTCACAGACCTACCACAACCTTCCTTCTTTATCCGGGCTTAGGCTGTTATTGGTGTTGGTTTAAATTTAGAATTGGTGTCCTCATTGTCCTGAGACTCCTGACTGATTTTCTTTTGGGTAGCAATTTCTTATTGCATCTTACTGATCAGTCCATATTCGAAGATGCAGGTATGGAGTATGAAGCAAGACATGCATGTGCATGATTTAAAAGGACATGAAAAGGTAAGTTCCTTCCCATATTTGTATACCTGATTACAAGGTCACTTTTGTTTTGTTTGGTAAATGCTATGTGCTTCTTGTTTGCAGGAGATATACACAATCAAATGGAGTCCAACTGGACCAGGTTCCTGCAATCCTAACCAGAAACCTATTTTGGCAAGGTAAATATTTTTAATGTGGTCAGAGTTGGCTAGTGAAATAACTCATCTTTCATGGATTCTTACCTTGATCGTTTTTTTTGTTGTTGCTGTGTGCCCCAGTGTGTGCACCAACCAGGGCATCAGGTGTCAACCTGAGATAGATTGCCTGGTGGGGCTCATGTGTACCCCAAAAAACTTATTGCTTTGTAAATTATCCTGGATGTGCAGAAGCATACATGATTTCACTAAGTTGGAGTTAGCTGTTGTTTCGTATGTTTTAGTTCTTTTTCTTGCACATTACTATAATTGGGTGCATAATGCTTTTATAAAGGTTTTTAAGCATCAAGACCTCTTTTTGGACTTGTTCTCAACTCGCTGTCTCACTCCCTTTCACTTCTGTTCAATCCAGCCTAGTTCAGTTTAATCCAGTTTAATTTTTAAATTAAATTTAGCTTAGTTCAATTCAAATTAATTCAGTCTAAAACAGCATGACCCAAATATCTCGCATGTTTTGGTTTGTCTAGACAATAATTAGGATCTTCATAGTTTTTGGTTCAGCCAGTCTAGACTCTCGAAAATTGCTTGTTATGGTTTGACCAAAATCTCAGTTCATATTTTAGAGATAGATATGAGGAGGCTTGAGAGAACTTATATGGACTTTTCACAGTCTGTGCTTAATTATGATCCAATGCATGAGTGAAAGTACAAAAGATGAAAAGGATTGAAAAGGTGCAAAAGATGACCAATGTCTTCAGAAATTAATGGGGATGAAGTGCCATTTATGTTTATGAAGGACCTGAATTGATCACCTTCTTCTCATTTTTGAGCATGCAAAAATCATTTTGAAGTAATTGCAGATGTGGAGGATTCACTGCTTGCTCTAGTAGTCAGCTGCATATAATCAATCCTTGAGCTCATCTATTAACTTGGGTCATATAATGATTATCTCCTCTGTTGTTTAATTATAAAACTCAATGGTTATATATGTGTACCTTACTCTATTTTGTTCATTTTCTAGTACAAAATCACCTAAAGGCTAATAAGCTAAAATACAAAAGTAATATAGACAAATAATAAAGTAAAACAAAATAAACAAAATAAAATTCTGAAAATAATAAAATTCTTAAAAACTAATTTTAATTACTTGGTGCATTATAGGAGTATATTGTTTTCGTTCAAAATTGGTTACATCATTTATCAGGTGAAGGTCATATAGATAATTTTTTTATATAATTTATCAGGTCATTTAGATAAATTTGTTATATATTTATCTTTTAATAGTCATTTTATGCATATATATTCTCATGAAACCCTTTCTAAATCACAAATTCTTATATATATCAGGTGAACACTGATTTAGTTTACAATGGATATAAAGTTACCCCAAAGAAATACAAACTTATCCCTTGATAAAAGTTACTATTTTTATTAAGGGAAAATTTAAAATATTTCAGGGTAAATTTATTCGTTGTGCACAAGATTTTTTCATGGTTATCACACTTGGAAAAGTTGTATGTGTATCATGGTTTTTTTTTTATCTTAGAGGATTAGGTAGGAACCTCCATAGGCGGGACCGCAGGAGGGCTTTTTAGACGGGTTATTTCAACTCCGAAAGCAACAGAGTGTAGACCAAATAAGAGGCACTTACACATCCAAAAATTTCTTATTTGCTTAGGAATCTTGGAAGATTGGACCATTATCAGTTTTTTTATGAGATGATACAACCTACCAGATTGACCCTTAACAGTAGGGTGGAATCTGATCAGAAACCTCCTGAAGAACAACCAGAATTAGAAGGAAAGGTGGCCTTGAGGGTGGCGTTTCTGGGATATTGTATTAACAGAGAGAATTGAGAGAGAAGAGAGAAAATAGACAGAGAGAGTTTAGGGAATATTTTTTGCATAGATTTTTCATTCATCACACGGTGCCTTATAGGAATCACCAATTGGCTGACAGACAGACAGTACAACCAGTACAAAAATATTCTTTTAACATGCTAAAAAAGGACAACTTGCAATAACAAAAATAACAGAAATATCTTAGATAGAAATAATCACAATCATATAATGATTGCAATAATATTAATCACTAAATTCTCCTCCAAGTTCAGATTCTGTCAGCTACTCAGCTCATTCATCAGCTTTTCAGCCATGTCAGCCACACCTTTTGGCTCCACACATAATTCAGCAATTTGGGTTGCATCATGAGAATTTATTAACTTATGAGTACTACCACTATCAAGAAACAGTTGCAATGTTTTCTTACCATGACAGACTTTGAACCTCATTGTTTGATACTCACAGCCAGTTGTGCACATTGAGTTTCCCCATCCTCTATCTCCTCTTGTGACCCCTGATCCTCTTCTTCCTCTTTTGATTCTTCTGCGTCACTGATGAGTAGCTGAAAAACCTGATGTTTATCACCCTGACATTTATGCCCAGTTGTAAACTGCTCATCACACCAGAAACACAGGCCCTTGGCCCTCCTTTCATTGAATTCTGTTGAAGTATAGGTTCTCTTGTTGGTGCTTGTTTCAGGAGAGTTTGGAAGCAGAGTTGCTGATAGGAGTTGTTTGGACTGAAGGACCTCCCCTCCAGGGTGTTTTGTTCCCCGGCTGAAACCTAGTCAGTGCCTTGCTCTGAGGTGGTGTGCTCACCCTAGCAGTAGGTGGTGTGGGCAGCAAGGGAGTTTGCTTCAGTTTCCTTGCCTTATCTGCAGCTTCTTGTAGCTTTGCTAAATACAAGGCATGTTGCAAATCCTTAGGGTTGAACATCCTGACTGACATTTTTATCCCAGGTTCCAGACCCTCTAAATAAAAGCTCAAGAGGTGTTCCTTAGGCAGGTCTAACCTGCTTGCTATAGCTTCAAAAGATTCATGATAATCTTCTACACTTCCAGTCTGCTTGAGATCTTTGAGCTCTGGCATGGGATCATCATAAGGTTTCCCAAACCTGGCAGTTATAGCTCCCACATATTCTTCCCAAGGTGGCACCTTATCTTCCCTACTCCTCATATAAGATTGATGCCAAAATAAGGCCTTGCCTTCTAAATGGATGGAAGCTAGTCTCACCTTGTTCACATTATTCACCCTATCTAACTCAAAGAACTGAGTGCATCTGTATAACCAGGATTTTAAATCATCTCCCTCAAACTTAGGAAAATCAATCTTAGTCAATCCTGTGGAGAAGAGAGAGTTATTTTGATTATTAGAGTCATGACCAGTTACCTCCATTTCCCCATTTGATTTCTCAGATATTAGCTTAGTAATTTGGCAAGAGAGCCCTATCACTAAATCATTCAGCTCAGCAATAGACTTAGTGTTCTTATCAATGTTTAAACTATGAACATGACAGATCTCATTGATTTTAATGCTTTGCTCTTCTAGCATACCTTTTACCCTGGCCTCCATCTTTTGAACTTCAGCCATCATAGCAGCCTCATGCTCCCTTGTCACCACCATTGGGTCTGATAATCTGCTGCTCTGATACAACTGATATAACCTACCAGATTGACCCTTGACAGTAGGGTGGAATCTGATCAGAAACCTCCTGAAGACCAACTAGAATTGGAAGGAAAGGTGGCCTTGAGGGTGGCGTTTCTGGGATAATTGTATTTACAGAGAGAATATAGAGAGAAGAGAGAAAATAGAGAGAGAAAGTTTAGGGAATATTTTGTGCAGAGATTTTTCATTCATCATATGGTGCCTTATAGGAATCACCAATTGTCTGACCGACAGTTAGGGCTTGTTTACTTCAGATTATATTCAGTTCAGTTCATCTCTATTTAGTTCAATTAATACACTTCTATTCAGTTCAGCTCAGCTCAGCTCTATTCAGCTAATGTAAACGAGCCCTTAGTACAACCACTACAAAATCATTCTTTTAACATGCTAAAACAGAACAACTTGCAGTAACAAAAATAACAGAAATATCTCAGACAACAATCATTATAATTATATAATGATTGCAATAATATTAATCACTAAATTCTCCTGCAAGCTCTGATTCTGTCAGCTCACTCATCACCTTTTCAGCCATGTCAGCGACACCTTTTGGCTCCACACATAATTCAGCAATTTGGGTTGCATCATGAGAATATCAACATATTATGTAATATCTTTATATAATTATATCTAGGCTTGCTATTGAATGGCAAGTAGTTTCTTGTTTGCGAAAGCTTTTTTTTTTTTTTGTTTATTTTTGCTATGTAAAATTGTAGATTACTCTTACGCATATTTATCTTGTTTTTACTATTGCATGTGTTTCTGGCTTTCTGTAGTGCTTCATTTGATTCCACGATAAAGCTTTGGGATGTCGAATTAGGGTCTCTTCTGTGCAGCTTGAATGGTCACAGGTACATACATTTGTGATTTATCTGCTACATTTCAACTCCTTTTGATTTGAGCTATACTTCTTTACAAATTGAATTTATCTAGTCTCTTTTCACCTCATTCCCCTCTTTCTTGTTAACAAGCGTACACACAAATTTGTGTTGATTGTAGTGGAGGCTTTTCTTATTTGTGGCATGATACATGCTTGACGCCTTGACCAAAATATATATTCCAGTTAAGTTATGATGCTTGCTTAGAAGTTAGGTAATTTTTGGCATACACCATGTAGCTCATACCTGGCTTATATACATGTATACATGCACTTCTTTGGCATGAGTGCATGACCCTTGCAACTGGGTAGTGCCGATAGTCTTAGAGGGCCACTACTTACCTATACAAAACAAATTATAATTAAGAAATAGGTTAATGTGGGGAAAAAAAGGCTCCCATTTACTTTTGTTTTTTTTAAATGACTAAGGTCCTGTTCTTTCCGATTTAATTCCAAACAAGTTTACTTTAGCTCCTGCTGAGTCTAGGATTCAGCTTAATTATTTTCAGTTCAAATTGATCCAATTTAAAAGAATAGTGCCTGAATTCCCAAAACAGCCCATTCAACTGAAGGTGTTGGGTGAAATGCTAATGATACTCATCTCAAGATCAATTGGGAAAAGCTGATTCTTTCACACTTGCAAACAACGTCCTATAGCTTGGTTTTTAAGAGTGTAAATTAACTATGCTGTTTTCTGTAAGTCCCCCATAGCTGGGTGTAAAAGTGAAATATTTTCAATGTAAAATGATTTTCATGGAAAACAAAATAACCTTTCCATTGTTTAGTATCATATAAGAAAAATGATGGAAAATAAGGAAAATTAAAGGGAAAGTAAGGAGGTAGCTAAGGAAAATGAAAGATTTTTTTTCTTTCATTTTGAAGGGAATATAGTTTTCCATCATTGTAAGAGATATTTTACATTTTTACAATTTTACTCCTAGGAAAAATATTTTTACACTACTTTGCAAACAAAACAATGCAAAATTAAAGGTAGAGGAAAATAGTTTTCTAATAAAGTGTTTTAGAATTTAGACCCATCTAAACGGAGCCTAAGTGAGTTCAATGCAAATAAAACTGCTTGAAAAGTCCAGGAATCATTAAAAACCAAACATGATTATGCCTCAACTGGATCAATTTACTTATTTCAAACAATTCTTCTGGTCATGCCTCTTTCTTTTCTTTCTATTTTGTAGAAAGGTTCTTGACCTGTTTTCTTTATTCAAACCTCAGGGACCCTGTATACGCTGTGGCATTCAGTCCCAGTGGCGAATTTTTAGCCAGTGGTTCACTGGATAAATGTGTGAACATCTGGTCGGTGAAGGAAGGCAAAATTGTCAAGACTTACACCGGAAATGGTGGCGTTTTCGAAGTGTGTTGGAACAGAGAAGGTGATAAGGTTGCTGCTTGTTTTGCAAACAATGTAGTCTGTGTTTTGGATGTTCGAATGTAGAATTTAGAGCTCTTACTTTTGTCCCCGGTTTGATAAAGTAAGCATATATATAGTAATGTATACTTCAATACAAGTATTTTGTAATCTCAAATATGAGTTTGTTAAGGGGTGAATAAGAACTCTAAATTTAGTTAAAGAAAAAGTGAATGATTATGCTCAGCTTAAATAATACTCCATATATTTAGTTAATTTTTTTTTGGAGCAATCTATGTTAACACAAAATTTTAAAGTCTGCAAAGAGAAATAAAAATATGCAACAAATAATAATTTATATTGATCAAAGAATGTTTTGGGTACAACTTTATTTCTTCTACCGATTCAACTTCCATAATAAGATGAACTTTAAAAGATTTTTGTAACTTGACTTGAATGCGGGCAACCGGCTTGTTCTCGTTCAAGGAAGGATTCTCAAAAGAACAATTTGACGGATGCTTGACGACTTGATTTGTCTGCTTCCTGGGTTGAAAATGCTTCTTCTACTTTCTTCACCTTTGTTGGATGCTTGATGACTTGATTGTCGGCTTCCTAGTGTTGAAAGAGTTTCTTTCACTTTCTTCTTTTGAGAGAGCTTCTTATTTGAGAGTGAATTCACCTTTGATGGAGCTTCTTGCTTGAAAGAGAATTTCCACTTTGCTGAGTTTTTCTTAGCTATGGATTCTTGCTCTAGGAATGGGTATGATGCTCTATTTATAAAGTCAATTTGCTAGGATTTTAGGAATAACCTAGCTCTTTTGGGCCTGTAGTCAAATTTCATTTCTCTTTTAACCTGAAGCCCAACTTATTACTTATTGAATATTGGGCTTCAAATTAAACATACATAATAATTAAAATAGGCCCAAATGTTATTACGAGCTCAAATTAATTAATTCATGACCCATTCACAATTTAAGTTAACGTTTGACTTTTTAACGGAGCAAATATAATTATTGTGGCATAATATAATTTTTATGTGCCTACAATCTACTCTTACTTTTTTTTTAATATTATTATTATTATTATTATTATTATTATTTATTATTTTTTTTTTACAACAATACATACTGCGCGATGTCTAGTTTCCTAGATGTCTCGTTTCCTAGATTAACAACCAAGACTACAGAAGCAGCAGAACAGTTGAAGAACATTACTAACAATAATTAATTTCCTTTGTTGTTGTGGCTGATTTGGGCTTTTGACAGTACTTGAGCTTCGTTTCATACATATGTGATAGCTTGAAGGATATGACTCTTATACGAAGTATTTTTTAAGAAAGTTAAAAACCTGAGATTAAGGCTCCGTTTGTTTTGATGGAAAACATTTTTACGGAAAATGATTTTCCTCCCTCTTTTCCTTTGTGTGTTTTGGAAAGGGTAGAAAACAATTTTTTTTAAGGTGGAAAATGTCAATTTGGAAAAGTAAAACCATTTTACTTAATGCCACTTTTTCCTTCTTCCTTGTTCACTCCTCCCATCATTCCTTCAATTCTATTTCATTTTTTCTTTCCTTCATAAGTTTTCCTCTAATCAAACAAACAAAGGAATTTTTTTTTTTACATCTATGTTTTCTATTGAAAATTGTTTTCCTTCAAAACAAACGGAGCCTAAGTTATCTTTACCCCTCCAATCCATTTCTTAAGTGAAAGTGTAAGCATATAAAATGTTGAGAAAAGCTTAGCTTTATCATCAAATTTAACAGTGCTGTCAAAGTAGAAAGTATGATGCAATTATAATCAAGTTAAGCCTGAAATGAGGAAAATCACTGCATATAAATGTGAAAGTAAAAAAATTGCAATGAACTTGATGATGTTGGATTAGTTTCCTTTCTTTTATTAAAAAAATAAATACATTACTAAACTTTACTGGGCGTAGTCACGGGACTAAGTTGAAGGGGAGTATGTCCATACACAAGCCTAGTGGGGTTTCATTATAAAACCAACTAGCTTAGTTTTAACCCTGTGCCATGCGCGAATTTTTATTTTTCAAAAAAAAAATTAATTATAAATATTAGTATTTATATATTTTTTCTCTTGTAAGATATCGTTAAATTGAAAGACATGAATCATGAAATTAAATTAAAAAAGACGATAGAAAAGCAAAAGACATGAAACATAAATAATGATAAGAAATTGAAACATTTATGGGAAATAGGAATACCAAGTTATTGAGAAATATAATAAAGCAATTAATTGTTTTTTTTTTCTAATAAAGCAAAATCAAATAAAGAGGAATGATAGAAAGATAACACGTGGATGTTAGAGTTCCTGTTTTAAATATTTAAGTATAGATAGTTTGGTATAAGAAGTAACCACCTGGTTTAAAACATAGGTAACAAAAGTGCCACCAGGAATAAATACACACACAAGGGGGCAAGTAAAAAACCAGCCCCGCTAGGGCTTGATTTGAATTCTTAATACTTCCTCCGTTCCAAAAAAACGCAACAGTCAATATTTCACGCATGTCGAGACATTACTTTGACCATTAATAACTATAATTGGGAATAATTAAAAATTATAAAAAGTTAATATTAAGATAGTATTTTACAAGACGAATCTAACAAGATCCCACTTGATTATATTTTTTATTATTTATAAAGATCAAAACTTGGTCAAAATATATAATGTGAATAGTGCAAAATGTTGAATGTTGCGTTTTTGTGGAACCGAGGAAGTAATAACACAATAATAAAATTCATATTATTAGTCATAATTATAAACATTAGAAGTATTATTATTAAAACTAATTTCATTTTTTTTAGTTTAGTCCAATTTTGTTTAAGTCTTTTAAGCTTATTTCAGATTCATCTAACTTGCATTGACACGCACTATAGTTCCAACTTTATTTAGAAGTATTAATTGGTAAGAGATTGAAAATGTATGTCAAATTCGCCTCATTAGCCAAATTAAACCTCTCGAACGTTAAGAGTTTGAACCTCACCCAAACGTACTCATCTTGTGTTTCCAAATTAAGAGTTCGAAGTCTTCGAACCTCACCATACCATGCCATATATATTACCTAGAGCTGATCAAAAGTGGCCCGGCCTGCTTTTTTGCGGGCTTTGGACATGAAAATTAGGCCCGAATTTGGGCCCGGCCCGTTTTTATTTTTTTCGTGCGGGCCTTGGATATTTAAAATTAGACTTTTTGGTTACTTTTTAGGTCCGGCCCGAAAAAGCCCGAAAAGCCCGCACTAAATTTTCGGACTTTGGCTAAGAAATTTGGGCCCGAACTAAGCCCGGCCCGAACCCGGCCAGCTTTATGGGCTTGGTTTTTATGCATCGGCCCAGCCCGAACCCGGCCCGGCCCACGATCACCTCTAATATTACCTATCAACTTAAAAAAACAACATGAGCAATCTTTTGCTTCTTATTTTACTTTTGTACTTGCCTTTTAGCACTAATGTAAAAAATGAGTTACATACTTGCATACATGTTATCATGTGTTGGCTAAAATTGGGCCGAGTGATCTGTAGTAGAACCCGGTTCCAAGGCCTAGTATCTCACACATTATTCTATAAAAAAAATATGTTATCAGGGTTATACTTTTATCTGTTCACCCAAATTAAAAATTCACAATAATAACCATCTAAACTTGATTAGGAGGAAGAGCATGGGTGCTTTTCTATAAAGTCTAATCACTCTCAAGTCCCAATATTTGTGGGAAAAGCAGAAAAAAGCCAAAACATTGTCTTTCATCTAAGCCCCAATTATGCCTCCATTCAGTCAGTCCAATAACCCTAGCTATTTTTGGGGTATTACCAAAAGGTGCAACCAAAACTGTAGAAGCATGTCCACTAAAAAAGTATAGTATAAACTTTTTGTACTAAGCACGTTTTAGGAATAAATTTAGGATGAAAACAAATATTAAATGATAACATTTTTTTAAATTTATTTTTGGTGTAATTAAGAAAATGGAATGAAAACAAATTACAGAAAAAAAAATGATTTCGTTTCCACAAGAAGGCTGAGGAGGGTAAAAAAAAAATGGTGGTAATGGTTTTCATGAGGAAACGACATGTGTTACCATTATCTTACGTCAAACAATAGATAATGAAAATACTTATTTTCATTTCCAACACTAAAAACTAAGGGCTTGTTTACTTTAGATTAAGTCCAGTTCAGTTTGGTTCAGTTCAGTTCATCTCTATTCAGTTCAGTTTAGTTCAATTAATACATCTCTATTAAGTTCAGTTAAGTTAAGTTAAGTTAAGTTAAGTTCATCTCTATTAAGCTAATATAAACGAGCCCTAACATCAATACCAAACATGCTCTAACCAACTGATTAAATCCATATAAATAATCTATAAAAGATAGGATAAAAGGAAGGTAAAAAAAAGAAGAAGCCTAGTGAAATGTGTTCCCTTTTTTTACAGATTATGCTCAATTTTGTCACCAATTTATGTTTCACTCTTCACTCCTTAAATTGATAAGAATCAACCTCATTATTGGTCAAAACTCAAAAGTATCAAACCTCTAATAATTTCTCCCTTTTTCTTTCTCTTTGATTGCCTCTCTCTTTAAATTCTTAACCCTTCACAAATTATTTCTAAACACTGCCAAAAAACACAAAAACATGCATATGTACTAACTATATAGTCATGCAATCCAAAAATAGAGTTGTTGGATTGTTGCAATTGTTGATGATTTTGAATTTAGTCTTCATGTTAGTCGTTGCCTACTCTGAGAAAAACCATACAATGGTTGTCAACAACACATCTCTTTCAAGACCGCAATTCAATCATCAACAACAACAACAACAACAACAACAAAGGGAATATGATCAACTACAACATAAAATGCAACGTTTGAAGCGTGGTCCATTTAATAAGTTCATGTACTACTCATCTAAGAGAAGGTTTCCGAACGCTAGTGACCCTCTTCACAATCGTTGACTTAATTAGTTGAAGTTCTTTAATTGTGGAAAAATACTAATTTTCTTATCACATTAAATAGACATTTATTATATATATACTCCTTCTGTAATAAAATAACTGCAACGATTTAACATAAAGTAGCTTAGAGGAAAAAAAATGTCAAATCGTTGCAGTACAGTTAATATGTTACGGAGGGAGTATATTAGTGAAATTCGGGATTATATGATGTTATTTGTTGGAAGCTATTATTTCATGGTGAGTAGAGTAACACTCTTTGTGAATGTATGTTGTAGGTTGATGTTTTTTTAGGTGATATTTTGTATAGATCTATAGTGTAGTATGTATGGTGTGCATTATATATATATATATATATATATATATATATATATATATATATATATATAAGTAGGCTCATGTGAGAAATGTAGTTTTGGTGAAAAGGGTGAAAAGCAATCACAACCCTTTGATCACCAAATGAAGGGCTAAGATTAAATTTGATTTTCCTTCCTTACTCCTTTGATAGTTTTGAGTCAATGTATATATGGTATAAAGTCAATGTATTTTTACTCAATGTATTTATAGTGTATGGTGAATGTACCTATAGTTGGTGCTCAATGTACCTCTAGGTTATAGTTGATGTATTTATCTCTTCTCACATTTCTCACCATAAGAAATTTCTCACCGGAACCCAACCCTATATATATATATATATATATATATATATTTGGTTGATTGAATCATGATGAACTCAATAATGGAAGTGTTTCGAATATTGGGTGATTTGAAATTGATGAATTTGAGAAAGATACATATATATATATATATATATAATATTCAACCACCTTTGGATCCGATGAACTAGTTTGGGTTGTGTTAATACCGTAGTTTATGCATAAACTAGGTTTTTGTAGCACAAAATAAAAAATATAATAGTAATTCAATTAAAGTAATCAATCCGTTGTTTCAGCGCATATATTTTTACTAAGGAGATTTCTTTTTTTCTATTTATGTTAACTCATAAGCTCTTTTTTCATGCATAATCTAAAATCATAAAAAAGGGTTCTATGAGCTTTCTATGATGCAAAATCATCAATTATAACAAGGATATTTTTTTTATGATATATATATAGAATGACTTATCCCTACATATATTGTGGAAAAAGATTCTCGTTGCCCTAGTTAAGAAAAGATTGATCTACAAGGTTTGATGTACACGGCGTATTGGGGGAGGGGGGTGGGGGCCGGAGATAATTGAAGTTTTCCATGAGCTTGACGGTGGCAAAGATAAATTTGGAAATCAGAAGAACTTTGGATCTTGGAAAGAAGAGATAAAGTCGATAAGATCAGAGAAGCTGGTTTGAACTAATGAAGTTTGATTCAAGGATAAAGAAGAAAATTAGATTATTTTTATTTTTCTGTACTATATTAAAATCTAGTAGATTGTGCCCCTTTTAAACCGAGCGATAGAGTATTATTCCTCTAAACTACACTCAAGATCGGCCTTAATGCATATAAGAATTTGTGACCCGAAAATTAGGATTCACTTCGTTGGATTAGTACGATGACATTATTGCTCTATTACAATAAAAAAGAAGAAGAACCTAGCTACACATATATACATGTTTGGACCATTGATTTAATGGAGTCACAACTTTCTTAGGTCCTAATATCAATAACAAATTAACCTCCAATATTGTATTGTTGTTGCTTTAATCAAATATGAGCATGAGTTCTAAACTTCTAGGCGTGTTTGTTACTTTGTTGTTGCAACTTTGGTGATCTCCATGGCTTTCAATCTTCTTAAGAACTGCAATTTTTTTCACGGTTTTCTTCCACCTTTATTAGTCCTTTATGACTCTTTGCACCATCTCCCTACTCTTAAATTAAAAATATTTCACCATTTCATTTTTTTACAATACATTAAGATATAATATAATTATAAAAATTTTCATAGTTTTTAAATATATATAAACCAATCATAAGAAATTAAGAATTTTTTTATGTTAAGACATGTGGAGAAATAAAATGGATTGACACAAAATTCAGAGATACTGAAAAGTCAAATGAAGCAATTTTTAAAAGACCAAAGTATCCAGGTCTAGGTACTCATTTTTATTTATTCCTATATACTATGTATATAGCAAGTACTTGTTAAAATATACTCGTAATATATTTAATTAAAGTGGTTTATATGATTATGAATTTTTTGGGTGTTTGCTTGTCTTTCTTTCTTCAAGTTCTTGGGCACGCATGTAATGATCATAAAGGTTTTGGGAGTATTTTAGAATTTTGTCTTGATGATTTTGTCTTAGGTTTATGTCCTTACCTTTCTTTCTTCTGTCTCTTTTTGTTTGTGTATCTTTCTAGTCTTTTTGCTAGAATTGAGTATTTTTGTAACGACCCGTCTTATTGCAACATCGATTTTGGAGAAATCGACAAGTCGGATCGTCACTACTTACATGCAAAGATAATAACCAATCATAACTATTCTAGTTGTAATGACCCAGATTTTTATTGGTATTTTTGCCGATAATTATGTGTATTTATGTATGTTGTTGTGTTAGTTCAAATTTATTTTGAACTATTTATTTTATTTTATGTGAATAATTTCGATTTAATTCGAAATATTTGTTTTTCAATTTTTATTAGTTATGTTATTTATTATTTAATTAATTAGAATTTTTGATTAATTTTCTAATTAGTTACTTAATATTTTGGGCTAAATTGATTTATGCATGATTAATTATGCGGTTTACGCAAATTAGCCCAATTGAGCACGAGAGCCCATTTTTGGGCCCATTTCCTCTCTTTGGCCGGTTTTCCTAAGGCATGGCAAGGCTTGCCACTTGCCTTGTGTTCACACCTCCACTAACTCTATATATAGATGAGTTAGTAAGGCTTGAGGATCTATTTGCTCATTTGCCATCTTAACACATTTGCCATCAAGTTTGATCAAGTATACAAACACAATCCTAAACACATTCATTTCAATCAAGATTTCTTGTTCGGGTTGGTTTTGGGATCGTGTTGCACGTGCGGGGTCCGTGTGGTTGGTGTTCGAACCGTGCAGTGGTGTTCGTGGTGGTGCCGTGACCGTGCGGTGGTGTTCGTGATTGGGCAGCAGCCGTGTGCAGTAGCCGTGCAAAGGGGTTCGTGGTGTTTGTGGTGGTTCGTGTGCCGTGTGTGCAGCCGTGTGTGGGTTGTGTGTGTGCCGTGTTTGGTGCTAATTTCCGGACTGCATACTTGTGTTGAATTTGTGTGTAATCTTCAATAAGGTAACATACTTTCTCAACCTTTTTGGTATACTATGTTTATAGTATAGATTAAATGCATGTTTGGGTTGATTGTTGATGAATATCCATGATTTTATGTATGATTTCATAATCTGATTTTTATGTGTTTTCATGGTGTTTTGATGATGATTTTTCATGATTTTATGATCGATTATATGACGTTTTATGATCATGAATATTATGTTAAAGTTTGATGGATTTTGGATAAGTTTAAGTGGTGATTTTCGTATGATCATGTGGTTATGCGTGTGGTATGTATGAGTTTGGATGAGTTCTTGGTTGAGTTCTTGAATCTTGATTGAGTTCTTGATTGAAGATCTTGAATCTTGAATGAGTTCTTTATGAGTTCTTTGAGTTCTTTATGAGTTCTTGATGAGTCTTTTTGAGTTCTTGGTTGAATCTTGAAAGTTAAAGAAAATGGTTTAAATGATAAAGAAAGTTAAAGAAAGTGTCAAAGTTGGTTAAAGAATGGATTAAAAATGTTGGATTATGATTGGTTAGACTCAAGATTAAGGCTAGAGGCAGTTCTTGAGAATAACTTCGATATTTTAACTAGTTATCTTCAAGAATCAAGGCATTGAGGCAATTCTTGATTGTAATTTAGTTAAGTCGAGATAATTAAATGAATAATATGATTAAGATGATTAAAAGATTTAATTAATTAATTTAGCTTGATTTCATTTTTAGACGCCTGATACTTTGAGTAAGATTCATTGTATTTGGGTTAAGACGTTGCCCCTATTCCATCCGCGGTATTGGGATAGTTGGAGTCATACTATGTGATCTTTGTGAATTTCCAGTAAGATTGGTTTCACGGGACATGGATTTCCAGTAAGATTGGTTTCATGGGGTTTGGGAGTAAGATTCTCAAATCCAAGCATAGTAGAAAGTTCGGATGCGTAAGATGCGTCCGTACGAGCACAGTCCGGTCTAGAATATGAATGATTGCGCCAAAGATAGTTGATTAGGTTGGTTTGAGTCGAGTTCACGTTTTGGGTTGTTCTCGTACTATGTTTATCGATGTTGTATATTTGGTTTATGCTATGTGCATGTGTATTCCCATTAGGGTGAGTCAGTTATGTTACTCGCCACTGATGGTGGACTGTTGTTGTTTTTCCAGGTATTTCTGATGACGATGCTCTTGCTTAGCTTTGGGTTGGGCGAGCGACGTTGTTATTACTGTTATCTGTTGTATTTACTGTTTTATGTTGTTTTAGATAGTAATGGAGTATTGTATGGACTCTTTTACGTTGTTTATAACTCTGACATGTAGTTGGAGTTTACTTGTATGTTTAGTATTCTTAGTTTGACTTTTGGGATTAGTATGTACAAACTTGTGGATATTTGTACGTTTGTGGTTTATTAATAATATTTCGAGGAATTAGTTTTAATTTCTTAGGTTTCGAGTTGTAGTTTCTAACTATCTGACTCGTCGGTTTCTTCCGCGCCGATTTAAGCGAGTCGGGTCGTGATTATTTTATTTTAAAAAAGGGTAATTAAAAAAAATAGTATTTTTAAAAAACAACATTAAAAAATGCCATTTTTATTTTTTTAAAAATTACAACAAGTAATTTTAAAAATGACATTTTTTTTTTATAAAAAAAATTACCATAGGAAGAAAACCCTTGTTTATTTATAAATGGCATTCTTAATTTTTTTTTTCATATGGTTGTTTTTCAGGCAAGTTTCAGTTGTATATGTACCCCTTTAATGTTGTATGTACTCCTATATCTGTGTTGTCTTATATGTACTCTTTTAATGTTGTATGTGCCCCTGATTTATTATATGTACCCCTTTATTATTGTATGTACCCGTGATATATTATGTACTCTTTTAACGTTGTAACTACCACTACCTCATTTTAATTTATGTACCCCTTTAATTTTGGTGGTACATATAATATATTATTAGGTACATATTAAATTCAATGGCTAAGGGCTTGTTTACTTCAGATTATATTCAGTTCAGTTTAGTTCAATTCAATTTATTTCAGTTCATCTCTATTTAGTTTAATTAATACACTTCTATTCAGTTCAGCTCTATTCAGCTAATGTAAACGAGCCCTAAATACCAAATTTAGGTGGTACGTATAATATATTATGGAGTACATATTTAATTTAGTGGGTACATATTAGACTCAAGGGGTAAATACCAAATTCAGATGATACATATTAAGATTATGGGAGAGATACTAAAATTAGGGGGTACATATTAGATTTAAGATGATACATATTAAATTTTATTTATGAACTTTAGATTTAGATCAGATCAACGGTACGCGATTTAGGGGTAGATATTAAAATCAAGGGATAGATATTAAAATTCATGGGTACATATTAAAATCAAATAATACATTAATGCATACGAAGTACTCCGTATTAAATTCAAGGGACGCATACTAAATTTACAAAGTACATATTAAAATTCGGGGATACATATAAATACAGAGGATACATATTAAATTCAGAGGGTACATATTAAATTCAATGGGTACATACTAAACTTAAGGAGTACATATTAAAATTCGGGGGTACATATTAAATTGAAGTAACAACATCTAGTTTGTAGACGATGGAATTATTTCGTCCTCTCAAAGTCGCTACTTGGCTATGGTGTTGCCTTTCACCGCCACAACTATTGTGAATGTTTCACCCTGATTTTCCAGTGTCGATGATTTTGTCTCCTTCAACTATAAAAAAAATAGATTCATGATTAATGGATGGCAGTACCAGTCTCGTGGACGAATGGCAGGTTCAAATTGGAATCCAAATGTCTTCAAAGTTTAACTCAATCAAAGGGCTCAAAATATACAAATACATGATTATTGTTTTTTTTTTTTTGCAGAAAATCAAGAAATTAACAATCAAGAATTTCATCTCACCAAAATAAAATTGAATATAAAAAGCCTTATATAATATGAATTCGAACATCAAAGGTATACATGTTAATTAAAGAAGGTACATATTAATTTACAAATGAACATAATAATACACCCAAAATATGAAGAAGAAAAACCCACAAAAATCAGATTTAATTTCCAAAAAAAAAAACCGAAAAAACCCCAATAAAAAATGGGTAAATAACCCTAAAAAACATGAATTCGAACATTAAAGGGGTACATGTTAAAATTTTGAGGTACATATAAATTTCCAAATAAACATGGTAATTCAAACATAGTGGAACAAACCCAAAAAAAAAGGGGAATATTTTTTCGAAAGAATGAACCAAAAAAGCCCGAAAAACCCAAAAAAATTGCACAAAAAACACTAACATATACGAATTCGAACAATGGTTCAAGAATATGCATGTTAATATACGAATTCCAAATGAACATACTAATTCAACCAAATTAGAAAGAAAAAAAACCGGAAAACCCCCCAATTAAAATTGCATAAAAAACCCTAAAAAATGCGAATTCAAACAATGTGTCAAGAAAAACCCAAAAATCAAACATGCAACTGAGAAACTCGAAAATTATAAACCCTAACTGCAAAAGAAGAATTGACGCAAAAAAAAAAAAATGTTACCTGATGAAAAAATTGTTGATGTTGAAAGAAATACACTGGGTTCAGTTGCTGTTGATGAAGGAAAGTCACAAAACTGATTACTTCAAATCTTCAATTCACTTGAGGAAACTAGTAGAGAGATTTTTTGTGCAAAAAAATGGAGGAAAGAAAGAACTGTGTTTTTGAACAATTGGAGGAGAGAGTTCAATTTTGTAGAAAATAGAGGAGAAAGAGAGAGCAATTTTGCCGTTAATAGAGGAGAGAGAGAGATAAAATTTTAAGAAAGTATTTTTTTAATTTTTTTCAAGGTTATTTTTAAGAAAGTATTTTTTTTTAAATAAATAGACGGATAAGATCAAAGTAAGTAGATTCAATGGCTAAGATTAAAAGTTTTTAAGTTTTTAACTTAGCAACTAGTTTTTACAGGATTCTATTCCTATATATATATATATATATATATATATAGGAACAGGATCATGTAAAAACCTTATAAGAAGTTAAAAACCTAAAAACTAAATATCCTGGCCATTGATTTTTTTTTCTAGCCATCATAACCGTCGATTTAATTTTACAAAAAATCAGAGAAAAAAAATCTGTTTTTTTTTTTTAATTTACTCACTTCACTTTTCACACTTGCCGATGCAAAACTTTGAAGATTAATATCTTTAATTGTGTGTTTGTAAAAATTATAAAACCTAGATATTAAAAAACTACATGTTGAAGCGAATCCAACGAGACCCCACATGACTATGTTTTATCTTATGTATAAATCACAAACGATAGTCAAAGTAGACTTTGTGAATAGTAACAAAGTCAAACTGAGTAAACTTTAAAAAAACGGAGGTAGTACAATTAAGGTATACATGTTAATATTATACGGGTACATGTTAATTTAAGGAGGTACATATTAATTTCCAGTTTAATTCTAATCTTACATACTAAATTAAGGGGGTACATGTTAATAATAAAGGGGTACATGCAATGATAGGGTACATACAAAATCAAACACGAAGAACTGCACTTAAAAAAATTCGAACTTTACAAAAAAAATACACAAAAACTTACTAAATTAAAGGGTAGATGTTAATAATAAAGGGGTACATGCAAAGATACAAAAGTACATACAAAATCAAACACGAAAAACTGCACTTAAAAATAATTCGAACTTTCCAAAAAAAATGCATAGAAACATACTAAAATAAGAGGGTACATGTTAATAATAAAGGGGTACATGCAAAGATACAAGGGTACAAACAAAATCAAACACGAATAATTGCACTTTAAAAAAAATTCGAACTTTATAAAAAAATGCACAAAAACATACTAAATTAAGGGGTACATGCAATTATACAAGGGTACATACAAAATCAAACACGAAGAACTACACTAAAAAAATTGAACTTTATAAAAAAAATGCACAAAAACATATCAAATTAAGGGGGTGCATGTAAATAATAAAGGGGTACATGCAAAGATACAAGGGTATATACAAAATCAAATATGAAGAACTACACATTAAAAAAAATCAAACTTTATTAAAAAAATGCACAAAAACCTAAATTGTTGCTTGAAATTTGCGTGAAATATGTGAAATTAGCGTGAATGAACTGGTTCAATCAAGTAGTTTTTATAAAAACCTGACCGAAACTTTTTTTTAAAAAAAAATGGTAACTTTGGGTGGTTAGTGTTTTTTACCCGAAAATTAATCACAACCCTTGATCTACATCTAACGGTCATAACTAAAAGTTTTTAGTTTTCAACTTAACATAGATTTTTAGCAGATCCTGACTCTCTCTCTATATATATATAGAGAGAGAGAGAGGAAGGATTGGCTAAAAACTAAAAGATGGTTGAAAACCAGACAGAAAATGGTTTAAAGGGGTACATTAGCAGTCGCAGGGGGTACATTAGATGTTTAAAGGGGTACAAATGGTTTTTAGCGAAAGTTACTAATATTTACAAATATTGCCATTAATAATCACACGTGTACCCCTTTAAGTGTCTAATGTAGGGGTTTTTATGTTGAAAACGTTTTTAGTTGACCCTCTTCCTATATATATATATATATATAGGAATAGGATCGTGTGAGAAAGGGTGCTTTAGGTGAGAAGGATTTTTATGTGAGAAAACATCTGCAACGTTGACAATTTTAGATCTAAAGGTTGATGTTTGATCTTTATTTTTTTAGTAAGGGCAAATTGGTAATTTCTCACATAAACAACATTTCTCAATATATTATTACACTTGAACAATTGAATATTATTACAAAATATTCTCAATATATTGTATTGAAGTTGATCTATGGAACCCGTAAAAAACAAAAAAAAATTGATTTATAAAAAATATTATTGTTAATATTTTTCTATTTTTACTAAACATTACGTTAAACATATTTTTTTTCTATTTCTTTTTTTTTTCAAATTTTGAATTTTTTTAAAAAATTATGCTAAATATATCAAGTTTTTTCTATTGTTGGCTCCTTGTTTTTAGCTAACAATTTGTTAGGTTTTGCCGTGTAATTTTTTTTTAAATAATCCATAACTTATTTAATGTTCTAAATTTTATTAAGCGTATTCTAAATTTTATATGACTAATCGACTATATGAGAGGATAACCGTTTAACATGTTCCAAATTTTAGTTTTTTTTTTTTATAAAAAATAAAGTTAAGTTTTTTTTTATTATTAAAAAAAATTGATAAAAAATTTTTTAGTTATTTTTTTTGTTTCATTTATCCCCTCAGAAATAGGGTTTAGTTATGTAAGTAATTTTAATTAAAAAAAATTAGCCCATTAAATCCTAACGATTAGGTTTCACTGTATCGACGCTCTAGATATATTCTCACCTAAACAAGCCTTCTCACATGATTCCGACCATATATATATGAGAAGCTTGTTTAGCTGAGAAGGGTGGTTTATGTGAGAATCAATGTAGAGCATCGATTTATTTTGATCTAAAAGTTAAGATTTATGGCCTAAAATTCAATTTTTTTTATTGAAATAAATTAGGGAGAAAAAATAAAAAAACCCTAATATTTATCCTCTCCTCCTCATATTGCGTGACCTTTTTTTACCATCTTAAAAACTGTTTTTTTTCTTGATAATTTTAAATTTGAATTATATATATTTTTCCTAGATTTGTTGTAATTTTTAAAGAAATATTTGAATAAGTTGTGGTATAAATTTGGAACTTTCATCTGTAAACTTCGAAACTTGGTTGACAAATTCCGAAAATGGCTTTTATAATTTAGACCATGGCTTTTATAATTTAGAACATGACTCATAAAGTTTAGAACATATGTATATATAACTTAATATTCAATAAAAAATTTGACTATTACAAATTTAGATCATAGTTCATAAAATTTTGAACATGGAGCTAGAGACTTGACTAAAGACTTGTATATATATATATATTAGCAAACTAAGGACAGTATATTAGTGCAGAGTAAACAATAATTTGACAAAAAATAAGTATAATAATTTGACCAAAAAAAAAAAAAACAATGACATTCAAACAGAGCATGCTTGAATATTCAAATATACAGTACTTATTTTTCTAGCCAAGTTTTGAATTCAAGGTTAAAGTTTTGTATAAGCAGTAAGACACTAAGGACTCCCTTTAATTTGCCAAAAAAAAAAATCAATTCAAGGTTAAAGTTTTGAATTCTTACAATTTTAATTTTTTTTTGATGCAAGAATTCTTATAAATTTATATAATAGTAAAGAACTGATGACTTTCTGATTCCATTTAATTTAAAAATATATTAATGATATCGGTCTTAATTAGCTTGCAATTAGCAAGTATGCTCCCGTTTTAATCATCAACTAGCCTTCTATGCACGCTTTACGTGCAATGGTATTTTAAATACATTCTAATAGTCGGTGTAACGACCCGACTTTTATAGACTGTAGATTTACGAAGGAAATCGACAAATGGACCGTTACCAAACATAAAACTTAGAAATAAGATTAATAATAATGTTCAATAATCTTTTTATTAACTAAAAAGTGAAGATAACATCCCAAAGTCTAAAAATAATACCCAAATACATAATAATAGAGTTCATTCCCAACAGGCTGGGAACAGCTAACTAATGAACAAAAGAAATAACTCCAAACAGACTACGGTTACTCTAATCAACTCTAAAACACACAGCCCGAGCCAACGCAAGCCCATTCTAAGTCTCAGCATCATCACCTGAAATGGGGAGGTCCACCGTCAGTGGCGAGTAACTAGGCTGTCCCGCTTAAATGAGGGACCGCTAACCATATAATAGCATAGAATCAACCAGGAAAATCATGCAAAAACACATGGAAATACGTACGAAAATACATGCGGAATACGTACAGAAATACGTAGAAAAATACGTATAAAATACGTAGAAAATACGTATAAAATACGATTACAATACGTATAAAATACCTGCAAAATACGGTTAGAAATACGTACAATATACGTATAAAATACCTGCGAAATACGGTTAGGAATACATATCATATACGTATAAATTACAAATGCAAATACGTACAAATATACATACAAAATACGTATAGAAATACAGACAACGTACGGATACAATACATACAGAAATACAGTCAACATACGGATACAATACGTACAGAAATACAGACAACATTCGTACACAGCGGAAGACTTAAATCTACGAAATTAATACTTAATACACGAAAATACACATAACACATATAACAGAATCCTTCCCGTGAAATACTTATCTTATCACATTTTACCCATAAACCCTTCTTTCAACCATCTTATTGGACCGGTCATTATACTCGTTGAGAATCCCGTGTGCACCTCAACTTTCCTAAAACATGCCGGGGTGAACTCGTGTATTCAACCCGTAGCCCTCCTTAGCAAGAACTAAGCCTAAGCTATGGCCATAACTCCTAAATAGTAGCTCGTGTACTACTACTTAGACGACTACATATCTTAAGATCCAGAACTGCCCAGAGACCGCAGTAGGGCAGTGGCTTCGACTTAACCCGATCTGATGACTCGTGTATCATCAAATGGGCGTCCGTATCGTATCTTGTCTTTTCTAAAGGCCATCGTGAGACCACTAATTCACAACATCTTTTCTAAAGGCCATCTTGAGACCACTAGTTCATATCATCTTTTCTAAAAGCCATCTTGAGACCACTAGTTCATATCATCTTTTCTAAAAGCCATCTTGAGACCACTAGTTCGTATCATCTTATAACCTTCCTTTTAATCATATTGTTACTTTCCTTCATATTACAACTTATCCCTATTAACTCCTTTTAATTCCTTTAATTATATTAATTCCTAAAATTACCTTCTAATATTATTATAAGTCAAAAATTAAACTTAAAATTGATCAAACCCTATTTTAGACTACTCGACATTTTTGGACACAAAACAATAATTAAATAAATTCATCAATTAATCATATAAACAATTAAATAAATCATTTAAACCCACAATAAGCAACAAATATTACTTAAAACATGATAAAAAAACCTATTTTTTTTATTCCTTCAAACTACTCGACATTTTTGAATAAGTAACCAAAATTGACACTTTAAATTAATTAAATTCAATCATCAGTAATTCATCAAATAACTTAATAATAACAATTAAAAATACACCTTAATCATCATATTATCAAGATTGGAACAAGAACAAGATAAAAATCAATCCTTTATACCTACAATCCACACGGCTAGCATAGAACCAATAATATATCAAGAACAATTCCAAGATTTAATAATAACATACTTAAATGAAAGATTAAATTAAAGATTAGTCATAACAATTTCAAGATCAATCAAGATTAATCATAAAAATCAGATTTTTAATTCTTTAAAATACTATGAACCACTCGACATACATATAACATGAACAAAATTAATTCTTTTAAATTTTAGGACTTTAATTAACAATTAAACATTCAAGAACATCATAATAATTCAAGAAAATATCATAAAAATAATCATATTACCCTATATACCACTCGACTTTTATGAAGAATTCCAAGATCAAGATTCCACAAATTATCATGCAATAATTCTATACAATATACAATTAAATAAACTAATTCATGCATATAATTAAATAAAACAATTAAAGATTCATAAAGATTACATAATAATATCAAGAAAATAACATGTACAAATATCATCACATGGTTCGAACTTTTCAACCTAAACATGATACTAAACCATTCAATTTTCCCTAGTTTAATCCTAATTAATTATATAGAAAACTACCCTAATCTAAGAGAGATAGTCTAGTTACCTGGATTAGAGAAAGAAAACAGAAAAATTACTCCCGGGGTTCGTGAAACACACGGCCAAAGAGGAAAAACAATTAGGGTTTTCTTTGAGAGTTTAGTGTAGTATAGAAATGTATGCAAAAAGGAAAATAGGTTATGAGCTTGCTCCCTATTTATACATAAAGAACAAAAGAACAAAACTTTAAAGAAACCCTAGGGGGGGGGGGGGCGTGAATTAGGAAGAGGGGAAAGGGAGAAAGTTAGGGTTAGTTGAGGGCTTTAAGGTAGACTAGGCAATATTAGTTGAATTAGTTTTACAAATCCAAATTATATTTAAAATATTATTACTTAAATAAATAATAAAATTACTTAATCAGTAATAAATTAAAAAGAAAAACAAACCCTGGCCACTACATAAGGGGCCGGCCAAGAGGGAGGAAATTGGGTCACAGGCCCAATTTCGGATAAGGTAGAGAAATAGAAATAAACAGTCCAAATAAATGGGCCTTTTGACTTAGAATAATAAAACAATGTTAATAAACCGCGAAATTTTCTGGCCCTAAATTTCGGGTTATTACAGTCTGTCTAAACAAACTTTATATAATATTTTTTTTGTCCTCTTTCATTCGGCCATCCCACAACAATGAATGAAAGAAAAGTTTTATTTACCATATTCTGTTGGCTACCAAATTTCTATGATAATCAAAATGTAATTTTTTTTTTGCTGAAATATATCAATATGAATGTCTATTTATAGAGAATTTAAAAATATTAATTTTGAGAATTTTGTTTTAATTTTCGAATTTTATATTTTGTACTATTTTCATTTAAAAAAGTTTAAAAATTATAATAACTTTTCTTAATAATTAGGGTGATACAAATTGAGATTATAAAAAGTTTTGGGGGTAAGATGGACATTTTGAGGGGAACACCATGACTCCCCCTTGGCATATATAATAGAGATAATCAGCATCATTTGCTCACTAATAGTTATGGTGGGCAAATTCGGGTCAACAGATTTTCGGGTACCCGAAAACCGGGTACCCAATTCTTCGGTTCGCAATTTTTTTGACCCGGATCTGATCCGGATAATCCTGTGCCTAGAAATTCGGATATGCAAAAAACTATTTTTTAAAATTTAAAACCGGATCCCTGGTACCTGGTTTAAAAAAAGCCCGATTCGGACACTACAACAAAACATGTCTTTTACGATCGGATTTAGGGCTCGTTTACATTAGCTGAATAGAGCTGAACTGAACTGAACTGAATTGAACTGAACTGAACTGAATAGAAGTGTATTAATTGAACTAAATAGAGATGAACTGAACTGAACTGAACTGAATATAATCTGAAGTAAACAAGCCCTTACCATCGTAAAAAAAGGCAAATCTCGTCGTAAAAGACCTTTTATGATCCTGATAATCCTGTGCCTGGAAATTCGGATATGCAAAAAACTATTTTTTAAAATTTAAAACCGGATCCCTGGTACCTGGTTTAAAAAAAGCCCGATTCGGACACTACAACAAAACATGTCTTTTACGATCGGATTTAGGGCTCGTTTACATTAGCTGAATAGAGCTGAACTGAACTGAATTTAACTGAACTGAACTGAATAGAAGTGTATTAATTGAACTAAATAGAGATGAACTGAACTGAACTGAACTGAATATAATCTGAAGTAAACAAGCCCTTACCATCGTAAAAAAAGGCAAATCTCGTCGTAAAAGACCTTTTATGACGAGATTTCCGTACGGTCGTTTGCGATTGCAATTGGCTCCATCGCAATTAATTTTACGATGAGATCCAATTTCTCGTCGTAAAAAGGTTTTTGCGACCAGGTTGATCAATTTTTGTCGCAAATGATAGTCATTTACGACGAGAATCTGGTCGTAAATATTGTATTTAGAAATTTTAACAATTTTTTTTGCGACCAATTTTGTGGCATTTGGGACCAGATTTGTTGTCGTAATTAATACATTTTTTAAACCATTTATATCACTTGTAATGACTAGATTTCTTGTTGTTAATTGCTTATATTCTTGTTTCAAAAACATTAAAATAAATGTCAATTTTGGCCAAATTCTTTGACATTTGTATAAAAATATTTGCAATCACGTTTTGGTCCCTTTTTTTTATTGTGCCTAAAAGTATAATCAAACTTGTAAATAAATCAAAAAAATACAATAAAAAGTGCAACTTTTATTCATAAATAACCATTTCAGTTACAAAGGAAAAAGTACCTATAATATAATACTTCATGTTAAAAAAAATAAAAATTCAGCTAAGCAACCAAAATGGCATAATCTAGAATTGTCCCACCTAAAAAATCAATTTGCTTAAACATTGATAATTAGCATCTAGGAAAAAAAAAGGGGATCATTTAGTATTCCGAAAATGTCAATCTAAAGTCCAATGATACTAGTTTCTAATGCAAGTATCAACAATCAACATCTCAACAATCTACCAAAAAAAAGTGTTAATAGAAAATGGTATAGGAATTAGGAGGGTAAAAGCAATTACCATATGAGAAACAATGTCTTCATCATCCACGAAATGTTGCCTGAAAACACTATATAAGGTAAAAGCAATTAACATCTTTTTTTAAAACTCAACTACACAACATTTATCCTCTTTATAATTAGATTTTTTTCCAATTGTTCTTGAACAGAGAAATAAAATTAAAAAAATGCTTGAAGAATTATTACACAAACCAACACTTATGCACCAATTCAAGCTCACAAATACATAAATTTGAACTAATAAATTCCAAAAGCGAGCCCTAAATTGATTGAAAACACAAAGAACCTTAAGTCCCTAAATACCATAAAAATTCACGAGTAGCAAGTAAACTTCATTATTCAATCAACCAATAAATGCTTAAAACATGAATTAGTAAAAGAAAAACAAAGAAAAGATAAGTGAAACAAGATTACCCATAAAGAGGGGATATAATGAGAGCTATGGAGGTAAAGGCTTTTTTTTAATCAAATAAGGGAGAAGACAATGTATTGTTAAAAAAACGAATTACGGAGGAGAGGAGGAATTGAAATTCAAAGATTTTCATCAACTTATCCCGCCACTTTTTACGATGATAAATCAGTATTGTCGTAAATTTTGATTTATTTGCGACGAGTTTTTATTAGTTACGACAAAAAAAATAGCTTGTCGCAAAAAATTTCGAATATTTACGACCAGTATTGAGAGTTAGTGTAATACCCCGAAAATTTGGGATATTTTAAATTTTTATTTGTTGATTTAAATGTATAATCAATTGACTACTTAATTGATTATTATTTAATTAATTATTATTTTGGGTAGCAATTTAATTCTTTTTGAGCCTGGCCCTAACCTTTTTATTTTGTTTGGCCAAAACCCGAGCCCAATTATTTTCTTTGATTTTGTTGAGCACGGTCCCTTTATTCATTTTCGTGTCTCCTAATTATTTTATTAGCCCTATTTAGTTCATTTGAGTCCAAAGGGCCATTTCATTTGGACTGTTTTTATTTTTAGCCCAATCTTTCCTTCACTAATTTAGCTTGGCCGGTTCTCCCCTCTTTTGGGCCAAGTATTATTTTCATTTTGAATTTAATTTGTTTAATTGAATAAGTTAATTAATATTTTAATTATTTTATTTTTATTTTTTTTCTTAAAACCTATTCAAACTTGATGCTAACAACCTTGCTTGGTCATCCTATTTTAGCTCAACTTCCCCCTACCCTTGCCCATGCCTCACGGCTGCCACCATCTAGTAAGCATTAGGGTTTGTTCTTTTTTTTTTTTATTGTATTTTCTTTCCCCTTCTATAAATAGGGCCTTTATCATCCATTGTTGTTCCTAATTGCAAAGTTGATCAAACCCTAAAATAAACACTTCTCCTCTCCTCTTTCTTTCTCTCTAAAGCCGTGCCATATTCACCATTGTTGGTGAATTTTTGCCTTGGAATTTTTAGCGTTTAAGGTAACTTCGCTTTCTCCTTTAATCTATGGGTAGAAAAACACATAGTTAATTAGGAATTGAAGCATGAAAATTGTAGGAAGTTTAATATTGTTTTCATATGAACATGTCGAGCATGAAGCATGAATTTCTTGATTGATTTTTATGTATTTTCTTGATTTTATGTATGATCTTGTATGAATTTATTTACCAATCAAATCTTGTTATTTCTTGATGAATTTTTCATGGTATCTTGTTTACTGTTTGATTATTAACCATGATTTATTTCGTGGAAAAATTCGTCCGTTTATTATTTATAATATTTTAATCTTTCAAACCGGTAAAACTGTCCAGAATCGGTTTACGAATTTATTAGTGTACTTAATCAATTCGGAATGCTACGAAATTTTATATGGAAGTCAGTGATAATGTTTTACAGCTTGTGTTAAATTTTCGTAATTTTTAAAGATCGTTTGATATGGCATAAAATTCTGAAACCGAATTCAGCCTAATCTGACTGGTTAGTTATAAAATCACTTAAAAATAGTAAAAGATGTTATTTTTAGACGAAATTTATGCACGTTAATCCTTGAACCCATATTTAGCTCCCATAAAAATTTCCAGATTTTTAGAGATCTTTAGATGGTCGTTTTTAATTTAATTCTTTAAAAATCAGATTGTATAAAATAGGACAATTGAATTATTAAAATATGCTATTATTAATTATTGAATTTTCGAGTGACCTAAGTATTAAAAGGGAACTAAAAATATGATTTTTATGATGAATCTTGATAGTATTGAATTATATTGATTAATCTTGAATTAAAAATTAAATCTTGTTATTATCTTCTAATTGTCGAGTGTATAGAAATTAAAAGAAGAGTTAAAAATATTATTTTTATGTTCATCTTGATGAATGTTGTTGAAAAATATGATTTTTATCTTATTTTGGTAATTTTTGTAATTATATTGATTAATTAAATTAATTCAAGAAAATAATTAATTATTGTTATTAGTTTGAAAATGCCGTGTGAATTGGGTTGAAATAGTCAATTTTGATTAATTTTGGATTATTATTAATTTAGGAATATTTGATAATAAAAGTTTCGGATAAAATAATTATTAGGAATAAGTTGTAAAGTGAAGGGATAAAAGATATTATTAGTATTATTATTAAGAGGGCCGAAAATAATATTAGTAATTTTAATATAAATATTTTGGATATTGTTACGATAATATATGATATAATATTAAGGTTAGTATCCGAAAGGATAGGATTATAAGTATACGATATGTATTAAGGAATAGTATATGTTATAAGAATATGAGAAGTATAAGATATTATTAGGGATGAGAAAGGAAACAGAGTAATAGCTATACATGTTATGTCTCGGTCTCTGGCTAGGAAAGACTTGGTATTTAAGGTGGCCAATATACGTGCCGCACCTCTCTTTCCTGGGACTCCGAACATTTCATTTCCTATTACGGTCACCTAGTATTATCCTAATATATGATATGATTGAATTAACTGAAGATATAAGATACAATATGGACACCCACCTGTATGATACACGAGTCATTAGTGGGTTAAGTCAGAACCACTACCCTATGGGACGAACACATGAGTTCCCCCGAGTAGTTTGACCTTAGAACATGTAGTCGTCTGGTAACCGTATCTGCGAGTCGCTACCAGGAAGTTATGGCCATAGCTTAGACTTAGCGGTGAAACACGGGATCCGCTATGGGAATTGGGTACACGAGCTCCTCCCGGCATGTTCTAGGGAGTTATGGTGAAACACGAGATCCATAACGAGTTATTAGTGACCGGTCCAACAAAGATATTATATTACGATCATACGATTTGATAAGATGAAATCATAAGATGAAGTTTAAGATGATTTCTAAGATGTGATGATAAGATATGTTATGATCTAATATGATAAGAAAGACATGATATGATACGATTAAGATAAGATTATGATATGATATGATCAAGATAAGACTATGATATGATATGATTAAGATAAGATTATGATAAGATATGATTAAGATTTATTAATGATATAATTTAAGAAGGGTTAAGAATAAGTTAAGGATTGAAGATGTATAGTATAAGGTATAAGTTCAGTATGTTAAGTCTTCCGCTGTGTATTTCTGTATTTATGGGTATGTATGTATGCGAGTAAGGATGCATGTATGTATGAATGTTGAGTGTATTTTTGTACGTATTTCTAACCGTATTTGCAGGGTTGATTGTACGTACATTATACGTAGATTATACGTATTTCTAACCGTATTTCTGCAGGTGTGTTTATACGTATTCGCATACGTACTTTTATACGTATTTTTATACGTACTGTGTTACGTATTTTTGTACATTTTTATAAAGACGTGTATTAGATTTCTTTACAGTTTTTATGCATATTTCTATGCTATTATGTGTTTGGTGGTCCCTCGATTAAATGGGACAGCCTAGTTACTCGCCACTGACGGTGGACCCCCCCCCTCAGTTTCAGATGACGATGCAGCAGAGTAGAGCGGGCTCCGCTGGATGGGCTTGAGTAGATTAGTATTTTATTTTGAGTATTTAGTATTCCCAGAACAGTTTGAGACATTAATTTAGTTTATCTTATGATCCCAGCATGTTGGGACAGAATTTCCAGACTCTATATGTATTAGTGACTTTTGGATTATGGATTTTCAGTAGTTAATTCAATAAAAGATAATTTATTCATTCAATTAAGTTGATTTATTGTTATTTAAGTTAGTAACGATCCGAATGTCGCTTTCCCTTTGTAAATCGACAAGTCGAAAAGTCGGGTCGTTACAGTTGGTATCCGAGCCATAGGTTAGACCCTAAGTTACTTCTTCACAAGTAACTTCGAAAGTTGAGTGCTTTATGAACCCGAGTGAACCTTAGCCTAATATGGAAAACCTAGATGAGTGAACCATGGGTAGAAGCCAGGGTTAAGACGATTTATCGTTTTCGTTTCGCGTTGGCGCCGTTTCGTATGTCGTGTATTTCTTAGCGCGATTGTTGTTTCGGGATGTCGACCCCACGACCTTCAAGTTTCCGTCGCTGTCGTCGCAACTTAGAGGACGCAATTCTTACTTTGGCACAGAATAGCGTGCGAGTCCAGAATTCCCAGCCGTCTTCCTTCGATCGGATTGCTCGTTTACGTCCTCCGACGTTACTATGTGTTTTTGTGTGAACTAACAATAGGAATGTTTAAGTTTGTACGTAAAGGTTGACGCCCCAAGGTCTAACCTCAGAACTCGACGCCGGAACCATCAATTAGTAGCCGTGACCGGTGTTATCAGAGTGGCGCAGCGGAAGTGTGGTAAGCCCATAACCCACAGGTCCAGGATCGGATTTCTCGTCATCGGCGTCCTACCAGTGATGGCACGTCTGACCCCGTGGTGCGCAAGAGCTGGATTTGAGAGATGGAAGAACGGTTCGACGCAATCGGTTGTCCGGAAGATAAACGAGTTCGGATCGCTAGCTACTACCTTCGATTAGAAGCAGACGACTAGTTGATAACGGTTCACCGCAGGGAAGAGCTGCGAAGAGCATGACACGAGAAGAGTTTACCTCCAAACTACGAGAACGTATCAGTTCCGACGAGCTTAGGTGGCAAAAGGGCCAGAGGAGTTCCTGACGCTCACTCAGGGGACCATGTCAGTTCAGACATTTACCGACAAGTTCGCGAAGCTGTCCAGATTTGTCGCTGCAATATCTCCATCGGGAGCTGAGAAGCTGAAGCGGTATATCAAGATGACGAGTCCTCGCATTAGGGTACACGTTACCGGCAACAGGTCAGCATCGTTTCAGAACGCGTACGAGACCGCCTTAGAGGTTCAAGCATCATTCGAGGAGGAGAAGGCTACAAAGAAGAGAACCAGGGAAAGCCAACCCGCCGCAGTCGAGAACAGACCACGAATCGAACCATTTCAGGAGCCGCAATCGCAGGACGGGCAAGCAACCAACGTTCCCGAGATCCCGGTTTGCAGAGGATGCGAGAACGAACGTCATTCCGGAAAGAGGTACGACGGGTTACAATGGTGTTGCGTGTGCAGTCAAGGAAGGCACAAGATTTAGGCATGACCAAAGGCCAAACCGGCAGCGATGGTGAGCCGAGTACAAGTGAAGAATCGAGTCTTCGACGAGACCAAAAAGAGGCGGACGCGCAGCTGACGCAACTACGGGTACGATCTCCGTCACCGGCTGATCGTTTATGTTTTTAGTTGTTCCATTGTTTTCTTACGTGTGCTTCCTTTTTCAAATTTCGAGGACGAAATTTTCTTAAGGAGGGGTGACTGTAATACCCCGAAAATTTGGGATATTTTAAATTTTTATTTGTTGATTTAAATGTATAATCAATTGACTACTTAATTGATTATTATTTAATTAATTATTATTTTGGGTAGCAATTTAATTCTTTTTGAGCCTGGCCCTAACCTTTTTATTTTGTTTGGCCAAAACCCGAGCCCAATTATTTTCTTTGATTTTGTTGAGCACGGTCCCTTTATTCATTTTCGTGTCTCCTAATTATTTTATTAGCCCTATTTAGTTCATTTGAGTCCAAAGGGCCATTTCATTTGGACTGTTTTTATTTTTAGCCCAATCTTTCCTTCACTAATTTAGCTTGGCCGGTTCTCCCCTCTTTTGGGCCAAGTATTATTTTCATTTTGAATTTAATTTGTTTAATTGAATAAGTTAATTAATATTTTAATTATTTTATTTTTATTTTTTTTCTTAAAACCTATTCAAACTTGATGCTAACAACCTTGCTTGGTCATCCTATTTTAGCTCAACTTCCCCCTACCCTTGCCCATGCCTCACGGCTGCCACCATCTAGTAAGCATTAGGGTTTGTTCTTTTTTTTTTTTATTGTATTTTCTTTCCCCTTCTATAAATAGGGCCTTTATCATCCATTGTTGTTCCTAATTGCAAAGTTGATCAAACCCTAAAATAAACACTTCTCCTCTCCTCTTTCTTTCTCTCTAAAGCCGTGCCATATTCACCATTGTTGGTGAATTTTTGCCTTGGAATTTTTAGCGTTTAAGGTAACTTCGCTTTCTCCTTTAATCTATGGGTAGAAAAACACATAGTTAATTAGGAATTGAAGCATGAAAATTGTAGGAAGTTTAATATTGTTTTCATATGAACATGTCGAGCATGAAGCATGAATTTCTTGATTGATTTTTATGTATTTTCTTGATTTTATGTATGATCTTGTATGAATTTATTTACCAATCAAATCTTGTTATTTCTTGATGAATTTTTCATGGTATCTTGTTTACTGTTTGATTATTAACCATGATTTATTTCGTGGAAAAATTCGTCCGTTTATTATTTATAATATTTTAATCTTTCAAACCGGTAAAACTGTCCAGAATCGGTTTACGAATTTATTAGTGTACTTAATCAATTCGGAATGCTACGAAATTTTATATGGAAGTCAGTGATAATGTTTTACAGCTTGTGTTAAATTTTCGTAATTTTTAAAGATCGTTTGATATGGCATAAAATTCTGAAACCGAATTCAGCCTAATCTGACTGGTTAGTTATAAAATCACTTAAAAATAGTAAAAGATGTTATTTTTAGACGAAATTTATGCACGTTAATCCTTGAACCCATATTTAGCTCCCATAAAAATTTCCAGATTTTTAGAGATCTTTAGATGGTCGTTTTTAATTTAATTCTTTAAAAATCAGATTGTATAAAATAGGACAATTGAATTATTAAAATATGCTATTATTAATTATTGAATTTTCGAGTGACCTAAGTATTAAAAGGGAACTAAAAATATGATTTTTATGATGAATCTTGATAGTATTGAATTATATTGATTAATCTTGAATTAAAAATTAAATCTTGTTATTATCTTCTAATTGTCGAGTGTATAGAAATTAAAAGAAGAGTTAAAAATATTATTTTTATGTTCATCTTGATGAATGTTGTTGAAAAATATGATTTTTATCTTATTTTGGTAATTTTTGTAATTATATTGATTAATTAAATTAATTCAAGAAAATAATTAATTATTGTTATTAGTTTGAAAATGCCGTGTGAATTGGGTTGAAATAGTCAATTTTGATTAATTTTGGATTATTATTAATTTAGGAATATTTGATAATAAAAGTTTCGGATAAAATAATTATTAGGAATAAGTTGTAAAGTGAAGGGATAAAAGATATTATTAGTATTATTATTAAGAGGGCCGAAAATAATATTAGTAATTTTAATATAAATATTTTGGATATTGTTACGATAATATATGATATAATATTAAGGTTAGTATCCGAAAGGATAGGATTATAAGTATACGATATGTATTAAGGAATAGTATATGTTATAAGAATATGAGAAGTATAAGATATTATTAGGGATGAGAAAGGAAACAGAGTAATAGCTATACATGTTATGTCTCGGTCTCTGGCTAGGAAAGACTTGGTATTTAAGGTGGCCAATATACGTGCCGCACCTCTCTTTCCTGGGACTCCGAACATTTCATTTCCTATTACGGTCACCTAGTATTATCCTAATATATGATATGATTGAATTAACTGAAGATATAAGATACAATATGGACACCCACCTGTATGATACACGAGTCATTAGTGGGTTAAGTCAGAACCACTACCCTATGGGACGAACACATGAGTTCCCCCGAGTAGTTTGACCTTAGAACATGTAGTCGTCTGGTAACCGTATCTGCGAGTCGCTACCAGGAAGTTATGGCCATAGCTTAGACTTAGCGGTGAAACACGGGATCCGCTATGGGAATTGGGTACACGAGCTCCTCCCGGCATGTTCTAGGGAGTTATGGTGAAACACGAGATCCATAACGAGTTATTAGTGACCGGTCCAACAAAGATATTATATTACGATCATACGATTTGATAAGATGAAATCATAAGATGAAGTTTAAGATGATTTCTAAGATGTGATGATAAGATATGTTATGATCTAATATGATAAGAAAGACATGATATGATACGATTAAGATAAGATTATGATATGATATGATCAAGATAAGACTATGATATGATATGATTAAGATAAGATTATGATAAGATATGATTAAGATTTATTAATGATATAATTTAAGAAGGGTTAAGAATAAGTTAAGGATTGAAGATGTATAGTATAAGGTATAAGTTCAGTATGTTAAGTCTTCCGCTGTGTATTTCTGTATTTATGGGTATGTATGTATGCGAGTAAGGATGCATGTATGTATGAATGTTGAGTGTATTTTTGTACGTATTTCTAACCGTATTTGCAGGGTTGATTGTACGTACATTATACGTAGATTATACGTATTTCTAACCGTATTTCTGCAGGTGTGTTTATACGTATTCGCATACGTACTTTTATACGTATTTTTATACGTACTGTGTTACGTATTTTTGTACATTTTTATAAAGACGTGTATTAGATTTCTTTACAGTTTTTATGCATATTTCTATGCTATTATGTGTTTGGTGGTCCCTCGATTAAATGGGACAGCCTAGTTACTCGCCACTGACGGTGGACCCCCCCCCTCAGTTTCAGATGACGATGCAGCAGAGTAGAGCGGGCTCCGCTGGATGGGCTTGAGTAGATTAGTATTTTATTTTGAGTATTTAGTATTCCCAGAACAGTTTGAGACATTAATTTAGTTTATCTTATGATCCCAGCATGTTGGGACAGAATTTCCAGACTCTATATGTATTAGTGACTTTTGGATTATGGATTTTCAGTAGTTAATTCAATAAAAGATAATTTATTCATTCAATTAAGTTGATTTATTGTTATTTAAGTTAGTAACGATCCGAATGTCGCTTTCCCTTTGTAAATCGACAAGTCGAAAAGTCGGGTCGTTACAGTTAGTCGTAATTTGTTACCTTTTACGACGAGAAATCCGCACGGTCGTAATTTTTGGTGGTAAATGAACCCCTTTTCTTGTAGTGGAATCTGACCTGGTACCCGATTTTAGGGTTTTAACTTTTAAAACAATTTTTCGGGTAAAAAAACCGGGTATCGGATCGGAAACCAAATACAGATTTTGTTTACCCGCCCCTACTAATATTACGTAGTCACTAGTACGTCAGTACATGACCATTGCACACGCACCAACACTGAATATTATCACAAATTCATTCTTTACTCTTTATTCAATATGATAGAGCTCCATCATTTTTCAACTATTTACATCATTTTTTTTGTCCTTTTCCAATTCACCAATGCTTCTATAGCATATATAAAGCATGTTATGTAATCTACAATGGTAAAATGCTAAAATCAAGCCAATTCTAGCTTTAGATTGTCCATCATCAAATAAAATTATGGAAGAGTTTAGCATATTCACTTGGGCAGTCTCAATTATCACAATTTTCACACTAGCTAAGTATTTATTATCAAAAAGTCTAACAAGTGAAAAGTCCAAAATCCTGCCCCCAAGTCCCCCATCTCTACCCATCATAGGCCACCTTCACATGATAAAAAGACCCCTTCACAAAACCCTAGATGATATATGCACAAAATATGGTGAAATTTTACTCCTTAAGGTAGGAGTTCGAAAAATCCTTCTAATTTCCTCCCCTTCTGCTGTAGAGGATTGCTTAGTGAAAAATGATACCTTGTTTGCTGAACGCCCTGACACGCTAGTTGGGAGGCTGTTACATTATAATAATACTTCCGTCGCCTTTTCACCCTATAATGATCATTATCGGACTCTTAGGAAGCTCATGACCCAAGAAGTGTTCTCATCTACCAAAATCTCATTATTCTCTAGTATTCGCAAAGATGAGTGTCGCTTCCTTGTTTGTGATTTACTGCACGAATCTACGATTGGTGAGAAGCCGGCTAGGGTTAATATGAATCAAGGATTCAATGACTTCTCACTCAATGTTATGACCAGGATGACCGCTGGCAAGAGGTAACTTATATTAATTATTTTGCTTGTTTCATAATTTTTATGACCCATTACCATTGTTTTAGTTACATAGATTTACTAATTAATTTGTTTACAGATCATTTATGCCCTTCAGTTTTAATTTTTTAAAACAAAGATAAAAAAAAAAAGAAATTTGAAAAAGTGGTTTGAATTGCGTCTTTTTAGTTATCAGTTTTCAAAAAATCACAATGAATTTAAAACATTTAGCTAACTTTTTATTTCTTATGTGACATATATCAGCTGACTTTTTTTTTAAAGTAGAAAATTACAATAATGTCGAACGACTACAAATTTCAAATTATGTAGATCCTATTAAATCTCTAGATATGCGATTTTTTTTTTTTTTTTTTGCGTTTTTGCTACACCGTCTTATTTTTAGCATCATTAGCAAAAGTTTTTTAGAGAGAGGCATGCATAAATCATGCTCGGTGCCCATGCCACAACATGGGCATCTGGGCGTGATTTTCACAAGCCCTAACCACGGCCAGGTACACAGCCAAAACTTCATTAATGATAACAATCAATGTTGGTTATGTTGTATATGATAAAGGTGCTATGGAAAGAATATAGAGGATGCAAGTCAAGCTAAGCAATTTAGTGAAATATTAAGAGAAGGATCAGCATTAAGTGCAGCAGATAATCCAGGAGATTTTCTACCCATGTTGAAGTTTTTGTTTAGAGGTTTGGAGCAACAAATGGTTAATTGGATGATTAAAACTGATAACTTCTACCAACGCCTTCTTGATGAGAGAAAGAGCATGTCTTTGAAAGAAGATGATAATAATAACGGTGTTAACACTAAGGCAATTATTGATGTTCTTATTTTTGCTCAACAACAAAACCCTAGTTTCTTCACCAATGAAGTCATCAAGGGCATGGTTATGGTGAGTATTTTAATTTATTATATAGAGCATAATAATTACTTCAATTTCTTACCTCATTTGCTTACAAATTAAATTGATTTTGCTTTTGATTGATTTTCTACTTTTAAGTATGTAATGTAATACCTCCATTTGATACTTTTGTTTTTCTTGTTTGATATATTGATATTGTTAAGATATAAAATAGGAAAAATCCACAAAAATAGTCCCAATTAACTTTCAATGTTCTTCCCAAATAATTCTAACTTTTGATTATTCAAGAACGGTTCCAACTTAAGGCTATCCTTAATTCTCAAAATTAATTTGGAGTGGTAATCTTGTTGATTCATGTTGGGACTATTATGAATAAGAAAATATATAGAAGTTTAGGTTATTTTCAAAAGATAATCACTAAAGTTGAGATGATTACAAGATTATTAAAAGTTGAGACTATTTCGGAAAGATTCGTGAAAACTGAGATTATTATTCATGTAGATTCTTCCTAAAAAAATGAAGGGAATCCTCTATATTCTTTCCAACAACATGTTTAAAACATTGCATTCTTGCAGGCTCTTGTTTAAAACGACTTTGCAAATAAGGCCGGTTTGGGATTAGGTGTTCAGCTGGTGGCTGTTTTATTTGGTTGATTTTATTGCCTGTTCGAATTGGTTGTATGTGTTGACTGTTTGACTAATCATGTATTATAAACATGTTCTGTAAATTTGGTTATTAGCGGCTACCATGTAAAATGACATTTATATACATGAGAAAGTTTTAAAGTTTTAGGGTGAAAAAAGGAAGAATACTAAGACTCCATTTGTTTCGAAGGAAAATGATTTTCAAGGAAAATCATTTTCTTAGGAAAATAATTTTCAATGGAAAACATTGATTGGAGAAAAATTTTCCTTTGTTTGTTTGATTAGAGAAAAATTTATGAAGGAAAATAGAGTAGAAATGAAGGAAGGATGAGAGGAGTGAAGAAGAGGGAAAAATAAGGAGTGAGAGGGAAAATGTGTCATTCCATCCCAAAAAAGGAAAATGGTTTTCCTTTTCTAATGTCACATTTTCCACCTTAAGAAAAATTGTTTTCTGCCTCTTTTCAAAATAAAGGAAAATGAAATGAGGGAGGAAAATCATTTTCCCGGAAAATGTTTTTATCAAAACAAACGGACCCTAATTTCAACATTTAGGGTCCGTTTACTAGAGCGAAGGGAAAACATTTTCCCTATTTTACATCGTTTACTTTGGGTGAAAAAATAAAATTTAAAAATTTGGGTGGAAACTCATTTTACACCCTATTGGAAACATTTTCCTTCAAATTTGGGAGTAAAACTTATTTTCCATACAAGTAAACAATGGAAAACTTTTACGAAAATGATTTTTCCAATGTAAAATGTTTTTCATGGAAAATCATTTTACATCGAAAATGTTTTACACCAAAGTAAACGGAGTAGCTTTTACATATTTGGCCGAAAAACTAACTTCCATAACACCCAAAAAAATTGCGTATTTGACCATATAAACAAGCCAACAACTAACAACCTGGGTAAAAGCTATGATCCAAACAGGCCCCTAGTGGGTTTTTTTTTTTTTTTTTTTTTCATATTAAGTAATATGTAATTAAAGATGAAATTTGATATGTGCATTGATAAATTTAGACACCCAGATCAAGAAGGCGTCATTTGGCTATACTAAAATTAGAGTTTACTTTCTTCAAAAATTAAAAAAAAAATTAAAAAAAAAAATTAGACTCTACTATATATGAACTATTGATAGTAGTCTAAACAGTTGATATGGTTTTATAATCATGGTCAAATAGGGAGGAATTGAAGAACTCTTGGCGAAAAAGTACATTAAGACTAAACTATTCAATTTAGGGTGCGTTATCTTCAACTTATTAGACTTGAACTTATCTGAACTTATCAGACCTGATTTAACTTATTAGACCTTATTTAACTTATTAAACCTTATTGGAACTTATTAGTCCTTATTGGAACTTATTAGACCTTATTGGAACTTATTAGGTCTTATTGGGCCTTATTAGACCTTATTAGGCCTTATTGGAACTTATTAGGTCTTATTGGAACTTATTAGACCTTATTGGAACTTATTAGATCTTATTGAAACTTATTGGAACGTATTTTATATGAATGAATAAAATAAATTAATTATAATAATAATAATGATGATGATGATAATATTCTATACATTTGAACCTATGTTTTTTTTTTTTTGTTGAATTAGGTTCAAGAAGGTAATAATAATTAGTATATCTTTTTTCAAACCCATTATTAATTAATATTATCAATTCCAATAACAACTTATCTACATATTTAATTTTTCTTAATTCACTTGTAGTAAAATTAACAAACTAGAACGGATTGAATAATAATAATATGGAGGAAGGGTAAAGTAAACCCAAAATAAATAAATAAGTTTTATTTTATAATATAAAAAAATAGTTTAATTCAATCTAACTTTGATTGGTTTCTCTAAAAAAATTATAAAACAAGAATGATAAAATAAAATTGGTTTATGTTGTGTAAGAGTGCTTTAAGTTAATTATTAATTTAATTAATTTTATTTGATCAATAATTAAAAATAATAATCTAGACCTGATTTGAACTTATTAGACCTGATTGGAACTTATTAGAACTTATTAGACCTGATTGGAACTTATTAAACCTTATTGGAACTTATTAGACTTTATTGGAACTTATTGGACCTTATTGCAACTTATTAGACCTTATTGGAACTTATTAGAACTTATTGGACCTTATTGCAACTTAATAGACCTTATTGAACTTATTAGACCTGATATAACTTATTGGAACTTATTTGAACTTATTAAACCTGAAACTTATTTTTTTAAGGTGAAGAGAACGCACCCTTAGAAAGCAATAATTTTATCAATTTTTTTTGTCTTGTCTAATGGCCTATTGACTAATGCATATATAAAATTGATGTTTGTACTAGGTATTAATATTAGCCGGAGCAGATACAACGGCAGCAACCTTAGAATGGGCTATGTCACTTCTCCTAAATCATCCAAATGCCCTAAAAAAAGCCCAACAAGAGGTAGATGGAGTAGTAGGACATGATCGCCTTATGAATGAAGATGACGTGTCCAAATTACCTTACCTTCAAAACGTCGTAAATGAGACACTTCGTTTGTATCCACCAACTCCCTTACTTCTCCCACACGAATCCTCGGAGGACACTACCATCTGCGGGTACCATGTCCCCCGAGGAACCATGTTAATGGTCAGTCTTTGGACTATTCACCGTGACCCAAAGACATGGTCAGATCCTGAGAAATTCGTGCCCGAGAGATTCGAGGGGAAGGAAGGGGAGAGCCGATATAAGCTCGTGCCATTCGGGCTAGGAAGGCGGGCTTGTCCGGCTTATGCAATGGGTAAAAGGGCGATATGCTTGGTGTTGGGCTCAATACTTCAATGCTTTGACTTAGAAAGGGTTGGGAAAGAATTGATTGATATGGAACAAGCAACTGGAATTACTATGCCTAAGGCTAAGCCATTGGAAGCTCTTTGTAAAGTTCGTCCTTGTATGGCTAAGTTACTTGCACAAGAATTTAATGTTTAGTTATGAAGCTTAGAGGGATGTTAGCTATTGCATAGACAAATAAGACATGGACTTTGATTTCTATGTAAACTTTTGTTTACATGATCAAAAAAACATGGACAAATAAGACATGGACTTTGATTATGTCACTATGATTAGTAGTAGTTTTACATGTCAATGTATGTAATATTTCATGGTCATATTTTTTCCCCTTTTATGTATCTTTGCTTTCCTATTTTCATCTTAATGTATGACACTATCTCCTTTGATTGTTCATCTCCAAAAAGATTATAGTACAAGTGCACAACCTAATAAATCTAATAGTTTATCCGTTTCTTTTTAAATTTAACAAATCATTTTGCATACCATACAATTTAAAGAAGAAATTTAAGGATATTAACGAATAAATTAATCGATTAGTTTTAAGACAAGCAGCCTATAACCTCAAACTTCTTGCTTGTATTAGAATTAATTCAAATTATTTACTCGTTTACAACCCTAAATTTATTACTAAAAATCCGTGCAAACACTAGTGGAAAATTCTCTATTAACATCGTGCCTTTTGAGCTATTAGCATCGTGTCTTTGGCGTTACAAATGTATCAGTTACAAATAACAAACTTATTTGGATCGTGCCTTAGGCGCGATCCAAATAGACATTATTTGGATCGTGCCTTTTTAGGCATGATCCAAATAGTGCACTTATTTGGATCGTGCCTTTGAAGGCACGATGCAAATAGTACACTTATTTGGATCGTGCCTTCAAAGGCACGATCCAAATAGCTTTATTTATTTATTTTTTTATTTTCTATAAGCATATATGTGTGTGCATTAAATAAGAGACAATATATTTTATAGGCATAAAATTTTGAATTTTATTAATTTTTTATTTGTTATTAATACAAAAAAAAAATGATATTAAAATACAAAAAAAAGAAAGAAAAATATATAAAATAACTTATTCATCTAAAATCTTATACAAAATAAACTAAATAAACTATTAAAAAAGAAACCTTATATCTAAACTAGTCTTTTCACTTGTATCAATGACATGAAGAACTGCTAGAAGGCTTCTAACTATCATATCCAGGAGCCTTGCTAAACTTGAGGAATGTCGATTTAAATACTCAGTTCCGCCCAAGTGTATGTAATCCGCCTAAGATGAAACTCGGGATTAGTATTTCCCAACTCACCTATAAAATGATTTTTTACATTTAAAAAGAAACGGATGATGTAAAAATTTGAATAATTCAGTTTACCGTGAATATCATTTAAATTGTACTCTCATACAACAAAGGGAATAGTGGACGTTTGATAGCAAAGGGTATAACCAATGAACTTTTTTGATTGTTCGTAGTTACTGTAGCATGAAAGATAAAATAATTAAATAGAGGTTTAGAATTTCAATTTAAGGAAAGTGATTTTTCTTTAATAAAATCAAACATTTATTTTTTTTAATTAGGTTGAGATTGGCGATGAGCCAGAAGGTACGTCATTGGTTGCGCTGGTGGCCAATATGTGGTTGCTATGCTACGTTTTTTTGGTGGCTGTGTTAGTTGGTGGTTTTGGAATCAACGTGCGTGCCTCCTTGTGGACCCATTAGAGTAGGTCAATATGTGGTTGCCAATACACCGAAGATGGTGCTTAAATGATGGTTGTGTGGTGGCAGTCGAATAGTGAAGCAAACTAGATAGTACGAACCTGAATAAATGCTCGGTTTAAAATCTTTATACATGTAGTATAAAAAAATATATATTTATATTTATAATGCAATTTAATTAAAATTATATTACAATAATTCCACTACAAAAAAATTCATCCAGTAACGATGGGTACACAATAATGACGGACCTAAATCCCGTCACAAATGTAGATCTTTTGCGACGGTTTTTGAGCCTGTCACTTAAATTTACCGAATATCAACCCAAACTCTATTAGAAATGACTCATTTACGACGGGATTGCGACGGAAAAAATCATTTAATGGGTACCCAACAACCACACAACCATCATTTAAGCACCATCTTCGGTGTACCCAACAACGTAACCATGGACCGACCTACTCTAATGGGTCAAGTATAGCAAGGAGGCACGTTAATTCCAAAACCACCAACTAACACAACCACGAAAAAAACGTAGCATAGCAACCACATATTAGCCAGCAGCGCAACCAATGACGTACCTGGCTCATTGGCAACCTCAACCCAAACAAGACACAACGTATGAGCCACCTGCTGAACTGCCAAGAAACCACAACTCCACAAGCGCCCAAAATATGTCGTATAATTTCAAAAAATAATAAAAATTGAACATTTTCGAGCAATGAACAAGCAAATTCAATCACTTTTGTGACCAATTTTCAGCAAAAAGAAAAAAAAGGGATTGAATTCATTAAAGAAAAACCACTTTCATTAAATTGGCATTCTAAACCTCTATTTAACATCCATCCAAATTAGGGGCGGCAAAAGCTGACACAACCTGAACCTAATCCGAAATTAGCGGGTTTGGGTTGAGATTTTCAACCCGAAAAATTAAATGGGTTGACACGAACACGACCTGAAATTAAATGGGTTAGGTTCAGGTTGACATTTTTAACCTGAAATGACACGATATTTTAAGTTTCTAATTTGATTTCGTAGTTTCAGCTTCTAGGGATGCTTAGGGGCTTTAAAAATTGACATGACCTGCTAACACGACCTGAACCTAACATGAAATTAGCGGGTTAGGGTTGAGATTTTTAACACAAAAAATTAAATGGGTCGATACGAACACGACCTGAAATAAAAACGGATTAGGTTTGGGTCATGGTTAGCTAGCTAACCTGAAAACCTGCTGACCCGAAACTGAAATTGACCCAACCTGATCTGTTTGCCTAAATTGATACCATTAAAATTTATTTTGGTGTAATAAATTAAGAAAATGAAATAAAAACAAATCAGAGAGAAAATAATTTTATTTCCACAATGGTGGTAATGGTTTCCATTATAAAACGACATGTGTTACCATTATCTCACATCAAACAATAGATAATGAAAAACTTAATTTTTATTTCCAACACCAAAAACTAACAATGCCAAACATGCTCTAACTAACTGATTAAATCCATATGAATAACCTACAAAAGATAAGATAAAAAGAAGGTAAAAAAAAGTGAGTAGAAGCCTAGTGACATGTGTTCCCTTTTTTACAGATTATGCTCAATTTTGTCACCAATTTATGTATGTTTCACTCTTCACTCCTTAAATTACTAAGAATTAGCCTCATGTACTACTCATCTAAGAGAAGGTTTCCGAACGTTAGTGACCCTCTTCACAATCGTTGACTTAGTTGAAGTTCTTTAATTGTGGAAAAATACTAATTTTCCTATGAAAATTCTACTCACATTAAATAGGCATTTATTATACACTTCATCCGTAACAAAATAACTGCAACGATTTGATATAAAGTAGAGAAAAAAAAATGTCAAATCGTTGCAGTTAATATGTTACGGAGAGAGTATATATTGGTGAAAGCGGGGATTATATATATGATGTTATTTGTTGGAATCTATTATTTCATGGTGAGTAGAGTAACACTCTTTGTTAAAGTATGTTGTAGATTGATGTTTTTTTAGGTGATATTTTGTATAGATCTATAGTGTAGTATTTATGGTGTGCATTAGATATATATATTTGGTTGATTGAATCATGATGAACTCAATAATTGAAGTATTTCGAATATTGGGTGATTTGAAATTGATGAATTTGAGAACGATACATTTATATATATACACACACACACAGAATTTAGATATTCAACCACCTTTGGATTGGATGAACTAGTTTGGGTTGTGCTAATGTCGTAGTTTATGCATAAACTAGGTTTTTGTAGCACAAAATAAAAAAATATAATAGTAATTCAATTAAAATAATCAATCCGTTGTTTCAGCGTATATATTTTAATTTTACTAAGGAGATTTCTATTTTTTTCCTATTTAAGTTAACTCATAGGCTCTTTTTTCATGCATAATCTAAAATCATAAAAAATTATTCTATGAGCTTTCTATGATGCAAAATCATCAATTATAACGCGAATATTTTTTATGATATATATAGAACGACATATCCCTACTTATATTGTGGAAAAATATTCTCGTTGCCCTAGTTAAGAAAAGATTGATCTACAAGGTTTGATGGTGGTGGCAAAGATAAATTTGGAAATCAGAAGAACTTTGGATCTTGGAAAAAAGAGATAAAGTCAGTAAGAGAAGCTGGTTTAAACTAATGAAGTGTGATTCAAGGATAAAGAAGAAAATTAGATTACTTTTATTTTTCTGTACTATATTAAAATTTAGTAGATTGCGCCCCTTTTAAACCAAGTCATAGAGTATTGTCCCTCTAAACTACTCTCAAGATCGGCCTTGATACACTCAATGTATATAAGAATTTGTGAACCGAAAATTAGGATTCATTTTTTTGGATTAGTACGATGACATTATTGCTCTATTAGATGACCTTTATACAAAAAAAAAAAATAAATAAAATAATAATAATAATAATAATAATAATAATAATAATAATAATAATAATAACAATAAAAACGAAGAAGAACCTAGCTACACATGTTTGGACCATTGAATTTAATGGAGTCACAACTTTCTTAGGTCCTAATATCAATAACAAATCTCCATTGTATTTGTATTTTTGTTGGATTTGTTGCTTTAATCTATTATGAGCATGAGTTCTAGGCGTGTTTGTTGTTGCAACTTTGGTGATCTTCATTAGAGCTGTCAGTTTGGTTAGAAACTGTTGGTTTAACTGTCAACCTAACGTGAACTGAACTGAATGGATTGAACTGAAATGAACCAATAACCAAACGACTGATAACTGAAAGTCCAACTGAAACAAAATGAGCTATACTCAACTGAACTGAAACTGAACTGAATCATGAACTGAAATCAACTGAACTGAAAAGGTTGACTACATAAAACTGCTTTTAACTGACCATAACCGAATCATAACTGAACTGAGATTAACTGTAACCTATATGGTTTTGTTAGTTAATTGAACTGTTTTTAACTGTTGATCAACTGAACCGAAATGATTTATAAAATGTTTGATTTTGTTAGTTAACAAAACTGCAATTAACTATTGATCAATTAAACCAAAATGACTTATAAATAGTTTTAAGTTGTTGCTTAGTTGAACCAAACTGAGCAAAAAAAAAAACTGTTTTAAACCGTTGGTTAACTGAAAATCACTCTACACTAAACTGAAATTAGGCAAAATCAAATTGTTCTTTTCACGAAACGATTATTTATAATATATCATTGAATAAAATTGTTCTTTTCATATATTGATTATTCAAATCAATTTAATTTAGCATATTAATAATTTAAAATTAATTGATGTTTTCAACCATACCAAGTTCAAAAGAGTTATGACGTGCACCTCAACTTAACTAACCCATTGTGACGCAAAACAATTCAACGGCTAAAACGAATACGATCGGCTCATATTATTTGGAGAAACAAACGTGAGAAAACTCGGGTAAAACCCATTAATACTCAATATCTAACTCGAACAAAACCGTTACAGATTTCCTTGCAAAACTGAAAATAACCATAATGTAACTGAATATAATCATTTACAATAGACTGATAATAACCGAAATCATATGGATATAAATGTATTTTTCCATATCATAAATTCAATACATCTAGAACCGATATATCAACCGTTCACAATGAACTAACAACAATTGAAATAGCATGGGTAAAACCGAAGAACAACCATAATGTAAACTAAATACAATGGGAATTGTTATATCAACCCTTCACAATGAACTGATAACAACTGACATCCTATGGGTAAAACCAAAGATCAACCATAACGTAAACTGAATACAATCGGAACTGTTATATCAATCGTTCACAATGAACTGACAACAACTAAAATCGTATGGGTAAAACCGAAGACCAATCGTAACGTAACTGATTTGAACTGAAAATAAAAATAATTGCAATGGGTTGGAACTGAAACTGATAAAGTTAAAACCGAATTGGTTATTTTGGGAAAGATCAACTGAAGTCAACTGAACCGTTTGGGTCCAACCATAACTGAACTGATTAACTGAACTAACACCCCTAATCTTCATGGCTTTATTAGTCCTTTATGACTCTTTGCACCATAGCTCCCTACTCTTAAATTCTTAAATATTTCCCCATTTCATTTTTTTACAATACATTAAGATATAATATAATTATACAATTTTTCGTAGTTTTTTAATATATAAAAACCAATTATAAGAATTTTTTATGTTGAAATGTGGAGAAATAAAATGGTTAGAGACAAGATCTAGAGACGACCCTAAAATAAAGTCAAATGAAGCAATCTTTAAAAGAACAAATTATCCTTGTCTAGATATATTTATTTATTCATATATACTATGTATGTAGGAAGTACTTTTTAAAATACACAAGTACAATAATTCCTCCGTTCCAAAATAAACGCAACAGTCAAAATTTTGCACTATTTACAGTGTATACTTTGACCAAGTTTTGAGCTTTACACATAATAAAAAACATAGTCAAGTGGGATCTCGTTTGATTCGTCTTGTTAAATACTATATTAATTAATATCAACTTTTTATAATTTTTAATTATTCATAATTGTAGTTATTAAATGTCAAAATATTCACTAGTAGAAAATTGTCTATTAGTATCGCCTCAATAGTATCGTTTTAACCAAAAACGATAGTAATATAGAGCATATTACTATCGTTTTTAAAAAAACGATAGTAATAGGGAGCCTATTACTATCGTTTTTAAAAGAAACGATAGTAATAGAGAGCCTATTACTATCGTTTTTAAAGAAACGATAGTAATAGGAAGGCTATTACTATCGTTTTTAACAAAAACGATAGTAATAGTATAACTATTACTATCGTTTCTAGAAAAACGATAGTAATAGATACCTATTGCTATCGTTTTTCTAGAAACGATAGTAATGTGTTTTTTTTTTTTAAAAAAAAAAGGCGCTATAGCAGTATACCACTGCTCGTATATGCTCACCACCAAATTAAAACCCCACATTCTTCTCAACACCAAATCAAAACCCAAATACTTCTCATTACCAAAACCCTAACACTAACCACCACCACCACCACTGCTCCGCTGCTGCTCCGCCGTCGACCTGCTGCTGCTCCGCCGTCGACCTGCTGCTGCTTCTCGTGCACCTGCTGTCGTGCGTGGTGCCTCTGTTCGTGCAGGAAGCTCTCTGTTCGTGCAGGTTAGTTCTTTTTTTTTTTTTTTAATTATTTCATTTAAACAAGTTGTTATTGTTGATTTGTGGTTGAATTTTAGTGGGAAATGCTTTAGATTTACTCTTATTATGTTCTTTATGTGAAAAATCACACCACTTGTTCATGCCCACAAGGTGTTTGTCAAAATGCTTGAATGATAATTAGTAAGGAAATTCAATTTAGTAGCCTTGTACTTTCAATTTTATATGCGTATATTGCTCTATTGGAAATTTATATTTGTTGGATTAAAATATGTAAGAAATTATGTAAGAATATTTAATATATGTGAATTATGTGAATTATGTGAAATTAAATTTGTTCTATTATATTTAATTCAAGTATCTAATATACGAAGTTAATGTACTCTTGGAAATTATTGGTGAATTAAAATAGTTGGAAATTTGTATGTGAATTAAAATAGTTAATGTTCTATTATATAAGACTATATATGAGCTTTTTTCAGTTATTGCAGTAAATGCCCCCTTGTATTATTGTTTGGAGTGATGAGAAATAATTAAAGAGATGTTATATATGTGAGATATCAGAATCTCCATAACATATATAATAAGCTCAAGAATGTTAAAGTGGTCAAAAAATTTCATAATGAAGAGTCAATATTTGCGTAACATGATATCAATAAAAGAGCTATGATTTACATCCATATATTAAATTAAACTGTATTTGGTGTACTTTTTGTATGGAATTGGTGTTTGTATTCATTATCCATGTAATGATTTATAATATGCCTTGTATATAATTTCTGAATGATGAAATTAACAATTATTTTGTATAGCATGTTATGTGATTTTTTTTTTTGTGCTAGTATGTGTTGTTTTGAAATGTTGCAAAAGTCTACTGCTATATAGTTGTGATTAGAGTGATCGTTGTTTTGTTCTTAGAAATGAATCGTAGTTGGATGTATGGTGATCGACGGGATAAAGCATTTCAAAAGGGGATTACAGAATTCCGTAATGCAGCGTTAGAACATCAAGCTGCCGAAGAACGGAGGCTAGAACATAAGCCATTGATATGTTGTCCTTGTCGTGATTGTAGTAATGTAAAAAGGTGGGCGGACATAGATTTCATAGAGAATCACTTGTATCGCCGTGGATTTAAGGCTGATTATGAGGTTTGGTATTGGCATGGTGAAGCATTGGCTTTTGGGGATGATGATGATAACAACAACGATGTGCAACTAGGGGAGAATCCTTATGAGGTCAATGATACTATAGAGGATGGGAATGATGTCATAGAGGAAAATGAAATGAATGATATGATGGATGCATTTGGAGACCATCTCAATGACAAACCTCGCATGTTTGAGGATTTGTCAAATGCTGCCGAGACGCCTTTGTATCCGGGTTGTATTAAGTATACCAAGCTCTCAGCAGTCTTAATATTCTCAAATTTACAAGCGAAGCACGGTTTGAGTGATGTGGGCTTATCAGATTTTCTTGAAGCTTTTGAGGATATGTTGCACCCCGAGAATGTTCTGCCTAAGTCTGCTTACTATGCTAAGAAGTTGATAAACCCGTTAGGGTTAGGATACACTAAGATAGATGCGTGTCCTAATGATTGTGTGCTTTATCGAAAGGAGTATGAGAACTTGGATGCATGTCCGAAGTGCAATTTGTCGCGCTATAAGAAAGTGGAAGGTGATAGCCGTAGCAATAAGAAGTTACCTCCAGCTAAGGTGTTATGGTATCTTCCAATTATTCCAAGATTCAGGAGACTTTTTTCAATTCCGGGTGATGCAAAGAACTTGGTGTGGCATCATGAGGGTCGAAAGAAAGATGGGCTAATCAGGCATCCCGCCGATTCCAAACAATGGGATGACATAAATAAGGAATTCCCAGTTTTTCGTGATGAGCATAGGAACCTTAGACTTGGTTTAAGTGCAGATGGGATGAATCCTTATGGCACACTTAGTACCCAACATAGTTCATGGCCAGTTTTGCTAACTATATACAACTTGCCTCCCTGGCTTTGTATGAAGCGCAAGTATATAATGTTGTCTCTTCTTATATCAGGTCCAAAGCAACCTGGAAATGATATAGATGTATACATGGCACCCTTGGTAGAGGATTTGATCTTGTTGTGGAATGAAGGTGTGTCCATGTTTGATGCACATACAGGTACAAATTTCACACTCCGTGCGATGATTTTTTGCACTATAAATGATTTTCCGGCTTATGGAAACTTGTCGGGGTACAAAGTCAAAGGTGCAAATGCATGCCCGATTTGTGAGGATGATGCAGATGAAGATTATCTTGAGTTCTCGGGTAAGAATGTGTATAGAAGTCACAGAAGATGGCTCCCTCGACATCATCCATATCGAAGGATGAAATCACGATTTAATGGCCAAACTGAGAATAGGGTAGTTCGTGAGCCATTGTCGGGATTGGAATTGTTTGAGAAAATGAAGAATGTGAGTACGGTATATGGTAAAGAGCCTCCAAAAAAGGTTAGAAAGAAGAGATCAGATAAGGTTCCAAAAAAGGGTCAGGACAAGGGCATAACAAAGGGTCCATCGTGGAAAAAGAAATCAATCCTATGGGATCTTCCTTACTGGAAGTACTTATCTGTTAGGCATTGCCTTGATGTCATGCATATCGAAAAAAATGTGTGTGACTCAATAGTCGGGACTCTACTAAACATGCACGGAAAGACAAAAGACGGTATCAAAGCGCGACAAGACATGCAAAAAGAAAAGGTTAGACCCAACTTGTGGCCAGAGTATAACGATAACAACAAAGCATATTTACCACATGCTGGCTACACTTTGTCCAGGGAGGAGAAAAGGACTTTTTGTGAGTGTTTGCATGACATCAAGGTGCCTTCTGGTTATTCTTCGAATGTAAAGCGTTTTGTATCTCTAGCTGATAAGAAGTTGAATGGTATGAAGTCCCATGATTGTCATGTCATGATGCAAGTGTTTTTACCAATTGCACTAAGAGGATTGTTGCCTAAGCATGTAAGGGAGCCCATCATCAAGTTGAGCATGTTTTTTAATAAGATTTGCAGTAAGGTAGTTGACCCAGAAGAGCTAGACACTTTGCAAGAAGAATTAGTAGAGACATTGTGCAAATTCGAGATGTATTTTCCACCTTCTTTCTTTGACATAATGGTTCACGTGATGATACACCTTGTTCGTGAAATTAAAATGTGTGGGCCTGCTTTTCTACGGTGGATGTATCCTATTGAGAGATACATGGGTTTCTTGAAACGATTTGTTAAAAATCGGGCAAGGCCTGATGCAAGCATGGTAACAAAGTACATGGCTGGGGAGGCTTCAAATTTTTGTGTTGTTTTCTTAGAAAAGGCTAAGGAAATAGGTTGTCCAAAGTCTCGTCATGAGGGTAGACTCCAGGGTTATGGAATCAATCGTCGTGACGTTATACCTCCCGCTGAGAGGTTGTCTGTTGCTCACCGTTGTGTTCTACAACACCTTTCTGAAGTTCACCCTTACTTGGAAAGTCATATGTCTGAATTGCGTGCACGTCACCGTCTTCTAAATCCACATGCATTAACGGAACAACACAATCGCACTTTTGCCCAATGGTTTCAACAGAAAGTGCATCTTGCATTGAAGGACCATAATCACAACATCTCTGATACAATTCAGTGTTTATATAGGGGTCCACGACAGTATGTTACTGCTTTTGATGGTTATGATATCAACGGATATACCTTCTACACTAAGCGCCATGATGAAAAGAGTGTCCACCAGAATAGTAGTGTAATGGTTGTTGCTTCTTCTACAGAATATTCCAGTGCCAGGGATACCAACCCCATTGATCTGACACAAGTTTACTATGGTTTTATTGAGGAGATATGGGAGCTTGATTATATTGATTTTAAAGTTCCCATTCTAAGATGTAAATGGGTGGATAATCGGCGAGGTAAGAAAGTTAGCGATGATGGGATGACAGTAGTTGATTCAACTCGTTTCGAAGAGACTAAGGAACCTTTTGTGCTAGCATCACTAGCTAAGCAGATTTTCTACGTCAAAGACAATATCGACCCTCAATGGTTGGTAGTAGTTCAAGGGAAGAGAGGAATTGTTGGAGTTGAAGATGTGGTAGATGAGGAAGACTATGATACGTGGGATTCCACCCCTCCACTGTCAACCGGTATCCAAATTGTCCAGAACGGCCATAACGTTGAGGAAGATGCAGTGTATGATCGCGAGGAAGGAGTTTATGTTGATGTTGCAATTACTCGCACCTAGAGTGTAACCGTGCAAGTACATGGGGTAGACTGTTATGTATATGGGGGGTATTATATTGTAATGGATGGGATGAAAAATATTTCACTTATTAATAAAATGAATTTTCTCCATTAATTTTCTTTCTCCAATAATTTATATATGTATATTAAATTTTCATTCTCCATTAATTTATATTTGATTTAAAATATCAAAAAGCATTGTTTATTTTTTTAAAAAAAATAAATTACTTATATTTGATTCATGTGGTTTGATTGAAGTTTTAAAGATATTAAAGATTACGATGGGCCAGAAGGAGGCAAAGAATTATGAGAGGCTGAGGGCATTAAGGATGGCCGAGAATAAGGCAAGAATGGAAGCTTTAGGTTTGTCAAAAATGGCAGACACATTGATGGGATCAAGACGAAAGATGACACAAAAAAGAGTAGTAGTGAATGAGAAGTTCGATGTCGATTATGAGCCTGATAGTGATGACGACACTTGCAACGATAGTAGTGGTACTAGTTATTATGATTACACGTGTGAAAAGGTAAAAAATATTAATGTAGTTAGTTTAATGATGCATGTTCTCTATGCTTTTGTTTTTTTTGACTAATATGAACTTTGAACCTCGTACCTTTTTCTTATCCTTTTTGTATTACTTCTTCAGGAAATAGAAGCAATGGATTCGAGGAATGACGAATTACGTGATAAAGACGAAAGAACGGATTGTAGGGAGGATGAAGTTCCTCATGAAGACCAACCGTCAACTTCACAAGCCAAAAAGAGAAAGACAGTGGGTAGAGGTCCATCCAAACCCGTCCAATCGTCAAAGCCAATGTTCCTTGAGTTTGATGAGTATGAATTGCCGACGGGTGAATTTGAAGATAAGTACGGCAAACAAATTGGACAATGTGCTTATAGGATTGACATCAATATCCGTAAATGGAACAAAGTGGATCAAGTGCAAAAGGATGCTTTATGGGCAGAGACTAAGGTGCGTATCTCATACTGTTTGCATTATGAAGTTGTTCTCTCCTGGAATGCACTCACTCATTTACTAACACAATCTTTCATTCAGAAATTGTTCCACATTGAAGACCCAACAGGAAAAAGAAAGAAGAATTTCGAAAGAGCAGTAGGTGCTCGCTTTCGTGCCCACAAATCTGATTTGGTAAGACGCTTCATTGATAAAAGCAAAGCACCTGCAAAAGGTAATCCAAATGCAGATAAGGACCCTTGGGTGTTGTATGAAGGCTACATAACTAAAGAGCAGTGGGAAAAGTTTGAAGAATACACTCAATCTCCTGATTTCAAGGTAAATTATGTGATAGTCTAGTATGTAGTATAAGTATAAGTAGGCATTCAATTGTAGTAAGCACTAGTAGAGAAGACAATAATATAAACAAGGAATTGTAAGCAATAGTATGTATTTTTGCTTTTTTTAACTATTGAGCACAAAATTTTTTGTTGTTTGACACAGAAAAAAAGTGAGATAGGCAAATTGTGTTCCAAAGGAAACATCCATCGCCATACACTTGGTCAAAAAAGCTACAACCGAAAAAGGAAAGATTGGGTGAAAGAGGACAGACTTCCAACTTCTGCTATTGACAGCTCCACTGAAGAGAGTAGTATCGTGAGCCAGAAGATGCAAAATAGAGCGCTCGAGTGGTGTTTAGCACATCAACGCCGTACGAAGGATGGAAAATGGGAAGTTGATCCAACTAAAGGCGAGACTGTTAGAGTAGTGAACCAAGTTGTAAGTTGTTTTACTTATTATAGACACTTTAAGTATTTTCATGCTTACATGTATGAATAATTGGAAAAGTTTTTTAATGCTTACAACATTTAATGATGCCAATGTGCTATTGTTATTTGCATCTCATATTATTTATTTCTTCTTACAGATGGAACACTTGGAAAAGGAGTCAAAAGAAAAAGAGAGTGGAGTTGCGTCTGCTTCTGCTTCAGAGGTCGAAAATGACGCTTTATGTAAGGCTCTTGGGAAAAAGGACTACTATGGTTATGTCAAAGGAATTGGTCGATCTGGAGTTGGAATTGGCCATCGACAAGCCTTTGGGAAGGAACCTCGAAGGGGAAGGAAAGATAGGGATGAGGAAATGGACGCACTAAAAGCAACTATAGCTCGATTGGAATTGAAGATCGAAGCCATAGCCTCATTATCCTCCATGAACTTTGCGGGAAATAATAAGGAAGTGAGCTCGAAGCCACCTCTCCTACTGAATTGGAAGGCTCCTCTAGAGGTATAATTGAGTAAACTCCACACTTATTTTACGGTATTTTGCTCTCTGTGTTGTGCTATATTGCTATTAAGCCATACACTTATGCTTTGTTGCCTGTGTTTGGTTTCCTATTATAGGCGGGACCCCAAAAATGTCGTCTTGCCATGACTGATGAAGACGGTAACCTAGTGGTTGTTGCTGAAGGAACTTGGTATCCTAGTGAAACCTCCATGATTCATACATCATCAATGCTCCCTGATCACTATAAGGTCAGCATCGACCATCCATATGAGGAGTATCACTATAAGGAGTTGCCTGTCCCATCACCTGATGGTGAAACTAAGCTTGGCAAAGCCAAGGATTATTTTGTGAGTTGGCCTAAATCTATGGTACTATTTGAGGACGCGGTTAGTATGCAAATCCTTACATTTAGTTTATGATTTTGCATGTAACTCATTTTAGTATTACTTGAATTTGAACTTTTGAACTACAACATTTAAAATGCGTAGGATGTTTTGAAGATGACAGCGTCGCAAAGCAAAGAAGGCGTAGGTAGCTGTGACCCTCTACGAACACAAGACTCACAACCCACTGACAACCCAACTTCTCAAATGGGTGCACTTTCCGATCTTCCGGAGTGTGACTTGTTATACATGCTTATGACTGAGGATAAGCATGAAAGTGTATGTGTTTCATTCAAGGCACCAAACTTGTATCTCCAAGAAGACCAACATATTTATGTCACATCCACCGACGTTGATGAACTTGTTAGAGGAGTGTGTATAAATGTGTCGGTGATCCATGTGTACATTTGGTAAACCTTCTAAACATAATGGCCAAATTTTTGTATTTCTGTTATGTTATGCTTACAAATATGTGTTATGATTTTTGGTTCTTTTTGTTTTGAATTACAGCTACCTCCTTACAGAATTTATCTCTAAGTTTGAAGGGGGACACATAACCTTTTTGTGTCCCCATAGATTGTCTGGAGCAGAATGCAAGAGAAGTTTCTTTGATGTAGTTAAGTATGTGAAACACGCTTTCAACAGCGAACTAAAAAGGAAAGATTCAAAGTCCCACCTTATTTTAGCACCTTACAATGAAAGGTATGAACTAGTTTCATCTTTAATTTTTAGCATGCAATTTAATTACTTAGTTATTTTTGGATATTATGATCATGTGTTATGTTTATTGTAGCAACCATTGGATTCTCATGGCCATTGATTTATGTGACGGTATAATTTATCAACTCGACCCATTGACACAGCAGGCACCACGTCAACTAAGCTGCGAAAACGTGTTTGACCTGTAAGGATAATTGTTCTAGATTATCAAGCTTTTCGTTTGTGAATAACGATTTTATAAGGTTAATTCTTGCCTTATTTTGGTATCACTTTGGCATATTGATTTTTTTTTTTTCAGCGCTTACAAGTCGTACAGAGCAAGGATCAAAGAAAATACTAAAATGGTGTTGGAGGTCAAAAGAATCGAGGTATGAGTGACTTATATTTTTTTCTTTTTCGAATATTATACAATTTTAATGGTGTTGGAGGTCAAAAGAATCGAGGTATGAGTGACTTATATTTTTTTCTTTTTCGAATATTATACAATTTTTTATTGATATTAAAATATCCTTTAATTTGTTTTAACCCTAGTTTTTTGTAAATTTGTTAGTGCGCCCAGCAGACCGGTGGTTTGGATTGTGGCTACTATGTCATGAAGTACATGAATGAGATAGTCAAGAAAGTTGGTGAAAGTAAGGGTGATGTCAAGCAAATAAGGGTAAGTTGTATCATGCCTTAATTTGTTGTGTTTTGGAAATTTGGTGAAATTTGTTATTTTACTACTCATAATTGGAGGTTTTTTGGAAATTTGGTGAAGTTTTGGAGAGGAAGTGGTTATGAACACCACTTCCTTTTACTATTGTTTAGTTGATTGTATTGGAAGGCGGTGGTTTGTTTAGTGACGATATTTGGAGGTTTATTTGGGATTTTGGTGAAGTTTTGGAGAGGAAGTGGTTATGAACACCACTTCCTTTTACTATTGTTTAGTTGATTGTATTGGAAGGCAGTGGTTTGTTTAGTGACGATATTTGGAGGTTTATTTGGGATTTTGGTGAAGTTTTGGAGAGGAAGTGGTTATGAACACCACTTCCTTTTACTATTGTTTAGTTGATTGTGTTGGAAGGCGGTGGTTTGTTAGTTTAGTAAGGGTCATATCTGTTTTAGGACTAAAATACAGTAATAACTTGTTAAAAGTGATGCCAATGACTTAGAACAGAAAGTAGAAACAAAAATTGATAATTAGAAAAGAACTAAGGGGATCCAAAAGAGATAAAGAAAATATAATCTGAAGAGAAAAATGACCTATTTGGCTCGTTTTTTGTTCTAAAACGCTCTAGTCATAGGATGTCATATAAGTCACCCAAATCATGCAAATAAGTCATATAATGTTTACATGAATGTCATAGGATGTAAATGAAACTTAAAAACATAATCTAGGATGATCAGTGCCAAGTTAAGAACGAAAACAACAAAAACGAGCTAAAGATGGCCTATTTGGTTCATTTTTGTTCCAAAACCCTGTAATTTTGCCCAAAATCATGCAAATATGTCATACAAAGTTTAAATGAATGTAATGGGTTGTGAATGAACCTTAAAAACATGAACTAGGTTGATCGGGGCCAAGATGGGAACTATAACACCAAAAACAAGCCAAAAATGACCTATTTGGCTCGTTTTTTGTTCTAAAACGCTCTAACTTTGTCTGAAATCATGCAAATAAATCATATAAAGTTTACATGAATATTATAGGACTTGAGTGACACTAAAAAATACAAAATAGTTTGATTGGTGAGAAGATGGGAACGAAAACAACCAAAACGAGCCTAAATGGCCGATTTGGCTTGTTATTGTCCCAAAAAGCAATATATTTTCCCAAAATAATGCAAATAAGTCATATAATGTTTACATGAATGTCATAGGATGTAAATGAAACTTGGAAACATAATCTAGGATGATCAGTGCCAAGTTAAGAACGAAAACAACAAAAACGAGCTAAAGATGGCCTATTTGGTTCATTTTTGTTCCAAAACCCTGTAATTTTGCCCAAAATCATGCAAATATGTCATAAAAAGTTCAAATGAATGTAATGGGTTGTGAATGAACCTTAAAAACATGAACTAGGTTGATCGGGGCCAAGATGGGAACTATAACACCAAAAACAAGCCAAAAATGACCTATTTGGCTCGTTTTTTGTTCTAAAACGCTCTAACTTTGTCTGAAATCATGCAAATAAATCATATAAAGTTTACATGAATATTATAGGACTTGAATGACACTAAAAAATATTAAATAGTTTGATTGGTGAGAAGATGGGAACGAAAACAACCAAAACGAGTCAAAATGCCCTATTTGGCTTGTTTTTGGTCCAAAAAGCTATAACTTTGCTAATAAGTCATATAATGTTTACATGAATATTATAGAATGTAAATGAAACTTAAAAACATTATTTAGGTTGCTCGGTGCCAAGTTGAGAACGAAAACACCAAAAACGGACCAAAAATGACCTATTTGGTTTGTTTTTGTTCCAAAACCCTCTAACATTGCCCAATAACATGCAAATAATTTATAAATGTTTACAAGACATGAAAACAACTTTAAAACATGAAATGGGCTTGTAGGAGCGAATGTGGGAACGAAAATGGTAGAATTTAGCCAAATATGACCTATTTGGCTATTTTTCGCTCCAAAATGAGCTTCTAGTTTGTAGAATCATACAAATAAATACCTAAACCTTTCCTTTTTTTTAGTTTGCAAATATTGTGGCTCTAAAAGTCTAAGCAAGATGGCGTCTATAACATTACTTATATGTTTTCTTTTCAATCTTTGATTTTGAAGGACTACATTCGAAGATCTGCCCCATATACCAAAGGAGAGTTGGATGAGGTTCGCGAGCAATGGGCGAGATTCTTCAGGCTAAATTTCTTATTGTCCGATCCAAATTAAATAAAATTTCTATTAGTAGCACATTGTTTATACATTTTATTTATAGTTACTTCGTAAACATCGATCGTATCAAACGTTCTTGTAAACTATATATATTTTATATGAATACATCGAACTTGTATTATATATGTATCGTTTACAAATTTTAATTAATTATAAAAATATTATATTATTGTACATTATACAGAATTGAACAGGGCTACAGATAATGCCGAAAGGGCTGCAGATAACGCCGAAAGGGTGCATATTTATGAATATATAGTATATATATATATATATATGGCCCAATATAATAATCAAATATAAATTTAAATAAAATATCCTAAACCCTATTACTATCGTTTTTAGTACTAAACGATAGTAATAGGAACTCTATTACTATCGTTTTTAGTACAAAACGATAGTAATAGACTATCTATTACTATCGTTTTGTACTAAAAACGATAGTAATAGAGTTCCTATTACTATCGTTTTTTATTAAAAAACGATACTAATAAGCTTACTATTACTATCGTTTTTTAAGAAACGATACTAATAGAACTCATTACTATCGTTTTTTACAAACGATACTAATAAAATTCTCTATTACTAACGCCTCTATTAGTATCGTGTGAAAAACGATACTAATAGGCTAAAAAAAACGATACTAATGGGGGATTTTTCTACTAGTGATTGTCTCGGCAAGTGTAAAATGTTGACTGTTGCGTTCTTTTTTGGAACGGAGGAAGTATTTAATTAAAGTGATTGATATGATTATGATTTTTTTGGGTGTTTGCTTGTCTTTCTTTCTTCAAGTTCTTGGGCACGCATGTAATGATCATAAAGGTTTTGGGAGTATTTTAGAATTTTGTCTTGATGATTGTGTCTTAGGTTTATGTCCTTACCTTTCTTTCTTCTGCCTTTTTTTTTTTGTGTGTGTATCTTTCTAATCTTTTAGCTAGAATTGAGTATTTTACGTAAAATAAATATACTTTCTCCGTAAATCAATTATTGCAACAAAGAACTTTTTACGTATGTCGAGGCAAACCTTTGAATGAAGATTAATATTTCTAATTATTTATTTTAAAAAATTATAATCACTAAATAATAATAAAAAACTATAAGTTAAGACGAATCCAACGAGATTCCAATGACTATATTTTTCTTTATGTATAAGTGACAAATTACCATCAAAGTAGAAATTATAAATAATGTCAAAAATACATTTGTTGCAAGAATTCATTTACGGAGGAAGTATTTTTTTTCCCTAAAAATATTTATTTATTTACAAATCAGCTTTCAATTTTCTACGGTCCAACTTGTGTTATATATGGAATGATCAAATTTTAATGGTATAAGTGAAAGAGTTTGCCCAAAGAATTTTTGTTATGGATAAGGTTACCAGGTCTCAGGCCTCAACACATGATTATGCTCACAAGAATACTAATCTGACATTGCCTTAACATTTATTGGGGGAGGCCGGGAGGGGGTTGGTGAGAATAATTGAACTCGCAACTTCTTAGTTGTACTCCAACGCCACTGTGCTGGAGCTCGATCTTCAAACTCGCTCATATACATATCAAAATATTCTTTTTGCCATTTGGCCATTAAAAAAAATTATACCAATAATTTTCTTTTGGTGAAAAAAATACGCACCACACTTATTAAGGGTCCGATTTCAGAAACACATTTTTATATTTTATTCTAACAAAACTTTTATCAATTTGCACCAAAAAAAAAAACTTTTTATCAAAAAAAACACGATGATGTTATATCGTAAATTTGTAACCTTTTACATAAGAAGTTAAGGTTTGTATAAAAAGTTATAGTATTATATTTAAAAGTTGTAACTTTTTAACAAAAATTATGATGTCAGACCATTAGACTGGAGTCTTGCTATTTGAAAAAATATTTTGCATTAAATTTTAGGCACATAATTACTAAAGATTTGATGAGAGACATCAAGAATGACAAGAACAAATATGGAGAACTAATTTATTTTTAAATATTATATATAAAAATATGTATTTATTGACGACATTTATAATCTTGAAAGATAGTTGTAATTGTTAGAGATACTTAAAAAAATATTTTGACAAACATATAAATACAATTGGAAAAATATTATATGTTGGAAAGAAAAATAACAATAGATGTATGGTTGGAGTTATGTACATATAATACTTTAAAAAATTTAGTAGCTTAGCTTCTTTGTCGCCGACTACATCACATCCTTGGGTCATTAGGTTCCGAGTAATCAGGATACAAACCCCTTTTTAAATTCTACTTTTTCTTATTTTGCACAACTTGACAATTTAGAGTATAATCTCATGAGAAGACACTCTAATAACTTCTTCATTTTTCCGGGGGAAAAAATTAATACTCCACTACAAAATAATTTGTCCATTAACGACGGGAACACATCAATGACGGGCCTAAATCTCGTCGCAAATGCAGATATTTTATGACGGTTTTTGAGCCCGTCGCAAATGCCTAACCCAAACTCTATTAAATTGACTAATTTGCGATGAGATTGCGACGGGAAAAATCATTTGCGACCCCAAAACTTTTCTTTTTATATATTTTTTAAATTCCAAAATTTCCTTCAAAAACTTTTCTCTTTATTTATTTTTTAAATTCCTAATAAGAACTACACCAAACATGCTTAAATTTTGTACTTTAAATTTTTAGAAACGAATTGGTTTTAATTTGGTGGTTAGTAAATGAAAAAAAAAAAAAAAAAACAGAGAGAGAAATGATCATGGAGCTACTTTTGTTTTACTAGAGACTTGACTAAAGACTTGTATATATATACTCCCTATGTCCCAAATTACTTGTTACAATTTTCTTATTTGGATGTCCCAAAATACTTGCTACATTTCCTTTTATAGTCTATGGGCCCCACCCATATTTTACATTTTTACCTTCTTTTTTGTCATTTTCATCCTCTTTAAACCAATCTTTTTCTTCCACTTACCTTTACCAATGGTGGGCCCACATGAAAATTGGTTTGCATAAAAATTTGTTCCAAAATGAAATGTAGCAAGTAAAATGGGACGGAGGGAGTATATTAGCAAACTAAGGACAGTATATTAGTGCAGAGTAAACAATAATTTGACAAAAAATAAATAAAATAATTTGACCAAAAAAAAAAAACAATGACATTCAAACAGAGCATGCTTGAATCTTCAAATATACAGTACTTATTTTTCTAGCCAAGTAGCAAGCATACGTTTTGTATAAGCACTAAGACACTAAGGGCTTGTTTACTTTAATTTGCCAAAAAAAAAGTCATTAAGGGTTCGTTTACTTTAGCTGAATACAACTGAACTGAAAGTAATATTTTATAAGAGAATGAAATTGAGAATTGAAATGAATTGAACTTAATTTAACTGAATTGAATTGAAGCTGAAATAAACAGGCCCTAAAACTTAACTGTATGTACTAAAATAATATTAGTCGAGTCGGGTGGTATGGGTAGTGAGTATATAATTTATATTCTACATCCGAGTGTATGTATATTTATGTTTATATTTTACTCATATGATATAATATTAATTTTGCTCGTTTAATAAGCAGCTTTAAAAAACGAGCAATATATAAAATTAAATGAGGTATTTGAAATAATTTTATAAGTAAAACTATATAAAATTGGGTGCACTTAAGTGCATAGTATAGGAGTTCAGTATGTACTATGAAACAACGACTTTGTCTCCACCTATGATATTAAACTTCATAAATTTGAATCCTTATATTAGCAAAGAGTTAGTGCTTTCTAACCTACATAAATAGAAAAAAACCTAACTATGATATCGGTCTTGCATTGGTTAGCAATCAACATAATTTAATTTGGTCTAAATTTACAATAAGCATAACTTGCTCACTAGTCCGTATATGAATACTACACAACTAGTGTTTGTGCATAATTTTCAGGATCTTTCGTTCCGAAAATTTTGATAATCCAATCCGAAAATTTGAATTTCCGATCCTTTTTTTTTTTAATTCGAAGTTAAAGTTTTGAATTCTTATAATAATAAAGTTTCTCTTCTCTTTCTTCTATTATTATTGTTTACAATAAGACCTTATTTTATTCTCTTTATGAGATCTATTATTCTCTTTATGAAATCTATTATTCCGTTTTATCGGATTTGTCAATCTTCTTTGCAGGGGCGGAGCCAAGGGGTGGCTGACGGGGGCGCCTTGGCCTCCCCTTGGCCCAAAATTGCTAGTATATATTACTTTTAAATGAAAGTAAACTATAAAAATATAGTAGCTCAGTTGGTTTGATTGTTTGTTTGCACTTCTATAGATCGAGGTTTGAGTCTCACTAGCTACATTCTTAACATTTTTTGTTCTTTACCATTTTATTACTTTCGCGCGATATTGATTTTGGCCCCCGTAATAAAAAAATTCTAGCTCCGCCACTGCTCCTTTGTGAGATTTTTGTCGGCAATACGTGCTTGTTTTTCTTTGGAAATTAATTTGTTGATGGAGATTAGCGCGGGATCACAGCAGATTTTTGTACTTCCACTACATTCAAAAGAATCGAATCAAGATCTACTTCAAAACTATTGCAGATCGATAGAACCCCTCGCGAAAAGTTGTATGAAGAAGCAGCGATGTGAAAGAGGAGCGACTGTACGTACTAGCAGATATCTCTTATAGCGATCTAGGTTTTGTCAAAGTTGATTTTATTTTGATCAATTTTGATATGTATTTGGTTGTTACTGATTTCTATTGTAGATGTCGTATGACTTTCAATTAATGAATTAACCTTCCCCTTTGTTCCAAAAAAATAAAAAAGAACTGGTGAGTTTCTGATCCCATTTAATTTTAAAAAAATATATGATATCGGTCTTAATTAGCTAGCAATTAGTATGCTCCTGTCTTAATCATCAATAATCAGCATCATTTGCTCACTAATAGTAGTCACTAGTCATTTCATGATCACTGCACACCAACACTGAATATACTATCAAAATTCATTCTTTACTCTTTCGTCAATATGATAGAGCTCCATCATTTTTCAACTATCTACTTCATTTTTTTTGTCCTTTTCTAATTCACCAATGCTTCTATATCATATATAAAGCATGTTATGTAATCTACAATGATCAGTTGCTAAAATCAAACCAATTCTAGCTTTAGATTGTCCATAATCAAATTAAATTATGGAAGAGTTTAGCATATTCACTTGGGCAATCTCAATTATCACCATTTTCATACTAGCTAAGTTTTTATTATCAAAAAGTCTATCAAGTGAAAAGTCCAAAAATCTACCCCCAAGCCCCCCATCTCTACCCATCATAGGGCACCTTCACATGATAAAAAGACCCCTTCACAAAACCCTAGATGATATATGCACAAAATATGGTGAAATTTTACTCCTTAAGCTAGGAGTTCGGAAAATTCTTCTAATTTCCTCCCCTTCAGCTGTAGAGGAGTGTCTAGTAAAAAATGATACCTTATTTGCTGATCGCCCTGACACCCTAGTTGGGAGGCTGTTACACTATAACAATACTTCCATCGCCTTTTCACCCTACAATGACCATTTTAGGACTCTTAAGAAGCTCATGACCCAAGAGGTGTTCTCGTCTATCAAAATCCCACTATTCTCTAGTATTCGCCAAGATGAGTGTCACTTCCTTGTTCGTGATCTATGGCACGAATCTACGATTGGTGAGAACCCGGCTAGGGTTAATATGAATCAAGGATTCAATGACTTCGCACTCAACGTTATGACCAGGATGACTGCCGGCAAGAGGTAACTTAATTTGCTTGTTTCATAAATTTTATGACCCATTACCATTGTTTTAGTTACATAGATTTAGTAATTAATTTGTTTACAGATCGTTTTTGTTCTTTCAATTTTTATTTTTTTAAAACAAAATATAAAAAAAAAATATATATATGAAAAAGTGGTTTGAATTGCGTCTTTTTAGTTGTCAGTTTTAAAAAATTCACAATGAATTTAAAAGATTTAGCTAACTTTTTATTTCTTATTTATATATATCAGTTAAAAAAAAAAGTAGAAAATTACAATAATGTCGAACGACCATAAATTTCAAATTATGCAAATCCTATTAAATCTCTAGATATGTGATTTTTTTTATTTTGCGTTTTTGATACACCGCCTTATTTTTAGCATCATTAGCAATTTTTTTAGAGAGAGGCATGCAGAAATCATGCCCAATGCCCATGCCACGACATGGGCATCTGGGCGTGATTTTCACAAGCCTTAACCATGGCCAAGTACAATAAATAAGCCGAAACTTCATTAATGGCAATGACCAATGTTGCTTGTGTTGTATATGATAAAGGTACTATGGAAAGGATATAGAGGATGCAAGTCAAGCTAAGCAATTTAGTGAAATAATAAGAGAAGGATCAACATTAAGTGCAGCAGACAATCCAGGAGATTTTCTACCCATGTTGAAGTTTTTGTTTAGAAATTTGGAGCAACAAATGGTTACTTGGATGATTAGAACTGATAATTTCTACCAACGCCTTCTTGATGAGAGAAAGAGCATGTCTTTGAAAGAAGATGATAATAATAACGGTGTTAACACTAAGGCAATTATTGATGTTCTTATTTTTGCTCAACAACAAAACCCTAGTTTCTTCACCAATGAAGTCATCAAGGGCATGGTTATGGTGAGTATTTTAATTTATTATATAGAGCATAATAATTACTTCAATTTCTTACCTCATTTGCTTACAAATTAAATTGATTTTGCTTTTGATTGATTTTCTACTTTCAAGTAAGTAATGTAATACCTCCATTTGATCCTAGTGTTTTTCTTGTTTGAAATTGCTATTGTTAAGATATTGTTAAATATGAGTCTGGGCCGCACCCATAACAAATAGAGTGTTTGACTTTACACAAGCTTGATGGGTTCCATTATAAAATCAATTGGTAATATAAGGAGTAACCACCAAACCTTATATATTAGTCTGATTCTCTTTAATCTTTCAATGTGGAACACTTGCATGTGGTGAATTTGGAAGGTTTATTCTTTTTTTTTTTAACTTTTTTATGTCTCATGTGATTTTTGTGGGTTTAGAGTGTTTTTTTATTTCACTCCCCCTCACATGGACCTACTCATTTTGGCCAGTGAACTTTTTTTTAATGCCATTTAGGGTCCTATATCGTGGGCATGACTCTGATACCATGTTAAATACGAGTCTGGGCCGCACCCGTAACAAAAAGAGTGTTTGACTTTACACAAGCTTGATGGGTTCCATTATAAAATCAATTGGTAATATAAGGGGTAACCACCAAACCTTACATATTAGTCTTCTTCTCTTTAATCTTTCAATGTGGGACATTTGCATGTGGTGAACTTGGAAGGTTTATTCTTTAACAGATATAATATAGGAAAAATCCACAAGAATCGTCCCAACTTTCAATGTTCTTCCTAAATAATCCAAACTTTTAACTATTCAAGAACTGTTCCAACTTAAGGCTATCCTTCTCAAAATTAATTTGAAGTGGTATTTTTGTTACTTTTGTTGATTCATGTTGGGACTATTATGAATAAGAAAATATATAGAAGTTTAGATTATTTTCAAAAGATAATCATTAAAGTTGGGATCATTACAAAATTATTAAAAGTTGAGACTATTTTGGAAAGATTAATGAAAGTTGAGATTATTATTCCGGTGGATTCTTCCTAAAAATGAAGGGAATCCTCTATATTCTTTTCAACATGTTAGAAACATTTCATTCTTGTAGGGTCTTGTTTAAAATGACTTTGCAAATATAGGGGATTTGATTGCCTGTTTGAATTGGTTGTAAGTGTTGGCAGCTTGACTAATCATGGTTTATAAACATGTTTGTTAAATTTGGTTATTGGCTATCACCATGTAAAATGATATTTAATGACATGAGAATGTTTTAAGGTTTTAGGATGAAAAAAAAAGGTAGAATACTAATTACAGCATTAAAAAGCTAGTGGGGGTAGCTTTTTCATCTTTGGCCCAAAAGCTAACTTCTATAACACCCAAAAAATTTGCATGTTTGACCATATAAACAAGCCAACAACTAACAACCAGGGTAGAAGTTATGATCCAAAGAGGCCCAAAAAGTACAATTCGTTATAATTGTACAATTTTGACTTGTTGAATTGGTAGTTGTTAGATTTAAGACTAAACTATTCAATTTAGAAAGCAATAATTTTATTTTTTTGTCTTGTCGATCTAATGGCCTCCTATTGACTAATGCATATATAAAATTGATGTTTGTACTAGGTATTAATATTAGCCGGAGCGGATACAACGGCAGCAACCATAGAATGGGCTATGTCACTTCTCCTAAATTATCCAAATGTCCTAAAAAAGGCCCAACAAGAGGTAGATGAAGTAGTAGGACATGATCGCCTTATGAATGAAGATGACTTGTCCAAATTACCTTACCTTCAAAATGTCGTAAATGAGACACTCCGTTTGTATCCACCAACTCCCTTACTTCTCCCACACGAATCCTCGGAGGACACTACCATCTGCGGATACCATGTCCCTCGAGGAACCATGTTAATGGTCAGTCTCTGGACTATTCACCGGGACCCGAAGACATGGTCAGATCCCGAGAAATTCGTGCCCGAGAGATTCGAGGGGAAGGAAGGGGAGAGCCTATATAAGCTCGTGCCATTCGGCCTAGGAAGGCGGGCTTGTCCAGGTTATGCAATGGGTAAAAGGGCGATATGTTTGGTGTTGGGCTCAATACTTCAATGCTTTGATTTAGAAAGGGTTGGGAAAGAATTGATTGATATGGAACAAGCAACTGGACTTACTATGCCAAAGGCTAAGCCATTAGAAGCTCTTTGTAAAGTTCGTCCTTGTATGGCTAAGTTACTTGCTCAAGAATTTGATGTTTAATTATGAAGCTTAGAGGGATGTTAGCTATTGCATGGACAAATAAGATATGGACATTAATTTTGTCATTATGTAAGCTTTTGTATGGCTAACTAAATATATGATAAATACTTCTTCCTTTTTTGTTTTACTTGTTACACTTTTTTGGGCCCAAACTTTAGGCCAAAATAAGAAAATTTTAATTAGAGAAAGTAGTAAGGAAAAAAGACCAAATAATTAAACCAATAACACTAATCTCTACCATCCAACCTAACATCAACCACAAGTCCACAATCCACCAAACACAACCACCACCACCACCACGAAACCACTTATTGGCAGAACTAGATCGCCAAACCAACGCACCACTCACGCCTCCCAACGCCACGCCACCCACGCCTCCCGCACCACCGCCTAGACCATGTCAATGTATGAAATATTTCATCACTAGCTCCTTTGATTGTGCATTTCCAAAAAGATTATAGTGCACACATTTTAATGGAAAAAATTTAAGAGTGTTAATGAACAAATTAATCGATCTTAGCCTATAACCTCGAAGTTGCTTGTATAAAAATTAATTCAATTTATTTATTCGTTTACAACCTTAAATTTATTCCTAAAATGCGTGTCAAATGATTTGTTGCATTTAAAAAGAAATGGGAAGTATAAATTGGAATAAGTCAGTTTTAAATTCGAAGGTATACACGTGAGTATCATTTAACTTGTACTCTCATATAACAAAGGGAATAGTGGAAATTTGATAGCAAAGGATATAATGAATTAACCTTTTCTTTTGTTCATAGTTGTTGTTTGTGGAATAAAAGATTAAATGTTCGTTTATAATTATGTGGATGAATATTGATTGTAGGGTTCTCTCTAATATCCCTAACTAATTTGCTGCTCATTTTTTCAACTACATATATCTTTTCTAATATTTCGTTTGTACCACTAGTTTAGTTTTTATTTTAAAAAAATCAATTATTCCATTAATGAAAGAGTCATATGACACGTAAAATATAAATCAGGACTAACAAGTACTTACATAAGAATGATATTATTGGATAAATATAATTTAGAAATTTCAAAACTATGATTGATTTGTCGTGTCGTCATTTTGAAATATATTCTTCCACATCGTTGTTTGATACAACCTTTAATAAGGGTCCCTCTCGATATTTCAAAACTATGATTGATTTGTCGTGTCGTCATTTTGAAATATCTTCTTCCACATCGTTGTTTGATACAACCTTTAATGAGGGTCTCTCTCGATATATTGTAGTTCTGAAATAGAATTGAATATGATCCCATTGTTTGTAATTGAAGATTTGAACTCTACTTCAATACCACACAATTCAACATCAACAAATCAAAATTACGACAACATACTGACATCTCTCCCAAGGAGAAGAGTCAACATTTTCTTTCAAGGAAGAAATGATGCTCTCTGAGGAAAAATTATTCGCATAAAAATGAAACTCGATTATACTTAAAAAAAAAAAAACCAAAACAAGAAAATTAAATTAGGGCTTATCGAAGTTTTCTTTGTTGCAAGCTAGGGTTTAGGAAAGAAATGGGAGAGGAGGCTGGTCAATCTACACTTTTGTGCTATTGTAAAGGTATTAAGTGCTAATTAATATTAATTATTAATTATCAAGTAATTTTTTCTTATATTTTCATATCTTCTGGTTTTTTAATTTATAAAAGTTAGGGGTTGGGAAAATAATAATGTTCATTTATAAGTACTTAAACCAATTAAATTATGTTTTCCATGCATGCTTTTTACTTCTGTAATTTTATCAAGAAAACTAAGATTATTGAAAAAACTAAAAGATATATTTTAAAAAAATTATACATCTTATATTATGATTACCGCAAAATGGATATAAAATTAGATACAAACTTTTGACGTGGTTTGCTTTACTAATAAGTAAAGAGTGACTATGCCCGAGAAAAAATTGAAAAGTTTTGAGTTAAGAAGTGTCGCGGACAGAGGCATTGGCGCACCCATAAAAAATGACAAACAATCCGCGAAGAAAGCAAGACACGCCCAATACAAGACCTCACGCGAGCCCGCGCTACCTTCACTATCGCGTACGCGACCCTGGCCACGTGTCCCTGTTTTCTTCACGTTGTTCAATGATTCTCGTGCAGTTTTTGTTCGAAGCTTTTGCCTCTCCTATGCTTTAGTCTTTGCTTCCCAAGTTTGTATATATATGTATAGAGGTCCATAAACATGAGAGCGCATACTTTAGGTTAGTTTTTAGATAATTTTTTTTTATTTTCTTAGGGTTCTTGAGGAGAGAGAAACTCTCTCTACCTCTTTAGTTTTAGGGTTTAGATTTAGTTCTTTTGTTCAATAGTTCTAGATGTAATCTTAACTCTTAATTTTGGGAGTTTGTTGATGATGTTGAATGATTTTGGAGGATCGCTCAAGTGACATGGTCATTCCAACTCGCTTGCCCATTAAATTCAATAAGTTTTCAGTTTTTCCTTTACTTTGTTTGCTCTTTACTTTCCTATGCTTTTAATCTTGTTTCTTTCTTGTTTTGCTAGTAAATTAGTGTTTAAATTATGCAATTTCATGTTATCTTGCTTAATTTACTTGTTTTAGTTTAATTTTCATGCTTATGGTTGGTTTATTAGTTATGATTGGTGAGTAGTTATTTTGGGGGTGTTCATATAATTTTGGTTTATTTGAATTCATGGTTGGTTAATGTTGGTATTAATGATCTTAGAGAATAGCTAAAGGCCATAGTTAATTTCTTAGTATTTTCAATGTATAATAAGGTTTTGTCTATGAGATAATTATGCTTTGATTTTCCTTAGCCAATGTTGCTATTGAGCCCATTACAACGAGAGTCGGTGGTTGAACTAGAAGTCTACTTTAAGCAAGTTGTTAGCGAGATTATTAAAACGAAAGTCGTTAATCGAACTAGGAATCTATTTTTAGTAACAACTCTGTATAATTGTGATGATTGTAAGTAATGATAAGGTCCATTCGAGAGAGGTCATTATATCGTTGTTACGAGCGTCGATGCTTGAATCACTCCAAGATCGAGGAGGTTCAAGTGAGCTTAGGGGCCATTTTGTTAGGCATTTTTTCTCATCCCCTTTTCCCTCATTCCCCTATAGTCCTTTGTCTCCAATCCTTCCTCCTCTAATCTTTTTCATTCTCTTTCCCTAATACCGCATCTCCACCATATTATATCCCCAACCTCCACCAACTAATCCAACCCATAACACTAACCCTAATCTCCACCAACCCAATACCTAGCCGCCCTTCTCCCACCCACTCGTCGCTCCTCTCCTCTTTGGGAGGCGTGCCAGTAAGGGGCAGTGGATGGTAGGCGGTGAGATGGGTGACTTTTTTAGTTGTGGTTCCGGTTTAGGTTATGGTGGTGGAGTGTGTACATATGGAGGTAGTGTATGTATGGGGCTGTTCATTCAGATCTGATCTGCAATATCGAATATTCAAAAAATTCAGATCAGCCAAATCCTAATTCGAATCCGGTCCAAAAAATTTGATATTCGAATGATTCGATCCAATTCGAGTTTTCCCCAAATTATTTTTGTATGTTTTTAATATATTATTCTGGATTTCCGATCCGAGAGAGTCGGGTATCTGATCCAAAATACTTGAAAAGTCTACTTAACGATGTGAAGTATCCGATAAAAATCTGGACATCGGATCCGAAAATGATGGGTTCTCAATCCGAAATATCCGATTTGAAATATTAAGAGTTTCGGATATCCGAAACATCAACTTTCCCGATCCGTATCCGATTTTTTTTTACCTAAAATTATCCGATTTTTTTTTGGATCGGATCGCTCGTATTGGATCATTTTGAACAACCCTAGTTGTATAGTGTCCTCGTTCCTTTTCTTTTTCAAAACAAACAACTACCTAAATCTAAGGTCTTACATTTTTATTCTCCCTCATTCTCATTCCTAAAGTCATTCCTTTTCTATTTCTCCACGACCCCTTAGAGGAGTGACTCCCCCTCCTTAACTTATTTCATTCATTAGTTTAGTCGAAGTAACTCCCCCGAAATCAAGTGAACCTGGATCTGAATACCCTAGGCTTTAGTTTGTTATTTTTCATGCTTTCTTTTGTTATTAATTAGTTGTTAAGTAGTTTGTAGTGTAGTTAGTTTGATTTCAACTCAAACCCCAAAAACAACAAAACAAGACCTTCAGTTGACCTAAATTGCGCAACATAATTCACGACTTGTTCCCCGTATTTGACACCCACACTTATACTATATATAATGGGGTATTTGTTTGGTCAAGGAACCCCCAAAACCCCTTCATCACTTCTAAAATTGATCTCATTTTGAGACTGTTTTTAGAAGATAATCGCTACTTGATGTCGTATTGGTAGTACATATCCCTCAAAATTAAGACATTTATGAAATAATTAATATATAGTTGAAACTATTTTTTAGAAGATTAACGATTGTTGATGCTGTTTTAATCAATTTTTCCATTTAAAAAAAGAGAGGGATTCAACTTGTTTAATTTGGTAACACTACTTGAAAGTGAGCTCTAAAGGATCGTCCTTTGCCTTAATGACATAAGGGATTCGCTCATGCCCCAAAACAAGGATCAATTCTCATCCCCTCTCACCCCAAGCAATGCCATCTGATTAATAGTATGTTAACCATCAAAAAAAAAAAAAAAAAAATAACCACAATAGTGAGCCCCACCTTATTTCCTTTATGGTGTTAGTTAGTTAGCCGGCCAGAAAGCTTCACTCTAGCTTAGTGTGAAGGTGAAATCAATTTCTGAGCTTGTCTCTCATTGAACTCACTATTGCCAAATGCCAAAGTGACATCATGCATGATTCAATTGCATGAAAAATTGAAAGCCATTTCCCTGCACCTTTTCCTTCAAAAAAAAAGATTAAAAGGGAAAAATTGTTATGCAAAAGCTAAGAAACATGAAGTGACAACTAAAGGTGGACACGTGCCGTGCCTATAATGGGTCAAGAAAAGTTTGTGTTGTGCCGAGCTCGTGCCAAGTTATAAAATATAAGGCTCATGCACGGCCCAATCCACGTGTCGTGCCGTGCCGGGCCGACTCGTGCCGTCCCATCATGTCTTATATTAATTTTTATATATTATGAATTTTCAACCAAAATGAGCATGCCAATGTGCGGGCCGGCATGTCGTGCTCTTGTCGGGTTCGTGGCAAACTTTTAAAATGTTGTTCATGCATGGGTGGCCCACGGCCCACTAGCCATGCCTTCGTGCCGTGTCGTGCTCATAGTGGGCTCGTGCCGTGCCGTGCCGAGTTGGCCCACGTGCCGCCCCGGCCAATGCCTAGCTCTAGTTACAACAGAAAAAAATGTTATGTGCATGACATAGTATAGTCAAGTAAAAACATCTTGGTACGGCCGTGCCGACTCAGCCATGCCCACGATTACTATTCGTCATGAATATGTAAAACACATTGCATTTAGCATTTATCGATCATGTTCATGTTAATTCTTCATCAAGATGTTTGTATATCATTAGTAATTGTGTTCCTTGGATTATTTTGATGAAGTCACATTTTTGCACATTACTAATTTTTAATTCAAGATTATGATAAGTAGTTGTTTGTTTGATTATTGCTTTGTTTTGCTAGCAATTTTGAGTTGGTGGTGATGAGGTGGTTGCTAGCAATTTTTTATTGGCCTTTTTGATTGCAGGGTGTTGGCCGGTGATTTTGGCCTATGACTTTAGTATTTAGTAATTAAAAAAATTCTTTTAATTTTTTTTAAAAATAGAGACTACTTGATGTTGGTTGCTAAAATGATCAATTTGGTCTCCAATGGTGTTCCTAATTATAGATTTTGCGACTGCTAAGAACAACTTTGGTCGCTAATTTTTTTTAGCAACTACAACATTGATAGTAGCTAAAATTATTACTTTGGTCTCTAAAATTGTTTTGCGACTGAAATTTGTGGTCTCAAAAAAGATATCATTAGTTGCTAAAGGTGGTCGCTAGGTGGTCGTTGGGTGGTCGCAAAATTGTGACCAACATATAAATCGGTCGCAAAAAATCATTCAGCGACCAAGGTTTTAGTGTCCACTCAGGTTTTGGTCTCCGTTGGTCGCTACTCTGTTTTTGCGACCGATTTGGTGGATTAGCGACCCCCAGGGTCAGTTGCAAATCAACCTTTTTCTTGTAGTGCATGTTCATGTAAAAGTTCTTTGTTTTGGCAAGAGTTGGCCACTTGGCCTTTTGGTCCGTTGTATATTGTTTACTTGCAAATTTTTTGGTTCAAATACAGTGTTTCTATACTTTCTAAGTATGACCTAAATGAGGAAGTGGTTAATTTGGTATCCTAATTAATTCCCATGTTCCCATCCCAAAATGCATGAATTTGGCCAATTAAGCCCATAATTAGAGCTCATTCTTCATAGCAACATTTTTGAATTTTATTCTTTAAAAAAATTACAATAAAATAGTTTACAGCTTAGTTAAAAAATTAACTATAATAATAAGAAGTTGGGATATGACATGGTGGTAATATAAGCGTCACAAGCCTCGTGATCAAGGTCAAGGGTTCGATCCATTGCCCCAATATTATGCCGGGATCTTTTCCCCCTTCTAATAAGACATTGTCATATTATAAATTTATAATGTAACTTGGCCTTTAATTTGGATGTGCTTTTTATATCAATCCAAAAATTAAAAACCCCTAAACACACAAATAATATGTTGTATGTAATATTCTCAACCCAAATGTTAACCAAGTTACTGTTAGGATAATAATATATATTTGCTAATATTTAACAAATATTTTGTTAACTTAACTATAGGAATTAGCGGCGTTGACCTTGACCCGTACGTTTTATGCACATAACTCACTAAAATCCTTTGTTTTTTAGTTTTGGAACTCATTTATCCCCAGATGGGTTAAATGGGTAAAAAAAAAAGAGAGACGGAAAAAACGGGTTCTAAAACTGACGAGCAAAGCGTTTTAGTGAGTCACGTGCATAAAATATGCGGGTCAACATCGGATTCCGACTAAAAATGGTGGTTAACAAGGAAATGTATCACATAAGATGATTTTTTTACAAAACCCAATCTACAAAAAATGGCTTTGGACAATTTTTTCAAAAAAAATGGAACAGTATGAAACTAGGAACATAAATAAATGTTGGCATTGATTAGTATGCTTTGTGTGACAACAAAGCAGAGCATAAAGTAATTGAGGACAGGTTGCAAGCAATAATTGGGACACGTAGCGTATTTGTTTGATAGTTATATGTTGTTGTTTATCCTCTTCAACGGCCAACTGAATTCTACTCACTTACTTTTGGGTGGCCACAAACAAACTTTGTCCTTACTTCTTTGTTGTTTCTTCAATATTCTTACGCGACTTTCTCTAGATGTTTCGTGCACTTCCTATTATACATAAATCTTTCTAGACTCAAGAATCTTCTAGAGCCAGGGTTTCGGTTCCTACCCCACACGACACGACACACTTGTTAAAAGAGTCGGGATTAGGTCAAGGGATTTGAATACGCTTATTAAATAGTTCTGGTTTTGGACAAGGGGTTTCAACCTATTTGTGTACGCAAGTCGATAGGTCACAACATGATCACACTAGATTATTGAAATTATAGCGCAAAAATTGACATCACATTCCAGGGCCGGTGAATAGGGCGTGCAAAGAGACCTACCGCACAGGGCCTCATCATTAAAAGGGCCCCAAAATTTTAAATTTTCATATATATTAACTGAAAAAATTACTCATTCTCCTACCAATGTTTTAGAAAATCCATATATGTTAATAATATAAAGGGCTTACTTTTGATTTTTAGCATAGGGCCTTTATTAAGTTTAAGACGGCCCTGTCACATTCAAACATGAGCTTAATGTGACATGAAATTAGTAAGTTTGGTCCAAGGTCTTTGACAAGTTGAATTAAAAGGGTTGACACGATGTGACATATTTATTAAATGAGTCTGATTTGGGATATGTAATTATGTGTGCAGGTTAACACGAACATGACTGACCCGATTGCCAGCCCTACACCCTACCATGCAAAAAAAAAAAAAAACCTTATAATTTTATAGTTAAAGATAGTAGTTTAGAAAAACTAGGAGATCAATCGCCAATATATACAATGGCGCTGGAGTATGCCTTTACAATCGAGAGATCGATTCAGAGCTCTATTCATGTTATCGCCATTCCTTTGCAGATAATGTAAATGGGTATTTCCATAATAGGAACTTTATATTAGAGTCAGATTTATCTTGCAATGTAAAAAAAAAATATTTTGATTAGAAAACATCTTTTTGTTACCTATATATGGCTTAATAATAAAGGGTAGAAAAGAGAAAAAAATAAGAATAAAGTTTGTGTAAAATATGATTTTGTATTATCCTAAAGTGAGAGAAGCTAAAAACAAATTAGGTGGATAACTATGAACAATTGTAGAAATTGCAAGGCAGTGTATAAATACCATCGTAGAAGCGTTGAAATGTGAAACTTTTTACGGGGGATATTTATCTAAAAAAAAATTGCCCACTTCCACCCATATTATTTATGTGCGTGGAATATTCATTTCCATGATAAACATAAGATTAAACCCTTTTTGTCTACCTTGAAATGTGAAACTTGAAAACGTCAGTAGTTGTCAAATAGGAACATTGTTACACCTATTAGGTGGGTAGACTACCCACTATTTATAGAGACATTAAAATATTATTAAATTTATGAGTTGAATTCCACTACTAACATTAACCATAACACTTTACTACTTGTGGGTAGTCAATCCAGTGGGTATACCGAGTTTTTTCCGTCAAATAGTGTGAAGGGGGAGGGGAGGGGGGATTACCGAATAGAAATTTTGTAAGTTTGGTTAATTTTTAGAGACTCGTCTTGAAAAAAAGCAAGATTTAAGTATGTGTCTTTTATTCATCCACATTAGTCTCTTTTTCTTTCAAATTGGTCTCATTTTCTCCTGAGGTTAGTCTTGTTTTTTTTTTTTTTTCATTTGGATATTTTTCCTTTGGGTTAGTCTCGTTTTACTCCAAGTTAGTCTCCTTTATTTTCTTCCAAGTAAGTCTCCTATATTTTCCTCCAGGTTTTGTTTTCCTTCATTGGGTTTTGTTTTCTTTCATGTTAATTTTATTTTCCTTCTTTTGGGCCTTTTCCATCCATTAGTCTCCTTTTATTCCAAATTAGTCTCATTTTTCTTCAAGTTAGTCTAAAGTGTACGATTATATGCATTTTCTTCAAAGTGTTCACTTCTAGAAAATTCTACATACCATTATATTTTTCGAAGTGTTAATCTTCTTCGAAGTGCTCATTCAAAGTGGTGTTCACCTCCAGAAAATTCGAATTTAGACATTAAGTCAGTGTTCATCTTCTTCGAAGTGTTTAGCTCCAGAAAATTTGAATTTAGACATTAAGTCAGTGTTCATCTTCTTCGATTGCAAATTCATGTTAATCGATATGATTCATCAATGGCGATCTCAACAATTAAAGATTATTGCTTAGTGAAAATGGCGATCTTAGATCATCATTCTGAAGGTCAGGGCCCGAAATCAGTGACCCAAATGGAGTGGGGAGGTAGAAGAGGAAGAGAGTGTGCTTTGGGAGGCAAAAAAAATGGTCAAACGATCTGAAACAATACTTTAATTAGATTTTTTATTGTAAGAAAATAATTTCTGATTTTTCCTAAAATCAATTTTATAATGATTAGCCTAGCTCTTGCCAGCAATTTTTTTTTTTTGGTGTCATGTAGGTTACAATATTTAAACATTATTTAGTAATTTTTCAATTTATTTATGTCAGAGTAATTACTTCATTTCAGTAATTGTGTGAATGGTATTTAGTTAATTGAATACTTATTTTATCAGCATATCAAGTGATCGTATTACTATGTGTGTTGTGTTATTAATCACATACATAATCAAGTCTAATGTACTAATTAACAAGGTAAATCAATTACAAATTGGTTTGATCATAATTAACAAGGTGCATCAATTACAAATTGGTTTGATCACAATTCTTCGTGAACATGATCTAAGAGTGTTTTAAATCGAGGTATATGCATATAAAATATTTGACAAGTTCATATATAGAGTTTAGTTTTACTTATGTCTCTTACAAATTTAGTTAGCTTGTCAAATTATCGAGTTAAATACGATACAAATGCATGTTAATTTTATGTTGAGAGAAGGTAGAGATGAAAATGGATGTTTTGACTATATTACGCTTGCAATAAATGAAAATGCATGTTAATTGGACGATATTTTCGTTCCTAGATTTAGTTATCAAATAATCAGATTAATCGTTCGATCATATAATAATCACACCAATCAAATAATTATGTGTCAATTTTATGCTTGCAATAAAGTTTTTATAGGGTTTTAATACATTTATCTTTGTCAAAACCTTATTGATTAAATGAAGTGTAAAAAAATTAAAATAATATACATTCCATTACCATGATTTTGAAACTTTATTATAGATTTTCATACATTGCATAAATTCAAATCTTATATATAGAATTCCCGTAATTCTCATTTAGTACTAAGGGCTTGTTTACTTCAGTTCAGTTCAGTTCAGTTCATCTCTATTCAGCTAATGTAAACGAGCCCTAAGGGTCTGTCATTCTTTGTGACTTATTTTTGCTTATTAGAATTACCTAAACTTATTAAGATTTATTTTAGACCTTATTTTGTAAGAGGAGAAAGCCTTGTTTCTAGTTAGAGTATTTATTTAAACTAGTCTAATCTAAACTTATCAGAATGCAATTAAACTTATTTTATGCAAAATTAAAGTGAACAGAACGGACCCTTATGGTTGAATGTGAGCATATATGCCGATCCGATATGTACTTATTTGGCCACTTATATTTAGAGCTGTCAGTTTGGTTAGGAACAGTTGGTTCAACTGTTAACCTAACTGAATTGAACTTAACTTAACTGAAATAAAATGAACCAAGAATCATATGACTGATAACTGAAATTCCAACTGAAACAAAATGAACTGAACTTAACTGAACTGAAATTGAACTGATTGATGAACTGAAATCAACTGAACTGAAAAGGTTGATTATATATAATTGTTTTTAACTGATCATAACTTAACCATAACTGAAATTAACTGTAAATTGTTTGGTTTTGTTAGTTTATTATTTAATTTAACTGTTTTTAACTGTTGATCATCTGAACCGAAATGACTTATAAATTGTTTGGTTTTGTTAGTTAACTAAACTGTTATTAATTGTTGATCAATTGAACCAAAATGACTTGATATTGTTATAATTTAAAATTAATTGAATTGTTAATTTGTTATACTTCCTCCATAATTGAATTTTTGCAACAAATATATTTTTTGACACTATTCATAATTTTTACTTTGAGTCTTTGATCGTAATTTGTCACTTGTACATACAGAAGAAATTTAGTCATGTACTCATGTGGGATCCCATTAGATTCGTCTTAACTTGTAGTTTTTATTATTTAATAATTATATTTTTTTTAAATACATAATTAGGTATATTAAGTTTCAAAATTTTTCCTCGGTATACGTGAAAAGTCCTTTGTTGCAAAAATTCATTGACGGAGAAATAATTTAAAACTAAATAATAAAATTTTAATATTGTTATTGTAACGACCCGACTTTTCGAGGCTGTCGATTTACGAAGGAAATCGACAATTGGATCATTACCAAGCATAAATACTAATAGCAATGATAACATTAAGGTTCAATAGTCCTTTTATTAACTAGTAAAATAGAATTAAAATCCCAAAAGTCCATGAAAAATACCAAAATACACAATACTACTGTTCTTTCCCAACAGGCTGGGATAAACTAATCAATAAATAAAAGAAAACATAATCTAGACTTCGGGTTCACTCTACTGATCACCACAACACGCAACCCAAACCATACGAGAGCCCACTTATATGTCAACTTCATCACATGAAATGGGGGGGGTCCACCGTCAGTGGCGAGTAACTAGGTTGTCCCACTTAAATGAGGGACCATTAATCATATAATATCATAGAATTAACCAAGAAAATCATTTAAACATACATGAAAATACATATAGAAATACATACGAAATACGTATAAAAATACATATGAAATACGTATAAAAATACATACAAAATACGTATAAAAATACATACAAAAATACGTATAAGAATACGTACGAAATACTCATGGCATACGTATAAAATACGTATGCAGTACCTGCAGAAATACGTATAGAAATACCTGTAGAATACATATAGGGGTACATATACATATATTCGTACTTAAATACATACATGGATACATACTTAATTACATTCTTAAAGACATACTTATATACATACTTACCAAACGTACGCAGCGGAAGATTCAACATACTTTACTTATACAATACATAGATTGGTACATATAAATACATTGACATATACATAATCATATCCAACCCGTATAATACTTATCCTTCATATTATTACCCTGAACCCTTCTTTTAACCATCTTCTTAACTTTATGGTCCGTTCATTATAGCTCGTAAGGATGCCCGTGTACATCCCAACTTTCCTAAAACGCGCCGGGAAGAACCCATGTATTCTACCCGTAACTCTCCTTTGCAAAAACTAAGCCTAAGCTATGGCCATAACTCCTAAATAGTAGCCCGTGTACTACTACTTAGACGACTACGCATCTTAAGATCTAGAACTGCCCAGAGACCGCAGTAGGGCAGTGGCTTCGACTTAACCTAATATGGTGACCCGTGTATCACCAAACAGTTTCTTATCTTATCTTACCTTATCTTATCGACATGGCCATCGTGAGACCATTACTTATTATTATCTTATAACTTTATCCTTATTATTATATTATTCCTTCCCTTCATATTGTAACTTATCTTATTAGTTCCTTTTAATTCCTTTAATCATATTAATTCCTAAAATTACAATCTAAATTATTATAAGCAAAAAATTAAACTAAATTGATCATAATCATATTAGAACCATTCGACATTTTTAATAACAAAATAATAATTAAATCAATTCATCAATTAATCATATAAACAATTAAATAAATCTTTTAAATTAACAATTAATCATATAAATCAAGAATCATTAACAAAATTACTTAAAACATGATAAAAATCCTATTTTTCATTCTTTATACTACTCGACATTTTCATGTCAAAATACCAAAAATTATACTTTTAATTAATTAAATACAATTATCAATAATTAAACAATTAAACTTAATAACAACAATTAAAATCATGCTTTAAACATTAAATCATCAAAATTAGACTAAAACAATAACAAAATCAATTCTTTTATATCTTTGAACCACACGGCTAGCATGAGATAAATAATACATCAAGAACAATTTCAAGAATTAATAATAACATGACTGAATTAAAGACTAATTAAAGATTAATAATAACAATTCAAGATTTATCAAGATTAATCATAAAAATCAGATTTTTAATCCTCTAAATCACCTTAAGCCACTCGACAACTTTGGACAACAAGAACAATTTATTTATTTTAATTCCAAACTTTAATTTAATAATTAAACTATCAAGATTACTATTTTAATTCAAGAAAATATCACAAATTTATCATGAAATTATCATGCATCACTCGACAATCATAATATAATTCAAGAATAAGATTAGATAATTTATCATGCAATTATTCAATATAAATATACAATTAAATAAATTATTCTAAGCATAAAATTAATTAAAACAATTAAAGATTCATCAAAATCACATAAAGATATCAAGAAATTAACATAGTAATCTACATCATGTCATTCGAAAATTCCTAACCTAAACATGATACTAATTCTATCAATTTTCATGATTTATCCTAATTAACTATACAGCTAAATTATATTGTACCAAACTTAAACAAGATAGTCTAGTTACCTGGATCAGGAAGAAAATCAAGAGAAATTTCTTGATTATAGTCCGAGTACCACACGGCCACAATAAAGGTTTTAGGGTTCTTTTGTGAGTTTTAAGTTATATTGAAAATAGGTAAATAGGTTATGAGCTTTGTTCCCTATTTAAATATAAAGAACAAAAGAAAAAAAATAAAAATAAAATAAAATAACAACAATTTTGAAGGGGGGCCGTGAATATGGAGAGGAAGTAGGGTTTGTTGAGCTATTTTGGTGGACTTGGTATAAGGTAGGTACAATTAGGGTTTTTAACAATTAATTAGATAGACAATTATTTAGTTAATTAAATAAAATAAATAAATAAAAAAAAATATGCTCCTTGGCCATAATAGGAGCCGGCCAAAAGGAGTGGAAAAATGGGTCATGGGCCCAATTTCAAGATAAGGCAGAGAAATAAGAGTAAACAGTCCAAATATTCGGGCCTTTTGGACTTAGAATAATAAAATAATATTAATTAACCGCGAAATTTTCTGGCCCTAAATTTCGGGTTATTACAGTCACCCCTCCTTAAATAAATTTCGACCTCGAAATTTACTTAAAGAAGCTCAAATAACACATACATGAAAATAACCACAAACACAAATGAAATGAAACGAAACAACAGTTGCATACCTGCTTCAAACAGCTCGGGATACTTATCCCTCATCGAAGCTTCCGTCTCCCACGTGGCCTCTTCGAACTTTTGGCTACGCCAGAGTACCTTGACCAAAGGCACCACCTTCCGCCGCAACATCCGATCTTGGCGATCCAAAATCCGCACTGGCTTCTCATCAAAGGTCAAGTTCGGCTCGATCTCTGACGATTCCACCGGAATAATGTGGAAAGGATCATTCACGTACTTCCGTAGCTGGGATACGTGAACACATCATGAACCTTCGATAAATACGGAGGCAACGCCAAACGATAAGCAACTTCCCCGACTCGATCTAAAATCTCATATGGCCCGACATACTTGGGTCTGAGCTTACCCTTCTGGCCAAACCGAATTACACCCTTCATCGGAGATACCTTCAGTAGAACCTTATCACCAGCCTGAAATTCCAACGGCTTCCGACGACGATCAGCATACAACTTCTGTCGACTCTGAGCTGCCTGCAATCTTGCCCTGATAACTTTGACCTGTTCCACCGTGTCCCTGATATGATCAGGATCAATCACCAAAGCATCGCTGATGTCGTTCCAACAAGTAGGGCTGCGACACTTGCGCCCGTACAACGCCTCATAAGGAGCCATCTTAATACTAGCGTGATAATTGTTGTTGTACGAAAACTCCACCAAGCTCAAAGATTTAACCCAAGTTTGCTGGAAGTCTAACGCACAAGCCCGTAGCATATCTTGTAATACCCCACAATTTTGGTACATATTTTTCTACGGTATTTATTAAAAGACTATTTTATACTACGAATATATTATTTGCATATATTTTCAAGTTAAAAATATTTTTCAAAAAAAAAATAATAATAAATTAAATAAGTCCTATTTTCACATATAAATAACTAGAAATTTATGATATGGATTTAATTTAGAAAGACTTCTAAGCCCAACTACTTCTCTTGGACTTGTAAAACCAATATGCCAATTAAGAATTTCTAAGCCCAATTATTTCCCTTGGATTTGTAAATAAACCATAACCCAAAACCAATAGGCCAACTAAGCATTTCTAAGCCCAATTACTTCCATTGGATTTGTAAACAAATCCTAATCCAAAACCCATAAGCCAATGAATTAGCCCCAAAAAAAAAAATTAAAGGGGAAAAGCCCCAAATTACACGGCTAAGAGGGGAGGGGGATTAGGAAATTATTTGCAAAATTACTCCTAATATTCTACCAAGCAACAATTATCTTTTTAATCACCCTAAAATCTTTCCATAACCCTCCCAACCATCATATGCTTGATCACCAAGAATAATATATTCCTAAAGCATGACTAAATCAAATAATATTGATCATCAAATATTTTCATGATCCCCAACTTACCATACTACACATACCTTAAACACTATAAATACCCCCTAATTCAACCCATTTTACACACACAAAAATTACAAAAAAAAATTCTCTACTCCTTCTTGTCCAATTCACACGGCATTCCTCTTATCAAAAAAAAAAATAAAAAATTCTCAAGCTCCGGCAACCACCATCACCACCACCGGCAAGTGTTTTCCAACCCTCTTTTGTTTTATTAAATTATTTTATTAAGTTATATATTATTGTTTAAAACATTAACTAATCTTAAAAACTATAGATTATAAAGTTTTTATGTATAATACTTCACTACTAATAATAAGTTCTTAAAATTTTATGGGATTTAGTATTTTATTATAGTTATTAAAATAATTCGGTTTTATAAAAAAAAAAATAATAATAATAATATCCGAATAATAATAATAATATTAATAAGTGTTTAAAATCCTACTACTCATATAGTCTTAATATTTATCACTTATATTATAAAAATCCTACTACTAATATTATGATTTTTAATATCCTAATACTTATACAAACTTTATTACTTATACTATAGTTTTTAAAAGTATTAATGGTCATGCACATCTTAGGATTTCACTTTGTTAGTAAGAATATTTAACCTTATATTAATTATAGGTTGTATTAATTCTATTTAGGACGCTCTCGGTAGGATTCCTTAAGTATTCAAGTTTAGTTGTCCAACCCGAACGAAAGGTACGTTAAGTGGCTAGATACCTTATTAAAGTGTTACATGATTTTTATGTGTTACATGATACATGGTATAATTTATGTTCAATTAAAAATTATGTTAATTTAAAGTTTGATGACAAAATTATTTTATATTTTATTAGCCTATTATTTTTGTCATGAAATTTCTAGATTTTGGAAATAATGATTTGAACCATCTTATTATGTTAGAAAGTAAAGTTTTGGAAAGATTTGAATCTTATTACATTTTGGAAAGTAACATCTTAGAAAAAAAAAATATATATTCTATGAAAGGTTTTGGAATAACTAAATATTTTTATTGATATTGTTATGTCACTTTGAGGGATTAAGGAAACAAGGAATTTTGCAAAGTTTCAATCAAGATTATATTTTCTTATTACTCAACTCTTATCATATTAAAAATATTTTGGTGACCCCACAAGCTTTATAAGCTTATTATTGTTTTGTAATCCCACTATGCGGATTTGGTTGATAAGAATATCGACTTTGTATGACCTAGTCTTTCCTCAAGGATAACCTTTATACAGAAAGATACTAACTTGGGGGGTGTGCACACTTAGAGGAGGAGTTTGGGATATAGGAAAATTTTATTTTCAATATTTGAATTTTTATATTCAATATTATTGGTTTGGAATATCTTTGGAAATGATCATCTTGGATAAATAATTAATATGACTTGAGTATTTCAAAAGCATGTTTATTAAATAAAGTTTATTTTTACATATCTTGCACTTAAATGTACTTAGCATATTTTTGCTAACCCGTACTTTGTTTTGTTTTTGGCTTGGCCCTACTTATCATTACGATGAGTAGTTAGGTGATGGTATCTGAGGACTACTATACGTGGCATCAAGGGGAACAAGGGCATCATCCACCTAGCTTAGGATTTAATTACCTTTAATGCATTAATTTTGAAAGTACAATTTATTTAATTATTATTTTGTATTAATAAAGTAGTTTTAATTTCCGCTGCAAGTTAGTATGAAAGTATTTTAGTATAGCCTTACTTTATCACGTGGCGGTAATACGCCCAAGTCTATCTCTACGGTATTTTGTATGTATTATTTTGGTATTTCCGTAGAGGGAGATTTGGGGGTGTTACATATCTTCTAGCGTCTGAATGGTTCGTTCCGTCTGCCCATCTGTGGCTGCGTGAAATGATGTACTCAGATTAAGCTTAGTTCCAAAAGCCTCTTGTAAAGATTTCCAGAACCGTGACAAAAATCGGGGGTCCCGGTCGGACACGATATCCTTAGGCACACCATGTAACCGTATGATCTCCCTCGAGTAAGCTTCCGCCATCTTCTCCATCGACCAGGTCACCTTCATTGGAATAAATCGGGCGACTTTAGTTAAACGATCCACAATAACCCACACAGTATCCAAACCCGTAGAAGTCGCTGGTAGGCCCACTACAAAATCCATGGATATGGAATCAAACTTCCATGTGGGTATCGGCAATGGCTTCAACAGTCCACCTGGTCTTTGGTGCTCAATCTTGACTTTCTGGCAGGTAAGACACCGCGCAACAAAGTCTGCGACTTCCTGCTTCATCCTCGGCCACCAAAAATATTCTTTCAGGTCCTTATAGAGCTTCCCTCCACCTGGATGCACCGAATAGGGAGTATTGTGAGCCTCTTCCATGATCCGATTCTTCAGACTCGAATTCTGGGGCACACACCACCTGTTGCGGAATAGAAATTAGTATCCATTAGGTGAAAATAGTTTAGTCATAACCTTTAACTCCATTACCTGTTGCGGAACTTCATACCGCCGTCTGAATCAATCGTGAAGTCTTCTGCCTTGCCTTGAAGTTTGGCTTCACGAATTTTCTCGAGCTGCGGGTCTTCTTTCTGACTCTCCCATAACTCTTGGTACAAGCTGGGTTCAACACCCATGGCATTCAGATAGACTCGCGTGCTACCCGACATTACCATCTCAACCTCCATCCTGCGAAGATCAACACAAATTTCCTTAGGAAGAACCGCCATCCTATTGAGGGAATGGTGATCTTTACGACTAAGGGCATCTGCCACCCTGTTGGCCTTCCCTTCACAATAGTCAACTGAGAGGTCATAATCCTTGATCAACTCGAGCCATCGTCGCTGCCTCATGTTGAGTTCTTTCTGAGTGAAAATGTACCTCAAGCTCTTATGATCGGTGAACAACTTGCAAGTAGCTCCATAAAGATAATGTCGCCAAATCTTTAGAGCGAACACTACAGCCGCCAACTCTAAGTCGTGAGTAGGGTAATTCTGCTCATGAACCTTGAGTTGCCTCGAAGCATAAGCAATCACCTTGCCTTCTTGCATCAGAACACAACCTAGACCCTTCTTGGACGCATCGTTGTAGACTTCATATCCCGCACCTTCATTTGGCAGAGCAAGAACTGGTGCAGATACCAAACTCTGTTTGAGGGTCTGGAATGCTTCTTCACACAGATCTGTCCACACAAATTTGCAGTCTTTGTGTAACAGTTTGGTCATAGGTGTTGCTACCTTGGAGAAGTCTTTCACAAATCTCCGATAGTAACCTGATACAGAAATTTCACAGGTAAATTCTCATGCATACATAGCTAATTCAGCTTTCTCGAATAACTAAAAATAAAAATAACTGGACTGGTTTGGAACTGAAACTGAAAAGTTAAAACTGCATTGGTTAATTTGAAAAAAATTAACTTAAGTCAACTGAACTGAAGTCAACCAAACCATTTGGGTCCAACCATAACTGAACTGATTAACTGGATTGACACCTCTACTTATATTGTATGTTATTATTCAAATTTTACTCATAATGATTTTTTAAAAATGGTATTCTTAAAATGCTCATTGAGACAAAGCAAACAAGACTTCAATATGTTTGACTTTTTTTGATATATATTGATAATAATTTCAATAATTCCCTATAATTCTGAAATGTTGCAACATTCCAAACAAAGACAACAAATCAAAACATATTGAGTAGTTAAAATTATAATAATTAAATATAAATAAAGTACTCATTATATTGAGTTGAATTAGACAAGATCCTACATGCATGGCTATGTTTTGTCATATATATATATATATTAAGAATTTATAAGATTCTTTCTAATTATGAGTACCAAGATTGTAAATAGAAAGATAAAATGGGAATGGATGAAATATATGATATAATACATGCGTCATGCAAACCAAAAACTAATCGTTTTATTTCACATACTATATTTGTTACGCACGCTTAAAATCTTAAGCATGAAGAGAGAGAAACTTTAACAAAAAATTTATTATATATAAGAAAAAAAAATTATATGAAATTTTATTAGATTTGTCAATCATATATATTAGAAGATATTGATATTTAAACATGTAAGTGCATTAAAAAAAAATGTACATATAAAACAAACATATATAAGAAACATCTAAGGGAGGGACTAGTACTTAAGTGACTGTTTGTTTCTTTTTTGTTTTCAATCTTTAAAAAAAATAAAGCAAAAATTTGCAAATTAAACCACAAAGGTGCTATAGTTTTTTGTTGTCAATTTTCAAAAATACACATTTGACATTACCAAGTGTTATAATTATGGTTGATTTGGTCATTATAAAATTTATGTCATGTCTTACCAATAAGTAAAATAAAAGTCTGAAAATTGAGCGCGTTAGTGTGATATCAAACATGCTTATTATAAACTAAAATGGTTAAAAGTTGAACAAAAAGGTGTAAGTTTTGGTAAGTAGACTGTAAAAACGAATAATGGGGATGAGAATTTGTGGGTATAGAAGTTGTGACGTGATGAAATCAATGACTTAGAAGCAAATTTCGCCTCGACACGGTGCAATCGAAAAATGACGTTTGCCCCCCAAGATTTAACACAACACTCCCTAATTCATGCACTCGAAAAAGAGAGTTTGGAACTCGTATGTATTGCTCAGAAATGTATAAAGATGAATGTGTTTGCTTGTTGTGTGTATCCTCTGATAAAAAAGGAGTGGGTAGATATAGGAGAGGTGGCAGAGGAAAAAATGGATCTGCCATCAATTGGAGCAACATCGTGGGCAAGAATCAAGGAGCTGAGGTAGTTACGGAATTGCAACAGTAAAAAACAGCTAGTAATTCGAAAAGACGTAACTGACAACAACAAAAATTGTCCGAATGCAAAACAGTAGCCCCACCACACCGCGCATGTATCACGAGCGACGGCGCGCGAGAGGAGTCGCATTCCTAGCTCACTAACTATTAACAAGTAAGCTATCATATATAAACATGATATGTCCACACTAAACTCTCAATGTGGGACAAGTGGATGCCCACATATATATAAGAAGGAGACAGACAAAGTGTAAACTATCAATGTGGTACAAGGGAAAATAAAGAGAAGAAAAACTAAGACTTTTCTTTGCATTTCTAACAGTAAGAATTTAAGTGAATTGGCCATTTACATTTCTTAAGCCATTTGATAAAAGACTTACTCTCAAAAACTTTCTACCATTCACCCTAGTAACTAACTAGTGGTGGCTATCGGGCTGGCTGGGTTGGGTCTGGGACTGGGCTAGGTTGAGGTGGGTCGACCCAAGAACTGTCCCAATTGTGAAGTGTTTGGGTTAAATTGGATGGGTATTTATATGGGGAAAATTGAGGGGAAATATAAAAATTCAAAAAAAAAAAAACACTTCACCTAGCCGTTGCAGCTTGCAGTACCACCTAAACCGCCAGGCGGTCGGGCGGTTCAACCAGTCTGGGTCAGTGATGGGTCATGGTATGGATCACGGGTGGTTCATGGTCTAGGCTGGGGTAGGTCATGGGTTGGGTTAGGGTTGGGTCATGGGTTGAGCTGAGTCATGGGTTGATCTGGGTTGTGTCAACGAATTGGGACGGGTTAAGCGAGTTATGCGAATGGTCTGGGTTGTGAGTCAGGTTACCATGACCTACTCCATCCCTAACCGAGCTAGAGAGTGTCGAACTCACAACATCTCGTTTGCAAGGTGCGCTCCAATGGAATCGCTCTAGAACCCAATGCTCTGATTAAAAAAACAAAAGTATAGTAGCGTTAAAGTTGTAGTATTGGACAAATGTCTAAAAAAAAGTTGTAGTATTGGACAACAGTCATGAGAGCAAGTTGTGATGATGCTCACTCATACATAAGTGACACACTGCTGATGTAAATGCTTTCTTACTTAAACAAGAAATTAAGAAGAAAGGAGGAAGAAACTAAAAAGGAGGGTATATGTATATATATATATATATATTAATATATGACAAATTAAAGCAAAAACAGTTAGTTGGTTTGGCAAATATATAGATCAACTACTACCTTTTTATGCATGTTTATTATGACTATACTTAATTAAGTTAAAATATATATATATAAAAAGATATTTGTATGTTATTAGGTAAGTCAAATGATACCAAGTCATACATGAATCCTTGCCTTTGATAAGTCAATTTAGTTCATCTGCCCAACAAGCATCATCTTTATATGCATATATATGTGCCAATTGAATGCATGTGTTCAACTTCTACTTCTTCTTATCCTATATTATAATATTTTTTTCTTACCCTAAATTTAAATTGACTTTTAAACTACTATTTACGGAGTATATGTTTTCTATGCCTCAAACCTCATATATTGTGTAAATAAGTTATTAGACTTATTATCCCAACAATAAAATTTGAATATTAATTTTATGATTTTATTCAAAAAATAACTAAATATATATATTAATGAGTAATGACAAATATAACGTGTTGCAAAGATTAGAGTTTTATTTTCTTGTTTAAAAAGAGTGGAGCGATAGTGTACGTACGTTTAGATGAATAGATATAGGGTAATATAATATAGAGTGTGTATGGTGACTTAGATCAACCCTTACTCCGATCCTTAGTAAAGGATATTAAAGCACTTATCCAATACAATCTACAATTAAACAATCTACACAAATCATTGTGCAACAAAGCAAAGAGTGTGTTATCTTTGCAGGATTAGAATGGAATGGAATGAATTAGACTGAATTGAATTTTATTTGAATAAATGGGTGAGATTAGAATATATTGGAATAATGGATTAAAATAGATTGAATTTTATTGAATTGAAGAGGATGAGATAGGATTGGAATGTATTAGAATAGATTGAATGGATTAAAATGAATTTGACTGAAATCCCACAAAATAGTAGGTCATTTTCTTTAATTTTCACCTAAACATCACTTAAACATAAGTTCAGATAAGTACAAATAAGTTAAAGAAAACATATTAACAATGACAGGTGCAAGTGCAAGTGCAAGAAGAACATCAGTTGTTGAGTGGTGGATTCATGTTGTACATAGAAAAGCAGGAAAAAGGCGGCAGTGAAGCACAGTAATTACACTAGTTTATCACACAATCAACTTGCTACGAATTTTACAATACCGCCACTACTGGCGGCTTGCACTTTTAATAAAAACTTAAAAATAAATAATGAAAATAAAAATAAAATAAAACAACGCGTTTGGGGCGAACGACTGTTTAATTGACTTGGCAAAGAGTCTCTCTTCTCTTCTATTCTATTCTACACCATCTATTCTCACTTCAAAACAACACATCAACTATGACCTACTACTACTCATGTATTATTTCAGGATCAGGTTTTAGTCTAGTGGTTAAAACTTCATAATTTCAGATACGAGGTTTGGGTTTGATTCTTACTGTATATATTTGTGAGGATTTATTATCTTTCCTCCGACAGATATTTGCATTGACTAAATTGAGCGGCTGAGTGACTTGCAGTAGAGACCGATTCAAGTCTTAAAATCTCACACATTATTATGCTAAATACTCCATCTATCCCAAATTACTTGCTACATTCTCTTTTACACATCTCCCAATACACAACTTTAAATTAAAATATCTTGAACTACACATAATAAAAAATTATAAAAATTATACATTTGAAAAGTATATATTGAGACGAATCAAACTAAATTCATCATGACTATATTTTTCTTTATGTACAAAAAACTATAAACAAGTCAAATTTTACAAATAAATAGTGCCATTTTCCAAAATGTAGCAACTAATTTGGGACAGATGTAGTAACTTTTATATATTAAAAAAAACAAATTGATTCATCACCTCCTTTTCCTTGATTATAATCTTATAAACCAAGTCTTATTCTTCCCCTACTTACGTGGACCCCACGCTACTCCCATTGACCGACCTTAGCCACCAAGATACCATATGTCATATGTGATATGTCCTTTCCTTATTCCAAAACGTGCTCCACCTTTCCACTCTTTCATTTAGCTCACTCTTCCAACTCAACTTCTACTCTTCCTCTCTTTCCTATCCTTAATTTCTACTACAACAATATACTATGCTTTTTTTGACTTTTACTTTTCGGTGTGGTAATTCTATCTTCACGTCTAATCTTAAAAATAATCAGATGTTTGGATCTTTATAGCAACAGTCTAATTTATAAAAATAAAATAAAACTTTAACCTTCATAAAATGTGGAGTAGGGACTTTTTTATTTTATTTATTTTCAATCTAATCCAGTCTGATTCATTTGATTTAAGTTCCTTTCAACAACGAAATTCAATTCAGAATAGCTACGTCTGAAGAACATATCTTTTTTTTCCGGCAAATTAATAAAATGACATATGCAACTCTTAATCATAAGCAATCAATTCAAATTAATTGTGTTTATGCAATAAATTGTGCTATTTACCATTACCGCCCTCACCATAAACCAAAGTAGAATATAATTCAAGGTCATGCATCACATTTTTTTTAATAAAAAAAAAATAACAATCGACGTTTAGAATAGTAACATCAGAGTCACTCTCGCATTCTTAAGGTATAAGGTTTGATTCTCTCGAATGATAAATATCATCCTTTAAAAACCCTGAACAATGCTAGCGTGATATTCCTTTGAGATAAGCTATAAACTAAAATTAGGCAATGAGCATACCTAAAAAATCACAATTCTTTTTTTGGCATAAACTATAATCCATAAAGTTTGATGATTATCAAAAAGTTTACTATTATTATTTTGGCAACTAAAATTAAAAGTTATTTATTTTTTAAAGGGAAAGAGTATTGTAGGGAGTGAAGTAAACTAAAAAGGTTGGGCTACTTTCCTACCCACTTGTCACGCAACTTCTCCCTTCCTTTTGATCTCTTTCTTTCTTAATTTCACACAATCAAACCTCCTCCCTTTATATATACACCACACCACACCCCCCAATTTCACTCCCTCACTCAACCCAAAACTTCACTCTTTTCTTCAAATTCCCCTTCTTTCTCTCCTTTATAAACCACACCAAACTCACCCTCTTCTACAACAATAACAACAACCACCAACAACAACAACCTCATTTATTTTTCTCACACAAACATCACCTCTATTATATTTCTCCCTCCCTAATAATCTCATACTACTAATTAATCTAATGGCACTTGAAGCTTTAAACTCCCCCACCACCCCCCACACCCCTTTCAAGCTCGAAGACACCTCATTCGATCATTGGGTCAAGAAGAAGCGCTCCAAACGCCCTCGCCACGACCCCACCACCGCCACCGCCACCACCACCACCACCTCCGAGGAAGAGTATCTCGCTTTCTGCCTCCTCATGCTCGCCAAAGGCACCACCACTACAACAACCACCATCACCGCCTCCACCACCGCCGCCGCCGCCGCAACAACCACCGCTACACCGTCTCCACCGCCTCTAACCGCCGTTGATGACGTCAAGCTCCCTTACAAGTGCTCCGTTTGCGGGAAGGCTTTCGGGTCATACCAAGCTCTAGGAGGACACAAGGCAAGCCACCGTAAACCGGAGGACAAGCCATCCTCAATAACCGCCGCCGCCACTGTCACCGCCACCACCGCCTCCGTGTCCGGAACTAGCTCCGGCGGAGTGGGCAAGAGCAAGACCCACGAGTGCTCCATATGCCACAAGTGTTTTCCTACGGGGCAAGCCTTGGGGGGTCACAAACGGTGCCACTACGAAGGTAGTATCGGCGGCGGCGGAGGTGCCGGCGCCGGTGGCGGTGGAGGTGGGCCGACAAAGAGTGTAAGTGGGGTGACGGCTAACTCTGAAGGTGTAGGGTCAACTTTGACTGGGTCGTCGGCGGGGCAGCGTGACTTTGACCTGAACTTGCCCGCGCTGCCCGAGTTTTTGCCCGTTGACTTTTTCAAGATGAGGAAGCAGAGTCAAAGTATGGGGTTCGGTGGTGTGGATGAAGAAGTTGAAAGTCCTCATCCTTCTAAGAAGCCTCGCCTTGTGTTGACCACCACCACCCCTCAATAGAAAATTATTTATAAAAAAAAAAAAAAGTTTGATTAATTAGTTATTTTTAATTTATATTATATGGTTAAATTAGTGTGTTAAAATTTTAATCTTTGTATATAGTACTATACTATACCGTGATTGGAATTTGTAGGAATTGTAGTAGGTTGAATTTTACTGATAGGATTCAGTTAATACAAAATTCGATTGATTCTTTTAAAAAATGTTGTTTGATGGGAAAATGATTTACCATTGCTCTCATAATGATAATTTTTAGTTAAATTAGATTTATATTACAATGATTTATTAATTTTCATGCATAGATATAATTTTGATAACATTGAGCAGTATGATAGGCTTTGAGTCAGGTCTTACTGCAGATAAAGGATCCTTGCAAATGTGTGCAATGAGGTTCGAACCTATGACCTCACATTTAGCTTGGTTTTCACAAAATTTAACCAGCTAGTAATATTACAAGTATAAACTAATAAAAGAGTGAGAGATAGTTCAAGCGGTTAAAACTCGTATCATTCAACTTCCTTTTTAATTGTTATAATCTTTAATGCTAGTTTAGGACAAACATCTTTAATAAAATTAAATGTAAATGTAGGTGTTCTAAAGTTTATAAATGTAATATGTGTACTAATGCAAAGTTACACAAGTTTTCTTTTCCAGTAGGTAATACAAGACCAAGTGGCTTGTTTGATTTGATTCATATATATATAGACATTAGGTTAGGGTTGTAAATTTTTTTATATATTTAGTGAGATTAAAAACAATATTTATATATTATCAAAAATTAAAAATCATACATTAAAAAAGCAACAACAACAAAAATCTAATTTTATATTAATGTATAACTGTTTCTTAAAATTTAATTTGTATAGTTGAATTTATAAGAATATATATATTTTTTTAATTTGTAAGCCATAAGTATAAGTTATAGATTAAGATATAGCGGCATAAAAATTTTGGTGTACAAATAGATAGAATAAGATAAAGCAAGAAAACTTATTGTGCATGCTACAAATTACTTATTATTCAAGATGAGGACGCAGAAGAAGTTATAGATTAAGATATAGCGGCATAAGATATAGGGTTGTAGCATTAAATGGGGCTAAATAGGGTTAGGGTGTTAGTGTGGATTAATTATGTAGTGTTAAAATTGTTAATAATATAGTGTTACCTTAATATATAATGACAAATTATATATGATAAGTAATGGCAGTTTGGTAAATTTTGTGACTTTTTTGTACCATAAATAGAAAGTTATAAGTTTGTTCGTTGCCAGAATTTTGTTACGCCCAAATATGACAATTGTTGCCAGAATTATGTTACGGAGGGAGTAACTATTTTGCATGCTCATAGTAGAATTACTAGGAACGTCTTATTACACAATAAAATCAATAAAATGCAAGCTAAGCAACAAAGATTGTTAGCGATTTTCTCATGTATGTCAAATCTCACTATGACAAGAAGGCTAAAATAGTAAGGTTAGATAATGAAACATAGTTTCTTAAAGAACAATGTGTAACTTTGTTTGCTACGAAAGACATAGTTCATCAAAGGTGTATGGTTGGTGTTCCTTAACAAAATGGTAGAGTTGAGAGAAAGCATATGCATTTACTTGAGGTAGCTAGAGCCTTAAGATTTCATGCTTATTTGCCAAAGAGTTGAGATAATGTGTTTTAACTACAACCTAGCTAGGATGACAACAAAAGTCCTAGAAAACTCATTTCCAAGGCATGTTTTGGTAAAACACCAATATTTGGTTGTTTAAGTTATGTTGTTACTCATCTCTTATGTAAGTTTTAGATAAAAGTAGGCACTATGTTGAAACTTTAGGTTAAAGTATGTATAGAGCCTTTTTGGAATGTGCAAAAAGCCTCAGTACATAGGGGCACCAATTCAAAAGGGCTCAATTTTTTTCTTAATTTTTTCTAATAAAAAAAAAACAAAATAAGGTACACTTTGTGTAACTGTATGCATTGATGTTAGTTGTCGTTATTTTCACTCATTTTCATGCGTGATCTCAAATGCTTTCCTCAATAATCACGCATTAATATCATCCATATTTCTTGCTTAACCTCTCCCACTTGTACAACTTTCTAACCTCTTTAATTAAATATTTTCATCAATAAGAAGTATCTTTTATATTTACTAAAAATCAAACCAAATCATCAATTAACATTGATTCTTTGATTTATTGTTATTATTCATGACAAAATTTTAGGGTTTTTCCTACTAAAATAATTATCTATTTGGAAATTATTTATTTTTATCAATTTGAGTTTGTCATTCATTATCAATGGCAAAGATAATTAATTTCAATTTATCTTAATTATAGTTTATCAAATGGTTAATCTTTCGAGCAATTTAATTATTCCAATCATCTCCTTTCAATTCTCAATTGATACATATGGAGGAAGTGGTATATTTAATACAGTATTCAATCACCTCAATTTTGAAGTCAATTTCCAGTTGACAATCTTGAATCTAGATTTGGAGTAAGTAGTATTTTGATTTTGGGAAAAATCATATGAATAATCCCAACTATTGAAGGTCTTACAATATTAATCCCAACTACGGAGTATATGTTATTACACTATAATTTAAACTATGGGGTAATTTTATGATATTAGTCTATACTATACTAACTTTTGACCGGCTCTGATTTCCTTCATAGAAAGGGAGGAAGATATAGCTAAGTACAATAAATAGGGAAAGGGGAAAGATAACGAATACTTTTTGAATTTGTGACCGATTATAATAAGTTAACTAAGTCAATGGACTAATATCATAAAACAGCCCCCAAAACTTTCAACAATTGATTTTGCACGCATTTTAAGGAAGTGATTTGAGGGTGTAAACGAAAGAATTAGTCAAAATAATTTTAATACAAGCAAGAATGTGATTCTAAGCTACTAATTTTAAAATTATTTTGATTAATTCCTTCGTTTAGAACCTTAAACCACTTCCTCAAAATACGTGCAAAAACTAATTGTTGAAAGTTTTATGTTACGGAGGGAGGGAGTATATTTTTTGAGTTTTTTTTGTCCTACTATTAGGGCTTGTTTACTTCAGATTATATTCAGTTCAGTTCAGTTCATCTCTATTTAGTTCAATTAATACACTTCTATTCAGTTCAGTTCAGTTAAATTCAGTTCAGTTCATTTCATCTCTATTCATCTAATGTAAACGAGCCCTTAGTTGTTGTTTTTATTGTCCTATTGTTGCTGGTGTTATGTTTAGGCTAGGCTATGAAGATTTATGCATTCATCATTTTGTATTGTGATATCAACTTGAATGAAATGAAAGTATTTTAATTTGGTGTTGAAAGCATTCATCTCCCAATTTCTATTCTAATACTTAATAAGAGCCAATCTAATATGAAATATTGCTACTGCAATTTCATTTCTTAATAGCAGCCAATACATAGTTTATAAAAACATAAAGGAAAAATTCATATGAATAATCCAAACTATTGGACGTCTTCCAATATTAATTCCAACTATTAGTTATTATAGTATAATAATCTAAACTTTGGAGGTTGTTTTATGATATTAGTCCATTGACTTATTTAAGCTATTGTAATCGATCACTAATTCATAAAATATTTGTTATCTTTCCTCTTTCCCTATTTATTATACTTGAATATACCTCCATCCCTTTCTACAAAGGAAAACAGAGCCGGTCAAAATTTATTATGGACTAATATCATAAAACTACATACCCCCATAGTTTTGATTATAGTGTAATAACCTATAGTTGGGATTAATATTGGAAGACCTCCAATAGTTGGGATTATTCATATGAATTTTTCCAAAACATAATTGAGTAGGCCATTACAAAATACAAAACACATAGTTCATAAATGACTACATACCACAAACCAAATATACCAAAATAAGTAGCAAATTGATGAATACAAATTATACAACGAAAGCATGATTCAAATGATTAACATAGTTCAAAACTGACTAATAACCAAATACATAATTGTCGTACACAACGCACGCCTTGCTTGGTTGAAGACCTAATGGCAAGTTTCCGTCTAGTTGAAGTTACAATGGGTGGAATCACTAAAGGTTGCTTCTGTCTTGTTGAAGCTGAGATGGGTGTTTGTTGTGGAGCCAGTGAAGGTTGCTTCTGTCTTGTTGAAGCAGTGATGGGTGCTCTTTGTGGGACAACAAAAGCTTGATTAATATTTTACCTTATTTTAGCCATTATATTCGTCTTTCTATTATTATTTGAAAAGGGCTTTGTCATTTTACTTGATTATTTGTGTTTTTACAAATATAATTCCAAGTTACATTGTCAATTTTCATAAATTTTCATATTTCTAATTCGTATTCGTATTTCAAAAGTGACGTATTACGTACTCGTTTTACATCCGTTTTCGAACCCGTATTCATGTAACCTAGCTATTTTTGGTGAGAGGTAATGAAGGATTTAGGAACATTAAATAATGGGGTTATAATAAATTTTATTAGGGTGAAGTGAACATATTTTAAAGGGAAAAAATCATAAATTTTATAGGTAATTTTTTTTTTTCATATTTAATTGGGGTCAAAGGATCCCGGTTGATACTGTTGTATCCGCCAATGGTGAGAGTTGCGAAGAAAGAGAGAAACAAAAGAAGGAAAGGGTCGCATGGGAATGATTTAAAAAAAAGGAGAAAAAAAGAGAAGAAATTACTCTTTGGATTCCATAACATATACTACCTCCGTTTCTTATTGTTTGCAATGATGTGACATAAAGTAGAAAAGAAAAGTGTCAAATCGTTGCAAATAATAAGAAATGGAGGTAGTATTGAAATATGGTCACCAATGATTTTGTTTTTTTCTTATAAGCTAAAATTTATTTAAAGATCATCTTATTTATAAATAGTGTCAAAATCAAAATGTTTAAATACGTAAACTACCAGTATCAATTTTGTTTTGGGGGACACAATATAAAAAACCTCTAAACATTTCAGATCTTGCAATTTTGATGCATACCAATTTTACCACCCAAAGATGTCATGTAGTTAACAACAAACTTAGCTCTTCTCAGTTTCTCTATCTCAATTTCAACAAAGGGTTATTTATTAATTGAAAAGACTAATGTACCCTTTAGCAAAACCCTCAGCATCACACACCTTGGCTAGATGCATAGCCCAAAAACTCCCAAGAAGCAGCAGTTCCAACCCACATTCATCAAGGGCATTTCCGTCATTCACACAACATTCTTCAGCCATCATCAACAACAAGTTGACTCTCAACTCACTTCACTCTCCTTCTTCCCACTATCACCACCACCATCATCATTGTAGGTGTTTATGTGTTAAAGGGGATCAACAATTTATCAATCCAATTAAAATGGCTTTGGATTCAGAAACACCCCAACCCCAAGATGCTAGGATTTCAAAGATCGCTTCTTCTATTCGAGTGATTCCAAATTTCCCTAAACCTGGTATGATCTCTTTTTGATTCTGGGGTTTTCCCATTTTTTTGGGTTTGTTTTTGTTTTTGTTTTGGTTGAATGAAAATTGTTGTTTATGTTTGGTTGTTTTTGTTTTGGTGGGTTTTAGGGGTTATGTTTCAGGATATTACTACTATGCTTTTGGATCCAAAAGCTTTCAAGGACACCATTGATTTGTTTGTTGAAAGATACAAGGACAAAGATATCTCTGTTGTTGCAGGTAATTGAAGTTTTGTTTTTTCATTTTCATGGATTCCATTGATTTGTTTGCCATTATTATATACCTGTGTTTCTTTTTAAAGGTGAGGATTAGACATTTTTTTTCCTTTACTTTATGTCAAATCGCTGCAATTAAAAAGAATTGGAGGTAGTTGTGTTTTGCCTTTTGCTCTGTACTGCTTTCTCCCTCGTGTTATTGTTTCAATGAGAACAATGGAGGATTGAATATGTAGCTTGGTATAATTACAAAAAGTTGATAAATTTGCAGAATTTGATACTGTTATGATGTAGAAAAGCTCATCAAAATCTGCAATGGTTCCCTCAGTTCCTTAAGGTGCTAGTTGTTTGGTGTAGCTATGGAAACTAATGTGAGTAAGAAATAAAAAAGTGTTTGCTTGGGGTTTATTTAGGAAAAGGTAAGAGCAAATGTTGTAAGTGAGGTTTGTGACAGTAGAAGTAGGATAGTATGTGTTGCAATTAGGGTAGGACAAAGTATAATGGTGAAAAGGAGTTTGCCAAAATATGAAAAAGAATTAAAAGTAGAATAGAAAGGAATGACCAAAATTGCAAAGTATGTGGTACGTGTAGGAAAGGAGGGACTTAGGCAGTATAACTACTGTTTGAAACTTATTCTCTGCTTCTGTAAATTCATCTCAATCTATCACTTGCTACTGCCTGCTTTGAATTGATAAGCATTGGATTTGTGGGCGGTGTATAAAGCTCCTAGTTTGTCATTATTTGAGGAATATATATGCACATTTAACCTTTACTAAACAATTCCCACATATAGTTTTTAACTTTTTGGCTTATGTTGATGTTGATAATTGAGAAAGAATTTCGAAAGGTTGTTACAGTTAGCTTTGATAGTGGTATTGAAATAGTTCAAGAGATGCGCTTTGAATTGATAAGCATTGGGTTTGTGGGCAGTGTATCAAACTCCTAGTTTGTCATTATTTGAGGAATATATAGACACATTTAGCCTTTACTAAACAATTCCCACATATAGTTATTACCTTTTTGTCTTATGTTTATAATTGAGAAGCGATTTCGAAAGGTTGTAACAATTAGCTTTGATAGTCTTATTGAAATAGTTCAAGAGATGTGCTGTAGTATGTTCTCTACAAAAGGGATCATATGTCTAAGAAGTAATAACTTTGGTTGAGGCTCTACAACGTGTTTTGGTTGAATAGAAAGCAATTAGCTAGAACTTTACAAATTCATGCAAATCTCCAATAATGTTTGAGGTATATATTTTCTCATTAATACCTAACTCATCGATAAATTTACTAGTTTAGTGCTTTCTTGGAAAACTCTGTGAAGGTTTGAGCATAATTTGTATATTATTCACGTTTGAAGATTATGGAATGTTTATGTTATGCGGTTTACATATCTTATAATAAAATTGCTCCTAAAGCAAAGAATTGTGATTTCCTTATGATCAAAAGGGATATCAACTATATGATTAGAAGCTAAGAAGGTCATTTTGAGCAAGGATTTGAACTTTAAAGAAGAAAATTTTGCTTTCCATTTATCTACACCTCCTCATACACCTTCACGGCTCCACCTATGGTTCCTTTAGTTAACACTGCCTTTCCTTTAGTTAATACTTCCTTATGTCCCATTCCTAGTCCGGAATTTGATTTGAATCTAGTCTTATAATTCCGTAGCAGATTCTTCTTACTCCATCTCCTACCACTACTTCCTTTAAATTTTCTCCTGTTGTTTCCTTAAAACTTCAAAAACAATACGATTTTCACGGCTATTTTTACTTCTCAGTCTTTTCACTAATTCCTACAAAATTTTTTACTCCTGATAGTTCTCATTTTTTTTCTCTCTCCTCCAAAGCTCCCACGTAACCATATAGATATAGAGATCTGTGTAATTACCGAAAAAATTTCATGTTTATATTGTTCAAAAACTGCAGCAAATTGCTTTTTAAACCTTTGTTATTTTCAGTGTTTCAATTGAATTAGGCTTAGCTTTTAGGCATTCCATTTATAAAGCTTCCATGGCCAATGTTTTGGCAATTAATAAAACCAACTTCTTATTCTCAAGTTAAGGATAATCCTATATGGGTTGAAGTTGTAAAAGTAAGATTGAGTCTTTGAACAAACTAAAACTTGGGATCGTACTACTTTAGTACCTTACCCCAGGTAAAAAGTCCACTAACTTGAATTTCCCATAAACATATATAACACATTTTTCATTTCCTTGATATCAATATCACTTGTAGGCAAGATTGGAAAACTCAAATTCAAATCTATGTAGCTTGCACGTTGAGAGCTCACAGGTTTTGTGGAAGCCATGATCTTTCATAAGTCTATCATAAGTGTTACTTCCTTTGTTCCTTATTGTTTGCACCACCTAATGTTTTAGGTTATAATGTTTTAGTTGATTTGTATATGTGTTTGTGTGTGTGTGTGTGTGTGTATATATGTGTGTACATTTGTTCTTTAAAAGAAGCTCTAAGTGGGATAACTTTCTATAATTTTAATTAATTCATAATTGAAGATATTAATGGTCGAAGCTTGTGATAAAGGAAATGGAACAAACAACTAGGGACATATAATGGACTCACAACCTGCTGGCAATTTCACAGTAAAATAGCAGAATAAAAATAGGGACAGCCAAAATGAAGGTATTTGATTGATGGGAAAGAATGGATACAAAAGCAACTTTAGGATGCTAATCTCTCTAGTGGCTTTAGGTCACAACTCTCTAAAGTTTCCTCACAAATTTCTGCCTAAAAAACATTACATTCTTTCTCTCTTCTTATATATACAAACTACTACCCTCAGCCTACAAAGTATCCTCTGCTGCTATTCTCAGAATTCTGCTGCTTTCCTTGTCTGTAGTGTGGTAGTGGGTGATGTTGTTGTAGTGGGTTGGTGTACTAGGTTGTCTCCCTTGCTGACTAGACTTGTCTTTTTCATTGCATATGTCTGAATTATCTTTGGCTTGTATGGCTCCATTACACAAGACAAAATACTAGCTAAAAAGGACATATATAAAACAAGTACAACAAAATAAAAGCAATAAAATTCTTAAAAACTAACTCTAATTACTTGGTGCATTACAGGACAACTTAATTACGCTTTTCTTTCTTTCTTTTTTTTTTTGGTATCATTGTTGAGGTACTTGCTTCAAGCCAAAAAAAAGTCTTCTTTTGGTGACATACAAGCTTCTCATCCGCGTTAGCTTTAAAACCTTAGTACTGTTTCAAACTATCAATTACTTGGACTTTGCCATATGATTGGTGAATGCAACCTAAAAAATCCTTATGATATATAGACAAAGTTGTAATTTTTTCTGATGTTGTGTCTTAGATGATTGATGAGACTGCATACTTTTACTAATTTTATTGCTTATGGAATACATGGCAAACTTATTTTCGAAGTCTTATGTGTTATGTCCAACTTGTTAATATCCATTTCTTATATGGCTTTGCTTTTTGTTATATGGCTTTGCTTTATATCATTTATGTGGTTTTGTATGTTTGGTCCCATATTACTTTTTGTAATTGCCTTTTATGTGACTTTTACGTGTATCATGATTTTGCTGACTTCTATTCAACATTTTCTATCATTGATAAGCTATTTTAACTATTACAGGGGTTGAGGCAAGAGGCTTCATATTTGGTCCTCCCATTGCATTGGCCATTGGTGCAAAATTTGTACCAATGAGGAAGCCAGGAAAATTACCTGGTATGGTCTGGAAACCTTGCCTCTATGTTAGCTGTTGGAAATAGCTGTTCTTAAGTAATATTTTTGTAGATAGCTTTGATTAGCAGCTAGCGAATCTTTTGAGTTTATGTTATTAATTCTAGTCACATGATTATTGATTCTTTCTGTAACCTTTGAACAACTTTTATTTCTTATTGCATTATAGAGAAAGGTTGTTGTGTGTAATGAATCTTCCAATAAGGCCCCTTTCTAAATAACTGAAGTACTATGATGTTTACCAATTTATTCATAAATGTCATAGAGAAAATAATTTTTGATTGAGGATGGTTTGAAGGAGATATGGAGGAGATTTTTCTATAAATCCATTGTTTAACGATAGCATCAATGCGTTTCCATAATGAATTGTCAATAGTGGAAGGACGAGGCATAGTAGGATCAACATGGTCAAGAGCATTGTATGCTCAGGCAGTAACTTGGAAGAGTTCGATCCAGGATGAATATTGAGGATTTTGCAGGTCCAACGTTATCGGGATTAAATTGCAGATGTTTGATACTGTGAGAGCAGGATGGGAGGAATTTGATGGTGGTGAAGGCGTTGTGGGAGGAGTGCTGCTGTATTTTTTTTGCTTCTTATTTTATTTTACTTTATTGTTTTCCCTTCTTTTGGTCTCTGAAAGCTAAATTCTTTGTTGCTTCTCTCTTCAATTACTAGAAAATTTGTACTATTCATTTAACTGCCATGAGACATTATTAGAAAAAAAACAAGTTCTAACAAGTTTAGGTCACAATTACAAATAGGTTTAAGTTCGTTCATGATAAGTTTACTTTAGATTAGTTTCACTAAATTTAAAATTAAGTCTTGATAAATCATATTCAGTTGAATAGTAAAACAGAGCGGGGACACTGGGAGGGTGGGCCTTGTCTTTATAGGCTTTTGCATACATGGGAATGCCGGAATGGCGCTTGGGGCTAGTAATACCGATGCAAATACTTCATTGTGATTTCATAGCTTTCTCATCTCAAAGCATCCTTATGCTTAGGGTGTGTTTGGTTGGGGGTATAAATCAAAGGGTATGGGAATCAATTGCCCCCATTCCCTTGATTGTGTTTGTTAGGCCACTTTTGTCATTCTCATTCCCTTCCCCATTCCCCTATTCTAACACTTTCCCAAACCCAACCCCCCTATCTTTTGGATTCCCTTTCCCCACCCTCCACCCAACTACCACACAACCACCCCACAAACCACCCTTGCATCAAAATTAACCCACCCACATCCCCTCCCCCACCCCTCGCCGGTGCCACCCCACCCATGAACCCCAGCCCCACCCACAAAACCCTAACCACCAAAAAAACCCACGAAACCCCCCCTCCACCTCCCCCCTACCCCTCTCTAACCCTGTTCCCAGCCAGTCCCACCCACGAACCCCAGCCAGCCTCACCATGAAACCTTAACCACCCAAAAACCCACCCTCGCCCACCCTTGCACCTCCTCGTACCAACCCCACCAAGGGCACCAACGAAACGATTTAGGCTTTATTTTGTTTTGGGTGGTTAGGGTTTTGTAGGTGGTTGAGGGAGTTTGGGGGTGTTGTGAGGGTGCGCCGACGAGGTTAGGGGTGGTTTCGGTGGTGGTGGCATGTGGTTTGGGTTGGGTTGGTGGTGTGGTATGGTGGTGGTAGTGTGGTGGTGGTGTGGCTCCTACAAAACACATTCCTTTTTTAAACAAACAATTACCTAAATCTAAAACTTTTTACTTTCCATTCTCCCTTGTTCCCATTCCTAAAGTGATTCTCTTTACCCTTTGATTACCAAACGGCCCCTTAATACTTAGCTTGATGATTGATGATGTCAGCAGTTGCAAACATGACAACATGAATTCTCACACGATGCTCACTAGTCAGTATGGACTTGATTGGATCTAGGTAGCACCATCATTATTTGTTGGCTTTGTAGAGACTGGAAAGTTTGTATAGGAGAATCTACAAAGAAAATTTGAGTGGGAGAATGGGGGGAACAAGTTTTGTGACAGCACTACTGGAGTAATATTTCTTGCTGGCGTACACTGTTTTGTCATTCCTTACAAGTTACAACCTAATTCGTAGTTTATTCAACCTCCTTATGGAAGGGGAAACTAGCATGCAAAGTAGCTTTGAGACAGGAATAGGATAGCAAGGCTTCTTGATTCTAGGATGGCTACAGAATACACATATTGGGGATTCACCATATAGAAGTGTGATTTTGGGGTTTGATGTGTAACTGAGCCTATGAAGGGGAGATCATGGTATGGCTCTACCTACCTACTAGTGTGTCAAACACCCACATATTCCAATATTGCTTGATATGAGTTGGAAAATCATTACTACATGTGAGGTTGGTCTTTACCCCTCTAGGGTGTCAGTAGCATAGTGTCATGGTGCTGTAATAGATGACTGCTAAGCCTAAGTGGGGTATCTGTATTTCGCGCTACTTGACATTTTTACAATTGGAACAAGTCTACTTCCCAACTACCACCATATTTCTACACCAGATACATAACACTAATTCTATATATTCTAGAAAGATCTCACAAACTCACTTTGAGACTCATGCGAATAGATGAAGTACATTACTGTATAAATTCATGGGGTTAAGCTTAAACTTCTTTAAGGGGTAAGTACTGCTTAGCCGATAATTATATGATGTAGTGGCATGCTGTTGTCCAGTGTGGAAGGAGACAACCTGAGATAGTTGGCTAAACATATCATCTATGAATCTCAAGTATCTTTGATGAAGTACGTTACTGTATAAATACATGGAGTTTGACCACATGCTTCCTACTGATTTTAATCGTGTTCTTTTTTCTGTTATATTTAAGGTTATCTCTTGGAAAATTAGGCAAAGAACTGCACTTTGCAGGCTGGAATCATGTCGATTAAGATTCTTTCCATGTTATTCTGTACAGGTTTCTAACCACGGAATGTTATATATATCAGGGGATGTTATTTCAGAAGAATACTCATTGGAGTATGGAACAGACAAAATGGAAATGCATGTCGGTGCTGTAGAAGCAGGAGAACGTGCCATAGTCATAGACGATCTCATAGCCACTGGAGGGACCTTATCAGCTGCAATTAAGCTGCTTGGTAAAACTTTGAAAATTCAGTCATGTCAATTCACCACGGCTCTGTTCTTTTGGACTTAACTCCATGTTATCTTCAGTTTAGCTCAGCTCTTGTTGATTCTAGGATTCAGTTTAAGTTCATTATGGGCTGGCTGTTGCTAAATATTAAGTGGATTTTAGTGTAAACTGTAAACTGTAAATTACATAGATAAAAAGTGATGTTGTACTCTTTTCAACATTATACTTGAAATCATATTATTAGGTCATTAGGTTTACTAACCTTAGCTATACCTATCTGCTTAATCTTATGTGCTATTTGAATTGCAGAGCGTGTTGGAGTGCATGTTGTGGAGTCTGCCTGTTTGATAGAGTTGCCAGAGCTCAAGGTATGGCCATGCTGTCAATAGGGCAATAGCTATTGACATGTAAATGGATGTATAAAATTGTTAACTATTGATTTTTATTTATTTATTTTTCAAATTGAGACTACCTTAGCTTTACATATATGAGTATTTAAATTATTAGGGATCTTTTTAATTAATATTAAATACAATCAAAGAAAATATTAATTTTAAATAGGTATATAAATACATGCGCCTCGCCTACAAAAGACACTCGTCTTCACCGTACACCTCATACCTAGGCTCCAATGACTATTTGCGCCTTTTAAAACCAAGTATACAATAGTTTTAGTTTCCCCAAACCATGTAAATAATTTTGGGTGATTAACCTGTTGTGAACAATATGCATGTTGTACAAAAGTTTACTGGAAAGTCTCTCTTTCAAATCATGTACTTCTACCGTAACCAAATAATTGCAACAAACTATTTTTTTTAAGACTCATAATTATTTAGAAAGTTGTCCCATCAGACTGTGAGACAGTCTGTCTATAGGAGATTTGCTAATTCTTCATGAATTTGTGATTCCTTTTTCGACGTATGCTTTTCTTAAGTGTGACCTCTAAGGCTCTAACAAGAACATGAGGTTCTAAGATTTATTGCAAATGTGTTTTTGTGCAGGGCCGAGAACGGCTAGGCGACAACCCTTTGTTCGTTCTTATCAAATCAGCTTGATGAAGAGCGGCTAGGCAGCTTCCTGACTTAACGGTGTACTAGTGAGTTGAGAAAGAGGTTTGATTTGCCATTTTATCGGCTAATTCCGCTACCCTCTTATTCTTGAAATCTTATTTGATACCCCAATTGCCTAATAAAGAGTTGGGTGGTTTGCTCTAGATGATAATGAAATGTAAAATCATATGCCTTCCTTTTTATGCTATAAGATGACCAGATTTTCTGTACTATAGGGAATATGTCTCTGTTGACATTGATTGTAAAATTGGAATTCATTGAATTCTGTATTAAGCATTAGGGTTCCACCCATGCTTTTTGAGGAATATTACAAACTTGCTTTCAAACTGTCGAAATAATTGCGTGTGCGCCCTTGAACTGTTTATTTTTTCGACGGAAATTGATAAATTATATCTTATGTGATCGGGCCTTGGAGGCTTGTAAAGTTGCATATATGGGTGATAACGAGCGTAGTTGAGTTTAAGATTAGGGGTTGCTTGAATATTTGGGGTTGGTTTGGCTTGGTTTACTTGCACATTTTACGGCTTTCTGAGCTCTAATATTTCCGACCTAACCTGGCTTGTGATATTGATGAGCTCAAATAGCTCGAGCCAAAGTCTAGAGATCCAACTACCAACATAACTCAAACACGGCACAAAATTAGCTGGCTTGAACAGATTTTCAATCCTTGTCAAACAAGTGGGATTATATATCATGGGAAGGTTCATGTAATAAATTAGTTTGGTTAGAGTTAATTTTTAAATGGGGACTTGATAAAATAATGTGTATTTTCTTGACTAATAATCCATAATCAATCATTATAATTTTTTTAATAATCTTTTACTTTGTATTTTTTTTTTAAAATAAAAAATATTAAGATATTTGTTGTGTAGATTTATGTGTATGAGAATATGTAATAGACAAATCAAGGTATTTTGATAAACATTTTCCGTCAAAATTTTACTTTTTAATGCACGACAAGTACAATAATAGGTCAAATGGAAGGAAAATATTTTCTGTCACAATTGAAGTAATTGGTTTTCATTCAACCAAACAATAAAAAAACACATAAAATAGAAAATCATTTTGCATGCAACCAAACAACGTAATACCTTTGTGAAAATGAACTTTTCAATGTAAAAGGTTTTTCATAAAAAATTATATTTATCCGAGAATGTTTTACACTTACAAAACGAACCATTAGTAATCAAATGCCGAGCTTGTTTGTCTTTAATATTAAATTTATACAAAAAGCACGATAAAGATCGCAGAGAAATCAAAAATAAGATTATAAGAACAAAAAGAATCCACGTTGTTCACTAACAATTGAAAATAGACTCATTTCTTCTTTATTTATATGTTCATCATCTGTGTTATTTTTTTCTCAATAAAATAGATATATTTCGAAGATAGAAAATTAAATATCTAAAGAAGGGAAACTTAATAAAACATAGAAAATAAAACATCGAAGTTAGAAAGTGATGGGGCAAAATGCACCCATTAGTTATTGGGCCAGCCACATACAAAGCTAAGGCCCAATCCAGCCATCAACGAATGAAAGAGGCACACCACAAGGAAAGCCCACAAAAAGGATCAGGCCCAAGTACAAGATAAAGCCCGTACAGGGGACCTGGCCACCTAAATCCACGCTCAAGCACCTACCTGGTCAAGATCATATCTACCAGGTCCTGAGAACAACAACCTGGTCCAGGTCCAACCTACCAGGTCAAAGGAACGCCTACCAGGTCCAGGGTTACTGACCAGGTCCAGTCCAGCCTACCAGGTCCAGTTCAACCTACCAGGGGCAGTTTTCCTCTTATATTCTCAAGGTATTATAAATACCCCCTAGCCATGCACATGCAAAGGTATCCAAAAAATATCAAACACACCTCAAACTTCTCCCTCACTTTCTCTCTCTACATTGTTATACTCTTACACCTAACTGACTTGAGCGTCGGAGAGTCTTTCCCCGGAACACCTCCGCGGGTAGCTCACGCTTGTTCTTTGTGCAGATCAACGAGCACACTACGTGGAATCTGGACTAGCTCTCAAGCCCATAAACACATTTACATTGTTGTGACCCAAAAATCACCTCAACAATTTGTCGCTAGAAGGAGGGTACGAGTGCCATATTCAGTTCATTTTCCACCTCCAAACACCTTTGAATCATGCCTCAACACGGTGACTCCGGTGACCATCCGAGAAAGCAACCACAACGCTCAAACCAGAAGAAAAACGGTAGTGTTCACACACCCAAGGTGGCACGAAGTAACCGCAGTGCAAATGCGCCCACACGGTGACTCAGGAGGAAACGGAAGAAAGTGAGCCCAGTGCGAGCAAACGATCGGAGGATGAGGATGAGTCTTCAGACGAGGACTACTCAGCATCCCCGTCACGACCATCCTCCTCCGTCGGCACGAAAAGGCCATCCACTTCGAAGGCTTCATCCAAGGACGACCCAAAACCACTTAGCGTGCGTAGAAAGCTAAGCTATTCACGGGGGTTGGGTAGTCAAAGGGTCTCAACCAACAAGCATAGACCCACTCCACCTACATCTCTACCAGGGGAGTGGGAAGAAAGCGAATGGGATACGACGAGAGAAGTAAGAGACCACCCAAGTTGGTTCTCGACCTCAAATAAAACAAGGGTGCTGGGCAATACTGTCCAAGTAACCCATGAGGTGGCAAGAAGACCACCAACTGCTCGAGAGACGAAGCACCGTCATCAGCGGTCTCCGTCGCCTCGTATCACTGTCCGGGAGGAAGCTAACACGGGGTCTTCCTACCGGACCACAGTGTACGATAGGCTAGGCGTGAGAACGCCTGTACATCAAAGGCTGGGGGCACCGCCCTCCATCCAGGACAGGTTGGGAGAGCCAAGATCTGTCAGGGATAGGCTGGGCCAAACCTCTACAGCTAGATCAGGTCCGGAGCCTACCCAACATGGGACTCCAGGGCCATCTGCAAGTCTTCGAGCAGGACGGCCACCAAGGCCAGAAGTAAGAACCCCCACGAAGTCACCCTTCCATGCCTCAGTGATATTCGAACCTTCTCAAAGGGTGAAGTTACCTGGTCATATCAAATATGACGGGACAGGGGATCCCAACGACCACATTCAACTCTATGAAGGTCATATGTACTTGGGCCCCTACACAGACGCTACCTGGTGCAAATACTTCCCCACCACCTTGACAGGCCTGGCCCAATCCTACTCAGTAAGTCTGCCACCAGGTACCATCTACAACTTCACCCAACTTACTGAGCAGTTCACTGGCCATTTCATCAGTGGACGAAGAAGAGAAAAGAGCTCGATGGAGCTCATGAGTGTCAAGCAGAGCAGAGAGGAAAACCTGCGGGAATACTTGGCAAGATTTAGCAGGGAGGCCATTGCTGTGTCTCCCCTCAAACCGGACATAGTAATGATGGCCTTGAAACATGGCCTGCAACCAGGGTCCTACAGGGATCAACTGCTCAGGGAAAATGTCTCCACCCTCACGGAGGCAATGCAAGAGTCCGATAAGTTCATCAGGACAGAGGAGTTCAACAAAGCTTTAAGAGCTCCCCCTGGTGAGAAAAGAGGACAGCAAGAAAAGAAAGGAGACAAGGGGAAAAAGGAGAAAAGGGACCCAAGGAAACGTGATTTTCCAACCTTTGACTCCTACACCCCCCTGACTGTGTCTGTGGCAGAGATCTATGCTGCCCACAAGAATGAAGACAAGTGGCAAAGGCCACCACCCATGAAAACAACTGGTCGAGAGAGTGACCTGTATTGTGATTTCCACGACTGGTCATGCTACAGAAAAGTGCAGGACCCTACGCGACAATATTGAAGACCTGATTAATAGAGGGTACTTCAAACAATACAAAGACTGGAAGGCTGCCCGAGAAAAAGGTGGCCCTGCTCACGAGAAAAAATGTGACTAGGAGCCACAAAAGAAGAAGGCCCCAAAGACACCCTATAACATCATTGCGGTTATCTTTGGAGACCAACCTTCCAGTAGCTTGTTGCGGGCAGACCTGCGAGCAATGGGATCAGGCAGGTCATACTCAGTCAGAGACTTGCCAAACACCAGGCCCTCAGTGCTGCCCACCATCTCATTCGGGCCAGGGGACTGTGAGGGAGTATCCTATCCCCATAACGACCCCCTGATCTGCTCAGTTCAAATTTCTCACAGCCTGATGAGAAGAGCCCTGATTGATGGAGGCAGCTCCATCAACATTCTATATGCGGAGTGTTTCCACAAGATGGGCCTAAAGGACAACATGTTGGTCCCCTCTCCTGGACCGATATCAGGCTTCATGGGCGAATCAATAGTGCCCAGGGGAGAAATCAACCTACCTGTCAAGCTGGGACAGGAGGATTCTAAAAGAATCTGCATGGTGAGATTCCATGTGATAGATGCACCTTCACCATACAACACCATTCTGGGCAGGACTTTCATGGATCAATTCGAAGGTGTAGCATCCACTTTCCACCTATGCTTCAAGTATGTGACTGATGCTGGGGGGTAGCCACCCTTAGGGGATCTCAAGAGGCTGCCATAAGCTGTAACCTGACCCAAATCAGGCAATCTATGTGACGACCCGACTCGCTTAGATCGGCGCGGAAGAAACCGACGATTCGAATAGTCATAACTACAACTCAAAATACTTAAGAATTAAAACTAATTCCTCAAATTATTATCATTAAACTCCAAAAGTACAAATACCCACATGTTTGTACATTACTAAACCAAAAAGTCAAACTAAAAGCACTAAAATACGAGTAACTCCAACCACACGTCAGAGTCCAAAACCAACATATGATAGTCCATACATCAGTCCAAAACTATCTAAAAACAATAACAATAGAAAATACAACAAAGCATAAAAACGCCGCTCGCCCAACCCAAAGCTAAGCAAGAACTTCGTCATCAGAATTACCTGTAAAACAAACAACAGTCCACCATCAGTGGCGAGTAACAAAACTGACTCACCCTAATGGGAATACACATGAACATAGCACAAATCAAATAATCAACCAATAATCCAAAATAAGCGAGAAACATCCAAATCCTGAACTCGACTCAAACATCCTAACCAAACTATCTTTGGCGCAATCATTCATATACTAGACCGGACTATGCTCGTACGAACGCATCTTACGCGATCGAACTTTCTACTATGCTAGGATTGAGAATCTTACTCCCAACCCCATGAAACCAATCTTACTGGAAATTCATGTCCTGTGAAACCAATCTTACTGGAAATCCACATCAAAAGATAACATAGTAAGACTCCAACTATCCCAATACCGCGGATGGAATAGGGGCAACGTCTTAACCCAAAAACAAAGAATCTTACTCAATGTCTTAGGCGTCTAGCAACGAAATCAAGCTAATCTTTAATTAAATCTCTTTAAAACTCAATCATTTTAATCATAACATAATTAAATTCAAGAATTTCCTTTGCGCCTTGATTCTCGAAAATAATCAGTTAAATCACGAAGTTATTCTCAAGATTGCCTTTGCGCCTTGATCTTGAGTCTAACCAACATTAATCCATCATTTTTAATCCATTCTTTAACTAACTTTAACTCAATCTTTAACTTTCTTTATCAATTTAACCACATTCTTTAATTCCCAAGATTCAACCAAGAACCCATCAAGACTCAACAAGAATTCAACAAGAACTCAAAGAACTTAACAAGAACCCATAAAGAACTCATTCAAGATTCAAGAACTTCAATCAAGAACTCAATCAAGATTCAAGAACTTCAATCAAGAACTCATCCAACATTCAAACACCACACGCATAACCTCAACTAGTTACTCGAAAATTACCAACTTATTCTTATCCAAAATTCATCAAACTTTAACACATTCATCATGATCATAAAACAACATATTCAATCATAAAATATCATCCAAACATCATTAAAACAACATAAAAATCAGATTAGATACCAAACACATATCATGATCAAAACTCCACAAATAAACCAATAAATACATTTAATCTATACTATAATCATAGTATACCAACTAAGTTGAGAAAGTATGTTACCTTATTGAAGATATACACACAAAAACAACACAAGAAGCTGCCCGGAAAGTCGATCCACACGACCACACAACACGACACTCACACGGCCTCACACGGTTGCACCACCTCTGCTGCACGGCTGTCCACACGGCCACGAGCACGACCACCACAACACGACCACCACGTGTACACGATCACTGCAGCACGACCTCTCACACGAGCCACCACACGACTTCACTCGAACACCCACACGTTCAACCCACACGAACAAAAACCCAAAGCCAACCCGAACTAGCAATCTTGATTGGAATTATGGAAATTTAATGAAGGTTTAATCACTAAAAGATCAATGGAGGATTAATCTTTAAGTTTGGGTTTAGAAAGATGGATGCACAAATTGATGGTGATTCTAGCCAAAAATGGCGTGAAGCAAGAGGGCAAATGGGAGGGAGTTTTGTGTTTAAAACTTGTGATGGCAAGAGCTTAGGATAGCAATTGTGTTTTAAATGGCAAAAATGAGCAAAGGCCTTACTAACTCCTCTATAAATAGAGATTAGTGAAGGTGTGAACATGAAGCAAGTGGCAAAATTTGCCATCCAACTAAGAGAAAAACCGGCCAAAGGGAAAAATGGGCCTAAATTGGGCTTTCGTGATCAATTGGGCTAATTTACATAAATTACATGATTAATTATGCATAAATCAATTTAGCCCAAAATATTAAATAATTAATTAGAAAATCAAATAATAAAAATTCTAATTAATTAAATAATAATTAACATAAATAATAAAAACTGCAAATAAAATAATTCGAATTAAATCGGAATTATTCACATAAAATAAAATAAAAATAAATAGTTCAAAAATAAATTCGAACTATACATATCATCACATAAATACACATAAATCAAGGCAGAAAATATCATGAAAATCAGGGTCGTTACAATCTAGGCCTGAGGAGGTGGCCAGGACCAGAAGGTTGGCTCAGGAACTATTTGAGCTAGCTAAAAACAACCCCAACAAAGTTCGCCTAACAGGGGAAGAGCAGCCCCAACCAAACAAAATTTTCACCACCAGTCACGATACTCCCAGCACATCAATGGAGATAGAACCGCACCTGGACCCAGAGGCCAGACCAACTGAAGAGCAAGTCAAGGACCAGGCCATCCAACCTGGTCAAGCAACAGAAGAAATTCAGTTGGAGGAGGGGGCAGGTAAAACTGTCATTATAGGGACAGAGATGAACAGAGAGGAGATGTGTAATCTGATCACCCTGCTCAGAACAAACTGTGATATCTTTGCCTATGAGGCGAGTGATATGCGTGGTATAGACCCTGGTCTCATCTCCCACCATCTGAGTGTCTTGCCAGAGGCAAAGCCCATCAAGCAAAAAAGGAGGAACTTCTCTGCTGAGAAGAACAAGATTGTCGAGGCAGAGGTTAACAAGCTGATCAAGGCAGGCTTCATTGAGCCCTGCGCCTACCCTGAATGGCTGGCCAATGTGGTCATGGTCAAGAAGTCCAATGGAACATGGAGAATGTGTGTAGACTTCATAAACCTGAACAGGGCCTGCCCCAAAGATGTCTATCCTTTGCCAAGGATAGACCAGCTAGTAGACTCAACCAGTGGACATGCTATGCTGAGCTTCATGGACGCCTATTCTAGGTACCACCAAATTTTCATGCACCCTGCAGACAAACACAAGACGGCTTTCATCACCAGCTGTGGAGTGTTCAATTATGTCATGATGCTGTTTGGCCTGAAAAATGCAGGGGCAACATATCAAAGAATGGTGGACAGGGTCTTCAAAGACCAAAGAGGCAGGAACCTTGAAGTGTACGTGGATGACTCCATCGTCAAAAGTGTACATGCAGCTGATCATGTCAAGGATCTTCAAGAAACCTTTGCCAACCTGAGAAAGCACAATGTGAAATTGAACCCCAAAAAATGTGTATTTGGGGTCAGATCAGGCAAGTTCTTGGGATTCCTGGTGAGTCAGCGAGGAATTGATGCAAATCCAGATAAAGTAAAAGCAGCCCTGGACCTGCCAGAGCCCAAATCAGTCAAAGACATTCAAAGGCTGACTGGACGAATGGCAGCCCTGTCCAGGTTCATCGCCAAATCCTCGGAGAAAACCCAACCCTTCTTCAAAGTCCTCAAAGGCAACAAGCAATTCGCCTGGGGTGAAGAACAGCAAGAGGCCTTCAAGCAATTGAAGAGCCACCTTACAAAACTTCCTACCTTGGCCAGGCCTGTACCAGGTGAAGTCCTATACCTATACATAGCCGTATGCCAAGCAGCTGTCAGTACAGTGCTCCTTCGAGAAGAAGGAAAATCCAGCAACCAATCTACTTTGTGAGTCATGCCCTGGTCTCAGCTGAGATCAGGTACCCCCTGATCGAGAAAGCAGCTTATGCAGTGGTCCTAGCAACAAGAAGACTCAGGCCCTACTTCGATGCTCATGAAGTAGTGGTCCTCTCAGACATGCCCTTAGAGAAGTCACTGGAAAAGCTGGACAGGTCAGGGCGAATATCAAAATGGGCCTTGGAATTGACTGCCTTTGGTATCAAGTTCTAACCACAGCATGCCATCAAAGCACAGGCCCTGGCTGACTTCCTTGCTGGATGCTCCTATCATGAGGAGACAATAGAAGCCCCTGGTCCATGGATTGTTTACTCAGATGGCTCATCTCAACAACAAGGATCAGGGGCAGGGGTAGTCATGATCTCACCAGAAGGAGACGTGATTGAGTATGCTCTAAGATTTCAGTTCACTGCTACAAACAATGAAGCAGAGTATGAAGCAGCCCTAGTAGGTCTTCAACTGTGCTCCACAATGAAAGCCACCAAGGTCCACCTCTTTACAGATTCACAGCTGGTTGCCAATCATTTCAATGGAGTATACGAAGCAAGGGAACCAGCCCTGATCGAATATCTGAAAGTGATGAAAGACCGGTCCTCCAAGCTAGAGGAGTTTGTGGTACAGCTGATCCCTAGGGAAGAAAATGTGCAAGCTGATGCACTGGCAAAGCTGGCCAGCTTTACTCTTCAGGAGCTGACCAGGAAGGTTTTCATGGAGATCTTGCCCACGAAGTCAATAGAGCAAACAAAGGAGTACACCTGCCAGGTGGACTCATCAGTAAACTGGATGAGTGAAATCATCCTCTTCAAAACAACAGGCCAGCTCCCAACTGAAAGGAGCCAGGCCAGAAAAATCAAAAGAAAAGCTACCAGGTATACCCTGGTCGATGGAGAGTTGTACAAAAAATCATTCACAGACCAGCCCCTGCTAAAATGTGTTGACACTGACGAGGGGAATTATGTCCTAAGAGAGGTTCATGAGGGCATTTGTGGCCACCACATGGGAGGAAGAACCCTGGCCCACAAAGCCCTCAGAGCCGGGTATTACTGGCCAACCATGTTAGCAGACTCAAGGGCCCTGGTTAAGAAATGTTCAAAGTGCCAGAAGTTCTCACCAACCATATCCCAGCCAGCAAACGACCTCTGTCCCATCCTCAACCCTATTCCGTTTGCTCAATGGGGTATGGACCTGCTAGGTCCTTTCCCCACTGCCCAGGGGGGGAAGAGGTGGCTGATAGTGAGCATTGACTACTTCAGCAAGTGGATAGAAGCAGAGGGACTAACCACCATCACAGAGGGCAACGTTAGGCAGTTCATCTGGAAGAGCATCATAACCAGATATGGAGTGCCCAGGTGTATGGTTTTTTATCATGGGAAGTAGTTTGACAACGAACACTCAGAGATTACCTCACCCAATTCCACATCAAATATGCCTACTCTGCAGTATGTCATTCTCAGTCCAACGGCCAAGTTGAAGCAGCCAATAAACAAATCTTGAATGCTTTAAAAAAGAGACTGGACGACAAAAAAGGAAGATGGTTACGAGAACTTCCCAGCACATTGTGGTCACTGAGGACCACCTCTAAGGAATCCACAGTGATGAGTTATTATATATGGTTTTGATGATTGTAAACAAATGATGATTATCTAACTAACATGTGTTTTAAGATGTGCATATTATATTCCATTGAACAAGTCATATGTCGTTGATCCAAGCACGAGAAGTTGTACATAACATGCAGGAATAAATGAAGTTCTTGAGTGAGAACTTCAAAGAGAAAAAGTCTAAATTATATTAGGCTTATGAGAAGCTTCGGAGTAGAAGCAAATGGAGAAGACGTTTCATAATCGGAACAAATATATTGAGGAGAGAAATAAGAATTTATTTTTCTTCACGTTAATATATTAGAATAAATAAAGGAATACTTAAATAAGGAGAAAGGACACATAAGTATGACAACATTGATAAAATTAATATTTGTCTAATTTAATATGGGTGAATAAAATAGATTTATGGAGAATTGACTAAAAGTATTTTTTAGTTAAAATTAAATTTATTTTATTATTGATATATTTTATGTTATATATTTATAGAGAATAAATTAGATGAGTGTCTAATTTGTATTAAATATATTTCATTTAATATATGTTTGTATTTCGTAGAATATATTTATTGGAAACAAAATTAGAGGAGTATCTAATTTTGGGTAAACATATTTTATTAAATATAATCTTAACCCTTTCTATATATTAATTTTATATGTGTTGAAATACTAATCTTGGTGTGTGGTGCAGGAAATTTGATAAGTTCACTAGTATAAGACTAGTAAATAATTTAATGTCACTTTTATCATTTACTTAACCTAATGGTGGTTTTTGACTTAGTATAAGTGGTAGGAATTATTTTTATCTTGTTAAAGTAAAAAAAAAAACGTTTCCTTTATGTCAGTATATTTCTTTATTGCATTTTGTGGTTAGTGTGGTAGTTTGTTAATCACACGTGTAGGAGTCAAAGTTGTTAGTGTGGTGCGTGTGATTAGGGTATAGGAATTAGTTTACTTAATATTCTTGTTTATTTTTGTTAAGTGGTCTTAGTTTTATTTTAATTAAAATTAATCTAAGAATTCCATTTGGTTGTTTAAGTCACTCGTATGACTTACTACTTTTTAGGAATTACTTTTAGAATTAGTTTTTGGTCATTCCACTAAGTTAGGGATAGTTAGTAGTCTTTAGTTGTAGGTTTACGTGTGACTAGGATAGTGGTTATTTAGTTTTTAATTTGTTAGTTAGTCAACCCACTAATTTAGGTTTAGTTAGTGGACTTTGCCTTGTCACCTTATGCGTGTGAGAATGGGGAGTTTGTTAGTTTGTTAGAAATTCTAATTAGTTTGAATTAGTTTAAAACAAATTAAAACCTTTATTGTTTTACACACGTATGGTACAATTGGTAAGTAGGTTTTTGTTTTATTTTATTTTATTTTAATTTTAGATTTTAAAATTAAAGCTTTCATTTTTGTTATAACCGTGTAGTTGGAAGAAATAGTCAACAATTAATTTGTTATTCAAATACTTAGTGGGTGGTTAATTTACTAAGTCATGTTTGTGTAACAATTTATATTTTGGCTTTTGGTTTTTCTAACTTACGTATGATTGAAAAGAAAGATTTCATTTTTGTTTTAATTCTCACGTAATGTTTAGAGTCTTATATTAGGGTTTATTCCTTTGTTAGTTTTTGCAATTGCTTGGTCTAACCATATTGTAGGTAGTGGAACGTGGCACTACTCCAACACACTACTCCATGATCGTATGTTTTCCTTCTTCTCCAAGGCAAAGCAATTCAAGACTATAAATGAAGAAAGCAACCAGAATATTTAAAGGTGCTACACACGGCTTACCTCTCATACAATTAGAAAAAGCAGAAGAAAAAGAGAGAGTCATTGTAGTCCTTCCAAAAGGAATATAATTTTTAAGAGGCTAAGCATCCATTGTTAAATTTACATCCTCTTAAAAATCATATCCTTCTCCTATCCCTTTATGGTTTTCTAGTATTAACTTCAATGTATTTAGAGTTTCGATTTATCAAGCGTCTGTATTATGTACTTCTAGTGAAGTAGGCAAGAATTTGAGTGAATTCTTGTATGGGGGAATTGTAAGGGTTTGAGTGAACTCTTGTATTTGGGGGAAGGAAAATTTGAGTGAATTTTCTATTAGGTTCTTAGAGAAGAGAGAAGATTTCGAGTGAAATCGAAAAGAGAGAAAAATCGACTTTTAGTGAAGTCGTGTCACGGGTTCAAGGGGAACAAGTGACAGGGGGAACAAGTTCCTAGTGGAACTGAGAGAAAGAGAAGGTCTGTTTATAGGTTGTAAAACAGAGTCGTTTTGGCCTATAATTAATAAGAGAAGTCCAAGAGTCAAAATCCCCAGTGGTCGAGGTTTTTCTTCCTATTTGGGCCTAGGAAGTTTTCCTCGTAGGTTAACTTGTTTGTGTATCCTGTTCCTTGTTGCTTTATCTTTTCTCTACTTTATCTTTACTTGCTTTAATATTCGTCAAATTCCGCAAAAATCGAAAAGCGAGTCCCATACTACAATTCACCCCCCCTCTTGTAGTATACCATCTGAAATAACACATAGGCAGGACACCATTCAATCTTGTCTTTGGAACTGAATCCCTGCTCCCTGTAGAAGTAGGAAGCAGCTCTCTAAGGGTTCACCTCCATGAAGCCAAAACTAATGACCAGGTCCTCTCTGAGAACTTGGACATGCTCGACGAGGTCAGGGAAGAAGCTGCAATCAGGCTAGCTGCTTATCAAAACAGGATAAGCAGGTATTACAACAGAAAGGTTAAGAACAGGCCCATCAGAACAGGTGACCTGGTCTTAAGGAAAGCTGCAGCTGTTCAGAAAGATAAAATTCATGGCAAGCTATCAGCAACCTGGGAGGGCCCCTATCAAGTCTATGAAGAATTGTCCACATCAACATTTCGTCTCATGGACCTGGAAGGAAATCAACTTCCCAGCATATGGAATGCTGACCAGCTCAAGAAATACTATGCCTAGAATTTTCTCCTAGTTATTACTTCCAAAAATCATTGTAAAGTAGATATGTACAAACAAAATTTAAAATATCAATGAAAATTCAAGTTTGCTCCTACAAATATTTGTCCAAAGGAATATCAAAAAAGTCCTGGTCTGGGGGAAGCAGGTGAAAAAGGTTTGCAATGCAAACACACCTGGTCCCATTCCTAGCCCAGTCCATGCCTTTGTTGACCTAAGATAAAAAATACATGCACCAAAAGTTCTGGTCTGGTGGGTGCAGGTGAAAAAGGATCGCCTATGATTGTAATAAAGACAACATTATTGGAGCAACACAAGGAAAGAGAATAAAAGGATCGCCTATGATTCGTTGAAACAACTTCGAAGAACTAGGCAAAATCAGAAGGAACTTGACAACTTGAGATACTAATTCAAGTTCTGATCTTTGCCAAGCAAGTTCCTTTGGACCATAAAGAAAAACAACGAATTATTACACATGCATCTTATCGATAATGGTCTCTATGATTTATCATATAAACTTAATTATTATTGATGTGTAAGATTTTACTTCTCTTTATTTTAATTTATGTTGTTAATTTTAATAATCATGATATAGAATCTCTCTTCAAGTCTGTGTAAATTTTTCATAACTTTATTTATGATGTAGGTGTGTCTTTTGAGATTTATGATAATTGAATAACGACCAGTTCCTGGTGTTCAAGGAACAAGACCCTGTATACGATTTAGAGGAACTGGTTGTGAAAATAAGAATGTAGGAACTAACTATTTATACAGGAACTATCATATTCATTATCTTTCAATCCAGTTCATGTAGAACCTAGTTCCTAGAAACGAAGCATAAGTTCTTTTCATATTCTTTTTTAGTAACGTTGAGACTAAATGATGATTTCTAACTTAAGTGTTGGAAGGATAGCAATCCAATACTTACCAGATTCATATATGGAACAACATTATTCAAAGGGAGTATTTTTTTTGGAATTTTATGTTTAGTCATTTTTATGCTTTTGATTAATATTTCTGTTGACTAACCTACTAATCTTAAAATTGCATAAAAGTTCTTTTTTTGGTTTGGGTTTTGAATTTCAGGCACTATCTTCATAATACACCCAAAATGAAAATAATAAAAGGAACATTACCTTGGATATTCTTTAGAAGATTGATGATGAATTACAGATCTGTCTAACACATTCATAAAGATCTATCTGGACCATCACGAAGAAGTTTTTCAAGAAAAAGCATGACATTGTTCCTACTTACGAGGAACAAGTTCCTTCTGATGAGGAACAAGTTCCTGAAAATTAAAAAGCTCCAAAGTATGATGAAAATCGAAAAGGATCAAGGAAGTATGGAAGGAAACGACAGCTACTAGTGAGGGGGAACAACTCAAAGTATCTCGACAGTGAGTGTTCTAAGTACGCATTGAAATGCAAATCAAGATTACCCTCATTAAGGGCTGACAATGGAGGAACTTCAACTTTTGAGGCCAACATGAACGGTAACACTATTTTCATATACTAGGTTGGTAAGTTGAGTTTCTATCCATGTTTAATTTCTATGTCGAGTCTATAAAGCACATCTGTACCTAGAACCTGTCTCAAATTTTGATTACTAACCGTGGAACCCAGTTCCTCATAAATTTAATAATTTGTACAGGTACAAGGCTTTAAAAATAAATTTTAAAAATTGTGTTTTTAAAACAGTGAACATATTTTTGAAAAATGTGTTTATTCCCAGCAAACACTTTGAAAATGAATGTAAAGTCACAAGTTCCCGAGGAACTAGTTCCACTGGAATTAGTGGTATTTCTAATTAAAATATGTCACTTCTAAAACGCAACATAATAATATATAGTACCTATGGTGATGAACTTGAAGATTATAATCTAGTTTCAGCATATAAATCAAGAGCTAAATTAAACCAATATTCATAACCAAGTTCCGGCAAAGTTCTCAAGTTGAAGACGATGTTGCTTACTCAAATATGGTTAAGTAAAGAACCCTTGTGTATTCTATGCATTTATACATTTACTATTATGATTAACAATTACATGCAGGAGAAACTCAATAGGTTTAAAAGGAACAAGGTACAAAACCCTGTTCTTGTTCCTGTTCCAGAGTACTTTGAGTCACGGACTAAGATAGATGTTCAGGAACAACAAAATAAGTTTATTGAGTATGACACAATGACAAGGAACTGAGTAAGCTTCACATGATATATTCAATAAAAAGGATGTTGAATTTGAGAAATTTTTGCTTTATGCTAAAGGTAGTCGTATTATTTATTTTTGTTGCTTATATGGGATGAAAGTTGTACTACATAAACGTCAAATATTTTTTCATGTGCTATTTTGATAAATGGCATTTATGAGGAACAACTTCAAGAATTTTAAAATTCTTTTTCTCCTTTTCATATCCTTTAACACAAGTTTTTGGGTATGTTATAGGATTAACTTAAGTTCCTTCTGGATAATATTTTCAATGTCTAACATTTTGATTAGGAGGAACTGACCTATTAGTTGTGCATATTAGTATTAATATTATTTTTGTTGGTGCAACTAATAAAATTAATGTAAGGTTTATTGACCTTATGTTTGAGTGTTGTATACATGAGCAAAATGGAGGAACACTTTTCTCTTTGGTTGAATGACAACTTTCCAGAGAATGGTGTAATGATCAACAAAAATGCATGTACTATCCAAGGAAAGGAACAACATCAAGGAACCCATTTTGAGAATCAAGTCAGAATTGGAAGTTTGCATCAGATGTGAAGGCATCAAGAAGATGGAACAAGGACTTCAATTACTTGAATGTAAATCCTAATAAACAGTCTGGTAAATTAATATTTGATACGGTGAAAATTTAACAAGGTACGCATTTTTCCTTATTCACAAATTTAGTACGATTGATAACTTCTTATGTTATGTGTATTACTAAGAATCTTTCAGTACTTTATGTGAATTTTATGAATCGATTTGTCTTTTTGAATTTTTACCTATTCATGCATTTGACTGTTTAAAGGAACAAGACTTGATAAAATATGATGAAAGTATTAAATTATTCTTTTCCCAAAATAATTTGTCTAATTGGGTTTTTGAAACATTTTGAATAAAGGATTTTGTGTACACTTTAAAGACAATATGTTGCATTTAATTTGTGTGTCGTAAAATGACATATTCACTTGCCTTAGAGTATTAGAGGTCTCTTAATAAAATAATGGATGTTATGAAACATAGAAATCCTAAGTTGCCAAAGGAACAATGGAAGAAACTTTGATGGAACAAGATAGGTAAGTTCCCACATGAATAAAAACCGATCTTCATATCTTTGAGGGAACAAACCTACATTTGAACCAACATTCATTTATCCACTTTACCTTACTTAAAATATCCTTATCCACATAATTTTTCATTTCATTCACATTTTCCTAATCCATTTTCTTTTAACCCATATCTACATAACTTTCTATGTGCTCTAAATTTAAAATACATCGCCTTTTATGGTTCAATGATGCATAAAGAGTTTCTACTAAAAGGTGATTATTAGATGCTCCTGGATGAAAGTTATTTAATAGGACTATTCTTATAAGTTCCAAAGTGGAGAAAAATGTTGATGAACAAGAAGGTGAATAAGGAGGTGATAAGTGGAAGAGTAAATTTAATCTTCTTGAAATACTCAAATTTCGTATTCTAGGAATTCATATATATTTGTATAGACACCCTTTAAAAAATAAATAAATAAATAAATAAATAAATAAAATGAAAATATGAAGGGATTGTCAAAATTTTATTTTCCTAGAAAGTAGTAGATGGTTTTGAAGATTATTATTAAAAGTTGGAGGAACAACAACAAATGTGGAAGGAACTTGTTCCCAAAGATGAAAAATTTTCAAGTTCCATTGTCTAGTATGTTTCTCTACAAAGGTTGGTCGTTGAAGTGAAGGGAATCTAATCTATATTTATAGGTGATGGTGTTATGTTTGGCTACATATTATGAGGTGAAGATGACAAAACTTTAATGATTGTTGAGAACCTCAATTCAATGGCTAAAATAATAAAAGCTAGAGCACAATACCTACCTACTTATCATAATTCCCTCAACTCAAATTGTTCCATACATATACTTCTTTCATATCTTTTGAGCCAAATATTTTTGTTCACAATTTATCAATCTAACTTTAAACCCTATTTTTTGCTTGACTTTTATCAACTTATTTGTCAAGTTCCTTCATCGGTTTTGAAGTTGGACCTTTGGATTGTGAGTTGGAAATTTGTGAAGTAATGACATCCTTATTAAGAATAGAGACTTTGAGGCTTTAAAGGAACAACAAGTGTTTTACCTAAACGGTGGTAAGTGTGACAAATAACTTTATGTGTGCGTGATTTCTCTAAAGAAAATTTGTGGATAGATACCCTTTTAGATAATGACAAAAGGGGGAAGAATATGTCAGATGCTTATCGTCTAAAAAGGTCAAGTTAAGTTCTTATAATATGTGCGTTCTATGTTTATAAGTTCCTTGTAGTACCTGTTCCTCTCTGTACATGTTAGACTTGTTTAATTGTTCTTATAATGCTTAATTAAGGGGGAATAAATATGTATTGTTTTATGGTTTAATTTGTGATAAGCATCATTTGTTTGTCATCATCAAAAAGGGGGAAATTGATGAGTTATTATATATGGTTTTGATGATTGTAAACAAATGATGATTATCTAACTAACATGTGTTTTAAGATGTGCATATTATATTCCATTGAACAAGTCATATGTCGTTGATCCAAGCACGAGAAGTTGTACATAACATGCAGGAATAAATGAAGTTCTTGAGTGAGAACTTCAAAGAGAAAAAGTCTAAATTATATTAGGCTTATGAGAAGCTTCGGAGTAGAAGCAAATGGAGAAGACGTTTCATAATCGGAACAAATATATTGAGGAGAGAAATAAGAATTTATTTTTCTTCACGTTAATATATTAGAATAAATAAAGGAATACTTAAATAAGGAGAAAGGACACATAAGTATGACAACATTGATAAAATTAATATTTGTCTAATTTAATATGGGTGAATAAAATAGATTTATGGAGAATTGACTAAAAGTATTTTTTAGTTAAAATTAAATTTATTTTATTATTGATATATTTTATGTTATATATTTATAGAGAATAAATTAGATGAGTGTCTAATTTGTATTAAATATATTTCATTTAATATATGTTTGTATTTCGTAGAATATATTTATTGGAAACAAAATTAGAGGAGTATCTAATTTTGGGTAAACATATTTTATTAAATATAATCTTAACCCTTTCTATATATTAATTTTATATGTGTTGAAATACTAATCTTGGTGTGTGGTGCAGGAAATTTGATAAGTTCACTAGTATAAGACTAGTAAATAATTTAATGTCACTTTTATCATTTACTTAACCTAATGGTGGTTTTTGACTTAGTATAAGTGGTAGGAATTATTTTTATCTTGTTAAAGTAAAAAAAAAAACGTTTCCTTTATGTCAGTATATTTCTTTATTGCATTTTGTGGTTAGTGTGGTAGTTTGTTAATCACACGTGTAGGAGTCAAAGTTGTTAGTGTGGTGCGTGTGATTAGGGTATAGGAATTAGTTTACTTAATATTCTTGTTTATTTTTGTTAAGTGGTCTTAGTTTTATTTTAATTAAAATTAATCTAAGAATTCCATTTGGTTGTTTAAGTCACTCGTATGACTTACTACTTTTTAGGAATTACTTTTAGAATTAGTTTTTGGTCATTCCACTAAGTTAGGGATAGTTAGTAGTCTTTAGTTGTAGGTTTACGTGTGACTAGGATAGTGGTTATTTAGTTTTTAATTTGTTAGTTAGTCAACCCACTAATTTAGGTTTAGTTAGTGGACTTTGCCTTGTCACCTTATGCGTGTGAGAATGGGGAGTTTGTTAGTTTGTTAGAAATTCTAATTAGTTTGAATTAGTTTAAAACAAATTAAAACCTTTATTGTTTTACACACGTATGGTACAATTGGTAAGTAGGTTTTTGTTTTATTTTATTTTATTTTAATTTTAGATTTTAAAATTAAAGCTTTCATTTTTGTTATAACCGTGTAGTTGGAAGAAATAGTCAACAATTAATTTGTTATTCAAATACTTAGTGGGTGGTTAATTTACTAAGTCATGTTTGTGTAACAATTTATATTTTGGCTTTTGGTTTTTCTAACTTACGTATGATTGAAAAGAAAGATTTCATTTTTGTTTTAATTCTCACGTAATGTTTAGAGTCTTATATTAGGGTTTATTCCTTTGTTAGTTTTTGCAATTGCTTGGTCTAACCATATTGTAGGTAGTGGAACGTGGCACTACTCCAACACACTACTCCATGATCGTATGTTTTCCTTCTTCTCCAAGGCAAAGCAATTCAAGACTATAAATGAAGAAAGCAACCAGAATATTTAAAGGTGCTACACACGGCTTACCTCTCATACAATTAGAAAAAGCAGAAGAAAAAGAGAGAGTCATTGTAGTCCTTCCAAAAGGAATATAATTTTTAAGAGGCTAAGCATCCATTGTTAAATTTACATCCTCTTAAAAATCATATCCTTCTCCTATCCCTTTATGGTTTTCTAGTATTAACTTCAATGTATTTAGAGTTTCGATTTATCAAGCGTCTGTATTATGTACTTCTAGTGAAGTAGGCAAGAATTTGAGTGAATTCTTGTATGGGGGAATTGTAAGGGTTTGAGTGAACTCTTGTATTTGGGGGAAGGAAAATTTGAGTGAATTTTCTATTAGGTTCTTAGAGAAGAGAGAAGATTTCGAGTGAAATCGAAGAGAGAGAAAAATCGACTTTTAGTGAAGTCGTGTCACGGGTTCAAGGGGAACAAGTGACAGGGGGAACAAGTTCCTAGTGGAACTGAGAGAAAGAGAAGGTCTGTTTATAGGTTGTAAAACAGAGTCGTTTTGGCCTATAATTAATAAGAGAAGTCCAAGAGTCAAAATCCCCAGTGGTCGAGGTTTTTCTTCCTATTTGGGCCTAGGAAGTTTTCCTCGTAGGTTAACTTGTTTGTGTATCCTGTTCCTTGTTGCTTTATCTTTTCTCTACTTTATCTTTACTTGCTTTAATATTCGTCAAATTCCGCAAAAATCGAAAAGCGAGTCCCATACTACAATTCACCCCCCCTCTTGTAGTATACCATCTGAAATAACACATAGGCAGGACACCATTCAATCTTGTCTTTGGAACTGAATCCCTGCTCCCTGTAGAAGTAGGAAGCAGCTCTCTAAGGGTTCACCTCCATGAAGCCAAAACTAATGACCAGGTCCTCTCTGAGAACTTGGACATGCTCGACGAGGTCAGGGAAGAAGCTGCAATCAGGCTAGCTGCTTATCAAAACAGGATAAGCAGGTATTACAACAGAAAGGTTAAGAACAGGCCCATCAGAACAGGTGACCTGGTCTTAAGGAAAGCTGCAGCTGTTCAGAAAGATAAAATTCATGGCAAGCTATCAGCAACCTGGGAGGGCCCCTATCAAGTCTATGAAGAATTGTCCACATCAACATTTCGTCTCATGGACCTGGAAGGAAATCAACTTCCCAGCATATGGAATGCTGATCAGCTCAAGAAATACTATGCCTAGAATTTTCTCCTAGTTATTACTTCCAAAAATCATTGTAAAGTAGATATGTACAAACAAAATTTAAAATATCAATGAAAATTCAAGTTTGCTCCTACAAATATTTGTCCAAAGGAATATCAAAAAAGTCCTGGTCTGGGGGAAGCAGGTGAAAAAGGTTTGCAATGCAAACACACCTGGTCCCATTCCTAGCCCAGTCCATGCCTTTGTTGACCTAAGATCAAAAATACATGCACCAAAAGTTCTGGTCTGGTGGGTGCAGGTGAAAAAGGCTTGCCCAGCAAGCACACCTGGTCCCATTCCTAGCCCAGTCCATGCACTTCTTTGACTCAAAGTCATACAAAAGTCCATGCCCTAAACGATCTGGTCCTGGGTTGGGTAGTGCAAAGAGTTTGCCTAGCAAACACACTTACCCAAATGCCCTGTCTAGTCCATATTCCTATTTGGCCTCAGGTCATACAAAGGGATATGTTTTAAATGACCTGGCCCTGGGTGGGGTAGTGCAAAGAGTTTGCACAGCAAACACACTTACCCAAACATCCTGGCCAGTCCATATACCTATTTGGCCTCAGGTCATACAAAGGGATATGCTTTAAATGACCTGGCCCTGGGTGGGGTAGTGCAAAGAGTTTGCACAGCAAACACACTTACCCAAACATCCTGGTCAGTCCATATACCTATTTGGCTTTAGTTCATACAAAGGGATATGCTTTAAATGACCTGGCCCTGGGTGGGGTAATGCAAAGAGTTTGCACAGCAAGCACACTTACTCAAACACCCTGGCCAGTCCATGTGTTCATTTGGCCCCTGGTCATACAAAAGCACATGCATTCACAAAAGAGCAGTAAGCACAAAACTTGCAAAGAAAACCGACTTACTCAACCACCTGCTAAAACTCCTGTAACCTGTATCTGGTCAGAAGGTCACTTCGTCACCTTCCAACCAGGGGGGCAGAGAGTATACACAACATATATAGCACATATAAATATTTGCAAGGGCAAAAATTCTTGCAAAAACCACATATTTATATAAGTCAAAATATCTAATGAATGTTTGAAAGCAAAATAAAACACATCCACCCCATGGTGAATGGTAAAAATGTTAGAAACATTATACAAGTTTGGTACAAATAAGGTCGACGACCACCTGGCTCGAATATGCCCAAGCAGAGGCCAAAAGAAATTGTTCTTACAGCAGAGGAAGACAATTTAAATACAAAAACAAAAAGAGTTTAGAAGGGCACAAGAGGACACCACCAACATGCTCCAGAACAGGTCAGCTAAAAGCATGACCAGATGTGCTAGAACATGAAGAGGCACTCCCCTGGTTACCAGGTGATCGCCAAACTTCCTAGGCAGGGGGAGACCCCCTGCTATCCGGTTGACCAGGAACACTCTGATCACCCTCAGGAGCCAACTTGTCCTAGTCGCCAGCTCCACCACTAACCTCCACCTCAGCAGGGGGAACATTCGAACTGTGGGCTGCACTGTGGTGGGCATCTCCTTGTGCAGATTGGGTAACAGCAGGATCAAAAACTGGTACTTCAGGCTGGACAGACTCCTCTACAGCAACTGGTTGAGCAAGGGAAGGGGCTGGAGCATCCTCAGGTGTTGGAGTGGCAGGTGTCCCAGGAGTCAAAGTATGTAAATACTCCTGGATGGAGGAAGGAAGCACTTCACCAGCCAGGGGCACTGAACCCTGGCCAGCTCTGTAACCTTCCTCCACCACCTCCCCATCCACATCAGGATATCTATGCTTAACACACCTGAAGGCAGACAACCAGACGTCAAAGAAATAATCAATGAAATCCTGGTCTGTCTTGGTGAGGTGAGCCCTAGACTCCAGCTCCCCCTCAAGCTCTTTCAGCTGGTTCTTCATCTTTTCTGTGCTGGCCCTAAGGGCCTGGAGCTCCTCAGCCTGAGCATGGTTGTTCTCCTCAAGCTCCACCAGCTTCTCGTCTTTGCTCCTTCCAACCTCCTCCAGGTCCTTAACCCTGGACTGAAGGCCTTCCCTAATCTGGTCAGCTTGGGTCTTCTCCTCAGCTTTGGCCTGCTCCACCTGCTCTTTGGCCCCTGCAAGCTGCTTCTGAGCCTCTCTCAACTGGCCCAAAGCCTCATCCCTGGTCCTCTCAGTGTCAGCAATCTTCTCATGAAAGGCCTCAAAGGACTGGGACTGTTCATTGAGGAGAGTCAGATACTTCTGCTTGACAGAGACCACCTCCTCCTACAGGCCATTTATCTTGTCCCCAGCATAGATTAGATAAGGTAGGCCAAAGGTCAGGAACTCGCTGGCTACCAGCCCATACTTCACCACCTATAAGAAAACAACAAATTACAAGTCTCAGATGAAGGACACGACAGACTGATTAAAGCAAAAAGAAAGCAAGGAAACTTCATACCAGGCCAATCACCCATCTTAGGGTAATCCCAGGGTCTGACACCGAGCTGGAGGGCCTGTCCTGGGGACGTAGAGCACTGTGCAACATCCCCCTGATGTACCTATCAGAGGATAAACCAGGGGTAGCATCAAAGCTCCCCTCCTCAGGAACAGGGAACTCTGAGCTGAATAAGGTTGCCAGCTCTTAGGGCAGATTGTATGAGGGAAGTGTATTTTGTGCTGGTGGTGTTGCTGCTGTTGCTTCTGCTGCTGTTGTTATTGTTGTTGTTGTTGTTGCTGTTGCTGTTGTTGTTGCTGTTGTTGGTGTTGGGACTGTTGTTGCTGCTGTTGCTACTGCTGCTGTTGCTTGGTCATTAGATGTGGAGGCACCAGGTGCCTCCGAAATTAACTTCTCTACCCCCACATGGGGGGCAGGGATAACGGAATTGACAGGGCCAGCCATCTCAGCAGACCTCCCACTCCAGTTGGAAAGTTGGGAGTAAGAGGGCATGCTAGAAAGCCCAGCCCTGTCAGAAGGATGGCTCCCCAGAAGGAACTCATCTCCACCAATAGGAGAGACCAGGTCTGCTCGAGCCAGGTCATCCTCATGGATGGCCATGGCAGTGTGAAGTCCAACCTCTTCCTGGACCCTCCTCCTCCTCAGCCTCAAAGGCTCCTCATCATCATCATCGTCGTCGTCATCAACAGTCACGACCTCCTTTCCTTTCCGGATTGCCTCCTCGCCACCTGGAGACCTGGACCTTTTACCTGCCAGGGCCCCACCTTCATTGATGGCCAGGGAAGACCCCTGATTTCTAGCTGCCGCTGCCCTGACACTTCCAGCCACAGGAGGAGTCAATCCAGCACTCCTCCTGGACCTCCTACCTGGTCTAGTCACCAGTCTTGAAGCGATTGAAGAAGGAGCCTCAGCATCCACCTTGGGCCTGGGGGGCAACCTGCTTGGAGCACCCCTGACAACATCAGGGTTGAATGGTATGAACCTGGGAGAAGGACGAAGAGGGAGACTCTTGTCATTCTCCAGCAGGACAAACTTCATCCTGGCTGGAGGCTCCATAGGAATGACCCTGGAAGGCCTCCCCTGGTCGTCCACCCCCAGCTTCTCAAAGTCCACCCTCACTTGGGCCTCAGCTGCCAAAAACAGGTCAAAAAGATGGTGAGACTAAAGCTACACCCAAGACAACTAGAACTCAAAAGGCAAAGAAGCACTACAAAATAAACAAGAAAGTAAAACCATGCAACAAAAAAGGCGAAAAAAGAAAGTACCTCTAGTCATTTTGCAGCTGAGATTAGACAAGCCTAGATAAGCCTCGTTTCTAATCAGGTCCAGGTGTGGAAGCCAAACCACGGGCGTGGCGCTCCCAGTGCTGCTGGTAGGGGGGTTAGCAGCAAACTCTCTGACCACCGCCTGATCAGCAGCAGTCAGTGTCTCGAACCCTACCCACTCCGTATTCCTGGGCCTGGCCCACTCAGTCCTCGGCAGATACACATTGGGGTCACTGCTCTCCAGTGGGACCCCCAACCACAGAAATTCATAGTACCAGTGCCCCATCTCCCTGGGCTTGGGATAGGTGGTAGCGTAGGTCTCATTGTCCTGCCTCAGGACCTCCACCGTCCACCATCCCTTTGGCACGTTGGATTCACGGTACGGCTTCAACCTATACATGGTCCGGAAAGCCCTTGAGCTCAGAGGGAAACTCCTAAATTCACACACCCAGATGAACCCAACCAGCCTTTGAATGGCGTTGGGTACCAGTTGTGATAAGCACACGTTCCAAACCTCTAACATCTCCACTATGAAGGGATGTAGAGGGAACCTTACCCCAGAGTTCAAGTGGGCAACGAAGACAGCAATGTGACCTGGCTCAGGGTCCTAGGCACAAGAATCGGAAGAGGGAGGAAAAAACTGGTATCCATCCAGGCCAGGTGCCAAGGCGAGGATGTTTGCCCTGGACACCAAACTGAGCTAATGAATCTTCCCCAAAAAGGCCGTAGAAGGCCTGATGTGCATGACCCCATAAAGAGCTTCAGGGTCCTCCCATCTCACTGAGGTCCACCGCCCCTCAGCATCTAAGTAGTGGTCCCTGCCTATAGGACCACCAATTCTAATTTGGACCCTCCGGTCCTCATTCCTAACTACCAGGGCCATGCCCTACTCCTGCTCCGGTTTTTATGGAAGTTCCCTCTCCATCTCCTGGAGCTGTTCTGCGATGATGGCGTCGCAACTTACATCTGGGCCATCATCAAAAATTTCGTCACCAGGCTCGTTAAGAGTCAAGGAGAGCTCAGAATTGGAGGGCTGTTCTGCCATTTTTGAGAGAGGAATTGAATTTTTCGAAGAAAATGAGTAGAAGAGAAAAAATAAGTTCAGAGAATTGAAGGGTGAGTGTAGACACCTGAATGTGTCTCCCCGACATAGAGACTAATGATGAAGCTATCAAAACACCAAGAAGTCCAATTAAATAGAATTAGCGACCAAAATGCAAGAAAAAATGAAAAAAGTAGGCCACTAATAGCATTCACAGCGTTTATGAGATTCGTTACTTTTTATATTTTTCATACTCATAATAGTATTTTGTTAGCACCTTATAAAAATAAAAAATAAAAAATATAAAAATAAAAAAATATATTTTAATAGCATTTTTATATTTTCTGTATTTTATTTTATTTTAATTTTTTATTTTTTTATTTTAGAACAGCACGGATATACTAAGACGCTCGGAAAATTCCGGAACACTCCGGAATAGCCTAGGGGGTCAAGATACCCGGATCAAAACTTAACTTTTTAACAAAAATTTCGAATCTCGTATAAACGCGTAGATGAGTCAGCAGACAGATCAGAGGAGCGGGCCCTGCGTCTAGACGCAGGACGTAATACAAGGACCTGCGCCTAGACGCAGGTCGTATTACAAAGCCTGCGTCTGGACGCAGGTCATGTTACAACGTCTGCGTCTAGGCGCAGACGTGTAACGTGACGTGGCGTTGTGCTGGCGTTTTTGGCCTATAAATACCAGCTGATTGGACGAGTTTTGAAAGAAAAAACAGATTCTGAGCAAAAACACTCCCTCACTGCTATACTATTATACTATACTATTCATACTCCACAAAATAATATTGTTTTATAAAGTTCAAAAAAGATTCAAAAAAAAATTTTAATAAGTGCATTTTGGTTGCTGATCTATTAATTGCATTCTTGAGGTACGAATCCTGAAGTCTCTATTTTAAATCTATTCATTCCAAGTTTATTTTTATATTTTCAATTCGTTTAAAATGGTGATTTTTGATAATGGTTAACATTTTCATTGATCTGATTTGTTTTATGTGAATTGTTTTTGTAATGTGAATTTTAGTATTTAAATTCATGTATGTCATATTAATGTTAGAACTTTAATTGTTGTTTTAATCAAATCGGCCGTAGATTGTAATTTTCTAATATCGATATTTCATGACTCATTCAGATCTGGTATCATATGTTAATCTTCTCTAACAACTTCATTTTTTATGTTGTTGATAAATTTATTTCTCAATATTATGATTTATTTATTAATTTGAATACTTCCAATAATAATGATAATAAATCTGATTAATTAATGAATTATTTTAGATCCGGCCTGATTATGAATGAAATCACAATTATTGTTGTTAACATTGACATGACATCTGATTTTAAGTATTAAAATTCACATTAATTAATTCACATATGTTTTATTTATATTTTTATTGGTTGAACCTGCACATATATATTTTTATTTCTATTTTATTATTTTTATGCTTTTATTGCTTTTTATTTATTTATTTTTATTTCATGCCTTGTTCTTGTTTTATTTGTTTTATCTTCTTAGGATTTTTTAATATGGATTTAATTTAAAGTGGTCACAAAAAGTTAGTTTTGATTTGTAAATAAATTTAAACCCACTTAGTAATATACGTTTCATAGGGTAAAATTGAGATATTTTTGTATTCGGGATTAATAATGATTTGACCACAAAAAGAGACCTAGTAGAGACCGCTCACAGGCGGGCGGGCCCAATGCACGATTGGCCCGTAACCTGTCCCCGAACCCATACTCTGGTGCACGACCATATGGGACCAATTGCTCCTGGCTTTGGTACTTCTTCGGTGTCCGTGGACCTCTAAAACCACGGTGGCGACTCCTACTAGTCCGTATTCATATACGGCGTTAACGAGCATTCAATGCACTCGTGAGACCGTAGGCGGCCGGGTAAAAAACGACCCCTACAGTTTGGCGACTCCACTGGGGAATATCACTCCTTAGTGGTGTGGACAAACTTGAAAAGTCTCGTGGTCTTATTATTATTATTCCCGAATTTTTGTAAGCATATTGCATGTGGCCCTCCGAATAGGTGCCACACTATAGAATTCTGTCTCATATGAGCATGTTCTATGCTCAAGACCGACCCCGGGGGGTTTGGTTATGGTTACTTGTTGGTGCCCGACCACAATGACCATATCCGGCCCATCCCAGCCATGGCGCGTGATCATCATGCCCGATGAGATCACAATAAGGAATCTATTAACCGTGTGTCATTCAAAATGAAGAATGATCATATCGGTTCATTTTTCTTTAGCCATGGTACCTTATGACCATCCAAGACTGACTTTTAGAGACCTTTCATATATTTTAGGTTAGTGTACTTATGTGACTATGTGTGCATTTTTTATTTTTATGGGCTCTAGCCATTTTAATTTTCACTATTCACTCACACTTCATATAGTCATGGTCATCTTCTAGTTCATGTAGTCCATTTTTTTGGGGCCTTAGTGTCCTTGCATATAGTCCATATAGGCTTTGACCTTAGTTTGACCATAGGTTTTGGCCCAAAACCTTAGTCGTTCCTTTAAATGGGCTTAGGTCCACTCCTTATTTAGGCATTTCCATTCATATACATTGCATATTTCATGGTGCCCATTCAAAAAAAATATATATATATAAAAATCAAAAAAAAAAAAAAAAAAAAAAGTTCAAAAAAAAAAAATTCAAAAAGAAAATTCAATTTTTTTTTTTTAAAAAAAAAATAAATAAATAAATAAAAAAAAAAATGGAAAGGGCACCTTGCATCCATGCATTTTAGGGAAGATGACCATAAAATTAGGACATGCATATACATCCGCATTTGCATCCATATCTCAATGATCAAGGGGGTTCACTAAAAATTTTGGTTCTTTTCAATTCAGAGCTGTCTAAACAGTTCCCATTCAATCCAAAGCATAGCCCAGGTCCGAGCAAGTCTCAAGCCCAATCCAACCTTACCTCACCTCGTTTAAACACCACCCCAGCCTCACTCATCCAAACCCAAAAGACTTAAGCCCATACCAAACTTACATCACTTAAGCCCATACCAAGTCTACATCACTTAAGCCCACACACAACCTACACCATTTAAGCCCATATCTTGAGCCTACACCACTCAAGCCCATATCCCAAACTTACATCGCTCAAGCCCATATCTTTAGCCCACAACCCAAACACCACAAATGGCCACTCAAGAGGACCAACTCAAACAGCTCGCTAAGCGTTTCGATGAATTGACCGCTGTACTCGAAGGGCTCCAGGCCAAGGTCAGCGATCTAGAAAAAACCCCAAGCTCATCCATGATAAAGAACCTAGCCGAACATGTACAAAAAACAAGAGACTCTGCCTTCCACCAAGAAGCACTTTCCATTGACCCTAGCCTTTCCTCCAAGCTTCCTAAGGAATTCTCGAGCAAGGACCTCCCAAAGTTCAAGGCCACAGATGACCCTCGTTATCACCTCAAAGGATTTCGAGCCACCATGGTCCTTAAAGGTATTGAAACAACACTATTCCCTACAGTCTTCCCACTCTCACTTGAACCAGTTTGCCAAAAGTGGTTCTACTCTCTTTCTGAGAAGGACACATCTACATGGGAAGACATTGTGCATGCATTCATGACTCGTTACAAGGGGAACATCCAAGCCCAAACCTCAACGAGAGAACTTGAGATCTTGAGGCAAGGTGAGAAAGAAGGGTTCACTGCTTATTTGACAAGATGGAAGCAAGTTGCAGCCCAAATGGTCACTACTCCTGCTGAACCAGAAATGGTCAAGGCCTTCATCTCCAGTCTACAGCCAAAGTACCAAGATCACCTCAAGTACTTAGGCCTTACCACCTTCCAAAAGGTCTATCACGTTGGAGTTGACATAGAGGACGATCTGCTAAAGGGTGATATGTCAAGCTCACCAGAACTCGATGAGCACTAACAGCATCAGCGCACCCCATTCATAGTCAAGAGTCAATCAGAGTAGTTTCTTTAGGTTGAGTCGGAGAGTCCCTCCACCTAGACATTTGCATTTCCTTTCTTTCTTTAGAGCCTATGTCATTAGGATTTTTTTTTGGTATTATTATTATTATTTTTTTTTTTTTATTCCTGAGCCTTGTAATTTCATTTACATTAATAAATTTCTTTTTTTATTTTTTTTTTATTTTTAGCCTTCACTTTTAATTTGTGCTTTAAACTCTAACATAATTCATGACCTCAAATTTTCATAATCAATAAAATTGAGCATAATAAATGGACATTGCCCAAGAGGCCTTCTTTTCTTGAACTCCACAAATACAATCATCCCCTTTCCTATCACCGGCACACATTCAATCCATTGCAGCCCTTTGATCCATGAAACATATATAAGCCTACTTTCTTTCCTTACCCACATCTACCTCACCCATGGGATCAAGTGGTGCGTAGGAAAAGACATGTGCCTAAAACAAAATATAAAAAAAAAAAAAAAAAAAAAAAATTCAAAAACAAAAAAAAAAAGAAGTAAAATTCATACTCGACACACATCAAGCAATTATGAAAGTCGAGTCAAAGCTCCCAATTCAAACACAATCATAATCAAAATGCAAGTTCAAAAATTCAGCAGCCATAAAAGTCAATAAAGCTACTTCAATGCAATAAATCCAATTCAATTCAATGAATCCAGTTCAACTCAATAAATCCAGCTCAATTCAATAAATCCAGTCCAATATTTCTACTCAGTCCTATCCAATTAAAAAAAAAACGAAGTCAAAAAGCACACTGCGCACCATGGGGGGTTAAATTGGGAACTTTGAGCCTTTTTTCCCTTTTCCTTATTAAACCTCAACCCTAGCCAAACATTACAACCATAAAAGCCCTCTCCCCTGAGGCATTGTCCAAATAATCACCAAGAACTACGATGGTCTGATTCCATAAGGATACGTAGGAAGCCTCTTCTCGAGGTTCGACCCAATTAATATATGAATTTTTGAGGTCCACTCCTTCAATTAACTTAGGGTTTCAAGCACAAATCATTAGTTCACCACCTGTCATAGGCTCGAGTTTTGAACCAACATTAATTCAGCCAACCACATCAATTCCCTACATCATCACCCTTCAGTCACAAATTTTTAGCCTTTTTTTCTTGCACCTACAGACTTTCTCTTTTCCACACCTTGGGGGCTTTCTCTGACTCTTCTTAAGCTCATAGCTTTGATTTGACTCTTGTGTTCTTCTATTAGGGCGTCGCATAGCTTCATCAATTGGGCAATCCATATCCTCTCAGGAAATCTAACTCAAGTTCATGACTTGAGCTAGCCTCTTTTCTCAATGCTTTGTCCTTTTCATACAATACACAAAAAAGCTTTAAAAAATGATATTTCATCCATCCTTACTCGGCCTAAAGACTGGGGGCTTATCTATCCAAACCTGAGATTCAAAAAAAGCCTTATCCATCATCTCTCATTCATGCTACCCTACCTATTCAGCTACTTCACCACAAATATAGTCTTCCCCTCGGGTTAGGTGTTTGCTTATGATCGAAGGCTCTGTTTTTTGATTGATTGGGGGGCTTAAGACCGCTCCATCCCCATTTTAAGGAATAACTATACTATTGGCCGATCCCCTTGATCATTCATTGCCTTGTCATACATAACATATTATTCCACATGCACCACATTTCACGAACACCAATCACATCATGCATCCTGCACCACAAGCATATCGGACATCATAATTATTTCATGCATACATTCATAAGCATCATGCATATTGTACATAGGCACATCACAGAGCACAAAGCACACAAGGCTAGAGCCCATCTTTGTTGATTCCTTGAATCGCCATATGCGATTATTGTCTTGAATAACTTTCGTGGTAATGCACCCATGCACGCATGTATGCCTATATGGCTATGTACAGTTTTTCCTTGATATCTTTGCTCATGCAGCCCACACATGCTACTGCCTCGCCCCAACCATAATACTTTGACTTTCGTCTTGCGAGAACATTCGTCTCTCCGGACTCAGTCAAAGTGGGGGCTTCTCATCATACACACACCTCCTTGTACTTTTTTCCGCCTCAACGACCTCATCATTTTTAACGGGTTTATGCCTACCCTAATTCCTCTAAGGGTTTACCCTCAATTCCCCAGCAAGAATGCTTTGACCTTCGTCTTGCGAGAACATTCATCTCTCCGGACTCAGTCAAAGTGGGGGCTTCTCATCAGACACCCACATCGTTTTCCCTCACTCACAATCACTTTGCTTACGGGTATATGCTTACCCTAAGCTTACAATTACTTTTCTCATAGGGTTTATGCTTACCCTAAGATCTCAAATATCACTCTAAGGGTTTATGCCTACCCTTAATTCACATACTTTTCTCATGGGTTTATACTTACCCTAATTCCTCTAAGGGTTTACCCTTAATTCCCTAGCCAGAATACTTTGACTTTCGTCTTGCGATACTTTAGCCTCTCCAGACTCAGTCAAAGTGGAGGCTTCTCATCATTAGACTTACAATCTTCCCTCTAAGGGTTTATGCCTACCATTAATCCACTTACTTTGCTTACGGGTTTATGCTTACCCTAAGATTACATACGTTTTTCTAAGGGTTTATGCCTACCCTTGATCCACTCACTTTACTTATGGGTTTATACTTACCCTCACACCTTCTCTCAAGATTTTATACTCTTGATTTTTCTCCTAAGAGTTTATGCTTACTCTTAGCACATCATCTTTGCTTATGGGTTTATGCTTACCCTCATACCTCATCTTAAGAGTTTACACTTACTCTTGATTCTCCTATTAAGAGTTTATGCTTACTCTTAACACATCACTTTGCTTAGGGTTTATGCTTACCCCCATACCTTCCCCCATTTCTCAAGAGTTTATACTTACTCTTGATTCTTCTCCTAAGAGTTTATGCTTACTCTTGACTCGTCACAATTTCTACCAAGAGTTTATGCTTACTCTCGACCTACAACGGGTTTATACCTACCCAAAAAAAAAAATCAATTCCTCACGAGTTTATGCCTACTCGCTTTTTCGCTCAACCTTGCCTATACGGCCTTTACACTCCGAGGGTTTTTGCTTACCCAAAGAGAAGGTTCCAAAAGATCCAGCGTATCCAGAGGGACCAAATACTTTATCCTCCATCATCCCGAAGATCCAGGGATTAAACCGCACGGGGCGCGGTTGCAGGTAAAACTAACATTTGTTTTGCAGGTACCGGCGTTAAAAAGGGTGACTCAAGGTCGCAGAACGTCTTGAGTTATCCTCCGTCCCGACAAGAATACTTTGACTTTCGTCTTACGAGTTTATACTTACTCTCCAGACTCAGTCAAAGTGGGGGCTTCTGTAGACACCTGAATGTGTCTCCCCGACATAGAGACTAATGATGAAGCTATCAAAACACCAAGAAGTCCAATTAAATAGAATTAGCGACCAAAATGCAAGAAAAAATGAAAAAAGTAGGCCACTAATAGCATTCACAGCGTTTATGAGATTCGTTACTTTTTATATTTTTCATACTCATAATAGTATTTTGTTAGCACCTTATAAAAATAAAAAATAAAAAATATAAAAATAAAAAAATATATTTTAATAGCATTTTTATATTTTCTGTATTTTATTTTATTTTAATTTTTTATTTTTTTATTTTAGAACAGCACGGATATACTAAGACGCTCGGAAAATTTCGGAACACTCCGGAATAGCCTAGGGGGTCAAGATACCCGGATCAAAACTTAACTTTTTAACAAAAATTTCGAATCTCGTATAAACGCGTAGATGAGTCAGCAGACAGATCAGAGGAGCGGGCCCTGCGTCTAGACGCAGGACGTAATACAAGGACCTGCGCCTAGACGCAGGTCGTATTACAAAGCCTGCGTCTGGACGCAGGTCATGTTACAACGTCTGCGTCTAGGCGCAGACGTGTAACGTGACGTGGCGTTGTGCTGGCGTTTTTGGCCTATAAATACCAGCTGATTGGACGAGTTTTGAAAGAAAAAACAGATTCTGAGCAAAAACACTCCCTCACTGCTATACTATTATACTATACTATTCATACTCCACAAAATAATATTGTTTTATAAAGTTCAAAAAAGATTCAAAAAAAAATTTTAATAAGTGCATTTTGGTTGCTGATCTATTAATTGCATTCTTGAGGTACGAATCCTGAAGTCTCTATTTTAAATCTATTCATTCCAAGTTTATTTTTATATTTTCAATTCGTTTAAAATGGTGATTTTTGATAATGGTTAACATTTTCATTGATCTGATTTGTTTTATGTGAATTGTTTTTGTAATGTGAATTTTAGTATTTAAATTCATGTATGTCATATTAATGTTAGAACTTTAATTTTTGTTTTAATCAAATCGGCCGTAGATTGTAATTTTCTAATATCGATATTTCATGACTCATTCAGATCTGGTATCATATGTTAATCTTCTCTAACAACTTCATTTTTTATGTTGTTGATAAATTTATTTCTCAATATTATGATTTATTTATTAATTTGAATACTTCCAATAATAATGATAATAAATCTGATTAATTAATGAATTATTTTAGATCCGGCCTGATTATGAATGAAATCACAATTATTGTTGTTAACATTGACATGACATCTGATTTTAAGTATTAAAAGTCACATTAATTAATTCACATATGTTTTATTTATATTTTTATTGGTTGAACCTGCACATATATATTTTTATTTCTATTTTATTATTTTTATGCTTTTATTGCTTTTTATTTATTTATTTTTATTTCATGCCTTGTTCTTGTTTTATTTGTTTTATCTTCTTAGGATTTTTTAATATGGATTTAATTTAAAGTGGTCACAAAAAGTTAGTTTTGATTTGTAAATAAATTTAAACCCACTTAGTAATATACGTTTCATAGGGTAAAATTGAGATATTTTTGTATTCGGGATTAATAATGATTTGACCACAAAAAGAGACCTAGTAGAGACCGCTCACAGGCGGGCGGGCCCAATGCACGATTGGCCCGTAACCTGTCCCCGAACCCATACTCTGGTGCACGACCATATGGGACCAATTGCTCCTGGCTTTGGTACTTCTTCGGTGTCCGTGGACCTCTAAAACCACGGTGGCGACTCCTACTAGTCCGTATTCATATACGGCGTTAACGAGCATTCAATGCACTCGTGAGACCGTAGGCGGCCGGGTAAAAAACGACCCCTACAGTGAGAGAGAGAGTAAAGAAATTGGGAAAGTGAGAAATTTTTTGAATAAATTCTAAAAACCACTCAACTCCTCCCTTAAATACACCCCTCTCGCCCTGTCAGCCCACTAAACACGATGGTAAGTGGAGCAATTAAAGTTTCCATAACTGCTGCTCCACGTTCCTCAACTGTAAAAAAAAAAACTCTTCAAATTCAAAAGAAGAAGAAGAAGACTGTTCATTAGGTCCTGCTACCACGACCAGGGCCCACTCGACAAAATCCATAAAAATTAATTTTTATGGACTTGGGGGGGCAAAATGCACCCATTAGTTATTGGGCCAGCCACATACAAAGCTAAGGCCCAATCCAGCCATCAACGAATGAAAGAGGCACACCACAAGGAAAGCTCACAAAAAGGATCAGGCCCAAGTACAAGATAAAGCCCGTATAGGGGACCTGGCCACCTAAATCCACGCTCAAGCACCTACCTGGTCAAGATCATATCTACCAGGTCCTGAGAACAGCAACCTGGTCCAGGTCCAACCTACCAGGTCAAATGAACGCCTACCAAGTCCAGGGTTACTGACTAGGTCCAGTCCAGCCTACCAGGTCTAGTTCAACCTACCAGGGGCAGTTTTCCTCTTATATTCTCAAGGTATTATAAATACCCCCTAGCCATGCACATGCAAAGGTATCAAAAAAATATCAAACACACCTCAAACTTCTCCCTCACTTTCTCTCTCTACATTGTTATACTCTTACACCTAACTGACTTGAGCGTCGGAGAGTCTTTCCCAGGAACACCTCCGCGGATAGCTCACTCTTGTTCTTTGTGCAGATCAACGAGCACACTACGTGGAATCTGGACTAGCTCTCAAGCCCATAAACACATTTACATTGTTGTGACCCAAAAATCACCTCAACAGAAAGTAAGAATGAAAGAATGAATCATAATATGATACAAATATACAAATATCATCCAAACCACTCCAACTACCCTTTGTATATTTATACCCTTTGTATATTAACTACTATGCACTTAACTTGTGATTACATTATTAGCCTCAGGTTTCAGGTTACAACAAACCCTAATTACTATATATTCAATGGCTTTAATGAGAATATGCAAAACAATTATTACTTACATGGTATCAGAGCCGGAAAATATTACTTACAAAGGACAATCTTACCATACTCTTACATACTTGTTATATCCTTCTAATCATTCTCTTTCCCCAATTTTGAGGAAAGAAGTATTAAGTATGACCGATAATTGTTATTAAAAAATCTTAACGATTTCAGAACGCGCTAGAACGGTCATGGATCATGAGGAACATATAGTACATATTAGTTAAACATCAACACTGAATATATTATACATAGACATATACTATGATTAACTGGTGAGATAGAGATTCTTATCCCATGCATCACTTGATCTGCACTATTACTTCCCCCAATAGGTTACCTACTAGAACTAGGGCCGGCAAAAAGCGACCCAACCCGCCAATCCGACCCGAACTCGACCCATGAATAATGGGTTGGGTTGAATTTTTAACCCGTTTAATTAAATGGGTCAACCCGAACTAACCCAACCCATTATTATATGTGCTGGGTTAAGGTTAAATATTCTAAACTGATTATAACCCACATAAACTAATTAATTGTTTTTTTTTTTAATTTTAAGCGGTTGTTTTAACTTGCATATATAATGCCTCATAGGATATTACACGACAACAACAAAAAAGTGAGCATACAGAGCATTGTGGCCTGCCACAAAATTACCTAGAACTAGTTTTTTTGTCCGGGCGTTGCCCCGGGTCCAACAGTTTGTTTTTATAGTGCATTGATAAAGGCGCTATAATTAACAGACCTTTTGGCACGAATGGTAACTGCCGTTTGTTGAAACACCAAGAACAACTGAAACAAACTCGAGTTGACAAAATCACCCTCAATTTGCATTGCAGATCAAACGTCAACTATATGAGAAAACACAAATAACAAATCTAGGTATCATGATGAACAAAATAAATTGGAAATTATATATTTTAGATTGTAGATAGATTTTGTGGAAGAATTACAATTTAATTAGTCAAAAACCATTGTGTTAGAGCAAAGCTATTGTGTGCTAACTTCTCCCATTTTTATTTTAAATAATATTTTTTGTCTCTCTTTATTTTTCCTAAACAATAAAACAATATAGTTATAAAGAAGCATATTTACATCAGCATATAAATAGAGTTGAGTTGGTAACTACCTAACCTTTCCATACAAAAGATCCATGTTCAAATCTCCCTACAATCGAAGTATTTTTTTAAATTAAATACCAACATTATTGTGATGACATGACGCTTTTGCATATATGTCAGAATTATGTTAATGCTTACGTGGCACAACCATAGTGCTTCGCGCACCTTTTAATAGATGTTATAGATGATGCCATTAGAACAAAGCATGGTCGACAAAATTAATATTGTTGACGTGCACACAATAAGAATAAGCCATAGGCGACAAAATTAGTATTATTGACGCCCATACAGTAAACTCATGGGCGACGAAAAAAAACTATTTTCGACGCCCAAAGTGTTATTTATGGGTGACAAAACAATTGTATCCATGCCCATTAATTCATCCATTGAGCGACGATTTTTGTGATTTTGACGCTCAATGCATAGGCCACAAAATTAAGTTTGATGCCCATTTCATAAACCATGGGCGATGAAATTATTAAAATTGACGCCCAATCAATGGGCGACGAGGATTGGGCGACGATTGTCGTGTCAGATATGTTTTCGTGGCCCAATCTTTGAGCGTCATATTTTAGGTTTTGGGCGACGTAACATTTTGACGCCCAATGTCATTATTCTTGTAGTGCATGTTGTTTTGCATGTTTTATTTTACTGAACTTTAAGCTATTATAAACTAACTACTATTTATTAGATTTTAATATTCTACTTTGTTGAAATTGTAAATTCTTCCTTGTTGGTAATTAAGGTAATTGCTTTAGATTGTAGAAGAAATTCTTGGTAAAAAAAATAAATTAAATGGATCGACCCGAACCCGACCAAATTATTTTAAGGTCGGCAACCCACTTATTATTAAATAGTTCAGATTGAGAGTACATGACCTGATAACCCGACAACTCGAACCCGACCTATCAACCTAATTGCCAGCCCTACCAAGTAAAAGGTCCGTACAAGTTGATAGTTTGGTACACGTGGAAGATAAGGAGCGGCTGCTAAAAAATAGTCTAAATAATTTTTTTTGAGGGGGAAAAATAGTCTAAATATAATTTGTCTTAGGTTAGTTGATTAAAAAAAATTGTGACTCATAACTTCTTGTTTGTTGGTGGAGTTTTAGTACCATCTGTACGTGCATTAACAAAAGCTTCTCAATCTTAACATCCAATTTTTTTTAACCATTTGTCATTCAGTACAGCAGGCAATCACCGTACTAATTAGTTGTAACAAATAAATTTTTTTATTTCTTACAAAAAAATTTCGTTTATTGTAATTTAACTAATTAAAAACGGAGGAAGTACAAAACAAAAATAAATTCTTACTAAAGAATCTCTTTGGATTATTAGATAATACATATTGTACTTATTGTTTTACTAAATGATAAATATTTTAGATTTTTAAACTGTATGTCAAAATCATGTATTATCAATCAATGTATAATTAGTAAACTAATTTTATCGACTGTATGTCAAAATCACGTATTATAAAACAATGTATAATTAGTAATTTAATTTTATCCACAGCCCTGCTAAACTACAAAGGAAACTATGAATTTAAATAAAACATTATTACTCTATGAAGAAAATAGTCGAAAATGTAGCATGAACTTGTTTTCATGCATATATATATATATTTTTTTTGATCCATGTACATATCAATTTCTCATGCAACCAGCCAAGATTCTTATAATTAATGCCTCAAGATAGGTGTTGTTAGGAATTATGTTTGTCGCAACCGTATATACACTCCAACGCACAAGATTTAAGCTTTTCTAATTGCTTAATTTCACCCCAGTAGGATTACAACAAAATAACTATTGAGATACAATGGGATTGCAATTGACTTTTATTATCAATCAAAGTGAATTCTAAAAGGCTTTGTGTATATATCTTGTGTTTAATTTACACTCAAAGTAAAGTTAACTAAAATTTTCAATGAACAAGCAAGTGTTTAAGAGAGTGAACTTGTAAATTTTCCACAATTATGAGCAACGCCTATTTATAGCCAAGATCATAAAAGAGAATCATCCAAACATATGAGCTTTAACCACCATTAAAACTCAATATAATTCTGATTTAATCCTTGGTTTAATTTGTGTAACATATGAGTTCAGATCATTCTCCACAATTAGCACCATTAATCAATCATAAATAATATTATTTTAATGACTTTTAGAAGCACCATATTCAACCTCAGCATCAGAGGATCGGAATCCAAAAGATTACACCACATTCCTTTCTCTGCTCTGTTTTGTTGATACGAGTTCCTTGTTTATATCCCACATCCATAGGACTCTGCATCTCCTCAATCCGGATACTTCCGAATCGGATAGCTATGTATTGGCCTTTCTGTCTCCCATAGTTCATCGGTTTTGAAAGACTTCTATGAGCACTCCAAGGCTCTACTCTCTCCCGGCGAGTAACCAGCTTTTCTAATGTCTTCATCCCTATCCCTAGCATCAACAAACGTGTCGCACTGAGCCATCTCTTTCATTCACATTCTCTCTCCTCCAGATCCACGCACGACATATTGAAGTTAAGAAAAAGCATCCAAGAAAAATTGGATCGACAAAGCACATCAAACATCTCGTACTAAAATAGCAAAGTTTCAATGTTTTGCTCATAAATTGTAACTTTTTGCATTATATCATAACTTTTTACATAAAATCTTCGCCCGGTACTATTTTTTGTTTTCAGAAAAAAGTGGTTTGCACTCTTTTGTTATCGGTTTTTCAAATTATAATGATCTTAATATATTCAGCTAATTTTTAAATATTTTTATAACATATATTATATGGCTATAAAAGACAATAAAAAGCTAAAAACCGCAACAATATCGAACGGACTTTCAACTAATTATGTAAAAAGGTCATAAATTTATGATAAAAAATTACAGTTTTATTGTTAAAAGTTACGGCAAACGATAAACCGATCATTGCATATAGGAGATAGTGTTTGTAATAGATGTTTTTTTAAGGGTTGTGGACTTGTGGTAATAGAATTAAGCCAAAGGAAATACAAAGTAGGATTTTAAAATTCAAATGGAATATCATATTAATAATAAGGCAAGCAAATAATACTCCTATATAAGATATTCGAGACACGTTTTATTAATTAGATTTTATTCCATTTCATTGGCTATATACTCCCTTTCAATATTATTTTAAAACACATAAAGATTATTACAAAAGTCCTTCAATTTTTTTTGGAAGAGGACGTGCAATGGCCGGTCTTTGCTTCCAAGGGGCCATCAATAGAAAAAATATATAAATATATTCGTCCCAAAAAACTGTTCCATCTGTATTTTTACTTCTTTCAAAACGTAACTTTAAAAAATTAATATCTCTAATTATAAATACCAGAAAATATAAAAATTATATATTTGGAAAGTATATTTCGAGACAAATCACTATATTTTTTGTTGCCTATATAAAATTAAAGAGGTTCAAAATTATAACGTGAATAATGCTCCTGGTCAAAATGGAGCAGGTTTTTTTGGACGGAAGGAGTATATTTTTTCATTTTTTTTTGGCAAAAGATATATTCTCTCCGTAACATAAAAATGGCAACAATTATTTTTTTTCCACGCATTTTGAGGAAATGATTTAAGGGTTAAACGAATGAATTAATCAAAACGGTTTTAACACAAGTAAGAATATGAATATAAGTTACTAATATCAAAATTATTTTAATTAATTTAATCGTTTACACCCTCAAATCGCTTCCTTAAAACAAATAGTTGCCAATTGCCATCATACGCGTTGGTAATGCTCCGCGAAAATAGCCGTAATGTTTGCAAAGAGTAGTCTTTTTTTGCGGCTTTATTCATTCAATTTAATTAATTACCCAGGTAAAATGAAAATTAATTTAATTGATTCATTTGTATTTTTAATCTGATATTATCATCTTATCTTACAGCTGGGTGTTTGCGGATTTGATAGATATTATGTAGTACATTTGTGTCCCCTCTGTTTAATTTTGTGGTTAAGGTTTTGCCCTATACAACTTTCATGAGTTTATATTCCATATTAATTAAGAAACTTGAATTATTGTATTGGAAAAAAAAAAAAAAACAACATTCTATATATCTGGTGTAAGCTAGATTAATGTATAACAGAATAAAAATTACATTAAAAACCATAAAAGTTACCCCTGACAAAAATAATAACTTTATGAAAGAGTGATGACTATTAATACGCTATCAAAAAATATTAGCAAGAGCGGATTAATAGTTAGCAGATTGGGTTTATTCAGAACTTGGCCAAATTTGATTTTGTATTTTCCTTAATTAGCACGAGTCGGTTGGGCTTAGCCGCTTAGGTTTGGTCTAGTCTGATCTACCAGGTCATTATCAATAGCAAGTCAAATTAAACTCGATCGGTCTCAAACATTTTTTAATGTTGTAATCGATATGCAGTTTAAATAGGCCAATCATAAAGAATATTTCGCAGGTAATAATCGGGAACCAAGGCCAAATCGATCAGGTCATTATAGGTGCCAGTTCAAAATCGATCAATCATTATTGGGCATGTTGAAGATGACAACGATGAAAGTTGAAGATGATGTCGATTATGATCATGATGATGTTAATGACGAAGATGATGTCCATGATGGATGATGATAGATGTTGATGATGAGGATGATGATGATGGTGAACACGTACACGATAGTGGCCATGGCGATGGATAGATGATATGGTGACCAGATGATGAGCGATGATGATATTGACAACTATGATGATGGATAATGACAACGAATATATTTCATGGTGATGCACTACAAAATAAAATAAATTTAGCAACGGAATTTGCAACGGAATAATAATTCCGTTGCAAATTTGAGACGAATATTAGAAAAATAGTCTTAAAACCAAAGATATCCGTCTCAGATTTGAGATGGAATAGCGAATTTTTCGTCTCAAAAAATTGGCGACACTTACTATGGAGATGGATGGGGGAAATCCGTCCCAAATAGTGATTTTGAGACGGATAATCCGTCTCCATAGAAGGCGTCACAAATTTTTTGAGATGAAAAATTCACTAATCCGTCTTAAATTTGCTCAAATTTGAGATGGATTTCTTTTGTTTTGAGACAAAAATTTTAAATTTGTCTCAAATTTGCGACGGAATTACAATTCCGTTGCAAATTCTGTCTCTAATTTAATTTAATTTAATTTAATTTTGTGGTGATGGGTGATTATGATGTTGATGAATGATGATGATGATGACGATGCTAAAGATGGTGGTCATGATGACAATGATGATGACGCAGAAGATGGATGATCATGACGACAATGATGGACAACTATAATGACAATATTGAAGGTGATGATGGGTAATGATAGATGACTTCGACGATAGATGTGATGATGTTGATGTCAATGATAGATGATGATGAAGTATGAATTATGATGATGATGATTATGGAGAATGATAGTGTTGATAATTGATGGTAATGGATGGTGATGATGAAGTATGATGATGGTGACGACAATGATGTCGATCCGATGATGATGGATGGTAATAGACATTGATAATGACGATGATGATGGCAATAGATAAAGATTATCAACATGATGGATGGCGATAGATGGTAACAATGATGATATGGGTGGTGATGATGATGCTGATGACAATGAAGGTGATGAATGATGATGGATGGTGATGAGGATAATAGGGATGAAGACAACGATGATGATGATGAAAATTATGATAATGGTGACATTGCTTATGATAGTGTATGATGGTGATGGATGGTGATTTTGATGGATGATGATAACGAATGTGATGATGATGATGATGATAGATGACGAAGTTGATGGGTAATCATGATTGTAACGACCCTGATTTTATAGGTATTTCTGCCAGGTGATTATGTGTATTTATGTGTTGCTATGTATGGTTCAAATTTATTTTTGAACTGTTTATTTTATTTTATGTGAATAATTTCAATTTGATTCGAATTATTTTATTTTGATTAGTTATTATTTATTTTAATTATTATTTAATTAATTATTATTTAATTATTTAATTTTCTAATTAGTTATTTAATATTTTTGGGCTAATCGATTTAAGCATGATTAGTCATGCAAATTTTTGTAAATTAGCCCAATTGATCACGAGAGCCCATTTTGGCCCATTTTACAAGGCCAAAACCGGCCCCCTCCTTGTGCATGGCAAAGTTTTTCCACTTGCCTCATGTTCACACCTTGAACTAACTCTATATATAGAGGAGTTAGTAAGGCTTTTGCTCATTTTTGCCATCCTTGCCAACTTAAACACTTGCCATCAAAAGATTAAACACAAAAACTCCCTCCCATTTGCATGATAGCCACACACCATTTTTGGCTTTTGAGTTCAATCAAATTGTTCATCATCTTTTTACACCCAAAACGTAAAGATTCATTTCCCATTGATCTTTAGGTGATTAAACCTTCATTATTTTTCATATTTTGCATTCAAGATCACTAGTTGAGTTTGGTTTTGGGCTCTTGTTCGTGTGGGATTGTTCGAGTGGGTTCAAGTTCGTGTGTGCAAGTGTGGTTCGTGCCGTGACCGTGCAGCAGCAGCCGTGCAATTGGTGGTTCGTGCTCGTGGTCTAGGCCGTGTGGTGGTGCTCGTGTTCGTGGGGAGCCGTGCGTGGTGGCAGCCGTGTTGAAGCTGTGTCGTGCATGGTGTTTGCCGTGGTTGGGCCGTGTTCGTATGGTGTTGACAAGGCCGTGCCGTGTGTGCCGTGTGGGTGGTCCGTGTGGGTCAAGTTCTGGGCTGCAATTTGTGTTGATTTTGTGTGTTAATCTTCAATAAGGTAACATACTTTCTCAACTTAATTGGTGTACTATGTTTCATAGTATAGATTAAATGAACAAGATGAGTTTATATGAAGGTTTGATCATGTTTTTTAGTGTGAATAATAATCTGATTTTTGGAGTAGTTTTATGATGATTTTATGATTGAATATGATGATTTTATGAATGGATATGTTAGTAATAAGTTTGTGTTAATCATGTTCAAGTTTGATGAATTTTGGATGCTAGTAAGTTGATGATTTCATATGTTGAATTGTTGAAAGTATGCGTGTATTTTGATGAAGTTAGATGAGTTCTTGATTCTTGGATGAGTTCTTGGTTGAAGTTCTTGAATCTTGATTGAGTTCTTGATTGAAGATCTTGAATCTTGGATGAGTTCTTGATGAGTTCTTGATGAGTTCTTTGAGTTCTTGATGAGTTCTTTAAAGTTCTTTATAAGTTCTTGATTGAGTCTTTAAAGTTAAAGAAAGTTAAAGAAAAGGTTAAAGAAAGTAATAAGATGTTGTAAGATGATTGGTTTACATGTTATTTTCTTAAGTCAAGGCGTAAGATGCAACTTAAGAAGTAACTAAGAATGTAAACTTCGGATTTAAAGTGTTAAAGATTGCTAATGATTAGCTTGATTTCGTAGCTAGACGCCTAAAACTTAGAGTAAGATTCTTTGTTTTTGGGTTAAGACGTTGCCCCTATCCTATCCACGGTATTGGGATAGTTAGTGGTCTTACTATGTTGTCTTCGAACGTGGATTTCCAGTAAGATTGGTTTCACGGGATTTAGGAGTAAGATTCTCAATCCTAACATAGTAGAAAGTTCAAATGCGTAAGATGCGTTCCTACGTGCATAGTCCAGTCTAGTTTGCGAATGATTGCGCCAAAGATAAGATTGGTTAAGTTAATTGAGTCGAGCATGTATATTTTTTTGGTTCGCATGATTTGATGTTGTGATTTGGGTTGTTTGATTTATGTTATGTTCATGTGTATTCCCGTTAGGGTGAGACAATTATGTTACTCGCCACTGACGGTGGACTGTTGTTTACTTTTCAGGTAATTCTGATGATGAGGTTCTTGCTTAGCTTTGGGTTGGGCGAACGCCGATGTTGTTATATAGTTTTATTGTTGTTGTTTTATGATTTCAGCTAGTTTGAACTATAGTAGTGATACTTGTCTATTTTCTATAACTCTGACATGTGTTTGGAGTTACGTTTATTAGTAGTAGTAGTTTGACTTATGGATTAGTAATGTACAAACTTGTGGGTATTTGTACTTTTTGGTTTAGTAATATAATCATTTCGAGGTTTGTTTTTAATTTTAAGTATTTTAGTTTGTTAGTTTGACTATTCGACTCGTCGGTTTCTTCCGCGTCGGTTTAAGCGAGTCGGGTCGTCACAATGATGATGTAATGCAAGTTGAAAATTGTAATAATATTAATTATTAAATAAGATTATTATGATGAATTTATTGACATTAATGAGGAAGTATGATGATGGTGACGATAATGATGCCGCTGATGATGGATATAAACGTTGATAATGGCAATGATGATGGTGATGATAATGATTATCAACATGAGGGATGGCGATGTATGATAACAATAATGATAATGACGACGGTGATATGAGTGGTGATGATGATGATGATAATGAAGGTGATGAATGATGATGGATGATGATACCAATAATAGGTATGACGACAACGATGATGAATTGATGATATATGATGATGATGATGAAAATTGTGATAAAGGTGACAATTATTATGATAGTGTAACGACCCGACTTTTTAAGCTTGTCGATTTACGAAGGGAATCGACATTCGGATCATCACTTAACAAATTATACTTTAAATTAAATAAAAAGTAAATGGAGATAGTATCTTTTATTAAAAGGCTACTAAAAACCACAAAATCCAATAATCAAATTACATTGAAAAACTGAAAGTGCTGTCCCAACATGTTGGGATCATTAGATTAACTAAATAAAACTAAATTGTTCTGGATTTAACTAAAAACTTAAGAATGAAAGCTAATCTCTCAGGCCCATCCTGCGAAGCCCGCTCTATTCTGCTGCATCTTCACCTGGAAATATGGGGGGGGTCCACCATCAGTGGCGAGTAACTAGGCTGTCCCATTTAATCAAGGGACCGCCAAACACATAATAGCATAGAAAAATCACATAAAAACTGTAAAGAAAATTAATACAAGTTTTACACACAATCATACAATAACTCGTATAAATGTACGTATAATAATACGTATAAAAGTACGTATGGAAATACGTATAAATACACCTGCAGAGATACGGTTAGAAATACGTATATTCTACGTATAAAGATACGTACAAACCACCCTGCAGATACGGTTAGAATACATACGAAATACATACATCATTCAAGTACCCACATACGTATACATACTTGTATAAATACGAAATATAACACATCGGAAGACTTATAAAATACAATTCTTATACTTTATATTATACAACTTTACTTAGCTTTAACCTTAGCTTATATTATACTCATCTTATAATATATACTCATCGTATCATAATCATACTTAACATATTTCTCCATAACTTATATAACGCATATTCATGTCTTATCTTATATCATCATAATCATATCGTATATTCACATCGATCTTATAATAAGGCATAATAGCTTCTGATCTTTACATATGCACTTATTATCACAACTTAACATAAATCTTTGCGGACTGTCTTCTACAGCTCGTAGCGAACCAATGCGTTCGCAACTTTCCTAAAACATGTCGGGGTGAACCAATGCGTCCCACCCGTAGCCCTCCAATGCGAGAACTAAGCCTAAGCTATGGCCATAACTCCTGGTAGCGGCTCGCAGATACGGTTACCAGACGACTACATGTTCTAAGACCAAGAACTGCTCGGGGGAACCAATGCGTCCGACCCAATTGAGCAGTGGCATCGACTAAACCCAATTGATAACCAATGCGTTATCGCAAGGGCGTCCTTATCTCATTAACCCAATTGATGACCAATGCGTCATCGCAAGGGCGATCTTTATATTGTATCTTATATCTTTATTAAATCATAACTTATTATATATTGGGAAATACTAGGTGACAGTAATAGGAAATGAAATGTTCGGAGTCCCAGGAAAGAGAGGTGCGGCACGTATATTGGCCACCTTAAATACCAAGTCTTTCCTAGCCAGAGACCGAAACATAACATGTATATCTATTACCCTGTTTCCTTTCTTATCCCTAATAATTTCTTAGGTATCTTTAAAACTTATCATATACTATCCTCAAACATTATCCACAAACTTATACTTTATCCATTCGGATATTATCCCAAATTAATATAACATTATCCAAAATAAATACAATCATATTAATACTAAAATAATTCGGCCCTATTATGATAATATTAATATTATCCTTTTAACCCTACACTTTACAACTTATCCCTAATAATTGTTTTAACCGCAAAATATATTATTAAAATATTCCTAAAATGATAATAAACAAAAATTAACAAACTTTGACTATATCTATAATTTCCACACGGCATTTTCGAATTCTACAACAAAATTAATTAATTTCTTAAACTAATTTAATTAATAAATTTAATTACCAAAAATACCAAACTAATAATAAAAATCTATTCACCCTATTTTTTTTATTCACTCGAAAAATTGGAATAAAAGAACAAAATAGTACAATATGATCATGCACACATAGAAATAACATTTTTCCATCTTCTTTAATCTTTGGCTCACTCGGAAAGATTCCGAGAACAAGTAGCTTTTATGGTTTATAATTGATACAAATAAATCAATTAAAATTCATCAAAAACTATCATGCTCAAAATGCTCATCCACACGGCACACATACATATATTCAAGAACAAAATTACAAATTCAAGATTTAAAGATTTATGGAATTAAATAAAGATTTAAAGTAAAGATTCACATATTTAATCTAGCATGTTCAAGATTAGCATAAAAATAATATTTTTATTTCCTCCTTTAAATTTTGTACCACTCGAAAATTCAATAATTAATAATAGTATATTTTAATAATTTAATTGCCCTATTCTATACAATCTGATTTTTAAAGAATTAAATTAAAAACGACCATCTAAAGATCTCTAAAAATCAGGAAATTTTTATGGGAGATAAATATGGGTTCAAGGACTAACGTGCATAAATTTCATCTAAAAATAACATCTTTTACTATTTTTAAGTGGTTTTATAACTAACCAGTCAGATTATGCTGAATTCGGTTTCAGAATTTTATGCCATATCAAACGATCTTTAAAAATTACGAAAATTTAACACAAACTGTAAAACATTATCACTGACTTCCATATAAAATTTCGCAGCATTCCGAATTGATTAAGTACACTAATAAATTCGTAAACCTATTCTGGACAGTTTTACCGGTTTGAAAGATTAAATTATTTCAAGCAATAAAAGGACGAATTTTGTCACGAAATAATTCATGATTCATAATAAAACAACAAAGAAACTGCCATGAAAATTTCATCAAGAAATAACACGATTTGATTAATAAATAAATTCATACAAGTAATTATTCGACAATTAGAGATTTCAAGAAATGCATCAAATCATGAAAATACATGAAAAATAAATCAAGAACACATATCATGTACTCGAAAATTATATGCAAAACTAGATTAAATTCCTAACAATTTTCATGATTTAATTCCTAATTAACTATGTGATTAGCTACCCTACAATTAAAGGGGAAAGCTAGTTACCTTAATCGCATAATCAATCCAAGGCAACTATAGGGAGGTCACGGTTTTGGAGAGAAAAGGAAGAGAAGATTTATTTGAGTTTTTGGAGCAAAATAACAATAGGACCTAAAAATAATGCAAGGGGTCCTATTTATAAAGGAAAATAGGAAGAGCAAACAACCCTAAAATATTGCTAGGGTTGCCGTGAATAAGGAAGAAGGGGGAAAGAGTTTGTTGGGTTTGCTCAACAAACTTTGATCAAGTTTAAAAAGGGTTTAAAAAAAAATAATTTAATTAATTTAATTATCAAAATTATATTAATCATTATCAATTAAACAAAACCAAATAACCTTGGCCCAAAAACATGGGGTGGCCGGCCATAAAAACAAAAGGAAAGAAATTGGGTCTTTGGCCCAATTTGGAAGAGAAAAGGTTGGGCTAAAAATAACACAGTCCAATTTTAATGGGCCTCTTGGACTAAAACTGAATAAATACTATTAATGACCACGAAATTTTCTGGCCCAAAATTCCGGGTCGTTACAATCACCCCTCCTTAAATAAATTTCGTCCTCGAAATTTACTTAAAGAAGCTCACGTAAGAAAACAATGGAACAACTAAAACATAAACGATCAGCCGTAAACGGGGACCGTACACGTAGTTACGTCAGCTGCGCGTCCGCCTCTTCTTGGTCACGTAGAAGACTCGGTTCTTCGCTTGCACCCGGCTCACCATTGCTGCCGGTTGTTCTTCGGTCACGCCTAAATCTTGTGCCTTCCTTGACTGCACACGCCTCACGTTATCGTAACCCGTCGTACCTTTTTCTGGAATGACGTTCGTTCTCGCATCCTCTGCACATCGGGGTCTCGGAAACGTTGGTTGCTTGCCCGTTCTGCGATTGCGGCTCCTGAAATGGTTCGATTCGTGGTCTCTTCTCAACTGCAGCTGGTTGGCTTTCCCTGGTTCTCTTCTTTGTAGCCTTTTCCTCCTCGAACGATGCTTGAACCTCTACGGCGATCTCGTACGCGTTCTGAAACGATGCTGACCTGTTGCCTTAACGTGTACCCTAATGCGAGGACTCGTCATTTTGAAATACTGCTCCATCTTCTCAGCTTCTGATGGAGATATTGCAGCGACAAATCTGGACAGCTTCGCGAACTTGTTGGTAAATGTCTGAACTAACATGGTCCCCTAAGTGAGCGTCAGGAACTCCTCTAGCTTTCGCCACCTAAGCTCGTCGGAAAAGATACGTTCTCGTAGCTTGGAGGTAAGCTCTTCTTGTCTCATGCTCTTCACAGCTCTTCCCTGCGGCGAACCGTTATCAACTAGTCGTCTGCTTCTAATCGAAGGTAGTAGCTAGCGATCTGAACTCGTTTATCTTCCGGACAACCGATTACGTCGAACCGTTCTTCCATCTCTCAAATCCAGCTCTTGCGCATCACGGGGTCAGACGTGCCATCATTGGTAGGATGCCGATGACGAGAAATTCGATCCTGGTCCTGTGGATTATGGGCTTACTACACCTCCGCTGCGCCACTCTGATAACTCCGGTCACGGCTACTAATTGATGGTTCCGGCGTCGAAGTCCGAGGTTAGGCCTTGGGGGCGTCATACTGTACGTACAAAATTAAACATTCATATTGTTAGTTCACAAAAGCACATAGTACGTCGGAGGACGTAAACGAGCAATCCGATCGAAGGAAGACAGCTGGGAATTCTGGACCCGCACGCTGAACTGCGCCAAAGTAAGAATTGCGTCTTCTAGGTTGCGATGACGACGGCAGGAACTTGAAGGTCGTGGGGTTGACATCCTGGAACAACAATTGCGTTAAGAAATACACGACATACGAAACGGCGCCAACGCGAAACGTGAACGATAAATCGTCTTAACCCTGGCTTCTACCCATGGTTCACTCATCTAGGTTTTCCATATTAAGCTAAGGTTCACTCGGGTTCATAAAGCGCTCAACTTTCGAAGTTACTTGTGAAGAAGTAACTTAGGGTCAAACCTATGGGCTCTGATACCAACTGTAACGACCCGACTTTTTAAGCTTGTCGATTTACGAAGGGAATCGACATTCGGATCATCACTTAACAAATTATACTTTAAATTAAATAAAAAGTAAATGGAGATAGTATCTTTTATTAAAAGGCTACTAAAAACCACAAAATCCAATAATCAAATTACATTGAAAAACTGAAAGTGCTGTCCCAACATGTTGGGATCATTAGATTAACTAAATAAAACTAAATTGTTCTGGATTTAACTAAAAACTTAAGAATGAAAGCTAATCTCTCAGGCCCATCCTGCGAAGCCCGCTCTATTCTGCTGCATCTTCACCTGGAAATATGGGGGGGGTCCACCATCAGTGGCGAGTAACTAGGCTGTCCCATTTAATCAAGGGACCGCCAAACACATAATAGCATAGAAAAATCACATAAAAACTGTAAAGAAAATTAATACAAGTTTTACACACAATCATACAATAACTCGTATAAATGTACGTATAATAATACGTATAAAAGTACGTATGGAAATACGTATAAATACACCTGCAGAGATACGGTTAGAAATACGTATATTCTACGTATAAAGATACGTACAAACCACCCTGCAGATACGGTTAGAATACATACGAAATACATACATCATTCAAGTACCCACATACGTATACATACTTGTATAAATACGAAATATAACACATCGGAAGACTTATAAAATACAATTCTTATACTTTATATTATACAACTTTACTTAGCTTTAACCTTAGCTTATATTATACTCATCTTATAATATATACTCATCGTATCATAATCATACTTAACATATTTCTCCATAACTTATATAACGCATATTCATGTCTTATCTTATATCATCATAATCATATCGTATATTCACATCGATCTTATAATAAGGCATAATAGCTTCTGATCTTTACATATGCACTTATTATCACAACTTAACATAAATCTTTGCGGACTGTCTTCTACAGCTCGTAGCGAACCAATGCGTTCGCAACTTTCCTAAAACATGTCGGGGTGAACCAATGCGTCCCACCCGTAGCCCTCCAATGCGAGAACTAAGCCTAAGCTATGGCCATAACTCCTGGTAGCGGCTCGCAGATACGGTTACCAGACGACTACATGTTCTAAGACCAAGAACTGCTCGGGGGAACCAATGCGTCCGACCCAATTGAGCAGTGGCATCGACTAAACCCAATTGATAACCAATGCGTTATCGCAAGGGCGTCCTTATCTCATTAACCCAATTGATGACCAATGCGTCATCGCAAGGGCGATCTTTATATTGTATCTTATATCTTTATTAAATCATAACTTATTATATATTGGGAAATACTAGGTGACAGTAATAGGAAATGAAATGTTCGGAGTCCCAGGAAAGAGAGGTGCGGCACGTATATTGGCCACCTTAAATACCAAGTCTTTCCTAGCCAGAGACCGAAACATAACATGTATATCTATTACCCTGTTTCCTTTCTTATCCCTAATAATTTCTTAGGTATCTTTAAAACTTATCATATACTATCCTCAAACATTATCCACAAACTTATACTTTATCCATTCGGATATTATCCCAAATTAATATAACATTATCCAAAATAAATACAATCATATTAATACTAAAATAATTCGGCCCTATTATGATAATATTAATATTATCCTTTTAACCCTACACTTTACAACTTATCCCTAATAATTGTTTTAACCGCAAAATATATTATTAAAATATTCCTAAAATGATAATAAACAAAAATTAACAAACTTTGACTATATCTATAATTTCCACACGGCATTTTCGAATTCTACAACAAAATTAATTAATTTCTTAAACTAATTTAATTAATAAATTTAATTACCAAAAATACCAAACTAATAATAAAAATCTATTCACCCTATTTTTTTTATTCACTCGAAAAATTGGAATAAAAGAACAAAATAGTACAATATGATCATGCACACATAGAAATAACATTTTTCCATCTTCTTTAATCTTTGGCTCACTCGGAAAGATTCCGAGAACAAGTAGCTTTTATGGTTTATAATTGATACAAATAAATCAATTAAAATTCATCAAAAACTATCATGCTCAAAATGCTCATCCACACGGCACACATACATATATTCAAGAACAAAATTACAAATTCAAGATTTAAAGATTTATGGAATTAAATAAAGATTTAAAGTAAAGATTCACATATTTAATCTAGCATGTTCAAGATTAGCATAAAAATAATATTTTTATTTCCTCCTTTAAATTTTGTACCACTCGAAAATTCAATAATTAATAATAGTATATTTTAATAATTTAATTGCCCTATTCTATACAATCTGATTTTTAAAGAATTAAATTAAAAACGACCATCTAAAGATCTCTAAAAATCAGGAAATTTTTATGGGAGATAAATATGGGTTCAAGGACTAACGTGCATAAATTTCATCTAAAAATAACATCTTTTACTATTTTTAAGTGGTTTTATAACTAACCAGTCAGATTATGCTGAATTCGGTTTCAGAATTTTATGCCATATCAAACGATCTTTAAAAATTACGAAAATTTAACACAAACTGTAAAACATTATCACTGACTTCCATATAAAATTTCGCAGCATTCCGAATTGATTAAGTACACTAATAAATTCGTAAACCTATTCTGGACAGTTTTACCGGTTTGAAAGATTAAATTATTTCAAGCAATAAAAGGACGAATTTTGTCACGAAATAATTCATGATTCATAATAAAACAACAAAGAAACTGCCATGAAAATTTCATCAAGAAATAACACGATTTGATTAATAAATAAATTCATACAAGTAATTATTCGACAATTAGAGATTTCAAGAAATGCATCAAATCATGAAAATACATGAAAAATAAATCAAGAACACATATCATGTACTCGAAAATTATATGCAAAACTAGATTAAATTCCTAACAATTTTCATGATTTAATTCCTAATTAACTATGTGATTAGCTACCCTACAATTAAAGGGGAAAGCTAGTTACCTTAATCGCATAATCAATCCAAGGCAACTATAGGGAGGTCACGGTTTTGGAGAGAAAAGGAAGAGAAGATTTATTTGAGTTTTTGGAGCAAAATAACAATAGGACCTAAAAATAATGCAAGGGGTCCTATTTATAAAGGAAAATAGGAAGAGCAAACAACCCTAAAATATTGCTAGGGTTGCCGTGAATAAGGAAGAAGGGGGAAAGAGTTTGTTGGGTTTGCTCAACAAACTTTGATCAAGTTTAAAAAGGGTTTAAAAAAAAATAATTTAATTAATTTAATTATCAAAATTATATTAATCATTATCAATTAAACAAAACCAAATAACCTTGGCCCAAAAACATGGGGTGGCCGGCCATAAAAACAAAAGGAAAGAAATTGGGTCTTTGGCCCAATTTGGAAGAGAAAAGGTTGGGCTAAAAATAACACAGTCCAATTTTAATGGGCCTCTTGGACTAAAACTGAATAAATACTATTAATGACCACGAAATTTTCTGGCCCAAAATTCCGGGTCGTTACAGATAGTGTATGGTGGTGATGGATGGTGATAATGAATATGGTGATTTTGATGGATGATGATAACAACTATGATGATGACGACGACGATAGATGACGACGACGTTGATAGGTTATCATGATGATATAAGACAAGTTGTAAATTGTAATAATGTTAATTATTGAAGAAGATTATTCTGATGAATTTATTGACATTAATTACATCGATGGTTCATCTTAAATTAACAACAATAATAATAGTAATGATCAAGGTGATTAGGATAACGATTTTGAAAATGATAATCATGATCATGATGACGATAATGAAGATTATGACGCTGATTAAATTTTTTGTATCAATAATTCAAATTAATCAATGTTTTACATTGATTAATGGGTGATGTTATCTCAGTTCCAAAAGTTTATACTTGATCTATCATTTAAAACTTTAAATCCCTAGCTATATGTTGATCATCTATTCTCAAAATTTATCATATGTTGTGATGTAATGCTAAAGTTAGAATTATTTAATTATATTCAATTGTTGTAAATTAAAAGTTAAAGCACAGTATTTTATAATTCAAATATAATTAAATAAATCACATCAAGTGTATTGGGGAATCCTTAATTCAATTATAACACAAAATATATTTTTAACACATTTTTTCTTAGTTTTCAAATAAAAAAAAAATCATTATTTAAGAGAAATATAAAGATGAAATAATAATATTAATAATAACATAGTAACGAGAACAATAATAACAACAATAATAATAACATATTTTTTTATCTAATGTATATGATTTATAATTATTGAACGGAAATAATTCGCATTATATTATCAAAATAAATCATAAAACTAGATTTTCATCCTGAATAGGCTGAATTGGAAACGGGTTCGTGTAGAAACATATCAAGTAAAAATAGGTTTTTGGTAGGTCAAAATAAGTAAATAGGTCGTTTCAAGAAGGCATATAGTTTGAAAACAGATTCAATACAATACATATTTGACAATTGACACATACACAACAAGAAAATCCTCTTCGCCCGACCGCACTTACCGACCGTCAATAGATGGTCGTAAATTACCGACCGTCGACGACTGAACACAGTCGGCAATTTTTTCCCCCCAAAACCAATGTTAGTCAGACCATTTACCGACCGCTAAACGGTCGGTAAATTCGACTTCTAAATTTACCGACCGTTTAGCGGTCGGTATATGGCTACAGGGTTCTGGGTTTGGTGGAAAATTTATTCCACTTAAATATACCCAACTACTGTACCAAATTACCGACCGCTAAGCGGTCGGTAAATTTACTAATCTGATGTACCGACCGCCTAGCGGTCAGTAAATCTTCTGACCCAAAATCAAAAATTGGGTCGTTGCGATTTTGAATCGCATTTCAACCAAAACACTCACAAACACTCACCCTCTCTACTCACCGGCGACAACTCCTTCCTCACTCACAAACACTCACTCCGGCGACCCTCACTCCGGCGACCACTTCTCTCCCTCCGGCGACCCTCCCTCCTCTCTTTCTCTTTCTCTCGCACAACCCCCCCCCCCACCACTTCTCTCTTGCGCACAAACCTCCCCGCCGTCGACTCCCGACGCACCACTAGCACCACCACCACCGCCTCCTAGGTAATTATTGTGGTTAATTTAATTGAATTATTTTTTTTAATTGTTGTATTGAATTGAATTTTTTTTTTAATTTAGTATTGCTTGCGCACCACCGTCTTCGCCGCCGCCGCACCACCGCCCCTCTCTCGCCGCCGCACCACCGCCCCTCCTCCTAGTAAGGGTTTGATTTAATTTTTATTTTTCATTTTTTAATTTTAGGGTTTAATTTATTTAGTTTTTGTATGTATGAATGTATGTAGATTTATGTATGTATGTATGATTGTGTATATATGAATGTGTATGTAGATTATGTATGTATGTAGATTGTGTATGTATGAATGTATGTATATGTATGTATGTAGATTTATGTATGTATGTAGATTGTATGTGTATGTATGAATGTATGTATGTATGTATGTATGTATGAATGTATGAATGTATGTAGATTGTGTATGTATGAATGTATGTAGATTTAAATAGTAAGCAATTGATTTTTGGTTTTGATTTATTTTTAATGAATGAATTGAAAGAGTAAGCAATTTGTTTGGTTTCAAATGATTTAAATGATTGAATAAGTGATTGGTTTTTTTTGGTTTTGAATGAAAGATATATATCAAGAAAGAAATGATGAATGTATTTTTGTATTTGAATCAAATGTGTAATAATAGGTGTATGTATATGTATGTATGTGTATTTTTTTTAGCAAAAAATTAAAGTGTATGTATGTATGTAAGTAAGTAAGTATATATTTAATTATGTATGTATGTAAGTATGTATGTAAATATGTATTGTATTTTTCGTAAATATGACTTAAATATATATACATGTGCATTACATAAGAAAGCTTTAACAAGAATATTTAAGAACGGCTTAAATAAGATAGGAGTGAAGACATTGAAGTATGTTTGAATGCTTTGAACTAAAATTTTTGTTAATGTCTTAGAATTGTATTAATCGAAATGAAAAGGAAGGAGCGTGAGTGGATGTACAAGAGAAAAGATAAGGAACACAAACTTCGTGATGAGTTCATCAAAGGGGTGAATGAGTTTGTTACCTTCTCTCAGCAGCACCCCGAGCTCAATGACAAGGACAAGATAAGATGTCCTTGTGTTCGGTGTAAGAACTTGAAGTACTTGGATGTGCCCAACGTCAAGGTACATTTGTATAAGAAGGGGTTCATTCCGAACTACTATGAATGGTTATGTCACGGTGAAAGGGTGAGTACAGAGTCCACCTCGTCTTCTACTCAGCCGAATCCTTACCGGGAAATGGTTGTCGATGCTTTTGGGGACAACGTGGACTCATCATTCGTTGAGGAGGCAACTTCGGCCGAAGAAGAACCAAATGCGGAGGCAAAAATGTTCTTCGAGTTGCTCAAGGCAGCCGAGCAGCCGTTGTATGATGGGAGCAAGATGTCTGTTTTGGAGATGGCTTCCAGAATGATCAACTTGAAGTGTGACTACAACTTGCCACTCAGGTGTGTAGACAGCATTGGGTCATTGTTCAACGATGCGCTCCCCACCTCCGAAAAAACTAAGTGTACCACCTATTATGAAACAATGAAGGTTCTGAAGGGATTAGAGCTTCCTCACGAGAAGATACACGCCTGCCCTAAAGGATGTATGTTGTTTTGGAAGGACGATGTTGAGCTTGATAAGTGTCGTCATTGCGGGTCGAATCAGTACAAGGAGACTTCGAATGAAACTTTGGTTCCCGAAAGCTTTGTGGTGTACTTCCCAATAACAGCAAGATTGCAAAGAATGTTTGCAACTAGAAACATTGCTGAGGCTATGACATGGCATTGTGAGAATCGTCGAGGGCAAGGGAATATGGCTCACCCTAGTGACAGTGAAGCTTGGAAGCACTTCGACAGGACCTTTACGGACTTCGCATCCGAGCCTCGAAACGTTAGACTTGGGTTGTGCACAGATGGTTTTTCCGTTTTTGGGAAGTTTGGAAAGCAATACTCTTGTTAGCCTGTTTTAACTACACCGTACAACATGTCGCCGTCCATGTGCATGGAGAAACCTTTCATTTTCCTTTCCTTGCTTATCCCTGGGCCAAAAAATCCGAAAAACAACTTGGATGTCTACATGCAGCCTTTGATTGATGAGTTGAAGCACCTACGGTCGGTTGGGTCCTTTCATCTTTGTTGTTTATTTAATCTTACTTTGTTTCGTGTGCAAGGTTTGACACGAGCAGTGTTGTTCGATCCATATCACACGTGATAAAGTCCTACTTCCGTGAGCCTTGGAAGAACTACACCGAGGTGGATCAGGCAACCAAGGCACATTGGTGGAACATGTGGAAGGTGATAAAGACAAACTCTGTAATAAATAGTGTTTTTTTATATATAATTTCTAACAATAACATAATTCATTGGATTTTGTCGAATGCAGAAACAGTATCGTTGGAGGCCTGAGCTCGAGGGCACAGTACGAGATGCTTATGAGAGCAAGGCTGGAAGACGCCTGAAAGACATCTTCAACGATGTGGTTCACAAGCGGAAAGATCGACCTAGCTTGCTCGGTGAGTATTGGATAGTCATTTCTAAAATTTGCTAAAATATCAATACTGCCCATCAAGTGTTAAGTTTGATTGTTTTTCATGACAGGTGATGAGATGTACAGCGCAATGAAGGATAGACTTACTGACGAGAAGTCTAAGGAGAGGTCAGCTCGGGCGAAGGTAAACAGGAGAGCTGGCAACGCTAGTGGCGCCGCCCCGGCCTCTCATTGCGCTGGATCTGTGTCGGTGATTCAGCGAGCCAAGAAATTGGCTAAGGAGCAAGGAGGGAAGTTCCCTGACGCTGCGGATGTCTTCCTTGACACTCACTTCAAAAGGCAAGAAGGCATGGAACCGCAACCAATTAGCCAGAAGGCCAAGGAAGTGATGGTAATGTTCTTTTCTTTGTTTACTTTGACGTTTAGAGCGGAATTCCGGCTTATAAGCCGATGAGTACGAATAGGATTGTTTTTTATGATTTGCATTTGATGTTTAGAGCGGAATTCCGGCTTATAAGCCGATGAGTACGAATAAGATTGTTTGTTTATTAGTTGCATTTGATGTTTACTGTTTGTCATGATTAATTACTTGACCTAAACTGCAAAAAAAAAACCCCTTGAAAGTATAATAGGGTGTTATAGGAAGTGTATAAGCTTTGAAATCTAGTAATGGAACGTTACTTGACAAGTTAGGTGCGAAAATGCAAAAAAAAGCTCGAAAATGACCTAAAAAGCCAAGTTTTGACCTAAAATGGTGGTGGGGCCCTATAATCAACATAATCAACCCCTTGAAAGTATAATAGTGTGTTATAGGACGTGTATAAGCTTTGAAATCTAGTAATGGAACGTTACTTGACAAGTTAGGTGCGAAAATGCAAAAAAAAGCTCGAAAATGACCTAAAAAGCCAAGTTTTGACCTAAAATGGTGGTGGGGCCCTATAATCAACATAATCAACCCCTTGAAAGTATAATAGTGTGTTATAGGACGTGTATAAGCTTTGAAATCTAGTAATGGAACGTTACTTGACAAGTTAGGTGCGAAAATGCAAAAAAAAGCTCGAAAATGACCTAAAAAGCCAAGTTTTGACCTAAAATGGTGGTGGGGCCCTATAATCAACATAATCAACCCCTTGAAAGTATAATAGGGTGTTATAGGAAGTGTATAAGCTTTGAAATCTAGTAATGGAACGTTACTTGACAAGTTAGGTGCGAAAATGCAAAAAAAAGCTCGAAAATGACCTAAAAAGCCAAGTTTTGACCTAAAATGGTGGTGGGGCCCTATAATCAACATAATCAACCCCTTGAAAGTATAATAGTGTGTTATAGGACGTGTATAAGCTTTGAAATCTAGTAATGGAACGTTACTTGACAAGTTAGGTGCGAAAATGCAAAAAAAAGCTCGAAAATGACCTAAAAAGCCAAGTTTTGACCTAAAATGGTGGTGGGGCCCTATAATCAACATAATCAACCCCTTGAAAGTATAATAGTGTGTTATAGGACGTGTATAAGCTTTGAAATCTAGTAATGGAACGTTACTTGACAAGTTAGGTGCGAAAATGCAAAAAAAAGCTCGAAAATGACCTAAAATGTCAACTTGATTCTTTATTGTTTAGAATCGTTTAAACTAACTCCATAATTTGCAGGATCAATATAACCAGAACCTTTCCCAGTCTCAGGCTAGTGGTTCAGAGACGGACGCCAACCAGATCTTCTTTGATACGGTTGGTGGCTTCAGGAAGGGAGAGGTTCTAGGGTTCGGCAGGGAGGGCGCTTCTCTCTATTACGAGAGAACCTCGCGGAGGCCACACGTCGGATCTTCCTATTCTCCATCGGTTTCCGCTCAATTACAACAGATGTCCCAGCGTTTGGAGGAGTCCGAGCACGCTAGGGTAGAGATGGAGCGCGCTAGGGTAGAGATGGAGCAGAGAGACAAGGAGCGGGAGGAGAGAGAAAAGGAGCGGGAGGAGAGAGAACAGAAGCGGGAGGAGTACCTCGCCCAGTTGAAGGCGCAGATGGACGCCTTCGCGAGGAGATTCGGCGATCCTTCCTTCACTCACCGAGGCCCTCCTGATGATCCGACAGACGGTTCCGGCGCTTCTGGAGCCTTCGTAGCATAGTTGTATTATATTGTTATATTACTATTATTGGATTATTAATATAAAATGCAATTTTGAAAATTTGAATTTGTTTAATTTTAATTTATTTTTATATTTTAATTTTAATTTGTTTTTGCCCTATTTTTTAAGGTTTTTTTTTAAAAAAAAAATCAAATTACCGACCGCTCAACGGTCGGTAAATCAGTGTTCAAAATAAAGAAATGGCGCCAAAAAAGGCGGGAAAAAGTTACTTCGCGACCGCGTAACGGTCGGTAAATAACTTTTTCCCACCAAAAAAAATGGAGGGAAGAGGCGCGTACCGACCGCGTGAACGGTCGGTATTACCGACCGCCTGTCTACGCGGTCGGTAATACCGACCGTTGAGGCGGTCGGTACGCGCCTCTTCCCTCCATTTTTGACCAACTGTGTAAACGGTCGGTAGACGGTCGGTGATTTGTTACCGACCGTTTCGACGGTCGGTAAAATATTTTACCGACTATTATTTCAGCGACCAATTTTTACCGACTACAAACGGTCGGTAAATCCAATTACCGACCACTAACGGTCGGTAACTGGCGGTCGGCCGAGTCCAATTTTGTTGTTGTGATAATACAAACAAGTTAAAACAAGTGCAGGTTTAAAATAGGGTCAGTGCTGATTGCGTTTATATACATAAAACAGGTCAAAAACAATGTCAATCCAAAATGCAAATTTGATACCGGTCAATATCTGGTCACTTTTATTCGGTCAAAAACATGTTTGGATGAGAGTTTCTATCGATCAGTCAAACATTTTTTTAACCAGATTTACACCACCATAACATGATAGAGCATGTAACATATTCATGGGCCTCAACTACCAGCAGCTTAAGCTTTTGGTTGAGATGATCTTCTAACATGGTATCAGAACTAACATGACACATAGGTCACGAGTTTGAATCTCTCATCTCTCTCCCTCCTATATGGAATTAATCCGCACCTGGTATGATGGGGCATATGATTCGTCCACATTTCAAGCCTAAATGGCTTTTCATGTAAGGGGACAGGGAAGTAATAGAGAATATAACATATTCCTGGGACTCAATGACCATCTTAAGCTTTTGTTTTACTCTAAATTAGCATGCAATGAATGTATTGTAGAATTAATCATTGGATTATTGTAATATGTTAATAATCTAACAGAAATACTCTTGTCTGTTGAATTATTAGGAGTTGTGATTCTGATACATGTACGGGGTTTCCTTGCGATTTGGTGAACTTTACGTATTAGCGCTAATAATGATCCCAACATGGTTAATTAAATTAGTCAATTAATTACTTTGATAAGAGAATATGAGATGAGACGTGGAAACTAAAATTAGGGGCTGAAATCAATTGACAATAGTCACGCCTTTTTGAAATTAGGTAGGGTTCTGACCTATACGTGCAATTCATTCATTCAATCGAATGAAAATAAATTAAATTTGTAACGACATTTTTCCATCTAACATAGTAACTTTAAGTAAAATAATACTACCTCCGTTTCGAAAAAAACGCAATAAATTGGATGGCACGGACTCCTAGTCCATTTTTTGTTGTGAGAGTAAAAGAAATAGAGAAAGAAAATAGGGTATGTGATGATGAGAGAGATAGGAAGAAAAGACTTACAAAAATGAAATGATTAAAATTGTTGCATTTATTTTGAAGCTTCCTAAAAATAGAAATTGTTACGTTTATTTCAAAACGGAGGAAGTACTTCTTTTGTTTCGAAAAAAATACAACAGTCAACATTATATTGCATGCATACCGAGACATTATTTCGACCCTTAATAACTATAATCATGAATAATTAAATTATAGAAAGTTGATATTAAGGTATTATTTTACAAAACGAATCTAACAAGATCGAAACTGACTAGGTATTTTTTATTATTTGTAAAAAGCTCTAAATTTGATCAAAGTATATAATGTGAATAGTGCAAAATATATTGACTGTTGTGTTTTTTTCGAAACTGAGGAAACAACAATTTTAATTTAGAAATAAAGTGACTCTTATTATGTAACTAAGTCCCCCCCCCCCCAATTTATCTTTTAATATTTTATCCCTAAATGACGAAGGATAAACTTTATACTATGCATTATTGTAACATCTATTTTTAAAATTTTAAATTGTTGTACGATAAATTAGTGTACATTATGTGTATCCGTTTATATAAGACTTTGTATTCAAATAATTCAATCTATAACTATATGCTAAAATAGAATATGTTGATGTCATTAAAGATCACATGTTAAATTTTGCTGAAATATTTTTCCTTCAAAACTAATGTTGGCCTAGTGATTTCCGCACTTCAAAAATTGATTTCCGCACCCCCATGTTTATAGTATTAACCCGGGTTATTACTATAAATATGGGGTGTGGAAATCAATTTTTGGAGTGCAAAAATCAATTTCCTAATGTTGACATCACTTTCATTCTAAGTTTAATCCTCCCAAATTTACTAATTAATAAATGGTTGTTCCTTTCAACACTAATTAATAAATGTAAACTTAAAATTTAATGAAAATATGACTACAGTTACCTTCCAAGTGCTACATGAAAAAACCCGAATATTAATAGAAGGTTTTATACATATATAGAGATGTATAATAAATACATCTGCATTATTGACTATATATGCCTAAAGCAGATAATGTGATTAATACACCGATTTTTAAGCTAAGTTGAATTTATGGGCCAATGAATTAAATTAGAATTTTTATTAAAAACATTGGAAAATGAAATTAGGATTTTCAATTTTCATGCAGACTATGTTTATGTATAAATGTATAAATTACAAATTTGGATAATGAAATTTTATTTTTTTTTTATGCTATGGATAATGAAATTATTGTAGCGTAAGAATTTAAGATAATTACAGATTGTATAATCGGGTGTTAGCAGGCAAATTAAACTTTGAATTGTGCATTGTTATTCATAATGAAACATTTATATATGCTATATACATGCATTTAGAAAATTGATGTTTACATGTACACCTAAATACCTAATGCATGGAAACTGGTATCCGCACCCCATAAATTGATATTCGCACTCCACATTTTTCACATAAAAGCAATATAAACGTGCGTTTATATTAAAGACATGAAGTGCGGATATCAATTTGTGGGGTGCTGATATCAATTCCCCTAATGCATGCATATATCAATTCAAGTAGCTGTTGTAAATGTATAATATAAATATGATGTCCATATCGGACCAGGGGTGGATCTAGACCTAGGCCTACCTAGGCCATGACCCACCTCATGCTAAGAATTTTAAATAAATATATACGAGTACTTCACAATGTGTTAGCTTAGTTGGTTTTGCACATTAGTTTGACTCTTTACATGAATACGGCTCATGCTAAGTAAAATTTCTAGATTCGCCATCCACTACATATCACATAGCATGAAATAAAGCTTTATTTCAATTGCAAGTGCATAATTATCAACATGCACACTTATGGTCCGTTTGTTTTGATGGAAAATATTTTCACGAGAAATGTCACTTTAGAAAGGAAAACCATTTTCACTCCTCTCATCCTTCATTTCTATTTTATTTTTTCTATCCTTCATAAGTTTTCCGCTGATCTAATAAACAAACAAAACAAAACTTTTCTTAAATCAATGTTTTCCATTGAAAACTGATAATTTCCTTAGAAAATGAATTTTCATAAAAATTGTTTTCCTTCGAAACAAATGAAGAAATTCCCGAGAGCTATTTGTACATGCCAAATTAATTTAATAATCAATATGTATAAGCAATTCAACACAACCCTCCATACTTATTCCCCTTATTTTTAGTAGACACAATCACAATTGCACTATATTGTCATACTATCTATACCCTCCATGTTTGCACAATTATCTCAATGCCATGCTGTAATTATTGATCATTTTACTCCATCATATCATGTCTTGGCATAATGCAATGTAACATTTCCTACTTGAAAAAAAAAATGGATCTAATAATACTAGTGAAGATACCAGGCTACCAGCATGGGAAATTGGGAATACATGACTAAACTATGTAAGAAAGCATGGTTTGATCTCCTATTGCCCATTTGCCCTTATCAAGGTAGTCTTGAGTCCTTCTCGGGCAATGTGGAGGCTTCTGGTTATTTATATAAATTATGGTGCATTCTCTTCACCTTTAAAAAAAAAGTTTCAGGTTTAATAAGTTCATGTGTAATAAGTCGGAAATATACCTTAAAAAAATAAGTTTCAGATTAATAAGTTCAAGTCTAATAAATTAAAGAGAATGCACTCTTAGCATCCTTATAAAAAGCTAATGTTATAACCATTAATAAAAGCGGAGTGTCTTCTATTTTATCAACCATTTTATATAACTTTAGTTATACATGCATTTGTGATGAAATTATGTAAAATTTAGATATTAGAATAAGATTACACATTGAATTTATTCAAATAAATATTATTCATGAGTAAATAAATTTACATATAATATAATAGATCATGGAAGATGGTCAGATCAGAGTGTGATATATAATTTCGGTGTTGAAATCAAAATGTTACAATTAATTATAAAAAAAAAATAGAAAATTAATAAGTATAGCATTCGGAGTTGGATATAGTATCAAAAATGAAAATATTAACATAAATAAACCATTAATCACATCGATCGACGTAAATATTGACATACATTGATAGATCGTTACGAAGTTAGAAAAAAAATTAAATACAACTCTTAATATAAGCCTGCATATATTATTATCCAAAAATTGAAGAATCAACGAATAATACATGATAATGATAAGTATAGCATTCAGAGTTGCATATGGTATCAAAAATAAAAATATTAACTTAATTTAACCATTAATTACTTCGATCGACGTACAATATTGACATGAATTGATAGATCATTATTACTAATTTAGAAAAAATTTAAATACAACAATTCTTAGGTCTGCATATATTATTACCCAAAAATTGAAGATTCGGCGAATAATATATGATGATGATATGGTCTACTTGGCTACTAGATGAACACATGTGTAATATCTATAGTTATGACCATGCTCAACCATGAACAAGATGTCTTTCAAATTATAAAGTATTTAAAAAAAAAAGTCAAAAACAAGGGGAAGAAAAAGATTTATATTGAAGAAGATAGATGTTCTCCAACCAAAGAACAAATCAAATTATGTGATTCTCTTTTGTGCTAAACTATAGTACTTTGAAATAATAATGTTGAACTAGTTCTCATATCTTGGTTGTCATTTACTTTCTTTAGCTTTTATCTAGTTAACCCTAACTATTATATGCAAGTCGACTTCTCACGTTCACCCAATTGTAAGAACAAACTATTATTTTTATTGGATTTTCCTTTTAATTTATAGAATTAATACATTTCAGATAAAATCAATGCATGGAAACTAGCTACCTAGCTAATCCAAATCAATGACATTATTATACTAACCTATGATCTTCTCTCCTTTTTTTTTATATATTTTTCACCCAAGAACCAATTCTTTAGACATGATCCGATATCACAATTTTAAGGTCGTTATATAATTTTATCATATAAAAAGCAAATTATGAAAACCATAAACATTTTAAAAACTGATAACAATGCTATAAAACAACAACCGACATAATATAAATCATAGGATAAAATTTATATAATATTTTTTGATATTACATGTTCGTCTAAGCTTTTATTCCAAATCGATGACATAATAATTATACTAATGCATGCATGATCTTCGCTCCTTTATTTTTCACCCAAGAACCAATTAATCCTTTAGAGATTGTTTGATATCACTTTTCATTTTATCGGTTTTGCTTTTTATATGAACTGATAAAAATTATACCCGTACATCGATCTTAAAATTATTAGTCCCAATTATATTATACTAATTAATTAGATAGCCATCTACTTTTTGAAAACTGACAACAATGCTATATATGAAACAATAACCCATATAATTTAATACTAATGATCGAGTAATTATCTTTTCTCCTTTTAATTTTTTTCACCCAAGAACCAATCCTCTAGAGATGGTTTTGATATCACTCTTGGTTTTCAGGATTTGCTTTATATATGATTAAAACTAGTCATACTTATACAGTTATAATATACTAACCAGGTACTTTTGAAAACTTACAACAATGCTACGAACCAACAAACGACCCATATGACATAAATCATATGATAAAAATTATATATATATATATATATATATACATATATATATATAGGGTTGGGTTCCGGTGAGAAATTTTCTATCGTGAGAAATGTGAGAATAGGTAAACACATTAACTATGACCTAGAGGTACGTTGACTATAGGTACATTCAACATATACTATAAATACATTGAGTAAAAATACATTGACTTTATGCCATAGATACATTATTGACTCTAAACTATAGAAGGAGTAAGGACGGAAATTCAAATTTAATCATAGCCATTCATTTGTTGATCAAAGGGTTGAGATTGCTTCTCACCTTTCTCACCAAAACTAGATTTCTCACATGAGTCTACATCTATATATATATATATATATTAATCTATGTTTTTGTTGCATGTTTAAGCTTATAAATTATAATGTGGATTAGTCCTTACACATCACACAAATATTACCAATTATATATATACTTTTCAATGAATATTTACATAAGTACGTACCTAAGCTACATACAAACATACAATGATCTCTGAGTTGTAATTTGCCTGCTGGTAGGCCCCACATTGGACTACACACAAAAGATCAGTTACAAAGAACAAAGACCTAATTCAGTAGTTTCAATGATTAACAACTTCTAAATTAAACAAATCAATTTCAAGTAATTAAAATTAAAATATTACTCTACTCAAGTCTCTCTAACATTCTGTTGACATCAAAATGGTATAAATATGTTTACAAATGTCTCCATTTTTCATAGCTCTAATAAGATTTATATATACTCTACTCAAAATTCAACCATACATAATAATAATAATAAAACATAAAAACTTTTCTTCTTTTCTTTAACCCCCAACAAGAATACAATCAATTCAAGATGGGAGCTTTCTTAGATGGAGATTGGGAATCTCTATGTAAACTATTCACAGTTGATGAATCTCCTCATCTTTCTTCAAATTTTCTTGAGTATTCATCATCTCCTATTAGTTTTCAAGATGATAATTTGAAATTCCCTTTTCTTTCTCACAATGTCAATGACAATAATTCATCATATTCATCTTCTCTTAATGATTGGATGTCATCTAATCCTACAAATAGCTACAATTGTGGTGCTGATAGTCTTCTTTCTAGTGACATCTTATCTTGCATTGATTTCTCAATGGCGAACTCAGATAATGATGCATTGAGCTTGCCTCCATCCACCAACATTGTCCATAATCATAATCATAATTATAATCATGATCATAATAACTTCGGTTCTGTAGATAAGTTATCATCACCCAACACCGAGTTGTGCCTCAAGAGGAAGCTTGATGAATCGGATGAGTTGTTGGAGGAAACAACCAAGAAGAATGCTCGAATTTCGAAAGATGTAAGTCTATTTTAGTATATGTCAAATTAAAGAACCATCTCAACCGAAAGGTTAGGCCATGTTTGGCAATCGGTTGTTGGCTTTTGGCTGGTTTAATTGGCTTGTTTGACTGGTTGGAACAAGTACTTGTATGCATAGGCTTTTTAATTTGGTTGTTTAAGCCAGCTGTTTGGAATAATGTTTAGTAAAATAAATTTTGGTTGTTGGCTGTTTATTAGAGGATTTGTGACTTTGTGGGCCAACAAGCCAAAAGCCAACCAAATAATGTCAGACAACTTTTTTCATTTTGGCTTAAAAGTCAGCTTTTTAGCCAATCAAAAAGTTAATAACCAAACAAATTTTTTGGCTATTTAACCATATTGAAAAGCCAAAAGCCATAAGCCATTCAAAAAGTTGATTTCCAAACAGAGCGTTAAGCTAATATGATGGTTGAAAGCTAAGATTGGGCTTGAAATGTGAATGCAGCGCTAGGCATAGCTCTGATACCATGTTAAAAGACAATCTCAATTAAAAGCTTAAGCTGATGGTTGAAACCCAAGATTAGGATGTAGAGAAATGTAGCTTGCAATGAGTTAATTAAATGGGTTTTGATGGGTGTTTATATATATATTTGTTTCTAATGATATGAATGTGATTGTTGGATTTTCAGGCAATGAAGAAAAAGAGGAAGGTAAACCAAAATGCTGATGAAGAAACTACTCCAACTGTAAATACCAAGGAGAGTAAGGAAACAGCTGATTCAAACTCAGATGATACTAATAATCCTTGTGCTTCAGAGGAAAATGCTGAAACAGCAGATTCAAATTCCAATTTAGCAGTTTCTCTTTCTTCAACTGTTAAGAAAAGAGCCAATAGGGGTGCTGCAACTGATCCTCAAAGCCTCTATGCAAGGGTATACACTCAAAACGTACTCTGTTATTCCATTTTATATCTTTGACCATTAATATCTTTCAAACCGAAAAGGAAAATTCTCAGTTCCTAATAATTTGTACCTAACAAGTTGAATTTAGTTGGTGCCATGAATTTCTGCCCCTACAATTGTTCAGAATTACGTTAAAATGCTTTATTATATACTTGTTAGTTACGTAATTGTTAGGAACTCGAAATTCTCTACTGAAAATACTAGAAATTAAAAGTTGAATTCTCAAGCTATTAATTTTGATCACTTTGATTTTATTTCGCCTAATATTGATTTTATTTATTTATTTATTTATTTATAATCATACAGAAGAGGAGAATGAGGATCAATGAAAGATTAAAAGTGTTGCAGAATCTTGTACCCAATGGGACAAAGGTGGATATTAGCACAATGCTTGAAGAAGCTTTTCATTATGTCAAGTTTTTGCAGCTTCAAATTAGGGTATGCCCAACATAATTACATTACATTACTTATTATTATTATACTACTCTTGTTTCTTTTTAAACGAAATGATTTCACATATTTCCCCTCTAATTTAAGTCAAATCGTTGCGTTTGATTAAAAAGAAATGAAAAATATATATGGTTATCTACTTATCTTATCAAATGAAAATTTGTTTTTAATAATTTCAACTCTGATCATCAGGTTGCAATTAATTAATATCCCACATTTTGATTATTTCGAACGGTCCTTTACCTATAGTCTTATCTAATGGTCCTTTTGACTTATTAATTCTTCTTATTTTCATTCTTTTATCTACATTTGGCTAAATTTTAACTTATTACTCATTTACTTGTGCCAAAGGTAGAAAGATATACAAAAATAAGGACAATTAATAAGTCAAAAGGATCATTAAATATCAACTCCCAGTTTCTTACATAAATTTTGATTGAAAATAAAGCTATACATATATGTCCAGCTACATTAAAATAAAATAAAAAAAAAGAATTTTGAAAATATATTTTTAACAAAAATGTGATTTTATTTGTTTATGATAAACAAAAGTGTGAGAAAATGAGAATTTTCCGCCCATTAAATGAAAATGTTAGATAAATGCGAGATTATTGATGAATAATCAAAAGTTTAGATTGTTGGTTGCAGACCAACTAAAAGTGCCAATATTAAAAACAAATTTTCCATCATTTTCCTTCATCAAACACCGATGAAAAAAATACAAATATAAATATTCTGATGAAAATTTCATATTATATATTGCAGCTCTTAAGCTCTGATGATTTATGGATGTATGCTCCACTTGCTTATAATGGATTCGACGTAGGAGCTTACAGAAAGATGCCTCCTTTCCATGGACTATAATTAATGGCTACTCAAATATTTCTGTATTTTGAATTATATTATTTTTTAATTTTGATTATTGAAGGTCAATGATATTGGTAGCTGAATTGAAGGAAGTGGGAAGAAACAACCCCCCAAAAAAAAATATAAATATATAAATATATGATGATTATTTAGTTTAATTAGTTGACATAAGTAATTAATCAAATTAATTTGTTCCAAAGAAATTGCATAATGTTGAAAGAAATTTACTTCATTCATTCATTTGTGATCTTTTATTATCCTGTTCCAAAGGAAAAGGGAAATTGATTCATTTGATATGCATTAGATTTTTTTTTATTTTTTTTGTAACTATATATGAAATGTATACAAATTATACATAAGGAAATATAAATATATATATATATATATATACACACATTATATTTAGATTTTTTAGTTCTTTTTTCAATCTTTGAGCACTAGAAATCATATGGCTTCTACATACAATCTTGTTGACTCATGCTATAATAGTTACAAATTCAGCGAGAATATAGCACAAATTATTCTGATTTCGTCAAAAAATATAGTCGTGTGTTAAAACTCTGCCACATACACACTCATCGCGCCCATTACCTAAGCATGAACGGTACGCACATGTGTGGTGATCTAGAGCCTCCACTTTAATACTTAAACTATAACATATATGTTGGTATGAGATATATGAAGTGAGAATGAAGAGATAATTTTCAACGTGAGACACTAAGATAAAATGCGATAAAATGAAATAAAATCAAGTAACTAAGATAAGATAAAATTAATTTACGCTACTTAACAGCACACATTTGGTCCTCGAAATATATTGCATTTTTTAGGCTATCGAGCTATGGCCATAACTACAAGTGAGGTGTTGTGCTGGGAGTGCTTCTTGCAGTACCTCACTCAACTTGAGGGGAAGCATTAGGTCAAGCTACCATAGTTGTTATTTGTTGGGTCAGGCTACCATAGTAGTTATTTCCTCTTTCGTTTGTCTATATAGTCACTAAAAAGTATTCTTCAATGTTACTATGATGATGAATTAGATCTGACAATGCTGCACATCGATCTCCCGATTATTGTTCGTTGAATCTTGCAACAGAACCTATCATCCTGACATACTTTTGATAAGGATTAGCATTATTATTAGATTATTTTAAATGCAACTAGCTAAGATTCCAACGACGATTGTAATTTGACATGAAAAACTATCCATGCATGAAGTAAATATTTCAAACAAATTATAATCAAGAAAATAAACCTCTAAATTTCAAATAAGGGATCGAAGAATAACCTATAAATAAATTATGAAGAAAATGAACCAAAAAATTGAATAAAAAACCCTCACAAAGAGAGAGAATGGATGATTATTATTGATCCAAACAACAAAAATAAAAAATAAAGGGCTTGCCATCATCAAATAGATGATGATGACAACCACTTGTGACTTAAAAAAAGCATTAAGGTTTGTAAAAAGGGAGAAGAGAGAGAGAGAACAAGAAATCAAAAAGAAATCAATGAATCTTCTTTTATCTTTCACCTTCTCTCTTCTTCTATAAACATTCCACTTTCATCAAAATGACATACGCACTTAGGGTGCTAATCGAGCTGAGCAGCTCGCGAGCTACTCTAGCTCGACTCAGTCAAAGCTCGGTCAAATTAAAGCTCGACTCGATTTGGCTCGTGCTCGCTTGAATTAGCTCGAAACTCGATAATTTTACAGATTAATCAATAATTTTCTATGTCAAATCATTGAAACAATTTAATATAATAAATAAAGAAAAAATTGTTTGACAATTAATATAATAAATTAATGCACTTTAAGAATAAATAATTTACCTAAAGAAAAAAGAATATAATCATTAATTTTCTTTAAAAAAAAAAAATTGAAATTCAATAGGGCCAAAACATTAAACGAGCAACTCATTATCAACTCGAGCTCGACTCGAAACCTAACGAGCTTAAGTCGAGCAACCCCCAACTCGAGATCGACTAGCTTGATAGGCACCCTTAACACACTATCTCTCATCTCACCTCAACCTAACATAACTTGCCAATGAAAATGTTGCAATATAATGAATTATAAACTTCGGAACTAATAACTTGATTTCCTCTAAAAACTCAAGTCGGAATTAATTTATTAGGTAGTTTCATAACAAATTTTTTTATTTGAGAGTAGTTTTCAAAAGTCGGCGTTCAATTCATTTGGTAGTTTTGGACAATTTCATATTAATATGTTAGAAATGAGGTTGTTATTATTTTTTTTATGAATTTGATTTTTTTTTAAGCTAATGAATTTGATTATATAGTTGTCCCTCTTTTTTTTTCTTTTTTTTTTTTTGAAATTTAGTTGTCCTTCTTTAGTCTTTAGCATTGCTAATTTGTGTTGTGCAATTGGTAGCTAACATAGTTAATAATAGTCGGTCGGTATATATAATATAATATAATATATATACTACTAATAATTAATTACGAAACAGTAGTCATGTAAAATCGAATGCTTAATATGTTAATATTATAGAAATTCTGCACTTACTAAACAACATTATCTCAACTTCTTATAATCTTATCACAAGTATATTATATATATTTATAAGATACGTGTAATATGTTTATAGTTTTAAAATGTCATACACCACAATGTTGGAGGCTTGGAGCTATTATTATTGTAGATGAAGCTAAAATCACACAAAAATAATTAATTATGCTAATCATAATTATTATAGAAAAATATAGTAATTGATATTTTAATTATACTAGAGATATTGCACAAGTTCTCGCATCCTATATGCTACTATTCCACTTTACTATCTGATCTGAAATAAGTAATAAAAAATGGAAATAACGGCAATCAAACAACTAGGTGTATGAAACAAATTGAGCATTTTATTGGTTATTGTATAGTTCCCAAAATTTCCTCTTATTTCCCCCCCCCCACCCTCAAAAACCCTTTTTTTTTCTAAAATCCTATTGATTTGTGTATATAGGGAACGCATACCCTAGGTGTATGTGTAATATCTCTCTAATTAACAATCTTCGGTCATTATATATTTTATTATTCTAATAATTAGAAAAATGATATATTCAACTCTATTGGCTAGCAAGCGCTTTCAAATTTTTACTAAATTCATTAGAAAATGTATTAAATAATTATGTACGCTCTTTCCGTTTTATATTTTTGTTTAACATTTTTACATTTTTGTTTTGAAACTATTTATAGTAAGAGTATAGTGTAACTTTCAAAAAAAATTATGTGCAAGAAGAAATACAGTTATGTGTGATCTCATTTAATTCGTCTTAATGAGTAATTTAATTATTAATAGATTTATTTTTAATTTTTATATGTTAGAGATATTTAACGTGATAAAATGTGCATCATGGCATAGAGGGAGTATAACTCTAAGGGTTGTAAAGATCAACACCCTATTTTATTAGAACAATAAGTAACTCAAAGGGTTAATCATTGTTCGGGCCACTAGTTAATAACAATATGGTATTAAAAAAAAAAAAAATCCCGTAACTAAATTCTTGCAACAATATTCTACATTTGACATTGTTCAATTCACAATTTTCACTTCGCCTGTGAGTTGCAACTTATATATGCATGAAAAATATACAGTCATATGAGATCTTATTGGATTCGTCTGAACTTGAAATTTTTTTATCTAGTGTTTATAATTATTTTAAATTTATAAGAAGTGATATTAATTTTCAAATTTTTTTCTCGACACGCGTAAAAAAGGACAATATTATTGTTGCAAGGATCCAGTTACGGAGGAAGTAAATGTATTGGTCTACCTTTTGAAGGACGGTTTTGTTTTAATGTATAAACAAAATACAAATATATTCTCCCTTTTTTAGTGTGCACGTTTACCATAATTTTTTTTACCGTCAATATATATAATTATGCATTAAGAAATATTACAAAATTAAATATTAATAAAGTGTGATGAATTAAACAAGCTAAGATCCAAAATGCATAACTATATTTGCTTTTATATAGAGAGAGTAATTTAATTTAGAGTATTCTATACCATTAAGAAATGTGAATAGTGTTAAGATACTAATTAAATAACAACGAAAGAAACATGTTGTGCACATCCTATACAGAGTATAGTTTTTTTTTTTTTTTCTCATCTATAATTTTATTACTACCTCCAGTCCAATTTTTTACAACGATAGATTGTCATTTTTTTTCCCTACCCTATGTCAAATGGTTGCAAGCAGTGTATCCATTTATCTCATTCATGACGAGTGGTTCGTTTGACTTTTATCCATACGTTCACGTTATAATTTAATTTTTATATTAATAACGAATAATTCGATTAAAGGGTTTTAGAAGTGAAACTGGGGTATCAGATATATTAATATATATCATATATCATATGCATACATCTTGTTGGTTTATAAAAAAAGTTGTTCTTTACAATTTTTATTTATTTATTATTTTTTTTTTTTTTTGTATAAAGAGAATGAAAAGTAATAAAATAATTTAAGCTCTTTTTGAAGGAATATGTCCTTAGATATTCCCAATAATTGCTAAATATAAATAGGAAAATTATGAAGATAATAAAATAATTATTTTAAAATAAGAATTTTTATTTGATTTTCAAAAAAAAATTATTATTATTATTTTAGTAATCATATTTGTTTGCTACCCTAAAAAAAATTAAATCATATTTGCTTCTAGTGAATAAATATGATTAGTGGGTTAATATTGATTGGGCCTACAATTAAAATTATCAATCATATGAGATCACAAATAGGGCTCATTTACATTAGCTAAATAGAGATGAACTGAACTGAACTTAATAGAGTGTATTAATTGAACTTAATAGAGATGAATTGTACTGAATTGAACTGAACTGAACTTAATAGAGATGAACTGAACTGAACTGAACTGAACTGAATTTAATCTGAAGTATCCCAAGTTGAACAAAACAACTCAAAAGTCCAAATGAACTTTAAGTCAGTAAGTTGTGTTACTTGTGTATATATGTAGGGTTAGAGGTGTAAACCTAAGTTACCGATACTATATATATAGGATATAATAATATCAATTGAGACTTGACGGCCCGTTTCTTTGTTGGTAATAAATTATGGTAATGGTAATGAATTTATAGTGTAACTTTGTTAAGGAGGAACCTTATAATCTCCATGAAAACAAATTTTCATTCTGAAGCTTTAATTTTCTTCTCATTTTTCATTCTCATCCATTACCATTGGGGAGGGTGGTATTTGATGGGAATTGATATTTGTGAAGAAAATTAGATAAATTGGAGCTAAGGTAGCACCACCATGGGAATGGATTTTGATTTCCCTTCCAAATTTAGTTATAAATTTATTCCCATTACCATGATTTATAACCGGCTACCAAACAGGCCGTGAGAGTTTTGACTTAAAAAGTTAGTGTGTGTTTGAGAGGGCCAAGAATACTCAAATACACCTTTCCCTACCTACAATAAACCAATAAAAGGTAGTGTTTGGATACGCGGAATTCATTTCAAATTGATAAATTCAAATTCTAAAATTGAAATGTTACAATTCAAATGACAATTATTTGTTTGGGTCATTTTCAGAATTTGAAATGACATGGTTTTGTTAAGTATTTGAAATACACAACAATTGCATGTTAAACATTTGGGTTGGGAATTGGGCCAAATCCAATTTCAAATATTTTTACTTGCCAAACATGTAATTTGGCCAAATACATCATTTCAAATGAAATGCATGTATCCAAACATAGCATAAGAGATTTTCAATTCCCTCTTCTGTTGTAGGAGACGTTGATGTTCAATTGATGCATGTGAACTGATTAGAGGAGCAACGTTACGTTCGGGCTCTTAATTGGATCTTTTGTACTTACATACTTGAGGGAATTCACACTATAAAAGTTATAAATTCTAATCCTTATTATGTGATTCATATATATTATTATGTTTTGAATCTATGATAGATGTTAATATATACGGGAAATATTGATTATATGTAATTTATAATATCTCCTTCCATGATTTGAAGATGATTCTAATGAAGAATAAGGTTAATGAGCAAGCTAAGGTAGCCTATATTTGCCACCCCAGCTACTACCCAAATTCTTTCTTAGAAAAAGTTAGGCTCGTGTGAGAAGACTGGTTTTGATGAAAAGGGTGAGCAAAAACAATGACACTTGGATTAACAAATGAAGGGTCAGGTTCGTGCTCCGTTCAAATCTTAAAAAATGATATCCTTAATAAAAAATAAATCATGATATTCTAATTTTATCTCAAAAGAATATCTCATAACATATATTTATATATAAACTCTAAAGCTACTTAAAATGAACTTGCTTTAATTTGTCAAACATTTGGAAGCAGATTTATCTTCACATTACCAGCAATTTACCAAAAAGTTTGAAATCCACAATTGTACCAGAACGCACAGGCAAATTTCAGCAATGAGATTTTTAATAAATTATAAAGCCTAACGTTTTTTCTTAATTATCTCGCTTCTTGTGGACACATTATTCTGACACACCTAGATATTGATCATTTGCTAGATGCAAAATTTTCTTAGAACTAGATAGGTTAGGGTTTGTCCTTCAGAGAATGTGCCCTAACTAAATTGTATATCGTACCAAAAGGCGTACCAGGATGACTCACGTGCGATAGGCCAGCATGCCTCGTGCCTAGATAAAGTCGTGTCGTGACCGGCTCATGCCAAGTTCCTAAAAAGAGAACATATGCCCAACCCATACCATGGTTTTTGCACCCGGGCTGACTCATGCCTTCGTTATAATTTTTATGCTATATGAATTTTGCTCATAATGAGCATGCCACTGTCAGGTCGACCCATCATGCTCGTGCCGCGGGCTCGTGATACGCTTTGAAAATATTGTCCATGCATGAGTTGAAGCACATGAATTGGTTTTATACTCTATCAATTACAAGTTTACAACCACAAGTAATTAAAAACAATAGCTAGATGTTAATTAAAAACATTTATATAAAAAAAAAAAAAAAAATAGAGTATATTCTTTAAGTTGAAATAACCGAGGTCAACCCTAGTTAATTCTTAAAAGAAATCTAAAAATGGGCAAAAAATACAAAACTAGAACAAGAGGACATTAAACTAGAAAGTAGCCGGAATATGTGGTTTGTGTCCAAGTAAATCGCATTGTTCATGCTTATGGCTTTGTTCAAGTAACCTTCTTTTACATTTTTTTTTTTTTCGAAATAAAAAGACAAAGTTGTAAAAGTTTAAATTTGGAGGTATATGGCCTGTATTTGGCATTTCTCACCGAATTGAAACTATGATTAATCATTATAATCCATACCTATATACTTCATCTGTTTTGGAAAAAAAATAAAAATAAAAAACTAAAAACTGCCAACATTTTGTGTATGTCGAGACAATACTTTAATGGAATAATTACATTAATAGGTACCAACTATTGCACTTTTAATTTTATAGGTACCAACTTTTGATTATTCACCAGCAGCACGAACTATTACATAAAGTTGCAACGATAGGTATGGATGACCTATAAATAGGTATAGATGACCTATAAGTTGCAACAATATTTAGGTCACATACCTATCATTGCAACTTTATGTAATAATTCGTGCTATTGGTGAATAATCAAAAGTTTGTACCTATAAAATAAAAAGTGTAATAGTTGGTACCTATTAATTTAATTATTCCAAGTATAAAATGTGAATAGTGCAAAATGCTGACCGTTGCGTTTTTTCGAAACGGATGAAGTATATAACTTAAGATGCATTTATTTGTGTATATATTGTGTATAGGTATTATTCCTTATTTTTGTACTTTATTTTGTTGCTCGAACATTATTATGCACCGGATCCAATATGCTATGCACCGGATCATGTTTTGACTTGCATGCCATTACATGTGAATCATGAGGTTGTAAATTTTTAACCCAATTTAGTTTGAAAATAGAGAGAAACTATATAACCATGAACATGTTTAGATTAATAGATGTAGTTGACATTACTATGTAGATGATTGCAAAAGACAAACCTAGCTAGAATTTCATAAATTGTTTCTTTAAGGGGGAAAAATGAATTAAAACTTACACTCTCATCACATTTTCTTTCATGACTAAGGATTGGATAATGATTTACTTTAACATTATTCACTTACCTAATTTCTTAGGTTTTATATTAATAATACCTAATTTCTTAGGATTGGAAAATGATGGCAAAAAGAGTGCTATATACTAACAGATGTTAAAACTGTTCTATACTCCGTTAAGTTATCATGGTTTGTGATTTTATACGATTTCTTAGTCATGTTTCTCTAAGCAATAAAATTTTTTTGCACCTTTATTTCCATTTTCCATATGTTGTGCAGTGTGTGGGTAGACTTGTAAAACAGGTTGGGTCGGGTTGGGTTGGTGTAAAATAGTTGAGGGTTTAGGTTATGACGAGACGGGTGTCAACAGGTTCAGTTCGGTATAAACTTTTTTATAAGCCAAAATCTTGATCGGGTTCAGTTGACTCAGCGGGTTGAGAAGTATTATAACGCTTTTTATTAATTTTTCATTACTAAAATGTACTTTAAACTTTTTAAAAAGCATAAATTATAAGAAATATCTTCATTAATAGTCAATTTAGAGCAAATAGTTGATGTTGTTGTGGTCCAATAAAAATAATGTTAAATTCAATTTTTTAATGGAAGCATTTTTGCCTAAAATGTCCCATAATATCATAAGTTTAATACATTACTAATGATTTTCAAGTTTGGTTAAGAGTGATTTGCCTTTAACGGATTCAAAATGGGTTTTGGTCGGATTTTTTTTTTACAAACCCCAATATTTGGAGTCAGGTTGGCATCGGGTTTTGGGTCGGGTTGTTTTTGACATGTCTAAGTGTGGGTATTATGTTTTACTTCAACTCTCTACTTTGAGATTTTTAATGTCTTATAATTCTCCTTCCCTTTATGCCTTAAATTAAAGAAAATTTTGTCATTAACAACCTATTAAGTGGTAATTGTTCTCAACAACTACCATAAAAAAAATTTATTTAATTTAACTACCAAATAAGTTATAAAAAGTTGCAAACCACCACCTATTTTTAACACCGTTAACTCAAATCACAATTAAACCTTAATTAAACCACTTAAACCTTAATTAAATCAGTTAAACTTAATTAACACATTTTTAAAATAAAAAAATATAAAAAAAAATCTGAAAAAAAAAGAAAATTAAAAAAATCTGGAAAAAAAAAACCTCAGCCACCCCTCTCCTCCACCACCAGCACTACAGCCACCTCCCCCACCGACAGTGCTGACCCCTCCCCCTCCCCACCAGCACACCCCAATCCCGATTAGGCAGCACCCCACCACCAGTCATTTTTTTCTTTTTTTTTCTCAAATTTTTTTTCTTAATTTTTCATTTTTTTTTAATTTAAAGAAAAATAAATCAAGGGCCAATCAAATCGCGACACGTGTCACAAACTAACGGTAAACTAACGGCGTTAGCATATTCCGTTAAGTTTTCATGGATAGGTGGTGGTTTACAGCAAAACATAACTTATTTGGTAGTTAAATTAAATATAAAAAAAAAATATGGTAGTTGTTGACAACAATTACCACTTATTAGGTGGTTAGTGACAAAATTTTCTAAATTAAACATTGCTTTTGAATATTATCTTCATTTTTCATTGTTTTAGTTCTTGCTTTTAGCGAGCAAATTGTAACAATTGCTAAAGTTTAGAACTCATCTTTGCACTTAACTCTAGTTTTTTCCATCCTCAATGATGAACCCAATTTCCGTAGTAGCAGAGAAGAAAAGTTATACTACTAAATAAATAATAATACTAGTAGATCCTTCTTGGTTATTTTTTTAATACAAGGGAAACTTAAAATGTAGTGAGTATAGACTCGTACATATATACATGTTAGGATAAAAGGGTATGCATAGATTTTAGATCAAATTTGCCGGTGTTTACAAAAATATTATTTTGATCACACGTTTATCCCTTTAAGTGTCTAATATAAAGGTTTTCATCCTCAAATAAAAAGTAGGAACAATTACAAGGAACAAGCATATACATAAAATAGTAGGAAGACTATTAAGGAGCCAACAAAATATTCAAACCAAAAAATATTACCAAGAAACCAATAGGGAGAAGGGAAAAAAATAAATAATAACAAAAAGTTATGCACAATATGAAAAAAAGTAAATAATAATAATAATAATAATAATTATTATTATTATTATTATTATTATTATTATTATTATTATTATTATTATTATTATTATTATTATTATTATTATTATTATTATTCTTTTACTAAAATTACTCAAAAGTAAGAGAAGAAACATGGTAAAGGAACTTAAGAACTATTAATTAGTTAGTGAAGAAGTCTAAACCTTTATTATTTTTAGACATTGTATGAAGTGAACACATTAAAATAAAATTAAAAAAAGGAGAAATCCTATTTGTAGTCCAAAGTACAGAGTGTGGGTGAGCAATAATTCCCGGTATCCACCCATGGACCCGGAACAACTCAATAGGTAATTACTCGGATTTGATTCAACTGGGTCCTAATAAAATTACTACATACCCGGTCATAACTGTGTCCGTTTTCGGTTCCAAAAATTTTAGACCCGATACTTAGTGGGTACATGGTTGTACAGTTTCAATACGGAGTACCCGGTTGTGTTTATGTAAATTTGTATATTTTATTTTAATAGTTATATTATATAACATAAAATTATGGATGTTAATGTTTAGTGGTATATATATATATATATAGGAATAGGATCCTGTAAAAACTAGTTGTTAAGTTAAAAACTTAAAAACTTTTAATCTTGGCCATTGAATCTACTTTCTTTGATCTTATCCGTCCATTTATTTTAGAATCTTGAAAAAATTAAAAACAATTATTTCTTAAAAATAGCTAACTTATTAAAACAATTTTTTTTATAAAAAAACAATTCTTTCTTAAAAAACCAATTCTTTCTTATACGATTCTCTCTCCTCAAATAACGGCATTTTCGTTTTCTTGGCCCTTGTTCAAAGTCACAGTATTTCGTTCCTCCATTGTTTTGCACGAAGAAAAGGGATACATATTAAATTACTACCCCTCGAAATTAACATGTACTTCTACAAATTAACATGTACCCCTTTATTATTATTAACATGTTCATAGTAATTTAATATGTACCCCTACAAATTAACATGTACCCCTTTATTATTATTAACATGTTCATTAATAATAAAGGGGTACATGTTAATTTGTAGAGGTACATGTTAATTTGGAGGGTACATATTCTCTTCAAAATTAACATGTTCATTAAAATGTTACATACTAAAATAAGGGGGTACATGTAAATAATAAAAGGGTACATACAAAGAATAAAGAGTACATACATACTCAAAAACGAATTCCAACACTTTTTAAAAAAAAAAGAACATCATTCACTAACGAAATACAGAACAAGTTATTAAATTGAACATGTACATGTTAATTTTGTATACTAAAATAAAAGGTACATGTAAATAATAAAAGGGTACATACAAAGAATAAAGAGTACATACATACTCAAAAACGAATTCCAACACTTTTTTAAAAGAAAAGAACATCATTCACTAACGAAATACAGAACAAGTTATTAAATTAAAGAGGTACATGATAATTATGAAAGGATACATATAAATATAAAAGGGTACATACTAAATTGTACAACAACTAAACCCAAAAAATTACGAAAGAAACCATAAAAATGTCGAACAAAATTTTTTAAGAAAACCCAGTAAAATAACGAATTAAACATTTCATCAAAATCGAAAACTTACTTGATTCAGACTCGAAAACTCCTTCAATTTTAGAATCTGTGAAATTTAGAAATTAATTTTTTTTCCCTAAAAAAACTGCGTAAAAAACATTTTTTTTTTGTAAAATAAATGCCGTAAAACATGGCTTAATATTGGGTGAATATATTTTTTTCCATCAAACTAATCACAGCCTTTGATCTACATCTAACGGTCCGTAACAAAAGTTTTTAGTTTTCAACTTTATTAAGGTTTTTAGCAGATCCTGACTCTATATATATATATATAGGAATATGATCCTGTAAAAACTAGTTGTTAAGTTAAAAACTTAAAAACTTTTAATCTTGGCCATTGAATCTACTTTCTTTGATCTTATCCGTCCATTTATTTTAGAATCTTGAAAAAATTAAAAACAATTATTTCTTAAAAATAGCTGACTTATTAAAACAATTTTTTTATAAAAAAACAATTCTTTCTTAAAAAAATCAATTCTTTCTTATACGATTCTCTCTCCTCAAATAACGGCATTTTAGTTTTCTTGGCCCTTGTTCAAAGTCACAGTATTTCGTTCCTCCATTGTTCTCCACGAAGAAAAGGGGTACATATTAAATTACTACCCCTCGAAATTAACATGTACCTCTACAAATTAACATGTACCCCTACAAATTAACATGTACCCCTTTATTATTATTAACATGTTCATTAATAATAAAGGGGTACATGTTAATTTGTAGAGGTACATGTTAATTTGGAGGGTACATATTCTCTTCAAAATTAACATGTTCATTAAAATGTTACATACTAAAATAAGGGGGTACATGTAAATAATAAAAAGGTACATACAAAGAATAAAGAGTACGTACATACTCAAAAACGAATTCCAACACTTTTTAAAAAAAAAAAGAACATCATTCACTAACGAAATACAGAACAAGTTATTAAATTAAACATGTACATGTTAATTATGAAAGGGTACATATAAATATAAAAGGGTACATACTAAATTATTATAAAGAAATTCCATATGGTCATGTTAATTTTGTATACTAAAATAAGGAGTACATGTAAATAATAAAAGGGTACATACAAAGAATAAAGAGTACATACATACTCAAAAACGAATTCCAACACTTTTTTAAAAGAAAAGAACATCATTCACTAACGAAATACAGAACAAGTTATTAAATTAAAGAGGTACATGATAATTATGAAAGGGTACATACTAAATTGTACAACAACTAAACCCAAAAAATTACGAAAGAAACCATAAAAATGTCGAACAAATTTTTTTTTAAAAACCCAGTAAAATAACGAATCAAACATTTCATCAAAATCGAAAACTTACTTGATTCAGACTCGAAAACTCCTTCAATTTTAGAATCTGTGAAATTTAGAAATTAATTTTTTTCCCCAAAAAAAACTGCGTAAAAAACAGTTTTTTTTTTTTTTGTAAAATAAATGCCGTAAAACATGGCTTAATATTGGGTGAATATATTTTTTTCCATCAAACTAATCACAGCCCTTGATCTACATCTAACGGTCCGTAACAAAAGTTTTTAGTTTTCAACTTTATTAAGGTTTTTAGCAGATCCTGACTCTATATATATTTGTAGTTGGACCGATTTATTATTTGAATTTCAGAACTTAAACAAAATATACATCTATTAAAAAAACCCGAATATTCGGTATTGAAACCGGTACCCGACGGTTTCGATTCTGGTTACCTAGTTAGACCAGTTCCAAGTCCAATACCAATATTTTAGGATCCGACGATTCCAGTTCTAGATCCATAAAATTATACCGAGTGCCCGGTTGAGCTAATGAGCTTAGCCTTAAGAGTAGTGTGACTATATATACTTATACATGAAAGCCGGACTAATAATTATCATTAAAACTCTTATCATATATATATACTCATCATCCTGCAATAAAAATCATTATCCAGTCAATGAAGTGATGTTAATTAATTAAGTAAAACTATACTTAAACATCAGCATGCATGATTAATTAATTACTAATTAGGTATATAACTAATTATATTAAAGAATAACTTGAAACTAAAAACTGCCTTCTAAAACCATTGAAGTCTCAATATGTTGGACTGCAATCAACATTAATTCATGCAACATATGAGTCCTTTTCCATGAGTTGTACACTTTGTTCATAGTACTTGGCCTGACCCCACTAGTGTTCTACTGACATTCAAATCAATGCCCTAATTTCTTAATCTCATTCATTATTACAATCATTAAGGGAATGTCAATATATCATTATATTATACTAATCCAAAGTTATTTATATTCAAATAACATTCTCTAATTCAATTTTTTTTTCAAGTATAAATATACTCTAAATACAGTTCTTATAACTTATTAGTAACATTACTAGTGAAGCATTTCTTGTAGTAGTAATAGTAATTCATTATTTTCTCCATTTTCTTCTTTTTTTCTTCCATAATATACAAAAAAAAAAATGGGAGCTTTTCTTGATGGGGAATGGGATTCATTAATTGATATTTTCAAATTCGAAAGCCCGAATTTCGGAGCTCAAATTCTTAATAATGATTTCTCAATTGATCATATTCATAATAGTAATAATAATAATAATAATAATAATAATAATGAATGTTTTTTCTATGATTCTAGTAGCATTAGTGAAATATTTAGTCATAATGCTAGCTATAATAATATTACTTCATCAAATATTCCAAATAGTGATGAAAACTGCCATTTTTATTTACAAAATGATGTAATTTTGCCCATGAATAACAACATTATTACTATGATGGGCCAAGAAAACCATGCCAATTTTGATTCTGGTTTTCGGGCCGGTCTGGATTTCAAAGGCCCAAAAAGTACCCAAGTAGGCCCGATCAAAGAAGACGAGTCCGAAAATGATGGATCACCACCACTCAACCGGGAAGTTCAGGTCAAGAGGAAGTGTAATGCACCAGAAGTGGAAACTGAGCACAAGGTTAAAAATGTCTTAAAGAAAAAGGCTCGCCTTTCCAAAGATGTAAGTAGTACTCCCTCCGTAACATATTAACTGCAAGTCTGCAACGATTTAACATTTTTTCTTTTTACTTTATGTCAAATCGTTGTAATTATTTTGTTATAGATGGAGTATTTATTTTGAAATGAAGCATTTCATTTTCTAGCTTTATTGTGTTAATATGTTTTTGTATATGTTATAATATCCCTTCATGTAACCTATGTGAGGATGGGAGTATGTCAGGAGTGTAAAATTATCCTCTCTATGGTGTACTCCCTCTGTTTAAAACTAGCATTTTGTGCACGCTATGCGTGCTGAGATTTAGAACTTAGTGTTACTCGATAATAATAAACCAATTCCAAATCAAAAGTTTGTAACTATCTTGACATCCATATGGCTATGGAAGAAACATTGATTTACTTTAAAATATTAATTAAAACACATTTTTAATTCTTTATTCATCCATTTACGCTGCTTGCAACAACATTTTATTGTTTGTACTGAAATCAAAGCTTTACTTGGGGGGCACCATGTAAAGATTTACAAAATTTAGTATTGATTAAATTTTTAAAAAATAAATGTTGATCCACTATTTTTTTTTCTCTACTACCAAATTTCCATTGTAATCAAAAGGTAAAAAAAATTTATGTAAAAAAAATTATATCAATATGGGTATCAATTTGTAGAGAATTTAAAAATATGAATTTACAAATTTTTATTTTATTTTTTTGAACTATATATTTTGTATTATTTTTATTTAAAAATATAAAAAATCTGTATGAACTTTCCTTAATTATGTAGTTTGTATTTTTAGAAAAATGCAAGGGCATTTTAGACTTTTCTAGGGGGGACACCATAGCTCCCCCCTTGGCTTATATAATAGAGATTAACTGCTACATTTTGATCACCAGTACAAAGTCTTGGATACATCTGATGTACACTAATTTATTGTACATCAATCCTGACCATAAAGTTCATTGTACGTAATATAACGAGGACTATACATTGATAAAACATTGCTATAATACGGAGTAATAATAATAGTTGAAGTCACTATGTCGGTGAAGCATATTCCTGCTTTAATAACAGGCACTATGTTGATATAAAAGGTCACTATATACATGGTGCACAATAAAATTATTGTGCATCAGATGCACCCAAGACTCACTGTTTAACGAAAAAACTCTCACATTTTCGGACAGAGTTAGTAGCAAATAACTAGCATACTATGTGTGTTTTTAGTGTTAATAATCATTAATTTCTTGTGGGCATCTCGTTTGGAGTATCTCATAATGATAATCTTTTGGTTTTGTGAAGCAGAAAAGTAAGAACAGCATTATTGAATCAAAGAAAACTTCAAAAGTAGATGAGGGTGAAAAGGGAAATTCAGGTGATGAATCAAAGTTTTGTGAACAGAAAAGTGAAGTAAATATGTCAACATCAAATAAAGAGGTAATTAGTGAGACTTCAAAGACAAAGAAAAGAGCAAGCAGGGGTACAGCAACTGACCCTCAAAGTCTATATGCAAGGGTAAACATTATTTTTCACACTTATCATTTAGCAAAAATATTTGCATTATCTGCATGATTAAAAAAAAAAATCAATACTTTGTCTTTTGGTGTGTTCTCTTCAACTTATAGCAGATCAGACCTCATAATATAAGTTCAAATTTTCATACATTTTTAGATTTTATCTTATCAGATCAGATCAGAAAATATAAGACGAAGAGAACACTCCTATTATCAGAATGTCATTCTCAATTTTCTTTTATTTCACAATGCAGAGAAGAAGGGAAAGAATAAATGAGAGGCTAAGAATCTTACAGAACCTTGTACCTAATGGAACAAAGGTAAAATTCTTTATTACAACACTTCTTCGTAACGAATTAATTTCACCTTTTGTTTTTTCACGCATTTTGAGGAAGCGATTTAAGGGTGTAAAAGGTCAAATTAATCAAAATAATTTTAATATTAGTAACTTATAATCACATTATTTCTTGTACTAAAACCATTTTGATTAATTCATTCGTTTACGCCATTAAATCGCTTCCTCAAAATGAGTGAAAAAACAAATGGTGAAATTAATTCGTTACGGAGGGAGTATATTTATATAGGAATATGATGAAATGAAAACCAATTTCAGTATAAAAACAAGTAAATTGGATATAATTATTAATAACATTTTTGTAAATACTGGAAACTTTGATTTGAAAATCACGTGTACCTGTTTGGCATGAGATGTACTCATTTAAACGTAACATGTACTTTTATTTGGTTTTCACCAATTTTTTATTTCTGTCAATACGATACGTCCCTTTTTTTATGTATTTACCATGCTCCCTCCGTCTCAAAAAGATATAGCAAAAAAGATATGATATATATGTAAGGTTACTGGGCCCCAGCAAACGGCTCTTCACATATGATTTTTAAGCTAGTAGTGCCCTTACATTTATTAAGGAAAGGGGTTGAGGGGTTGATAAGAATCAAACTTGCAACCTCTCGGTTGTGATCACCAGCGCCACTGTGCTGAAGCTCGATCCTCCGAAAGGATATTAATATACAGTAACACTGGAACATAAGAAACTGAATATGTATTACATTATTATGCAGGTTGACATTAGCACAATGCTAGAAGAAGCTGTTCATTATGTAAAGTTTTTACAGCTTCAAATCCAGGTAAAAAATTCAATTAAATTGGAATGAATCAATTAAAGACATATCAGATTTAGGAAACAATTATGATTACTAATTAACATGAATGTAATGATTTTGTAGCTGTTGAGCTCAGATGAATTATGGATGTATGCTCCAATTGCTTATAATGGAGTTGATATCAGTCTCTACAAAAGGATTTCACCATTTCTACTGCCTTGAATTTGTTGAAGAAGACAATGAAATATTGCAGATTTGAATTAATTATCAGAATTTTTATATCAGAACAAGGTTGTATATTAAATTACAGTCTCTTGGCTTTTTTGTAATGAAAATTAAAATAGCATATCTCGCTTATGTACAGTTTTAGACTTTTAGTCTAGTTGAGTTTCTTAAGCAGATTGTATCTCATATTATTCTTATAGCCAAATCAATGTAAACTAGGGTCTATTCTCTTCAATTTATGATATATGATCTAATAATACCTTACATGATATAACTTGTTTAAAATTGCTCAACACTGATCATAATCATACTTAAAATATGATTTTTTTTAAAGATTTATTAGCCCTTATCTGACCAGCTTCAATAAAATAAATTGAAAACAACACATCCTAGAGGCCTAAAAAATGTAGGCGTAACATTTCAATGTTGATTACTACTGTATGATTTAAGTTTAATTTATGTGATCAACTCGTTTGCTTATTTTATTCGTTCCATATATACTACTCAATACACTAATAACCAAAAAAAAAAATGAAATAAGATGACTAATCAACCCACAAATTCTAAGTAATTTCGTATATTTAATATTAAAAAAAAAACACTAAAACTAAAATAAGATGACTAATTAACCAACAAACTCTATCCTTCAAAAAAAAAAAAAAAAAAACAAACAAACTAAGTAATTTCGGGCCTAAAATTGCATGATGGTCCACAAACAAAATTAATGAGAATCAATTATGCAAAAATACATTGTCGTTTATTTAATTGATTGTATATCAAACTATAAGACTTATTTAAGTAACAATTGGATCGAGTTGTCAAGTTTGAAAAAATGTTTGAGTAAAATATAAGATACGATAAAATACGTAGCAATAGATATTCATATTAAATCGAAGAGAGCTGAGTAAAATATATGTTTTAATACAATGTTCACCAATAAAATACGAATACAAGAAGGTTGATAACTAATAAGTTTTATTAAAGTTATTAATCAATCCTCAGTTGCAATGAAAGCGCTAAATTCCAAATCTTTAATGCTATATCTTATAGCTTAATTTATAAGCTTAAATCCAAAGCAGTTCAACACAACCCAAGTGTGCCACATTAAGATATCGTTGACCACCTTAATTTAAACTATTCAAACTATAATTAACTCAACACCAAATAGAGATAGAAGCAATAAAATAAAAAAATTAAAAAAAAAAAACACACACACACACACACACTTTAAAATGCCTAGATTTACTTTTATTTGTCCAACTCTACCACTTTAAAATCTAGAGGAAAGAAACACTTTGTGCAGATACCAACTCTAGGACACATGATATTCAATATGATACAGAGAAAGATAAAACATTAATCAAATGTAACATGTTTGCAATTATTTTAGAACTTCTAAAAAAAAAAGCACTAACAATAAAAACACAAATTTTATATACTTCGTCTGTAACATATTAATAGCAATGATTTGACATTTTTTCTCTAAACTTTATGTCAAATCGTTTGTCATTAATATGTTACGGAGGGAGTACATTGAATGTATACTACTTTAGTGCAATATGAATAGTTATCCCCTGATAAAGCTATTAGGGTAACTTTTACGAAGTAATATTTTTAAGGTAACATTAACTCGCCGTACACTAATTTTAGGTAACCTAAAATTAGTGTACACTAATTTTAGTGTACACCTGACATACACAAGAATATTGCTAATTAAAAATTAAAAAAAAAAAAAAGTATTTTTCTAATAATGTGAGAATTCCTCCTAAAAAAATAAATACTTGTAATTTGCGCAATAACCCAATATAAATACAAAAAATACCAATCAACCCAATTTACTCAAAAAAACCTCTGTTCATGTCTAAAACTCCGATATGGCTATAAAACTTTGATGATTAATGCCTTTGTTCATGGCTATACAGTGAGTGAGTCTTATTTCAAATCTCAGCTGACCATATCCAATGCCACCAGGGGAAATATTTACATTTGCATACACATGTAACCCAACACGTGGAGGGCGCATGGTAGCTGACCAAAAACCGAGGTGGTATAAAATTAAATATGTGAATGTACATCCTACTACATTATATTCACTACTAATGCTCTGCAAATTCATTTGTTTACAGAGCAAATACCACAAGTTGAGCTAAAAGATTCATTTTTAACTGAAGTTCTTATACTGGATTTACAACTACTCTCAGTAAATGTGCTTAGGGGTAGCATGCGATAAAAATTACCTAGTTTCCCGATACCTTGATGTCATGTATAAGCAATGCAACACCCTTTCCAGTCTACATCCAAGCGAACCCGAACATTATGGGTTATGAAGATTCCAAATTTGCATCCTTGGGCAAAACCACAGTGATAAGGTAATTGGAGGCATTTGGCTTTATAGAAAGCAATGAACAAGCCTCTGGTGAGCAGGGAAGGATGAAAAGCAGCCTTGCCCAGACAGATTTTGTGGCTGGAATCTTGATAACTCCAGCACATTCTCTCTGCTTCAGATAGGAGATGAAATCCTGAAACTGCAGCCAAAAAAACAGGCCGAGTAAGCTGCTTTTTCTGGGGAGTGGAGTTCAGACATCAGAGATGTAGGAGCCTATGAAAAGGGAATAAAATTTTGTATCCATTTGAAAATGCTGAAACGGTTAATCATTACAGCAAACCAACAATTATCATACAAAACATCACTTCAAAGATTCAACATTTCATGAAACTGAGAAGAGCCGAAAATAATTTCAATTGTAGAGCAAGAAATGTCATATCGACCACCACCACCTGTTACACCAGCAGCCAGCCATGACTGCTGAAGTGTTCGGTTCTGAATAGTAGGATTAGAAGGTGATTCTGAATTTCTGATATTAAGGACCACAATAAGTAATTTATGTGACAAAATCTGACTCACAAAAAACATTAGGACACTAGTATATACTGATTATATTCCTGTATTCTTTTATACTCTCCCCAATATTCATTGGATTTCACTTCAATCGATTTTATCTTTAGTATGACTGGCAGTTAAAGGTTTGAAACAGTTTGTTCAAGTCCGTCCATCAAAAGCAGGGCATAAACATTTCCATGACTTCAGTGTAATTCTTGTATGTATCATATATTCAAATTAAGGGTTGAAAATGCCCATGATATATTTGATGCATTTGTCTATGTATGTAATTTGATGCAACAATGCAAGGCAACTTACTCCTTTCTGATCAGCAGCTGAAGATGGTACAAGCAAGCATACCTCCCTCTGCTCCACACCAAAACACCAGTCAGAATCACATTGAAAACCAACATAAGAAAACAAAGTAAATAGAGATGGATTACAATTTCAAAATAATAAAAAATATTCAGGAAAATTTTTCAAAAGCAAGTTAACCTTTGACTAGTCTGCTCAAAACAAGTTAAGCTTTTGATAAACCAAGAAAAAGTTAAACTTGTATCCCCTTCCTCTTAAAGAGTTAATCATGCTTACATCACGGTACGTGTCATATTTTCATAGGATAACCTCATATTTTGACTCATTTAAAATGAAAGCGAGTCTAAGGTTAACTTATTCTTAGTTAAACAAAAAAACAATTTACTCACTTTGGATGGTTGCGAGCCTGTAAATGTAGCCTTAACATGGCGGAAATCTGTACGTTTTGTCATATCCAATTTTGCCGGCCATCTATATAAAAAGAAAAGGCCTGTCATAAAAACTAACATGTGTTGGAGGATACCGTAGTTCAGGCAAAATTAAGAAGTCCTTACCCGGCCGGCTCTGACTCGGATATTGAATATTTACAAAGACCTGAATCAACCCTGTGTGCATTAATATTACAGTAATGAACACCACTTTTAGATAGTGTACCCCGCCACTGAATCTGCATACCACCTACTGCACTAACCATTTCAGAATGTTCGGCAGTAGGTGGAGCGGGGTCCATAGCAGGCGGTGGTGGGGGTGGCGGGGGTGAACAAGGAGGAGGAAACATAGGTGGAGGTGGCGGAGGTGGTATATCAGATTGAGGAGGTGGCATTGATGGTAAAAGAGGGGGTGTGATTGGTTGGGGTACCATTGGTTGAATACCACTTCCAGATATCTGTGACAATGGCGTCACTGATGCTTGAACAAAAGGTGGGGGAATGGAATTATTATGTATATTTGTAGGGATAACATGTGCAGGAATTGTATTAAGAGGCATGTGATTGCTCAAACTCTGTGTTTCCCAGGAACGAGTAGGTGGGGGGTAAACAGGGTGCATGTAAGATTGAGTTTGAATAGGCTGAGGTGGTGCATTTATCTGTCCATGAACTGCTCTAGGTGTACAACTGCCAGTTCCTAATGCAGATTGCAATTCAAACTCTGGTTTCCTATATAACCACATCTGTCCCGACATGCCTGGCATATAACCTGAAATAAACAGCAAAGTAGTGAATTGCCTAGACTAAAATACTGCTCCCAAGTCATAGAATACGCAGATGAAAAAATTTACTTTGCTCACAATAAAAAAATTTACTCCGTAGCAAATAACTATCTTTCATGGACGCATCATTCCAATAGTCAACCCTAAGTAAAGAAATTGTTATTAACCATATCATCATCCTTGGTTACGTTAGACTTTTGGATAGGATCTCTAACTGAACCTATATACAGTACTGACAATTTTATAAATACAAATCAGGAATGCATTTGAGGAAAGAACAGGGGACATATTAGCATTTTAATTAAATACACATGCAAATCCCCACGGCAATACCCAATCCAAACATACAATCTTAGTATCTTCTCAACAAAAAGGGTAATAGATGATTATCCAATGTATACATCATGTAAAAAAGAAAAACTCGTCTGCTCCGTTACAGAATAGCTGTTCTATAATGGTTTTTGTGCCACATTTTCCGTTCTGTAATGCAAAATCACCGCATTAGAATGTTGTCCTTTCCTTTAGATCCATTCTATTAGAAGTGGCCAAAAGGGAAAATGAAATAATTTGAAACAAGTCAAACAACTGAATAGGAAAAGTGGAACTCAACTAATAAAAATAGGAAGGAGAATATCAATCTAAAGGTTTTAGAAGCTACATGCAATATGGAGTTATTATCAATGGGTAAAAGATAAACCAACTCAAAAGAACTTTAAAATGTACTCCCTCCATCGTTAGATAATTGCAACGCTTAGGTTTACACATAGTTTTAGGAGAGTTGTTTTGTGTGCCAATAATTGTGTTACTTTATTGTAAAGATAGATGCCGTAGAAGATTAGGGGCATAATTTTGGTGAAAGAATCGAGGATGGATCGATTTTTAGACATTCCCTTTTCATCTACCCAAAATTAATTTAACATTTTCATCAACCCAAAGTATGAAATTGTATTTATTTTCAAATATATAAAGGATTTTTAGCAAAGGAAGTGGAAGGAAAAGAAACCTTGTGAAATTGTACACACTACTTTTCCCTCACAACAGAATGAATTAGGTCGAATTGTGGAAAGAATAACCAGTCAAAGTTCTCCCCTTTCCTTCACTATTAGCCAACCAAGCATTAAGATATTTCAATTCCTTCCACTAAACCAATCTATTTAGTACTTTTTCCCCTCCCTCCCTTTACCTTCTTTCTCTCGCTGCCTTTTCCTTTCATTTTACAATAATAAACCAAAAACTCTGGACCCAAGATAAAGTATAATTTGATAAAATTGCTATTCCAATTATAAAGCTTTCAACTATGTGTATAACATTATTTGTATTGACTAACTTTTGCATTTTTGGGAAAAATATTATTTGACAGGCTAGAATCCTAGTTTATTTAAAAAGCTTGGCAAAATGATACAAGTAATTAAGAGTGGTAAGACCTTTTTATATTGCATGATGCCTACAGCTAAGCATGATTATTTGCAAAATAATACACAAATTTGTAATTCAAGATAGGTCACAGAGCACAAACCTTTGCCGCTCCCTTGTCCCCATGTTTCTGTACATCCAGAAGTAGCCATGTTCGACAGTGAGACTTGTCCACTTCTTGCAGTGAACCCCTGCTTCTCAAAACCTGCCCTTGGTGATGGAAAGTCTGGGGGAATCCCTTCAGATTTCATCATATGTGGAAAAGTAGAACTATGCACCCTGTGATTTTGAACTTGAATGAGAAAACCGCCAATCAAGATATACAAGTGAATTTCCTAAACTCGCGTTAACACTAGAAAGTATGTAGTAATTACTAGCCAGTAATTTCAAAAGATATTTTAATGCAAAAGACTTGATACATGCTCCAGAAAATGACGTAAGATTAATATAGTAGCAAGCTTATAGCAACTATAAAGGGGAACGACAGAAGGGGAAAAGAGAGTAACACATGAAGCAACTGAACATCAATACTCCAGCTAAGCCAGATAAAAATTGTATTCATACTCAGCAGTCAGCATACATGGCAACTACCATTGAAGTTTGGAAGCCTACATAATCTTGGAAGAAGAAATTGATATGAAATCCACATAAAATAGCAAAAGTAAGAGAGGGAAAGACGGGGAGGGGGGGGGGGGGGTTATACTGTGGAATAATTCCTGCAGATTATATATGCACAAATTGTGTTCCTCTGGGTGGGAGAGGGGTTGAAAGGGTTGGGGAGTCAAACCTGTTACTCCTATTAGATGGGCTTGCAGCTGTTTGACCATGAGGGGAACCAACTAAGGTGTTGCACATCCCAAAGCCATTACTGACAGGAGTAGGACCTACATTCCAAAAGCTATGATAAGATCTTGACATATCAGCTCCAGCACCTGCTGAAAAACCGCTTGCCCCTCTACGAAACTGCCTTATACATGCCATTGCGTTAGCAGCTTCTTCAGGAGTCTCAAACTCCAAAAGTAACGCAGCATCACTGGTCAAATCAGTTACCAGACGAGGTCCCCTACAAACTACCTTCATTATTTCACGCATTATCTCATCCTTCACCCATTGGTTCAACACCTTGCCCAAAAATACATGGCAACTAGAGCCAATGGCAACGCCATTGACCGCTCCTCTTGTTCCTAACCCGGTATCAATGAACTTGACACGAATTTGATAACCCCAAGGAGAATACCTACGCATGAACTCCCGAGCCTTAATGGCATCAATTAGGCTTCTATATTCAACCAGTGCAAATCTATTGACTGCAAAATACGACAAGTTGTCTATAGGACCAAATTTCTCAAGTTCATATCTTACTGCAGCCTCAGATGTGTCAGGGGCCAGAGAACCTAACCAGAGCTCTTTAGAAGCAGAAAACACATCCAGTGCTGCAGGGTCTCCATCTGAAAACCAAGTGATTTGGTTTGATGCAGATGAGTAAGGTACAGCTGTGTGGCTCCCAAACATAGTATTAGGTGCCAGACCACTAGAGAATGCCAAGGCATTTACATTCACAGCTTGAGGTTTCTCAGGTTGGGCTGCCTGATCCCACTGTTCAGAATGTTCCATCTTAACTTGAGTCGGTTTTCCTGACAGGGGTGAGGGCAACTGGTCACCAAGGTGATCCTTAGTCATGGAGAACCAGCCATGGCCAACATCTCCATGCTCCTTATTACCAAATTCCATGCCCTTGGAGCCTCCACTATCATAATTAGAGCTAGCATTAGAGTGGTGATCACTTTCAACCGAAACAATGGAGCTATGGCGTCTCAACAACTGCCCTGGAATTTTATTAGTTAATGCATCCTTGTAGGGCTTATCATGAATCTGCGAAGAATTTTTCCCTGATGCTTCACAATTTACCCTATGTGGATTAGAGATACCATGGACGATATTCCGCTCGCTAACATATTTAGAAGAATTTGAACCTTCTTCATCACTATCTTCTACAACATCTTGAACTTGTTCAGTAAAAGATTCAAAGATTCCTTGAAAAGCACTAGTGACCTGATACACAGCTTCAGGAGGTGCTGAGTTCTGCAACCTCTGATACCAAGACAATATCAACCTCTTTAAAGAAGGATCTCTATGAAGTACCTGAAAGTCACGCAGAAAATATAGATTATAAACCATGACAGGGAAAAAAGACTCAAAAAATGAATCAGCTGCCTGCAATTGAAATGGCAAAAAGCCCCTTCATATGGTAACTGAATATGATACTGGAGGGGCCGAGTGGACAATTTAAATGACAAACAAAAGCAATGATCAACATGTATATACCATGAATCTCATAAATGACATCCTATTGGTTTCTTTGTTTGTTGATTTGTTTTGAAGTTCATTTATGAGTACACTTCCCATAGAAAACAGATATACATATAAAAGAAGTAGCACAGAAAGGGGGGCGATAAAAGCACAAAACCTTAAAGAGAAAAGTGGAAGCAATATTGTTTTAAGGATTCTGAGAACAGAAATTTTCCAAAAATTTGAAGCACACAAGTTGATGGGACATGGAAAGCTCAAAAAATATATATATAATTTTTTTGTTGTAAGCAAAAATTTAAGGAAAGAGGAAAACAGAAAACATAAGATCACTTGTAAGACTAAAAACGCTTTGAACAAAAGAAGAACCCAACATAATGGTCTAAATCAATTAAAAACCTTACCAGTCCCAGCAAGCAGACTTTTAACAATCCTTTTTTATTTCCATGAGCTGTTAACTCTGACCTTTCACAGTTGACATCCTCTTTTATTGCATTTGATCCCTTGCAACCTGTGCTATCATCAGGCTCAACACTTTCTCCATTCATACTAATAAAATAAGGGTCATCATCGGTATTGAGTTCATAGCTTAACTGAGAAAGAAAGTATTTTCCTTCTCTACAAAGTCCATCTGCTGTATGGGTGCTGAAGAGCTCAAAGCAAGCAGCAAGTAAATCTTTGGGGCAAAGAAAAAAGATCCTAAGAAGACATAAAGCTCGAAACCTCAACAATTTAGATAATGGAGAAGCATCTTCTTCTAAAATCTTCTGCTTTAACTGAGTAAAAGTTTCTTCAGAACCTTGCATCTTTAGGCTTTCTATATCTATTATTTGAAAAATATCTTTGCCGTCAACTGATGACGCAAAAAAGGTTACTGCATTCAGAAACACAGCAAAACAGATGCCACGAATAACAGATGATGAAGGTGCCTCTAAAGAAGCAGTACGGCAGATGTCAATTAAGCCAGTAATGCAATTTTTAGCAGTCTCGAAGGAAACTCCATCCACATCCTCCCCTCTACTTATCACAGGCACACTCCAATTATGCATATTAATTACAACTTGAGCAGCAGCTTCAAGAGCCGTTGGACAGTATGAACCATACCGAGGGATGAACTCAGATAATATACGCTTGACACTTGCACAACCTGCAACAAGAAGCATAACTAATCAGCACATACAACGCCGAGCTTCAGAGTCCAGACTAGGAAGCACGCATACGCTTTCTCTCTAGTTCTAAAAACTTTTTGAGTTGGCACCAAGGCAAGGAACTTGAAAGCTCAGAAAACTGCTCAAAAAGGAATCAAAAATGGCAAGCAGTCTAAATTTACGAAGGTCGGTGATGATTATGGTTGAAATCGAGAACCATTTATTGACCCGGACACCCAGTTACGGAGGAGGAGGAGGAGCCTCTGGACAATTTGGATGGACCTGGTACTGTGCTTACTCCTAGGCAATCAATTTAGGAGTTGCAGGGGCAATCGGAGCTACATGTTAACTTTTCTAAATGGCTAGTTTCAATTCACACAAAAAGACCTGTTTCGTGTATTGAGGGTAAGGATGCTCAATCGATTCCTATTTTGCAAATGAATGGTGATCATGATGTTATAAGTAGCACACCAAAAGAGACAGCGAATTGTCCTCAAATTGGGACTGATGAAATTCAGCATTTCAGGCTGAAAATGAATACTGGAGTTCATCGATTGCATGCTTTATTATGGGTGCTAATTTGCTAAATACACCAATTGCTACTATTGAGGGTTTTAATAGACATATATGGCAGAAATTTAAAGTTCATAAGATGATCATGGTGAATAAGGGAGCTTTTTTGTGGTGAAATTTCATTCAACTAGTATGTGTGAATTGTGATCATATTCTGAAGGAGGAACGTCCTTTTTTATAATAAACCAATGATCGTGAAACATTGTCAAGATATGGATATTGAGAAGGATGATGCAAGACCATTCTTATTTGGGGTATGCGAGTTTTGGAAGAGATCTTGAGTCCTGTGTGAGAACTGGTCAAATTAGACTCTGCTGCTAACAGAGACAGGCTCTCATATGCAAGATGTTTGATTGGGGTTGGTGTTTGTCAGACTTACCCTGATCAACTACATTTTGTGGATGAATGTGATATATTGAGAGAAGTGGAGGTTGAGTATGATAGAAAACCTATTTTGTGCTCCAAATGTAAAAAATAAATCAGGCATGAGGCTGCTAATTGTAAACAAAAAAAAAAAAAGATAGCAAAGCAGGATTGGAGGATTAAAGACTCTAGGCCTCACATGGAATTGAATTTGGTTGAGGGGGAGCCTGCTGCTACTGAGGTGGTGGTAATTGAGGAGCCTCAAATGGTAGATGAAGGTACTAATAATGATAAGGAGGTAGCAGTGTAGCACCATCTGAAATGCCTGAGCAAGTAGCTGAGGACCATGCCTCTCCCGTGACTTACACGGATGCTATAAGGGGTAAGAGAGGAGGTGAATGTGCTGGTACGAGTCAATGTGATTGGATGATGAGGGGGGCAAACAAACACAACAAGCAATTGGGCGTGAAATCCTTCATTCATATCTAGACTGCTGGGCTGGTTTGCTTGGTGGAGACTAGGGTAAAGGTAGGTAATATGGGTGCATTGTGCAATAATGTTTTTGCTAATTGGTGTTTTACTTCTAACTCTGCCTTAGTTTAAAGCGCGCCTAGTTGTTGATGGGTGATTTTAATTGTGTGATACATGTAGAGGAGAGAATTGGCTCAAGTGTAAGGGCTGCTGAGATTGAGTCTATTAGAAGGTGTATGGCAAATTGTGAAGTGCAAGATATGTTTTTTTTGGTGCTATAATAAATTCTCGTTTAATTAGCAACAACAACAACAACAACAACAACAAAAAAAAAATCTCTCATTGAATAGTTCATTAAAATTTCTGCAATCAAACAAAAAGGTGAAGGCAAGCAGCTTAGAGCATACAGAATTCCACTTTCTTCATTTCAAAAAATAATAATAATAATAATTTCACATACATTCACAAAAACCCTAGAAAAGCCCTAAAAACACGAACTGAAAGACGAACCTCTAGAAGCGGAGATGAGAGATAAATAAGCTTGCTCAAGTTCAGGCATGTGACGAGGATTATTGGCAGAAGATATACAGCGCTTGATGGTCTTGTAATTCTCGTAAACATTTCGAATTTCTTCCTGATTTCTTCGCCTTCGAATAATTTCATCGTGCGATAATTGAGGTGGTGTTTCTGGCGGAGGAGGTGGTGGAGGAGGTGTATCCTCCTGAGGCGGCGGCGGCGGTGGAGGCGGCGGTGACTCTGGTGGTTGGGAAGGCGGTGGTGGCGCTTCGTAGAGCTTTCGCTTCTTCAGAGGTTGCTCTGCACATGCCATTTTTAGGAGGGGCAAGTATTAGTGTACCAGTAAGGCAGCAAGTGCAGTAACAAATGGGAATTTTTCAATGTTATTTTTTGCTCCTCATTCCTACTATAACATTTGCTCTATGATCTATTTTTCAATGTCTGGTCTTTGAGGTCAAACAATTCAACCTTCTCTCATCTATTGTTGTCTCTTTCTTTTCTCTGAATGGAGTGTTTGCCTCACTTTTGACATTACAACTTTTCCTTCTCCCCCAGCACCACTTCTACTCCTACTCTCACCACAACCCACCTGCTCCTTATTTCCTGGCTTCCGCCTCAATCTTCTACAATCATGCTTGATTTTGATGGGAGTTCTTCACATACTTCAGCAGCGGCCGGATTCGTCATTCGAGATTCCATGGGCAAATGTCTTGTAGCCCATACCTTCAACCTTGGTACTACTTTTGCTATGCTTACTAAGCTTATTGCCATGTGTAATGGTATTCAACATTTACTTCACGTTGGGTTTCTTCGTGTTGAGATCGAAGGGACAATCTTTTAGCGGTAAATAACCAGTGTTGTCCACCCTGGAAGCTTGTCAATCTTGTCACCGAGATTCAATCCCTTCTTCCTTACTTTACGTCTTCAGTAGTTCGACATATCTACAAAGAAGGAAACCGCACGGCTGATTGGGTAGCCAACGTCGATCACTTAGTTAACTCTTCTCTATGTATTCAGTTTGATCACACTTCTCAGTTGTATATTATACTTGAGAGGATAAGTTAAGAACTACCCTGGTTAGAAGGGCAACCTAATTTTGTATTTCATCTTTTTATCAATTAAAATATATATTTTTTGCCCCTCCTTCCTTCACTACGTAGTACTCCTCCGTAACATATTAATGACAATATAAAGGAGTAGATAAGGGTGTGTTCTCTTCAAAACATAAGTTTCAAATTTAATAAGTTCAGATTATTTCTAATAAGTTATATAAGTCTAATTAATAAGTTCCAACCATGTCTAATATATTCTAATTAGGGCTAATAAGTTCAATCATGGCTAAAGGTGCGATTTTAAAATTCGTTAACGACATAGTTTGGCAATAAAATTAATAAGTTTCGTAAAAAAAAACTTTTAAATTATTTTTTTTATTTTTAAGATGTAATCTAGTTTTTTCCTTTTGATCTTACATAAGGTCTAATAAGTTCCAATCAGGTTTAATAAGTAAATTCCAATAAGGTTTAATAAGTTCCAATAAGGTCTAATAAGTTATAATAAGTTTCAATCTGGTCTAATAAGTTAAATCAGGTCTGATAAGTTCAATTAAGTTCAGTTCAGGTCTAATAAGGGTGTGTTCTCTTCAACTTATTTAGCCCGACCTGACCTGATTATAACTTATTGGACCAGATCTGATTATAACTTATTGGACCAAATTTGACTTTGCCTAATTCGACCTGACCTGATTTGCCCTTATTTTATTAGAGGAATTGAAACTTATTAAATCTGATCTGACCTGATTATATGTAACGACCAACATTTTAGCAACGACGTTAACGCTGATAACGTCGTAAATAGGTAATTACCAATCGATTCAATAACGGAAAAATATGACTAAAACTCATGGAAATAATATTTACTATTATTAATAATGAAATCCCAAAGACAAATGTCATTCTAAGCCAGAAATATGGTTCTGAAACACAAAATAAATCTAAACTCCTAATGACAGGAAAATAAAACAGGGCATAGATCTCTCGCCAAACTCATCCCGCTTCTAGACTATAACCTGCTTACCTGCAAAATGGAATTGGGGGTCCACCATCAGTGGCGAATAACTAGACTGTCCTACTTAGAAGTAGGACCACATTACATAAAATAATAGGTTAGACATACAGGAAACAACAACGTTCACAGATTATAATAAATTCAACATCAGAGTTAGCAGCGGAAACATATCAAACATGAACAACATTATCAACTAAATCAAGCCAACGCATACGCACAATTCTCGAATACATTCCAAGCACAATATCAAGACTCCGCTCGGTCTACAACCGATAACATGACCATCAAATAACAAACTTGCCCCGCTCAGTTCATCACCGATGAACCGATAGTTCCGCTCAGTTTATCACCGATAAACCGATAGACACAATACGCTCGGTCTTTAACCGCTCGACACAACACGATTCTGACTCTCAAACAATCACACAAAACTTGCCCCGCTCAGTTCATCACCGATGAACCGATAGACCCGCTCAGTTTATCACCGATAAACCGATAGACTTTCAACCGCTCGACACGACACGACTCGACAAGGCCTCAAAAGACGCCATACAAAACATCAACGAGCTCACACAATTCGTTTCATACACTTCATCATACAATCGAAACATCATACCAACTTTCTACAATATGATTCAACAAAATTGATTGACAAAACAAAATAAAAATCGAACCTTTATTCATCAAAACCTCACGCATGAAATAACAACAAGTAAGAAAAATCAAACCTTTGAAGCACCAAATATCATGCATGCTCAAGAACAGAAACAGATCAAGAATTCACCCAAATTAAATTCATGAAAAGATTATGCAAGATTCAATATAGCAATAACTTGAAAACTGTTTATCAAGATTTGTAAAATCAGTTCAATAAACGGAATAAAAATCGAAGCTTTAATTCATTAGAGAATACACGCATAAACAAGGAACCCAAAACAATTCAAGGATTCGTTAACTTTGTAAGAAAATCATACAAGAATTTCAAGAACCAAACATAGAAGGACATAGCATAACAAGATAGTTCAAGATTCATCAAAACAAGCATAAATTAAAGATTGAAACCCAACACTCTAAGTCACACGGCCAATACTTGAATCACACGGACATAACAACAAGTCTCTCTAATCCTATTAACTTATGCAATCTAACCCTAATCCTAATTAGAATAGATTTAGTTACCTTAATAAGATCAACAAGCAAAACACGCACAAACACTCGCCCAAACTCGTCACTTTTGATCGACCAAAGCCACGCCCAAGGTTCGGTTTTTGATGATCAAGGTTGCAAAGCTTGCTTGGTTGGATGTTCTTGATGACGTTGATTTATTTGGTGAGGTAAAGAATGGATTTTGGGGTGGTGATAATGGGGATGCCGTGAGGGCTATGAAGGGGGAAGACAGTTTGTTTTTGAGTTTGATTGATATCATGGATAAGGTTTACAAAGGTGGGTTTTTAGGATATAAATGGAGTAAAGGTTGCTAGATTTTAGGAGTTAGATTAGGAAGTGATAATATGGGAAATAACAAATGAGGGGGCCAGCCAAGGGGACTTATGTCTACGGTTTGGGCTTGCTACAACAATTATCATTAAGTCTTTTGGCCCAAATTAGGATGTTTGGGCTTAAAGGCTTAATTTTACACAAAATTTTACGGCCCGAAAATCTGGGTCGTTACATTATAACTTATTGGACATGACCCAACCTGATTATAATTTATTGGACCTGACCTGACCTAATCTGATTATAACTTATTGGACCTGATCTAATCTGATCTGATTATAATTTATTGAACCTAACCTGATCTGATTATTACTTATTGGACCTGACTTGACCTGATAAGTTCTGAAATAAGTTGAAGAGAACACACCCTAGTTGAAGAGAACGGACCCTAAGGGGCCGTTTGGTTGAGGTATTTATCAAAGGGAAAGGGAATCAACAATTCTTATTCCCTTTGATGTTTGTTAGTGCTTTTTTTCCCATTCCCTTTACCCTTCAATTCCCCCAAAGTCTTCTACATTGATTCCCTAACCCCCCTAATCTTTTCAATTCCATTTCCTTTAACCACCACACCACCACACTACCACAATGATAACCCCATAGCCTCGTAACACCACCACACCACCCACTCCCCCGTTGCAGCCCCTCCCCCACTCCCGTCGTCGCTTTGTCACCCCAAACCACCATCCCTGCACCGTAACCCCCCTCTAGGTTTTTCGAAAAACCCTACCCACCTCCCTCACCCATCGAAAACACCCTGCCACCCCCTCCCCCCACCCTCAAGTATGTTGGTGTAACACTCCAATAATTATTCTTCTTCTTACCTGGAAAATACTTATATAAAATTCAAGAATCAAAGTGTCATCGCGACATGTTCAAACATTATGATTATTTTATCATATTCAGCCGTGGAAAAACTAAGTTTAGTTTTTTTTTAAACACAAAATAAAGTTTCATTAGATTGATACAAATTGGAACTTTTCACAAATTTCACAACCCGTACCTCCCAAGGACTTAACCATAGTTAACACCAAAAGTGAAAGAAAAACAAAGTTATGCCCAACATATATCAAAATAAAATAATGTCTAAACAAAAACATTCAAAGGCCTAACAATGCCAATCACTCCACTTCACCCCAATGTAATGTAATGTTAGCGTCAATCCATTTTTCTAGTACCTGCAACAACTCTACTCCCTAAATGGATCATCATAAGGTCGTAAACCGATAACACAAAACACACCATCAGCAAAAGTTAGTACTTAAGAGCTAAACGAACATACACAACCACCTAGCAGGCTAGCACAACATTACAACATTGGAAATCACATCATAATATATAGTAATTGGGAAACTAGTGTACTAGAAGTCAAGATCAATTAACGAACTATTACATATTTTGGTTTAAGAGGATATTAGGGTTTAATAAGTTAGTTGATTTTCTAATAATTTTGGGTAATAATATTTCTTTGGAGTTTGATTAATTTTTGTATTGATGTATATTTTGGATAGTATTTGTTGAGTTTTCATTTTGTATTTGTCCTTGAATTACCAAAAGCAATTCTAACTCTAAAAACATTAGCATTAAACTTCCACTCTTAATCTTTTTTACAAGCTAAATTTAGGGGATTAAGTTGGATTTTATGGGGGAAATAGTGAAATCAACCCCTTGTAATACAAAATCTAGTTTTTCCACTAGTGGAGTGTCAAGCCGCAAAAAAGGACCACATACACCTACCTCTACTCATAACTAGAGTTTTTCGCAAGTGATGCGTGAATTAAAAAACTGTAAATCTAGGCAAGGATAAGAATTATATTTTAATATGTTTAAATACTTATGAACTAGCTTTCTTTCGTGCGATAATTTTGAAAATTTTGTATTATTGTTGTCAATATACACGATATTCTTTTAGTGATTGAATCTGGTCTAAACTGAAATTGTGTGTTTGAACCGAAACCTTTTAGTGCATGTCGATAATGCAATATAAATAAGTGGATTATATATTGATTCATAAAACGATGATTGTTGTTGACTTATTTTGTATTGATTGAATGTTTATGTTAGACAAAGATTTTGTATATATTGATTTTGGTTTGTTATCTTGTTTTGTAATGTATAACCTACATCCCTCTTTGTTTGGTGCATAAGGACTTTTGTCACGTTCATTGTATAACTTTGACTTTATCTAATTCTATACATATAAGAAAAAATATAGTCAAATGAGATCTCACTTGATTCGGTTCAATGCGTACTTTTTTAATTTTTATTTTTTTTTATAATTTTTATTATATATATATCTAAAGATATATTCATTTAATAATGTTATGTTTTGGGGAGTGCGAAAAAGTAAATGTAGCAAACTTATATGACAGAGGAAGTGTAGGTTTTTTTTTTTTGATATTTAGTTAGGGGTGGGGCTACAAACCTATACTTCCTCTTTCCTTTAAATTTGTTACATTTACTTTTTTATGCTTTTCAAAACATAAACATTAAATGAATATATCTTTTTTTTTGAGAGAATTAAATGAATATATCTTTAGATACATATAATAAAAAATTATATATTAAAAAAGGACACATTGAGCTAAATCTTTAAGAGCTCGTTTACTTTATCTGAATATAGCTGAACTGAACTGGATTTAATTGAACTAAACTGAATACAACTGAAAGTAATATTTTATAAGAGAAGGAAATTGAGAGCTGAACTGAACTGAATTGAATTAAGATGAAATAAACAAGCCCTACTTTATATTCAAAATTGTGGATGGTTTTAAAATAATCTGGATGATTTGGAGGGAAAATAATTTTGGTACTCCTCCCTCTCTCTCGTGAATAGTAACCATGATTAATATTTATGTGAGAGGGGAAAGGGGTACCAAAATCAATTTTGGGGGTATCAAAATCACCACCCAAAATGTTTTGATGAAGTTTCCAAAAATTTCCTTAAGGACTCGTTTACTTTAGCTGAATACAACATAACTGAATTGAACTGAACTTAACTGAATTGAATATAGCTGAAAGTAATATTTTTATAAAAGAAGGAAACTGAACTGAATTTAAGCTTAAATAAACAAGCCCTAAGGGCTCGTTTACTTTAGCTGAATATAACATAACTGAATTGAACTGAACTAAACTTAATTGAACTGAACTGAATACATCTGAAAGTAATCTCTATTATATAAGCCAAGGGGGGAGCAATGGTATCCCCCTCGAAATGTCTAATGTACCCCTCAAAACTTTCAAAAATCTTAATTTTTATCACCCCTATTTATTACAGAAAGTTATTACAGTTTTTGAACCTTTTTAAATGAAAATAGTACAAAATATAAAATTCAAAAAAATAAAACAAAAATTTCAAAATTAATATTTTTAAATTCTATTTAAATAGACATCATATTGATATATTTCATAAAAAAATAACATTTTGATCATCGTAGAAATTTGGTAGCCAATAGAATATGGTAGATAAAACTTTTCTTTCGTTCATTGTTGTGGGATGACCGAATGAAAGGAAAAAAGTTTTTTTTTTTAATAAAAAAATTTTATTTAGACAGATTAATAGATGTATTTAACATACTATCGCACGCAAAACGTACATAGAAGGCTAATATTTTATAAGAGAAGTTAAATGAGAGCTGAACTGAGCTAAAATAAACTGAAATTAATAGAATTGAAATGAATTTAATAACTAAGCTGAAGTAAAAAAGGCGTATAATTTAAATTGTAAAACCCTCCACCCTCTCCACTTGTTGTTATTAGTTTACTGAAATTTGCCGCGTAACAAACTTTACAAAATTACCCTCTCGAATATTCCAACCCACCCAGGTTAGGATTTTAGAATAAACTCCTCCTTAATTTTTCTTCCAATTATTTTTTTCACGAACTCTTTCTCTAAATAATGTTAAGAATAATCTTAATTCTCAAAATGCTGCTACTCTTTCTTTAATTTCCAAATTACCGTCCACGTAGACGGTTCAATGAATTTTTTTTTTTTTTCAATTTTTGTGACAATTACTGAAGAAAACCGCTACTCCCAGTAGCGGTTTGTCCTAGTTAAAAAAAATACAAGTTTCTTAGGTAACCTATTGGCTTTCAACCTTTACAAAAAAAATACTGCACATAAACCGCTATTGGTAGTAGCGGTTTTTCATTTGAAAAAAATGATTTTTTTCCCTATGCTTACGTGGACGGTAATTTGGAAAGAGTTCCTTTTTCACCCCATTTTTATTGTAATTATTTTCACTCTCCCTCCAATAAAAAAATATTTTCACCCCCTCTCCCTCCACATATATATTCCCAAGACTCCAAGAGCAGCATTTCTCTGCCACAGAACTTTTCTTCCCAGAAAATTTTTGACACCATTTTTTTCCTTCTTTCACATCACAATCTCGTAAAAATTTCTCCTTTATTTTTCTTGCGATCATTAAATAATTTGATGGATATTTCGTGTTCTGAATTATTCTCGATTAATTATTCTTCGATTTTGCGTACTTCACATTCAAACACCATTAATTCTTCCTTCTTCAACTTTTCTTCTTCTTCTTGTGTTTATTTTCATAATTATAAATTTTCCAGCTTTTCAGATCAGCTTTCTTGAATTTGCTTCTAACACTCGTAAACTTATATTCGTTGCCGTATAATTTTTTCCTGCTTCAATGGGAAAACGTAAGTTCCTATTTTGGGTTTTTTCCCCTTTTTGATTTTTTGGGTGAATCGATGGATTTAATAGGGTTCTTCTAATTTTTTTTTTACCAATCATTGGTGTTTAAATTCTGATGATTATGTTTTTGCGGGATCCTGAATTTATTATCTTTTGAATTTTGAGGGTTTTGCGCTTTATTGCATCGAGTTAGATGATCTACAAGGCTACAAGCCCCTTAAATTGTTTTTTTTTTTGGCTGATTTTGTTTGTTTATTATCGATTAATTTATTTCAATGGATAGGCAATTCAAACCGTAAGAATGCAGCAGCAATGGTGGATAGTGACGACACCTGCAGTGAAAGTTCGTCGTCTTCAGTGCGTTCTGATCTAGTTTCAGTTGGTGTTGGTATGGATGTTGAGAAGGAAAGCTTGTTGGATGAAGCTCTTAGTGCTTTGTATGAAAAAAGGTAGATTATTTCTCTTATAAATATTGGATTGTGTTTGCCATTTAGTTGATATTGAAGTTTGCTTTTTTGCATATGATTTGATTGGCGAAGGTCTTCAACAAGAGAGAAGGCATTGCAATATATTATTGAAGCATTTAGCCAAAATTTGCAGTATGAAATACTTGAAAATAAGTAAGATTATTTATTTCCACTTCTTTGTTCTTGAGCTTTTGATTTTTTTTTTTGTTTTTAGAATTGATGCAGTTGATACTCTGGAATGTTATAGTGATAGTGAATTTTTGATTTAGACAAATTTCAATTTCATGTTCTTGTGAGTCACTTTGTTTCCTCAACTATCATGGTTAGAAATCAGAATGAGTTATTGGAAACAGTAGGTTTACATTATGCAGTGATTTGGGATAGGGCTTGTGCCTTTATAGAAATACATCTTATATAAAGTCTAAAGGCTTTTTGCTTGCCTCTTATTGAATTTTTTTTATTTCTATCTGTTACTATCAGATTTGCGACTCTGCTTTATCAATTCTTAAATTCCTTCAAGAAGGGCTCTGGGAAGGAGATAACTTTGGCATCTCATGCTATTGGTTAGGCCTTATCTTCTTGCTTTTCATAATTGTGTTAGTTAAGCTGAATGTGGTTTGCTAAAAATTAGACTTTGTTTAGGATTATTGGCATTGACAACTGGTCCGGGGAATAATGCATATGAAATAGTACAAGATTCAGTTGCTCCGATATCTCAGGCTCTTAAGTCTAAATCTGAATCGTCAAAAACTGCATCTGTGAGTTTTTTTTTTTAAACTGAATCATCATCTAGGATTATTGGTATTGGCGCTAAAACGATGCTATATTGTAACCTGATAGCTCCGCTTGTATCTATGATTTGCAGTTGTTAAGTTGTTTAGCTGTTATTACCTTTGTTGGTGGGGGAGAGCAAAAGGAAACAGAGAGGTCACTGCAGATAATGTGGCAAGTTGTTCACCCGAAGGCGGGTGTCAATGTATGTAAAGATGCAAAATCTATTCAGATAAACTTCTTTCAATGTCTGGCATACACTCGTACCATCGTTGCCTGACAAATAAATATGTATTCCTCAGGTAGTGGCAAGTAAACCTTCACCAGACGTCATAGCAGCTATGGTATCAGCATGGTCATTTCTGCTCACAACAGCTTCTACTGGGAGCCTAAGTTTGAAAGATTGGCAGGAGTATGTTAACTTATCTTTGTTTATGATTTTTGTAATATGATACCACTTGTGTGTTTAAACCTTATTTCGATATAGTGTTCTCAAATCCTTTGACACAGGGCAAGGAATTAGGACATATCTTTGTTTGAATCCTATTGGAAAGAAATAATAAAAATGTTCTAATGTTTTTCTGCAATGTTATATCGCCATAACGGTGGTTTTAGACTTTTAGTCCGTAGGATCTTCTAACTCTTTGCATTCTTCCAAAAGTTGGGGTATCGAAATTGAGAAGGCTAGGGGGGGGGGGAGGGGGTGCTTTATATGCATATTAAAGGTGTGTTTTCTTCACCTAAAAAAAGTTGTCAAATTCAAATCAATTTAATTAAGTTAAGGCAAGTTAAAGTTAGGTTTATTAATTCTTCAAAAAAAAAAGTTAGTTTATTATGATTTAGTAAGTTCAATAAGTTCTAATCATGTTTAATTAGGTCTCTTATTTTTTGTTGTCTTTTTTTTTTTTAATAAAAAAATTCTCAAATTCATTATTCATGTCTAATCAACATGGTGTTCAATGAGTTCGAGGTAGGCTTAATTAGATTCAAAAGGTTAAGTTAAATCCTGGTAAGTTTAGTTCAGTTTAATTCAGGTAAGCTTAGTTCAATTGAATTTAGGTAAGTTTAGTTCAGTTCAAGTCTATTCAGGCGAAGAAACACACCGTAAAAGTAATGAACCGATGAATTTGAGTATAAACTTTAACGGAAAAATTAACATAGTTAATCCCATTTTGGGATGATCGTCAAAATCAATCCCACCTTTGACATATTAAAAAATAATCATACCTTTTACCTCAATCTTCCTATTTTGGACCTTATGATCAGCCACCTGTTTCAAAGGTTAAAAAAAAAAGAGGAAAACTCCTCTTGTTTTGACACATGAATCAAGGTATGTTTAGTAAGTTTTTTCTTAATTCGATTTCAAATGATCATTTATAGATAGAATTGACCTCAAAAACCTTAATCGCCCAATTTTCTCATTTTGGAAACTGAGACATTCAATCAAGAAATTGCTTAGCATGCGAACATAGGCATTCCAAGTTTTTTCTTTGTTTATTTTTTTGCTAATTTTGACTTCCAGTTTGACCCATTAGTGCCAAAATGACCCTCAAAACTTTAGTCGAGCAATATGATTAATAAATGACTTCTATCGTTTAAAGTTAGTTTTGTTAACTTTCGAGTTTCGATTAGCATTAATTTCTTGATTCACGAATCAGATATTTTTTCTATTTTCTTTTACCAATTTTGACTAAGGGCCAACATGAACCCCAAAACTTTATCCGAGCAACTTTAATTGGTTGGTACTAGCGAAAGTTATTGTTGGTTCTGTTTACTTTCGGGTAGTATGTATTAATAGAGTAGAGTAATTAAGGCGTTTTCAGTTATTTATTTATTTTTTTTGGCAAATTTTGAGTTCAAATTGGACTCTTAAGGGCTAAAATGACCTCCAAGACTTTAACTAAGGAACTTTAACATGTTAATAAATGAGTTTTACCAGTTCTTGTTAAAAGTAACAAATGTCCAAAAGTGGAATACCATGTTAAAGGTGTGATTATTTTTAATATGTCAATTTTCGAAGGTGGGATTAAATTTGGAACATCGCCTAAAGGTGGGATTAACTATGTTAATTTTTCTAACTTTAAATTTGAAATTTCTTTTAAAAATGACATTTGTATTATTACTTTATAAATATATTTGAATTCATATTCAATAATGTTTCCCATTAAAGTTATACCTTGAGGAATTTAAATTGTTTAGGATTTGAGATTAAACCAAAATAACAATTCTGACCAAATTGATTTGGCTACTCATTCAACGAACCAGCACAAGGGATCAGAAAATTTATTGTCCAGAAAGAAAGAAAGGAGAATTAGCAACAGCTCCTCTAATTAAACGTTAGCTAACATGGATAATATGAAAGAGATAATGAGTAGAAATTTTCTGAAGTGAACATAGTTTTATTCCATTATCAAATCATGAATGTGGAATTTTACACAATATTCACATTCTTGTGTACCTTGAGGTTCAGAGATTTACCAGTGTAGTTATCTTTTATCTTCAATGAACATATATATTAACCTATAAAGATGAATACTTTGGAAGCAATTTTCGCAATGGTTGAAACACATTCAGTGTCAACTTCGTGTCTTGTGCAACTTTCAAATGTTGTGGGAGGGAGCTCATATGTTCGATGCTAGTAGGTCAGATAGAATTCATAGGAAAAGCGCCCTGTTTTGGTTTTGTTGGAGGTTAACTAAATTCTGAGTTTTTACAAACGGTTTATACATAGTAACTTTTATTGTTGTATGGTGAATTGATTTGAAGTAGTGAGAGAGAGAAGAGCGATGTTGATGAAAACATGGTCGCGGTTAAAAGTTGGCTTGCCTCATGTGAATATGTGATGCCTTTTTTGTTATTTTTTTCCCACAGGAGTAAGCTTGTGCCTAATTTTTTTTCTTAACAAAATGCAGGTCTATTTCTTATCTATCTACTTTGTTGGATAAGGATGATCGCTCTGTGCGTATTGCTGCTGGGGAAGCACTGGCTGTGATTTTTGAGGTCGGAGATTTTGAAAGATTTTTTAGTGAAGATTCAAAAGAAGGATATGTGCACTTAAAGGGACTGCGAAGTAAAGTCTTGAATCAAGTTAGAGATCTTGCTTCTGAGGCTGGCGGCAAAGGAGCGGCTAAAAAGGATCTCAATAACCAAAGGAATTTATTCCAGGATCTTTTGGATTTTCTCAAGGTATTGCTCTACTTTTAGGATTTTGTTTTTGTTAATAATCATTTTATTTTTTGGCAATTTTGAAATAACAACCTTTTTTATTTTGTTTTCTCAACCTTTTTTTTTTGTATTTAAATAACCATCTTATGTTTTGTTTTTGTTAAATTTCACAACCCTGATGATTTCCTTCAAAAACTTCATTTACAAAGCTAAAAGCTTGCATTTTACGAAGTTTTTACCAAAAAAAGTTCTTGTTCCACAAACTATTTTTTGGGCGAAATACTTATAATTTGGTAAAATTTATCCAAAAAATTTATAGTGGTTATTTATTTATTTATTATTTTTTGTGTAATTTGGTTATTTCAATATCATAAAAACACTAGGTGTTTATTAATAAATTAGTCTTACTTTTATTTGCTTTTTATCTTTTGTATGTAATGTCTAATTATCTATTCATGATGAATTGATACCTTGAATTTTAGGATGGCTATCCTCCGGAAACGTCAATTAAAATTGGTGGTGAGACTTTAACGACTTCATCTTGGTCAGACACTATAAGGGTATGATTCCCTGTTATCCATTTCTTTATGGTTTTGCTGATGTATTATATTGCTTTTATTTCTTAAAATGACGGGGATAGCTTTATAAAACCATATATTTAACTACTAGTCATGTAAAAGTTATATTTTTATGGTAAAAAGTTATAATTTTGAGTTAAAAGTTAATGTCATTTTTAAAATTATATTCTTAAAAAGGATTACTTCAATTTTTGCAGTTGAACTTTTTAAAGCATTTCCTTCAGGGAGGATTTGTGAAGCATATGCAGGTTGGTTTCTTCAATGCCCTGTTACATGAGGTTTTGATTATACATTTTGTTCTACTTATAATTTTGTTTTCCAACTTTTCAGGAAAATCAATTTCTTCACGATGTATTTGGATTTACTCCCAAGAAAAAGATTAATAATGAAGATCGATCTATGGATAAATTTCTTGAAAAGGTTGGTTACTTTTGGCCTTTTAATAAAAAGCCAGTCATGCATTATAATAACGAAAATAAGCGAGTATTTAAATCTAGAAACATATATGTTCATTTTCATGGTTATTCTAGTTCACCCTCAATTATCTATTTTTCTTCATAATGAAAATTCATGAAGGAAAAACTAATTTGAGATTAAGTTTTGTATTACCATAGAGATTAAAATGTTGAATTTTTAAAAATTACACTTAAAATCATTTTCATTATTTTCTCTTGTTAGTAAATACCACGCGAGCTGTGAATTCCATTTAATGTCATTGTGACTGAGAATTTTTTTTGTTATGCATATGCAAATTTTAATCATGCAAGCTCAACAAAAAATCATTCCAAAACGTTGATTTCACTATTATTATACTTCATTACATTTGAAATTCATTTTTATGTTTTAATTTTTTAACGACTATCAAATTGGCCATAAATGCAGTTTGATGTCATTGTCAGTGTAAATTGTTATACATTTACAAATATTAGTTATGCAATGTAAACAAAAAAATAGTTTTAAGAACTTGATTATAGCTTTTGTAGGCTCCATTTGTTTTGCAGTTTGATTTTCATTTTCCTTTATTTGTTTTGCTTAGTAAAGAAAAATGAATTTTTTCCAAAGGTTGAATATTTCTTTCCTATAAGAAAAAACGTTCATGTTATCTAATCATGGTATGCCACATTTTTTCCGCCTTCCTTTGTTTTGCTTTCTACTCCCATCCTTCCACTTTCCCTTATATTTTGTTTTCTACTCCCATCATTCCATTTTTTTTCGCTTATATTTTCTTATGGCTAAACAAAGGAAAATATGTCCCCTAAAAAAGGAAAGGAAAATATGTGTGATAATCATGTTTTCCATTGAAAATTGTTTTTCTTCTAAACTAATGAAGGCTTAAGAAAAAATTATACTTCCTCCGTAACATAAAGATTTCAACAATTACTATTTTTGGCTTAAAAAAAATATTTCAACAATTGCTTAACTTTCCATTTTTACTTTAAAAAGTCACAAAATTTGCCAAATTGCCATTACTTGTCAAATATAATTTCTCATTAAACATTAACACTACATTATTAACTTAACTTAATAACCACCTTTCATCACCAACCACCTAACCCTCACCCACACCAACTACAACCACCCTACCACCCAACCCCCACCCAACCACCAGCCAAACCCCAGCAATACGAACCCTAACGACCCAATTACTACCACTCACTGCCAACCACCTTCGCCAACCATTGCAACCGAACTCTCTGCTAGTAGTCATTGCCCAAACCCACTGACACCAAACACAAACCACGAGCCACCGCAAATCAAACCTACCAAACCCATGAACCCCCATAATCAGTCAATTTGCCCAAACTCAACACCATCAAATCACATGAAGGACAAACCCATAACTCACGAACATCGAACTCGGAAACCTAGAGCAAGTATGGCAGCTTGATTTTGATCTTTTAAGGTTCGAATGCTCGATTCCAAACCCACAACCCACTGCTAGTGGCTCAACTTCAAAGGCCAGCGACTCGATTTCGAAGGGTGGTGGATCGATTGATGGGTTGATTTGGTTGGTTGTTGGCTTGAAGTAGCTGGTGATGGTTTGAATTCATTTGTGGTTGGCTTGAAGTGGTTGGTGGCACCTCAGTTTTTGGTCATTTTGACCCAATTTCAAAGTTTTGGCGGCAGATGACTGTGCTGGCGGAGGAGTTGGAGGGGGTTGATGGCGGCAGCTCGAGGAGTGGTGCTGGTGGACGATGACTGTGCTGGTAAGGGTGAAGAGTGGTGGTGGTGATGTGCAAGTAAGAGGTTTAGGCTGAGCAGTGGGCTGATTATATGAGAATCATTAGGGCCTTATTAATGCTCTAAATTTAGATTAAGAAGTTTTACCTAGGAGGTCGCACATAGTAAATTATTGAAATCTTTTCGTTATGGAGGGAGCAGATGTTTTAGTCAAAGGATTGATGTTCTTCTTACATCCTTATTGTTGTTACAGAGATTATACAAGTCACCAAACTCTGCAGCTGCTAAAGCACGAACGAAATTCTTGAATAAGGAGCGAGCTATAATGCAGGTATGGGTTTAATTTCTCTAAGTAATTGGTTTACCATTCTTTATTATAATTGAAAACTAGTTTAACAGCTTATTAGGTCTTGTTCTTTTGGACTAAATTAATCTGATTTGAATTGAACTAAGCTAAATTCTAGATTGAGTAAGCTGAATTGAATTGAAGTGAAATTTTAAAAATTAGGTCCAAAAGAACCGGCCTTTAATGTAGTAAGGTAAGCTGAGGTATTATTGTTTGGGTTTGTCTTTCAGGATAGGAAGACTGGCCATTTTGCTGTTGCTTCTGAAGAAGATGCATAAAATTATTTCCCCATGAAATAACTGCTTGTAAATTACTTCTAGTAGAGGGGCTCATTCTGTTTGTCAGTGTTCAACTTAGTAGACTTTAGTCAAACTATTTATTTATCGGAAATTTCATTCTGTAAATTGTATTTATAATCAATTATCAAATTCTGATTCATTCAATGGATTTCATGGTGCTTTAAACTATATTTTCAAGGTTCACATGATTTTTGCCAGACTTTCATATTAAGTTCTATTGATGGTGCATAATATTAATGAGTTGAAGGATTCTGTTAGTCCTTTGGGTTTTTGTTTTGTTGGTGGTTGTGGAATTGGTTTGATAGGGGTTGAATGATGAAAATGAGGATCAATAATGTATAGCTGAGTTTCATGCTCTTGTTGGAATTTTCCTTCATTATAAAATAGCCCTGACATTATATTATGACACCCTTGTGCAATTGATATCCTCAAGTCTGGAATAATTTTCTTTTAATGGCTTAATTTAAGAAAACAAAATATTAGAGTCTCTTGTTCAGATCGTTTGATGGGATAATATTTTACATAATTTTTAGCATAAATCTATCTTTTATAAACAAGTTAACTGATTTTGCAAAAGTTATATTTTTATCATAAAAAGCTATAATTTTTTTAATTATTGTAGTCACATGATCTGACAGCAGTTTTTGTATTGAAAAAATAGCTTACTAAGCATTTGTCTTGCTTTTAATTGGATTTTTAGCACATCAAAGCTGAAGCTTTTGACATTCGAAACTCAAATTTGATTTGAAATTTTTTAAGCAATATTTGGATACTTGCTTGTCCAAAAAAATCTGAAAAATTCGGGATGTTTGGATATTTGAAATATTTGAACTATTAATTTGTTTTTATTGGATTTTAATTTTAATGTATTTCAAATTTTTTTTTTTTTTTTTATAAAGTATTTCAAATTGCTAGATTTGCAAATATTTGAAATACAATTGGATATTTGACATTCGATAATTTTTCCAGATATCAAATAATTTCAAAATCCATGTATGAATTGATATTTGTTATTTGTATAAGATTTTGGATGTTTAGATAGTTTTGCTCAGTCTCGAAATCGGTAAGAACACCAAATCAGATATCTAAATTGGGCTCAACTTTATAAACCCTGCAATTAGAGATTAGATATGACTTTGTCACAAAAGTAACTCTTTCATAATTGCTAGTAGACCTAGTGGTACTTCTTTTTTGTTTCTTACAGGAAAGGTGACCAGGCCTCACCCAAAGCTCTTATCTCAGAAAAATTCCAAGGGCAGTGAGAGAGGGAAAGCCCACCATGGGGTTGAGGATCGACCCCGGATCTAAACATTGGAGGTCGGGGTGTTGTGTCACTGCACCAACACCTTTTCCTCGGCCTAGTGCATGGTACTTCTTGCCTTCTTGGAGGTATCAAGAGCAATACCTGCATGATTGTTACTCCCTTCATTTCTTATTGTTTTCCCCAAAATGACTTTACTACTATTTATGTGATAACTTTGACTTTTTATAATTTTATATATAGATGAAAAAAAACAGTCAAATAGTATCTCGTTTGATTCGACTTGATGTATACATTTTTAAAATGTAATTTTTATAATTTTTTATTACGCATATCTAAAGATATTTTCATTTAAAAATGTATTTCGAAAGATCAGAAAAAATGAATTACCCAAACCATCTTGTATTAGTTTTGTAATACAAGTACTACTTTGGTCATTCACTTCATTTTAATTTTTTAGGAAGAATTACTAAAAATATTCCGAAGTTTCAACAATCTTCTCTGGTTATTCCCAAATATGATTAATCCATGAATATTCTCAAGTTTTAACCTTATCTTCTCTCATTGTTCCGTGTGAAACTTGTACAGCAGGTAAAATGACTTGTGGGCCCAGTTTAAATGCAGTGAATTAGATAAAAAAAATGAGGTGGCTGATCCCCCTCTCCTCTCTAACAGTTATATTTTTATTTTTATTTTTTTCTTTCTTTAAATTCATTATAACTAATTGATAATGCTCCATCTTCTCTCTCCTGTTTTCTGCTTCATCTTCTTCCTCCCGCTTTCTTCTTCTTCTGCTGCGTGCGTTGCTCCTTCCTTTTTTTTAAAAAAATTTAAAATTACAAACCTGCAGCAATAAACTCAATAAACAACAAAGATAGGGGAAATTAAAAGCAAAATGTAGCAACATAAGTAACTCCATCACCCCAAACCCCAATCAAACAATCAACCCAAACGACAAGAACATCAAAAAGAAACCCCAATCAAACAACCATTCATTCGTAAAAAAAAAAAAACCCTAATTCCAAACCACAACGAAACTAAAAAAACTCAAATAAAAACCCTAAAATTATTGCAACCAATATCAACAACCATGAACGACATTACCAATTACACCACTACAAACTCAAAAAACTAAAATAAAAATGTCGATAGTCAATTACCTGCAATTGCCTCCAATTGAGCAGCCGATGTTGACGAAAATCAAAAGTGAAATCGTTTTTTGGGAGAAAATGCTGATAAAATGTGTTAATTTTACCCAGAATCGAACGAAAATGAAGAAGCTGATTATTGAGTTCAACCAAGAGGGGAGAGAGAAGAGAGTTACGTATGAAAGGGAGGAGAGTGTTTTTTAATTCTTTTAATTCAAAGTAAAAAAAATGTAAGAAAATATGTGTCAAAATATTTGTTTTTTATTTGGTTTTCTATAAGTCAAAATATTTAATAAAATATGTGTCACGTGCTTAATTTTTAAAATTAAAATAAATAATTAAAACTGGGGTCCACATTTTTTTTACCTAATGGGACCAATAAGAGAAGATAAGTCTAAAACTTGGAAATAATCATGGATTAATAATACTTGGTAATAATCACAAAAGATGACAAAAACTTCAAAATATTTTTAACAATCTTTCCTAATTTAACAGGTTTGTGCTAATTATACTCCCTCCGTTCCCATTTGTTTGTCCTATTTGACTTTGCACATATGCCAATGCACTTGTTTGACCGTAAATATCTTTTGTTCTATATGTGTAAAAATTATAATAATTGGATATTAATGACGTACTCATTGAGATGAATCAAACAAGACCATACATGACTATATTATGTTTTATATGTTGAGAGTAATTTAGAAGATTCTCTCATCATATGAAGAGTGTAAGATTCTAAACAAGACAAACAATTGGGAACGGAGGGAGTAAAAAGATTGGTGCCGTATTTTGAGTGGGATGATAATATGTTCCTGAAGTGCTAAATCAAAATTTTCAATATGATTTGCATATAATATTTTATCAAAATATTTGAGTCCAATGGTAAGGAATAATGAATTATGAGTGAACTAAAAAGATGAATGTATAACAAGAAAAATTGTTACGACTCGTCAACGAAACTAATATTATGGAAAACAATAACCCAGGCTAACGCCCACGCCATGAACTAGTTTGATTTTACATATTGCCAAGACTATCAAAACTATTGTGGTAAATTTCGAAGAAAACTTAGGTATGCTATAGATATAGTGTAGATGTTCAAGTAATTAATAACATTTAATCATGTCTCTTTCAAGTGATATGTCCCATCCAAATATTATGTCTCTTGGATATATTTGTGATGTATATATATGTGTGTGTGTAAAATGTCATAAAAAAAATACTAGGTAATAACTTATTGATTTCATACATCCATTCTCTCCTAATTATTTCTATTATTTATCTCATATTCTCTACTTTTATAATACGTTGTCAGTACGATTGTTCTTTCCATTCGGTGTACTCCCTCCATAAAGTTTTAATATCTACTTTTACTAAAACACGGACTCCTAGGCAAAACTTCCTAATACAACTTTAAGCACTAATCAAGCTATCATCTACTAATCTAATCAACACCTATTTCTATCAAAGCAGCCATATCCCCACCAAGGTCACCCCCACCGCCGTACGCTACACCAAGTGGCACCAACATTTCAAGAAATCTTTCGTGAGGGTTCGAAATTTTAGATCCACCACCGGTCGCTCCACCACCACCAGTCGCTCCATCACCGAACGTCTAAGGCCACGGCTTCGAACAACCCAAATTAGGTAAGGGTTCATTCGTTAGAGTTCGAACTTCGAAGCTCCACCACCACGACTGTTCGAACAACCCAAATTCGACTAGGGTTCGTTATGTTTGGGTTCGGCTAGGGTTTGTCGGGTAGGGTTTGTGGTTGCTGGGGGTTCGAGTGGTGGTTGGTTGGTTGGGGTTTGGTGGTTGGAGTTTGTGGGTTCGTTAGGGTTCAGGGTGGTGGCGTAGTGTGGACTCAGCTCGTGGCTAGGGTTCTGGTGGTTGGATGGGTGGGCTTGTGGCGGTGGTAGGATGGGGTGGGGTCGTGGCTGGGTTCTGGTGGTGAGATTGGGTGGGCTAGTGGCTGGAGTTTGCATCCTGGTGGGGTGTGGTGGAGTTGTTGGTGGTTGAGGGTGAAAGGTGGTGGGTGGTGGTGATTAAGTTAGGGTAATAATGTGTTAATGTTAAATAAGAAATTATATTTGATAAGTAATGACAAAATTGTAAATAAGTAGACTTTTTTTTTTTTGCCATATATGAAAAGTTTGGAAAAAGTAAACATTTTTTGTTACACCAAAAAATAACAAAAGTAGATATTATTATTATGCTACGGAGGCAATATATAAATTCAAGAATATCAAAAGCCATTTTCGATGCGTTGTAGACTTGTAGTCCCATTAGGATCGATTTTGGCCTTGTTTGGTGATTAGAGTTTAGAGGTTAGAGTATAGAGTTTGTGGTTAGATGATTACTTTTTATTCAGAGGATTTGACTGCTGATTTAGATAGTTGATTGTTTAAAGGTGTTTGGTAACACATAGCTAATTACTTAGAGTTTTGTTGTGTAAAATGACATTTATGGACATTTAAAAATAACTAGATAGGTTTTAATAGGTTTAAATATGTGGACAAATTAGTCAATTAATATTTCTCTCTCCAAAACTCTGAAGAAAAAGCTGCTCAACCCAACTTTTTCTAAAGAGAGTTTTGATCAGAGTTTTTGGTACAAAACTCTCTGTTAAACTCTATTTTACCAAATACCAAAATTAGAGTTTTGATTGCTCAAAACTCAAAACTCTTGTCAAAACTCTCCTCAAAACTCTCTTAACCAAACTAAGGTCTTTGTATTTTTGTACACTTCCTCGGCATTTCTCAATTCTCACCATAAAAAGTGTTTTTATTTTATGAAAACCCTTGTTAGCTTGTTGATCATCCATCTCCTTTCCCAGTCTCCTACCGCCTGTTAACAATGTCGAGCTCGAATCGATCATCACATCAAAGACAAGAAACCGCCAATTTCAGTAACAACAGAGGTTTTCGAGGCAAAACGCAGAAAAAATTCATGCCTAAATCAGCCCCAAATTCATCCGCAACAGCAACAACAACAACAACAACTCCAAACACTAGCAAACCTAGTTTATCAGCATCTTTGCGCCAACAATCTCAATTCTCAAATTCATCGTCGCCATCAACAACTGGGACTAATGTTTATGGAAGCAGAGTTAAATTGGGTGAAAATGGTGAGTGGGTTTCAAGTAGCAGAGGTCAGAGCAGTAGCAGTAGCAGTTATGGTGCTGTTGATGGTGTCAATTTCGTCAATTACCTTCCCCAGGATGAAGCTGTTGCTGTTGGTTTAGGTGCTGAAGAAGGTGGTTTAGATCCTCTTGAATCTCAGAGAGTTGTTGATCTTCTTAATAGGGAATTGTCTAGGTTGCTCAAGTTAAAACCCAGAGATTTTTGGCGACAAGGTGAAGAATTCGTTAACTTTTGATTTCTGGGTTGAATTAAAATTTTTCATATTGATGATGCTGCCATAACATATGTTTGAATGTCTTGCTCAAAAAAAAAACATATGTTTGAATGTCCCTGTAATTCCTGAATCTAATTTTGTTAATACAATCTCTAGTATTATTGATGCTGCTGTTATATATTCGTTCAATTTTTGCAGCATGTTATGAGGTGGTACAGTAACGAGATTTTGGTTCTTAATTCGAAAATTTCACATTGCCTCTATCATTGAACAGAGGGTGTATTATTTGACACTTCTGTTAGTATATTACTAATAAGAAGTAGATTTTAATTTTGATGAGACTTACTTTGTATTTGATCAAATGATTGGTTAGTGTATATGATATGTTATGAACAAATGCTTGTCCCCAAATAGAGTTTAAAAGGTGTTGCATTTTGAGAAGTTTAGTCAGAGATTGTGCACTCATTTTTTTGTTTTGTTTTTTGGTAAATTGTGCACTCAGTTTTCTCTATCTTGTTCAAACACCTTTAGTAAAAAATATATCATGAAAAAGGCAAAGAATTTGATAGTAAGTGCATCTCATCTAAGAATGTAAGACTTGCTGTTCTTTAACATTTCATGCATTTCATTGTTCATTTTTTTTTTCTTCCAGTTTTTAACTCACAATGTCATTATTCATTTGGATTTTTTTCTGCTGTTGCTCCTCAGTTGCGAAAGATGCATCCTTGCATGAATTTCTTGAAGGTTTTCTGCAGTTTAGGAGTAGGTGGTATGACTTCCCTTACCATGGAGCCAAGGGAATTGTTGCTGGTGTTATTGTTGGGGACTTAGAGCTGAGCAGACGCATTTTTATGTTGTTTTATAGGATGTGAGTTCTTGGCTTCACTTCACAGAATAACATTACTCCATATTATAGCTGTCATTGTAATGTTTCATGGCTCCTATCTTGAAATATATTGAACTCTTTTTTTGCAGATCATCTAATAAGGATCCAGGTTCCCGGGCCACTGATAGCCTAAGTCAAAAAGACCATCAAGGTGGGTTGTCTTAGCTGTTAATTGGAGTTTTTATTGTCAATCCAGTGCCATGGAACATGAGAATATAAGAATTTTATACCTTGCAATGTACCCAGAGGTATAGAGAAAGGATGGTCTTGACTTTCTTCAACATAATGTAATCTTCTTTGGGGAATTTTGATGCTAGAGCCAAATTACTATTCAAACCATAGTCTGTAAGTCTTTGCTAGAATGTATTGCATCCCTTATCTTTTGTGCTATGTACATGGTTGACAGTTTAAAATTGGACATAGTGTCATACTTTGATACTTCGATCAGCATGTTGAAGTTAAATAGGAAAAGTACGTTTCAGAGGGAATTATAGATATTTATAACGAACTCTAGTGTGGTTGAGCCTGAGCTATAGGATAGTAAAAACATATTTATTTTATTGCTATACAACTTGAATGCTTCTCGTGGTGTATGTTGATGTATCAATGTTGTTTTGAGCACATCGTGATTTGGTGTAAATAAAGTAATTCCCAGTTCAAGCTTCAAGGCTTCAAGCTTCACAGGACCAAATAATGCAAGTATTATAGTTCTGCTTATTTTGGTAGGCTATTTTACCACAATCGGTGCTAGTTGCTATGCTTGTTTTGGCAGGCTATTTTAGGAATCGTTGGGTGTTTGGGACCTAAAAATTGGATCAGGGATAGGTTTATTCCTTTTAACAACAACAAAGCCTTAGTCAAGTTGAAGGCATCTGCTAAAAATTTTCCTTTTACACCAAGATTTTACCGAGAACAGCATCTTTGCGTTGTTAGGGCAGGTTAAAAGGGGCTGCTCAACTATCTCCTATTAGTGATCATATTTTCCTGCTCTTCTAATTTTGAACTGTAATGTTCAAATTCAAAGATATTGCAACTCTAGCAGTGGAAGTGTCGTTTAATAACCTATTCAAGTTATGTGGTAATTTCATCAAGTTCTTATAACTGACAAGACCAAATCTTCTCAATAGATTTCAGAATCCATTGCTGGATTGTATCATCCTCACTGCAGTTGTAGCATTCTTATGTGTTTGAACTGCTTGATTAATTATACTCTGTAATGCACTGTGATATTCGAACAAGCTAAACTAGAAAAATCACTAAGGAAAGTGAAGAAAAGAGGATAGCAGCAGGTTGTGGAGTGATTTTTGAATGATAAAATGACAGACTGATTAATAACAAGAAATAAAATACAAAAGATAATTAGCAACTTCAGGTTGCAAATCTCCAAGGGTGACTTTAGGTCACAACTCTCAAGCCAAAGCCTTACAAAACAATTTTCTGGATGATTCCACTCTCTTCCCCCTTCCTACATATTTATACTACTACTAGTCTACTACCTTAATTGATTTTGTCCATACTCAAGTACAAAATCACCCAAAAAGCTAACAAGACAAAATACTAGCAAACAATGAATTATAAAGATAAGTAAAACAAAATAAAAGCAATAAAAGTCTGAAAATAATAAAAATATCAGAAAACTAATTTATAATTAATTGATTCATTACATACTCTAATCACAAGTTAATTAAAGTTTTAAATACCAAAAATCCATATATTGATCACTGTTTATGTAACTTATTATTTATTATCTCATTGATGACAAAAGATTATGCTTTACCTCAGTATGTAACCTATGTTACGTGAATTTTTCCAGAAATGCTGGACATGGCTTTTTGCGAAAAATTTGCATAATTTTGGTTTAAAATGAAGTGTCCCATTCTCATATCAATTTTCCGTGGTCAAATGTCCAACACCGATACTTGAGGCGAAATGAAGATTTGAGAAAAATAGCATGCATTATGTGAAACTTGGTTCATTTGTAGCTTGATCAAGGAAAATAACTATGAACGCCATTGCAATTGATATAAAGTTTTTGTTGTGAAAGTACTTTTGTACTTTATGAGAGATGAGTATAAGGAATCTTTGGTAGGAAAAATTCTCATTAACGTGTTCTATCCTCATTGTTCAATCGATCCATATTCTCTTTTAGTTTATTGTTGCCTAATTTACTATAGTGTGATTTGATATAGGTTCTTAGTTTGCTACCCAATTTGTTAAATTGAGCCAAAATTTACCAATTCCCAAATATTATAGGGAAATTAGGTAGGGAGAAATTAGGTAAAAAAAAATTTAACATAATACAACAACTTTTATCATAATATGATTGGTTAATGGATTACTTAAAATGTCATGTCATTAAATGCACAATTTCGTGATTACTTAATTGTTGAATAACTGATTACTTAAAATATCATGTCATCAACTACACAATTGATGAGTAAAATATTTTTGGTGAAATTTGATAGGAGAATGATGCGGGAAGAAGGATGTGATTATAATTTGTTGTTCTGTAATGAATTTTTATGGAATGGCAATTTGAAATCTGTCATTGAATGGTCGTTTGAACTTAAAAACCTGAGTTTTAATTACATGTTCTGAATTTGTTTCATCCATATTGTGTGTGTGTGCGTGTGTGTGACAACCACAAGGATTATTTTTTGATGGTAGCATTTCTTGCTTGGTATATTCTCATTAATGTGCTATTCTTTACTACTTTTATTTGTAGTCCTTTTGCAGGAGAAGAAATTGCTTGATTTGCCCAAGCTGTTGGATATATGTGCGTTATATGGTCATGAAAATGAGGATTTGACCAGATCTCTGGTGAGATTTTGTTGATATTTTACTTGATTAATTTATGTCCTTAGAGAATGTTTAGAATGCATATTATTTGTTAATGTTGATAATGGAATAAATTACCATTTTCATTATCTATTGTTTGATGTGATAGTTTTATAACATAAACCATTTCAAAGGTAATCGGTACCACCAATTTTTTTATCTAAAGTAATATTACCCTTTTGGCCTTTCTCCTTCTAATTTATTTCCATTCCAATTCTTTTCCTTTCCTAATCTTGCACCCCCCTCCCACACCACTACCACAAAAAATCTCAATGTAGCTTGAAACGTCTGGCATACTGCATATGCTCCAGTGATTTATCAGTGGTTATAGCCAAGACTAGTTATCTCTGTGCACATAACTATCACTATGATCTTGAATTCTACACCTCACCGCTCTCTTGCAAAGTGTCTACCACCTAAGTATGAGGATGAATTCCCTGCGTAATGCTACTTTTTATGCATGTCCAGGAGGGAAGTGCGTGAGAAAAAATGTAATTTGGGCAGTGCATCTTTTAGGGAGTGAGTATTAGATGTAAAAATTTAATGACAGATTGAACTTCGTTGATATTGCTATCTCCTAGAAATGGTGAAATAAATACGAGTTATTGATGCTAAATTAGCTCCAATACAATAAGGAATTGCGTAATTTTACTTTCTGCCAAATTCTGACGTCTAGTTAATGAGTTTCTTAAGAATGTAAGATTATTTATGGAGCCTACTTGAGGTAGCCAAACGCCTTAACTTTTTTAAGAAGCATCCTCGGTCATTTAACTTTCTCTATTAATTACAATATACTCATAGTATTTAGCAATCGGCATGAACAACTAATTTATGAAAACAATTTGGCTTTTACCTCTTTTTCAGGGGTTATATGTTGTTTTTTGTCATTTCGGTTTCAAACTCTTGTCAAATACTAACTATATCACTAATAGTAAATCGTATTGTACTGTGGTCTGAAATGGAAGAAAAGAAGAAAAAGCAAAAGGAGGTGGGTGTTGGGAGTAGGGATGTCTTGCAGAAGATATTTTGTTAAAGACTTGTAGCCTTTCGGCATTGATGTTGTGTGAGCCCTAATACAAGAAATGCTTGTTATATCAGAATCCTGCTTGGTTACCCCATTAGGGTATCATGCTGGTGGAACAAATCTGCTAGGGTTCTTAATTGGTGCACTTTGAGCTATTTATGTGATTCAGTGTTTCTTTGTAGGGACTGTGAATAATTGCTCACATTACTATTATCTCCTGGTCCAGGTTTTGAACGCTATAAGTGCACAGCCTAATATCTACATAAGTTTTACTTCCATGTTGTCTCATTTCTTGGGCATTGTCCGCACAATGTATGAACGCTGCAGCTCATCTTTAGAGGTATTATATGTAGATTGTCTCATGATATTATTTCAAAATGTGTTCTTAATTTGCTGATTTTTTATTTTTTTTCCAATTATTCCTTGCTCATGTCATCTTGCTGCTCCTGGTATAGCCACGTTGATTTTGCTTTCCTTTCAATAATAGAAACGATCACTCTAGGTTATATTTATGTTATGGAATGTGTAAAATTTGTATTACTTTTGACCCTACCGTGTTGTGCCTTTTGTATTTAATACTATGTGCACTCTGCTGTCTACGCAAATGTTTTGAACTTATGTAGGCAGTGAAGCCACTGAAAAGTGTTTCCTGCAGATTGTATAGATCACATTTAGTTTAGTAACTGCAATTACCTTGTTTGAAGGTCACTTCTGTGTGAGTGTTTATATAATTCTACTTTCTACCAAGGCGCTCCGTTTTGTAGTGCGTAAAACGTTTTCAGTGTAAAATGAATTTTTATGCACAACATTTTACAATAAAATGTAAAAATACATTAGGAAAAAAAGGTTAGAAGGGAAAGGGATAGGATGGATAGGATGAAAGGTAAAAAAATGCTGAGGAATAGAGAAGGATGAAAAAGTGTTTTCCCTCCATTTTAAAAGGAAAATGAATTTCATTCATACAAGAGCTTTTATGCTCCTGATGGAAATTTGTTTTACATCCAAATAGTGGAAAATAGGAGAAAATGATGTACTCCCTCCGTAACATAATTCTGGCAACAAGTTTTTTTCACGCATTTCAATGAAGCGATTTAAGGGTGTAAACGAATAAATTGATCAAAAAAATTTTTAAGATTAGTAATTTATGATCTCAATCTTACTTGTATTAAAACCATTTTGATTAATTTGTTCGTTTACACCCTTAAATTGCTTCCTTGAAATGCATGAAAAATAACTTGTTGCCAGAATTATGTTACGGAGGGAGTAAAACATTTTACACCCTACCAAACGGAGCCTAAAAAAATTAAATCTGCCATGAACCTTGTACACTAGGCACTTGGTTCCCCCTACCACTGTCTTGCTTCCTTGTTAAAACAAGTTTTTGAGGTGGTGGCTTTAATGCAATTGAGCTTTTTGCATTTTAGACGTGCAGTTTTGTAAATTCATTATTTTTTAATAATACATATTGTTAATCTCTGAAGTGCTGAAATTTTGAACTCTTCCTGTTTTTTGGCAGGCTTTAATTTCTGCTGGTGGCTGCGCAGAAAATGGACCCAGTCAACATGTAGAATACTTAGAGGTTGGTTATAATTTTTTACATAAGGTCTCTAACAGTTGAGAGATAGTTAGTCTTCTCCATCAAAGTAGGCTGTTTACTGTAGTTTTGCCTGCAAGCAAGGCGTCTTTTTGTTGCCTTATCTTTATAAATTTTCTTATCAAAGGGCTGTATTGTCCATATCACCTGAATATCACTCTTTCATGTAGGTGAATCAGTATGTTACTGGTATATTGTGTCTACCATGCAACATAATTGCCTCTAACTTTTGTCCTTTTGATCCCTCTGTTTCTTTTGCTCTAAGTTGAATTCAACGTATGCGCTTTACTAATGTCTGCATATATTTCCTGTCTGTAGGTGATGGATTTCTTAAACGATGCTGTTGTATCTATGGATTCATTTGTTACTGTGTATAGACCTGCAGCTATTTACTTCTCATGCCCTGTTGATGCTAGGTACCACTTCTATACCTTTTACTTTTGTGTTATTTTGCGGGACAATGATTACCTACTTTGCGATCCCATTGCAAATTTATAATGGTATTAGTGTTTAATATATCGTCTCAACAAGTGGTTGATATCTAACTGTATTTTTGCAGTTACGGTAATGAGGAATTGATCAATGTTCTTGCAACTTTGCATGATTCATTGCTACCCTCTTTACAGCAAGGGATTCAAGTCATTTTAGCTGCTGGGGAGAAAACTTCTTCCGTAGTTTCTGATGTCTCTGTTGGCTTGAGAATTTTATCATCAAGATTAGTTGATCTTGGTTGGAAATTACTGGATAACTGTTACCTGAGTGATGATTTATTTAAAGATAACTTTCCCTTTCCTGCTGCCATGAAAATGTTTCCAGCTAGTGTTGAGGATCCTGTTATAAGGGCTGATATATTGGTCCAAACATTTAAGGAGATTGCTGCGGTCCCTCAGCATGCTCAGAGTAATCATTACAGGGGTACATTTCTTCAAAATATTGAAAAAAATTGCCAATTAATGCACCGATTTCAAAGTCTGAAACAAAGTGGTAAGACCCTGTTTTAGACCAGCAGTTTGTCTTTTCTTTGAGAATTTTCATTTGTTCAATTCACTCTCTTTTGTAATTCATCATTTTCTGCATGTCAAATTGTCTTCTTAAAATTTATTTAGTGATAGCTTATGCATTGTTTTTGGAGCAGGATGGATTTTCATAGATGATGAGCAAATCAAATACTTGACTGTGATGATGACACACCCGTTACCTATCAAATCTAAAAAGTTACCCATTGCTCCAAACTCTGGCAGAAGTGATGGGCTGCAAATGGAAGAAGTTGCAGCAATTACAGAGTCGAAAATCAGTCAAGTGAAAGATATTTTCCCTGATTATGGAAAAGGTTTTATATCAGCTTGTCTTGAAGTTTATGACCAAAATCAAGAGGAGGTCATTCAAAGAATTCTGGAGGGAACTTTGCATGAAGATCTGCAAAAACTGGACACTTCAATGGTGACAGTCCCACCTAAGCCCACTCCATCCCTGACCAAGAAAGATAAGGGAAAGGGGATATTGGTGGAACCTACAGATTTAGCTACTACAACTTCAATCTCAGTACCACAGAAACCAAAACATGAAGCAGCCAAACCATCAGGATCTTCTGCAACACCATCAGTTGGGCGATTTGTCAGAAAACCTAAAGGCGATCAACTCGATCACGATGCTCTCAGTTCCCGAGACGAGATGCACGTGGAGAAGACAACTGCTTTAGTGTCCCAATATGAGTATGAAGACGAATATGATGACTCTTTCGATGATCTTGGCATGTCTGTTGTGGAGTCTGGTGTGGAGGACACAGAAAACATAGGAGAGAGGATCGGTTCAAAATCAACCCAAGGTTCTGGCTCTAGCACTGCTAATAATTCCAAATGGAATTCTAGAAAGAAACCTCAGTTTTATGTTAAAGATGGTAAAAACTACAGTTATAAGGTGGAAGGGTCTGTGGCAGTTGCTGATGAAAAGCAAGCATCTCTGGTTAATCAAGCTCAGAGAGAACTAATACACGGACTCGGACGAGGAGGTAATCGTCCTCTCGGTGCTGTTAAGGTGCTCGAAGAGCAGAACGAGGTAGAAGGGGAGGAGGGCAATAATCCTTCAGAGGGGGATGGTGGAAGAGGAAGGGGAAGAGGGCGTGGGAGACGAGGTGGGGGTGGAGGAAGAAGTAATCATTACAGAAAGGATAGAGCCATGAAGAAACACATGACTGGATTGGGTGGTTTTTAGGTATATATATACACCAAACATACTAAACCAAGGAGGCTGTACAGTCATTAGCATATTCACAATTTTGGAAATTTACCCCCCTTTTTTTTAACAATGTATGATGTATGATTCAAGTACAAGGAAGAACATACAGCTAGATTGCTGGGGTTCTGGGAATATGATGATTATTGATTAGTTTGCTGCAAGAAGGTAGCAGCTAATGAACCTGAGCTTGCTTTAAACCGCCTATAATTGTCTGTGTTGGAATTTTGTATTTAAAGGAAGTTACATAATATTAAAAGATTGGTGGTTGATTGCACTTTTTTTTGTACTTCATGAATGCTAAACCAGGAGATGATAGCTGCTTGATTAATGATTTATATACTGTAGTTCAGTATTGTTAACCTTATTTTTGCTTAAAATAAGTTCAGATTGGTTTTGATAAGTAAAAATAAGGTTTATTCTTTCACAAAATAAGGTTTATTCTCTCACAAAATAAGGTTTAATAAGTAAGGACCGTAGAGCATTAGCAACACTCAACAACCCCCCTCCCCAAATGCTCTCTCTTTCCCTAGTTGGATAATGCCACCATTGCAACTACTTGCCCAAATAATAGGGGAAACACCAAAAGTTGGGGAGGTTCTTAACCGGAATATTTGCTGACAATGCTTAAGACAAAAAAAAAATGTTGAATCCGTTGGATTGATGAAGACAAAAGTTTAGGCTTTTGCATTTTTTTTGGTTTGGACTAATGAAGGCATGACAAGTGTGAAGCTTCAATCATTTTGAATTTGTACTATATGCACAACGTTACATTTTTTCATTTTAAAAAAAAAAAAAAACTGGTATATATATTTTAAAAAAATAAATAGATATACCAAATTTCATATTTTTCATTGCCTATAAAATGAGCCCAATATTGATACACTTTCTATAACAAAATTCTTTTTAGAATTCGTGCCGACCCTCTTTGTTGCAAGAATATGTTTACGGAGGAAGTATAATTTTTCACTTACTTCCCTTTCTTTTTATCTTTCCTTAATTATGGATCTCAATAATCATAATTATGGAAATAGCTCAAATTCTCAAAACAACCCACATCTTCCTCAAAATTCACTTACTACCTCGTTTCTTATTATTTGCAACGATGTGACATAAAGTAGAGAGAAAAAGTGTCAAATCGTCGCAAATAATAAGAAACGGAGGTAGTATTAAAAAATTTTCAAGCAATCAAAGTAACTCCAACAATACCCCATTTGATCCAAATCTCCTCAATAATTCAAATTTTACGAGGATCATGCAGTTTTTTTATTATAATCAAAGCAAATATCCAATAAGATCAAATTTTCATAGCTATAATCAAATTTCTCATAACCCTTTCGCTGGTCCAACATTTCCAATGTCTCAACATTTTAATCGATATCCATCAACTCTAGGAGGAGATGGAAGTGTACTAATAGAACTCCAGTTGAAGAATTGGGCTTATTTCAGCTAGATGCAAATGATGAGGAGTATACGGATGAAGAAGATGATGATGGAGGAGTTGTTGTGCAAACAACAGAAAGACAAATAAGACATTGCAAGGGAAAAAAATTCGTTTTTATTATTATTCTATTTGGCTTAAGAGAAATCGCTATTAGTAGTAGTCGTTTTAAGGAGTATTTTTTTTAATTCAAATTTAATTCTACCCCTAAATAAGACATTTTTTAAAGTACCGCTACTACCAGTAGCGGTTTTTAAAGTGAAAATCTCTACTAGCAGTAGCGATTTTGCAAAAACAAAAAAAAAATAAACTCGTAAAAAAGCTCTTGAACCGTCTACATGGACATTAATTAATGTGGGATTGAAAAAAAGTAACTGTATTTTGGGAATTAGAGAACTTATTATTAGGGGGAAAAGATTCGATATATAGCCCCTCCAAAAAATAAATAAAAAAATATAGGAAGAATTGCCAAGAATAAGCCAATCTTTGGTCAATATTCCACAATTAAGCGTAACCTTTTGAAAATTCAGAATTAAGCTAATCTTCTTATAAATCAAGCCAAAAAATAGGTTAAATGATTATTTAATCTATTAATTACTTGTTGTTTCAAATTAGTTTTATCATTTAAAGCAAAAATACATTGAATTAAGTGATTTTTTTTTTTTAAGAATCAGGGAGGGGGTTAAGTATTCATATCAAGAGCCACCAACTCAGAAATGTGTGGTGGAAAGAGTTCCACAAAGACATAATCTCCTCTTCTTGAGGAAAGATATGAGCAATGCCATGAGCTACACAATTACGAGGGCCATCTAGTAAATCAATTTGAGATACAAACTTTATATCTCAAATGGCATTTTAAGGTAATTTTGACAAACTTTAAGGCCAGGGATCCGAGCACCAACTCTATAGGGGGTGTTTTGGTAATATATTTTCAACAAAATTACAAAAATGTCATTTGATATGTTTGCTAAAAAAATCAATTTGATTTACTAGCTATTTCCCACACAATTACCCCCTCACACAACATGAGAAACATGAAAGTAATCCAAAGAATTGGCTAAGTCTATAATTCTATTAATGAAAGCAAAAATTGGGCCAGCCTTCTTCACCGCCTTCCTAATCTTGCATACCACGTCTTGGGCGTCCAAGCCATAGTCTTGTCGCACCGCTACGCACAACCGTTTCCATCCCCATACACGCTGCCGCAGCTTCCGACATATCCGCAGACCATTGAATTAAGTGATCTAAAACAATAGAAAATAATACTACATAGGATAAATAAAACAAAATAATAGGATAAAGTCGCAAATTATTATATGGTCCCAGGACCACGTAGGTTTCTATGGTCTCTGGCCAAAACGACGTAGTTTAGGAGTAGTAAAATTTTTTTTTTAACAAACTTCCTACTTTCAAGGATTCTATTATGCAAATAGAGTGAAAAAGTAAATGCTTTTAATTACGTATCAAAAAACTAATTAGTAGGTAAAAACTAAAATCTTCGCTTCCACTTCCCTAAGAACAATCTGCAAATATATTCTATGGTTACCTGCACAAGCTAATCTTTTGCTTGTATTCAGTATTAAAAAAATGAATATATATTTAGTATTAAAAAATGAATAATCATTTTAGTTATTGCAAAAGTGAATGTAAATTCAGGTTCTTTGTGGTAAAATAAATATTTAATATAACAAAATGAATATTAAGTTTAGTTGGTGCAAAGTTGATTGTTGGTTCAGGTTCTTTTTGATAAAATGAATATTCAACATTAACAAAATGAATATTCAGTATTAAAAAAATGAATATTCGATATACAATAATTAATATTCATTTTAGTTGTTGCCAACGTGAATGTAAGTTCGGATTTTTTGCGGTAAAATGAATATTCAGTATTAAAGAAATGTGAATATTTTGTAGGAAAAAAATGAATATTCATTTTATTTGTTAAAACTGATTCGCTGACGTGCGAGACTACAATTGTTCTATGTGTTCCGGGAACATTGTATACTGTAGTTTAAAAAATTAGTTTTAAAAAAAATGAAGCTTTTAGTTTTGTTTTTTTTTAAAAAAATTGTGGTTAAAAAAATAAATACTATAGTATACAAAAATGAATATTAAAGATTAAAAAAATTTTAAAGATTGTAAAGTAAAAAATGAATTTTCCAGGTCCACAAAAAAGCTACGTGATCTTGGACTATCATATAACAATGGGATAAAGTTAGCTAAATTCTAAAAAAATATATATAGCCAACAGGCCCAACACTTTCTCTGCCTCAGACCTTCTCTTCGCGGAAAAATCCCTGTAAAAATTCCTCCTTTTTCTTTCTTTCGATCATTACATAATTTGATGGATATTTCGTGTTCTGAATTACTCTCAAATTATTACTTTCCGAATTTGCGTACTTCACATTCAAACACCAAATCTATTAATTCTTCCTTCTTCAACTCTTCTTCTTGTGTTTGTTTTCATAATAATAATAATAACTTTTTCCAGCTTTTCAGTTCAGCTTTCTTGAACTCATAGTATCTCTCACACTCGTAAATCTTATCTTCATTGCCGTTTAATTTTTTCCTGCTTCAATGAGAAAACGTAAGTTCCTATTTCTCTAATTAGCCACGCTTTTATTTTGGGGGTGAATCGATGAATTTAAGAGGGTTCTAATTTTTTACTCATCATTGGCGATTAAATTCTGACGATTATGTTTTTGCGTTTATTATCTTTTCAATTATGAGGTTTTTGCGTTTTATTGCATAGATCGACTTCGATTACTATAATCAATTGATTTTTTTGACGTGTTTTGTTTGCTTATGAATTATGTATTTATGAATGAACTTTAATCAACTGTTTGTAATTGTCGTTTATATAACCCTTAAAATTCTTTTTTTTTTTGGTGGATTTTGTTTGTTTATCATCAGAATTTTCTTATATAAATAGGCAATTCAAACCGTAAGAATGCAGCAGCAATGCTGGATAGTGACGACAGCTGCGGTGAAAGTTCGTCGTCTTCAGTTGTTGTTGGTATGGATGTTCAGAACGGTAGCTTGTTGGATGAAGCTCTTAGTGCTTTGTATGAGAAAAGGTTGATTGTTTATCCTATAAATATTGCATTGTGTTTGCCATTTAGTTGATATTGAAGTTTGCTTTTTGCATATGATTTGATTGTTGTAGGCCTTCAACAAGAGAGAAGGCATTGCAATATATTATTGAAGCATTTAGCCACAATTTGCAGTATGAATTCCTTGAAAATAAGTAAGATTATTTATTTCCACTTCTTTTTTTATTGAGCTTTTGATGAGGGTTTTTTTTTCCCTTTCTTTCCCTAATTTTGGAATTTTATCAAACTAGAGTGAATCGGTGCTAATGCACCGAATATTTTTATTATTTTATGAAAATATGTATATATTTTAAAAATTCAATAATATATTGAATATATTTAGTCTTATGTCGATCAGTATATATGAAATGCCAATTTGTCTAGTGTTTTATTGTCATTTTTTTATGATATTATTTTCATATATGGTTAAGAAAGTCTAATTAGTTGGGGTGATATATAATTATTATGTTTGTATAATTTTGTTTTGTGAATTTTATTTACGTAACATAGTGAATTTATTATAAAAATTCGCGTAGTTATTGTGGATAATTAATGATTAATTATTATCAGTTAAGAATGTTATATTATCTATGTCAATTGTACAATTTTTTGAAAAAAAATTATTTCTTTCTTTTTTAATGATTTTATTTTATTTTAGTTTGATGTTTTAGTGGATTATGTAAGAAAATAAAGATATTTTCTATGTTTTTTAGAGGAAAATTATGGTGGCTCTAAAATACTAATGACATTTAATGATTTTTTTTTTTGTGTCTTGGTATTTATGTTTGGTAGTTATTGGAAGCAGTAGATTTACATTATGCATTGATTTGTGATAGGGCTTGTGCCTTTTATAGAAACACATCTCCTGTAAAGTCTAAAGGTTGCCTCTTATTGATTTTTTTTATTTTTTTATTTCTATCTGTTACTATCAGATTTGCGACTCTGCTTTATCAGAGCTTAAATTCCTTCAAGAAGGGCTCTGGGAAGGAGATAACTTTGGCGTCTCATGCTATTGGTTAGGCCTTATCTTCTTGCTTTTCATAGTTGAGTTAGTTAAGCTGAATACAGTTTGCTAAAATTTAGACATCATTTAGGATTATTGGCATTGACAACTGGTCCGGGGGATAATGCGTATGAAATAGTACAAGATTCAGTCGTTCCGATATCTCAGGCTCTTAAGTCAAAATCTGAATCATCAAAAACTGTATCTGTGAGTTTTTTATTTTAAATTGTTTTGCCTTTATCTTTCTGGCGCTAAAACGATGCGATTGAAACCTGATGGATCCGCTTGTATCTATGATTTGCAGTTGTTAAGTTGTTTAGCTGTTATTACCTTTGTTTGTGGGGGAAAGCGAAAGGAAACAGAGCGGTCACTGCAGATAATGTGGCAAGTTGTTCACCCGAAGGCGGGTGTCAATGTATGTAATGATGCAAACTCTATTCACTTTGTAAATAAACTTCTTTCAATGTCTGTCATACACTCTATCATCGTTAAATGACAAATACATTTGTATTCCTCAGTTAGTGGCAAGCGAACCTTCGCCAGAAATCATAGCAGCTATGGTATCAGCCTGGTCGTTTCTGCTCACAACAGCTTATACTGGGAGTCTAAGTTTGAAAGATTGGCAGGAGTATGTTATCTTATATTTGTTTATGATTTTTGTAAGATGATACCACTTCTGTGTTTAAACTTTATTTCGATTATGTGTTTCTCAAATCCTTTGATACAAGGCAAGGAATTAGGACATATCTTTGTTTGACTGAGAAATGCTCTAATGTGTTCCTGCTATGTTATATCGGTGCCTTTCTGTAGGATCTTTCAACTCTTTGCATTTATCCAAAAGTTGGGGTATCGAAATTGAGAAGGCTATTGGGGGGCGGGGGCCCTCCCTGTTTGTGTGTAGTGTGTATATTCTTCACCCAAAAAAGTTGTAGGGCTAATCAATTTAAATAAGTTCAGTCAAGTTAAAATTATGTTTATTAAGAATTAGTAAGTTCAATAAGTTCTAATCATGTTTAATTAGCTCTCTTTTGTTTTTTTTTTTTGGTTTTAATTTCTCAAATTCATGTCTAATCAATAAGGTGTTCAATGACTTCCAGGTAGGCTTAATCAGATCCAAAAAGTTAAGTTAAATTCAGGTAAGTTTAGTTCATTTAAATTCAAGTAAGCTTAGTTCAATTGAATTTAGGTAAGTTTAATTCAAGTCTATTCAGGTGAAGAAACACACCCTAAAAGTAATGAACTGATGAATTTGAGTATAAACTTTAATGGAAAAACTTACATAGCTAATACCATTTTGGCTGATCTTTAAATTCAATCCCACCTTTTACACTTCACAAATTCTTATATGCGGTCAGCTGCATTGTTTCAAATGGTGCGGCCGTTTTTAGGGGTTACAAAGTCTTTAGTGGGGTTACAAAATTTTTTTTGGGGTTACAAAGTGTTTAAGTGGGGTTACAATGTTTTTTTGGGGTTACAATGTGTTATTTTGGAGTTACAGTGGAGTTGCAAACTGTTATTTCGAGTTACAAAGAGTTTTTTGGGGTTACAAAGTGTTTTTGGGGATACAAAGTGTTTATGTGGGGTTACAAAGTATTTTTTGGGGTTATAAAGTGAGGTTACAAAGGTTTTTTTGGTTTAAGTGGGGTTACAAATTGTTTTTTTGGAGTTACAAAGTGTTTTCTTAATTAGGGTTACAATGTATTTTTTGGGGTTAGGAAGTGTTATTTTGGAGTAACAAAGTGTTTTTGAGGTTACAAAGTGTTTTTTTTTTTACAAAATGCTAAAGTGGGGTTACAAAGTATATTTTGGGGTTATAAAGTGAGGTTACAAAGGTTTTTTTGGTTTAAGTGGAGTTACAATGTGTTTTTTTGGAGTTACAAAGTGTTTTTGAGGTTAGGAAGTGATTTTTTGAATTATAAAGTGTGTTTTTTTTAGTTTACAAAGTTTAAGTGGGGTTACAAAGTTTATTTTTGGGGTTACAAAGTGTTTAAGTGATGTTACAAAGTAGGGTTACAAAGTGTTTTTTAGGTTTAGAAAGTATTTAAGTGGGTTACAAATTGTTAAATGAGTTACAAAATATTTAAATGGGGTTACAAAGTATATGTATGGGGTAACAAAGACTTTGTAACCCCATACAAAAATCAACTTTGTAACCCCCTGTCTATCGGCGCGCGCCGCACCATTACTTAATGGTGCGGCCAGTTGCACCAAAAACGCGTTGTTTACACTTAACTTTAATCTTCCTATTTTGGACCTTATGACCGGCCACCTGTTTCAAAGGTTAAAACAAATTAATAAAGGAAAATTCTTCATGTTTTGAGTTTCGACACCTAAATCAAGGTGTTCTTAGTCAGTTTTTCTTGATTCGATTTCAAATTTGACCATTTGTAGATAGAATTGACCTCAAAAACCTTAATCATTCATTTTTCTCATTTTGGAAACCGAGACATGCAAATCAAGAAATTGCTTAGCATGCGAAGTTGCGAACGGAGGCATTTCAATTTTTTTCTTTGTTTATTTTTTTTGCTAATTTCGACTTCCGATTTGTCCCATTAGTGCCAAAATGGCCCTTAAAACTTTAGTCGAGCAACATGATTAATAAAGGACTTCTATCGTTTATTAAAGTTAGTTTTGTTAACTTTTGATCAACAGATTCAACACTAATGTCTTGATACATGAATTGAGATGTGTTTTCGATTATCTTTTGCCAATTTTGACTTAAGGGCCAACATGAACCCAAAACTTTATCCGAGCAACTTTAATTGGTTAATACTAATCGAAAGTTATTTTGAGTTCAGTTTACTTTCTCTTAGTATGTATCAATAATAATAAAGGTGTTTTCAGTTATTTTTTTAACTTTAACATGTTAATAAATGTGTTTTATCGGTTCTTGTTAAAATTAACAAATGTCGAAAGTGGAATGCAATGTAAACGGTGGGATAATTTTTTAATATGTCAATTGTCAAAGGTGGGATTAAGTTTGGAAGATCGCCCAAATGTGGGGTTAACTATGTTAATTTTTCTAACCTTAAATTTGAGAATTCGCTCAAAAATCTAGATATGCATTATTACTTTATAAATGTCTTTGAATTCATATTCAATAATGTTTCACGTTTAAGTTATATCTTGAGGAATTTAAATTGTTTGGGACTTGAGATTAAACCAAAATAACATTTTTGACCAAATGGATTAGCTACTCAATCAACGAACAAGCACAAGGGATCCGAAAATTTGTTGTTCAGAAAGAAAGAAAGGAGAATTAGATACAGCAACTCTAATTAAACGTTAGCTAACATGGATAATGTGAAAGAGATAATGAATAGAAATTTTGTGGGTGAACATAGTTTTATTACATTATCTAATTATGAATGTGGAATTTTACACAATATTCACATTCTTGGGTAACTTGAGGTCCAGAGGTTTACCAGTGTAAGTTATCTTTTATCTTCAATGAACATATATATTCACCTATAAAGATGAATACTTGGAAGCAATTTTCGCAATGGTTGAAACACATTGTGTCAACTTCATGTTTTGTGCAACTTTCAAATGTTGTGGGAGAGAACTCATATGTTTGATGCTAGTAGGTCAGAATTCATAGGAAAAGTGCCCTGTTTTGGCTTTGTTGGAGGGTAACTAAATTCTGAGTTTTTACAAAAGGTTTATACATGGTACTTCTTTTATTGTTGTATGGTGAATTGATTTGAAGTAGTGAGAGAGAGAAGAGTGATGTTGATGAAAACATGGTCGCGGTTAAAAGTTGGCTTGCCTCATGTGAATATGTGATGCCTCTTTTGTTATTTTTTTCCCACAGGAGTAAGCTTGTGCCTGATTATTTTTCTTAACAAAATGCAGGTCTATTTCTTATCTGTCTACTTTGCTGGATATGGATGATCGCTCTGTGCGCATTGCTGCTGGGGAAGCACTAGCTGTGATATTTGAGGTTGCAGATTTTGAAAGATTTTCTAGTGAAGATTCAAAAGAAGGATATGTACACCTAACGGAACTGCAAAATAAAGTCCTGAATCAAGTTAGAGATCTTGCTTCTGAGGCTGGCGGAAAAGGAGCTCCTAAGAATGATCTCAATAACCAGAGGAATTTTTTCCAGAATCTTTTGGATTTTCTAAAGGTATTGCTTTACTTTTAGGATTTTTTTTTTGTTAATAACTACTTTTTGTTTTGTGAAAATTTGAAATAAAACCTTATCAATTATTATTTTTATTTAAATAACCATCTTATGCTTTGTTTTTGTTAGATTTCACAACCTTGATGATTTAAACCAAACATGTCATTTACAAAGATCACAATTTACTAAAGTTTTTACCCAAAAAAGTCCATGTTCCACAAAATATTGGGCGAAATACTTGACAATGTGGTAAAATTATACAAAAAAAAAAAAATCATAAATCGGTTTTTTAAATAAAAAATTGATGATGTGGTTATTTCAATATTATAAAAAACATAAGGTGGTTATTAAATATTAACAAATTACCCTTACTTTTATTTACTTTTTTTACCTCTTTTGTGTAATATACGGAGTATCTATTTATGATGAATTGATACCTTTAATTTTAGGATGGCTATTGTCCTGGAACGTCAACTAAAATTGGTGGTGCGACTTTAACCACTTCATCTTGGTCAAACTTTATAAGGGTATGCTTTCGTGTCATCCATTCCCGTATGGTTTTGTTTCTGTATTATAATGCTTCTATTTCTTCAAATGACGGGCTACTAGTCATGTAAAAGCTTTATTTTATGGTAAAAAGTTGTAACTTTTGAGTTAAAACAATCTCACATTAAAAATTATATTCTAAAGGATTACTTCAATTTGTGCAGTTGAACTTTTTAAAGCATTTTCTTCAAGGAGGATTTGTGAAGCATATGCAGGTTGGTTTCTTCAATGTCTTGTTACATGAGGTTTTGATTATACATTTCATTCTACTTATACCTTTGTTTTCCAACGTTACAGGAAAATTCATTTCTTCATGATGTCTTTGGATTTACTCCTCGGAAAAAGGACAATGAAGATCGCTCTATGGATAAATTTCTTGAAAAGGTTGGTTACCTGTGGCCTTTTAATGAAAAGTCAGTCATGGATGATAGTAACGAAAATAAGCGAGTATTGAAATCTAGAAACATATACGTTCATTTTCATGGTTATTCTAGTTCACCCTCGATTATCTATTTTTCTTCATATGGAAATTCATGAAAGGAAAACTAATTTGAGATTAAGTTTTGCATTACCATAGCGATTAAAATGTTGAATTTATAAAAATTACACTTAAACCATTTACAAAAGTAGTTCCAAAACATTTATTTCAATTATTAGTATATTACATTACATTCAAAATTCATTGTTATATTTTAATTCTTTTAATGACTTTCAAACTGGTCATAAATGCAGATTGATGTCATTGTCAGTGTAAATTTTGTTATACATATACAAATATTAGTTATGTAAAAGTCAGTAAAAAATAATATTAAGAACTTGTACTAATATTAAAATAATATAAAAAAATATACAGAAGTACTACTTTGGTAATTCATTGTTTTGCAAGTACTACTTTGGTATACAGAACTTCTGTATATTTTGTAGGAAAAATTGCCAAGAATAAGCCAACCTTTGGCCGATCTTCCACAATTAAGCCAACCTTTTGAAAATCCAGAAATAAGCTAACCTTTGTTATCATTTAAGCCAAAAATATGTTAAACGATTATTTAATCTATTAGTTATCTGTTGTTTTAAGTTACTGTTATCATTTAAAGCAAAAAATAGGCTGAATGATTGTAAAATAGTGATAAAAAACAATAGAAATTAACATGTTAAATAATCATTTGACCTATTTTTGGCTTAAATGATAACAAGGTTAGCTTATTTCTGGATTTTCAAAAGGTTGACTTATTTGTGGAAGATCGCCCAAAGGTTGGCTTATTCTTGGCAATTTTTCCTATTTTTTAATATTATTTTTTACAGAATTAGTGAATTACCAAAGTAGCTTTTTAGGCTCCATCTGTTTTGCAATTTGATTGTCATTTTCCTCTATTTGTTTTGCTTAGGAAAGAAAAATAATCTTCCCGAAGGTTGAAAATTTCTCTCCTATAAAGAAAAATGGTTCTGCTTACTTAAACAAGGTATGTCATATTTTCCACCTTACTCATTACCTTCATTTTGTTTTCTACTCCCATCCTTCCATTTTTTTTGCTTTTATGTTCTTTTCCCCCCTATATTTTGTTCTCTACTCACATCATTCCACTTTTTTCACCTATATTTTCTTATGGCTAAACAAACAAAGGAAAATATGTGTGATAATAATGTTTTCAATTGCAAACGGTTTTTCTTGGAAACTTATTTTCCACGAAAATTGTTTTTTGCCAAAACTAATGGAGGCTTAAGAAAAATTATCTATGTTTTAGTCAAAGTATTGATGTTCTTCTTACATACTTATTGTTGTTACAGAGACTATACAAGTCACCAAACTCTGTAGCATCTAAAGCACGAACGAAATGCTTAAATAAGGAGCGTGCTATTATGCAGGTATGGGTGTATTTTCTCTAAGTAATTGGTTTGCCATTCTTTATTATAATTGTAAATTAGCTTAACGGCCTATAGCTCTATTCTTTTGGACTAAATTAATCTGATTTGAATTGAACTACACATAATCCTAGAGTTGAGCTGAATTGAACTGAAATTTCAGAAATTAAGTGAAAAAGTGTCGTGCCTTTAATGTAGTAAGCTAAGCTGGGATATTATTGTTTGGGTGTCTTTCAGGATATGAAGAGTGGTTATTTTGCTGTTGGTTCTGAAGATGCATAAAATTATTATTATTATTATTAGACTTTGTAAATTAGTAGAGGGGCTCATTCTGGTTGTCAGTGTTCAACCTCATTTGTAAACTTAGTAGACTTTAGTCAAACTATTAATTTATTGGAAATTTCATTCTGTAAGTTGTATATTCAATTATCAAATTCTGATTCATTCAATGGATTTCATGGTGGCTTTAACTATATTTTCAAGGTTCACATGATTTTTGCCAGGCTTTTATATACTTCTTATATCAAGTTCTATTGATGGTGCTTAATTTTAATGAGTTGAAGGATTCTGTTAGTCCTTTGGTTTTTTGTTTTGTTGGTGGTTGTTGAATGATGAAAATGAGGATCAATAATGGATAGCTGAGTTTCATGCTCTTGTTGGATTTTTCCTTCATTATATAATTAACCCTGACATTATATTTTGACACCCTTGTGCAGTTAATATCCTCAAGTCTGGAATAATTTTTTATTATTTTTTATTTTTTATTTTTTATTTTATAAATATATGCAACATCTTCCATCCACTTTCATTTTTCTGTAATATTTAGTTATTTACACATGAAGTTCTTTGCTATTTTCTTTTGGAAGAGATGAAATTCCTTGCTAATTTGTTTGGAAAGATTACTTGCTTTAAATTTATAGAGTTGTTTAATTTTCGTTTAGCTAAACTGGGCATTATGTCTCCTCTGCTTTCACATTACCACTTGTCTTTTTTCAGATCATTTCCCACTCTTTTATCTTCTTTTTTTCCCTTCAATTTTTCATAGCTTTCTTAGTTGTGTGAAAAGAAAACTTAGTAAAATCTATTAAAGCAGGAGTATGTTTTAGTAAACGATAAAGACTGATACTATAAGAAAACAAGATCAAAATACGACATGAAATTAGCAGGTTTAGGTTAAGTACACTAACATGTTTAAATAAATAGGTAAACACGACACAACATTCTTATTAAACAAGTCGGATTTGGGCCATGAAGGTTCAACCTACATAAAACTCGTTTACGAATGCAGGTTGACACGATACAACACTATTACACTCGATTGTTAACTTTATAATTCAAAAATTGACTTGACCATTAACATGACACAAAATTAGTGTCTTTGTGTCAAGTATTTTGACATATTTAATTAAGATAATCTGCTTATCAAATGGGTTGTATGTGGATTAGGGGGTTCGACCCCGTTTATATATGCGAGATGACACGAGCATGATACTACTCGACCCAATTGCCAGGAATGCCAGCTCTACATAATTTTGAACCGGAAACAGGGTTGCTATTGAATCATTTGGGGTTTCTTAAGCTCGAGTCTAGGTGAAATAATAGATGATCTCTTTTATGGTAAACGTTAATTAAGGAGCAATACAATGCATTAATTTGACAGAAGCAATACAATGCATTTTGTTAAGCCCGGGGGGTTAAGAAAATGCCCAATATATTATATATGTGCTAAATAATAAACTGAATTCTGCCAAAAAGTTGTTAAACTTAAAGTAATTGAACCATAAGTCCATAATATTTAATTAGTTGATCAGCATATCACTGCAATTATACAAAAAAAAGGCACCATCAAAATAAAATTACACTGTACGTTAGTTCAATTGTGATAGGGTGTAAATAATACATTTATTTATTATTTTGTAGTATTTATGTAATTACCATAGTAGGGCATGTTTATCCCTCAGACTCACTCTTATAATTCAGACTCTACCATATCAGCCTTCTACTAACTTTTATCAATTCAAACTCATAGAAGTGTTTACACTTTATCCCCAAAGACTATAATACAAACTCATTTATCCATATAAAAAAAATAAAAAGTTGTTTTATAAAGACTTGCATTCAGACTTCAGACCCAGTTTGTATAAGACTATCCCTAAAGACTCAAACTACCTTTATTAAATCTGTGGGGCCCACGAGTCTTGAATAGAGTTTTAAAAACCAAAACTTGCATTCAGACTCAGACACAATTTGTATAAGATTATTCCTAAAGACTCAAACAAAACTTACATTCAGACTCTAATTCAGACTATCAATAAACATGCCCTTAGCCTTAAGGTTAATCACACATGTGTATATATGTCTCATTAATTAATAAGAGAAGGCAAGCATCTAATTCTCTCAAGTTGTATTGAATATTAGCCTAAGAAACATTATTCAAATTTTAAAATTAGATTTAGTGAACATGTTCACCATCAAGTTAATGAAAATCTATTCGGCACTGCCTTTACATTTTTTGAGGGAGTTGGTGAGAATCGAACTTGCAATCTCTTAGTTGCAAGGGGCGCTCCAGCGCTATTGCAATGGACCTCGATCCTCATTGCACACCATATATTTGAAACTATAAATTAAATAATGCTAGAAATTTTCGAAAATTATATAAATGTAAATAAAACTGGACATTTATACCTGAAAATGGGACACCGTTGGTCAACTAATTGGACGATATATATTTAAAATAGGACATCATATTTTAAATTTAAAAATGAGAATGCAGATTAAGCCATTCCTGTGGGACCTCTAGCCCAAAACCAAAACAATAGAAGAAGTTTTGTAAAAATCATTTCAGGTAATATACATAAAAACATGAATCTTTAACGAAAAAATCTACAATAATAACCAGAGGTAAAAGTGAAGTCACTGCACTGCACGAGATAGGTGATTTTCACCATTACCTTACAAATTACAGTAGTACATAATAATAAATATTTAGAAACATGATAGAATTTGTAGTAAGATGTACACAAAACATACATGCATGCAAAATCAAAACAAGAAATAATAAATCAGTCAAAGTTCAGTCAATCACATGTCTCCAATCTCTCTCCTAATTACCCGCCTCTCATTTCTCTTCATTTCCCTCAATTTCTTTCTCCTCTTTTAACTGTTTTTCTATAAACATATTTACCTACCTTCAATTCCCTCAATAATTTTTCACTTTTTTTTTTTGATGGAATTTTTTTCACTTTATTAATTAACCACACCCTTCTTATTCTTTCTCTCCAACTTTCATCCACATCCCCCACTAACACAACACCAAACACCAATTTATGATGCACAAAACTACCAAAAACCATTCAACAACACTTTCTCTTACTACCCTTTTTGATCACCAAAATGATGATAATAAAACATGGGATTTTTTAAAACATTCTATTGAATTCCCAAAACTCAAATTTACAAATATTATTACTACTGAGTATTGCAAAAATGAAGTTTTTTGTACAGTTTCAGAGTTTGAAGAAGATGATTATGTAAAAATACTGCTTCAAAGGGAGATTATCAACTCTAGTTTTACTAAAAGACATGGAATTGCATCATTCAGTAGTAAAAACTCTGCTTCAAGGAGTCATGCAATTGATTGCATTCTTTATGTCAGTGATTTTATTTATGTTGTATTTATTTAATCACCTCATTTTAGATTATTCAATTATTATAATCCCTTTGTAACATATTAATTGCAACGATTTGACTTTTTTCTTTCTTTCTACTTTATGTCAAAATCGTTGCAGTTATTTTGTTACGGAGTGGCTATTACTGTATTATTATTGTTAATGATGATAATTATATTTATTCTTATTTTATCATTTTTTTTAAATTCTCATTCAGCTGGGAGCAGTTTTTGAATTTCAACTCCATACAGCCTATTTGTCTCTCTGCTACTTTGATGCATTCCTTTCAAAGATGAGCATAGATGTACGTAACACATTCATCATTTGTATAATCTTATATACTCCAGTTTCCGACGGTCTGACAGTACAACTTTTCACTAGAAAATATAATCCATTATCATAAAATCATAACTTTTTATCTAAAGCTAAATTAGATATGACAAAAGTTATGAATTTATAGTAAAAAATTAGAATATTTTAGTTAAATTTCTATAGCACGGTAACTTTCTATCTAAAGCTAAACTAGTTATAGAAAAAGTTATGAATTTATGTTAAATAGTCAGAATATTTTACTCCCTCTATCCCACAAAACTGTTTCATTTTGAGCAAAAAACTCTTACAATTTTGGTGAAAATGGAGTTTTTTTGGACGGACGATTAGTTAAATGTGTGTCATACTGTCAGACGCTCTGAGGCACTAGGCTAAGTGGTGAAATTATATGCCTTCAATTTTTTTTTAAAGTACTTATTGGAAATTGTCATAAATTTGATGTAGAAAAAGAGCAAATCATGGGCAATAAATTTGATTTCAATGGCATGCTTATCATTGGCTGCAAAAATGGAAGAAAATTGGGTTCCATGTTTATCAGAATTTCAAGTTGGAAAATACAAATTTGAGTCAAAAGTTGTTCAAAGAATGGAGCTTTTAGTACTTCAAACATTGGAATGGAAGATGGGAATTGTTACTCCATTTTCTTATTTCTCCTGCTTCATCAACAAATTCTTCCATGGTCACCCTTCTCATGCCACTTCCTTGATGATCAATAAGCTTATATTGGCCTTCATGAAAGGTAAACTTTATTTATTGCCTCAATTTCAATTTATGTGCAACAATTGTATATTTTATAGCTTATATTTAATACTCAGGCCAATTGTTACACATAAAAGAAAAAATTATTTTTAACAACCAAATATTTTAATAACTAAACCTTTGGATTATTCCCTATTAACCTATCCTTTATTTCCAAATTTTTTTATTGACAAAAAAGTCTAATTGACCTGTTATAACATGTAAATTCTAATAAAGGTTATAATATTTATTGGTCAATAAAAATTTTGAGGTAATATGGGAATAATCCAAAGATTTAATTATTAAACTGAATCACCTACCACAAAAAGTTATTTATTAAAAGTAAAATTTCCATGGTCAACTTTTTTTAATGGTGTTATTATAATTTAATTTCTTTGTAATTTTGATTGATTTGATTAATTTTGATGATACAGAGATCAATTTAATGGATCATAATCAATATGCTATAGCTTTTGCTTCATTATTGGTGGCATTGGATCCAAGGTTGTCAAGAGAAGCAATTGAATTAAAGATCAATAACTGCCCTTCTAGTAGATTGCTTGACATAGTAGGTTAATTTTTATGTTTATCATTACCATGCTGCATGAAATCATGCATTATTTTACATTAAAAAAAAAAAAGAAGAAGAAGAAGAAAAAACCATGCAGCCAATAATGCATATGATATAACTCATTATTTTACATTTTAATAAAATTAAATAAAAAGACTATCAAATAGACATTATTATTGCTTTCTATATTTTACTTCAATTCCTCCTTTTTATTATTTATAACTCTCTCATTTTTCTTAAAAAAAATTTATATAATCATTGTAACATTCTCAATTTTGTATGGTAGTCTCAATTATTACACAACCCATGAATGGACCTCACTTACTTCAATTCATTCACATTATACATTATATGAATAATAATTTAGCTCTCTACTTTTCACTAAAGCATATGGGTCGTATTTCCGAGGATGAAGTCATAACCCGGTGGTTAGGGCTTCAGAATTCCAGGCACGGGCGAGGTAGTCCTGGTTTGATTCTCACCGCACGCATTTGCGAGGATTCCTTATTATCCTCCTTACAGATGCGTGTGTTGGCTAAAATTGGACCGGGTGACCTGCAGTAGGGCCCGGTTCCAAGGCCTATTATCCTACAAATATATATATCTCTCTATATATATATATATATATGGGTCGTATTTCCTGAAATTTCTAATTTGTTTCTAATTTTTATATATTGTATACTATTTCAATATAGTGTATTAAAAAATTCGAAGAAATATGTGATAAACCATTTTAAAAATTAAAAAATATCTTTACATTTCTTAATAATCCTAAATTCTTGTTTAATTTCTAGCCCACATAAAATAGAGCAAGGAAATGAGAATAATAGTAGTAGTAAATGTATTATTGCCAAAATATCTACTCATCATCACAAAACATGGAATTTGAAAACAATTTTATCTATTATTATTGACTTGTTTAACTTTTTCAATATAATCTAAACTTCAATTTAAACTATTTTGTTCAGCCAAATTCAGTTTAATTTGATTTAATTTAGTCCAATTCAATTCGTCCAGTCTAAACAGACAACCCTAATTTCCTTTAAATTGATATGCATAAAATTAATTTTCTTCACAAAATATTCCCTAACAATTGTTACCCTTGATTGTTTTGATGGACAGGATGAAATTTTCACTTGTTACAAAATAATGGTACAACTAGAGATGGATAAAGCCATGATGCTCTTCAATATGCCAGATTCACCTGATCATCATCAGTCACCCATCCATGTTTTCCATGACTCTGGAGCAAATTCATCTCTATGTATTAAAAGAAAGTCACTTACATTTGAAGATTTTGATGAGAAATATGATGATGATTTATGCAAGAAATCAAGAATATAATTTTCTCATAATTACATATATGAAGATCATGCAATGATTTTTATTAGCATATTTTCTTTGGCTTCATATTCATATACATAGATTTGTTGTTTTAGAGGGTGCTGCTGGTTGGTATCATAATATAACTACAAATAAGTTTGTATTGAATTTGATTGATAAGTGGGTATGGTATGCCTTGTCAAACAGAGAAAAATGGGAATGAATCTTTTGGGTTGCACCAAACTAATAAAGCCCCTAGAGAGGAAATTTTATTGATAATTATGTAAATTATTGTTCAATCTTTTTTTAGTAGAATTGTTTTTTCTTCATAATATTTATATAGGTTCCTGTATTTTTGAATTGTTTGTTTAAGATATAGTTGTATTTGCATATTTTGAGTAAAATTCTTTCAGGGCCCAGTGATATTATATTTATAAATGGACATGGCATATGGGTGTGTATCTAGATTAATAAAAAAAAAAAAAGTATGCAATGATAGTATTTAAAAATTTAAAATTTTCGCAGGAAACAACGATTAAAGGTCATAAAAGAAATCAAATGAATAAATGGAATGACTCAAGCCTAATAAAAAAAAACTTAAGGAAATCACCTAAAGATAGGTTAGAGTAGTTGTGTTGACAGTTGGTGAAAAATTATTGACTTGAAATTGATCAAATTGGTTCGAAAGATTTTGACAACCTCTCACTAATTTAGGCATAACTTGAGCTACACAAATCGGATTGATTGGATTCTAGCGGCATTGGAAACTAGATTCAACGACTTTCCCAACGGTAGGTCATAAGCCCATTTATGACTTAAAACAAAAAAAAAAAATTATGGCCATTTGAAATTGAAGGTCAAGGCAACAGTGGTCGGACACTATCCTGCCCCCCTAGAAAATTGCCCCTAATTGTATTACAAATGCTTTAGTGAGACAACAATATCTATTTTAGTGAAATATATTGATAAATCCAATGAAGTTTTGGGCAATCAACTTCCAACACCATAATGCAAAAGACAAGTAATGCCAAGGTTTGTAATTCTCTTACTTTTTTCAAAAGTTCAGATAGTTTTGATAAGGTTTAAAAAGATCTAATAAGTTCATATAAATAAAAACAAATTCACTTCATAGTAAATGCATCAGTCAAACTTTCACATATGTCAATGTATTATTTTAATATTTAATATCAACAATTATATGCAAGTAGAAATCATTGAAAATTTGATATTATAAAAGTTTTTAACGAGACGAATTGACGAGAATCCCATTTGACCGTAGTTTTCCTTATATAATTACAGTACATATTTTATTTAAGTGAAAGTGAACAATATGAATAATGCAAAAGTCAAATTGTTGGAGTACATAGCAATAGGAAATACTCTTTATGTCCCATAAACTTTGTTATATCTTGGTTGTCTCGAAATCTATGTTCAATTTCATTTACAGTAAACTTTTTCTCTCTATTTTATACACATGGTAGGACCTCACACTGATTCTCTTATAATTTTCTCTCTACTTTCTCCTGTCTAGACGGAAAATGGATAGTATGGGTTTAGATCCTCTAAATTATAAAGTGATAGAGTTGAGTAGAGTTGGATAAATAAACATAAATCTAAGCATTTTTCAAAAAATAAATAAATAAATAAATTATTGATTTCACCCACTTCAAAATTCAACCTTATTTGCCCAAATCTACCATAATTCTACCACTTTAAAATGGAGAGGATTATGAAGACCGTTCAAAAGACAGAAAAGGAATATTATGAGGAACTGTGTTTGCAGGTGACAGCTTTGTATTGGATTGTTTGCCCACCATAAAAGTTTGTGAAAAAAATGGACTGTGACTGAATTAGTTGAGAATTTGAGATGTTTGATTTGGTCTTTTTTATAAGTGGGCCATCAGCCATGTAGTCTTCTCTGCAGAGCTTTCCTGTTTTGTTTAGAGGAATCATGATTTCATGAAAAGGAATAAAGAACCTTGTTTAATCATTCAAGCTATAGCACTTCATTACATTTCATCATTTTCATGTGATGTGATATGTGGTTTACTTCTTTCTTTACTATCAAGTCCGACATATGTACTCCACATTTCTACATTAGTTGAGTAACTCAATTAAAAAATAATAATAATAATAATAATTTGAAGTACAAGTGTCAAAGTAAGAGAAATAACTCCACATTCATTTCTTATCTTAGAAATCCGAAGTTCAAATCCTTGTAACAAGTAACAACCAATGAGTTTGTGAATTTCTTACCTTATAAAATCATATATAGCAATAGCAAGTTGTAGACATGACCACAACTAACATCACCACGGCTGATGTTGCCAAGTTAAGGCCACAATCAACATCACCACCAACAAATGACCTATATGGCCAAGATACAAGAACATAACATATAGGAAAAATTGTCAAAAAATAATCCGAAGTTTGGAGCATCTTTCACTGTTAATCCAGAGTTTTATTTTTTTCCAGAATAATCTAAAACTGGTACAATTTCTTCTCTATTAGTCTTCGGATGAAAGACACCCCCAACTTCGGATTTTTTTTACAATGTATCCTAAAATCTAAAGGACAGATGTTCAATTCTATACGGAATAGCTAGTCTTGAAACAATAATATACATCTACTTGCTATATATAACAATGAAAAAGCTTTAAGTTTAGCAGTGAAATAAAATACAAAGAACATGAACGTAACATCTAAAGCTATTATTGGCATTAAATTCAGTTGATTAAAAAACTAGCACTCTAGCAGTACTTGACAACAAAGATGTTGGTGACCACATCCAGATTCTTAAAGACAGCATTGTAGATCCAAAGCAGAAGATATTACATGAATAGGTGGGCCAATATTCCCCAAGGATGACCACAATATCAATATGTGAAGTAAAACATATCAGAGAAGGATGATACATGCAAAATTTGACAAACTATCATAAAATTTTATTACCCATCTCTAATGTATAATTGTTTTAACAGTTGATGTGGGTACTTTCCGTAGTCAGGTTAAAATCTAACAAAATAATCAACATTTCCCAGTGTATCGAAGCATGAAGTTCCGAACACTCAAAGTAGACAGAAGAAATCTGAGAGTAGAATTTACCCTTGTCATTGGAGGGATGTGAAGCGTAGGGGTTCATCAGATGTTCTATAAACCATAAAGTTTAAATTTGCAAAGATTGTGTGAATCTGCAGCCAGCCAAACTGTAAGTTGCAGTAATCTATCAAAAGAATTTCTCCTCCAACTTCATATTCATCAACATTCAAGGGGTTCATATTGGGATCATCTTCAAAGCAGCAGCAATTGGCATGCCAAGGAACCCAAATAAGACGCTCACAAACCACTGAGATAGAGTTAACGGACTTGTGTTGGCAAATGTACCAAGAAATTCAATGATTATTATTTGGAAAAGGACCGTCGCGGTGATAACAGCCACAAATACATAGTTGTTTAGGATCCCTGCAAAAACATTGATTTTCTCCATCTCCCTGGAGCTGATCTCATTGAATACCTGACACAGTGAATTGTTTCGGTAAGCTGGCTAAGTCATAAAATAGTTTAGCCAAAAACAACCAAACCCTTGTAGTACATAAATTCAACCAAAATGAATAACAGGGATTGTGTATGGACTAAGAATGCAAGACGATAACAAAAATAAAAATATAAATGAAAGAAAGAGGAGATTATGTAAAGCTGATCAGTTAACTAAGGAAGGGCAACGATCAGTGTCACTTTTATTATGATGGAACTGGGGTTTAGCAGTTTTTTTTTTCAACTTAACAGAACTATTAGCTATATAGTATATACGTTCTCTCAGCTTATTGATCTAATATTGCTTTGGTGTTATTTCTTTTTGTTAAAATAGAGAAAGAGAGAGAGAAGGTAATAGATAATTATTATATACATTAGTGATATTTCAGCTAAGAAATACGAATGATATAATGAGGAATAAAACTATGTTGAGAAAGAAAAGGGTTGCAAGTATAACAATGGAAGATAATTACAGTGCACAATAAATTTGATTGTTTTTATAATTTTGTTCCCTTTTTTCCCTTTATACATGTAAAAAATTACATCTTGTAGGTACACTATATCATAAGTTTAGAGTTTAGGTGATAAAAAAAAATGATAATGTGTAGATGAAGTGGCAAATGCATTAGGTTGTAAATAGGAGGTCCTAGGTTAACTTTGATAGACACATTTTCTTAATAATGCAAGGGTCCAAAAGTCGACAACCATCCTATGTACAATATTACGTGTCATACATGATGTGGCTTCTTGTTACGGGCGGGCAAATGGAGTGATAAACTGCAGGATAGCATGGATTCTCCTTGTGTATAGATAACGATTTTCCAACATTAGTTTTCGAAAACTAGAAATTTCAGGCAAACATTAAATTAACCTTTTTGCTAATGCTGGAAAACAATATTGCTGAAAGAAGATGAAGCAGAATTTTGAGGAGATGAGATATTTATACCTGGCAAAAAACAAATGAGTTGAAAATAAGTGTGTTCACTATCAAATCAGAACCAGTATCATCGAGCCCAAAAGCTGACTTGCCACTTGTTTGCAAATACCATATAACAACAAATTGATACATTGCTTGGCCAAGGATATTTCTCCACATCACGTTACTAATAATGCTTCCTTTCCTTCCAACAGGTTGCCGCTTCATTAACTCATCGCTGGGTGGTTCAGTGGCCAGTGCAAGGGCACCAAGAGTGTCCATAATCATGTTAACCCACAAAAGCTGAACAGCCGTAAGTGGAGCACTTCCTGGAAGCATAGAAAGGAATGGATTAGGCCAAAAAAACACATTAGTTGTTGGGTCCATAGGCAATGATCATAAGGAAGCATTCATGACAATGCATTGGAAGTTGGTAAAAGCAACTTTTATCACGCTTCATTCATTTAAATGGAAAGCAAGTGTAAAAGGTAAACACTTGTGGAGATGGGGGAGTTACTCCAAAATCAGGCATGTAAAAACTAAAAGGTACATCCATGTGGTGAATAAACATAGTCGAGGTACATGCATGATTGAATTCACGTTCATGCAAATAAAACATACACATACTATGCTATGCTATATTAAATTTGGTGTCAATGCTCCAAAAGATTTTGAACCATTATGGCCATGAAAGACCTTGAATTTCCATGAGTTTGGGAGAAAATGAAATGTCCAAGAAAACGACTGTACGAGGATGAGTACATCCTTTAGACAATGCCGAAGTGCTCTTGTGTTTCAAATGTATATTCATTAGGTCAAAAAAGGTATGAATCTTTGGGTTGTGAAAGGGCGTATATGGGAATTAAGACTTGGGTACAAAACTCTTAAAATGTGCTTGTTCAGTTACTTCGCCTACAATGGAGATTTTGGATTTCATGGTGTGAAAGTGTGAGCAGAGATCATCAATTGACTGAATTATGTTATACATTGACAATGTCAGTCTCTGTCTTAGTTTTTACTTTTTGAATTGGGCTTGCCTAGAGAACCAAGGAGTATTAGGGCTTACCGGTCAAACAAGCCGAAGAAAAGTTGACAATAAGGGCAACAATGTTGACGGTTAATTGGAACTGTACAAACTTCTGGATGTTAGTGTATACAGAGCGTCCCCATCTAGCCACTGTTACAATCGTAGCAAAATTATCATCCAAAATGATGACATCAGCACTCTCTTTTGCCACCTAGAATTAAAAAAAAGTTAAAGATCATAAAGATACTTCGTATTAAACTATCAATTACCTGGTGTGTACAAGTAGGTCTTTTTGAAATATTAACTGTAAAGAAATCAGAACTGACGATGCATGTATGTTTACTCTCCAAGAACTCCAAGAAATATTGAATCATGTTATAATTTCCAGGCAAAATCCTTCATATATGCAGACTTCTCGAACAACAAAACATGAAACTTGCTACCAAAAAATTGAGAAATGAAGAAAAGAATAAAAGTATACAAACAACTCTCAATTTTCATCCTTGTACATATTTTTTTCAGGGGATTCACTCGGAAAAAGGGAATAAAGAGAAATATGGATATGAGGGAAAAAAGATCAAACGAAATTGTGGGGGGGGGGGGTATAGATGAACCAGAAACAAATAAACACATTCTACACGAAAGCATGACTAGGTGTATGAGAAGTTTTTTTTTTTTTTTAAATCATTACTTTTTAAAAAAAAAATTAAGATGCAACTCAGGCTTCTCTTATTTCACCTTTAGTGGACGGTTCCTTGTAACTGCTTTCGAATAATTTTGAGGCTAAGGCTTTGTTGTTGTGTTATTGTTTTCCTAAGTTGGGAATAGTATTGGGGGTGTTGAAGTGAGTAAGAAAAGTGCAGTTAACTGGGGGGACTACTCTGAACATTACATTGTGAGCAAGGCATTGTACCTAACTTTTCAAAATCAAGTAATGAGTTCCTTGTAACATAGGGAGGGGCTAAGATAGTGGTGATCAGGGTATTTGAACATAATTGGGCTTGCTGCAGCAGTATGCACACCAATGACACCATTAGAGATCTAGTTTCCGCCATAAGGATTTTATGGCCAAGAACATTTCCAAGAATTCTTTCTCTAGTGTTTTTACCCACAACATATAGGCAATTCACTATATTCAAGTCATGAAAAAGAGAATAAAATATGACAACCACAAACATGTGCATTAGGTAAGTAATGGTATAATTGTTGGCAAATGAGGGTATTTAGGAAATTATAATCTGAAGAAGTGACATGTTATAACATACCATAAAGGGTAAGTTGCAATTATTTAGCAACTTCCACAAATGAAAGACATAGTAAAAAAAACGGAGGAAAAATCAAGGAGAACAAGGATATCTCTGGTACATTTTGGATTCGAAGGGGGGTGGTGGACATATAGTGATGGAGGCAAGACAATGGAGTTGAAACAAAAAATATGCAAACAAGTTTACCTCAGTCCCAGAAATTCCCATAGCAAGGCCAATATCTGCTTCATGAAGAGCAGGAGCATCATTTGTACCATCTCCGGTCACAGCCACAACTTCTTGAAGGGTGGTCCGTAAGTGTCTCACAAGGGTGTGCTTATCCATAGGTGAAGATCGAGCCATAACCTACAAAAATGAGATTAATGGCATATGAAAAGTTTGAGAAGGCTAATTCATACTTACACATAATTCACACGTTATTCCAAAACTAACTTCAAGCATGTGTTGGGACTTGGGAAGGCTAATTTAGATAACCAATTATTAAGATACCAAACAAGGCGCTAGTGTGAAGACCTATGGATAAAGTTTCAACAATCACAGATTCACAGAAAAAAATTTCCATAGCTCACATGAACTCCGTATAACAGCATGAGGATTGAGGTAGGGCAAACAAGAACATAGACAAACCTGAAGTTTTGGAATTAGTTCAGTCAGTTCTTCCTCACTCTTCTCACGAAATTCAGGACCTTCAATAGCTATTCCATCTTTAGTGAGAATCCCACATTCTCTAGCAATTGCCTTCGCTGTATTTATGTTGTCTCCTGTAACCATCCGGACAATAACACCAGCTGACCTGCAGATTGCAACCGCTTCCTTGACACCAGGACGGACTGGATCTTTAATGCCTACAATACCAATGCAGGTGTACCCATTTGCAGGAATGGGACTACCAGCAGAGAAACTGTCTCCAAGATCTTGATAAGCAAGGCATAAAGTACGGAGAGCATCACTAGCAAACTCATCAATTTTGGCATTTAAACATTCAACAGATGATTTATCCAGGGTGACAACATTGCCATTTGAGTCAACAACCTTATCACATGCAGCCAAAATAATCTCAGAAGCACCCTTACAGTGTGCTCTTAGACCTCCATTAGGGATCTCCAAAATCACTCCCATTCTCTTCTTTGAGGAGTTGAATGGCTCCACCTTCACAATTTTTGCAGCATCACGCTCTGCCATGAAATCACCACCAAGTAATAAACCAAACTCTAAAATAGCAGTTTCAGTGGGACTTCCTAATATCTCAGTTTTGTTGTCTTTGGCTTTAACAACTTCTCCCCCAGTATTGTTGAAAATTGACTCTAAAAGGACTTTCTTGGCAAAATCGGGAATTCCAGATGTCACGTGAGATTCCTTGAGGCTGCTTGCTTCCATGGTTTTCCCACAAATGTGAACTTTGACAACAGTCATATGATTGGTCGTAAGTGTCCCTGTTTTATCACTGCAGATAGTTGTAGCAGATCCCATTGTCTCACAAGCAGCAAGGTGACGCACAAGAGCCTTATCATTCATCATTTTTTTCATTGCAAATGCAAGGCTCAAAGTCACAGCTAAGGGTAGTCCCTCAGGAACTGCAACAACAACAATCGTAACAGCAATGGCAAAATATTCCAAGATCTCAACAGCATCATCACCAGAAAAACTCCACAAAGAACCATCTTGTAACTTGCGGGTGTATAAACCTTGAACCATCACAGCAAAGGTGACCACTGCAAATAAGAGGCCAATTTTTCCAATGACAGTAGCCACTCCATTCAATTTCACCTGCAGGGGAGTTTCATCATCACCTTCTTCACTAAGAGTAGCCATCAACTTGCCCCATTGTGTTCTCATGCCAACAGTAGTAACAAGCATTTTCAATGACCCATCCTGAACTTTAGTACCTGACAGAAGAAAAGGATGCTCAAGATTAACATGAATGGGTTCACTTTCTCCTGTCAAACTTGATTCATCAATTACAGCGGAATATCCAGAAATAAAAAGGCCATCAGCTGGAATCTGATCGCCAATGGCAAGATGAACTATATCCCCTGGCAGAAGGTCATATATTGATAATTTCTGTCTGCAACCATCTCTAGTAACCTGAACTGCTATCTTCTTTTTCTCCTTGTCTAAATCCTTAAATTGCAATGACTGTCTATAATCACTTGTTGCAGTTACAAATACAACTAAAACTATGCTAGCAACAATTCCAAGACCATCATGGGCTCCCTTGGGCCATCCTTCAGTTAAAATTCCAACAAACAGAGAAACAATAGCACAAACTCCAAGTATCATAAGAGTCATGTCTTGAAGGGCTTCCCACACAAAAACTAAGAAACCCTTTGGTGGATTTTCAACGAATCTATTGACACCATAAATTTCCTTCCTTCGGTCCACCAAATTCTCAGCAATGGATATTCCGTTCTTGGTTGATGTAGAGAGTTTCTTTGTGATACCCTCAACTCCACCATGATCTTTCAGCTTCTTCTTGTTGCGACCCTCTACAATAGATCCCAGCTCATCAGCACATATCCCAAATCCAGCGGATTTGACCTCTTCAGGTGTAGTATATGAAACACCTAGCAGTCAAGAAACGGCAATTATGGTCAATGAAACGTCCACCTCAACATTAAAGCAACCCCCTTGCAATTTGATATTGGATAAGAGACAACAAAACATATGCATACCCTGTATAAACTGGAGAGCAGCTTGCGAGACCAACAGTGCAACTCTCAACTTTTCCTGCAATGATCAAAGTAAGGAGAAAAAAAGGAACCAATCAGCTCAAGATATAGCACACTATTAAAACAGTGATAAATTTTATAGTTGATCAGTTTCATAACTGCAAATTTTTAAATTCCTGGCCATCATATTAATCTCGAGCACCAATAAAAACACAAGAACGTCAAGAATGTATTTGAAATACTACAGATACGGCAAAGCAAGAAATATGTACCGTCTAATGGATCCTTGATTTTCATTTACAGCTTCAACGGATTAAGTAGCATAATATAAAGTCTGTTTAACTAAGGAGGTAAATAAAAAGTTCTTCATAACTCCAGAAGAATGGACTAAGGTTATGTTCCATTAAAAGGTGATTTAGCATAAAGTTTTATAGGTGTGGTTTATTTTGTTTAAGGGTCCGTTTGGTAGGGCGTAAAATGTTTTCCCTGAAAATTATTTTCCTCATTTTACACTATTTGGTTGGATTGAAAATCGAAATCGAAAAGTTAGGGTGTAAAATGGTTTTACACCATAGTTGAAGACGTTTTCTCCCCAAAATCAAAGGAAAATTGTTTTTAATTCTTTATTCCCATAACCTCACAACACACTATCACTCCTCATCTACATACTTTCTCTCTCCTCACAAACCACATAAGTCAGTAACTTTTTATCTCCTCACGAAAACATTATCTGTCCTCATCAAGACTTAAAATGGAAAATCATTTTCCATTCAACCAAACAACTGAAAACTCTTTTGAAAATTCCGTTGTAAAATAATTTTCATGGAAAACTCTTTTGACTATGAGATGGTCTGACTTTTCTACTATGATATATTGATATGAACTTTGCTATGATAAATTGAAGCCTGAATATCCAAATAAAAGCACACTTGCATTTACAAAGTTACATAATTCATCTTTTTGAGAAGTAGTCAATCAATCTCTCCAACAACCTAGGCTGTTTTTCAAAGATGCGTTCCAGTCAACAAATCCAATACACTGCTATAATATATAAACCGATTTATGGCCTATTGCAAATTTGCAACCAGGATTATTCATATAATTTGTTCATAAATGTCATTCGTATTGTGATGTCATTCATATAATATACACACTTGCGTATAATCAATAAACTCGGAATAGTACAAACAACAGATGTTCACTTATTCAGTAAATTTCCACAAATGTTGACTGATATTTTTAGGTTGTTCATGAGGTACTGATACAAGCTAAGTTTAGATTCCAGAGTCTAAGAAAGGCGAAGGCTAAAATATGCGCAACCTGTTGAACTTTTCAGAAACAGATAACAAGCAAAAAGATCGCTAACCTTTACTCTTAAATGTTATATTCAGTTATTGTTATTCTAATTTCTACTGCATTTAATGCAATAGCCTCTTTTCTTCTCTTCTAATTTTGTTTTTCTACTTTTGACGCTTTCTAAAAGGATCTAAATAAATTAGAAATCTCATGAAGCGGAATCTACTTTCTCAGATCACAGAGAAATTCACACAAACACACACGTTGGATCAACTTCTAACAAAAATATACCACATCACATGAATAGAAGCAAACGAACAAATACTATCTGATATCTAAAGCAAAAAACAGCAAAAAAAAAAAAAAAAAACAGAGAGAGAGAGACCTGATTAGAGCGACGAATAGCTTTAACTTCAGAACGCTTATTGAGATTTGCAGTGAAACGGAATCGACGCGTCGGATTCTTCACCAACCAGCAAACATTCCTCCATCTTCGAAGCGCTTCTTCCGAAGAATTCTTCGCTTTCACTTCCACAAATTCGTCATCCAGCAAACTCTCCATCTCCAAAATCTCCTCAAAAACTATGAAAAATCTACAAATTAAGCTAAAAGTCAAGCTCAAAAACACTAAAAATCACTTTAAATCAACTGCCAAAACGTTCAACGTTAGTACTACTGAAGTCAACGCTGAAGAACATTAACGACGAAGTTGAATTCAAATCTGAAGGCGATGATACATTAGATCGGACGTAGCCGCGTAAGCTTAGGTTGATGTTGATTTGGTTACGTTGATGTTGGAGGTGCATTATTAGGTAGTGTGAGAAATGCGAAAAAAACTGAGTAAACTGTAGATTTTTTTTTGTTTTTATAGAAGATGTTCCTAAAAAAACGTTGTACTCATTTGATACCTACAGTAATTTTTTCCCCTTACATTTGGATACTTCCTACTGTACTTCCTACCAAGGGCCTAAGGCTACTATGGTGTTGTTTACTTCAGCTTAAATTCAGTTCAGTTCAACTCTATTAAGTTCAGTTTAGTTCAGTTATGCTTTCAATTTCTTTCTCTTATAAAATATTACTTTCAGTTTCAGCTGCATTCAGTTCAATTCAGTTCAGTTCAGTTCAGCTATATTCAACTAAAGTAAACGAGCTCTATATGGCTATATCTATATCGCAATATTCGCTACATAAGTATGCAATACGAATTCTTAGGCAATAAACTTAGGCATTGTTTGATTCACCCTAAATTCCACTAGAATTTGAATTTTCTAGAAAATACACAATGTGGTAGTTGTTTGGTATTAAGAAAAATTGCATTTCATGGAAAATACAAATTCCTGGGAACGGAAAATTCCCATGGAGTGTAGAAAATTAATCACCAACACCCCACTTTGTGATTGGAAATTTTTGTCTCAATTCCGATTTCTCATGTGCAACCAAACACCAAAAGTCATTTCCTAGGAAATTGACAAGACAATTTACTTCATATGAAGTAATATTTTCCATGGAAATTAATTTTCAATGACAACCAAACGAGGCCTTAAAGAGTAAAGAGATAGATGGGGTAAAAAATGAATAATTATTTAGACTCACAATAAAAGCAAAGTTAAAAAAATCTACACATGAGTAATTTTTTTTCTTAATATTTGTTAGAACCTAAAATGACAAAAATTGCGAGTAGTGTGATACGTAGGTAGTATTAAGGTTTCATTACTTTTAATTTATTTTGTTTATCCTAAAAAAAAGTTTTATATATTTAATGAGATTAAAAACAATATTTACATATTATTAAAAATCAAAACCATACATTAAAAAAGCAATTCCTTTTTATGAAAATCTAAATTTATATTAATGTATAACTACTTTTAAAATTTATATAGTCAAATTTTAAAAAATGTATTTTTTTAACCAATAAGTCACCAACAGGCATAATTTATGTGCACCTAAAAATTGTATCAAACAAAATACTTACTATATACAAATGAAAAAAAAATCATATGTGTCTTTTTATGAGGTAGAAAAAATGGAACTACATTTATTTTATTTTTTAAAATTGTAAATTTATAACTATTACTAAAACAAAAACCACTAACCTCACCAATTGCCACTTGTCACTTCCTCATTAAAAATTTTCCCTCCAAACTTTTATTTGATTTTTTTTCTTTTTAAAAACTTACTCACTACCATACTTATTGGGTTTTTTTTCCAATATTATCTTTTCTAAAGTTTTTTCTCCATATATTATTGAAAAGTTGATACTTAGGGTCTGTTTGATTCGTCAAAAAATTTTATATCTGATCTGAACTTAACTATTTTGATTTTATCTGATCTGAACTTTCCTGATCTGATTTGAACTTTTCTAATTTGATTTAATCTTATTTGATTTTTTTTGAGTTTTTTTAATAGTTATTTTAACTATTCTGATCTGATCTGAATTTTTCAGATCTTATCTTATCTGGTCTAAATTTTTTTATCTGATCGGAACTTTTCTAAAATAAATACTATATGTATATATTGCTTAATAAGTTGAATTAAAACACACTTATTTTTGCTTAAATCTAAATATTTTTTTAGTTACAACTTATTAATAAGAATATTCAATCTTAGTAAAATTTGCATAAGTTAAAGTTGTTGTACTAATCTTTTTAAAATAAAGTATACATATATATATATATATATATATATGTATAATTTCATTACAATTAAATTAAAATTATATAAGTGTAATAAAAATAAAATATTTTTGTGAAGATTGTACTTATTCAAGTGTAATCTTGCTACAGAATAAAACAGAAACTACTAACAATTATAATATTTATCAATACATATGGGCATTGTTGTTCATTTTACTTAATTTCAACTTTTTCTTACAAATTATAGATTATCAATTTATCATTATTAAAATAAATTTGAACAATTATTTTTTTAAAAGTCGTGCATCTGCACGGGTGCTAACCTAGTTGTAATAATAACTCTACTCCCAATTTATTTTAGGCAACTGGAGAGTTTTCTTTTCTTTACAAATGCATTTAAATAATGTAGAATAGTCCGTTTGGTAGCCGATCATAAATGGAGATATGGGAATGAATTTATAACTAGATTTAGAAGGAAAATCAAAATTTATTCTCATAGTGGTGATACTTTAACTTCAATTTATCTAATTTTCTTTACAAATATCCGATCTATTTCCATCTAATACCACCTTTTATATGGTAATAGATGGTAATGGAAAATAAGAAGAAATTTCAATTTTGGGAATGAAAATTTTGTTTTCCATGGGAATTTTGAAGTTTTTCCTTAACAAATTACACTTTAAATCCAATTCCAATACCATGGTTATTCATTACTAACAACCAAACGGGTCGTTAATGTATTATGTTTTTTTGGAAATATGGTAAAAGCAAAGCAGTAAATTAAATTGGTCAGTTTACTATTAATATATTATTTACTACTCAATTATTTATTATCATGAAAAATAATTGGAAACTATATATCCATGGGAAAGAGAATGGCATTTAATAGGATTCGACAAGCATCACTTATGGCATGAAATTTTTTTCATAGCATGACATGTGAACTATTAAAGTGGGAGATGATGTAAGCATGGCTTACTTTTGGGTTCAAATCCTCTAGATTTCAGTTTTGGTAAGATTTTTGAAATTTGGACTCTTCAAAAATAATCAATAGCTAAGATCATTTCTGTAAGAGTAAAACAAAAAAATATTAAAAAACTCTCACTCTCACAACTATATCAATCCTCGACTCTAGAGGATCTCAACACCTTACTTTTAATATAAATGTATACGCTATTAGTTATAGATAGATACTATATAGATAGATTTTTTTACTTTATATTTGGACACTTTCTATTAACGTTTCATTATTTATAATTTGTTTTGTTTATCTCAATTTATTAAATTAGTTTGCTTGAGTAGAGGGTAGTTTGCTTGAGTAGGTAGTGTAGTGTAGTTAGTTTTTTTTTTTTTTGTATTTTTTAAATGGTAAAATTATTGGTGATAGATGATGCCAAGATGGTAAAATTAATAAAAAGGTCTTGTCAGGTTGATCCGCTTATTTGAACAGGTCAAACTCTTCAATCCAACCCGTTAATAACAGGTCTGTTTCGTGTCGGCGGGTTGGCAGGGTCATGTGTGTTTTTGCATATTAAGTTGCCATTTTTTTATGTAATCGTGTTGTGTCGTGTCAACCCGTTTAAGCCGTTGACTTAAACGGGTTGAAACCCCCAATCCTAAATCGATTTGTTTAATAAACGGGTCATGTCAACTTGTTTAGTTAAACAGGTCAAACCTCTTGACCCAAACATGTTAATAACGGGTCGATTCGCGTAGGGTTGGGTCGTGTCAAGTTTTCTCATTCCTAGTTATCATTATTATTACTTAAATAATATAATAGAAATTAATTAGTAAAATTATTGAAAAAACCTGAACTAAACTAAATTTGATAGAACTGAACTGATTTTAAGCTGAATAGGCCCTTTGACGAAAATATGAACAACTAAAAAAATGGAGGAAATGTATATTACTTTACTGCATACTCAACTACTCAAGTAATAACCAACACTTACACATGTCACAATCTGGTTGATTTTTCCTCTCCCAAAAGCTTTTTTTTTATTTTTTCCTTAAATTAAAATCAACTTCATATGAACATAAACTTCTAAAATACTAAAAAAATGTATATCAACTGAATTTGAATTTATACAATTAGTTATGTTAAATAAATTTATAACAATTCTAATGAATCTTTTAAATAAAAAAAAAAATCCTAGAAGACTAATAACACAATAAAATTGAAAATTAATATATTTTCATCATATATTCAGAAATTGTGAACATTTTCTATTCTATTATATTTTCTATTCAACTATTCATAGAAAAAATCCTAGAAGACTAATAACACCACATTTCTTATATTTTTTTTAAAAAAAAAAAGTTTAATAGGTAAAATAAACTTTTTTGGTTTCCATTTTTTTTAACTAATTAAGAATCAAATTGCTATATTTTTATAGATGATAGATAAAGTCCTAACGGTCCGTTTGGTTGTTGGTAATAAAATGTGGTAATTGTAATAAATTTAAAGTGTAATTTGTAAAGGAAAAAATTCAAAATTCCCATGGAAAACATATACTTCCTCCGTTTCAAAAAAAACGCAACAATTTCTATTTTAGGAAGTTTCAAAATAAATGCAACAATTTTACTCTTTCCATTTTTGTAAGTATTTTCTTCCTATCTCTCACATCATCACATACCTCACTTTCTCTCTCTATTCTTTTTACTCTCACAACAAAAAATGAACTAGGAGTCCGTGTCATCCAATTTGTTGCGTTTTTTTCGAAACGGAAGAAGTATTTCATTCCCAAACTTCAAAGTTCAAGTTTCTTCTTATTTTCCATTACCACCCATGCAGTACCATGTGGAAAGGTTGTATTCGATGGGAATGGATATTTTTGAAAAAAATTGGATAAATTGGAGTTAAGGTAGCACCACCATGGGAATGAATTTTGATTTTACTTCCAAATCTAGTTATAAATTCATTCCTATTACCTCCATTTATGACCGGCTACCAAACGGGCCGTAAATTCATTTTTTGCTCGAGCAAAAAAAAGTTAATTATATAGAAAAAAAATCATATAAATTATATATTTATAAAGTACCCCCTACATTTCTTTTTAATTTGTATTCTCATTTGAGATGTCGACATTATTTACAAATAGTGAAAATGTTCTAAATTTTTGTTCATGTACTTCATCTGTTTCTTTTTATCTTTGAAGATTAATATTTGTAATTATGTACTTTTAAAAATCATAAACGCTAGATAATAAAAAAAAAATACAAGTTGAAACGAATCTATCGACACCTTTTATGACTATACTTTTCTTTTTATATAAGTGATAAATTATAACCAAAGTTAAAACTGTGAATAGTGTCAAAAGTATAATTCTTACAAGAATTTAAAAACGGATGTAATATAAGACAATTTATAAAAAAATTGCATTTGGAAAGTACGTGTCGAAACAAATCAAATGAGATCTCACGTGATTATATTTTTTATACTTCCTCTGTTTCAAAAAAAAACGCAACAAATCATTTTGCATGCATTTTAAGGAAGTAATTTAAGGGTGTAAATGAGCAAATTAATCAAAATAATTTTAACACAAGTAAGAATGATATTATAGGTTACTTATCTTAAAATTATATATATATTAATTTGATCGTTTAGACCTTTAAATCTCTTCCTTAAAATGTGTGCAAATAATTTTGTTGCGTTTTTTTTTTTTGGAACGGAGGAAGTATATAAACTTAAAGAGAGTCAAAATTATAAATGAATAGTACCGAAAGTTAAAATAGAACGTTGGGATGGGGCAAATAAAATACTCCCTCTGTCCTAAAAAATAGTAAGTATTTCACTTTCCTTTTTTCTCCTGTCTAAAATAAATGCTCCATATTTTTTAGTAAATGGTTCACACTTTCACACACAATTTTACATGCATATCATTATTTAACACTTAATATATTTTCATTACTTTTGATTACTTTATACTTTTACTTTTACTTACCACAAAATATGGGTCCTAACTTAGAGGAATGGTACTATCCCTCTCACATTTACTCACTTCCACCTTTCCTCGTTTCCATTCTTCCACTCCCTATTTGACATGTAACATATAGAAAAACTGAAACCCAATTTTTTATTTTTTTTAAATATGACTTCGATTCCACAAGTCAAATAGAGAGTGAGACTGAAATGAGAACAAAGTATGGAGTAAGTGATACGGAGTACTCCCTCCCGAGTTATAACTTTAAATAAAAATATCTTTAACTATATATAATAAAAAATTATAAAAATTATATATTTAAAAAGTACATGTTGAGACGAATTAAACTAGATCCATCATGACTATAGTTTTCCCTACGTATATTAAATTAAATAAAATCAAAGTTTACATGTGAACAATGCCGAAAGTCACAAGTAAATTGAGACAGACGGATTAGGCTCTGTTCTTTAGGACTGATCTGATCTGATTTGTTTTGAGTTTGTCTGATCTAATCTGATCTGATTTGATTTGAGTTTTTCTGATTTGATTTTTTTTTTTTATTAGGGACAAAAATTTAATGAGCCCAAAGCCTCAACCTCATTTCATTTCACCTCTTCAGTATTTTACTTTTCATTCTTTTCAAACCCTTCATTCAATCTGACTCCAAAACTGTCACCGAAAAAGTCGACCGAATAAACACCGCCGGAAAAGTCATTCCGAAAACCGTCGTCGGACAAGTCGTCCCGAAAACCGTCGCCGAAAAATGCGGCCTGAAAATCGTCGCCGAAAAAGTCGGCCAAATAATCATCGCCGAAAAAAGTCAGTCTGAAAACCGTCGTCGGAAAAGTCGTCCTGAAAATCGTCGCCGAAAAACTCAGCTTGAAAATCGTCGCCGAAAAAGTCGGTCGAATAATCACCGCCGGAAAAGTCGGTCGAATAATCACCTCCGAAAAAGTCGGCCGAATAATCAACGCTGAAAAAGTCAGTCCGAAAACCGTCGTCGGAAAACGTCGAGCGGAAAAACAATGCTCGATAATAATAAGGAAAATTTGTCAAGAATAAGCCAACCTTTGGTCGGTTCACTCAAAATAAATCAACCTTTCGATTAACTCAGAATAATCCAACCTTTGTAGGGCATCCGCTTTAAACGAGTCAAAACCTGTTGTAACCGGTTATTAAGGTTAATTGTGACACGTGTCAGCGTGCGATTTGTCATTTTTTATAATAATAATTATTGAGGAATTTTTAAATAATAAATTATTAAATAATTATAAAAAAAAATTAAAAGGAAAAAAAATTTAAAAAATAAATTTAATAACCGGTTTTTAATAAAAAAAATTAAAAAAAAATAAAAAAGGAAAAAATTATTAAAAAAATTTAATAACCGATTTTAATAAAAAATTTAATAAAAAAATTTAATAAAAAAAATTTATAAAAAATTGTTAGAAAAATTATAAAAAAAATATAAAAAAAGAAAAAAAAATTATAAAAAAAAATTAATAACCAGTTTTTAATAAAAAAATTATTAAAAAAAGGAAAAAAAAAGGAAAAAAAAAGGTACACGGGTTCATTTTTTTTAAAAAAAAAGTTATAATTATTAGATTTTTTTAAAATTAATCATATAATAATTCCTAATTGATTATGGGTGAATCACATTTAGACACGTGTCACAATTAACCTTAATAACCAGTTGCAGGTCACTTGACTCATTTGAAGCGGATGCCCTACAAAAATTGGATTATTATATAATAAACAAAAGGTTAGATTATTATAAGCGAACAGGCCAAAGGTTGGATTATTCTAAGCAATTTTTCCTAATAATAATAATAATAATAATAAAGAGTAATAATGCCTGATCTGATCTAATCTGATCTGATTTGACTAAGTCTGATCTAATCTGATTACTGTAGCTTTTAAGTCCAAAATAACATGTTCTTACTTCATATGATAACAGCATTGCCCCTAAATTAAATCTCAATCCAAAAACTAGTCGAGCAGTTATTAAAACGCGGAAACATGGTCCACCTTACGAGGCACTATGGTTATCACTTATCACTATGGTGATAGACGGAAAAAAATTGGTTGACCATCGGCTAGAGTACCCACCCCTATATATAAGGTTATGATAATTATGTTAATGGAATCCAACTTGACTTAAATATCAATATTTTAATAATCTATTAGTAACGGGTAGTCTATCCGGTGGATAGGTGTAGCAATGTCCGGTGATAGACGCGATACACACACATGTGAAACTGTTTCACTGGTCAATTACTCAATTAGTGGGATGTGAGCTGCCGCTACGGACAAAACTCTTACGGTCCGTTTGGTTGTTGGTAATAAATTTTGGTAATGGTAATGAATTTATAGTGTAATTTTGTTAAGGAGTAACCTTATAATCTCCATGGAAAACAAATTTTCATTTCAAGCTTCAAATTTCTTCTCAATTTTTATTCCCATCCATTACCATTGGAAAGGGTGGTATGTGATGGGAATGGATATTTATGAAGAAAATTAGATAAATTGGAGCTAAGGTAGCACCACCATGGGAATGAATTTTGATTTTCCTTACAAATTCAGTTATAAATTCATTCCCATTACCATGATTTATGACCGGCTACCAAACAGGCCGTTACAGTTTTTCATTAAAAAAAGTTAGCAAAATCCAACTTGCAACTAATGTTAGTTACTTTCATTTAAATTCAGTTCAGTTTAGTTCAGTTCTCAAATTTCTTATCTTAAAAAATATTACTTTCAGCTGTATTCAGTTCAGTTTAGCTCAGGCGTTCAGCTCATTTTAGTTCAATTCAATTTAGTTCAATTCAGTTCAACTTAATTGGATTCAATTGAAGTAAATAGGCTATAATTGTGTTATGTGGTGTTCATCTCAACTTGTATATATAAACGAGTTGAACCACTCGTTTAATAAACATGTTGTCATATATCATTTCGTTTATTTAAATAAGTCAAACTTATTGACTCAAACTTGTTAATTTCATGTCACTTTCGTATTATGTAAGCGTGTCATGTCAATTATTCACTATCGGTTACAATTAACCGTTAAAACGGTTACTAACTTTTTGTAACCGTAACCGGACCATCAACAAACGGTTAACGGTTAACCGTTACGGATAATTGTGAAACCGTTAAAAACTATGGAAGTTGAATCAAATGAAGGAAGATGAAATTATAAAATTATAAATGAATCATAGTTATGTATATAGGAAAATAGGGTTAGGAACATATGTGGGTTTGTTAAAAATAATGCATTTAGGCCATTTGAAAATTGAGCTAAGTATACTTAATGAGTTAATGCCTCTTAAAAATTAACGGTTAACCGTTTATGAAAACTGTTAACCGTAACCGTTAAAAAGTACCGGTTACATGGTTAAAGTAAACAATTATGATTTTTTTTGGACACCCTACTCCCAACAATGGGTTTTTATTTCCTCACCAACCTATTTCAATTCTACCCACTTTCTTACTCCTCCACATAACTCAATTTCGTGGGCTATATTTTTTTTTTTTTTTTACAAATGTAATACCAATAGGGAGCTAAAAACAAAAAACCTCACTATCATCTACTCACTCTGTCCTAAAAGATTGCTCCATTCACTTTTTCTCATTTTCTGAGATATATTTTTAAATGAAAATTTCTTGAAATACATATAATAAAAAATTATAAGCATTACATATTAAAAAAGTACACATTGAGACGAATCAAACGAGATCCAATTCGACTATATTTTTCCTTACATATATAAAATTATAAAAAGTCAAAATTACCAAGTAAAAATAGCAAAAGTCAATATAAAACATTCTTTAAGGGACGGAGTGAGTATTATACCCTACTATTTTTCTCTACCATACACCTGCCCACATGTCATCAACTCATTTACCTTGAAAAGGGCAAATAATTCAGCAAAAACTATTTTTTTTAAAATCTCCAGCAGCAGCCCACGCCATTCTCACACTCAACAGTGGAAAAATGTGTGAGGAAAATTAACATTTTTTAAGTGGGTTGCTAAACGTCGCCTGCAGATTATTTAAAATCGCCCATAATACTATGTAAAAAGATAAAATTGCCCTTGATTTTAAAATTACACCACAACAACTTAAATTAAATATACAACGACGTTGGACACCACCCCATGACCTCGACCACCACCGCCACCAACCATGGTGGTGGTGGTGGTTAAATTTTTTTTGTTTTAAATTTTTTTAAAAAAAATGTTTTAAATTTTTTAAAAATAATTAATTTTTTTTAAAAAAAATTAAGGTAGGGACTTCCAGATCAGACGCTCCTACTATGGTAGGGACTTCCAGATCAGACGTCCCAACCATGGTAGGGACTTCCAGATCAGACGCACCTACCATGGTTGGGACTTCCAGATCAGACGCCCCTGCCATGGTAGAGACTTCCAGATCAGACGCCCCTACCATGGTTGGGGCGTCTGATCTGGACGCCCCTACCCTTATTTTTTTAAAAAAAAATTAACCACCACCATGGTGGTGGTGGCGGTGGTGGTGGTCGAGGTCATTGCGTGGTGTCCGCCATCGTTGTATATGTTGTTGTTGTGTAATTTTAAGTCAAGGACAGTATTGTCTTTTTACTTTAAATTGTGGGTAATTTTAAGTAATTCATGAGCGACATTTAACAAGTCCCTTTTTTAAAGTACTCCGTACTTTACTGATGGTAGGATCTAATTTGACTTTTGCTATGGTATTTTTGTTGTTGGGAAACTAAATGCCCATTGATGGGAATGCTCTTAATAAACATGTTGCATTGTGGGGGGGTGATTTTGGCACTTCCTAATTTAATTTTGGCACTCCTCAATGCTACTATTCATGTGAGAGGGGGAGGAGTACCAAAATCAAATTGGGGAGTGCCAAAATCATTTCCCCATTGTGGCAATCTATTTACTTAAACATATAAAAGTCTTTGACCAACACCCGCTACTTTAATATCGTGATATCGTGTCGTCTTGGTTTTTGTCAGCTCTACTCACAACCTCTCGATTACAAGGTAAACTTTAGCGTTTCAGCGCTAGATTAAGGATATCAGGTGGATAGAATTGGTACATTTCACTAGGGGTGTTCAACTTGATCCAATTCATCCAATCTGGAAATCCGAATATTCGGCCCGTTTTATTTCTTTCAAAATTTCGAATCAGATATACAAAAAATTTCATATCGGAAAATTTGATGTTTCGAATATCCGCAATATTTGAATTTTTTTACATTTTAGATCGAATATTCGAATGCATGTATTTCGGATCAGATATCTGGCTTTTAATTGGCTCGACAATCGAAACCTTCAGGTGTTTCGAATCGGATCCCCGGGTTTTTTTGTTATCCGGAAAAACATGGTAACAAACACAAAAAATTGGAAAAGACTTGGATGGGATATCTATATTTTTCGGATCAGATTTTACCGATTAGGGAAGTTCGGATATCAAGAAATTTCAAAAAGTATATTCAACATAAGCACCCCTAAATTTCACGTTGTATCCACCCCAAATGGAGCGGGGATGGTAAGAAGATCAAAAGTAAAACCCGCTATGGGTATTGAATATAAGTCATATGTGGTGGATATTGAGTCATGCATATCCACCCGCCCCACCTAACCCCATATATGTCCACCCCATCCCATATATACCTAATACTTTTACTACATACTCGCTTTGTCCCTTTTTATTTTGCCACAAGCTGACTTTTGTAATTGTTTATTTAGTAACTTTGACTTTCTTTAGTTTTGTACATCTAAGGAAAAAGGTAGGGATTTGTTTGATTATGGTGGATATGTTTTTTTTGATATATAGTTTTTATAATTTTTTTTTTCAGATATCTAAAATATTTATCAATTTAAAGTTGTGTTTTGAAAAATGTGAAAAAAGTGAAGCTAGCAATCTTAGAGGTACAAATGGGGTATTTTTTTAATTTCATCATCCTTTTCTTAGAATGATTTGAAGTTCTATATTTGCATCACAGTGATCTTTAAAAATCTCATATTTTAAGTACTTCTAGCCATCATTATTATGTCTTGTTTCTTGATGATTATATCAAATTTTTATGGACATTTCTCACGCATTGCAAATAGATCAAAAGTTAAAACACTTGTTAAAACTTTTCATGCTCTAGTCCACACTTAATTTGAATGTAACATCAAAGAATATATTAATGGTCCTTTTAAGGATTTTTTTTTAAAAATATATATATATCACCATGGCATGTTCTTTCATCTTTCATGTCCCCATGCATCCCCTCAAAATGGAAAAGGTGAACTTCACACACACACACATATAGACCTTATCTGCTCATGCCTCTTTGCCTCTGTCATTTTAGCACCATGCTTTAGAAATGACCACGTATCTATTAAACATTTTCCCAGCAACCAAAGTTCTAGGATTGAAATCCTCCACTCAAATTCTATTACCACCGTTTCTTTTTAAGTACAACGATTAGGGAAATGACAAAGGCACAACTAAATTGATATGGACACAATCCATTGTGAGAGAACATTATTCCATTCCTCTCATAAAAGTTGTGTCTATATCAATTTTAGTTGTGCCAATATCAATTCCCCAACAATTAAACATTTTTCCTCTTTACTTTATGTCAAATCATTGCTTTTAAAAAGAAATACAAGTAGTATATCAATGTGATCATATTTACTCGAATTTACGTGTCATTGATTGTTTATGTTTTCCTCTCTTTTCATCCACTTATATAAACAAATTGCAAATAAGATCTACTTCATGTCTTCATATGTCTATCTTTGTCGTGCTACTAATCATAGGAGTTCTAAGTGTTGTAAAATAATGTCTGGCAACTGACCCATTGTACATAAAACAATCTCATATCGAGGAATGCTGAATTAACACGAACCATTCTCAATAATCCTTTAACCTCGAATCCCAATCCTTTCACCTGAAATGCTTAATTTATAACCTGTAATTATTTGTGTATCACCTGGAATTAGTCTTTTATGAGCTGAAATTAATATTTTGTCTAGATTTTTTTTTGGGTCCATGTGAGTGATGTGAATGTTCATTTTGTCCGGGTGGCGGTTTATTTTCTCAAAGTTTTGTGTTTATTTTCTCCATGTTAGTGTTTATTTTGTCTGTTTATTTTCTACATGTAAATATTTATTGGGTGTTACTTAATACAACCCTCATTTTACTTACTAAAACCTTCATGTGGACAATTTTGCCCTTGTCTACATGTGTGTGTGTTGGACATAGAAAAAAAAATGACATATACCAGGGCGCATGACTTATGCGCCCCGGCCTAGGCCATGCACCCCGACCATCTGATTGAGCACTTGGTTTTCAAATGCTGATATCTCCTTCGTTTCTCAACGAAATTTGATGTATAATATATCAAATCGAAGCTCTCGGAACAAAGAATCTTCTCCAAGTTGAATCGCCTAAAACGGGATTATGTGTAAAAATTTATGAGTATTTCAATCAGACCATTGTGCAAAAGTACTTGTAATGCTTTCAATTCATAATTTATGTTTTAATTCATGAATTTAGTGTAATAATATGTTTTATTTCATGATTAATCTTGATTAAAAAAAATAAAGGATGGGTGGAGGTGGGACGTGATAGGTGAATTGTTATGTTTTTAGAGGTCAATGACAATTTTGTCCATAAAAGGCTTTATTAAGCAAAAAGAGATCTTTATTTAGCAATTCACTATTTATTTTTTCCGAGTACTTATTTTTCAAGCTAATGTTTTTTTTCAAGTTAGACTCATTTGACACAATACCTTGTCAATAATTAATGTAAATTTTTTGAAACCGATTTTCCGTGCACTCACCTTCACAAATCACAACAATGCCTAATTACCCCCAATAAAAAAAATGCCTAATTGCCACCAATTTTTTGGATGAAAAATCCTTAATCCCTCCTCTACAGCAGCCCATTAACTCCCTCATACATTGACCCCAACAACCCACCATCACAAACTGGGCCTTTGGGGTTGTACAGGGCCCATTTCACCTATTCACTTGTTTAATGGGCCATCTCCAATCACCAAGTCCACCTTCTCCACTACTCTACTTCCTTCCCCTACGTAGGGGTGGCAAATTGGCAATTTGGGTCATCAGGTTGATCAGATTTTCGGGGTTGATTTTGGACTGTATTTTAAAATTATATAACATAGTATAAAACTTAATATATTACTAAATATGATATTTGGATCAAATCGGGTTGAATTCAAGTTGTTCAGGTTTATTTTAGCCTTTTCAGGTCATGTTCAGGTTTCTCTCACTAACTTCGAGTCGGGTTTAGATTGGGTCAGGAATTGCCAGCTTTACCCCTACGTGTTCTTCTAATCTTCTATAGTTTTATACACCACATTCCCGCATGACCACTAGATGACCAGAGCACAAACTGGCAATTTTTAACCTAATAAGAAATACTTCTTCTCCCTCAAAAAAAAAAAGAAAAAAATAAAAAAGAAATACTTCTCCAACTTCAACGTCATGAGTCCATGACCGCCTCTAAATTGATTCGAATTTGCAGCACCAAATATCCCTAATTGAGACCCTGCTCTGATACCATGTAGAATTGGTTAAGAAGGAATAAGAGATTTGATATTCTGAATAAAGGAAATAGAAATCTTGTATATTGCCAATGAACAATACATGAGACATATATATAGTTCAGAGTTAGTTAATTGACTAACTAACTTAAGTAGACTGACTAACTTTAAACAAACTAACTAAAGTTACGTACAAGTTAACTAAGGTAAAATAGAAAAGAATAAACTTATTACATATTTATTCTAATATGACCCAAATTGGAAAAGGGTAATGTTAGATTAATTTAATACTCTTGTTGCTAATAAAAGATGGGAATTTATACCTATGCCTAAGGATGCGAATATTATAAGGTCCATGTTTCATAAAAGAAATTTAATTAATTGTTAAGTTCAATCAAAATAATATTAAAAAAATCATATTACAACCAAATAATACTTTAAAAAAATTTATCTTACAAGATAAAGTAGTACAAATATTGACTTGGTTATTGGACAGGTCGGTGCGGGTCGGGCCAGTGATATGGTTGGCTAAAATGGTCAATAGTGGATCGGGCCAAAATGGGTTGCAGGTCATTAGCGCACTACTAGAAATGATGTTATTTGCGACGGGTCGTTAGCTTTATTTGTTGAGAACAAATGTAAGAGTTTTTCAATAATAATTTTTTTTTATATTTGTAGTAGATGGGTTGAACAATCATGTTTTCCATTGAAAAATATTTTTAGTTAAAACAAACGGAGCCTAAGTTGATGATGCACACGACTAAAAGAAAAAGATAAGAATCATCACAAAAATCGGTGCGGTAAATTCAAATCCAAGACTTTATGTTTGACGTTCGGTAAAACTTATAATTTATTTAACACTGACGCATTACTCATTAGGTATATTTAAAATCGGATATTCACTTTTTCGGGTAAAAAATTCAAAAATCAGATAGGAAATCGAATACGAATTTTTATGCTCTCCCCTAGGTACAATATAGAAAAGTGAGAAACAATAATTTATAGAAGATATTCTCATGAGCACATAGGTGGGTAAGGTATTCTACAGAAATTTTTAATTAATATATAATGAACAAGTGTTCTTTAAGGCACCGTTTGTTTTGGAGGAAGTCACTTGAAAAATGATTTTCCTCCCTCTATATATTTTCCTTAGTTTGTTTTACTAGGGGAGTAGAATGATTTTTTCATGGCTGAAAAAAATTTTCTTTTACAAAGGAAAACTATTTCCTTTCTCTAAGCAAGGTTTAGTGCCACACTTTCCACCTCACTCAATACCCATTGCCTTATTCTCTACTCCCATCATTCAACTCTTTTTTTCTTGTTTTTCGTATATTATGTTCTTTACTCCCATCCTTCCATTTTTCTATAGCTAAACAAACAAAGGGAAATTAGCTTTTGTGGCTTGTCGATGAACCTACTTAAGTTATGAATAATTTGAAAAAGATATAATATACAATTCTAATATATTTTTTAATTTTTTAAAAAAAAAATTTAATGCAATGTATAAAAATTATAATATTGTAAATGAAAGTAAGGCTTTAAAAAATTATTTTTAATATTTTGTGCAATTTCCTCATTTGGTCAATTTTTAATATCCTGTGCATTTTACTTTATTTTATTTGGGGTACACTTTCTTTAATATTTTTTTGCTTTTTAATCCTACTTTCCCTTATTTTTCTCTAGCCTTCCCCCCAACAGTTGTGAATGCACACAACATTAAAATCGGATGGAGTAATAAATATGAATAGTATTAAGAATAATTGAATAAATGAAGAAAAAAAGTAAGCAAAATATATTGTTTTAAGGTGGAGAAAAAAAGGTTTTTAGTAGAGTACATATGAGGAATTTATTTGATAAAAATGAATGTGAGAGATCTATTTGTTGAGAGCAAATGTAAGACTTTCTATTATTATTGTATTTAAATACTTGTAGTAGATATAGATACTTGTATATGTCTTTGACAATCAAGTTTTTCATTAAAATAGTTTTTAAACAAAACAAACGAACCATAAATTGATGATGCACACATTTAAAAGAGAAAGTTAAGAATCATCACAATCCAAGACCTCATATTATTTGAGGTTCCCGTAAAACTTATAAGTCATTGGACATTGACGCATTACTCATTAGGTATCTTTTGTCAAAATTTCCTTGTAATTTGTAACCTTTTAGATTGCACAAAAACGAATACTAGTACGGATATAGAAAAAATGGGTACTGGAAAACGTCACTGAAAATATTAAGGATACCAGTACATACGTGAAAGAAAACAATAAAAGAATATATAAATTTTAACATAATTTCAACAAAATAATGAAATAAATATCAAATTTAGTGTTGATAATATGGATATTTACTATATAAATTATTCAAAAGCTAAAAGATATAAACGAGAATAGTAACTCAAAAGTTATGGGGTACTTGAGTAAGCTTAATCAATTCTTTCAATGTAGGTACGTGTGTTCAACGTATGTCGGAGTCGTGTTAGTGTCGGACATGATACGGCAAATTAGAGGTATGTCTGTGCTACCTAAATAACCTTTGCTCAAAAAAAAAATCAATTGTCAATTTTTCTCTAAAAAAAGTTTTTTAGAAAATGCAAAGGAGTATTTGAAAGACAAAATACATGAAAATATCATTTATCCATAAGTTAGCCATTTTATTATGTGAAGAACTTGTTCCCAAATTTGCAGCTCATTTACTCCGATTTCAATTGTTAAATGTTAATTACACACTAGTACCTGTTATGGTATTAAGCTATTTATTATTAAATTAGCTTAATTCCATTTTAATTCCTCAATTTTTAGCTCATTTCTCATTTAATTGTGTTAACCAATTTTCCCGCCTTTTTTGAAAGTTAGTTAGAATTTAGTTTTAATTGTTAGTTGCAATTAGTTAATTGATCAATGTTCTATAAATATTTGTATTCTCCCTTATTGATGGGTGATCGGGGCTTAGGGGTCGTTAGTTCCTAATCCGGTCAAAAATAATTACCCTAGGCTAACCTAACAAGTAGTATAGGAAAGTAAGGGGTCGAACCACAAGAAACTAGCGGATTACTTAGTCAAGTTATTGAGTGAAAAGGGGGTTTTTAATAAAGAGGAAAGGTGATTAAACTACTCTAACGAACTAAATCTAATTAAGTAAATTAAATTAAAATGAAATAAAATCAACGATCAAAAACACTAGGGAAAGGGGGGAAAACATGATATTCCAAAAATCAAGCACGGAGCAACCACATAGCAAGCATAAAATCATTTGTTTCAAGCAAGGAGATTAGTTTATGCAAGAGGGCTTAGATTTCTCAGCCGACCCACTCACACAACATCTCAACCTAGACCAAACCAAACACCATGGATCGAATCGCTCGGTAGACTAGATCTCTCATTCTCTACCTCGCTCGCAACCCGGTTCGAATTACTCTAGACCATTCCTAACATGTTGTCTCTAACCTCATGCTTAGATTTCTCAACCACACTTGGTTAGTCCAAGATTCTATCCTAGAAGTTGGCCAAACTCCTAATCTAGCATTTCAATCCATGTTAGAAAACAAGCATCAACAAATTATTTCATACCAAACTAACAATTACCCCATGTTCAACAATCAAAATACCATCATTTTCCCCCTCCCCTAGCTAGAAATCTAGCCTAGGAGAGGGATGTTCATACTAAAAAAAAAATAAATAGACCAAACATGATAGAAGAAGTAGAGAAGCTAATAAACATAGAAAATAACAACTAGACTTGCAAATACTACTTCAAAGATTTAAACTTAAAATCACAAAAACAATGAACAAGAGATTATAGCTAATGACAAGTAATAGCTCAACAAATAATGACATACAAATGATGAACAAATAACAAAGAAAGAAAGATAAGAAATGTTACCAAACTAGAAGATTGAATAAATGGATTGATTGTAAATGAAGAAGAAATTGTTGATGATTATAAGCTAGAACTATTATAACTCTTGTGTTTCTCTCTCCAAAAATATTGAAAATAAATGCTAAGTTCTTGATATTTTTCGTGGTTGTTCAAACCTAGAAAAGTTGGGGTATTTGTATATTACATGAGAGAGAAGGGGAATATTCGGAATAAATGAGCCGCTGCAGGTGGGAGCGGACGCTCTGAGGGTTGAGAGCGGACGCTCCACTAATACGACAAATGGACGTGCTGAGGCTGGGCAAGGGGAGCGGACGCTCCAAGGGTTGGAGCGGACGCTCCATGCATGGGCGAGCGGACGCTCCATGGGTTGGAGCGGACGCTCTGGAACCTCCCAGCAGCTAATGCCTTCTGATCATGGGCCGAGCGTCCGCTCTAAATTAGAGAGCGTCCGCTCTGACATGTTAGAGCGGCCGCTCTCATATTTAGAGCGTCCGCTCTGAGAAGACTGCGCAAAGAGATGATCTTGTAAGGCTCATAACTTTTGATGTAGATCTCTGATTGGAGCGTGTAATATACCGTTGGAAAGCTCTTGAACTCTAGTTTCCAACACAATAGGCCCCGCATCCAAAAGATTTCCAAAAAAGAATTTATGCCCAAAATAGTGGAGGGTGGTCAAAACCGGCTTCGACCCATCTTTCTTCTCTTCTTTTACACCCAATGCTTCCATACTTGATTTTTCCTTCCATGACTCACCCGGTTCTAGAGTCGTTTCCTTGCTTTTGCTTGGATCATGGGTCCTTGGATACTCTTGTTTCTTTCCTTGGCTTCCTAGGCCATCATAGAATGTTCATGTCCTTCGAGGGTACTTAAGCATTGTTTTGAGGTCTTAGCTTTGTGTCATGCTTCTCGAAGCTTCCCGGGACCTCTCACGATCCTTGTCGGCTATCGAGAATCATTCGGTAACATGCAAAACCTGCATGAAAGAACGCATGGCATAAGCAACACAAAAATGCTCAATTATTATCAAAAACAACAAGAAAACACATTATTCGACAAAAACACAACATAAACATAAACTAAGCTAAACAAGCCTATAACTAAGCCTAAAAAGCATTGAAAACGAACTAAAAGTGCCGGGAAAGTCGGTCCAAAAAGGGCCTGATCAATGGGTTATGAATTCAATTAAATAAAAATCTCCTTATTCTCTTCTTCTCTTCTTCTTCTCTCTGTCTATTTTCTGTCCATTTTCTGTCTATTTCTATCCTATTATTTGTGTGTAACAAGAGTTATTCTTGTACCACATCATTGGTATCAGAGCTGGTTCGATTTTTTCAACCATCAAAACGCTGCAAACACCCCAATTCTTGATCACCTACCCTTCCTCTTTAGTGCACACCAAGTGTTTGATAGCAGTCTACCTTCAAGAGAGGAAACTGACTGAAATTGAAGCACTATTCTGGCTCCTCAGACCAGAAGATCTGCAAATATGGAAGAGCAAGTTCGAGTTCTTGAGAAAAAGGTGGATGATCAGGCCAAGCTGATGCAAGAGCAGAACACTAGGCTGGATGATATGATAAAGCTGCTGCAAGAAATGAGGGATGCAGCCCATCGACCTGAGCTGGAAGTTTCACCAAGTCATGCCCACCCTTTTAGGAGACAAGGTATGAACCCCAAATTGGATTTCCCTAAATTTGATGGAACTAATCCAAGATTGGACCAAGAAATGTAGTAGGTATTTCAAATTATGCAAAATTCCTGATGAAAACAAAGTAGACCTTGCATCTCTTAATATGATTGATAAAGCTGAACATTGGGTCACTAGTTATCTTTTTGTTAGGAGTAATGTCAAGTGGGATGAGTTCATTTGGGATTTGTTAATCAGATTTAAGGCTGAAAATGCTAGTACAGCTGTAGAGCAATTTAATAAATTGACCCAACATGGTTCATTAGAGGATTACATTGATACTTTTGAGCACTTAAAGTCCATCCTGTTGCAAAATGGCCATAGTTTGACTGAGTCATATTTGCTTGATAGTTTCCTTGGGGGGTTAAAAACCCAATATTAAATCCATGGTCAAAGCCTTTAAACCTACAAGCATTATTGATGCTATTGAACATGCTAGGCTCCAAGAACAACACCAATCCTTCAATGTTCCAAACAAGACTTATAAACCAACTGACCAAATTACTTACAACCCTAAACCATTACAATCTTTAACCCCAAACTCCAATAAACCACCCCTCCTCCCAACACCACCACAAAACTGTCCCAGTCAACCATAGCCAAATATAATCCCAAACAGTTGCCCTTTATTCCTGCTGACATTAAAGCCCAAAAAATTGCCCAAGGATTGTGTTATTATTGTGACCAAAAATGGGAAAGAAATCACAAATGTCCTTTTAGAGAACCAAGATTGTTCATGGTGGAAATTCCTTCAATTGACTCTTTTTCTGAAAGTAGTATATCTCCTACAATTACTAAACCTAGTGAGGATCTTACAAAAGAAATTAAGCCTAGCCATGAGCCCCAAATTTCTATGAATGCTCTGTCAGGAAACCAAAATTTTTCTACCATGAGAGTTGTAGGATGGGTGGCCAATACACCTATACATATCTTGATAGATTCAGGTAGCACCCATAATTTTTTGGATCTAACACTAGCCAAGAAACTGAAATGCTCAATTGAATCAATGAAGCCTCAGGCTGTAACAGTAGCTGATGGAAATAGTATATCATGCCATCACACATGTCCCAATTTTCAATGGAGGATGAATCAGAAATACTTCAAGGCTGATGTGATGCTCATAGCTCTAGGGGGTTGTGATATGGTCTTGGGTGTGCAATGGTTAAGTACATTGGGAAAAATATTTTGGGATTTTCAAAAATTATTAATGGAGTTTGAAGTTCAAGGCCAATCAATACTGTTAAAAGGGGTTTCTCCAAAAAAATTACAAGTCTTAAAGGGGAACCAAGCATTAAAATGATCCAGCAGGCATCCCAATTGTGCTTAATGCAAGTTGTTCCAGCAACATCACATGTCTCTTTATTTGGTCTCTCTTGTCCTGAGCCTTCTGCAGCAGAGCTACAACAACTCAAAAACAAGTACCATATGATCTTTGCAGACCCAGTTGAATTACCCCCCTTGAGGGGAGTACATGATCATAGGATCCCATTAGATCCAAATGCAGGGCCTATCAATATAAGACCCTACAGGTATCCATTAAGGCAGAGGGATGTCATTGAGCAGCTTGTGGATGAAATGCTTCAAAGAGGGATCATACAGAATAGTTCCAGTCCTTATGCTTCCCCAGTTGTTCTAGTTGGAAAGAAACATGGCACTTGGAGACTCTGCATAGACTATAGGGAATTAAATAAAAGAACTATCAAGGATAAGTTTCCTATACCTATTATAGAAGAATTGATTAATGAGTTAGCAGGGGCAACAATCTTCACCAAATTGGATCTTAGAGCTGGTTACCATCAACTAAGAGTTCACCCAGATGATGTTTTCAAAACTGCATTCAAGACCCACTGTGGGCACTATGAGTTCTTAGTTATGCCTTTTGGCCTAACTAATGCCCCAGCCTCATTCCAGGCTTGGATGAATTTGGTTTTCAAACCCTTATTGAGGAAGTGTGTTTTGGTATTTTTTGATGATGTTTTGGTTTATAGTAGAACCTTAGCTGATCATTGGTGTCATCTAGGAGCAGTGTTTGAACTCATGAAAGAACATAAGATATTTATAAAAGAGAGCAAGTGTTCATTCATTATGCAGAGGGTGGAATATTTAGGCCACTTCATTTCTGGAAAAGGAGTTGAAATTGATCCTAGAAAAGTAGCAGCTGTTACAAATTGGCCAGTTCCCAGTACTATCAAAGAGCTTAGAAGTTTCCTTGTTCTAACTGGATATTATAGGAAGTTTGTAAGGGACTATGCTTTAATCTGCAAGCCACTCCATGATCTTTTAAAGAAAGGAGCCTTCTATTGGAACCCTACTGCCCAAGCAACTTTTGATTCACTCAAGAAAGCTCTTGTGACCTCTCCTGTTTTGGTTGTACCTGACTTCACTCAGCCTTTTATTGTTGAGACAAGCATTAGGGTTGTACTCATGCAAATGGGACATCCACTAGCCTTCATAAGCAGGACATTGGGGCCTAAATGGCAGAAGCTTTCAGTCTATGAGAAAGAGTTCTTAGCAGTAGTTTTTGCAGTTCAAAAATGGGAACAATACTTGTCTGCTGGAAAATTCATCATTAAGACAGACCAAAAGAGTTTGAAGTGGCTCTTAGATCAGAAAATATCAACACCATTTCAGCAATTTTGGCTATCAAAACTGTTGGGGTTCACCTATGAAATATAATACAGGAGTGGAATAGAGAACAAGGTGGCTGATGCCTTGTCCAGGGTTAAGGAAGCAGAGGTCTTGTACATGGCCATGTCAGTCATTTCAACAGATCTAGTGTCTAAAATCAAAGCAAGCTACTGTTTGGACTACAATCTGATCCGTATCATTGAAGAACTGCAGGATCTGGCTACATTTCAGGGATACAAGCTACTAGGAGGGCTTTTGAGGAAAAGGGGGAGACTGGTGATAGGGCCAAATCAACCTCTTAAATTGGAAATCTTACATTGGATGCATGCTTCCCCTGAGAATGGCCATTCAGGGAGGGAATTGACTACCAGAAGGATCAAACAATTATTTCTATGGAGAGGAATGACAAGGGATATTAGTGGTTATGTTAGGACTTGTAAGGTCTGCCAAGCATCCAAATATGATCACCTAGCATCACCAGGCTTACTACAACCATTACCAATTCTCCAGGAAGTTTGGGTTGACATTTCTATGGATTTTATTACTGGCCTCCCAAAATCAGCAGGGTGTGAAGTCATTTTTGTAGTTGTGGACAGATTGAGCAAGTATGCTCATTTTGTAGCTCTCAAACATCCATTCACAGCAGTAGATGTGGCACAAGCATATCTAGACAACATCTTTAAGTTGCATGGGTGGCCTAAGAGATGCTATTTTCCTAAGTAATTTCTGGAAGGCTTTGTTTTCTTTACATGGGACAGAATTGCATATGTCTAGTGCTTATCACCCCCAAACTGATGGGCAGACAGAAATAGTAAATAGGTGCTTGGAGAGTTATTTGAGATGTATGACAGGGGATTCCCCTAATGATTGGAGCAAGTGGCTTCCCCTAGCAGAGTGGTGGTATAACACTCACTTCCACACTGCAAGCCAACTCACACCATATGAAGTGGTTTACAATCAGCCACCACCACTTCATTTGCCATACTTACCAGGAGAAAGTAATAATGATGAGGTTGATAGGTCTATGAGGAGAAAGGAAGCTATGATTCAAACACTAAAATTTCATCTGTTAAGGGCACAGGACAGAATGAAATTTCAGGCCAATAAGCACAGAAGTGAAAGAGTTTTTCTAGCAGGGGATTGGGTATGGCTTAAGTTGCAGCCCTATAGGCAACAGTCTGTGGAAGCAAGGCTTAACCATAAACTGTCATACAAGTTCTATGGACCTTTTCAGGTAGAAAGGAATATTGGAGCAGTTGCTTACAAGCTTAAACTGCCAGAGGGATCCCAGATTCATGATGTTTTTCATGTCTCACTTCTAAAAAAGTTTCATGGCACTTTACCAATTGCAGCCCATATACCTCCTTGGTTCCAATAGAAAGATATGCAATGCCTAGTTCCAGAAAAATTTTTGCAAAGGCAATTTGTGAAGCAACAAAATAAAGCAACCACTCAATATTTAGTCCAATGGAAAGGTTATGATAATCATGAAGCTACATGGATAAATGCTGAAGATTTTGAGCAACAATATCCTTCTTTTAGTGTAAATTAAAGACTTGGGACAAGTCTTTTCTAAGGGGGGAGTATGTTATGGTATTAAGCTATTTATTATTAAATTAGCTTAATTCCATTTTAATTCCTCAATTTTTAGCTCATTTCTCATTTAATTGTGTTAACCAATTTTCCGGCCTTTTTCGAAAGTTAGTTAGAATTTAGTTTTAATTGTTAGTTGCAATTAGTTAATTGATCAATGTTCTATAAATACTTGTATTCTCCCTTATTGATGGGTTATGAATTCAATTAAATAAAAATCTCCTTATTCTCTTCTTCTCTTCTTCTTCTCTCTGTCTATTCTCTGTCCATTTTCTGTCTATTTCTATCCTATTATTTGTGTGTAACAAGAGTCATTCTTGTACGAGTTGCCGCCACTATATCACTAGACCGCAACTTCCAATCAATCTCCACTACCACCACCACCAGCAGCCACCGTAAATTTTCGCTGGTAGCTGCTAATCCTTCACCTTTTCCTTCGTATAACTCATTAATTCTACGCACTCTCTGTAATTATAAGCCATTGGTCCAAATTGAATTGATTATTTCCAATTGTTGCAGCCAATTCAATTCCAGGTATTACTTCCATTGTACTGTTCTACTTTTAATTCGCAGTTTGTATTTGTGTTACTTCTTCGTATTATTGCTGTCATGACCTAAAATTCGTGAAGATAATCTAGATTTTAGGTTTTCATTTTTTCATTGCGATTCTGGTTATTTGAAGAATGAAGATGATGGCAATTTCTATGTTGATTGATTGAAACCGGCAGATTTTTGCATGTTCGATTTTGATTAATTTAACTTGGATAGATGTCGATAGTTTTTTCTTTTAGCTTGTTTTTTTGGTCAATTCAATAAAATTGTTGTCGATAGGATTATCCATTGTTATAGTGTGCTCCAAGGACCACGTAGCTTTTTGTGGTCATGGAATTTTTATTTTTTTTAATCTTTAATTTTCATTTTTGTAGAATATAATATTAATTTTTTTAACCACAATTTTTTTAAAAACAAACTAAAACCTTCATGTTTTTTAAAACTAATTTTTTAAACTACAGTATACAATGCTCCCGGGAGCGCATAGAACAATTGTGGTCTCGCGCGTCAGCGAGTCAGTTTTAACAACTAAAATGAATATTCATTTTTTAATACTGAATATTCATTTTTTTTATACTAAATATTCATTTTACCACAAAGAATCTGAATTTACATTCACTTTTGCCATAACTAAAATGATTATTCATTTTTTTAATACTGAATATTCATTTTTTTAATACTGAATACAAGCAAAAGATTAGCTTGTGCAGGTAACCATAGAATGTATTTGCAGATTGTTCTTAGGGAAGTGGAAGCGAATATTTTAGTTGTTACCTAATAATTAGTTTTTTTTATACATAATTAAAATCAGTTACTTTTTTACTCTATTTGCAGAATAGAATCCTTGAAAGTAGGAAGTTTGTTAAATTTTTTTTCTACTCCTAATTAAACTATGTCGTTTTGGCCAGAGACCACAGAAACTTACGTGGTCCTGGAATCACAGAAACTTACGTGGTCCTGGGACCATATAATAATTTGCGTAAGACTATACGAGTAGGAAATTAGGAATTACGAGTATTATTATGTGGTGGATTCAACTATGGCTTGTTTGTTTTTTATTGGAAGGAAAACGTTCTCATTGGAAAATTTCTCAGAAAATGATTATTCTAAAAGTGGAAAGCACATGCCAAACCTATTACGTTCGTTTTTTTTTTTTTTTTTTTCTTTCCACATCTCTTGTGAAAACGATGGAAGTAAGTAACTAAGGGTGCGTTTTCAGTTTGAACGTGAACTTATTTCAACTTAAATTTGGTTGAAATTCATTGATATTATTGGACCTGATTGAATATGATTAACTATGTTTTTCGGAAACAATTTAACCTCAGCATATCTAATTGTACCTGATTGGATTGATTAGATTTGATTTAACTTATCTAAATTTGTCTGAACTGATCTAAAATTATTATTTTAACCCAATATTTTAAAATTGGGGATGGAATATACAGGCCCGAGTGCTTAGTCGGATGTTAAAAAATTGAAGGCTTATTCACAGTGTTATTATACCTGAATATTAGCATATTCTCAGTGGTATGCTTGAGTTTTAAAAAATCTCAGAAATATACTTAGGCTGCTACTTGTAATATAATTCAAGTTCACCTCTAATGGTTGTTTTCGGTCAATTAACCACCACTAATCAGTCTTTAGTTAATGGTAACGTAGTATAATAATGGGACTGATTAGTGGTGGTTAATTGGCGGAAAACAATCATAAGAGCCGTTACTTGAATTATATTAGAAGCCTAAGTATAATTCTGGAATTTTTTTTAATTAAAACTCGGGTATACCACTGGGAATAATCTATAATTAAAACTTTACTAAGATACATAAATTGTTTAATGCTAAAATTTTACATCCTAAAATCCAAAATACATAAACTCCTACAATCCAAACAGCATTAAAAAAATGTCACACAAAAAAAATGCTTAGAAGGGAATAGAAATTTGTGAAGAAACTTAGATAAATTGGAGGTGATCTAGCGTAACTATGAGAATAGATATTGTTTTTCCTACCAAATTTACATATAAATTCATTGCCATTACCCTTATTTAAAACCGGTTGCCAAACTGGCCGTAAAAACTATAAAAGTCATGACTTGATAAAATTACTTATTTTGTGACATTATCAAGATGTCACTTTAGGGAACTTTTAATCTGTTGTATATTAATTTAGTGTACACCCAATTTATAAAAAAAAAAATCTAGAAAAAAATTGAGATATGTAAAATTAAGTAAAAATAAGATTTGACTACTGCAAATTAAGTTCTTTTTTTTGGTTAATATGTCTAGATCCCTTTAAATAAGTTTAGTTATGTAAAAATAAGTTGAAAACAATGGGTCTTGTTTTGTTTGAAATTTAGACATCAAGAAACTAAGTTTGAAATTGAATTGTTTTCTCTGTAAAAAATCATATTTTGTTGAAGAATCGTCTTCCATTCGGCATTTTTTTTCTATCCAAACAAACAAATTTTATTTATTTAATTCTTTTTATCAACACCTTTTGAGTTGCTTTAATAAAATATGATGGAGGAATAGAATTCCAAGATGGAAGAAATTATTAATACTACTATTTTATGTTCCTTCAAAAAAAGTAGGAGAAGATATAAAAAGTAAAAGAAGACAAAGAATAGCCAGCAATGACAAATTGACATCCACAACAACATATAGGTTTAGTTTAAAAGGCCAGATAACATTGAAATAAACCAATATCCCACATTCCCACCCACCCTTTGCACCCACCCCTTTTTAATTGTACTGTGTACCCACCATTATACTTTAAATATTATCCCAACAAAGAACTTCTAATATTCATACTAATCCAATACACATCATCCTAATCTTCCTTCATATATACTCCATTTTGTACAGCACTCAATAGATGACATTGCAATTGTCTTAGCTAGATTTCCTAAAACACCTACCCCCATATTATAGATTGATTATTTTTTTTTTTTGTCACTCTTTGTAGAAGATGCGGCAGAATTTGTTACAAGCACTCAATGTAAGGGTAGAAGGAGTGGGTGAAAGCTACTTGGTGTTAGCTCATGGGTTTGGGACTGACCAATCAGCATGGCAAAGAATCCTTCCTTACTTCACTCCTTACTACAAGGTCATCCTCTATGACTTAGCTTGTGCTGGGAGTGTAAACCCTGACTTTTTCGACTTCGATCGTTACACCACCCTCGATGCCTATGTAGATGACCTCCTCGACATCCTCGATGCCCTTGGTGTCACCCGGTGTGCTTATGTTGGCCATTCTGTTTCTGCTATGATCGGGATTCTTGCCTCCATTCGTCATCGTGATCTCTTCTCTAAACTCATCCTTATTGGTGCTTCTCCTAGGTATGTACTATATGTCTTCATTTTTTCTTAAATAAATGTTAAGTTGAACTGGACCTTACACAAACTGTCTGTCACTAGCTAGCACCTGATAACATTCTCCTTACATATATAGAGTGTAATTTAACATTCTCCTTATTGAGATAACGGGTTATCCTCATGTACTATGTCTTCATTTTTCTTATGTTTTAAAATCCTAAGTTGAATTGGGCCTTACATAGACTGTCTCTCACTGACTAGCACATGACAGAGACAAAGGGTTAGGGCGATGATTTTGGCACTCCTCCCCTCTCACATGAATAGTAAGGGGGAGGGGTGCCAAAATCTATTTCAAAAGAGTTATCCTCATGTACTATGTCTTCTTGTATGTATGATAATGTGTAATTGTAGTATGATCTTATCTGTTTTCAACTATCCTGATGAAAGATTCCTCAATTCTTGGCAGTTTGTTTGATGTGTTGTTTATGTTATGTGGTCTAAAGGGAACAGTGTTTTTTTTTTTTTTTTTTTAAATCTTCTTTTTAGTCTACTGTTAGTTGGATTGATAGCGTAGTTTGTACTTATTTTTGCACAACACAAACTTTTTGTTGGATTTATAAATATAGTAACTTTGATTGATTGCGTTGAATGAATCACGTGGACTATATGTTGACACGATGTTATCACCATCATCAAATGTATACTCCGTAGTATGTATGTACCCTACATACAGTAGTTTCTTAGTTGAATGGATAGAAATCTTGCGTACAGTATGAGAAGCTTTTGTTTTGGATAAGATCAGATATAAGTACCCTATCTGATCAAATAGGCAATATTTATTACATATAGTACATAAAAAGAAAAAAAAAATCTCTCTCTTTTTTTTTTTCTTTCCTTCTCAAAATATCTAATGCATTAACACAAATTTGGACCATTATTGATGTGAACAGTTATTGAACTAGAAAACAAAACTTGAAGTAATTTGTAATCTTAGTTCTTGGGTATTTAGTGCTATGTCGAAATTTAATTTGAAAGTGACAAAACAATTGCGCATTGAAATTTATAAATCAATTGTTTGTATCTGTGAATTGTTTTTAATGACTCAACAATATCTTTGGATCACTGGATGAGATATTGAATGAATATATTTCTTCCGTTTCTTTTTAGATGCAATACTTCACTCTTTACACTTGCTGATGTATGTTTTTTTTTTTAATCCAAGTGTAACTTTTAATGATGCATTTGTATTTGTATCTATTATAAAAATTGAGACGGGTCAAATGTGATTCAATATGCTATACCTTTCCTTGTGTATAGGTCATAAGGGATGGTTAAAGAATGATGAGTGAGTCGTGTGCAAAATCAAACTGTTGCAAGTAAAAAGAAAATAGAGAAAGTACAAGGTTTTCTTAAATGTGACATAGTACATTCTAACAAACGGATTGATATGTCTTTTTTTTTCTTAGTAAGATTAAAAATCTACTACCTCATTGGGTGATACACGGAATCAAACATTAGACATTTAGACCTTTAGGATTTGTGATTTGATGTGGAAGTGGGGTTGGAGCCATTGCTCTATGCCTCCTTCACTGTGTTTTTTTTTTTTGTTTGATTTTGTGTGTGTTAAATCATATGCTCTATGATTTTAAAATTTTGGTTTTGCCCGTAAAAATTGCAGGTTCTTGAATGATGATGATTACCACGGCGGATTTGAAGCAGGTGAAATCGAGACAGTTTTCTCAGCAATGAGGGCGAATTATGCAGCATGGGTAAACGGGTTTGCTCCGTTGGCCGTAGGGGCAGATGTACCAACGGCGGTGCAAGAATTCAGTCGAACTCTTTTCAATATGAGGCCTGATATATCCCTTTTCGTTTGTAGGACGGTTTTTAGCAGCGATTTTAGGGGTGTGCTAGGACTAGTAAAAGTTCCTTGTTATGTGATCCAAACAGCCAAAGACATGTCAGTTCCAGCTTCTGTGGCTGAATACATGAAAAACCATCTAGGAGGTAAGAGCACTGTCATAATGCTCAATACTGAAGGTCATTTGCCCCACCTTAGTGCTCCTGTCCCCTTGACACAGCACCTTAGAAGGGCACTCTTACAATGAGTCAATGAAATATGGTCATGTTTTAAACATGTACATTATCCCCCTTTTTACAAATTATAGTCCATTTTGTTTGGATTGGGTTGGCCCATAATTAAGTGACATGGGCCAACCCATAAACAACCCCCACCTAAACCATTTCCCTAAGACTCTTTGGGTTAGAAGGTAGAGGATTCTCATTATATGTGTGGATGATAAGGGTGTGTGGGAATCAATCGAAGGTAGCAATTTAAGCCTTGATTATGTTGCATTTTGTAGCAATTGATTTGCTCAATATTGGAAACAACAACAGTGGACATGTCGAATTGTATTACAAAATCTTTAATGAATTATATGGAAAAAATTAACTTGTGCTATTTTGTGGGAATAACAACAATATAGGGAAAAAGCTACACACATATTTTGTGTATGCAGACACAAAGTGTATATGCTATTTTCTACTTCGTATTAGTTAGTGTGTGAGCCACAACACAAAGGGGTGTTTGGTTTTTGACTTTTTAACCGGCTTTTAGGTTTGTTTGTCAATTTGATCAAATAGTCAAAAATTATGTTTGAATGTTGGTTAAATTATGTTTCAAAACTAGCCTTTTCATATTGATTTTTGGCTTTTTATTTATCAACTTACAAATCTACTACTCCCTCTGTAACATATTAATGGCAACGATTTGACATTTTTCCTCTCTATTTTATGTCAAATCGTTGCCATTAATATGTTACGGAGGGAGTAATTGATTATACAGCATCAGCCATTCAACCAATGTTTTTAATGATCATTTTTCATTGTGACGTTAACGTCTAAAGCCAATTTTTCTTTCAAAATGAAATAAACATCACAAAAAAATTGTGATCATCTCCTCAGATAGAAAAAAAAGGGAAAAAATGTGGAAGCCTAAGATATGTTGCCAAAAAAAGGGTTTTTCTATGTAGTACTCTTGTAGTATAGGGTTTTCTATGTTGTACACCTTCAAATTGAGACTTCTATATGGGACCCCCGAAGAACAGTAATGTTGTACACAATACCCTTGTTGCAGCGTTAAGTGTATAAGGAGGGTTTTTGTAGTGTACGAGGAAGAAAATGCAAAAAAGGCGATAAACCTTAAAGAATAGGAGAGAAATTTCCAACTAAAAAACTTCATCGTATACTTAACGTCTCCACTTAACACTACATTAATGGCAAGGGTATTGTGCGCCGCGTTACTATTCCTCGGGGGTACCATGTAGAAGTCCCAACTTGAAGGGATATAGTGTAGAAAGCCCTATACCACAGGGGCACTACATAGAAAAAAAAAAAAATGAGGATGTGGAATGTGGGTATAGCTTAGTGGAGTTTGCCCTGTCTTAGCGTCTCCTAGCCTCTTGGCGGGAGTTTGATTGTCACCGACAACATTACATTACGTTAAGACATTTCCAATATCCTTCCCGACCTTTTGGACTAATAGCCCTGTATCAATCAATGAACAGATGAGATTATTTACCCCATCAAAAAAAATATATATATGTTGCATTTGTTTGTTTTTTCAATTTTTTTTTCTTTATAATTTGTATAATTGTATGTTAATGAAATAATTAGGGGGGGTATGAATGTATGATATCTACTTCAAAAGGCACATGTAGAATAAATCTATTTGCGCATGCTATACTTATTTGCCGTGGGGACCCATACACGAAATTGTGATTAAGATTTTACTCCAATATTAAAATAAAAGGTCTGTTTACTTGGGTGTAAAACCTTTTCAATGTAAAATGAGTTTTCATGAAAAACATTTTACATTGAAAAACTCATTTTCATAGAAATTTTTCAATGTTTAATTGCACGGAAAATACGTTTTACTCCCAAATTTAGGGGAAAATGTTTGCACTACGGTGTAAAATGAGTTTTCACTACAAATTTTATATTTTATTTTTTCACCCAAAGTAAACAATGTAAAATGGGAAAATTATTTTCAAGGAAAACATTTTACGCTCTAGTAAACGGAGCCAAAGTGTTCCATTTTCTTTTTCATATCTTCTAAAAATACACATTTTATTTTATTTTCAAGTAAATTTCGAGGCCAAACAAACGAGAATACAGGAGACTATATTCTTAGTTGCTTATTTAAAATTAAAAAAAAAGTAAAAATTACAATATAAATAGTATCAAAGTTAAAATTGAAGAGTTTTTAGGAGTGGAGGGGTATTATGGCACTAGTAGATGCCGACAGATGGCACATAAATTGTGGGCTATCCTACTACTTGTAATTTGGAATTTTCTTAAAGTCATTGGATGATTTTCATATTGTAATCTACTGATATCTTTTAGTTTTGACTAATGACAATGACAAGGGGTGACATGTGAGATATGAGTCTTTACATATTGGTTAAGGCATAAGGCTCGTTTACATTAGCTGAATAGAACTGAATTGAATAGAAATTAAGTGAACTGAACTGAACTGAATTGAATTGAACTGAACTGAACTGAATATAATCTGAAGTAAACAAGCCCCTATTCTTAAAGACTGATCTGATCTGATTAGGTGGGATATTATTTTGTGAGAGTATAATATTAAAACAAAGCTGAACTGATCTGATCTGATTAGTGTAGCTTTTAAGTCTAAAAGAACAAGGCCTAAGTCTTATGAACTTTAAATACGGAGTATGATGTTTAGGCTCACCACTTGCATTTATGATGAGTCTTTGCATATTGGTTATCAGAGTCAATGTGAATCAGAGGTAATGCGTTTGAATCTCTTCCATCCCTCTTTCATTAAGTGTAATTAATTAGCGTCGGTATGGTGATTCTTTTCTTCATTCACATTTCAAGCCTAAAGGGTTTTTGGGAAGTGATAGACACACAAAGTATGTGACAGAATCTTTGGCCTTAACTATTAACTTAAGCTTTTGGTTGATATAACTCGTTGACACTTATCTTTTCCCTTTCAGCTGTGTGCCGGACATATTAGCTAAGTCGGGTCGGGCCCAATTCATGATTATTATTATCCATACTATTTATCAATGACTCTACTATGCACCCGGGTGCATGTAGATGTAGATGCTCTAAAAGATATTTTAAAATAAAATAAATACAACAACTATAAAATGAGCAAAATTATCTTTGGTTAACCTTACCACCAATTTTATATAAGTAATTCTTATTTTCTATACTATTATAGAAAAAAAAAAAAAAAAAACAGGTGATTTACACATGACATGCATTCGTGATATGGTATCTTATCACTTTCCAATTTTCCTCTTTTTTCTTTTCATAGTCTTTTCCTTTCTTTATTTCTAAGTAGTCTTCTATCCACGCTTTGCGTGCAATGGTATTTTAAATACATCTATTAATTTGTCTAAACAAACAAAAAATAAAGGTTATTTGTTCAAAAAATTGTAAAATCTGTCAAATTCCCGCTCAGTCATATAATCAAAAACAAAATTTTCCCTTTTTATTCGGTCATCCCACAACAATGAACAAAAGAAAAGGTTTATTTATCATATTCTATTGGCTATCAAATTACTACGATAATCAAAATGTAAAATTTTTATTTGATGAACTATATCAATATGGATATCTATTTATAGAGGATTTAAAAATATGATTTTTGGTATTTTTGTTTTATTTTTAAAAATTTTATATTTTGACAATTTTCATTTTAAAAAGCTCAAAAGTTGTAATAACTTTCCTGAATAATTAGGAGTGAGATTTTATAAAGTTTTGATGGGTAATATGGTCTTTTCGAGGAAGACACCATGGCTCCTCTTAACTTATATAATAAAGATTATTTACTGGGGATTTAATTGGTTTTTAGTTGGCCTATTGTGCACGTAAAGCAAGAAATTTGGAGAATCAGTTGATGTGTTACTTTTGCAAATTTTGGGTAAATATCACCCTTTTTTTAAGGCTCTGCTGCTTTGGATTAGATTCTACAACCAAGCAACTTAGGGCTCGTTCACTTTAATTGAATGTAATTGAACTGAGCTGAACTGAACTAAATTAAACTGATAAACTAAGCTGAACTGAACTAAACTTAACTAAACTGAATTTAAGTTGAAGTAAACAAGCCCTTAATGTTGATTTTTGGACCATCATAAACTTGTTAAAATAAAAAAGAAAAGGCTGTCATTTGACTCATTTCTCATGTAACTTGAGAAAAATGTAGCACCCCAATTTAAGGGAAATGTTTATATTTACCACCTTGAAGTTAGATTTTGATTAATATATTAGAAGAAAAAAAGACATAGTAAATTTAAACAAGATTTTGTAACGTAGCACGACTTGTTTTTTCTTGCGATGCATTTTTTCTAAGGAAAAGTAAATATATGAAGGCTAGCTAAGCCTTCTCCTAAGATTAAAGTATTAAATATCTTGCTAAGAATAATAGAGTAACTTTGCATCTGTTGAGCCCACACACTAGTATGATATTGTCCGCTTTATGCCGGCCAAGTCCTCACAAATTTATTTTTGGTCACAATCCAAAAGACCTCATACTAGTGTGGTGAACTAACCATAATAAGGAACTCTTCAACTCCTATTTCTTTTATGTGTGACTTGGATTGTTTATCCTCAACAATCCTCCCCTCAAACCAAGGACCACATACTCATGGCCTCCCCTCGAACGACAACCCCGATCTGGCCAAACTCACCCCCGTTACTAGGGTGACAACCATCTTGCACCGCCGAACACCACGGAACTCCGTCATGACTAGAGGACTTTCGATACAAGGACCACCAGATCACCAAATCGTGATGGCAAACAGGGGACTCCCACACCACGACAACCAACCCTCGAACGACAACCCCAATATGGCCAAACTCACCCCCGTTACTAGGGTGACAACCATCTTGCACCGCTGAGCACTACGGAACTCCGCCATGACTAGAGGACTTTCGATACAAGGACCACCAGATCACCAAATCGTGAGGGCAAACAGGGGACTCCCACACCACGGCAGCCAACCCTACCCGGGACCAAACCACGTCGCTTGGCTCCCGGCTCTGATACCACTTGCTGGGCCGCCGTCAAACTTTCACACACACACACACACTAGTATGATATTGTCCGCTTTGGGCCGGCCATGCCCTCAAGGATTTGTTTTTGGGCACAAACCAAAAGCCTCATACTAGTGTGATGAACTAACCATGATATAGAACTCTTCAACTTCTATTTCTTCCATGTGGGACTTGGATTGTTTATCCTCAACATCATCAATAAAAGGATCAATGTCATGTTGTGTCGAAATATTATGCCTAAAAGGAAGCTGAGTAATTAAAAAGTGTGGTTGGCTTCACAATACTAAGAAATATAGAAAAAGAGATATATAGGTGTTGAAAAGTATTAGGGCTAGTTTACATTAGATGAATAGAAATGAACTGAACTGAACTTAATTGTAACGACCCGTATTTTAGCAGCGTTGTTTTCGGGGAAAACAACAATACAGATCATTAACATCTATAAACCTTTAATATCAGATTCATCAATTACAGCGGAAACTCTAAACTTAGTTCATATTATTCATTAAAACCATTAAATAATCCAAAATAAATACGTTTCTAAAGTCCAACAATGCTACAAAATAAGGAAAAGTCCACTAAAAATAATACAAAAGATAGGGGTGAACATTAGAATAGAAATAAACTGTTAAACTAGCTCGCACACAATCCCGGCCCTTGCGTAACTCAATCAATAATCACCTATACCTGAAAAGGGTTTTGGGGTCCACAGTCAGTGGTGAGTAATTAGATTGTTTTACTTAATCAGTAGAACACAATTAGAAACATAATTATCAGAACATGTCAACCAAACAGTCAAACAAATCATTAGGAAAAGCATTCATAGACAATAACGTTCAAGTACGCAGCGGAAAACAATCATAACGACGTAGTAACCGAGACCTTCCTAATTAACTTATTCAGTTCTAGACTTCTTGACACCACTATTGACCTTTCAATTCTATTCAGTTTAGGTGCTAATCCGTGACCAGTCATATGTTCATAGGGGAAACCTTAATTCTTCCCCAACTTTCCTTGCTCATGCCGGGTCAACCACGAAGATCTACTCCCCAAACACTGGGATCCAGAACTGTCCCAAATCCGAAGATAGGACAGTGGCTTCGACTATACCTATGTTCATGGCACTTGAGCCACTAGATAGGCGGTCACTTCATAGTTAATCATCTTTTCATATTGCAATTCTGTTCTGTTCTCATTTCCAGTTCACAATTCAATTCCTTATTGACACAACTTATCCTCGATTCAATTCTAGTTCATCTTAACTTGACCCAAAACTCTAACTTAATACTTGACCACACGACAATCTCCCTTAGTAAACAATAATCAAATCAATTCCTCGAATCATCACATAAACAATTTAATAAATCAATTCAATAATCAATTAAACATATAAACTAACAATCATCAACAAATATTACTAAAAACATGATAAAAATCCTCTTTTTTGTTACTTAATACCACTCGCCATTCATACCTGTCAAAACATCTTGGAATAATATTAGAAGCACTCGACAAGGTTAATCATCAATAAACAATTCAAAATTCATCCAGCATGATTCTAAGCAATTCTAAGTAATTCTAAACAATTCTATACATGATTAAACCTATTCTAAACATGATCAAACCTATTCTAAAAACTATATAACTAATCTATCCTATTGATTAAATAAAGCAATCTAATTACCTAATAATCTAATATTGATGGTGAATGGTTCGATCTTCAAAGGCTAAAGGTTGAACTTTCTTTGATGAAGGTGTTTGAATTGATGAAGTGAAGGAAGTATTTGTGTAGGGAAAAGGAAAAGTTTTTATTTGTAGTTTAGTTTTTAGAGATTAAGAATTATAAAAGTGGTTCCTTTTTTTGTGGTGTGTTGGCCGTGTAGAAATACTAGGCAAGGGAGTAAAACAAACTCCTAAAATCTAGTAGAGAAAGTAGGAGGATAAAAATTAAATTTTTGGAATCTGGTCAAACATAGATATGATTTATTATTTTAGCTTGAAAAGGAATTAAATAATTTGAAGGAGAATGTAAAGGGGCCGTGGGGTATCATAAGGAGGATGGGTGTTATTGACTTCCTAAAATCTAGTAGTCAAAGTAGGAGAAGTTGGGATAAAAATAGGATTTTTAGGAAAAGGTCAAAATAGATATAAGTTAGTAATATTAGTGAAAATAAGTTAGATAAATCAATTAAAGGGAAAAAGAAACAAGGGGCCCGTGAGGTGTAGAGAAAGGGGAAAGAAATTGGGCTTGGGTCTTAGTATGACAATGGGAAAAGGTTTGGGCCAGGATAAAATAATTAGATTGCTACAACTAATTTAATAATTAATTAAATAATAATCAATTAAATAATTAATTAATTAAGAAAAATTTAAAATATCCCGAAATTTCGGGGTATTACATTAATAGAGATGAACTGAACTGAACTGAATAGAAGTATATTAATTGAACTAAATAGTGATGAACTGAACTGAATATAATCTGAAGTAAATAAGCCCTTAGTATATATCTATAAGCAGGCATAATTTTCATGGAAAAAAAAAAGACAAGTAGACACAATAAAAAAAGACGTTACAAAATACAAATAATTTAACTATTCAATTTAAGACATGTATTTATAGCCATTGATTTTTCACGCTACATTCATGATAAACACATGACATATCGCCTATTGGACAACGGGTCTAATATCATGTACATATCATATCCTATGTTCTTAATATTATATCCTATGCTACTAATATTTTATCCGCATGCATAAGCTAACATTAGTGGTATATTTATTTTTTAAATAAATTATCATTGGTATTTTAAGTATAGTAATCACGTAAATTCAAAACTATATTTGTTGATGTCAATATCATATCAGAAGTTTCTAATGTTATATCACCCATAGTACAACCTATTCAATATGTGATATGTATATAAATTTTCTCCTAGATCCATATCAGTCAGTTCTCGAATATATTCTACATTTGTAATTATTGTAACATGTAAGGATCACATACATGTAGAGAAGAGATAATTGAAAATTGATACAGTGATCCACAAATATATTTACCAACCACTAATACACATTAATACATAATGAGCTTTAGCTTGAACAAAAAAAAAAAAAAAATACACACACACTATTGAAAACCAAGTAAAAGGACTACATTAGATGTTTAAAGGGGTACATTATATATTGAAGGGGTACACATGATTTTTAGATCAAAATTATCATTATTTTACAAAGATATTATGCATACTCACTTTTGGGCCGCTGATTTCCGCATGTCAACTTTTGATATACGCACTCCACTATTTTTTTTACCAATCTTTACTTCCTTTGATTTGATTGACACGTGTGAAACCAAGCCCCAATTAGTTTAGTTTTTGTATGTTGTGTATTCAGCCACTCACCTAAATGCATGAGTGTTGTTGTTACTCCGTAATTTTTTTTTTTGGGATACTACTACTCCCTCCGTCCCTTATTGTTGCCCCAAATTGATTTTTGACACTGTTTATTTGGTAATTTTGACTCTCTATAATGTTATACATATAAGGAAAAATATAGTCAAATGAGATCTCATTTGATTCAGCTCAATGTGTACTTTTTTAATATGCAATTTATATAGTTTTTTTATTACATGTAACTAAAAATATTTTCGTTTAAAGTTGTGTCTCGGGAGTTGAGAAAAAGTGGATGGGGCAAACAAAAAGGGACAGAGGGAGTAGTTCTTAACCCGTGTCATGCTGGGTATATTTAATTAAAAACTTAGAATTAACGAGAGGCCAAAACGTGTAATTTCCAATTATTATTTTAGTAGTAAGTAGATATATAATTATGAAATTTTTTTACAACCTTTATTACTCTCCCTCTGTAGCACTACAAAAAATTGGCTCATTAACGATGGGTACAAATTAATGATGGACGTAAATATAGAAAAAGGTGATGTGCAGATATCAAAAAGAGGGTGCGGATATCAAACATATGTACCAGTTGTTAATGAGCCAATTTTTTGTAGTGTTTACAGAGGGAGAGTAACAAAGGTTTTAAAAAATCATAATTATATAATCTACTTACTACTAAAATAATAATCGAAAATTACACGTTTCGGCCTCTCATTAATTCTAAGTTTTTAAATATACCAAGCATGGCAAGGTTTATCCGGCATCCCTCCAAGAAAATAACCGGCTTGAAATACACAACCCGAGATCGATTTCGACCTAAAATGATAAAAAAAATATGACGATTAAACAATAATAATGAAAATATCATTTTATTTGTATTTTTTTTAAAAAAGTAATAATTTAGTGATATCTTCAAATTTAATCCCTCCAAGAAAATCACCAAAAACATTTATTATAACTAGACTTGTCAATGTTTATCCGGCATCCAAAATCCGGCTTGAAATACTCAACTCGGGATCGATTTCGACCTAAAATGATAAAAAAAATTATATATATATATATATGTAAAACAAATCTATCATAACTATCATCACACATACACACAAAAACATTTTATCAAAATAATAACTACACGTTAAACATGATTAACGTTTAACTACTACTCACACATAATTTTGTTTAAACTAATTAACACTTTAAAAAAAAAACCCATTAAATATGATAAAACTATTAGAGCTATATTTTTCTCCCAAAACATAATCATCCCTCAAAACTAAAATAAAATAAAATCAATAACAACGAAAACAACTCATTTTAATAAGAAAAAGGAAAAATTGTCAAGAATAAGCCAACCTTTTGAAAATCTAGAAATAAGCTAATCTTGTTATCATTTAAGCCAAAAATAGGTTAAACGAATATTTAATCTATTAGTTATCTGTTGTTTCAAGTTACTGTTATCATTTAAAGCAAAAAATATGTTGAATGATTGTAAAATAGTGATAAAAAAAAATAGAAAATAACATGTTAAATAATCATTTGACTTATTTTGGCTTAAATGATAACAAAGTTAGCTTATTTCTGGATTTTCAAAAGGTTGGCTTATTTGTGGAAGATCGCCCAAAGGTTGACTTATTCTTGACAATTTTTCCTATGTTAATCTCTAATAATAGCTATACACTTTTTTTAAAAAATAAATTTACTGTGTTAATAGAATAAAATTCATATAATTTACAAAATAAAAAAAAAATGATAATTCAACTTTCTTGACCGTATAAAAAAAATCATTAAAAATATCTACATTATTTGTGAGGCCTCCAAACCCGCATTGGAAATATTATTTGATTGATCATGACTATGTTTTTCGTTACGTATATAAAATTAAACAAAGTCAAAATTTACATGTAAATTGTACCCAAAGTCAAAATGGGGCAACTAAATAGAGGGAGTACAAAATTGTGAGCATTTTAGCCGTATATATTAAGAAAATAATTGTTAAAAGTATGACGATAAAACACTAAACAAATGAAATTTCATATTTGATAATCAATGTAAGACTAAATATATTTAAATGTACCTGGTGCATTACCCTAAATATATTTGATAATCAATGTAAGACTAAATATATTTAAATGTACCTGGTGCATTACCCTAAAAAAAATTAACAACACCCATAATTTAATTGGGGCTTGGATTCATACGTGTGAATAAGTAAAGATTTGTAAAAGAAAAAAGGTAGGGTGCGTATATCAAAAGTTGACTTGCGGAAATCAGCGGCCTCACTTTTGGTATCTAATGTAGAGATTTTTACTGACGTGACCGTTATCAAATGGAACATACATTTGTTAACTTCCTAATAAAATTAGGATATTACTATTTACCGTCCGTATTTTGCTAATAACGTCTACGTTTAAATACAATAAAAAAATACAGTAAAGATTTTTTTTTTTTTTTGAAGAAACAATGATTTTTTTTTTTGAGAGAAATGACTCGTTTACATTAGCTAAACTGAACTGAATAGAAGTGTATTAATTGAAGTTAATAGAGATGAACTGAACTGAATATAATTTGAAGTAAACAAGCCCAAAGTAACAATGAAACTTAAAAAGAAAATAATTATTAGGAAGGAAAAGAAAATTTAACAAAGAATCAAGTAGGCCAGTCGTAAAGACCCAACAAAAATTGGCATCATATTCTTGGCTATGCAGGCGGTGATCCAACCAGCCTCTTCAAAGCCCAGTACAACTCAATGGAGTTGGTACTATTATACTGTATCTGTTTTTTATTAGATACTATTTGCAACGATTAAATATTTTTATCTTCTACTTTATATTACATCGTTGCAACTAATAAAAAATAGAGTTAGAATAAATATTTGTTACTTAAAAAATATGTACAATAAACAATTTTGCATGTTTTTTAAGGTGTAAATGGACAAATTATTTTTTTCATCTGTTTCCTATTACTTGCGAAACGTCTCATTGACACGCACTTTAAGAAAGAGATTTGAGAATCTAAATGAGTAAATTAAATAAAATATAGTACGTAAAATGGGTGTTAAATATATCACTAAATTTGCTTGTTTATATTCTCAAATCTCTTCGATAAAATATGCGCTAAATGGGTTTGTTACAACTTACAAGTAAAATGGAGCACAGGAGTAAAAAAATAAGAAGCTAACATTAGTACCCTATAATATCCCTCTTACTTACACTTAAATTATGTAAATTAATTTTTTTGTATCCTTAGATCTCTCTCTTAAAACGTGCAAAATGATTTGATACAACTAAAAAATTGAGAAATATAATTATTTGATTAATTGAAATTATAGCCTTGTTTCAAAAAAATTCTCAATTGCCAGTTTGCCACACACAAACCATTACTTTAATTTTAGCACCTTTAGGATTAATCAAGTGTATATAGTGATTAATTAATTTAATAATCAATCAAACTTTCAGTTGTCAACCTTACATGTTTTTAAATCAATGTTTATGCCAAAAATGATCAAGGTGAAAACCTTTGATTGGGACAACAATTGCTAGACTAAAATGTGGAAATAAATTGCACAATTTAAAGGGAGAAGATAAAGGGAGAAAAAACACAAGAAAATAGTTATACATAAAACTTTTAAATAAGGTGACAAACTGCGGATAGCTATGACACCACCAAATTTTCAACTAAGAGCATTTATATCAATGACCTAATTAAATGGGTTGGTGAAGGTTGTTGGAGGAATTTAAAATTTAGGTCCATGATGATGATTGAGTAGCTGGCAATCCCTGACGCGACACAATAACACGACTTGAACCCGACACGAATTTACTAAGAGAAACCGAAACCGACACGACACGAAATGGCACGAAATTGACCCGTTTCGACACAAGTGTCTTAGAAAGTACCTAAGTAAGTATTTTACATTTGTGTAACTTTTAACATAATTAATGGACGACCCGAAACTGACACGAAAGTTGACACGAACACGACCCGTTAACCCGTTTCGCGAGCTCTAGAGTTGAGGGTTGGAGGGAGAATTGCAGCTCCTTGGTCCGTGTGCTCAAAAGCTGGACAAAATCAAAATTAAAACTTGTCATTTTGGTTGAACATCAGCCAAAAAAACTACCTTGCAATTGACACACTAAATCTTATATTTATAATTATCTTCTCCTTTTGTTATATATTTGCCTTACTAATTTTAATTTTTCCTTTAAATAATTACTTTTTTGGTTTAATATATTTATTTTCCTTTATATATATATAGGGAAATTATATTTATTTTAGGAAAAATTGCCAAGAATAAGCCAACCTTTTAAAAATCCAGAAATAAGCTAACCTTGTTATTATTTAAGCCAATAATAGGTTAAACGATTATTTAATCTATTAGTTATTTGTTGTTTCAAGTTACTATTATCACTTAAAGCAAAAAATAGGTTAAATGATGGTAAAATAGTGATAAAAAAAAATAGAAAATAACATGTTAAATAATCATTTGACTTATTTTTGGCTTAAATGATAACAAGGTTAGCTTATTTCTGGATTTTCAAAAGGTTGGCTTATTTGTGGAAGATCGCCCAAAGGTTGACTTATTCTTGGCAATTTTTCCTTTATTTTATCATTTGTAGGGGTTAGTAAAGCTATCGAAATTATCATATCTAAAATACATCACTCAAATTTAAAGTTCTTTCAATTAGATTTTAATTTATTTTGTTAGAGTAAGATTTTTTTTAAGGGGTATTAGAGTTAAATTGTTAAGACAAAAATAACAAATAAAGTGATACGATATCAAATGGTTAAGTGAGCTCCAATCAACGGTCAACGAATATATTTCACCTCTTCTATTATTTGGCTATGTTTAACTTTATTTTAGCTTTATTTTCAATCGTTTTTTGCTTGTAATAATTAGTTAAATGCTCTTTACTTCTTTAGGAGCTTGGGTAATAGTTTGTATGCTTGAGGGTGCTTAGCACTCATAGGGGCTTACGACCTTAAGCGTTGGACTAGAACTTGCGAAGATGGGGGCTGCTGTGACACCACCAGCCACAGGCGACCACCACACAACGGAAGTCATGATTGGCCCAGGCACGACAGACCATAGGTGCGGGCGACTGTGCTAAGTTGATTGTTGCTATTTTGTTGCGGACATAGGGCTTAGCTTGGGCGCTACACGAAACTTGAATCTCTATCTGCGAAAATTCATTAGACTTATATTACAAGATTTTATAGCGAGCCATTGGCAAGGAATTGATGCACAGAATCTGCTCTTGCTTTTAGGGATAGATATGTCCCTATGAGCGACTACGCCGATCTTTATGTGTTTTGGCCACGCCCCTTTCTGTTTTCACTTCTCTTGTATTTAGTTATGTTTAGATCTTAGCCCTTAATTGCATTAGGATTAATGACTTAGATTAAAACCCTTATTAGGCTATACTTATCTCTCTATAAATAGCATCACTTTGCCTCTTTGTAACTAATCTAATCTTTGTTGAATTTTATAAATAAAAAAAAATAAAAAAAAACTATCTTTGTTGAATGAAAATCTGAGTTTATCTCTTGCAGAACCCTTAGTGAGCTTGGAAATTCTTGGTGAATTCCAAATCTTGCAAACTTTGTGATTGTAAATCATAAAAACCTTATTTACAGTGTGTTTTGAGTAGATTATGTTTAGCTCTTTATTATTAGTCCTTAGTGAGCAAATTTTTAAATTCATATCCTCATTTTATGATTATTTTCATGGTGTTTAAGTTTGGTAAATGTTGATAAACAGAAATTTCTAAGTTTTGCTTGTTTCTGCCATCTTGTATCGTAGGTAGTATCATAAAGACTCTACACGAATAAATAAGATATTTACCTTTTAGCAGTAATATTTTTGTTAATAATTTTTAATAATTAGCATATGATGTATGTACCTAAATGTCCTAATCTTCTTTTACTTAATTTAAAGCCAAAGGAATATTCCTAACAAAATTAAGAAATAATTTTTCTATTGCATGATTATGATGGAAGTCATAAACTTTCATCAATGAGACGCACTGTCTGGCACACCCCACGCGTTGTTTTTCATTAATTTTTACATTTGTTTTGATGGGGGAAAAATGGGGACTCATCAAAAATCATTTCATAATTCCAATTATAAGAGAAAAAGAATTAAAAAAAAAAGGGAGAATCAAACATCTCTCACAATTTCTTTGCTCATTTTGCTCTTTACAAACCTGGAAACAAACTATTTACAATAAATTTTTTCTTTTTTTTTTGGCACTGAACTCTTCTATAGATTTTTTTTCTTCTTCCCTTCACCTCTCTTTCACCAAGGAGATATGATATTGATATTTCCACCATACAAAACTAATACTCCCCGGCCTCATCTATATACACACATCAAACACATTTTTCTTGATTCCTTTTCCACTCGTCTCAGACTCTCAGCCCAGCCTCAAAATAGAAACAAACTCGATAAACTAAATTCACCGCCCTCCTCTCACCAAAAAAAAAAAATCCTCGGTAAAGAAGAGAAATTAGCCAAGAAAACACATTACGACTCTTAAAAGACGACATATATAGACACATACAAACATACACGCGAGCTTTCTAGTGAAATACATGAAATGAAAGAGAAAATATGGAAGACGGTGTGACGAGCTGGGGGCATGTGGTAAGTGGGTAATAGGAAAATGAAAGTGGCACAATCAAGTTTCTCTAGCAGCGGTGTTGCCGGATCTTGGTTGCCGTAGAAGCTCAATCAATGTCTCCGCCTGTCCCACAAACAACAGCAACAGCAAAAACATCAATATTAAATTACTATGATTCTATAGAATTGTCGTAACTAACACCCAACATATGGGTTGGCCCCCCAAAACACAGCAAGATAGATATTTCATATACCAGCAAGTCTCTTGTCATACAATCTGACATGATAATTTTTTGTTAAAAATTCAAACTTTTTATCATAATGCTATAAGTTTTTATACTAGTTATGTTAAAATTTAAAATTTTAATTCTTTCTCTCCATATTAATCACAACGTTGACATTTTCACACTTATCAATGCATTATTTATAATCGTAACGTACGTAGGATCCTAAAAAAAAAAAAATATAAAAGCATATTCGCATATAATCAATAATGTATGTTGCGTAGATGAAAGGTTCACTTCACATTGGCCTGGCCGCCTCAATGGCCAATTATTTTTATTTTTTTTTGAGATTCTTCACAACAGCACACGCTTGTTGTTTCAGTATATTTATGCTAACTCACAATAGACAATACTACTTCCTAATAATCTCCGACATCTTACATTATTAAAGCTGTTACATGTTTAGATTTCATTGCTGTAGATTCCCATTATTATCCTACACATTATTTATTCATCTTTGTCTTTTTTCTTTGTGGATGGTTAATTATGTAGATATAAGGCTCGTTTACATTAGCTAAATAGAGATGAACTGAACTGAACTGAATAGAAGTGTATTAATTGAACTAAGGGCTTGTTTACTTCAGATTATATTCAGTTCAATTCAGTTCTATTCAGTTAATGTAAACGAGCCCTAAATAGAGATGAGATGAACTGAACTGAATATAATCTGAAGTAAACAAAACCATAGTACTCAGACATAGATAAATATTTCACAGCTCTGTCTCCTATCAAAGAGTATCACAATGTGATGAAATACAATTGTTTAATGTAATTTTCTCCATAAAACTATACTCCCGTCACTTTTTATATAATAAACTAGCCTTGTGTTTTTGCGTGCGACGATATTTTTAATGTATCTTAAAAAATCAAAGGTTTTTGTTTGAGAAATTGAATTTTTTTAAAATTCAAACTCATTCACATAATCGTAAAAAACATTCCCCTTTCATCCAGCCATTCCACAACAATAAAATGGTAAAAATTATATTAAAATGGGTATCTATTTATAGGGAATTCAAAAATATGAATTTTGCTTATTTTATTTTTCCGAATTGTATATTTTGTAATATTTTAATTTAAAAAAATTCAAAAATTGTAATAACTTTTCTTAATAAATAAGAGTAATGTTATTTGATTTTTAATTAATTTTTAAAGGGCATTATAGACTTTTCGAAGGGGACACCATGGCTCCCCCCTTGGCTTATATAATAGAGATATAGTTTCACATGTTAAAAGTTACAGTTTTTTAAGAAAAAAAATCTCGTATTAAGATCTCATCCTTCCTTATTCTAAGATTATGACACCTAATTTAAAATTTAAATAAAAGTTCAAAAATTCCTACTATTTTTCCCCTTGGTACATCGAAAGCCATTGATTTAAGAGAAGATCTTGACCACCCCCCCCTCTCACACACACACCCAAAACCGCCTTACAAAAAAAAGAGACCCTAACAAGCTCAGTTCACCTTCCGATGGGTTCAGAATTTAAATAAATTCAAAATAACAGAGCCTAACAAGCTTCTTATTATAAAAAATATATATATAATAAGAGAGAGGGGTGGTATGAAGTGGTACATTCACCTCTGATCCTAAAGGTTAGAAAGTTTAAATTCTCAATAAGAGAATGGTAGATAATTTAAAGAAGAGTAGGAGAATCATTTCTCAATAAGAGAATGGTAGATATTATTATGAGATTAGCATATACCAAGCATCTTTATTAGACTTTCTATTGTCACTAATCACATGAGCATTACAAATTGGACACTTCTATGTTTTGTTAAGGTAATGAGATGAGCAAGAACCTTTTCCTAAAGAATGGTAGGAGTACATTTCACGGCATACCCTTTTTTTTTCTTTTTTACTTTTTACTTTTTACTTCTTTACTTGCAAAAAAGGGGTAAAAGACATGAATTCACAATAGCTAGGTAGTTTGCCCACAATATTTTAGTACCTCTATTGTAAATTCTAAGCAACAATAAAGAAAACGCTGTCAAGTGAATGTGAAATCTAATTCAATGTTGCTTCATTCAACTCATCAAAATGCTTCAAGCTTGAATACTACACTTTGAATCCAAAACTATTCAATTTTTTTCTAATAGAAATTCATTTTGACTTTAGTTGTCAAGTAGAGATAACATACTCCCTCCGTATTACTCTTTATTTTAGTTGTCAAGATTACTTTACAAAGATTTAAAATTACAATTTTAACCATTAATATCTTGATTTGAATATTGAAATAAAGAGTCAATATTTGTATACCTAAAGAACGTCAAGCATCTTAGCTAGTTAGCTTACATACAAGATTATCAAGGTAATAACTTAAATACTTAATGAATAATGACACAATCAAATTGGTAATTAAATTAATATGAAGTATGATAAATTGAAAACTTTATATCTTCACACTTTTATACCAGACTTTAATCAGAGAAGAGCTCAACTCTATGTTAGGTAAAACTAGCTCTAAAGGTAACTATTAGCTGTTAGGAAAGTTGTTTGCGATCGAGGGTGTGTTCTCTTCAACTTATATTAGATCACATCAGATCAGATCTCATAATATAAGTTCAAATTTTTATACATTTTCATATATTATCTTACCAGATCAGATTAGAAAAAAAATAAGACGAAAAGAACACATCCTGAATTGATTATTACAAGTAATTGATTTTCTATCTAAGAATGCCGGCTACTCTAATAATCTTAATTACTGTGAAACATTGCTTCACAAGTCACAAGCTACTCTCTGTATTTTACTTTGTTATGTTTCAACTTTCAAATCTTTTTGTGAGACTACAATGATAAAATAAAATTTAATATTCATTTCCATAATGCTACTAGTTTATCTCTAAATCACATAATTTTCTTCATTAATTTTCAATACCATCATTTCAAATGGTAATTAATAGTAATGAAGACTTTCAAGAAAATACAAGTTTAGAAATAAGACTATGTTTTTAATCTTTTTATGGTAATGACAATGTTAAGTTGTTTCTCTCATTAAATTACATTTAAAACGTCAGCTCTCCAACAAAGAAGCCGGTTTCTTACCCTTCCCTTTTCGAAATGGTTAATTCTTAGGAAAAATTGTAAAAAAAAAAGTCAACCTTTATCCGGTCTTCTCAAATTAAGTCAACCTTTAGTTTAACTCAAAATAAATCAACCTATCACACATATCCGCTCAAATTAAGTTTTTTCACTAATTTATTGGTGGAGAAAGTTAAACATTTCAACGCAAAATTAAAGCTGTGCATTGACATGTTGTTGTTTATATGGTTTTCCATTGAAAATGTTAATTTAATCAACAAATAATTAGTGAAAAAACTTAATTTGAGAAAACATGTATATTAGGTTGACTTATTTTGAGTTAATCAAAAGGTTGACTTAATTTGAGAAGATTGGCTAAAGGTTGACTTATTTTTAACAATTTTTCTTACCAATTATCAAATGTGATGTTTAGACTGTATTTGTTATTTTCCTTACAAAAGAATTAAGGGAATATTTCGTTTGACGATTTAATATTTTTTGTAGTTATCAGCTTTGGGGTCGATTTATCAAATTTATAGCAAAAGCAAACTTAAATTTCATATCTAGGGGTATCTTTGGACTGGGGTCATTTTTGTAGGAAAGGAGATGTTTTGTATTCTACAATACGTACATAATTGTATTATATAGCTTTTTTTTTTTTTTCCAAAAGGGACATAATTGAAATTGAAAATAAAAGGGAGGAAAGAAAGACAGTGGAGTAGTGGACTCGTGAAACGTGGGTCACAATGGTGGATGGTGGAAAGCTGACTTGGAGTGTGGAGGTTCACTAGTTTATATAGTACTAACTGTCGTTTAAGTTTGCTCAATGGAACATCTTTGTCAAAATTTTCAGTTTCACCCTGTAAAAGGATTTCTCACCAACCACATAAACATACAAGGAATCTGGAGTGATGTTCTGAGTTCGATCCTTAGTCCTTACTAATTAATGTTGGGGTTTCTCCTTTCTCCTACTAATTAATGTTCTGAGATAGGGTCTTTAGAGTTTATAATAATAGTATATTTTTTCTACTTTAAAAAACTTTAACAATTAATGGGTAAAATTGTAAAAAGAGTACTAAATTTTAAAAGGTTCATTGTCGATTTGTCATTGATATATTTTATACTCCTATGAAATAAAATACTCGTAAATAAAGAAATAAATAAAAGAGGCAGATCTACGTGCAAAAGATATTTTATTTTATTATCTTTAAAGATAAGGAAAATCAATTAGGGAGTGACCTTTACTGAGTTGTTGATCTTTATTTACCACGTGTTTTTACAATAATTTTGTGTTGGGGCAAATGGGAAATGAGAGTAAAGTTTCCTATATTTTTCTTACAAAGGGGTGCCAAAATCAATGTAAGGAGTGTCAAAATCACTCTTAGAGAAAATGTGTCGGTCTTTTACTTTAACTTGGTGGTGTCATTTTGCACTCACACCCTCATCATTGTGCAGAAAATCAACTAACAAGACCTTTCTATTCCCAAAAGCGGATTCAATAGGAGCGCATTCTTACTTGATTTTGGCACTCACACCCTCATTATTGTGCGGAAAATCAACTAATAAGACCCTTCTATTCCCAAAAGCGGATTCAATAGGAGCGCATTCTTACTTGATTGATTCAAACACATTCTTGCTAACCGCCCTAACTCCGAAAAAGGCTTCTTTTGTATACGGAGAGAGGAATCAGCAGTGGCGGAGCTGTTTAATTTTTGACACTTAAGTAATTAAAGATTTTTAAAGCCTTGTTTAGTTGTTTGACTATTTCGAACTCCAACCTTCCCTATTTTTTTCCCATTAACTTTATTTTACGATACACAACTTTAAATGAAAATATCTTTACATACGTGTAATTAAAACAAATTAAAAAATATACAAGTATTATAAAGTATAAATTGAGTCAAATCAAAAAAGATATTTTGATTATATTTTTCTTTTACGTCAAACACTATAGAGAGTGAAAGTGAATACATGAACAATGCAAATATTTTTTATGGAGCAAACAATAAGGTACACAGGGAGCAAAATCTTTTACTCTTTCACTCTATTTTACGGAGTATTTGTTACCCTTTCATAATTTTAGTCTCAAAAAGATTTTAAATTTGCAAAGGAAGTTAATCCCTATAAAATTGGAAGTATAAATTACCTTAAAAAGTTAATTCCCCATTTTAACCAAATAATCTATTTAAGGATGTAAATGAAGGAATTAGTTAAAGTGGTTTTAATACAAACAAGAATAATGTGATTATAATTTACTAATATTAAAAGGGTTTAAAATTATTTTAAATAATTCGTTCACACCCTTAAATCGCTTCATCAAAATGCGTGAAAACCAAGTAAAATAATTTAATTAACATTTTACCAAAAGGTACTCCAAAACACGGGGGAGAACACTGACAAAACAAATTTTTTATGTAACTGAAAAACCTACCGAGTACCATACCACCAACCCCAACTAAAAACAGAATCTCGTCCAATAGGGACGCGCAAATATTTCAAATCACATACTCTATTTGATTCCAAATTTATCAGCCAAATTTTCAAACATAACTCAGCAATTGTCATCCCAACAACAACCAAAAAAAAAGGGTTATCAAAATAATAAATAAGAAAAATAAATAAATAAATGAACTCTTCTTACCAAGTCAACCACATAAATCTTTGCGGATAAATAAGGAAAAATTTGGGTCACACAAATATATTAAACAAGTCAACATATATGATTAAATTATGAATTTCCAAAAAATCTGTCAAATTTGATAAATATAATTAATAATGGTTAAATTACCACTTTTTATTTTGATTTTAGGAATACCCAACAAATAATTTCTTACGAATATGTATCTAGACTTGTATACGGAGTATATCTCTATATGTATATCATTAACTTAAATTAAAAAGATTTATCAAAGGGCGGCAAATCAATATTCATTGTATTATTATACGGATTAATTGTTGTTATCCATAACTCTGAAGTCTAAACGAATCAAGGATCACACATTAACATTGCCAGCAATTTTTATTTAATTTCCCCCAAGAATTCGAATCTTCCACAAATTAATTTTTTTGCACAGTAAATGATACGCATATCTAATCGACGCATTATTTATGTTTTTCTTGCCAAACAAAAGACGACGCATTATTTTTCACCAAATATCCCGAAAATACCCGCGCAAAAAATACTATTTTACGACCTTTTTTGTTGTTGAAATTGACGTACTAATCCGACACATTGCATATACAGTCAGTAATCATCATTAAAAAAATATCTAAAATATGCGAATCACAAAAAACAAAAAAAAAAACTGAAAAATCACACAATACTCCGCTCAATAATTATTGCAACGTCTAATTTCACATTCGTCAAATGCATAATTTCACGCTTTTGTTTTGTAAAGATAATAAAATTTAATTAGTTCCTCCCTTTTGAAATAAACGCAATAATTTATATTTTAGGAAGTTTCAAAATAAATACAACAATTTTAATCATTCCATTTTTGTAATTTTTTTCTTCCTATCTCTCTCATCAACACATGCCCTACTTTCTCTTTATTCCTCTTACTCTCACAACAAAAAATGGACTAGGAGTCCGTGCCATCCAATTTGTTGCATTTTTTTTGAAACGGAGATAGTATGTTTTTTTTTAGAATGAGTGCGAGATATGAATCGATCTTAAAATCAACTGAAATCGGAAGAAAAACTCGAACCACATAATTATCACTAATCTTACAAAAATTAATCCACTCTGTCCCAAATTAACAGTGTCAAATTCCAAACGTTATACTAATTAATTAAAAAAATATTTTAAAAAAGAAAAACTAACCTTCTTTTTGGCCCGACTAGTACCCGACTGGGACAAAGCAACCAAAGGCGGAATAGCACCTTCACGCGCCACCATAGTCCGGTAAACGCCACTCTCTTCACACACTTGTAACAATATCGCCGCCGCAATCTCCTTCTGTCTGTGGGACCCAACCTCCACAATTTCCACCAACACCGGTATCCCACCTTCTTCCACCACCGCCACCTTGGCTTCCTGCATCCCCGCTAACAAGCTCAACACATACGCCGACTTGTCCACCATATGTGACCCAAAATCCGCCATTAATTCAATCAAAGGTTTCACTATCCCTGCTTCCACTGCTCTCACTTTATTCTCCTTTGCTGTACACAGCGAGTACAGCGCTGTGGACGCGTCTTTCTTCGCTCTAAAACCTCCATTTTCCAACAGATCTACAAGCGCCGCTATCGCACCTGACCTCCCTATCAACGCTTTGTTTTCGTCGATCTGCGACAGCCGTAGCAGCGCACACGCCGCGTTCTCCTTCGCCGTTGTGGTTCCGACGCGAAGCGTCTTAACCAGCGGTTTAATCGCGCCGAACGAGGTTATGTGATCCTTGTTTTCGTCGCAAAGCGATAGGTTCAAAATCGCTGTAACGCCGTACTCCTGAAGCTGAGAATCGGATGAGTTTAGGATTGAGATTAGAGGTTTGATTGCGCCAGCTCGAGCGATTTTGAGGCGATTCTCTGGCTTGTTCTTCGCTAAAAGGCGGATTTCCATGGCAGCTTGTTTCTGGTCGTCGATGGAGGTGGACTGCAAGTCGGAAACCAATTGAGGGATGAGATCGTCGGAGAAATCGTCAGCGGCATTGGCACAAGTTAGCCAGAGCTTGCGACGGCTATCGGAAGTAGCGGTGGAGAATTCACCAGAACGGTCGCTGTTGCAGTCGCTAAAAGCAGAAGAAGAGCTGTCGTTGTTGACGCTTATGTCGCTAAAATTCCTCCCCAGGTATGTGAAATTCTTCGGATTCATGTTCTCTGTCTCCATTGATTGATTGATTGCTTAATTTCGAGATTGAAGGAGGTGAAATTGAAGGTGGGGTGATTTGTTGGGAGAAGTTTTGCTAGCAGAGTGACATAATAATGGAAATGGGAGATTTGAAGGAAGAAGAAAGAAGAAGGTGGGTTCTGAGGTTGGGTGGAATGGAAGGTATTATAGAGAAAAGTAGAGAGAGAAGCTGGAGATGAAGTAAAGGGATTACTAAAATTTATGGGTCGTGGGAATGGGTAAAATTAGTCATACTTGTCGCAGTACCCGCTACATTATTACGGTGTAAAATGAATAATTAATTGGGAACACAATAAAAGTAAAGTTAAATAAAAAATGGTAAGGCTGCACACCACAGCTCAAACATTAGTATGGTGTTGTTCGTTTTGGGCCAAACCTGCACGGATTTGTTTTTGGCACTTTTCGAATAGGCCTTATACTAATAGGTGTTTGGTAACACTAATAAAGAGCTCTTTTACTCTTTATTCTTCCGATGTGGGACACAATAAAACTACACCTGGGTAATTTTTATACTACCTCCGTTCAAAAAAAAAACGCAACAATTGTCATGGCACGGACTCCTAGAATTTTTTTGTTTTGGGTAATTAGAAAAAGTGAGGGGTAGTTGATTAAAGTAAATGGAGAGAAAAGTGGGGACAATTAAATGAGTTGTGAGAGATGGTGAGGACAATTAAAGAATTGAAGAGAGAAAAGGTGGGGACAAATAAAGAATTAGTAAGGGTATTTATGTCTTTTAAGTAGCAATAATTTACTATATAAGGAAAATAAAAATTTGTTGCATTTATTTTGAAACATCCAAAAATAAAAACTGTTGCATTTTTTTGGAACGGAGGAAGTACTAAATATAATATATAAAAAAAATATTTATTGCAAGTATTGTATTATAGACTAAATAACAAAAGTGACAAGTATTGCGACATGAAACAGTAGTAGACGAGTAAAAAACAGGGTTAAGCACTTAAGCTAATGGTGTATTTGTAAGACACTTGGCTTTTGTGTTGGAATCATTCCTTGGTTTTTAGCCGTTAATTTAGTTTCATTCATTTTTAGATTGTTCCATTACTGTTATTAAAATACTCTATACCTTTTTCTTTGTCTTGTTAATTTTTAATTGGGGGAATGACTGAAAAAAAAAAAAGTGAAAAGTAGGAGGGAAACGATAGTGGGCTAGTGTATAGGCCTTACTATGTGATAGGGTGAATTGAACCAAAAATTGAGCAACAAAATGTAAACTATCTAAAAAGGGAAATGGGATAAATAATTTGGAAGAGAAGAGTATCACTGGAAGTAAGGGCTCGTTTACATTAACTGAATAGAGATAAATCGAACTGAACTGAACTTAATAGAGATGAATTGAACTGAATTGAATAAAAGTGTATTAAGTGAACTAAATAGAGATGAACTGAACTGAAGTAAACAAGCCCTAACTCGGGTGAATAAGTAGTTTGGGGTTGGGGTGTAGTCTCAGGTTATGGCCTAAGTTAGGGCCTAGAGAGAGTATGCTTTGTCCCAAGTTAAATATGAGATAGTCGTTGTAGTGCATGCCATCCTGTTATGCTTTTCAGCAATTGCTAAACGCTAATTTTGTCAATAAAAAACTGGACAAAGATACAAAGTAATTCGAAGGCAAAGGTGGGAACCAACCGTAATGATATGACCCACGTGTCTATAAACGGAAAAAGAACAGATCGCGTTGTGCCAGACTCATGCCAAGTTTTTAAAAGGCCATGTATGGTCTGACTCATCCATGTTTCATGTCGTGGCTCGTACTTTATTAAGAATCTCTCTCTCTCTCTCTCTCTCTATATATATATATATATATTTTAATGTGCGAGCCAACGTGGGGACCGGTCCATAGTACTTCTACCAATACTTATGCCAAATTTATAAAAACGTTATTCATGCATAGCACTACGTACATCAACATGTCTTTTGTGCTGTGCCATGCCACTAACAGGCTTGTGGGGGTCTGGTGGTCTCTCTCATATTGACCTCCCCTGCCCGGCTTCCCCAACATTATGAAGCATTTAGAAAATTAGAATGTGCTCTTTTTCTTTTGTGTTTATTGTATTAATTGAGTTGATTTTTTTTTGAAGGATATTAGTTGAGTTATTTATCAGTTTAACACTGCATAGCTTATTTAGGCTTTAATCTTAAAATTTCAGCTCAGCTCTTGATAAGTTTAAAATTTATTTTTAACAATTCAGTTCAATTCATTCCAACAAAAAAAAAAAAAAAAAGGCCTTAAAAACTAATCTCTTAATGATGGGAGTAGTAACTAATAATTTATATCATTTAAGCACTTCTTAGCTTAACCATGAGTCATGACAGTAGACTTGGTCTTTAAAAGAACAAAAAAAAACCTTGACAGGTCAAACTGTACTAACATTTTCATTATAATTCCTAAATACATATGCATTGTCATAGTTGACTATATATGTTTAATCAAGATTAAATCGAACACTAAGTTGTCAAACATATCTATAATCTATCTATCTATAAATAAATAAATAAATATAATTAAAATGCGTTCCTTTACAAGGAATGCGCCACATGTCGTCACAAGCTTTTCAGATCATGAGAAATTAATGCACGCTATTAAAAAAAACTATATTATGTATATTTACAAGTAATAAATAATAATGTAGATATAATGATTAAACTCTGTTAAAATAGATTCAATCATGAAAATGATTAAAAAAAAAAGAAATATTTGTTAATTGTTATCAACGACTCGACGTGTGGTGTTTTTGAACATAAATAAGGTGAGGACATAATTTAATGGCGATTCATGTAAATTTTGAAAATAAATTATAAACACGATGAGATATAGTTGATAAGTATTTATCAAAAATTTATTTAATCAAGATTTTGATAAGCAATACAGAGTATATGATACGTTTATTGTTAATGACCTGGAGCATTTCCTAGGCCAATATACTAGTTAACTCTTAAGAATCAGACAGATTTGGTAAAATTTCAGAAAGTAAAAACAATTTTATTGATGTTTTTGAGCAATTAAATCAAGTGTCCAAAACAATCCTCAACACCCTTATTTATACTAAAACAGAAAACAGAAAACAGAAAAGGAAAGAAAGGAAAAACAGAAAGAAATAAACTAAAACTATAACTAACTAACTAACCTAACTAACTACAATAACAACCCTTAACAAACTAAAATAAAATACATTAATACATAATATCCTACAATACCCCCCCTCAAGTTGGAGGTGGTTGAGAAGCAGACAAATCCAACTTGGACTTTAAGAAATTGAGTTGAGGAGATGGCAATGTTTTGGTGAGCAGATCAGCTAGTTGCTGATCTGTAGGCAAGTAGCTGAGTTGTAGTAGTCCCTCTAAGACCTTGTCTCTAGTGAAATGACAATCAATCTCTATATGCTTCGTGCGCTCATGAAACACAGGGTTTCTAGCTATGTGGAGAGCAGACTGATTATCACAATGTAAGGTCACTGGCTTTAAATTACTTATCCCAAGTTCTTCTAACAATCTGATCATCCAAGTAATCTCTGAGGCAACAGATGCCATTGCTCTATATTCAGCTTCTGAGGAGGATCTAGATATAGTTGTTTGCTTCTTTGACTTCCAAGAAATAGGAGATTTGCCTAGGAGAATAATATACCCTGTGACTGATCTTCTAGTATCTGGACATGAGGCCCAGTCTGAATCTGAATAGGCTTGCAATGTGAGATGTTCTGTGGCCTTCAAAAGTATACCCTGACCTGCAGTGGCTTGTAAAAAAGATAATGTATGTTGCAAAGCATGTAAATGTGGCATTCTAGGACTATGCATATACTGAGATAATGTTTGCACAGCAAAGGCCAAATCTGGCCTAGTATTAGTAAGGAAATTTAATTTTCCTACATAAGATCTGTAAAGTTCAGGTTCAGAATAAAGCTCCCCTTCAGTAGCATTAAGCTTCATGTGTAAAGGCAGAGGAGTACTTGCTTTGAGAGGTAAAAGCAAGGGGCAACTTTGCAATAGATCCTTAGTATATTTATATTGTGATAGAATTATACCTGTTGTAGTATGTGTAACTTCCATTCCCAAAAAGTAATGTAGATGGCCTAAATCTTTGATGCTGAACTTGTTATGCAAATGAGCTTTGATTGAATCAATAATTTTCAGATTTGTTCCTGTTAGTAATATGTCATCTACATATATAGCTGCAATAGTAAGATCAGTCCTTGATTTATTAACAAACAAACTATGATCATTTTTAGACTGTTGAAAACCTTGTGATTGTAGTTCAGTTTGAAGTTTGAAGAACCATTGCCTTGAAGCTTTCATGTAGACTTTGTTATTAGGATTTTTTAAGTTTACAAACTTTGTTATTAGGATTGGGTATCCCTTTTGGAACTTTCATGTAGACTTCTTCATGTAAGTCCCCATGAAGAAAAGCATTATTTACATCAAGCTGAAATAATGGCCATGATTTATGAGCTGCCACTGCTATAATACACCTTATAGTGGTCATTTTAACTACAGGTGAAAAGGTTTCTTGAAAATCTATTCCATATTTCTGATTATACCCTTGTGCAACTAATCTTGCTTTATATCTTTCAATGGTACCATTAGAGTTAAGCTTCACCTTATAAACCCATTTACAACCAATTGCCTTTTTTCCTTTAGGTAAGTCTACTAAAGACCATGTATTAGTGTCTTGTAAAGCTTTGATTTCTTTTGTCATAGCATCTTCCCATTCTGGTTTAGTGGAAGCCTCATCATAAGTACTAGGCTCTATAACTTTATTATTAGCAGTAAGCATGTCAGTAACAGAGGTACAGGCTACTAAATTACACCATTGTTCTGTAGGAATGGTGTCACAATGATAATCCTTTAAGTAAGCTGGGGGTCTTTTTGTTCTTTCTGGTCTGGTATGCTGAATAGTATCATCAATGGGTGATAATTCTGAATTAATTATATTAGTTTCTAGATATGAATTGTCTGGTTTACTGTCTGTTTGGATTATTTGGTAAGGAAAATCATCATTACAATAAGCAGAAATATTATTAGTATTGGTTGGTAGATAAACATGTTGAGAAAGATCAATATCATAATAAGGTCTTTTAATGTGGAAAGGGAAATGAAACTCATGAAAAACTACATCTCTAGTAACAAAGGTTTTATAGGTGGATAAATCTAAGATTTTGTAACCCTTCTGTGTGGTGGAGTATCCTATTAAAACTGAGGGTTTTGCTCTAGGATCAAGTTTTGCTCTCCCTTGTTTAAGGGTTGAGGCAAAACACAAACAACCAAAAGCTCTTAGGTGAGATAAAATAGGACTGACAGAATGTAACCTTTCATAAGGTGTTATATTACCTAAAATTGTTAAAGGCATTCTATTGATCAAATATGCTGCACACAACACACTTTCTCCCCAAAATTGAACTGGAATATTGGACTGAATACACAGTGCCCTAGTAACCTCCAACAAATGCCTATGTTTTTTTTCCACAACACCATTTTGTTGTGGTGTTTCTCTACAACTTGTTTGGTTCAATATGCCATGTTTTTGAAATAACAACCTCATATTTCCCTCAGTGAGATCTGGGGCATTGTCTGATCTAACTGCTCTTATCTTAGCACCAAATTGTGTAGCAACATAAGCAATAAAATTGGTAAAAACTAATACAGAATCAGATTTACATTTAAGCAAATGAATCCATGTAAATCTAGTGTAGTCATCAACTATAGTAAGGAAAAGAGTACAACCAGATTGAGTTTTTGTTTTATATGGTCCCCAAACATCTATATGTAAGAGTTGGAAAGCATTATTACTCTTAATAGAACTAGAAGGAAAGCTAAGTCTTGTTTGTCTAGCTGCAGGACAAACCTGACATATGTTGTTTTTTATGCAATTACTTACATCAGTATTAAAAGGTAAATGTTTAAACTGTGAAAAAGATAGATGTCCTAATCTCATGTGCCACAATTTGGCATTCTCAGAAACAGAAGTAAGGCAAACTTTATCAGTAGTAAGATCAGTAGAGGCTAAGGTATTATCAGCTACATATAGACCATTCTTTTGCTTACCAAGTTGAATAGGAGTCCCTTTCTGCATATGGCCCTGAATAAAACACTTAGAATTGTCAAAAAATATAGTACAATTTAAATCTTGACACAATTTATTCACAGAAATTAGATTAAATTGAAATTCAGGTATATGTAAGACATTATGAAGAGTTATATTTGAATTTAGTTGCACTGATCCAATGTTTGAAACCACAACATGTGTACCATCAGGAATAGTTATAGTTTGTTTTGAATCAAGAATTGAATGATAATTGTTAAATAAGCTAAGATTTGGACATATGTGATTAGATGCACCACTATCTAATATCCATTGTGAAGAGTGAAAATTAAACAAACAAGTTTTACCTGCTAGGTGTGCTTGAGATTTTGAGTCCGAATTTATAGCAATACCTTGTTGTTGTGCATTTAGAGCATTCATGTTTATGTATTGCATTAATGAGCTAAGTTGTTCAGTTGTAAATCCTGGCACATGTTGTTCTTCTTGCTTGACTACTGACTCCTCTGATGTATCATGATGCACAGTAGCTGCTGCAAATCTGTTTATTTGTGTGTTCTTGAAACCAGGGGGAAAACCATGTATCTTGAAGCATCTTTCATAACTGTGGCCAGGTATCTTACAGTGTGTGCAGTAGTAATTTGAACCAGGTCTCTTGAAGCCAGTTGAATTAACAGAAGGTGCATTTCTGTGCCAGTTGTTTTGTCTTTGTGGTGGAGTATAGGTCCCAGTCCTAGTATACTTAGAGGGTTCATTTCTGTTCCAAGTGTTAGGCCTTGGTGGTTCTGCACCCTGCCTCTTATCAGGGACAGCAAATGCCATTGATTCAACCACAGTTGAATCTTGTGTTGTTTCTTTATGAATCTCTTCCTCAGAGAAAAATTTATATGCCTCAGAGCATTTTGGGAATGGTTTCATCATTAAGACATTTCCTCGAACAGTTGCAAAGTGTGCATTCAACTTCATCATAAACTTCACTACCCTATGTGCTTGTTCTCTTTCTATGATTCTTTTAGTGAGATTACATGTGCATTTGCCACAAGTGCAATATGGAAGTGGATCTGCATCATCTAGGCTATCCCATATTGTCTTAATAGCTGTATAAAATTCTGCCACACTCAATGATCCTTGTGATAATTCATTCAATTTTTTTTCAAGATTATACAGTTGTGTCATAGAAGCTGAACCAAATCTATCAGTCAAATCATTCCATATTTCACTAGCAGTTCTAAAGGACAACACACTCTTTGCAATTTTAGGATCAAGATTATAGAGGAGCCAAGATTTTACCAAATTAGTGCATCTCTCCCATGCTTCGTGTTCTGCTGTTTCTTCTGCAGGTTCCAGCATTGTTCCAGTGACAAATCCTGCTTTGTTCTTGGCTGATAATGTGATCATCATAGATTTTTTCCAGTCTCCAAAGTTATCTCCATTGAATTTAAAAGAAACCAGCTGCAATGCATTAGAATCAGAAGGATGTATATAGTATTTGCTATTTGGGTCTTGATTTAAGACTAGGACAATTTTATGATTATCTTGTTGGATGATTTTGTGTTCTTCATTATGATTTTCTGCCATTGATGTTTCTGTTCAGTGAAAGGATTGAGAAATAAAGTAAAGGGAAAGAATAGAAGGCAATGAATCTGAACAAATTCAAACTATTTTCAGGAAAGAAAAGAACTGAAAAATTGAATTCAGAATTCGAAAAATGAATGTAATGTGTTTGAATGTTTTTGCTCTGATACCATAAAATTTCAGAAAGTAAAAACAATTTTATTGATGTTTTTGAGCAATTAAATCAAGTGTCCAAAACAATCCTCAACACCCTTATTTATACTAAAACAGAAAACAGAAAACAGAAAAGGAAAGAAAGGAAAAACAGAAAGAAATAAACTAAAACTATAACTAACTAACTAACCTAACTAACTACAATAACAACCCTTAACAAACTAAAATAAAATACATTAATACATAATATCCTACAATATTTGGCTTAGTGATTTTTATTAATAAAAACAGATTCAATCATCTTTCATCTATCTATGATTTATGTTAGGTTGATCAAATTAAAAACACATGCTAATTAGCAAATTAAATTGTGGCCCCAAAATTTAATTTGTCAAGTGTGAATGCTCTTATATATTCAAATTAAAGGCAAAACATTCACTAAGTGGGTGCATAATAAATAATACTATGTAATCACATGTGATTATGAAGATGACTTTAGGGAAATAATAAGGGGACATTCATGAATAAAAAAAATTCAAGTTTAAAAGATAGAAATTATGTTCTCTTCCAAATTTCAAAAACGAGATGGGAGCAAACTTTTCGAATTTGCTCCCTAGCCTTTCTTTACCAAACAAAAGTCGTAAAATTGATTAGAGTGTGCATTATGTAATATTTGGTACTCTTCATGTTACTCACACTCTGTATTTTACCTAATTAACCATTTCAATCCGAAGAAATGATGATCTCAAGCAGTTAGATACGTTATTTATTAATATGAACAAATTATTATATATTAATATAGAATTGTCTATTAGTTGAATATCATTTTTTTTTATAAAAAAATTGACAATATAGATTGAATTATAAAAAATAATACTCACGTAATTACATAGGAGCGATATTTCATTATTTATAGTGAAAATTTCTAAAACTACCCTTGCTAGAGACCATTTTGATCTATCATTCCTCTTTCAATTCAATAGTTGACACTATCTATAATCTATCTATAATAATTTATACTAAAACAAAACATTGTTTGTATCATTAAGGACACATGTCAAATTATCAATGAAAATTTTTCCTCCAAAATTAAATATGACATCATACTTTTATAAAAAACTAAAAAAATAGAACTAATTATTACAAGTGTTAGGAATGTCAACTGTTACGATAAATGTTATTTCATTTTACAACAAATGTTATTTTGTGTTTTTCTGAAAAATAACAAGATGAAAGAACTAATATTACAATTTTATTTATCCCTCCATCATTCACATAATGCATTTGACTACGGTTACTTAAGTTTTTAAAAAAATTTAACCATGCATCTGACGTTGATCTTTATTTAGCTTGACAATGTCAAAATTTTCTAAATTAGCATTGATTCAATGATAAGTTATATTGTAAAATTAATTATCATTATTTTGTATAAACTTTGCAACGCACAGGTGCTAATCTAGTTTAGAATATATATGGACATACAATATTAATAGACTGTTCTTTTGTATTGAATTAAATTGAATTCTGATCTATATTCACTATCTAATCTATAAGTTGAGCTTTTCGAACTGAAATTTTTAGGAATTAATTTTTTAAAAAAGGGCTTGTTTTAAAACATGATACTAGTAAAAAAAAATAGTAGTGGAAAATGTTTAGTTTACATAGTAGGTAAAGTAAACGCACTACAACTCTACAAGTACACAATTAAATTCAAGATACAAAAATTTATCTTCAACTATTTGATTCTATTGGATATTGTTGCATACGAGTACTAATGTTTGGCACAAGTTAGCAAGTGTCAGAGGATCGAACTCCAGCATAGTAATATTAGAGTTTACCTTATAATTGAGAGATTATGAGTTTGAATTGACCCATTATTACGGGCAATGATTGATGGGTATTCTAATAACATGAGTCTTGCTTTTCGAGATGGCAACAAACCTTGGACCCTACCCAAACCCGCCCAAATCGCACAATTCCTACCCTCATTTAATAATTTAAGGATGTCTTTATTTTTGGACCCTATTGGTATGGGTATGGTACAAAGATGGCAATGGGTCAAAGATCTGACCATTCCCACCTAGAGCCAACCCATTTTTAAGGCTCTGGGTCGGATCTGTGTCTCATTGATCATGGGTCAAGTTTAAATTTCTCAGACCCAACCCAGAGACCTATTTACATAAAAAAATACCTATAAAAATATAAAAGAGTGTCATACGATCATATACAGTTACCCATACAACTTGAAAACTTGTGAATTGCAGTTGGAATTCTAAACTTAGAATTGTCGAGGTGTAACTTATAACTTTGCAAGTTGTAAAACTTTGTATCTTAAGCATTTTACATTTTTACATATATTTTTTAGACGTTGATTTATCCAGATTGTGCGGTACCCATAACGGAGTGCGAAAAAATCTTAGTTGTTACACAATGGTATATTATTAATTAAAATTTTAAAATATGAAAGACCCAATTAACACCCATTTAGGACCCATAAGATTTGGGTCGGGCTTGGGCCTCCAAAAAATAAATGAGTCTAGATCCGGGTCTAGCCAGACCCGACCTATTGCCAATCCTAGTATGCATGGTATGAGTCTTATAGCTATCGAATAGAGTAAGGGTAAGGGTTCATTTCTCACATACCCCATACCTATACCCACACCTTATTCAAACTCTGCTCATTTTGAGATCATAGTTTTCAATGCTTCTCTCGCACGGATAAGGAGTGCCTGTACAAAAATTTTGGAATGTCAATATTAATACCCCATAGCGGGGCTGATAGAATATATAACTTATATATTCCCTAGCCTCAACTATCAACCCAGAAAGATGTTATAAGTTGATAGTTAGTCGAAGTCCAGAAATATGTTGTATATATACTCTATTCGGGGGCTACTATGATTAGGGGTGCTTATTGAGCTGAGCAGCTCGCGAACTACTTGAGCTCGACTCGGTCAAAAATCGGTCAAAGCTCGACTCGATATGGCTCGTGCTCGCTCGAATTAGCTCGAAACTCGATAATTTTACAGGTTAATCAGTAATTTTCTATGTGAAATCATTGAAAATAATTTAATATAATAAATAAAGAAAATTTTGTTTGACACGTAATATAATAAATTAAATATACTTTAAGAATAAATAACTTATCTAAAGAAAAAAGAGGATAATCATTAATTTTCTTTAAAAAAATTGAAATTCAATAGCGCCAAAACATTAAACGAGCAACTCATTATCGACTCGAGCTCGACTCGCTCGATAAGCACCCCTAACTATGATAACCGACTTGAAAAACAAATAAAAATAGGGAGAGAGTAACATGGGTTGACACATAAGACTGGGTTTACCCAAATGCTGAAGATATTCTTCTAGTAATGTGTTTTTAATTATTATTATTCCCTCCTTTAGTTATGGGTTGGTTTAGAATGCTGAACTAATCATGTTTGTTGTCTCTGTACATGCGGTTGCAGTTTGAGTTGCTGAATCTAATGCAGATCACACTTACTAACTAGGTTGCACGGATACTTCAATTACGTAGTTGTATCCGTGTTGAATACCAATATGATAATGATACGTACTTTACGGATACTTGATATTTTACTCTCCATTTTCTATTATATTTTTTAAAAATATTTTACCCTACTTTAGCCATTTTTTCCGTTTTTCTATTATTCTTTGAAAATGGTTTTATCATTTTAATTTACTTGATAAAATTTCATATTTTTATATATTTTATGTACTCCATATTATTTTTTTATTTGTACCCGTATCCTTAATTTTAAAAATGTCGTACTCCGTACCCATTCTCGAACCCGTACCCATTTCATGCAACCTAGTGAACTACTATACTGTACTTCTTGTGGTTTTTGTCTCCATGTTTATTGATGGCCTGACCTCAATCATGGAGTATTCCACCATGTGCTTACTTTGCATATGTTTTCTCTTTTCCCTGTTTTTGGGTGGAGTTATACTAAATTTTTGTGTGCTTTAATTATTTTCCTTCCTTAATCTAAACATATGCATATTTATTTGGATAAGTCATTTGCCTATTCATGTGATGAATTGGCAAATGGCAATTGTCCCTAGAATTTTGATTTCTAGGGTCGTCCCAAAAGTTAGGGGCCCGGTGCATCATTGATAAATGGGCCCCAAAATCTTATTATAAAAAAAATGATACAAAAAAAGTTAGTTTTTAGTAATCTTCATTATATTTGTGAATATCTAAATTTGTCAAACCTATTGAGTACATTTGGGAGACATGATAATAAATGTTGATGTAATATTTGTTAAAATCAAAAGGCAAAAATTAACAAATGCTTACAAGGCACTAGATAAGATGATGAAAAAAAAAAACTAAATTTGACAAACGCATTTGTGAGGATTCCTTATCTTTCCCCTTACAAGCTTACAGATGTGTGTGTTGGCTAAATAAGTCCGGGTGACTTGTAGTAGGGCCCGATTCAAGGCCTAGGATCCCAGACATTATCATACTAAAAATAAAAAAATACTTGTATATTATCTCTAGTTGAGTGTATTTCCAAAAATTGGAAAAAAAATTGTTATCATACACATTTGAACCCATGACTTCAGTAGTTTTAACGAAACAAAAATGCGTGAACTACCACTCCTCCATCTCTCATATCTATTGACAAGATACATATATAAATATATATAATTGTATTCAATATGAGGCCCCATTTAAATGGGGGCCCTGTGCAATAGAGCTGCTTTCTCTCCTTCAAAACCGGGCCCCACTGGTATCTAGAGACTTTGGACTATGGATTACTTGTAACTTTGCAATTTTGCTTTTTGAAATTTTTTTTTAAAAAAAATTTCTAAGAAAGCCAATAACTCTTTGTTGGTATGAGTATTCAAATTTTTAACCCGAGAGGTTAGCAATAGAGGTGAAATGACCACCGTTTCATATCTTTTTGCTCTTGCTTTTCTTACTTCAAATTATTATTATTACATCCAGTTCATGTTAGTTGCAAAACTTTTTAAAAAAGGAACATTCACGTTAGTTGCAAAAATATTTTATTCTCACAATTGGTAATCATTTATTTATATCTATCTCTTTATCATATGCTTTTTATTCCTCTATATCAACTTCACATTAAAAAAAATACTTTCGACCTGTTTGCTACCCGATCATAAATGATAGTAATGAGAATGAATTTATAATTAAATTCGGAAAAAAAATCAAAATTCATTCTCATGCTGGAATTAGGATATTCTCCATTTTTTCCCTCTATTTCAGATTTTGACACATTATTTAGCATTAAAATAAAAAATTAAAAAATCCTCCCCATTTCTCTCTTCATACATCCTCAACCACTGATTTAGAAAACGGACCATCCAATTCCTTTATAAAATGGAGAGGATCTTTAGTTAACTCTAATTTATTTAATTTTCTTTACAAAAACACATTCCCATCAAATACCATCCTCCTCAATGCCGTCAATGCATGGTAATTGATGAGAATAAAAAATGAAAAGAAAATTGAAGGTTGGAATGAAAATTTGTTTTCCATGGGGATTATAAGGTTTCTCCTTAAATAAACTACATTATAAATTACCATTCCATTACCACAATTTATTAACAATAACCAAATGGGCCGTTAGAGAAATTTGCAATATCGTTAATTTGTTGCAAATAACATGAACCAAAGGTAGTATAACAAAATTGCGTAAAAATATATTTTTTTTTCTTCATCTTTTTTTTATTTTTTATTGTAAACTTGTTATCTATTTATACATATTATTAAAAAAGAGCATAACAAGTCTTGAACTCACAACCTTATTTTCACACACTAATGATTTAACCATTAGTCTACCTTTCATCCTTGTACTTCAATAGAGGATTTTAATAATTATAAACTAGATGAATATGATGTATGACATAACAAACAAACGCCCATTTGGTTACTCCATTTCCTCTCGAATTTAGCCGTCTTCTCCTTCGTCTTTCCGAAATGAAAAGTTACCTCAACTTATACATCCAATTATTGAAGTTAATGGCAGACCATTTATCGATATCTTTTCGAATCTATACATATACATATAATTAAAAGGCGTTACCTTGCGATGAGCTCACCATGTCACACTAGGAGTAATAAATGTATATTATTTTTTAAAAAAATTACAAGGTTTTAAAGTGAAATTAATGTCAATAAAACAATAGAATGAAGGAAGTTTAATACAACAATAGGAAATTATTAAGCATATGAATATAAAGATAATTATTATCGACACCTGTCTTTGCTTAGGCATAGATCGATAAAGTGATGACACGATAAATTTAACCACTAATTTATGTCATTACTTATTGTGAAGTACAGAAATATATAAATTATAATTGATGAAAATATAATGGAGAAATATTTAACAAAATGTTATCTAAAAAAAATTATATATGTATAGGTTTGTTAGTTAGCGACCTAGGGCATCGCCCGGGCAATAATACTAGTTTTGGCTTTAAACCAATGTAGAAAATGCTAAAAGCACACAGGCTAATTAATGAATCGGATTTGATTATAACATATGATTGCCAAAATGAAACAGTTTTTTTGAAAAGGACTTAGTAGTTAAAGTGTCATACCGTCACACAGTCTAATGTACAAATGTACTAGCTAGGGAAGAAATTAAATTACAAGTCTTAATTTTTTATTTTTATTCACCCGACAGCCCTCCGTGGCTTCGCCCCTGATTATTATTATTATTATTGTTGTTGTTGTTGTTGTTGTTAATAATAATTTTAAAGTAGAATTCTTTCTCCAAAAATAATTTGGTGACCGTAATTCAATTTTTTTTTAATTTCAAATTTAGTTATCGGAAATGAACAAATAACATTTTTATTATTTAAATCACAAAAATCGTTACTTTTAAAACAAGTAAAAATGCGGGGTATTACAATTACTATAATTTATTACTAACAATCAAACGTGCCGTAAGTGTTGTGGTTCTATGGGGAATAAATTGTATGGAAAATATGCGAAGAAAACAAGTTGGAGGAGGCAACCGGGTCAGTTAACCCAATCGGGTCGACCTACCATACCTGATCGGATTCGAATGCAATGTCTATTGCTGTACTGTGTGATGATGTAGAGTTGTTGCAAAACTTTTGTTAGAGCTTGTTTACTTTAATTGGATATAGTTGAACTTATCTATTTAATTGCACTAAACTGAATTTAATTGAACTAAACTGAATTGAATACAGCTGAAAGTAATATTTTATAAGAGAAGGAAAATGAGAGTTGAACTTTGTTGGAAATATCTTTCTTGTAACCCCCAACAGATTGGGGTAATTTTTAAGTACTATTCGTAAATATTTAAAGTATGATTAATGAATATTTTATTGCAATGGAATTACTTATATTTTAACTATAACGGGTAGTTCACGAAAATAACATTATAAGAGTATTATTAGATATTTTACAAAAAAAAAAAATTGTTTATCAAATTGTATGGTGAAAATAATATTTTTATACGTAACATTACAGACTGATATAAATTATTAGTTCTTATAATTCGAACTAAAAGTATAATTTTTAAGGAGTTAATCTAACAACAAGGATCTAAACTTTTGGGGTTTTCACTGTTAAGGACCCATAACTTTTTTTTATACCATTTGGGACCTCAACCCCTTTTTTGGCAAAAAATTAACCAAAGTGAGTTAAAAATTTAGGTCCTTAAGAGTTTAACAACAAAGAATAGCATCATATATATACTTCAAAAATTAAAAATTAAAGATTTATTTATTATTGTTTTTTTTGGCCAAAACTAATCTTCTTATTCCAATGGTTACTAACCGAGCACCACATTATTCCATCACAACCTTACACCCAACCAAATTCTTTGGCTTCATCACCACCTTAAACAAGTCAATTCCAATCATAAAAAATTAATAAAACACACTACAACACTCTTCAAAATCACCACATAGCCAATAAATTCCCCTTGAAAAACATAAATATCAAATTGTAAAACTTTTTCCTTTTCAACCGAAAAAATTGTAAAAATGACAATTTTTTATATATTAAGTTTGAATTTAAAAATAATTAGTCGATTATTGTGGCGGATTTTCTGATCCAATTCTTCCTTTGATCTTCAATAATAACAAAATAATAATTGATGCTATAATGTTGTTAAATCCTTGTCTCACTTTCTCCTCCTTTCAAAAAATTTATATTTTCTTAAATATTTAAAATTGAAAATAATATCACAAAGTTAATGAAAATAAAAATGGTATGACTAAAAGTACATGATAAAAAAATGAAAAAATAAATAAATTCTTTACCTTAGGTGAGTTAAAGTGAGGTTAAATGAGTAGATTTTTAACCTTAGGTCCTAGAAGGTGAAGAAAAAAGTTGCAGGTCCTTAATGGTGAAAAACATAAAAGTTGAGGTTGTAATTGTATGCTTAACTCAATTTTTAAGTAAGTTATATACTCCCTCCGTAACATAAAAATGTAAACTTTTGCCAAATATGGGTGTAACACAAAAATATCAACTTTTACAAAACTTTCTATATATGGAAAAAAAAAACTTCATATAATTTAAACATTTGCCATTACTTAAATTTATAAACAAAAATTACTAACTAATTAAAACATATTGATTCAATTCTAATTTAATGATTCCCACCAATTTTTAAACAACCAAATTAAATTTACCACCATTTCAACTACCCATCCCAATTAAAACCATCCCCATTTATTTCCCAACCCTTCACTCCACCTTATCATTATCATCTACCCTTCACTAAATCTGCTGAGTTCTTCATCCTCAAACCCCCGAACCCTATATCTTCATCCTCTCTCTCCTCCAAACCACCGTCCCTCTCTTCTCTCTCCTCTGAAATCCCTAATTCTACTCTTCTCTCTCCACCTTCTTCGTCCCTCTGAAAACCCTAGATCCTCTCTTCAGTTCCTCTCTTCGTATCTTCCTGTCTTCATCCCTCTGAACTTCAACCATGGTGGATCTTGAACCTTTAAAACTAGCTTACGAAAAAGAAGAAGATCCCACTCGAAGGGCTCTTCTGAAACTTTTTTATGATCTAATGAGTTCTGGAATGGTTGAGCATGTCGAAAATATTTATGACGAAGGTAGATACCACGAATTTCTAAGATGGCCAGGTGTGGTGTGTTTTGAAATGGTAATGGAGGACCTGAAGAAGGAAAGGGAGGCTGATGAGAGGTTTCAGGCGTGGTCCGTGGTCTGTGGTTTACCAGCTCCGTCGAAGGAGGAGAGTGGAACCAAAAGTAATCAAGTGTCGAAGGTGGCTGAGAAAAAAAGGAGTAGGAAGGGGAAAGAGAAGGCTGACGTTTCACCACTACCCAATGTCAAAAGAGCTACGACTGATGACATTAGGAGGAAGAAAGGAAAGGGGGTCAAGATCTGTGATGATCCTATGGATGAGGATGTTCATCAGACTACAGCTGTGAAAGAGGAACCCATGGATGAGGATCCTCTGGACTTGATGCAGAACCCTTGGGTTCAATTTGCAAATGAGGTCCTTTTTGAGCAACTGAAGCAAGTTCCCTCTGAAGAATTTGAACGTATTTCCAAACTGGAAAGAAGCCCAGATACGTATGTCCTTCTGTTTTTAATCATCCATCAGTAATTTTTGATTTTTTATTGTGCATGTTTATTTTGAAGTTTAAATTTTTTTATTTACATATTCATTCAATTTTTTGATGTCGTGTGTATATTAACATATGTGTCCCTGTGTTTCAAATGTAGCTGTGGATGGCTTGCTGCTGTGACCATGGTGTGGCCTTGGTGTGGCTTATGGTACTGATTAATTTGTGGTTGTGGATGGCTTTCTGGTGTGGCTTGTGACTTTGGATGGCCCTCTGGTTTGGCTTGTCACTGTGGATGGCTTTCTGATTTAATTGGTTTTTTTTGTTTGTTACTTGTTATGATTGTTTGTGTTGTGCTACTGATGTTGTCATTTGCATGAAGTGTGATGTGTTTAAAAATATGGATGTCCTCTGTTTCAATGAGTCCCTTAAATTGGGGGTGGAAGCCAAAATTGATGAATGATGATTTTTTTTTTTTGGAAATTTATTCTGTTATCACTGCCTTATGACAAAATAGAGGGCTAAGACAGCATTGTTGTGCATGTGTAGGTGTTTTTGGTGATTCATAATAGCTGGTTTTGGGATTAATCTTGAGTCCCTCCTAGTTTTTGAATTTGTCCTGCAACCTAAATGATGAAGGGACTCAAGACCAATGAACCACTTCAATGTTATATGTTGCTCTAGTTTAGAAAACTATTGAGAAGCTATACATTGATGGTTATGGGTGTCATGCATATGTGTCCTGATGGTGTGTGCAATGTGTAAGGGTGGTACATCACAGAGTGAACATGAAACTAAAATAATCAAAGTGTGAACATCAAACTAAAATCATCACTATATTTCATTCAACAACTTAAAGTTGCTACATCACAAAAACTTACATTACAAGACTGCCTTAGGTACCCAAAAAATAATTGTACTCTTCAAGTAACCAGATTATAACATATGAATTGAGTTTTTAAAAATCTGTTTTTCCTTTCCTCTGGTTAATTGAGGCAGTCCTTAGCAACTGTGTTAAATGTTGTCCCTATGCTTTACATTTTCTAGATTTGACCAAGAAGAAGTCTCAAAAAGTTGTCTATATCTTCTGTGTCCTAATATATACTCCATTGTAGTCCCCAAAAAGTAGTGCCCTCCTTAATTCACTGAATTAATTCCAAAAGTTATTTTTTTTTTCCAAAAAATCAACCACTAATCATCCATTTCATCATCTGATTGGTCACCATCACTTTCCACCATGTGAAGGGATTCAAGATAAGCACTCCATTGTTTCTCTTCTTCCATGTATTGATTGATAAACTCATGTGTGTAGCCATTGTTGTCATCTTCTTGTTCTGTTGTGCCTTCCTGTAATTGTCTCTGGTCAAGCTCATTTAGATAACCCACTGCTTCATCAATGATTTCTTGGTCAACCTCAAGCACATCAGGTAGTTGACCTATTCTTTCTAATCTTCTCTTGCCTATGTGAGGCAGCTTGTAGTTGTTGGCCCCTTTAACTTTGAGTGCTTCCACCATAACTAGCTGAAGGCTTATCCAGGCATACCTTATCAACCTTGGTTCAAATTCATCATAAGCATTTTTTACTTTCACAATCAGGTCTTCAACATCCTTTGGGAATGATTGATATTGTAAACTTTGTAGAGCCCTAAAAAGTCCCAAGTCTAAGACATTGAAATCAGGAGATTGAGCTGGTTGATTAATGATATGCATGTTGAATCCATCTGATGATGCTGCTTCTCTAAAAGATGGATCAGAGTCCTTTAAATGTGGCCTTGCATTGTCTTGTTGAATAAATATGTCCTTGGACATAGTTGCTGGCCATTTCTCCTTTATTGCTGGTATGACAGTGTTGATCATCATTTCTCTTGTAACCTGTTGATTTACTTTAGTTATAACTTTAGTCTCCCAAGTTCCAGCAGGTCTGTTTTTGCTTTTTTTTTTGCCCTTTCCTTAAAAACAAATGGGTATATCCCAAACTTACCATCATGCACTAACTCACCCTCTTCATTGTAGATTGACTTAGATGTAACACCCATGAACCTCACTTTGATGCTGTAATTCTTTGACTTGGATGTCATGTATGGGTCTACTTCTTTGGGTAGAAAATAAAATCTTCTTGTGGTTGGATTTAGGTAGAACCATTTCTCATCAATATGAATTGTGTGCTCCAGTCTAGAGTGAGTTAAAAAAGACCTAAAACCCTAAATCAGGAAAAAAAAAAACAAAAAAAAACCTCTCTCATCTCTCACGTACGAAGCATTCAAAGGAAAAAAAAAATCCATCGTCATTTTCTGACGTCCCCGCTGCCGCTACTGCACCAGGCCACCACCGTCACTCAGGCGCAGCTTCCCCCTCCAGCGGCCCATCCATCGCATCACCACCGCAGCCAACCGCTGTGGGTTCTCTCTCTTCTCCTTCTATTTTTTTTCTTTCTTTGCTTTTCTGATCTTTGCACCACCACCACCGTGCAGGCCTGCGTTGACGCCGCCTCTTCCTGCCGCCCCTGGGTACCGCCGTGCCGTTGGCCTCTTCCACAGGCAGGTGGTTACTCCTCCCCCTTGCCATTGATTAAATTCTAGTTTTCACAAATTACCATTGTTGTTATAGTTATTAAGGTGCATAATTATTAATACTCTAATTAAGTTATTATTGTTATATTAAATTATTGTTTTTCATTATAAAAGAAAATTTTCAAAATGTATAAACTTATTTAAAGTGATAATTTTGTTCTTAAAATATGATTTTTTTTTGGGGGCGTTTAGTGCCTAATTATCATTAGCACTGATATTATAGTTAAATTGTGATTAATTCTGAGGCAAGGGAATGAAGGGATATGATTACATATGATATAGAGCAATATATTGGATGTCATAGTGTTCGTCTCAATTTATACTACTTCCTCCCTAACATAAAACTAATTCTTTCGTTTGCACCCTTAAACCGCTTCCTTAAAATGCGTGCAAAACCAATTATTGAAAGTTTTATGTTACGGAGTGAGTACCACGTATATTAATATTTAATTGTCATAATTTTTGCAATTGCATAATTGAAGATAAAAATGATTTAAAATATGGACTTAAATTAGGAAACAAATTATTTCTAATATTTTTTCTCATTTTCTTTATTAACATATATTTTCGGTGGCCATAAAAAAAATTGGTAGTCTTGTAATACTACCGGTATAATTTTACAGTAGTCTTGTGAAACTACCAAAAAAATTTTCCGGTAGTCTTGTAAAACTATCGGAAAGTTTTTCCAGTAGTCCTATAAATGCTATAATACTACCGGAAAATTTTCGGGTAGACTTGTGATACTATACCGGCAATTAGTATCCAATTGAACGCATCAGTAGTTTGGGGTTGAAATGAGTTGTTGAATTAAAGTTGGATTTCATTTGGGGTTGAAGTTCTTCAATGATTGGATTTGGGTTTGAAGATTTGCCGTCATTGAGGTTAAACTTCTTCAGTCAATTGTTGTGGTTCTTGAAATGAATTTCATAGTAAAAAACAAGGATAATAAGGTAAATGACATTCAATTAATGGAAGAAGTGATTTGTACATTTAGTAAATTTTTTTGTGCATTTAGTACTTTTGTTATTTATTTGTGATATTATAAATTTTTTCCTTCGATAAAGCACACGCATGCATGACTCATCATGCCATTTGATTTCCTTTATTATAAAACCTAGCTAGCATGTAATGTACCTCGATTCATATCAGGAAAATTCTCTTCATACATATCATCGATAATTAATTCTCAATTTATTCTTTCTCCGCCCTCTTTTACATTCCATTTTACCACAACTTAAAATAAGATTGAACAAAGCTCGATCTACAGTTACGTTGCTCTGCCGTTTTATTCCTCTATTTACATACTCAGGTTACTAGTAATCTTGGCTTTTAATTAGTTTATTTTTTGTTTTGTTTAAGTTTCTTCTAATGCATGCAATTTCTAGTTTTTTTTTTTCTTTTTTTTTGATGTGAAGTTTTCATTGTGGGTTTCTTTCAGAGCTAATCAACATTGGCCCGGCCCGTTGGCCCGAAAATTTTACGGGCTTTGGCACACTTAAAATAGTAATTTTTAGTCCAAAAGCCCGGCCCGGCCTGAAAAGCCCTCGCAAGCCCCACCAAACCCGCCTAAAAAATCCGGGCTTTGGGCATAGTTATTTAGTTAAGGCCCAGCCCGACTTTTGATCACCTACTTTCTTTGCATTTTAATTTTATGAACTTAACTTGATGAGTCTGGAAATTTTTGTGAACAATTGACTAATGTTTCCCTAAAATAAAAATTGATTCTTTTGCTCGAATTATATATGCATGCTAATCTTCTTCTCCTTCATTAGTCTTGCACTGTCTGTTACTGGCATTTGAAATTTTAGATATATATATTTTTTTAAATTTTTTTTATGAGTTTCTTTTGTGGATTTATCGCCCTTTTGTTTTTGTATTGCTAGTTAGATTGAGAGGTGGAAAAAGTTGACATGACCCGTTAACTCAACACGAAATTGACTTGTTATTAACGGGGTTTGGATTGAGAATTTTAACCCGTTTAATTACACTGGTTGACACGACATGACGCGTTTAATAAACAGGCCAGGTTAGGGTTAAGGAAGTTCAAACTGTTTAAGTAAACATGTCAACACGACATGACACAATTTCACTCAATTTAACGGGTTTTGGCCAATGGTTTTGACACGTTTATATAAACGAGTTGACATGAAACGACCCGTTTATTAAACGGGTATGTTAGGGTTGAGTGGCTTGAACCTGTTTATGTAAACGGGTTGACACAAACTTGATACCAGACGTTTCCGACCTCTAGTACTAAGATTGAAGTTAAATATGACAAGTTAAAACAACCATTTCAATTAGCTAGTCAGACTAGCTAATACATTCAACTAACAGCTAATCTTTATTTTCTCTTTCTTATATTGTGTTGTACAGTACTTCAAAGGAGGAGTGAGCAAGTCAACAGAAGACTTATTCAGTTATTTGTTGAGTTGTAAGTAACTGACCCCCCAAGAACAAGCAAGCTAAGGGATGGATGTTCCAAAAGAAATTTTTATAAAAGACTACAAGAAGCCGGATTACTATTTCGATACTGTATGCATCTTTTTATACTGTATGGTGAATATTTTTTCTGTAAGTTAGTTAGTTAGTTAGTTCGTTGCTTTTAACGCGCTTATTTGCTGAATGAATCAGGTGGAATTGAAATTTGTTTTGGATGAGGATAAGACTCATGTACATTCAAAAATTTCTGTCTTCCGTGCTGATGAAGAAGGTGTAGCAATCATTCATTAATATTACATTACATACTATATATATGTATCAATGTATGCTTGAGCTAGCCTAGCTTAATGACTTTATGCTTAATTCGTGTATTTTCTCTTCTCTTCATCAGACTCTAGATCTTCTCCCCTAGTCTTGGACGGGATTGATTTGAAGCTTATCTCTTTCCATGTTAACGGAATAAAGCTAAATGTATGTTTTATATGTATATTCATTTTTTATTTTTAACTTGGTCATCTTGTTTGGTTTCATTCAATGCCACATTTGGATATCGAGGCTTTCAAAATTTTCCTGATTGTTTCAAAGTAAGTAATCTGATTTAGATGCATTTACGTACATTTGTGTTGTGTTTGTTTAGGAGGGAGATTTTAATGTCGATTCTTGCCATTTGACACTTCCATCGCCACCAACTGGTAAATTCACATTAGAAATTGTTAATGAGATATACCCTCAAAACAACGTGTCATTGGAGGTGAGGAATGATTGATTTATCATGAAAATTGCTCTCTTTAGTGTTAATGGTTTGTGATACATGATATCACTAAGTAGCCATTTTGTTGTTGTTGTTGTTGCAGGGTTTATACAAATCTTCTGGAATTTTCTCTACTCAGTGCGAAGCAGAGGGTTTCCGGAAAATAACTTTCTTTCAGGTCTGTCAATTTTTGAATATTGTGATTTGAAGTATATAATGCTTGCTATTCATATATATTGAAAGCACTACATCCTTGTTGGTGTTGACATACAGGATCGTCCTGATGTAATGGCAAAATACACCGTTCGTGTGGAAGCTGATAAAACCAAGTATCCTGTGTTACTGTCTAACGGAAATCTCATCGGTCAAGGGGACATTGAGGTGTGCTTGCTTTAAAAAATTTACGCATTGATTGATTGATTGATTGATGTATTCTGTGGACTTATTAATAATAATAATTGTGACATACATGGCAGGGAGGCAGGCATTTTGCTGTTTGGGAAGACCCATTCATATCCGTTTACATTAGTTGCTGGGCAGTTAGAGAGTAGAGAAGACGACACATTTGTTACTCGTTCTGGCCGAAAGGTCACTCTCAGGATCTACACTCCCTCAGGGGACTTGCCAAAGACCACACATGCCATTCATTCTTTTAAGGCAGCCATGAAGTGGGATGAGGATGTCTGTTCTGATCTGATCTCATCTACTATTCGATCACCAATTCGATCATTTTTGACATCTTTTATTATTATATCTGTACAGCTTTTCGGTTTGGAGTATGACTTGGACCTGTATAATGTTGTTGCTGTTCCAGACTTCAATATGTAAGATTTGTTCTTTCAATTCTCTTGGTTGTTTTGTTCTTTTATTAGTTTGGAATAAGACACTCATATAATCTCGCTGTGTTTTTTTTTTTTTTTTTTTTTGTAGGGGAGCCATGGAGAACAAAAGTTTGAATGTATGTATGCTTCTGGAGAATTTGGCCTTATAGTTCCTTCCAGTGCTAATTTTAATTACTGGAAACTGATGAATAAGCTTTTTTCTTGGCAGATTTTCAATTCTCAGCTGCTTTTGGCATCACCAGAAACTGCCACTGATGCAGATTATGCTTCTATTCTACGCGTTATTGGTCACGAGGTGTTCTTGCTTCCACTAAACTTTTTGAGTAGTTAAATTCTATGTTACTCGGACTCAGCTGGAAGTATCGGAGAAGGATATGTGTCCAAGTGTTAGACACGGCAATTTCATGAAAAATATGAATGTTTTTTGGTTCAAAATGAAGTGTCTAAGTGTCATACCAATGTCCAAGAATCGAGTGTCCGACACTGGTACTTAGGGTGAAACAAAGAGTTCGGGTAACATAGGTTAAATTAAATTGCTCTTTTTGAGTTTAGCGGGCTTGAACTAATTTTATGGCGCTTTTGTGTTAATTATTGTTGTCTCAACTCTCTCAGTACTTCCACAACTGGACTGGTAATAGGTAAGTCCTTTCTTTTGAAACCTTGCTTTAATTTCACCCAGATTTAATTTAGTGCTTTTGCAGCTGTTTAATTTGCTGTTTGCACTTGCATGTATGATTTGTATCAAAACTCTGACATAAAATATTTTGCTGCAGAGTAACATGCCGGGACTGGTTTCAGCTCAGCCTAAATGAAGGACTAACCGTCTTTCGTGATCAGGTATATATATATTTCTTTGGTGGATCATAAACAAACAGTGTTTGTGACAGAGTATATAACATATATATTCCTGGGCCTCAACTATCAGCTTAAGCTTTTGGTTGAGATGGTCCTTTAACAGTTTTTGTAGCTTGGAGAGCTGATTAATTACCTCTTTGTTTCTGTTGAGCTTATAAAAATGTATATCGTCCATTTAGGAATTTTCATCTGACATGGGAAGCCGTACTGTGAAGCGGATTGCTGATGTCTCAAAGCTCCGAAATTATCAATTTGCTGAGGTTACCTTTTCATCTAACAAACAAAGATATGATTGATTGATCGATATGATTGTGGATGAACATTTCACCATATATGTGAAGTGGTTTTATCTTTCATTTCTCAGGATTCCGGCCCTATGGCTCATCCTGTGCAACCAAATTCTTACATTAAGGTAATGTGTTAATTTCACTTTGACTCCCTTTATTTTGATAATAATTTCTGTTGAGCTAATTAATTTTTCCTTTTGCCTTCTTTGAAGATAGAAACCATGTGCACTGGTAATTTTTCTGTAATATTGCTGGTTTTTTATTTTTTATTTTTATAATTATAGCAAATGACTGTTCTTGTAAATTGTTTCGCTGATTTGCTTTTTATGTGACCTTGTCCTTGTATTGGAATCGATTCTGGTAATTTTGGATTCATGGAAACTGTAGTCACGGTATGGCTTTGCATATATGTACTCTTTTTTTTTTTTTTTTTTCAATAGTTTCTCATTTGATGTTAGTTTTTTTTATTAATCTAATTATTTGAACATTGCAGGTCTATGAGAAGGTGCGAACATTTTTCATTTTGATATCCTCTCTTTAGAGTTTAAAACAAAGATGAGCATATATAGTTGAAGAAAACCTAGTAAAATTTGTGTTAATGTAAAATTTTGATTATATAAAATTGTATTCTTTTTCCTGCCTTTGGTCCAACAGGGAGCAGAAGTAGTCTGGATGTATAAAACTTTACTGGGGAGCCAAGGATTTCGAAAGGTAAAAACGATTAATCAATGTTAACTAGCTATCAAAAAAAAAAACACATCATTGATATGTATGTCGATCTCTCTCAATTTTAACTTGCATTCAATCAATCTTAGGGTATGGATTTATTTATTGAGAGGCATGATGGACAAGCCGTAACTTGTCAAGATTTTTTTGCTGCCATGAAGGATGCAAATAATGCAGATTTTGCAAATTTCTTGCTTTGGTGCGTTTTTTTTTTTGTATTTCCTGATAATTGTGTTGTATGTATATGCTTGCTGCAACATATATTTTGTGATTGTTAAAAGTATTTATAACCAAAAGCTGCTTATCAATTGCAAAAGGTACACACAAGCTGGCACACCAGTTGTGAAAGTCACTTCTTCGTATGATGCTGAGAAGCACACATTTGCGTTGAAATTTAGGTACACTACTCGCCGCTAATAGATATTCCTTTTCTGTGTTTTTCTCGTTACAAGTTTTACAAGTAAACCTGATTATTGGACTGGGGAGTCCAATGGTATACGGTTAGGGTCAAGGTTATATAGGGTATTTACTGAACAGGGTCTTCAATGGATAAGGCCTTATCGACCAGGGCTAAAAATAATAGCTTAATAAATTTTTCAAAAAAAAAGTTTTGACAAAAATAATTACATTAATATATTTGTATACATTTGTTTTAACTATTGGATACCTTAAATTTATTTTTATTTAATATTTTAATGGCCCAACCGCTAACGACCTGCTAATGACCCGCGACCCGCTTTGGCCCGACCTGCCATTGACCCTTTTTAGTCGACCTTGGCCTTGGCCTTGACCCTGACCCGCCCAATAATCAGGTCTACTTACAACTATTGCTTTGCTTTGGTGATCATTCTACTACTAATGTTTATCTCCAAATTTTAAGCCAAGAGGTGCCACCAACTCCTGGTCAGGCTGACAAAGAGCCCATGTTCATTCCAGTTGCAATGGGTTTACTAGATTCTGATGGAAAGGACATGCCCCTTTCATTGGTTTGGCATGATGGGAAACTGGAGACACTTGGTGTTGGTGGTGAAGCTGTCCACACAGCTGTTCTTCGCGTAACAAAAAAGGAAGAAGAATTTGTGTTCTCTGATGTATCTGAGCAACCAGTTCCTTCTTTGTTAAGGGGCTTCAGCGCACCTGTTCGTCTCGAATCTGATCTCTCTGATAATGATTTCTTTTTCCTCCTAGCCCATGATTCTGATGAATTCAACCGGTACTTACATACATTATCTTTCTTTTTATTTTTTTATTTTTTATGTATAGTACTACTTGTAATAAATTTTCACTTTTAATTTACTACCCCCACATTATGTATGTATGGTGCAGTTGGGAGGCCGGACAGATTCTGGCCAGAAAGTTGATGCTGAGCTTAGTTGCAGATTTCCAACAAAACAAGCCTCTAGTTTTAAACGCTAAATTTGTTGAAGGGATCAAAAGCATTCTCTGCGACAATAGTTTGGATAAAGTAAGAGACCTGTTTGTTTGTTTGTTTGTTTGTTTGTTATACACCTAATTAAACCCGTGTCTGGTTTATCTATCCCTCGTGATATAGGAATTCATCGCAAAGGCTATGACTCTCCCTGGTGTGGCGGAGATCATGGATATGATGGAAGTTGCAGACCCTGATGCTGTTCATGCAGTCCGAACTTTCATCATGAAGGAGCTTGCTTTGCAGCTCAGAACTCACTTCCTCCGCACAGTATGTCATTCTAACTACATCATTTAGTTTAGTTTAGTTATTTATAAAATGCACCATTTTCATATAAAATTAGTTATTTATTTTTTTTAATTAAATGTTGGATTGGATTGGATTACAGGTCGAAGAAAACAAGAGCTCTGAGCAATATGAATTTAACCACTTTAATATGGCTAGACGGGCACTAAAAAACATTTCACTTGGTTCGTTTCGTTTCGTTTGTAATTTTATTATAACTTGATGTTTGTATGTATATGATTTTAGGCTTATAATAATAATAATTGGAGATTGTGGGATGCAGCATATGTTGTGTCACTTGAAGACCAAGAATGCACGGAGCTTGCACTGAATGAATACAAGAGTGCAAGGAACATGACAGATCAATTTGGAGCTCTAGCAGCCATAACCCAGAACCCTGGTAAACATCGCGACCAAGTTTTGGCTGACTTTTATAACAAGTGGCACCATGACTATTTGGTAATTAAGTTCCTTTTCTTCTCTTCTCTTCTCTTCTCGAGTATCTCTCTGCTTGTTCCTCACCTTTGGTTTGTTTGGTTTGTTTGGTTGTTTGAAAAGGTTGTGAACAAATGGTTTGGACTCCAAGCAAAGTCAGACATTCCTGGGAATGTGAGGAATGTTAAGAAGCTACTTGACCACCCAGCATTTGACCTTGGCAATCCAAACAAGGTCTACTCTTTGATTGGTGGATTTTGCGACTCCCCTGTTAACTTTCATGCCAAAGATGGATCCGGATACAAATTCTTAGGAGACTTGGTCGTCCAGCTAGACAAAACAAACCCTCAGGTTTCGTTTGTTTTGTTTTGTTTTGTTTTGTTTTTCTCATTGCAATCAAAGGGAATGGGGGCAGGCAGTTGATTCCATTCCCTTTGTTTGATTATTATCCCCAACCAAACACACCCTTAGTATACAGTCAGGGCATTATATTGTTAACCTTTTCAATAATGTTTTTTTGACTGCAAGAAAACACAACCAAACAAGAAACACAACCTTTTCAATAATGTTGTATGTATGTAATTGTGGTTGTTGCATTCAGGTGACTTCAAGGATAGTGTCGGCTTTCTGTGGATGGAGACGTTATGATGAAACCCGTCAGAAGCTTGCAAAGGTAAAAGCTTGCAATCAAGTCTTCCTCTGCAAATAAAAACTTGCTCAATGAATTATATATATATATGGATTATTTGGTATAATGGGATAATGCATTTTTACCTGCTTATATGTTTGTTGCATTTTGAAATATATCAGGCACAGCTGGAAATGATCATGTCTACAAATGGAATATCTGATAATGTTTTTGAGATTGTTTCCAAGAGTTTGGCTGCTTGAATTGATACTACTACAATCTTTTAGCTTAATCCTACAACTAGATAGAATACTATCTAGAATAATGGTGGTTGAATTGATGTTCTTTTACTAGTCCACAAAATAAATGGGACTAGTTAGTTAGTTGTACAGCTACTTGCTTGATTGTTTACTTGTTGAACATTTTAGGACAGGACAGGACAGGAGGGAGAAGAAAACATTAGTTATTCTATAATATAAGAAAAATAATTAACTAGATGGAGGATGTTTGATGTTGTAAACATGGAATGGTTAAAAAGCTTAATGGATTTGGAGTTGGGGGCCCAAAAATTGAATGGTGTCCTACGGTCTTGCAACATATATAATGTTCTTCGCAATGTTTATCATGTCGTCCGCCAGCTGATATTAAATTACAGGGGTGATTATGAGACAATATAACTTGTAAAGTACTCATGCTCGACTCAGTAAAAATTCGATTTGAGATTAAAATCGACTAGAGATGTTGATAAGTTGGGCCGAGCAGCATAAAAGTCCACTCGAAAACTCGTGAGAAGCTCAAAAAAGTCCAAATTTTGAGTACTATTAATGGTAAAATGTTAGAAAAGATATGTGGTCTATACTAGAAACTGTAGAAAGGCTATAGAATCAATACAGCTCACGAGTTAATCGTAATCAATTTAGTCAAAGCTCAACTCGTGTTAGTAAAAAATCTTCAAAGCTCAAATTGTTTAAGATTATTCCAAATCAAGATTGGCTTGTGATCTTAACGGTTAGACTTGACCCCCTTTATAATTGCATCATTCTTCTTTCTTAATATTATGTTTATGATAAGTCTAAGTTTAATTAAAATTATAAAAAAAAGATTGGAAAAATTGTAAATATTAATCCCAAGTTTTGCCGGTCTCCATCTATTAATCCCATCTTCAATTAATTTTTAAATAATCCGAAGTTTAAACCCAATCTCCACCTATTGATCTTAGCAGGTCATTAATCGGTTATACAGATAAATTATACGCGGGACCCACCTTATTTTAATTATTTTTTTCCCTTTATTACTATACAAAAATACATTATAGATACAGTAGAGTTATACATATTAATTAATACCAATTTTATCCAAATTTTTTTTAAAAAAAATTATCCGATTGAATACCCCTTACCTCCAGCCCATACCAAGCTCACCCCTTACTACCACAGCCACACCCAGCTCCTTTGACTAACCTAGCTCCACCGCACGCACTAGCCCACCGCGCCCACCAGCCCACTGTGCCCACCCAGACCCACCAGCCCCACCAAACCACAATTTGACCACCCCCACCCCGCCCCAAGTCGACCACCCCCGCCCCAATTCGACCACCCCCGCCTCCACTCCGCCCCAATTCGACCACCACAATTCCCAAACCGAGCCCCCAAATCGCAGATGATGATGGTTGTTGGTTGGACGAAGAAGAAGATGAGATTAAATGGATGGGATTATTAAAGAAAAAAATTTGGCCGTCAATGGTGGAACATTGGGGTAGGATTAGAAAGCCAGAAAAGAAGAACGTGGGGTAAATTTGATGATGAAATAAAGATGATGAGAGAGAGAATATAAATACAAGCAACAATTTTTTTTTGGGGAGAAATTAAATACAATATTTCTACAATATCAATTATACTATCACAAAAAATACAGTAGTTGCTACAGAGATATAGCCAAAAAAAAGAAAAATTAAAAAACAGGTAGGTCCCATGAATTTTTAACTTGTAAAACAGGTTGCCCACCAACAAAGATCAATAGGTAGAGATTCGGGTTAAACTTCGGATTATTTAAAAATTAATTGAAGATGAGTTTAATAGATGGAGACCGACCACACTTAGGATTAATATTTACTATTTTTCCAAAAAAGATTTAGAAACTCACATAGTTTTAATATGGAAAAATTAGAAATAACCCCCTAACCTTACGATTTTTGTAATTACCTTGTCTTTTTTTAAAAAAAAAAAAAAAATTAACCCCCTAACCTTACTATGTTATCCAAATTGTACCCAAAATGGAATTTTCCGTTAAAATCTAATTGATGAGAGCCCACTATTTCCCTTTCCCTCAAATTTATTTTGTGAAATGTTGCTTATGCCCCTAGTCATCTCATTAACTATGCCTTAATCACGTAATTATGCCTAATCTCCCTAATTAAACCCCCTTTCATTAACCCTAATTCTTCAAATTGGACTCCATAAAAGTTAAAATGACCCGTAAAATTATAAATCAATGCGCCCAAATTGAGGCAAATTGGAGGGTAATCGGGTCTTTTTTACAAATTCCGACCTCAAATCGGATTCCATCAAGTTTAAAATGACTTGTAATTAAAACCTTAAACAGATTATTTTTATACACAAATCAATGCTTGCAAATCAAGGCAAATCATGAACGCAAATCGGGGTAATCAGGTCATTTTTGGCAAATTCCAACCTCAAATCGGATCCTATAAGGGTTAAAATGACCCGTAAAACCTTGAGCGTGCTGTTTTTTGCACGTAGATCAATGCGCACAAATCGAAGTGAAATTGAAATGCAAATTGGGGGTAATCGGTTCATTTTTTGCAAATTCCAACCTCAAACGGACACCATATAAATTAAAATGACCAGTAAAACATTGAGTTGACTAATTTTTTAATAAGTAAATCAATGCGTGCAAACGAGGTTAAGCCGGGGGAAAGGATAAAAATTTCAAATGAAATCGAGTATAAATATGTACTCCAACTATAGCAAGTGTATATTGTTATAAATATGTTTATTTTAGAAAAATGCAAAAATATTACTTACTCCGTTTTTAAATAGTTCCAACAAATGAATTTTTTTATCTCTCACGAAAAATATTTATTTGTTGCAACTATTAAAAAACGGAAAAGAAGAGATGATTAAATGTGACCCGGCCCGCTTTTTTGCAGGCTTTGGACATGAAAATTAGGCCTGAACTTGAGCCCGGTCCGATTTTTTAATTCTTTCACGTGGACCTTGGATATTTAAAATTAGACTTTTTGGGTACTTTTTAAGCCCGGCCCGAAAAAGCCCGAAAAGTCCACCAAACCCGCTTCAAATTTCCGGACTCTAGCTAAGAAATATAGACCCGAACTAAGCCCCGCCCGAACCCAAACCCGGCCCGGCCCACAATCACCTGCAGGAGAAAGTATATTCGAAAGAGCAAATGAACTCTTCCTAAACTGCATTATGACTTTATGCATGAGAATAGTCAATAAGCATCTTATATTTGTGCCACCTGTACAAACCTAAGCCAACAATTTTGGTTGAGAATTCAAGCTTTGTCAGTCCTAATTCACCTTAAACAAAATCTTCATCTTGTTTTAACTCAATCTGACTTCAAGATATTGTAACCAATTTACCTTTACAATTGCTATCTTATTTATACATTGGATGCTACCACAACCCTTCCCCAAAATACCCCCTTTTGCTGAGTACCTATGATCTTATCCGTGCTTGTGTTCATGAAAGTCGAAATAAGAGCAGTGGTCTCTGATCTAGACCAGCTTCTTTTCTCTGGTTGATTTTCTCGGAGATTATGAGTGAGATTGATGGGTTGTTGTGACAGAAGTTGTGTACTGTAAAGTTTTGTTGTGATAAAAGAGGGTCAAATTCATCTTCCTCTTCAGACTCATCCACACCACAATTTTTATTGGTGCTCCCGACTCCACCGGGGGCTAGATGACCAAACGAATTAAAATCACTGCTATATTGCGACAATGATTGATTTGGGAAATGTTCCCAATTTTGTGATAGTAGAGTGTTTGAAAATTGTTGACAATTTTGTGACATTGGCTAATTTGAAAATTGTTGCCAAACTTGTGATATTGGTTGATTTGGGATTTGTTGCCAATTTTGTGGTATTGTTTGGTTTGGAAATTGTTGCCAAACTTAGGATGAATTTTGTTGATTTTGCATTGTATTTTGTTGATTTTGGGGGAAAATCTTTGGATTTTGCAAAGTATTTTTTTGTGATTTTCTTTTCGAATTACCATTTCTGTTAGTATTAGGATTATTTGGATCCATGAAATTTTTGGACAAAAGTGATTAAGATGAGATGAAAATGGTTAGAGTAAAGAACAAAGCACAATACTTAGATTTTTTTTTTTGGGAAACAATTGTATGGAAAAAGGTTAATTTTTTTAAAATAAAATATGACAATATGGGTGTCTATTTATAGAGGAGAAAAAATTATAAATTTTGATGATTTTTAAAAAAAATAATATGTGTTAAATTTTAATCCACAAAGTTTAACACAATTGAAAAAATGCATACGGCTGAGACGTGGCCACGTGTCGCGTTCTACATCGAACACGTGGCCCACGTCAAGTCAATTTTTTTTTACTGAAAAATAGCCAAAACGCGTCGTTTTGGCTGGTTTTCAGCCAAAAAAAAGGAAATGTTGCTGCTTACGTGTACACGAACCAATTTGCTTTGAAGTTCGCCTATACAAACGATCAAACAACCATTCATCATGAACCTTTTTATTTTTTATTGTTAAGAAAATAAATTAAAGGTTTGTCATCATGAACCTTTTTTTTTTGTTCATCGTTAACAATGCTCTTATACATACCCTTATTTTTGCATGGTCTCCTCCTCCTCTACATCTCCAAAAAAAATTATGTATTTACTGTATATTACAAGACATAATTCTTACAAAGGAAATTATTATATGGTATAATCATTCCTTGATATACATACATACGTTCCCGATAACCCAACCCGAAGTTACAAAGAGAAAACCGAACCTGACCTGAATTGAACCCGAAAAACCCGAATCCAACCCAATTTGACCCAAAAATTATCATATTTTGTACTAATATTAAGCTTAATACTATTTTAGATTACTTTAAGAATAACTCAAGATCTAACCCGTACCCAACCTGATGACCTGAATTGCTATACTAATAATACAATCTATCCCTTTCTTCAAAACTTACACCATTACAACCAGGATCACTATCACAAATTCATGACCACTTTTGTAATTCTACCGCTACCTCATGTTCTATTCTCTATTCCTTCCACCATTACAGTAGATATAACAACTTTACACTCCCCATTGCGAATTAATTCTACTTAGAAGGGAGAGGGGGAGAGATTCGAACCCGTGATCTCTGTGTCACGTTGGCTCTGATACCATGTTAGGGACCATCTCAACCAAAAACGAGGCCAAGAAATATGTTATATATACTCTATCACCCATTATAACTTATTAGTTATCATATAAAATGAGGCTAAACCCTACACAATCAAACAACTCTTATCTTCAATACTCAATCAAAAGCACAAACAACAAGGTTGCACTCAAAAAGAAGCATATAACTTGGGAACAAAAGAAAACCAACGAAACCCACAACTCCATTTATCAGGTAAAGAAGGGCATTTAGGCAACCAATGCCAAGTCTTCCTTGAAACTCTGTAATACAACACCTCTGGCCAAGTATAGCAACCTATGCATATCAACCCACTATGCCAAAAACAATATATATGCTCATAATTATGATAACATACTGATACCAATTTCTTGTACATCAAATCTGGCAAACTCTCTATTTCCACCCATGAATACTCACCATCATCATCATCATCACCACCATCACCATCTTCATCATCATCAACATTGTTGTTGTTGTTTCTTACAAATTCCCACAATTTTAAGCACCTTGAAATCCCATTTCTTCCCACACCACCAATCACAAACACCCTCTTTTCCTTATCATCTTCATCATCCATTACAAGCCTTGCAAAAGCAATGTCATTCATTGGCATTTCATCCACAAAAGTCCCCCAAACACCCTTTTCCAAATCAAATGAAACAATGGAAAAAGGGTTTGAACTTATAAAATACAAAAACCCATCTCTATAAACACCTTCTTTATGAATATTATCATTCAAAATTGGCTCAAACCCATCAAATATTTTCCATGATTTGACTTTAGAGCAGTAGAGAAACACTTGTTTTGCAGTAGAAACAAATATTTTGAATCCATTTGGGTACGAAACAAGATTTATGAGCTCAAAATTGAAGGGTAGTTTAGGAAATTTGACAAGGGTAGATGAACCAGACAAGAGATTGGAGACTAAGAAAGATGTAGGAAGATGAAAACAGAGTATCCCATTAGAGGAAGAAAGAAGAGAAGAAGAAGAGGTGCAGGGGTTAAGGAGTGATCGCGAAGCAGAGGATTCTCTCCAAAACCCAGAAACAGAGTTGTACAGAGGAAAATGGCGATTAAAGTGAGGATGAGAGAGCAAAAGAAAAGACGAAAATGGTGATGATAATGATGAAGAAGAAGAAGATGAAGGAGAAGAGTAGAATTTGGAAAGGAAAAAAGGGGTAAATAACAGAGATTTGAAACGTTTACAAGTAGATCTGAGATTGAAGATTGATTTAATAGGAAGAAAACAGAGTATGCGATCTAAGAGTTCTTCTGGTAAATTGCTCCAAATTTGGGAATCCATTTCTGGGGGTTTTGGTTTTACTATGAATTTGTTCATTTTATTGGTTTTAAAATGGAAATTTTGGGGGTTTAAGATTAAGAGAGAGACATGTTTTTTGAAAGGAAGATGGAAGTCAATAACAGTTATTGAAGAATTGGGCTGAGTCTAGTCTTGTAGGTGATGAAATTGAGACAAGTTTGTAATAATTTAGTTGGAATTGTTGGGCTGTCTTTTATAGTAGGGGTTGTAAAAACAGTTTGGAAATTTTATAAAAAAAAAAAAACAACCCAAATATAATCGTACTTTTAAAACAAGTTCAATTCAGTTCACCTCTTGTTGATTCTAAGATTGATTTTAATTTAATTTAGTTCCATTATGGTCATTTCACTTCAGATTAATTCAGTCCAAAAAAATAGCGTGTAACATTGATTTTAGAATACTTGATATAGTTATGCAAATTTTTAGGTAGGAGTGTATGCACCATGTGTATAATGTATACGCGTCATAATGTTCTTTGGTAATTTATATAATGTTCTTTGGTAATTTATATAATGTCCTATGATAATTTACGTCATGCTATTTGGTATTGAATAAGCTACTGATGAGTTGTCAAATCAGTTTAAATAATATCATTTCCTTCGTATACACGTTAATTAGTTTTGTTGTTTATATTCATTGACTACATTATATTTTTGGGAGATATGCACAGTGAATATTGTAGAACTGCCTACAGAATCCACTTTTTGTTATAGTTAAGAGTGTAGTTGTAAAACTGACTATAAAGTTAAAACCATTACAAGGCAATTGATAATTTAGGACTGTTTTTTAAGACTAAATATGATTTTTATTGTTTATATCTATTTATTCTTATTCTAAATTAATTGAAAGACGTATGCTATAAGAATAAGAAAAGATGTTTGGTGAACTAATTAGAAAATAGAGTGAAAGATAAGCATTAGCTTGTCTTTGACCGTGATTCTGAAGTTTTAGTATACTCCCCCCTATCACTTACAAGACTGCTTAATTTGACATCTACTAATGATAGCTAAGTTTCATATTAACAATAAAAACAAATCTAATAAAACGGGTCTCAAATCTTCTGTCCCACTTCCTGTGTCTCATTTGTGTTCCATTTATTTTGATTGGCTCAAGTAATTACTTGATCCACCTTTTAAAATTTAAAAACTAAAAAATTATTTTTTCAAACAATCAAAATTAGTGGGACACAAATGAGACAAAGGGACGAAAGATTTTTTTTCCAACAAAACCCATATGAGGATTTTTTTTTTTTTTTTTGTAGAATAATTATTATTCTTGATGAGTATTTTTATAATATTAAAAAAATACAAATTAGGCAATTTTTAAGAGACCTAGCCACAGTCAAAGATGGAGTAGTATATAAATTTGGCGTATGAAATCGGCTACTTCATAATTCATATGGCGTTTTAGATAAAGAAAAAATGTGGTTTAAAGTACTCAAGAAAGGAGTTTTTAAAAAATTTCAAGGGTTATCCCATCAAGTCTTTTAGCATTTGATAGGACTCGCTCATAGGAGCATTTTGGCCTTGTTTGATTAAGAGAATTTTAATGAGAGTTCAGAGTTTTAGAGAGAGTTTAGAGTTTTGACCAATCAAAACTCAAATTTGGGTGTTTGGTAAAATAGAGTTTAAAAGAGAGTTTTGTACCAAAAACTCATTAAAACTCTCTTTAGAAAAAACTGGGTTGAGCAGTTTTTTCTTCAGGGTTTTGGAGAGATAAATATTAATTGACTAATTTGTCCACATATTTAAACCTATTAAAACCTATCAAGTTATTTTTAAATGTCCATAAATGTCATTTTACACAACAAAACTCTAAGCAATCAGCTATGTGTTACCAAACACCTTTAAACAATCAACTATCCAAATCAGCAGTCAAATCCTCTGAATAAAAAGTAATCATCTAACCACAAACTCTAAACTCTAATCACCAAACAAGGCCTTTATTTTTTATAACTTAAAAGAAAAACTAGTTACCTTGCCAATTGACATTCTTTTATCTCAATTATATAAGTCAAGGGTAGCATAATGTCCCCGTTCCCGGTGAAAAGTACATGTCACTCCAAAAGTTTTTAATAATTAAATTAGCATAACTCCTAACTAGTAAGCAAATTTATTACTTCCTCCGTAACATATTAATAGCAACGATTTGACATAAAATAAAGAGGAAAAATATCCAATCGTTCCTATTAATATGTTACGGAGGGAGTACAATTTTTTAACTTTTTTAAATAAAATTGTTACAAAGTATAAAATTCTTAAAAATTAAAAAAAAATTAATCAAAATTTATATTTTTGAATTCTTTATAAATAGATACTCATATAGTTTGTCACATAAAAATTTTACGTTTTGATTATCGTAGAAATTTGATAGCCGATATAATATAATAGATAAGTTTTTTTTTTTGTTTATTGTTGTGGGATAAACGCATGAAAGAAGAAAAGTTTGTTTATGATTATGAATGCGTGTGAATTTGACAAACATTTCAATTTTTCGAACTACCACCTTTGGATTTTTTGTTTGTTTAGACAAATTAAAAGATATATTTAAAATATTACCGCACACAAAGCGTACATAGAAGGCTAGTATATATATAATGAGGGTAATCGCAATAAAAGGGGACATTTTATTTCATGTGATGAAAACATTCATGTCCTTTTTGGACGGATCGAAAATCAGTTGTTTGATTTACTTCTAAGAAACAGTGGTTATGAGTATTTTAGGGTACGTTCTCTTTATTTATAACCATGATTTAATACGAAATAATCTGTCCTGACCTACTCAGAATTGGTTAATATTAATAAGCATATTGAAACTTATTAGTGCTGATCTGACCTAACTTGCTCAGTCCTGATAAAGTAATTTGAAGAGAACACAACCTTAGATGAAGAAGTTTCACTTCATTTGATCATTTAGAATTATATCCCTGAAAATTTTCCTAGTTTTCCTAATCGCTTTATTCAAAAACGACGTTATCTACTTCAACTATTGAATTTCTAATATTACAAGAACAAGTTGTGGATAATCCTTCCCTCATGGCTAATGAACCTGTTGTTAGAATAAAAAAAGAAGGGTGATTTGATTTTGCTCTCGAGACTATCAATTTCTCCTTAGATGTTCACTTCATTTATTTTAAATCTTACTTTCGTTTAATATCATTTATTATAATAAATATTAAGTTACAGAATGAAAAAGAAAAAAAAAAGAAATTGCTTAAATTAACGACCGCTTTCAATGTTACTGACAGCCTTATGTAATTATCAACTTTTCGTCATTCAATAATTACCGACGGCTGTAGTGGCGGTCGATAAAATAAGGCAACATCAGTAACTATTCTGCACCATAAATAAGCAGTTTGAAAAAGGAGCAATGATTGTAACTTGTAGTGTTAATTTGTGTCTTAAATCTATTTTATGTCACCTTCGAATAACCCATGACGAGGGTCTCGCTATCGCTTATGCCCTGTTCTTTTGGACTTAAAAGCTACAGTAATCAGATCAGAACAGAACAGATCAGATTAGATTAGACAAACTCAAATCAGATCAGACATTAGCATCGTTTTTCCGCTTGACATTTTCCGACGACGGTATTCGGGACGACTTTTCCGACGACGGTTTTCGGACTGACTTTTCCGGCGGTGATTATTCGGCTGACTTTTCCGCCGACGATTTTCAAGCCGAGTTTTTCGGCGACGATTTTCGGGACGACTTTTTCGACAACGATTTTCGGACTGACTTTTCCGGCGGTGATTATTCGGCCGACTTTTCCGCCGACGATTTTCAAGCCGAGTTTTTCGGCGACGATTTTCGGGACGACTTTTTCGACAACGATTTTCGGACTGACTTTTCCGGCGGTGATTATTCGGCCGACTTTTCCGCCGACGATTTTCAAGCCGAGTTTTTCGGCGACGATTATCGGGACGACTTTTTCGACAACGATTTTCGGACTGACTTTTCCGGCGGTGATTATTCGGCCGACTTTTCCGGAGACGATTTTCAGGCCCAGTTTTTCGGCGGCGGTTTTCGGGATGACTTTTCCGACGACGGTCTTCGGACTGAATTTTCCGGCTGTGATTATTTGGCCGACTTTTCCGGCGACGATTTTCAGGCCGAGTTTTTCGGCGACGGTTTTCGGACTGACTTTTCCGACGATGATCATTCGGCCAACTTTTCCAGCGACGGTTTTCAGGCCGAGTTTTTCGGCGACGGTTTTCGGAATGACTTTTCCGGCGGTGATTATTCGGTCGACTTTTTCGGTGACGGTTTAGTCAAATTTTTCGGCGGTGATTATTACTACTACTACTATTATTATTATTAGTAGTAGTAGAATTATTATTAGTATTAATATTATTATTTGAAGTTTTGGAGTGAGATTGAATGAAGAGGTGAAATGAAATGGACTATCATAATAATAATTATAATATTAATAGTTATAATAATAATAATAATTATTATTATTATATTAATTATTATTAATAATAATAATAATTATTATTATTATTTTAGTAAATATAATCATGTATTACATTTTCTCATAAAAAAATAAGTATTACAATTATAAAAATAAAAATAAAAATAAAAATAAAAATAAAAATAAAAATATAAAAAAAAATAAAAATAAAATAAAAAATAAAAATACAAATACAAATAAAAAATAAAAATAAATACAAATACAAATAAAAATAAAAATAAAAATAAAAATAATTCAAATCAGATCAGATCAAACTAGATCAGTCCTAAAGAACAGAGCCTTAGTGAATTGAGGTCCAAGGGTACGTTGGTTTGGGGGTTTGAGGGGCGCAATGTGGCCCCGATGGGGGCCGAGGCTGACATCTCCAACTTTTACAGTATTTGTTATGTACGGTTAGGATTTTCTATTTCGGGCTTATATTTTAAACTGTTTCTGTTTTTCTCAGTAACTTTGAATCGTGTTCGATTCAGATTAAGATTAAGTCAGGAATTGCCATGGTAAGGAAGCACTTTGTTTTCTCCTAAATCAATTCAATTTGGAAGAGTTGTGGGGGTCTTTTTTACACTGTAAGGTGGATTGATCCCTAAATTGTAGCTCCCCTTGCAAGAATGTCATGTTGGCATTGCTCTAGAGTTAGGGAAGGAGATTTATTGTTGATGAGAATCGAACTTCACACCTCAAAATGTGAAGGTGACTTAAACGTTATTGTAGCCTTAAAACCTACTCACTTTTGTCCCTTAGTTTTTGCAACATTTCATTTTTTTTCCTTTAAACTTTAGTATTGCATTTTATTGTCCTCTTGTGCATTTTATTGGAGGAAAAAAGCGGTTTCATATTATCTAAAAAGAAAATGTAATAAACATTCAATGTCACAAATGAAAAGGAACAAAGGTAGTACCATTTCTCTTTCCAACTCAGAGTTGATATATTTGCCACCAATGCCAATGGTGCCCTGTAAAGCACTAATTAAACGTGCAAATATCAATGATCCTCAGTGACAGCAACAGACTTGCAATTATTTCATTGGCCTTGCACAGATGTGATGTTACATGTTACAAACGTGAAGTACCAAATTTTATATCTATTTACATGTTACAACTCTAGTCTTATTCTCAAACACAGTGGAAGATCATAAAAAACAGAGTATCCTAATCTCAAGCAAAGTGGAAAAGGTCATCAAAACAGAGTATCCTAATCTCAAACTCAAGTACATACCAACTTAGATTCTGTATATTCATATTAGTAGACCTTAAGCCCCCAATTGAAGGAAATTATATACGGAGCATTAATAAATCGGACAGTAGACTAGCCTCTTTATCATTGATGATGCCCTAATCACTCCAATTATCCTCATCTTTTCTGAGAAGATTCCCCTTCATGCTGTTCTTATCCTGCTCAATTACAGTACACGACGTTACACACTTGGACATTTGAACATATTCTTTAGCTCTAACTTCGAAAAAGATTCAAAATAGTTGGAAGTAAAACCAATCACCAATAAGTGCCAAAAAAAGAAGAAAGATTTCCACATATTTACCACATCATCGGGTGATAATTCAGAGGAAGACCACACAAGAATCTGCCTATCATTTCCACCTGTGTATAACTCCTGAAACATGACATGAATTTAGTAGAGTGGAGCAGTGAGTTTACAAAAAGGAATATTCACACAATATGTTCTTTGAATATCACTCAATCCCTCCTCTGATGAGCATGAATTTGAGAACTGTTTGAATATCGACAATTAGTGTGATTGATCGGCAATGCATCATTTTTTTTTTTAAAAAAGCAAATATTAACATAGCATTAGCATATGAAATGGCAAGTAATATGGGCATCAAGAGAAGATTCAATTACTAGGGTACCTTTTCCAATAATAAACCTCACAAAACATTGAACTAATTGGAAGGCATCAAGAAATGGTAAGTAATAGAAAGCAGTGTATTGATCCAAACATACATCATTGATTCTAGAATCAGAGCTCTATTGCCGATTTCATGTATCAAAACATATCAATTCTCAAGGTTTTCATTACCGATTCTCAAGAACATTCATCTTGAGACATCAAAACATGTCAGTTCTCAAGATTTTCATTATCTGTCAGGTGCGTGACAGCACTGAAGCCTTGTTTTTTTCGAATCCAGCCCAGCCCAGACCAGGATGAATCTAGTATGCAGAAGACAATATACATAAATTATTCAAACATTACCTGATCTTGTGCATTAAACCAACAACAATTAACACATTCAAAGTGGGCACGACAAGTCAGAGATGTTTGGCCTGACCAAAGATCAAACGCCTGAAGTACAAAAATTGAAATCAGTAGAATTAATAATTCAACATCAATGGCAAGGATAGATGCTTAAAAGAAGCTTTACTTTCACAGATGTCATGCATGGAACAAACACAAGGGATGAATCCTGAGCCACAGCCAACTGTGTCCCTTTGCTGTTTTGCAAGCGCACTGTTTCAAAATTCACTAGAGTATTGCATCCAGATTCAATATCCCACAATCTTAATCTTGAATCAGAACCTGAAATTTCAGATAACATAAAACTTTACCTTTGGGACTAAACCATGCTCGAATTTACAAGCAAAACTTCATAAATCAATGGCACATTTTCTTACAATGCACCAAAAAAATCAATGATAAGATCTTCCCTTGAACACAGAATAATTACCTGCACTGAGAAGGTACATGCCATCTTCAGTTGCTTTTAAACCAGTGACAGCACCATAATGTGCAGTTGCATGATCTTGATTAGACATCATACCAGGATGGCGCCTTTGCTTTGCATATGCATTTTTCAGTTGAGAAGGCATTCTAGACAAAACAGAAGCTTTTGTACCATTATCAAAAGAAGGTTTCTTTTGTTGTCCCCTATGTTTTGCAGATGAACTTTGTCCAGTTGCCTAGATTTGACACGAGTGTATGTAAATTTCAGAAGACCATATAAAATATATACTAACTGCACATGATTTAAATCCATTAACAAATATACTCTGGTACTAACAAACAAAATTAATAAAGGGCATTAGGTGCCCCCATCTTAGACATCAACAATCTGACGCCGTTGTGCCCCCATCAAAATCCGTAAATAATGTTGAGTCAGGATGTTCAGAAACAAGATAATAAACACAGAATTCTAAAATGCTTGTTTGGTTAACATAAAATAGCATGGGAAATCAAACTTTCTAGAGAGTACGAGAAGGTGGCCTTGATTGGTACTTTGGTTGGTAACAATAACATCAAAACTAGCAGCGAAATGTTCTTTTTGATTTAATTTCCGAAATCTCAATTCAGTTCAGCTCCTCCAGATGAGTCTATGATTTAGTTTTCAGACTAAAAGAACAAGGCCTTTCATAAATTGACACTTGATAAATTGAACACTAGTTTGTTTTAGTCTCTAAAAATGACAAATTGACACTTGATAACCAACTGACATTTATCGACATGCTTCATTCCAATCCATACTTGGAATACTGATCAAGAATATGAACCTTTACATTGATCTTCAAAAGACAGTCAAGATCCTAGGTACATTGTATCTTGAGCCCGGCACACATAAATATGGAACAAATGGATTCAAATAATCATCTCCCAATCAATAACAGACAGGAAATGGCAAAATGAGACCTTTTCAGCAATTGAACGTTCTAATAATGGTGGCCGTCTGCCCAGTTGAGTTTTTGATTGATCCAAAACAAGAAAACATCCAGCACGTCTGATATCCCAATAACGTATGGCACCATCACAGCCGCCTGTCATCAAAACCCACTCACTCGATGTAGACCATTCAACTGCCATTACACCATCTGTCATCACAGAATCATGTATCCAAATGAAATCACTATACAGGAACTTTTTCCTCTAATACAAAATAGGTTAAACTGAATTGATGAAACTAACATAAAGAAGAAGCACAACCAGAACAGCCAGCAAAGGTTACATTTCATCTAACAACCTGTAAAAGTATATCTTTCTACATCAAGAGATAATCCCAATTACTCTACCTTGAAATGATACTAAGAAAACAATAGTGGAAAATGGGCAAGAGAATCAGTTTTAAGCACTCAACAGAAGTACAGGGTGGCTGAACTTACTGAAACAGAGATGAAGTAATAGATAGGTGCTTTGCTGAATAACAGTGGAGTTAGGTGACAATAGTAATTGAAACCACTCTATAAACTATCACATAGGCAGATTTGTAATATGCGTCAACAATCATTTAATGCGTCAAACGCGGAAACGCCTCTATGTCAATGCATATGAACATATATATTATACTTTCTAAAAAGCCAAAAACGAAACACCGCATCTCTTGAAACTCAAAAGTTCACAATATCTAGATCTTGTGCAGTAAACCCAGAGAACACTAATAAATAAAAGTGCCTGAAGCTCTTCATCCAAGTATCTGAAGACCATCAAAGAGAAAAAAAAAAAAAAGGCACCACTTTCTCATCACTTAAAACTTTGCAATAATGGGATTTTGACTAAATGGATCACACAATATCAGCATTACCTCGTTAATATATGAATAGTAATTTTAATTCAAAAACATAACATGAAGAACAATGATGCATAGCCTAGGGCTCAACAAGAAATAAATGCACCCAAGGTCAGAAACATGTATATACACTCTTCTAATTAGCAGCATAGCATACCACGATGACCTGACAATGTATGAGCAAATGCCCCCGAAGCAATATCACAAAGACGAACTTGAACATCTTCAGTTCCGGAAGCAATTAGCATATGAGAGGTCGCAATGGGAGACATCGCAGTCTTGTAAACTTTTCCAGGCATCTTAAAATTCATAACCACCTATCTGACAATAATCTAATTAGTAATGTTCAACTGCTTTAGCATAAAAAAAAAAACACAAATGAGCAGCAATATATGAACTAGACTAGTACCTGCGTTGTGTTTGTATCCCAAACATTGATGTGATTATCATAGGAACCAGTGATGAATAGCCCAGTGTCAATTGGATACCAAGTGGCTGAGGATATAGCATACTTGTGTCCTTGCTGATGTCGTTTATCAATAACCAAAAGGCTCTTGTGTCTTGCAACAAGACCTCCAGCCTCAAACTCTGAGGCACGTTGAACATCAAATATAGCAGCAGATGCATCTGAACCAGCGGAAAGCAAATATCGCCCCTCTGTTAAATCAACCTGATTTTCTATCAAAACATGTAACACAAATATCTTTCAATAAGGGAAGATCTATGTCCAAATAAAAAGCTTCCTTTTGTGATATAAGCAACTAATAAACCCTTTATTTCATACTGCTAGTTTTCATTTCCTTATTTGTAATATTTCAAGACATAACAACAGATTAACAATGTAATCTCCAAATTAATTCATCCTTGGTAAAAATTACTTTTGTTGATTCTCTTAAAATAATATACTACCTTTATTCTTTTTATTTGCAACATTTACTAAGAAAGGAAACTTCAAATCGGATGCAACATTTTTTTTTCTTTTTTAAAACGTCATTTCTTTCTATATCTCTCATCATGACATGCATCTCTATTTCACTCTCTCCATTTAACACTCACCAACAAATTTTATATAGGAGTCTGTGCTAGGCTGCTAGCTTGCTTGTTGCAAATAAAAAGTAACGGAGGTAGTATTTTAAAAATCTAATCACAAAAATATTTCAAAATGGAAAGAATACTACATATATTTATATGGGGTATTCAATTTCAGGATGCAAATATAGGAATATTCCTTGAGATGACCACATGAACTATCTGTTTTCTTCTTTCGTTTTTTTTAAACCTACAAGTCTTTCACGGATATGGATATGCAAGAAAAGAAAGAAAATAAAAATGAATTAAGCTTGAACATCACAGCTATTGATACCAGAAAATTACAGTAACAAGAAAAAAAAATACTCCGTAGTATCATTATCAATACCAAAAAGAGACAAATACAACCTAAAGGAAAGAAGATTTTATAAGAACAAACACTAGGGTAGCATACTAGCATTTGTTACCACCTACCAGTTCATCTGCCCATGCTTACGAGCCATAACAATAAATTTTGAGAGACAATGATTGAGCATATATTGAGGAATGAACAATCATCTCAAAGAACTAACTTGACTTTATGCAACCTACAAAAAAAATCCCTTTCCCATCCTCATTTTGTGTTTTCTAGCTTAGTTTGCTTAGTTATGCATATGATTCTTATTAATGATTGTAACAGTAGTAGCTTTTTTTGTATATATTAATTATCGCAGTCATTTTTCTTGGGTTTGCTAAAATTCCTTTAAGTTTGATTTTGTACGTTTGACCTTGGGATCTAAATCTCAAAGAAATAGAATGAAAATGTTCATTGGGGTAGCATATGTCCGTTGGGAAAGGTTTGTGTAGAAGACTCAGTATCAGATGATCATATGTCGCAGCAAACTGGTTGAAATTGGAGATGAAAATCCATCTCATTAACTACATAAGAGCTGGCTATAAGCGTGATTCTACTGTGTAGATCAAAAGGTAAGGCCTTTTGAAATCAAGCTTTTTGAACAGACAGTAAGAGCTGCGGTTCCATTCATTTTTCTAGAGATCATTAGCTCTTCATTGAGGAGAGCAATTAGATACCATGGCTAAGAAATGAAATGAATTGAATTAAGCTGAATACTAAAGTTGAGTTGAGCTTAACTGAAATTTCAGACCAAAAGAACTGAAATACCATGACTAAGAGCTGCAGTTCCATTCTTTCTTCTAGAGATCGCTAGCTCTTCATTGAGGAGAGCAATTAGATACCATGTCTAAGAACTGAAATGAATTGAATTAAGCTGAATACCGAAGTTGAGTTGACCTTAACTGAAATTTCAGATCGAAAGAACTGAAATACCATGGCGAAGAGATGCGGTTCCATTCGTTTTTCTAGAGATCATTAGCTCTTCATTGAGGTGAGCAATTAGATACCATGTCTAACAACTGAACTGAATAGAATTAAGCTAAATACCAAAGTTGAGTTGAGCTCGACCAAAAGAACTCAATACCATGGCTAAGAACTGCGGTTCCATTCGATTTTCAAGAGATCATTAGCTCTTCATTGAGGAGAGCAATTAGATACCATGTCTAAGAACTGAGCTGAATAGAAATAAGCTAAATACCAAAGTTGAGTTGAGCTGAGCTGAGCTAAACACCATGGCTAAGAGCTGAGCTTAACTGAAATTTCTAGAGATAATTAGCTCTTCATTGAGATGAGCAATTAGATACTATGGCTAAAAATTGAACTAAACTGAATTGAATTAAGCTAAATACCGAAGTTGAGCTGAGCTTAACTAAAGTTTCAGACCAAAAGAACAGTACCTAATTTCATCCTTAACAGTCAATTAGATACCATAGTTTTCCATAACTGCGGTCCACTGACCCAACTAACAAGTATATAACAAATTAAAATACTTCTATGGAGATGCAAACAAAGTATGGTTCAGCAAAATACAATTTCGGTTATCAAATTTAATGGTAAAAACAGCCCAAAATAGAAAATTATCAAAAAGCTGAATAACATAGACCATGTTTTCCATAACCAAAATCATCCAACCTAACTAGTAACTACCCAAACTAACAATAATAAACTAAACAACAGAAAATCCATTGAAAAGAAAAAAAAAAAAAAAACCTGAAATTAAATAAACAAACTAACAACATATTAAAATTAATCAAATAAACAAACTAACAACAAATTAAAACTGCTTAAAAATCAGCAAAAAAAAAAAGAGAGAGAGGAAGAAAGGAGAATGACCTGGAGAGAGTTAATGGCACCACGATGAGGAGAAAGGAATTCTTTGAAGTTGGAAAGATGGAGAGAAGAAATGCGACGAGATCGAAAGCGACGGGAGAAAGAATTAGGGCGCAATCTACCTTGTTCTCTACTTTCAATATCTCTCCACAACATTTTCGGCGCATCTTCCACCTTTGATTTCCTTGCGCCGATTTTTCTTACTTCGATTCTTGATTGATTGATTGTTTGATTTGATTTATACACTACTGCACTATCTTAGATTTGTCCACTCAACTTGAGAATACATGATAGAGGATCTGATATACTCCAACTGTTTCTTGCCTTTGATAGTTATTTCTATTTCTGGGATTAAACCTTTTCAACACCTCAATTAAAGATAGACTTAAACTTTTATTTTTTTTACCGTTTGGGACCTGTAACTTTTTTTTCACCGTTTGCTATCTAGAATGAGTTTTCGGTGGTTTTTTTAACCATGGTTAAGCTGGGCCTACCAAACACCAATTAAGAGGAATAATATTTCTTTTGTATTGTACTTTGGCGCCATATGAAGAATTCTCCTCTGTTTCTTTCAAGCCCAACTTCTCACCTTCCATTGTTGTTCGAAAGCCAAAATTCTGATCGAATAAGGCGAATTTTTAAGCAAATACGAGTCTCATCTTTAAGGTACGCATTTTTTTCTTCAAAGAACTTACTTTATGCAATCATGAAATTTTATTTGGAAAATTGATGGGTTTTTAGGGTTTTATTTAAATTTTGAATTTTAAATTGCTTTTTTGTTTTTGCCAATTTCATGCTGGCTTGTTTGAATTATGATTGCTTTTCTGATGTTGTTGACATTTATTTTTTTACAATTTTACAGAAAAATTGAATCTTTTATATGTTTTCATTTAGGGTTTAAGGGGTATGTTATAATAGGGAAAGTTTTTTTTTTTGAACTCTTATTGAGTGGGAGTGTGAGTATGAATGTTATATGATGAATGAAGTTGGTATCGTGAGAAATGGATCCGGCTCACTTCATATAAATGTGTATGGAGTCTAGTTGAAGACATGAAGCATAGTGAGAAATGAATTTCTTTAAAAGCATTCGAGAATACATTGGTATTGAGTGCTCTAATATTTGTCTGATAATACGGTAACAAATTATTTTGCATATGCCATGAATAAGTATACTTAATACTATTATTTATGATTAATTTGGTCACTTAATACTATTATTTCTGATTATGGAGTATATAGTCTATTATTCTGCATATGCCCATGAAACTCAATGACCAATCTATTAGTATCCTATTATTCTGCTTACACCCATATACTACTTGCTTTATATGAACGCTTTGTGTGCGGTTAAATTTTTGGTATAGTTGTTTAAAGATGTATTTTAGTTTTGAGTATTTCGTAATTAATTAAATTCAAAAGTGAAAACAAAGAAACAAATATTTTGTTTGTTTAAATACATGTGAATTAATATTATTTGTCAACTCCCTAAATTTTATAAATTAAGATCCAACTACTGACAGTTTGGAAAAGAACTCAACCTGTTTGCTTGCAAATTGCAGGTTTGCTGTTGGATTACAAAATGGATGATGATTTCTCAATGAAGTTCAAATATTTTATTTTTGGTCATTTTAGATGAATTCCCCCATGTTATTTTTGGTTTTATAGGTTTTTTTTTTTGTGTACTGTGAAACAATTACTTTGGGTTTAAATGCTTCCAACATATATTCTTCCATTTATAAAAGCAATTATCTTTGTTTTGTTTTTTTTTTTGTTCTAGTTGGTTGAAGTTCAGTTAACGTTGAGTTAACTAGCCGGAAAATCTAACTACAGGTCCTTAAAAGTGTTTAAATAAGTTCCAGGTCCTAAACGGTGAAATAACTAAAAGTTTGGGTCCTTATTGTTATCTTAACTCCCTTATTACGAAGCACAATAAATAAAAGTTTTTTCACAAATTATTGGGTGGATCTGGTACTATGCAGCTGGGTGGTCCCGTTTTAAATGACGTTGTGAACATTTGGTACTTTTGTTGTGAACATTAGGTACTTTTGTTGTGAATATTTGCTACTTTTGTTGTGAACATTTGATAGTTTAATGCTGGTGAACAATACATTTGATATTTTGTGAACATTTGGTACTTTTGTTGTGAACATTTGGTATTTTTGTTGTGAACATTTGGTACTTTTGTTGTGAACATTTGATAGTTTAATGCTGGTGAGCATTTGATAATTTTGTTGTCAACATTTGATAGTTTAATGCTGGTGAACATTTGGTACTTTTGTTGTGAACATTTGTAATTTTTGTTGTGAACATTTGGTACTTTTGTTGTGAACATTTGGTATTTTTGTTGTGAACATTTGATAGTTTAATGTTGGTGAACATTTGATAATTTTGTTGTCAACATTTAATAGTTTAATGCTGGTGAACATTTGGTACTTTTGTTGTGAACATTTGGTATTTTTGTTGTGAACATTTGATAGTTTAATGATGGTGAACATTTGATTAATTTTGTTGTGAACATTTGATAGTTTAATGCTGGTGAACATTTGATAATTTTGTTGTCAACATTTGATAGTTTAATGCTGGTGAACATTTGGTACTTTTGTTGTGAATATTTGGTATTTTTGTTGTGAACATTTGATAGTTTAATGCTGGTGAACATTTGATATATAATTTTGTTGTCAACATTTGATAGTTTAATGCTGGTGAACATTTGATTTTTTTTTTTGTGAATATTTTATAGTTTGATGTTGATGAACAAGTGATAATTTTGTTGTAAAAATTTGATAGTTTGATGTTAATGAACATTTGATAATTTTGTTGTAAACATTTGATAATTTTGTTGTGAACATTTGATAATTTGATGTTGAAGAACATTTGATAGTGTGATGTTGTGAACATTTGATAATTTTGTTGTGTGAACATTTGATAATTTTGTTGTGAACATTTGAAGGATCACAGAAAGTTGTGTGCTCCCGGGTCCATCCATTACCTATTGAAGTTTTTTTTACGGAGTACAAAATATTTTTTGTCAGATAAAAACATTTTAAAAATTATATGGTAATTTAACTTTTTTTTTTGTTAGATGAAACTTTGGGCCGCATTTTTTGACATTGATTACACATCTCCGATGTTGACTCTTTTTTGTGAGATCTTAGGGCTCGTTTACATTAGCTGAATAGAGCTGAATTGAACTGAACTGAATAGAGATTAACTGAACTGAACTGAACTGAACTGAATATAATCTAAAGTAAACAAGCCCTTACACATAAAGTGATGTCCAACAAGTTTTCAAAGAACAAAAGGAGGGAGAAGCATAGGGAAGATTGGAAGACATGTGAAAATGAGCAAGACGAGTCAAAGCTGGAGAGGAGTAATCAACGTCGAAAAATGCGACCTAAGGTTTTATATGACAAACAAGATAGGTTTAAGATTTTAGGTTTTCAAAGCTTTTTTAAAAGGTTTCATCTCGTAAAAATAAGTTTTTAAAAAGTTTCATCTAACAAAAAATCTTAAATTAAAATCATATCAGCTGATTTAATGTGATGTTTTTATCTTTATTTAAATATCTTTAATTTTGTAACAAAAAATATTTTAAATTCCTTTTTTATAAACTAGTCATTAATACTTTAATATTAATAAAATAAGTTCTCAATTTATATATTTTTCCTTATGGATTAGTGTATATATATGGGTAAAGTTTAATCAAATCAGGCAATAAGTTTAGATCATATTAGATCAGTAAATATTAGGTAATTAAAAAAGCCATAGTTTGTAAGATGCATTTTGGCATTGGCCGTAGGAGTATGATTTTCAACTCGTTCGGCACCTGCTGTTTATGGTATTGTTTAATGATTGGCTTGTTGTCATACATCTTCAAGTTGATCCATTTTCCTATGGCGTATTACTTTTTGCCTGCATCATCCACACTGTATTTCTTTTCCAAAGTGTTCTGAATATACTTGCTAAACTTGTAAATGACAAATTAAACAAATCACGCAAAAATATTGGACATATGGTTAAGAAGATGACTATGTACCATTTTGTTGTCATTCTCTTTCTTCTTCAAGGCTTCCTTTTATGCCTCAGTGGGAGGCTCCGTGGAAACGGTTGTAGTGCTAATTCTTCTATGATGTCCTTGTAGATCACATAATCAATCCCAGCTCAAAGAAGATGAGCAACTTTTGAAACTGTTTCTGGGAATTCTTGCTATCCAATGTCTTCAACTTAGAAAGATCAAAAAAGGGGTTTCTGTTTATCCATTGTTGGTTGCCATATTTGTTTTCAAATTGTTGTTTTTATAGAGATGGAGATTTAAAAGATGAACAAAATAATTAGAGTCCAAATCAGTAAGAGGAATAACAAGAAAATAAGTGTGTTGTGGATTAAGATCCACTAACTTGAAAATGAATCATAGCTCTAATGGGACGCACAATAGTTGTTGCCGACGATACGTAATTCAAGCTATCACACTCATTATGGCATTCTAGGAAAAAAATTTAGAGTTTATAACGCTTATGCTCAAGAAAAGAGAATGTGTATAGTTTTTTTAGAAATATGTATGTTTGTAAACTCAAAAATTTTGATGCCTTAAAGAAGGTGGAAAAGAGAATCATTTATAGGCACACAAAAGAAGTGAAAAGCAAATAAATATGATTAATAACACCTGGAATAATATGCTCATTAACCATATGGCAATTTACTTCCATGATAAAAAAAAAAAAAATCACAATGAAAAGCTCAACACTACTCACGGGAACTCAAGCGAATTTCAGAAAAACTCGCACTAGTTTTTCCTTCAAACTAAATCAAAAATTTATATTCCGAAAATTCAGCTGATAATTATCTTAAATATTACATGATTAATTTGGTGATTGGTAATGTAAAATGATTTTAATGGTCAGTTTTGATTTACTTTTTCATATTTTATGAGTACATTCTTTCTTATAATTCTTATTTTTTGAACAAAAACTAAAATAAAAATAATTTTAATTGGCTTACCATGACCTTTTAGTGTTTTTTTTTAATCAGTAAAAAATTGAAAATTAATTAAAGCCCCAAGCAACAAAATACAACCTAAGCTGATATCAAAACAAGGGGCAAAACACCCCAAGCATCAATCAACAAGAGCAAGACAAACTAATTACATCAACAACTGATCTTAGCCAATTTTTATCAGCTCTAGAGCATTTCCTAGGAACATTACATTGTAATCTAGCTCTCAATATATCTCATATATCTATATATCGATATTTTTGTTATTGTTGAAGTACTAGATTGGACGCTCTAGATCATCGCGTGCACATCGGTCGAGCTCAGGTAGTGATGGGTATGGCCGTATGGGTGTGATGGATTTTAGCCTATGATTAGATTTTTTGGACGAAATCATAAAGAGTTGTGCGATATTCTCGCTAATTTCGTAACCGTTATAGTATGATTTTTGCCATAAAATCAACACCAAAATATTTTCTTTCCAAAAACCTCCTTCTGATTGTTCTATATATATTGGTTCTAGTTTTTTCTTGTATTTCGCCAGATTTGAATTCGGTCTAAAAATCACCTACCAAAAACCCGCAAGGCTGCAAGATCCAGGTCAGATTTGGATTCGATCTAAAAATGGATTTGGACCCGGGTCCGATCTAGATCCGACTCATTGTCTCAGATCCATCCAGGTCCGAGATGTGATTGCAATTTGCAAGAATATGTCTTTGTAGAATTGTAGCTTTGGGCCATGTCATGACACTATTTTGGTATTACAGAAATTTTAGTGTACATTTTTTGCTTCTTTGATAACTACTCGTACAAAAATGGGTCACATGAATCATGAATGAAGTAGTTTTAGCACATGTTGACGCCATCAATATGGACGTAGTCTTAGCATCAAACAATTTGGTATGTTTGTTTTCAAATTTCAAGTCCTGTAGAGTTGGTAATGTAAGGTGAATTACTTTACTCAACCATTAATGCCTGTTTCTTTGGATACAGTTTAGTTTAGTTTTGTTAAGTTCAGTTCAATTTTATTATTACGAGTATTATTTTTGTAAATTTTATTATTATTATTGTTATTATTATGAAAAGATATTATTAATTTACTCATATTCTACCACCCTCTACATGCTAGAGTGTTGAACCCATATAATGCACTAGTGAGTGTTCCACATCGGAAGATGAGGAAAGACTAAACTAGCTTATAAGGTTAGGAGTTACTCTTCCTATCATCAATTGGTTTTAGGATGAAACCTCATATGGCTTTTAAGTTACCAAACTCTCATCTTCCATATTGGGTTGTCCAGACCTGTTTCTAATATTCAATCAAATTTAACATAGACACTTGTAAAATGCAATTTATCTTTTTTATATTTTTGGTTGGGTAATTTATATGTTTGTGGCTAATCTGGTTCAATGTACTGATTTATAGAAGAAATCGGTAATATGACTTTTTATTTTTGATAGCTCAAGCATTCATCCAACTCATAAGTCCTTCATTAAATTAAGTCAAATTAATTAAACTCCCACTTGAAACCTTATAATCACTAAGGGTTTGTTTACTTCAGATTATATTCAATTCAGTTCAGTTTAGTTCAGTTCTATTCAGCTAATGTAAACGAGCCCTAAATAATAAATTTCTAAATTAGTTTCTGTTTCATTTTCGTTGCCAAGTTGCCATTCAAGGTCTTTTTAGTGGTCTTTATTTCATAAGGGTTTTCCACTACAGAGGTAGTATTGAATTAGGTCTTGACAATTATTTGAACTTATTGATATTTATTGATACTTATATGAATTTATTAAAAAAGAATAAAACCATTCGGTAATCGGAACTCAATTGTACGAGTAGTTGAGGATGAGATCTTAACCTAATGGTCAATACTTTAGAATTCTAGGCACGAAGTGACCTGCAATAGTTAAATTATATGCTTTAAACATGATTCGAATCTATTATCTCTTACAATTCAATATCACTCACTACCATCTCAACCAACTTTTATTAGTGCTTTAAATTTGCTATGCATATAACATTATATATATTGCTCCCCTTTATTTAAGTGAAATAGAGGTTGAATTTTTTTCAAAAAATTTCACATAACTAAGACAAAATCAAACAAATACATATCAACGAAAAAAAGTAACAATCGGGCAACGCCCTGGCCAACAAACTACTTATCATACTTAAAAAAAAATTGTACGAGTAGTTCACTTTTTTTTTTAGTAAGGAAAGGTATACATGGGAGTCAGAAACTCTTCCTCTCGAAGAGACAGCCTGACTGGTCACGGTACAAGTAGTAAGAGAATTTAGCATCCACGAAGGGATCTATGTCGATGTGCGTAGTGGCCCAATGCCCAAGAGACACCACATAATCTGCGGACTGGTTGGCTTCACGATAGACATGAGTCGCATGAAAGTAGTACGAGTAGTTCACTTGGCCTATTCATCTGTACTATTGTACTATTAACCCTTTACAAAGTTGCACTAACGTAACTTTTACCACTTAAGTGAAAAGATTTTTACTAGCTAGCCACACCAAAGCCACTTAAAGTAGTAGCCAACTAGCCATATCAATCGACTGAATCCTTAATTTATTAACTCTTTACAAAGCCATACCAACTTTTACCATTTAGGTGAAAAATATTTTTGCCAATTTCTATTTTATTAGTAGTCATATTAATTATTTTAATTACGACGTGTTCAGACTACCTCCTTAGAGCATGCATTATTGAGGGTGAACATTAAATAATCTATTCATGAAAAAAACATTCTAGCATTCGTTCATGAGTTGCTCATACTACAAAGGACTTCGTCAAAACATCAAAAAAATTTAAACGTTTAAGATATGAATGTGAAATACTTTGTGAATATGAGAGTGAAGGATAGCTCAAGTGGTTAAAGCTTTCCTCTCGGTTTCAGAATATCTTGAGATTGATTCTCATCTCTGCATGACTGCATATGACAACCTCGAAACTCTTTGCTATGGAAGGCTTTATGACTCTCTTAATATAAAAAATAAATAAAACTAAACCGTATGTCTGTAAATATGATGTGGATGAAAGAAATCGATGGATGTACTTTTTTGATTTGTGATTAATTAATGATGGTCTCACAAGGTAATTCATAATTGTTGCTACTTTCTTCGTTTGCCATTTACATGAAAAGCTTTTTTTACTAATTCTGACAGCAGTAAGAAAAAGTTACTTATATATCATTATCGGAAAAAAAATGTAAAAAATCCAAAATGTGAGTTGTTTTCATTCATCTAAAAAGTAAAAATACCAAAGAAGTCCTTTTGGCTTGTGGTGACCCTTGATCCTTGAATTGTGACTATAAATATGAAGTGCAAGTTCATGAAATCAAAGTAAAAATTATTGAACCAACATAAAAACTAGTAAAGAGAGCTAGCTAGTTGAGAGACAATGAAAGAAGGTGTGGTGTGTGTTACGGGAGCCAGTGGTTTTATTGGCTCATGGCTTGTTCAACTCCTACTCAATCGTGGCTATTCAGTTCATGCTACTGTCCAAAATATCAGTAATTCTTTCCTTTTTACTTTCTTTCTATATATTTAAATCTCTTTTAACTATTCTATGTACAAAAAAATTAAAATTGCAATAAAATTAAGAGAAATAGAAAATTTTGCAAGAAAAATTGTTTGGAAAAACATCAATTTATAGGAGAATTGTAGTAAATTCTCTAAATAGTACGTACCAAACTACCAAATTAAGAGGGGAAAATTCATATGAATAATCCCAACTATTGGAGGTCTTTCAATATTAATCCCAACTATAGGTTATTACACTATAATCCAAACTAAGAGGGTAGTTTTATGATATTAGTCCATACTAACTTTTGACCGGCTCAGATTTCCTTCGTAGAAAGGGAGGAAGGTATAGTCAATCACAATAAATAAGAAAAGAGGAAAGATAACGAATATTGTATGAATTGGTGACCGATTACAATATGTTAAATAAGTCAATGGACTAATATCATAAAACAACCACCAAAGTTTGGATTATACTGTAATAACTAATAGTTGGGATTAATATTGGAAGACGTCCAATAATTGGGATTATTTATATGAATTTTTCCAATTAAGAGTTGGAGCTCAGGTCATAAATTTCATAGGTAAATTTGTAAAAATTATATAAGTTAATAAGTCATAATGAACGACATACATGGTAAAATAATTTATTTTTTTTGGTGTAGATGGTAACATAATCTTGAAAATTATATATGATACGAAAACTATTTCTTCGTTGGAAGAGCGAATAATTGTATATTTGTATGTGTGAATGGTTTTTTTAAACCTTATTTTGGCTTTAGGGTGTTTGATTAAACACGAGAACTTAATTTTTTTTTAAAATAAGTTTGAATGAGCACAAAAAAAGGATTGGCCCTGTTAAAATTAAGATCTAATAAGTTATGATAAACAAAATCATATTATTTTGAACTGATTAGACTTGATCGAATTTGTTAATCCCAAACTTATTTGAACTTTTGATTGAAACAAATTGAACTTATTGCACATAATCAAACCTAATCACCCCTAATTTCAAGAAATAGATATAGATTATATATAAAACTTGATTAAACCTAATTTCAACTTATATGAAGTGAAACCTATCTTTGAATTTGAAGATAACACACCAAAGCTGAAGGCGTATAAACGTACTAATAGTCTAACAGCCTAACAGGGCATCAAAAAAAAAAAAAAAGAGCTAGCAACAAATGTTACAAAAATGACGGAAAAAAGAAATTTATTAGGCTTAATTCATATCAAATTTACTAGGCAACTTCACAAAAGCATAAAACAACCTTAATTATTGTCAGTCTTCTATAAACTGTCTCAAATATTAATATTCTTATGTTGGTCATAATTTTAAAAGGTGTTTTAAAAAAAAGTCAAAAATATTTTTAAACATTAATAGTGATAACTAATTTTAGAAGACCAATAATAACTTAGACCGTTTTAAGAAGATCCCCGTTAAAGTTTGGACTATTTTTAAAATTTGTTCGTTTACATGATCAAATCTTTTCTTAAGAATATTTACTAAAGACAATAATACAAAGCAAAGAAAATATATATTTTTTATTTATTTAATGAGTAATAATCTTATTGGGGCTTATTAACAGATGATAAGAAGGAAACAGAGCATCTATTAGCACTAGAAGGAGCAGATGAAAAGAAATTGAAACTTTTTCAAATGGATTTACTTGACTATGACTCAATTCTTGCTGCTGTTAAAGACACTCATGGCATATTCCATCTTGCTTCACCCAATATCATTGGTCAAGTTCAAGACCCTCAGGTAGTACATACTCTAACCTTCTTTCTCTACACATGCTATTTCATGAATAATCACAAATAATTAGACCTGAAAAAATAAACCCGATTCGTTGGTTACCCGAAAATCGAGCCGGAAAAAGTGGGTCATAAACAAGAAAAACCAATCCGGAACCCCTTAAATAGCCTAAGATTAGACCCCGAAACCCTTTTTGAACGAAACCGACCTAACCGACCGATTTACCAGGTATACAAAGAATGCATCTTTTTTTTTTTTTTAGCTTTTTTAAATTCCAACTACCGGTTACAAATAATACTAACATGAGATTGTCAATGAGAATATTCCGTTTGGTACCACTGTAATTTTTTTTAGTTTATTTGGTGTTTGGTTTTTTAAAGTCCTATAATATGTCATATAAGGAATAAAAAATTCGTCAAATCTATCGAAGTCATTATAATTTTAAAAACTGAGTGCCCTATTTAAATAGTAAATTAATGAGTAATTATAACATGAATGAGAGTATAGAAGGAGCTATTGGAGCCAGCAATAAAGGGAACAAAGAATGTGATAATGGCAGCAAACGAAGCAGGAATTAAGCGAGTGGTAGTAACTTCTTCAATCTCTTCAATCGTGCCTAGCCCTAATTGGCCCTCTAATGTCCCCAAATCTGAAGATTGTTGGACTGATGAGGACTATTGTAGGAACAACCAGGTAATTATGATTCCACATTTTCCTCTTTATTTTATATTAAATCGTCGTTGCATTTAACAAGAAATAGAAGTAACAGTACTCCGTATTATTATTTTAGACCTCGTTAATCAATCAATTTATTAATACTTTTGTACTGTCTTTGGTTTTTTTTTAATAGTCTCTTATTGTTGCATAATACTAAGATCAGACCCTGTTCTTTTGAACTACATAAATTAAAATTGATTTGATCGAACTGAATATAAGTCCAAAAGAACAAAATCTAATTAAATCTCCTACCAAATGATCTGATTGAATTGGTCACTTTAATTTTTTTTTATAAAAATTATATATAATAGTGCATCCGGGTGCATGGTGATCATCATACACCAACTGTTAAAATTAAACATTTATGTATGTTCGTTTTACATTTAAAACATTTTTGTCTAAATTTATGTGGTTTAAAAATATAAAATACAAAATTTCTAAATTCGTTCTCAAAATAAAGTATTCTATATGCATAACATAGATGCTTTATTCTAAAAACAAGTGCATGATGTTCATTGTTCACACGGATGCACAATACACAGATTATATTTGTCAGATTAATTAACCTTTTCTTAATTTAATAAAATTAAAGCTAGCTGTTGTTAATTATGTGTGTTTATTTTAATTTTTTATAATAAATATAATTATAATGAAATGAAGCTGTGGTATCCGCTGTCTAAAACGTGGGGGGAGAAAGCTGCATGGGAAGTGTCGAAAGAAAAAGGCATAGAAGTGGCTGTAGTAAATCCTGCTACTGTGTTAGGCCCTATTCTCCCACCTGCCATCAACTCCAGCATGGCTTCAATTCTTGGTCTCCTTCAAGGTACATATATACTACTCTACTTCATTATTATTATTATTATTATTATTATTATTATTATTATTATTAATTATATATGTTATATACTTGAACAACTAAAATCACAAAATAATAATATTAATCAAGCTCTAGAGGTTGCTCTAGAGGTTGAAGTGCACCTTGTGATGTTGCGGCATAAGTCTTTCGAACACTAAATGCACGTGAAATTCCATGTTCTAACTTTAATTTATTTGCGAATCTGATCTGAGAGGATTTATTATCCTTCCTATTTTAGATTTATGTATGAGCTGGAGTGATGAGAATCATGAGACGGATTACTTTATGTACTTGTAGATTAGAGCCCGACTTAAGACCTAGTAGCAATGACACCATTTACCCAACATTTTCAATTCAAAATATAATTAAAATTAAAATAAGCAATAATCACTAAATTAAAAATGTTTGATTCGACTAATAACGTAACGTCGTCGTATATGCAAATATTCAGTGAATTAGGGAAATAACAGGCTGCCTAACGGTTGGATGAGATAACTTTTTAACAACAAATTTTTTTTTTTTTATCATGAATATTATTCCTATATTTTTATATGTATCGAGCTTAACTGATTCTATATGCGAAAAGTTTTTACTTCGTAGCTAAAACTTCTGTGATACATAGGGATGTCAACGAGCCGAGTCGAGCCGAGTAGTAACCTGTTTGAGCTAGGCTTGATTAATATTTATCGAGCTCGAGCATAACCGAGCTTTCAAAAACATTGTTCGAGCTTGGCTCGTTTAATTTTTTCATGTTCGAGCTTGCTCATTTACGTATTCGAGCTCGAGCTCGAGCTAAGATAACTCATTAATAAACGAGCTTTGTATATGTTTAAACGAGCTTTGTACATATTATGATATTAATTTCTAATTTTAACTTTTTCCCAAGCATAAGTAATACAAGAAATAAAAATTATAGCCCAAAATTTAATTTGGTTAAGGCTCAAGAAAATGAAAGTAAAAGCAGGGTAATGGACTAATAGTTAATTATGGTTATTGGATAGAATAATTTCAGAAGAGATAAACTATAGTCCAAAATTTAGCTCATATAAATGGAAAAACATATATTTCTGAAATATAAATGATGCATACTATAAATAAATATATTTTAAATTTTGAATTATATAAACGAGTTTTTAATGAGCTTTTAACGAGTATTAAACGATTACGAGCGAGCTTTTAATGAACTTGAACGAGCTGTTCGTGAGCCTTAACGAGCCGAGTACTACCTTGTTCGAGTAAAGCTCGTTTATTAATCGAGCTTGAAAATTTTGCTCGGACTCTTTTATTTATATTCGAACGAGCTTTGACCAAGCTTGTTCGCGGGCTTTTCACGAGTGTATCGGCTCGTTGACGTCCCTAGTCATACACGGTCAAACATACCACCAGTCATCAGCTATGTTACTCAGACTCTTTGTTTTACACCAAGTATCGTACATATACCCGTGTCGAACACTCAATTCAAACCTTGGACATCGGTATGACACTTGGACAATACAATTCATTTTGAACTAAAAAACATTCATTTTTTTTCCACAAAATTGTTGTATCCGGCGACGACTCTTGGACACATGTCTTAATTCTCCGATACTTCTAGCAGAGTACGAGTAACATAAACAGGTCTCAAGTCATCAGATGATCCCATAAAAGATTTTATATTAGGTAATAAATTGGCATGCAATTGTAAAACAATGGTACATACTTAGGTGTTGATGAATTGAATGAATTTATTATTATTATATATTACAGGAAGCACTGAAACGTATGAGGATTTCTTCATGGGATGTGTTCACGTGAAAGATGTAGCTATGGCACATATTTTGTTGTACGAGAACAAATCTGCAACTGGAAGACACTTATGCTGCAAAGATATTTGTCACTTTAGCGACTTGGCTTCTAAGCTTGCTGACCTCTACCCTCAATATAACATCCCTAGGTATATACAACTCCCTTCGTAATTAACAAAATAACTACAACGATTTGATATAAAATATAGAGAAAAAAAAATATCATAATTGTTGCAGTTAATATGTTACTAAGGGAGTATATTATTATTATTATGGATTATATACGGAGTATATAATATATAATTATTTTTCTTTATTTTTATCATATCTTAATCATACTTAGCTTTCTATGTACGTACTACAAGCAAGTCACATTATTTGTCCCCTCATTGCCCGACCGAGGAAATTCTCGTTTTTTTCAAAAAAAACTTTTGTATCTGCCAAAAACAAATCAAATGAAATTCTTATAATTTTGTTGAAAATATAATCTCAAAATACTTTTTTTTTTCATGTTTGAACACATACATAAGCTTCTGTTTTTCATTAAAAAATTACAATAAATGTGATTGAGAGAATCAAATTTTGTTTTTCACAATGAGAAATCTATTGTTAGAGTTTGGACGAACAAGACTCGATTTACATGTATTGCTTGCTTGGGTATTGCATGGTTTAATGGTTATATATTATATCATAACTCATAAGACAAGAACCATTTCTAATTGTAGCAAGTCTTCTGTCAGACAATATAATGAGTTAGGGTTATTTTTTTACCAAAAATTGTAACTTTACAGAGCATATATAGCACAAAATCATAGTGTTTTATACAGTACAAAGTTGAATTAGTCTTGCAAACTCTTATAGATTATTTATATTAAAAAGTTATAATTTTTGTGCTAAAAGTCTCATGTCTCAGAACGAACGATTAATTTATTATTATTATTATTATTATTTTTTTGAATTTTATGCGAATTATTAGGTTTCCGAAGGACACACAACCAGGATTAGTTAGGAAAGAGAATGCAGGGAAGAAGTTAATGGAGTTGGGACTGAAATTTACGCCTGTGGAGCAAGTACTTAAAGATGCAGTTGAGAGTTTGAAGAGTAAAGGATATGTGTCTTGATTATTATCCACATTTTAGCTAGGGAAGCTATATATATATATATATATATATATATATATATATATATATATATATATATATATATATATGTTTCTTTCTATATCTATGAAAAAGTCTATTAATAACAAGTTAACAACTATGGTATGTGATTAATAACTAGGCCCTCTTAATTAATAATGTTCTTGATGTACTAGTTAGTTTGTGATTAGAAAAAAAGGTCCACCTTTTATAGGAAGGTTGGATTGTGATGATAATAAAACAATGGAAAGTAGAGGTGCCTTATTATTAGCTATTTAGCTTGCATGCATGATGCATGTATCATGCATGAATGTATGTATGTATGTATGAATGAATGAACTCTTTAATCTATGTTATGTAATAATAATGTAATCATGTAATAGTAACTTATGTTATATATGCTTGTTCCTTCTTACCTTCTTGTGATTTTTTTGGCTATGTTCTCTTCATTTTATCGATATGATTTAAATTTTTCAGATCTGATATGAAATTTCGACTACACATACCTCCATTATTATACATTAATTTATAATAAGAACAAAAATTAACAAATGAGGTACGTACCATTTATTCGTATATATTGATGAATAATTTTCAACTAGTTAAATTTTATATAAAAAGTTATCCTGTTATAAAGTTATGGACCGCTATAGTAGAAGTAATTGCTAAACAAATGCCATCAAAAAATTAATGTTAAACACCTATTACCAAATAACTTGAATGGGTAGCATATATATATATAATGTCCTAGATTGACCAACTTTGGAATACTATAGCTAAGGTGTTGTTTGAATTCTTTGGAAATTAATTTTCCATACAAATTAGGATTTTATATGAATTTACTTTCTGTATAAAATGTTAGGATTTTTATAATTTTATTTGGTTATCTCGTGGGAATTTGCAAAATTCGATACATTATGAATAACCAAAATTTTATACGTTATAAATTAACATGCTATATGAGAAGTTGAAGTTTGCGTGCATTTTCAATTCATCTATTTTCATTTTTTTTTCACGTCTACTAAACAAAACATCTGAAAACAAGTTCATTAAAATTTTAAATGCCTATGAAAATTTAGAACAACTGAACAATACTTCCTCCGTTTTTTAATTGTTATACTTTATTATTTTATCTCTCATATATATTTCAAAAATGTAACAACTAAAAAAAATGGAGGAAGTACCTAATAAGACTTTACAGAGAAATGAAGAATGAGTAAAACACCAAAGTGGCAACATTGGTGCCTTATTGATAATCAAATGGGAGGTGGGCAAATAAGCTTTCAAATTAAATTTTATGGGAAATTGAAGAAATTCACAATAATTTTTAATTCATGCATTTTATTTTTTCAAGGGTATAAAGCAAGACATTTATAAAGTAAATTAATGATATTTTTTTTATTATCTATAAAAGTCAACAAAATTTATATCATATACGGAGTATTCAAGTGTATGTATGTACATTCATGTTTACATTTTATTTATTTGATACTAATTTTGCCCATTTAATATGCATTTTTAATGAGCAATATATATAAAAAATTGAACAGTCTAAAATAATTTATAAGCAAAACTGCATATCAAATTAGCATAATATGAATCTAGGTGTACGGAACTCTACATGCACCCAGGTGCACAATAGTGTTGAGCATGTGTCTGGTCGGCATGAGGGTGAACATGGCATGCATGATATGATTTTGGCCCAGTTCAACATAAGGCCCACTATGAGCACAACACGACATGAAAATATGGATAATGTTCCATAGACTACGCTTGAATAACATTTTAAAAGTTTGCACAGACTCGACACAAGTACGATGTGCCGACACGTAAGATGACACACTTACTTTGGTTCAGATTTCAATGTATATAAAATTTGTACAAGGCATAGCACGAGCTGATCTCGTATAAAACATGGATTGAGCTATGCATGAGCTTTATATTTTGTAACTTAACACGAGCCCGACATGACAGGAACTTTTCCTAGGCTATTATAGGCATATGGTATAAAACACGCAGACTTAACACATGGACTGTCACGACTATGCCACTACGGCCCCACTACCCATCTAATAATTTATTTATTTTTTTTTTGGAGAAAAGGTAGACAAAGAAGAAATCAGGACCTATTCCTCTCGAAGAGAAAACCTGATTTATCTAAAGCTAAAAAATAGGAGAATTTAGCATCCAGAAAGGGATCAATATCAATATGCGAAGGGGTCCAATACCCTAGAGACGCAAGATAATCCGCTAATCATAGGCTAAGAGAGATGGAGAATGGATAATAAAACATTAAAACCCAAAAGCGACAACATTGTACTAAATTTTGTGGGGGTATAATGTACCTCTCAAAAACTAGCCAACTGCCTTGTTAGACCAAGTCTTTTTCCAACATTTATAATCCAAATTTAATGTTTGCAAAATACCAACCATAAACCAAGAAAAACAAACCTAAACTCAACAACCAAATGAAGAGAGAATCATATCATATGATTCATATCTTCTTAAAATAAAAAAACCCAACTTTCATAAGTGCATCACTTAGCCAGCCCATAACTCTAAACACCCACCACCAATCCACCATCATAGCAGTTAGCAGACCTTTTGTTTATACAAGCTAGTGAGCTACTGTGATGTGCACAAAGGTCAGCAACAGACAAAACACAAAAGTTGCTAAAAGCCAAATGTCTGCATTTGAACTCAGATCTCCATAATAACCTCTCCTCTGTTTTTTTTTTTTAACAAGAAATTAAATTTGTGGGTTGTTTTCAATTTTTTTTTCCTTTTCAAAAAAGCAAAAAAGGGTAACAATAATTCAAATTCACATGAACTTCTGAATGCTGTGAACCTCAGAAGATTCTCTCTCTCTTGGTGAAGTTGCTTTCGTTGCAGTAAAAACAGAATTGATTGAGTAGGAAAACTCAGTTGTTTCAGATTTTTTTATTGGAGGTAAATTCAAAGCTTTGTTTTTGTTTTGGCTTCTTCTCTTTGACCTTAATTGCAATATTTGAACTTCATTCTTCTACTAACCTTTTGTCTCCAAACTTTATTACTACTGAGATTTTGCTAGGTAATGCAGCTATAATAATATATTCAATGTGGGAATTTTTAAATTGCAAAACTTCAATGTGGGTGTTTTTTTTTTTGAAAAATGAAAACTTGGGTTGTTTTTCAGCAAAGTTCATACATTCCCATTTGATCTGAATTATATCACCTTTTTTTTAATTGAAGTTAGTGAAATGTCTTGATGAGCAAAAGAATAAGATCTGATAGGTTTGTTCTTTTTTTTATTATATGTTGATTCTGGCTACATTTGCATATGCAAATCATTGCATAGTCCAAAAATTAGGGTTTGAATTTTACATTGCAATGTTATTTTGAATTCTACAATAGTGCATATTTCTGGGGTTAAAATAATGATGCTAGTTTTGTTCTTGTATGTGTATAATAGAGAAGAAGAAGAATGTTGTGTGCTTGCTCAGGAGAGCAATTTAGATTCGAAGAGCCGGGGGCCCGGTCACCGGAGTCCTTGGCTACCCGGGATTTATCAGTGAGTGGTGTTTCGTCGAGGACCGGAGATTTGAAGAGTGTTTCATCAAGGACTACTGGAGATTTAGGGTCAAAATATGAAGATGCCCATGTAGATGAAGTTGAGTCCACGTTGAAGGAAGCTCTTTCATTAAATTATGAGGTGCAATTTAAAGTTCTGTTTATTAGTATTTGTTGTTTTATTAGGTTTAATTCAACTTCATTTTATTGGGTGCTTGTGTTTGAATAGGTATGAATGTTATTGTCTTTTAGATTTTGGTGTATTATAATAGTGTACATTTCCTCTTTGGTATTTCATATTTGCTTTATTAATTTTTAAGCTTAGAAAATGAACTGAAATTGTGTGTTCTATTCAACTTATTCAACCTGACCTGATTAAACCTATTAAAGCTGACTTAATTATAACTTATTTAACCTGACCTGATTTGATTAAACTTGATAAGTTCTGAGAACTGATAATAAAAGTTGAAGAGAATGCACCCGTTATCGAGTTGATATTACATTACAGGCTTTTTTTTTTAATTATATACAATGAGTTCGATTTTCAACTTGATTTTGTTAGTAATTATGGTTTGATCAGGTCAATTTCAACTTTCATTATGCTTGGAACTTTCTGTTTGATTAGGTCTAAGGCTATGTTCTTTTGGGCTTATTTCAGTTTAATTCAGTCCAAAAGAACGTCATTAGATGTCAATGTGATAAGTTTATATGTGACCATATTTAATAAAGTCCAAGGATAATGTCTTTGGACATACTTGTTACTTGTATACCCAATTATCTTTTTTTTTCGTTAGTCATTGTTCACTAAGGCCCTGTTCGTTGGACTTATTTTCAGCTCACTCCATTCGAAAAGAATAGCCTAATTGATCCTGTCTCTTACATTCTAGTACATTTCTTCTTTTATACTTAGTTTTTTGTTTTTTAAGCAAAGAAAATGGACTGAAATTATTTTGTTCAAATTGATTTCAGGAAGCTAGAGCTTTACTAGGCAGAATAGAATATCAGAAAGGGAATTATGATGCTGCTTTACAGCTATTCCAAGGAATTGACATTAAAGGATTAACTCCAAGGATGATTACTGCAATCTCAGAGCGCACTCGGCCGAGGAAAGTAAGATCCAGGAGTGATAATCCTCTTGCCGGTGTAATGTCTTGGCATTCGGTCAGCCTCCTCCTTGAAGCCATTCTTCTCAAGTCTAAAGTCTTTGAGGAACTAGGGAAGATTTCAGGTTCTTTCTCGTGATTTCATTAGATGCATTGTATACTTGTTCGTCGAATGTGTTGCACACATCGAATGCATTGTATACTTTCAAACAAATTCAGTTTAGTTCAATTTAACTTAGCTAGGTTTTTAGTTCAGTTTAAATCCGATATATTCAGTCCAAAAGAGCGGGGCCTTGATATTGTTAGTTTTAATCTTAAATTAATGTATTAGTTCATAAAAGATAAGGATAATATATGCTTAATCTGTAGAGATTTCATAGTTCATACCAAATCCTCTTCATAGAATTTGCTAACCTTACCCTTACACCCCAGGGCAAATCGATTTCTTGTTCTGGACTTCTGGTACAATGCTTTATGAAGTACAATATTATCATATATGATCTAATCTAACTCTGCTATGCAATTATCAATGATCAACCAGATGCTGCTAAGGAGTGCAAAATGATTGTGGACATAGTTGAATCGGCATTGCCTAATGGATTGCCAGCAAAAATCAGTAAAGACAACAGGATGCAAGAGATGTTTCACAAGGCACTTGGGTTGCTTCCTAAACTATGGACACGAGCAGGGTGCCTTGATGAAGCCATTACAACATATCGGCGAGCTCTTGTGAAGCCGTGGAACTTAGATCCTGACAAACTAGCTAGTTCCCAAAAGGAGTTAGCTTCTATATTGATATATGGAGGTATTGAAGTCACCCTCCCACCTCACTTACAAGCATGGGGTCCAACTACTCCTACGAACAATCTTGAGGAAGCAATTATTCTGTTATTTATCCTCATTAGAAAAGCATCATGTAATGAAATTGAGTGGGACCCAGAAATCATGGATCATCTCTCGTTTGCACTCTCGATGAGTGACGGGTTTGAGTTCATCGGTCGTCATGTGGAGCAAGTCCTTCCGGGAGTCTATAACCGAGCCGAGAGATGGTACATTCTTGCACTTTGTTATAGTGCTGCAGGGCAGAACAAGACAGCTTTAGATCTAGTAAGGAAGATTAATGGACCTTCCGAATCAAAGCACAAACCCCACATCCCTTCGCTTTTATTCGGAGCAAAATTATGTGCAGATGATACGAAACTAGCCGAGGAAGGGATAAACTATTGTCACAAAGTTTTCGAATTGGCTGCTGATGGAAACAAACACTTTGAGGCTCAAGCTCATAAGTTTCTCGGGATTTGCTATTCAAATGCTGCAGGAGTATCTTCATCGAATTTGGATAGGGAGATGCTCCGTAAGGGGTCACTCAAGTCCCTGAACAAGGCCGTTTCAATCACGAAAGATGATCCCGAGTTAATATTCAACCTAGGTCTAGAAAATGCTACTCAAAGAAATCTTGACGCCGGTTTTGGGTACACAAAGTTATACTCCAATATGGTGGCTGGGAGTTCGGGGACAGGTTGGAAACTACTGGCTCTAGTAGCTTCTGCACAGCAGCAATTTGAAGATGCTGAAGACATAGTTGATGTTGCATTAGACGAAACCAATGGCATTGATCGGTTACAGATGTTGAGATTGAAGGCTGTTCTAGACATTGCTCAAGAAAAACCAAAGCAAGCAATAGAAAACTATGTGCTTTTGTTGGCACAAATTCAAGCAGCAAAGAAGCACAATTCTCGGAGTCTTGGCCTAGAGGTATGTCCATATTCTGGTGGAGCAAATTACTTTAGCTGCTATCTGGCCATAATGTCCTCTATTTATCTAATATTATTATTATTGCAATATTTTTTGAGTTTAATAAGAATTTGAGTGCTAAATACACCATGCTTATATTGGTACTCAGCATCATGGCTTTTTTTCAGATAAATAAACAAAAGTATTTGTAGCATGCGCATGTTCTTAACCAAGTTATTATCTTATGTTCATAGATCTGTTAGCAACTTGAGTACTTGACATATCATGTGTGCCACATTCCTCACTGATATTTTCTTCCTTGTGTATCTACTTCACCTGTTTTTTTTAATAGTTGTTCCACTTTCCTTTTTGAGATGTCTTTAAATAGATTTTCCATGTCTACTTTTAGCTTAATTTGGGTATTAAAATTACCAACTAGGTTTCTTTCTTACTTTGGGCCTGTTTACGTTTACTGAATACAACTGAACTGAACTAATACAGCTGAAAGTAATATTTTATAACAGAAGGAAATCGAGAGTTGAGCTGAGCTGAGCAGAATTGAACTGAACTGAATTTAAGCTGAAGTAAACAGGCCCTTTATGAGGAGACTACGTGGGTTTTATACTTTTATCTGAAAGCAAACAAAAAAAAGTTATTTTCGTTGAACTTTGTGCCATTGTGATATGGAACAACTAATAAAAAAACGGAGGGAGTATTTAAAATTAGGGTAACATTCCGAAGCATTTTATTTATTTCTTAAAGAGGTAGATTTTTTGGAATATAGGTCAAAATCACTCGTCGTTTGGTGTATATTTTTAGTTAATATTTTTACTTTTGGGCTTTTGGCATCTTATATACAACAATGTATTTATCATGTTCCATTAAATTATTACCTTTGACAGGCAACAAAAATGAAGGATTTGGAGATGGAAGCTTGGCAAGACCTATCCAACTTATACACGAGGCTCGAGTCATGGGCAGATGCCGAAATCTGTGTTGAAAGAGCAAAGTCGATCAACGTTTACAGTCCTAAAAGTTGGCACGTATCCGGTAAGTCTATACACAGCGAAAAATTCATCGTCTAACAATTTCAGAAATTGCTTAAAATTTACTGATTTGCTTTGATTTATTTCATACAGGTACTCTGTTGAAGGCTCGGTCATTATACAAGGAAGCACTTGTTGCTTTCTCTGTTTCGCTGTCAATTGACCCGAGTTATGTTTCTGGTTTAGTTTCAGCAGCAGAAGTGTTAATGGAACTTGGTCCATCTTCTGTCCCAATAGCCAAAAGCTTCTTAATGAACGCCTTACAGTTAGAGCCGGTTAATCATGATGCGTGGTTGCATCTTGGCTTGATTTTAAAGAAAGAAGGTTTAATATTGCAGGCTGCTGATTGTTTCCAAGCTTCATGTGAACTGAAATCCACAGCACCAATTCATTCATTCTCATAATAAGCCATTTTTTGAATATATTAAACAAGGGATAGTGTTCAGAATGGAACCTTTTCCATGGAAGAAAAGCTAATTACTGTCCACCTATTTTTTTTTCAGGTTAAAGTTTAGGTCTATGTAAAATGTAATTTACCATAAGTTTTTGTACAGTGCTGTGATTTCTAGCTGGGCTAATAAGTAGTTCAGTATTTGCAACATTTTGCCCTCTTGTAAGTTGTAAACATTAATGTAGATTTGGCAATCAGAACATGTTGTGTTTGTGTCAATTTGCATACATACATAAACAGTTTGAAATATCTTATTCAAACTCAACCCGTTTAATAAATGTATGATTTCATATCAACCAAAGTCCTTGACCCAAACCTGCTAATTTTTTACCTTGTTTGGATCGTGTTCACGTCATGTCAACTTTTTATTATATATTTAATAGTCTGAGTATAATTGTGTCATTTCATATCAACCCTATGACTCAAATCCACATCGTTCAATTAGCGTGTCATGTTTTGTCAACCTATATGTTTAAATGTGTATAGTTTTTTACCAAGCCCTACTAAGTCCGTGTTATTATTTTGTGCCGGTTCTACATTCCTGTATAATTTCACAAGCATTGTAATGTATGGAGACAATGAAGTGGATTTTCACTCACAAATCTATCCCATTGAAATTCTATCCTAAATGAGATCATAATTTTCTGTTTAGCTTTTATCTGGCAAAATTGAAGTCAGTTAAACATCGGTACTGAAATTTATGAGGCTCATTCAACTTGTATCAACATTTCCAAGTGTAATTGGTAAATCAGAACATTTTCATTGCATAGATAGTTGACAAACTTTGGAGCATAACATTTTTAAGGTAATATTCCATCAAGATTTTTCAAACTATACAAAGCATAATGAAATACTTCTATTTACATCAGAAACGAATGCAGAAGACAATGCTTTGGATATATGACAATTCATCTGATAATTCGCTTCAGAAACCACACCAACTGCTAGCTACCATGTTAACAGCTGCCACTCGGCACAAAGGATCAAATTCTTCAAAACTGGACAAGAGAAGACAAATAAAAAAATAAAAAGATAAGTGAACAACCAATAAACATCAACATATGAACTTAAGAAACTGCACCCTTACTCTCTTATGAAACTGAGCTGAATTACAAGTTGGAAACTGAACTGAACTTATGAATTATACGACTCAATTGATTTATACTTGCATCCACACTCCCTAAAAAGAAATTTAATGGAAAAAAAAAAACAAAAACAATGAACAAATATATATCACATTTAAAACCAATGCTGGATAGGTTATTCTTTCCAGATACCAGAAACCCATCTGCTAGAACCAGATATCACTACACACTCAACACTTCAACGCTAAATTGCAGTGGTAAAGAGGGAGAAGAATGAACTAAAAAAAAAGACAGATTTTGAAAAATAGAAAAGTGAATCACATTATCTTTCACCAAAATCCAGCAGCAGTTGACTAACATCCTGTCATAGCAGCCTAGTGACAGGCTTCTTAAATCAACACCAGTAGTCCTTGATCAAGATAATTATCATTTTTTTCCCTTCTAACTCAAATTTTCTGAAATTAGAGCATGTGAGCTTGAATCCCGTGATCAAAAATGATCATTTAATGCATTAAAACTCCTATCTTGTTCAGTTTGTTCTGTCCCGAAACCAAAAATATATAAAAAATTGTTCCAGGGATTTTCTTTATCCTCCACACACACCCAAAAAAAAAAAACACACACACAACTTTTTTGTTTACCTGTGGGATTAGTTTCTTGCTGTCCAATTGAGCAGGATGGTGTTAGAAGATAGCCTCTTATAAAGGAATACTCTAAACAGGCTATAAATGGGAGTTATATACTGTACATAATTTTACTAACTAGGCTATTCAGTGTTGTTGCAGCCACAAATTGAAGAGGTTATGAAGTTCTGGCCTAGTTAAGGAGTACTATAAAAAGCCATCACTGAGCAGTGAGCACTAATTTGTATATGCCTCAACACATTGTGAAGCAATCATTCACGCAATCTATCTCTTATTTACCCAATTCTTCTCTACCTCTCACTTGTTGAATAATTACTTTCACACATACAATCCCTTTTAGCCATAACACTTGCCTATCCCTTTTAGCCATACATATAAAAGGCTAAGGCTTGACTTTCTACCACACTGTAGATCAAGTAACACAAACTTGTGTCTAAAGCCTATAAAAAAAGAAAGATGCTAATGATAGCAACAAATGTGTATATGATAGTTGAAGAGCTAATAATAAATATTTCAATGCATAGTATAAACAATTAATTGTACTCCCTCCGTCCCTCATTCTTTGCCCCATTGAAAGTTTGCACACAAACCAATGAAAGGAAAAACAGAGAAAATGTAAGGGCGTTGATATGGGCCCCTACCACGGGGGAAAAACTAGAGAGAAAAAGGTTGCTTTAAAAGAAAATGGGGCAAAGACTTTGAGACAACCAAAAAAAGGAAAATGCTGCAAAGATTATCGGACAGATGAAGTACGAAGGAATTAATACACTTACAATAATTGTTGAAGAGGGAAATTGTTGAGTTAACCCATTTGCCACTGCACCCACCAAATCATTTACAGAGATTAATTATAGGATAAACTTTCATATAATGCTATTTTTTCAGAATCCAAGATAAATCAAGTTCTGTAATCAATAATATATACCTTAAGAGTTGGTTCACCCTTATTAGGGTTTGCAGCCTGTTGTTTTTCTTTCGCTGCATGTGCGCGTGTAGCTCTTCCTATAGCAGACTGCTCATAGTCCTGTTGCCTGCATTGATCCCATGAATTTTTATGAATCATTATGTAGAAGAGGCAATTGTGTAACTATTTTAAGCAGCCCAAAATCAAAAGCACAAAAGGTGCATCGCAAACCACCACCATCACACCCCCCCCCAAAAAAAAAAAAAATAATAATAATAAATTAATAATAATAATAAATTAATAATAATAATAATAATAATAATAATAATAATAATAATAATTGAAGAAAACAAATATAGATGAAGGAAATAACTAAATCAACTGGCTTGACAAATCCATTGACTAAAACACGTCAAAATTTTAACATATTATTTCATGTGAGGCATAAAACAAATCATACTTTATTTCTCTGTACAAAAGAAAAGTTTATAAAGATTGAAATATACGGGTAAAATAAAAAAATAAAACAAAAATAAAAACAATGTTGTCCTTAAAAAAAAAGGTACTCCCTCCGTCCCAAAATAGATGCTCCATTTACTTTTTCAAATCACCCAAGACACATCTTTAAACACCGATGTCTTTAGTTGTATATAATAAAAATTATAAAATATATATATTGATAAAGTACGTTTCGAGACGAATCAAACGAGATCCCACATGATTATAATTTCAACAATTATTTTTTCACACATTTTTGAGGAAGCGATTTAAGGGTATAAACGAAGGAATTAATCAAAATGGTTTTAGTAAAAGCAAGAATGTGATTATAAGTTACTAATGTCAAAATACTCGCACCTTTGTATAATTGTTAGGGACTTGGGGGTATATATGCAGTTCTATTTATACAATTTTTGTTGGCAATTAAAGAATTTCATAAATATCAAAAAGAAAGGGCACAGCCCTGAGATACACAGCTCAAACAAAACGGACCCTCAAACTTTCAACTAAAAACTTATAACTTTTTATCATAAAACAATAACTTTTAACATGGCTAGTTAAGTAATTATGTAAAAAATTATAGCTTTACATACCTTTTTAATTTTTTAAGCAAAAAGGTAGGCTACATCAGACAATGTAATCTTTTTATTTGAAATATAATTATCTAGATGACAATGTAGGCTAGGGCAAATGGTCAATTTGAGAAATTGAACTCAACCTGGCCAGTAGGAACATCTTAATCCAAAAAATTAATTAAATTCGAAATAGAGCATGCAATATTCATAAGCATTACCAATTAAAATCAAATAGCCCAAAAGAGGGCACAATTGTGAACCTTAATAAAGGGGCAAGAAGAAAATATATATATATATACATGAAACAAGTGTGCACATTTTTATGCCCATGTTACTATGTCCCTTGATATATTAGGAAATTCTCAAAGTACTGTACTTGCAATGAGCGAACCAATTTCCAAGTTTTAAAAAATTTATATTACGTTTATAAAAGATTAACTACACTAGAAAGTATTCCCTACACTGCTAATGCAAAGGTTGCATGATCATTGTCCCGAACCCGCACTCCACAATCCAGAGTCCACACAATGGCTAGAGCATGATATTATACAACTAAAGGCTTATAGCTAGGCAAGGGAAAGTGAGGAAAGTCATTGCAATTAAGTTGGTGAACGTCTTCTTAGAAAATTGGGTTCCTGTGTGGCAAGCTAGCTAAGATAGTACAGGTGATCAGGAGAAAATGTGAATATTTTGTGCCTTTAAGAAATCAAGTTGGTAGGAGACAAAAACAGTATTATTAAAGCATGGGTATATAAATTCTGAAAATTCAAGAGACGCTAGGATTACAACTATTGCGGATATTATTGCAGAAGATGGTAGCTTAGTAAACGATGTAGTTGAGATTCACAAGAAGAGTAATAGGACCATGAAAGTGAAGATCATTAATTATAGAGATAGCAAATTTTACAAGTCATTAGGAGTGATTTGAAAGAACATGAGTGGGCAAGTCTCGCATATTCAGAGTGCACACAATGGATTTTGATGCTACGATAGAATGAAGAGGAAGAGGACATTTGGAATCATTAGTATGACTATTTCTGGCAAACACTTGGTTTGAGAAACATGATGCATTATGGGTCTATCAAATTGCTTTCAAGACCCCCATTGGCAACACCTCTTACAAACTTGTAAATGAAAAGTCTTTACCACCTATTGCTCGAACTTGAACATTGAGCATTTTTGGGGATAAAGTTGATAAAAAGTCTCAAGAGAGTAGAGAATGCATGATCTCCATGCTTTTGAAAATACAAGGATCTACAAGGAAAGGACTAAGAGATAGCATGATAAACATACTATCAAAAGAGAGTTCAAGGTGGGTAACGAGGTTTTGTTATACAACTCCCTCTTGAAGTTGTTCTAAAGCAAGCTCAAATCTAGGTGGATTGGGCCTTTTGTGGTGAAGCAAGAGTCTCCATATGGAATGATGGAAATAAGTAATGAAGGGACCATAACATTCAAGAGAAACAGAAAAAGATTAAAGATTTACTATAATTGTTCAGCAATTGAGCAAGCTCATGTGGTTCACCTTGATGAATTTGATGTGATCTAACTCCCGAATTACCATGAATTTAGGAGACCCATTGAGCTACAGATAAGCACTCCTGGGATGCAAACCCGAGTATCTTCTATTATTCTTTCTTTTTGCCGGGCAGTAGCTCAAAGTAAAGGGCATGAGTCGCAAAACAGTAAGTGCAAGGTGCATTCACTTTCGAAAAGTGAATATTCTCCGAAATACAGAGTTTATTGAAGGAATGAAGAAATGGAAATAGTGTTGGTGATAAACCAACAAATGAAGGGATATGATTCCGAATTCAAGGAATCTAGAATAGATAGTCCAAGACAAACTCCAAATAAAGTCACAACAGCAAAGCTCAAATTTAGGGCAACCAATTGTTTACCAAGATACATCCTTGAATTAGGGATCATATCCTCCAATTTTTTGGGTTATCCCAATTCCCATTGTATATTCATCTTGGACAAATATACAACACCTAGGGGGGCTTTATTTTCATGGGTGACATGGATTGTAGAAAGGTACTTTAATGTCTAACCTAGTGTGGGTCAATGCATTAAGTTCAATCCATCCCCACAGCCCTGAGCAAATTTGGGAAAACAATGGGCGCATATCATTTTTCAACCCCTATTGCTATTGTTATCTCGTGATTGTAGGATTGGATGGGTCTTACTTACCCGTAGATAATGGTTCAAACTTGTCATTGTGCATAATATAATTTTTCATAATATATAATCTATCTATTCTATACTACTAAAACTCTAACTACTATTTTCCTCTCACTCTCTTTTTTCCCTCCTAAACTAACTTTTCTACCTCTCTCTATATTTAATAACATAATTAATACCCTAATAAATAAATAAAATCCCAAATACATAGTTTTTTAAACTTAAATAATATTATAACAAAATAAAACTTTGACATAATAATTGACAAACATTTACATATAATTTTTTTTACAAATTACTCACTTTGTCTTTATTTAATTTGCACATTTTCCTTTTTTGGGTTTTTTAAATTTTAATTTGCTAACTTCCTACATTATCTAACTACATTAAAATTTTATTTTTTATATTTATTAATATATTTTTTTCCCAAGTTACTTTATCATCTTCTTTCTCTTACTTTTTTGCACAAATTATTTATGATTTTTCCCTTTTCTATTACTCTATTAGTTTATTTGTATTGATGAAAACACAAATGAGCAGATATAAAAAAATGGGGGGTGTATTTTATTATAATTTTTTTTTTATATCTCTACTAATCTTTTATACTACCTCCGCATAGCAATACTTGTTACATAAGTATGCGCTATGGACCCGTAGGTAAAAATGGATTTACAGAGAGATAGAGTGAAAAATGAATAATTAATGGGGACCACTACAAATGAAAACTAAAGTTTAAAAAAAAAAAGCTACACATGAGTAATTTTTCACTAAATTAATATAGTAAAAAATATTTGTTGCAAGTATTATGTTACAATTTAAAATGGGGAGTATTACGATACGAAACTAGAACTAACGTAGTAACCATAAAAAAAAACATTCAAAGCCCGGATTATCCATCCCAACATATCAATACTTTTATTCAGTAGCGTATCAGTACTTTTATACTAATATAGTAACCACTAAAAAAATATTTCCTAACATTAATTAAAACCGAGCATTTGCTCGGGTATTATCTAGTTAAAGATAATAACAATCACCTATGTGCATCGGTAAACGTGTACAATCAATCAATCAATCATAACAAAAGGAACTTATAAGTAGGGAGGGAATATTAATTATATTTCTTTTGAGTAAAATATATTCCTTAACATACATTTTTTATAAGTAGTCAATAGTCACTCAATAATAACTATGTCTTTCTAGTTTAAAGACAATTATAAAAGATGTGCCCATTAAGAATACATAATTATAAAATAAAGTCTTGCATCCACTGCGTGTACAATAGTCTTACTATGAAGCTGCCTCATTCAATTATATATTTATATACTCATACTAAATTTAATACACTAACTTATTTTCGTATAGTTCCCGTTAATATGATGCACTATTACACAATAGTCACTCTTATTCTCATACACTCTATCACCACTCACTCTTATTCTTATATTCTCATTGCTAATTTAATACTCTTAACATCATATAATCAACGCTATTCCAATATAACCACTTTGTTCTCATATATTCACCCTAATTTTCATAGTCACTTTCATTCTTATATACTCAGTGTTACTCTGACATACTCTTGCTTTGGTATATTAACTTTGAAACTGATATACTCACTCTTGTTCTCATATAATCGTTCTTATTCTGATATACTCGCTATTATCCTCATATACCTAATTTTAATATACTCATTCTTATTCTCATCTACTCACTATATACTCACTCTTATTCACATATATTTACTGTCAACCTTACAATAATATACTTCCTCTGATCTATTTTAATCGCAACAAATTGGTACTTTTTGTGAGAGATAAAATATTCATTTGTTACGATTAAAAAGGGATCGGAGGAAGTAGTCACTACTAAAAAAATATTACTCTGATCTTCTTCTCAAATTATAAATTTATTAAAGTAACAACTAAAGAAGAGGAGTCAATAAAAGCGTCTTAAATTACAATTAAATAAGAATTCCACAAAGAATCTTGAATTTCAAACTCATTGTTATAGCCATGATTTTATTTATTATTATGTAGTAGCAAGCTTGATCATCTTCTTTCTCCTCCATTGTTATAGGCTTATAGCATTAGAATTTCCAAAGCATCCTAAGAGGAATAACTGTAGCAGGCATATATATAGAGCAGCCAGTGTTGAATAGATTATTGTGGTTGCCGAATGCAGAGCGGCGAGAACAAGAAGGAATTGTGGTGAAGTTGGATGGGAATGCAGTGGAGCATCTGAGGTATAGAGGAAAAAAATAGAATTGTATATCAGTCTTTTTTTTTCGAATTGTAGTTATTTTGGTGCCTTTTGGTAGCAAAGACGTGTTTTAGTACAAGGGTGGGTGAATTACGGGAAATTCTCGGTTAATAAAATAAAAAATCAAATGGCATTTCTATAATTTCATTGAAAATATATTCCAAGGAAAACGGCAATTCCATAAATTCCTAGAAGATCATACATATCCTTCTATGTTTTGACATAGGATCCGGGAATTGTGCACCCGAGTGCACAGGAATCACTTGCATTCAAAAGTGAACTATGCATTTTGAACATTTATATTGACCATTTAGACTATTCGTGCTTTAAATGCATAACATAAATTTTCCAAATGCAAAATATAAATGTTCTATTATAAAAGTAGGTGAACAACACAAACCATCTTCTCATATTGACGGAATCAGGAAAGTAATAGTACGGAGTATGATTTATCAACTACGTTGCAAGGACACTTCTAACGAGTGACATTTCCCGTGTCCAACACGTCTAGGACACCGACACTCGTTGGACACACCAACTCACATGTCCAATATTTTTAGTTATATGGACACTCATGAGACACATATTGGACACATTCTAAACTTCTTTTATAACTTATATATTTAGTTTGAATGAGAATTAATACTATAATGTGTGAAGTGAGTTCATAAAAGTGAAATGTAAATCATATTCATTAAAATTAACATTATAATGACAATCAAATTTTAAGAATAATTTTTCTTCCTCATTATATATTTTTCTAATAATTTAATAATAGAAATATATATTTTTTAATATTAATTTTCCGTGTCCCCATATCAAATTTTGAGTTAGCATTTTCCGGTACCCGTATCGTACCAGTACCATATCCGTATTCATGCACCCTAGTTTATCAACTAAGTCCATTAAACAGGATAACTGGATAAACCCCACAAGTCCCACATATGAGCGCTAATAACTAGCCATCAACTCTCACAACAGATAAAAAATGTTCTTTCCAAAATGAAAATAGATTCAACAAATGATAGAATTCAATTTCATAAAACCTAATAACTCAATCAAGATGGGTATACGGCATACGCTGCGACCACAAAAAATTCGGAATCAAAGTCGAACTTCTCAACAGTTTATATCACAAAAGAGGCTCACATTCGAGAAATACTCAAAAATGTTGCAGAATCGAATTCACCCTTTTTTTTTAATAAAATAAAAATCAGTAATTCAATTTAAGAAGAATACACGCAAAAGGAAAGAAGTGAAATAGACCTTTTTTGGGCAGCTTCAGCGGCTTTGGCGCGAGCTTCTTCAGAAGCTAAACGCTCTCGTTCTTGTCTCTCATGCTTATCTTCACCATCGAAGCACGAGCAAATTCCTCCCATGTTCTCTGTGTTACAGCTTGTTGTTGTTGTTGATGATGATGATGATGATGATGATGAATTAGGGAAAGTAGTCTTGTTGACTTTTGCTGTTCGAGGAGGAGATAGAGTGGTTTCTGGATATTTGTATGGAAAGCTTATTAGTATTACCAAATACCAAATTACCAACACTCGGTTTGATCCGTTAAAGATGCCCTGGTTGGGTCGCTATTAATCAACATGTGTTCTACACTCCTATTCATGCACTATACGATGCGCGAATACTTTAATTAGATAGTCCTACCATGTTTGATACTGATACGATATCAATATTTAACAGATAATAGATATTTCACTCTATTTTTTCAATTATACTTTTAAACAAAATTTTTTTTATCCTATTTTAGTCATTTTACTTGTCTTTCTATTATTTTTTAAAAAAAGGTTTTATCATTTAACTTAATTATTTGTGTTTTTACAAATATAATTTACAAGTTATTTAATGGAGATTTTCATAAAATTTTATATTTTTGCATATTTATTCGTACTCGTATCCATAATTATAAATGTGATGTATTTCATACCCTTTCTCGAACCCATAGTCGTTTTCATACAACCTAGCTTGCAGTTAATAAGGAAAGAAAAATAGATTGATCCCTAGGGCCAACCAAGAGAATCCTTACGAATGATAAGAAAAAGAGAATGATCATAGGAGTGAAGTCAACAAGTCATAATACCTGCTGAAGTTATGGCTTAGATTCGCAAGGTATAGTAGTCTGCAACTTTATTTGCTTCTCTATAGGTGTGATTTATGGAGACAACATCAAAATGTCTAAAGATCATTTTTAGTATCTTCAATGATGATAATAAAAGTCTTACTTGTTTGGTTGACAATATATTAGGGGAGTTAAAATTTATGGGAAATGATACATTGTTTAGTTGACACAAAAACATAAAAATGAAGGGATTATAATTTCATATGAACTTCAACTTAATTACCCAGTTTCCCCTTAAAATTCATGAGATTTAGCAAAGGGAATAACTTGCACACATAAAATAACTTCCTATAAGAATAATTCCCATCAAACCCAAACAAACAAACTCTTGTGATTAATAGCTCTCCACTATCTCATCATTTATTATAGCTTTTAAAATTTTAACATGAATCGCTAGTAAAGTTGTTGTGTCCTCATCTTATTTATATTCAACAAAGTCCCGGGTCGATGACAATTGACAAATATTCCGTATGTAATTTTTCTTTGATTTCATGACTAAATCTATTTTAACATGAATCGCTTGTTTTATTTTCAATTATTTTATTAAGCACGCATTAATCATGCAAAACTTATGATAATGACATGTGGCAAATTCCTTACAAAGAAAATGTCATTAATTATATTTATATATAGATATAGATAGCTTATAGATGTATAGATATATGGTACCTTTAACAAATCTCTCTTAACGAGACAAGCATGGAAGATATTGAAAGCGAAGAAGTCTATTCTCTGCAACACTTATGGTTAAAAATATAACTTCTCGAAAGAAATGGTAATTGGAGATAGAAAAGTGAAGGTACTTGGGGTTGGCAGAGCATTAGATGGGGTGCGGAAATAATCCATAATCATTGTGCTTGGAATGTTGGAAATGGAGCTCTAGCTAGAATTCTGAGCCATGGGTCGCCGCCAGAATTCAAAACCTACACCCTAATTCAAGCCATGCCCACCTACATGACAAAGTTAGCGCCCTCATTTCTAAACAAGGGTCATGAAAAGTTAACGAGATCAACAACCTTTTCACATCAGAGACCTGTAAACTGATTCGCTCAATCACAATTAGCAATGAGGATAAAATGAATGAAGCCATCTGGACCGGATGTTGGAATGGTGAATTCACGATCAGAAAAAAGGAAGATCTCTGATCAAAACCACTGCATTTTCTGTCAACAACATCACAACCGTCGTGAGGAAGAGACCATAGCTCACGTTTTCAGAGATTGTGAATTTGCCCAACACATATAGTGAGGGAACAGGTTGGCTATTAGAACAGAAGGACAACATCAGACTCCCATCCATTCTTGGGTTAAGAGTTAGCTAAAATTTCTGCCCACGAATTCCATAGTCGATTTTAGACAGGGTGTCTATTATATAACTCTACAATCTACGGCTGGCTAGGAATGGGGAAGTGTTCAGTAACAACAAACTACACGCCTCTACACTTATGGAACTAATTGAAAAAGATGTAACAAAGGAAATTCTGAGACCTAAGTCGACTACCTGCCACTCGACTCCTAAGCCCCCACGGGTTTTGATACAATGCTATGCATGAAGATCAATTTGTTAGCGAATGAAGAATGTGCATGAAGGTTCTTCTCGGATAAAAGTGGTTGGTCTCCCAGAGCAGTTAGGCCATAAAAGGATCAACATTAGCTATTTAGCTATAGGAATAACGAAGGCCGAGTAAAAAAGATTGTCAGAAGAATATGGAGCCCTAAATACTACTTATAAAGCCATCCTGGAAGGCCTAAAGATTGCCCAACAAAAATCTCTGCTTCATGTCCGCAACTTCATCGCTAACATCAAAGGGTGCACTTTCTTCAACTTTTTTTATCAGGTCTTAGAACTTATCAGGTGTAATCAGGTCAGGTGAGGTCAAATAAGTTATAATTAAGTTAGCTTTAATAGGTTTAAACAGGTCAGGTCAGATCAGACTGAATAATTTGAATCTAACACGCCCAAAGTCTTTCAAGAGTTGAGCAACAATAATGAATGCTTTACTGATAAAAATGTAGTCAATCAAATCTGGAACATTTTGAAGTTTTCGTATTTTGTTTTCGGTTAGTTGTTGTCATTTGGCGGAAATAAGTGTCTAATTTCGCTTTTGCCCTTTGTAAAAAAAAACACTAGCTTGAAAGTTTAGTATTTGTATACCGTTGAATTTGATATGCAAAATTACAAATTTGTCATTGTGCATTGTAGAAGTGACCATTGCTAAAAAAATTCCCAATTAATCAATGTGATAATTTTAATAAAGATCTCCAATGACATTTTTATAATTTTGTTAAAAATATTTTAGTGAAGCATCAGTTTTTTTAAGATGGCCAAACACATATGCCCCTATTTTTGCTTTAAAAATAACTTAAAAGTGTATATTTCCTCCGCTCTATATATTTTTTTTTTGGTGTATTCACCCGGTTCACCCTTTTGGGCTAATCCGGATTCGGAGCACGTCCCGGGATTAAGGTTTTAAACTCCTCCCAACGTGCTTGCGGGAGATCGAACCGTGGTTCTCCCTACCAAATCTAGTCCTGGCACCACTAGACCAAGACAATGTTGGACGTCCGCACTATAATAATTGTAATATTTTGACCAAACATGTGAGAGAGCTTCTGGTAAAAGTGTTAGCAATTAATATTTCATCGTACCGGGGAATCGCTCCCATTGTTTTCTATCAACTTCGAACTCAAACTCACAGCCACCGTCATCTTCCAATTCCAATTCTGAATTCAGCTACAAACCTCCATTAACACTCACAAGAGCTCCTCTCTACTTCACGAAACAAATTGACACACCCCAGAAATGAGCAATAATCCCAAACCACTTGAATCAATGCCACCAACAAAACAAGTACAACTCACAGACGACCTTACACTCACTCCTCGCATCAAACTCAGGCTGACAATCTATCGTTCCGACGCTTCAGTTTCACCATTAGATGAATGGAAACTGAAGAGTTCGCTCGTCAATTTCCTCAAAACCTCCTTTTCTCACCCCATTTCAATCGCCGAAGATGACCTCATTGTTCGCCGCTTCAAAGACCTCAAGAAGCGCAAGCGAGAGGACCCAGTTGCCATTGTTACCCTCTTTATTCGTGATTTAGGGTTTGTCGAGAAATTCAGGGGTTTTGAAGATGAGGATGGTGTGTTGGATAAGAAGTTTCTGGAATGGCGGGCGGTTTTGGTGGAGAAAATGGATCGTATGGAAGTTAATTTGGAAGGAGTTAAGTTTAGGGTTAGTGTTAAATTGCCAATTTCTGATGATTTTCAGTTGATGATGAAAGAGTGGCAAGAGTTTTACGCTTTTGGTCCAGGTTTGTAACTAGTAGTCTACTACCACTATTGCAGTTTTCTTGGGTTGTTCTAGAGTTTTCAATGCTGAAATGATAAAAAAAAAATGAACTTTTTTTGGGTTTATATTGAATTTGCCAATAGGTTGTGTATTTTTTTCATTAAGACTATCTGTGAGACTGTGAGTAATGCTGTTGACTTTACCAAGTATACTCAAATTAAAGGATAAAGTAAATGAAAATCGCTAACAAGTTTCTTTGTTGAATATGGTTTGCTTTTACATTATTGGGGGTATTATGATTTCATTGTTTGTTTAGTGCTATTAGTCTATTACTACGTATTAATCTCCTTTGATCCTTTCCCTTTTCTGAGGTTATATTTTATTTGATGGTTTTTGGGATGATTCACATAATGTCCAAGGTGGTTAAGGGTAAGGCTTCAAATTGTGATTCTATGAGGGGATATGACTCCCTATCTAACAGAATTGTTTATTTTAATTAGCACAGAGCCATTGATAAACCAACTGGCTCTGTTTTTTTGTTTGTTTGTTTGTTTTTGTGTGTGTTTTTCTACATAGTCCCCCCCTAAGTTTTGGGTTTTCTGCGTTACCCTTCCATTTGAGAAGTTCCATATGGTGCCCTCGAGTGTAATAGGAGCTCCACATGGTACCCTCAAGTGCAATTTGTAATTATGATGCCCCTTGGCACTATCTAGTATTTTAGTCATTAAAAACCTTGTTAATTTTTGTGTTAAACTACAAAACCGCAACTCCCATCATCTCTTGATGAGCAAAGATGCTTGAATGTTAATTGGAACTGAGGAAAGCAGTGATTATGAAATTTGATTGAAATGTTGTGATATTTTTAGAGAAATGACTCATGACTGCACAAGTATTTTACACCTTTTATATTGGTGAGTTGCCCTAGGTCTTAGGAAGATCTCTTCTGCCACTTGTCTACATCACATCAGTATTCTACCTATCGTTGGACAAATAAGAGAGTACAACCAATGAACCAATTACAAAATAGTTCACTACAAAAGCAAAAGGCCTGTATTGGGCCTATTCTTTTCCTTTCCCTTTACACTAAAGCATAAAATTACCACAACAACCACCTCTGAAACGCAGAATCGCAACAACCAACATTCCCTAAATCAAGAAACCATCACGGTAAGTCAATAACCTCCTTTTCTTCATTGCTTTTTATGTGTTTTAGGGATGGTGCTTGTCGCAATTTTGGGTTTCAAAGATGACTGTCAAGCATGTTTCGTAGTTTAGGGATTATTATTACGTCAGTTTTATGGTTTAACACGAAATCAACGGGACTTTTAGTGCCCTATATAATTGAAGATGGAGCTCCTATTGCACTTGGGAGCACCATGTAAAAGTGAAACTTCACAAACAGAAGGATACAATGTAGAAAACTCGAAGCTTGAGGGCTACTATGTAGAAAATAACCCCTCTTTTTTTTTGGAAATAAGATTAAATTCATTGATAAAAGAGTACTACGACTTCTACAATCAAATTCAAAGCTAGCAAATACAAAACAAATTGCATCAAATGATATTCTAATTCAGCAAAACTATGATATTTGCCAATGAGATCTAATATTGATGAACACTCTCTTTCACATCGTTGTCTTTTTTTATAAGCATAGCAGGAGTGCTATGATTTCATATTTGCAAACTTGTATTTTAGTAGTGCCAGTTTGTTTATAATGGTTAGCTATGGATTACAGGGAGTTATTCAAGGGGTTCAAAGAAAGAGCCAGATACAATTATATTGAAAGGTTTGCCATCACGATGGTTTGCTGAGCCACGTGTTTCATCCAAACCATCAATGCTCGTTGCACATACCATTTTTTCAAACTTGGGAAAAATAAGGTATGGAGTTCGCATTATCATGTTTTTCATTGTTGTTTTTGCTTGTGGTTTTTTTCTTGTTTCCGTTTCATTCCTTTTGGCCTTGCAGATGTCGTTATTTGTTTGTAGGGTAGTTAGTTCAGATGTTTCAGCTTTTAGGACACAACTTCTTGGCCTTTTTTTTCCCGATTAACAGCTCTAGGAAGCTATCCAAAAATCTTTTGATCTTGTTGTTTGTTGTGTTGCTATACTTCTGCTAGGGTTAGGCAATGCATAGCTTTTCAACTTTCAAAAACTGTCATGCTTTTTCTGCTAGCATAGTACTTCTCAGATTTCCCCTAAGGCCTGTATGTAATGTGACCATATATTGCTGTGTTACGGAAAAAGCTGTTAGCTGGCAGCCCTGTTTCCTTTGCCTTGTTTTGCTAAAAGGCCTGGGTGGATGCCCTTTATAAGTCAAGGTTCCAAGTTCTATGCCCAACAGCATCTCAACTAGGTATGGTCCAAGCTAAGAACATTTATCATCTTGGCAAGGTAATATTTCACTATTTAACGAATCTCCCAATTATTTGATGAGGGCCAGCCCATGACTCCGTGAGGCTCACTAGCTGACGGAGAAGTTGTTTTAGAAATGCCTCATCCCACTCCTTTTTCTTTTCTTATTTAGATTGTGTGAGATATCTTGGGGATAACATCTAGGATAGATGCATAGGTGTTAGATTTATGAAGCATAATGTGCTTTATTATGTTATTTAGGGTGTGTTTTTTCAACCTATTAGACCTGAACTTATTAAGCATGATTAAAATTTATTGAACTTATTGGACCTATTCTATGAAACAACTTCACCTTATGACACATTCACACTTGATTGGACCGGATTAAACTTGATTGAACTTATTACACTTTATTCCAACTTATCTAAACCCGTCTGATCGGAAACTTTTTTTTTATAAGGTGAAGAGAATGCACCCTAAACCCTTAATCTTGTAGATGTGAGGTGTGTAATTGCATATAATATTAGTTGATATCTTAACTCCTGGATAATAGGAATCTTAATGTTGCTGAAGATGATGATTTGGGTAAGGATACAGATGCGGACGTTGAAGATCTACTTTCAGGCTTACAATGTAAAGTAGTCGTGCAGTTCGAGCAATACAAGGACTTCTTCAATGCGGTGAAGGTCTTATGCAGTCGTTCACTGCAAAAGGTAAAATTCTTGACTTTTTTTTCACCCCCTTTTTTTGTCCAATGTGTTCTTTTGTTTCTCCGTTTGACATCACGCTTTGGAGCAGACTTTTTATTGACTATTGTTTGGCTTAAATAAGATTGATGATTATAATTTACATGGCCATCTACATTAACAATTGTCATCTGTTTTAAAAGAGTAACTTATGCTCAAAGCACCTTAAAGCTCTTAGTTTTGACTCTTTAAGAATTAGAGAGTGAAGACTCCCATAATAAACCCCCTTAGACTCTGCTTGCTTTGATAGAGCCATAGAGGTTGTTGCTAAAAGTAAAGAAGTTATTGTTGAAAAATAGGACTATACCCGGTACAAGCTATGCATGTTCAACCTAGTAAGACACTGTTCTTTTGGACTTAATTTCTGAGTTCACTTTAGACAAATTTAGTTCAGCTCCCACTGAGTCTAGGATTTAGCTTAATTCAATTCAGTTCAAATTAATTCAGTTCAAATTAATTCAGTCCAAGTTTTGCAAGTTTTTTTAGACGCTTTGTGACTCTTGGATGGCGTCTACAACTATTCTAGAATAGCCACTGTTAGGCAAGGACTAAAGCAATAAAGCAAGAGCAAACACAAGTACACTATTACTTTTGAGAGAGAGTGAGAGCGTGAGTGTGTGTGAGAGAGGGAGAGAGAGAGAGCATTATATAGGATTTACTGCCTATACCCTAAAGCATGTCTACTATTTTAAAGGATAGTCACAAATTCACAATTTAGGCTATATAATTCAGTTTATAAAATTAAAAAGCTTATTCTTCTCTTCTTGCCCTTGATATGTTGAATAATGAATACACACAAAGGATTGCGGTAGTGTCTTCAACGCTTTACTAGCATGTCATTAAACATTGTTGAGAAGAAACTGAGTTTTAAAGTCCTATATTAGCACATTGTCCAATGATGAATGTGTGTCCAACAACACACCCTTTATTTATAAATAGATACCTTATGTCCTTGTCACTACAACAGCCTTGTCCACTATCATGAGCAACTTTGAAGTAAAGCTTCTCATCCATTAGAATTTATCAAGGTCTCTAGCTCTTTTATCCTTTGAAAAGGCTATCTAACTCTAGAATGTTAAAATTGAAGGTCTTTTCCATCTGATTACATAAAATTTGTAAATCTCCCACCTTCTCTATTGGGTGTAGTTCATATAGGAATCTACCAGTGCTTTGTCTTTCTCCAGGGTAGCAGCATCGAATGACTGATCGAATAGCAGCTAGGTCTATGATGAATATTGATGGTGGTGATATGTTGCTTATCAACAACCACCTTGATTGGCACGTAGCATGTTAATAGGTTTCTCTTAAATAATCCATATGATTTCGTTATCTCTTGTTCCTTTGTGAAGCTGCAAGTGCTGGATATAATTAGCACTATTAGTAGTGGATTCTTCACCCATTTTATTTTTTTAAAGTTCACAGACACTATTTTACGTATACATTGGTGCGAAAAGATCCTTGTCGACGTATGCCTTGTTGTACATGTTAGAAGGTTTTGTCTTAGAACAGTTCCTACGGTTTCTTTTTAATCAGCCTTGACGTTTTCACAAGGCTATAAAGATTGGATCCAGTTGACATTATTGTCTGTAGCAGATTCTTCATCTGCTTCATTTTGAAATTTCAAAAGCAGGTGTTCTTCCTTGAGATAGTGGATGCTTATATACTTATGTCTAAGGTGATGCACATTTAGGATTTACATTAGGATCCTACCAGGGATTCTGTTAATTGAATGAATCTGGCCAACCCATTGAGTTTAAACATCAAATCTAACATTTTGCTCTCGATTTAGTTCCCAGCTGAAGCGCAACATCTCCTTATGCATCTCCTATGTTTGTGAGGTTCTCTCTTGACAAAACATCAAGAGGAATTAGGTGCTAAATTAAGATTCTCTTGGTCATGCATGTTTCATTTTGGGATCATTTTCACAATAAATAGGGTTCTGCCATGTCTTCAGTAGTATCAAAATTCAAAAGTGAGGATAAATTTGACTTTTCCTATGTTTCTTACCTTCATCTTATTAGCTGATTTTTTTTTTATTTGGAAAATTTAATTCAGCAATTGCATATTCCATATTTTCAAATTTCTTGCTTCCACCAGTTGACTTTCTTGAGCCATTGCATATTCTCTTCCGAGCCAACTTATTTGATTTGATTTCAGAGCCAACTTTTCTGATTTGATTGCACAACTCTTATACTTTGAAGCTCTATTTGTTTAGTCTTTTTTATTAGTGCAAAAGAGGGGCATATCCTCCAGTCTGTTCTCTACAGCATTGTTTCTTCATTTTTTTGGACAGTTGAGCAATGAGCTGCTCCCTTTGATCATCACTTATTGTTATGACCCGGGCCCCCTGAAATGATGGTTAGCACAGCAAAACACGAAACAACAGCTACAGCAAGTTACTCCAGAAATTAAGCAAGTAATATAACAGTAAGATTAAATAATGAGGAGACACTCAAATAGGGAATGTTATATGTGTGTGTATTGATTTCAGCAATAAGGTTGGTTGCAAGTTTCGAGTGGTTGCCACTCCCAAAACAACTTACACTTTTTCTAGATGAATCCCTAGGAAAACCCTCAAGTCCTATTTATAGTCCCATTCACCCCTTATTTCCATTCCTTTGATTGGCTAATTACAAAAGCAAGTAAAGACAAAAGACATAAACTAGGACAACAAAATAAAGATAATTGGGATAGTGGGCTTCATGACACTTACGTTCTTTTTCTTGCAAGAACCAAAATCATTTGGCCCTTCCTCTAAAAGTTGCTCTGCTTTGCATTATATTCATGTACTGATGTTGATTATCTAGTGTGTAACACTACCACTTCATGGTAGGTTTCAAAAGTTCAAATATTTTGTGAACATGTCCCCTTCTCAACCTTCAACTCTTTAAGTGATATGTTGTTACTAACGAACTTTTTCCAAAATATGTTTGGGAAGAAACCCACTTCCCATAATACGTCCATACTTTTTCCCCACCTATACCGTCGACGTAAGCAATGCCCCCCCCCAGTGGAAAACCACTATTGGGAGTGTTGGTTAGCTTTTTCTTGTTTCTTTAATTACGATGTATTTTTAAACGGTTTGTAGTATTGTCAAAGGCAAGCCGCAAACCGGTTTTACACAAAATCTGAAATAAAAATTACAGGGTTTAGTGTCTTAGTAGTAAAATCACTATTTGTGCAGTGATTTAAAATACTACTCGGTTTTACACAAAATCTGAAATAAAAATGTTGACATGGACAATATTTTGGGAAAAAAAAAAACCAAAAAAGTGTGACTGTAGTTTGGGAATTGGTTTTCTCCGCATCAAAAAAAAACCAAAAAGAGTTCTAATGTGATAATCTGGACTATTTTGGACAGGAAGGGTCACGCATGAAGGCTGACTATGAAGTAAGTTGGGATAAGGAAGGATTATTCCAAAGTGCAAAGTATCGCATACAAGAAAGAGCCAGCCGGATTGAAACTGGCGAGTACCGAAATGAAGGCCCTAGACATTCCTACAGGTCTCGCTCTCGCTACAGTCCTGAGGATGTACGTTCAAAAAGATCCAAGGTGAGGTTTCTAAGTAAATTACAGTTTTATAAATTATGCATTCATCTTTGTGATTGAAGTTCAAAGGCTTGTTTGAGTGCAGGGATAAGGATCTAATGAGGAAGAAACTGTTAAGAAAATCCGAGATTGAACGCGTGGACTGGCTAAGGCTTAACCGGATCAATTTTGACGCCGCTGAACCTCTCAGACCTCAGGTCTTGGTCTTGTCAAGTCATTCAGTTGCAACTCTAAGAGGAAAATTGGTTCAGCTAAAGCTCAACATCTCACTTATTTCAAATGTGCTTATTGTATTTGCTTAAGGGTTCTTAAAATGCATGTAATTTCCAGATTGATGTATAATTTTATCACATTTTTTTTATAGGAAACGTATTTAATAATTTGCTGTACACATAACACATACATCTGAGTTTTGCATCCCTTTGATTGGTTAAGTACATGATCAACAATTGCTGCTCTCTGGAACATTCATGAGTTTGTGTGTGTGTGTGTGTGTGTGTGTGATGGAAACTTGGAAACCTTCCTCTAAATGGTTCTGTTGAACACTTCTTTCAGAACTATTGTATACATAGATATACATATATTTTCAAAATATTCGTAACATTCATTCATATTTTCATAACAATTTCAATGGTTCTCCAACATGTGCACAAATATTTTCAAAATAATTTCAAAACGGACAAGAATAATCCTAACTTTTATTCATATTTTTACAATAATTTCAACTGTTGATTATTCTAGAATCATTTCAACTTTAAGGGTATTTCTTTAAAATAATTTTATTATTCACAATAATCTTAACATGGATGTACGAAAGCAACAAAACTAACTATTTGGATAATTTTGAGAAACATATCATTGAAGTTGGGGGATTATTCCAGATTAATCAAAACTTGGGATTATTTTTGTGATGATGAGCAAAAATAGGGATTGTTCTTGTCAAATTTTTCCTTAGGAAATTTTTAAAAAGAATGGTTAGAAAACGCGCTAAAAATATAAGATCATTTGCTCATCATCAAAGCTCCGCTCTTTTGGATTGAATAGAGCATCAAAGTCTTATTCTTTTGGATTGAATTAATCTAAATTGAACTGCATTAAGCTAAAGTTTAAACTCATCAGAAGCTGAATTGAAATAGATTGAAAAATTAAAAATTAAGTCCAATAGTACATGACCTAAAAAGTCAAACTAAAATTGATTGATTGACCTATTGACTAACAAAAATGCCAATGTAATTAAGAAAATTTGGGTTGATGACTTAAAACATTGATCTCAGCCACTGCTCCCACCCTCTTACAGTGATTTTTTTTTAATGGTTGATATATCAGTGTGAGAATCGGAGAATTTCACGTCAAAAACCAATAATAATATTACAACAAGCTGCCAAAAAAAAAAAAAAATTTACAACAAAAAGGAAAAAAAGGAACATAATTATGGTAGAAGGTACAATATCAATTAGCTACCTTAATCACATGCCACTAAGCAAGCCATAGCTCCATTCCATAGCACAAGCTACATAATTTAATTTCCTGGATTATTATTCTACATTATCTTATAAATTATCATAAAAAACAAGGCTATAATTACTACAATAATAGCACCAAAATAACACATATTATAAGATTGCTTCAACTTTAACTTCCTAAGATTGCTCTTTTCCTTGCTCTGTACTGTTTTTTCAGCTGTAAACTCTTCTGAACTAATTTTTACACCCTTTGTGTTATTCATTTGTCCAATATCACTCTTTGCTCTGATTATCACTGGCTTTAATTTATTGCCATTCGAATTCACAAACCGAACTATCAACCCATTTTCCGTCTCACTCCGACTTAGTATCCTTTGTTTTCTCTCCTCCATTTTCGCCACCAAACCCGAGAACTCGTCTCTTCCTCGGGTTGCAAACGGGTTGTCTTTCCCTTTTCCGAGTTTTGAGGTCGGTTTTCGAGTGTTTCCGGGCTCATGGTGGGACCCACATTGAGCACATATACAAGATTTGGCCATGATATATATATATGGTTCTGATGAATGATGGTGCTGGTAAAAAGAAGTATGTGACGGGGAAAAATGGTTAATGAAATTATTAGTTGTTAGGTATAGACAAATTACTTAAAAAAAATAATTTATATAAAGGGGATGAGATTTTGGTGAATTGGGAAATTAAGATGAGGTGCTTTTTACATGTGTAAATTGTCAAGAATGTGATTGAAATTCTTTGGTATGCATGGAAGTTTCTATAAAATGTATGATTGAAGTCATTTTAGATTAGTCCTAAATTGACTTTCAAGGACATAAGGCTAAGTCAATATCCATTGCCTAGTGTTTTCATACGTATACAATCTTTTTCTTTTCTTTTCATAATGTAAATGGTATTAGCTGAGGATGGAGTCATAACCCAGTGGTTAGGGCTTTAGAATTCCAATCATGAGGTCCTGAGTTCGATCCTCATCGCACGCATTAGTGAGGATTCCTTATTATCCCTCTTACAGATGCGTGTGTTGGTTAAAATTGGGCCGGGTGACGTGTAGTATGACCCGGTTCCAAGGCCTAGTATCTCACACATTATCCTAAAAAAAAGTGGTATTAGCTAAGAAGTAAATGTGTGTGATAACGGTAAGTTCGAACCCAAAACGTCAAATACTTAGTTACTATTTACTAGGCCAAAACTCATAATGACTACAAATTTATTTATTTTTGGTAATGTGGGTGATTATAGGCCTTGAACAAGACCTTATTAAAAATCATTCGTTTTAATTTGACCGACATACATATCTTAAAGGAGAAGATAATAAATCATCATAAATGTGTGAGATAAGGTTTGAACCCAAGACCTTCAAATTGCGTTCATAAAATTTAACCGGTACGCTAAAATTGGTGTCATCGCGCAATAATAAAATAACGATAGTAACATTATTGTCAGACGAGTCTAACACAATACATTCTCTAAAATATATAACATATCCTTGGGCTTCAACTATCAGCTTAAGCTTTCAGTTGAGATCATCTAACATAGTATCAGAGCCAACGCGATACAAAGTTCACAAGTCTATATAATAGTCATAAGCCTCAACTATAAGATTTCGGTTGAGAAGATCCTCTAACAAGCGGGACTAACAACAAAAAAAGAGTGGTCGTATATCACATCAAAGTACGGCATTGTTCAAAAATAATAAACTGCAGTCAACACTAATTGCCAAAGACACAAATCAATATCATAATTTCGATTGATTTTGATTTGACGAGATTGATGACATCTAAAAGCTTCAATATCTAGAAACTAGAGGTTAAATATCTACAGCCCGGCCCGTTTATTAAAAATGCGGATTATGGAGCTCTAATCATTACAGTTTATTAGTTAAAAGTCTGATTCGGCCTGAAAAGGTATGCATTAGCTAAATAAGCCCGCCTCAACGAACCAAATAGAATTTCAAATATTTATCTTTTCGTGACGCTTTTTTTAGTATATGTTTGTTATGTAGGCCTTGAGTTGGGGTTGTAGCATATAACCCGATTTATTTTAGCCGACACACATGAGGAATTATCACAAATAAATGCAATATATATATGAGATTCGACTCCGACACTTCAAGTCTGAGGTTCAAATTTTACAAGACATGTTTCTCTCCATCTTTTTTGATTTGGGGTTTTTGAGTGTTTATTTTTCTGCTTAAAGTTTTAAGTTTGATTTTTATTCTTGATACTCCCTCCGTACCTCAAAAAAATTATATATTACATAGCATGTGGTCTCTAATGTATACATTTGACCGTACCATTGATAAGTTGATAACTATAATTTTATATTTGTGAAATTTGTAGAAAATGTATATTACGAAAATATAGATTATTGCAAGATCTTATTTGACAATATCTAATTTTGTTAACATATAATATAAATCACAGTCAACATTTACAAAGTTTGACTACATGCGATAAGATTTTTGAGGCATGGAGGGAGTATTAAGTTTTTAGGGTGTTCTTGTGCAATTATTAGCTTTTTTTTTTACTTGATATATATGGCACTAATAATTACACATTTAGTTAATAGTTGTGTCCGGTCCAGAAAGGTTGGGGAGTGATATTGATACACCTAATACTGATATAGCCATATAGGCATACCCGACCAGCGGCCGACCCCTTTGTTTGAGTAAAACAGAAAATTGTGCTCTCGCAAAGGGCTGTGCCCTTCGCCCAAAAAAAAAAACAAAAGGATATGCTCATATCAATATTGGGGATGTCTTTATCATTTTCCAATATTAGAGTCTTGCTAAAAAGGTCTTCAAGGAGCTTGTGGATAGTTTTTTTCAACAAGGTCCCCGCCTACCCCAATTGATCATCTCTACTAGAAACCTGCCTTTTTTGTTTTCCGACAACTCAACAAGTAATTACATCGAAGAGATTCAACATGATATGCGAGCCTAGACTAGTTTGAAATAGATTAGATTTAAATAAAATCAATTAAATTAGTCCAAAAATAATGGAATTCACCCTCTAAGACTCCTTTTGCCTCCGTTCCTTCTAAATTTAAACATTTCTATTTTCTCCCCCCGTTCCTACTAAAGTTAAACATTTATATTTTCATAGTTGTTGAACACATAAATAAATTCAAATATAGTGAATTATCTTTAAAAAATGTAATAGAAAATTTTAATAATCATAAAATAAGTACTTTGTAATTTTTTATGGAATATTTGATTCTAAATTTCTAATAATCCAACATTTCGCTTACCAATAATTTAACTTTAGAATTATTCGAATAATCCAAGCTTTATTGTTAGTTGTTGTGTAGGTAAGTTAACATTAATTATGTAATGTGTATTTGACTAAAAAAATCCAAGAAAACAAAACAACAACAACAACAACAACAAATAAATGACCTCCGAATAAAGTCATTTTCAAGTTTGGTTTATTGTATGAATTTAGGGTGTAAAGCTTGGATTATTCCCGAATAATAATCCAAAGGTTAGATTATTATTAATGGAATTATAATAATTTGATTTAATGTCAAGTCGGAATTTCGGAGTCAAATGTCAGAGTCGAGTTGGGGTTGGATGTTGGACTCTAATACAAAATCATATTCGGATTGAACATTCAAGTGCTACTTGGATCATTGTCGGATTATGCATAATCCGATCCAAGTATGACCCGCCGTCATCCCTACTTATTAGGTTACTAACATAAGAATCAAGTCTTCTCTAAGTGAAGCAAGCCTTCATCATGCTATCTTGAGAAGCGGATCTTGTCTAAGCACAATTGGAAAAATGTCAAATTGAAATTCCTGTGAAATGCGTCTCATGCTAGTGTCCATTTAACCTTACCATGTAAATAAATCCAAGAGATAAAAGAAGGGAATCCTTCATATATATTGAGGATCAAATCCTTGTTAAAAGAATGGAAGGGAGTTCCCTTTATAGCTAGGCCAACCTAGACCCCGTTACATGCATGATTGTTCTTCCTTATGAAAGAATAATCTCATAAAAAAACATAATAAATAGGAAAATTTTACAAAAATAAGCCAAACTTTGACCGGTCTTCTATAAATAAGCCAAATTTTTGAAATTTCATAGATAAATCAATCTTTGCACCATGTTAACAAAATTTAGGTTAGAGAATTTTATTTACCAACACCTCGACCCATCGAAATTGACCTTTACCACCACATTTCTTCTTTATCCTTTATGGATTTCCTTTTTTAGGATTTCATGGTTCACTTGTGTGGGTAATCAAATTTTTCTGGCCTAAATTTGATTGACATGATACAAAGGTTACCTTATCTTTGGAATTTCAAAAATAAATCCGGGACTAAATCCATAATTACATCACATAATTTTAATTAGTGAAATCATTGTTAATAATGTTGACCAAGTTATCGTGGACTAAATCCGGGTCCAAACAATTGGATCTTGCCTCTTGAGTCTTGACTCTTGATTAGGTCAAATGACTCTTGCCATCCAAAGCGTATCACTGCTCCTTTTTTTTTCTTTTTTTTTTAAAAAAAAAAAAAATCTTGTGTAAATATAATTAATCAATAAGATGTTGAATTTTAAAACAGCGTATTATTGCAGCCATTTCCTCTCTCCTAATTAGGGTAAGAAACTTCAATTCTTTCTATCCACAAAATTTTAATTACTCCCTACTTGTTTAAAAAATACTTCCAACTACTAGAAGGTGTTGAATTATGCACCTCAAGTAATTGTCCCAAATTTTAAAAAAATAAAGGAAAAATTCGCATGAATAATCCGACCTTTATGCGGTCTTCTCAAAATGGTCCGACCTTTTGATTATCTCAGAATAATCCCACCTTTCACCCTCATCTTCTCAAAATGGTCCCCACCCATTGTGACCGGTTATAGCAGGTTAATTAGACACGTGTTGCATTTTTATTGGTCCTTAGCTAATTAATTAAAGTTTAATTTGATTTACTTAAATTAGTTAATTAAGCAATTTTTTTTAAAAAAAAAAATAAACCCTAAACGGCTGGGGGGCTGGCCAGGGAGAGGGAATTTGGGTTTTTTTTTTTAAAAAAATAATTTAGTTTTATTTTATTTTATTTTTATGCAAGAATGACCGGTTATGTAGGTTTTAGGTCACTTGGACCATTTTGAGAAGGTGATGGTGAAAGGTGGGATTATTCTGAGATAATCAAAAGGTCGAACCATTTTGAGAAGACCGCATAAAGGTCGGATTATTCATGTGAATTTTTCCAAAAATAAATCGAATTTACAACCATACATAATACTACCTCAGTATCAACGTTGTCTTTTTCTAGTGGTGGCGTGGTGCTAGGGGCTATACTTGGTAGGGAGAACCACTGTTCGATCCCCCGCAAGCACTTTGGAGGAGTTTAAAACCTTAATCCCGGAACGCGCTCTGAATCCGGATTAGCCAAAAAGGGTGAACTGGGTGGGTACAAAAAAAAATTAATACTACCACATTCCCATTTTAATTGCTACATTAATTTTTGGCATGGTTTTTTGGTAAGCTGATTTCATGTGTGGGCCCGCTATTGGAACTTGTAATTAGAAGAAAATAAGGACTAAAATAATAGGTACTTAACATGTTTCAATGTTTGAGAGCAAAATGACAAAAAATGGATAAAAATGTAAAATGTATATGGTTTTCATAGACTTTAAAATGAAACGTAGCAAGTATATTTGGAATATCTAAATAAAAAAAAATTGTAGTAAGTAAATTGAGACGGAAGGAGTATATTAAAAACACACCTCGTCCTTTTTATCTTTGACCTCTTTCATTCTCCTTTCTCTTCATCAATCACCTTCAATTTATATATATTTTTCTCATTGATTTCTTCATCTTCTACAAACTATCATAAAATCTCAATAATAGCCATCTCTCAATCTTTATCCTCCATTTAGTATATAGTTATAGATTATAAATATAGATAGATTAATGTTTACTATACATCAATTCATGTGGATTTTTTTAATGTCTATTTTTAAGGATGTTTATTCTCACTACAAGGATTTGCATTTTAGTCGAAAGCTCTGAATGTTAAATAAATAGAAAAGAAAAATTAGTCAATAATAAATTTATTGATTTGATTTTTTTGTCATACCTTTAAACCTCTAATGGATGTTTAATAAAAACTTACGGTCGATAATATATCATATATGTATATATATAAATATAAATATAAGATAAATGCAATTGCTTACGGAGCCAAAATTTGTTAATGGGGCCAAAAAAATGTTAGGGTTAAAATATTCAATATGTTAATAGAAGGGCTTGATGCCTTGATCACATCACATCCACTTAATAAAAGACGACAATTACCAACTCCATTACACCAACGTTTATGAAAATCTGTCGATGATTGACAATATAAAAGTGAAAATTATTTAGGCTTTTATTTCTCATTTTAGGCTTCTTTTTTTTTTCAAAAGAAAATATACGTGAAAACAAAAAACAATGATAAAAAACATGTCATTGATTTAAAATAGTTTGAACTAGTTAGATTTTTTATTCTTTATATGTAAATTAAACTTAGTTGAACATACAATGTTGGAACAAATTTTGTTTGAACATATACTGAATAAGATGAAATTATCAAAAATTATTGAACTTGAATAATTAACATTCTCATTACTCTCTATTTTCCGTATTAATCAACTTTTGCCCTAGATTAATTAATGGTTGAACCTCATCGATCTATATTTTGTGAGTTGTCCCACACAATTTTTTTTTTTAAAAACGAAAGAATAAATCATCTTGTACTGCCGATTATTGACAATATAAAAGTGAAAATTTTATTCTTTCGATATTAATTTTTCTCATTATTATCAATTGATTTTCAAAATAAACCACCTCAGAATTGTAAAAGGATCAAACTTTTCTCCCCTATATTAAATTGCTCAGGCTCATTAATTAATAGAGTCCTCAACCTAATCCAAGCTTGTTTGAAGTGATCGATTTCTCGAATTATTAGAAGAAAAAGAAATGCATAGAAATAACACCGGCATAAATATATTATACCAATTTGTAAGCTCCCGTCTTTGAAAAACGTAACAAAGTATAAAACCAAACAAAAATAATACAATATAGTTCTAAATTATTCATCATTAATTAAGTTGACTGCACAATAATCATACATGTACATGCATTCTAATTCTTGTCTTGTCTCTCAAGTAATAAGTCAATTGTATTTATTTATTATCAAATAAAAACCCCAATCAACCAATAAGATAGCAAAACTGCAGTTTGCAGACGGTTTGACAGGATAATTTTTTGTTAAAAAATTGTAACCTTTCAGCATTATATCATAACATTTATATAAAGTTTAACTAGCTGTATAAAAAAATTATAAATCTACAGTAAAATCGTTACAATTTTGTAGGTAAAAATGACGTCAGGCTATACGGTCTATCGGGAGATTTTATATAAATTTAAATAGTAGAAGTTTCTATTCCAAGTACATCCTTTTCAAACTTTAATGTCACCTATTAATTAGGATAAATTAAAATAATTTCATGCATTTCATTTTTATTTAATTTATTTAATTTCATGGTATTAAATATTAATTGACTATTCCCGCCTTATCTCCAACACACCCCCACATGAAAACCGTTTTTCTTGTTTAAATACCAAAAAGCCTTCTTCCTTTTTGCTCTCTAATCAAAATCAAAATTAAAAACAACCATAAATTAGCCTAACTTTTCCATTTATAAAAACCTATATATATATATATATATATTTTGATATTTCCCTCCAAACAAAAAAAAAATTAAAATTAAATTTTTAAAAAAAATGGTAAGTGGATTTATTTGTGGCACTAGTAAATTACCTCGTGAAGAAGAAGGGTATGAAAGACATACAAGAAGTGCTGATTCATCACCAAAAAGATCAAGATCCAAGAGTAGCAACCCGTATTCGACCCGCGGGCGTGAAAAATTCTCATCACTTCTAGCAGAAATTGAAGAGAAAAGGCAACAAATCTACTCTCGGGTTAACCCGAATGAGATTTGTGTTGTTCGGTTCGAGTATTCGGGTGATCATGATTTTAGGCCCATTATAGTCAAGTCTAAAAATGGTAATAATATTCCTAATAATAATAATAATAATAACAAGGTATTTGATCATCAAGTTTCAATTAAGCAAGTAAAGTCTCTTGATATTAGTGATCAAAAAAGGCCTTCAAAAATAATTAAGAAATTGCAATCTTCAAAATCATTGAATTTCAAAGAAGAAAATACTCATAATAATAATAACAACAATAATAATAATGGGAGATTATTAATTTTGAGGAATATTAATAATCAATGGAGAGAAACAATGTTGATTTTACCTATGATTGTGATATTAATATTGATTTTCTTGGTGTTATTTGGAAGATCATTTGCAATAATGTGTACTTCAATTGGGTGGTATGTTATTCCTACTATAATTACAAACAAAAATGCAAGTAATTCTTCTTCAAACAATTTGAAGGTGTCTTTTAAGAGGAAAGATTACGCGATTCGAAGATTGAGTGAGAAGAAGCTTATGATAAATGAAGGAAGAAAATTGTCCTTTAAGAATTAGTAATTCAATTTTATTTTATTTTTTGATGGGGTTAATTGTTCATAGTGAATTTTTTTTTTTTTTTTTTTTGGAGTAGGGTTTTAGGAATTAGTGTATGTAAATTTTATGTAAATTACAATATTTTTTTTTTTTTTTTTTTGTAATTTGAAAGGATAAACTACTAACTAATGTTTCAAGATCGAAGACTTTTTTTGTTTTGTTCTTGGGTTTTGTCATTTTCATGAATATATGTTGTAAATTTCAATTCAAATCCGGTGGCGGATGATGACATAGGTGAAATGTAAATTATATGATAATTGATAAGCCTCATTCAAGCCTTGGACTATCTATTTTGGAGTTATAAACTTATTATTATTATAATGGCCTGTTTGACAAACAGAGTTTAGTGTTTGTTGTTAGAGTTTTAGGCCCTCTTTGGGAGTTAGTTGATAACCGGTAGAAGTTAGCTGATTTAGTTAGCTATTTTGACTAGATGTTTGTGATAGCTGATTTGACTAACTGATTGCATTAGTGGTTTGTATAAAAGTGTTTGTTAAATAGCGGTTAGCTGTTTGATGTTTTATAGTAAAAAAGAATAAAAAAAGATATTTCCAAAAAGCTCCTCATATGAGCTTTTTGAAAAAGAAATTTTTCATCCCAAAAATTCTCTACCAAACCTCTAACTCACAAACACCAAAAAGTGCTTTTTGAGTTGGTCAAATCTCTCTTTTTCCCAGAAACCTCTAACTCCCAAACCCCCCCTAATCTTTTCATTTGGTGGATTTGATTGTGGATTATTTGCCTGTTGTTTATATAATTGTGTTTGGTAATGCTTAAGGAGTGTTTGGTATGAGATTAGTAAAGTTAATATATTGAAAACAAATAAAGAAGTGAGAGGTATAATACATAGTATTACTCTTATTAGTTGTTTAGTATCACTAAAAAAACATACTCCCTCTGTAATATAAAACTTTCAACAATTAGTTTTACACGCATTTTGAGGAAGCGATTTGAGGTTGTAAACGAAGGAATTAGTTAATATAATTTTAATATTAGGAACTTATAATCACATTCTTGCTTGTATTAAAACCATTTTGACTAATTCTTTCATTTAGACCCTTAAATCGCTTCCTCAAAATGCATGCAAAATCAATTGTTGAAAGTTTTATGTTACGGAGGGAGTATATGATTACAAGTACAACCATTCGGAAACGGTAATTCCAAACTTCATTCCTTTCCAGTAACAATAAACTTCGTTTATGTAATCAACCATTTCAATAAGAGGAACAGATGGATTCTATGAATTCTATGAAATGCAAACACAACACACAGAAGTAATCTGGCAAATAACAGCACTCGATCACTGTAAGTAGCGCCCAAACAACATGGGATGACATGACCTTAATCCATACATCATCAAAAGCTTACATTGTTTTCAAAACCTGGGTTTGGGCTCATGCTCAGTTGTGGTCAATTACAAAAAGCTCTTTTCGCCCGTTACAATTAGTGTTTTTTCCACTTGTGGTCGCTTTGAACTTTGGGATGTCCAAACTGACGAACTTCTCGGGGAAAGTTGCTCCCGAAGAAGATGCAACATAGTCATATTGAAAGTGTGTTTCAGGACGAGTAATTCGTGTGACTATGTCTTTGAACTGTCTAAATATTTCAGAACTAGTGAATGCTTTTCCTCGTCTAACTCGGTTTCGAGTTGAGCGAGGCATGTAGTAAGATCCGCGACTAATTGATGTCAACGTTGCTCATGTCTAAACTTGTTGAGTTACTAGAAGGACTGTATTTAATATCTGCTGGCAGACGACATTATAAACATTGTGAAGAACATTATATATGTTGCAAGACCGTAGGACACCATTCATTTTTTGGACCCGCATCTCCAAATCCATTAAACTTTTTAACCATTCCATGTTTTGCACCATCAAATATCCTCCATCTAGTTAATTATTTTTCTATTATTGTAAAATAACTAATGTTTTCTTCTCCATCCTGTCCTGTCCTGTCCTAAAATGTCCAACAAGTAAACAATCAAGTAAAGTAGCTGTACAACTAACTAGCTAGTCCCATTTATTTTTTGGACTAGTAAAAGAACATCAATTCAACCACCATTATTTTAGATAGTATTCTATCTAGTTGTAGGATTAAGCTAAAAGATTGTAGTAGTATCAATTCAAGCAGCCAAACTCTTGGAAACAATCTCAAAAACATTATCAGATATTCCATTTGTAGACATGATCATTTCCAGCTGTGCCTGATATATTTCAAAATGCAACAAACATATAAGCAGGTAAAAATGCATTATCCCATTATACCAAATAATCCATATATATATATAATTCATTGAGCAAGTTTTTATTTGCAGAGGAAGACTTGATTGCAAGCTTTTACCTTTGCAAGCTTCTGACGGGTTTCATCATAACATCTCCATCCACAGAAAGCCGACACTATCCTTGAAGTCACCTAAATGAACGAACCACAATTACATACATACAACATTATTGAAAAGGTTGTGTTTCTTGTTTGGTTGTGTTTTCTTGCAGTCAAAAAAACATTATTGAAAAGGTTAACAATATAATGCCCTGACTGTATACTAAGGGTGTGTTTGGTTGGGGATAATAATCAAACAAAGGGAATGGAATCAACTGCCTGCCCCCATTCCCTTTGATTGCAATGAGAAAAACAAAACAAAACAAACGAAACCTGAGGGTTTGTTTTGTCTAGCTGGACGACCAAGTCTCCTAAGAATTTGTATCCGGATCCATCTTTGGCATGAAAGTTAACAGGGGAGTCGCAAAATCCACCAATCAAAGAGTAGACCTTGTTTGGATTGCCAAGGTCAAATGCTGGGTGTTCAAGTAGCTTCTTAACATTCCTCACATTCCCAGGAATGTCTGAATTTGCTTGGAGTCCAAACCATTTGTTCACAACCTTTTCAAACAAACAAACCAAACAAACCAACAAACCAAAGGTGAGGAACAAGCAGAGAGATACTCGAGAAGAGAAGAGAAGAGAAGAAAAGGAACTTAATTACCAAATAGTCATGGTGCCACTTGTTATAAAAGTCAGCCAAAACTTGGTCGCGATGTTTACCAGGGTTCTGGGTTATGGCTGCTAGAGCTCCAAATTGATCTGTCATGTTCCTTGCACTCTTGTATTCATTCAGTGCAAGCTCCGTGCATTCTTGGTCTTCAAGTGACACAACATATGCTGCATCCCACAATCTCCAATTATTATTATTATAAGCCTAAAATCATATACATACAAACATCAAGTTATAATAAAATTACAAACGAAACGAAACGAACCAAGTGAAATGTTTTTTAGTGCCCGTCTAGCCATATTAAAGTGGTTAAATTCATATTGCTCAGAGCTCTTGTTTTCTTCGACCTGTAATCCAATCCAATCCAACATTTAATTAAAAAAAATAAATAACTAATTTTATATGAAAATGGTGCATTTTATAAATAACTAAACTAAACTAAACGATGTAGTTAGAATGACATACTGTGCGGAGGAAGTGAGTTTTGAGCTGCAAAGCAAGCTCCTTCATGATGAAAGTTCGGACTGCATGAACAGCATCAGGGTCTGCAACTTCCATCATATCCATGATCTCCGCCACACCAGGGAGAGTCATAGCCTTTGCGATGAATTCCTATATCACGAGGGATAGATAAACCAGACACGGGTTTAATTAGGTGTATAACAAACAAACAAACAGGTCTCTTACTTGATCCCTTCAACAAATTTAGCGTTTAAAACTAGAGGCTTGTTTTGTTGGAAATCTGCAACTAAGCTCAGCATCAACTTTCTGGCCAAAATCTGTCCGGCCTCCCGACTGCACCATACATACATAATGTGGGGGTAGTAAATTAAAAGTGAAAATTTATTACAAGTAGTACTATACATAAAAAATAAAAATAAAAAAAGATAATGTATGTAAGTACCGGTTGAATTCATCAGAATCATGGGCTAGGAGGAAAAAGAAATCATTATCAGAGAGATTAGATTCGAGACGAACAGGTGCGCTGAAGCTCCTTAACAAAGAAGGAACTGGTTGCTCAGATACATCAGAGAACACAAATTCTTCTTCCTTTTTTGTTACGCGAAAAACAGCTGTGTGGACAGCTTCACCACCAACACTAAGTGTCTCCAGTTTGCCATTATGCGAAACCAATGAAAGGGGCATGTCCTTGCCATCAGAATCTAGTAAACCCATTGCAACTGGAATGAACATGGGCTCTTTGTCAGCCTGCCCAGGAGTTGGTGGCACCTCTTGGCTTAAAATTTGGAGATAAACATTATTAGTAGAATGATCACCAAAGCAAAGCAATAGTTGTAAGTAGACCTGGTTATTGAGCGGGTCGGATCAGGGCCAGGGGCGACTAAAAAGGGGTCAATAGCGGGTCAGGCACTCGGGCCAAAGCAGGTTGCGGGTCATTAGTGCTCGGGCCATTAAAATATTAAATATAAATATAATTTAAGGTAGCCAACAGTTAAAACAAATTAGAGGTGATCATGGGCCGGGCCGGGCTGATGCAAAAAAAACAAGCCCACAAAGCGGGCCAGGTTTAGTCCAGGCCCAAATTTCTTACCCAAAACCGAAAATTTAGTACGGGCTTTTTGGGCTTTTTCGGGCCGGGTCTAAAAAGTAACCAAAAAGGCTAATTTTAAATCTCCAAGCCCACGTGAAAAAATATAAAAAATCGGGCTGGGCCGGGCCCATGTTCGGGCCTAATTTCATGTCCAAAGCCCGCAAAAAAACCGGACCGGGTTACTTTTGATCAGCTCTAAAACAAATGTATACGAATGATCACCAAAGCAAAGCAAAGCAATAGTTGTAAGTGGACCTGGTTATAGAGCGGGTCAGGCCAGTGCGGGTCGGGTCAGGGTCGACTTAAAAGGGTCAATTGCAGGTCGGGCCAAAGCGGGTCGCGGGTCATTAGCGGGTCGTTAGCGGTCGAGCCATAAAATATTACATAAAAATAAAATTTAAGGTAGCCAATAGTTAAAACAAATATATACGAATATATTAATGTAATTATTTTTGTCAAAACTTTTTTTTGAAAAATTTATTAGGCTATTATTTTTGGCCCTGGTCGATAAGGCTTTGTCCATTGAAGGCCCTATCCAGTAAATACCCTATAACATTGACCCTAACCGCATGCCATTGGACTACCTTGTCCAATAACCAGGTCTAGTTGTAAAACTTGTAAAGAGAAAAACAAAGAAAAGGAATATCTATTAGCGGCGAGTAGTATACCTAAATTTCAACGCAAATGTGTGCTTCTCAGCATCATACGATGAAGTGACTTTCACAACTGGTGTGCCAGCTTGTGTGTACCTTTTGCAATTGATAAAAGCTTTTGGTCATAGATACTTTTAACCATCACAAAATATATTCCCTCCGTAACATATTAACTGAAACGATTTGGTATTTTTTCTTTCTACTCTATGTCAAATCGTTGCAATTAATATGTTACGGAAGGAGTATGTTGCAGCAGATACATACAACACAATTATCAGGAAATACAAAAAAAAAAACGCACCAAAGCAAGAAACTTGCAAAATCTGCATTATTTGCATCCTTCATGGCAGCATAAAAATCTTGACAAGTTACGGCTTGTCCATCATGCCTCTCAATAAATAAATCCATACCCTAAGATTGATTGAATGCAAGTTAAAATTAAGAGAGACATACATCATATCAATGATGTTTTTTTATAGCTTGATTAATGTTTTTACCTTTCGAAAACCTTGGCTCCCCAGTAAAGTTTTATACATCCGGACTACTTCTGCTCCCTGTTGGACCAAAGGCAGGAAAAAGAATACAATTTTATATAATCAAAATTTTACATTAACACAAATTTTACCAGGTTTTCTTCAACTATACATGTTCATCTTTGTTTTAAACTCTAAAGAGAGGATATCAAAATGAAAAATGTTCGCACCTTCTCATAGACCTGCAATGTTCAAATAATTAGATTAATAAAAAAAAACTAACATCAAATGAGAAACTATTGAAGAAAAAAAAAAAAAAAGAGTACATATATGCAAAGCCATACCGTGACTACAGTTTCCATGAATCCAAAATTACCAGAATCGATTCCAATACAAGGACAAGGTCACATAAAAAGCAAATCAGCGAAACAATTTACAAGAACAGACATAAATAAAAACCAGCAATATTACAGGAAAATTACCAGTGCACATGGTTTCTATCTGCAAAGAAGGCAAAAGGAAAATTCATTAGCTCAACAGAAATTATTATCAGAATAAAGGGTGTCAAAGTGAAATTAACACATTACCTTAATGTAAGAATTTGGTTGCACAGGATGAGCCATAGGGCTGGAATCCTGAGAAATGAAAGATAAAACCCCTTCATATATACGGTCAAATGTTCATCCACAATCATATCGAATCAATCAATCATATCTTTGTTTGTTAGATAAAAAGGTAACCTCAGCAAATTGATAATTCCGGAGCATTGAGACGTCAGCAATCCGCTTCACAGTACGGCTTCCCATGTCAGATGAAAATTCCTAAATGACGATATACATTTTTATAATCAACAGAAACAAAGAGGTAATCAATCAGCTCTCCAAGCTACAAACTGTTAAAGGACCATCTCAACCAAAAGCTTAAGCTGATAGTTGAGGCCCAGGAATATATATGTTATATACTCTGTCACAAACACTGTTTGTTTATGATCCACCAAAGAAAGAAATACCTGATCACGAAAGACGGTTAGTCCTTCATTTAGACTGAGCTGAAACCAGTCCCGGCATGTTACTCTGCATCAAAATATTTTTATCAGAGTTTTGATACAAGTGCAAACAGCTAATTAAACAGCTCAAAAGCACTAAAATCTATTACCTATTACCAGTCCAGTTGTGGAAGTAATGAGAGAGTTGAGACAACAATAATTAACACAAAAGCACCATAAAATTAGTTCAAGCTCGCTAAACTCAAAAAAAGAGCAATTTAATTTAACTACTCAAAAAGTTTAGTGGAAGAGCAAGAACACCTCATGACCAACAACGCGTAGAATAGAAGCATAATCTGCATCAGTGGCAGTTTCTGGAGATGCCAAAAGCAGCTGAGAATTGAAAATCTGCCAAGAAAAAAGCTTATTCATCAGTTTCCACTAATTAAAATTAGCACCGGAAGGAACTATAAGGCCAAATTCTCTCCAGAAGCATACATACATTCAAACTTTTGTTCTCCATGGCTCCCCTACAAAAAAAAACAGCGAAATTATATTAGTGTCTTATTCCAAACTAATAAAAGAAGAAAACAACCAAGAGAATTGAAAGAACAAATCTTACATATTGAAGTCTGGAACAGCAACAACATTATACAGGTCCAAGTCATACTCCAAACCGAAAACCTGTACAGATATAATAATAAAAGATGTCAAAAATGATCGAATTGGTGATCGAATAGTAGATGAGATCAGATCAGAACAGACATCCTCATCCCACTTCATGGCTGCCTTAAAAGAATGAATGGCATGTGTGGTCTTTGGCAAGTCCCCTGAGGGAGTGTAGATCCTGAGAGTGACCTTTCGGCCAGAACGAGTAACAAATGTGTCGTCTTCTCTACTCTCTAACTGCCCAGCAACTAATGCAAACGGATATGAATGGGTCTTCCCAAACAGCAAAATGCCTGCCTCCCTGCCATGTATGTCACAATTATTATTATTAATAAGTCCACAGAATACATCAATCAATCAATCAATGCGTAAATTTTTTAAAGCAAGCACACCTCAATGTCCCCTTGACCGATGAGATTTCCGTTAGACAGTAACACAGGATACTTGGTTTTATCAGCTTCCACACGAACGGTGTATTTTGCCATTACATCAGGACGATCCTGTATGTCAACACCAACAAGGATGTAGTGCTTTCAATATATATGAATAGCAAGCATTATATACTTCAAATCACAATATTCAAAAATTGACAGACCTGAAAGAAAGTTATTTTCCGGAAACCCTCTGCTTCGCACTGAGTAGAGAAAATTCCAGAAGATTTGTATAAACCCTGCAACAACAACAACAACAACAACAACAACAACAACAACAACAAAAAAAATGGCTACTTAGTGATATCATGTATCACAAACCATTAACACTAAAGAGAGCAATTTTCATGATAAATCAATCATTCCTCACCTCCAATGACACATTGTTTTGAGGGTATATCTCATTAACAATTTCTAATGTGAATTTACCAGTTGGTGGCGATAGAAGTGTCAAATGGCAAGAATCGACATTAAAATCTCCCTCCTAAACAAACACAACACAAATGTACGTAAATGCATCTAAATCAGATTACTTACTTTGAAACAATCAGGAAAATTTTGAAAGCCTCGATATCCAAATGTGGCATTGAATGAAACCAAACAAGATGACCAAGTTAAAAATAAAAACATGAATACATATAAAACATACATTTAGCTTTATTCCATTAACATGGAAAGAGATAAGCTTCAAATCAATCCCGTCCAAGACTAGGGGAGAAGATCCAGAGTCTGATGAAGAGAAGAGAAAATACATGAATTAAGCATAAAGTCATTAAGCTAGGCTAGCTCAAGCATACATTGATACATATATATAGTATGTAATGTAATATTAATGAAAAATTGCTACACCTTCATCATCAGCACGGAAGACAGAAATTTTTGAATGTACATGAGTCTTATCCTCATTCAAAACAAATTTCAATTCCACCTGATTCATTCAACAAATAAACGCGTTAACAGCAACGAACTAACTAACTAACTTAGACAAAAAATATTCACCATACAGTATAAAAAGGTGCATACAGTATCGAAATAGTAATCGGGCTTCTTGTAGTCTTTTATAAAAATTTCTTTTGGAACATCCATCCCTTAGCTTGCTTGTTCTTGGGGGTCAGTTACTTACAACTCAACAAATAACTGAATAAGTCTTCTGTTGACTTGCTCACTCCTCCTCTGAAGGGTTTTACAACACAATATAAGAAAGAGAAAATAAAGATTAGCTGTTAGTTGAATGTATTAGCTAGTCTGACTAGCTAATTGAAATGGTTGTTTTAACTTGTCATATTTAACTTCAATCTTAGTACTAGAGGTGGGAAACATGTGGTATCAAGTTTGTGTCAACCCGTTTACATAAACGGGTTCAAGCCCCTCAACCCTAACATGCCCGTTTAATAAACGGGTGGTGCCGTGTCAACTCGTTTATATATACGTGTCAAAACCAACCATTGGCCAAAACCCGTTTATTTCGTGCCGAGTTCAGCTCGTGTTGGCAACATGGCAGGTTGAGATGTTTTTTCGTGCTAAAATTGCAAATTGAGTGAAATTGTGTCGTGTCGTGTTGACATGTTTATTAAAACGGGTTGAACTTCCTTAACCCTAACATGACCTGTTTATTAAAGGTGTCGTGTCGTGTCAACCCTTATAATTAAAGGGGTTAAAATCATCAACCCAAACCCCGTTAATAACAGGTCAATTTCGTGTCGATTTAACGAGTCATGTCAACTTTTTCCACCTCTAAATCTAACTAGCAATACAAAAACAAAAGGGCGATAAATCCACAAAAGAAACTCATAAAAAAAAATTAAAAAAATATATATATCTAAAATTTCAAATGCCAGTAACAGACAGTGCAAGACTAATGAAGGAGAAGAAGATTAGCATGCATATATAATTCGAGCAAAAGACTCAATTTTTACTTTACGGAAACATTAGTCAATTGTTCACAAAAATGGCAAGACTCATCAAGTTAAGTTGATAAAAATGCAAAGAAACCCACAATGAAAAGTTCACATCAAAAAAAAAAAAACTAGAAATTACATGCATTAGAATAAACTTAAAAAAAAAAAAACAAATATAAAGTACTCAAAATGGTGTAAACGAATTCTGGCAACAAGTTATTTTTCACGCATTTCAAGGAAGCAATTTAAGGGTGTAAACGAACAAATTAATCAAAATGGTTTTAATACAAGTAAGATTGAGATCATAAATTACTAATCTTAAAAAAAAAATTATCAATTTATTCGTTTACACCCTCAAATCGCTTCCTTAAAATGCGTGGAAAAAAACTTGTTGCCAGAATTATGTTAAGGGAGTAATTAAAAGGCCAAGATTAGCAAGAGTAACCTGAGTAAATTGAGGAATAAAAGTATAAAACGGCAGAGCAACGTAACTGTAGAGCGTTCTTCAATCTTTAAGTTGTGGCAAAACGGAATGTGAAAGAATAATTGAGAATTAATTATCGATGATGGGACAAACAAGGAGGCTAAAAATGGTATCATAAATCACAGAACTTTTTGTGGGGATAGTTCAGCATTTGTGGTCATTTTGTGGGATATCCCTCAAAAGAATTTTTTGGCGAGGATATCCCAAATTAAATTTAATGATTGCGAAATTAGCCCAAATTCTATTTTCCGGGGAAAAAAGTCAAGATTTCGAGCATTGACTGGCTCAATTAGGTGAGTTTATGAATTTAATATGTTGTATGATTAAATGCGTTTGATGTTCACGCACAGTAAACTCACCTAATTGAGTCAGTCAATGCTCGAAATCTTGACTTTTTTCCCCGGAAAATGGAATTTTCGGCTAATTTCGCAATCATTAAATTTAGTTTGGGATATCCTCGCAAAAAAAAATTATTGAGGAATATCCCCACAAAATGGACATAAATGATGGGCTATCCCCACAAAAAGTGCTAAATTACAATACAATTTTTTTTTTTTTTTGTTTTTGAAGGATAAGAGGGGAATATATCAATCAATTCATAAATTTCAATACAATTTGGCCATTGAATGAATTTCCCATTTTCAACAATCTCCGGATTGTTTGGGAATTTTCCTGATATGAATGGAAGTACGTTACATGCTTGCTACTTGCTAGGATTTATTTATTTATTTATAATAAGGGAAATCAAATGGCATGATGACTCAGTGATGCCTGTACTTAATCAGTGGCGAAGCTACACGGAGGCTGGCGGGAGCCTGGCCCTTGCGGCCCACCTCTGCGACCCCTTTTTTTTTTTTAATTTGCAACCGTAACAAATTTAATATATATACTCCCTCCGTAACATAAAAATGGCAACAATTATGTTTTCACGCATTTTGAGAAAACGATTTAATGGTGTAAACGAATGAATTAATTAAAATGGTTTTAACACAAGTAAGAATATGGATATAAGTTACTAATATCAAAATTATTTTGATTAATTTAATCATTTACACCCTCAAATCGATTCCTTAAAATGCGTGCAAAAACAATCGTTGCCATTTTTATGTTACGGAGGAAGTATATATATTTAATAAGCGGGTACAGTTTTGGTAACCCAACCCGACTTTAAAATAAAACGGGTTGGATTTGGGTTATAATCGGTTACAATTTTTAACCTTAACCCAATCCATCTAATAATGGATCGGGTTCGAGTTGACCCATTTAATTAAACGGATTGAAAATTTCAACCCAGTCCATTATTTATGGGTAGAGTTTGAGTCGGGTTGGCGGGTTGGGTCACTTTTTGCCAGCCCTAGTTGTGATAAGTTTGTTTGGCCCATTGGTGAAGTTCCTTTGCTTTGTCGCGGATGACCCATGATCGAATCTAGAGCTGACAAAACTTGATTCAACTAGATAACTCAACCCAATAATAACGGGTTGGGTTGAGTTTTTCAACCCGTTTAGTTAAATGGGTCGGGTTGAAATTCTCAACCCGATTTCAACCCGCTTAACCCATTAAGAATAGAGTTTTTTTTCCAAAACTACCTTACTTACACCACTTTTTGCAAAAAACTACCTTACTTACAAAAGTTTTCTAAAACTATCTTTATTAGTCAATTCCTTGTTGAGCACTACCTTGTTCGTTGTTTCGGCGTTGACTTTGTTTTATTCTCGAAAATAATTAGCCCAATTAATGTTTTGGGGTCATTTTTGTTCTAAAAGGGTTAAATATGAGGTCGGAATCTAAAAAAAATGGTCGCATAAGCTTCTATTTTCATTACAAAATTTGTCTCGATATGCGTTCATTTGTTTGCGGGCCAAAAAAAATTATCCCTATCAGGTTTTAGTGGGTCATTTTTGCCCTGAAAGGTCAAATTTGAGGTCGGAATTTGCGAAAAACGACCAGATTGGCCAGCAAAGACAAAGTCAACGTCGGAATAATGAATAAAATAGTGGTCAACCAGAAATTTGCTAAGTAAGGTAGTTTTGGACAAACTTTTGTAAGTAATGTAGTTTTTTACAAAAAGTGGTGTAACTAAGGTAGTTTTGGACAAAAAAACCCTTAAGAGTATACGTTGTAATAAAATTAGTTTTAGGTTCAATTGACTTATTAATCTATTATATCACTTTCATATTTTTAATTTTTTTTATTATGTTATAGATTCTTTACGAGTTATGTAGGTGGCTGTAATGTCTTAAAATCTAATGTTTTTATCTTCAACATTAGAACTCAAAAGGTTGTTAGTTATTAATTAATACTGTGTTATAATGTGTAAATTATGGACAATATGACTTGTAAGTTGTAATAAATATGACTATCGTGGGTTGTTATGGTTCATATATAAGTATAGACATATAGTGAAAGTCAACAAAGTTTTTTCCATATAATGATATAACTTTATTTGATACTAATGAAAAGGTGATAATATTATTAAACGTGTTATTGGGTCAACCAATTTATTTTTATAAGATTGATTTGGGTTGAGAATCTCAACCCGTTTAACTAAATGGGTTGGATTTGGGTTAAGAATTTCAACCCGTTTATATTAATGGGTCAACCCGAATCCAATCCAGGTTGACCCATTTACAACTCTAATCGAATCCTATCCCCAGCATTCAACGCTATACTTTTTTTCTTTAAACAACGCAAAGAGGAAGTAAAAGCAAAGGTCATGTTAATTTTTTTTTCCTAATTCATTACACACTAATCCCCTCTTTATTTCATTAATTTTTTTTTACAATTTTACTTTCTAATTCATTTTTTTGCCTCTCTAAACTATCCTTTATAATTTAATTTTAACTGTTCTTCCTCCTTTGTAGGTATTTTTTTTATTTCTGTTTGTATTTTTTACCTGTTGTTCGAGAAATTTCAAATATTTATAGGCTTATTAATTGTTTTTTCCTCCTAAAATCAAATCGATTTGAGTTGTTTTATTGCTTCAATTATTATTCATAGGCCCTTTAATTCGATAAATTGGTAATTTTTTTTTATCATAGTAAATCACCCCTTTTTTTATCATAGTAAATCACCCCTGTTTTTTTTATTTTTTGACATATTTTCTCTTGAAAATGATATAGTAGGATTGATAATTTTTTTATCAAAGTATATACCTACACTTGAATGCGATCGTGCATTTTCAACAGTGAGTATTGTAAAAAAAAACTCAAAACTAGACTTTGGAATTGTATGGTGGATGATATTCTTAGCGATATTTTAGTGGTGTACATTGAAAAAGTGATTGCAAAAAAATTGATTTAGAATCTTTAATTGATGATTTCGCTAATTTAAAAGTACGTAGAGTACAATTTTAAAAAAATCGTCTTCAATGTTACTTAGTGTTTTAGGTTACTTAACATACAAGGGATGTTGCTTGGTTGATATTTGGATCTAGAGTATTAATATTTCAACTACAGAGGATTATTTAAAATTTGCTTATATATCTGTATATTCTTGGTCCCCTTATGTTTTGATTCTGGCTGCGCCGATGTGCTTAATCGAGGGAAAAAATTAATATCAAAATTCACAAATAAATTCACACTATTTAGAGTATTTCATCTGTTTTAGAAAAATTATTGTTACAGTTTGACTTTTCACACTTGCCGATGCACAACTTTGACCCACTATATCTTTAATTATATAATTATAAAATTTATATATTTAGATAGTGTGTACCTTCGAATCCAACAAGACCCTACTTGACTATATTTTACCTTATGTATAAATCACAACTAGTTTTAATCCCGTGCCTTGCACGAGATTTTATTTGACATATAAATTGACTACGTAAGATAAAAATTACAATGATTTACCATAAATATATAAGAAATAATATTCATATACAAAATGTATATAAAAGGAAAATTTCATATAAATAATCCCAACTATTGGACGTCTTCCAATATTAATCCCAACTATTAGTTATTACAGTATAATCCAAACTTTGGGGGTTATTTTATGATATTAGTCCAATGACTTATTTAACATATTGTAATCGGTCACCAATTCATAAAATATCCGTTATCTTTCCTCTTTTCTTATTTATTGTACTTGGCTATACCTTCCTCCCTTTCTACGAAGGAAATCGGAGTCGGTCAAAAGTTAGTATGGATTAATATCATAAAACTACCCCCTTAGTTTGGATTATAGTGTAATAACCTATAGTTGGGATTAATATTGAAAGACCTCCAATAGTTGGGATTATTCATATGAATTTTTCCTATATAAAAAAATAAAGAAATTAAACATGCATATAAATATGAGCATATACTCGGTAAATAAGAGTTTAAAAGTATACATTTAATATTAAATTAAGATATGAAAAAAAAATTATGAATTAAAAAATCAGGTAATGTAAGGAAGTTAAAGAGATTAGAAAGATAAATAAGTAATTTATCATTAAATTTTTTATTTTATTTGTTATTATTGATTGCAAAAAGATGAAAGACAATCAATAATAAAGGGGGCGATGATTGAGGAGCAAGGAACTGAAATGAATAAGTCATACAAATGAAAAAGTAGCGCACAAGTTTTGATTAGGAGGAGATTAATAGGTGGGTTGATGAATGAGTGAGTGAGATGATTGGACACATCGTGGCAATAAAACATCCTGTTAATTTTAAATATTTAAGTTTAGATTAGTAGTAATAGTGTGTTGGATGAATAGTAACAAAATTCAGAGTATTACATCTAATAAAAAACAGAGGAGTATTAGTTTACACAATGCATTTGATAGACGTGCTTTTGTAATCTAATATATCTAATATATATGTCGCGCTACGCAAGCAAGGATTTTTTCTAAACCAATAGGATTAAAGATAATTAAAATTCAAAAACCTAAGAAAATTCGGACGCATATAGGCCCTGTTTGGGAGTTAGCTGTTAGAAGTTAGTTAATTGAATTAGCTACTTTGACTAGATAATGTTTGTGATAGCTGATTTGACTAACTGATTATATTAGCTATTTGTGTAAAAGTGTTTGGTAAATAGCGGTTAGTTGTTAGATGTTTCAGAGTAAAAAGAATCAAAAAGCTATAGGCTCTTCCAAAAAGCTCCTCATATGAGTTTTTTAAAAAAGAACTTTTTCACCCTAAAACTCTCTTCCAAACCTCTAACTACCAAACACTCAAAAAAAAGTTTTTTGAGTTAGTAAAACCTCTTTTCTCTCTCAAACCTCTTTTTTTTCCTCAAACATCTAACTCCCAAACACCCCATAATGCACCATGTAAGTAAGTGTCTACACCAGACCTATAGGATTAAAGATAATTATTTTTTAAAAATATTTTTATAATAACGAATCATACAAAAATCCAATAAGGGAGTTTACAAAACGTATTAGAAATGGTTTGTTTCCTAATTTAAGTCCATATTATTACCACCCAATAAAACTTACCCTGTTCCAAAGATATTGTTACACTTTTTTTTTGCACACATGTCGAGACATATTTTATATCATTTTTATCTTCAATTATGCAATTGTAAAAATTATTACAATGAAATATTAATATACTATAAATTGAGACGGATAAAATGACATCCAATTTGACTATATAGTGCTCTCTATCATATGTAATCATATTCCTTGCCCCAAAATTAACCACAATTTAATTATAATATCACTCCTAATGATAATTAGGCACTAAAACCCCCAAAAAAAATTAGAAAAAAATTATTAATTTAAATAAGTTTATACATTTTGAAAATTTTCTTTTATTAATAATTATGCACTTTAATAACTATAACAATGGTAATTTGTGAAAACTAGAATTCCATAAAATAATAAAAAAAACTAGAATTTAATCAATGGCAAGGGGGAGGAGTAACCACCTGCCTGGGGACGAAGCCAACGGCACGGCGGTAACCAGGACAACGCAGGCTTGCACGGTGGTGGTGGTGCAAAGATCACAAACGAACAGAAAATAAAACAAAGATAGAAAAGAAATAGAAGGAGAAGAAAGAAAACCCACAGCGGTGGTGATGTGACGGTTGGGCCACCGGAGGAGGAAGCTACTCCTGAGTGACAGTGGTGGTGCAGTAGCGGCAGCAGGGACGTCAGAAAAATGACGATGGATTTATTTTTCTTTTACTGATTTAGGTTTTTTGATTTGTTTTAACTCGTGCTATTTATACTCGTTGTTTTGTGGTTTTTTTCCTAACTTAATTGTAGCCCATATAACGTATATAACTCACTTATAAGAAAATTCGGACGCATATAATGTGCCACATAAGCAAGTGTCTACTCTAGACGATGGGATTAAAGATAATTAAAAAAAAATTATTTTTTTATAAAATCAATAAATCATACAAAAATCTTATAAAGAAATTTCAAAAAGTATTAGAAATAATTTGTTTCCTAAATTGAGTCCATATTATTTCCACCCAACAAAACTTCCCCTTTTCAAAAAAAAAATTGTTATATTTTTCTTTGCAAACTTGTTGATACACTTTTGATATCATTTTTTATCTTCAATTATAAAATTGTAAAAATTATAACATTTAAATATTAATATAGGTTAAGGGGTTGTTTGGTTTTGGGGTTTCAAATAAAAGAAAGAGAATTAACAATCCAAATCTCCTTTGTTAGTACTAGAGTGAACCGGTGCAAATGCACCGAACATATTTAGAATGTTGTGATTAGCGCTGAGCGCGGTCCAAACCGCACCAAACCGCAAAATTACGGTTTGCCATTTTTTGAAACCGCACCGCACCGCAATTTATATCAAACCGCACCGCAAAATACGGTGTGGTGCGGTGCGGTTTAACCCACTTTTTAAATTTTTATTTTATAATTAATAATTGATAAGGCCAAAAAAACCCTAGATTTATTTTTTGCTAGAGCCTTAAAGAGTTAGAGAAGCCTTAGAGCGTTGCATGTTTAAACAACTTGGTAAGGCCCACGAAAAAAACGCATAATTTCAGTAAGGTAGTAGGCCAAATAAAAATTATAAAATTAAATATTTTAGCACAATTAAAAAAATTACGGTTTGCGGTTTGGTGCGGTTTCAAAATTTTCAGAAACCGCACCGCACCGTAAAATTACGGTTTGGCAAAATTGCAAACCAAACCGCACTTTTCAAACCGCAAACCAAACCAAACCGCACAATTGCGGTTTGGTTTGCGGTTTGGTGCGGTTCAAACCGCACTCTACTCAGCCCTAGTTGTGATAACATGTTTACATCATTTCATTTGGTTTAAAAATCAAAATATATTTTACCTTATACCGATCGATCAATTAATTAGAAATTGCAGTTATTTGGGGTAAAGATAATTACCAAAATTATCATTTGGGAATTTTAATTTATGAATGTAGAATGTTGTGATAACATGTTTACATCATTTATTTTAAAGGAAAAATTCATAAAAATTCATGTAAATAATCCAATAATATTAATCCCAACTATAGGTTATTACAGTATAATCCAAACTTTGGGGTTGTTTTATGATATTAGTCCATTAGCTTAATTAACCTATTGTTATTGGTCACCAATTCAAAAATTATTCGTTATCTTTCATCTTTTTCTATTTATTGGACTTGATTATATCTTCCTCCCTTTCTACAATTGATATCAGAGCCGGTCAAAAGTTAGTATGGACTAATATCATAAAACTACCCCCATAGTTTGGATTATAGTGTAATAACCTATAGTTGGGATTAATATTGTAAGACCTCCAATAGTTGGTATTATTCATATGAATTTTTCCTATTTTAAAAATCAAACTATATTTTTGTATAAGTTAATTGGTGCAGTTAGTTGGGGTAAAGATAATTACCATAATTTTCATTTGGAAATTTTATGAATATTAAATTAGATGGTAAATTATATTGTAAATTAATGAGTAATTATTATATGTTAAAGTTTATGAAGCTAAATTATTATGTTATTTGACTCTAAAGTGTTAGAGGTATATGATTTAAAAAAAAAATTCTAGGTTAGGTAGTTTCATAGTTATGTAAGGAAGTTTTTTTTATTTAAAAAATGTAGATTAATGAGAAACCTCCATTAAGGGTTTTGAGGCCTCTCCTCAGAATTGGGTCTCGTGTATTTCGGGTCGGTTTTGGATGCCAGATAAACTTTGCGAAGTATAGTTATATATAATAGCTGTGTTTGGTTTTTTTTTGGGATTAATTGTGAAGACATCATTAAATCATTAAGTTTTTTTTTTTTTTTTTTGAATTTGAGTAGATTTGGTTGGTCATGGGTAGTTATTGCTTTTTAAATTGAAAAAGTAGGGAATTTTGGAGGGATTGAATGTGAGGCCTCCATTGGGGGTTTAAAGGCCTTTCATCAATTTAGTCTCCTAAAAAATATTAGTTTTATATCGATCAGTAAATATGAAATGTTAATTTGTACGTCTAATGTTTTATTGTCATATTTTAAACGTTGTTATCTATTAGTTTTATATCGATTAGTAAATATGAAATGTCATTTGTCACAATTTGATTGTCTTTTAAAAAATTGTTCCTTTCTTTGTTGGTGACTTTATTTTTTTTAATTGGATATCTCATGTGCCCTCTGTTTTTTATTAGATGTAACATATTGACTTTTGAAATTATTCATCCAACACACTTTGACTATTAATTACTATTTATATATAAAGTAAAATATAGGTAAATGAGATCTTGTTTGATTCGTCTCGGTACACACTATCCAAATATATTTTTTTTATAATTTTTACAATTTTACAATTTTACAATTAAAAATATTGTTGGTCAAATTTGTGTCTTGGCAAGTTTGTAAAGGTAATATGATACATCTATTAAAAAACAGATGGGGTATAAGAAAGTAAGATATTTATAAGATGATAGGTTGTTTTATTATCATATTTTAAACGATGTTATTTATTAGTTTTATATCGATTCATAAATATGAAATGTCATTTGTACAATTTGTTTTTTTTTTAAAAAAAATTGATTCTTTCTTTGTTGTTGATTTTATTTTATTTTATTTTTATATCAAAAATTAAGATATTTATATAAGATGGTAGGCGGTTATTCATGTTTTTTTTAGTTGAAGGGTGTAAGGAGAGGTTATATTACGTTGGATCTAAACTTTAATGATATTGAATGCTTAGGTTAAATAGTTTATTAATTTAATGATCTATATTTTTATTAGGTAGTTATGTTAATCAGCTAGTTTTTTTAGTAAAAAATAAAAAAAGGTAGATTAATGAGAGGCCTCCATTGGGGGTTTTGAGTCCTCTCATGAAAATTGATTTATATAAAATAAGATGAGATAAGATAGGTAGTTTTTTTTTTTTAAAAAAAGGTAGATTAATGAGAGGCCTCCATTGGGGGTTTGGAGGCCTCTTATGAAAATTGATTTTTAAATCTTATATTTAAAAAAATTTTAAAAAGTAGATTAATGAGAGGCCTCCATTGGAAGTTTGGAGGTCTCTCGTGAAAATTTATTTTAAATTATATATAAGATAAGATAGGTATTTTTTTTTTTAGAAAAAGGTAGATTTTAAATTATATATGAGATAAGATATGCATTTTTTTAAAAAAAAAAGGTAGATTAATGAGAGGCCTCCATTAGAGGTTTGAACTTTGGAGATAACATTTGAAAATTGATTTTAAAATTTTATATTGGATTTAACAAATCCAATACTCCATCCAATATATATATACTAGCCTTATGTGCACGCTATGTGTGCTTCAATGTATGAGCATCTTATACAATGTTTTTATATACTCCCTCCGTAACATATTAATGGCAACGATTTGACATAAAGTAGAGAGGAAAAATGTCAAATCGTTGCCATTAATATGTTACAGAGAGAGTATTATTTATGAGTTTGTTGAAAATAAGATTATAATTATTTGATTGAATAAAATTTAATTTCATCTACTACACTATTTCTGATCAAATTTTCACTGTAATTAAAGAAAAAAATTTAATGTGAAAAAATCGTATAAATATGGGTGTCCTTTTGTAAAAAATAAAAAAATTTATATTAATTTTAAGATATTTTCATTTAAAAAGATAAAAAAAATTGTTATATTTTATGGGGAATAAATAATTATTTTCTATTTGATTGATTCCTTATTTGTTATTGATTGATTGAATTTAATTTATATTTTAATTAAATTTATTTCATAAGTAAGAGAAGATCGATTTTTTAGACATTTTTAATAAAAAAAATATTTGTGTGAAAAATCATACCAATATGGATATCTAATTGTAGAGAATTCAAAAATATAAATTTTTGTGTTTGTGTTTTATTTTTTGGAATTATATATTTTGTAATATTTTCATTTTAAAAAATACAAAACTTTCCTTTTTAGTTAATATTATAGTTAATATTATATAGTTTGAGTATTTAAAAAAGTTTTAAAGGGTATTTTAGTCTTTTTGAGGGGGACACCATGGCTCCCCCTTGGCTTATATAATAGACTAGTCTTCAATGCACGCTTTGCGTGCGATAGTATTTTAAATACATCTATTAATCTATCTAGACAAACAAAAAAATAAAGGTTATTTGTTCGAAAAATTGAAAAATTTGTCAAATTTACACTCATTCATATAATCAAAAATAAGCTTTTTTCCCTTTTATTCGGTCATCATCCCACAATAATGAACAGAAGAAAAGGTTTACTTACCATATTGTATTGGCTACCAAATTTCTACAATATATAATTGAAATGTAGATTTTTTTATTTGATAAAATATATCAATATAAATGTCTATTTATAGAGAATTTAAAAATATGAGTTTTCATATTTTTGTTTTATTTTTTAAAATTTTATATTTTGTACTATTTTCATTTAAAAAGTACCAAAATTGTAATAAATTTTCCTTAATAATTAGGAGTGATACAAATTGAGATTTTAGAAAGTTTTGAGGGGTAAAATGGACTTTTCGAGGGGGACACCATAGCTCCCCTTGGCTTATATAATAGAGATAAAGCTAAATAATTCGGGAGCATACGCCGCGCAACGCAAGTAAGGATTTTTTTTTTTCTAGACCAATAGGATTAGAATAACTAAAAATTCAAAAATCTAAGAAAATTTGGACGCATATAATGCGCCACTTAAGCTCGTGTCTACTCTAGACTAATAAGATTAAAGATAACTAATTTTTTTTTATACATATTAAAATTAAATCATACAAAAATCCAATAAAGAAATTTCCAAAAAGTATTAGAAATAATTTGTTTTCTAATTTGAGTCCATATTATTTCCACCCAATAAAACTTCCCCGTTTCAAAAAAAATGTTACTTTTTTTGCACACATGTCAAGACACATTTTATAACATTTTTGACCTCAATTATGCAATTATAAAAATTATGACAATCAAATATTAATATAGTATTAATTAAGACGAACAAAATGATATCCAATTTGACTATATTTTGCTCTATATATAAATCAGAAAAGGCAGTCAAAGTACACTATGTGAATTGTGTAAAAGTCAAAGTGTAACAAATTTTTTTTTTTTTTTGAAATGAAGGAAGTAATAAATAAATAACTCTTAATATTTTTTCTAAAAGATTTTCATAATAATTTTTCCAAATAATCAAACCCAAAAATATTTAGAACAAGGTTAAATTAAAATTTTAAATATATTGCGTAATATTTTGTATTTACTTTTTACAAACTTGATATTTTAAAAATATAAAGAAGAATAATCCGGAAGCATAAGTCGCGCCACATAAGCATGGTTATTTTCTAGACCAATAATATTAAAAATAATTAATTTTTAAAAATTTTGATAAAATTCGGAAAAGCAAGCCAAGCTACCAACAAGTGTCGATTTTAGACCAATAAGCTTAAAGACAATTAATTTTTTATATTAGAAAAATAAAATCAAAAGCATACAGAAATCTCACAAAAATATTTCCAAAAAGTAATAGAAATAATTTGTTTCCTAATTTGATCCATATTATTTCCACCAAATAATACGACGGGACACTGGCTTATTTAAAGCCAGTGGACAGACCGGTTGTTTGCATATTTGTCATTAATTGCAATTCAACAAAAAATGGTGGTAAAGTAAAAGTTCATGTATTATGGTTATTTGATATTTACATAATCCTTACAAGAGCTTCATAAGTATTAATATGTTTTATTTCGATTGAAAACCTTAAAAATATGATTTAATACATGTCATTATAATATGCACAAATATATTGTCTAAAATTAATATAACCAAGAAATTAACACAACCCGTGCATCGCATGGACTTCAGTTCTAATACTTTTAAAAAGTAAAGGAATGAAATATGAGAAAATTCAAAGACTGTGATTGTTTCAAGGCTTCAAATTATGCATAATAACAGGGTGTTACAAGTGTTGGGATATTTTGATTAAACTATGCAAGTTTAGCGGAAATATCAATAACCCTAAAAGGATCTATAAACATATTAATTATGAATCATAATTTAGAATTATACCTTTGATGTGTGCTTCCTAACGCCGATTCGATCAAGTTGTCGGATAAAGAACCTCAAATGAAGTCCCTCTAATGGTAAGTACACGACATGACCGAACCGCAAAGAGATAAGACAACTTAGATCACGAGCAAAGTGTTCTCCCACTTTCTCTCTCTCTCTCTGTTATTATGTGATTAGTGATAGTGATGAATGAAATGAATGTATGACCATACATATTTATAGTGATGAATGAAATCAAAATCTACCATAGATTTTGAATTCATACCTTAATTAGTTTTGGAATGAAATCATCATATTAATTATGCTTGATTTCATTCCTAAACTATTATCACTAACTTAGGAAGGCTTAGATTCCTTTGATCTCTCATATCACTAATCCACATATTTGACCATAATATTATTATTGTGTCATGTACAACCCTTGGTTGAATTTGGTTCAACATATGTTCATGTGTGCGACCCTATAGGATTAGTATAGTATAAGCTGCAAGTCTAATTATAATAAATCTACTAATTGATAGCGGTTTCCAGCTAAACATATCAATTACTTATTTATACTAATTTATTATTATCCGTTACTTATCCTATTAACTTATTCTCTAGAGCTATGCACCTTGATTGAAGGACACATTCAATTTTTCTATAGCGGTCATCCTTTAAAACGACCACCACTATAGAGAAATTCTAGCCCTCCAAAATCATTTATTTTACCTTTTCTTTTTTACCTATATTTCTAATTATTAGATTTTCCAAAATTCCATAATTCATTTAAAAACTCATTTTTTATTTTTTCCAATTAATTAAAATTTTAAAAAATTAAATTAATCATGGAAAATATTATAAAATGAATTTTAAAATTAGTTATGGAATTTTGGATAATCTAATAATTAGAAAATTGATTTTTTTAAAAAAGGTAAAATAAAATAATTTGGAGGGCCATGATTTAATATGGTATTGCGGTCATTTTTTGGGAGACCGTTGTAGAAGCCCCCGGACACATTCCAACAACAAGTTCACTATTCTTCTAGTTCACATTTGCATGCATAAGAAAAATAAGACTATGATCTTGGGAGGAGGTAATTAGGCAATCCTCTCACGATCTATCAAACGTACGTACGTATCCTGATGATCAAGTTTGTTTATAATTAAATTTAGTAATGAAGACAATGATAACACCAACCAAGGCGTTGTTTTTCCTAGCTTACTAGCTTTCACTAAGGGTCCGTTTACTATAGCAAAAAATATTTTCCCTGCCTGAAAACAGTTTTCCTATTTTATGTCGTTTACTTTGGGTGAAAAAATAAAATGTAAAACTTTGGGTGAAAACTCATTTTACACCATATTGAAAATATTTTCCTCCAAATTTGGGAGTGAAACTTATTTTCCGTGCAAGTAAACAATGGAAAACTTCTATGAAAATGAGTTTTCCAACGTAAAATGTTTTCATGGAAAATCATTTTACATCAAAAATGTTTTACACCAAAGTAATTAAACGGACCCTCAATCTCTCATGACTCATCAAAGATATATACTTTTAGCTCTTTAGTTTAATTTATTGTCAAGCTCAAGTGAGTTCAATAATGCAAATAAAAACTATCTATTTCTAATTACGTAATTAGAAATAGATACTTAGAGCTCGTTTGGTTGAACACGGGAAGTTCATTTCCACAGGAAGTCTTATTTTATGGGAAATAAATTTCCTTATCAATTCTCTGAGAAGTTACAATTTGTGTTTCGTTGACTATATGAAATTGAAATTGACATAGGAATTTTAATTCACCACGGGAATTTCAATCTCATGTACCTGTGTTATTTCATGCCAACCAAACACAAAGGCATTTGGTTATATCATAGGAATTTGGAAATACATACAATCCAACCAAACGAACTCTTAATCGCCAAAATCAAACTGACATATATATATATAGAGTTAGGATCTACTAAAAACCTTAATAAAGTTGAAAACTAAAAACTTTTGTTACGGACCGTTAGATGTAGATCAAGGGCTGTGATTAGTTTGATGGAAAAAAATATATTCACCCAATATTAAGCCATGTTTTACGACATTTATTTTACAAAAAAAAAAAACAAAACTGTTTTTTACGCAGTTTTTTTAGGGAAAAAAAATTAATTTCTAAATTTCACAGATTCTAAAATTGAAGGAGTTTTCGAGTCTGAATCACGTAAGTTTTTGATTTTGATGAAATGTTTGATTCGTTATTTTACTGGGTTTTTTAAAAAAAAAAATTGTTCGACATTTTTATGGTTTCTTTCGTAATTTTTTGGGTTTAGTTGTTGTACAATTTAGTATGTAATCTTTTATATTTATATGTACCCTTTCATAATTATCATGTACCTCTTTAATTTAATAACTTGTTCTGTATTTCTTTAGTGAATGATGTTCTTTTCTTTTAAAAAAGTGTTGGAATTCGTTTTTGAGTATGTATGTACTCTTTATTCTTTGTATGTACCCTTTTATTATTTACATGTACCCCTTATTTTAGTATACAGAATTAACATGTCCATATGGAATTTCTTTATAATAATTTAGTATGTACCCTTTTATATTTATATGTACCATTTCATAATTAACATGTACATGTTTAATTTAATAACTTGTTCTGTATTTTGTTAGTGAATGATGTTTTTTTTTTTTTAAAAAAAAAGTGTTGGAATTCGTTTTTGAGTATGTATGTACTCTTTATTCTTTGTATGTACCCTTTTATTATTTACATGTACCCCCTTATTTTAGTATGTAATATTTTAATGAACATGTTAATTTTGAAGAGAATATGTACCCTCCAAATTAACATGTATCTGTTAATTTGTAGGGGTACATGTTAATTTGTAGGGGTACATGTTAATTTGTAGGGGTACATGTTAAATTACTATGAACATGTTAATAATAATAAAGGAGTACATGTTAATTTGTAGAGGTACATGTTAATTTCGAGGGGTAGTAATTTAATATGTACCCCTTTTCTTCGTGCAGAACAATGGAGGAACGAAATACTGTGACTTTGAACAAGGGCCAAGAAAACGAAAATGCCGTTATTTAAGGAGAGAGAATCGTATAAGAAAGATTTGGTTTTTTAAGAAAGAATTGTTTTTTTATAAAAAAAATTGTTTTAATAAATCAGCTATTTTTAAGAAATAATTGTTTTTAATTTTTACAAGATTCTAAAATAAATGGACGGATAAGATCAAAGAAAGTAGATTCAATGGCCAAGATTATAAGTTTTTAACTTAACAACTAGATATATATATATATATATATATTCCTCCTCGCCTTTTATTTTTTGGCAACCTATCTAGCTAAACCAAACTATTGCTTCTGCGCAAATAAAATGACATAAAGTGACAAATCGCAAATGCTTTCGTTTGCTTCCCGTCAGCACGAACCAAAGAAATCGGTTTTCTTTATGCTATGACAGAGAAACACGGCAAATGGATTCCTTATTTTATGACACACCACACTGTGACTATGAAACTTTTTTAGGTGATTTAAAAATCAAAAAGTCAAAATTTCATAGAATATGAAAAATTCACAACAACATTATTCATGAAAATAATTTTTTGTTTTAAAAAATATATATATATTTGAGTAAATATTAAAAGTGTCAATTCAATTTTTTTTTTATAATTATTTTAAATCACAACATGTCCAAAGTTCTTTGTCTTTAATAATTTAAATGTTTGGGGTTTTCTCTCTGGTACCCAACGATTTTGAAATTTCTCTCTGGTACCCATCAACTTATATTTTTTTTATAACACATAACCAATTAAGGTATTTGCTGCTGACGGCGTTAGGATTCCGTTAATTTTTTAAACGGAAATGGCCTTATTTTTACCATTTTCCTCTGTTTAACCTCGATTTGTATGCATTGATCTAAGTGAAAAAAATAGTCCGCTCAATGTTTTACGGGTCATATTTGTCCTTAAGGGGTCCGATTTGAGGTCGGATTTAAAAAAACATAATTACTCCGTAAATAAATTCTTGCTAACATTTGCTATTTTAGTTTACCTAAATATAAGCTCTCCTTCAAAGGTTTTGGTATAGGGATATCGCCTACTTTAGTTTCCCAATATATTTCAGCAGGTGATGAAGCTCCATTGCTAATTGGGAAAGCCAACTGCAACCATACAAAAAGAAAATGATGAATAAGTAATTAAGTACTCCATTTCCAATATACTTTAGTAATTAAATAGTAACGTAGCTAGCAAAGGAATTAAAGTTCAAAAATAATTGCAAATCGATATTGAATGGAATGCATGTAATTTTTATACAATTGAACATTATCTGGAGCAGGGGAGGCCAGGGGATACCAAGCCACTACCGACCCTTGATCCCGGGTGGACCATGTACTTTGTATATGCATCGAGTTAAATTTTGGCATATCACAAAGACAATTGAAAGGTAAAATAATTATCAATGTCGAACGTAATTAATCAATTTGATCCGGTAATATTGTGTTGTAAAAAAATTGAAAGTCATCTCTAATTTGGTGCAATACAATTTGCATTTATACATAAGTATTAATATCAAATCATATTAAAGGCTCATTTACATTAGCTGAATAGAGATGAATTGAACTGAACTGAACTTAATAGAGATAAACTAAACTGAACTTAATAGAAATGTATTAATTAAACTGAACTGAACTGAATTTAATCCTAAGTAACAAGCCCTATATCAAGAATCAAGAAAATATGGCTTCAAGGCTTTCCCTTTTTCATTCATGAAAGAACTGAATATATATATTACAGTAGGTTGAAAAACTTTGCCAATTAAATAATATATCTAATCCTATAATTAAGGAAACAAATTAACAAACTCTCCTAAAATATATCATAATATTTTATTATAATATCCCAACACCCCCCTCAAGTTGGAGCATGTGGAATAAAGATGCCCAACTTGTGAAGCAAATAGTAAAATTGAGACTTCCCAAGAGCCTTAGTAAAGATATCTGCTAATTGGGTCTTAGTATGGACATAGGAGGGATCAATCAAACCATCAGAAATTGCATTACGCACAAAATGACAATCAACCTCTATATGTTTCGTTCGTTCATGGAAGACAGGATTTTTGGCAATATGAAGTGTCGATTGACTATCACAAAAGAGCTTAATAGCCTTTGGATGATGCACACCTAAGCTCAATAAAAGACCCTTCAACCATTTTAATTCACAACTAATAGCAACCATAGAACGATATTCTACTTCTGCTGAAGAACGAGAAACCGTGTTTTGCTTCTTTGTTTTCCATGAAATAGGAGAATTACCCAAAAACACTAACCAACCAGTCAATGATCGCCGCGTTAAAGGACATGCGGCCCAATCAGAATCGCACCAACCTTGTAGGGTCAAATCATTATCAGATCGTAAAAGAATACCTTGACCAGGAGTGCCTTTTAGATAACGGACCACCCACAAGGCCGCATCCCAATGCTCAGTTCTAGGTTCTTGCATAAATTGTGACAATATATGAACAGAATATGCCAAATCCGGGCGAGTGACCGCTAGATAAATCAATCGACCAACAAGTCTACGACAAGCTTCTGGATCAGAAAGCAAAGCTCCACTAAGCTAGCTAGATCAAGTTTATGATTTTGCTCGATAGGAAAATCGATCGGCTTTGCTCCCAATAAGCCTGCTTCAGAAATGATATCAAGAGTATACTTCCTTTGACAAAGAAACAAACCAGATTCACTACGTGCAACTTCTATGCCCAGAAAGTATTTTAGAGAACCAAGATCTTTCATATGAAAACAATCACTAAGATAAGCTTTGAAAGCCTGTAATGCAGTGGAATCATTTGAAGAGATGATGAGATCATCTACATAAACAAGCACATTTATCTGAACTGTACCACGAAAATATGTAAATAAAGAGTAGTCGGAGTATGATTGTAAGAATCCATAATCTTTCAAAGCTGAGACAAGCTTGGCAAACCAACATCTAGGTGCCTGTTTTAGGCCATATAGAGATTTACGAAGTCGGCAAACTTTATTGGGATTGGAAGACTCGAACCCAGGAGGAAGTTTCATGTATACCTCTTCATCAAGATCTCCATGTAGAAAGGCATTGTGAACATCCATCTGATGAAGCTCCCAATTTTTAGAAGCAGCTATTGCAAGAAAAGCCCGAATAGTGACCATTTTAGCCACGGGTGCAAATGTTTCGGTGTATTCAATGCCTTCCTTTTGATGGTTGCCAAAGACAACAAATCTAGATTTCAATCGTTCAATGCTTCCATCAGAATTATATTTAATTCAATAGACCCATTGACTACCAAGGGCACGTTTTCCGGGAGGAAGATCCTCCTTTGTCCATGTGCTATTATTTTCCAAAGCCTGGATTTCCTGTTTCATAGATTCCCTCCAACCGGCATCTCGCACGACCTCTTTAAAAGACCGAGGCTCATTTCCAGAAGTAATAGCTGCAATAAACTTTCGGTAATGCAATGAAAAATTATCACAATTTATGTAGTGTGCTATGGGATAAGGGGTAACTGAGGAATGTGTTGGAGACGATGTGTTAGGAGATGAGAGAGATGGACCATTTGCAAGGATAACGTGTGTTACATGATTGCGAAGCCTAACTGATGGAAATTTTTCTCGCATGCCACGACCCAATTATTGGGCTTGATTTTCAATGGGTTGCTCATGTGGCACAAATTCTGGCTCGTTAAGAACCACAGACTGTTGTTTCTTAGCAGCGATTGGAGACTGTTCCACAATAGTGTGGTCAAATGTAGCATCCACTCCTACTCCCTCCATTTCATCATCATTATTAACATCCTCAATTATTTCTCCAATATGACGAGAGGTGTCATGTTCAGGCAAAATTTCCGTAAAGTCATAATCCACAACAATATTCATAGGAACAATATTTTTGGGATAATATTTGATGAGACTGGATCAAGAAACGGGAACACATCCTCAAAAAACTTCACATCACGAGAGACAAAAAATGTTTGTGTATCAAGATCAAAGAGATTCCACCCCTTCTTCCCAAAAGGATACCCTAAGAAAATACATTTTGGGTTTCTACTGGCAAATTTATCCCCCTTTGTTTTTTTATTATGTGCAAAACAAAGACAACCAAATGTGCGAATACCATTATATGAGGGACAAGTGTTAAAGAGAATTTCATATGGAGTTTTATTTTGTAATAAAGGAGAAGGGGTGCGATTAATGAGATGTGCAGCTGTAAGAATACCCTCTCCCCAAAAATAAATCGGCAGGTTGGCCTGAAATCTTAATGCTCTCCCGACATTTAAAATATGTTTATGTTTTCTCTCAACTCGTCCATTTTGTTGTGGAGTTCCAACACATGAGGTTTGAAATAATATCCCGGTAGCAGCAAAAAAATCATGTAAACAATTAAATTCAGTTCCATTATCACTTTGAACAATTTTAATTGTTTGAGAAAATTGTCTATCGACCATGGCAACAAATGACGTAAACATACGAAACACTTCAGTTTTATCAATCATTAAATAAACCCAAACTGCACGGGAAAAATCATCCACTATAGTAAAAAAATATCGAGCACCACAAGAAGAAGGATGTTTATAAGGACCCCAAACATCACAATGAATTTTTTCAAAAATTCTGAAAGTCTTATTTTCACTTAAGGGAAATTTTTCTCTAGGATGTTTAGCACGGAAACAAACTTCACAAGCTTTATGCAAACTACCCTTACAATTACTAACAGGAGGAAGAAGCTTAACTACTCTTTCCGATGGATGCCCCATTCGTTTATGCCATAATTCTAAAGTAGAAGACATTGTAGTATTCACTGACACTGATTGTGCTCCATTGAAATAGAATAGTCCATCTCGCCTAACACTCGTGCCAATCACCTCCCTTGACTGGTCCTGAATAGTACACATACATGAGTTAAATTGGACAATACAGTGCATGTCATCAAATATTTGTGATACCGAGATTAAATTACAACTCAATTCTGGAACATGAAGCACATTTTTAAGAGTTATTTGGGGTGACAGACAAACCGAGCCTTCTTTTGTAGCCATTACGGATTTTCCATTTGGAAGACTAACTGGACAAAATGAGATATCACGGGCATCAAATAACCATGTTTCATCACAAGTTACATGTCGTGAAGCCCCCGTATCGATAATCCACATATGATTATCAAACTTACCATCAAATTGATCGTGGGGAAGGTTAGTATTACCAATTAAACCAGCCAAGATTTGCCATTGTGCTGCAGTAAAACGAGGAGAAGAAGTAATGTTAGTGGTGCTGCTCGAAGAGCCATCGCTACAAACTCTAGACACGACGACATTAGCCCGAGGAGGTCCGCATCTCTTGCTGTCGGCTGTTGCCATTATACTTCGTCCGGCACCCCCTCCGATCACCTTGGTCTAATTCGCCCACCATTCCGGGTTGCCGATTAATTCAAAACAAACAGAAACCGTGTGTCCCTTCTTTTTACAGTGGGTACATTGTAGGTGTGATTTGTGTAACGACCCGACTCGCTTAAACCGGCGCGGAAGAAACCGACGAGTCGAGTTGTTAGAAACTACAACTCAAAATACCTAAGAAATAATACTAATTCCTCAAATATTATTACCAAACCACAAAAGTACAAATACCCACAAGTTTGTACATACTAATTCCAAAAGTCAAACTAAAAATACTAAAAATACGAGTTAACTCCAACTACGTGTCAGAGTCCTTAAACAACATATAAAAGTCCAAAATCTAAAGAGTAGCATCTAAACAAACTATCACTACCAATACTACAACATCAGTAAATACAACAGGTAACAAAGGAAAGAAACGTCGCTCGCCCAACCCAAAACTAGGCAAGAGCATCATCATCTGAAGTACCTGAAAAATATAACAACGGTCCACCATCAGTGGCGAGTAACATAACTGACTCACCCTAATGGGAACACACATGTACATAGCATAAATCAAACAACAACATCGTCAAACAAAGTACGAGAACAACCCAAAACGTGAACTCGACTCAAACCAACCTAATCAACTATCTTTGGCGCAATCATTCATATTCTAGACCGGACTGTGCTCGTACGAACGCATCTTACGCGCTCGAACTTTCTACTATGTTCGGATTTGAGAATCTTACTCCCAAACCCCATGAAACCAATCTTACTGGAAATCCATGTCCCGTGAAACCAATCTTACTGGAATTCACAAAGATCACATAGTATGACTCCAACTAACCCAATACCGCGGATGGGTTAGGGGCAACGTCTTAACCCGAATACAATGAATCTTACTCAAAGTATCAGGCGTCTAAAAATGAAATCAAGCTAATCTTAATTAATCAATTCATTACTCAATTTAATCATATTATTCATTATTACCTCAACTTAACTAAACTAAGTTCAAGAACTGCCTAAAGCCTCGATTCTCGAATTAAATCTAGTTAAAACATCGAAGTTATTCTCAAGAACTGCCTCTAGCCTTATTCTTGAGTCTAACCAATCATTAATCATTAATCTTTATTCATCCTTTAATCAACTCAATCCTAATCTTTAACTTCCTTTACTATTTAAACCATTTTCTTTAACTTACAAGATTCAATCAAGAACTCATAAAGAACTCAAAGAACTCATAAAGAACTCATAAAGAACTCATAAAGAACTCAAAGAACTCATAAAGAACTCATAAAGAACTCATTCAAGATTCAAGATCTTCAATCAAGAACTCAATCAAGATTCAAGATCTTCAACCAAGAACTCATCCAAACTCACAAACTACACGCATATCATCATAATCATCAACATAAACTTATCCAAAATTCATCAAACTTTGATACATAAATCATGATCATATAATAATGTATAACCAATCATAAAATCATGAAAATCATCACTAAAACACCATACAAACACATAAAAAATCAGATTATGAAATCATATATAAAATCATGAACAATCATCAACAAACATCCTAAACATGCATTTAATCTATACTATAAACATAGGGTACCAATTAAGTTGAGTTAGTATGTTACCTTATGGGAGATTACACACTAAAACAACGCAAAAGTTGCTTCCCGGAAACAAGCACCAACACGGCACAAGCAAAACACGAACACGGCACCACCACCACGCACCACACGGCTGCCCAGCCACTGCACACACACGAACCCACGAGCCTGCTACACTCGCACGGCCTGGCTGCTGCCCTTGCACGGCCTGGCTGCTGCTCTTGCACGGCACCACGCACGGCTGTCCCCACACACGGCCCTCTACACGAGCACGATCAAAACCCAACCCGAACCAACGATCTTGGATAAAATAAATGGGTTTAGATTGTGTTTAGGCTACTTAAAGATCAATAGACTTTGAATCTTTAAGTTCAAGGTTAGAACTAATGATGAACAATTGATGGCTTGTTCATCAAAAATGGCGTGAGGCAAGAGAAAGTGGAGGGGGTTTTGTGTTGATTGAACTTTTGATGGCAAGTGTATTAGATGGCAAAATGAGCAAATGAACCTCATGGCTCACTAACCATTCCTATTTATAGGAATTAGTTAAGTGTGAAAGCAAGGCAAGTGGCAATCCCTTGCCATGCCACTAGGAGAAACCGGCCAAAGGGTCACTTGGGCCTAAATATGGGCTCTCGTGATCCATTGGGCTAATTTACGAAAACCGCATGATAAATCATGCCTAAATCGATTTAACCCAAAATATTAAATAATTAATTAGAAAATTAAATAAATAAAATTCTAATTAATTAAATAATAATTAACATAAATAATTAGAACTAAGAAATAAACATTTCGATTAAATCGAAATTATTCATATAAAATTAAAATAAATAGTTCAAAAATTAATTTGAACTAGCACATAAACAAACATAAATACACATAAATACCGGCAAAAATACCGATAAAATCTGGGTCATTACAACCTCCCCTCCTTAAAGAAATTTCGTCCCGAAATTTCAAGGTGCAGGAGATCGCTCCCCATCGAACAGCTCCGGGTACTTCTGCCGCATAGACGCTTCCGTCTCCCAAGTCGCTTCTTCAAGGTGTTGATTTCTCCACAACACCTTGACAAGCGGTACCTGCTTACGCCGCAGGGTCCTCTCCTCCCGATCCAAGATCTGGACGGGTCGCTCCTCATAGGTCAGATTCGGCTCGATTACGACCGGATCCACTGAGATCACATGAGTAGGATCATGTACATATTTCCTTAGCTGGGAAACATGAAATACGTCATGAACATTAGCCAAACTAGGTGGTAATGCCAATCGATAAGCCACCTCCCCAACTCGTTCTAGTATCTCGTAAGGTCCCACATATTTCGGTCGGAGTTTCCCCTTCTGACCGAAGCGTACCACTCCCTTGAATGGCGAAACCTTAAGTAAGACCTTGTCACCTACTTCGAAAGCCAGCGGTCTACGTCGATTATCGGCGTAGGATTTCTGACGACTCTGAGCGGCCTGCATCTTAGACCGGATGACTCGAACCTTCTCGATAGTATCGCGTACCATCTCAGGTCCTAAAGCCACAGTATCGCTGATATCATTCCAACATATAGGACTCCGACATTTCCGACCATATAGGGCCTCGTACGGAGCCATCTCAATGCTGGAGTGATAGCTGTTGTTATAGGAGAACTCTATCAAGCAGAGCATGCGTACCCAAGACTGGTGGTACTCCAGAGTACATGCTCGGAGCATATCCTCCAAAGTCTGGATGGTTCTCTCAGTCTGACCATCAGTAGCCGCATGAAAAGCGGTACTCAACTTCAGCTTCGTCCCAAAGGCTTCCTGAACTGACTTCCAGAAACGAGACAGAAATCTCGGATCTCGATCAGAAACAATCTCCCTCGGAACTCCGTGAAGTCGGATTATGTCCTGAGTGTACGCCTCAGCTAGACGCTCCATCGACCAGGTCATCTTCATCGGAATGAATCTAGCGACCTTAGTTAACCTATCCACTATGACCCAAATAGCATTCAAGCCATTACAAGTGGGTAAGCCTACTACGAAGTCCATAGATACCGACTCAAATTTCCAGGTCGGAATAGGTAGTGGCTGCAACAGACCTCCTGGTCTCTGATGCTCAATCTTGACCTTTTGACAGGTCAAACACCGAGCGACAAACTCTGCTACATCCCTTTTCATCTTAGGCCACCAGAACTGGCCTTTAAGATCCTGGTAAAGCTTATTACCACCGGGATGAACAGAATAAGGCGAGTTATGTGCCTCGGACATGATCCTGTTCCTAAGATCAGAACAGTCCGGTACACACCATCTCCCTCGGAAACGCATACCACTATCAGAAGGGATCTCGAAACCTACAGCTTTACCTTGCCGTATAGCCTCTCGAATCCTAGCAAACTGTGGGTCGCTATGCTGACCCTCGCGCAGCTCCTGAAAGAAATCAGGCTCGGCACTCATAGATGTCAGACGAAGTCTGACGGAACCACGGCTTCTACTGAAGCTCAAGCGATGTTTGCGACTTAGTGCATCCGCGACCAAGTTCGCCTTACCCTCACAATAGTTGAGCGTCAGGTCGTAGTCCTTGATCAACTCAAGCCATCGTCTCTGCCTCATATTGAGGTCTTTCTGAGTGAAGATGTACTTGAGACTCTTGTGATCCGTGAATATCTTACACGAACCGCCATAGAGATAGTGCCTCCAAATTTTGAGCGCGAATACTACAGCAGCTAACTCTAAGTCATGTGTAGGATAGTTACGCTCGTGTACCTTCAGTTGCCTTGATGCATAAGCGATGACCTTCCCACCCTGCATGAGTACACAACCTAAGCCACACTTCGAAGCATCACTAAAGACCTCGAAGCCCTCTTCATCGTTCGGAAGAGTAAGAATCGGAGCAGAGACTAATCTCTGTTTCAACTCCTGAAATGCTTGCTCGCAAGCCTCTGTCCAAACGAATCGGACCTCCTTCTGTAGGAGACTAGACATTGGTCTAGCTATTTTGGAGAAGTCCTGGACGAATCGTCGATAGTATCCGGCCAAGCCCAGAAAACTACGAACCTCCGCCACATTTGTCGGGCTACTCCAATCTACTACAGCCTTAATCTTAGCTGGGTCTACTTTAATGCCTTCTTTGCTAATCACATGACCTAGGAAGGCTACTTCGCGAAGCCAGAACTCACACTTGGAGAGTTTCGCGAACCACTTATGACTCCTCAATATCTCGAGTACCATCCGGAGATGTTCCGTATGCTCGGACTCATCTCTCGAATAGATCAAGATATCATCTATAAATACTACGACGCACTTGTCGAGTAAATGGTGAAACGTCCGGTTCATCTGGTCCATGAACACGGCTGGCGCATTAGTGAGGCCGAAGGGCATCACCTCGAACTCGTAATGGCCGTATCGAGTACGAAAAGCAGTTTTCGGGATGTCTTCTTTCTTGACTGGAATCTGATGATATCCAGACCGAAGATCTATCTTCGAAAACACTCCTGCTCCTCGCAGCTGATCGAACAGGTCCTCAATCCTAGGCAATGGGTACTTATTCTTGATAGTTACCCGATTCAACTCTCGGTAGTCTATGCACAGGCGCATACTACCATCTTTCTTCTTCACGAAGAGCACGGGAGCTCCCCACGGAGAAACACTTGGCCTAATGAAGCCCTTATCGATCAAATCCTGGAGTTGTGTCTTTAACTCCAATAACTCAGACGGTGCCATCCGGTACGGTGCCTTCGAGATCGGCGCTGTCCCGGGTACTAAGTCGATATGAAACTCGACATCACGCTCAGGTGGAATACCTGGTAGCTCATCAGGAAATACGTCTCTGAAATCCCTCACTACAGGTATATCGTCAACAGAGACTCTTTAGTCAAGTCTCGTACCTGACATAGATACACCATATCACCCTTCTGGCGATGCTTCCTCATTTTCAAGGCAGAGATTACCTTTACTCCTTTCTTAAGGACGAACCCAGAGTAGGTAACTCGGTTGCCCTGAGATCCTCGGAATGTCACTGACTGATCTCGGCAATGAATAATCGCTCGATACCTTGATAGCCAGTCCATACCAAGTATTACGTCAAACTCCATCAGCGGAAACTCCTTCAGATCGGCCGTCGCTTGCTCCCCAGCTATCACGATAGGCACTCCTCGGAATTCGCGCTGACTAACAAAATCCTCTCCGGAAGGGAGAGTAATAATTGAACTAACAGGAAGGCTGCCTCGAAGATTAGACCTCGAGACAAAACTACTAGCCACAAAAGAAACAGTAGCACCAGAATCAAATAAGACTAATGCTAACATACCAGAGACAAGGAATCTACCGGATACGACGTCAGGCTGAACCTCGGCCTCCGCCTCGGTCATACAGTAGACTCGGTTCTTCACTGGAGTCTGTGTCGGTGCCGGAAGTCGCTGAATCTCTGAATCTGGCTTCTTCTCGGGACAAGTCGACGCCTTGTGGCCTACCTTACCGTAAGTGAAACAAGTGATCGGAGAACCGTCACACTTCTTCCCTGGATGGAAGTCTCGGCCGCAACCTCTACACTTCGAGCCATCACTGCCCTTACGCGAACTCGGGGTCGACGGGGTACTGCTAGATGTGCCAAACCGGGGCTTCTTAAACGAAGCTGTAGTCGTCGGAACTGGAGCTCTCTTCTTGCTCGAATCCTCCTCGGTAACCGATGCCTGTATCTCGAGTGCTACCTCATAAGCCTGCTGGAACGTAGCCGCTCCACTGCTGATCACGTGAACTCGGATCCTCGGATCTAGCTTTTTGATGTAGCGCTTGACCCGATCCTTCTCTGACGGAACCACAGATGTAGCGAACCTCGACAGCTCGGTAAATCGATCGGTGTACGCCTGGACAGACATCTTACCCTGTGAGAGAGTAAGGAACTCCTCCTGTTTCTGCCACCGCAACTCGTCGGGGTAGAAACGCTCCTGGACCTTATCGATAAAGTCGGTCCAAGACATCGCATGCAACGGCTGGTACGCGTCCTTCGCCAACGTCCACCAGTTATCGGCCTCTCCACGTAAGTAATATGCGGCGATCAGCACCCTCTCGTGATCGGGACAAAACGTCGCGTCGAAGAGCTTCCCCATCTCGCGGATCCAGCTCTCCAAAATAGTGGGGTCGGCAACCCCGTCGTAAGTCGGAGGTCGATGACGTGCGATACGATCGAACGTCGACTGCATATTCGGCGGTTGACGACTATGGTGCGCCAATGTAAGGATCGCTTCCTCGAGTGCCCGCAACCTCTGTCGTCCAGTACTCAACCGGCGAGGTGTAGACATGCTGCAACGCATCACAACAAAAGACATAACAACGATAAAATGTTAGTCAAACACTCCACCACAGTCAAGTACACAAAATAAAGGAAGAAAGAAAATAGAAAAAGATCCTATCCCGGTCTTTCTACCCAACTCTTCTCCCTTCATTTAACTAGAATTTGGTTGATCACTCGGGAATAATAAAGCTCTCAACTCCCGGGTTTAACTCAAATCCTAAAAACTTCGCTTAAAACCTATTCGGCTCTGATACCAACTGTAACGACCCGACTCGCTTAAACCGGCGCGGAAGAAACCGACGAGTCGAGTTGTTAGAAACTACAACTCAAAATACCTAAGAAATAATACTAATTCCTCAAATATTATTACCAAACCACAAAAGTACAAATACCCACAAGTTTGTACATACTAATTCCAAAAGTCAAACTAAAAACACTAAAAATACGAGTTAACTCCAACTACGTGTCAGAGTCCTTAAACAACATATAAAAGTCCAAAATCTAAAGAGTAGCATCTAAACAAACTATCACTACCAATACTACAACATCAGTAAATACAACAGGTAACAAAGGAAAGAAACGTCGCTCGCCCAACCCAAAACTAGGCAAGAGCATCATCATCTGAAGTACCTGAAAAATATAACAACGGTCCACCATCAGTGGCGAGTAACATAACTGACTCACCCTAATGGGAACACACATGTACATAGCATAAATCAAACAACAACATCGTCAAACAAAGTACGAGAACAACCCAAAACGTGAACTCGACTCAAACCAACCTAATCAACTATCTTTGGCGCAATCATTCATATTCTAGACCGGACTGTGCTCGTACGAACGCATCTTACGCGCTCGAACTTTCTACTATGTTCGGATTTGAGAATCTTACTCCCAAACCCCATGAAACCAATCTTACTGGAAATCCATGTCCCGTGAAACCAATCTTACTGGAATTCACAAAGATCACATAGTATGACTCCAACTAACCCAATACCGCGGATGGGTTAGGGGCAACGTCTTAACCCGAATACAATGAATCTTACTCAAAGTATCAGGCGTCTAAAAATGAAATCAAGCTAATCTTAATTAATCAATTCATTACTCAATTTAATCATATTATTCATTATTACCTCAACTTAACTAAACTAAGTTCAAGAACTGCCTAAAGCCTCGATTCTCGAATTAAATCTAGTTAAAACATCGAAGTTATTCTCAAGAACTGCCTCTAGCCTTATTCTTGAGTCTAACCAATCATTAATCATTAATCTTTATTCATCCTTTAATCAACTCAATCCTAATCTTTAACTTCCTTTACTATTTAAACCATTTTCTTTAACTTACAAGATTCAATCAAGAACTCATAAAGAACTCAAAGAACTCATAAAGAACTCATAAAGAACTCATAAAGAACTCAAAGAACTCATAAAGAACTCATAAAGAACTCATTCAAGATTCAAGATCTTCAATCAAGAACTCAATCAAGATTCAAGATCTTCAACCAAGAACTCATCCAAACTCACAAACTACACGCATATCATCATAATCATCAACATAAACTTATCCAAAATTCATCAAACTTTGATACATAAATCATGATCATATAATAATGTATAACCAATCATAAAATCATGAAAATCATCACTAAAACACCATACAAACACATAAAAAATCAGATTATGAAATCATATATAAAATCATGAACAATCATCAACAAACATCCTAAACATGCATTTAATCTATACTATAAACATAGGGTACCAATTAAGTTGAGTTAGTATGTTACCTTATGGGAGATTACACACTAAAACAACGCAAAAGTTGCTTCCCGGAAACAAGCACCAACACGGCACAAGCAAAACACGAACACGGCACCACCACCACGCACCACACGGCTGCCCAGCCACTGCACACACACGAACCCACGAGCCTGCTACACTCGCACGGCCTGGCTGCTGCCCTTGCACGGCCTGGCTGCTGCTCTTGCACGGCACCACGCACGGCTGTCCCCACACACGGCCCTCTACACGAGCACGATCAAAACCCAACCCGAACCAACGATCTTGGATAAAATAAATGGGTTTAGATTGTGTTTAGGCTACTTAAAGATCAATAGACTTTGAATCTTTAAGTTCAAGGTTAGAACTAATGATGAACAATTGATGGCTTGTTCATCAAAAATGGCGTGAGGCAAGAGAAAGTGGAGGGGGTTTTGTGTTGATTGAACTTTTGATGGCAAGTGTATTAGATGGCAAAATGAGCAAATGAACCTCATGGCTCACTAACCATTCCTATTTATAGGAATTAGTTAAGTGTGAAAGCAAGGCAAGTGGCAATCCCTTGCCATGCCACTAGGAGAAACCGGCCAAAGGGTCACTTGGGCCTAAATATGGGCTCTCGTGATCCATTGGGCTAATTTACGAAAACCGCATGATAAATCATGCCTAAATCGATTTAACCCAAAATATTAAATAATTAATTAGAAAATTAAATAAATAAAATTCTAATTAATTAAATAATAATTAACATAAATAATTAGAACTAAGAAATAAACATTTCGATTAAATCGAAATTATTCATATAAAATTAAAATAAATAGTTCAAAAATTAATTTGAACTAGCACATAAACAAACATAAATACACATAAATACCGGCAAAAATACCGATAAAATCTGGGTCATTACAACTTGTCTTTCTTATTGGTCTTTTGACGGAGACCTCTTTCAATGCCGCGTCGTATGGTTGGACGGAAAAGCAAACTCCACCGCATGATTAAGTGGTGGTAGCGGCGGCGACATCCATGGATGGCATGCTATGATTATGTATGATTGTATGATGCTAGATATGTGTTTGAACCAAAGCGTCTGATACCATATCAAGAATCAAGAAAATATGGCTTCAAGGCTTTCCCTTTTTCATTCATGAAAGAAGAATATATATATTACAGTAGGTTGAAAAACTTTGCCAATTAAATAATATATCTAATCCTATAATTAAGGAAACAAATTAACAAACTCTCCTAAAATATATCATAATATTTTATTATAATATCCCAACACCCTAAGTTATAAAATCCTACTAGATACATTTTAAAATACGATTGTAGTTATTATTATTATTATTATTAATAAAATATATCGTACTAATTAATTGCAAAGTAAATAAAGAGCGGAGTGAAGAAAGCTTACAGTAGTCATAGACACAACTAGTAGTAGTAGCAGAAAAGATGGATTGTAATAACTCATGTTGATTGAAACTAATTAATGTAAAAATGCCACTAATATAGTGGAGTAGTAAATGGTCAGGCCACTATTTATAGTGGTCTTTCATCCATCACACTTTGTGGAAAAAGCTTTTTTTACCCATCGGATAAAATACCCACCACTAATAGAGAGTAATAATAGTGGGATGCAATTTGCATTATTAATAATTTTTTAATGCTTCTATTAGTAGTGGGTAGATTACCCACCGGGTAGATGTGGTCATGTCCACACTTTGTAGGCATCACATAATATCATATGATATACGCATGCACTTGACAACATTTGTGCTTTTTCTGGGAAATTGCATAATTTTCGCAGGTCTAAGTTGATAACCGCACACCACTACTGTAATACCCTGAAATTTCGGGATATTTTAAATTTTTATTAATAAATTAATTATTTAATTGATTATTATTTAATTAATTATTAAATTAGTTTTAGCAATCTAATTATTTTATGCTGGCCCAAACCTTTTCCCCTTTGTCATGCTAAGACCCAAGCCCAATTTCTTCCTCCCTTTACAATACATCTCACGGGCCCCTTGCAATTTTTCTTTTAATTAATTTATTTAATTTGTTGTAGCCAATATTGTTAAATAATATATCTATTTTGACCTATTCTAAAAAAAATCCTATTTTTATCCCAACATCTCCTACTTTGGCTACTAAATTATAGGAAATTCTAACCCTCTTTCCTCCCTTGCCTAGTATTTCTACACGGCCAACACACCACAAAAAGGGGAACCACTTTTATAATGTTTAATCTCTAAAAACTAAACTACAAATAAAAAACTAAACTACAAATAAAAATTAAACTACAAATAAAAACTTCTCATTTTCCCCACACAAATACATCTTTCACTTCATCAATTCAAACACATTCATCAAAGAAAGTTCAACCTTTACATTCATTCTGAAACAGAGTGAATAAAGGTAGGGCTGTTGCTATATTTTGGAAGGAAATTTTTTTTTTTTTACACGTGCGGGACCACAGTACACATTGTGGTCTCGGGACTATCATATACTAATTGTTATTAATCATAAGCTTTTACTCATATTTATTTATACATGAACAGCCTTTGACTGAATTTATTCGAGGTTGTATAATCAAAGAGACAAAGACCCAAAATTCCAATTGAATTGAAATTTGTTCTCACAATCGTAAGTTCTCTTCTTTATTCCTTCTTTGAGTCTTATTCCGAATTTACGTTTGTTTTAAGCTTTAATTTGATTCTGTTTTACTACTACACTCAAAAGAACTCGCCCAGAAAACAAACAGGACAACAATGGCGTCGATGATTTTCTCAGATTGTTCATCTTCCACAACTGCCCGCCTTCTTCCACTTTAATGTCAGAGACTCCGGCATAGCTGCAACACTCTTCCTTTCTTTCGTCGGGTTTTTCTACCTCTCACCTCCTCAAGGCCTTCTTTACCTACTCTAAATTTTCAATCTCATTTCCCCTCAACTTCCGTGTCAGGTATTCATCTCTTTTACGAGGGTATTTTGTTAATTGATGTAATTTTGTTTTCCTCCCTTCATTTACTTGTTTGTTTATGCTAATTTAGTATCTGGGGTTTCGTTATTTGTCTGTATTGTTTAAAAATGGTTCACTGAGGCATTTTACCAAATACTTTGTGGGCTCAAAGAAGTTTTCTTTGTAGAGATGGTTTTCTCCCCCAGCTTTCTTTTCTTCGTTAATGTTTACATTTTCTGTTGAATTTGATGTTAGTTGGTGGCATTTGCTGGGGTTGGGCTGGTTGGCTTAACGATTGTTCATTGATATATTAGAAATTATGCCATCCAATATGGATGTTTTTTCTATAGTCGTCGAAAAAACGACCACCACTCAAAATAATTTAGTTAGTAATTAGATTTGACTTTTTACAAAATCCGCAAAAGTTACATTTTTTTAGCGAAAAGTTATTAGACAGTCTTACAGTAGACTTGCTACTACTTAAAAGGGACCAAAAAGCTTAAATGTCAGATGTAGATGTAGAAAAAGGGAGAATTAAGGGTTGGTGGCTGCATGGAACTTGAGGGGTGGTGCGGCGAAGTACGGTAAAGAGTGATGAATTTGATGATGGTTGGGTTGAAATTGGGAAGAAGGTAATGGTGATTGCAAATGCACGAGGATAGGCAAGAGTATTTTTGTATATAAAATAAATTTATAGGTTTACCAACTTGATCATTTGGGATTATCATGAGAAAATGCCTCATATACCTTGCAATCTATTGTAATAACTCATAGTTGGAACTATTATTTGAAAACAATAGATTGGAATTCTTTTCATGGACTTTCCCCTTTTATATATGTCAACTTGTAATGCATCAATGTACTTGCAAAGCTTAGAACTTGCTGTTTTGCAATCAATTTTGTACATGCCCAATGATGTTCTTAATTAATTTGTTCTTTTGAAATTTACATTTAATGGTTTGTGAAGTACAGCTAAAATGGCAACTGAGAGTACTGCAAAAGTAATTGATGGTAAACAAGTGGCAAAACAAATTAGGGAGGAGATAGGTGTTGAAATAGCAAGAATGAAAAGTACCATTGGTGTTATTCCGGGGTTGGCGGTGATTCTTGTCGGGGATAGGAAGGACTCTGCGACTTATGTACGCAATAAGAAGAAAGCTTGTGAGTCAGTAGGGATCAATTCTTTTGAAGTTTTTTTACCAGAAAACTCAACGGAAGAGGATGTGCTAAACTCTATTACCAAGTTCAATGAAGATTCTTCAGTTCATGGAATCCTTGTTCAATTACCTCTTCCTTCGGTATGCTTCTTGAAATAACTTGTCTTATTTTGAACCCTATAATTTCTTATGTAAATTTAGTGGTTAAATCCATATACTTCTTACTTTTTTTTAATACCACATTATTTTTTTGGGCCATAAGTTCTTTCTACCTTTGTCCCTTCGCAGGGGTCCTCTTTTTTCTTTCCTCCTCTCTATCTCTCTCCTCTCTAAAAATTGTGTAATAGTCGGCAATTTCAAAAGTGTTGCAACTAACCAAAAACAGAGGAAGTATTTTTATTATAAGCCTATTATGCCTTAATTTGTTAGTTTTATGATAGCCTATGTTGACCATTATGAAGTTGTGTGTCTTAGAGTCTTAGTGGACTAGAAATTCAAAAAGCTCTCAATTTCCACCTAATGTCGTTGTCGAAAATTGGTTTCTATATTTCTTAGAACTTTAGAAGGGTGTTGCCTACGGCGTCTGTCAAAAACCATTACTTGTTTTGATGATTGCTAAATCATTGTTGAATGATATGTTTAGGTTCATTTAGATAATAAAGATATGATTATAGCCTTATAGGTTATGTTTGAGGATAGATGAGATCTATGTTACTCAGACTCGAGTTTGGGTGTCGTATCCAAGTAGGGATCGGAGGATCAGAAACACTCATTCCAAAAATTAGCAGATACGGGGATACGGTCAAGGGAGTGTCTTGACCTATTTTTTGGATACAGCTATCTATTCAAGTGTCGGGGAATATTAGTCGACACTTTTCACATAAAAAATATATTTAATAATTAATTTAATAATAACAAATTTTGACATTGATTTTCAATAAAGAAAAACTTTAATATAATATAATTAAACAAAACACCACTTAAACTAAAAGTTAACAGTGATTTCACAAATGGAGGTAAGCTAACAAACTACAAATAAGTTCTGACATTGTTGCACCGATAACTTATATTGGGCACCTATATGGCCAGATATGGAGGTAAGCTCTAATTGTAGCACAAACAATGATTTAACAAATGGATTTTGAAATTATTTTTCTCTTTTCCTCTTTCCCTCTAAGATCCTGACATTTAAACTCTGACACTTTCTAGATAAGGGTATCGACACTTGCATCTAGGCGTGTCGAGTGTCTTGTCGAGTCGACACGCGACACTCCAGGGGGAAGGGAGTGTCGGAGCAATAGAGGATGAGATAGTGTGTGGTGGTGAGAGAATAAGTCATTGATGGAAATAATGTCTATAGTATACATATTCCTCTTTCCTTCTATCTGGTACATAGGGACGATAGGGTAGGAACTAAGTAAACTAATATGAAAATTACAAATGTTGATCAGCTCATATATTTTTATACGCATTCTTCTCTCCTTCTATCTGGTACATGAGTAAGAAGTAAGAAAATTAATTTGAAAATTACAAATCTTGATCAGTGCATATATTTGTAGGACAATGTTCCACTGAAAAAAGGAAAATCCTATCTTTCCTTGAATCCATAATAGTTCAGTTTTCCTTGAATCAATAATTGTTCAATTTGTGTGAGACTTTTGCCTTTGATTTCATGATGCCGTAAATAGTGTATGCTCAATATGGGGATTAGAGAATTTTATGGTTATTTGTCTATCTTCTTCGTCTTGCTTTAGTTTGTTTCTTGTACCCTGCTTACATTTTGTTACATTCTGCAATAGTGCTTTTTTTTTTTAAGCGGAGCTGATTCTTATTATCCTTGATGCAATTTGCAGCATATGAATGAGGAGAAAATTTTGAATGCAGTTGGAATTGAAAAGGATGTTGATGGATTTCACCCTCTAAATATTGGTCGCCTTGCAATGCGGGGAAGAGACCCTTTATTTGTCCCATGTACACCTAAAGGTTGCATAGAGTTATTGCATAGATATGGGATCTAAATAAAAGGGGAAAAAGCAGTTGTGATTGGCCGTAGTAACATAGTTGGTTTGCCAGTTGCTCTGTTGCTGCAAGTGAGTTCTACATGCTTCTGTTCATTTTCTTTTACTACTATATTTTTTGTATTCAGGATTTTCATGTATCGTCAAACTTTCCAAGTTGCTATCTGCTTTTACTTTTCACAAGCCTTGTCTGATCTGTAGGAACACCTAATTTTTGCAGAGGGAAGATGCGACTGTTACTATTGTTCATTCTAGAACAGACAATCCCGAGGACATCATAAAACAAGCAGATATCATCGTCTCTGCTGTAGGACAACCGAATATGGTTAGGGGCAGCTGGATTAAGCCGGGTGCCGTTGTCATTGATGTTGGGATCAATCCAGTTGAGGTAAAGCTAGAACAGCTTTTATTTTTTGACGTGAAAGCTCAAAGTATTAATTACTAATGTTCATGTCTTTAAGTACATATTCAGAAATTTGAGGTGGGACTTCCTCCACACTCTCCCATCATTATAATTTGAGCTATCTTTTGCTAAGAAAGAAGCAGCACTATTGGCATCTCTCTTAACATGTGATAGTTTAAATCATCTACGACTCATAAGTCATAACCAAATTGAGAATTTCGGCAGCGCTTTTCCAAAAACGTTTCGTCTTCAAATGGTTGTACAATTCTCACATTGTCCACTTCCAAAATGATCTTCTGCAATCTGCTTCTGTAGCTATCTTTAGGCCATGTCGAGCAGCCATACCTCCCCTATTCCCACCCCATATTCCCATCTAAAGAGTAAAGACACAGTAGGTTGACAGCATGAAATCTCTGGGCACAGCTCCAACACCCATTTTGTCATGATTAAAGAAAGCAGTGTCTGTGTTCAATTTGTATCATCGACTTTGAGGGGGTTGCCACACATTTGGACTACCCCTTCTTCTGACCCTTTCTCCCACCAATCAGCCTGCTCATATTCATCTACCAATGATTATGGTTTTTAGATGATCTCCAATGGTTCTCTTCTCTTGTTCTCAACATACCACTTATTTCTATTCTGTCATACTAGCCATGCAGTACACCAAAAAATACTCCACCATCTTGATTCCTGAATGTTTTGTAAGGCATTTTTATACCATTTCTATATGCTGCTATCTGCAAGGGACTTGGTACCGCAGCAGTGATATGTATTGAGTTATAGCTGATTCAGGACAAATAAAAAGCATGTAATCACTTGATTCCTCTGCTTCAGCACATCAAGGACAGTAGTTGTCCACTTTCATTCCTCATCTGTTCTAGTTTTATTTTTTTAACAAGCTGGCTTGCCTTCATAACTCTTTATCCAGAGTTGTGCACCTTCATAGAGACCTTAGTTTTCCATATTTTGTTCTCTTTTAACTTGAACACAAGGATCCCTCCTCATTGTTTGCATTGGAGCTCCAAAAAGTATGCACTCTTTACGCTGAAATTCCCATCCTTTGTGTACCTCCCTGAGGGAACATGGTTAGAGAGATTTTTCATGATTTCCTTTGATTCCCATTCAGAAAAAATATTGCTAATTTGCTTGGAATTCCATTTTGGTTACTAATTATCTCACTCACCCAGTATGTGATATGCTCCTCAATGTTATTTCTTGGCAGCACCTTTGAGTTGATTAGAGTAGGCAACCACACATCTTTCAAAAATTTTGTAGCTTTGCCATCCCCCACTATTTTTCTTATCCCTCTCATCAGAAAATCATTCACAGACAATATTGAACGCCATGTGAAGCTTGCATTTGGTCTCACTCTTGCCTTCAAAAAGCTTGAATTTGAAAGTATTTACTTCAAAGAACTCTCGACATTAAAGATTCTTCAAAAGTCCGTATTCTCCAAGCTAGAGCAGCTCGTGTGCTCAATTTTCTTCTCTCATGTGCATATGCCTTCTTATTGTACGTGTCATGTTTTTTGTGTTTTCTCTACATTTCGTACAAGTATAGAATGAAAATATTAATGCATGAACATATACAGAGTATTTGTCTTTGCAATCTTCAGTTTTGATTATGTACACTTACCATTCTAACACTTAAGGTGTGCATTATGAAGAAATTTCCGGTCTTTCTTTTTTTAGATTTGTCATAATGAAGATTATAGCGGATATCAGGTTGCATCACTAGTAATACATTTCAGAATAAGCGTCCTCTAGGCTTTTCATATAATGATATAAGTTTTGAAGTTTCAAAATAAGCGTTCTCTAGGCTTTTAATGGTAGTGGATTGTGTTGCAGACTTGCAGGATTATACGAGTGTATCAAAGTTTATAGGGGTCCATATTTGAATCTTTTTGAATCGTTTCTAAAAGTTCTTCATACCTTCCTTTTTGATGCGTTTAAAAAAGTTCTCCCCATTTTGAGTCGTTCCATTATTGTTCAATTTTTTATTTTTTTTTTTACAATTCTTATCCACATCTTATGTTTTTGTCCTCACATGTACTCTAATCTTGCTCTCCTTGAAAATTTGTTCCTCACCCTTGTGACTTGTTAATTTTTTCTCTTCACCAAAAATATTACTTCATATTTTTTAATTCAAAGTTCACCTCAAGATTCTACTTTTATACAGTTATACTACTTCCTTAAAACTATCCCAAATTCCAACTGGGGAGAATTTAAAGAAACAGGAGTATTTTTTTGGGATAACATTTACTTTTTCATCTTGCGCTGCACCTTAATCCCAGAGCGATGACACGAGGACTTTCTAAGAGGTCACCCATCCAAGTACTATTCTCGGCCAACCACGGGGTCGGTGGGGTCAGCAACACAAGGACTTCCCAGGAGGTCACCCATCCTAGTACTATTCTTGTCCAACAATGCGTCTGGATGTGACATATTTTGGATAACATTTACTATATTTTAAAAAAAAAATGGTTTAAAACAACAAAGATAGAACTAATACCAATCACACATGTTAACGTTCAGTTGGTTATTTGTAAATTTAAGATGAAATACATTTTGCTAAGATTTTACGTGCACCGCAGGATTCAGAAAAGCCTCGAGGGTATCGATTAGTTGGAGATGTTTGCTATGAAGAGGTTGTGAAGGTTGCTTCAGCTATTACCCCTGTGCCTGGCGGTGTTGGTCCAATGACCATTGCAATGCTCCTTTCAAACACTCTCAGTTCAGCTAAAAGGATTCACAATTTCAATTGAGGCTCTTATTGTTTACAGTTTCAGATTGGTACAAGGTTGCTATAACCCTTTTTTTTGTGCCCCTCTAAATTATGTCTTCAACAAAGATGTAGGAAAAATTGAATTGTAATAGCAGCAAATATTAGTCCAAGAAAAAGTAGAATTTTTCCTGTTTTGGGCTAGTCACTCTTGGGAGCAACTAAAAACTAGGTGCTCCCTCTCACAATTTTTGCACATTCTATTTGCAAGTTTTAGCAATATTTATATATGCAAAGATGAGAGGAAAATATGTCAAGGGAGCACCTACAAGTAGGGGGTAGAATTCTATTTTTGTTGCATTTGGGTGGGGAAATGATTTTGCCATTTCAAGATTGATATATATATATATATATTTGGTGTACCGACCCGATTCATCCTTATTGGGCTAATTCAGATTTGGAGCGCGTCCCGGAGTTAAGGTTTTAAACTCCTCCCAACGTGCTTGTGGGGGATCGAACCGTTGTTCTCCCTATCGAGTTTAGCCCCTGGCACCATTAGACCAAGACAACGTTGGTTAGTTTAAGATTCATATTGGCATTTCATCAAGTATACAAAATTTGACTTAAAATAAAGAGTATGTCACCAAAATTTGGACAAATTTTCCCAACTTCTTGCCTGATTTAGATCTCTGAAATTATTATTTACATTCTAGTAAAGTAATAATCGGAGTTGATGCATGTTAGCTTTATGTTAAAAATCAAAAAGCTTGTTTCTTTTATTTATTATCTTTTAATCAACTAATATTATCTTTTACTGAGTTGTATTTGACTTTGCATTTATCTCTATTTCTAGTGGATTGTCTGGCCACCGTCACCGGATAAATATAGTTTTGTTCATACTATTCTTAATTTTGAAATAATAATTCTCTTATGAAACCATTTAACGGTTTGATTTAACTTTTATACCCAAAAATTATAATTTTTAAATAAGAAGTTATCCTGTCAAAAGTTGTAATACGAGAGACTTATTTTGAAAATATCGGTTAATGTGAATCGTTAGTAAGATGTGAAAATCTGACAGAATGGCAATATAAGACCAAAATTGAACCACAAAAATGTTTTTTCCTTCACTTCACATATTTGATTGACTCAAAGTCACGAAGAACTATTCTTGTAATCTTGTCCCACATAGCCACACTCATTAATCATAAATTCAAAATAATTGGAACAGCCATCAAATATTGAAAATATGTCCTTTCCTCTAGTGAGGACTTCACTAGAACTCCAGAAGATTGATAATTGAACTCATTAATCATACACTTACTCGGTTTATATTAGACTCTGGATATTCCTCTAACCAAATACCCTCCCTTGGTGAGACAATCAAAACCTCACATTCCCCTCCAAATGGATTTAATTCATTATTAAAATAGCCAATTTGGCTAGCTCATAATGTTGATAATTCCCTTCCTAAATAGAATTTCCATTGGACTTGACAATTGGAAATTAGATATTAGCTCTAAGCTGAAAATATCTTTATGACCATTATGTCACAATACCTTTGCTACTAGAGTACTAGACATGTATTATACAATCAGTATTGTAGTGTTTCTTGTATTGTCCATTTTGCAATTCCCAGAGGATGAAGTCATAGCCCAGTGGTTAGGGCTTCAGAATTTCAGGCACGAGGTCCTGTGTTCGATTCTCACCGCACTCATTTGCGAGGATTCCTTATTATTCCTCTTACAGATGCGTGTGTTGGCTAAAATTAGGTCGGATGACCTGCAATAGAGCCTGGTTCAATAGCTCTTTCTTGGGAAGCCAACTAATATATATATATATGTTGGGAGTGGCCCAAATCTTTAAGGCCCAATTCTAAATAATCTAGGATTAATATTAATTCAAGAATATTCTAGAGTATGGTGATGATTATCCACCATCTCCTTTACTAATCTAGATTCTTCTAATCTAGATCACTCTACTCTAGACTATTCTAATCTAGATTATTCTATTCTAGAATTTTCTACCAACTACATTAGTCTTCCATGCTCACATATAAATAGGTGATACACTCCCTTTGAAACACATCAAAATAAAAAAAACAAAAAAAAAACAACCTACTCACAAGAAGCCACAAAACACAATAAGCCTTTAACCTCCTTATAATTCTCCACATATAAATATATCCACCAATTGTAATACTCCTTTGTGAGTAAAAATAGAGAGAGTCTCATTGTAATACAAACACCCTCAAAAGGGATAATTGTACTCTCCTACATTTTTATATAGTGGAATAAAAGCTCGTCGTCAAGTGGGTGTTCTCACACAAAATCGTCCATTTTTATCTTAATATTAGTCTTGCATATTTTCTCCCTTATTATATTTCTCGATCAATACATCTTCACTTCCGTTGCGCACTCTCGACCCCTAACAAGTGGTATCCGAGCCAAAGGTGCGTTGGAGTGTATCATATGAAGATGTCTTCGGTAACAAAATTCGAGATTGAGAAATTTGACGGCAAGACTAATTTTAACATCTGGAAAGTCCAGATGAAAGCCGTTCTTGTGCAGAGCGGATTGAAAAAGGCTCTAGATGGGAAAGCTAAAAAGCCTGAGTCAATGACAGACGAGCAATGGGAAGAGTTGGATGAAAAGGCATTATCCACAATCCAACTATGCTTGACAAAGGAGGTTCTACGCGAGGTCATTCACGAGGAGACAACGGCCAAATTATGGTCAAAGTTGGAGTCTCTATATATGACCAAAAGCCTCGCTAATAAATTACGGCTTAAAGAAAGGCTATACACTATCCGGATGGCCGAAGGTACATCAATTCAAACTCATCTCGATGAATTTAATTCAATTATTATTGATCTTGAAAATTTAGATATTAAAATCGAAGATGAGGACAAAGCCGTATTATTAATTGTCTCCCTACCACCTTCGTACAAACACTTCAAGGAAATTATGCTATATGGCAATAGTGATACTCTTTCTTTTGAGGATGTAAAATCACATTTACTCTCAAAAGAAAAGTTTGACCTTGAAGTAAATTCAAATGAAAATTCTGAAGGATTAAATATAAAGGGCAGATCAAACGGCAATAAAAGTACCACTAAAAGGTCCAAATTCAATGGACATAAATCCGGAAAATCTTGCAAATATTGCAAGAAACTTGGGCACACCGTTGAAGAATGTTGGTTCGCAAATAAAAAGCTCCACAAGAAAGAGCAAGAAGAAAAGCCGAAAGAAACGGCAGAAGTCGATTTTGGAGAAATAGAGTCCGATGATGTTCTCTTAGCTACTTCTCCTAGAAGAAGTAAAAATTCTGATTGGGTTCTTGATTCCGGTTCTGTCAACCATATATGTTCACAAAAGTCTCACTTTACCGATTATCAAACGGTAAAGAATAGAACAGTTTCCATGGGCAACGGGTATCGTTGCAAAGTTCGTGGTGTTGGCTCCGTTCGAATCAAGACCGAAGATGGTGTGATCAGGACTTTAGCCAATGTTCATCATGTTCCTGATCTGAAGCAGAATATCATCTCTCTTGGCATATTAGACTCTAGAGGTTATAAGATTTCGGCTCAAGGTGGAGTACTCAAGGTCACCAAAGGTGCTCAAGAAAAATTGAAGGCCATCAAACATAGAAATCTCTATGTACTACAAGGGTCTTCAATAGTGGCTTCAACAAACTCAATCCCAAATCGGCACAACACCCTTATAATACGGGTCCAAGAAAAATCAAGTAATGTCGATCGGGTAACATACGACGAGCAAATCAAAAATTTGGTCCAAGGTGGAGATTGTTGGGAGTGGCCCAAATCTTTAAGGCCCAATTCTAAATAATCTAGGATTAATATTAATTCAAGAATATTCTAGAGTATGGTGATGATTATCCACCATCTCCTTTACTAATCTAGATTCTTCTAATCTAGATCACTCTACTCTAGACTATTCTAATCTATATTATTCTATTCTAGAATTTTCTACCAACTACATTAGTCTTCCATGCTCACATATAAATAGGTGATACACTCCCTTTGAAACACATCAAAATCAAAAAAAAAAAAAAAACAACAACATACTCACAAGAAGCCACAAAACACAATAAGCCTTTAACCTCCTTATAATTCTCCACATATAAATATATCCACCAATTGTAATACTCCTTTGTGAGTAAAAATAGAGAGAGTCTCATTGTAATACAAACACCCTCAAAAGGGATAATTGTACTCTCCTGCATTTTTATATAGTGGAATAAAAGCTCGTCGTCAAGTGGGTGTTCTCACACAAAATCGTCCATTTTTATCTTAATATTAGTCTTGCATATTTTCTCCCTTATTATATTTCTCGATCAATACATCTTCACTTCCGCTGCGCACTCTCGACCCCTAACAATATATATTAGTAAAATTACCAAAAAATAAATACTATTAAAGAATTTATTAAGATAAATCAATATATCTTTTTGAAAGACTAAATTGTATAACAAGAATTGTACAACCTTGTAAAGAATTGTACAACCTTGTAAAGAATTGTACAACATATGGTACCAAGACTACCAACAAAAGTCTCAATTCTACAAAATTTAGTACTTTCATTTCACAAAATTATACAGATGATAAATTGTATAACCTTGCACACTAATTTTCTAAACTAACTGATTCACAATATTTTACCAGTAGTCTACATCTCCTCCTTGTATTCAATAAAATGATTTTAATTGTTATAAATAACTTTAATTGATAATAATTTATGGGCCAATAAATCAATAACAAAGAAAATAAATTGTGACACGGAGAAACGCGCCAACGTCCGGATCAGATTACTACTTTACTGATTTTACTCATCAAAAGCAGAAGCTAAATTCTCACTACTTTAGTCTCTACAACTAGATTGACATGTGTATAGTGTGTACGAGGATGTTTAATATTACTAGATTGATCAAAAGTGCATAAAACGCGTTGAAGTTGCTAGGGTTTCGAGCTTAAAACAAAGCAATGTTCCTCCAAGTTTCATCACTAATAACTCTCTAATTTCCAGTTTTCACTCTAATTCTTTCCCAGCTTTATCCGCTGATTTTCTCTGCATCGATCTCCTTTCTCAGCTTTCACCAGGTAATTAAATTCATACTCATTTCTGTAGTAACCCACGATCTTACAATTTACTATTCAGTGAGCAACTTTTTTCCGCATAATTCCTAACATTTAATTTTATTTTTTCGAAATTCAGCATGTCATCATCAGGGGTGAAAAAAACTGAGAATTCAATCCATATAAGGGAGGTTTCGAATCATAATTTAGACGCCGAATTTGAACTAATTCGTAATATTCTTGATGATTATCCTTACATTGGTTTAACTACAAATTTTCCAGAGGTTTTTATTCGACCTGTAGAAAATTTTAACAGTATTGAAGATTACAATTACAAAACCCTTAAACAAAATGTTGATAATTTGAAGTTAATTCAATTGAGTCTTGCTTTTTGCGATGAAAACGGCAATTTACCCACTTGTGGGACAGAAAATTTCTGCATTTGGCAATTTAACATCGAGGAAGGTATTGATTGTGGTCAGTTTGGTCAACTTTTAATGTCTTCTGGGGTTGTGCTTAGTTATAGTATGAATTGGATTACATTTGATGGTCGATATGATGTTGGGTATTTGCTTAAGCTATTGACATGTCGTGATTTGCCGGATACACAAGCTGGCTTCTTCAGCTTGATTAAAGTCTATTTTCCTGTTTTGTATGATATCAAGTACTTGATGAAGTTCTGCAATTGCGGCGGGGGGCTTGACGAGCTTGCTGAGTTGTTGGGTGTTGAAAGAATTGGGACTCAAGATAGTTTGCTTGCTTGTTCTACTTTTTTGGAGCTCAAACACGTTTTCTTCAATGGCGGTATTCTTAAGTATGCTGGTGTTCTGTTTGGCTTAGCTTTTCAGGATGCATGATTAGGGTTGCATTCTTTAAATTGAATTGGGGGTTTTTTTAAAACCTTAATTGTGATCATTGTTGTATTGTATTGTATTGTATTGTATTGTGTGTGATCGATTTGTATCTTTGTTGAATTGTTGTACTCTGATTTGCATCTTTGTTCACGTATTGTGTGTGATTTCGCTCATTTGTATCATTGTTGAATTATTGTGTCGATCTGATTTTTAGTCCGTACTGTGGTTTATATGAATAGCAATGCAAATTCGCTTGAAGTTGTAATCTTACTATAAGAAGGGATGGCCCAAAGGAAAAGCCCAAAGCTTTTTTGTTTTACATTTACTCTGTCCTACATCACTGTTACATTGTTTTTTGGTGTAATATTCCTAGGATCAGCTGCTATATTTTATTGTATTTGTTGTACTGTGCTACGTGGCAGTGTAGGAGTGCTAGGGGTTTTTGTCTATGTCATTTAAATAGCAGATTGCTGCTGTGCAGCCACTCCAAGCCTTTTTTGCATCATTTTATCCAATGTAAAACACCTGAACCAGCTGAATGAAATGAATGAAGAAAGAAGAATATCATGATGCTTTGGATCAATATATTTATGCAGCTATGTCTTTACTTACTGCACCAGCATCAAGGCCTTTTACAATTCTTTCCGTGGCTTTTTTGGTGTCCTTTCCCAATCCTGATGGATGCTATTACTTGAAAAAGATAACTGTTAGGGAAAGAATATTGTAGTATCCTTTCTCATGAAAGGAATTCTTGCCTCGGCCCAAGTGTCATGTTAATTCAACAATCACAAACAAAAGCATACAAGGGCTATATTGGAAATCATCCAACGCTCAAGTTGTTGACATTTGTCAACATCTTGTTTTTTTATTTTTAATTTTTCTCTCCAAAACAGTATAATAACTATAATTTGTAAACGGTAACTTATTTTAAAAATCCGAAAACACCAACGATCATATAAAAAAAATGTCTATAAAATGAGTATAAATTTGCTATATTTTCACAAAGTTTTAGTTTTACTTGTACAATACTCTTAAACACAAAATTATTCTAATCTTCTTTTTTTCAAGTTTATTTTTCTCCATTTCACTTCTAATTTCTTAGAGTCTTCAATATGGATCGTAATAATTCTAATTACGGTCGTAACCCGAATTTTCCTAACAATTCAAACTTTCAATTTAACCAATCTAATCCTCCTGTTGACCCAAATCTGTTGAGTAATCCTCAAATTCAAGCTGCATTTTATGAATGGTGTAGTAGTCAACCAGGACCAACAAATTTCAATAATATTCCACCAATGCAACCAAATTTTCCTCAAAATTCCCAATCCTATCAACAATCTTTTGGTAATAACCCTTTTTTCCCTATATCAGAACATTTAACTCAAAATATGAATCAATCTCCAGGTGGAGTTTGTAGTAGCAATGCTACTCCAATAGAATTAAGTGGTGAACATGTTGAAGAGTTAGCGGGAGCACAACATCTTGAAGAGATTGACAATGATGAAGTAGAAATTGTTGCAGAAGTGCAACTCAATACATCTACACAAAGGAAAAAACGAAGCATGGAGTATCGCCGAAGATAAAGCTCTTGTATCAGCCTATATAAATGCATTGTTTACATGTTAGTAAATGGGTTGACGCCTACGGTTATCATTTAAGAACTAAGGGTAGTGGTAAATCTGAGCAAAATTTGGAGAGATTCACTCACATAGATTACAAAGTAACTAACAATAAGATGTTTTGTTATTTGCATTGTTTTAGTATAAGCAACAACTAGTATTAGTAGCGACAAACAAGAGCCATACGAAGTTTAAAACTCTCTCATATTTATATTTATATTTATATTTATATTTATATTTATATTTATATTTATATTTATATTTATATTTATATTTATATTTATATTTATATTTATATTTATATTTATATTTATATTTATATTTATATTTATATTTATTTATTTATTTATTTTTATTTTTATTTCTATTTTAAACAATATTAATAATAGTTTACATTTACAATAATGCACAATTAAATTTCACCAAAGATCAGATCAGACCAGATCAGAAAATTTCAGATCAGATCAGAAAAGATCAGATCAGACCAGATCAGATCAGAAAATTTCAGATGAATCAAATACACCCTAAGGGCTTGTTTACTTCAGATTATATTCAGTTCAGTTCAGTTCAGTTCAGTTAATCTCTATTCAGTTCAGTTTATCTCTATTTAATTCAATGAATACACTTCTATTCACTTCGGTGCAGTTCATCTCTATTAAGTTCAGTTTTGTTCATCTCTATTCATCTAATGTAAACGAGCCCTAAGTCTCCCTCCGCCATTGGATCCAATGTTCTAATAAATGGTTTGTTTGTATCTACTCTTTGACATTTGTAAACAAATATCCTTATTACTATCAAGAAATACTACAAATGGTACTAAATAGTAACGTATTTGTAAGTGTTGTATACTACGTATTTATTAGAGTGCATACATATGGACAACCTTTTGTGACTTTGCTATTGCATAAAACTTCAAGATTTTTTCCAAAAAAAATATAAAATAATCATGTTAAAAGTTGTTTTAAATACTACTCCGTATTGATTTGGAATGTAGGTACAATATAATCCTCTTATCAACATTTTTTCTTTATTTTGGGTAAAAAGGATGTTAGGCAATGAGGAAAGTTCTTTGGATGAAGAAAAAATGATAAACCAGAAGCAACTTGTGGATTCCTGATTTATTGACTCCACAATCAAAGGCAATTTGGTCATTTTACACGGTAGATATATTGTTTTTGTTTTTAACAAAAAATATATTTTTATCATTTTTATTTTCTTTCATAAGTTTTCCTCTAATCAAACAAATTAAAAAATTTCTTAAATCAATGTTTTCCATTGAAAATTGCTTTCCTTAGAAAAACATTTTCCTTAAAAATTGTTTTCCTTTGAAACAAACGGAGCCTTCGGAGTTAGGTTCCTTTTACTTTGGTGTAAAACATTTTCGATGTAAAATGATTTTTTATGAAAAATATTTTACGTTGGAAAACTCATTTTCATATAATTTTCCAATGTTTACTTGGACGGAAAATAAGTTTTACTCCCAAATTTGGAGGAAAATGTTTCTAATATGGTGTAAAATGAGTTTTCACCAAAAAATTTACATTTTATTTTTTCACCCAAAGTAAACGATGTAAAATAGGAAAAATGTTTTCAGGGAAAACATTTTCCTCTAGTAAACGGACCCTTACGGCTCGTTTGGTTGTTAGTAATAAATTGCGGTAATGGTAATGAATTCATATTGTAATTTTGTTAAGGAAGAACCTTATAATCTCCATGGAAAACAAATTTTCATTCCCAAACTTTAATTTTCTTCTCATTTTTCATTCTCAACCATTACCATTGGGAAGGGTGGTATTTGACGGGAATAAATATTTGTGAAGAAAATTAGATAAATTGGAGCTAAGCTAGCACCACCATGGGAATAGATTTTGATTTCCCTTCCAAATTTAGTTATAATTTATTCCCATTACCATCATTTATAATCGGCTACCAAACAGTTTATCAGTGCCAATGCGTTGATTGTATACATTTATCCGTGCCAATGTATACTATTAAAGCACTTATTAAAACGAATTAATAATTCGTTTTGAAAGAGAAAAAAGAAATATTGATTCGTTTTAATATTTACTCCTAACAAACAAAAAGAAATAAATGAAGTGAAATTAACAAGTAACCAACAAATTAGGTAGCATACTGCAAAATTTAGTACAATGCTTTCACAACATATATAGTACCAACAAAAGACTAAATTCTACAAAAATTTAGTAAACTGCTTTCACAAAATTATACAGATGGTAAATTGTATAGGCCCTTGCACACTAATTTTCTAAACTATCTGATTCCCATCAATCCTGCTTCAATTTTCTGTTCAAAAGATGCTCAATTTTGTAGCAACAATTGAAAAATGAAGCTTTTCCTATGTACTGGGCTCAATATCATATTCATCATCATCCTTCATGTACTTCTCTTGTACTTCTGCTACTGTATATACTTTGTTAAGGTTAAAAAACATAGGATCATGATGATGACAAAGATCGATAACGATGAGAATGAGAATGAAACACCCTAAAACTCCTCTTTAATGAAACTATTGCCCACATTTAGGGCTTGTTCTGTTTATCTTATTTTTGCTTAAAACAAGTTCGGATAACTTTAGAAGTTTTGATAAACAAAAATAAATTTTGTTTCAATGACAACATACTACCACTTCCATTTCTAAAAGTTCACCCGAATCTTGACACTATTCATAATAAGGAAAAAAAAAAAACTTCTAAATTAGTGCAAACATACAAGAAAGAATAGTCACGAGAGGTGTCTTTTGATTCATCACGGCGAATATAGTAATAACAACAAATTTTTATAATTCTATTTTTCTGACTAGAGATATAATTTTTTTAAAAAAATGCATTGGCAAACGTGTAAAATGGAAATGGGGTAAACTTTTAGAAACACAGGGAGTATCTAATACGTTCATATGAAATCATATAACCAAAAATAAGTTGAAAAGACCACTAGACACAAGTACACAACACAATCAGACTTTTTCAGCACTAGGGATGGGTTTTTTACTTTTGTTTTTGCTGATTTATTTTTAAAAAAAAAAAAAAAACTAAAATTAAAACTAAAATACCAGAAAAATAAAGGATATCTGTAATACTCCCAATCAACGGGGCGAGCAGCAATTTTGCTGAACTCTACAGCACTTGCTTTAATGCCAGCAAAGATGTAGCCGTTGGTCTTGTCAATCAATTTCACAAGGTTCCCAACACTTTCCTTGTCCTGCAGAAGTCTAAAGCAATGAAAAACAGATCCAATGCCAATGCAAATGCAAAATGCGATGCTAAAAACCAAGAAGCACATAGAAACCATAGCATGCCTGTATGTCCAAAGTTGAGAAATTGACAAGGCTGAAATCTTCTACAATCTCACATAGCTCCTTTGTGAGCTTCCTGCATTAAGGTTACATATAAGCATCCCAGCAACTTAAAAGGGAGGGGGAAATAGAAGCACTAGTTTCATAGTCTGCTTTACAACTTCACCCCGTTTCCCTGTTTTTTTTCTCCTTCAGGCCAGATATTTTCACCGTTTGGTCAGGCATAATTGAAATCTAGCAAAGCAACTTGGATATAGGGATCTAAAGGTAGTCCAAATCTGGCCAAGATGGAGAAACCAAGGTACTGTTCTTTTCCAGACATATTTAGTTCAGTTTTATGAACATAGGATTTTGTTTAATTCAGACCAGTTCAGTTCAGAAACAGGTTTTAGGGTAGTGTTGATTACACTTGATGTAAGTCCACCTTGTTGATGTTAGTATTTCCATATGAAAAGCTTGTTCCTTTATCGATAGTAACTTCCCAATGACCAGATAATAACTGAATAAGTTATTAACTTATTATGTAAACTATAGTAAATAAATGCTAACACTTCCCATTTAATGTCTTTGTAGCACATCTCTATCTCCACATGCTAAAACAAGTTTGTAAGTTACTATCAGAATTTAGTGGCAGAGATGAGAATGCTACATTTGGATGTAAAACCCAGGTACTTAGAAATGTTGGGATTCACTGTTCTTGAATATTCCATTTGATTCCATCTATTTCACTCCAAACAACCTATTAAAGAAACTGTATTCAATCATGGTCTTCTAATCTAGGGTTTGTAAGGCATCCATTACAGCAAGCATACTTCTGACAAGTGATAATAAAAGGTCAAAGAAAGATTTTTCAGCCAATTGCCATCCGCCCGTCACTATTTTGGCCTTTCTTGGTTTAGCCTATAAAAACTTAAAATAGAACTCCCCATACCCATTCCACTCTGCATTACTGCCATTGCAGTTGTAAGAAGCAAAGCTCATCCATTTTATGAGAAGATGATATCCGATAAGCCTGATAGTTTTCATCTTAATCTGATGTCTTTGCATTGAGGAAAACTAATAAGCAAATTGGTTATTCTAAAACATAAAAAGTAGATATCTACAAAATAAAGCAGCAACAAGCAACTCAATGTTTCTAACTCATTTCTAGACTTCTAGTGTAGCTTATAGATAATTCACAATGAAAAGCTTTGTGCACCTGTACTTGGCAGCACGGGGATCTTGGTCTAGGAAGTATTGCAAGTATGATAAATCTTGAGCATCAGTGTAAAAATCCAGGTTAAAACCTGCAATAAGCAGAAATTAGTAAGAAACAAGGGAAGCCCTATTTCCAATAATATAGAGTTTAAGGAAATACCTAATTTTCCATAGCTTTCAATCAGATCAATCTTAGAGAACACATTTATATGAGGAAGCTCCAAATGAAGCATGGTTGACAATGACAATATCAGAGCGCTCATATACTTCCCAGGATCACTGCAGAGATGGGCATCGACCAAATGCATGGCAGTGAGCTGCAACAGTATTTCAGGGAAAAAAATATTCTGATAATTGGCCAAAAATAGAAGAAAATAGAGTTTAAAAATAAACTTAAAGATGCAACCATACCCTGAGATCAAGCTTCTTTATCAGTTTCATAATCACATTTTTTACATTTGAGTGCAGAAAAAACAGCTCAACTTGGCCAGGAAAATCAAAGAGCAGATAGTGATCTGCAAAATAACAATTTGCAATCAAATAACTAAAGGAAAAGCCAATATCATAATACAGATAGATATTTTCCCAAGCTTGGTAGTGTGGGGAAAAAAATTATATCTAACCATTAACAAGCGGCTCCAATCTGGACTCCAGCCAATCAATGTTCTTTTCCAAGTAATCCATGCAATACACAAGACCTACAAAGTTATTGCAACTACAATTGAAAACTTGAAAAAAAGATAAGAAAGAATTTGATTTAAGTAAAAGAACTTCAAATAGAAAAAGGATGAATAAGCATTTTGAGAAAGTCCAAATGAAGTAATGGTAATGATTCAAGTATTCAACAACCACGCAAGTCTAAATCAAGGTGGGAGCAACTGCCAGAAGTATACTGAATATCCACAAAAGTCAGTAAGTTTAGCTTATAACAACTCCATATGCTTGTCCGTCCCTCAATCGCTCACAAGACAAGAGCCCACTGAAAAGTTTGACCAACTTTAGCAACAAGTCTTCAATCTGTCAATATCCTTGATCTTTCCTCACTAAGAAATCTAGCGACACAAACAGCATAAAACGTGATCTATGAGTTGTTAAATAAAACTTCCAGCCACAGCCATAACCTGAGAGAAGCTCCAAGGACAATGCTCTCAACTTGTAGTTTTATAAACAGCAAGACACATGGAGACGCACAGGGTCTGTGGGAAAAAACTGATACAGAGAAAAAAAAAAAATCCAAAAAAAAATTTATAGCTCCAATGATAAAGCCGTGTTAAACTAGTGATAATAGAAAAGAAAGAAAGGGAATGGAAAAAATCATAGCTATGCAGGAAAAAAAAAAAGGATTATTTGCTTTTAATAATCCAACCTTTCAAGTTTTAGCATCTAATAATCCAACCTTTAGATTATTAGGAAATAATCCAACCTTTGCACTAAAATCCAACCAATAAACCCGAACCTCTCATTTTTTGAGTTTTAGCAGTTGTATAGGTAGGTAAATGTTAGTCTTTTAATGTGTAGTTGACTACAAAACCCAAGAAAATAATAGATCAACATATAATTGACCTTTTATTTTCAAGTTTAGTTCATTGGTTGCTAGAAATCGAAAGGTTGGATTATTGTATGTATTTAGAGTGCAAAGGTTGGATTATTCCCTAATAATCCAAAGGTTGGGTTATTCGTTACTAAAACTCGAAAGGTTGGATTATTAAAAGCAAATTTTCCAAAAAAGGATTATTTGCCAAGAAGTTTATAGATACCATAAAACTCCAAGACCTTACTAGGGGAGAGGAAGATAATGCAAAATTGCCACCGTGTTTCAATGTGTGAAATTGGACATCATAAGGTTAGAGGGAGAGGAAGACCACAAGAGAAAAACTATGGTAAAATGGGAAAAAGATGACTTGGGCCTAGGCAATGGCTATCAGAAGGAATAACAGCCAGTATCACAAACCAACTATTGCAATGGGGAAATCACACTCTTGAATTGTATGATAGGGGGGGCTCTCAAAAGATAAGATTAGAGGATGATGGTTCACATCTAGATGGGGCTTTGAAAGAATTTGTATCTTACATTTTTCACACATTTAACTTGAATATGTCATCAGCTAATTTTTCTCCTCATCTCAAAACGGACCATTTGATCGTGCTATGAGCAAGTGCCTTCATGTTCTTATGAATCAATTGTGCAAATGTAACTAAAGGTAAAAGGGCCATCCCCTCTCTTGTCTCTACAACTTGTAGTTGACAAGACGACAAACACCAAGCTCCCAAAATCAGTTGACAAGCAAAACATGTGCAAGAACTAACAAAGCTGCATCATAAACACCTAAGTGAACTAGCTCTTCAGCTAGCAGTGTGTCTTACAGCATAGGTGTACACAGTTTCACCTAATCAACAAAGTGACAGAAAATTGTTTTGTTCCTCCAAAAATCATCAAAAGACACTTTTCAATATTTTTCATTATTAAAATAAAAAATAAATATAAAAAACAACCTATAAAAAGCAACCTCGGATAGTATATCATCAAAAATACAAGTCTGTGACCCCCCTAAAAATTAGCGAGCTCACTACATTCCCATCCTTGCATAATATCTTCTAACATAGAGATCCAGATTCCAGATAAAAATTTCACTTTCTCACTCAAGAAAATTTCCATGCCGTGTAGTAGGAAATCTAATGTGCTACAAGCATGTCTCATCCATCAAATGGATGAAGTCCATAATTGCTTCATTGCTCAATGCCACATGGCTCCAATTAAGGGTGAATCCCCGTAACCAATTCCTACCAAGGAGGTTTTGGCAGATGCCTACTACAGTACTATGACATAATCCACCTTCCTTAGTCCCAAACTCAGTCCCATCTTATCCCATAAAGTCTCTACTTTCCCCAACACCAAATAACTCACAATCCTTTCAAGTCCCTTAAAATGCACTATCAACATCTTGATACACACTATAAAAAAAGGAAATACTAGGAAACACCAAAAAGACATGACCTCTAAACTAAAAGAGGCATTTTTATATGCATCATATCAAAATACTCCCTCCGTAACATATTAATGGCAACGATTTGACATGTTTCCTCTCTACTTTATGTCAAATCGTTGCCATTAATATGTTACGGAGGGAGTACTATAAATCATTGTATCCTAAAAAACATGTTCAAGGATTTTCTCTATAGATATAAAATCTTACATTCTTAATAAACCCTAAAAGAAGAGAAAAATAATAGGAAACACCAAAAAGGCATGACCAAAAGGAATTAAGAATATCAAAGATAAACAAGATATCTTCCTCCACAACTCCTAGAAAAACCCTCAAGCCTTGGGTCCCGGAATAGCTTGGGGACCGAAAGATAATTAGACAAATTACCCTCCAAAAAAACAACTTAAAAGGCTTCAAACTCCCCCAATATAATGAGAATAATTTTTGAATGAAGAATCCCATTAGAAAGTCTATTGCACGACCAAAACAACAGTGAGAGATAGAGATAATTAAGCACACAAACATGTACACACGCATTTCAATAGAACACAAAGTTTTCTTCAATCAAAATGCAACTACATATGGAGTTTTATATCAAGCCTCAAACACTAAAAGAAATTATAAAAGCAATCTGACCTCCATTAGGCCCAAGTGAATGCTCGTTCATCACATCACTAAGCTTGATCAAATCCTCAACATTAACCGCACAATCATAACTACGCCCCGTGTTAAAGGAAATCATATACAAATGAACATATACAACCAACTAGAATAATAAAAAAATGCAATGCAGTAGTCCAATAAAAAGGATACGGTAATGTATCATTCGCAGGATCCAGATTAATTATAGCAACCTTCCTGCATTCAAAAGTAGTAAGAATGTCACTTGCAGTTGCAGAAGCAGCCAAGAACCAAAATACAGAGTTGGGAAAAGAAAAAAACAGCAATATTTCTACCCAAGAAAAGTTCATAAGATTCAGGCATTCTTGTGACAGTACTCGAAAAGCCTCTTCAACATCTCTCATTATATCCCTTATTTTGTGGTTTTTAAAAAAAATCAGAACAATGCAGAGAACCCAACAAAAAAGCAAAACCCTACTAAAATGGTAACAACCCAAACAAAAAATGCAGCAACAAATTGATTTCCAAATCATTTCCACCCTCACAAACCATTAACCATTAATTGAATACATGATGAATTGAACATCATCTTGATAATAACAAAAATACCCAATAAACTATAGTCTTATAGGTACAAAACCCATAATGTAGTTGCAAAATTGAAGAACAAATTCAATTCAAAAAGGCAAATTAACAAGAAAGAAGATAGATTATGCAGACCCATTTGATTAACAACATCAAAGTAAACCCCAAAGAAGAAAAAAGTAGAAAATTTAAAAGAGATAAAGAAGAGTATACCGTCCAATAAGAGAGAGAAACTGAGACATGCCATTGCAATAAGTAGTTTTTCCGCTTCCTGGAGGTCCGATAACCACTTGCCCAAACACCATAGTTTCACAAATTTCCAGCAACTTGAATTATAATAGCAAATCAACTTAAAATAGTAGTGATTACGAAGATGGTGAATCTTGTTCGTTTGTTCTTGATTTTGAATCGCCTGCTCGGTTTACGTTTCCAGAGACAGAAAGGGGAAATAAAAAAGATGTGTTTGGAAAAGGGGGCATTCCGAGAATCGAACTCGGGACCTCTCGCACCCAAAGCGAGAATCATACCACTAGACCAAATGCCCAGATATTAGATAAAGTTTCATATTAAATATTTGTATCTATATGATATCATGTTTTTGAATTTAAATGAAGTTTTGAACAAATATAGAGTTAAACAAAAAGGGGTTTTTTACAAAAAAACATTCTTATGTGGTTTGTCAATCTATAAAAAAAATCGAAATTCTTATAATAATGGGTGAACAACATAATAGAAGTCTTCTCAAATGAGGGATGATAAACCAATAACCATATGTAAACAATTATGTCCGCTTACTAAGGTATTTTAGTCATTTTGATGATAAAACAGAATTCATGTGCACTCATGTGACTTTCTCCTCAATCAATAAACCAACGTTAGTACTACCTCCGTTTCGAAAAAAACGCAACAAATTGGATGGCACGGACTCCTAGTCCATTTTTTATTGTGAGAGTAAAAGGAATAGAGAGAGAAAGTAGGGTATGTGATGATGAGAGAGATAGGAAGAAAAGACTTACAAAAATGGAATGATTAAAATTGTTGCATTTATTTTGAAACTTCCTAAAATAGAAATTGTTCCGTTTATTTCGAAACGGAGGAAGTATCTTTTTCACCCTTTGTCTTGTTATTTCTAATGGGTATTCTGTTTGAACTTTGATGTATGAAATAATTATTATCATGTCTAATATTATTTACCAAATTTTATAAGTATAGGTTGGTGCTACTTTTATGAAGAATTAATTTTGCTGATGTCAACACTTCACTTTTCACACTTGTCGAGACACAACTTGGACTCGTAATATCTCTAAATATATAAGTGTAAATTGTAAAAATTATATTTTTGGAAAGTGTATTCCGAGATGAATCCAACAAGATTCTACAAAACTAATGCTAACACACCAGAGACAAGAAATCTACCTGATACGACGTCAGGCTGAACCTCGGCCTCCGCCTCGGTCATACAGTAGACTCGGTTCTTCACCGGAGTCTTCGTCGGTGCTGGAAGCTGCTTAACATCTGAATCTGGCTTCCTCTCGGGGCATGTCGACGCCTTATGGCCTACCTTACCGCAAATAAAACAAGTGATCGGAGAACCGTCGCACCGCTTCCCTGGATGGAAGTCTCGGCCGCAACCTCTACACTTCGAGCCATCACCACCCTTATGCGAACTCGTGGTCGGAGGGGTACTGCTAGGTGCGCTGAAACGGGGCTTCTTAAACGAAGCTATAGTCGTCGGAACCGGAGCTCTCTTCTTGCTCGAATCCTCCTCAGTAGCTGATGCCTGTATCTCGAGTGCTACCTCGTAGGCCTGCTGGAACGTCGTCGCTCCACTGCTGATCACGTGAACTCGAATCCTCGGATCTAGCTTTTTGATATAGCGCTTGACCCGATCCTTCTCCGACGGAACCACAGACGTAGCGAACCTCGACAACTCGGTGAATCGATCGGTGTACGCCTGGACAGACATCTTACCATGTGTAAGAGTAAGGAACTCCTCCTGTTTCTGCCACCGCAACTCGTCGGGGTAGAAACGCTCCTGGACCTTATCGATAAATGTGGTCCAAGACATCGCATGCAACGGCTGGTACGCGTCCTTAGCTAACGTCCACCAGTTATCGGCCTCTCCACATAAGTAGTAAGCGGCGATCTGCACCTTCTCGTGCTCGGGGCAAAACGTCGCGTCGAAGAGCTTCCCCATCTCGCGGATCCATCTCTCCAAAGTAGTGGGGTCGGCAACCCCGTCGTAAGTAGGAGGTCGATGACGTGCGATACGATCGAACGTCGACTGCGTACTCGGCGTATGACGACTATGGTGCGCCAACGTAAGGATCGCCTCCTCGAGTGCCCGTAACCTCTGTCGTCCAGTACTCAACCGGCGAGGTGTAGACATGCTGCAAGGCATCACAACAAAAGACATAACAAGGAATAAATGTTAGTCAAATACCCCACCAAAGTCAAGTAAACAAAATAAAGAAGAAAAGAAATAGAAAGAATCCTATCCCGGTCTTTCTACCCAACTCTTCTCCCTTCACATAATCCTAGAATTTGGTTTAATCACTTGGGAAAAGTAAAGCTCTCAACTCCTGGGTTTAACTCAAATCCTAAAAACTTCACTTAAAACCTATTCGGCTCTGATACCAACTGTAACGACCCGACTCGCTTAAATCGGCGCGGAAGAAACCGACGAGTCGAATAGTTATAAACTACAACTCAAAATACTTAAGAAATTAAACTAATTCCTCGAAATACTATTAATAAACCAAAAACGTACAAATACCTACAAGTTTGTACATAACTAGTCCAAAAGTCAAATTAGAAATACTAAAATACAAGTAACTCCAACCACACGTCAGAGTCTAAAACAACGTATAAAGAGTCCAACAATAACGTATAAAGTCTATACAATATATCAATACTATCTATAAACAACAGAAAATAGAAAATACATCCAATAACAGAAACAATAAACGTCGCTCGCCCAACCCAAAGCTAAGCAAGAGTATCGTCATCAGAATTACTTGTAAAACAAAAAACAGTCCACCATCAGTGGCGAGTAACATAACTGACTCACCCTAATGGGAATACACATGCACATAGCATAAACCAAATAAACAACATCAATAATCAAAGTACGAGAACAACCCAAAACGTGAACTCGACTCAAACCAACTTAACAAACTAACTTTGGCGCAATCATTCATATTCTAGACCAGACTACGCTCGTACGACCGCATCTTACGCGATCGAACTTTCTACTATGTTAGGACCGGGAATCTTACTCCCAAAAATCCCATGAAACCAATCTTACTGGAAATCCATGTCCCGTGAAACCAATCTTACTGGAAATTCAAAGGATAACATAGAAAGACTCCAACTATCCCAATACCGCGGATGGAATAGGGGCAACGTCTTAACCCAAAAACAAAGAATCTTACTCTAGGTTTTAGGCGTCTAGAAATGAAATCAAGCTAACTTAATATTAATCATTTTAATCATCTTATTCAACTCATCATAACTAAATTAAATTCAAGAATTGCCTTTGCGCCTTGATTCTCGAAAATAACTAGTTAAACATCGAAGTTATACTCAACATTGTCTTTGCGCCTTGATCTTGAGTCTAACCAACCATAATCCATCAATTATTAACCATTCTTTAATCACTTAAGACTCAATCTTTAACTGTCTTTAACTCTTAAACCATTATCTTTAACTTCCAAGATTCGTCCAAGAACTCATAAAAACTCATCAAGAACTCTTAAAGAACTCAAAGAACTCAAAAAGAACTCATAAAGAAATCATTCTAGATTCAAGATCTTCAATCAAGAACCCAACCAAGATTCAAGAACTCAATCAAGAACTCATCCAAACCCAAACAATCCACACGCATAATCATCATGTTCCATTCGAAAATTACCATTCCAATTATCCAAAATTCACCAAACTTTAACACAATAATCATGATCATATAACAACATATAATCAATCATAAAATCATGAAAACCTTCATCAAAACATCATATAAACCACATAAAAATCATAATATAAACATTACATAAAATCATGGATATTCATCATCAAACAACCCCAAACATGCATTTAATCTATACTATAAACATAGTATACCAACAAGGTTGAGAAAGCATGTTACCTTATTGAGAATTACACACAAAATCAACACAAAAAGTGCAGCCCGGAAACACGTCACACACGGACAACAACACGGCACAAGCACGAGCACCTCGTTCTTCAACACGGCACCACCGCACTAGCACCACGAACCACCTTGCACGGCTACTGCACCCAGCCACGACACCACTGCACGACCACGATCCACCACACGGCCCTACTGCACAGTTCGAACACCAACCCACACGAACCCCACACGTGCACACGAACCCGAACCCAAAACCAACCCGAACTAGTGATCTTGAATGAAATGAATGTGTTTAGGATTGTGTTTGAACACTTAAAGATCAATAGACTTTGAATCTTTAAGTTTTGGGCTAGGCAAAATGATGAACAATTGATGGGTTCAATTGCTCAAGAATGGCGTGAGGCAAAGGAGAAAGTGGAGGGAAAATTTTGGTGATTAAACTTGATGAGCAAGTGCATTAGGATGGCAAATGAACAAATGATCTTAAGGCTCACTAACCACTTCTATTTATAGAAGTTGGTTAAGTGTGAAAACTAAGCAAGTGGCAAGCCTTGCCATGCTTGAGTAAAAACCGGCCAAAGGGGTGAAATGGGCCTAAAAATGGGCTCTCGTGATCCATTGGGCTAATTTACATATTTTACATGATTAATCATGCAATAATCGATTTAGCCCAAAATATTAAATAATTAATTAGAAAAATTAAATAATAAAAATTCTAATTAATTAAATAATAAATAACATAAATAATAAAAACTGAAAATAAATAATTCGAATTAAATCGAAATTATTCACATAAAATAAAATAAATAGTTCAAAAATAAATTTGAACTAACACAAAAATACACATAAATACACATAATTATCGGCAAAAATACCAATAAAATCTGGGTCATTACAGCCATCGCTACAAACTCTAGACACGACGACATTAGCCCGAGGAGGTCCGCATCTCTTGCTGTCGGCTGTTGCCATTATACTTCGTCCGGCACCCCCTCTGACCACCTTGGTCTGATTCTCCCACCATTCTGGGTAGCCGATTAATTCAAAACAAACAGAAACTGTGTGTCCCTTCTTTTTACAGTGGGTACATTGTAGGTGTGATTTGTCTTTCTTATTGGTCTTCTGACGGAGACCTCTTTCAATACCGCGTCGTATGGTTGGACGGAAAACAAACTCCACCGCATGATCAAGTGGTGGTAGCGGCGGCGACATCCATGAATGGCATGCTATGATTATGTATGATTGTATGATGCTAGATATGTGTTTGAACCAAAGCGTCTGATACCATATCAAGAATCAAGAAAATATGGCTTCAAGGCTTTCCCTTTTTCATTCATGAAAGAAGAATATATATATTACAGTAGGTTGAAAAACTTTACCAATTAAATAATATATCTAATCCTATAATTAAGGAAACAAATTAACAAACTCTCCTAAAATATATCATAATATTTTATTATAATATCTCAACACCCTAAGTTATAAAACCCTACTAGATACATTTTAAAATACGATTGTAGTTATTATTATTATTATTATTATTAATAAAATATATCGTACTAATTAATTGCAAAGTAAATAAAGAGCAGAGTGAAGAAAGCTTACAGTAGTCATAGACACAACTAGTAGTAGTAGCAGAAAAGATGGATTGTAATAACTCATGTTGATTGAAACTAATTAATGTAAAAAGGCCACTAATACAGTGGAGTAGTAAATGGTCAGACCACTATTTATAGTGGTCTTTCATCCATCACACTTTGTGGAAAAAGCTTTGTTGACCCATCGGATAAAATACCTACCACTAATAGAGAGTAATAATAGTGGGATGCAATTTGCATGATTAATAATTTTTTAATGCTTCTATTAGTGGTGGGTAGATTACCCACCGGGTAGATGTGGTCATGTCCACACTTTGTAGGCATCACATAATATCATATGATACACGCATGCACTTGACAACATTTGTGCTTTTTCTGGGAAATTGCATAATTTCCGCAGGTCTAAGTTGATAACCGCACACCACTACTATAATACCCTGAAATTTCGGGATATTTTAAATTTTTATTAATAAATTAATTATTTAATTGATTATTATTTAATTAATTATTAAATTAGTTTTAGCAATCTAATTATTTTATGCTGGCCCAAACCTTTTCCCCTTTGTCATGCTAAGACCCAAGCCCAATTTCTTCCTCCCTTTACAATACATCTCACGGGCCCCTTGCAATTTTTCTTTTAATTAATTTATTTAATTTGTTGTAGCCAATATTGTTAAATAATATATCTATTTTGACCTATTCTAAAAAAATCCCTATTTTTATCCCAACATCTCCTACTTTGGCTACTAAATTATAGGAAATTCTAACCCTCTTTCCTCCCTTGCCTAGTAATTCCAAACGGCCAACACACCACAAAAAGGGGAACCACTTTTATAATTTTTAATCTCTAAAAACTAAACTACAAATAAAAAACTAAACTACAAATAAAAATTAAACTACAAATAAAAACTCCTCCTTTTCCCCACACAAATACATCCTTCACTTCATCAATTCAAACACATTCATCAAATACATTTTGTAAATTCAAGATGAAATACATTTTGCTAAGATTTTATGTGCACCGCAGGATTCAGAAAAGCCTCGAGGGTATCGATTAGTTGGAGATGTTTGCTATGAAGAGGTTGTGAAGGTTGCTTCAGCTATTACCCCTGTGCCTGGCGGTGTTGGTCCAATGACCATTGCAATGCTCCTTTCAAACACTCTCAGTTCAGCTAAAAGGATTCACAATTTCAATTGAGACTCTTATTGTTTACAGTTTCAGATTGGTACAAGGTTGCTATAACCCTTTTTTTTGTGCCCCTCTAAATTATGTCTTCAACAAAGATGTAGGAAAAATTGAATTGTAATAGCAGCAAATATTAGTCCAAGAAAAAGTAGAATTTTTCCTGTTTTGGGCTAGTCACTCTTGGGAGCAACTAAAAACTAGGTGCTCCCTCTCACAATTTTTGCACATTCTATTTGCAAGTTTTAGCAATATTTATATATGCAAAGATGAGAGGAAAATATGTCAAGGGAGCACCTACAAGTAGGGGGTAGAATTCTATTTTTGTTGCATTTGGGTGGGGAAATGATTTTGCCATTTCAAGATTGATATATATATATATATATATATATTTGGTGTACCGACCCGATTCATCCTTATTGGGCTAATTCAGATTTGGAGCGCGTCCCGGAGTTAAGGTTTTAAACTCCTCCCAACGTGCTTGTGGGGGATCGAACCGTTGTTCTCCCTATCGAGTTTAGCCCCTGGCACCATTAGACCAAGACAACGTTGGTTAGTTTAAGATTCATATTGGCATTTCATCAAGTATACAAAATTTGACTTAAAATAAAGAGTATGTCACCAAAATTTGGACAAATTTTCCCAACTTCTTGCCTGATTTAGATCTCTGAAATTATTATTTACATTCTAGTAAAGTAATAATCGGAGTTGATGCATGTTAGCTTTATGTTAAAAATCAAAAAGCTTGTTTCTTTTATTTATTATCTTTTAATCAACTAATATTATCTTTTACTGAGTTGTATTTGACTTTGCATTTATCTCTATTTTTCCTGTAATATTTATCTCTATTCTTGTAATAGCAGCAAATATTAGTCCAAGAAAAAGTAGAATTTTTCCTGTTTTGGGCTAGTCACTCTTGGGAGCAACTAAAAACTAGGTGCTCCCTCTCACAATTTTTGCACATTCTATTTGCAAGTTTTAGCAATATTTATATATGCAAAGATGAGAGGAAAATATGTCAAGGGAGCACCTACAAGTAGGGGGTAGAATTCTATTTTTGTTGCATTTGGGTGGGGAAATGATTTTGCCATTTCAAGATTGATATATATATATATATATATATATTTGGTGTACCGACCCGATTCATCCTTATTGGGCTAATTCAGATTTGGAGCGCGTCCCGGAGTTAAGGTTTTAAACTCCTCCCAACGTGCTTGTGGGGGATCGAACCGTTGTTCTCCCTATCGAGTTTAGCCCCTGGCACCATTAGACCAAGACAACGTTGGTTAGTTTAAGATTCATATTGGCATTTCATCAAGTATACAAAATTTGACTTAAAATAAAGAGTATGTCACCAAAATTTGGACAAATTTTCCCAACTTCTTGCCTGATTTAGATCTCTGAAATTATTATTTACATTCTAGTAAAGTAATAATCGGAGTTGATGCATGTTAGCTTTATGTTAAAAATCAAAAAGCTTGTTTCTTTTATTTATTATCTTTTAATCAACTAATATTATCTTTTACTGAGTTGTATTTGACTTTGCATTTATCTCTATTTTTCCTGTAATATTTATCTCTATTCTTGTAATAGCAGCAAATATTAGTCCAAGAAAAAGTAGAATTTTTCCTGTTTTGGGCTAGTCACTCTTGGGAGCAACTAAAAACTAGGTGCTCCCTCTCACAATTTTTGCACATTCTATTTGCAAGTTTTAGCAATATTTATATATGCAAAGATGAGAGGAAAATATGTCAAGGGAGCACCTACAAGTAGGGGGTAGAATTCTATTTTTGTTGCATTTGGGTGGGGAAATGATTTTGCCATTTCAAGATTGATATATATATATATATATTTGGTGTACCGACCCGATTCATCCTTATTGGGCTAATTCAGATTTGGAGCGCGTCCCGGAGTTAAGGTTTTAAACTCCTCCCAACGTGCTTGTGGGGGATCGAACCGTTGTTCTCCCTATCGAGTTTAGCCCCTGGCACCATTAGACCAAGACAACGTTGGTTAGTTTAAGATTCATATTGGCATTTCATCAAGTATACAAAATTTGACTTAAAATAAAGAGTATGTCACCAAAATTTGGACAAATTTTCCCAACTTCTTGCCTGATTTAGATCTCTGAAATTATTATTTACATTCTAGTAAAGTAATAATCGGAGTTGATGCATGTTAGCTTTATGTTAAAAATCAAAAAGCTTGTTTCTTTTATTTATTATCTTTTAATCAACTAATATTATCTTTTACTGAGTTGTATTTGACTTTGCATTTATCTCTATTTCTAGTGGATTGTCTGGCCACCGTCACCGGATAAATATAGTTTTGTTCATACTATTCTTAATTTTGAAATAATAATTCTCTTATGAAACCATTTAACGGTTTGATTTAACTTTTATACCCAAAAATTATAATTTTTAAATAAGAAGTTATCCTGTCAAAAGTTGTAATACGAGAGACTTATTTTGAAAATATCGGTTAATGTGAATCGTTAGTAAGATGTGAAAATCTGACAGAATGGCAATATAAGACCAAAATTGAACCACAAAAATGTTTTTTCCTTCACTTCACATATTTGATTGACTCAAAGTCACGAAGAATTATTCTTGTAATCTTGTCCCACACAGCCACACTCATTAATCATAAATTCAAAATAATTGGAACAACCATCAAATATTGAAAATATGTCCTTTCCTCTAGTGAGGACTTCACTAGAACTCTAGAAGATTGATAATTGAACTCATTAATCATACACTTACTCGGTTTATATTAGACTCTGGATATTCCTCTAACCAAATACCCTCCCTTGGTGAGACAATCAAAACCTCACATTCCCCTCCCAATGGCTTTAATTCATTATTAAAATAGCCAATTTGGCTAGCTCATAATGTTGATAATTCCCTTCCTAAATAGAATTTCCATTGGACTTGACAATTGGAAATTAGATATTAGCTCTAAGCTGAAAATATCTTTATGACCATTATGTCACAATACCTTTGCTACTAGAGTACTAGACATGTATTATACAATCGGTATTGTAGTGTTTCTTGTATTGTCCATTTTGCAATTCCCAGAGGATGAAGTCATAGCCTAGTGGTTAGGGCTTCAGAATTTCAGGCACGAGGTCCTGTGTTCGATTCTCACCGCACTCATTTGCGAGGATTCCTTATTATTCCTCTTACAGATGCGTGTGTTGGCTAAAATTAGGTCGGATGACCTGCAATAGAGCCTGGTTCAATAGCTCTTTCTTGGGAAGCCAACTAATATATATATATATATATATATTAGTAAAATTACCAAAAATAAATACTATTAAAGAATTTATTAACATAAATCAATATATCTTTTTGAAAGACTAAATTGTATAACAAGAATTGTACAACCTTGTAAAGAATTGTACAACATATGGTACCAAGACTACCAACAAAAGTCTCAATTCTACAAAATTTAGTACTTTCATTTCACAAAATTATACAGATGATAAATTGTATAACCTTGCACACTAATTTTCTAAACTAACTGATTCACAATATTTTACCAGTAGTCTACATCTCCTCCTTGTATTCAATAAAATGATTTTAATTGTTATAAATAACTTTAATTGATAATAATTTATGGGCCAATAAATCAATAACAAAGAAAATAAATTGTGACACGGAGAAACGCGCCAACGTCCGGATCAGATTACTACTTTACTGATTTTACTCATCAAAAGCAGAAGCTAAATTCACACTACTTTAGTCTCTACAACTAGATTGACATGTGTATAGTGTGTACGAGGATGTTTAATATTACTAGATTGATCAAAAGTGCATAAAACGCGTTGAAGTTGCTAGGGTTTCGAGCTTAAAACAAAGCAATGTTCCTCCAAGTTTCATCACTAATAACTCTCTAATTTCCAGTTTTCACTCTAATTCTTTCCCAGCTTTATCCGCTGATTTTCTCTGCATCGATCTCCTTTCTCAGCTTTCACCAGGTAATTAAATTCATACTCATTTCTGTAGTAACCCACGATCTTACAATTTACTATTCAGTGAGCAACTTTTTTCCGCATAATTCCTAACATTTAATTTTATTTTTTCGAAATTCAGCATGTCATCATCAGGGGTGAAAAAAAAACTGAGAATTCAATCCATATAAGGGAGGTTTCGAATCATAATTTAGACGCCGAATTTGAACTAATTCGTAATATTCTTGATGAATATCCTTACATTGGTTTAACTACAAATTTTCCAGAGGTTTTTATTCGACCTGTAGAAAATTTTAACAGTATTGAAGATTACAATTACAAAACCCTTAAACAAAATGTTGATAATTTGAAGTTAATTCAATTGAATTAATGATTATCCTTACATTTTTTTTTTTTTTGCTTTTTTGATTTAGCAACTGAATTAATGATGCAAATTAAGTAATTAACTACTTCTATCTGGTTCCAAATATGACTTAAATTACAAGTGATGCAATCCAATATCCATCATAAAACTTAAAAGATTACAAGGCTTCAAGCCTATAATTTACCGTGCAAGGCTACTAATTTGCGATGTCCTCAAATTTAAAGGGGGCGGAAAGAGCATAATCTAAATTAATAATGTCATAAATTTCAATACAATCTAGGGAAGGAAAGATATTACAAATACCAATTGACATTATGTAGACAAGTAACGGCCCTCGCTCGCCCAGTTTAGTTTTCCTATGACGTATTACTTATCTTCATTTATGTGATCCTCAGGGGCGGATAGAGAGGTGGTCCTGGTGGGTCCAGTGTGTAATAACCCGGAATTTTGGGCCAGAAAATTTCGCGGTTATTAATGTGATTTCCCTTGAATATTGTCTCATAACCGGCAGCTTGTGAAGTAAAACCGGCAGCATAGAACCGGCAGCTTGTGAAGTCCAAGACCGGCAGCATAGAACCGGCAGCTTGTGAAGTCCAAGACCGGCAGTTTATGAAGTTCAAACCGGCAGCTTTGAAGCCTCATCTTCAAAACTGGCAGCCTACTTTTAAACTGGCAGCTTCATCTCGAATTCTCAATTGGGCCAAAGGACCCAATTTTCTTTTCTTCCTTATCTTTCCTAGCTTGGCCGGCTCCTTAGGTTGTTTTGGGCCAAGTTAATTTCTTGATTTAATTAATTAATATTAACTTAGATAATTTATTTAATTAAATTATTTATTTTAATTTCTAAATTTACCTATTCAAACTAGTTGTAACTAACTAGCTAGCTTCCTCCCCCTTTATTCTCTACCTACATTCGGCAGCCCTAAAGTATGATTAGGGTTTGCTTGTTTTTTTTTTTATTTTTCTATAAATAGGACCCTTCACCTCATTTGGGTCCTAATTGCTAATTGCTAATTGCTAATTTGATCAAAACCCTAAAAGACATAATTTCTCCTCTCCTCTTCCTTTCTCTCAAAAGCCGAACCTTGAGAAAAATTCACCAAGAGTGAATTTTTCGTGCCTTGGAATTATTAAGCGAATCCAGGTAACTTCGCTTTTCTATTTAATTAAAGGGTAGAAAAACATATAGTAAATTAGGATTGAAGCATGAAAATTGTAGGAAGTTTAATATTGTTTTCATATGAATATGCCGAGTATATGGATGATGATGTTCTTGAGTTATTTTCATGTATTTTCATGATTTGATGTATTTCTTGAAATCTTTAATTGTTGGATAGTTACTTGTATGAATTTTTCTATTAATCAAATCTTGTTATTTCTTGATGAATTTTTCGTGGCAGTTTGTTTACTGTTTTATTATGAATCATAATTTATTTCGTGGCAAAATTCGATCTTTTCTTGCTTGAAATAATTTAATCTCTCAAACTGATAAAACTGTCCAGTTTTAGTTTACGAATTAATTAGTATACTTAATCAATTCGTATGGCTACGAAATTTTAGGTGGAAGTCGGTAATACTGTTTTAAAGCTTTTTTAATTTTTTCGTAATTTTTAAAGATCGTTTGCTAAGGCAGAAAATTCTGAAACCGAATTCAGCCTAATCTGACTGGTTAGTTATAAAATCACTTAAAAATAGTAAAAGATGTTATTTTTAGACGAAATTTATGCATGTTAATCCTTGAACCCATATTTAGCTCCCATAAAAATTTCCATATTTTTAGAGATCTTTAGATGGTCGTTTTTAATTTAATTCTTTAAAAATCAGATTGTATAAAATAGGGCAATTGAATTATTAAAATATGCTATTATTAATTCTTGAATTTTCGAGTGACCTAAGTATTAAAAGGGAACTAAAAATATGATCTTGTTTATATATGTTTGGCCGTGTGGTTTGATGGAATGGAAGGCATGTTTAGATCTTGTTTCTTGAATTTAATCTTGCTAGTTGATTAAAGTATGATTTTTATGATAGTTGTTTATTTAATTAAATGGTTTGTGGTAGATTAAAATGTATGAATTAATTAAATAATTTTGATTAGAAGTTGGTAAATTGTCGAGTGGAATAATATTGGAAAAGATATGATTTTTATCCTATTTTGCTAATTTTTAGTAATTAGTTGTTTAATTAAATTAATTTAAGGAATTAAAATAATTGTTTGTTGTTAATTGGAAATGCCGTGTGAAATTAGTAGAAATAGTCAAATTTAGTTAATTTTGTTTATTATTAATTTAGGGAATATTTAATAATAAAAGTTACGGATAAAATAATTATTAGGGATAAGTTGTAAAGTGAAAGGTTAAAAGGATATTATTAGTATTATTACTTAAGAGGACCGAAATAATATAAGTATTACTAATATAAATATTTTCGGATTATTTACTAATAGTATATGATATAATATTAAGGTTAGTATCCGAAAGGATAGGTTATAAGTATACGATAAGATATCAAGGACAGTATAAGATAAGGTTCAAAGTTGCATAAGATACTACTAGGGATAAGAAAGGAAACAGAGTAATAGCTATACATGTTATGTTTCGGTCTCTGGCTAGGAAAGACTTGGTATTTAAGGTGGCCAATATACGTGCCGCACCTCTCTTTCCTGGGACTCCGAACATTTCATTTCCTATTACGGTCACCTAGTATTTCCCAATATATGATATGATATGATTAAATAAAGATATACGATGTAATATAAAGAATTGAAAGATAATAAGTTAAGATCGCCCCTGCGATGACGCAAAGGTCATCAATCGGGTTAATAAGATAGGACGCCCCTGCGATAACGCAAAGGTTGTCAATTGGGTTTAGTCGATGCCACTGCTCACATGGGACGAACGCAAAGGTTCCCCCGCGCAGTTCTTGGTTCTAGAATATGGAGTCGTCTAGGTAGTTCTCGCAAAGGAGGACTATTTAGGAGTTATGGCCATAGCTTAGGCTTAGTTCTCGCAAAGGAGGGCTATGGGTGGGACGCAAAGGTTCACCCCGACATGTTTTAGGAAGGTTGCGAACGCAAAGGTTCGCTACGAGCTGAAGAAGACAGTCCGCAAAGATGATATGATAAGATGATATGATATAATAAGCACATATGTAAAGTTAAGAAGATATTATGTTCTTATTATAAGATTTATGTTATGATATAAGGATAAGATATGATCAGATGTGATAAGATATGTTATATAAGTTAAGAAGGAATATGACAAGTATGAATATGAAATGATAAGTATAGTATAAGATGGTCTTAGCATAAGTTAAGATCTTGAGATAATAATATAAGTATAAGTATTTGGGTATTCTAAGACTTCCGCTGTGTATGAGTTCGTATTGTTGTATGTATGTAAGTATATGATTGATGGGTGTGTATTTGTACGTATTCTAACCGTATAATGCAGGGGTGGTTGTACGTAGACAATACGTATTTCTAACCGTATTTCTGCAGGTGTATTTGTATACGTATTTTCATACGTACTTTTATACGTATTTTTTATACGTATTTTTATACGCATTTTTGTACATTTATATAAAGGCATGTATTAAGTTTCTGTACAGTTTTTATGTGAATTTCTATGCTATTATGTGTTTGGTGGTCCCTCGATTAAATGGGACAGCCTAGTTACTCGCCACTGACGGTGGACCCCCCCCTCAGTTTCAGGTGAAGACGTTGCTGAATAACGGGCTATCGTGGATGGGTTTGAGTAGCCGAGAGACATAGTTGAACCGTTTAATTAGACGATTATTGATTTATGACATTTGTTTAGTTTATTATATGTTTCCAGCATGTTGGGACAGTATTTTAAGACTCTATATGTAATAATGACTATTAGATTGATATGGTTAGTTGGTAGTTTATTTAATAAAGGTTAATTCATTTACTCAATTAATCTGATTTAATGTTATTTAAGTTGATAATGATCCGATTGTCGATTTACCTTTGTCAATCGACATGTCTCAAAAAGTCGGGTCGTTACACAGTGACTCACCAGGGCCCACTGAAATTTTCAAAAAAAAAAAAAAGAAAAAAAATATTAAAACACGTGAAATTGTAAAAGTTTGGGACTTAGGGTTTTCTTTCTCTGCCTCTCCTTCAAACTAAATCTCTGCCTCTCCACTTTTCAATTCAAACACCGTGAAATTGTAGCAGCCTAGCAAGAGTATCTCCGGCACCACCGCACTTTAACCACCACCGCACCGTCCGCACAACCGCAGTCCGCAGGCAACGCAGCACTGCAGGTCTGCAGCAGCCAATTCAACAGGTCAGGGCCGGGGTCGAACACTTGAACTGTCGAAGTGTCGATTGTCGAACGGAGGAAAACGCTAGGCCACCGCTGTGCCTGCCCACCGCGCCGCCGCTCGCCTGCTGCGCCACTTCTCAGGCCGCCGCTCGCCCGCTCGCCTGCTGCCCCAGTGCCCCACAGACTCGAGTCTCAAGGTATTGGTTATATTACCAATTTGAATCTGATTCTTTGATTAATTCTTTTGTTAACTGATTTTTTGAATTTGTTAATGTTTATAATTAATTTCTGATTAATTCTTTTGTTAATGTTAATGTTTAATTGTTTATTATGTATTTCTGCTTAATGCAGTATTATGTTGGGTTTGTTTATTATGTTGGGTATTAAAAAGTTTTTATGCAGTATTCTTCTACTTTGATGTGCGTTTTTGTCTAGATTACATGTTTTTGTCTTGTTTTTTTGGTTCTAATTTGGCTAAGTTATTGTTTGTTGTTGTTGTTGTCATATAGCCTTTTTTTTTCTTGGTTTCTCATCCTAGATGCAATGAGCTTATTTCGAGAAACCAGTTTGGGGAAATAACTATTGAGTGGGAAATATTGTAAAAAAATTGAGAAAATAAAGAGTATGAAGTGAAACTTTTAAAATTTTGTGAATTAAGATTTTGACTAGTGTATAGTAGATTAGTAGTATAGAATAGATATGAATATATTTGATATTTGGTCATTTAATAGTGGTTTAACTTTGGCTTATCACAACTCTATTTTTTTTTTTTGGCAATATCCAGAGGTATGTATAGTTTTCTTGTGTACTCTGCCATGAAAATGTAATTGTGAGCTTGGTGGTAAACTGGTAATTTACTAAACTTCAATGTAAAAATTTTGACATGTTCAATCAGTTATGGTGAGTGGTGACCAACCAGTCCAGAATTCCTGGATCCGCCACTGGTGATCCTAGATTCCAAGTGTTGATTGCCTAAAAATTCTCATCAATGAAAGACTATAACAAATTAACAATCTCTATTAACAGTTCAAAAACAGCCTGATGTTTTTTTTAAAAAAATAAAAACCGGATATCGATTAACCCGTTTTAAAAAAAAAATGTGATCTGGATATGACCCGGTATCCGGTTTCAAAAATTGGGTATCCAGTCCGGTTTAAAAATGGATCGGATATCCACTTTTTCGGGTAAAAAAAGTATGATATCTAAATTTATAACCAATACAAAGTATAATGTCTAAATGGCATACAAATAAATATATTTTAAAATTCAAAGTATATAAACAAGTTCTTAACGAGCTTTTAATGAGCTAATATTAAATGGTTATGGATGAGCTTGAACGAGTTGTTCGCGAGCCTTAACGAGTCAAATAGTACATTGTGCGAGTAAAGCTTATTAATCACAAACTTTTACTCATACTCATTTATTTATACATGAACGGCCTTTGACTGCGCAAATTATTATATGGTCCTAGGACCACGTAGCTCTACGTGGTCCCTTGCCAAAACGACGTAGTTTTGGAGTTAAAAAAAATCTGTTTTAATTTTTTTACGTAAAATTAGTTTCTAAATTCATGGAAAATCAGTTTTTTTGTAAAATCTCTTATTATAGAATTCCTACTTTCAAGGAATTAAAAGCAATTTCATAATTCATAAAAAAAAATCAGTTTTTTTTATACGTAAAAATTAATTAAGATTTATGTTACATTCATTGGTTCTTTATTTAGATTTATGAATATTGTTTTAAAAAAAATAAATATTGTATTGGTAGGAAATGAATATTGTGTATTATTTGTTCAACATATTATGATTTTGCATGGGATGAAGATTTTGGTTTCATTGTTATTGAAAATGATTGTTATGCTTTTGAATATGAAGATTTTCTTATGTTTTTATGAAGTTTGTTTTGTACTTTGTGAATGGTGTTAATTTTGCGTATAATATGTTACATTCATTAGTTCTTTATTTAGATTTATGAATATTGTTTTAAAAAAAATGAATATTGTATTGGTAGGAAATGAATATTGTGTATTATTTGTTCAACATATTATGATTTTGCATGGGATAAAGATTTTGTTGCAAAATGAATATTCAGTTATCGCAAAAGTGAATGTAAATTCAGGTTCTTTGTGGTAAAATGAATATTTAGTATAACAAAATGAATATTCAGTATTAGAAAATGAATTTTAAGTTTAGTTGGTGCAAAGTTGATTGTTGGTTCAAGTTCTTTGTGATAAAATGAATCAACATTAAAAAAATGAATATTCAGTATTAAAAAATGAATATTCGATATGCAATAATTAATATTCATTTTAGTTGTTGCCAACGTGAATGTAAGCTTGGATTTTTTGCGGTAAAATGAATATTCAGTATTAAAAAATGTGAATATTTAGTATAAAAATATGAATATTCAGTATTAAAAAATGAATATTCATTTTAGTTGTTAAATTGACTCGCTGACGCACGAGACCACAATTGTTCTATATGCTCCCGGGAGCATTGTATATTGTAGTTTAAAAATTAGTTTAAAAAAATGAAGCTTTTAGTTTTTTTTTAAAAAAAAAAAAATTGTGGTTAAAAAAAATGAATATTATAGTGTACAAATTATGAAGATTAAAGATTAAAAAAAGGAAGATTGTAGAGTAAAAAAATGAAGATTCTCATGACCACAAAAAGCTACGTGGTCATGAGAGCACCATATAACAATTGCAACAAAACCACGAGCGAGAGTACACTTATTGAACGTAAAAAACTGATTTTTACGTAAAAAACTGATTTTTACGTAAAAAACTGATTTTTACGCTAAAAAAAAACTGTTTTTTTTTATGAAAGTAGAATTCTATAATAGAAGAATTTTCCATGTATTTAAGAAACTGATTTTAGGTAAAAAAAACTTTTTTTTTAACTTCAAAACTACGTCGTTTTGGCCAGGGTCCACATAGAGCTACGTGGTCCTGGGTCTACAGCATACTTATTTGACTGAATTTATTCGAGGTTGTATAATCAAAGAGACAAAGACCAGAAATTCCAATTGAATTGAAATTTGTTCTCACAATCGTAAGTTCTCTTCTTTATTCTTTCTTTGAGTCTTATTCCGAATTTACGTTTGTTTTAAGCTTTAATTTGATTCTGTTTTACTACTACACTCACAAGAACTTGCCCAGAAAACAAACAGGACAACAATGGCATCGATGATTTTCTCAGATTGTTCATCTTCCACAACTGCTCGCCTTCTTCCACTTCAATGTCAGAGACTCCGGCATAGCTGCAACACTCTTCCTTTTTTTCGTCGGGTTTTTCTACCTCTCACCTCCTCAAGGCCTTCTTTACATACTCTAAATCTTCAATCTCATTTCCCCTCAACTTTCGTGTCAGGTATTCATCTCTTTTACGAGGGTATTTTGTTAATTGATGTAATTTTGTTTTCCTCCCTTCATTTACTTGTTTGTTTATGCTAATTTAGTATCTGGGGTTTCGTTATTTCTCTGCATTGTTTAAAAATGGTTCACTGAGGCATTTTACCAAATACTTTGCGGCTCAAAGAAGTTTTCTTTGTAGAGATGGTTTTCTCCCCCAGCTTTCTTTTCTTCGTTAATGTTTACATTTTCTGTTGAATTTGATGTTAGTTGGTGGCATTTGCTGGGGTTGGGCTGGTTGGCTTAACGATTGTTCATTGATATATTAGAAATTATGCCATCCAATATGGATGTTTCTTCTATAGTCGTCGAAAAAAAGACCACCACTCAAAATAATTTAGTTAGTAATTAGATTTGACTTTTTACAAAATCCGCAAAAGTTACATTTTTTTAGCGAAAAGTTATTAGACAGTCTTACAGTAGACTTGCTACTACTTAAAAGGGACCTAAAAGCTTAAATGTCAGTTGTAGATGTAGAAAAAGGGAGAATTAAGGGTTGGTGGCCTCATGGAACTTGAGGGGTGGTGCGGCGAAGTACGGTAAAGAGTGATGAATTTGATGATGGTTGGGTTGAAATTGGGAAGAAGGTAATGGTGATTGCAAATGCACGAGGATAGGCAAGAGTATTTTTGTATATAAAATAAATTTATAGGTTTACCAACTTGATCATTTGGGATTATCATGAGAAAATGCCTCATATACCTTGCAATCTATTGTAATAACTCATAGTTGGAACTATTATTTGAAAACAATAGATTGGATTTCTTTTCATGGACTTTCCCCTTTTATATATGTCAACTTGTAATGCATCAATGTACTTGCAAAGCTTAGAACTTGCTGTTTTGTAATCAATTTTGTACATGCCCAATGATGTTCTTAATTAATTTGTTCTTTTGAAATTTACATTTAATGGTTTGTGAAGTACAGCTAAAATGGCAACTGAGAGTACTGCAAAAGTAATTGATGGTAAACAAGTGGCAAAACAAATTAGGGAGGAGATAGGTGTTGAAATAGCAAGAATGAAAAGTACCATTGGTGTTATTCCGGGGTTGGCGGTGATTCTTGTCGGGGATAGGAAGGACTCTGCGACTTATGTACGCAATAAGAAGAAAGCTTGTGAGTCAGTAGGGATCAATTCTTTTGAAGTTTTTTTACCAGAAAACTCAACGGAAGAGGATGTGCTAAACTCTATTACCAAGTTCAATGAAGATTCTTCAGTTCATGGAATCCTTGTTCAATTACCTCTTCCTTCGGTATGCTTCTTGAAATAACTTGTCTTATTTTGAACCCTATAATTTCTTATGTAAATTTAGTGGTTAAATCCATATACTTCTTACTTTTTTTTAATACCACATTATTTTTTTGGGCCATAAGTTCTTTCTACCTTTGTCCCTTCGCAGGGGTCCTCTTTTTTCTTTCCTCCTCTCTATCTCTCTCCTCTCCAAAAATTGTGTAATAGTCGGCAATTTCAAAAGTGTTGCAACTAACCAAAAACAGAGGAAGTATTTTTATTATAAGCCTATTATGCCTTAATTTGTTAGTTTTATGATAGCCTATGTTGACCATTATGAAGTTGTGTGTCTTAGAGTCTTAGTGGACTAGAAATTCAAAAAGCTCTCAATTTCCACCTAATGTCGTTGTCGAAAATTGGTTTCTATATTTCTTAGAACTTTAGAAGGGTGTTGCCTACGGCGTCTGTCAAAAACCATTACTTGTTTTGATGATTGCTAAATCATTGTTGAATGATATGTTTAGGTTCATTTAGATAATAAAGATATGATTATAGCCTTATAGGTTATGTTTGAGGATAGATGAGATCTATGTTGCTCAGACTCGAGTTTGGGTGTCGTATCCAAGTAGGGATCGGAGGATCAGAAACACTCATTCCAAAAATTAGCAGATACGGGGATACGGTCAAGGGAGTGTCTTGACCTATTTTTTGGATACGGCTATCTATTCAAGTGTCGGGGAATATTAGTCGACACTTTTCACATAAAAAATATATTTAATAATTAATTTAATAATAACAAATTTTGACATTGTTTTTCAATAAAGAAAAACTTTAATATAATATAATTAAACAAAACACCACTTAAACTAAAAGTTAACAGTGATTTAACAAATGGAGGTAAGCTAACAAACTACAAATAAGTTCTGACATTGTTGCACCGATAACTTATATTGGGCACCTATATGGCCAGATATGGAGGTAAGCTCTAATTGTAGCACAAACAATGATTTAACAAATGGATTTTGAAATTATTTTTCTCTTTTCCTCTTTCCCTCTAAGATCCTGACATTTAAACTCTGACACTTTCTAGATAAGGGTATCGACACTTGCATCTAGGCGTGTCGAGTGTCTTGTCGAGTCGACACGCGACACTCCAGGGGGAAGGGAGTGTCGGAGCAATAGAGGATGAGATAGTGTGTGGTGGTGAGAGAATAAGTCATTGATGGAAATAATGTCTATTGTATACATATTTCTCTTTCCTTCTATCTGGTACATAGGGACGATAGGGTAGGAACTAAGTAAACTAATATGAAAATTACAAATGTTGATCAGCTCATATATTTTTATACGCATTCTTCTCTCCTTCTATCTGGTACATGAGTAAGAAGTAAGAAAATTAATTTGAAAATTACAAATCTTGATCAGTGCATATATTTGTAGGACAATGTTCCACTGAAAAAAGGAAAATCCTATCTTTCCTTGAATCCATAATAGTTCAGTTTTCCTTGAATCAATAATTGTTCAATTTGTGTGAGACTTTTGCCTTTGATTTCATGATGCCATAAATAGTGTATGCTCAATATGGGGATTAGAGAATTTTATGGTTATTTGTCTATCTTCTTCGTCTTGCTTTAGTTTGTTTCTTGTACCCTGCTTACATTTTGTTACATTCTGCAATAGTGTTTTTTTTTTTTTTAAGCGGAGCTGATTCTTATCATCCTTGATGCAATTTGCAGCATATGAATGAGGAGAAAATTTTGAATGCAGTTGGAATTGAAAAGGATGTTGATGGATTTCACCCTCTAAATATTGGTCGCCTTGCAATGCGGGGAAGAGACCCTTTATTTGTCCCATGTACACCTAAAGGTTGCATAGAGTTATTGCATAGATATGGGATCCAAATAAAAGGGAAAAAAGCAGTTGTGATTGGCCGTAGTAACATAGTTGGTTTGCCAGTTGCTCTGTTGCTGCAAGTGAGTTCTACATGCTTCTGTTCATTTTCTTTTACTACTATATTTTTTGTATTCAGGATTTTCATGTATCGTCAAACTTTCCAAGTTGCTATCTGCTTTTACTTTTCACAAGCCTTGTCTGATCTGTAGGAACACCTAATTTTTGCAGAGGGAAGATGCGACTGTTACTATTGTTCATTCTAGAACAGACAATCCCGAGGACATCATAAAACAAGCAGATATCATCGTCTCTGCTGTAGGACAACCGAATATGGTTAGGGGCTGCTGGATTAAGCCGGGTGCCGTTGTCATTGATGTTGGGATCAATCCAGTTGAGGTAAAGCTAGAACAGCTTTTATTTTTTGACGTGAAAGCTCAAAGTATTAATTACTAATGTTCATGTCTTTAAGTACATATTCAGAAATTTGAGGTGGGACTTCCTCCACACTCTCCCATCATTATAATTTGAGCTATCTTTTGCTAAGAAAGAAGCAGCACTATTGGCATCTCTCTTAACATGTGATAGTTTAAATCATCTACGACTCATAAGTCATAACCAAATTGAGAATTTCGGCAGCGCTTTTCCAAAAATGTTTCGTCTTCAAATGGTTGTACAATTCTCACATTGTCCACTTCCAAAATGATCTTCTGCAATCTGCTTCTGTAGCTATCTTTAGGCCATGTCGAGCAGCCATACCTCCCCTATTCCCACCCCATATTCCCATCTAAAGAGTAAAGACACAGTAGGTTGACAGCATGAAATCTCTGGGCACAGCTCCAACACCCATTTTGTCATGATTAAAGAAAGCAGTGTCTGTGTTCAATTTGTATCATCGACTTTGAGGGGGTTGCCACACATTTGGACTACCCCTTCTTCTGACCCTTTCTCCCACCAATCAGCCTGCTCATATTCATCTACCAATGATTATGGTTTTTAGATGATCTCCAATGGTTCTCTTCTCTTGTTCTCAACATACCACTTATTTCTATTCTGTCATACTAGCCATGCAGTACACCAAAAAATACTCCACCATCTTGATTCCTGAATGTTTTGTAAGGCATTTTTATACCATTTCTATATGCTGCTATCTGCAAGGGACTTGGTACCGCAGCAGTGATATGTATTGAGTTATAGCTGATTCAGGACAAATAAAAAGCATATAATCACTTGATTCCTCTGCTTCAGCACATCAAGGACAGTGGTTGTCCACTTTCATTCCTCATCTGTTCTAGTTTTATTTTTTTAACAAGCTGGCTTGCCTTCATAACTCTTTATCCAGAGTTGTGCACCTTCATAGAGACCTCAGTTTTCCATATTTTGTTCTCTTTTAACTTGAACACAAGGATCCCTCCTCATTGTTTGCATTGGAGCTCCAAAAAGTATGCACTCTTTACGCTGAAATTCCCATCCTTTGTGTACCTCCCTGAGGGAACATGGTTAGAGAGATTTTTCATGATTTCCTTTGATTCCCATTCAGAAAAAATATTGCTAATTTGCTTGGAATTCCATTTTGGTTACTAATTATCTCACTCACCCAGTATGTGATATGCTCCTCAATGTTATTTCTTGGCAGCACCTTTGAGTTGATTAGAGTAGGCAACCACACATCTTTCAAAAATTTTGTAGCTTTGCCATCCCCCACTATTTTTCTTATCCCTCTCATCAGAAAATCATTCACAGACAATATTGAACGCCATGTGAAGCTTGCATTTGGTCTCACTCTTGCCTTCAAAAAGCTTGAATTTGAAAGTATTTACTTCAAAGAACTCTCGACATTAAAGATTCTTCAAAAGTCCGTATTCTCCAAGCTAGAGCAGCTCGTGTGCTCAATTTTCTTCTCTCATGTGCATATGCCTTCTTATTGTACGTGTCATGTTTTTTGTGTTTTCTCTACATTTCGTACAAGTATAGAATGAAAATATTAATGCATGAACATATACAGAGTATTTGTCTTTGCAATCTTCAGTTTTGATTATGTACACTTACCATTCTAACACTTAAGGTGTGCATTATGAAGAAATTTCCGGTCTTTCTTTTTTTAGATTTGTCATAATGAAGATTATAGCGGATATCAGGTTGCATCACTAGTAATACATTTCAGAATAAGCGTCCTCTAGGCTTTTCATATAATGATATAAGTTTTGAAGTTTCAAAATAAGCGTTCTCTAGGCTTTTAATGGTAGTGGATTGTGTTGCAGACTTGCAGGATTATACGAGTGTATCAAAGTTTATAGGGGTCCATATTTGAATCTTTTTGAATCGTTTCTAAAAGTTCTTCATACCTTCCTTTTTGATGCGTTTAAAAAAGTTCTCCCCATTTTGAGTCGTTCCATTATTGTTCAATTTTTTATTTTTTTTTTTACAATTCTTATCCACATCTTATGTTTTTGTCCTCACATGTACTCTAATCTTGCTCTCCTTGAAAATTTGTTCCTCACCCTTGTGACTTGTTAATTTTTTCTCTTCACCAAAAATATTACTTCATATTTTTTAATTCAAAGTTCACCTCAAGATTCTACTTTTATACAGTTATACTACTTCCTTAAAACTATCCCAAATTCCAACTGGGGAGAATTTAAAGAAACAGGAGTATTTTTTTGGGATAACATTTACTTTTTCATCTTGCGCTGCACCTTAATCCCAGAGCGATGACACGAGGACTTTCTAAGAGGTCACCCATCCAAGTACTATTCTCGGCCAACCACGGGGTCGGTGGGGTCAGCAACACAAGGACTTCCCAGGAGGTCACCCATCCTAGTACTATTCTTGTCCAACAATGCGTCTGGATGTGACATATTTTGGATAACATTTACTATATTTTAAAAAAAAAATGGTTTAAAACAACAAAGATAGAACTAATACCAATCACACATGTTAACGTTCAGTTGGTTATTTGTAAATTTAAGATGAAATACATTTTGCTAAGATTTTACGTGCACCGCAGGATTCAGAAAAGCCTCGAGGGTATCGATTAGTTGGAGATGTTTGCTATGAAGAGGTTGTGAAGGTTGCTTCAGCTATTACCCCTGTGCCTGGCGGTGTTGGTCCAATGACCATTGCAATGCTCCTTTCAAACACTCTCAGTTCAGCTAAAAGGATTCACAATTTCAATTGAGGCTCTTATTGTTTACAGTTTCAGATTGGTACAAGGTTGCTATAACCCTTTTTTTTGTGCCCCTCTAAATTATGTCTTCAACAAAGATGTAGGAAAAATTGAATTGTAATAGCAGCAAATATTAGTCCAAGAAAAAGTAGAATTTTTCCTGTTTTGGGCTAGTCACTCTTGGGAGCAACTAAAAACTAGGTGCTCCCTCTCACAATTTTTGCACATTCTATTTGCAAGTTTTAGCAATATTTATATATGCAAAGATGAGAGGAAAATATGTCAAGGGAGCACCTACAAGTAGGGGGTAGAATTCTATTTTTGTTGCATTTGGGTGGGGAAATGATTTTGCCATTTCAAGATTGATATATATATATATATTTGGTGTATCGACCCGATTCATCCTTATTGGGCTAATTCGGATTTGGAGCGCGTCCCGGAGTTAAGGTTTTAAACTCCTCCCAACGTGCTTGTGGGGGATCGAACCGTTGTTCTCCCTATCGAGTTTAGCCCCTGGCACCATTAGACCAAGACAACGTTGGTTAGTTTAAGATTCATATTGGCATTTCATCAAGTATACAAAATTTGACTTAAAATAAAGAGTATGTCACCAAAATTTGGACAAATTTTCCCAACTTCTTGCCTGATTTAGATCTCTGAAATTATTATTTACATTCTAGTAAAGTAATAATCGGAGTTGATGCATGTTAGCTTTATGTTAAAAATCAAAAAGCTTGTTTCTTTTATTTATTATCTTTTAATCAACTAATATTATCTTTTACTGAGTTGTATTTGACTTTGCATTTATCTCTATTTCTAGTGGATTGTCTGGCCACCGTCACCGGATAAATATAGTTTTGTTCATACTATTCTTAATTTTGAAATAATAATTCTCTTATGAAACCATTTAACGGTTTGATTTAACTTTTATACCCAAAAATTATAATTTTTAAATAAGAAGTTATCCTGTCAAAAGTTGTAATACGAGAGACTTATTTTGAAAATATCGGTTAATGTGAATCGTTAGTAAGATGTGAAAATCTGACAGAATGGCAATATAAGACCAAAATTGAACCACAAAAATGTTTTTTCCTTCACTTCACATATTTGATTGACTCAAAGTCACGAAGAACTATTCTTGTAATCTTGTCCCACATAGCCACACTCATTAATCATAAATTCAAAATAATTGGAACAGCCATCAAATATTGAAAATATGTCCTTTCCTCTAGTGAGGACTTCACTAGAACTCCAGAAGATTGATAATTGAACTCATTAATCATACACTTACTCGGTTTATATTAGACTCTGGATATTCCTCTAACCAAATACCCTCCCTTGGTGAGACAATCAAAACCTCACATTCCCCTCCAAATGGATTTAATTCATTATTAAAATAGCCAATTTGGCTAGCTCATAATGTTGATAATTCCCTTCCTAAATAGAATTTCCATTGGACTTGACAATTGGAAATTAGATATTAGCTCTAAGCTGAAAATATCTTTATGACCATTATGTCACAATACCTTTGCTACTAGAGTACTAGACATGTATTATACAATCAGTATTGTAGTGTTTCTTGTATTGTCCATTTTGCAATTCCCAGAGGATGAAGTCATAGCCCAGTGGTTAGGGCTTCAGAATTTCAGGCACGAGGTCCTGTGTTCGATTCTCACCGCACTCATTTGCGAGGATTCCTTATTATTCCTCTTACAGATGCGTGTGTTGGCTAAAATTAGGTCGGATGACCTGCAATAGAGCTTGGTTCAATAGCTCTTTCTTGGGAAGCCAACTAATATATATATATATATATATATATATATTAGTAAAATTACCAAAAATAAATACTATTAAAGAATTTATTAAGATAAATCAATATATCTTTTTGAAAGACTAAATTGTATAACAAGAATTGTACAACCTTGTAAAGAATTGTACAACCTTGTAAAGAATTGTACAACATATGGTACCAAGACTACCAACAAAAGTCTCAATTCTACAAAATTTAGTACTTTCATTTCACAAAATTATACAGATGATAAATTGTATAACCTTGCACACTAATTTTCTAAACTAACTGATTCACAATATTTTACCAGTAGTCTACATCTCCTCCTTGTATTCAATAAAATGATTTTAATTGTTATAAATAACTTTAATTGATAATAATTTATGGGCCAATAAATCAATAACAAAGAAAATAAATTGTGACACGGAGAAACGCGCCAACGTCCGGATCAGATTACTACTTTACTGATTTTACTCATCAAAAGCAGAAGCTAAATTCACACTACTTTAGTCTCTACAACTAGATTGACATGTGTATAGTGTGTACGAGGATGTTTAATATTACTAGATTGATCAAAAGTGCATAAAACGCGTTGAAGTTGCTAGGGTTTCGAGCTTAAAACAAAGCAATGTTCCTCCAAGTTTCATCACTAATAACTCTCTAATTTCCAGTTTTCACTCTAATTCTTTCCCAGCTTTATCCGCTGATTTTCTCTGCATCGATCTCCTTTCTCTGCTTTCACCAGGTAATTAAATTCATACTCATTTCTGTAGTAACCCACGATCTTACAATTTACTATTCAGTGAGCAACTTTTTTCCGCATAATTCCTAACATTTAATTTTATTTTTTCGAAATTCAGCATGTCATCATCAGGGATGAAAAAAAGTGAGAATTCAATCCATATAAGGGAGGTTTCGAATCACAATTTAGACGCCGAATTTAAACTAATTCGTAATATTCTTGATGATTATCCTTACATTGGTTTAACTACAAATTTTCCAGAGGTTTTTATTCGACCTGTAGAAAATTTTAACAGTATTGAAGATTACAATTACCAAACCCTTAAACAAAATGTTGATAATTTGAAGTTAATTCAATTGAGTCTTGCTTTTTGCGATGAAAACGGCAATTTACCCACTTGTGGGACAGACAATTTCTGCATTTGGCAATTTAACATCGAGGAAGGTATTGATTGTGGTCGGTTTGGTCAACTTTTAATGTCTTCTGGGGTTGTGCTTAATTATAGTATGAATTGGATTACATTTGATGGTCGATATGATGTTGGGTATTTGCTTAAGCTATTGACATGTCGTGATTTGCCCGATACACAAGCTGACTTCTTCAGCTTGATTGAACTCTATTTCCCTGTTTTGTATGATATCAAGTACTTGATGAAGTTCTGCAATTGCGGCGGGGGGCTTAACGAGCTTGCTGAGTTGTATGATATCAAGATAGTTTGCTTGCTTGTTCTACTTTTTTGGAGCTCAAACACGTTATCTTCAATGGAGACACTAGTAACTATGCTGGTGTTCTGTTTGGCTTAGCTGTTCAGGATGCATGATTAGGGTTGCATTCTTTAAATTGAATTGGGGTTTTTTTTAAAACCTTAATTGTGATCATTGTTGTATTGTATTGTATTGTGTGTGATCGATTTGTATCTTTGTTGAATTACTGTACTCTGATTTGTATCTTTGTTCAAGTATTGTGTGTGATTTCACTGATTTGTATTATTGTTGAATTATTGTGTCGATCTGATTTTTAGTCTGTCGTACTGTGGTTTAAATGAATAGCAATGCAAGAGGATTATTAGGTTTCTAAAATTGAGATAAAATTTGTATCTCAAAGTGGCATTTTAGTGTAATTTATCTTAACTTTAGGGGCAGGATCTAAGCACCAACTCAATAGGGGGTATTTTGGTAATATATTTTCAACAAAATTACAAAAATGTCATATGATATCTTTTGAGATACACTATTTTTTAGAAACTGGGAATTTCCTGCAATGCAAGTTCGCTTGAAGTTGTAATTTTAATACGGAGTATAAGCAACAACTAATATAGCGACAAACAAGAGCCATACGAAGTTTAAAACTCTCTCATATTCATATCATGACAAATATATGATATCTATGTAAAATATCATCTATCTTAACATCAAAAAATAAATTACTACTCTCTACAAAAGTAATCAAACAATAACTCTACATTTGATTTCCCATGTTATTACGCGACATATTTTTCATGATCATCATCTCAGAAAATATTCTTTCGACGCTTGTCGTTGCAGATGGAAGAACCAAGACTAACTTCAAAAACACGTATAACTTACCATGAATGTTTTCATCCTAATACAATTTGGTTGCACTAGCTACATTTTAAGAGAAATTTGAAAAGCTACATCATGATTATTATTTTTATTATTAAAAAAAAAAACCCAGTGAGTCACTTAAATCAACAGGACTAAGTCTCCCTCCGCCATTGGATCCAATGTTCTAATAAATGGTTTGTTTGTATCTACTCTTTGACATTTGTAAGCAAATATCTTGGCTGGTGATTTCCGCACCCCAAAAATTGATTTCCGTACTCCATGTTTACAGTATTAACCCACGTTAATACTGAAAACGTAGACTGCGGAAATCAATTTTTGGAGTGCGGAAATCAGTTTCCAATATCCTTATTACTATCAAGAAATACTACAAATGGTACTAAATAGTGGTGGCCATTGGGCCGGGTTGACCCGGCCCGGCCCGGACCCGGCCCGGTTTTTGGCCCTGATGGGTCAGACCCGGTTAGCCCGGACCCGGCCCGTGACCCGGCCCGGTGCTAACCGGGTGGGTCATGGGTCGGAGTGTTATAACCCGTAACCCGGTCAAACCCGGTCCAACCCGGTCAAACCCGGTAAACCCGGTCCAACCCGGTCCACCAACCCGGTTAACCCGGTCCCCGACCCGGCCCACCAACCCGGTCCAACCCGGGTGGGCCGGTTCATGGGTCGCCTATACATGAACCCGGCCCGGTTCGGCCCGGCCCGGTAACCCACCGGGCCGGTTCATGGGTCGGAGGTCTTCGACCCGGACCGGTCTCTGGCCCGGCCCGGCCCGTTCGGTGGCCACCACTAGTACTAAATAGTAACCTATTTGCCTATTTGCAAGTGTTGTATACTACAGTACGTATTTATTAGAGTGCATACATATGGACAACCTTTTGTGACTTTGCTATTGCTCAAAACTTCAAGACTTTTTCCAAAAAATATATAAAATAATCATGTTAAAAGTTGTTTTAAATACTATTGATTTTAATTTCAAAAAAAAAAAAGAAAAAATACTATTGATTTGGAATGTAGGTACAATATAATCCTCTTATCAACATTTTTACTTTATTTTGGGTAAAAAGGATCTTAGGCAATGAGGAAAGTTCTTTGGATGAAGAAAAAATGATAAACTACTTGTGGATTCTTGACTCCACAATTAAAGGCAATTTGGTCATTTTACACGGTCGATATATTGTTTTTGTTTTTAACAAAAAACAATATATTTTTATCATTTTTATTTTCCTTCATAAGTTTTCCTCTAATCAAACAAATTAAAATTTTTCTTAAATCAATGTTTTCCATTGAAACAAACTGAGCCTTCAGAGTTAGGCTCCGTTTACTTTGGTGTAAAACATTTTCGATGTAAAATGATTTTTCATGAAAAACATGTTACGTTGGAAAACTCATTTTCATATAAATTTTCCGATGTTTACTTGGACGGAAAATAAGTTTTACTCCCAAATTTGGAGGAAAATGTTTCTAATAGAGTGTAAAATAAGTTTTCACCAAAAGTTTTATATTTTATTTTTTCACCCAAAGTAAACGATGTAAAATAAGAAAACTGTTTTCAGGGTAAACATTTTTCGCTCTAGTAAACGGACCATTAATGCGTTGATTGTATACATTTATCCGTGCCAATGTATACTATTAAAGCACTTATTAAAACGAATTAATAATTCGTTTTGAAAGAGAAAAAAGAAATATTGATTCGTTTTAATATTTACTCCTAACAAACAAAAAGAAATAAATGAAGTGAAATTAACAAGTAACCAACAAATTAGGTAGCATACTGCAAAATTTAGTACAATGCTTTCACAACATATATAGTACCAACAAAAGACTAAATTCTACAAAAATTTAGTAAACTGCTTTCACAAAATTATACAGATGGTAAATTGTATAGGCCCTTGCACACTAATTTTCTAAACTATCTGATTCCCATCAATCCTGCTTCAATTTTCTGTTCAAAAGATGCTCAATTTTGTAGCAACAATTGAAAAATGAAGCTTTTCCTATGTACTGGGCTCAATATCATATTCATCATCATCCTTCATGTACTTCTCTTGTACTTCTGCTACTGTATATACTTTGTTAAGGTTAAAAAACATAGGATCATGATGATGACAAAGATCGATAACGATGAGAATGAGAATGAAACACCCTAAAACTCCTCTTTAATGAAACTATTGCCCACATTTAGGGCTTGTTCTGTTTATCTTATTTTTGCTTAAAACAAGTTCGGATAACTTTAGAAGTTTTGATAAACAAAAATAAATTTTGTTTCAATGACAACATACTACCACTTCCATTTCTAAAAGTTCACCCGAATCTTGACACTATTCATAATAAGGAAAAAAAAAAAACTTCTAAATTAGTGCAAACATACAAGAAAGAATAGTCACGAGAGGTGTCTTTTGATTCATCACGGCGAATATAGTAATAACAACAAATTTTTATAATTCTATTTTTCTGACTAGAGATATAATTTTTTTAAAAAAATGCATTGGCAAACGTGTAAAATGGAAATGGGGTAAACTTTTAGAAACACAGGGAGTATCTAATACGTTCATATGAAATCATATAACCAAAAATAAGTTGAAAAGACCACTAGACACAAGTACACAACACAATCAGACTTTTTCAGCACTAGGGATGGGTTTTTTACTTTTGTTTTTGCTGATTTATTTTTAAAAAAAAAAAAAAAACTAAAATTAAAACTAAAATACCAGAAAAATAAAGGATATCTGTAATACTCCCAATCAACGGGGCGAGCAGCAATTTTGCTGAACTCTACAGCACTTGCTTTAATGCCAGCAAAGATGTAGCCGTTGGTCTTGTCAATCAATTTCACAAGGTTCCCAACACTTTCCTTGTCCTGCAGAAGTCTAAAGCAATGAAAAACAGATCCAATGCCAATGCAAATGCAAAATGCGATGCTAAAAACCAAGAAGCACATAGAAACCATAGCATGCCTGTATGTCCAAAGTTGAGAAATTGACAAGGCTGAAATCTTCTACAATCTCACATAGCTCCTTTGTGAGCTTCCTGCATTAAGGTTACATATAAGCATCCCAGCAACTTAAAAGGGAGGGGGAAATAGAAGCACTAGTTTCATAGTCTGCTTTACAACTTCACCCCGTTTCCCTGTTTTTTTTCTCCTTCAGGCCAGATATTTTCACCGTTTGGTCAGGCATAATTGAAATCTAGCAAAGCAACTTGGATATAGGGATCTAAAGGTAGTCCAAATCTGGCCAAGATGGAGAAACCAAGGTACTGTTCTTTTCCAGACATATTTAGTTCAGTTTTATGAACATAGGATTTTGTTTAATTCAGACCAGTTCAGTTCAGAAACAGGTTTTAGGGTAGTGTTGATTACACTTGATGTAAGTCCACCTTGTTGATGTTAGTATTTCCATATGAAAAGCTTGTTCCTTTATCGATAGTAACTTCCCAATGACCAGATAATAACTGAATAAGTTATTAACTTATTATGTAAACTATAGTAAATAAATGCTAACACTTCCCATTTAATGTCTTTGTAGCACATCTCTATCTCCACATGCTAAAACAAGTTTGTAAGTTACTATCAGAATTTAGTGGCAGAGATGAGAATGCTACATTTGGATGTAAAACCCAGGTACTTAGAAATGTTGGGATTCACTGTTCTTGAATATTCCATTTGATTCCATCTATTTCACTCCAAACAACCTATTAAAGAAACTGTATTCAATCATGGTCTTCTAATCTAGGGTTTGTAAGGCATCCATTACAGCAAGCATACTTCTGACAAGTGATAATAAAAGGTCAAAGAAAGATTTTTCAGCCAATTGCCATCCGCCCGTCACTATTTTGGCCTTTCTTGGTTTAGCCTATAAAAACTTAAAATAGAACTCCCCATACCCATTCCACTCTGCATTACTGCCATTGCAGTTGTAAGAAGCAAAGCTCATCCATTTTATGAGAAGATGATATCCGATAAGCCTGATAGTTTTCATCTTAATCTGATGTCTTTGCATTGAGGAAAACTAATAAGCAAATTGGTTATTCTAAAACATAAAAAGTAGATATCTACAAAATAAAGCAGCAACAAGCAACTCAATGTTTCTAACTCATTTCTAGACTTCTAGTGTAGCTTATAGATAATTCACAATGAAAAGCTTTGTGCACCTGTACTTGGCAGCACGGGGATCTTGGTCTAGGAAGTATTGCAAGTATGATAAATCTTGAGCATCAGTGTAAAAATCCAGGTTAAAACCTGCAATAAGCAGAAATTAGTAAGAAACAAGGGAAGCCCTATTTCCAATAATATAGAGTTTAAGGAAATACCTAATTTTCCATAGCTTTCAATCAGATCAATCTTAGAGAACACATTTATATGAGGAAGCTCCAAATGAAGCATGGTTGACAATGACAATATCAGAGCGCTCATATACTTCCCAGGATCACTGCAGAGATGGGCATCGACCAAATGCATGGCAGTGAGCTGCAACAGTATTTCAGGGAAAAAAATATTCTGATAATTGGCCAAAAATAGAAGAAAATAGAGTTTAAAAATAAACTTAAAGATGCAACCATACCCTGAGATCAAGCTTCTTTATCAGTTTCATAATCACATTTTTTACATTTGAGTGCAGAAAAAACAGCTCAACTTGGCCAGGAAAATCAAAGAGCAGATAGTGATCTGCAAAATAACAATTTGCAATCAAATAACTAAAGGAAAAGCCAATATCATAATACAGATAGATATTTTCCCAAGCTTGGTAGTGTGGGGAAAAAAATTATATCTAACCATTAACAAGCGGCTCCAATCTGGACTCCAGCCAATCAATGTTCTTTTCCAAGTAATCCATGCAATACACAAGACCTACAAAGTTATTGCAACTACAATTGAAAACTTGAAAAAAAGATAAGAAAGAATTTGATTTAAGTAAAAGAACTTCAAATAGAAAAAGGATGAATAAGCATTTTGAGAAAGTCCAAATGAAGTAATGGTAATGATTCAAGTATTCAACAACCACGCAAGTCTAAATCAAGGTGGGAGCAACTGCCAGAAGTATACTGAATATCCACAAAAGTCAGTAAGTTTAGCTTATAACAACTCCATATGCTTGTCCGTCCCTCAATCGCTCACAAGACAAGAGCCCACTGAAAAGTTTGACCAACTTTAGCAACAAGTCTTCAATCTGTCAATATCCTTGATCTTTCCTCACTAAGAAATCTAGCGACACAAACAGCATAAAACGTGATCTATGAGTTGTTAAATAAAACTTCCAGCCACAGCCATAACCTGAGAGAAGCTCCAAGGACAATGCTCTCAACTTGTAGTTTTATAAACAGCAAGACACATGGAGACGCACAGGGTCTGTGGAAAAGACTGATACAGAGAAAAAAAAATAAAAAAAAAAGTTTATAGCTCCAATGATAAAGCCGTGTTAAACTAGTGATAATAGAAAAGAAAGAAAGGGAATGGAAAAAATCATAGCTATGCAGGAAAAAAAAATGGCTGCCAAGAAGTTTATAGATACCGTAAAACTCCAAGACCTTACTAGGGGAGAGGAAGATAATGCAAAATTGCCACTATGTTTCAATGTGTGAAATTGGACATCATAAGATTAGAGGGAGAGGAAGACCACAAGAGAAAAACTATGGTAAACTAGGAAAAAGATGACTTGGGCCTAGGCAATGGCTATCATAAGGAATAACAGCCAGTATCACAAACCAACTATTGCCATGGGGAAATCTCACTCTTGAATTGAATGATAGGGGGGCTCTCAAAAGATAAGATTAGAGAATGATGGTTCACATCTAGATGGGGCCTTAAAAAAATTTGTATCTTACATTTTTCCCACATTTAACTTGAATATGTCATCAGCTAATTTTTCTCCTCATCTCAAAACGGACCATTTGATCGTGCTATGAGCAAATGCCTTCATGTTCTTATGAATCAATTGTGCCTATGTAACTAAAGGTAAAAGGGCCATCCCCTCTCTTGTCTCTACAACTTGTAGTTGGCAAGACGACAAACACCAAGCTCCCAAAATCAGTTGACAAGCAAAACATGTGCAAGAACTAACAAAGCAGCATCATAAACACCTAAGTGAACTAGCTCTTCAGCTAGCAGTGTGTCTGACAGCATAGGTGTACACAGTTTCACCTAATCAACAATGTGACAGAGAATTGTTTTGTTCCTCCTCCAAAAATCATCAAAAGACACTTTTCGATTTTTTTTTCGACAGAAATTTTTCATTATTAAAATAAAAAATAAATATAAAAAATAACCTATAGAAAGCAACCTCGGATAGTATATCATTAAAAATACAAGTCTGTGACCCCCTAAAAATTAGCGAGCTCACTACATTCCCATCCTTGCATAATATCTTCTAACATAGAGATCCAGATTCCAGATAAAAATTTCACTTTCTCACTCAAGAAAATTTCCATGCCGTGTAGTAGGAAATCTAATGTGCTACAAGCATGTCTCATCCATCAAATGGATGGAGTCCATAATTGCTTCATCGCTCAATGCCACATGGCTCCACTTAGGGTGAATCCCCGTAACCAATTCCTACCAAGGAGGTTTTGGCAGATGCCTACTATAGTACTATGACATAATCCACCTTCCTTAGTCCCAAACTAAGTCCCATCTTATCCCAAAAAAGTCTCTCCTTTCCCCAACACCAAATAACTCACAATCCTTTCAAATCTCTAAAAATGCGCTATCAACATCTTGATACACACTATAAAAAAAGGAAATACTAGGAAACACCAAAAATACATGACCTCTAAACTAAAAGAGGCATTTTTATATGCATCATATCAAAATACTATAAATCATTGTATCCTAAAAAACATGTTCAAGGATTTCCTTATAGATATAAAATCTTACATTCTTAATAAACCCTAAAAGAAGAGAAAAATAATAGGAAACACCAAAAAGGCATGACCAATAGGAATTAAGAATATCAAAGATAAACAAGATATCTCTCTCCACAACTCCTAGAAAAACCCTCAAGCCTTGGGTCCCGGAATAGCTTGGGGACCGAAAGATAAGTAGACAAATTACCCTCCAAAAAAACAGCTTAAAAGGCTTCAAACTCCCCCAATATAATGAGAAGAATTTTTGAATGAAGAATCCAATTAGAAAGTCTATTGCACGACCAAAACAACAGTGAGAGATAGAGATAATTAAGCACACAAACATGTACACACGCATTTCAATAGAACCCAAAGTTTTCTTCAGTCAAAATGCAACTACATATGGAGTTTTATATCAAGCCTCAAACACTAAAAGAAATTATAAAAGTAATCTGACCTCCATTAGGCCCAAGTGAATGCTCGTTCATCACATCATTAAGCTTGATCAAATCCTCAACATTAACCGCACAATCATAACTACGCCCCATGTTAAAGGAAATCATATACAAATAAACATATGCAACCAACTAGAATAATAACAAAATGCAATGCAGTATTCCAATAAAAAGGATACGGTAATGTATCATTCGCAGGATCCAGATTAATTATAGCAACCTTCCTGCATTCAAAAGTAGTACGAATGTCACTTGCAGTTGCAGAAGCAGCCAAGAACCAAAATACAGAGTTGGGAAAAGAAAAAAAAACAGCAATATTTCTACCCAAGAAAAGTTCATAAGATTCAGGCATTCTTGTGACAGTACTCGAAAAGCCTCTTCAACATCTCTCATTATATTCGTTATTTTGTGGTTTTTCAAAAAACCAGAACAATGCAGAGAAACCAACAAAAAAGCAAAACCCTACTAAAATGGTAACAACCCCAACAAAAAAATGCAGCAAAAAATTGATTTCCAATTCATTTCCACCCTCACAAGTCACAAACCATTAACCATTAATTGAATACATTATGAATTGAACATCATCTTGATAATAACAAAAATACCCAATAAACAATAGTCTCATAGGTACAAAACCCATAATGTAGTTGCAAAATTGAAGAACAAATTCAATTCAAAAAGGCAAATAAGAAAAAACCCAAGTCAAATTAACAAGAAAGAAGATAGATTATGCAGACCCATTTGATTAACAACATCAAATTAAACCTCAAAGAAGAAAAAAGTAGAAAATTTAAAAGAGATAAAGAAGAGTATACCGTCCAATAAGAGAGAGAAACTGAGACATGCCATTGCAATAAGTAATTTTTCCGCTTCCTGGAGGTCCGATAACCACTTGCCCAAACACTACAGTTTCACAAATTTCCAGCAACTTGAATTATAATAGCAAATCAACTTAAAATAGTAGTGATTACGAAGATGGTGAATCTTGTTCGTTTGTTCTTGATTTTGAATCGCCTGCTCGGTTTACGTTTCCAGAGACAAAAAGCGGAAATAAAAATGGGGCATTCCGAGAATTGAACTCGGGACCTCTCGCACCCAAAGCGAGAATCATACCACTAGACCAAATGCCCAGATTGATAGTGTTTCACATTAAATATTTATATCTTATGTGGCGATCATTCAATTGAACTAATCATATGATATCATGTTATTTTGAATTTAAATGAAGTTTTGAACAAATATAGAGTTAAAAAAAAGTGGAATTTTTTTATTAAAAATATATATATTATGTTGCCAATCTATAAATAAATCGAAATTCTTATAATAATAGATGGACGAGATAATAGAAGTCTTCTCAAATGAGGGATGATAAACAAATAACCATATGTAAACAATTATGTCCACATACTAAGGTATTTTAGTCATTTTGATGATAAAACAGAATTCATGTGCACTCCTGTAACTTTCTCCTCAATCAATAGACCAATGTTAGTATCCTTTTCACCCTCTGCCTTGTTATTTCTAACAGGTATTCTGTTTGACCTTTGATGTATGAAATAATTATTATCATGTCTAATATTATTTACCAAATTTCATAAGTATAGTTTGGTGCTACTTTATGAAGAATTAATTTCGCTGATGTCAACACTTCACTTTTAAAGTGTATTTCGAGGTGAATTCAACAAGATCCCACATGAGTACATACTATGTTTTTCTTTATATATCAGTAACAATTAACGGTCAAAGTGAGTCAGATGAACAGTGTCAAAGTCAAAGTGTTACATCTAAAAAAACGGAGGGTGTGAATCGATTGGATATGGGAATATGAGCTTACATACCTAAATACTTCAAGCCTTCATCCTAACATTATATTGTGAATATGCAATTAATAATAATAGGGTGCTAATCGAGCGAGTCGATCTCGAGCTGGGGGTTGCTCGACTCGTGCTCGTTAGGTTTCGAGTCTAGCTCGAGTCAATAACGAGTTGCTCATTTAATGTTTTGGCCCTATTGAATTTAAATTTTTTAAAGAAAATTTATCATTATGTTCTTTTTTCTTTTGGATAAATTATTTGTTCTTAAAGTGTATTAATCTATTATATTAAGTGTCAAACAATTTTTCCTTTATTTATTATATTAAATAATTTGCAATGATTTCACATAGAAAATTATTGATTAACCTGTAAAATTATCGAGTTTCGAGTTAATTTGAGCGAGCACGAGCCATATCGAGTCAAGCTCTGACCGAGTCGAGCTCGAGTAGCTCGCGAGTTCATCAGCTCAATAAGCACCTAATCTATTCCATTCTATACCACTAAAATACAAATCACTAAATTTCCTATTAATTTTTATCTTTTCCCTCTCAAACTCAACCCTTAACTTTTAGATTTTTATTTTAAAAAATTAAAAAATTTTGGAAATTAAAAAATTTCTTTATTGCCTTTGAAATACATCCACCTAATAATTAATATCATTTAAAACATTATCTATTTTGTTCCATCTCCTCCCCAAACTCCCATCTCCAATCTCCTCCCCAAAGTCCTAGCTTTTTTTAATTAATGTTATTTAGATTTTCACTTAGTTTTTTTTCCAATTAAAAAAGTTCTAATCACTTAATTATTTAAATTTTAGCAGTAACTTTATCATTGTAAGAGTTATATTTCATCAACACATATTGCTATAAAACATTTACCCAAATGGTTTGTATATTTAACTATTTTCCTTTAAACAAGCTAAGTAATATGTGATTTTTTTCCCTACGCAACTTCCTTTCTTTCTTTTTTTTTCTTACATTTTTTTTAATGTACATTACCTTTTAAAATAAAAATAATTGCATTGGAAAAATGTTCATTTTCACATACACAATATCTTAATCAACAAAATAATAATGTTGGAGATATAGTAAAAATCTTGATTCACTACTGAATGATGTTTGTTTTCTTCAATAGTTTAAATTTACAAATTAATGTTTTGTTAAATACGTGGAGTAAACAAAAATATAACCGAGCAATTGTTCGGATATTAAGTTGTTCTACTGTAGTATATTCTACTCCCTTCGTTTTAATTTAGTTTCTATATTCACTTTTTTTATATCTCTCAAGACATGACTTTTAATAAAAACATCTTAAATTACACATAATAAAAAATTATAAAAATTATATATTTGAAAAGTACACGTTGAGAAGAATTAAACTAGATTATCAGAACTATATTTTCATTAGACTTAGGGCTTGTTTACTTCAGATTAAATTCTATTAAGTTCAGTTCATCTCTATTAAGTTAAGTTCAATTTAGTTCATCTCTATTAATTAGTTAATGTAAACGAGCCCTTATAAAATTAGAAACAGTGAAATAACACATGTAAATAATGTTACAAGTCAAAATGTAACAAGTAAATTGGGATAGAAGGAGTGAAATCTTGAAATTAAAGATGCCCTAGATTCGTAAAAGATTCCAAATAAGATTCCAATTTACAACCACGTGTCAAATTTCAGATATGACACCCAATACTTTCGTACACTCTGTAATCTCCTCCAGTAATGACCATTTAACCCCTTCAATGAAAAATTCAATTTAGAACCTCATCATAGTCAAATTAGTCAAAAACTCTAACCCAGGTGAAAAAAAAAAAGTATCTTTCCAAAGCATTAGCATCCATTTCTTCTGTTATTCCTGTTTCTTTCTCCTCAAATACCATCCACCATAATCCAATTTCTTCTTCCAAACTACCAATATTACATTATCTGCAATTTCAAATTCCTCAAAATCCCAAATTCAAATACATCAAGTTTCATTCTATTTGACTATTTGTGTGTAAAAATGGCGATTATTAGTAGTGATGTATCTTCATTCACTTTCTCAGACTTCCCAGAAGACGTGCAAATCTGCATCCTTTCATGCTTAGCACCTTGCGACATCTCCTCATTTGCTTGCACCTCAAAACGTTTCAATTCGCTTTGCCGAAACGGCAGCAGCAGCAGGCTTTGGTACGCTATGTGCGATCGAAGGTGGGGGTCGAAAACCCAGATCCGAAAATGGGGTGATGGAAAAATCGACTTCAATCTCCTCTTCAGGACTTTATCTGAGTACGAGAATCTCATTGGATTCTGGCGAATCTCCGGCGGAATCTCCAGCGAGATCTTCGGCGACGCCCCACTTGTATTCTTCGAGTGGGGTGTCTCTTGTGTGGTAGGGTCTAGGGTTTCACCATCTAAAGATGGGTCTTACAAGGTAAACAAATCTCCTTTCATTTGGTTGAAATTATCAGCAGATGGTCATCAATTGAATCACATGAAAACCGATTTGTTGGGTGGTGATTCAATTCAAGTGAGTTTTAGTTTTATGGGGAAATGTCATGTAATTTTGGAGGAAGCTAATTGCAATTGGGCAAATTCAAATTCCCCAAAAGGGATTTCTCCCAATAAAACTGGAAATGCGGTGGTTGTAGGGAGTCCTGATTCGGATATCGGGTCACCGCCGGATCGGATGACGTCAGAAATGTACCAGTATTTTGCCAACAGGACGTCTCCCAGGGCGGGCGGAGAGCGGGCGTGGAGGCGGCAGAGGAGGAGAGAGAAAGAGAGATTAGTGGGGAGGAAGAAATGGGAACCTCAACATCTTGTTAAGATTGTACATTCTTCACCTTCTCCTTCTCGCCCTTTGCAGGGTTTGTGGAAGGTGAGTTTTGCTTTGCAATTCATTTCTGTTAATTGGTAGCTGTTATTGCAAGTAATTTTCTCTAATTTGTGTTATAATGTGTGATTTCTTTTGATTGATTAAGTAAATTTAAGTTCATATTCATGTTTGTCAATTACTATGAGTTTGCCTTATTGATGATGTTGATTGAATTAAAAGGAACTTCTAATCATGCAAAATGAACTTTGCTTTTCCATGTTTTCTGTCATTTGGGTTTGGTCTTGAGTCTTGAAATTGAAGATATTAATTGGTGAAATACTTAAATATGCTTTTTTATATGTGGTCATTACTGTTTTTCCTCTTTTCCACTTTTGAAATATACTTCTCTTGGCTCAGTAAGTTTTTTTGAGGTAATTATCTTTTGACTGGATGATACTCCAAGCAATGTCAAGTTTTGAGATGCCTACTTATCCATTGTTAAAATGAGCTTATTAAACCCTCCCCTTTATAGCAATATTAAAGAATGAAAATATTATTTTATTTGACCTTTTTATGTTATTTTTTTACTCAAATATAATTTTTTTCTTCTCCCTCAGTCCCTCGTAAGTCTTCCCTTTCAAAGAGTATTTTCAGAATATCAAATATTGAATTACTTTATGCATTGGCAAGTGTGTCAAAGGGAAATGGGATAACCTTCTTATAATTGAGGGAGTCCCTGAGTAGTATTAACGACTAAGGCCCTGTTCTTTTGATCTGAATTAATAATTAAAAGTGAATTGAATTAAACCAAATATTAGACTCAGTAGGATTTGAAATGAAGCAAATTGAATGTCTCAACTGAAAATTTTGAAATTAAGTCCAAAAGAATAGGGTTAAGTGTGCCTTTGGAGAATGTGACCAAGCTAGTGTAGTCATTAATAAGAAAAGTAGGAAAACATTGGATGGCTTCTTTCTAGTAAATCAATATTATTTAGCTATAAAATAATCTAATGGGATTGTCATCTTTAGTAATCAATTTTTGAGTTTAAGTGCAAATTGGTGATTGTTATTACCTTCATTGTCCAATTTGAATCAGTCAATGTATCCAAACCTGTATACCCATATTTGGCTTGAGTATGTGTCAAGTTTGACATGGGTGCGTGGGGTGAAATGAAGAGTCTGATTAATGTAGGCTGCATTATGTCAATTATTTAATTTAAAGGTAGTATATGAAAAGGCCATAACTCATAACACTAGTACTTATTTTCTTTTTCTTGTATAATTAAAACTAGTTATTCACCCAAGAATATGAGACTTGATATTTTTGAACTTAAGATGATTGAACATGTAAATCATGTTATATGCATTGTTGAAAAGAAGAGTGAAATACGATAAAGAAAATTCCCACGTCTTTGAAATGTAATACATGAAGTATTACCGGTTGATGTGATAATAATGATTAATGAACAATGAGATTATTACATTGTAATGATGAGCTAGCAAGACCTCCTTTGCATTCAAAGTATAAGGTTGTGGTGTCCTTTCTTCATGCCAATTTATCTTGTACAAGCTCCCTTACCTGTGAAAATAAGCAATCTCATATTTTTGGATCTTTCACTCATTCTCCCTTCATGTGGGTTTTATTGCCAAAAATTACCTCTGCATTTGCTCTAATCTTCCCTAGGAATTGGTTTTTGAAAAAAAAAATCAAATTTCACTTGCGTAGCTAATCTTTCGTATTCCCCTCTATGTAAGATGTCAATGGAGTTTCCCTCTGGGATACCATCCAAGAAGAGAAGAGAGTTCATCCCTGACATTTTCATGTAATCCTTAGGAAATCTTTTTGCTAGAATGTCCTGGTAGTCACTGTTATTTATGTGAGGGTGAACACCAGAGCCCGAGGTCTTTGTGTGAGATTATTTGTGCTAGAGAACATTTATTGAGATCTTTTTCACTGTTATATATATATACTATTGTGAAAACAATCAAATTTTATGGCTTTGTTTGGGAATATTCAGAAAACAAAATTGCTTTCTCTAGAAAGCTTCGAGTGTTATGGCTAGAGGCTAGAAGGTTAGAAATTTCAAGAGCATATATTTTCCTCTCAGGTATAACAGAAAGAAAATAAAAGAGGCAAGGTAAAAAGAGAGATAAATGTATGATGATGTATGAATGCTGCAAATAGCATACCTTTTTAGAGAAATTGCTTGATTTTTTCTATTATTTTTAAAACATCAAGTGGAACACTTTCTGAATTTCTGATTACTATTGCTATTTTCGTTTCTCCTCCAATGACAGATTTCCCTTATTCTCATTCCCCATAATTGTTGGGATTTACATCTCTTCTTCATTTTACCATAAAGGCAAACTTTTGACTTCGTGGTCTCGAGCTTCTCTTTTCTGTTTTAAAAACCCTATAGCCTGTATTCTCTATTTCTCTGCAAATTTGCTTGGGTGCTTTTACAAATTTGTTCCAGAGGAAAGGTTGCCACAACGATAGTTGGCAAAGATGAATGATTTGAAGCATGTTTGTGCTTGTACTTACCTTTGAGAATCAAAGGAGGGTGACAGAAAATATGAAAAGGGACAAAGATGATGGAGGATGAACAAAGGGGAGTGGAGAACCAATTTTATCAAATGATTAAATGATAGAGAAGTGTGTTTGTGTTTGTCCTTACCTTTGAGAACCAAAGGAGAGAAACATGGAGAAAATGGGAAGGGAGGATTCGAAGAAACATGTTAGAATAATGGGAGTAAAAGGATCAAAATTCACGAAATGAGTAAATGATTGGTAGGAGTTTAATCGAAATAGGGTGTAGAAGAAACTGATAATAGGGTGAACACGTGTTAAATCTTTGCTAAATCGGGATATGCACAAACGAAGGAAAGAAAATAAGTCGAGAGAAATTGAAAGGGAGTTGGTGTGGGCCCTCACTATGTGTAATAATGTAGATTGTAGTGAGGAAAAGAACAACTTATAGGGAAATGGAGCAAATATTTTGAGGCAATAAAAAAGGGGGGTTAAGATTTGGGGATGGAGGGAGTAATTTGGAATGAAACCATGATTGCTTGATTGATATCTTTTCTCGCATTCAGGGCTTCAGTTTTTTTTTTTTCTATTTATTCAAAGACGACCTTGAAGCTTGGAATGCACCTTTTGCATTACCAAGCAGTTATACAGATGGAGTCTTTGTGTCAAACACTGTTATCTATTTTGTGGCCTAGTTTGCAGCAGAGCCTTCTGAGAGAACAAGTCATTTAATGGTACAACTCTGAAAGAAGGCACTATTACTTAATAGGTGGTCAAAATGAGATGATAATTTGTAAGAGAATAAGCATACAGAAGGACATCTGTAAGCTGTTTTACGTTTTTCTTGCTTATAGTATTATATGCACTTGCATACTTTATTATGAAAGTATCAGTTCTTTTGGTTCAGATAGACTGTATGGCCACAAAGGGTGATGGTGTAAATTGAATGTGAACCGCCCCCTAAAACTATTGACTATCTTCTAATAGTAGTCTCAAAATGGGACTGTTTTAAGAACATATGATGTGAAATGGACTCCTTCAAATTCTTATGAAGCTTATTTTGTTTTTGCACAAGATAGACCAAAACCAAGATTGGTCTACTTGTAAAAGAATAACTCGATTCATCGTTAATGGCACAGGGTATATGCGATGACACAAATCTTGATTTCTATCTTGTGTCCTATGATGACATTGGAGGAGTCTCTTGTAGAAGAGTTGGGGACTCCTTGAAACCCTTCTCTGGTTATGCACCTGTATTCTGGACTTCAAACGCTACATTCATCGACTCTCCACTTTCTCATGAAGAAGACTACTTGTACCATACCCGCGTTCACATTCGCCCTACTGACGTAGTAGAAGATGATGATGATTTCACTGAGTACTCACCTCCTTCACGTATTATGTATATTAACTCGAGTTACGACCTAGTGATTCCCGATTTGGTGGTAGGGACTTGTTCGAACCCTCGGCAAGTGGAAGGTAGGGTTTGGCAGTATGATGACGGGACATTTGGATTTGGATATCTTCGTAATAATTTCATAGTGGATCTGAAGCAGATCGCCCTTCATGGCCGTGTTTTGGATGCTGCTGAACTATCAAGTGGCTGATCATTCAACTGTCTTTCTGAGGGATCATCCACCATTTATGTACAGAGTAGACAAGTTTAGTGATTTAGGGTTTGCAGCTTGTGATTCTGGCTGTTTAGATTAATAATTAATTGTATTATTAACTAACATGGTAGTTCTGTATAATACTAGAGGAAGTTGTTTTCCTCTAATTTGAAGCTCACAAATTCCTTCCTTTGTTGTTCACTGTGGATTAATGATCCTCAAAAGCTGTAATTACAAATTAGTCTGTATTCCAGGTATGAAGACGTTTCATTTTATTTTTTTTTTTTGGGAAAGGAAAGGTAAACAGGAACAGTTGGGTTGACTTCCTCTCGAAAAAACAACCTGACTTGTCAGTATTTAAAAAGTAAGAGAACTTAGCATAAAGGATCTATATCGATGTGCGTAGGGGCCCAGTGTCCGAGAGACTCAATATAATCTGCGGATTGATTGGCTTATCGGTAGACATGAGACGAGGAATAATCACTGAAATTGCGGAGGATGCACCGAATATCGTCCATTAAAAGCTGAATTTTCCACGGTCAACAGAATTTGTCCTGCAAAACATTAATAACAGTAAGGTTATCGCCTTCAATAAAAATGGAAGAAAAATTACTCCCTAGCTAAAAGAAGACGTTTCATGCTAGCGGCAAACTACTCCCTTTGTCTCATAATCTTTGCCTAGAATTTTTTTTAAATATTTTTTTTAAAAAACCCTCATATAATAGCAGTTTATGGTGCAATTATTATGAAACGGAGGTAGTAGCGTGGAATTTTTTTTGGATGAAAGATTTTCTCCACTAAATACTACTCTCTCCGTATCAGTGTAAAATATTCAATGTTGCAGATAAACCGATACAGGGGAGTACAAATTATAACCGTTAATAACAATATGGTATGACATTATAAAAATAAAATTAAAAAAGAGAGAAAAACTTTTCAGACTAGCAATTTTTCCTTATAGTTAATTTTTTTTCTTTAGTGTATAACTTGCAAATTCTAGATATATATTAAAGATGGTATGACAGGATAATTTTTTGCTTAAAAAATATAATTTTTGCATATAAAATTATAAATTTATTTATATAAAGGTTAACTAGTTTGTAAAAAATTAAAGATTTAAAATATAAAGATACAATTTTTTAATTGAAAGTTGTGTCATAACGTTTTACAAGAGAAATGATAATTAAAGAAAGTGATAGCCTGTTTATTGGTACGAGGAATCAACACCATAGTCTTGAGAATCAGAGTGAAAATGGACGAGAGATAATATACATACAATAGCTGTGACTACATACAATAACCAATAAAATTCTAGAAAAAGGGAATAAAGAGGGAGAAAAATAGAAGGGTTTTTAAGACCCACATAATTAATCAATAAAAAGTCATTATATGTGTAGTTTTTATACAACCATTGTATCTGTAATTTAATACGAAGATAAACATAGTGCTAGTACAAAGTTACGTAAATTGTGACAACACAATGTTCATCTTTTACATGAATGTAAGTTGTACCATATGAAGTATGAAATGCAATGCGCTGGCCTATGAAATATGACAAGTAACTAGTTAGTGTATGTGTATCTATCTTTTACATGCATGTTGAACATCATTAAAGTGTACATGTCATGATATTGATGGATTGCCGATGAAGTGCATATCACTTGATAAATATACAACTCATCTTTCTTGTCCCCAACCCATGAGTTCAATGATTAGTATTTTAGTGCAGTGTTGTTGGAGTGCATCTTATAATCGAGAATTTGCCCTAATAAAAGTAAAGATAATGTCAGTTTAATATTTCTGTAAGAGAAGTCGTACACTGAATCCGGGGCCCGGTAACCTTATCTGTTAATCTGTTATATATATATATATATATATATATATATATAAAATCACCTATGTCGTCTTTCACATGTATTATAAGAAAATGATTTGAACATGTAAATATAAATTAATTACGAGTAAAATAATTTTAATACAAGCAAAAGCAAAACTATATGTTATTGTTGTTAAAATTACCTCACTTAGGGTCCGTTTACTAGAGCGAAATTTTTTTTCTCTGAAAATAGTTTTCCTATTTTACATCGTTTACTTTGGGTGAAAAAATAAAATGTAAAACTTTGGATGAAAACTCATTTTACACCATATTGGAAACATTTTCCTCCAAATTTGGGAGTAAAACTTATTTTCCGTTCAAGTAAACATTGGAAAATTTATATGAAAATGAATTTTCCAACGTAAAATGTTTTACATCAAAATAAACGAACCCTTAGTTGTTTGGTTGAAGTGTATTTCCATTGGAAATACTAATTCATAGAAAATGACAAAACAAGGTTGTGTTTGGTTGGAGGAAATTGAAAAGAGCATAGGAATTATAATTTCCGAGGAAATGGAAATTCCCATAAGACATGAGAAATCACTCACCAAGCCCTCCTTGATGATTTGAATTTTCTAGAAAATACAATTTATTATGGTGACAACCAAACTACTTAGCCTAATTTTTAGAAAATGGAGAAAGGAAATAAATTTCCATAAAATGCGAATTTCCATATAAACCAAACAAGCTTTAATTTTGTGTTTATATGCTCACATTACCTTCTAAAAATATGTGCAGTGTAAAAATTAAAAAAGGTATATTGCGATTGGCAAATTAAGATGGAGGTGTTGAATGACTCGTGAAGTGTTTGAGCTATTGAGTAATGAGTATGTTCTTGAGCTTTATCATGAAGTGTTTGAGCTATTGTATCATTGTATGTTCTTTGGCTTTGTAGGTTATAGGATATTGTCCTTTACTGTACTTAATTTATTTAATGGCTCTCTTTATTTGTTGGGCTATCTTTTGCATTGCCATTATAACAAAATTTAGGATTTTTCTAAGGTACTCCAAGGGCTCGTTTACATTAGCTGAATTGAACTGAACTGTATTAATTGAACTAAATAGAGATGAACTGAACTGAACTAAACAGAACATAATCTGAAGTAAACAAGCCCTAAGTGTTAGGTTGTTCAAACTGTGCTCAGTCCTTTTGAGAATTCTAAGCTATTACTGTTAATCTTTAATCAGTAATGCCCTTTCTCTAATAGCCAGCCAGGCGGCCAGTGAACCCCACCTAAGCCAGCGAACCATTCACCCCGCCCCAGCCAGCGAACCCCACCCCACCCACCATTTAACATCCTATAAATCAATTTGGGGCAAAATCTAGGGTTTATACTAACAACTTCGAATTCAAAATCATTTTTTTTCGATTGAATAAATCAAATTGCAATTTTTGTTGAAAGAAAATAAATTTTCGAAAAGATTTCGAACTAAAAAAAAACTTGTGAGACATTTGAAGCTTGAATTTCGAAACAATGTAAACTGCAATTTCAAAGGTGGTGCGAGAGGCTGTGATAGGTGGTGATGGGGTTCGGCTCGCTGGTGGAGTCTGGCTGTGGGTGGGGTTCGGCAGTGGTTGGGGTTATTGGTGGGTGGTGGTGGAGGGGTTGGTGGTGGGTGGGTGGGAGGGAGGAGTGATGAGTTTTGGGTGAGTTTTTGTTTTATTATTATTTTTTAAAGTTAACGGATTTATTGTACTTAGTTAACGGATGGATTAGGGGAGGGGTATTTGTTGATTAAAGATTAGCAAATTAGGTAGAAATTCTTATATACATCCGGATGTACGGTGCATTAAAGAGTAACTTTGCTCATTTTATTGTTTTTTGTTCATTTTAAAATTTAAAATGAGTACTAAAATGCATTAGATGTACATAGCTGTACGTACATCCGGATGTACAATAGACTCATTGTAACATAGGGGCACGACTTAAAATTCTTAAAAGGCATGGGTAATTGCCTAATTAAGTATAGCTTGAAAAACCCAGCAATAAGGGTATACCTTAGAAAAATTCAAAAAATTTGTTGTGCTATCTATTTGCAGAAAACATATCTTAATTTTTAATTAAAAAATAACCAAAAAAAAAAAAAAACTTGGTGTGTAGCTAGTTTTAGGCATACCCAATTATTGTAAAACATATGTAATGATAAAGTCCTATTTAGATATAGCAATGGATCATACTCGGATCGGAATATTGATAATTTGACCCCAACTCGACAGCAATCGAAGTCAGATTCAGATTTTTTTTTTTTTTGGATTGAAATTGAATTTTCTCTTGAAAATCGGATCCAAACTAAATTGTGATCTCTAGTACTATTTGGAAATGCCTTCAATTTTGAAGGTATGGCACAAAAGTTTCTTTCCTTTCTTTTTAATTTCTTTGTAGTTGTGGTGGGCATTAAATTCCAATTTGATGCTATGCAATTTTGGTGAATTCCACCTCTTGTTTTTTTTTTTTACTTGTACTATTTGAAATTTGATATTTGGAGTTTGGAGATGCAAATAAACAAACAGTGCTGTTATGTCACGGTAGGAGTGTAGGACAGCTTCTACATTATTCATCCGCATTACTAGAATCTTTGGGCTAGTCCTTTTTGATTGATTAAAACATGTGAAACTTTATCTTTCACATTCAAACAAACAATAAAGAGTTAAAGAAATACTATATCGGTATATCCTACCCTCTTTTTTTCTTTTTTCTTTTTTGCTAACATTTGTATTTTTCACATTTTTATATACTACTTTAAAAATATATAAGTATATATTATTTTTAAGAAAAAATATATAAATTACATATTATATTTTTTAAAATACACATTGTGGTAAATTAAACAAGATTCATGCGACTATTTTTTTTTTACGTATATATCGCTACATTCAAAACATAGCAACTATTTATAGACAAAGATAGATTACTTAATATTGTTTACGAGTACATCTATTTATACATGAGGTCTATTAATGTGACAACTGACAACCATTCAAGCTCAGACAAAACAAAGGAAAAATGTCACCAACAATCGAAGGGCTTGTTTACTTCAGTTCACTTCATTTCAGTTAAGTTAAGTTAAGTTAAGTTCAGTTCAGTCCAGCTCTCAATTTTCTTCTCTTATAAAGTATTACTTTTAGCTGTATTCAGTTAAGTTAAGTTAAGTTCAGTATAATTCAATTAAAGTAAACAAGCTCTAAGTTCACTTGTCTATCAAGAGTAACAAATAATAATAATTTTTTTATTACGGAGTATTTAAAATAATCCCCAAGTTTAGAGCTGATTTGCTCAAAATTATTTGAATTTTTTACAAAATCAATTTAAAAATTATCTAATTCAATTTAGGTCTATTGCATATAAGAAAAAATAACAGTTCAAATTGCTATGAAAATCAGCCCCCCCCCCCCATGTTCGGAAAAAAAAAATCAGGAAAAAATGCAATATATATTAAAGAGTGTAACCTTTAGACAAGAATAATGTTTAGCTCAGTTGAATAAAGCACATGTGGACCCATTGAATAAAAAGCCCAACAATCCAACACCAGACACCCACCCCATCCAAGGCCGAACACTACTGGTCCACCACGCCACCACCGGTCCACAACCCACCAGCTAGCGGTTATGTTCTTTTTTTTTATTTATGTGAATTATTTTTTTTAATATCTTATTTTACAAAATTTACTTAAATAATCATTAATATTTGAATTTATCAATTGTCAATGTTTTAATGTTTGTGAATTAAAATGTGATTTGTTTAATTATTTTGTGAATTGAATTGTTAGGTTCAATTAGTTTCTAAGTTGAATTGTTAGGATGAATTAGTTTGTGAATTGAAATATTAAATTGTTATTTCTTAGTGAATTTTGGATAGTTTATTTTGTTAGTCAATTTACTGAATTATGGATTTATATTTTTTTATTGTTATTAATTTTTTATTTTTTTTTGTGAATTGAATTGTTAGAAATTAGTTTATGAATTGAATATTGAATTGTTAGCCAATTAGGTTATTGAATATTGATTCATATATTTTTTCAATTAATAGGATACTTCAAGTTCAATTTATTTACAACTTTGTCATTTTAGATGTTTGTTAATCATCTAACTTTGAAGAATTGGTAATTTCGGCGATATTTTAGTAATATGTACCCAAATTATATTATTATGGTATTTTAGCCATTGAGTATGTACTCAAATATTTTATAATTATGTACCTGATTTTTTTGTTAACAAATATAATTATCTAAATTTTCCCCCCACCGTCAAATTCCTGTGTCCGCCAATGATGAAAATGTATCCCCGTAGTCAGTATTATTCTAGCAGAATCTAAAATTGAAATTTCTTTGGAAATAAATTGATAGCTAAAATTATTCATAGCAATCCTTCCCAAAATAGATGAATCTTTTTTTTAATACTTCAATGATTGTCACTTCTTTACTAAGAAGAGCATAAATGAGAAAACAATAAAAGTTGTGAAATATTGTGAAAAAAATCATACATATAAAAGTATCTGTTAACTTTAAATATATCTTAAATAACTTTTAATGATTTTTCCTTAATTATTCTTTTGTTTTTCTTTCGTTTAATAACCAGACCATCTAACTAGAGAATTGCTACATATACTAAAACCCCCTCTCCCCCAAGTAATTTGACTAAGTAGCAATGATAAATCAAGAAGTGATTTGCCGCTCTATTTTCTTCCCATAAATACTAATCGGATCGAAACAACAAACATAGGTAGTGTGCAAATGCAAGAAAGATGGAATGGATTTCAAAACTTGATTCATATTACACAACTCAACAAATCCATAAACATAACCAAAACCCTACAACCATATCATAACAAACTCTAGATTTGAAGGTTTCAATCTCTTCTTATTAATACAGAGACAATGATCCATCATACCATCATATCTGGAAGGAAATACAAAGAGCTTTTTATTAGTTGTTAGGATTCTGCAGCAACTTCACTGATTTGTGTTGGGTTCTCCAGGTCACCCTCAAGCTGGCTAAGGTTTCCCTTCTCCTTGATGAGTTGAGCATGGTGGTGCTTGCAATAGAGCCGCCCTTCATGCCCGATGTAGTTAGAGAGGCTTATTGTGCATCCTCCTTGACAACACTTGAAGCAGCTCTTATGGTATGCGCTCCCATTCACCGTCACCTTCAAGAATAACAATATATGTTTCTTTCTTTTAGTGCATTTTTGCATTGAGCCCTTTCTAGATTTTAGGGCTCATTTGAGCAATTTCAAACTTATGTTTACTAAAAGATAAAGATTCAGAGAAAATTGTGTAACAACTAACAACCCATATCACCATCACTTTGTAATTGCCTACTAGAAAGATAATGATATGAGTTAAAGCGAGTGGAGGATCCAAGGATTTTGTTTAGGGTGAGCCGTAATAATAAGCTTTTTTAATGAAGTGAAAATGCTAAAAACAAAATACACAAATCATGGCTATGGGATTCGTACCCAGCCTCTATTAGCTAACCCAATATCAATGATCATAATACACTGTAAAGTATATATTCATTCAAAAAAAATTAGGCAAGGGGTCTGTCATGGTCTAGGTTGGCTTACCACTAGACCTGCCCGGTTAAAACCACTCATCTCAATGCCTTCTTTATTGCAAACAAAAGTTACAATTTTTATGTTGGATTTTTAAGAGACATCTCTCTAACTGGTTCTCTTCAAGACCTATCTCCAACAACCATTGATTCTTGCCGTTTAAGACACACATATGTAGTTTTCAAGATTTTACTTTGACGACTAACATCTCTAACAGCATTTCGCAAATGCCAACTTAAGTTACACGGCCATAGCTCCCTTTCAATATATACTTGTAGTTTTCAATGTTCAACCTTGAATATCATTGGTGTCTTATAAAATGAACGAAAATTTAGCTAGAAAAACACTAATTACAACTAAGGTGTAATAAACAACTTCAATTTAACAGGATAACCCAAACCATAAAAGTAATATAAGGCGCAACAAACATCATGACACGTTTTAATTTAAAAACTTGCAATTTGAAAAATCAATAATTTACATCATTTTCTGTATATTGCTACTTATGGTTGTGATGTGGGTTGCATCTCATTATGTTTAAGTTAGTTTTCCCTAAAATTAGAGGGAGGAAATAATAGCCAAAAGAAAAGTTGCAAACCTCAGAGAATGAAATCAAACAATACAACAATACATACTTGAACAATGAATAGCATTACCTTCTCAGTTGGATAAGCAGTCTTGGAACATCCCACACATTTATCTCTAGTTCCACCAAACATGGAAGACACTTTGCTGGGAGGTTTCTGTTTACCATTATAAAAAATCAAATCAAATACCATGAAAAATCAAAAGCCCCAAAATTTACCTAGCAAGTCTATCGTCAGACCGTCTAATGGTATGGTGGGATAACTTTTAGCTACAAAGTTGTAACTTTTAAGGCCCGTTTGGTTCTTGTTAATAAATTTTGGTAATGTGAATGAACTTAAAGCATAATTTAGCAAGGAAAACAAGGTTACAATCTTCATGAAAATAAATTCTCATTCCCGAATTCATCCATTAGCATAACCATGGGAACGGATATTCATTTTCATACCAAATTTACATATAAAGTCATTCCTACTATCGTCATTTATAACTGGTTACCAAACAGGTCGTAAAGCATAAAACTATAACTTTTTATATACTGCTTAACTATTTATGTAAAAAGTTCTCAGACGGTCAGACAGGGGATTTTGTAAACTTTAACGGTGTATCATGCATTTCACTCTCCAATACAAAATCAAAGTATATATATACCTCAGGATCAACAACTCTTTCTATCTTTGTTTTAGGTGTACCTGAAACCAAATTCCATGGCTAATGTTTCAGCCGAAAAACAAAATTACATCATTTAATCATAATTTTGTAGTGGTAAATGAAGGTGCCATAAATTAACAAACCATCAAAGCTTTTGTCTAAGCTTCCAGTTTGCTTGAAGAGCTGATCAAAATGTGGCCTGCAATACAATACCCCTTCAAAGGAGTTGTAGTTGCTAAGCTGCAAACACAAATTTCACCTTCTTAGTAAATAAAACCTTGTACCAATTTCTAGCTTCAGATCTGCTAGCTAATTCATTAATATTTACAGTGTTTCTGATTCAAAACTCCAGAATTTGCTCTAAAACATTCACCAAATTACAATCTACTTGTACTAGCTTAACATCAATATGATCAATTCATGAATTTGATCCAATTATCCAAGTATGAACATATTATTGTGTTGAAATTGCAGAAAAAATTCTTGATATTACAAAATAGCAAAATCCTGTGATATACTTAATGTCAGAACAAAAGAAACTAGGTAAAAAAAAAAGGGTTTCAATTGGATCAAAATACAGAGCAAACTAACATTGCAATTTGCAAATATGCAACCATTATTACCCCAAAAAAAAACTTAAAAACAAGAGAGAAAAAAGATGATTGAAGAAGAAGAAGGAATACCGGATACCTTGAGAGTGCCATTGCAATGGTGGCAACGGAAGCAAGCTTTATGAAAGACCTTGTTATCGGCAGTGAGCTTATCAACAAGATAAACAGTTTTATCACAAGCCTTGCATTTGGGGTTTGTGCTTGTAATTGTTGTAGCCATTATTTTCTCTTCTTCTTTTTCTTCTTTATTAAATTTTTTTTAGAGAGAAAGAAGAAGAAGAAAAAACAATGGAGGAAAAATGCAAGAACTTGTTTTGTTGTTTATTTGTGTGAATTTGAGAGGAGGATTTCTCTAATTTGGATGTTTATTTTTACACCCCTTTTAATTTAAGAAGATAAGAAATTAAAAAGGGGGGTAAATTGTACAAAAATATCAATCTCCGAGGAAGATGGGATAATTTTTTGAAAGAAAAAAAAGGAATGGTGTTTTTGCAATCATTTTGTCCGTTTTACAAGCACCTAACCACCAATTGTCTTTTTTTTTTTTCCGCTTTTTTCTTCGTGTAGTTACCAACCGGTTGATTCCTATGTCCCTACAACATTATGGTGTGAAGTAGAGCTGATGAAGATTGGCCCAGCCTGAAAATTTTGTGGGTTTTGGCACACTTAAAATAGTAGTTTTTAGTTCAAAAGTTTGGCCCGATCTAAAAAGCCCTCACAAGACCCGTCAAGTTCGCCTAAAAAATTCGGGTTTTGGTCATAGTTATTTAGTGCGAACTAGTGTTACGTGAGAAAACTAGTTATGGTTTTGGTTAGAAGGATGAGAAATAATTATAATTTTTGGATAAGCAAATGAAAGGTCCATGTTCAATTAAATTGTTTCCTATTGCAATGTATTTATAGTGTAAAGTCAATGTATATTTATACTTAGAGAGTGTTTGGTTCATTAAGTTGAAATGAATTGGTATGAAATCTCATACAACATAGATATGGATTCTAAAACCATACTAGTTTAAAGTTGTTTAGTTTTATGGTTGGAATGGATTCTAAACTTTATTAATAGAATGAATTATGAATCTTAGGGGAGATGGTTATGAGATTATATGGATATTGGTTATGTATGAGATTTCATGGTTTAAAAGCTCAACCAAACCAAAAAAAAAAAAAAAAAGATGGAAAGGATTCTAACTCCAATCCAATCCATTAAAAATGACACAACCAAACACACTCTCCATGTATTTATAGTTTACCATCAATGTACCTATAAATGTTAGTCAATGTACTTATAGGTAATAGTTGATGTATCTGTGTCTTTCTCACATTCTCACAATAGGAAATTTCTCATCGGAACCCAACTCCACTTCGTACTTCATTCGTAACATATTAATTGCAACAATTTAACATAAAATCAAATCATTTTATCTATTACTGAGAGAAAAAAAAAGTCAAATCGTAATGGTTAATATGTTACAGAGGGAATATACATTTTATTTAGGAAAATGATATACATAGCCAAATTGAATAAGCATTTCCTTGATTATAGTGTGATTTTCTTGTTTAACCAAATTATTTTCAGTAATAGAATTGCATTAATTTCTTGGTACCTACAACATACATAATCCTTCTATCTATTACATCCGGTTTATGTCAGTTGCAACAAATGGTGTTACACAGTTTTGTAGGCACTTTTTTGGGGTGTAAAATTGATATAAAGAGATAAAATATTAAAATGCATGCGATAAGGAGAGGGTTAGGAATAAATAATTACCAAATGTGGTAAAAAAAATGTTGCAACTAATGTGAATATTTCTTTTTTAGAAAGTGTTGTAACTAACATGAATCGAATGTAGTATTTTTTTCTCATACCGTACATACTATTGTACCTATCCACCTAGGAGCATTGGCAATAGGAGTTTGTTCATATGTTTGTTTCAAACTTTTGATGGTTTGTGAACTAATTTCCCTATTATTGGCAAAAGTTACAAACCTTGGGTTTAATATTGTTGGAATAATGGCTTTAAAAACCTTAACGTATAATATTTAATGGTTATTACATCATGGATTCTTTTGTATATTAATGAATATTCGACGATGTTTATGTTTTACATTTCACTTTTATGAACTCAATTCACACATTATAATATAAATTCTCATTCAAACTAAATATATAAGTTTTAAAAGAAGTTTAGAATGTGTCCTAAGTGTCCATATAACTAAAAATATTGGACACGTGAGTTGGTATGTCCGACACATATTTAGGCGTGTCCAACGAGTGTCGGTGTCCAATACGTGTCGGATATGGGACACGTCACTTGTTAGAAGTGTCTATACAACTTAACATAGACTTTTCGAGTAGAGAACATGATTCCTATTGGCTTATACGAGTATGATAAAGATATTTGCGGTCATTTGTGAATTGTAACACAATGTGGGCTTAGCATGTGTACAGTGCCCACACGGCCCATAGCCCACGTTATCTTTTTTTTTTTTTTTTTTTTTTCGTGTTTGTAATATCTTTTCTATCCCACCGAAAAAAAATAAAATTCCAAAGCTTTTCGCTTTTGCTCCACACCTCTCCATTGGAGCCTACACAAAGTTCTCCATTGAAGCCTACACGAAGTTCTCCATTGAAACGCCTTACGTGCTTCCTTTCCTTCACTGAAGTAGCTTCTGAGGTTAGCGTTTTTATTTATTTATCTATTTATTTATTATTTATTTTCACTTTTTAGCAGTCGAATATCATTTTCACGATCTAGTGATTAATCATTTGCGTAAGTGTCAGAGAATCGATAAGTATTCTTCTAAGGTTGATTATTGAGCGATTAGTTATCATTACTGAAGATTATTATGAGCGAATTTGTTGGTAGAATTTCTTTGATGTTCTAAAATGATAAGAAATTCATGTAATTTTTGGGTCTAATTTGATAATCGAGTCAAATTTGGTTGTTAGTTCTTTGCAGAATTTTGTTTATAGACTTCAATTTTAGGGCCACTCTATGAGAATTGACCTTTTCACCGCTCCCCTGCTCTGGCTCAGGGACGGCGGTGCTGGCTGCTTGAATTTATTCATATGTTTTGGTTCTTGTGTAGCTATAGAGATGAAATTTGTCTTTCCTCAACCTGCTTTTGGTTGATTTCATTGATTTGCCTTGCATTTTAAATCCATTTTCTACTGAAAAGTTTCGTCACAAATGGTTTTATTGTATATTTGGATTGTACTATCAGTTGTTGCGATTTTATAAATGCCAATACGGCAATACATGCATTAAAATTGTTTGTCATCTCCTGACTGTTAGCTCAGGGAAGAACCGAAGAACATGAGTATGACTTTACAATTAGTCTAGGAAAAATACATAGATAGATATCCTTAGGATGCAGATGATGCACACTAGATATGTGAAACAAGGTAGGTAATAGCACGAGAAGTTAGTGTGGAATCTTTGTGTGAGTGAATATTGAGTGGCATCATGAAGAGGCAAAAGATTCTGCATCGTTAGCAAATTGGGTTTTTCGTTTTTGTGCTAGTTGTGGATAGATAGTGTTTGTAATAGTCAAGATTGGGATAATTCTTTATTGAAGTGCATCGAGTTTCTTAAATTTTAGGTTGAGGTATCAATGATTTAACCGAGTTTGACATAGTTTGAAGTCTCACTTTACTTTTCTGAATCAATCTCAAGGACAATGAAGAATGGATTCTAGTACTTGATCTTCATTTTGTTTAAATTCCTTAGACAAGTGTGGTAGACACAATCGTCTTTGGAAAAGATTTTTCTTTGGCTAACATAATGCCTCTTGATTTTCAAAATTTTTATTTAATCAAACTTATATCAAATTCTTTATTCTATTAGAAGCACCATTTTGTGTTGGATATTTGGCACTCTAACATGGGCATAGAAGTATAGACACTTTGCATTTTAATTTGTCATGGATAATGTTAAATAAAATAGATTACATGTACCTAATTTGATGAATTTAGCTTACATTGGGAAAATAGCTTACTATTTGCCATTTGCAAGAGCAAAGAGGAGGGGGGGGGGGGTGCAATAAAAGGAGGTTAGTACTTAGTAAATAGTGTAATGCAGGCATCTTTGCTTAATGTTATAGGAAGCACGGGGACGGCAATCTGGTGGCCGAATCCGTACCGGGGATGGCTTGGGGACGGGGACGGTGCGGGTCCGGCCAAAAAACGTATTGGGGACGGCTAGTCAGATGTGGGGACGGCGGGCTTGGGTCGGGGACGGGTGGGTTTGGATGTGGGGACGTATCGGGGACGGGGTTTGGTTGAAGATGGCGTCCCCAGCTGCTGGCTGCTGCTGCTTGGGTTTAGGGTTAAGGAAATATGAGGAAGAGCAAGCTTTTACAAAGGCCCATATTGTATTATTTTAGTTTTAGTAAATTAAAAGAAAAAAAAAAGTGAGAAACAATATTTTGGTTCTAAAAATTAAATTGGGGATTAGGGTTTCAAAGTTAGAGAACTCACAAGTCACAACTCAGTCGCATCTACTGTCAATCCACCACAACCACCACCCGCTTCGAGTGCGCCGCTACTGTCGTCTAGCCACCACCGGTCAGCCACCACCCCACCACTAGCTCTTCCGGTTTTTTCTTCTATCTCTCTTTTTTTTTTTTTTGCTTCGACTTCGAAAAATTCTTCTAGTGTTCGAATTTCTTATCTTTTTGCTTCAATTATGTACGAATTTCTTCTAGCATCTGGTTCGAAATTGTTTTGGCTGCATCTTCTTTGTTCAAATTACTCCCTCCGTAACGAATTACTAGCAACAATTTCCATTTTTAGGCGTAACAAAATACTTGCAACAATTTTTTCCAATTTCATTTTATTCCTTTTTTGGCAAAAAAAACAACACAATATCCCACTTACTTTTCTCTTTCTTACTTTTCTCTCTCTTACTTTTATCATCATACCACATAATACCTCATTTACTTTTCCTTCTCTTATTTTTCTCTCTCTTACTTTTATCATTACACCACCTAATACCACAATTAACCTATTTCATCTAGGAGTCCCTAGTCCAAATGTTGCTACTAATTCGTTACGAAGGGAGTAGTTATTATTTTCTGTTCAAATTTCTCCTGCTTTATGAATTCTTTGTTTCATTTTTTGTTCGAATATTTTTTTCCCCTATGGCTTAATGAAGATTAATTTCTAATCTAATATTTTGCTGTCTAAGACTTCTCCGTGCAACCTATTGTCTTTTAATATATATTTTTATTTTATTGTTTAAGACAAGGAATTAATATCTCTTTTGATGTTGTATTTGTGATTTTTTTTAAATAATTAATTTTTATATATTTTTGCCGTCCCCGAGCCGTACCCGTTTTTTGGAATTTTTGATTTTGCCGTTTTCCGTCCCCGTACCCGTTTTTGACCCGAATCCGACTCCGTGCAACCTAGTTATTAACTCACTTGTAGAATATTGTGGGTGCTTGAATTAGGAGGGTAAAAGAGGTAGGAGTTTTTTTTTTATTGAATAAAAAATACCCCCTTTTTTGATATAGAATTAAGGAAGGGAATGGAAAATTACAATAAGATATACTGATATAGTTTTCATATAATCCTAATAAACCAAATGCTTTTCAAGTTTTCAATGTTTGGAACATTCATATTAGAATTTATAAGCAAAATGCTGTCCCATTCTTTGTTCCTCATCCCCTTCCATCATTATTATTGAAATATACTCTTAATACAAAATTATCATCATGGTTTTAGTTTATAAATTTAATTTTCTATAGTTAATTGTTTGATTAAGGTTGTTTCCTCGTTAAACCCACATTTTTTTCCTAAATGAATATAGGAAATATTCACTATTACGTCCAAGGTATAATAATTTTTTAATTAATCCCGGTGTTCATATAAATAATCTTATACCCCTAAGGTTAGGTATATACCAAATTGGGACAAAATCAAAATCAAACAAAATTAAACTTCAGTTAGTAACACACCAAACTCTATCATAGTATCATGAGCACACCCTAAAATCACAATCTCTTTTGATCCATTAACCCATGCCACACAACCTCTCTCCTCTTTCCAAACTCTGTTCTAAGTCTTCTAGCCTCACTTCTAATGTTGCCAACGCACGTCAACTACCACTGCAACCAGTCCACTGCCTCAAAAAAACTATGTGAACCCATGTTAAGCAATTGATGTTGAGTTTCAAAAGACATTTATTCAACACAGCACCTTGAAATATTTTAGTTCAGTTCTATGTATTCTTCCAAATTGTGTCTTTTTAGGATTGAAGATTTTGGCACTGATATATTGAGTATGTGTTTTTTTTGTAGAGTTTATTAGATGGGGATTGAAGATTTTGGCACTGATATATTGAGTATGTGTTTTTTTTGTAGAGTTTATTAGATGGGGGATAGCCATGAGATAGAGGTTATTGCAGCTGAAGAAACCCTTGAAAATGCATCCGTGAAGGAACAGGAAACGCGTGATGAAATACTTTCGAGACACAGGTAATACTCCCCCCTTTTTTTTACTATTCCAATTGGTCTGTAGAATGTTGCTTTTGCTCAAGTCTCTTGGGTATTTGATAAGATCCTCTAATAAATTCCCCTTATGGGAAGTCAATCCATTTTTCAAGGATTGCAAAAATTGATGAATATGGCCTGTGTATGGGAGAGAAGGAGAAATTTTTGTTGAATATATGTGGTTAATTTTTTTATTAACCATTTGATTACCTTGTGAGAAATTGATTACCTAATATTTGTTGACTCTTCATTTTAGATTTTAGGACAAAGACCCGTTTGGCATGGGTATAGACACTTCACACTTCATTAAAGCCAAAGTCATGATTTTTTTTTTCTAAGTAGACAATTGGACAGTTCTGTAGCTTTAGTATGTCTGATGTAGTGATGTGTAATAGGTACAGAAACTTGGGTTTGTATATAGTTCGATTCCTTGTCCAAAGTGTAGTTGTACCATGTTGTAGATGTTGTTATGTGCCCTTGTTGAGGGGTTATAAGAATTTTAGCCATCTTTTTGAATGAATACACCTGACCAAACTATGTAAAAATGTGGTTGTCAGTCAATTTTTTAAACACTTTATGTCTTGCTTGGGAGCTCAGTGAGGTATTTTTTGAGAGCTTTCTGATGTATGACCTCTTCTATAGATGCCCATTTTGAGACGTGGAAGATATAGATATTTTTACTGAAGCGTGCGTGAATTGTGGACATTAGATATTTAGATGAATTATTTGTTTGTTGGACAGATCCTGGTTAATTTTTTGGCTCACAATATCTGGTCCAAGAGACCAAGACACATCTATTTGTCGCTGAATCAGCCTTCCCTCCTAAAATTCCCTTCTAAGCTAAAGTGCTAAACTATACTAATTAGGGTGCTGTTATTAAAGTATGTATTAGCTATGTTACTCGGACTCTACATTTTCCCTCAAGAACCCATGTTGGATCCTTACACTCAAACATGGGTATGACACTTGGACACTTCATTATGGGTTGTCAGACACTTACACACGTATCCATGTCGGACATGGGTATCCGAGTCCGTGTACATAGTGTATTAGTAGGACTGCATTAGAATTTATAATTTATGTCTTATGGTTTTTTAATGTTTGCATTAAAACTTAATATTTAGTTTCTTTCTTTTTCCGTAAATTTTAAAGCAAACTCAGCATAGCTTCGGTATCACCTGCACCTAGTTTGTACTATCAAAACCGGAAATAGTAACGTGAACAAAGAATATTCATCTGAAAACATGTTATCGGGGCCTTGTGCTTTACTATGTGGAGGTATGTCTACTTTTGTTACCAATGTTGTAGCTGCCACAGTTATAGCCATGAGCAGAATTTTGGTGCGTGTCTAGAAGAATTAAGAAAGTTCAAGTGTAGTTTTTTCCCGACAAAATTAATCACAACTTTTATGAATTATGAGTTTATTGAATTTTCTGTGATTCAGAATCTAATGACTAAAGACTATTTCCTCTTTTTTTTTAACTTCAAAATTTCTTATTCAATTTTATAGGAAAGAAATCGCCCAATTGCAGAACAAAGAGGTTGAGATGAAAAAGGGTGCAGCTAAAGGTAGCAAAGCAGAACAGAAAGCAAAGAAGAAGCAAGTTGAGGAAGAAATTGCCAAACTGTCTGCGAAGCTCAAAGAAAAACATGCACAAGAGCTTTCATCTTTGGGTTATAGCAGTACTAATGGCACTGAAAATGACAAGGGAAATCTTGATAACCTTGTTAAAGCCATTGCTGGGGTATCTGTTGCGGCTAATGCTGAGAATCACAAGCCTAGCAAAAGCGTTAAAAGACGTTCCAAAAGAGCTCAGCAAGAAGCTGAAAGGGAGCAGAGAATAAAAGAGGAACAGAGCAATATCATTAGTGATAAAGAGGTTGAGAATGAGTTATTGGAGAAGAAACTATCACCTCTCGGGTTGATCATTAACGAGGTCAAACCTGACGGTCACTGCTTGTACAGAGCAGTCGAGGATCAATTAGCTCATTTGTCAGGAGGGTCTCGACCATATGACTTTCAGCAGCTTCGACTGATGGTAGCTTCTTATATGCGTGATCATGCCTCGGAATTTCTGCCCTTCTTCGCATCTGAGAATGTGGTTGAAGGAGAGGAGGATGATTCTGTGATGCAGAGATTTGAACACTACTGCAGAGAGGTGGAGTCAACTGCGGCTTGGGGAGGTCAACTGGAGCTTGGTGCTTTGACACATTGTTTGAAGAAAAGTATAATGATATATTCTGGGTCATTCCCTGATGTTGAAATGGGTAAAGAGTACAACAAGACTGATGATGAATCACTCAATTCTTCTATTAAGCTATCATACCACAAGCATGCTTTTGGCCTGGGTGAGCACTACAATTCTGTCGTTCCGATTTTATAACAACAAATAGTTTAGCTATCCTTAAAATCTTACTTGTTATTACTTGTTAGTGGAGGTAAATTGCAAGTTTTTTGGGGCTGCATCAAACTCTATAGTTGAACAACTGTAGTTCTGTTGTATTAAGTTATTCATCAGTGTCATACTTCCAGATTTCTTTGTTTGGATACTTTGTATCAAACATAAATTTTGATATTATAATTGGATTTGTTTTCTTCTCCCAATTTTGATAGAAAGACATTTGACTCATTGGTTATCCGTTATACCTTCTCACAAACAATTTGAAAGTTTTGAGAGCAAGACATTTGACATTTGATAATTGATATACTTATTGGTTGTTATGAGAATTAATCATTATATAAAACAAAACCTTTCCTTTTCTTACCTCGTCCCCTTTGAAATCAGTTTCATTTACCTTAAGTACTATCTCGCAAGCTAAAGATTCGTTTGCTTGGATGTAAAAAATTTCAATGTAACATGATTTTCATGAAAAACAATTTACAATGCAAAACACGATTGCAAAATAATTTTGCTATTGTTTACTATCATGTAAGAAAAAGGAAGGGAAATTAGAAAAAAGAAAGGGAAAGTAAGGATGTAAGGTAAGGAAAATGAAAGGGAAGTAGTAAACAGAGGGGAAGTGGTTTTCTATCATTGTAAAACATGTACTATATTACTTATTGAGAAAATGTTTTTACACTACTTTGCAAAGTAAACATTGTAACATGAAAATGGAGGAAAATAGTTTTACAGGTTAATGTTTTACAATTAGTAAACGGAGTCTAAATGTGTTTTTCATTCTTGAAGACTAGAAAACATAAAAATTATGCATATTTCGGGAATTATTGATTCTCTAATGTCTAATATAACTAAAAGAAACCCCTTCGAAAAAAACTAAAAGAAAAATACTTAAATAAACTTTCCATCCACAATAAATTTTTACCAATTTTTGCATATAAAGATTTAATTTAGATCTAAATACTTACCTTAGTTAAATAAATTGAACATTTGTTCGGATATTATCTAGTAATACTACTATAATAGTGTCCGCTGGAAAAGTCCGCATTATCCCCTTACCATTTCTAAAAATTCAAATAGATATACCATTAAAAAAAACTAATAAATAAAGAACAGAAAATAAAGTTTGAATTTTTATTGGAATTAATTGAATGAAGGAAATTCTAGGGTTCAGGGTTTTATGAATGAAATCATAAACTAATTGAATTCAAATGTTCAATAATTCATTAACAAATTCTAACAGGCTTTCGCAATTTATTAGATCTACAGAAATGAAGAAATTAATAAGGAAAGGTTTCTAACTTGACCAATAAAAATATTACAAAGTTTATAATTCTAAAAAAAAAAAATTTATTTTTGAATTCTCTATAATTAGATACTCGTATTTATATAGTTTGTCACATAAAATTTTATTTTTTCAGTTATAGTAGAAATTTAGTAGCAGATAGATTATAGCAAATGAATCTTTTTCTTTTATTTAATTTATTGACGTGGGAAGAAACACGTCAAAAAGTTTGTTTATAAGTAATGTGGAGGAGATGCATAACAAATGTTTCTATCTAATTTTTCAAGTAATTTGCTTATCACTTTCAATTGTGTATCTCTTTTCTAATCTTAGTTTTGTAATACTAATTTACTTGCCTAAGGTTAAGTGCTATCTACATTAATTATAAATCATCAATTACTTCTTTTCATATATCTTCAAATCCATCTGTCATTGAATATTAATTTATAGAAGTTAGGGTGGATAAATAAATAATCTTAATTCATATGTGTTTAAACAAATTAAAATATGTGTTTCCCTGTGTTTTATTTTTGAAATTTTACTATGAAATACTAAAATTATTACAAAAATTAAAATACGTATCTAAACAAATTCATACATCTAAGGTCAAGAGGAGTGCTAAATTGGTGCCCATCCTAACCGGTGATTTTCCTCTCAAATCTTTATCAATCTGAATCTTTTTGCAATTGAAACCGTGCGTGATCTTGGAAATTTTCTTCCAACTAAAGATTTTAGGCAATCTATTTCTTGGTTATTGAAGTTGTTGCCCATTTTCTTCTCCAATCGAATCTCGGTAAGCTTTGGGCGATTTTCTTCCAATTGAAGGTCATCGACATTTTCTTCTTGAAGCAAATCAACTGAATCTTTTTGCGATTTCAGATCTAATTGCATGCAAAGTTCATTTTGAATAAGTGGTAAAAACAAATTTTTGTACTTATAAATTTTGCGATTTTTACATCACAAATGAACTGAAATTTTGGTCAACACAAAAATTGGTTATATTTCAATATTCAACTTCTCTTAACAAAGGAGAAAAATTCTTAACCAAAGATTTTATGACAACAACCGTGATTTTGAACCCCTTAAAGAGATAACATACAAAAAGTGAAAATTAGTAACAAAGACTGAATATCATTGAAGTAATTACAGTAATTTATAGTAATAATAGTAATATAGAAAAACTTGTTATATAACTTCTCATCTAAAAACACCATCTCAATATTTTCATCCAAGAGATTCTTGTAATTTGGGACTTACCTTAGGCACGCAATGCATACTCTGATCTTTCAAGTTTCTTTCATAGGTGTAATTTTCTCAATGAGATTGAATTTTGATGCCATAAGTATGAAGTATTTTAGTTAGCAGTCAGCCTATCAATTGTGGTTGCCTCATGCCATTGTTGATATGCTTATAATAGATTGAAAGTGAATATTCTAGACTGCTTAAGCAAGAGAAGGATGGAAAACTAAAGAGTTGCAAGAGAAGACAGTGAATGTTGTAATTTCCAAAAGACCTCAGTACAATGACTTAATGATGCACTTCCCAAAACACATGTTTTATGCCAGTACTGACTTGGGGTTCGTTCTCTTTAACTTATTCGACCTAACCTGTTTTAACCTATTAAGGCTGACTGGATTATAGTGTGTTGACTGTGTTCACTTCAACTTATTCAGTCTGACCTGACCTATTTCAACTTATTAAAGATGACTTGATCATAATTTAATCAATCTGACCTGACCTGATTAAACCTGATAAGTTCTGAGACCTGATAAAATAAGTTGAAGAGAACGCACCCTTATTAGTCCTATAACATTCGCCCCTCCTCAAGGATCGACGTCCTCATTGGTCACGGCCACGTTTGATCACGACAGGCTTTTTCCCTAGCCACAAACTCTGTAGACCACCACTCTGAGGTCGACATCCTCTGCTCAAGGACCGATGTCCTCATTGGTCACGACAGGTTTTCCCTGGCCACCAACTCCATGGGACAATAGGAGAACCGCCTGAAAAGCTAGCCTATGAGGGGAAGAGCCAATTGAACTATAAAATCTCACATCAAGCACCATATCGATGTGAGATTCAAGTCACATACCTTGAAGTGGGATTAGTCCTATAACAATTTGATTTTATAAAACACACCGCATCATTTAATAATGGTGCAACCTACTGCACCGAAAATGTGTTAAAATGCATCGTTTATTACGGATAAGGATAAGGGAGTAAGAAAAACAGGGCCAAAACCCTAACTCATAATTATTAATTTTTAAAAAATACTGTACATAGACATTTGCTAATTTGAGGCTTGCAAGTTGCAACTATTCGGCAGTCTGCTGGTGACAATTCGAGGACCACCGATCGGCGACGGCGAGTCCAGGACAGTTGCAGTTACATTGGACAACGGTGCTGCGTACAGAGCACAGAGGTAACACCGTAACAGTTATTTTTCGATTTTTTTTGTCGTTATAATTTTGTATTTAACATCCAATTCATAATTGTGCTTGCTTCCGGCAAAAAATAAAAATAAAAAATAAAAAATTTGAGCTTGCTTGTTTACTTGGTGCACTGATGATTACGCTTTACATTTTTGAATTGAGTTCATGAATCAGAATCATGATGTTTTAGTTGATACTCGGATTGTTTTACAGGTTTTAATGTCAATCTAGTAGTTTACTTTTATTTCAGTTTATTAGGAATTCCGAATTATGTTGCAGTTTTGTTTGTTATTTTGTTGTTTGTTAATGGTTGATTTTTGTATATGTTCTTTGATCTTAACTGCTGAATATTGTGTATTTTGTTGAATGTTATTGGCTGAATTTTTTTCAGCTCATCTTTTCTGTTCTTAGGGCATTAACAATAAGAGGTTTGTCATGAGATTTGTTTTGTTTTTTTAGTGGTACGAATTGTTGTCATAGTTATCTTTCACTTAATGGACGTTGGTAAAATTTTCTACCTACAATTTGTTTTAGTAAGAATTCAATACTGTTACATCATTTTGAAAATGAACCACTAAATTATTCCTTTAACCAACACTGAAAGTGTATAATTATCATGAAGGAAGTTAAAATTCTATCCATCCATGGCAATGACTACAGATACAAAATGTCCATATCCACAGCCACTATCCTCTTGAGCCAGCAAAATAAATTCTAGTTCTTTGATGCTCCAAACACTGCTGGCTTAATTCTGTCAAAATTAACTTTTACATTAACCTGAAAGTTGAGATAATGTCTAATTCAAGGATTTAAAATGAAAAGCAATAATAACAATAATTCACTAGGATTGGGTTTGCGATAGCTAAGGGTGTGGGAGCTCAAATTGTATCTCGGCTCCCCAACAACTTCTTGTAAATTGGTTGACTTTGTATTTTTGCCCATAATAATAATATGATGATGAAAGTGTATTTACAAGTAACCACAAAGGTCAGTTGCTATACCACCCATCCACCATTGTTCCCCAGTGTTACATAGTTTCCTATAGTGCCTGTGTATTGCGATCCAAAAAAATGAATTATGGTCGGTTCTTAGTTTTAAAAAGCGTGCCTAGGCGCGCCTCACTCCCAGGCTTTGGGCTTTGCGCTTTAGCTAAGCGAGGCTCAACCACATTCGAAAGGCGCGTGCCTTTTGCGCCTTTGAGCGCCTTTTGGTAAGGCGCGCCTTTGCGCCTTATGTAAAATAGCTTAGATTTAAGTTACAAGTTGAAGAATGATTGATTTTTTTCAAGTTTAAGTTACAAACTAATTGAAAAAATAACTCACAAAGTTCAATATCAAACACATGAAATAGTCAAAATCGATCCCATCTCATTTACCAAAATCAATAAAGCAATAGAACCAATAATCTTATGTATGGGCTAAAATTCCTTAACAATGCAATAGTACATAATTAGCTCACCAAATGAAATCAATCAAACCAAAATCTAGCAATAGCAACACAAAGTCTTCACTAATATGGTGAAATTATCATGCTAGTTATTGGTTTGTCTTAGTTTTGTAATATTAAATTAAAGGGTTGTATTATCTAGATGTTCCAAATACATAAACTTCCAACATCTCCAATGAGGAACTTCCCATCTTTTCACAATATTTATCAAATAAATTCCCTATGTCTCTCTGACACCCTCTTCCCCCCGTAGTTTCGCGTGCCGACTCAAGTACTCAACACACGTGTGACACGACACTCGACACACCTGGGTGCAAGTGTTGAATACCCGTATCTAGAAACTGTCGGAGTTTAAATGTAAGGATCTTAGAGTGGAAGAGGGAAAGAGGAAAAGAGAAATAATTTCAAAATCCATTTGTTAAATCACTGTTTGTGCCACAATTAGAGCTTACCTCCATATCTGTCCATCTGGGTGCCCAATATAAGTCATCGGCGCAACAATGTCAGAACATCTTTTTAGTTTGTTGCTTACCTCCTTTTGTAAATCACTGTTAATTTTTAGTTTAAGTGGTGTTTTTTATATTATATATTATATTCAAGTTTTTCTTCATTGAAAATCAATGTCAAAATTTATTATTATTATATTAATTATGAAATATTAAATATATATATTTTTTTTATGTGAAAAGTGTCGACTAATATTCCCCAACATTTGAATAGATAGCCCTATCCAAAAAATAGGTCAAGACACTCTGTTGACTCTATCTCTGTATCTGCTAATTTTTGGAATCAGAGTGTCGGATCCTCCGATCCCTCTTGAATACGACACCCAAACTCAGTCTGAGCAACATAGTAAATTCCCCTACCCATAACACCAATTATACGCAGACTGATTTTAGGAGTTTAAAAAGGCAGGTTATTGATTCAAAAGTTATCACCAATTTAATATTAAGCTATTACTTACCATACTTTAAACAAACCCCAACCCAAGGAAACTGTACCAATATAAGCAAAATACAATAGTATCAATCTCATTATATCATGTTTAGGGGCCAGCGTATACGATCTTTCCCAAAGTTCAGCGTATAAGTTGTTTTGATCAAAGACAAGTTACCTTCAATTATTAAGGGTAAAATAAATAAACTAAATCATCCTCAATTTCAAACAAGTGAAAGAACTTACTTTTGAACTTGGTGTTACTTCTTCTGATGACAACAACAAGTGTTGTAAGAGTATTTTTCGGGATGAATTTGGTAAAAGATAAGTTGTCAAATCGCATGAAATATCAAATGGTAAATGATTGTTTAGTTACTTTTCTTGAGAAAGATTTGTTTTTGAATGTTAGCACGGTTGCTGATGTAGATCAGATTCAAAATATGAATCTTGTATATACAAAAGTATTAATTCAAAGTATTATTAGGTTGTAATTTGAACTTATTGATGGTATTTTGTTTTGTCTTTCCTATGGATTATGAATATTTTTGGGGGGTTTTTAATTGATGTTGATTCGTTGGTGTTTTGGTCTTTGGTGACCTACCAATTTACCATTATAAATTTCATCAATATGCTCGCATGACTGCGTACAAGCCTTATCTCAATATTTAGCATTTTTTTTTATTGGATTGTGCAAATTAAGGATGCTTTTTCTTCAACTTATTAGACATGAACTTATTAAACTTGAACTTATTAAACCTGATTGAACTTATTGGACCTGATTAGACTTTATTAGCCCTTATTATAGAAACAATTAGACCTTATCACACCTCATTGGACCTGATCAAACCTTATTGAATTTATTACACCTAATCTGAACTTATTTGAACTTATCTCTTAACTTAACTATTTTTTTTTTTAAAATCTAATTGAAAGTTGTTGGACCTGATTACACCTTATTAGACCTTATCACACCTGATTGGACCCGATCAAACCTTATTGAACTTATTGCACCTTATCTGAACTGAATTTTTTTAAAAGGTGAAGAGAACGCACGTTACGCATCTAAGCTTCACTTCTGGTGTTCTGGAATTTCAAAAGAAATGTGTCTGCTTCAAGAGCTTCCATGATTCCAACTTATGCTTCATTGCTGGAAATCTGTTGCAATACCAAAAACATCAACAAACTTAGACAACTCCATGCGCAAACTATAAAACTTGGCGTATCTTACAATGACTTCATACGAGCTAAACTCATATCTTCTTACACCTCCTGTGCTCAAATGGCTGATGCCCATCTTATTTTCTCTTTCACAAATCGCAAATCCACATTTCTTTTCAACACCCTTATTAGGGGATATGCTTCTTCCAAACAATTCCATCTTTCTGTTAAATGTTTCCATCAAATGATTATCACCCACAAACCCATTGACCGCAACACCCTTCCTGCTGTTCTCAAATCTGTGGCTACCTTATCAGCTCTAAGGCTTGGTCGGCTAATCCACAACTTCATCATGGTACATGGGTTGAGCTATGATGTTGCCCATTGCAATGCCTTGATCACAATGTATGGCAAATGCGGCGACTTGTATTCAGCACGTAATGTGTTTGATAAAATGTCTGAGAGAAATATGATTTCTTGGTCTGCTATGATGGGTGGGTATGGAATGCATGGGAACTTTGATGAGGTACTTTTGTTGTTTGATAAGATGTTGGCGTTAGGTGTTTTACCTGATGGGTCAACATTTACCACAGTTCTTACAGCTTGTAGTCATGGAGGAAGGGTAGAGAAGGGGAAGGAGTGTTTTGAGTTAATGGTAATGAGATTTGGGTTGAGGCCAAGCATTGAACATTATACTTGTATGGTTGATATGTTGGGTAGAGCTGGGAGAGTAGAAGAAGCGAAAGGAATTGTTGAGAGGATGGATATGGAGCCTGATCAGGCTTTTTGGAGAGCATTGGTTAAGAGTTCCAAAATCAACACAGAATTTGCAATTATGTGAAGGTTGTGTGCCCAGTCATAAATAGAGGTAATGAGAATGAATTTGTATATAAATTTGGAAGGAAAACCAATATCCATTGCTGTGATTGTGCTAGTTTAATTCTTCATAAATTCTGTTTTTATCCAATACAACCCTAATGGATGATAATATAAAATCCTAAGAAAGTCCTAGTTATGTTTATTATGTTTTTAAGGAGATGATAGCTTATTGAATTTTTTTAAGAGTTCATTTCCATCATTATAATTTATTACTAACTATCAAACGGGTCTTTAGTTCAGCTACTCCAAAGTTCAATCTCATGTGTTAGTTGCTCTAGTTTATTAATTTTTTTAACAATCGCATATGTTCCAGTTTTTAAGTTTAGCATCTGATTTTTGTTTAATTTTTGCTATGTTTTCAGAGTTCAGCAAATCAGTTTGTTACTCTTGAACAAGAACCTTTTTTAATTGATCCAGGAGTTGGACAACGTTGGACGGTTCGAAGGGTCTTCAATAAATCTGAAATTGTTCTCCACTTGTCTCCGTAAATGGAGTAAGCATCATCATTCATCATCGGGTTGCCCTCGTCACTCTCCAACGCACGCAACCCTTGGGAAGTCTTGTATCCTCGCAAATGTGAATCAACAGCGTTACAGCGGCCTCAACCAAGGGAGTTGTACAACAGTTAGATGGTTTGAAAGGTCTTGAATTAATCCGACCTTGCCCTCCACTTTTCTCCGTAAACGGATTAAGCATCATCGTTCATCCTCGGGCCTCAACCAAGGGAGTTGTACAGCAGTTGCATATAGTATTATGTAGGTTCCTCCCCCCCCCCCCCCCCCTCAGTTTTCGAAGAAAGTAAAAGTAGGTTAGAAAATTTGTAAACATTAGTGATTACTATGCATTGAATTCTGTTGATCATGATTCCTTGTGTCTCTTGTATTAATTGAGTAGTGCATACAAAACAAATTACTCATAGTGAATGCTACAAGTCTACAACTAACTGGAGTTGATCTTTTAAGTACAATTTGATGTACTGATGCTGTTTACATTTACATTTAGAAGAAAGTATAACAGGGTTAGCAGATTAATTCAGAAAATGTGTATATTTTGCTGCAATGGCTGCTTGCATAAGTTGCATAGACTGCATCTGGTATTTGAGGCATGAAGCTTTTTTGGCTGCGAAAAGTTGCAGCAATTGAAGGTGCTTTTGAAGAATATTAAAGATAAAGTTTGTGAGTTTGAAGTTTTTTAGCCCTAGAATGGTGATAATGCTGATTTGGTGTAGTAATCAGTTGCTGTTAAGTTTGTATGCTTGCTGGTGGTTTTCATCAGATTATTGTAAGACTTTTGCAGAACTGTTCTAAATTGTCTAGTTGGCATATAGGCATTAATCAATGTAAATGAGTGATAGATAAATTATGAAAAAGAGGACAGGGTTTAGGGAGTAAGGGTGCGTTATCTTCAGCTGAAAAAACAAGTTAAGTTCAAATAATTTTAGGTAACGTCCAATCAAGTGTAATAAGTTTAACATAGTTTGATCTGGTTCAATCAGGTGTGATAAGATCTAATTGTTTTTATAATTAGGGCTTATCATGTTTAATCAAGTCAAAATAAGTTCAATAAATAAAAGATTTAACAAGTTAAAAAAGGTTTAAATAAGCTTAGATAAGTTTATTTTATGTAACTTGAAGAGTACACACTCTAAAAGAGATTTCAGTGCATGAGTTATGACACTAAAAAAAAATGAGTAGACCTTGCAAATGAGCCAATGATGTAATACAAAGTTGGTTAGAAATTTGGTATACATTTTAGGATATAGGTTAAAAAAATTAGCACAAGTGGAATTAATGGTGAACTTGTATTGCAAGACTAGCTCTTTAAACTGACTCCTAGTAACCTTTGTACATCTCATTTAGGCAAGAGAATAATTATTTACATTAAGGTAGATTGGGTCTAGTTTGTGACTTTTTTCACAAGAATATCATGCTGACATTACTCTAGGTATAAGGAATTTAATGATAGTGAGATTCGAACTTCACACATTGAGGATGGGGGATGATTTAGGCACATCTTTATTTGATAACCGCACATCCATAAAAGCCATTCAAGGGAGTAATATACTTCATCCATAACATATTAACTCAATGATTTGACATTTTTTCTCTCTACTTTATATCAAATCGTTGCATTTATTTTGTTGCGGAGGGGGGTACTTGAGTAAAATGGTGTACGGATATAAGAAGTGATTTGTGGTTAAGGATGACTCTAACGTCACCTCAGTGGAGCCCGATCTTTAAGGGAATCTTTTTTTGGCCTTAAAATTTTCAATTTTAATACAATTTAGTTCAAACAAACTTATATTAGTCATATAGTCCAGTTCAATTTAATCCAGTCCAAAAAAAAACCCAGAAACACAAATGAGGCTTTGTTTGATTCACCAGAAATTTACTGATCTGAACTTATTGTTTAATTTGACTAAACTTTGACTGAGTATATATGTTAACCCATAAGGAAAAAGATATCAATTGAGATCTAATTTTATTACAGAGTACTTCTATTAAGGAGTAGTTTTTTTATTAATTGTATTCACATATTTCAACACCTAATTACTTATTTCAGATCATATCAAATTAAAAAAAATAGTTAAGATCAGATAATTTAATTTGATGTTTTTAAACTCTAAATATCTTTAATTCCGTAACAAAAAAAAATTGCAAACCAAACCGCAATTTGCGGTTTGGTGCGGTTCAGACCACACTCTACACAACCTTAGGAGGGACGGACTAAAGGGGAGAAGGCGATGGAATGGATCAACAGTGGGGGAGGAGAAGAGGAGGCGCGGATGGAGTTGACTATGGTGGGTAAATTATGGATGTCACGTAACATGAATTATGAATGGTCTAATATCAACTATGAAGCGCGTCTAGAACCCCAAACACATTCGTGTGGTGAACTGTATTGGGGAACGAATCGTATATTTCCAGTTCCATCATGGGAGGGACAAGACGACAATCATGGAGGCGCAACCATGGACGCTCGATAATCATGTTCTAATCCTAAACAAAGTGGAGGGCACGCTTACTCCTTCTAAAATACCTTTAAAAAGTGTGCCAATCTGGATTAGGGTTTATGATTTTCACACTATTGCATTAAATTCAAGCTACAGTGTTTGTAAAATTACCATTGTTGAAACTTTGTTGTTTGAAAATAATATAACTTAAAATTATGATGTGACAATCAAAACTACAACGGTTGTAGCCCACGATTGTAGATGCGATTAGACTACTACTATGATTTGAACAAAACTTTGGACCACGACACTAAGGTAGTTAACGCATTGGTTAACTCATTGGGCTAACGACTAACCTTTAACGATCCGTTTAGTAGCCGATTATAAATGATGGTAATGAGAATGAATTTATAACTAAATTTGGAAAGAAAATCAAAATTCATCCCATTGTGTAATTAGTTTAACTCCAATTTATCTACTTTTTTTCACAAATATTCATTCTCATCTAATACCATCCTCCCCCATGTAAAATAAGAAGAAAATTGAAGCTTGTGAATGGAAATATGTTTTCCATGGACATTATAAAATTCTCCTTTAACAAAATTACAATATAAAATTATTACCATTAACACAATTTATTACCAACAACCAAACGACTCGCCCCCAAAAAATAAAGCGGAACGAAACGAACATCTTCTTCGTAATTGATTCGAGTTCGCAACATTTGCAGGCACAATCTACTTAATATCAGTAGACAGGAAACGCAGAGGTATCGAGGTACATCGCCGAAGAAAGAAAAAGCAACATCAATGGCGACCTCTCTGCAAAGAGCTGGTCTGAGACTCTCTCATCTTCGTCGATCTACTTTCCTTTCAACGAAATCATTCTCTTCTGAATCTGGTGCTTTGGCCGAAGTTCGTCCCGGTGAGATCGGTAGAGTTTCTGGAATTCCTGACGAGCATCTTTCTCGACGTGTATGTGATTTCATTCATTTTTTTTTTGAAGTTCTCAATTTCAGTGATATCTAAGCTGATGTCGTTTCCGTTGATGCAAGAATGAGATGAATGTTTTAGGTTTTCGTCATGCGTTTTACTTTAGTTTCGTTCATTTGAAGTTCTGTTAATGATAGAAAATCCAATTTGTTTTGGAACTAGGAATAATCGAATGTGAACCTTGTAATTCGTATGCTTTGATATGGCAATGTAGGATTTTTTCTTATTTATTTAAAACATGTTTATAGCCAATTAAACTGTAATGTTTTACTGAGTGAAATTGTATTTTTGACCATAGGTTATTTCTTGAAGAAATTCATGGCTAACTATAGTTGAAAATATTCGTGTGTTTTTAGTTTATATTATAAATATAAATTTTCTGCCGAAATTGAATGGAGAAGGAATATATTGTGTAGTTGTATTCTTCTGTTGTGTGTATGTATTTAAATTTTCTTGCCAAAGCCCTTAGGCTTTATTTCACCTGCATATCAGTATATCACAGTATTACATCCTTCGATAATATGGATGCTTTGTGATTTTCAAAATTTAGGTGATTTATATTGATCTTGCTATTAAATTACAGTTTTTTTTTTTACATGGTTGGAAGTGGGAATGCACTTTTGGTTGATGCTTGGAAGTTTAGAATTATAATTTCACTCAAACATGATGGTGATTAGATAACTAGTAGTTTAGTAAGTGAGAGAGCAATTAAGTGGCGCTGCTCGCTGTAGGTCACCACTCACCAGTTGGCCCAACTTCTCCGTTCCCCTAGCCTAGCTATCTAAACTGAAACAAACTCCATGCTAGGGTTGTTCTTATATACACAATGGTATTTATTTTCCAACTTCGATTTGTTATTTGATGAACCCAACCTTTTTGTCCCCTTTTCTGTTCATTGTAGGACTCTTCTCTCTGCACAAATGTAGTATCTGCTCTTGGGAAGCCATTCAATACCTCTAATAAACCTACCTTTGATCAAAGCTTGTTGGATCTCATTTGGTAACTTCTTAAAATATAATGTAAATCTTAGTATAGTATACATTGATTTCTTTCTTCACTTTAGAGTTCTGTGGGTAGGGCTTAATTAGCTATTGTTGTGAAGAATGGAAGTTTATTAATGAATTATGTTTAAATATATATTTGCAGTACCTTATGATCTTGATTATAACTTACATATGAAGTTGACATATTTACTTAGGTTGTATATTACTTTTTTGTCTACTAAGCAAATAAACATTAGTAATGACATGCTACATTCAAAATACTTTTTGTTTGTTTAATGAGCTTTATTTAAGATGAAACTTGTCACATCATCTTCTGTATATGAGCCTTTTTTTTGTGAGGGGGATGCTTGCATGAACCTTTTTTCGATTTGTCACTTATTTTTGGCCATTGTCTTATTTTCTTACAATGGATGTGTAATATTTTTTCTTTTGATTATGTTTTAGGCCTTCCCTATTGATTATATTTTATGAATGCAGGTTATGGTTTACTCGCCTGCTCGCACTGCAACACAACAAGGTGCAGGGAAAGTTGGGAAATGGAAGATCAACTTCCTTTCTACACAAAAGTATGTTGCTTAAGGTTGATGAAAAAAATGAATATTGAATCATTGTATGACAAGTGTTACTCAATTCTATAATATCTTTTTAACTTAAGTGTGTACCAATCAATTGTATGATTTCCCCACCACAAAATTAAAATAAATTTGTTTATTTTAAGCATAGGTTGTTGCTCTTTGTGGTAAAATAGAAGTCTAGATCCCCTAGTAACCCCAAATGGTAGCTTATTAGCTTTTCTTTCAATGATATAATGCATGATTAAGGATATGTATCGGGATGTGCCAACAAATGTGAGGACTTGTGAATTGTGATGGATTTGTAAAGGATTTTTCTATAACAATTGGATTGCATCAAGGGGACCTTTCCTTTTTGCATTAATTATAGATGAAGTGACAAGGCCAATCCAGGATGAGGTACCGTAGTGTATATTGTTTGTAGGTAATATTGTATTAGTGGATGATACTAAAATCGAGGTTAATGCCAAATTGGAGTAATGGAGACAACGGTTGGAATCTAGAGGATATATGTCAAGTCAGAGTAAGATTGAGTATTTGGAATCTTGTTTTGTGTCACATAGAGGGTAAATGATGTTGTAGTGAGTTTAGACGGAAACGATCTAGCCATGAGTGAGTGCTTTAAATAGCTTGGGTCAATCATTCAAAAGAATGGCGATATTGACGAAGGTGTGGGTCATAGGATTAAGTCGGGGTTGCTTAAATAGAGAATAGGCACAAGAGTGTTGTGCGATCGAAGAATCTCTTTAAAGCTATAGGGGAAATTCCACACAACTGCTATAAAGTTAGTTTGCTCTATGATACAGAATATTGGAATTCTAAGGAGGAGTACAGATGTTGAGCTGGATGTGCGGGAACACTATACGCCTCTACGGGATATAATAAAAAATGAAGATATCCATAAGAAAGTTGGTGTTGTGATAAAAGAAAATCGTTTGTGTTGGTTTGGACATGTAACACGGAGACCCCCGGGAGCCTTGCTGCGAATAGTGGAAGAGTGGGATCACGGAGATTTCAAACGAGATAGAGGGAGACCAAAAATGACTTGGTGGTAAGGAGTTAGACAAGATATGAAGCAGATGGATTTACAGAAGATTAAGGCTCTTGATCTTAGGGGTGGAGGAAAATCTTTATAGACACTCAGAATAATCACTTTAGTTCATGTAGGTGACCCCACTTATGAGAATGAGACTTTGATTGATTAAACATATCTAAATATATTTTTATTTAAAGATTTGTCTCGGGAGATAAGAAAAAGTGAATGGGCAAACAAAAAGTGGCAGAGGGAGTAGTTTGGAATCACTAAAACTTTGCTCGAGATGAATATGGTTTGATGTTCGGGGAAACAATAGGGGTGACATAGTGTATTTACCTCATATTTATTTGATTTCCTCTGGAAGAGATGAAAATGTTTTGTAAGGAATGGTGTCTAAATACACCCAGGAGCTTACATAATTAGGATCTTTCACTCTTTCTGTTGTAAATGTGTTCACTTGTTTCTTGTTGTTTTATTCTTATCTTTGAATTGAACTGTTGTGATTTAATAAATTAATACTAGTGATATTAGTTGCTATGTTATGTTGAAATTTGATGATTATCATGGCACATCTTTTTTTTGTACTTCCTCCGATCCCTTTTAATCGCAACAAATATATATTTTATCTCTCACAAAAAAACTTATTTGTTGCGATCAAAACGGATCGGAGGAAGAACATATATTCTTATTTACAGTTGCCATATGTTACATTGTCTTTGTTGTGTGATTTTGTTGTTTCTTTGCCTCTTAAGTTCTAATTTTCTTTTAGGTGGGAGAATCCCTTGATGGGATGGACATCCACAGGAGACCCATATGCCAATGTTGGTGAAGCAGCACTAACTTTTGATAGTGAAGATGATGCTAAGTCCTTTGCTGAGCGACATGGATGGCACTATGTGGTATGTTCCCTTTACTGATATTTTTAAATCTTTCTTTATGATTTTTAGTTTCCTCGAGCATTAGTGTTAATAGTGTATGATGGGTAGATGCCTCACAAAATATCTCTGATATGGCTTGCCATTTCTTTAGAAAGTATTATTTGTTAATCTCTTTTTTGGATATATAGATATACTGCCAAACCTTTGTTGTCGATGATTAAGGGAGCAGGGTTAGTATTTTCACATTTCTCTTACAAATTTGCTGCCAAAGCTTCGCTGAAGATGATTATTGGGGCAAGTTTAGGATTTTCACACTTTCCCTTGTAGATTTGCTGACAAAGATTTGCCAAAGATGATTAAGGATTTAGATTTTGGATTTGTATTTATGCTGAGTGATTTCCACAAGAGATGAGCAAGGTTTGGCAAGGAGGGATCAAAAGTGGCGAAGAGAGGGAGATAGGTGATATGTACTTCAAGAATCAGGAGCCCCATTTAATCCATATCACTAGCATTGTAGCATTGTCTCTGGTCACCATCCACCCTAAAGTCACTTGCCTCCTCTCTCCCTCCCAAGTTTGAGGCATTCAGCAGCCCAGCCACTTTTTACTCCCCTGCTACATAATACACACTCTACCCCCACCCCCACCCCAAAATACAGTTCATTTTGTTTCACACTTCCCTCCTGCTCTAGCTTCCCTTCTGCTAAACACCACCACCGTATAAATAGGGATGGCTTTGCAGGACTTAAATTGAAATCATGCTTCCCCCTCCTCTGCCTCCTTGTACCTCTGTCTCCCGTTTTCCACTCTCTCTGCTTCATGACAAGTGCCACTACATCCCATGCATTTATTTTTCACGCCTAGTATCATCACCCTCACAAATACTAGACCCACAAATCTCTACTTTCTAGTGTTATTTCTCTTTTCCACAAAAACGGTAACAAGCACGGTAATATGCTAGTGAATTGTAATAAAAATGGAGTTGTGTAGAGGTAAATTAAATGGATATGTGAATGATATTCTGTTAGCTGATTGTGGGATATTATGGTATTGTGGACCTGTGATTGAGATAATAACTTGGGTAATACTGATTGGTGAATTACTTTTTTGCAGGTCAAGAAGCGTCACACTCCACTTTTGAAGGTGAGGTTTTTTCTATCAAATGCATATTAAACCCCCCGTGCAATTGGACCAGATTAAGTGTTCCATTTTTAGTTGGCATAGTATATGTCCTTAATTAATCTATAATCTTGGGGCTTAGCTTCTGACTTTCCCTTCAGACAGTATTTTCTCCCCTTCTGATTTCTTTTTGGCCTCTTAGGTAGTTGTAGTCTTGCAGAAATATTAAGCACTCCCATACTTCTGAAGGAAGCCTGTGGATAGTAGTTGTCCCTTGGAATTGATTTCAATCCTCTGCTCCCTGTGTATTCCTTCAGAGGCAGATTCTTTGTTCCAGCCTAATACTTAGCTGTTGATTTATTATTTTTCTTTGAAGGTTATATATATATATATATTTTTTTTTTGCGATTTGTAAAAGAAAAATGCCCTAATTTATGTTTTTTGTCGTCTTCTAGTAATGTCTGTTGAGGCTAGGGTTACCTCTCCCAGTAACACTCGTTCCGGAGGGTGGGGGGGGGGGGGGGGGCGCTTCCGATAAGTACTCCCTTTGTTTCAAAATGTCCACTTGACTTTTGACCCTTTTTATATGACAAAAAGATTCTAAATAGGGAGAACATTTTGAAACAGAGGGAGTAATTGGTAGAATACTACAGAATTATGTAGCTTTAGTGGATCAACAAATATTCATAGAAGATATCCCTTAACCATTTATTTTTAGAGGAAGGACTTTTTGTGGGTGTTATGTAACCTCAATAGAACCCAAGTGTGGAGCTTTTAGCTCCATGTCAACTTTCTGAAAGTGTTCTCAACTCGTTTCCGGTATAGAGAATGAGGCAGTTTATTTTTGTGTATTGAACTCATGGGAGTTCCGGTTCCTTCATTACACACCAGCAAATACAATAGAGTTGTTCAGAGTAAAACTTATTTTCCTGTCATGAATGTGGCCTGAATGATATTGACACATAATTGTGATATGTGCCTTGATTGCAGCCTAAGGCCTATGCAGACAATTTCAAATGGAAGGGTCCTCCAAAGCAGGGAAACTAGAGTTCATCTGTTGTTTTTGAGGATGTAAAGCTCGATTGTTATTAATAGCTTTATTTCCTTGTTTTTCAGTTGTGTATTTCCCCCTTTTTTTGCCTGATAATAATTGTAACTGCACCCATTGTATTTGCAGAGTGCTGCAGCAAAAGAACTTTGCTATTTATCTAGCACTTCTTGGTCTATACTTTATAAGCTCTTTTTTTAAAAAATTTGCTATATTTTTTCCACAATTTTCAAGATTGAAGTTTTAAATAATATTGTTTTTTGTTACATATGAGATAGGTTTTTTAAATCAATATATTTGATTATTTGAAAAAAAAAATCCGCAAATTTTAGCTAAACTAATTAAGTTCATACATGATTATGTTTTTTCTATATGTATATAAAACAATGAAAGTTTGAAGTTTTCTATGAGTAGGTTTTCTATCAAATATTGCAAATATTAAGGCCTTGTTTGCTGAAAAGCTTTCTGGGGAGAAATAAGATATTTGAACTCTTTTTGACTAAGTCGAAACTCGAATATGGGCATTTGGTAGAAAGTGGTTGGGGAGAGAGGTTTTGTACAAAACTCTAAAATGAAAATGATTTAATTTGGGGTTTTACTAATCAAATTTTTTTATGACCACTTTGCACATTCTTAGCCTACATTTTTTCATGACCACTTTGCACATTGCTAGCTCCTATAGTCCTATTCCCTGGTCTACTTGTTGTAGGTTAATTAGTTTACAGAGATATGTGCTTTTCAGGGTTTATTATTATATATTTTTTTTGACAATTTTTAATTACTATTAATTTTTTGTGGAAATTTTTAATTACTATTAAATATTTTTCTATTACTAAATTCAAGCAAAATAAATATATTAATTGTTTTCTAGTTAAAAAATTGATATTTTAATTGGCAAGTAGTTCAAATTAAGTAATAATTTTCAATGTCTACAAATGTCATTTTATATAATTAAAACCTTTTCTTTTATCAAATACTTAAGCGTAACAAAACAAGCTTATGTAAACAACAGTTAAATAAACATTCAAATCCACTAGACACAAAAGTTAAACATCGAGGCCGACATTTAAGTTGATTAGTTTAACTAATCGGATATTATTCGAAATCAATTGGAACTTAACCAAGTGAGCTAAAAATATAAATTAATTGGAAGTAACTGAATTGAAAATAAATGTTGCAATGCACAACTATTTTAGTTTGAACTGCTAATAAACTCAATGGATATGAACAGGAAATTTGTAAATATAAATCAATTACAACTAAACTGAAATTAAAATTAACTGAATTGAACTAATAAATTGCTTTTGAAATTGAATCATATGAACTAAATTGAATTATTTGGGTAGAACTATAATAATTGTACTGTAAACTGAATTGACACTTGTATGTTTAATAAACACTACGGAGACGGCATGAAGTACTTTGTAGCAACTTGCCCCTTGATAACATTATTAGTTTGGGGTCCTCGTTAGGTTAATTAAACTGTTTATTTTTTAAAATGAAATAATCTGAAAATTTGTAGCAACTTGCCCCTCGATAACATTATTAGTTTGGGGTAACTCGTTGGGTTAATTGAACTTGTATGTTTAAATCTAAAACAACCTGAACTCTAAAAATATTATCTTTTAATCTAAAAATGACTTTAATAAAAGGTAATCATAACCCATAACTAAATTCTGAATTGATAGACTCAAATCCAATTTGGTCAATTCAAACCTGTACCGTTAACCCAAATTTACACTCCAACGTGCACCAACTATTCATTCAACCCTTCAACTACTACTACAATTATATTGTTGTTGTTATTATTAATATAAGTCTTTCTATCTCAAAAAATATAGTGATCGATAAGGATTCACCAAGACCCATTGTTTGACACCCTCAGTTTACTCAATTGACCCCACCCTCCTAATTGGCAAACCATAAAGTGAATTTCAATCCAACCACAATAGAGCCAACCAAGACAAAATTTTCAAACAAAATTCACTTAATATTAAAGCCAGTTAATCATACCATCATCATCTCTATATATAGTTAACCTACCTAGCTACTTACCTAGTTTATAATACATTACATACTTCTACTACTAAACTATACCATACTATTACATACATATCCTTTAATTAAATTATATGCTCATCAAACTTTAGAGGCACATGATGTTGACCCCTCTTTTGTATGAAACCTCCAAGAGTATACATAATCCTTTGACAAACATACCAATTTAACCACATCACAAAATGCATTCACTGATTTCTTCTCCTTCTTATCACTCTCCCACTCAATCTTCACCCAACAAGAGAACCCATTACTACTACTACTCAATCTTGTCAACCCATCATTAGACTTCAACAACAACACTACCTCCCCACTAATCCTACCCCCCGTGCACATTTCATCAAGCCACGGGCACTCCGGCTGCCCCACCAACTCTTTATACGCCGAATTCGCCATCCTCACCTTATTGCTCCGGTCCGATATCACAGCTGGCAATGACTCCGCCTCCACCTCTGCCTCTACCTGCTCGGGCGCTGCCACCAGCGCCCGAGCCTCTAAGTCCTCATTGATGGCGCCCACTATACTAATAGTGGACCCCACCGGCCGGACGGGCCTAGGTGATATTATCACCCCTCTTGCACCACCCTCTTTGTTGTTGTTGTTGTTGGTGTTGCTGGTCACCTGCAGCTGCAACTGCAGCTGCAGGTCCATTTCTTCGGACAACGAAGGAACCACAACATCAACAGCAACAGAGTTCAAATCAATTGACTTAGAACTCAACATTGGACAACACAAAAGTTGTAACTCAACCACATCATTACCACCATTCTTCTTGTTTTTATCATCAACACTATTAATAATCTCATGTTGTTGTTGTTGTTGTTGGTAAACCCCAAATGCTTGCATGGACATATTCCTAGCAGAACACAACCCCATCAATCCTGCTGGCTGATACTGCTGTTGCTTGTGTTGTTGTTGTTGCTGGTGTTGCTGCTTTCTTAGCAACGAAGCAGCAGCAGTTGCTGAAATCCCAGAACTCCTACCTCGTTTCCGAGTACGAGTTGGGCGAGCTTGAAGATGAGACCACATATTTCTCAAATAAGGTGATTGCCTAAACTTCTCAGGAACTAATGGCCCATTATCAAAAGTATCATTATTGGTGACATTGTTATTATTATTAGTAATATTATTATTAGTACTACTAGGGATTATTTCAGGTTTTGGGGCAATGGGTCTATATCTTGACATAATTTCATCTGTTTTTGATGATGATGATGATGAATATGATATGTTTAATGTTTGAATCATCTTTAATGATGGAAACAGGTGATTAATTATTTTTGTTGGGGTTAAGAGATGAAATTGAAGTGGGTTGGATGGGTTGGGGGGGTGTATATAAGAGAGATGGAAAACCAATAAGAAAAAGGCAACATAAAGAGAGGTGAAAGGAGGGAATGACACGTGGGAGAGTGTGGTGGGTGTACGTGTTAAAGTGGCTAAACAATGTAGACATGTGTGGGACTGATGAATGCTTCTTTGTGGGTCCATCCAGATTAACACCTATCATGCATCATAAGTCTTTTGCTTATTATTATGATGATGCAACTTCCATTCTATAATATCCTCTTTCTCTTTATTGCTTGTAAGTTGTAAGTTGGGAAATAATAGTTCAGCTCAATTCAGCTGTATTTAGTAAATGTAAACAGATCCTTATTTGTCCGCCTTGATTAGTTGCTTGAAAACGTATATTATTGTAATGTTATGGTTAATTCAATCTTAATTGTGTTGCATTATATATCGAGTTACCTTAATAAGTGCGTAAGATTCCAGACCAAACGTAATTAACAAAAAGTGAAATAGTTTGAGTATATTGGTCTATGTGTTGGAGTGCACCTAGCTTGCTATGCTATGCAATTGAGATTTTGCGAGTTTGATTCTCGTCAACCTCCTTCCTTTACGAGCAATACTAGCTAGGTATTTTTGTGATAGGTGTCTTACGATAAGGCTCAATAGTTTAGTTCATTTATTTAGCTCCTATTATATTTAAAGTTAACTAGTTAAGTTCAGCTTAGTCTCATTCAGTTAAATTGATCAGCGTTATTCAGTTTAGTTTAGCTCGATAAATACAATTCAGATAACTGTAATTTAATTATAATTTGATTAGATTAATTCAATTCAAATAATTATGATTCAGATTAATTCAGTTCAAAAAATATAGCTTAATTAACCTTTCCTTACTTAGATTAGCTACAAGAAGTTGATTGGCTAATAAGTTTGGCATAGAATCTCTTTTTAAAATAAAAAAAAAATGGGGAGGAGGGTTTGGCAATTGGGATAGGATAAGACTTTTTACCTCTAAGTATTCTTGTCTCTATCATCATATCTTAATATATAATTAAATGGGGGAGGGTGGGGCTCAAAATTTTAAAAGTGGAAGTGAAAACAAATGCACCAATTAGGGAAGTTGGTGATAGGGAAGGGTGCCCTAATACAATTGGTCAAAGGGCAATGCAATGCAATGCAACACCCCTAATTATTTGTCTGTCTCTTGCAATTTTTTATTTATTTTTTATCTTAGTATATACATTTGGGTGTTGTGATGTTGTTGCATAGTTTAGGGTTCAACAAACAGAAGAAGAGATCGATAATTATGGGGTGGATGAGAAAGGGGTAAACAGCCTAACGCGTGTGAGGCTGAGTGACATGCGTGCCTACACCTATCACTATTGGTTTTGTGTTTGGCTGCCTTTTTTCTCCTCTCTTTTCCTTTTTCCCTATTTTTAACCTCTTATCACTCTCTATTTTCTGTTCTACTAGTGACTAATGACATGGTAGGCTAGAGGTGTCAAATTGGGTATTTGAATCGGGTTCAAGTCGGGTCAACGCATGTAGGCCAGGTCATTGCGGATGACAACCCTTTAATTTTCGGGTTGGGTTATGTTAGGGTTGGGTGCGACACGAGTTTGGTTGTTTGTAATACAAGTGTGATTCGGGTTTGGGTCAATGTGGGTCGGTGTGGTTTGGGTTAGGGTATCTTAAATTAATCACGAGTTACGTTTAGGACATGGATATGTGTGGATTGGGTCGGGTCGGGTTCGGGTGCCTAGATTTTCGGTTAAACGATTTCGGATACCGATTAATTTCATATCACTTTACAGTTCAGGTCAGATTTGATAGCTAATCGCCTTCTAATGTAATGACACGAATGTTCACCTCATTTTTCGACATGTGATGTTCAATTTTCACTAATGACAAAAATTCTAAGTCAAAGCTAGTGTGATGCTTAGATGTGACAATTTAGTTCAAAAGTTCAGTTATGGTTATACCCAAACATTTCAGTTTTTATTAGTTCAGTTTTTATTCATTTATATTTCAGTTTTTATTAGTTCAGTTTTTATTCATTTCAGGGAAATTTATACAGCAAAACCCTAGTTTTTACGAGGAAAATTTCCCTCCCAACGACTTACAAAACAAACTAACGACACCATTAACGCCTGCTTAACGGAGTGAGTAATTTTAATCAAAAATCAAAACCTCAAGGGCACATCTTAGAAGTTTCAAAATCCATGGGCAGTTGGGCACAGCTTAGAAACTCCAAAACCATAGAGGCATAGCTTAGAAAAACCCTAATACTAAAGTATGGAATAAAATGTATGGAGTAAACTAAACATTACAAAGTTTGAAAGTATACGAGAATAAGGGCTTGTTTACTTCAGATTATATTCAGTTCAGTTCAGTTAATCTCTATTCAGTTCAGGGTTTAGTTCAGTTCAGTTCATCTCTATTTAGTTTAATTAATACACTTCTATTCAGTTCAGTTCAGTTCAGTTCATCTCTATTAAACTAATGTAAACGAGCCCTAAGGAAAGCAATAAAATGCACGAAAATATGATAAACATGAATTCTTGCAAATGAAAAAAGGTAAAATAAACTTAGTTGGCAATCGAACAGATTGAATCAGATCTGGTTGGGTTGTTATAAATTTGGATGATAAAGAATTCGAGCCAATTTAGCCAAAAGGTACGTATTGACATTAAAATTATTACTTGATAAATCAGATCATATATCAATGTAATAATCAATTGCCAAATTTGTTTCCCAAACTTTATAAAAATATATATATACTAGGACATCCAGATTAGATACTCTAAATATGGTCGAGGCGTCTGATCTGGACGTCTCATACTTTAAAAAAATAAAAAAAATTACCACCGTCATGTTGGTGGTGGTGGTGGTGTGATGTCTGATGTTGTTTATATATTTCAGAGTTGTTTTAGTATAATCTTAAGTGAAGGGCATTATTGTCCTTTTATCTTGTATTGTGGACGATTTTAAGTAATGTGCAGGCAACATTTAGCGATCCACAATTTTTTTTTGAGAGAGAAACTCACCCAGATTTAGATTGAATTAAATTATTGTTTTTTATATTATAAAATAAGAATGATGGATTTAAATAATTCTCAATTCTAGTAATAATTAAAATTAAATAAAATTCCCTTGAATAATTCGTGATAAAGTAGAGCATGTAAAGTAATTCGTGATACATACTAATTAATAATAAGTTCATAAAAATCCACATCAATACATTGCTTCAGATTCATTATCGGAGTACATATTTTCACCTTCAATATCATTTTCTTCATCGAGCATATTTTCTTCACATATACGTACAACTTACCATATTTCATTTGTAATATTTGTACGAATAGCTTTCATTGCCTTTAGTCGTTCGTCATCAGTTACATTTATATCAGCTCGTGGTTGTACATTTTCAACAACTTGTGAAATCGAAATCCCCAAATCATGTAAATGAATAAAATTATTATTATTTTATTTTTTCAATCAGGTTTAATAAGTTCCAATATGATCTCATAAGTTCCACGGAGTAATAAATTTTAATCAGGTCTAATAAGTTCTAATAAGTTCCAATCAGGCCTAATAAATTAAATCAGGTCTGATGAGTTCAGTTCAAATCTACTAAATTTAAGAGAACGCACCCTTAATCTATTTGAAAATTGAAATTGTTCATTAATCTGTTCAATAAATTTTTTTTTTTAACATTTCAATTCATTCAAGTTTTAAAAAATCTTTTTAATATTTTTAATTTAGCAACCATGTTAAACTTTAATCCACCAGGAACGACAATGTTTGAATTATCACATATCCTAAATCTTTCCCCAACTCATCGTCAATGCTACTATATGACTAGTATTCCGATCCTCTTCCTATTAATCTTATTCTAGATCAGATCCGATGAACCATCTTGGGGTCGATTTTCACCAGCAATGTTAAATTATCCATCAAAACGACAACTTGGCTTGCGCATTGTCTTCCTCCAAATCCATATCCCTCAATGAGAAATCCATTGGATTTGAAAAAATGCAATGAAGCAATTCCTCCATATATAGTAATATCTTACAAAAATACTATCTTACATTGTAATATCAAATTATCAACGACATTGAACCACAAGCCTAATACATGAATTCTAATGCATTAAATCATGAAAATAATTGTCAACATTTGCATCTTCAACTCGCCATCTTGAATCATAAACATCTCTAAACATGATATTTATTCATACAAAAATACTATAGTTGGAATTAAAATGAGAAGATGGTCAATAATTTAAATTGTTCTTGTTAATTTTTTCAATTTGAAACATAGAAAATGTTGTTGGATCTATTTTTGATTTTTTTTTTTTTTTGTTATTTCCTATGTTAATTTGGATTTGATTGAATTAGATTGATTAAGTGGTTTCAATTTGGATTAGATAAGATTGAATTTTGATAAAATTTGAATTGAATTTTTTGAATAAAACTTAGATCCAATCCGTAATCCAAATAGACACCTCTACTCAAAGTCCATTGTAATTTTCTTTATTTATCTTCTCCACCTCTTTCTCCTTTTTGAGAAACCTCTAGTTCATACAATCATACCCCATATATTTGACAACAAAATATATTAGGAACATATATGTGCAAAAAAAAAAAGTGAATTGCTAAACAATGATATCTTTTTACTTATTAAAGCCTCCTTATGGATAAAATTGTCTTTGACCCCTAAAAACATAACAATTCACCTATCACATCCCACCTCCACCCGCGCCCTTTATTTTATATCAAGATTATCAAGCAACAAATTATATTATTACACTAAAATCATGAATTAAAACATAACATATGAATTGAAAGCATTACAAGTGCTTTTGCACAATTTTCTGATTCAAATAATCATAACTTTTTACACATAATTTCGTTTTAGGCGATTCAACTTGCATACGATTATTTGTTCCGAGAGCTTCGATTTGATATATTATACGTCAAATTTCGCTGAGAAACGAAAGAGATATGAGCATTTTAAGACCAAGTGCACAATCAGAACAGCTGGGGTGCATGGCCTATGCGCCCTGGCCGAAGTCCAGGCACATGGTCCAAATGTATTTAGGCCAAGGCGCATAGGTCATGCACCCTGGTATATGTGTTTTTTTTCTATGTCCAGCACACGCACGTGTAGCCAATGGTAAAATTGTCCAAATGCGGGGCTTTATTAAGTAAAATAAGGGTTGCATTTAGTAACACCAAAAAAAAAATTAACAAATAGACCTCATAACACAGAAAAAATTATTTTAGTGATGAATACATGTGATAATCATCTATAAATATTATTAAAAGGCGCTCCTTGTGCCGTATTGCGTCACGTAGGCGCCCGACCAGTCATCATGCCTCGTCAGCGCTCCATATTGTGCCACTCTCTAATAAAGTATGTGTGTCACATAAGCATGCTACATTATTTTTTATTTAAAAACTAGGTTTTTGGCCCGTGCATAAAGCACGGGTTTTGTACATATTAGATTAACAATTGTATGCTTTAATTAATTTATTTATGATGATGTTTGAGGACTGAAACTAAGAATTAATCATTCATTAAAAAATAAAAATGATTCAAATTTATAATTATTTTAAAGATTAAATACATTTTGAAAAAATAATTCAACTGGATGATTAAAAAATAATGGAAAATGATTTAGTAAATATGAAATGTGAGTTCATTATTTAAAGAGAATTTCAAAATGGAAAAAAAAAAACTTTAAAATGAGTAACTTAAAAAGGGAGTGATAGGAAAGAAAATGGCATTATTTGAAAGAAATTAAAAAGTTGTATTAAATGTAAATAAATTATTAATTTAATTGTAATTGGAAAATAAAAATAATTTGTTACCCAAAAAAATAAATAAAAATGAAACACTTTTTAAAAAGATGACACATGACAATTTTTTTTGAAGATATCAAGTACACATGTCAAAGTTATGTGTGGGGAAGATGACACTTGTCAATTTTTTTGTGAAGATATCAAGTACATGTGTCAAATGTATATTTGGGGGGTGTGTTTTAATATAATAGGTATAGATATAGATATAGATAGGTATAGATGTATAGAGTTAGATTTGAACTTGCAACCTCTTACAAATCAAGATTATATATTTACCATCTCACCTAACTTTTATTAATGATCTAATTAGCAATGTAATTTTATATATTCCTATTATTAAATATATAGTTTTTTTTTTCTTCACAAAAGTAGACAATACCTACATATCAAGTAAAAAAATTAACACCCGGGACAACGCCCGGGATGACACACTAGTTAATTATGAAAATCAGATCATATAAACACACAAATTAAAAATTATATTAGTGATGAATACATGTTATAATCATCAATTATGAAAATCAGATAAAATAATTGAAATTAATACATTATAAATCAATGGGTAAAGAAAGCTATAAAACAAAATGAGAATTTTTTTAGTACGGCTCCGTTTGTTTCGAAGGAAAACAATTTTCATGGAATATCATTTTCTAAGGAAAATAATTTTCAATAGAAAACATAGAGGTAAAAAAAGTTCTCCTTTGTTTATTTAAGTACAGGAAAACATATGAAGGAAAGAAAAAACGATGGAAGAATGGGAAAATAGAATAAGGGAGAAATAAAGAGTAAAAAGGAAAATGTAGAATTCCTTCTCTACAAAAGAAAAATCATTTTTTTTTCCAAAGTGACATTTTCCACTTTAATGAAAACTGTTTTCCACCCCTATCCAAAACAAACAAAGAAAAATGGGAAGAAGGAGGACGGGAAATGTTTTTCATCAAATCAAACGGGGCCTACATCCATATCGCAATACTTGCAACTTTTGTCAATTTAGGCTATAACACAATACTTGCAATAATTTTTTTTTACTATGTTTAGTAAAAAAAATTACACGTGTACCTTTTTTCTTACATTTTAACTTTACTTTTGTTGTGGGCCCAAACTAAGTATTCATTTTTCTTTTTATCTCTCTCTTTAAACCTATTATTTGCCTAAAAGTCTATATCTCATACTTATGTAGCGAGTATTGCGATATGAATGTAGTATATTAAATTGTAGCATGGAGATCATGGTTTCATTGCTAAAATGATAAAGTTGAGTATAAAGATAAATTTTGGTGAGAGATGAGAGAAGAATATATAATAAATTATAATGGGGTTGCTACATTTTTGGAGATGAAAAGATATTGTAGGTTAAGTTAAATATTTTAATTAAAGAAGATGAAGTGATTATGGTAGGCCTTTTATGTCGTTAAAAATAAAAGACTTATCAAAAGTAAATTTCTCCTACTCTCCAATTACAACTAGTATAAAGGGCAAGTAAGGTTCGTATCCACAGAGAACGGATTTATGTAGATTTAATTGTGTTAATATATATTTGGATTATTAAAGGGGAGAATCACTAATTCCTTAGTGATATTGGTAACATGGGGGGAAATTGGAGATTTTAGTGATAAAAGAAACTAACAACTTATTGATTACGGGAAAATTCTAGTTTTAAAGAATCTTAGGATTCGGTTACAACGACTCTGACTCGGCTAATTGAATTAGACTCTCAATTACCAAACCACTTCAATACTCAATTAATTATTGACAAGAGTAAACTCTTGTAGTCCCCTTAATTAGCTAGACAAGATAAATCGTAAATTGCCTAAAACCCTTAATGTTCAAAGAACACGCAGTGAACAAAAGCTTTAAGAACGGAGACACAATAAGAACGCAATTGTTTAGAGAATACGCAATAAACAATTAACGTTTAAACAAGCTCTACTAAATTGTTCACAATAAGAATACGCTTAAGCATGAACAAGATAGTTGCTACTCGAGGTTGAACACAATAATCGATTGTGTTCAAACCCTAGTAATGATTTTGTAAAATATAATAACAAGACAAAGATCAAGCTAAAACATTCAACAAAACCAATAACAATTTATATAAGAGCAAGTAAATAATTGAAGTAAAGGAATAGTTTAGAGTTAGAGAATCCTCACAAGGGGCCTTTTGGAATCATCAAAATGAGCTAATTGATTAATACAAACTGAACACATCAGATTAACATTTGGTTATGGGATGTGGAAGGTTTTTATGGTGATGGAAGGAGTGATGATATGACATTGAGAGGAGGGTGTAGTTATATGTGAGGAGTTGGGAGGAGAAACCATTTGTGGTTTTTATGGAGGGTTTTAATATATTAGGTTCACTAGATAATACCCGAGTAAATGCTCGGTTTATTTAAGTACTTAGATCTCAAATAAATTTTTATGTTAAAAAATTGGCAAATAAATATTGTACATAGAAAATTTATTTAATTGCTTTCTTTTTAGTTATATTATTATGCACCCTCTGCCTTTTAATTGTTAAACTTTGACTTTTGACACAATTTACAGTGTGCACTTTGATCATAATTTGTAATTTATATGCCGGGAAAAAAACTTAGTCAAATTTTGTCACGCTAGATACATCTCAACATGTAGTTTTTTAATATTTAGTTTTTTTATAACTTTTACAAAAACACAATTAGAAATTGTTTTGATTGGAAAGAAAAATGAAAGTATGAAAAAGGAAAAATGAACACTGATAAAAGAAAAGTTTGAAGATGGAGTGGTAGTATAGTTTTGATCGGAAAGTAGATCAGAGTAATTATACTTTTATTTAGGGAAAAAACAAATGCATCTAATAGTAATGTAAGTTCAGTTAAACAAATAGTAATGTAAGTTTAGTTCAAAAATGAATATTCAATATACAAAAATGAATATTCATTTTAGTTGTTGTAAAAGTGAAGGTAAGTTCAGGTTTTTTGTGGTAAAATTAATATTTTGAATTAAAAACTTAATATTCTGTATTAAAAATGAATAATCATTTTAGTTATCGCAAAAGTGAATGTAAGTTCATGTTCGTTGTAGTAAAATGAATATTTAGTATAATAATATGAATATTCAGTATTAAAAAATAAATATTAAATTTAGGTTGGTGCAAAATTGATTGTAAGTTCAGGTATTTTTTTTTGGTGATAAAATGAATATTCAGTATTAACAAAATCAATATTCAGTGTTAAAAAATGAATATTCAGTGTTTAAAAATGAATATTCAGTGTTTAAAAATGAATATTCGATATAAAATAATGAATATTCATTTTAGTTGTTGCAAAAGTGAATGTAAGATCAGATTTTTTTGCGATAAAATGAATCTTCCGTTTTAAAAAAAATGAATATTCAGTATTTAAAAAAGAATATTCATTTTAGTTGTTAAAACTGACGCGTGAGACCACAATTGCTCTATGTGTGATTTCTGAAACAAAAATGGCTCGACCGAAGGAAGAGACATTGCAGGATCAAAAATACGATAGAGTTCCATTTCTCCGTGTTTTCTATCTTTTGCTAAACGAAGGTCTTCGGGAGCACTGTATATTGTAGTGTAAAAAAATAGTTAAAAAATGAATATTATATATTTTTTTAAAAAAATTGTAGTTTACAAAAATGAAGATTAAAGATAAAAAATAAATGAAAATTGTAGTGTAAAAAGATAAAGATTCTCAGGACCACAAAAAGCCGAGACGGTCCTGGGAGCACCATATAACAATTGAAGAATGTTGGATTTGTTTTATATTAACTAATAGGATTAAAATCATAATTTTTGTTTAATTTTTTTAAATAGTTTATTAATAGGTAATAATTACGGAGTATTTTTTTTTCTGTCTTTAATCATTAAAATCATATGTGTGCGGTGAAAATTAAACTCAAAAACTTATTTTCGAAATTCTAAAACTTAAGTACTCCCTTTGTAACATATTAATGCAACGATTCGACATTTTTTCTCTCTACTCTATGTCAAATCGTTTTCATTAATATGTTACGGAGGGAGTACTTAGGGCAGTAACAATATAGAGGTTTGTGTTTATTGCTAGTAGAAGTAGTAACCCAGATTTGTCTTCTTTTTTTATATATTTTTTTTGTGAGAGTTGATATTTTTACTTTTTTTACATTAGGTCCAATACAAACCTTATAGAAGTTTATTCTTTGTTGGTAATAGTTTTGTTCTATCGTTAGTAAAAGGTTTGTTCTATTGTTAGTGTCTTAACTATGATTTAATCCATACGTGTAATACCATAATAATACACATTGGTCATACCATAAATTCATAATATACTAACGTATTCGCATATGTCCTTTTGTTTATCTAAGTTCCTTCATTCCTCTTCTCTATCTGATTGGAAGAAAAAACTTTGCCTAAAAAAAAATAAAAATAAATAAATACAAAAATAAATGGAGGACGATCTTTATCCGCCATTGCCATCAAACTATGTCACCATTGTAGATCTTCAAAAGAGATGGATGCAGCAGAAGCAACAGCAACAAGAGAAAGAAGAGCAACTCAAGAGGGATAAACATGAGCAGAAGAATCACTGTGTTCTAAGCAACAACTCTGCTCTTAACGATGTTGTTAAACCACGCTCACAATTCCAGAAATTTAATCGATCATTTTCCGACCAAAAACCTAATTTCGGAGCTCGATTCTCGTTTCCTGTGAAATTGTACGGCAACAAGGTAGCTGAGGAGTGTGGAGTGGTGAAGAAGTCGAGCAATTCGTCAGGAATTACTGCTGATACTGCTGATACTGCTAGTCATGTTATCAGCAACGGAGATGGAGATTGTGAAGAAAAAACTTCACGGTTTCAGAAATCTAATTGTTCGAATTACGGTAAAAGCCCTAATTTTGTTAATCGAAAGCCATTTCACAGAAATTTCAACGGCAAAAAGCCGTTTGAGGAGGTTCCGGTAGTGAAAAATGTGAGTAATACAGTAGCAGAGAAATCAATGGCCAATGTTCCTGTTGAAAAAGCAGAATTTGATGATCAAAAGGCGAAAATAGAGATGAAAAATCATGCAGGAGTTGATGAAGAGACGAGAGTAAAAGAAGGGGGAAAGTTGATGAAGAAGGCGAGTAATTCGTCAGGAATGAAGGCTGATACTGCAAATCATGTTATGAGCAACGGAAATGGAGATTGTGAACAAAGGTTTCAGAAATCTAATTATTCTAATTCCGTTAAAAGCCCTAATTTCGGTTATCGAAAGCCATTTCACAGAAATTTCAACGGCAAAAAGCCATTTGAGGAGGTTCTGGTAGTGAAAAATGTGAGTAATACAGTAGCAGAGAAATCAATCGCCAATGTTGCTGTTGAGACAGCAGAATTTGATGATCAAAAGCCGAAAATAGAGATGAAAAATCATGCGGTAGTTGATGAAGAGACGAGAGTAAAAGAAGGGAGAAAGTTGGTGAAGAAGGCGAACAATTCGTCAGGAATGAATGCTGATGCTGCAAATCACGTTATCAGCAACGGAGATGGAGATTGTGAACAAAAATCCTCGGGGTTTCAGAAGTCTAATTGTTCGAACTCCGTTAAAAACCCTAATTTCGGAAATCGAAAGCCATTTCACAAAAATTTCAACGACAAAAAGCGATTTAAGGAGTTTCGAGTAGTGAAAAATGTGAGCAGTACAGTAGCAGAGAAATCAGTGGCCAATGTTGCCGTTGCGGCAACAGAATTTGATGATCAAAAGGTGGAAAAAGAGATGATGAAGGACATCAATTCGTCTGATCGTTCGAACCCCGGTAAAAACCCTAATTTCAGTAATGGAAAGCAATTTCGCAGAAATATCAACGGCAAGAAGCGATTTAAGGAGTTTCCAGTAGTGAAAACTGTGAGGGATACAATAGCAGAGAAATCGATGCAAAATATTGCTGAATTTGATGATCAAAAGGCGAAAAAAGATATGAAAATTGATGCGGTAGTTGATGAAGAGACGAGAGTTGAAGATGAAAAGTTGGTGAATGATCAAGTGAAAGTGGAAAATCAAACGGTAGATGAGAAAGATAGTCTGATCATGGTGAAAGATCAGACGGTGGGTGAGAAAGACGATCAAGTGACTGTGAAAGATCAGACGGTGGAGATTGAGCAGAAGTTCAAGGATGTTTCTGTGAGTAGATTGAATGGAAGATCAACGGCTGTGATGGAAGGAAAAAGAAGGGAGTATGGGGGTTATCGTGGAGGTTACCGTAGGGGATACGGAAGAAGTTGGGTTGGTGAAAGAGGGAGAATTGTGGTCGTTGATCAATTTTCTGGAAGTGGAAGATCAACGGCTGAGATTAAAGGATGGACGGGAGTGCACAGAGGTTACAGTGGGTTCGAGAACAGAGGAAAGAATTTTTGGAGAAGGGGTGAGTTAATGTGGGTGAAAAAGGAGGATTGTTGAGTTTTGTGGTAATTATTACTCCATAATTATTAATTAAGGGATTTGTCTTCTGCAACGAGGTGAATTTACAGTATTTACTCCTATGGTATATTAATTAGTAGTAATTAATTATTAATTATTAATCATTAATTATTGGGTTATTAAACCGTAGCTTTAATGTATGTTTGGCGGATTAAAGTAGATTTGTGTTATTTTTTAAAAATCTTATCTTATTAACTAATGTTAATACCCTGTTCTTTTGGACTTAAAACTATAGTAATTAGATCAGATAAGACATTATTATTATTATTATTATTATTATTATTATTATTATTATTTCGAGTATTGTTTTTTCGTTCGACATTTTTCGACGACGGTTTTCGGACTGACTTTTTCAGCGTTGATTATTCGGTCGACTTTTCCGGCGACGATTTTCGGGACGACTTTTTCGACGACGGTTTTCGGAATGACTTTTCCGGCGATGATTATTCGGTCAACTTTTCCGGCGGTGATTATTCGACCGACTTTTCCGGCGACGATTTTCAAGCCGAGTTTTTCGGCGATGATTTTCAGGACGACTTTTCCGACGACGGTTTTCGGACTGATTTTTTCTGGCGGTGATTATTCGGTCGACTTTTTCGGTGACGGTTTTGGAGTCAAATTGAATGAAGGGTTTGAAAAGAATGAAAAGTAAAATACTAAAGAGGTGAAATGAAATGAGCTTGAGGCTTTGGGCTCATTAAATTTTTGTCCCTAATAAAAAAAATAAAAAAAACTCAGATCAGAACAGATCAGACAAACTCAAAATAAATCAGATCAGATCAGACCAGATCAGTTCTAAAGAATAGAGCCTAAGCTGCTATGCGGATGTAATGGTATATCATGTTATTAAAGATAAATTTAAGGTGCTTGGGTTTTTAAAATTTTAGGCGAATCAAATGCATCCTAAGCTTATTTAATCATGTTTATTATGGAGTATAATGTGTTTATGCTTAGGGCAGCACCAAGGTCAACTTGACATGACAAGATTTGTGGATCCAGCACAAGCGTGCTATGAGAGTATGAGCACAACACCAAGGCACAATTGATAGGTCACGGTCATGCATGAACAACATTTTATTAAATTTGGCACGAACTCAACAAGATCATGACAGGCCAATACATAAGTTAGCACACTTATTTTTAACTTTTATAATGTGTACAAAATTTGTATAAGGCACGAGGGCACGACACCAGCTGAAGCGACACGAAACATGGGGTTGGGCAATGCATGAGCCTAATATTTTATAATTTGGCACAGGTTCAACCTGACAAAAAATTTTCTTGACCAATTATAAGCACGTTTCATTGTGATATGAGGCACGCTAACTTGACACATGAACCATCCCGACACGACATGTGCCCACCTTTAATGTTTACTATTGTGATCATACTAATAAGTTTTAGTACTCCGTATTTGATTATTTCATTTTGGGATTCTATATCATAGTGGTGCTATAGCCCGTTGGACAAACGACATACTTCCTCCGTTAAAAAAAAAAAAATATGCAACAGTCAACATTTCACGCATCCCGAGACATTAGTTTGACCCTTAATAACTATAATTATGAATAATTAAAAATTATAAAAAGTTGATATTAAGATAGTTTTTTGCAAGACGAATCTAATAAGATCCCACTTGACTATATTTTTTATTATCTATAAAGCTCAAAACTTGGTCAAAATATATAATGTGAATAGTGCAAAATGTTGACTGTTGCGTTTTATTTTCTTTAAATATTAAAAAGCCATATTTTAAAGTAGTTTATTGTTTGTTTTATTTTAAGTAGATGAAATATCAAAAAAAATTTACATCATATTCTAAATTTTATAAGATATTGTCAAAACTGTATACAATAAGTTTGAAATTGAATAAACTTATTTTTTTAAAAATAAATAAAATGATACAATTATAATAAAATTATTGTCCTTTTATAACAAAAAATATAATAAAATATATACCTGAACAATTGAATATTATTTCAAAATATTCTTAATATTTTGTATTGAGGTTGATCTATGGAACTCGTAAAAAATATAAAATAAAATAACTTATTTAATGTTCTAAATTTTATTAACCATATTCTAAATTTTATATGGTATATTCTAAATTTTATATGACATGTTCTAAATTTTATATGACTAATTGACTATATGAGAGAATAACGGTTTAACAAATTCCAAATTTTAGTTGTTTTTTTGATAAAACATAAATTTAAGTTTTTTTTTGATAAAAAATAAACTTTAGTTTTTTTGACAAAAAAATAAATTTTAATTTTTTTGACAAAAAAAAATTAATTTTTTTTGGATAAAAAAATAATTTTTTTTATTTATCCCCTAACAAATAGGGGTTAGTTACATAAGTTTTTTTAGTTAAAAAAAATCCATTAAATCCTAACCATTAGTTCTCACTGAATCGACGCTCTAGATATATTCTCACATAAACAACATTTCTCACCTAAAGAGGCTTTGTCACATGATCCTGACCCTAGGATTAGGATCATGTGAGAAAGGGTGGTTTAGGTGAGAATTAGCCTTCTATGCACGCTTTGCGTGCGATAGTATTTTAAATACATTTATTAATCTATTTAAACAAAAATAAATAAAGGTTATTTGTTCGAACAATGAACGAACAATGAACAATGAACGAAAGAAAAGGTTTACTTACCATATTCTATTGGCTACCAAATTTCTATGATAATCAAAATGTAAATTTTTTATTTGATGAACTATATCAATATGAATGTCTATTTATAGATAATTTAAAAATATGAATTTTGATATTTTTGTTTTATTTTTTTGAATTTTATATATTGTACTATTTTCATTTTAAAAAATTAAAAAATTGTAATAACTTTTCGTAATAATTAGGAGTTATACAAATTGAGATTTTCGAAAATTTTGAGGGGTAAAATGGACTTTTCAAGGGGGACACTATGGCTCCCCTTTGGTTTATATAATAGAGATGATTTTTATGTGAGAATAAATCTGCACCATTGACAGCTTTAGATCTAAGGGCTGATGTTTAATCCTTATTTTTTGCTAGTAAGGGCAACTTAGTAATTTAATTTGATTACTATATTTCTATTTTTTTTAAATCTATATTTTCTATTTAAAAAAAATTGTTTTTTCTTGAGAATGTTTTATTAAAAAAAATTATGTAATTTTCTAAAAAAAACTATTTTATATTTTTTAAAAATCATATTTTTTTCACGGTCACTCCTGTCCTTGTTTTTTGCTTGTAATGCAGCCTAATTATGTTCTAAATTTTATAAGTCATGTTCGAATTTTATAAGCTCTAAACTTTATTTGTAATTCTTGTTCTAATTTTAATAAGTCATGTTCTAAATTTTACAAAGTCATGTTTTAGATGTATGTATGTGTGTAGAAAATTCTAATTTTTTTTAGCTTAATTTTGAGTAGTTGAAACATTTTGTATCCTACTTAAGTATTACTAAAAATATATTTTTCATTTTTTACCAAAATTTAGGTTAAAAATATTTTTTTCATATTTATTATTTTTTTTGGCAAATTCTGATTTTTTTTTTTTTTAAAAAAATGATAAATAGAGCATCACGTTTTTTTTCCTATTATTGATTCCTTGTTTTTAGTTATGTTTTAAATTGTATGAAATAGGTTTGTAAAATTTAAACCCTTTTTCTAAATAATTGGTTAAGCTAAATTCTAAAGTTTATATTCTAGCTAGGAGTAATGTTCTAAATTTTATACAATATGTTCTAGATTTTATATGATATGTTCTAAATTTTATAAGATTAATCACAATGATGAGAGGATTACAATTTAATACGTTCAAAATTTTAGTTTTTTTATTAAAAAAATAATCATTTTTTGGATTAAAAAAATAAATTTTAGTTCCCCTAAAAAAAATAGTTTTTTTTTTAAAAAAAATAAAAAAATCCTTCAATAGATGATGGGATTGCATTCAATTAATCCCACAATTAGGGGTTTGTTATGTTAGTTTTTTTTTTCATCCTAATATTAAGATAATGTTAGAATAAAAGAAAAGGTCCACAAAATCCTAACCGTCAGATCTCACTAGATCAACGCTCTAGATGCATTCTCACATAAGCATCCTTTCTCACCTAAATAACTTTTCTCACATGATGCTGACCATATATATATATATATATATATATATATATATATATATATATATATATATATATATATAGGATCAGGAGCATGTGAGAAAGCCTCTTTAGGTGAGAAAGTTGTTTATGTGAGAATATATCTAGAGCGTCGATTCAGTGAGATCTAATGGTTAGGATTTAATGGAAATTTTTTTACTAAAAAACTTACGAAACTAACCCCTATTTGTTAGGGGATAAATAAAAAAAAAAAATTTTATCCAAAAAAAATTAAAATTTATTTTTTTTATCAAAAAAAAACTAAAATTTATTTTTTTATCAAAAAAACTAAAATTTATTTTTTATCAGAAAAACCTAAAATTTATTTTTAGAAAAAAAAACATAAATTTATGTTTTATAAAAAAAACAACTAAAATTTAGAATTTGTTAAACTGCTATCCTCTCATATAGTCAATTAGTCTTATAAAATTTAGAACATGTCATATAAAATTATGGTACATACAAAATCAAATACGAAGAACTACACTTAAAAAAATCAAACTGTATTAAAAAAATGCACGAAAACCTAAATTGTTGCTTGAAATTAGCGTGAATGAACTGGTTCAATCAAGTAGTTTTTTTATAAAAACCTGACTGAAACTTTTTTTATTTAAAAATGGTAACTTTGGGTGGTTAGTGTTTTTTACCCGAAAATTAATCACAACCCTTGATCTACATCTAACGGTCATAACTAAAAGTTTTTAGTTTTCAACTTAACATAGGTTTTTAGCAGATCCTGACTCTATATATTTATTTTTAAGTGCAGTTTTTCGTGTTTGATTTTGTATGTACCCTTGTATCTTTGCATGTATCCCTTTATTATTAACATGTACCCCTTAATTTAGTATGTTTTTGTGCATTTTTTTGTAAAGTTCGAATTTTTTTTAAGTGCAGTTCTTCGTGTTTGATTTTGTATGTACCCTATCATTGCATATACCCCTTTATTATTAACATGTACCCCCTTAATTTAGTATGTAAGATTAGAATTAATCTGGAAATTAATATGTACCTCCTTAAATTAACATGTACCCCTATAATATTAACATGTATACCTTAATTGTACTACCTCTGTTTTTTTAAAGTTTATTCAGTTTGACTTTGTTACTATTCACAAAGTCTACTTTGACTATCGTTTGTGATTTATACATAAGATAAAACATAGTCATGTGGGGTCTCATTGAATTCGTTTCAACATGTAGTTTTTTAATATCTAGGTTTTATAATTTTTACAAACACACAATTAAAGATATTAATCTTCAAAGTTTTGCATCGGCAAGTGTGAAAAGTGAAGTGAGTAAATTAAAAAAAAAACAGATTTTTTTTCTCTGGTTTTTTCTAAAATTAAATCGACGGTTATGATGGGCTAGAAAAAAAATCAATGGCCAGGATATTTAGTTTTTAGGTTTTTAACTTCTTATAAGGTTTTTACAGGATCCTGTTCCTATATATATACAAAACACATGGCCCATATATATGTAAGTCACCATTATATATATGGAAGACGTGTGAAGCAACTATTTTTATTTTATTTTATTTTTATCCTTATTTTTTAATTTTGTTTTTTGTTTTTTGTTTTTGTTTTATTTTTTATTTTTTTTGCTTTTAATTTATTTTTTATTTTTATTTTTTTATTTTTTATTTTTTATTTTTATTTTTATCTTTATCTTTATTTTATTTTATTTTAATTTTTTTTACTTTTAATTTATTTTTTAGTTTTTATTTATATTTATTTTTTATTATTTTTATTTATATTTTTTATCTTTATTTATATTTTATTTATATTTATATTTATATTTTTGTTTTTATTTTTTTAATTTTTTTGCTTTTAATTTATTTTTTATTTTTTAATTTTTATTTATATTTTTTTATTTTTTAATTTTAATTTTAATTTTTATCTTTATTTTTATTTTTATTTTCATTTTTTATTTTTTATTTTTACATGTATTTCCATTTTTATTTTATTTTTATTTTTTGATTTTGATTTTTTTTCTTTTCAATTTTTTTTCTATTATTTATTTATTTATTTATTATTATTATTATTATTATTTTTATTTTTATTTTAAACAATATTAATAATAGTTTACATTTATAATAATGTACAATTAAATTTCACTAAAGATTAGATCAGACCAGATCAGAAATTTTCAGATCAGATCAGTCCAGACCAGATCAGAAAATTTCAGACGAATCAAACGCACCCTTAGTTATTTTCAGATAAAAGTCTTTCTATTATGCGTTTAATCAACAATAATTTATTTTTCCTTACAATTTAACCATTAGGAGAGTGATTGTTTCGTCTTTGTGTTCAAGCCAATTCAATTATAGTTGGAAGAAAATAATATATATAAGATATGATAATAAATTATGGTAATTATAATTATAATTTGTATGTGTCATTCGAAAAGATCGCGAAAAGAAATATTGTAATTGCTTTAATTAGGAATATTTTATCCTAATAATCCAACGTTGTCTTGGTCTAGTGGTGCCAGGGGCTAGACTTGGTAGGGAGAACCACGGTTCGATCCCCCACAAGCACGTTGGGAGGAGTTTGAAACCTTAATCCCGGGACGCGCTCCGAATCCAGATTAGCCTAAAAGGGTGAACCGGGTGGGTACACCAAAAAAAAAAAAATCCAACATTTAGAATTATTCGGTAACAATCCAGCCTTAACATTATAATTTACACTACATCATGATGATTTCATGTCATAGCAATTAGCATCCAATTGACTAAATTCCATAATCAGTGGAACGAATTAACATTAACGTTATTAAACACCAATCAAAAACCTACTATACATAACCCATAATTTAATTTAAATTTAATTTCAATAAATGCTAGAATTATAGCTTTTAACTATTCAAGTCTTTTTTTTTTTTTTAACCACATTATATCATGGTTTTAAACTATAATAAATGAATAAAAGGGGATAAAAAAAACGTTTTAGTTTTTTTCATTCTCTAGGGAAAAACTTTTACTTTTATTATATTTCATTGATTGAAAAATTCAAATTAGTAAAAAAATAAATAAAAATAGAGTGAAGTGAGAGAAAGAAATTCAAAGAAAAAAGATGAGTGGTTGTGGAAATATGAGTGGAAGTGTAATTAAAATAGAGGAAGTGAAGCCACATCCAGTTATGGAGACACTCTCTGGTGTTGAATATTGCATTAACAGCAATCCTCCTTTGTGTTTGTCTTCTTTCTCCTTGTTTTTTTTTTATTTTTTTTTAATTTTTTTTTAATCTTTTTGTTTTTCATTTCAATTCTATTGTACTCGGGCTTGTTTGGTTGAATTTTTATAAAACATAACTAAAGATATTAAGACTATGAATCATGCATTGGCAAACGTGAAATTACAAACGTTGCAAGAATCTCTATTATATAAGCAAGGGGGAGCCATGGTGTCCCCCTCGAAAAGTCTATAATGCCCCTTAAAAATTTATTAAAAATCAAATAGCATCACTTATTTATTAAGCAAAGTTCTTATAATTTTTGAATTTTTAAAATGAAACTATTACAAAATATATAATTCGTAAAAATAAAATAAAAAATAAAAAAAATTCATATTTTTGAATTCTCTATAAATAGACACCCATTTTAATATAGTTTGTTACATAAAAATTTTACCTTTTTGATTTTTTTGGAAATTTGATAGCCGATTTTGTTCATTATTATGAATGGCTGGATGAAAGGGGAAAGTTTGTTTATGATTATGTGAATGAGTGTGAATTAGAAAATATTTCAATTTATCGAACAAAAACATTCGATTTTTGAAGATACATTAAAAATATCGTCGTATGCAAAGCATGCACACAAGGCTAGTATGAAATAGAAGAAGTATATGGATTGTTCATTGTGTTTCATATGGACTATTTATTTGCCAGAAATACTTCAACCAAAGGACCTCTTCTGTTACATGGAGTGTTTATTGTGAAACTTTTTTTATTCCCTTTTTTTGGCAGAGATTTTGCCGTTATAAAACACCTTTCTATCTATTTTGGGATTATTACCATTTTTTAAAAAAAGAAATCAATAATTTTACAACGGTTCTTGAATTTAAGTCGTTGAAGTGTACATCCCCTCAAACAAAAAGTTATTGAATGTATGGAGGTTTGATTGATATCTTATTCGAAATAACAAACATGAAATTCTTTGTAAGTTTGTAACATAACTAAGGCTCTGTTCTTTATATCTGATCTGATCTGAACTGATTAAGTGGAGATATTATTTTATGAGAGTATAAAATTAAAACAAAGCTGAACTGATCTGATCTGATTACTGTAGCTTTTAAGTCCAAAAGAATAGAGCCTAAGTCTTACACTTTAGTTGATAGTCTTACTCCATTTTTAATTTGTTGAAAATGTTCAAAACAATATCCTACGTGATTATATTTTTTATGGACATATAATTAAAAAGGAAAGGTTAAAGGTCACATGTGAACAATTACAAAACTTTAACTTTAAAAATTACATGTTGAAAAAAATCCAACGTAAACGTACTCACTTGACTACTATTAGTGTCAAAATAACTTTGTGAATACTGAATAGCGTTCAGAATAAATTAAAAAAAATGGAGTATTGCAAATATTATCTTTATATGTAAAATCTTATCTATTTTATTTGTTCTAGGCCAGTCTAGCTATAAAATATTCTTTTGTTGCAAATAATTAATTACAGTGATAATCCAACAAACTATGCTAATACAAGTTTGTTGATGTAATGCAGGGGAGTCAATTATACTGGGATTTCAACATTCTTTCTTGACACTTGGAATGATTACTCATGTCTCATCCTTGATCACCCCTCAAATGGGTGGCTCCAATGTACAGTAATTGTGATACATATTAACCTTTTTTTCACATTTCTTTCACCTAAGACTCTGTTCTTTTTTACTGAATTAATTTAAATTGAACTAAATTCTAGATCAGCTGGAGTTGAGCTCAGCTGAACTGAATTTGTTTGAACAATAACGCTTAAACGGAATTGAAAATTTAAAAAATTAACTAGGTACAATAAATAATTTCATTGGTTGTAAGTATAACTAACCTTTTTTAGTGTTGCAATATTTTTGTTGTTTAATTTGATGAAGCATGATAAGGCAAGGGTGATACAAAGTATGATGTTTGTATCAGCAATCAACACATTGATTCAGACATTAATAGGCACTCGTTTGCCTGTTGTTATTGGCTCTTCACATGCATTTGCCATTCCAATGACTAGTATTGTGCTTGCCATCAGACTTTCATGTACCTCTGGATCTCATCCTCCTCAAAAGGTAAATAAAAATAAAATTAAAACTCTCTTGATTATGATATTAGTTTTGCCGTCTGATGGAATAACTTTTTACTAGAATATTGTAACAATTTTAGCATAATATCGATCGCAGCTCTTTACATAAAACTAACTGATTAAATTAATTGTTATGTAGCACGAGTACGTACTTCATTTGATCGTTGAACATGTACTGTATCCAATTTGTTCCTGTATCGGAGATAATATTAATACTTTTGTTAATATTCACGACGTACCCATTATCATCTATTTTTTGAATTTGTTGTTGATTTCAATGCCCGTACCTATATTCGTTGTTGTCCCCGCCCCTGACTCGACGTAATAATCCACTAATTGTGTAAAAAAGTACACTTTTGTAGTTAAAATTTCTATTTGTCAGACGATTTCACATGAAATTTTTTTATTTTGTATTTATCTAGGATCAGTATGATGTTAAGTGTTCAAACTAAACATAAATGTTTAATTAGTATGCATACGAGTAATTTTAAATCCGTTATACGGTCTATAGCATATGACTTTTACAGTCGCCTAATATAAAAAAACTATAGTAATAGAGAACAGTTGTGTGTTATGATTATAGATTTTGAAGGGTTTTCATTAATTTCTCACTTTTTTATTTTTTTATTGGCATTATTTTGTGTGTGCTATAGACATTTGAGAGAACTATGGCAGGAATGCAAGGTGCTTTGCTTGTTGCATCTGTTATACAAATTATCCTTGGATTTTCTGGAATATGGAGACTTTTTGTAAGGTATGTTAATTATTCTCTAAATTCTAAATAATCTTGTTGTAAAATTCAATGCAATTTTTCTTATAATTTTTTGTTAATTTATATTTGTAGGTTTCTAAGCCCTCTTTCTATGGTTCCGCTTGTGTTATCTACTGGTTTGGGGCTCTTTTCTCTCGGCTTTCCCTTGGTAATTCTTTAATTTGTTCTTCACTTTATGATCACAATTATTTATTAATTCTTATAGAGGAAATTAAAAAACCTTTAAATAATTCAAGTTTTTTTGGCGTTTATTTTTAAAATTAACAATCCAACTTTTTTGCACTTTTGTTTTAACAATCCAACCTTTAAATTATTTGTAATAATCCCACGTTTGTCCAATTTTTTTAGCTGACCTAGCTAACTTATCTGATTTAGTGGCTCTTTGCGGAAAACTTTTTTTTTTTTACAAATAAAAGTTATGTAGCGGCTTTAATACCAAAACTTTGTTAGAAAGCTACCAAAGAGTTGACAATAAGTTACCTAGGTGCACTAAAAAAAATTGGCGGCAAAGCTTGAATTGTTAAATTACTAAATTAAATTAGTTTCATGCGTTGCACGGTTTGTATAGTTTTTTTTTTAAAGACAGTACGTAATCATTTTATTTTATTTTATTCAATTAAGAATACTAATTAATTTGAAAATTAAATAAGTACTCCGTATTTCATAAATGTTGAAATTTCAGAAATGATATATATTTAAAGAGAAGGTATATATTGTGTCAGACTGGTCTGACAATAACGTTTTTGTCAGACCAATCCCCTAGACCTGGACATATATGATTGAATCTGGACTCATATCTGTTGAACCTGGACACATATTGTTAAACTTGAACATGTATTGGTAGACCTGGTCACATGTTTGTAAACCTGGACACAAATTCGTAACCCTGGAAACATATTTGTAAACCTGGACACATATTGTTGGACCTGAACACATGTTGTTAAACCTGGACACATATCGTTGAACCTGGACATGTATTGGTAGACCTGGACATATATCTGTAAACTTGGACACAAATTTGTAACCCTGGAAACATATTGTTGGACTTAGACACATATTGTTAAACCTAGACACATATCTGTCCAACTTGGACATATATTGTTAAACCTGGAAAACTATTTATAAACCTGATGGCATTTGTAAACCTGGTGAAACTTGTTTAACCTAGAAATATATTGTTAAACCTGGACAAATGTTGTTGGATCTGCACACATATTTCTTTAACTTGGACACATATTACTAAACCTGGATCCCCATGAGTTGTTAAAAAAATACAAGTGTTGGACGGTCCGACCGTCGGACCGTCCGACACAAAAATGATGATCACTTAAGCATTAGGTTGTTAACTTGTTATAGCTAATACTACATAATTCAAATGTTAGATTATTAAAACAAAAGCACAAAAGGATTGGATTATTAAAAGTAATTTTTCCACTGCATTTTGCCATATTGAAATGTCTTTTTTTTTGCAGCTAGCAGATTGTGTAGAAATTGGACTTCCTCATTTGATTATAATGCTTATATTTTCTCAGGTAATGTAACATTTTTTTCCTACACTCATTTAAGAACATGTTTTGGTATTGTTATTTTTTTAGTATTGAAAATAGAATAAGATATATAGTATATATTTCCATATTTTGGTAACAACATTTCATTTTCTGGAAACCATTACCATTTACCAGTTTAATTACCACCATTTTATTACCATTCTCAACAACCTTGCAGAAACAAAATCGTTTTTCTCTAATTTGTCTCCATTCCATTCTCTGAATTACATCAGATCAAATACAAATAATGTTACATTTTTTTTGGCAAAGATAATGTTATCATTTAGTATTATTTTTTTCCGTTTCTAATTTGTTTCCATTCCTAAAGTTATACCAAACAGCCTGTAAATATATTCGATAGGGTCTCAGTGTCTCACTTATTTTTTTAATGATATTTTTTGGATGAAACAGTATTTATCAAGTATTCTGAAGACAAACAAGCTAATGTTCAATAGATGTGCACTCATATTCTCAACAGCAATTGTATGGATATATGCCTTAATTCTTACTGCAAGTGGTGTGTATAACAACAAACCTCTAAAAACTCAACAAAGTTGCCGCACGGACCGTGCTGGACTCATACACGGAGCTGATTGGTCAGATTTCATCACACAATTATTATTGCTTACTTTTTATTTTTTACAAAAAAAATAAATAAATAAATTCTTTTACATATTTTTGCCCATTTAACTTTCATTAATTCATATTACTGCCTCCTTTTTGCAACGACGTTACAAATAACGGGTAACGGAGGTAGTATTATGTGGAATATTTCCCAAAGTAGTATCACTCATGTTTTGACAAATTCTCAAAATATTCTCATTTTGATTAATTTGTTCACTTACACCCTTAAATCATTTCCTAAAAATACGTGAAAAAATATAAGTAGAAATTTTTATGTTACCGATGGAGTATAAAACTCAAACATCAGCGTACCTCAAGCATTTCCAAAACTATAGTGGTATATTGAGAATTTTGTCAAATTTGAGGGATATACCTAATAAAATTTCGTACCACCTCTTTTTATTATTTACGGAGTACAACAAACACTTTTGCAAGCTTTTTCAAAAACAAATTTAAGGGTGTAAACGGATAAATTAATTTTTAAAAATTTTAAAACCAGCAACTTCTAATTTCTGATCCCTCTTGCTTGTGTTTAAATTATGTTAATTAATTTGTACGTTTATACCCTAAATTTTTTTTACTTAAAATGCGTGCATAACAGTTTATTGCAACTTTAAGTAGTCACCAATAATGCTGTATTATTTGTTTGTTAATGTAAAATTGACTGTTGTATATATGTAGGGTTTATATGCCAAGACCATTCCAATGGGGAAAACCCACACTTAGCCTAAGAGAAGCAACTCCTATTGTATTTGCTGGACTTGTTGCTCTAATTGAGGTTACTACAACAATCTTAACACTAAAAATTAAACACACATCTTATCTTATCTTATCTTTAAATTGAAGTTAGTTTTAGATATGTTATGATTGCTTAGCTTCCATTTAATTTTGTTGTAGAGTACGGGCACATTCATGGCAGCTGCAAGATATGCAAGTGCTACGCCTGTGCCTCCATCAGTTATTGGCCGAGGCACATTTTGGCTGGTACGTTTATAAACTGAACTTAACTAAACTAAATTGTATGTAAATTCTAGACTCAGCATGAGGTAAACTGCATGAACTGAATTTATTTAAACTGAACTAATTAAACTGAGATTTCATAAGCTAAGTAAATAAAAACAGGGCCTAAATATACATCGCATTATCGACCCGTTTAATAGTCGACATAATTAATGGTAATTGGAATGGAATTATATGTAAAAGCACAACGATTATCAATATATAGTTATTTTCATAGTGGTGTTAAATTAGTTTACTTTTAATTTATCTAATTTTCTTTACAAATATTCATTTACGTCCATTACACCATTACCACCTTCCCTAATTATAACAGATGGTAATAGAAAATATGAATAAAATTCATGCTTGCGAATATAAATATATTTTTTTATAGAAATTATATGTAAGGTTTCTTCACTCACAAAAACTAATAGGTTTCTTGTATGGATTTTGAGCTGACATGTTTTGCTTTTATTTTATATATATATATATATATATATATATATATATATATATATATATATATATATATATATATATAGGGAGTTGGGACAATGTTGAATGGTGTCTTTGGTGCAGTGGCAGGCCCTACTGCTTCAGTGTAAGACCCCTGTGCATTTTTCTAAGTTCATTCATATGTTATATATATATATATATATATATATATATATATATTTATTTATATATATGTCATGCTTAGCTTCTTAAACTTTGCTCTTTTGAGCTGAAGTGAAGCAATATGTTAACTAAAAGTAAGTTCAAAAAATTTAGGGCCTTAGTGGGTAACTGGTAAGTAGACCGTTATGGGAAATGATAGCTTAATAAGAATACAGTAAGCTAGGGCCAATTTTATAAGGTATACGCATATATTTATATATATTATTATGTTACCTGCGCCCACTCTTTATTTCACCTAAATTACTAGTGTGGCTAGGGATGTCAAAACGGGTTAACGGTACAGGTTAGGGTTGACTCAAACGGGTTCAGTTTAATTTCGATTCAGGTTAAATCAGGTTATTAGCCCAACGGCTCAGTTCAATTCAGTTCAGGTCATTTCAGTTCAGGTCATAACAAGTTGTCTTTTTCTCAGTGACAGTTCAGTTCAGGTTTAGGTCATTAACGGTCAGGCTAGTATCAGTTCAGTCCAAAACGGTTCGGGTTAATACAATTCAACGATAAGAAACGGTATGTTACAGGTTGGCATCAGTTTACGTCGGGTTATTTTGGAGCGTCCATTACAATAAAAATTGATCATAAAACACAAAAAGTTTCTTTCAAGTTGAATAAGATTTCAGTTCAGTTCAGTTCAGGTCAAATAATGTAACGGGTTGATTTCAGTTCAGTCCAGTTCAGTCCAATTTAATAAATCTTCGGGTTTGGGACATGTTATCCTCAGTTCAGGTTACTTTCAGTTCAAGTTCAGTTCAGTTCAGGTCATTAATTCACGGGCCAATAACAGTTCAGGTCACTTCAAATCGGGTCAATTTCAGGTTACAGGTTACTTTCAGTTCAGTTTATTTCAGTTTAGGTCACGGTCAGTTCAGTTAACCCAACGGGTTCCAACCCAAACTAACATCCCTAAGTGTGGCAGTGTCGTACACTTGATGAACTTGGACATTGGTTTAACGAGAAATGATGAAGGCTGACCCAATGTTGATATAGGCACACCTTTTGGTACTGTGAAAGCACGTACAATTTTCTATTTTCCTCTCACAAAGGGGTGTGCCCATATCAATTATCAATATTGGGTGTGCAAATATTACTCCTCCGATGTGACAAATATTTTATCTGATACTTTGACAAATACTGAACTAAAGCTTAATTAATGTTTTGTGTGATGCAGAGAAAGTGCTGGTTTGCTTGGATTGACTAGAGTTGGAAGCAGAAGAGTTATCCAAGTTTCGGCTGCCTTTATGTTTTTTTTCTCAATATTTGGTAATCTAATCTAATCTAATCTTATGCTATTAATTATTATAATAAGATTGATTGAATTGCAAAATAATGACAATAATAATAATGTACTTAGTTTTCTCAAATGTATGGAAATATTATTGTGTTTATGCAGGGAAATTCACAGCCTTTTTTGCTTCTGTGCCATTTCCCATCATGGCAGCTTCCAATTGCATACTATATGCCTATGTTTGTAAGTACTTTGGAACTAATTTAATATAATAGCCAAATCTATGATTAGGAACCATGATTTTGCGGTTCGGAAAATTTTCAAACCGCACTGCAAATTTCATCAATCCACACCAACCTGCAATTATTTGTGGTGCGGTTTGGTGTATGTCATTTTGTGATTTTTTTTCTTCACAAGTCTTCAAGTAGACTTTTTCTAATAAAGTTGTAGTTTAATCAAATTCAACGACATCATTAAAGCTATATATAAGAAAATCATAATACAAACTAGTATTAGTTCAACAAAAAAAACAAATTTACATTAATTAATAATATATTAATTATAACAATAACTCAATAAGGTTTTGCAGTTTAAAGTTTGGTTTGGTTTTAAATTTTTTATACCAAACCTAAAAATTGTGGTTTCAGAATTTTATAAATCAAATTGTACTTTTTCAAACCACAAAACTAACAAACCCAACCAACTTGCTAAATTTGGTTTGGTTTGATTTGTGGTTTTGGTGAGATCTAGACCACGCTTTGCTTAACCCTACTTGTACACAAATTTTCAGCTTCTGCAGGTGTGAATCACCTTCAATTTTGCAACTTAAACAGCTTCAGAACAATATTTATACTAGGCTTCTCTTCTTTCATGGCAATTTCAGTGCCACAACACTTCAAAGATTATTTGCTGAAATCAAATTCAAGCCCTCTTCACACTCGATCTATATGGGTAATGATTCTACTCCTCGATCTCTATTGAAACGCAACAAACAATGTATTTCTTCACTCGATTTTGCGAAATTCACGAGCTACTTTGTTATTTCCAAAATGCACCAAATACTTTTAAACATATGTCGTACTAGATGTCCTTTTATGACAAAAAAAAATGTTGATTTTTAGATGTTATTATCAATTATTTATAATCAAATCGATTTTCTCTCTTATACCTCATTCTGGTGCCTATTTTTTTTTAAAAAAATAAATAAAATAACATCGGAAAAATAACATATTTTTATTCATATAAGCTCATCTAGTGCATTTGTTTAAAACTTTAATGACCCATTTTGTAGTTCGTAATAAACAGTGATAATGAGAATAAACTCAGTACTTTTTTTAGGGATGAACTTACTACTATATTTTAGGAAGGAGAACAAGGTTATAATCTGCCTAGAAAAATATACCCAATTCCAAGCTTGAATTTTTTTTTGTATTTTCCATGACAATCCATTACCACTGGAAATGATGATATGACGAGAATGAATATTTGTGAAGAAAATCAGATATAAATTTGCACAACCATAGAAATATATACGGATGATTTTCTTACCAAATTTCCATATAAATCCATTCTCATTATATTTATTGATAACTAGTTGTTATCAAATTGGCTATAAGAGTATTTAGTGCATTCTTGAAACAATAAAAAAATACCTCGTGAATTTTATCAAAACTCAGGGTACGCCATGAAAAAACGTCGTTTTTGTTTTTGTTGTTGTTGTTGTTGTTACTGATGTTAATGAACGTTAGGTGAACGAAACGATGGCGAGCATCTTCATATCATCTCCAGCTGTGGCAATAATGGTGGGCATAGTTTTGGATAACACCATGAATAGTGAAGAAGAGGCTTCTAAAAATGATAGTGGAAAACGTTGGTGGGAGAGGTTTATACAATTTGCTAAAGACATTAGGAATGCTGAATTCTACTCTTTACCTTGTAGACTTGACAATTGTTTCCCATCTTTATAGTTCTACCTAGCTAATGCTTCAAGCTTTATTAATTACTAGCTACTCCCCTCCATTTCGGTTTATATGTAACAATGAATGTTTGACCTCTTGCTTGTATTCTCAATTATTGTTGCTGATTAATCGATGCGAATGAAGTAGTAAATGATTTCGTGGTTTAATTCAAAGATATTAGCTATTTTGTAAAAAGAAAGATGAATTTCTTTCTTTCAATTTTTTTTTTTTGGTATTCTAGAATGTACGTTAGACCTTGTTATTTGTTAGACACAACTTTTTATAATTTCTTTAAGATTAAAACCTTAAATTAAACTTTGGGGAGATTGCACGAAATAAAGTTAACCTTTTTGTGGTCTTTCATAATTAAGCCAAACTTAGAAAAATTCAGAAATAAGTCAATCATTGGATCATCTTTGCCAATTTTAGGTCAGATGACTCTTGAAAGGTTAAACAGGTAATTTTTTTTTGTTATTTCTTTCTTTTTAAAAGATTTTATTTTAAAATTTTTATTTCTCCTCTCTTTTCAACCTTCTCCCTCTTTTCACCGAATCCACCATCACCCACCTCCATCCACCAAAGTCGTCACCCACTTGTGCTGGATCGGCCCATGCCTAGCTCTAAACGTGAGCATGAAGCAAGTGCCTTAAAAAAACTAGTTGTCCCACTACAACTATTCCATCGACTCATTTTTCGGTAGTGCTGGCTGCTCATTATTGGTTATCTGATATCACTTAGAGCGAGTATGTTATTTCAAAATAAACACAAATTTGTCAAAACGCATGCGTTAGTAAGTAAAATATGAACTATGTTTAGTTTATCAAACAACTACTAATATACAAAACAATTGCATAAACCTAGTTGCATGATATAATCATTGATCAAACTCCTTGACCGAGTAAATAGATAGAGTAGCAAATGTGTTTATAGCGACCTCGCACTGGACCGGACCTAAATCATGTCAGTGGAGTTGGCCCTTTTGTCGATCCAGCTCGGCCCATACCCAGCTCTAGACTCTAGTTATAAGTTTACAACCTTACCACGCATTGATTACAATAATTCCTTACGTATATTTTGCTTGTGAACTTTTTTTTTTTAATAGGATAATGTATGAGATACTAACCCTTAGAACCAGACCCTACTGCAGGTCACCTGGCCCGATTTTAACCAACACACACGCATCTGTAAAGGATAATAAGGAATCCTCGCAAATTGGACTTGTGAACTTACGTAGTCATTTTGCTTGTGAACTTACGTACCAAAATTGGACCCAAGTCAAGTCACTAATTGAAGCACGTATTTAAGAAAAAGCAAATAAATATTGCTATGTTGTTTATAAATGTTTTTGGCAACTATATAATCTCTGTTTTGTTTTTTCCTTTCGTACTCAACTTTCTTATATAGTATCGTCATTTTCTTAATTTGATTGCCAACTATACTGCCCATAACATACACAGATTTAAATCATTTAATAGTAATTTTTTAAAAAAGTCTTTCTTCAACCCCTCTTTTGGGATTTCTGATCAAACCCAGGTAAAACCTCTAAATTAATTCCCCTGTTTTTTTTTTTTTTTAATTTTTTTAAATGCAATTTTTGTATTATTTTTCATGTGTTCATTTTTCTTTCATATTGATTACCTGCTTTTACTTACAAATTTGTGTTTCATGTTTAATGTATTTGGAATTTCTGTCATTGAATTTGATTTCATTGGGTTTAAAACCTTGTTTTCTCATCTGGGTACTCAAGTTTCTCAACTTCTTTTTATTAACACTTTCTTTGAAGCAATCATAGATTGAATTGAATGGGTTTGTTGCATGAAAATTGGTCAAAATTTGAAGCAATCATAATTTGATTTTTTGATGGCATCTATTTACCTTTTGATTGGTTTTAGAAGATTAAGAGGGGAGAAAAGAAGGTAAAATTTGAGCACTTGTTTAAGCAACTAGACTAGGTTGATTTCTAATTAGGTGAAATTCAAGGTTATATATATATGTATATGTGTTCATTTGGATCTATGGAGGTATGAATTAGAGGTAAAATTAGATAAAGGTTTGTTGGATATTAGAGTTTTCTCTTTAGAAGTCACACAAAAGGCATGGTTTTATTTCTCTGAGCAATTTTGTGAATTCAAAACCTAGCTGGGATGTCTATTCTCTTGGATAACATAATTTATGGTTGATTTGAATCCATTTGATAGCATTTTTCTGTTTGATGGTGTAGGATATAGTGCTGGATTGATCTTCCTGGATGAAAGCTTAGTTGTTTGCAAATTTACTGATTGAGAAGGTATGTACAAAAGGATGGTAGAATTTGGGTTATGTTTATGTTTGTTGCATCTGTGGCTGCTTCTTCCTGATGTCTATAGTATGTATAGACCAAGTATTTGAATGCTAACTTTAACATTGGAGACTGGTATGCTATATATATAGTTGATCTTAATTTCTGAGTATGTTCTTGTTTTGAGCATCAAGCTGTGTTGTGGGTGAATGTGCAACTAAGGATGGGCATTGTTGTTATAAACAGCAAACACTGTTTTTTTATTTCATGTAAAATGTTTGCCTTTCAAGTGCTTTCATTTGTAGTAAAACCAGAATCACTTAAGACAATTGGAGTTTGATTTTCACTCAGGTTGTTCTAAAGCAGTAAAAGCACCCTAAAAGAGGTGATCAAAAGTTCGGGCCGGACCAGGCCTTAACTAAGCAAGTGTGCCCAAAGCCCGGATTTTTTAGACGGGCTTGTTGGGCCATCTTTAGGTTTTTCCGGCCATGCTATGCTTTTGAAGTAAAAACACCTATTTTAAGTGCTCGAAAGGCTGCAATTTTTTTGGGCTGGGCTAGCGGACCGGGCCAATGATGATCAGCTCAACCCTAAATGTATTTTTAGCATGATAAGATAACTTTTCACTAGAACTTTATGGCATATAACCATAACTTTTTTTTTGAAAGAATATTACCATAACTTTTAATATAAAGCTCAACTAGTTATGTACAAAATTGAAGATCTATGATAAAAGCAAAGTTGCAATTTTTAAGTTAAAAGTCATTTCAGACAAACTCACAGAGTCGCAGTTTAAAATGAGACTTTGTAATGTATTTTAGAGCCAGATCTTGTAACACCTTTTAGTGGACTTGAGTATTGATTATTGAAGTCTTTCATCATTCCATATATTTCCTGCTTTTTTATGTTTTTTTAAACCTAATTATTGCTTTGTTTCTTATTTCTTTTGTTTTGGATTTGGATAGATGGTGTCATCATCATCATCAATACTCAACAATCAATTGGATGATGAAGATCAGGGTAAAATATCTGCAAAGCAAAAGAGGGGAAAAAGGTTATGGAAGAAAGTCAGATATCAGCTAACTGAGTATCACTCCTTGCCTGCATATCTTAGAGACAATGAGTACATATTAGGCCATTATCGGTCCGAATGGCCAATGAAACAGATCTTGTTGAGCATTTTTTCCATCCACAACGAAACCCTGAATGTTTGGACGTAAGGAATCTGTGCTTTATTTTTGTTGTTTTTAATTTTATTTATTTAAAGGAGAATATAGGACATATGCATTTTATTTAGATTTTGCGTTCATCTATTCTTTTGGATGCTGTTTAGTTGGTGCTGTTTTATGTTGTTGGTATCATGGAATGTTTAGCATTCATCCAAAAACATACATGATGTAGGTTAATAATATTACCAAAAGTGAACCCTCTCCAAAAGCTAGGAGGAGATGAAACACCCCTGCAATGGAAGAATTGGGTAAAATACAAAATTTAAAGTTCAGTAGTAGACTGGTTTTTTCTCCTCTCCTTTTTTACTCGTCACTTAACCACCTCCTTACGACCATACCTACATAGTCACGTATTGTCCCACCTACAAAAAAAAATATGACTTAAATCTAAAATCATTTTCACAATCATCCAACTAGGATTCTCTCACCTAAAATTCACTAATCTAGCTCTTCTTCACTCTTTGCCTAAATTCAGGGTTCATCTACAATTTGCCTAGATCTCCCCTGATCAAGACCACCGATGGGTCTTTTTTTAGTGGACAAAGTCGAGTTACAATGGTTTACTTTGAGCCAATCCGAATGAGAGGACTAAGAGGAGAGGAGAATGGTTCAGGTAGAGGATACACTTGCATGAAGAAAAAGCATAGAGCATGGCAACATTAGGAGGAGAGACGATGGTGGAACTTGGAAGTGGCAGGAGGTCACAAGGAAGATCGGAGACAATGTAGCTGGAGATAACCTAAGGTGGTATTTAGGGGGGCTTTTCTTACCAAAATAGTATTCATATTACGTTTCTAAGAGTCACCCATTAAAAATCCATAGGTGTGATATCTTATAACTAAGGCTAAGCAAATGGACTTGCGGTGTGTGAACTACAAAGCAACGTTTTCCTTAGTATGTTTTTATTCTCCGATATTATTATAAACCGATGCTCTTTAATCTGCTGCAGCAAATACAATACTGAACATAACCCTTTTCTTGTTCATTCTTGAGAAAATAATTTCAATTCCTACTTTCATGCAATAATGTGATTTATGGTGCCTTTAACGTACTAGTTGTTTGCGTTTCAGGCATTTGATTGGGTTCTTTCTTTTCCTATCCCTGACCATATACACAGCAACTAAAGCTCCAGATTCTATGGATTACTTCCCTGTGCAACACATTGCTGAGATGCTCAAGAAAGCTGGCTTACCTGATGTTCATTCAAAGCTTGTAAAATGCCTTCCATCATTATCTAACATGCCCAATTTGAGTAAGTTCAAGGATGAACTGAAGGCATCCCTTATCAATACAACTCTGTCATCAGTTTCTGGGTGGCATATTTTGGAGCATTTGTCAAAATGTTTGCCGGAGCGTTTCTCCCATTTGAATCAGACTGGTGAAGATTTCTTGGTAATATTTCACATTTTTTTCATGCCTTATGAATGTTATCATCATATGTTATAGTTGCTCATGCCATTGATTTGGATTGTAATCATGAATCATCTATCAATTGATTTGCATAGGGCATGAATTCTGTGTGACAAATGGCTTCTGAAACAAGTTCAAATTAAGTGCTGATTATACTAAAATAGTGTGCTGTTATATTCTAATATGCTTTAGTATTTGATTAAACACAAATAAGCCTATGACAACACATGGGGATGTTTATGCAGAAACAGTTTCCAAATATCTTGATATGGCTAGGGCTCTAAACATCCCTAAACTTGAGATCCAAATGGATAATGAAGCTTGCTTGCATGTTCTCACTAATCCAGATTACCTAGGTGGTGAATGCTATCACTTTATTAGTCACTGTAGATCTCTTGTTTACTCTAGTTCTTCGTCTGTTCTTTTCGTTTACTGCTTTCGTGAAGCTAATAGAGTAGCTGATAAATTAGCTAATATAGGTGTTAATCACTTGGAGAAATATTTGTACTTTAGTCATCCCTTTGAGGAAATATTGAGCCTCTTAAGTGATGTTTGTATCGGTGTTTCGAGTTTCGACACCACGCCTAGTGAATTAATGAAACGGTAACATCCCTCATTTACATCAAAAAAATAAAATAAAATGGATTACACTGAAATGGGGATATGAAATTAGCAAATGTTGACATTGTTAGGGCTTATGCTGAAATATCTGTTCCTTTGGGAGTAGGATGCTCCTTTGTGTTTATGGTATTAAGTCTAATGATGCATTCTCTTCTGACTTATGAAGTTGATTTTATAAGACTTGACCTGTTCAGAAGCCCTCGTCACTGATAAAATAAGTTCAAGAGAAGACACCCTCAATTATGTGAAATGTACTCTATGGGTTTGTTGTCTTCAACTTATTTTATCAGTGACCAGGCTGAGCAATGCAGGTCAGAGCTAATAAATTCCAATAAGTTCATATTTTAACTATGATCATTGATAAGCACTTCTGAACAGGTCAAGTAGATTAACACACCCTATATGTATAATGTGCTTCTGTTGAAGCCTGGGTGTGTTGAGTGCTTTCTGTGGAAGAAATAGCACATTAGAAATATACTGCCATGGATGAATAAATTAACCATCACTTGATTCATTATCCTCCATCTTCCCTTCTGGTGATATCTGGCTCTCCCCACTTTATTATTTGTTTTAGCTTCAAATAATGTGTTGTTCTCTTTGATTGATCATTTCTAATCACAACTATTGTTCTGCCGAGTTCATGACACCCTAGTTTATTCTCTCATGGTGAAACACTGAAACTCCTATTTTATTGATTCATTACATCCCCAACAAACCCTAAACTGTGTCCATAAAAAATTAACCAATTACCTTAAAACTCCCTCATACATCCCCAGATTATCAAAAACACCTCTCTGATGAACAAAAAGCAGTTCACAGTGATGAATTGTGCTATGATCTTCTCTTATGCATCTCTAATCATCTTCTTTTTTTTTCTCCTACTACAGTTGAGCATGAAGGATATTGTGTTCAACACAATTGTACCTTTGCCACTTCATCCAATTACAAGATGGCCCTTTTATGCCTTCTTATGTGGGGCCATGTTCTGTTTGCTCGCCAGCAGCGCTTGCCATCTACTTAGCTGCCACTCGGAACGCCTATCTTATATCATGCTCAGGTTTGATTACGCAGGCATTGCAGCCCTCATTGCAACCTCATTCTACCCTCCGGTTTATTACTCCTTCATGTGCAACCCCTTTTTTTGCAACCTCTACTTATCCTTTATAACAATATTGGGAATTGCTACCATCATTTTCTCCCTCTCCCCCGTCTTCCAGAACCCCGAGTACCGCACAATTCGGGCTTCCTTATTCTTCGGAATGGGTGCTTCGGGCGTTGCTCCCATCCTTCACAAGTTGATATTATACTCAGACCAACCCGAAGCATTGCAGACTACCGGTTATGAGATTTTGATGGGAACATTTTACGGCATTGGTGCCCTAATCTACGCTAAACGGATACCTGAAAGATGGAGACCGGGGAAATTTGACATTGCAGGGCATAGTCATCAGCTCTTCCACATTCTGGTGGTTGCTGGGGCTTATACACACTATCATACAGGACTTGTTTATCTCAGATGGAGAGATTTACATGGTTGTTGAAAGATTTTGTAAATTGTGGCAGATGTACTCTTTGTAAATCACCTTAGAAAATTAGGGTTGCCATGAGAAAGCACATCAGTTTCCTCTCCCCATGGCCTATTCAACCTTGTTTTTCATATTGTTTAGTTGTTTTTCCTTCATTATTATTACTGTCATTCACTTGTAATATTTCAAGCTGCCAACTAAGGGTGCGTTTGATTCATCTGAAGTTTCTGATCTGATATGATCTGAAATTTCTTAATTTGGTCTGATCTGATCTGAATTTTTTTAATCTGTTCTGAAATTTTCTGATTGTAATTATTATTATAGTTATAATTTTTCTGATCTGATCTGAATTTTATTGATATGATTTGATCTGATCTGAATTTTTCTAAAAATAAGCACATGAATGCTTATTTAAGTTGAATCAAACCACCCTAATTGTATGTTGGAGTTTGCCACCCTGCACTTGAACCCTATTGAACATGCACATAGGTGAATAATAAACACCATCCACCCCATTTTGGGAAGAATACATTATTCCTAAAAAACTTTCAATTCAAGTAAGTTGAAATTAAGTTGATTGTGTTTAGTAGGCCTTAGGGTGTGTTTTTTTCAACTTATTAGATCTGAACTTATAATTTATTTGAACTCATTAAATCTGAAATTTTTTAAGGTGTATTTTCAAATTATTAGACATGAACTTATCCTAAAACATTTTTTTTTAAGGTGAAGAGAACGCACCCTTAGTCATATAAGGTCCATTCTACTAACTACAACTAAAGGAAAAAACTTTATCCTCGTGAGTAGATAACCCACTACATATAGACAAATAAAAAATTGAGTAGTATTCCATATTGCATTTATATATTCTTGGTTTTGTTCTATTGGAATGAAATGAACTGAATTAAGATAATTTATAGGCTTATTAGGAGTTGAACTGGACTGAACTAAAATTTCACAAATTAAATCCAAAAATAGTGTCATAATGGGTTATCTACCTATCCAGTAGACATAGATATGTTCATAATACTCGTTATTGCTTAAGTCATTATTGTATATATGTCATGATCTCATAAAAAAATTCCCCCAAAACTAGTTGATGTCATTTTCTATTTCCCCCTAATTTATATCCCACTACTTTAAAATTAATGAGCATATAACTACAAACTTTTAACTTAAAGAATAATGATTTCCCTTTTAAAAAATTACAAAAAAAAAAATAACTATATAAATCGTGCTACAAACGGGACTAACCTAGTCATTTTTAAAACTAGATTTGATTGGGTCCAATAATTTTAATTAAGTCTAATATAATCAAATAAGTTTAGTTTTAATTAATTTAGATCTAATAAATTGAATAGAACGCAACATTACTTAGTTTGTGGAGAAAATAAGCAAGAAGGAGTCTGCTATGAAGCATCGTAGCTTCGGCAACCAAAGGAGAAGTATCACTTGGTTTGTGGACCAACTAATAAAGGTAGAAGACGGGATATGAGAGGAGTAGTGGTAGAAGCATACACAGAAAACATTGCATCCAAAAAATCACGTGATTTTCATTCCTGAAATCAAATAGAAGATGATTTTTGCGCCCCTCTATTTGACTTCTGTACAACCTCCCCTCTCACATAGACAGTGTGGTACTGTTCACTGTTCATATGAGAGGGGAGATCAGATTGTGCAAAAATCAAATAGAGGGGTGCCGATATTAGTTGCCGTTGTTGGTTTAGATTGCTCTTGGTTGGTGTGTCAATAATCTATACCCACTACCAATAAAGAGAGGCATCAAGATGAGTCAATTACTGATAATATAATGACTGTCTTGCCTATGTTCAACATGGTCGGCTGAATTTTAATGCTTCATTTTTACAAGCAAACCTACCTACACCACGTGTGGTTTGATAGATACAGATTTCTTATTCACACGCCCACCTTATCTATTGTATTGTCACCATTACTGCATCTATCCGGTAGGTTACTGTTAGGCTATTTTATTCGGACTTTTTGTTTTACCCCAAGTATCCACGTCAGCCACTCAAACCTTGTACATTGATATGACACTTGGACACTTCATTTTGAACCAAAAACATTCATATTTTTCATAAAATTGTCGTGTCTGACACTTGAATACATATCCTTATCCGGTACTTCTAGCAGAGTACGAGTAACATAGTTGCTGTTAGGCTGTTTGGTATGATAAACATAAATGAAATGAAAAGGATTTGTTATTTAAAAAGGAAAAGAGTAATATATGTTATCTTTGTTAGTTGTTTGGTTTAAAAGTATAATGGAAACAATCAACGATGAGGAAAGAGTATTTGTTTCCAAAAGTTTCACAAGGTAAACAAATTGGTTGGGGATCGATCGCTTTAAAACGTTAACGGCTCGTTTGGTAGCCAGTCATAATTGGTGGTAATGAGAATGGATTTATAACTAAATTTAAAAGGGAAATCAAAATTCATTTCCATGGTGGTGCTAATTTAAATCTAATTTTTCTAATTTTCTTCACAAATTTCGATTCTCATCTAATACCACTCTCCAATGGCAATGGATGGGAACATGGTAAGCTAAGCTAGACTAATATTACAACTAAGTTTCTTCTCCCATTTCCTTAAAATGGCAAAACCTTTTTTCTTTTTTTTTTGTTTATGTTTTTGAGGGAACATGACCAAACATCTTACAAGCAATGAAGCACCGAATTTGATGGTTTCAGCAAAAGAGGGAAAACTGAATTTATTTCATCACTTATTATGTGTTGGATTTGGTTGGATTTAGTTTTCAACACTTTGAGGCAAATTAGTAGCTATATATAGTTGTTTTCAGTACTTCCTCACACAAGCTGGCCTTTTCTTGTTGTTAGGTATTGGACATTGGTGTTAGGGGTGTGCATAATTTTTTGAATTTTCGAACCGAAAAATTACTATCAATCCCTTTTTAAAATTTGAAAAATCATATTAGATATTTGGTTTTTAAAATCGGATATTGAATCGGTACGTTGGAGCTAAAGAAATTCAAATTATCCGAGTTTTCGAATCTAAAACCGAATATCAAAATTTAAATCCGGATTATCCAGTTTTTCAATTAGTATTATTCGGTTTTTCGATCCAGATTTTCGATAAAAATGAAACTGCTTTTATGAACGAATTTTCTATTAAAATGTTTACAAAATTCGAATTTTTGTATCCAATTTTCCAGTCCTGATTTTCAATTGTCTGATTTTTTCGGATCAATTCCAAATCAAAAATTCTATGATCCGAAAATTTAGATATTAGTATTATCGGATCTGATCTGGTCTGAAATCCAAAAATAAACACCTCTAATTGGGGTAGATGATTAGCGAAAAAAGTTTTTTATTTTATAGACACCCCTATTTATTGTTGTTGTTAATAATAAAAACAATAAATTAAACTAAAATCAAAATCAAAAATAAAATTAATAAAAAATACTCAAAAATAAAAGTTTAGTTGAGACCACTTATTTTAAATTCAGTTTTCAATAGTCCAAAAAAACAGGGTCTAAGTATGTAATATTCATCAGAAGGAGCTAGGTGGGAATAAAAGGAGCTAAGTTAGTTCTCAATCAAAGGTTATATAGCAAATAAAATATCTTATATGTTAATTACATAATTACTTGCAAAAAAAAGTATTTGAGGTGTTGTTATAGAGAGAGTAAGTCAATGTCAATAATTGTGTCATTGTGAATTGTGATATACAGTAATAGCATGTGCAAGTAGACAAGGTTGATAGAATTCTTGTAGAAGCATTTGACTACTAATTACTTAATATAATCTATCAACTTATCACTGACAGTTAAGCAATTACCCTTTAACAACATAAAACACTTTTGAATCATGCCAAAGTTAAGTTGTAATAAGAGTTTGGGTGATATTCAAACTATTCTTCGGGGTTTCACTACAGCCACTTCTTCGCACATCTTCCGATAAGTCAACCAATCTGCTGATTATATTGTGTTGCTCGGGCATTGGACCCTACGCATGTCGATATTGATCCCTTTTTGGAAGCTAAATTTTCTTATTTTTAGCTATAGATAAGTCAGATTATTTCTTCGAGATCGAGGAATAACTCCTGATTTCCTTGTAATCTTTTCTCAAAAAAAAAAGGGTTAGGTTGGTTTGCCTATAAAAACAAATTTTGTAGAAAATTGTCAATTCTAAGGGCTTGTTTACTTCAGATTATATTCAGTTCAGTTCAGTTCAGTTCATCTCTATTCAATTCAGGTCAGTTCATCTCTATTTAGTTCAATTAATACACCTCTATTCAGTTCAGTTCAGTTCAGTTCAATTCAATTCAGTTTAGTTCAATTCAGTTCAATTCAGTTTAGTTCAGGTCAGTTCATCTCTATTTAGTTCAATTAATACACCTCTATTCAGTTCAGTTCAGTTCAATTCAATTCAGTTCAGTTCAGTTATCTCTATTCAGCTAATGTAAATGAGCCATAAATCCTAGAAAATTTCTATTGTAAACCGAACAATATATTAATGTCCTAGAAAATTGACAGAAAATTTATTATTTCCCAAAAAAATAAGATTCTTTTTGGTTCAATAGATAGGCGGGACAATAATAGTTCATATGAAAGTGGTAGATGATTTAATGAATCAAAACTAGCTTATATAGTTAGTTAAACTCTACGAGATTGATAATTTCCAAGTCCAAATATTATCCACAACATTGTATTTTAATTTGTGGCTTTTATTTCTATGCACGAAACTAGCAAACATGTTTTAATGTTCATATAAAATTCTTTATTTATTATTCTTCGTCATAATGTACTTATTCTATGAAATGAGTGATCTTGTATTTGGACTTTGGAGGGGCTCGTGCAAGATTGCTTTGTATATTAAATCTTGTTGCGCAGCATATTTAAAATTTGAAATCTATTGGAATAAGTGCAATTATATTCAAGAAGTTAGGGTGGCCTGGTAAAACGTATGTAACTACCTCGAAACAATTGTATTGACACTTAACAGAGCACCATCCAAATTAAAGCAATAATAGAAAAGACGTCATATGCAATATAGAGAAGAAAAGTCCCAAAAATGTATTTTCTTCGAATTTAGGATTGTGAAGCTTATGTAAAGCGTTTAGTCCTAATTTTCACCAAAATTCGATAAATGTTTACTTGTGGGTTATCCTAAGGAGACAAAGGGCTACTAATTTAACTGTAATGAGAACAAAGTATGTTGTGCAATATATATGGTGTCTTTTAGGATCGTAAAAGGATTTTATTTCCAAAAAGACAGGTACTACATTGTTTAATGATTTTTTTTTTTTAATCACATGTGTAAAATTGCACAAAATTTTCTCTAGTTTTTTTTTTTTAATATAAGGTACTATAGTACTATATTTTTAGAGCTAATTAACTTAAATGTAATAATAATGATAGAATATGACCCGGGGGGTCAAACTTAAGTACTAAACACTAGTGAAGGGGGTAAATTGGCCAAGGCCCCTACATATATGATATATCTTCGCCATTGGAAGAGAGAGTTGTGATTTAAAAATGACATGATGCGTTAGAGATTTTAATGAGTGATAATGTTTTTTAAAAATTGTTTGGAGAAAAAAAAAATGCAATAAATTAAATTTTGGCACATTTTTACATGTGAAAAGAGAAAAGTTGATAATTTTTTTTTAATTAATATAAAAAAGAAAAGTTCCATTTAAAAAAACCTTTCAGAAAACAACATTTCGAAAAAGGAAAAACTGTCAAGAATAAGACAATCTTTGGTCGATCTTTCACAATTAAGCCAAATTTTTTAAAATCCAGAATTAAGTTAACCCTGTTATCGCATTTAAGCCAAAATAGGTTAAATGGCTATTTAACATGTTATTTTGTTTTGTTTATGTTCACTATTTTACAATCATTCAACCTATTTTTGCTTTAAATGATAACAGTAACCTGAAACGACATGTAACAAATATATTAAATAATCATTCAACCTATTTATGCTTTAAATGATAACAGTAACCTGAAACAACATGTAACAAATATATTAAATAATCATTGAACCTATTTTTGCTTTAAATGATACCGGTAACCTGAAGCAACATGTAACTAATAATAGATTAAACAATCATTAACCTATTTTAGTCTTAAATGATAACAATGTTAGCTTAATTATAAATTTTCAGAATATTGACTTAATTGTAGAAGATCGGCCAAAAGTTGATTTATTTTTAGTAATTTTTCCTTCGAAAAACAGGAAGAACAAAAGCAAACAAGAGAGTATTAAAAAAAAAGTGTGACTCATCTATGATCTATCTAGCTTCTAATTGCGCAAGCTTGTGAGTTAGGGTCTATGTGGTCCTTGTCGATCATGGTTAGAGCATCAATATCAATCCTACCCCACCTTCTTAAATAAGCAAAAAATTTCAAGCTACTATATGCTGATAATTAATAAAATTATCTAAATATCCATCTATCTATATATAACTATATATTAAAACAAAATATGCTGATATTATTAGATGTCACGTGTCAAACTCTTATGAAAATTTTTCCTTGCTTTCAAAACTGATCATGACATCACTTTACTTCTAATTTTAATTCTCTCAAGTTTCAAGAATAATTAATACATATTTCCTAATCAATTTAATGTGAATATGACAACACTTTTTCCATAAAAGTAATTAATAACATAATTTCTTATAAAAACCAATTAAATAAATCGTACAACGGACAGAACTAACCTAGTTTGTTTTTAAGCTAAATTAGCTATTCATTTTACTAGTTTGTTAGCCAGAAATAGAATGCCCTTAGTAATAAAAAAAATACAAAGAAAAAATTACTTCATCTCAAATTAGTTACAACAACCATGGTCTATATTTTTAGAATTTTAGATAAAATTTCTGAGATAAAGTGTTGATCGAATGAATAAAAAAAATGGAGAGCCTTAGATGGAGAGAAAGATAAAGAGAAACAACAACCTACAATAAGGAATGAAAATATGTTAAAGAATAAACCTTCCAAGTCCACCACATGCAAGTGTCCCACATTGAAAGATTAGAGAGATGATGATTAATATATAGGTTTGGTGGTTAATCCTTATATTACCAATTGGTTTTATAATGAAACCAATCGAGCTTGTGTATGGTCAAACTATTGTTTCTAATTGCTTTTCCAGCTAGCTCTAAATAGTCTAAAATGAGTAGGTCCTTGTGAGGGGGAGTGAAAAAAAAGCATCTAAATTTGTTTAAACTATATGAAATTTTCAAACTATTTTTACACAGATTAAGTATGATTTTCAAGCAAATGGCTGAATTTTTTAGGTCCTGTTTGGTGATTAGAGTTTAGAGTTTAGAGGTTAGAGTTTAAAGTTTCACAACAACAAAATTGGACTCGGCCGACCGCCAGTTACCGACCGTTAGTGGTCGGTAATTGGATTTACCGACCGTTTGTAGTCGGTAAAAATTGGTCGCTGATATAGTAGTCGGTAAAATATTTTACCGACCGTCGAAACGGTCGGCAACAAATTACCGACCGTCTACCGACCGTTTACACAGTTGGTCAAAAATGGAGGGAAGAGGCGCGTACCGACCGGCTAACCGGTCGGTATTACCGACCGTGTAGACAGGCGGTCGGTAATACCGACCGTGAAGGCGGTCGGTACGCGCCTCTTCCCTCCATTTTTTTTGGTGGGAAAAAGTTATTTACCGACCGTTACGCGGTCGGGAAGTAACTTTTTCCCGCCTTTTTTGGCGCCATTTCTTTATTTTGAACATTGATTTACCGACCGTTGAGCGGTCGGTAATTTGGTTTTTTTTTTTTTTTTAAATACCTTAAAAAAATAGGGCAAAAACAAATTAAAATTAAAATATAAAAATAAATTAAAATTAAACAAATTCAAAATTTCAAAATTGCATTTTATATTAATAATCCAATAATAGTAATATAACAATATAATACAACTATGCTACGAAGGCTCCAGAAGCGCCGGAACCGTCTGTCGGATCATCAGGAGGGCCTCGGTGAGTGAAGGAAGGATCGCCGAATCTCCTCGCGAAGGCGTCCATCTGCGCCTTCAACTGGGCGAGGTACTCCTCCCGCTTCTGTTCTCTCTCCTCCCGCTCCTTTTCTCTCTCCTCCCGCTCCTTTTCTCTCTCCTCCCGCTCCTTGTCTCTCTGCTCCATCTCTACCCTAGCGCGCTCCATCTCTACCCTAGCGTGCTCGGACTCCTCCAAACGCTGGGACATCTGTTGTAATTGAGCGGAAACCGATGGAGAATAGGAAGATCCGACGTGCCGCCTCCGCGAGGTTCTCTCGTAATAGAGAGAAGCGCCCTCCCTGCCGAACCCTAGAACCTCTCCCTTCCTGAAGCCACCAACCGTATCAAAGAAGATCTGGTTGGCGTCCGTCTCTGAACCACTAGCCTGAGACTGGGAAAGGTTCTGGTTATATTGATCCTGCAAATTATGGAGTTAGTTCCATTACTAGATTTCAAAGCTTATACACGTCATATAACACCCTATTATACTTGTTAGGGGTTGATTATGCTGATTATAGGGCCCCACCACCAGTTTAGGTCAAAACTTGGCTTTTTAGGTCATTTTCGAGCTTTTTTTGGCATTTTCGCACCTAACTTGTCAAGTAACGTTCCATTACTAGATTTCAAAGCTTATACACGTCCTATAACACCCTATTATACTTGTTAGGGGTTGATTATGCTGATTATAGGGCCCCACCACCAGTTTAGGTCAAAACTTGGCTTTTTAGGTCATTTTCGAGCTTTTTTTTGCATTTTCGCACCTAACTTGTCAAGTAACGTTCCATTACTAGATTTCAAAGCTTATACACGTCCTATAACACCCTATTATACTTGTTAGGGGTTGATTATGCTGATTATAGGGCCCCACCACCAGTGTAGGTCAAAACTTGGCTTTGTAGGTCATTTTCGAGCTTTTTTTTGCATTTTCGCACCTAACTTGTCAAGTAACGTTCCATTACTAGATTTCAAAGCTTATACACGTCCTATAACACCCTATTATACTTGTTAGGGGTTGATTATGCTGATTATAGGGCCCCACCACCAGTTTAGGTCAAAACTTGGCTTTTTAGGTCATTTTCGAGCTTTTTTTGGCATTTTCGCACCTAACTTGTCAAGTAACGTTCCATTACTAGATTTCAAAGCTTATACACGTCCTATAACACCCTATTATACTTGTTAGGGGTTGATTATGCTGATTATAGGGCCCCACCACCAGTTTAGGTCAAAACTTGGCTTTTTAGGTCATTTTCGAGCTTTTTTTGGCATTTTCGCACCTAACTTGTCAAGTAACGTTCCATTACTAGATTTCAAAGCTTATACACGTCCTATAACACCCTATTATACTTGTTAGGGGTTGATTATGCTGATTATAGGGCCCCACCACCAGTTTAGGTCAAAACTTGGCTTTGTAGGTCATTTTCGAGCTTTTTTTTGCATTTTCGCACCTAACTTGTCAAGTAACGTTCCATTACTAGATTTCAAAGCTTATACACGTCATATAACACCCTATTATACTTTTTAGGGGTTGATTATGCTGATTATAGGGCCCCACCACCAGTTTAGGTCAAAACTTGGCTTTTTAGGTCATTTTCGAGCTTTTTTTGGCATTTTCGCACCTAACTTGTCAAGTAACGTTCCATTACTAGATTTCAAAGCTTATACACGTCCTATAACACCCTATTATACTTGTTAGGGGTTGATTATGCTGATTATAGGGCCCCACCACCAGTTTAGGTCAAAACTTGGCTTTTTAGGTCATTTTCGAGCTTTTTTTTGCATTTTCGCACCTAACTTGTCAAGTAACGTTCCATTACTAGATTTCAAAGCTTATACACGTCCTATAACACCCTATTATACTTGTTAGGGGTTGATTATGCTGATTATAGGGCTCCACCACCAGTTTAGGTCAAAACTTGGCTTTGTAGGTCATTTTCGAGCTTTTTTTTGCATTTTCGCACCTAACTTGTCAAGTAACGTTCCATTACTAGATTTCAAAGCTTATACACGTCCTATAACACCCTATTATACTTGTTAGGGGTATTTTTTTGCAGTTTAGGTAAGTAATTAATCATGACAAACAATAAACATCAAATGCAACTAATAAACAAACAATCCTATTCGTACTCATCGGCTTATAGGCCGGAATTCCGCTCTAAACATCAAATGCAAATCATAAAAAACAATCCTATTCGTACTCATCGGCTTATAAGCCGGAATTCCGCTCTAAACATCAAAGTAAACAAAGAAAAGAACATTACCATCACTTCCTTGGCCTTCTGGCTAATTGGTTGCGGTTCCATGCCTTCTTGCCTTTTGAAGTGAGTGTCAAGGAAGACATCCGCAGCGTCAGGGAACTTCCCTCCTTGCTCCTTAGCCAATTTCTTGGCTCGCTGAATCACCGACACAGATCCAGCGCAATGAGAGGCCGGGGCGGCGCCACTAGCGTTGCCAGCTCTCCTGTTTACCTTCGCCCGAGCTGACCTCTCCTTAGACTTCTCGTCAGTAAGTCTATCCTTCATTGCGCTGTACATCTCATCACCTGTCATGAAAAACAATCAAACTTAACACTTGATGGGCAGTATTGATATTTTAGCAAATTTTAGAAATGACTATCCAATACTCACCGAGCCAGCTAGGTCGATCTTTCCGCTTGTGAACCACATCGTTGAAGATGTCTTTCAGGCGTCTTCCAGCCTTGCTCTCATAAGCATCTCGTACTGTGCCCTCGAGCTCAGGCCTCCAACGATACTGTTTCTGCATTCGACAAAATCCAATGAATTATGTTATTGTTAGAAATTATATATAAAAAAACACTATTTATTACAGAGTTTGTCTTTATCACCTTCCACATGTTCCACCAATGTGCCTTGGTTGCCTGATCCACCTCGGTGTAGTTCTTCCAAGGCTCACGGAAGTAGGACTTTATCACGTGTGATATGGATCGAACAACACTGCTCGTGTCAAACCTTGCACACGAAACAAAGTAAGATTAAATAAACAACATATGAATACAACTTAATTTCAATTATTAAAACATTAAAAAATAAAACAAAAACTCACCATAGGCCATCAGGGTCTAATGTGGACGTCGAAGCTACGTCCGGATCAACGTCGCCACCATCATCGTCACCAGAAGGCTGAGAAGACGGAGTAGCCTCAGCAGCAGCACCAGAAGGAGATGGCTCCAACTGAGGAGACGGAGTAGCCTCAGCAGCAGCACCAGAAGGAGACGGCTCATACTGAGGCATACGCGGTGTCGGCATAAACTGCGGCCGAACTGGAGGAGGCCGCGTAAACGGAGGAAACTGAGCAGATGGAGCATCAAACTGGAGCTGACGCGCAGCCCCGTGGTCCAGAGATAAGGAAGGTGAAATCGACGGCGGTGTCATAGACGACTGACGCCGACGAAGTTCACCAGGACCAATAATGGTGGGCTGGGGTTGCTCGCCCTGACTCTGCGCTCCAGATTTCTTCTTAGCACCACCAGGCCGTTTTGATGACATTTTCCTGCATAAAGTTGTTAGTAAATCAAAAGAAATACAATGACTTAGGAAAACAAACCCCAATCACAAACACAAATATAATGAATAACATAACTAAACAATCACCGTTAATAAATTACAATTTTTACAAGAATTTGGTTTTTGGTTTCAAATTACAATAAATTGTTACAATTATTACATCCTAATGAAACAAACCGATGTCATCAACGTCCTCGTCATCATCATCAACCATGTCATCGATTTCATCATCGTTAAGCTCCTGTCCACCGTCATCGTCGTCTTCATCTAGACTCGGAATGACCTCCTCATATTCGTCATCATCACCCTGTATAACCTCGTAGTCTGGGATCTCGTCTGGAGAACATAAACCTACAGGAACAAGGGATGTTGCCTCTTGTAGAACATCCGAGTCCACCGGTGCATCAACCTCTGACCTAGCTTTGGTCTTGAACACAGCCCACCACTGCAATTTGTCTCTCTTAAGGCTAGGATAAGGTGCATAATAAACCTGGCTGGCTTGGTAGGAGACAATGAAGGGGTCATACCACGAGAGTGTCCTAGAGTGATTGACCTCTACAAGTCTATATTTCTCATGGATGTTCATGCCCTTGTCACAATCAAACCAACGACAGTTGAATAATACCGTCTTGTAATCTGCATCACTCCCGTGGTAAGACAATTGTAACACCTCTTCCAAAGTGCCGAAGTAGTCACCCCCTCCTTGACTCTCAACACAGACCCCATAATTCATGGTTGACTTGTTCCTTCCATAGCTTTGTGTGTGGAAATTGTACCCATTGACGTAGAATTGATTCCAAGTTGTGACTTCTGTGGAGGGTCCCATCGCAAGAGCTCGTGTGACGTCATCGGCAGACTGTGTCTGAAGAACCTACATTTGCATTGGTGAGTCAGATAGTAAAATGATTTTACGTAATTATAAAATAAAGTTGGGGTATTAGGGGGTTGAAATTCCTCACTTGTTTCCTTAACCATCCTGGGTATTGGGATTCGCATTTGATCCAGACATCATCTCTCTTTATTTGGGGATTTGAGTCTACTATGTGATCCTCAAATTGCCTATTATAGTGCGCAAATTCGATGTTAGTCGCTTAGTATTTTTTTTGTAATCTAACACAGTTAAAGTAAGAAAATTACCTTTCGTACTCACTTAGTATGCCACAATTTGCAAGGACATACAGATGGAGTCGGAGATACTCCTTGTCTGTCAACCAACGTTTACTACCACTCGGTGCAGGTCGACCACAATCCTCCCTAAACAATTCAGGGACATCGACACCATGTTGGCTTTCAACAGCATGATATGCATTTCTACCCAAATCCCTCGACTTGGTATCAACCTCAGATTGAAAATACTGTGAGCAGAAATTGGATATCTCCTCAGCCAGGTATGCATTGCATATAGATCCTTCAACCCTTGCCTTGTTCCCCACTTTACGTTTCAAGTGGTTAAGGTACCTGTGGGTAAAGAATACATGTGGATTGTAAATCACAATTCAGAAGAAATGAGTAAAGGGGTATAAACGATTACAATAACTCACCGTTCGAATGGATACATCCATCTGTATTGAACGGGACCCCCAATATATGCTTCATGTGGCAAGTGTACAGGCAAGTGCTCCATGGAGTTAAAGAATGCCGGAGGAAACAGTTTTTCCAACTTACACAAGATCTCGGCAATGTTCTTATGTAGGCGGTCCATCTCACTCAACGTGATAGTGGGAGCACACAAGTCACGGAAGAATTGGCTTATTTCGGTTACTGCCTTCCAAATATGAAGGGGGAGCAACTCTCTTAGACAAACAGGCAACAACCGCTCCATAATTACATGACAATCGTGACTCTTCATTCCATGGAGCCTATTTTTTTTTTTATCAACACATCGGCTCAGGTTCGAAGCATACCCATCAGGAAATCTCAAGTCTCGGATCCAGTCACATAACACCTTCTTCTGCTCCTTGTTAAGTGCGTAAGGCGCCTTGGGCATCACCTCATTACCCTTACCATCATCAATGAGCTCCAGCTCTCGACGCCTGCAGACACTCTTCATGTCTTTCCTCGCACTAACAGTGTCAGACGTTTCGTCTTTAACGTCCATGACGGTGTGGATGAGCTGCTCGAAGAAATTCTTCTCGATATGCATCACGTCTAAGTTGTGCCGAAGCAGCAAATCCTTCCAATACGGCAGTTGCCACAAACAAGATTGCTTATCCCATCCTATTTTTTTCTTCTTCAATTCCTTCAAAGCATCAGGACCGTCTGCTGCTCGCGGTAAGTCCTTGACACACTGCCACAGTTCCTCACCTGACATGATATGAGGAGCCGAGTCATTTTCAACTCTGTTCTTACAAAAAGCCGTCTTATTCTTTCGAAAGGGGTGATCGGAATCTAAAAATTGACGATGGCAATCAAACCATGATACTTTGCCACCATGTTTTAGCCAAAAGGCCTTGCTATTCTCCATACAATACGGGCACGCCTTTTTGCCAAACGTGTTCCAACCTGACAACATACTGTATGCTGGAAAGTCACTGATAGTCCACAATAAGGCTGCACGAAGATTGAAATTTTGCTTCTTTGATACGTCATAAGTCAAGGACCCAACCGACCATAGGTGCTTCAACTCATCAATCAAAGGCTGCATGTAGACATCCAAGTTGTTTTTCGGATTTTTTGGCCCAGGGATAAGCAACGAAAGGAAAATGAAAGGTTTCTTCATGCACATGGACGGCGACATGTTGTACGGTGTAGTTAAAACAGGCCAACAAGAGTATTGCTTTCCAAACTTCCCAAAAACAGAAAAACCATCTGTGCACAACCCAAGTCTAACGTTTCGAGGCTCGGATGCGAAGTCCGTAAAGGTCCTGTCGAAGTGCTTCCAAGCTTCACTGTCACTAGGGTGAGCCATATTCCCTTGCCCTCGACGATTCTCACAATGCCATGTCATAGCCTCAGCAATGTTTCTAGTTGCAAACATTCTTTGCAATCTTGCTGTTATTGGGAAGTACACCATAAAGCTTTCGGGAACCAAAGTTTCATTCGAAGTCTCCTTGTACCGATTCGACCCGCAATGACGACACTTATCAAGCTCAGCATCGTCCTTCCAAAACAACATACATCCTTTAGGGCAGGCGTGTATCTTCTCGTGAGGAAGCTCTAATCCCTTCAGAACCTTCATTGTTTCATAATAGGTGGTACACTTAGTTTTTTCGGAGGTGGGGAGCGCATCGTTGAACAATGACCCAATGCTGTCTACACACCTAAGTGGCAAGTTGTAGTCACACTTCAAGTTGATCATTCTGGAAGCCATCTCCAACACAGACATCTTGCTCCCATCATACAACGGCTGCTCGGCTGCCTTGAGCAGCTCGAAGAACATTTTTGCCTCCGCATTTGGTTCTTCTTCGGCCGAAGTTGCCTCCTCAACGAATGATGAGTCCACGTTGTCCCCAAAAGCATCGACAACCATTTCCCGGTAAGGATTCGGCTGAGTAGAAGACGAGGTGGACTCTGTACTCACCCTTTCACCGTGACATAACCATTCATAGTAGTTCGGAATGAACCCCTTCTTATACAAATGTACCTTGACGTTGGGCACATCCAAGTACTTCAAGTTCTTACACCGAACACAAGGACATCTTATCTTGTCCTTGTCATTGAGCTCGGGGTGCTGCTGAGAGAAGGTAACAAACTCATTCACCCCTTTGATGAACTCATCACGAAGTTTGTGTTCCTTATCTTTTCTCTTGTACATCCACTCACGCTCCTTCCTTTTCATTTCGATTAATACAATTTCTAAGACATTTACTAAAATTTTAGTTCAAAGCATTCAAACATAGTTCAATATAATGTCTTCACTCCTATCTTATTTAAGCCGTTCTTAAATATTCTTGTTAAAGCTTTCTTATGTAATGCACATGTATATATATTTAAGTCATATTTACGAAAAATACAATACATATTTACATACATACTTACATACATACATAATTAAATATATACTTACTTACATACATACATACATACATACACTTTAATTTTTTGCTAAAAAAAATACACATACATACATATACATACACCTATTATTACACATTTGATTCAAATACAAAAATACATTCATCATTTCTTTCTTGATATATATCTTTCATTCAAAACCAAAAAAAACCAATCACTTCATTAACATTTTCAATTCATTTCGTTTCGTTTTAGTTCAATTCATTTAATTTCAGTTCGGTTTATTTCATTTCAATTTAGTTCATTTCAGTTGTTGTTTTCTTAGCCCAAAAGAACACGGCCTAAAATGTGTTGAGTGTTTTTTTGGGCATAGGTTGAGTGTGATATTACTAAGAATAAGTGTTGAGCACCCTAGCCATAGATTAAGGTCGTTTTTTTAAAGCCGTTGTTTTGGACTAAATTAATTTGATTTGAACAAAATTTGTTTGATTACAATATAATTAAACAAAATCTTAAAGTTAGCAAAGAATGAACGAAAATTTTCAATTCATACACACAAATACATATGTAATAAATACACAATACATAAATAATAAATACACATACATACATAATACATACATAATACATACACATATACATACAAATACATACATAAATACACATACATACAAATACATACATAATACATACACATATACATACATAATACATACACATATACATACAAATACATACAAATACATATACATATATACACAATTGAATAAATTGAAAAACAAAAAAAAAAAAAAACCCTAACCACAATTTGAGGAGCTGGGGCGGCAGCCGTGCGTCGGCGGAGGAACGGAGGGGCAGAGGCGGAGGGGCGGAGGGCTGGAGGGGCGAAGGAGAAAGAAAGAGAAGGAAAAGGAGAAAAGGAGAAAGAAAGAGAAGGAGAAAGAGAAAAGGAGAAAGAAAGAGAAAGGACGGCGGCCGGAGGGGTGCCGGAGGCCGGTCACGGTGGTCGCCGGTTGGAGGGAGAGAGAGAGAGGGGGTGAGGGTGTGGTGGTTCGAGGGTTCGCGAGGGAGAGAGAGAGTGAAGAGAGAGAGAGAATGCAACGGAATGCGATTCAAAATCGCAACGACCCAATTTTTGATTTTGGGTCAGAAGATTTACCGACCGCTAGGCGGTCGGTAAATCAGATTAGTAAATTTACCGACCGCTTAGCGGTCGGTAATTTGTTACAGTAGTTGGGTATATTTAAGTGGAATAAATTTTCCACCAAAACCCTGTAGACATATACCGACCGCTAGGCGGTCGGTACATCAGATTAGTAAATTTACCGACCGCTAAGCGGTCGGTAATTTGTTACAGTAGTTGGGTATATTTAAGTGGAATAAATTTTCCACCAAACCCAGAACCCTGTAGACATATACCGACCGCTAAACGGTCGGTAAATTTAGAAGTCGAATTTACCGACCGTTTAGCGGTCGGTATATGGTCTGACTAACATTGGTTTTGGGGGGAAAAATTTGCCGACTGTGTTCAGTCGTCGACGGTCGGTAATTTACGACCATCTAGACTCGGTCGGTAAGTGCGGTCGGGCGAAGAGGATTTTCTTGTTGTGTTTGTGGTTAGATGATTACTTTTTTGTTTAGAGGATTTGACTGCTGATTTAAATAATTGTTGTGTAAAGGTGTTTGGTAACATTTAGCTGATTGTTTAGAGTTTTGTACTTTTAGAGCATGTAAAATTACATTTATAGACATATGTTTTTTTTTCAAAACAAATTTAAGTTTTAAGAATATGTACAAAATAGACATTTATTTTTTCTCTCTCCAAAACTCTCTTGAAAAAGCTCCTCTACCCAGCTTTTTCAAAAGAGAGTTTTGATCAGAGTTTTTGGTATAAAACCCTCTTTAATCCTCTCTCTCACCAAACACCCTAAATAGAGTTTTTACTAGTCAAAACTCTGAACTCTCTCCAAAACTCTAAAGTCTCTTTAAAACTCTCTCCACTAAACATCCCCTTAAAATTTTGTCAAAACATGGATAATGACAAGAATAAATATCTAGTGCCAAGCTAAGAAATTAGGGCTACTACTTCAATTCATTGTGTTTTTGCACTAGCAAGAGCATTTTTGCTAATAAATCAAAGTTGAAAGGTTTCTCAAATTAGTTGCATCCAAATTAAAGGGCCACTTTAATAGTTCCTCAAAAGCTTTAAGAATCATATAATTAATTTGTAAATGAGAAACGTCTTTCGATAGTCTTTTATATTTAAGTGAAACACTTATTTAGGTGAATGAACTAATTAATAATCATTATTGTTAACAGCAGGGAATATATCATATTTCTACAACAACAGTTCTGTATGGAGGCCTACCGGTATACCGGCAGGTCCATACCCATTTGAAGCACCTATAAGTTGTCGGAGTATGAGATGCCATCATAACCAAGGATGGCATCCAAGGATCCCGACCCATAAGCTGCCGGCTGTATGAGATTCCATCATAACCAAGGATGGCATCCAAGGATAGCAACCAAGGATGACAACCAAGGATGGCATCCAACGATGGTCATCCTACCACAATCCCCCTTTATAAATAGAGGAGAATACCCCTCATTTAAGGTACATTCTAATTCTTCTACACACTCTCTCTCTCTCCCTTAGATTGAATCCCCTTGCTAACTTAAGCATCGGAGGGTCTTTCCTCGGAGACACCCCGGGGTTAGCTCACCGTGTTATTTCATTGTGCAGGTAGCAGCCACCACTGTCAAACACCTCTGCACCACCACTAACGGTATCGATCAAATCATACCGAAATAAGTTCAAATTCCCTTTGTTTCAAACTGCTTGCTCCAATTGTTTATTCTCGATTTTTATAACATATTTTTTGTCATTTAAATATGTCATTACTTATTAACAAAAATTATTAAAATAGTAGAAGCTACAAGATTCCACACATACTTTTGTGGCAAAATGCTTTGAATAACTTGGGAGATAGTCGGCAAATGCTCCAAGTGATCTTTGACCTACAAAATAGGGAGAACAACCTGTGTTTTCAAACGATCTCCTCTCCAATGCTAATAATTAAAGCCAGTAATTCATAGAAGTAATCAATGTAAAGAGAGAGAGAGAGAGTGAGATTAAATTTAGAGATAGAAGTGTATATAGGGGCCTGCCGGTAAACCGATAGGACCTATCATACTAACGTCACGGCCAAGATGTCAGACACCATTTCGTCAGCAATGACCTCACTGACGGCGGTGCTAGTAATAGTTTGACACAACGGCTCACCTTCTGTAGGGCACGACGACAACGAGGTAGACGAGTCAGACGACAACGAAACGTCGCCGTCGTCGCTCTCCAGAATTCTGCTGTCGTTTTGACTATCACTAACATCCGACATCGTTTGAAACACTGACAGAAGACATAAAGGTTAAAGCAATAACATGCACCAGTATCAAGACTTTAAAAGGAAACGATACATTTTCGAAATGTATTTCGAAATACCCTCCAAAAACAAATTCGAAATTATTCAGGAAAACTGAAAAAGAATAAATTTGGAGATAAACCTCCATTTTTTCGAATTTCATTTTCGAAAAAACCAATTTGAAGAAAAATAATTTTCAACTTACACTCTAGAAAAACATTTCTACAAAGCCAATTTCGAAGTACACAACTCAAATAAAGCATAATAGAATAGCTAACCTGAAAATTATGCAGAGTTCGAAGCTTTTTCTACAGTAACAATGGTGGAACGACAAACTTTTTTCAGAGATTCGAGGAAGAAGACGTTGAAGATAAGCACAACGAACAATTAGAGAGAGAAAGAAAAGAAAAATTTTCTTACAAATTTTTTGAAATTTTTTACGTGAGGAATGAGAAAAAGAACCGTCAAGACAGATTTATATGATGCTGTGGGACCCAGTTTCCAACAAAACAAACGTTTCATATCCTGCTGACACGTGTAAAGTGCAATTGAAGGGGCGGGAAAGTTAAGCCTAACATCTTGTTAGCGACTTATTTTCCTTAAAAAAGCATCACCAACGTGCCGGTACTGATACTTTTTGGGGGGGCTAGTTGTATAGGGGCCTGCCGGTAAACCGGCAGGACCTACCATACTAACGTCACGGCCAAGATGTCAGACACCATTTAAATGCCAACTCAAAACAGCCAACGTAGGCGGTACCCTTCAAGATGCCGTCCCACTCATGACGGTATCAGAAGACCCATGCCGTCTCAATGATGGCAGCATCACAAGTTGCCTGTCATCGGAGTTGCCGGAACCGACTCCAAGGAAGCACCCCTCCTTGACGGTCACGGTTTGACTGCCAAGCCATCTCCTATAAATAGAAGACCTCACCAGCCTGATAACGGCAGAACATACATACTTAACCAACTTCTATCTCTTTATTCTCTCTCTCTCTTCATTTACCTCTCTCACATATTTAATCCCCCTTGCTAACTTAAGCATCGGAGGGTCTTTCCTCGGAGACACCCCGGGGTTAGCTCACCGTATTGTTTCCTTGTGCAGGTTAAAGTTGTCCTTGTGAACACTCCTGCACCACCATAAAACATTGTCGATAAATCCATACCGGGACAAAGTGTATGTTTTTTTATATGTTTTTGAATTGAATGCCTTGGGTCCTATCTAGCTTCCCGATCTTTCTTTTTAGGCAATACCTCCCCTTTGGTTGCTGAAGCCTTAGCACTTCGAAATGGTCTTCTTTTAGCTCGCGATCTTGGGTTTTCCTCTATTTTTATTGAAGGTGATAATCTCACTGTTATTAATGTTTTGCAGGGTAAATTCAGCTGCCCCTGGAAGATCCAGCTGCTTTTGTCAGATATCCAGACCATCCTCCGCGATTTTACCTGTTTCGCCTCAACTCATATCTACCGAGAAGCTAATAGGTATGCGGACTATATCGCATCTTTGGGGCATTGGACCCCTTCGCACATCGATATTGATCCATTTATGGACGCAAAATTCTCTTTTTTCCTTGCTGCTAACAAGTCGGGTTGTTTCTTCGAGAGGAAGACAACCTAGCTTACCATATTTACCTTTCCTTTAAAAAAAAGTAATTTGAGTTGGGGTATATTTATATACATACAAGTAACATCTTAAAATCATATGACGACATAATTACTTTTTCTTTAGGTTAATTTCTTATATAGGCTTTCTAAAATACCAATGGATGATATGTTTAGTAACGTTTCATAGCAGGTGTGATCAAGATAGTGTTACATATAACTATGTGGCCCATTATTAAGAGGTTGAATTGTGTTAATTAACGTATAAATAGCTTAAGTAAAAAATATTTATCCAGTTATATGGTGGACCACATCAGATACGTACCAATCGAATGTGGCTGCAAACATTATGAGACGGAGGAAGAGACATTGCAAAAAAGATGTCATGACCTACAAATCATCTCTTTTCCATCTTGATTAATGATAGATTTTGCATCATCTATTATCATCTAACCAATCCTTTGTAACATATACGTAACTACACAATAATTATGAGTTTTGTCTTACCCACCTAGCTAGTTAGGTTAAAACGACTTTTAAGGTGCTGAAACTGAAACCACATATAAAAATCACATAATCAAATCATCTTTTGCGTTAATTTATGGTCTACATATTTGAATTTTTTTTTTTAACTTTAAAAATTTTCTCAATTAAAATTTTGCTTACGAGCTTTGTGCGTAATTAAATTACATATTCCTAATAATAATAGAGTACATAACATCAAGTCTCGTAAAAAGTGTATATAAAATAAATTCTAATAAAATTAAGGGTGTGTTAGATCAGATCAAACCAGATCATATCAGATCTCATCTCACTAATTCTAAAAAAAATTATATTAGACCAGATCTGAAAATTTCAGACGAATTCGGCCGAAAAGAACGCACTCTAAATTGGACTAAATTGTACAATGCTATACGTGTAAATGTGACTTGTCACCATCCCTAAGCATAATAATAATACTACTACTACTAGCTAATAATGAATAATAGAATTTGTTTTTACAAAATCCCTAGCATACAAAATGCCACATCAAGTGTCAAAAGCCACAAGTCAAATCAACAAAAAAGTTTTTTTATTTTCCCTCTTATTCGTAGCAAAATAACAAATATACTCCAATAATTATAATAACCCCAATGTGTGTCAATAATAATAATCATCATCATCTTTAGCTAGCTAGTTGACAATAACAGTCCCCTTACCCACTCCCGACCTCCTTTTCTCTCCAACCTCACTTTCAAAAATTAAAAAGAGCAAAGCCAACTGGCATTTTTCATTCATTCATATGAAGTTAAAAATGATAGTTGCAACATTTTTTGCACAAGGACAAACTTAGTCTTACACAATTTTAATGCTGTTTTTATTGTAATGACTAGTGAGTGGGAGAGTATATGTAGTACTCCCTCCCTCCCTCCCTCAGCTTTGATCGCAAATATCTTATCGGTGAATGTTAAATGTACGTAATAATATAATCTGATAAAAGGGTCGGTCTTGACAACCCAATACAAAGGAGGTGAATTTAGGGTACGTTTTCTTTAATTTGTTTGAAATTTTCTAATCTGAAAACTTATGAGAATTGGTGAGATGAGATATGATCTAGTCTGATCTAATCTAATCTAATCAATATAAGTTGAACCTGGCTGATAATAAAAGGTCAGAGTAATTCGTAGACTAATTAGTTGATCTATTTAATCCCTATTTTCAATGTATGACACTGACTAGTGCAGACTGCACATGAGGTGTAACACTGAAAACTATAGAAATAAAAAATTCATAAAGTACGGATTATCGAGTTGAATAAAATTTTATATCCTTATATATTTTTTTATATATATACACTAAGATAAAAAAATAAAAATAAAAAATCAATGCTCCCTCAAATATTAAAATATTTATAAGATTCCAAATAGAGAAACCTCCTTCTTGTAGTTCCTTTCCCTACTTATATAAGAGAGAAAAAGACTCAATTCTCTCTCAAATTCTTATCAAAAACATATACACATTATTCATTATTCTCATATATTCTTCCCCTTTCATTTCACAATCACAAATTATTTTGCAAGAAATACAAACACATATATACATATATAGAGGCATTAAAAAAAAAAAAAAGAAGAATGGATTACAAAATTGCAACTTCAGAATGGAGTAATGGGTGTGAATCAGGGTGGACAAGCTACTTTGATGAATCATACATTACAAGAAATGATAATAATAATAATAATAATAATAATTTTATTGGTTACTCTCAAAGTTATAAATTGAATAATAATAATAATTCAACTCCAAATGAAGAAGATGAAGATTTATCCATGGTGTCTGATGCATCTTCAGGGCCTCCTCATCATCATCATCATGGTATGATTGTACAAGAAGAAGAAGTTGAAGATCAACAATCATATAATAATAATAATAATAATAATAATAATAATAATAGTAATAATGGTAATTGTTGTTATTCGACGACTAATTACTCTGAGAAAACGTCGAAAAAAATCGCCAAGAAATCCAACGTTAAAGAGCGTAGTAAAAAAGTGACGAGTAGCAGTAATCATAACCGTAATAAATATCAGCATCATCATCTTGATGACACTGCTAGCTCAGCTGCTATTAGTCCCCACTATCACCAAGTAAGTTATTGTTATTCCCTCTGTTACATAAAGATAACGATGTTTGACTTTTTTTTTTATTTTGTAATTTTAGGGTTAGGATTTGTTTTTAACAAGTACGGTGTATACTTCTGTCTTTAATTACTTGTTACATTTTTTAACATAATTGTATAGGAAGTGGTAGGTACTATAAAAAGTTGAGATATTTGAAAAATAATAAAAACTATATAAAATAGGTAGAATAATAAGGTAATGAGTAATAAATGACACAAATTTCCTCAAAAAAATAAATAAATAAATGACACAAATTGGACAAGGTGATATTTTAAGTGAGCCCTACAATTTTAAAAATAATAATATATATAACAAGTAAATAGAGATATTCAAATAAAGAAAATGTAACAGGTATTATAGAGGTAATTTGTCCTTTATATGTGGGGTAAGATCTAGAGAGAAAATAGAGAGGAGAGATATGGACTATGTCAATCATACTAGCTAGCTAGCTCAATAACAAATACTTCCTCCATTAAAAAAAAAAAAAAAAAACGCGACAGTCAATATTTTGCACTATTCACATTATATATTTTGACCAAGTTTTGAGCTTTATACATAATAAAAAATATAATCAAGTGGGATCTTGTTAGATTCGTCTTGTAAAACACTATCTTAATATCAACTTTTTATAATTTTTAAATATTCATAATTACAGTTATTAAGGGTCAAAGTAGTGTCTCGACATGCGTGAAATATTGACTGTTATATTTTTTTTTGGAACGGAGGAAGTATATGATTTGAGTTGAAGGTGAAATCAGTGTTTTATATATATTGCATTCCTGGCTATGTAGTACGGTCAATGGTAATTGATATTATAGGGTATTTTCTTATAGCACCGATAGTGTATTTTTATTTTTACCTTTTTATGTATGCTTCTAATAAGCGCATATATAATGAGTAATGCCGAGCTTCTCAAATTCAGAAATATAAGAAGAAAAATAAATAAATGACATTTTAATGTAATTTTCAGTAAGAACCGGCTGTATGCATATTGGCATGGACCAAGAAAAATTACGAAATATTTTAGTAAAATATTTTGAACAAAATTACAAAAATATCAATTGGCCTTTTGTGTTGTATGTTTGATGTCAATGTATGTGAGAAATTGGGTCATCATGCACAAGGTACAATACAACCAATTGTATGTAGAAATCTTAACATTTTCTTTGACCTTTTAAAAGAGATTAATTGGTTTTCTTTATTTTCTTATAAAAAAAATAGGAAATAAAAATAAATAAAGTTATATTAATGCTTTGATTATACAAATTTGCAGATGTATGCCAATAGTCCCTCTAATATGAATATGGGCTTCTCTCAAAACTTCTCAGCAACCCACTTTGAGGTAAACTTTTTCTCCCCATTCCAAATAGCATATGTACTACTCCCTCCGTCTCCATTTTTTTTGCAACAAGTACAATTTTGTCACTGTTCATTGACCAACTTTGACTCTCTCTAATTTTATGCACATAAGAAAAAATATAGTCAAATGAGATCTCATTTGATTCGGCTCGATATGTACTTTTTTAATTTATAATTTTTTATTATATGTATTTAAAGATATTTTTATTTAAAGTTGTGTGTTGGGAGGTGTGAAAAAGTAAATGTTGCAAATAAAAGGGGACGGAGGGAGTAATTTACTTTATTACTATATACGAACTGGTAGTTTCCTTACCTTATATATAAAATGAAAAAAAAAGGAACTGATTTTATGTAATTTTATGTGATTTTAGGGAAATTCTTCATACAATAATCATTATGCTTTTTGGCAAGCTTCTCATGTACAAGAAATAGATTATTCAACTCAACCAGGTAATTATTGTATATGTAACTTTTTTTTTTTTGAAAGAATATTGTATATGTAACTATATATTAGTATTATTGGATTTATTCCTATTACACCACAAAAACAAACACAAAAAAAAAAAAAAAAAAGATCCTAATTATTTACAAACAAAAATCTTTCTATAAATGGGCCTAATCCATCTCTATAACGTGGCTAGAGATGGATTTATTGGCTACTATACATTCGGATGTACGTAGAGATATGTATGTACATCCAAGGTGTTTTATATATTGCTCATCTTAAATAATTTTGCTCATTTTAAAATTTTAAAATGAGCAAAATTAACTTAGATATACTATACATCCGGATGTATATAAGAATTTCTAAATTTATTGGTACTTAAATTTTTTTTTTCTTGAGACGGATTAAAAAATAATGTCTCAAATTTGAGACATACATGTTAATAAATTCTGCATTGAATTTCGTCTCTACTTTTGCTTAGAGACGAAATTTTCCTTGTATATCTCAAATTTTAGATAATTCAATATAATATAATTTTAATCTGATTTAAAATAATCTATCATTATAAATTTGTAGTGTTACTACCCTTGTCCTCATCATCATTATTTCTCCTTATTATTATTGTTATTATCATATACTCCAAAAAAAAAGGTGTATAAGAAAAAGATTGAATTCCAAAAACTAATTAGTTTTAAATTTATTTGACAGGTCAGTTGAGTGGAAGAAGATGGGAATGACAAATAAGGAAAATGACAATTTTATATTTATAAAGTGGGAAAAAAAATTGTTGTATTTTATTAAGAAGCCAATAAGTAGATTTATTATCTGATTTCTCAAAAAGGGAAAGAAGATAAAAATAATAATGTTGTAGTGTTAAATAATTAAAGATCTTATTAGCAGTGATTATTGCTTCTTCTTTTTTTTCATATTTTTAAAATTTATTATGATGATTAACTAATTTTTCATATTGCTTGTTATTTGTTCTTGTCAATATAGTAGGAAACAACCTAAGAACAAAATATATGCATTTATATTATAATAATAGATTCAATAAATTAAAATTACCTACTACCAAATTCAATTTGTTAATGGTGTCCCATGCTTTTTTTTTCTTTCCAGCGCAAAAGTGTAAGTAGTTTGTCACATTACAAATTTACAATACAAGAATTTCTCTTGTTCACTTATACAATTGCACATTAATTAATGATCAGTGTTGACAAAACTAACTAACTCCATATGAATTGAACTTGATTCGAAATTGTAATAAGGTTGGGGTCATGAGGTTTCGGTTTATTATACTCCATCTGTTTCATAAAATAATTCATAATATTTTATTTGTTAGAAAAAGCTAAAGGCCTGGATCTCCGGCCTAAAGTGTTGAATATTCTTGACTTGCCTTTTCTCTTAATCAAAAGGTCGAGAGTTCAAACCCCGACCATTGGAAATGAAAAAAAAGTGGAAAGGAGTTTCATGTTTTCTTTACGATCGAGGGATACCACAAAGAATTAAGGAAAAATTCTATCGTACAACTATTAATAAACCTACATTGCTACATGACACGGAATTTTGGGTTTTGAAATACTACCACATTCAAAAGATGAATGTGACGAAAATGCTTATGCTGCAGAGGATGTGTAAACAATTAAAAGGAATTGTTGTGAACAAACGCAAAAGGATAAAATAAGAAATGTGGGTATTAGAAGATATGCATATGATAAAATCGACTAAGGTGGTTTGGTCATGTGAGGGACTATTAATGCGTCAGTAAGGAGGCTTAAGGAATAACAAACGGATGAAAAAATAAGGGTGTTTCTCTAGTGTTAGATAGAGAAACATGGTAGAAGAAAATCTGAGCAAATGAGTTTTACATACGATTCCATATAATGATTCATTTCTATCGAATCCGAATTTTTTTTAGAACTAGAGTTTGTGTTTGTTGTTGTACGAGTATATATTATCTAGTGTATGGTTCAATATAAAAGGTTAAAAAGTTGAATATCTGTAGCTTTCATGAGTCCCCTTCCCCCCCCCCCTCTCCAATTTCAAGTCTAACAACCACCAGTCAATTTGTATAGGAGCCTAGAGCAGGTAGATAGATTAATGTTTAAATCTCTCAAGGTCTAGGATTTATCAAAGCCTCATGATTTTTATCTTACCCTACAATTTACTATGGGACAAATTTGGCTCATGTCAAATGCCTTAAAATTCTAGAGGTCAATATGAAGATGCTGGTGGTTGTCACTCCTATCTTGTATATATATTTAGGTGTCATTTGGTTGATAAAAAATTTTATGGGAAATGAAACTTTTCAAGAATTTTAATTTTTTTGTGTTGTTTAGTTGACAAATTATTTATAGCAAATAGACATTTAAAATAGATAATTTAATTTCCTAGGGGATGTAAGTAAGTTGAACTTTTCATAGGAATTTCCATTTCCCATTGTTAACCAAACAGTGAAACACAACATTAATATATTAATATACTTATATAAAAGATTTGAAGTATATATACTAATATTTTTCTATTACAACCATGAGTATTAGTATAACTTAGAAAATCATGAGTAAGAAAGGGGAATTGATATTGGCACACTATATTTTGATAAAGGCACTCCTTCTAATACCTTTCACATGTATTTTTGTTTATAAAAGTTGTGCTAATATCAAAATTAGTTGTGCCAATATCATTTCCCGTAAAAAAGGTGTTAAAAGTTTTATCTTTGAATGAAAATAGGTGAGTCTACCTCTATTGTTGATTATTAAGTTAAAGGTTCAAATCCTCATCCGACTGATGAAGTTGATAGTTGAAGGCTCAAGAATATGTTATATACTCTTGATACCCGTGATATATGCGCCGCGTTGGCTCTTGATACCATGTTAAAGGACCATTTTTGCCAAAAGCTTAAGCTGATAGTTGAGTCCCAAGAATATGTTATATACTCTATCAATTTACATTGACAAAATCTTGTGTACATCTGCACAGTAAATCCGTGTAAAAATATTATTATTATCCCTTTGATAAAATGAAAAGCTTGTTAAATGCTAACTATTTATGTAATTGAATTGGTGTAATTTTTAATCTCGATATATATTACTTAACGTATATATGGGATATATTTTAGAATTTGTGTTATAACAACCACATTGTATATGTGGTAGTAATTTGGTATGTGAGTAGCTCAATTCTTTTGTCTAAAAATTAGGGTAGCTCAATTCTTTTGTCTAAAAATTAGGGTTTTTTTAAAAAAATTTAATGAAAGGGACCCTCTTATCAAGACATTAGAGGAGTTAGTGCTTTCAACTTTCAAGTTGAAGCTCATGAATGTGATCCTAATAGGGTAGGGAACTCTTTGTACTTGAATGTAGCCAAAATAAAAGTGGATTTTCTATCCACACAACTAAGGGAAAAAAAACAAAAAAAAAAAGAATGAGAAAATAAGATAATGATAGCTTGGTTGACAAAGAATGGAATGGTGTATGGATTATGGAATGGTACAAATTAAAGCCTAAAAAAGAATCAAAGTGTTGTTAGTTGTGGATTGTTGCACATGACACAACCCATAGCCATTCTACACAATACATTTACAGCACACATTGTAGCAAGCTGGAGGTTCAAATTGATAGTGAGCCTTGAGTTCCCATGATGACCGACCAGTTTCTTACCGTTTGACCGTTTTTACACCCCTATTTGTATATACATATAAGAACTTGAAAATTGTCTTTTTACCGTAAAACCACTACATTATTAAACCTTTAAAAGGGTGCAAATGTGATCTTAATGACATGTTTGATAATACCGACAACTTTTGATTTTAAAACAAAACGTACCCCTTTATCCTAACATCTGACGTTTCAAATATAACATGTACCCTTTTATTTGTTTTTCGATAATTTAGTAGTTTTTATCCAATCTTAACTTTAGGAGATGGATTGACTAAAAATCACAAAGTTGTTGAAAACTGCAGAAAACCAAATAAAAGGGGTCCATTAGACGTTAAAAGGGTAAGCATGGTGCTTAGATCAATTTCATCAGTATTTATTATTTACCAAAATGTCATTAATAATGATTGCACGTGTATCCCTTTTGTTGTCTAATGTAGGGGTTTTCAGGTTGAAAACGTGTTCAGCGTGAAAACCCCTACATTAGACACCAAAAGAGATGTGCTTGTGATCATTGATGGAATTTCAGTAAATATGAACAATTTTGCTCTAAAAATTACTCGTATAGCTTTAACTGTCTAATGTGCCCCTTTTAGATGTCTAATGTATATATAGGAATGATCGGCTAAAAACCACAACGTTGTTAAAAACCAAATAAAAGGGGTACGCTAATCAGATCTTCCCTTCAACAAAAGTGTAATCTCATAAGACTGAATCTTAACATATCTAAAGCTAAAAAAAAAAAAAAAAATTTTGTATCCACAAAGAGATCAATATCTTCATAAGTGGTGATCAAATATCTTCGAAAAGCAAGATAATCTGCTAATAGATTAGATTCTTGGTAAACATGTATTGTTCACTTAAAAAAAAAGGTCATAAATGATGAATAAATTAAGATGAAACATAAGAAGAAGATTAGTGGTCCTTTTAAGTAACAGTGTGGTCTGCAAGTGCAAGGCAATTGACACAGCATGCAGCAGCAATTGTTACAACTCAGACTAACCCAATTCATGCCATTCACTGACCCACTCTTTCTTTCTTTTAGATTTTGCCAGCAAACCTTGCATGCTATTTAGAGTAAACTATTTCTACTGTATCTTTATTATTATTTTTAAAAAAAAAAAACTTTATTGGGGATTTTCTTTATTTCTGGAACTTTTTCCAATTTTGCAATACATTTTTTGTATTGTTATTCTTACACGTGACAAAAACTATACTAGTTACACTTTTTGTTGTTGCAAGATTTGTCATTTTTAAGTCTGTATGTCCGTATTTAAATAAATGTTTCACTCTTTTTTTGTTCGTATCAAAATAGATGTTTAACTATTTTTTTTTCTATTATGGTCCATCAATAAATTTAAACATATATCTTTAACATAATATTAATTAATTTAAGTACAAAAAAACTACTTATAAAATTACATGCATTACTTTTGATATTATGGATCACCTATAAAACTGCATTTATACCCACAAAATGATTATAAAAAAATAAATCAAGTACAACCTTAAATGTCACCGATGGAGATGGAGCATTTAAAAAGGGACAGATGAAGTAAAGTTTTGTATTAGGTGAGATAAATAAAATACTTTCTTTATTAGGCTAGCTAGTCATTTCTCAGTATCCATATTTATCAATTCTCTCCATCTATATAGTTATTCATTAACAATCCCTAGTGAAATTTATTTAAAAGTCCATGGGCCAAAACTATTGTTACAACTAAATTGAAAAAAAAAAAATAGAAAACATGTAAAACTCGTTTTTATCGAAATTAACTCTATAACCCCTTAGTTTCATATGGAGCGAAAGAATTTACCCTCACACTAAAACTCGATCATACAAAAATCAAAAACTTTTTTTTCTTTTATTAATGAAATTAGGAGGAAGACCTAGGTTTCAAACTATTGTGGATGATTGTAATTTGAAATAATGGTTAAATTTGTAATAAAATAGAAGAGAATATATATTTTTATCTGCAAAATTTTAAAACCGCTCAAGTATATAAGTAATATAGTAATTTAGAATCAACAAGAACTCTAAGATGGACTATCAGGTCGGCTAAGATGCTATAATTTAAAGATTTTCCGATATAGGTATAACTCACGCACACACTTGGGAATTGAATAGAGAAAAAAATGTAATAAAAATGAGTATACTAAATGTCTAAATCCTAATTAAATGGAGCAATTGCACAACAAAGTTGGTGAAAAAGTCAAATTTCTAAACCAACTACAGTCCATGCATGGTTAGTGTCAAAAGTCAAAACGTATCTTACACTAGCATAAATTATATTGCATGTTGATATAATACAAATATATTAAGTCTATAAAGATCAAAATGCAAAGATAAATTAATACATTTTGTTAACAAATTAATAAATTACTCTAGTGATTCTCCAAAGTTTCTTCCATGTTACTATTGCTCCCAAAAAAAAAAAAAAAGGAAAACTAATCTAGTAATAGATAGTATGTCCTTTTGAAAGAGGAGAGATTAAGAGAGAGAAAAAATGATAAAACAATATAGAAATAAAAACCTTCAAATATGAAAAAAAAAAATTACAAAAACTAACGTAAAAATAAAAATTCGGAGAACTTTATAAAATGAAGCGAGTTTTGAGAAGAAAGTTAATATATAGCAAAATCTAGAGGTGATCATGGGCCCAGACGGGCTAGGTTCGGGCCGGGTCTATTAAAGCTCAGTTTTTTGCCCAAAATTCGAAAATTTAGTGTGAAATTGGCGGACCTTTTGGACTTTTTCGGACCAGGCCTAAAAAACTAGCTAAAAAGTCTAACTTTAAGTGTCCAAAGCCCATAAAAAGAGATGAAAAATAGGGTTATGCCAAAATTCGGATCTAATATGCATGTTCAAAGCCCAGAAAAAATCAAATCGGGCTAGTTTTGATCAGGTGTAGCAAAATCATCCTCCAAACTAAAACTTGTCCTTGATACCCAAAAAAAAAAAAAAAAAAACCTTTTTGAATGGGTTCTAGCTAGCAAAGCTCTAGCCTAGAGCCCACAAAGAATGTGATCAATTCATGAAAGGAAAGTAGGTTGCAAACTTGCAATTATTGAAATCTATTTTTGTTGTATGATTCCTTTTAAAACTTTCCATTGAATTGGTTCCCTTTTCTTATAATTAGAAAGCATATCTTGGAAGATGGCTTTATAAATCTTAGGAAATGGACAAAACTTCTCTGTTTTTTCATCCTTCTTTTTACTTGATTTTTTTGGCTTAATAAATAAATATAAATTAATGATTTGCTTCTTTTTTTAATATACTCCGTATTTAAATTTTCAGATTACTTCCTCCTTTTTTTATTAGTAACAAGCAATTTTGCACATATTTTTTTATTAGGAAAGAGAATTAAGAGTTTAAGCATACAAATTAATTAATACTCCGTATAATTTAAACAAAAGCAAGAGGATGATTAGACATTACCAGGCAAGTGTTAATTTTTTAAAAATTAATATATCCTGTTTATACCTTTAAATCTCTTCTATTAAATACGTGCAAAATATTTTGTTGCAAATAAAAATAAGGGAATAATGTTTTATTTTCTCACATAATGAAGATAATTTATCATTTGCTTGTGAAGTTTGCATAGAAAAAATTTGCGCAAAACCTTCAAATTTTGGGTTGGTGCAAATAAATTTTTCCTTGGAAAATAGAGGGAGTAATAGCTAGGCCTACATTCAAACCCGTTCGGATCGGATTTGGATCGTGTAATTTCGAATTAGTCCATTTCAGACCAATTTATTATCAAACCATTTTTAGACCGGATTGAACTATTTCAGAATCAAGCCTAATTCGGATCAGTGTATTACTCGGACAGGATCATCGGATTGTTTCAAACTGGATCGCTTTGGACCAAATCATTTTCGGATCAGCTGATGATAGTGGAGATTTTTTTAAAAAAAAATATTGTAGTTTTACTTTTGACATAATTAATCTTTGGATTTGAAAATTAATTTATTGTTCCTCCGTATATAACTTCATTATTGGAAGTGGAAACTGAGCAACGACCCAAATTATCGTTAAGCAAATTAATCTTAAATAGACCTTTTTGGATCAGATGAGTTCAGATCGGTTTGTTTTCAGATCAGACCTATTTGGATGAGTTTCAGACCAAATGAGATTCGGATCATATTAGTTCAGATTTCGGATGATGTTTCAGATTGTCTTTTCATACCAAAATTGAGTCTTGAATCAGGTATTTCAGATCTCAAATCAACTTTGTCAGATCCCGTAATAGTCATATGTATTAAGAAGGGACAAATGTAGTTGGAGGTGCTTGTGCATGACAGTTATACAGGGTGTACAATGATAATTTATAGAAGAAAATGACACAATTCATTACCATACTACTAGGTAGCTAGAATATGCCTTGTATGAGGGTTTCTTGGCTTCTATCAAATTTTAGAGCCTTCATTAAATTGCTCAATTATATTCTTCCCCACAGAATCAGTAACTTGTTTTCTACATCCAAATTTGTGGGCGGTCATGGAGTGTCAACTCTCCATTCAATTTACCACTTTAATTATGCTTAGATTCAAATAGTTCAATTCATTTCAATAAGTTTCTACTTTGAATTTAGTTATGTTTAGTTAATTTTTCCTTTTTTTTAACACCTTAAACCCTTAGGTTACACTTTTTAAACAATCATTTATTAGGTTGTTGAGGAGGGAAATTTGGTAAGAGAAATGATGTGGTGACTTCCGCTTTAGTATACTAGTCTTCTATGCACGCTTTGCGTGCGATTGTATTTTAAATACATATATTAATCTGTCGAAACAAACAAAAAAATAAAGGTTATTTGCTCGAAAATTGAAAAATGTGTCAAATTCATACTCATTCACATAATCAAAAACAAACTTTTCTCCTTTCATTCGGTCATCCCACAACAATAAACAAAAGAAAAGTTTTATTTACCATATTCTATTGGCTACCAAATTTCTACGATAATCAAAATGTAAAATTTTTATTTGATGAACTATATCAATACGAGAATTTAAAAATATGAATTTTGGTATTTTTATTTTATTTTTTTGAAGTCTATATTTTGTACTATTTTCATTTTAAAAAGTCCAAAAATTGTAATAAATTTCCTTAATAATTAGGAGTGATAAAAATTAAGATTTTAAAAAGTTTTTGAGGGATAAGATGGACTTTTCGAGGGGGGACATCATAACTCCCCTTGGCTTATATAATAGAGATAATATAGATATAGATATAGAAGTATAGATTTAAAACATGTATATAAATTTAAGGATTGCATTTATGAGCCGTAAATATAATAATGGAGTGTAATGATTTTTGTATTGATCTGAAAACACCTTCTAAATGTAGTAAAAAACGTAACGGTCCGTTTGGTAACTGATTATAAATAACGATAATGACTTAATGGGAATGAAGTTATATATAAATTTAGTCGAAAAATCAATATTCATTTCCATGGTTGTGCTAACTTGCCTTCAATTTATCTAATTTTGTTCACATGTATTCATTCTCATCCAATACCACACTTTCAATTAGTAATGGATAGTAATAAAAAAATGTGAAGAAAATTTGAACCTGGTAATAATGAGAATATGTTTATATGGAGATTGTAACCTTGTTTTCCTTGCTAAATTATGGTTTAAGTTTAACTTCAATACTATGATTTATTACCAATAATAAACGGACAGTGAAATACATGATAAAATGGTTGGTGATTTCCGCACCCCAAAAATTGATTTCTGCACCCCACGTTTACAGTTTTAACACGCGTTAATACTGAAAACTTGGAGTGCGGAAATCAAGTATTGGGGTGGGGAAATCAGTTTACTATAAAATGTCATAATATGAGGCCACATTAGAACAATGGAGGACTAAGGTCCAAGATGCAAACATGAAATCATTGCACTTTTAAAAAAAAAAAAAAAGAAAGAAAGAAATCGTTGCCACATTAATCATTATTGTATTATGTAGTATACACGGGTGATGATTTTGGAAAGTAAGGGAGAATCAATTTGGAAAATACCAATTTTCCAAAAATCAATTTGAGAAGTGTCAAAATCATTTCCCTGTATAATCATTCCTGTTACCGAAGTTCTTTCGGCAACTAATTGCCTATCATTTTTGACCAAAATTTATGGTTTTTTTTTTTTGAGGAAAAAATTTATGTTATTAATCTGAGAAAAGAAATAAGTAAACGACGAAAACACCAAAAAGTACACGTGTGAGTGAATCAGATTTTTGTATTTTTTTAATCAAAAAGCTCATTTGTCTTTAATCTATTACAAAATCATTAGAAGTGAATAGGTTGTTACGAATTGTAATATTAAGGAGCAAAATTACATAATTATTTTGTTATTAGTTACAATTTTTCCTAAGTTTAAATTTTTAGCATGTATGACAACAATAAAAGGTTGAATAACATCGGATTATTTAATACCACCTAATATGAGAGTTTCTCACATGCTAATAGCTCATCTGAGATCAAAGACACTGTACCAGGATAGCTAAGTGTAATTAGCTTGAATTAAAAAGCTAAGTGTAATTAGCTTGAATTTTGTATCCTTTTTATCGTTTTTTTTAATAAAGTAAGAATTCGCCAGCTTATAAACAATTATAAGTATCTGAATTTTAATCCCAAATATTAGAAATGAAGTCATCGCTAGTTTATATATATATACATACATACATATATATATGAATTCAATATTATGTGATTTTTACAATGGAACCAAACATAAAATATTCAAGCATTTACTGTAGATGCGAGCTAGTTGAGATGAGCCTCATGTTCAAGCTTGTGAGCATCGTGGATATCTAGACCCGGGTTTACGAGATTTTTTTAAGAAGTGCACGCTAAGCTTTGCATGTCACCTGACACACATAATAATATGTCATGTCATGTCTACATCATGCCTATATCAAATTTTTTTCTTTTTTTTAATGTTGAGTGACTGATCTGGTGCTAACGAAAATTAATTTAAAAACTAAATAGTAAGGTGCTAGAGGTTTGCATCTCACAATCTATGGTGGTATCAAATTATAAGGGAGGCTCTCTCCTTGTATCATGCTTACATAGTTACATATAACAAAATCTATTTATCGCCAATCGAAGCAGAGCTTCTTTCATTTCTCGAAGAGATTAATCAAACTATCAGTTCTTTGAACGTGATAGCGATCAACTGCCGTTATCATTTCATAGTTTTAAATATTCTGTGTTCTAAATAGATTTAACTCTGTTGTAGTCATAAAGGTCAGTAGAACTTGTATCCAAAAAGCTCGTAATCTTGCTACAATGGCAAGGAAAGAGTGACTAGCTCTTATTGTTAATCTACCAAAAAAAAAGTTAAAAAAATCCTCTAAATTGGTAAATATTATACATCAACACAAACAGAGGTAATGTACGTTTGTTGCATTCAAAGTTAAGTACTTCAAAAAAGATTCCCCAATTCAAATCTATAATACATGATCCCATTTTTTCATGAATTAATGATAGGGAGGAAATAATACAATCGATAACATAACCAAAACAACAAAAATTCAGAACAAAAATCAATTACAATGAAAAATGATTATCCTTGCGGGTCCATAAAACCCTATATACAGAGCATTACATTGCAGCCTATAGAGTCTAATTAAATTCTTATCGCTTGCTAACTAAGTGTAACAAAGAAAGAACAGATGAACTAATTAACTCATTAGATTGAAATATTAGTAAACAAATTACACAACATGCTTCAAGCCCAAAGGGCAGTGAAGGTGATGGCTTCAACACCAAAATTGATCGCCCCAACTAGGGCTTCTGGTATACCCCCCAAAAAAACCGCATAAAATGGGAACTCCACATACCTAAACCTGGTAGATGAGCTCAAGTACCGTATATATGTCTGTGAATGGGTTGGCTATCAAAACTCTTAACCACCTCCAACCACGGTTTATCTACCACTATAACAGAACTTTTGGAAAGATGACCAACAAATAAAACAGGATGTTTAAACTGGCAAAATTCAAAATTCCTTCTACCGTACAGCTTGATGTACATATCAGGCTGTTGCAATTTGCGCTTCAGGCTTCCATTTGAATGTAACAGCTTCTTCGAGACCGAGTCCAAACCATTAAGCATGTTGGTGGTAACTGTATCACTATTATCATCACAATCAACAGGCAGTCCAAAGTCAATCGTACACATCGCCCTGCAACATAAGACAATTCATTCCTAATCAGATCCACATCCTGTTTTCCCCAGCACAGTTCAAAACCAGTACACAGCTGGATAAAATTAATAAATAACAAAGAATGGAATACTATACTACAATGAAGAGTCCTGTTATGGGTTATAGCAGAAACAAAGGTAGGTATGTGTAGTTTGATAGTTCCTGATGCTAATGCTAATCCAGGGAACCATTGCACTCATCTCCAAACATTATTAAAAACAAAATACATTTACAAGGTATTCCGAAATTATAAGTGTACACTCCCTGTGTACACGAATTTCATCAAGTTTCAGTCGACTTTTGAACAAAAGATATTCCATAATGCAAAAATGGTCTTGTCCAAAACCTAGATTTTTGTTTAAACCAGTTTGAGACAGGCAAGTCTACCAAATCTTGCCTCTTTTCTAGAGCTTTCCTAGCTTTGAGCAATCTTGCACTTCAAAGCCTCATTTTCTCAATAGGGTTGCAAATTACTCCTATTTGACCTTTATTAATAATCTCTACAATACATTTTAAACCAATAGTATCTCCAATTTGATATGCATTAAAAAATTATTTGAAAAAAAAAAAAAACAGAACTTGAAAAATTATACTTTGAAAAGAATCTAACAATATACCATGACTGTTATTTTTATAGGTTAGTGAAAATATATGGCCAAATTTTAGAAATTTAACCCAAAAGAAATACATTAGGCAATCTTTTTAAGAGTTGGAAGGAGTAATCAATTTGTTTTCTCATTAAAATAATTTGTTTTAAAAACCATAATAATATAAGAAGAGGTCTTGAGAGTGTAGAGAATGGTTCGATTGTAATTTCAAACCGAACTTAATAAACCCAAAGTACATTTTTTTCTTAAAAAAATTAAACAATAATTTATCGAGGTTTACAAAAATAGGGCGATTCCTTCAAAATAAAATAGGGAGATTGACATGCGCTTTGTTTTGTTATTTTTTATGCAGATTATTGAATTATTTGAATAGCATTGGGGGGGGGGGGGTTAAGAGGGAGAATGGTTAAATCACTAGGATGGACCAACATGTCACTGACGTATTCAACATAGCCTCCAACTTTATTTACTTCTTTGAATTTATGATCAACATTGACGTATTCAAAATTTTAAGATCAATTTTAGTATCTTCAATAAAACTCTAAAATCTAAATGTCATACTAGATGTCTCACTGTTATGCTATTTAAATTTAAAGTCTTAACAGTACATGCATTAGTTTGACAAAAAAAATCACCAGCAGTAAACTTCAGCAATCACGAATGGTAACAAATCTCAGTGCCCTCAAACTTCTTTAAAATTAGGAAACAAGTCAAAAAATGGAACGATGTAATAGATGTTATTGACTTTTTATCTTTAGAGTTATACTTGTATGTATTATTAAAAAGAAAAGAAGCACATAGTAATAGTCATAAAGACTAGAGGAGTAAGTGAATTTGGAAAAGTCCAAAATCCAATCAGACAAGATCGGAATTGAAAATTTATGGAATGGATTTGGATTAAAATTTCCCAAGTCCAAGATGAAAGATTCTTCACATTGATTTGGACTTGAACTATTGGAGTCCAAAGTCCAAATTATATACTACGTATATATCTATATGACTATATACATTATATAAGTTTAATTTAAAAAATTATGAAACTATCATGGTTTCATTATATTTTAAGGATCATAAATACTGTCCTTTTAATAACATAAAAGTATTACTTTTACTTGTGTAGTGTAAATTCATAGGATACACTGCTTTGTCACATTAGATCCAAATTTAATTAAAAAAGTTCTAAAAAAATGAGAATATAAAAGGAAAATGATTGAGCAACCCTCAAGGTTGTCAACACCGTTAGATACATTATAATAAAATAATAATATATATGTAATAAGTTAGAGAGAGAAATTGTAAAAAGCTAATGTTTCAATGCATTTTTAACCAATGAAAAATCATAATTGAGAGGGTTGGCAACTCTTAGGGTTAGCCAATCACTCCCCAATATAAAATTTAAAAATAAAAAAAAAAATGGATGAAACTCATAGACACTAATCATTAAATATCAAGTAATAACAAATAAATACGCAAAAGTTGCAAAACAGGCTAAATGTTAACTTAGCTTGACAATGATCATTTATTAGATTGTTTGGTATAAGACAAATTCTTTATTTATGATATTTATTTGGAATATATAGATTAAAATGTTTCTAAAAGAAATTAAAAATGCTTTGTTTAGTAAAGAGCTAACTCAAAAGTAAAATTGCAATTTGGATTGGATTAGATTCAAACTTAAGAAATTTTATTTGAATCATACTAGATTGGACTCAAAAAAAAAAATTATCGAATTTGGACACAAATCTTCAAGTCCAAAATATTATGGATTTGTAAAGTCGAATCCATCCCATTTACAAACCCAAAATAAACTCATAGTTCTCGCCTTTTTGGTATGAGGATATATTAAAAGTTGTCCAAACAAAAATCCAAAAAAGGTTGTTAACTTTGCCTTTCTCGAACCCTATACACCCCCCCCCCAAACACCTCTGTCGGTAAGAAGCAACTGGAGAGGCTAATGCACCAGCATTCGAGGAAAATTTCAATGGGCTCGCACAAGTAGAAGCCCAAACATCTAATCCTAATTTATTTATTTTTTCAAAATTGAACACAGCCACAAACTCATATCACTCACAAGAACAAAATCCCTTTTTCTTAGATTTGGATTAATTGGAGATGTAGGGTTACATCTCGCCAGCTGATTTCCAATACTTTTTTGGTACCCATCTCACCACTTAATAGTTAATACTCCCTCCGTAACAGAAAACTTTCAACAATTGTACTCTTCACCATTCCCTAGGCAAAATTTCCAAATTTTTTATTAACAAGTTGATTAATGGAGGGTGTTGTAATTAAGGGGAAGGAGAGAGAAACCGCATCACCAGCCATCACTTTCACCATCACTGCACCACCGTCCCGCTGCACCTCCCAAATCGACCCCATCCAGACTGACCCCCACCCACGTCGACCCCACCCACACCGCTACAAGCCTACAACCCATCCAAAATAACCCCCACCACTCCAACACACCCAAATTGATCAACCCGCACCGAATTCGAATAACCCACAGCCCAAATTGAACAACCCACGCCCAATTCAAATGATGTTCGAAGGGTTTGGTGGTTCGAAGGGTGGTCGACCTAGGTGGGGTCGATCTAGATGGTCAATTTGGGTTTAGGGTTTGTTGATCTATGTGTTCGATTTGGATGTTCGAAGGGTGGTTCGGAGGCGTGGGTTTGACAAGGGTTGTCGATCTGGGTGTGGTTCAATCTGGGTGGTTTAGGGTTTGTTGATCTGGGCGGTTTAGGGTTTGTCGTTTCGGTTGTGTTCGATTTGGATGTCGATTTGTGGTTCAAAGGGTGGTTTGATTTCGATGGTGGATCTGGGTGGTTCGAAGGGTGGTTTGAAGGTGTGGATTAGGGTGGTGGCTGGCTTGGTTTGACTAAGGATGGTGGTCGGTGGGTGGTGGCTGGCTTGGTTCGACTAAGGATGGTGGCTGGTGGTGGGTGTTGTGGATGAGGGTGGTTGTTCATTGGTGGTGAAATGTGGTGGGTGGTGGTCATAAGGTTAATTAGTAGATGGTTTAATTTGTTACTTATGCAATATTAATGTTTAATAATAAGTTATGTTTGATAAGTAATGGCAAATATGTAAATTTTGTGACTTTTTTTACCATAAATAAAAAAGTATGCAAATTGTTCAAAGTTTTTTGTTACACCTATTTTTAGCAAATGTTGAAAGTTTTACGTTACGGAGGGAGTACCAAAGATGTCAGGAGTCATTCAGCGTGCCATGTCGGGTAGACACGCAACACCTAATGCCTTTTAATAACATTCACACAAGCAATATTGTTATTGACGCAACTAAATTATATATATCATGCAACCAGAATGAAGATAGCAAAGAACATTTCCTTAAAAAAAGGGAAAGAGGAAAAACCTTGAACTATAAATAACAACAGATGAACTTGCAGATGGTGGGAACGAGAGGCCAATGACCTCGCCAGGGAATTCCTGAAACCTCCGAGGCAATGCAGAAGAGTTCTTTCTTGACCATTCACCAAGTTGTTTGGCCTCTACATCAAATGCATATACTTGGTTTGATGACGTTGTAATGATAAGGACATTATTACACTGAGGAGAGAACCCACCAGCAGTAACAGAAGCACCATCTAACCTTGATAAAAACCAATGCTGCCTGTTACCAAACAAGAATAAAGTTGGTTAAAATATAGACATAATCCACCAAATCTTAATGTTCTAAAGATTTAATTCTATTTATTCTACAATGTTCTTTACACTCCATTCTTCAATATATTCTGTTTCATAAATAAAACTATACTCCTGCTTCATTTTCCTTTTGGCAATATTCTGCCCAGTGCCCATGTCACTTTACCCCACATGCAACTATCTGTCTCTCTCCTGTTTTCTCTTACACTAACACACGTCCAACATTCTCAGATTATTCTTACATAAACCCCTAAGTAAACTCTCCTTCGAAACCTGTATGTATGTGGTAGTTGTCAAGAACTTACAGAAATGGTTGGATACAATAAAAAGTCTTTAATACTGCATTTTGTTTTTCCATAAAAATAATACTACCTTCTTAACCCTCCAAAAAAAAAACACACACAACAACAATTATACTTTTTTTTTGGTAAATAAACAAATCCATTAAAACCAACAACAATTATACTTTTGGTATTCTTCACATAAAGAAAATTTTAATCATGTGGATCTCTTTGGATTTGTCGCAATATGTAGCTTTTTTTATTATCAAATTATTATAACTTTTACAAATACATGATTAGCGATTATTGTTTAACGTTTTGCCTCAACATTCGTGAAATGTACAATTGTTGCATTTTTTGCTACGGAGAAAGTAATAACAATAAAAGTGATGAATCCAAAAACAAAAGGCAAGACTCAATCTGAGATGATCTGTCAATGCTTTCCAGACAATACCCCCCCAAAAGCTGAAGAAACAACAAGCCTCAACATTTTGGACACCCAGATGCAAACCCCCACACCTGAGGCCCATGGCCCCAAACCCAAGTCTCTGTCGAAGAACTGTCAATGCTTTCCAGTTAATGCCCCAAAAGCAGTAGAAATAACAAGCCTGGACACTTTGCACACCAAGAAAGATACAAACCCCCGCACCTTAGGCCCAAACCCAAATGCAGAAAATACAGCCAGACATTCTACCAAAAAAAAGGAAGTAGAAGCTCACATCACTCTTTGCTTACCTTTGTATCTCCATATTGAAGACATATATATCCCCAAAGCAATTAACAGCAGCCAACCACTGTCCATCAGAACTTGTGAATAATCTTGTAATTGGAGGATCACTAGGTGCAGAAACTTCGTCTTGTGTTTTACGACAGGGTGTGAAAATGTGAACAACTTCTGTAGATCCCAAGTCAACAATCTGTAACAAGAGATTCACACACAGGAGCAAGATTCAGTCCCTAATTTTGGAGCTTAGACAACTACTAAAATTAGTTTCAGATTCAATCTACGCAAAACAATTTTTATGAACAATAGGAACCCAATGGCAGCACTTTAGCTCAAAAAGGATAGGCGCGTCCGCGCATGCAAATCAAGTAATAATCCAATTTAACAAAGTCAAGTGGAAACAAATTTTGTCATTAATTCATTTTGGAAAATGTTCATTATCAAACCAAAAGGCTAGATATACAACATTGGTACAAATTTTGCCCCTACAGAAATCAAACATCTTGAGCGAGACGGTTTGAATTTCACAACAAACTATACAAGCATATGCCTAATTTGGTAAGTTTCGATGAAGCCATGCATTTCTCGTATTTCTTTCAATCTTTGTCAAAGCGAATTTCTACGAATCTAAATTTTCTAGACTACACTAGTTCAATGCGGAATTAAAAACTTCCGTTGTGAGGTTTGGAATTAATATTTATACTTTATATTTGTTTTATTTTTATTACATTAGCTTAATGCTTAGTACTCCCTCCGTCCCTTATCGTTTGCCCCATATTAACTTTTGTCACTATTCATTTGGTAACTTTGACTCTATAATTTTATAGATACAAGGAAAAATATGGTCAAATAGAATCTCGTTCGATTCAGCTCAATGTGTACTTTTTTTATATGTAATTTATATATATATTTTTTTTTACTACACATATCTAAAGATGGTTTTATGTAAAGATGTGTCTCGGGAGATAAGAAAAAGTGAATGAGGCAAACAAAAGTGGGCAGGAGTAATGTGTAAAAAGGCTCAAGGTGCACTTAGGCAATGGGGATTTCCTATGCCTTAGGCGCGCCTTAGTGTGCTTCATTAAAGAGAGGCACACTACATTAAAAGAGAAATTTTCTAAAGAAAGTAGGTGTGTAACTCAACCTGTAAATAATTGCGCCGTTTGTATAGATTTTAAAAGAAATGCTGTCTCCCTAACAGTTGCAGTTGCAGTCAAATATTAATTACTAAACTGAGCATTTTTATTGCCATACTGAACATAAAAAATTCAATACACTTGCCAAAAAATTTTAAGAGGTGGCACAAAATTCAATACACTTGCCACAAAATTTTAAGAGGTGCCACAAAATTCAATACACTGGCCACAAAATTTTAAAAGGTGGCACATAGAATAACAAAATGGAGATGAGAAAGATCTAATTTTTAACAGAGTATACAAAAATTCAATGAAAGACAAAGCAAATACTTACATATATACGTCTATCGCTTCCAGCTACAATTAATCGCGCCGAATCTGAAGTAAAAGTCAGGGCATGAGCCGAAGGCAGTTTCCCAGGAAGTTGCTTCTTATCAATAGTCCATGCAATTCTGCTGCCTTCACCTCGCTTTAATTCAAACAGTCTAGGCTTAACATGATTAGAAAAGCAAAATAGTGACCCAGAAGGAGAAAAGGCACTACAAGTAATCTTTCCAGACCCCTTGTTGTTGACACGAGCCAGCAAAGTAGTCGAAGCTTGTCCACCAGGAGCCTTATCAAGAACAGTACCATTTCTCAACTTAGTTGACAGGACATCGACCCCATTTTTGTTTTGAACTAGAAGCAATGGCATCTTGCAGAAAACAGAGTTCTGGACAAAATGTACAGGTAGTCTTTGTGGAGCAGGGCAGACATCATGAGGAGCAAATTTTGTAAATTCATTGGCAGAGTATGCAAACATCTTAGTATCATCACCAGCTGACAGAAGCATTGGCACCCCCAAATTAGCCCACTTGTGATAACTGAAGTCAACAGGCTTTACTTTTCTACGAACTTTTTTAACCTTTTCATCTGGGAGCAAGTCTGGCAATGGAAAAGCAAGTCTAATTAGAGAAAAAGCACCTAAAATTTCAGTGCATACAGGGATGCTAAAAAAACAATTGCTCTACAATCATCAACCAGGCTGCACAAAGACAGACCTTCCTGGCTAATAGGCACTGCCACTGTCAAAGCTCTAACATCATGTGTATGGGAACTTCTGCTATCAACGTAAACCCAATTCTTCCTAACTTCAGAAGACAACTTGTTCTTGAGACTTAAGTCAGGAACATCAACAGAGTGCTTATACAAGATGACCTGATTAAAAAAATCAAATTACCCATAAGCTCAATGTTAGCTACAATAAAATTACAACTCGCCTACCAATCTTGATGTGCAAACAAGTTGGATAATCAACATATACAATTATCAACAAGTGACTCAGCACAATAACGAATAAAAGGGGAAAATGTATGGTAAACAATGAAATCACAAGTAGATAGAATTTAAAAAAGAGGATGAGGGATAGCTATGATGACATGGAGAAAATGATATGAAAATTCTAAATACTGGGCTTATGTGAGGAAAATGATCGTGGTAGATAAGTGTTGGAATTGAAGATTCGAGGCTTCTATCGTGGTTTTGTTGTATATCAAACAATCACGAAATGCAATCTATCAAGCTGAAAATGGAATTATAATCATATCTCAACCTCTAGCCCAAACATCAGTACTCAGCAGTAAGAAAATTTTTATCAAAGCAATTAACAGTTTGTGTAGAATAAATTCTTACCTTGCCATCAGACCCGCCAGAGAACACCCTATTGTGAGAAGGTGCAGCAGCCAAAGCATATGCATCCCCTTTGTGAAGAGAGTGAACTTGCAAAAGTGTCCCATGCTTACTATCCCAGAACTGAACACTGCCTGTACTATCAGCACTGACAAGAACCCCAGACCTGATCTCAACAAACATCAAGAGAATAGTTGAGTCAACAACGAGGATATTCGAGAGATGTAATTAACCTAGTGACAACTAGTCAACAGACATTGGAAACGCCATCTGCACTGTAAAATGAAGACCAAAAATTACCTCAATGCAAGTAGTGACCACACACAAATATCAGACCCTGAACCCAAACCTCCCAGACCCACTGTTATTCTATACAGCTCCTGCACATGTTTTGCATCCCAACATCTAATATACCTGCACAGTACACATTACAACAGAAGAGCATTAGCCAGCAAGTCCTCATCTAAATTGACAAGTTTTTAATGTTCTAACAAAGCATACCCATCACTACTTCCAGAATAGATCAAATTTCCATCTGAACTCCAAGCCACACTTAGAGCTCGGCCTGCAACAGCAAGAATAGACTGTGAATAACCACATGTATTCAAAACAAGCCAAAATGTCTAAAGTGCAACAGGCGTTGGAACACTCACCACTAACCCTAGGTAAGGATTTATGGTATGTCAACTTATCAGCATCAGGAACAGTATACAATCTTACACAGCCATCATCACAAGCAAGTGCCAAGCGATTATTCTCATCTTCATAAAGTTCGACTGAATCATCACTGTCACTGTCACTGCTTTCATTATTATAGTCTATCACAACCCCATTTCCATTGCTGTGTGGTTCATGTTCCATACCTTCCCTAATGCCCTTCAATGGCTCCAATGCCATCTGCCATATTGATACCCCAACTGATTCTAGCACGGTCTGCCATTAGACAACATTGTAAATAGACAAAAATCATTCACAATAAATGTTACTATTCCACATGAGCTAATATATATAGCATTAAATAGCAACATTTATTCATGAGATGAAATGCTAGAATCAGCCATTACTCCTCAGTCAGCTGATACGTTGCAGTTCATCAATATTACCCAATGAGCTGAAAATTGCGGTTCATCACTATTCCTCAATGATCTGAAATAATGCAATGTAAACTCATGGCAAAATTAAGCTCAAATTTCAAATAATACAAGAAAGATAATACAAACCTTTTGTTTCAATTGATAAAGATCCCACTCGGAAACAGACCCATCAATACTCGACGAAAACAGCCTCCCAGAAGAACAATCCCTTGAACTCGCACGACACCAAACAAGCGAAGAAATTCTTGAATCAGAATCACCGTGAATCGTCTAAAAAGCCAATCAACCAAAAACAAAACACCAAATCAACTCAAAATCGCTACATTTCAAAGCTACAAATAAATCACAAAAACAGCAAAACAATATAAGGAAATACCAATTGACAGTGCCAACCAAGAGAACCAGGAGAGACACGCCAAATCTCAAGAGAACCATCTTCACGAGCAGCGGCAACTTGAGAATCATCGACACTTGTTGCTAAAGCAATTACTGGAGATGGTTTCCAATCAATAGAACTAACAGTGTGTTGATGTAGCATTTCTAGGGATTAAGAAGAAACAAATGAAAAGTGAGAGAAAAATTCGATTTAGGGTAAAATTGGGGGGAAAGAGAAGAGAAAGAAGAAGCTGAGAGAGTGAAACACAGAAATGGAGGTTGGGGAAAAGGGGAGTCAAGGCGACGCCCAAATTATTTTTAGGTCTTCGAGGGTTTAAGGGTTTTTGTGGATCTTTCTATCCTACTTTCTAACCCGGTTATCAGGAATCAGGATTTTTGTAACCCGGCTACTTATTTGCCGATTGGTTTTTTTTTAACGATGAAGCGACACGTCCTACGCAGCTACGTTTTGTGTGCAATGTATTTTAAATACATCTATTAATCTGTCTAAACAAACAAACAAAATCTGTTAAATCCTACAATAATGAACAAAAGAAAAGGTTTATTTATCATAATCTATTGGCTACCAAATTATTACGATAATCAACATGTAAAATTTTTATTTGATGAATTATATCAATATGGATATCTATTTATAGAGAATTTAAAAATATGATTTTTGGTATTTTTGTTTTATTTAGAATTTTATATTTTGTACTATTTTCATTTAAAAAAAAACTCAAAAATTGTAATAACTTTCCTTAATAATTAGGAATGAGATTTTAGAAAGTTTTGAAGGGGTAATATAGTCTTTTCGAGGGGGACACCATGGCTCCCCTTGGCTTATATAATAGAAATTTGTTCTCAAACTAAAGACATGTCCGTGCAATGCGCGATTGATAAAAAAAAATATTCTCTCTGTTTCAATTTAATTGTTACATTTTAACTTGTAGCATTGTTTACATGTAATATTTGATTGCTTCTAGTTTTATAAGCGTAACGAAAAATATAGTCATGATGGATCTAATTTAATTCGTCTCAACATGTACTTTTCAAATATATATAATATTTTTTTTATTAAGAAGGTATTGTGTCAGATTTGTCTGACAGTAATATTACTGTCAAACGAGTCCAACTGATCCGGGAAAAATGAACAAACCTGAACACTCATTCTAAATGACCTGGACAAAAAAGAGTAGACCTGGACGAAAAAAGAGAAAACCTGGATACCCACTAAATAAACATGGACACTCACAAGATAAACCTGGTCATTCACTCAAAATGACCTGGACGAAAAAAAAATAAAGACTTGGACAAAAATTAAATCTGGACAAAATAATAATTAACCTGGTCAAAATAAGGGGTAACTCGGACCAAAACCATCTTTAAACTGGACAAAAATTAGACCTGGACAGAATAATAACTAGGTAAAAATAAAGGATAACCTGGACCAAAAAGAAAACAATACTCTCTCTTCGTTCTCATTCTCCTCGAACTCTTCATCATCACCGTCTAAGTATTATTTGCAAACATTATACCCAAATTAAATGGTTGAATGTCCAAGATCCATAATGTTCTTGCGCTGTTGTAAGTTAGCAATCATCATCCTCAGGACCTCAGCGGCACGCAATTCATCGAATGTCCAATTCAACACCATCATCATCTTGATTGCGTGATTTCCTCTTTTCTGGAGTTTTTCAATTTAACATCATCATCAAGTTGGCAGTAAATGCTCCTTTTTTTTCGAAAGGTGGAATAATGCTTCTTTTGTTCTGGTTGTTGTTCTTGAGTTTCGTCGCCATGAGAGATTTCTACAATGGTTGATGTTCAAGGTAAGAAGAGGATTGAAGATGAAGAAGAAAAAGCTGCGAAGAATTGAAGTTGATGTCCAGGTTTCCAGGTTAAACGACTTATCCAGGTTAGCGAATGTTTTGGTCCAATTTTTGTCCAGGTCCTTTTTTGTTTGTCTAGGTTCTTTCTTATTTGTTCAGGTCCTCTTGTCTTTGTCAAGGTTCTTTCTTATTTGTCCAGGTTCTTTTTTCTTTTTGTCCAGATTCTTTCTTATTTGTCTAGGTTCTTTCTTATTTGTCCAGGTCATCTTTTCTTTTTTTCCAGGTCCTCTTTTCTTTGTCTAGGTTTTTTTATTTTTTCCAGGTCCAACTTTATTTTTTTCAGATCCAACCTTATTTATACAGGTTTGTTTTCTTTTTGGTCCAGGTTATCCTTTATTTTTACCTAGTTATTATTCTGTCCAGGTCTAATTTTTGTCCAGTTTAAAGATGGTTTTGGTCCGAGTTACCCCTTATTTTGACCAGGTTAATTATTATTTTGTCCAGGTTTAATTTTGTCCAAGTCTTTATTTTTTTTCGTCCAGGTCATTTTGAGTGAATGACCAGGTTTATCTTGTGAGTGTCCATGTTTATTTAGTGGGTATCCAGGTTTTCTCTTTTTTCGTCCAGGTCTACTCTTTTTTTGTCCAGGTCATTTCGAATGAGTGTCCAGGTTTGTTCATTTTTCCCGGATCAGTTGGACTCGTCTGACAGTAATATTACTGTCAGACGAGTCTGACACAATACCTTCTCTTTAATATAAGTTATAGATGATAGATAGATATATTAGGCTTATAAAAACTTTTTAACAAAACATTAATTAAAATATAACATTGAAAATATAAGAATAATTAATGTAATTTTTGGATATGATGGAAAAAAATGAAGTATGTCGAGCATGACACATGATACATGTCCTTTTTATGAAATATGGATGATGTTAGTTTCACTCTGTTTTAGTATAGATTATAGATCTCAACCCTTATCCTAGAATTTACAAAGATGTAGTGTTATTATATAATAAGTCAAGGGGAGGAACATGTTGTCCTGACAAAATTACTTATATAAACTTAATGAATTCAATTTTGCTAGATTAAATTAGGCTCCGTTTGACATTGATTTTGTTTTTCAATCTTTTTTATTTTAAAAAAGTTTTCACTTCTCTTATTTTTTAAATTTTGATTTGACTTTTTAGTTTAAATCAACTATTATTATATTATTATTATGATCGTGGTGGTGGTGGCGGCGGCAGTGGTGGCGGTGGTGGCAGGGTGGTGGTGGTGGTGACAAGGTTTTTGAATGATTGAGAAAGAGGAGCTCTTACCGTTTGAGCTAGTCTTCACTCTCTTGTTTGCATATATAGTGAACAAATTATAAATGGAATATAATTTAATTGTTTTGGTAATAAGGAACTTAGAACAATTAGAAGATACTACGGGCGAGTGGGGGGTAATTACAACAGTAATGTAAAATTCCCTCCATGTACAATCTAATGTCCTTGGAGCTACTTAGTTCACATAGACAATAACAGAGATAATTAGAAAATGTTCAAGATGACATTTTTTAAAAAAGGCGGACTATTTCACACCCCTAACTAATTTGTCATCATGCAGCACGATCCCTCTAGGCCTTCATTCAAGCTTGGCTAGAGCTTGGATCAAGTTCCTGCAATCCCTGCACAGATTAATGTAAGCATCAATAGGTGTGCTTGGGTCCATGATACCCTCTACTACTTTCTTTGCATTTGAGAAGATGGTAATGTTGTGCAATCCCTACTCCTGAGCCCATTTAATTAAGTTTTGTAAGTATTACTAGACCTTCCAAATAATAGATATCCTATCCTTTCATCTTCATGATTAGGCCTTGTATTATGTGGAGATTCTTATCATAACAAACTGCAGCTAAACCTACTTTGAGGCTCTCTGTTGTCAAGGAAGCAACAACACAGATAATATAGTCAAACTGGAAAGAGGGGGTTAAAGAATATATGTTTAAGTCATGCTCAGGAGAATGTGGGGGTATGAGGTTGATGGATGAATTCTGAGATGAGGCAAAAAGTGTCAGAGTAACAATTAAGCTTGGGCATGTTGAAATTGCTAAGTACCCAGTTGTTGCGCCTAATCCAATTCCTCCATGGAAGAAAGGAGAAACCGAGGTTCAAAGGTATCTCATTAATGAGGACTCTGGAGGACATATTTGAGATAATCCAATTCTTTAAATCAACATTTTGATCAGGGGCATGGTTAAAGATCTACTACCAAATCTTAAGGTCTCTAGGGCATTCCCTAAGGATATGGGATACTTACTCAAGTATGTTTGGGAAAATGGGGCAGTAAGGAGAGCAATTTATGCCTATGTAGTGGAGGGTCGGATGTGTTGGCAAACAGTTCCAGGAGATTAACCACAAGAAGAAGTTTATCTTTGGTGGTAATTGAAACATCCAAATCATATCCCACCCTTGGTTAAGGGTACTACCTTGCTCCCTGCAAAGGTCATTGTACAGTAGGACAGAGTTAAATGTATTTCCCTTAGCCAGAGAGCAAACAAGAGAATCAGGCTGATAAGGAGAAACATGGGTACATTGTTTCAACTGTTTGATCCAGTGAAAAATGGTTAGAGACAGATTGCTTAGAACCCAAGAGGAGTCCTTGTATACATCATGACTTGTGGTATACATCTCATCCCTTGGGAGGGGGCCTGAATTAAATTTCTAAGAGGGCCAATTGAAAACTACTTGTCATTCTAAAAATTCATGGAATCCCTTCTCCCTATGGCCCAAGTAGTATACCTTGAGAAGATTTCCTAACCCTTCCCAATATCTTGCCATATATGGGAGCCATTTTTAAAGCTTTTTGGAAACCCTCTTGAGCAATACTTGGCTCTGGTAATCTTGGAAGCCAGGTTCTCTTTTGAGTAGAGTTTCCAACATAGCTTTGTCGTAGTTATCTTTTTACTCAAAACAGTAAACCTAATTCCTACCCCTCCCTTGTCTTTAATTGTGGTTACCTTATTCCAACTAACTAGGTGCAACCTCTTTTTCTCATTCGAGGAATTTAAGAAAAAAGTTTCTAGATAGTTTATCAATTCAACAAATGATTGAGGAGAGGAAAAGACATTGCATGTAGTAGTTAGGAATGGCTGATAGGGTTGAAGAAATAAGAGTTGCTCTCCCAGCTTTGGATAACAATTTGGTTTTCCTACTACTCAGTTTCGACTAGAGCTTATCAATGATAGGTTTTAGCTGATTAGTTGTGGCCTTTCTATCAGTGAAGGGGAACCCCAAGTAGGTGTCTACGTATTGGCATTCCTGGATCCCTAGGGTTACAAAATTTTGCACTCTGACCTCTAGGTAAGTCAGTTTGGAGAAATACAATTGGCTTTTTGCCTTATTGATCCTTTTACCAGAGAGGACTTCAAACAAGTTTATGGTTTCAGTGAGGCTGGTAAGGGTATTGTTATTGCATTAGCCAAAAAGGAGCAAATCATCAGCAAACATCAAATGGGAAATGATGAAAGAAGTCTTTCAAATTTTGAAGAATTCTGGATGAGTGTGATGGATTTGTCAACAAAATTATGCCATTTAAGATATTTTTTTTACAAAGCTCCATTCCATTCTATCTTAAGCCATTTTAAGATCTACTTTTAGAGCAAAGAAATTCTTTTTTACTTTTACTTAACCTTATTGAGTGTAAAATTTCTGATGCTACTATTTGATTCACATCAGTTTCCCTTCCATGAAGGAATTGAAACTATTTTGGTTAATGGAGATTAGGGGGTGAATTAAGGGTTTGATTCTTCTAAAAAGGATTTTGGAAATGATCTTAGCTTGTAAAAGGTGGTACAAAGACTAATAAGTCTGAACTGCTTAGTTGTCTTCGGATGGTCCCCTTTTGGGATAAGGCAGACAATGGTTCTGTTAGCCAGCTTTGGCATAAATTGGGTATCAAAGATACCTGTAACAACATCCAAGAGCTTCTCTTTGATGGTATGCCAATGTCTTTAGAAGAAGAGACTATGGTAGCCAAGGGCGAAGCCACAGGGGAACTGGCGGGTGCCCGACCCATGCGCCCCTCTTTTTTTAGTGGCACTGCAAGTATTTATATATATATATATATTAAATGTATCAATGTAACATCATAAGTTAAGTTAGCTCATTGGTAAAGCACCCTTACTTTGTCAAAGAGATCCTTGCTCAATTCTTTGCCCATGCATAATTTTTTCCTTTTTTGTACCCTTAATTACTGAAGCCCAAGCATGCACTAAAGTAGTGGTCAAGTTGTTCACTCTTTTCCCTAATTCATTACACAGAATACACACTAAACCCATCTTCATTCCATTATTTCATTTTTTACCCAATTTTCCTCACTATTTCATTTTTGCCTCTTTAAATTATCCTTTAAAATTTAAATTCAACTGTACTTCCTTTTCTACAGGTATTTTTTCTGTTTGGATTTTTTACCTGTTGTAAATTAGATGAGTAGAATTGATAATTTGATATGTTTGAAAATTTTCAAATATTTACAGGCCTTTAATGGTTTCTCCTCCTAATATCAAATCGATTTTAGTGTTTTTGTGCTTTAATTTCCGTTCATAGGCCCTTTAGTTTGATAATTTGGTAATTTTTATCATAGTAAATCGCCCATGTTTTTATTTTTTTGACAGAATTTCTCTTTAAAATGATAAGGTAGGATTGATAATTTGTTATCTAAGTATCTATCTGCATTTGAATGTGAACTAAATATTTGGTTTGCAAGCTAAGTTTGGCTATTATCAATTTTTGCTTAGTTTTTTAGGTTACAGAACATACAAGGGTTGTTGCTTGGTAAATATTTAGATCTAAAGTATTAATTTTTATAATATTCTCGGCCCCTTCGTGTTATGATTTCTGGCTTCACTCATGATGCATGGTAGCTATCCCATCTAGTGGAATTAAGAGGTGTTATACTGAACACAACTTTCTTAACCTGATTAAGGGCTGGAGTGGAAGCAACTAATGTAGCAAGTGCTCTAGGGTTTGGTAGGGGATCAAGCTCAGAAAACAGCTGGTTAGTAGAGAAGAGATTCTGGATGTAACCTAACACATGGTTTTTCAGATCAGAAGGGGTAACTACCTTATTGCCAACTCAATGAAAGAGGGAAGTGATCTTATTTATCTACCTCATCTAGTTGACTGTGTAACTCCCTATCTTTGAGCAATGACGTTAGCTGGCTCACCTGTAAAATAGGTCCACAATCAGTGGGGAATAACTAGGTTGTTCCACCTAAGATGGAATCAACCAATTGCAAGATAGTTCAATTGGTCTGATAGTAACGTTTCTGTCAGACCAGTCCCCTAGACCTGGACACATATGGTTGAATCTGGACTCATATGTGTTTAACCTGGACACATGTTGTTAAACCTGGACATGTATTGGTAGACCTGGTCACATATTTGTAAACCTGGACACAAATTTGTAACCCTGGAAACATATTTGTAAACCTGGACACATATTGTTGGACCTGGACACATAATGTTAAATCTGGACACATATTGTTGAACCTGGACACATATTGTTAAACCTAGACATGTATTGGTAGACCTGGACACATATCTGTAAACTTGGACACAAATTTGTAACCCTGGAAACATATTTGTAAACCTGGACACATATTGTTGGACCTGGACACATATTGTTAAATCTGAACATATATGGTTGAACCTGGACACAAATTGTTGAACCTGGACAAAAATTTGTAAACCTGATGAAAATTTGTTTAACCTGGACACATATTATTAACACTGGACACATTGTGTTACCCTTGGACACATATTGTTAAACCTGGAAACATATCTCTCTAACTTGGACATATATTGTTAAACCTGGAAATCTATTTATAAACCTGATGACATTTGTAAATCTGGTAAAACTTGTTTAGCCTGGAAAAATATTGTTAAACCTGCATAAATATTGTTGGATCTGGACACTATTTCTTTGACCTGGACACATATTACTAAACCTGGATCCCTAATCAGTTGTAAAAAAAATACAAGTGTTGGACAGTCCGATGGTCAGACCGTCCGACACAATACTTTCACATTAATGAATTAGTTAATTAAACAAACATACAATCATAAAATACATAAATTATCTGACGAACCATCCTGCAGGTTAGCCAAAATGTCATATGTTATTCAGGCAATCAAATGACGTATAAATCATAATACGATATCAAATCACACCTCTCAAAACTAAGTCTGCACTTCAGGCCGGTCTATGCTCGTATGGTCAGGTCAACATGACCAAACTTTCTTAATACGCCAGGTCGGGCATTATATTACACCCTTCCCTTGACAACTATGAATAACGTCAAATTGCATTGATACAATGACGCATTAAGAATAAACTGTCCAGAGACCCATTGCATGTAGGTACAGTGGCTGCGACTTAACCCAATTCTTAGAGTCATCACTAAGGTTGGGCGTCCTACTCCACCTCGGTGAATCATGCAGAACCTATTCTCACACGCAAGTCAACCCTATGACTAATCAAGCCTAAAAGACATAATCGAAGCCCGAAGGCCACTTTAACCCAAACGAGTCCAAAGGACGAATCAAAGCCTAAAGGCCAAATATCAAATGAGTCTAAAAGACAAATCGAAGCCCGAAGGCCAAAGCACTATATGAGTACTACTAGTACAATCTAATCAACAACTACGAGTCCAATAGTGAACAATAACATTGCAGTTCAACACTCGATAAAACATAGCTAGTTCAATAATCATCAACTCATTATCTAAGTCCAAGTTCAACGAAGATCGAGTAAGAAAATCAAGAGAACGACATTAGGGCATTCAAAACATAGGTTCAAAACTCATAAATACTAACAGGCGAAAATTGAATCAACAAGTCATGCAATAATTCATTTAGTGATAATTCAACAACGAAAATAATCAACAATCAATTAAACATCTAATTGGCAATAAAGATTCGATCTTTATAGCTCAATCCACTCGACAGAATACACGACCAAGTCCCATATTCAAGGTTCAACAATTCATCAACTTGCAATCAAGTTAAGATTCAAACAAAGAAAAATTATGCAACATAATCTAAATTCAACATGATCAATAAAGATTAACTAATATCATCAAAATTCAACAATTATAACTCAGAATAGAGATCAAACCATTTGAACCCTCATACTATATAACTCCACAATTTCAGGATCAACTAAATGAATAAACAAGATCATATACTTAATCAAACAAGCATAATAACACATATTAGGCAATAAAAATACAACCTTTGATTAAAGAACATGTTCAAAAAATACTCGAACAAGACTTAAAGTCACTCGACATTTTCAAGATAAATTATTGAATTTAGTTCATGCATTTAACATCATGTTTTCAATTAAGCAATATAATTAATCATCATGGAATCATCAAACATAAATTTAACAATAAAAATACAATCTTTGATAAAAGAACATGCTCAAAATACTCGAATAGGGCCTAAAGGCACTCGACATTTAATCTTGGATTAAATTCATGAATTCATCAACATTATTATATTCAATATGCAATTGATTAATCATCATAAAATCATAATTTAAGAAAAAATGCACTTTTTTGAAGGGGCAATCTTTAAATATAAAGAAACATTCGAAAATTATCATCAAAATCATCATGGCATTCGACATAATCAAGATCCAATCTTAAATAAATTAATACAAAAATCATTATGCAAATTATCATAGAAACAACTAAACATGTATCACTCGAAAATTCAATAACAAAATCATCATGTAAATTTATGCAAGAATATACTTTAAATCATCAAATTCATCAACTAAACTATCCTACAACTAATTAATTACAAAGTAGATAGAAAAGCTAGTTGCCTTGAGTTGATTGCACAAAAATCAAGTCTTTGATTAGCCTTCAAGTTTCGGGTGAATCTAAAGAAGATTAAGAGGAAATTAGGTTAGATGATTTGCAAAAGAATTCATTCAAAAAGAATTAATTAGAGTTGGTTAACCTTTTTGAATACGGGGTTGAATGTTCAATGCTGATTGAATGAGTAGAGGAGGATTTTCGAGTGTTTAGGTGGGAGAGAGAGCCGTGGGTTTTGGAAGTGAGGAAAGAGATGAGGGTTTGAGTTTAAGGTGGGTTAATATAGTTGAGTTTAAGTTAAGATGGTCCGTTGTAAACTTAATCAACTTACTACTGATTGGACCGACTATAGGACTGATATGGGCCTTTTGATGATTCTTAACATAATTATAAATTAAGTTATGTTACACTTGCGTGTAGGAACGAATATGTAATTGTTTACACACAAAATATTTACAATTATTTTGTTAGTATTTAAATTTTAATTAATGAAAAAGATTAATTAGTGTCTTGGCGGAAAATAAAATTTTCCAGAAAATAATGTGGCAATGTGGCATAAAAACAATCTTTATATCGGTTATAAGTAATAATTGATAATAAGCCAATTTTAAAGGTTATTTGATTGGGGTGTAATTGATTATGGAGTATTTGTTCAACAAACAAGAAAATTTATTTATGGGTTCTTAAAATTACTCACCAGGTTTTGCAAATTCTCAAGTGTAACCATATTTGTTAGGGTTTCTTATGTGTACCTATAAGATTTCCAAAAATTCTCAATTGTAGCAAATTTTTTTATGATAGCAAATGGACGTTAACATCACCGTTAAGTTAGTTGGAAAAAAAATAAAACCAGAATTAATAAACATATATACGCCGCACAACGACTTAAAAGTCCCAGCCATGACACAAATCAGCCCCATCAACTGCTAAAAAACCATCAAACTAACTTATTTATTTTGGTTTTTTTTTCCTTTTCCAACTAAGTTAAGGGTGATATTAACGTTCGTTTGCTATCATTAAAAAATTGGCTACAATTGAGAATTTTTAGAAATCTCATGAGTACACATAAGAAACCGTAAAAAAGTTGTTACATATGAAAATTTACAAAATATGGGTATTTTTAAGAAAATTTATTTCACTTTCATTATTCCTTTCTCTTTGCCATCTATGAACCAAACAGCCCCTGAAAAGATAGCCGGGTATTGAATTGTGAATTTTGTGATTGCTTAATTTGGACGTTAAAATAGTCACTTTTCTCCTACATTTTGCGTTTAATCACACCTTCAGTTCTTTGCGACTGCACAAAAACTCTACCTCAGATCATTGTGCAGCAGTTGTTAAGGCTGCTGTTACTCATTTGAACGCTGAAATTGAGGACAGTGAAAAGAACAAGGCAGAGATTTCTCTGCTTTGCGGATCAAATTAATGGAAGACGCATATGCTAGATCTGCTTCTGAGGTAATTGCTCACTGTTTGGTGAACTAAAGGATTGACTTTCATTTGTTTTTTCCTAATTAATTGATGGTTGATGTTGTTAGGTCTTGGATTTCTTTGCGGTTGATCCAGCTAAAGGTCTTAGTGATTCTCAGGTATTGGCATTTGACATTGTTAATCAATTTGAATTCTGTGGCAAAAAAAAATAAAAAAAAATAAAAAAAAATTAAAGCACGAAATGAAAAGACTTGAACTTGAGCAAAGATGAAAGATGGATGATTTTGCATTGGTGTTTCAGAATTATTAAGATGTATGTTGTTAAATTAGCTGGCATTTCTTTTGTTACTGAAACTTATTTTATTTTGTTTCTGGAAACACAATTTCGGTTGTACAAGTTGTTTTTTTGGCATGAATTTTGTTTGTCTTATTGGAACTTGTTTTCTTGATGTTATTTTATCTTAACTTTCTGCTGTAGAATTTAATTTCCCAAAAAAATTTGGAGCTTATTTTTTCTTTTGAATACAAACTTAATTTTCTACCTTGTAATAACATTTTTTTTCCAAACAATGTGAACTTAAAAAAGCTTTCTAATTTGTATGGATTTTTGTTATATAGATAGCGGAGTATGGAAGGATGTATGGCAGAAACGGTAAGTACTTTTTAGCTGAATTTTATTTTGGTACTAAATTAGTAAAGTGTTCATTCATGTTTTTTGACTATGACCAAAGCTTTAGCATAGAGCTCGTCGAATAAATTATTTTATCTTTTCCCCTAAATGGAATTTTTCTAGAAGACTGGAACAGTGAGTGTTTCTGAAACAGTTGTCTGTTTCTTCATAATTAGGTTAGTTTAGAGAAACATGCACCAATGCTAGATTCACAATAAAAGATTATTCTTACATTTTCCGGCAAGTGCTTCTGAGTGATACTTGTTCTTAGATGTGGTTTCCAAAAGCCTCACATATGTTTTTATGGACCCTTTTTTTATGCAACCAAAGAGGTTTTCTATTCAAACCCATTGAAGAACAATAAATTCTATGCCATTTTCCTATTTAATAGTCTAATCAGGAACCACTAGGGTTCATAGGGCTCTTCCGGACTTAATTTCCGAAGAGTTCAGTTCGATTCCTAATGACTCTAGGATTTAACTTAATTCAGCTCATTTCAGTTAAGATTAATCAGTCCGAAAGAACTGGGCATAAGTCCTACAACCCTAAGAGCAGTTTTAGTGTCAAATAATCAATTAATCACTTAGAGATCGATTTTGAATGAACAACTTAGCCAAAATTAAACTTTCCACGTCCACGGTAGACTATTGATTGCCTGATAGTCTGACTTGAGTAACTTGAGGTGACGGAGTCCTAGTAACATAGGATTATATACTACAGTGTGTAAAAATGTTAAAGAGTTTGACTTTCGTGGTCAACTTTTAATACATTAGTGAGATCTTGTTTAATTCGTCTAAAATTGTAGTTTCTGACTATCATGTTTTTTTACAAATTTTTTAAAAGATAATTAAAGATATTAAAGGTAAAGAAGTGCATTAAGGGCTATGAAAACACAAATGTGTAGTTTTTATTTTATTTTTTATTTTATTGAAAACAGAGAGTATTATTGGTGTGATCATTAACACTTCCATGAGGATTGTTGGGTAGGGGAACATTTGGGGTCATCTTCGCTGTTGTCTTCTTCCAATCCTATTCACCTTTCTCCCCCTCCCTCAGCTCTATGTTTTGGAAAAAAGTACATATCTGGTTGAACTGAATTCAACTAAGCATCCTTGAGCTGCTTTTTCTTGGCAATGTTGAAAAGATATGATATGCTAATACTTTGAGAAGCTATCTAGTAAAAACCTCAAAGGATACCTCTAGTATTGCTTTTATTTGGATAAACAAAGTTGCAAGGGACTTCTTAGCATTTATTTGGGCAGCGCTTGTTTATGTTAGAAATTATAGGTAGAAAGGCTAGCTGTCTTATCAATGTGTTTTTGTTTTGGTTTGTGGTGAGGCAAGAATCACCTTTTCTTTTTACACAGGTGGTAGTTTTTCCAGTGTCATATGTTATTATGCTCTATTACATCACCAAAGAAGGCTGAAAGGATGTCTTGAGAAATTATATCACTAAAGTTCACTAAAGAACCACATTTGGAAGCCAATCCACAAAAACTTGGAAACTTTTGCTTTTTCATAATTTTCAACCTTTGTATTTGTTATGAACTTCTGTCCAACACTTCTTCTTTTTCTTGTGCTGCACCTTAATCCCAAAAAAAGCACGAGGACTTCCTAAGAGGTCGCCCATCCTAGTATTATTCTCGGCCAACCACGGGGGGTCTGTAGCATGGGAACACAAGGACTTCTCAGGAGGTCACCCATCCTAGTACTATTCTCGTCCAGCAATGCGCCTGGATGTGACATATTTTTAAGCTGGCTGTCACAGGCCTACCACAACCTTCCCCCTTTATCAGGGCTTAGGACTGGGAGAGGGAAACCCCCAACCCCCCAACACTTACATCTCTTATATAAAGGCCACAATATGCATCACTTTTAAAATGTTCTTTGATGTTTTATGGACTTTTAGGAGTGTGTTGAATCCAGGCCTCCAGGGACTTATTTTCCTTCCCTTTTTTTTTGTTTTGTTTTGGGGGTTGTTTTTACTTGCGTTCTAAGAAACTCAAAATAGCTCCAAGAGTAGCACCATAGTACATGACAAGACAGTAATGTACTGATATGATGCGAACTAAGATCTCAGCAATGTAATGTGAAGATAAACTGTAATTAGGCTAAAAGTCGGAGTACTGTTCAATCAGTGTAATCAAGACAATACAAAGGCTTACTTTCGAGAGGTAACAAATTCACAACGTGACATTGTTTGGCAAAATTAAAAGAGAGATTATTGGTGGTTGTTGCTAAATTGCAGCCTTCAACTGTGAAACATTATACGTTGGATGAATTCTTTAAATAGATGGGAGTTGGAGCTTGTATGCCATTTGCCCAATGCTTTGGATCACCTCAAACGCCCCATAAAACCTTTCTGCCAGCTTGTCATAACAATAACTAGATTTGGGATTCATGTGGCTTTGCTGTTATCTTTGTGATCCATTTAATTTGTTATTATTTTATTTCAATATTGTATCCTTTACTTGGTTTCTAATGAATTGATCTTTTTCTTTTTTGTGAATGTTGTGCTGAAATCATTTGGCTCCTTGAATTATCTCAGTTCTGCCGCAAGAGAAAAGTAAGTTCATCTCTTAATTCTCTTTTATCTTACTAACATCTTTCAAAGATACATTTTGGCGGTATTGTTGTCTTCCCCTTTGCACAATTGATGTTACGTTTATCACATCGGAATTGCATCGTTTTTTGGGAATATGTTTATAGTTAGTATAGTAAAATGAAATGGTAGACAGTCTCATGGCCCATTTGATTAATGGGTTAGGTCAATCCATTATGATACACAGCCTTGAGAAGACAAGGACAGTCGAATGGCCTATGTGTTCAGGTATGGTAAATTAGGATAGAAAGATTGTTTTTTTTTTTTTTGGGGGGGGGGGCGGGGGGGGGGCAGCAACTTCAAGAGCCCATCTGCTGGAAGTTGCACCAAATGTTTGGAAAGTTTGATAAGGGATCTATATCAAATGAAATCTATAAATAAGATTGAGTAGATGGAGGGGATAGCAGATTAGTACACAGAGTTATTTCTCATTCCTACTGACTCAATCAGTGGGACTTGCAATTTGAGGCTGTCAGGCATGTGATTTTCTTAGGTTTGATTTGGGATCAATGTCAACTTGATGGAAGTAAAACTTGATACTTGGATGTATTCTGGAAGAATAATTGGATAGGGGTGGAGAATGGAAGATGGAATTTGAGGATGGAGGATTTTAAGATGGCAATTTGAGTTAGGCCATGGAACTGAAATATTGTTGATTTTAGATAATTTTCAGCAAGTTTTGATGTGCAAATTTATTGATTGTTTTGTGTCTCAAAAGTAAAATTTAGATGAGTTTGGACTAGATTTATTTGGTACTGCAGTATTGCCTTACTTTGAAGCTGTCTTTTGGCACTCGTTTTCTTGCTTTGTCTAGGACAGCTTCTCTATCAGAATTACTTGTGATTGTATCTAGTTATATGGCTCTCAGCTGTTAATGTTTTTAAGGGAGTTCCCCTGGAAGGCACCAAATTGGAAAAGCCTAATGTTTCTTTTTCTCTCAGTGTGTAATTCTGTTGCTCCAAAGTCCCTTGTTTTTGTGTTTTTTCCCCACAAATAAGAAAATACTTTTGGGAAATTATCATTGGTAAGTAAGCTTGTGATTTTTACTTTCTCACTCCAAAAAATGGTAATTTATTTGGTAACCATGAATCTATGATGGATGTCAACCACCCTTTACCCTTCTATCTCCTCCAAACCTCTACCATCCCTCGGTCCACAACTCCACCCATCCTTTAAACTGCCTCCCTGTTTCTCTCTCCACCCACCTCCAACATTCCCTTATTACTCCTTAGGACCTCAATCACCATCAATGACACCCTCTAACCCACAGTGAAATCCAACCCAACGCTGGAAAACTCAGAAATCGTCCAAGTGAAATAGAATCCAACAACACTTTGGATAATCCCAAAATCTCCTTTGTTGTCATTCGAATTTCATGATGGTGATGGTGTTTGGATGTTCGAAAAGTTCGAATTTTTGGGGTGGTAGTGCGAATGGTTGTTCGAATTGTGCAGTGGTAGTGGTTTGAATTTGTGAGGTCATTCGTAATTTGAATGTTGGAGGTGGTGATTCGAACTGTGGCTTGGTAATTTGAATGGCAGGGTGGTGGTTCGAATGGTGGGTTGGTGGTTTGGATTTGTGGTAGACTGTGATGGTGGCTCTACTTTATAGTGGACTGATTGTGGTGGAATGGCTTGGTGTGGGAGGATGTGTTGCTGGTTTGCGGTTTGAATTATGAGTGGTATGATGGAGATGCTGTAATGAGGCGGGTTGGTGGTGTTATGTGGTTTGGCGGTGTGCATAAGGAGGTGGGTCAATGTGAGAGGGTATGATTGTAAGATAAAAAATGACAAAAAGAGAAACAGAGGTGGATTTGGGAGGGTGTAATGCCGATGAGAGGAACAGAGGGTCTGAGTATGAGGGCGATGGTTGTGGTGGTGTGCAGGTGATGTGGGGGAGTATAAGGCTTAGTTGTGAGTGTTTGTAGTGAGTTAGTGAGAGAGAAATGGATGGTTAGGAAGGGATTGGTTATGACTTATGATTTAACAATCAGCTAATAGAAATAGGCAACTAAATTCATGTTTAGGAAATGAACAAGATTAGAAGGTTATTTTTGACAAGTTAAAAAACACACAGTTATCATTTAACAATTAATTAACAGAAAAATAGGCAACTAAAGTCACGTTTAGGAAATGAACAGGAATAGAAGGTTATTTTTGTTAAGTCAAAAAACACAAGGTTACCATTGAGAAACTGAAAAAAATACAAGGTTATCAATGGTAATTTCCCAATTTATTTTGCAGGGAAGGGTGCCGGGGGTTGGGTTGTCCCTACTACTTTTTTTTTACTTTATCAGACCAAATTTGTGGTTTTCAGGAATTTCACTCCAGGCCAAGGTCCTAAAGCATGATTTAAAAACCTGCTATTCGATTTGTGAATATAAAAAAGCCTACCTAATCAATTTGAAAGCTCAATGTACACTTAAAACTGAAGTGTCTTAATTGTGGCATATTAGTTGTGCATTGACACTGAGTGGGTTCTACACTTCTGCTTCACTAATTATTCTGAACAGAGCACAACCTACGCTAGCTGATGCTTAGAATGATAATAATATCAGTGTTAATTTCTCAATGCAGGTACTCCTTTCTGGAAGTTGGTCTTAAAACAATTTGATGATTTGCTTGTGAAGATATTGATTGTTGCTGCCCTTGTTTCATTTGTTTTGGCTCTAATTAATGGAGATACAGGCCTAACTGCTTTTTTGGAACCTTCAGTAAGAGTGAACTGTTTTTTTTTTTTTTAAAATTTTTTTTATAGATAATTTTTACTGGTGATGCATATTGTGAGTTGAATTTAATTACTGTGTAAGGATTTTTTGGCACGTCATTAAACACGGATGAGAATATGAGATCATCTGGAATATTCCTATGGTGTTGTGAGTTTGATTAAAAATGGGGATCATGTGATTTTCCAAACTCTGCAATTTATTAGTTTGTTTTGTAGAATATGAAGATTCAAAAATGGGGAAAATAATGCGGCAAATGGATGGGTTGTATTTTGGAATCCTTCAATATATGACCTTGACTAATTGCCGTGGCCTATATGAAAGGAGGCATGGATATTTTTTCATACTCATTTGGAGTGTGATATACCTCTTCTGATATTTCAGTTTAGTGGAGCTCCTGATGAGTCTAGGATTTAGCTTAATTCAATTTGGTCTTGATTAATTCAGTCCAAAAGAACGGGCCTAAGTCTTTTTGTTTCGTAAAGTTCTTGCATCTTTTCATTTAATGCTGCTCCATAATTTTCAACATAATTTCCTATATTCCATATTTGGTAGATGTTTATTTTCCTTTCTGCGCTCCTTTACCTGCTTACCTGTCCCATTTATTTTTGTACTCTCCCACAAATACTCCTTCATTATCCTTTTTTTCTATTTATTTATTTTTTTAAAAAAAACCCCCTCTTTTACACTTTCTTTCCTATCTTCCTTGGTATTAACAGTTACAATAATATGTAAGAACTTTGAGGAACATGAGGAATATTTTGAAAAACTAAGGCTTGAGTACAAAGTACAATAAAAGAAAAACAGTAGTCTTCCAGAAGTTAACAGGTAAAGATTGCATGTAAACAATGCTGTATATCCATAAAAGAAACGAAACACGAGAAACTAATTTCAATTTCCTTTCTTTTCTCTTTCTATTTCCTTTGTTTACTAAAAAGAAACCAAACAACTGTTAATGTGTTAATTTCTTCATTATATATTAATTACGGAGTAGCAATTATCGATCAAAATACTTATTAGCACTTTATTCATTGTAGGGAAAACCCTGTTAGAAAACTCAAAATTAATGCTAGCAAAATTAACTCACAACATCATGTGTCTAGAGGACTCAATTCCCAATTATCTTGTCATATCTCTGTAGCCACGGAATCCACAAGATGGTCAAACATGCTGACTTCTACATCCGCTTTCATTCTTGCTCCTCGTGAAAAACATAAACAAGCTGCAAATGCATCAAAAAAGATACGAGAGACCCATCCCATCATCTGTCTCTTTAATATAGTGATACTGCCCTGCTTGTAGCACAATGTTAAATGGGCTAATGCCTCTCATTTCCTTGATGTGTAACATGTATATTGAGCTGGGCACACTTGTTCAACTCTCTCTTTTAAAAATAATAATATTTATTGTCCTTAATGTTGAGCTTTCCCAGGATAAACTCCAGGAGAAGGCCTTAACCTTCATAGGGGCCTTACACTAAATAAAGTTGAATAATGGGTAGGATCAAGGTTATAGTGTTTTATGCAATCCAGATGAACTGAATGATTCACAAACTTGTTGGGGGAACGAAAAAAGAATCAAAAGTTTAACTTTTGCAAATTTTAAGACGAAGAACAACATGGGAGCAGTGGATATGAGACTGGTGTTTACTGTTGCATATTGTGGGTTGAAGAGTTTTAATTTCTTTTAGGCCTCTCCTACTTTTTTTTTTATGTTGATGTCAACTATCAAATTTACAGGTTATCCTAATGATATTGGCTGCAAATGCTGCTGTAGGTGTTATAACAGAAACAAATGCTGAAAAAGCAATTGAGGTAAATTCATTGAAATTGATTTGAGCTAGCAAGCAGATTTTTTTCCCATCTTGTAAAGACCGCATTTTTTTTCTTGTTTGACTGCAATCTTTCCTTGCGTGTAATATGGATAATACTAATGATGGTGGATGGTAATTTTAGAATTAGTAGCTTTTCTTCATTATATTTTTGGTACTCTTACGTGTATCAGTCATATGTCCTAATTTTTCTGTTTATGATCATGGACTTGAACTCCATTTTTTATGCGATGTTTGGTGCTCTTAAGCCAAAGTTAGTGTTGTTGAGGCCAAATTTCCCTTATTCAATTGATGCAATGGAGTTTGATTTTCTTGATCAGTTTGTTTCTCCAGAAACCGGTGGTTTCACAGGCCATTTAATATTTTAATTTAGTATGTTTATGACACTTGTCTTTGCTATGCTATGCTATCCCAAGTTATTGTAAGCAAACTTATATGCATTTTCTCCTTTTTTCCCTGTCATTGTCACAGGAGCTAAGAGCTTACCAAGCAGATGTTGCAACTGTCCTAAGAAATGGTAACTGAAACAGTAGTTGTGCTCAAGTTTGCCATGGTTATGTTGTATAACTTGTATTGCACTGTTGCTGCTGAGTTATTACTATTCTTTGAAGTTGTGTCTAGTCTTCATCTTTAATTCATAAAAAATCTTGTTGGCTGCTCTTCAGGTTGTTTTTCTATAGTACCTGCCACAGATCTTGTTCCAGGAGATATTGTAGAAGCCAGTGGTTAGTTAGTTGTTGCTGGGTTCTTTATTGAAAACTTTCAATTCATTTTTGTGATGACCTCTTTTTATTTGGAAATATAGTGGGCTGTAAAGTTCCAGCAGACATGCGTATGATTGAATTATTAAGTGATCAATTGCGAGTCGATCAAGCAATTCTTACAGGTACTTCATCATATCTTTCCTGTGTGCCAGTCAATAGTCTGGTCATTCTACTGGACTCTTGGTGCTCTATGTTACTACTCCCGTCTTCATTTTTTTTTCCGTTTAAATCTAAAGATTTTCTGTATCTTACATTATAAATGGAGTTTTGTCAAATGTTTTTATTTAATTTTTTTTTTTAAATCTTTTTGATGACCTAATGTCAAGGATCATCATCTTGATGCTTCTACATAACTTTACTTGTATTTGGGCTATGATCCACAATGATCTTCAATTGTTGGACTGTTAATTTGATATCATCCTTGCAGATTGCACATGCTGATGAATTTATGTCATTGGCAAGCTATACCTACCACAGGACTTATGAACGTTTTTAATTAGCTTGGTTAATGTCCTCTATCATGTTGTGGATATTTTATATGAGGATATGAGAATATGAGAAAATTATTGTCTTGTTTCTGCTAGCACATGGTTATGACTGCTTATTGGGTTTCTTAGTTTCTGATGAAGGCCCTTTCTGTATGTGAATCTATGTTTGTGTTAAGTGGAGATGAGTATATTTTTCCTTCATGACAGTCTATTAGTTTTACCTAAAGTTTATGGTCCTAGAATTAAGGCTTACAGCCTTCCACTAATTATAAATTGTAAAATATGTATCCACGAGTTTCTATATGATGTTAACTCATTCAACCCCCCCCCCCCCCTCGTGTTTGAAAAGGCTCTGCTGAGGCACAAGCTGTATGCACCTTTTAGGGTTAGGCGAGGCAATTTCGATGAGGCGCACCCCTATTTTTGTTTTAATTCCCCCCCCCCCCCCCTTATCAAGTGGGCACTTCAATGAGGCGCACTAAGGCGCAGGGAAATACCTATTCCCTCAGTGCGCCTTTTTAAACATCCCCCCCCCCCCCCCCCCCGCGAATTGCAATCACTTTGTTACCTCTTATGTTGTAGCCTCCTTTTATTTTTTCTTCAGCATCTGCTTTTGTAGTTTCTTCTCATACTTTTGGTCATAATTTTGCTGGCAGGTGAGAGTTGCTCAGTGGAGAAGGATGTTGACTCCACTTCAGCTGTAAATGCTGTCTATCAAGACAAAACAAATATTCTCTTCTCGGTAATGCCATGTTCGTGAATGTGACATTTAATATTCACAATTGTTGTTTACATCATTTGTACATTAATTTAGTGTACAACGAATATTAAGTGGCCCCAAATATATAAAAAGTTACCCTCGATATGGTTACCATTTTTATTAAAGGGTAACCTTTAATAATATAAGGGTAGCTTTGACTCATTGTACACTAATTTAATATAAACCCGATGCACACAACTTTTCTATAATATCTCGTTACATGTTTGAAGATAGATAAGATATATAATTTGTGTAACATCAGTGTTATATGTGCATTTTATTTCTAATTTAATTAGTTTATACCTTAATGGTATCTTAATAAGAATGAAGTTTTTTTTCCCTTTCTAGAGGTAATTGATACAATATAGATATCAAATATAGATGGCATGGACACATGGTATTCTCCAAAGGAAGCAACTTCATAATTTAATTTAGGAGGATTTTCTTTAGATGAGCTTGAAGTTTGCCTCTAGAAATGTTATGGAATACCGTAGGGTGTTGTGAACTATGTTGCTGAGGAGGAGGATAAAGTTTATTGAAGATGGAGTGAGTTTTTCCCCCTTTTCTCCTCTATGCCTTTTTGATTATCCTCTAGTGGATAATACTAGCGATTGGAATTTCTATCACACTCCTCCTTCAATCACCCACCCCATTTTTTTCCCATTCAAAAAATATTATGGTCAAATCCAAATTGAAACAACAATGTCCTCCCATTTCTTTGTTGTACATACTATTTTTGCACGCTTTTAGCTGCTGTTTTTGCCACCATCCACCTGCCAGGCTGCCACCAACATATCCTGGAGGCTGGAACCCTAGAAGTTCATGAAATGGTGCCTCCGTTTGGCCACCATGAAGTCGACAGCGATCATGCAGCAGCTGATCACTGGATCTAGAGATAGTGAAATAGCAGAGAGAAGAGAGATTAAAAACCCCATTTGTTTTTAAGATGAAAATTTGGGGTTTTGGGAGACAAAATACGCACATATGTATGAGCTTTCTGAATTGTTTTCAGTTAATCTTTTTAATTTTAATTTTTGGTGTTGGGGACGCGCATGTGCTGCACCGCCGTCCCCGATACGTCCCCAACATCTGTCAATGCATCCCGACACACAGTCAGCCACACACACTTGTCCAACGAAGTACCCGAGTTGTCCCCAAGATGTACCCATACCGGGTACGAGGGACGTGATCTGGAATAGGTACCCATGCTTCATAGGTTAAGATTATGGAAAGTTATGGAAATAATACGAGAGTAATTTGTAGTATCCAGAAGTCCCAAGTCCCAAATAGTAACCCGTTTATTGTGCACTTGGGTGTACAATAAACACCATGCACTTAATTGAAAACAGAACATTCATGCTATGTATATAGAACATTTATATTGAGTATTTAGAACAATTTTCAGCCATACCCACATGGTAAATTCTTATGTGTTTTAGCTTTTCTCTAAGAGATGATGCTACAGGTCATTTTAGCAAAACACATTTGGCTTGGACTCGGGGATCTGATTTTTTGGCTGTCTTAGAGTTTTGTCATATGTTGTTTTCCATAGATCTTTTGTATGGTTGATGAAGCTGCTAGTACCTAGTACCATTTCATTTTATCCTTTCCTAAAATTCTTGGAAAGAGCTCCTAATCTTCACTTTCCAAACTATACCTACAATTCCAAAAGGGTGAAGGCTATTTCCTGAACTGAATATTCAGTATACTGAATGCTAAAGAATTCACAGATTGAAGGTTCTTATGCTGTAAAACTATGCTTTTGGATGACTGTTTTGCCACTTTTAGCCTATTGCGTATGATTCTTTTCTCCTTTTCCTCAGAAGAGAAAAAGGAAAAAGGTATTGGATATTTATCGTGCTCAATGTGTTTAGGTTGTCAGTATTAGGAAAGTCTTTCTCCTTAGTATTCTTATCTCTTTATTATGTCAATTGTCAGGGTACAGTTGTGGTATCTGGTCGCGGAAGAGCAATTGTGATTGGTGTTGGCTCCAATACTGCTATGGGTAGCATACGTGATTCGATGTTGAGTACAGATGATGTAAGCCTTTAGATAGAGGATAACTTGCCCTCTAGTATTATATGGTACTCTGTTTTCCTGTGTAGGAAAAGTGGGGGGCACCATATTAGTTGAAGTTTGTCAATGTTTGAAACTAACTTTTTGTTGCAAAATTGCACACCAATTATTGCAGGAAGCAACACCATTGAAAAAGAAGTTGGATGAGTTTGGTACATTCTTGGCCAAGGTATATGATCTGCATTTCATTCTATCCATAAGAAAGCTTCAATAGACAATATGAATATTATGCTTAAATTCATGTGAATTACAGAAACCTAGTAAAGCTACTCTGTGCACCTATTAGAATAGTATAATTTATCATGATGCTTTCTATTAATTACATAGTAAAGCTACTCTGTGCACCTATTCGTCTTGATACACATTTTCCAAATATATAATTAATGATATATGAATATTTAAAGTTGTGTTTCGGGAGATGTGAAAAAGTAAATGGAGCATTTATTTGGGACGGAGGGAATAGTATTGTATGACTACCATCTTAAGTTGAAGTCTCTCATAGGTCCAAAAGAAAAACAAAACGACCAAGTTGGAGGTGTAATAGTAGTCAGGTCAAGTCCTCCCCTCTTATTTGGGGAGGACTACTAAACATTATCCATGAAAGAAAGCTTTGAAGAATGAAAAAAAAGAATTTATCGGTAAGAAGGATATAGAGCCTCCGCCTCTATTTTGAGATATGAATGAGTGCCTTTCTGCTATGAATGAATGACCTCTATTTTTTTTTTTCAAGCTTGCACTTCAAACCGGCCTATCACTTTCTTCTATGTGAAGGTTCTTCCACAATCTGTTTTCTTTTTTTTAATACTTCGACACCCTTCTTTCATTCATATGAAAAGAGAACTAGACCTTTTCATAATTGAAATCTGTCATTCAATTGCAGTGTGGTGCTCTCAAAAAGCTTAATCTAAACAATTATATCATATATTCGTCATGCGATTCGCCCATTTCGATCATTGCTTACTAAACAGGTGCACCCCTGGATATGTATGTTGAGAAAACCTCATGAGGCCTTTTCCCATGTATGAAAGGAAAGGAAGAAAAAAAGAGAAAATGAATACTAATGTTCATGGGATCCTAAAGAAAGAGGATAGAGCGCGGAACGGACTTTCTTACTCCTTAGTTCTCTTGCTTTTAGATCAGATCATTATGATTTATAGGAGCTAATCTGGTAGAATAAAGTTATATTTTTTTGGAGGGGGATGGCAGAGGGTTTTTACAACACTTCTAAACTCGTGTCTCTAATGGAGCTTCATACTTCATATCCTTTTGAAGCATTGTTCGGTGTAGCTGGGATGGTGGAAAGGATTACGACTGTGGTTTGGATAGGTGAAAGATTTTCATCTTTTTATTGAATGTGCAGTCTTAGGAAGAGAGAGGCCTTAATTTTGGTAATTTGCTTTTAAAAAAAATCTCTTTAATGGGACTTTGGTTATGTATTTACCTAGGGACCATGAATTGCTTGGGCATTGTGTAATTTGGAGAAAGCGGTATGATTTTAGTGGAAAGAATGGATGCTGTAACAGGATTTCATGTCATATACTGGTCAATGAAAGTGTATTTCAGTGGCATGTTAATAAGGAACACGTTGTCCTTTTGAAGAATCCTTGGGTAGGGCCGTAGGGGAGCAACTCTTTAGTAGCCTTTCCCCTGTCTTCATTATGTACTTCTCATCATTCTACTTCGACTGTCTTTGGTGTAATTTTTTTAGGATTCAATTTGGAAGAGATCTCATTACTTCATTCGTGAATTACAGGAAGGTCAAAGTTTTGAGCATCCTGTAATCTGTCCTTAACCATCTATTAAAAAGTTCTTGGTTCACTTTATTTTCCTCTTTCTAACTTTACTTAGAACTTAGAAGGCTAGGTTTCTGGAGTGGGTGAAGCATTGCTTTAATTTTTCAGGCTGCTTACTTGGTAATCTCTATTCATGGCCATAAAGGAGGGTGAAGCATTTTGTGGGTTATTACCTTGCGAGGATATATAAGCTCTAGGACCAAACAAGGTTATTCTCCACATGTTTCATTTTTTTTGTTATTAGTGAGGTTTTAGTTAATCATTTTTTGTGCGTTGTTTGATGGTGACTTTTTTTGTGGGACAATAGAGTCTATACACTTTGGTGAAATTTGAAAGGTAAAAGAGCTGGTTTGGTTACTTTTTAGTCGATGCTTTGGCATAGTAGAGGCTGTACAGTATGGTTGGGACCCAATGCGGTGCACCATTACATTTTGGCTGATTCATTGATGTACTTTATGAATGTTTTGGCTGGAGAGAACTGATGGGATATTTTGGTGTCGAGTGTCTTTAGAAAAAAAAAATTGGAGTGTTATGTTTAGCTTGTCTTTGTGTGCACATTCTTGTGGTGTACGACATTTGTTTGCACCCCGTCTGAAGTTTTAGAGATATTGAAAATCTTTTTTTTTTTTTAATTTTTACTTTTATTTACTTGATTTTTGGTGGAAGACTAAAGTAAATATTGAGGAGGGTGGTTGAGAATGACAGGAGGTTGTTGGGACTTCAGGAAATTTAGCAGCAGATAGGGAAGATTAAAGTAGGAGGATCTATGTGGATGACTTTCGTGATGAATATATTTGATACATGTCTAGCAGACCCCAAATTTTTGGGAATAAGGTTTTGATATTGTTGTTGTACTTGATTTTTTGTGGACTTTTTGGCACATCTTCTTTGTTACTCTTCATTTTCTGTTGGGTTTCTGTTCTTGTCTAAAAAATTGGGTTTGATGTACTGTTAGGTTATAGCAGGTATTTGTGTGCTGGTGTGGGTTGTGAATATTGGCCATTTTCGTGATCCTTCTCATGGCGGCTTTCTACAAGGTGCTATCCATTATTTTAAGGTAACCATTCGTGGTTGAGATTTCAGTCTATGCTAATTTGGTTCTTGCCATTTTTTAATAACTCATACGAATGTCTGTAAATCTGTTTTCTTACCTTTAAGCCTTTTCCTTGTGAGTTGAACTTGTATAGTTAAATTGCCCTAGTGAGGCTTTTTTTTAAAAATCTATTCTTGTTTTCTGAACTATAGTATATCCCATGGTTTACTAGACAAAAGAATGCTTTCTAACTTTACAGGAATTTGCTGGGACAATTTATCTATTTATGATTGCTTCATGATAAAAATTGGAGCAGCATATTGTCTTCTGTTTGCTGTAATTTTTTTTAATCTCACTTGGTTTGTTTATTTTCTATCTTACTTGACAATCCAAAGACTTTGGAGAGGCTTTTATTGTGGCCAAAACTGAAAAATGTCTTGTGTCAGGACGCAGATACTCCTTTTTTCTGGGGGGGGGGGGTGGAAGTAAAGTAACAAAGTTCACTGATTCTCAGCTGTCACTCTATTGAACAATCGGTAGCAGATTATGGTTATAATTAGAGTTTTGTTGGTTTTATTAGGATTTTGAATGACAATCATACATATTGAGTGCGACTGATGTTCGTGTTATACTGTGTCTAATACTAATGCTTGTATCCTCTCTATTTAAAATTTTTTGCAGATGGTATCCTCTCTTTTTTAAATTTTGCAGATGGATACAAATTGAAACCCAATTTGTGCTAAAAAGAAAGTACACTTCTGAGTGAGGGTGCGTGTATGACATCTAATTATTGCTGGCAAACCTTGAAAATGGCTTGCACGCGTATGAGACATGTTTATCATTGTGTTAACCGTTAGAAATGCTGTTTTACTAGTTACTTCCCCCATCTTTAGTTGCAATGTTGAGAGATGGGGATGCATAGGGTTCCATGCAAATTTGGTTCATTGATTTTATCTCCAAAGGTACACATGTGATCAGATTATGATAAGGTAGTGAGAGAAAATGTTCTTTGTTTTAAAACACTAGACAATCTAATCACCGACCACTTCACTACATCCCCCGTTATCTGCCCTGTCACCCGTCACCTATTGCCTCCAACAAAGCGGCCCTACCATCACCTGCTACCTACAGTTTTCCACCACCACTTACTACCACAATCACCAATAAAAACTGCGTACAAACTCCATTACTCCAACAATTCCCTCTCTGCACTAATCCATTGAACCCCTTGCCAACCGATTGCCCCAACAACATATGAATCAGCTTTACCATCAATTGATAGACTGCCAAGTGCCAACACCACTTGCAATGAAACCACTTTCATCCAGATCATAACATATAACCACCACATTGTTCAAGAGATAGAAATTACATTACAAGGACTAAAGGATGTGGAATGAGATTGAGAGGCGATGGGTTTAGATCGATGGGAGAGAGAGAATGTTTGAGAAAGATAAAAGAGATAGAGAGAAAATAGAAAAGGAAAGAAAAGAAAAGGCATTATCATCTCTTCTCACTCGTATCAGGTAGGCAAAGTGGACTGCACCTGATTTCACCAATAGGCAGCAGTCCTTGATTTTTATACTAGCTCCATATCAAATTATTTGCAACATTTATCCTTCTAGGAAATTTCAAATATATTTTCTTTCCTTTTTAGATAGCCAATTCTCTCAATCTCTCTCCTTATTACATGCTTTTTATCTTTCTACAATGTTTTCCTAGGAGTCCATGCCAAGGCCATTTGTAGCAAATAAATTATTATAGAATATTTTTTTTTCCACTTGTTTCTAGGTGCCAATTCATATATGTGGAGTTGTGGACTTCATTTCTTGACACCAATAATGTCTTCTGATTTCTGTTGAGCATAATTCAATCAGAGGGAAAAGATTTTAATTTATTGCAGTGCGATACAGAATTATTCCTCTCATCTAGAAAGTTTCCCTTTACTTTTAGGGTTTGATAGTTGCCCTTTATTATGCTTTTTTGCATTCTATTTGTTCCTGAAGCTCTGAATGCCTCCTCTTTTATTAATTTTCTTAGATTGCCGTTGCTCTGGCTGTTGCGGCTATTCCGGAAGGGCTTCCAGCTGTTGTTACAACGTGTGTAGATCTTATTCTTTATATTAGTTTCATTGGCAATCTTTAATCTATCAATTGGCTTCAGGCTGTTGTCTCATGGGTTTCCGTTCTTTTTAAAGGTGTTTGGCTCTTGGTACAAAACGAATGGCTAGATTAAATGCAATTGTAAGGTCTTTACCATCAGTAGAGACACTCGGTTGCACAACTGTGATTTGTAGTGACAAAACTGGTACCCTGACAACGAATATGATGTCTGCCTCGAAGGTACTTTGATACTCATAGCCAATGATGGGAATCTTCTTTAGATAGTTGCTAATGGTCAAAGTCATCTTACACAATTTCTGTTTCTGTTGAGGAGACTGGGTCTTAGTGATCATCAGATTTTTTTCTATCATGGAATCGATGAATGGTTCCTATGCTAATATTTAACTTTCTTTGTTGGTGGCTCAGGCCCAAATGCAATATTGTGTAAAACTCACATTAGATTATTGAAGCGTAATTAGGTGGCTAAATCCACATACAGATACAAGTAAGATATTTAGTGCTCTTCATTTCTTGCTTGCAGATATGTGTGCTCCATTCAGTGCACCATAATCCGATAACATCAGAATATGGAATCAGTGGGACAACATATGCCCCTGAAGGAGTTATTTTTGACAATGATGGAGAGCGGGTAAAAATTTCATCTCTTCTCTGTTTACTGTGTTTAAAATTTTCTCTGTAATTTATACAGGTAAATATGGTTTATATGTTATAAAAAACAAAAATATAATACTTAGTTTGATGTATTCTCTGTACTGTGCGGCCATGTAAATTTTTTGCTTTTAAGGTAAGGGGCATGAATCTCATGAGAAATAAGAGAAACCTAGAAGACACTCCTGTTAGTGATTTCCATACTTGCCTAACATATTAATGATTCAATCTCAAGCGTATACTTGTATGCATGCATATGCCTCGTATGATAGATTATTTGGAACATAGATACACCTTACAAAATACGAGTAAGCTTTGGATGGGGAAGTGGTGTGGTATACAGGAATCCATAGTCAGATTTTTTTTTTGGAAGGAAAAACCCTGAATATTGATTTGTACAGATTAATCTGGCAGCTGTTGAAGCTGTATCACCTTGTGCTTTGCTTACTGCACATTTTGTTCTTGGTCATCTGAACTCTAGTAAAAGCAATTACTTTGATGCTCAATTAGAAGAATGAAATTATTGATCCATTGTTGATTAACGAGCATGCTTATAATATAGATTTGTTAAGTTGAGGTAGTTTGGGACAAAAAATCCTAGAAATTATAATATTTGCTTAATCTTCTGTTTCTCTCTTTCTGTAAATTACTTGAAAAATACAACAGTTGAATGAATGGAGTGATTGTGACCCGTGGGTGTGTTTCAGCTTGATATTCCTTCACAGCAGCCTTGCCTTCTGCACATAGCCATGTGTTCAGCTCTCTGCAATGAGTCTTCATTGCAGTATAATCCAGACAAAGGAATCTATGTAAAGATCGGAGAATCAACAGAAGTGGCACTTCGTGTACTTGCTGAAAAGGTTGTTTGCTTGTAGACTCCATGCACATTGCTCTTTTATTAACCATATACTAGTTTGCTCCTTTTGCAATTATATTATGTTCAGTTTGAAGCACATGGCATATTGTGATCTCTGATTAAATATTTACTATTCAGGTTGGAATTCCTGGTTTTGATTCTATGCCATCTGCCCTGAATATGTTAAGCAAGCATGATCGTGCTTCCTACTGTAATCATTATTGGGAAAATGAATTCAAAAAGGTATGCTTATCAGCTTATGTATGCTTTTGCTGTTTCCTTCCCTCACTTCTCCCACATGATACTTTGTTACTTCTGTGAGTAGATTTCTCCAGTGAAGTTTTCTTTTCTTAATAATAGATATGTTTACTTTGTAGTAATTTTGTGCATTATGTTTTTCGATGTTTTGTTTCATTATCTTTCTGTGAGATGGAGATTAATTTCCATATTTGAGAGGACTAGGAGATTGCTAGCAAATACTATGGAAAGACAGGACTCTTCTTGTTTCACTAATGGCTAAAGACAAATCTGGGAAAATGATGGTGGCTTCAGCTTATGATTTTATGTACACATCTCTTTGTCTAAAACCAAGGATTCACTTAAACATAACCAAGACACCAAAAGTTGTCTGCTGCAGAAACTCTATGATCATGATTCTGAGCTATAAAAATAACGATAATTTAGCAAATGTGTTGTATTAACTTGACGCTAGTGATAGATAGCTAGAAAGTGTCAAGTCAATTCACTGAGTCTAAAAACAATGGCGATTTTCAATAACAATTAACACTGAAATTTGAGAAGCTGAAGTTTTGTATCAGCTGAGCTATTTATGTAAAGTCAATAGAATCTATTGGAGTTTCTCCAATTTGAATATTCATTTGTAATGCCTTGCAGGTCTCTGCATTAGAATTTTCTCGAGATCGCAAGATGATGAGTGTGCTTTGCAGTCGAAAAGACTCTACAACAATGTTTTCTAAAGGTGCCCCAGAGAGCATAATTTCAAGATGCACAAGTATTATATGCAATGACGATGGTTCCGTAATTCCATTGACTGCGGGGATTCGAACTGAGTTGGAGGCAAAGTTTAACAGGTTAGCCCAATTATTCACCAACTGCTTACTCTTATAGAGGGTTTGTTTCAATAACTGCCAATTTTCATATGCAACAGTGAAGAGCTACAAAATAATATTAGAGGTTCTATTGGAGGAGAGAGATTCATTAACAAGGGATGCTTAGTTTAAAGAAATGACAATCACCCAATCTAGTCCTTAGAACTATAATTTAAAAAAAAAAAAATTAATCATCATCAAAATAATCAAACTAACAATCAAACATCAAGCCATTCTGTAATATCATCATCTATCATCGTCATCACTGACCACCACAATTTACCGACTCCTGCCACCACCGAATTCACATAAGTTAAAACCACCACCAAAATCACCAACCCAATGCCAGCGACCAGCCACTCATTGTCCGAAATCTGGAAAATGGGTCTGAAATTTGTGCTGAATAACCTAGAAAATCGACCCGAAATCTGGTAGATATCTCAAGTGAGGGGTTGTTTTTGTTGTTGATGAAATGGAGTGAGAATGAAAATTAAAGTAATTAGTATGAGTTGGATGAAGATAGGTGAGAGAGGGAATTTCGTGGAAAGAGAAATGGTGTGTGACTGTGTGAGAATGAATATGGAGGACTTGAGGAGAGAGAAAAAGGAATTGAAAGGTTGAAGATGAATGTTCCTCATTTAGATTATGTTTAGAGTTCACTTTCTAAATTAGATTAAGCTTGTTTAACTTTATAAATTAGGTTAATATGAGGCCTAATTACAACAGCCACTGACACGTCATCTTCTAACCCATAACAATAGGTTCCTCATATACTAATGCCTCACATTACAACTACATATAATAGTTGGTACTGTTCAGGTATACTTGAAAGTTAGTATTAAAATTGGACTGCCGATAGCTCATATCTTTGTAAGTAATTTTTCCCTATTTTATTATGTTTTAGGAGAATACAACATACAAGCATGGGGAAATGCTTATCTTATAAAATGGAGTTTCTTATCACACCTCCCATATCAAACAACGTGCAATGGAAACTCTAAATTGGTTTCATTTCCAACTCCTAAACATCCTACTTCCTCCGTTAAAAAACGCAACAATTGGGTAGGCGCGGACTCCTACACAATTTTTGTTTGTGAGAGTAAAAGGGATAGAGAGAGAAAGTGGGGTATGTGATGATGTGAGAGATAGAAATAAAAAACTTATAAAAAAATGGAAAAATTAAAATTGTTGCATTTATTTGAAACATTATGAAATGGAAACTGTTGCATTTATTTTGAAACGGAGAAAGAATATCAAATGGAAGTTTTTATTGTTTTGCTGAGGATTTAGTTTTTGAAAATTGAAAGTGCAATTTTAATTTACTTTCTTTTCGATTGTTCTTTTTCTTGAAGTTTGCCGTTCAATTTCAATTTTTAATGGGCATGTACCTTTTGCCTATATATGTCACCCTTTTACCCTTGCATGAAAATTAGCTCATCAAAGCAGAATACTGAACACATAGTGACCTTCTTCCATCTCATAGTGCCCCTTAATATTAAGCCTAGATTAACTGGTAGGATTTCCTTGCATGCTTGCTTTATTTCTTGTAGTTTGCATGAGAAAATGGGCTGCAGCCTACGCCTTACATACCATATATTGCTTATTTTCTTCCAGGAATGTAAATTAATACATTTTCATTAGATTTTTTTCCAATTCTGTAGTCAGTTCAATTATGTTTCATTATTTTGGACAAAAAGACGAGTATTTGGGTGAGGAAACTGTTTTTACGTCATTTTCTTTATAATTGTTTTTTTTTTTTTAATTTATAATTTTGGGGCTCTATGGTAATTGTAAACCTATAATTTTTTCAGTTTTGCAGGAAAAGAGGCGTTGAGATGCCTTGCTCTGGCACTTAAACGTTTACCCATGAATCAACATGTTCTCTCTTTTGACGATGAAAAAGACCTAACATTTATTGGGTTGGTATGCTTTCGTTATGATTTCTCCAGTTTTCTTCATGCTTTTTTGCTGATGGTTACTAGTTTGCTCCATTTGGGGCAACTTTAATGAGCATCAAGAATCCTTAACCCTACTTGTATGATTGAAGTACTTATTGACTGCCTATCTAGGGTGGATTCTGATTTGTTATCAATTATGAACCTGCTGGTTCCGATTCCGGTTTCGGGAAATCAATTAGGACCCATTTGTTTCATAGTTCACCCTTAATAATTTTGTTTTAGTTTGGTATCTTTTGGTTTATATTCTAGCTGTTTAGTCTATCTCTTAATCTTTCTGAAGATGAGAAATGGGTGAATACTCATACTTCATATGTGTTTTCCTCTGTTACCCCGACATCCTCCCGCAGGTCGAGTATTTGCGTGTCGACTCGATACGAGTCGCGACATGATACGCGACACACCTGGTTTTAGGTGTTGATTCGCGTATCTCTGAAGGATCCAAAACAGGTAACAAGGATCCTTCTGCAACTAGCATAAAAGAAGGGAAAAAAAAGAGAAGCCCTCGATAAATTTCAAGAATTTAGTTTGATTTAACTTACAATGCCAAAGTTATAAACCCTAATTGCAGTGGTTGTATTCGTGTATATGTCTTCGGTTTCAACTTCTGCCAAATATTTTGTTGTGGTTGAGCTTTAAATTTTAAACACTTTAAAGTGAATGATAAGTGCTACTGTTTTTGGATTTTATGGCTTTTGGAATATTATTATATATATTTTTTTGGCATAGAATATTATTATGTTATGGTTGTTAAGCCTCCAAGTTGAATATACATTGGGATTTTTTAACAAATTTGTTTTTGGGCACTTTGTAATTTTACATTTTACAATTTTTTTTATGTGAAGTGTCCGGATTTATATAAGAACTGTATACTGATCACATGGTCAGGACATCCTATTGATCGTGTCCCCGTATCCACCGAAATTTTAAAATGGAGTGTCGGATCCTAAGATCCTTACTCGAATACAACACTCAAATGTGAGTCGAGGTAACATTGATGTTGTCGATTATGAACTGCCTGGGTCTAGGTCCAGTTTTTGGGGAAATCAAACAGAGAAGTAGTTGTGGTCACCCAATTTTGTGATCTTGATTTAGTTTGCTATCTTGCATTTTTGTTGATTAGTGTATCCCTCAATTTCTCTGAAGATGAGAAAAGGGTTTTTTGGTTGCATGACCAGAATCGTAGTGCTTGAGAGAAATATGTAATCTAGTTATACATTTTAAGATTCTATTTTATTTATCTGTTTGGATAGGTAATAGGTAACCGCTTTAAGTTATTTCGCACATCGTAAACACTTTGGGTGTGCATTTATGTTACTCATTTCTCTGTAACCTCATAATATCTGCCAACATCGCCTCATGTCAATGCAAAATAAATGATTTTGTCTCTCACCAGGATGGCATCAAGTGCATATGAGTACTGAGGAGATAAAGCGTTGCTTGGCTTTCCAATCTGCAGTACATCAAAATTCAAAAGTATTGGGTCCAAACTTTTTACTCAGAGAAAAGCTTTGACCTCCATTAGAACCTTGATGTTTCCAAATAAAAGTAGAATGAGGAGCAACTAGTACTGCACCTTGAAATATTAGCTAATATCATACTTCCATAATCTGAAAGAGAAACATAAAATGTCCATACTATGTGGGGGTAAAGTTTTTGATATGTGAAGAGTGTTTAAAATTTATGTTTTATCCTAAAAAAGTTCTATTTCCTCCGTTTTTCTAGTTGCAATAAATACTAAAATTTGAATCTTCTGTTTAGCTGTAATAAATATTTTCTTTCCTTTTTTAGATGTCATCTCTCTCTTTATTACATGTCACTTTATCTCTCTCTATCTATTTAACAGTCACAACTATATTTTTCCCAAGAGTCCGTGCGAGAGTTTATGACATTGCCCATGTTCTGCTTTAGTCCGTTTGACAAAGTTCTACCCATTCTCTCCATCTCTATCCTTTTTGTGGAAAAAGTTTTATCCTCAGCCATCCCTTCTTACTCCACCTATTTAGCTTGTGTTATACTCATTCTCTCCATCTCTATCCTCTATCAATAATTATCTGATTTCACTTCTATTTCTTTAATATTTTTCCATGGTTTTTGGTATAGTAAATCGATAGAACATTATAAAATCGAGAGAGTAGTATTTTAAAATTTGTTTATTTGAAATCACATTGATACAAGTGCATTGTATACTTTCCTGAAGAGTAAACTTTGATATGGTTTTTTTTTTTTGTTGGGGGGGGGGGGGAGATAGGCTTAACATCCAATCCTTTATTTCCGGAAAAGCTTTCAATTTTTATAGTACCTAACTTCGGATTCTATCTTAGAAGTTTTGGCTCGAGAATAGGTCCATTTAAGACTTTCCTACCCAAACGTAATCTTGCTGATTTATGATTTGTTCCTTGTTTCATATGCATAGTCATATCAGTATCCAAAGTTCTTTTTATCTTCTGCATTGACTTATTCCTTCTTTTGGGCAGGTGGGCATGCTTGATCCACCAAGGGAGGAAGTGCAAAATGCCATATTGTCATGTATGACTGCAGGGATACGTGTAATAGTTGTAACAGGGGACAACAAGGTATTCACCTTATTCCTCCTGTCTTAATTGCCAAAAAAAAAGGACAATTCTTGTTTGTTTTTTTTGATTTGATTATCAACCTCAGGCAACTGCAGAATCATTATGCCACAAAATAGGAGCTTTTGATCACCTTGGTGATTTTGTGGGACGCTCTTTCACAGCATCAGAATTTGATGAATTTCCAGCTATGCAGAAAACAATAGCACTGCAGCATATGGCTCTCTTTACAAGGTAAAGGCAAATACTTTCATTGCCTCTTTATTTTAGCATTTTGTATGAAGTTTAAGAGAAATGAAGAACTAGAGAAAAAAAAGTGATTGGACGAGTATGGCCCCAATTTAAGAGAAAATTAGAATACAAATCTTCCCCCAAATGGTTTGTTGCAAGTAATTTGGGATATCTAAGTGTGGGTTATTGATATAGAAATTTACCGTTAAGCAAAATCCTAATCAAGATGCCCAGCCAACCTAATAAGTAATAGCAAGTAAACGACAAGCAAGGGCTGAAATCCATAGTGACCAACATGGAACACCAATTTTAACTTTACTACAAGCTAGTCCGAAGAAATAATTAATGAGGGAAAAAAGGATCTAATTACTAAGTGGAATGTGAATTAACCAAATTGAAGCAAACACTAAGGGAAGGGTCAGCTCATAATTATCAAGCCATTAACACAAAATATCATGAAGAAAATCCAATATAAACCCCAAACCATACGCTTCAAACCGTAACATTCAAGATAAAGGTAAATTTTATTGGGCCTACCGTAAAAAGACTACTCACTAAAGCTAAACATGATTTGAAGAGGATTAACTTAATTAATGTGCAATGTAGCTAACAAGGCAATAAAGGATGAGAATCTTAAAGTTTAAAAACCGAGAACTATGGATTACTAAGCTTGATTATGAATATTAATAAAAGATTATAGTAAATAAGTATAATTAGCAAATCATAAGTACTCCATATAAAGCAGCTAAATCAAAGCTCAGAGATAAATCAATTAAATAAAACACTTAAAAAGTAAAGAGCTAAGTTGATATAACTTTATATTCACAAATTGGAGTGAGCTTGAGCACAATTTAAAGTGAGAATTAAATTGGGGCTAAATCTGTAATATAATTCTCATCTACTTTCCCCTAATTACAGAAAAAAGTGTATCCATACCCCAACTCATGTGGATTACATAGAGATAAAAAAAGGGAAAAGATGTTGAAAAATGGAATATATAGGAGAATAGTGAATGCTCCATGAAAGGTCTCTAACTCAACCGAGTATATATCTTACTTCGCCGAGTCAAACATTCTCAGTCGAGTTCAACCTTTACTTTGTCAAGTATGGCTTCCACAAGTGAAGTGAAGCAGCATCCCCTGGTTGAATTTTCAGTTGTGCTCAAGCTAAACTCAATCAAGTCTTCAGCGAAAATTAGCCATATTTATGTCTTGTTTCTTTAGCTTCCAAGTTCCTCTTCCATCCTCCTTAGTTACTTCATTGGTTCTCCGAAACTTGGCCAAGGCTCCCAATATCCTACACAATACCCTTAGAATATTGAAAAGGACTAAAGCATTGAAAATCTAAAATAAATTGGAGAAAATGACAGGTATTCCTTAATCCTCATTTTCAACTAAGTAAAAGCGGAAAGGGGATAAAGAGAGAAAAATAAGGAAAGTGTAGGGAATAAATAAAGAATACTGCTCCTAGGATATGTAGTGCAACTGCATCTCTCTTTAGAAAGAACTTACAGAGTATTTCTCGTGACTTCCTAGTTTCAAATTGATAGTCTGCACTATTTTCCAATAGCTAAGAGAAGGTGCAAGAAACCACAAAAAAGCCACTTAATGTCCACGCATGCATCAGGAAGAGGGGATCTGGAAATTTCACTCATGAATGACCAGGGAATCTGCTGCAAAAAATGTCATGAAAGTTTGTTACTGGGGAAGGGTAATTGATTATTGTCTATTTGGCTTCGGCGAATTTTCCCCTACTCAAACATGGGATTAACTCTATTTGTGTGAATTTTTCTTATCTTTTTGAGTTGTGATTACTTTTTCTGTAATCGAAGGCTTTGCACATTTGAACATATGGGAATGTTGGAACAGTGGTTGCTGTGAAAATTAATATACCCAGTCAATGCTTCATGATCAATCATTTGAATTTTGGATACTTCCTTTAAATATTACCCTTTTTTGGCAATTTTTCTGATTCAACTATCTTATATGACTTCTTTTCAGGGTTGAACCTTCTCACAAACGAATGCTGGTTGAAGCCTTGCAGAATCAGAATGAAGTGGTAAGACAGTCTTGAAAGATACCTTTTTGTTACAAAGCTTTCAGACATGTGCTTATCGGATAGTTGTCAGTCATTGGTAAAGGAGCTTTCCAGTCGTTGTAGGCTTAAAGCTATCTATGTATGCATATTCTGTAAAGTATGAAGTTGTTGGCAATACTCCTTGCACACAGTTTATAGTTGTGCTTGACCTGGTGAATTAGGTTGAAACAGAGGCAATGTGGGGGTGGTGAGTCCTTCAAATTACCTCATATCAAAGTTGATTGTGGTCTCTTTCCCATTTCTTCAACATCTAGTGATACTGAAGTAAAAAGGAGTTGCTATTTATAATAGTAAAGAATTCCCTTTATATAGTTTTCATTTATTTCCATTCTCCCTCAACCTGTTTGATGAACACGGAATATATACTTAGGGTGCGTTTGATTCGTCTGAAATTTTATGATCTTATCTTATCTTAAATTTTCTGATCTGATCTGATCGTCTCTGAACTTTTCTGATCTGATTTGAATTTTTTTTATTGTAGTTATTATTATAGTTATAACTTTTCAGATCTAATCTGATTTTTTTTTTAACCGATTTGATTGGATTTGAATTTTTTTCTGATATTATATGAATTTTCTTAAAATAATCACAGGGGTGCTTATTTAAGATGAATCAAATGCACCCTTAAAGGCTTATCTTCTTGGATAAGCTGAAACCCTTTTTACCAATAACAAGAAATTTCCTTCATTGCTTTTGTTAATGTGTATTTCGTGCTCATTTGCTTGGCTACTGTAATTTGTTTGTCTTGGTGAATTTTTCCCCTTGTAATGAAATTCTTTAGGTTGCAATGACTGGTGATGGAGTTAATGATGCTCCTGCATTAAAGAAAGCAGACATAGGGATTGCTATGGGATCTGGAACAGCTGTTGCTAAGGTGACTAATTTTAACACCTGCAATACTATTATACCTGATAGCCCAATTCAAAAAGAAAATTTGATGAAAGGTTGCTTTTTTGTTTGCTCTTGCTTATGCATATACGAAACGTATCATGAGTGATTCTTGACATCAAAATTTATAACCTTTAGTTTAAGATCAAGAGCCTGGATGTTCTGCTATATTTGTTTAAACCAGAGTGTGGTCATGCTAATGCACAATGTATATTTAATCAATGTAGGCAATATAATTTTTTTGAAAAGTCAGAGAGATTTATTTTGTTTTATATATTAATTATTATTTTTCTGATTGTGGTGGTAGTGGGTTGTTCTTCAACTTAGTTATGAATTATCTATGTTTAGAGGCCTTTTGTCTGGAGAGTTTTGTTGTATTTAAATTGTCTTTTCTTTTTGTGAGGAAATTAATGTGGAGGCTCATTTGGAGTTTTAGGGGATTGTGATTAAAAAAACTTTCTCCAAACGTTAGGTTTAAAGAAAATATTGGTTAGAAGCAATTGGAAACCTTTTACGGTCAAATTTGTCACTGTGCTTGGCTAGAATTTTGTGAACAAGAATTGCTGACTTGCCAAAAAGCATAGAATTTGAAAGAGTAACAGTCCTTGCTGCCTTTTATTGGCTGTTTAGAGCTTACTATCACGTTTCTGTGAGGAGCCTTTCCTTTTCTTGAACCTCCTTGTTTCCCCTTCATTTAAATGTATACATCATGAGAAAAATTAGGTGCATTTAGTTCTTTTTCGCCTCAAAGAATCGGGGGCATATATCAGCTTGGGTACCCTTCTTTTTCAAATCAGGCTATCAACATTCTTTCTGTCCTTATTGAATTTTGGCTGTTGGGTGCTAAATTGCTAATTGTAGTAGTATTCACCAGTTGCATTTCTGCTATTTCCTTAGTTTTCATATTCATTTAATCTGGATTTCAGAGTTGATAGGCGGAGTTTTGTTTAGTTGGAATCTGTTTATTTAATTCAGTAATTGAATGGTCTTTCACGATACCTTTTCTTTTCTTCATATGAGAAAAGAGGAAGAGTGTAAATATAATGTTATACTTCCTCCGTTCCAAAAAAAACGCAACAATTTCCATTTTGGGATATTTCAAAGTAACAATTTTTTCCCCTTATATGGTAAAATTTTGCTACTTAAAAGACATTAACGCCCTTACTAATTCTTTAACTGTCACCACCTTCTCTCTCCAATTCTTTAATTGTCCCCACCTTTTCTCACCCATTCTTAAATTGCCCCCACCTTCTCTCTCCATTTATTTTTAATCAACTACCCCTCACTTTTTCTAATTATCCACAACAAAAAAATGCGTAGGAGTCTGTGCCATGGCAATTATTGCGTTTTTTTTTTTTTTTTTTTTGGAACAGAGGTAGTAATAATTAACTGTACAAAAAAAACTGTTTAGTCTATTTAGGGGGTAAATGCATTTTGTTTGTTTATTTATTTATTAATTTTAAATGTGTGTGTGTGTTTTGGGGGGGGGGGGGGGGGTGGGGGCTATGTGTAAGTTTAATTGGTGTTTTGGTGAGTTGTGGTTGAAACAGACTTTAAAATTATATTATAGTTTCTGGCTTATCATCTGTTTATAATGTTTCCATTACCTTACTCCCAATTCAGAGTGCTTCGGACATGGTTTTGGCTGATGACAATTTTGCCACCATTGTTGCGGTATGTGTCACTCCTTTTAGACTGTAGTGTCACATATCTTTGTGAATTCACATCTGATTGCTAGTGCATGATTACTCACAGGCAATTGCAGAGGGAAGGGCTATATATAACAACACCAAGCAGTTCATTAGATACATGATCTCTTCAAATATTGGAGAAGTAGTATGTATTTTTGTTGCAGCTGTACTTGGCATCCCTGACACCCTTGTGCCTGTGAGTTTACAGCTTATAAGAATTTTATGTTCTTGTATTGATTATGATGGTTATATTATCAGAACTCAGAAAACTAATTTGTTTGTTTTGTATCAATCATTTTATAATTTAACCCTAACAGCGTAAAAAATTTGCCTTTTTTTTTTCCGAATTAAATTTCATTGGTTCATTAAACTCTCTACATTTGCTTTGGTAAAATGGAAATTTTTTGCTTATCCACTAAAGGATTAACAGGAAGCATCTTTGCTATTGTAAGGAGAAAAGTTGAACTTGCATACATTTGACATCTTCCATCCTCCCCAGGTGGGGCCATAGATTATGTAGATATATATCAAATTTTCTGGCAGAACACAATCATTTTTCCTCATCATGAATAATTTTTTTTATGGTCAACCCTCTGATTTTCTTATTTTGAATTAAAATTTATAGCATTGGAATCTGAAAAGAAAATTTAAAAGACCTATTAGGAATAGTTATGTTAAAATTTTAATGTCTAGAGAAAAAAGTAGCAATCAAAAGTTCGTAAAGAACTTAAATAGATGACCTCATAAGTAACTTTTTAAATCTCAGGTTCAACTACTTTGGGTCAATTTGGTCACCGATGGATTACCTGCAACTGCTATAGGTTTCAATAAACAAGATTCGGATGTTATGAAGTCCAAACCACGTAAGGTATATGTCCCCTTTAAGTATTAGCTACATGTTTCTGCTGGTTCCTAGTTTCTTCAGTTTTGTTTTTGGTTTTTGTTGTTTGAAATTTGCTCAAAGAAAAAATCAGGCCATTTATCTCCCTTATATGGATTGAAATTTTTATATTGGATGAAAAAATGTGTATGCAAATGCATTTATTGTGATGTTGCAGATCATGTGTTGTGCTTTCTTTCATTTAAGACTAGACGAGGGTTGCTTGTGAAAGTTTTTGTGCACAATGTTACTTGTAATTGAGATACAACTATATACATTAATGTTACTATAATCTTACTATATACGATTATGGGTGTCTTCAAATCCGTTAATCCGTTGAGTTAACTTGAAATGTAGGTCATCAAAAAATTGCTTAACCCAACCTCTTTGTAATACAGTCTTTGCACCTCAAATCACCCGTGATTGACTTCAGGGAGTCCCCATCTTGTTTGCTTCAGTCTCTTGCTTATTTTATTTCTGCTTTAGCTTCTTGATTAATGATTATATTTTTAATATTTGTTTTCAACTTTGACCTTATACTCAAATGGCATATAATGAAGTTCAATCAGTGTTTGAAAAGGCGCGCCTAGGCGCTAAGGCTCAAGGCGTAGGGGGGTGGGTGCCTAACAGGGTCTGGGCGAGGCGTTTTTAATCAGGCCCATCGAAGGCGCGCTTTATAGGCTGAGGCGCTAAGGCGCGAGGCATTGAACTGTTCAATACCAACTGTTTAGTAATCTCAATTCTCAAACTGCTGGAATTTTTTAAAAAAAAAAAAAAACAGTTCTAATCGAGGGTAAATAATGTAGAAAAAGATTTTGATAGTCATCAGTCAACACAAGCTCAACCAATTCAGTTTGACATTCCATTCTAATGTACTCTAGTACTTGTTTGTATGACATTGCTTCTTTTTCTTAAAGTTGGTTGTTTTATACTCTAGCATCAGCAAACACACAATGGTTTGGTTTTGTACGGTTTTCTCCTAATGTTGGATGCTGACTTTATTAAACATGCAGGTCGGTGAAGCAGTTGTTACTGGGTGGTTATTTTTCCGTTACGTGGTTATTGGAGGTAACTTTTCCTTTGTAACTCAGGATCTACATGCTTTAGTCAACAATGTATTTTGTCTTCTTTTATACATGAATTGGCTGAATATTTCAGTGACGCATTTTACGTGTTGCAATATCAAAACTGATATTTGGCAAGATTATCAGTTTAGATAATTTTAGGGAAAATTATCTCAACACTTCGCATTTTAATTTGAGGGTCCAACACAACAGCTATGGACATCAACAAATTACATTCACCCCAATACTTATCAAATCTTTATTTCATGTTGGCTACCATATCTCTAACAAACACATTTGTAGACTTACTCTTATTATCCAACAATGTTTTAACTCTTCTAACCTCGGCAAGAAACAAATTTGAAGTGGGGTATTCTGATCCAGAAATAATCATAGTAGCATCATAAAACACTTCCAAAATCTCAACTAATTTTTCAAGTTTACCCCAATCTTCACTACTTGGACAAAAAACATAATCACGATCTTCTAAAGCAAGTCTAGGAAATACCTCTTTAAACTTGAGAGCACAAACTATCATATCATAGGTTGAATTCCATCTGGTCTTGCTTTCCAGAACCAATCTCCTTTCTTTCAAGTTGAATTGTTGAACGAGCTCCGCAAACTTCTTTAATCGAATGTCACTTCCATTAAGATAATCAACAGTGCTATGCACATTTTGAACAATTGTTTTAACTTGTTTGAGACCATTTTGAACCATGATGTTCAAGATATGTGCACAATATCTAACGTGAAACAATTTTCCACCACAACATAGCCTCTTAGATATAGAGAATGTTTCTTTCATAATCTCTATGCAAGAATCATTTTCCGTGGCATTATCCACTGAAACTGTGAAAACCTATTAAAAAAATGTTTGATATTATTAAAAAAGCAAGAGATAATTGAAACATACAAGATATTGAAATAATAATGTAGAGATAACATTGTGACTTACTTTGTTCTCAATGTCCCATTCCTTTAGTCATTTAAATATACAATTGGCTATGTCTCTCCCTTTTCGTGGAGGAGGAAGGTGCACAAAGCTCAGTACTCGTTTTTGCAACTTCCAATTTTTATCAACGAAGTGACCCGTGAGAACCATATACTCTATTTTCTGAGGTTTTGAACGCCACAAATCTGTTGTTAGGGAAATTTTGTCCACATCTTTAAGCAAATCTTTCAATTTTTTTTTCTCCGCTTCATAAACTTGAAAAGCATCAAGTCTAATAGTGTGACGTGACACACTAGTCCACTGTGGAATTCCCCTTTTCAACATCATATTAAACCCTTCTTCTTCAACTACAGTAAAAGGATGTTCATGCATCGTGATCCAATGTGCTACACCTTCCCTCATTACCATCATATCAAACTTACCATCATGTAAAGCACTAACAAATTTTGAATCAGGATTGCCAGCACTTTGATTTGAAGGTAAGAAATTAAGCAAATTTTGTTGTTTTTGAAACGCTTTTTTTTGAAAACATTTTTCAACATGTCGTTTAAGATGAGAAGTAACACCAGATGTCAAAATTTTAAGCACTTGACCACAATGCTTACACTTTGTTTTCATATCTTTAACTTCTTCTAAATCTTGCCAAACAAGTGATGTTTTTCCTCTCGGTTTCTTTGATGGAGCTTGATCACTATCCTCTTCTTTCCTCTTTCCTTGACACCAATATTTTGAGAAGGATCGGCATTATTAGGTTCGCTTTCCTCCTCTTGCTCTTGCTCCACATTCATATATGGTTCACGATCACCATAATTTACATTATACTCTTCTACTAGAATGGGAGAAGCATTGGAGCCATGAGGTGTTGATGACATTGGTGTACTACTAGACATACCTACACAAACAACAATCAACAATCGACAACAATAACAATATCACCATAATCAAAGATGGACATGCTTATTATTTAAGGCAAAGATAGATTATTCCTTGAATAATCACCACAATCGAAAACAATAACAACCATCAACAACAACAATCACCACAATGACCATAAAGAGTATTTCTTGAATATCTAAAAAAAAAATATGAAATGAAGTAAACAGAAAGTAAACAACAACAATCACCATACTTATGAGTATTTCTTGAATATTTTTAAAAAATTGAAATGAAATAATAAATCAGAAACAACAACATCAAAAAATCAACAACAACAACATCAAAAATCAGAATGTAAACAGCAAAAAAAGTGAAAAAAAAATAATAAATCCACATTTTCACAAATACACGTTCGACATCAACAACAACAACATCAAAAACATCAATGGAACAGCATTAGAAAACAAGAACAATCAACAACACAACAAGTCCATGGTTTTCAATTGCATAGATCCAAACAACACAATAATCGAACAACAAGATACAATTTCAAAAATAACAATAAAAAAATTGAAAACCTAGATTCGAAACAAACCTGGCCGTGGCTGGGCTTGGGTTTCCGATTGTCTCGTGAAGTCCATGGTCTCATGCTCGCCAGCTTCCATCTTTGGTGCCCGTCGATCGCCGCCGTCAACCGCTTAGGGTTAGCCGTTCGTTTGTCTTCACTCTTCAACTTAGGGTTAGGTTTTTTTTTTTCTTCTGTTTGAGTGAGTGAGAGAGTCAGAGAGAAACCGAGAGAGTGAGAGTAGATAGCATCATAGCAGTAACATTATTAGTTTATTTCATTACTTTGAGTTTGAAAAAAAAATGAATACTTAGATTTATGGGCCTAGGTCCCTAGATATGGGCTTTTTTTAAACATGTTTTATTTTCATTTTTAATAATGTAAAGTATATTTTATTCAAAAAAAAAATAATGCAATATATTTGTAAAAATAGTTATTTATAATATTTTATAAATATAATTAATCGAGCTTGTTCACGAGCTTTTCGAGCCGAGCTTAATGTTGCTCGGCTCGGCTCGTTTAAATCTCGAGCCGAACCCGAATTCGAGCCGAGCTAGGTCCGAGCCGAGCTTTGACCGAGCCGAGCCCGAGCTGTTTGCGAACATGCCTGGCTCATAATCACCCCTAGATATGTCAAACACATTTGATTGAAGTTTTTTAAAAAAAAAAATTAAATTTATGGTGGCCCTTCAGAAAATATTTTCTTCTTTGAGTTTGCTTGAAAACATTATGAACGAATACTCCTTTGAGAGAGGAAGGTACAAGCATCCTATTTGTGATACTCAAACCTGTCACTTGACTCAGTTTTACGCTTGTCAACATGGTTCAACCCAGATGATAGTGGAATATGAGTCACACCTGTGAGGATGGAAATAGACTCGACTTATATGGACAAACCCTAGATCTACAATTGAATCTGAGATATATCAAAACAACAATCAAAACATTAATGTTTTTTTTAGCATGGTAGGGCAACCTCGTTGATTAGTTTTATTGAGGGCAACTACTGTTTGTGCTTCCAATTGGGTTACTGATTGTTCCAAGTCTTTTTTTCCCATGTTTCTCTTCTTTTATAGTTTAATTTTACTGGCCAAAAACTCTCATCTTTACTTTTCACAACTGATTGGGGTGATTTTGCGTGGGGGGTGTATCTAGAGTATGTCACAGATTGGCTTTTTTTGTTTCCTTTTCTATGCAAGCTTCCATTTTATAGGTAGGTAATACTCCTTTTCTTTTAACTTTTTTTTTCACCTAATTTATATTCATTACCTAACGTCTTAAATTTCGCTTTTTTTTAAACTAATTCTATACCTCCATTCCTTTTGTTGATTATCGTTATTCGTTTGTTTCTTATTGCGAGTTACACTTAACATTATTCCATTTTTTGCAAAGATTTTTTTGCATCTTCTCTATCCCTTACATGATAATGTCTTTCAACTTTCCTTTCATAAATCCGACATGTGACATTCTCTTTCCTAATATTTTTTTATGAACTCCACAAATCATTCTCTCACCTCTCTCTCTCTCTCTCCTTAGTATCATAAACTGCATTAAGTATAAATGTCATTAGGAACAAATGAAATTTTTATTTGGAAAAAAACTGTTGCTTAAGGGTTTTAGTTTTAAAGAATGGACATGGAGCGGATAATATTATTTTCCTTTTTTGAGATTTGTGTAGAATTTTTTTAATTTCTTGCTGCATGTTTTCTTGATTATAGTTTTACCTTTTGTTTCTTCAAGAAAATGCAAAATGGAAGTTGCTTTTGAAGATTTTGTATCATTTATCTTCAATAGAAATTATGGAATTAAATTTGAAAGGAAGTTATGATAAATAAGATGGGCGTAACAGGGGAAATGATAAAGGCACAACTAAATTGATATGGGCACAACCCATTGTGAGAGAACATCTTTTCATGCTCCTCTCACAAAAGTTGTGCCCATATCAATTTTAGTTGTGCCAATTAACAGCTAGCAAACATCAAGGACAATAAGGGGAAACTGTTTACTTTGATGGTCATGTGCTATGTTGCTCAAACTGGTATGGGTTTGGAATTAGGAATGAAGCCAAGGTGGTATTGGTTTGGAACTTGATTCTTGAAACAAGGTGTTTGGTTATTTACTTGTAAATATCTTTTGTAAATTCAAATCAATAGTTGTGGGTATTGGTATGAGCCAAACCCACCTTTTCCTTAAGTTTCTAAGCCCCATACCTTGGGAGTTTGAGGTATGGCTTGTAATTCTTGTAGAAAACAAAGTATGGGCTTGAGTAATTTTAAACCTGTGCCTTATACCTTATTTTCTTGAATGAACTCCCTATAAGAGTTTGATTTAAAAAAAAAGCTGCCAATAAAAGGGCTAGAGAGATTTAAGGATAAGTTTTAATGGAAGGAGTTAAAAGTGTAGAAAGAGTTTGGGGTTAGAGAGAATTTAGCACTAGATAAAGGGAACTAGATCTAGAGGATTTTGATGGGTGATGGACAAGATATATCAATTAGTTCATGCAGGTGACTCCATCCAATAATTTATGTTTTATTTGTTATTGTTGTTGTAGAAAATATGTAATTAAGTAGATCATGAAAATGTACCATGTATAATTTTCTCCCTTCTTTTTTATTCTGATTTTGTTATACCTTCACCTATTGGTTATTAGAAAAGAGGCTTTAATTTTCTCCTCGTGATTCTCACAGCTTATGTCGGCCTTGCCACTGTTGCTGGATTCATATGGTGGTTCGTTTATGCTGATACTGGCCCTAGGATTCCATACAGCGAATTGGTTAGTGTTTCTGTGATCTAATTTCTATATTTATGCTTGTAGCATGCTGAGAGCTGAAAACCTTAACAGAAAGTTGGGGATGAAGATGGATAATTTTGTTTTAGCATCTAGAATTACAAAATATCAAAATAGGACATCTATCACGCATTTGAGAGGCTTGAACGCTTGATTTCCCAAGGAAAACTAAAATTTTCTGTTCCTAGTCTTTTCTACTTATGACACTGATCTCTCTACTTCTCCAAGCCGTTATTATAATTGAAATATATCACATGTTCAAAAGTTTCTTTGCATAGTGTTAAATCACTAGTTTCTTTTTACACGTAAAACTCTTCAGTGATTTTATGATGCTTTCTTCCTGTACCAGATGAACTTTGACACCTGTCATATGAGGCAGACAAGCTATCCGTGTAGTATATTCGAGGATCGGCACCCATCTACCGTTTCAATGACAGTACTTGTTGTGGTAGAGATGTTCAATGCGTTGAATAACCTTAGTGAAAATCAATCTCTCATGTGAGTATTTAGTTGGACTTAAAGTTCCTCCCGGTGTATGTTATCATGCTCATGCAAAATATTGATGTTTTTTTATTTCTCCACTTCAAGGATTTTCACTTAGTTGTATGTTGAAAATGCCGAGCAATATCATAATGGAGATTAAGTACTTACTAAGTGGGAGAACGGAGAAGTCAAGAACCGGCAGTCTCCAGTAGCTAATATTTACTTTAAAAGATCACTCTGAAGTCTGAACACTGTAAAAGGGATGTAGTAATTAATACTGTATCTTGCTGCTGCTGTCATTTTAACATATATAGTGTTGTTATTGTTTTCATGAAGAATACATTTAGTTTTTCTTTTCCACATTGTTCTTTCTAGTTTCTGGTGCTCTACATCATAGATCCTTATTTAGTCATATGTAAAGGTGTTCAATGGCTGGGTGCCCAATGGCAACCTGAGTCCAGCCCATTTATAAAAGGACTGAGCCTTATTGTTCTATAAATGGATGGGCTCGAATTGGGCTCTAATAAAAATGGACGGGTAAGGGTTGTTAGGGTCTTGTAATGGGCTGTCAAACCTTTGATTAAGCCAAATCAGGCTCCATCAAAGCCAAGATTCTTTGTGGGAAAGTTTACAGTACAGTAAATCTCATCACCCACATTCATATCCCATCTTGCTATATGGTGAGCAACCACATTTCCATTCCTTCATATATGACAACAATAAAAAAAATCAAAGCATTTACTAATTTTCTTAATCTCATCATAAAAGAGGAAAATAGGAGAGAAATCTTCCTTTGAGCTCCTGATATTTGCAACTGCTGATATGGCATAACTTTCCAAGGCCATTAATGGAATAATAATTGATAAGAAAGTAAGAGTAAGAACAAGAGTAAAAGTCCCACTGAGGAATAAAAATGAATTGCAGAGCACTAAGTCTATGTTAATGAAACTGTCTTGGGTCCAGCCTGGCCCAGCCCATTTTATTATGGCCCAGCCCAAAGTAAAACTATCTTACTCCCAGCCCGGCCCGTAATATTTTGGCCCAGTCCGGCCCGAGCCCAGCTCGTTGCACAGGTTTAGTAATGAGAAGAAAAAGTAGGCACTCTTCTAGAAACTAAAGTTGATCTAATTGTCACTCTGAACATTGTAAAAGGGATCCAAAGAAGAGCCCTGTGAATATGTGTTGAAAGAGAAACAGAATACCCAACTCCTCTCCCCCAACTATATGGTACTAGAGTCGAGTCACCTCTTTAGGCTGTGTTCAAATCATCCTCATAATCTTTTGCCCAGAAAATGTTCTATTTGTCTATTGCTGGCATAATACAAGTACGGTATCAAAGCCTTATTCCCAAAAAAAATGGGGTCAGCTAGACATGAATCAGATATATTTATCTGGAAAATCATCCACATATATCCTCCTCCCATCATCCCTATCTGCCGTTAAATTTCCCTCCGGTCCCAACAACCTCACGTCATTCTATAACCCTCCATGTTTGTTTTGGTCTTCCACCACCTCTCATCTTGTCTCCTCTTTGTCACTCTTCTCTTAGTTTTACATGACCAAGCCATCTTACTCGATTATTTTGTCCTCTATGGAAATAACCCCCAACTTTTTTCGTGAAAACCCACACATCCATCGTAGCATACACATTTCTGCTACGTTCATCTTATAAACATGACATGACAATACTTCAAAGCCCAACATTCTCTACCATAGAGCAATGCCAGCCTAGCAACTGTCTTGTAAATTTTCCCCTTTAATCAGTGTGGCATACCACGATCACATAGAAACCCCGAAGCTCCCTTCCACTTCACCCAACCCGTTTTGATCCTATATTCCTATGAGCAACATTTCCATGTTGTTCATCATGTTTTTGGAGAATAAATCCTAGATATTGGAAAAATTCAGACCCATGAATACTTCTCCCATCCAACATGATCACAACTGTCGCACTTTCTCGTCTCGCTAAAGTTGCACTTCAAATACTCTAGAGAAAAAATTCTTATTGTAAGGTCTTTATATTTATGATTGGTTTATTTCTGCCTGCCCCTTCCCCCTTTTGGACCTGCAAAGTTCTTGAGCTTCTGGATCGTCATTGTTAAAGTTGACCAATTTAACTGCTGGATTTGCTTAAAGGCATTGTATAAAGGTAATTGCATTTGTTGAGGAACTATTCAACACTTGCTGCCACTGAATACTATTGTAATATTGTTCAATTCTTGACTATAGACTTTGTTTTGAGCAGTGATATGGTGAGTAATCCTGATGAATTTTTTTTTTTGTAGTGCTATACCTCCCTGGAGTAACTTATGGCTGGTTGGTTCGATTATATTGACCATGCTTCTTCACGTTCTAATCTTGTATATTCAGCCGCTGTCAATTCTGTTTTCTGTAAGTTCTTTCAATGATCCACTGTATTTGTATAAATTGATGAACTAATATATTTTTTCTTAGTTGTTGTATTTGTATCTTGTAACTAAGTGTTGCTTTGTCGCAGGTTACACCGCTGTACTGGAGTGAATGGAAAGTTGTTTTGTATTTATCATTTCCGGTTAGTCATTTAAATATGCCTTGCATTCATAATATTTTCACTTGTTAATTGGTAGTCTTGTGAATTGCGGACAATGGAGTTACACCTCTAGCCTTGGTGAGCATTATATGCTGTTTATTGCTACCTATGTTGCAGGGAAATACATCACTTGGTGTTACTCATCATTTTGAAAATATTTTTAGACATGGAATTGTGTGCATATAGTTAGCATCTTTGCCAAATGGAGCAAATATTATTTCACTTTTCAAAGTGGAACGTCCTAGCTTACAGAATTTCTTAGAAATTTCTTCTTTGCATTCTTCACCACTCAATTACCACCTCCTTTTTCTTGTTGTTGTTCCACTCAAGACTTATGGGTTTAAGATGTTAAGATCATGCACCGAATTAGGCCCTGTTCTTTTGGATTGAATTGATCGAAATTCGGAACTGACCTGAATTTGTTTGAACCTTTGTTACTCGGACTCTTCTAGAAGCATCGGACAAGGATATGTGTCCAAGTGTCGGACACGACAATTTTATGAAAAATATGAATGTTTTTGGTTCAAAATGAAGTGTTCAAGTGTCATACCAATGTCCAAGATTCGAGTGTCCGACATGGGTACTTGGGGTGAAACAAAGAATCTGGGTAACATAGGTTTGAACTGAAGTCGACAGAATTAAACTAAATCCTAGACTCCGCAGGAACTGAACTGAAATTTCAGAAATTAAGTCCAAAAGAACAGGGTCGATCCTAAAGACCCATTTTTTCAATCACAACCTACACCAGCTCTATTCATCCATCTCTTACCACTTTATGCCTCACTAATCATTAGCTCCATCAAATCTGGCCCCCACGAGCTGCTGAAAAAGTCCAACATATTCATCACTTTATCTAACCATTATCAGCCACTATTGAAAATTCAGACCAAAAAACCTACTACCACAGCCACTTCGATCAGCCATCACCACCATCAAATTAACACAAAGAGAGACTCCAATCAAATCTCCAACACTGCAGCCTCAATTCCCTCTGCCTTATATGATTACCCAATATCCATTAACAAAAACAAACATTGACAATTTACAGTAAAGAGGACCCTAAAGAACTATTAGCTCTATAAATATTTGACTAGGCTCTTCTTTATTTTCGTCGACATTCCACCAAAATCTGATGAAATTGCTGATTACTTGGTCATTTTCCGCCTATTGAATTTTGTGAGATTTTATGGAGAGGGTGAATGCATTTTCGTAGAGGATGTGTTTTGTGGAGGTGGGTGTGTGTGGGCATGATAATGGTGTTGACTGATGACAATGCTTTAGGGATGAGTTAATGAAAATCGTTAGGAATATGGTTATACAATAGGGAGAGTGGGAGATACGGAAGAAGGTTTACATCGGTGTCTTGTGGGGGAGAAACTTACCAAAGAAAGGAAGTAGAATATTATTTAGGACAACCTAAAATCTAAGGGTGCAAAAAAAAAAAAAAAACAACCTGCAAGAATAAGTTACACAAACTCGATTTTGTAAATATCACCTCTAATCATATTTTAGGTACTCCAGATTTCATATGTCACTCCAAATCACATTTGTATGTATATGCACTTGTTGTATACAGGTACCACAACAACAAAACCTTCATCCCTAAATAATTTGGGGTCGACTAGATTTGACTCAATGTACAAAATCACAATTGTCATTAGCCCAAATTTTCTCCCTCCATGCTTCCTTATTTAACTCTAATTCGTACTTAAGTCCCAGTAGTCTCGTATCACCAGTAACCACCCTTATCAAATGTTAGATGATGAGCAAGAGATCACTCCAAGGCACGGAAACTACGTCTTCTTATTAGTTTAATTTGGCTCATTTAGGATCACCAGATTAACACGAAATAACTAATGAGAAACAATGGAGAGAAACAATCTACTTTGATGATCTTCAAAGTAGATCAAGAAAAGAAAATTGTAAGTAATCTGTGATGAACATTCAATGAGAAGTTTGCAAGAATTTCAATGAGCGAGCAAGCAAGCTTTTTAGATAGAAAACTCAATGTCTTTGCTATATTCATCTTATGACGTGACAATATTTTAAAGCCCAACTCTCTCTTCCATTGCCAATCTAATAGTTGTACAATCTAATTTGTCCTTCAATCTATCTGGCATGTGGCATACCCTGAAGCTCCCTTCCACTTTCATTAGCAACATCCTCATTCAACTCACTATCTTTTTGGATAATGGTTCCTTTATGAATTATGACCCTGCAGAAGCTAGCTCCACCCAATTAGTGTATTTTCATGGTTTCTGTTTTGTAACTTTCTTCTTTTCTTGTCAATTTTGGTGCATGTTTTTCCAAAAGAATCAGGGAATTGTGACAGCTGGAGAAACTGGTGAAAGATCCAGTTGTTAAAGAAGAATAAAGGAACTAGACAAACCTTGGACAATGGAAGGGGAAAGCTTTGCTGAGTTGCAGAAGAACGCAATGTTAAATGTGAATTTTTTGAGAGAATTTGGGACCAAGGACTGGATTTGCAAGACTAGATATGAAACCAGCAATCAGTTCATACTAGATTACATACTGGGGAATTGACCCCGCTGTTCTAGCTTTTATTTAAAAAAGGCCAGTTACTGTTAAATGTCTTAAGTTGGTAGTAGTAAGTACGTTACTCCCTCTTTATTTGCTACAATAGCAAATGGCATTTTGCTTTATGAAATGCATGTAGGAGTGATGGGATTATTTTATGGTTCTATAGACAAAAAAGGTAAAACAGGTAAAATTATTTAAGTAGATGGCAAAAAAAAGGGTAAAATAAGACATGAAGTACATTTGGTGCTTTGAGATATGAATTTAGATGTGGGGACTGGGGAAAGACCTGCAAAATTAATTTGTCATGTTGGATAGAAATATTCTTCTTCCTAGTTTTAGGCTATTGTGCTTCTGCTTTGTATTCTCCCTCCTGGTATTAGACTGTAAGTGACTAATTGTGTTTTGTTGTCTTGTGCCACTGATTTTTTCACCTTTTTCCTAGTTATGATTTCCCTAATTCTCATTAAGAATTTTATTTTTCTGCTAGCAAAGTATCTTCATATTCTCTGTTGAGCTATAATGACAGAATTCTAAAGTGATTTGATGCTGGATGTAGGTTATCATAATTGACGAGCTTCTCAAATTCTTCTCCAGAAATTTAAGAGGTAACTGCTATTGCACCCTGTAACAATTTGACAATTATCTGGAATCCTTTTCTGTAGTTTGTAGTGATTGTCTGGAATCTTTTCTCCATTTTGTTTCTCTATCCTGTAAACTTTTTTAAGTCATGAAGAAAATGTATAGTATTCTCATCCTTCACAAAGCTCTCTTAGAGCATGTTTGGTATTGTTATTTTTTAGTGTTGGAAATTAAATTCTTTTCTTTGTTGTAATTTCTTTGAAAATTTTATGATTGGTTTAATTTCAACTGCATCCCTTTTTAACTAAAATGTCATAAAATAATGTCTTCTAATTGATATAAGGCGTGCAGAAACTTCCAATAGTTGGCTGACACATATTTTTCCTTTGTCTACAGGTATAAGGTTGAAGTTAAGGTTCTGGAGAACTGATTTACTTCCCAAAAGAGAACAGCGTGACAAGTAATTTACGGTCATACTAAGCCAAATCATATGGTGGAATTTTGCTATACATGCTGGCCTTTGTAAGGCACCTTCCATTTGATGCCTTTTTCATCTACAAGTTGAAAAGGCTAGTGCACTTGTTCTTCTCAAACAATAGCATGTACTTGGACGAAGCTTTTTGATGGCCATTCTCAACCATGAGGGAAATTTGAACACTAATTACTCCAGTAGAATCTCTCTTTTTTTTTCTTTAAAGATGTATACAGAGAGACAGTCACATAGAATTTTGACATCAAAACTTTTATGTTGTATCTTCTTGTAAAGTCAGGTATTATAAATTAATCTTAAGGAAACAAAGGTTTGTAATACAAGAATGGCTCAGAAAAGCAGACAAACTTCTTCCTTTTCTTTTTTTTTGAATTAAGCAGAATATTTTATAGAGAAGGGTGGCTCATTCTTGTTTGCCCAAGCACAACTGGTAACTGTCCTGCCCCCTCACCCACCCTTCCACCCCCAAAAAAGGACAATGAAGTGGACTGTAGTTGTCATCAACTATGAGCTAGATTTTCAAAGGGCAGGTTTGGTTCTATGACAGGTAAATTGTCACGTTTTACAAAATATTACAGTATTGGGTCAAGCAATCTGACTTAAAAATATGGTCAAAATGTGTGGCAACAAAATTATTCAAGACTTCTTTACAAAAACAGTTACCAACATTTGGTCTGCAATCATTCTGAAGATTAAGATGAATGATGATTGATCAAGAGACCTTATGATTTATATAAACTCAGATTAAAACTTAGTAGCTATTGTGAAATCATCTGAACAACCTAAGAATAATGTTCGATCATCACCACCATGCTATAGTCAGGCCCCACGTCAGGAATACCAATGCCTACTGTAGAATAAGAGTTGAAATATTTCTTCTCAATGTTTATGAGATATGAAACTTTTTTCTCAAGTTCTTTGGAGATAGTTTCTATCCTCTTTTGGACCTTAAATTCCTTAATCAAATGACTTCGCTGAGTACAAATAGCTAGGAAGTCATTAAAGCTGAGATTCAAAGCTGCAATTAAACCAGCCATTAAATTTCTTAGTGAAACGTGTCGGTTCATTGCAAGGAGCAGAGGGAGAAGGGAAGAAGGGCAAAAAATGGAGGTTTTTGTTTCACTTAGGCCATGTTCTTTTGGACTTAAAAGCTACAGTAATCAGATTAGTTCAGCTTTGTTTTAATACTATACTCTCACAAAATAATACCCCCATCTAATCAGATCAGTCCTAAAGAACAGAGCCTATACATCTTGGGTTTTAATTAAGAGAAGGTATTGTGTCGGACAGATCTGACAGTAAGCTTGCTGTCAGACCAGTCCTACTCAACCTAGACAAATGTGGAAAAACCTGGACAAATGTGGAAAAACCTGGACAAATGATGGACAAACCTGGACAAATCTGGACAAATCTAGACAAATGTGGACAAACCTGGACACACCTGGACTAATGTTGACAAACCTGGACAAATGTGGACAAACCTGGACAAATCTAGACAAATGTGGACAAACCTGGACACATGTTGACCTGGACAAATGTGGACAAATATGGACAAACCTGGACAAATCTAGACAAACATGGAAAAATGTGGACAAACTTGGACACATTATGTTGACAAATGTGGACAAACCTGGACACATATTGACAAATGTGGACAAACCTGGACAAATATGGACAAACCTGGACAAATCTAGACAAACATGGACAAAAAAATGATTAACCTGGAAAAAAATACCAACCTGAAAAAAAAAAAATAACCTAGACAAAAAAATGATTAAACTGGAAAAAAATGATTAACCTGGACAACACACTGACAAACCTGGACAAAAAAATGGGAACATGTAAATTGCATCTGAGAACTTGAGGATGCACTATTCAATGAAATAAATGATTTTATGTTATTGTAAGTTATTGTAATTTTCACCAAAAAATAAGTTACTGTACTTGTAATGATGCATATGATGTCAATGAAACTGGAATCTCAATCACATTCCTTCGAATGTTTTCCCACAGAAATTTAGCCCAGCTTAAGTTCACCTTACAATAGAATCCAGAAGAGAAGAAAAGGTCCAGTGGTTGAAGCAGAGCTGGAGGCGTGGCTATTGGAGTTCGATCGAATGGTGCTAGCAGCTGCGTGGTGGCCGCTGGAGTTGGAGACGATAGCAGCACGGTGGTGGCTGATGGAGTTCGATTGAACAACACTGACTATGACTTAGTAGGAGTGATGGTGATGAGGAAAGTGGAGGTTCATATGGAGGAGGTGTTCGCTTGTCGTGGAGGATGCAATTTCAAAATGTTAGGAGTGATGGTGATGACTAATGAGGAATGTGGAGGTCCATATGGAGGAGGTGTTTGTGTATGGAGGATGAATTTTCAGGATGTTACAGGGTCAGTCCGTTTGATAGTAACGTTGGATCAGACGGTCTGACCCAATACTTTCACTTTAATTAAATATATTTGGGACTTGGGTTTCAATTATATGAAATTTTTGGTTTCAGTTAAATAAATTTTGATTTTAGTTAGATAAGTTTAGGTTTTAATTAAATATATTTGGGGTTTGGGTTTCAATTATATAAGTTTAGGTTTCACTTAAATAAGTTTGAGTTTTAGTTAAATTTATTTAAATTTAAGTTACATAAGTTTGATTTTCAATTAGATGTATTTGAGTTTTAGCTTTCATATAGATAATTTTGGCTTTTGAGTTTTAGCTAAATAAATTTGATTTTTATTTAGATGTATTTGAGTTTCAATTGAAAATTAAATGAAACGGTGTAACTAAATATAATAGTTAGACGCGTCTCATACAATACATTCTCTTGTTTTTATATTCCTTTTGAAACAAGTACATAATACTTGTACATAGTTTCGAGTGGCCAATAATTACTCTCATGATTAACTAGTGCCACATGTGAATCATCAAATAAGATCATACACTAGAGGAAAGAAATAGCCTTATCTTTAAGGTTTCATATCAAATACAATCATACTAATATTATCAGTTGGTGTCCACCTTTCTTGACTGGTAGAATCAATGTAATTGCCTAATGTTGCTCCATAGCATCACCAATTTATGGCCTGTCCTTTGTTTATCATCTCCAAAGTTGACCCATGCAAGTGGGAACAATAATTATCCAAACTTATTTTGCAGTTTATCCCTCAGCACTTTCAAGTGCAACAGTAATGTAAAGGAATCAATTAGTAAAAGATTTCATTGCAAGGCAAGGAGGAGAGTAAGATATGAAGCTTATGAGGAAGAAGATGATGGCTATAATGAAGATATAGCAATGTTGGAAATGTATAGTCAATCAGCAAGAGGCGAAGCCCTACTTGTGAAGGCTATGGTTGATGACCAAGAAGTTGAGGTCCTCATTTTTAAGGTGATACACAATTCATGACTCCCTCCAATCCATAATATAAGTCGTTTTATCTAATTTATAATGACTAGTTTATATTCATAATATGACCTGTATAACTGAATACTTGCAACAATTACACTTTTGGAACTGTTCACGATTCTCACTTTGTCCGTAATTTGTGACTTACAAAAAAAAGTCATGTGAGTTTTTTCAACTTGGAGTTTTTTATATCCGGTGTTTATAAATTCTATTACACAAGTAGAGATATTAATCTTCAAATTTTATTTCGACATGTGTGAAAAAGACAATTGTTGCAAGAATTCAGTTACAAATGAATTATAAGTTGTTATACACTAGAAAAATAGATTTGCAAAGATAAAGGTTATTTGTTAATATTAATCCAATGAAATTAGTCATTTATGTTGTGGTTAGCGATCCCACAAAGGGCTTAGTTCTTTAATCACTAAATTAGTGAAGTACATGTTTCACCTTTATCTGTTGAAATTGTTTTTATTTACATTTTCTTGCAGGGGTTTTCATCATGTTTGAGCCATGGGACTTCGCCAGATCCATCAAAAAGCGTTCTTCCACAAAGAGCAATAATTAAATTCATAGATAGGATTAGAGGTCCCTTCAATCCCTCCAATATTGATTACATTGAAAAAGGATTAACATGGGAGACATTTAGAAGTCGTATTTATTCCAATTAGTATTTTCATCCTTCTTTACAATTGTGAATTGTCAACAGTTTTACAATACACAAAATGCTAGAATAAAAAAAAAATCAAGATTATTTTAATCTGCTAATTGATTCTTGGTTTGGTTTCTACTCGATGATTCAGATGTTTGGATTACCACTTACACTCAGCATTTTCATCTGGTATCAAAGAAATCACTGTCTGCAGTAATCAAAAATCAATATCTATCTGCAGTGTAACACTGCTCAAATTCAGTCAATAGTAGCCCAAGTTGAGACAATCAACTACAAAAACATTAGGAAAAAAAAGGGTATTTCATTCAATATGGTACTGAACAGTGGAAGCACTAAATGTACAAGCATGTTTACTGATACTGGTTGATATCGGTCGTCTGAGTGAACAATTGTTCCTCAAAAGAATTACAATTACAATCAAATCATGGTAGTGTAACAAATAATTCTACATCCCTGCAAACTTGAGCAACTTCTATCGCCTATATACTCGTATATCTCAATGTAACTCATTCTTTTCTGAAGGCCGCAAGAATGTTTCAGGAATTTGTGTCTGTGAACTGAATAACTTTCACAAGTAGCTTGTTAGAGAAGTTTTCACCTTTCATTACTGCAGAGTTGGTTTTCGAGTGACAGTAAAAAAAAACGTATATGACTTGATAAGGTGGACGTCTTCACTTGTTCCATGCCACAGCATCAATATCATCCCTTGCTGATTTGTAGAGTTGAAGCCTTTTTGCTAGTGTTTCTCTTCTCGCCATTAATGCCGGATCTTCATCCAACATGGCGCTGAGTTGATCTTTCTGCAAATAGTGCAATGACAAGTATCATCAGTCATGGAAATACATAAGAGTATTATTACATTCTTCTGAAGAGCGGAGCATTAGTCAAAACATGAAATAAGCTCTTCTTTTCTACATTTAGGTTCCATATTCATCTATCCAACATTTTCTGATTTTCTCTAATTTTAAACCCTTGTTAAATTTAGAAAGTTGCTCATGTAGCAACAAAATTAAGACAGGGTTAGCAACTAATCAAGTATGCATACAAGTGCTCATCCAAAGTACACTGAGAGGCTAGAAATGGTCACTCACTAAAAACCATTAGGCAATAAAAACATAACTGAAAGCATCAAATAACAATGCATAAGAGCTTCACTTGGATATCAATTACTTACTACTATATAGTAAAGCAGAACCGAAGGGACAGGTGGCTAGGCCATATTAAAATTTCTCCCTCCAAAACTATGTAGTATAGTTATAAATTTTTTGATTAGGAACATTATAATATTCCACTATACTTTAGGGGGAAAAATAACCTAGCACATCTTTCTAACATTATATACTTTCCGATACAAATAAGATTTTAAAGGAATTATATTAGATTTTGACCATGAATAAAAATATTTCTAATTTCTAAAATCAAATAAATTAAACAATTACATTTTCAATTTTTCACTAATGTTATTATTATTGATAAATTTTATTACTTCCTCCGCTTCATAGTACAACAGTTAGCCTAAAAAACGATCTACTTTTTGGTTAAACTGTTGCAATTAATATGGAGTAGAGGAAGTATTATATTTCCGTGCAAAGCACGGGACTCAAACCTAGTAATTGTTAATAATGACTCTTCAAAAGACAAAGGATCATCTACAGTCAAACATATACAGGATTTACCTCTCTCTTCCCAATTTGAACATAGAAATTATTCAGAAGTGCCCTTTTTGCCTCTTTCACTTGGCAATGTACAACCGCCTTTGGAATAGAATTCTTCAAGGTATCACAAACCATACCCACATAGGCTGAGACATTTGAACCTGAGAAAGGAAAGCAAATCAATTTTCCTTTTTTTTTTTAATAAATTCCATTTGAAAAGAAGGCCGTGAAAACATGCTGCAAAGCAGGAAGCTTGACAAGAACAAGGTAATCCCTCTCATAGATCAACACTTGAAGCATAAATATTAATTACCAATTCTCCTGAGATGATTATCCGTGTAACGATCAGAATTTGAAGGTGGTTGGTTGCCAGTATTCTTTTCTGGTTCAAGCTGAAGTTTCCGGAAAAATTCCACTGTTAGATATGTGGACTCCATCTCCACCAAACGCAAGACAGTTTTCCGGCTATCTTCACGAAATTTTTCGAGTGAACTATTAGCTGCAGTCGCTATATCATTTTGAAGGGATGGAAATCGCTTGAGTTCCTGTGGTACACGGAAAACATCAAATCTCAGCACAGAATAGTCTTTCTTACATAGCAGAGATGGCAACTGAATCCTTTGTAGAGATACTTTTGTGGTAGCCACCTACCTTTCCATTTCTACACAGCATGACACATATTTAAGCATCAAGACTAGTCATTATTATACAAACAATGGCAAAGCTAAAGATTTCAGCCTCTCAGGGACTTTGATTCCAGCTAATGTTATAGAAAAGAAAAGGAAAGGGTATGGAAACTTATAAGCACACATAAACACAAGGATATGTTGGCACTAATAAAACCAGCACTTAATACAGGATTGTATTTATTTTGAGAGAACCAACACATACACATGCATGTGCGCATTAATGTAAACATGTGTGCGTATGAGAGAGACAGAGAGCATTTGTTTTCTCACCAGTGTTGCAGCAATTGACTTCCTGACAAGTTCCTTCAAAATTAGGTGAACCTGTGAAGAAGGACAAGACCATTAAGTGTGAAAGAAATTGTGAAAAAGTAAAAGTTTTACTAAGTCCAACTAAAAACAGATCTTGAAAGTTGAAAATATATAGCCAGGTTGAAAGAAACCAATACAAGGTAATGACCTAATCCCGACGATTACTCATAGAATTTGACCAAAAGATTCTGATGTAAAAATTTTTAGGTCAAATTAGACCACTAAGGCAACATCTACAAGTTTCAGCAAGCAAGGTATTAAATCTTGGATGCATCACCGCATCATGACCACATTGTAAAGGTTTTTAACTCACTGTTACCGAAAAACTAGGTCGAAACGGCCGCAACCAACCACATTGCCCGCAAAAGTGGTTCTACGACAATTACCACAATTGCTACCGCAACCAAGATTTAAAACCATGGCAACAAGATAATAATACTTCAGGAGGACAAAGGATGGTAATGGTAAGAGTTGGTGAGGAGAATAAGTGATGTTAGACATGACAAGGGAATATGTGTTGAGTATATCCCACATGTGTCCCACATTGAAAAATTGGAGAGATGATGACTAATATATAAGGTTGGTGGGCTAATCCTTATATTACCAATTAGCAACTTAGTTTTAAAAGGCGCAAGGCGCTTCAAGGCACTAGCATTTGGGCTTTTTTTAGGCGAGGCGCAAGGACCCCTAGGAGGCGCTGGAAAGGCGCGCCTTTTTGCGGCTTTTGGGGAGGCGCAAGGCGCAAGAAAGGCGCGCCTTTTGGGGGTAAGGCGCACATTAGATTTTTTTTTTTTAAATATAAATAGGTTTTATTAGGTCATGTGAAGCATTTAAATAAAAAATAAAAAAAGAAGAGAGAAGAAGTATAAGAAAAGGATCGACATTTTGAAAGAAGAGAGAGAAGAAGTAGAGAAGCAAACCCTAAGTCCCTACTTGCTGCTGCCATCATCACCCCACCCACCGCAGGTCACCGAAAAGTTTCTCTCTCTCGTTTTTTCTTTTTTCTTTTCTTCCTCTTCTCCTGTCTTCTTCTCTTTGAAATTGCTCTGCTTTTTCTTCCTTTTTCTTTTCCTCTTCAAAAATATTGAAGTGTAAACTCTTCTTTTGATCTGCCTTGCATTCTTTTTTTTCCCCCCTTCTATTCTGCTTTCTACTCTATGAGTATGATTTGGATTAGGATTGTTCTAGTACTTTAGGGAAAAAAATGAGCTTGGAGAACCAAGTTTGCTTATCTTTCCCTTTTTACTTTTCATTATGTCATGTTTTAGACTTTGCCGCCTTTTTAAATATGAATTATACTTTGTTATGTCATTATGCATTTATAATGAGTATAATGTTATTTTGAGTACAATATATGATCTAGTTTTTAAAAATGAAAGTTTTAGAAAATTTAGTATGCCTCACCACCTAAAGGCGCACGCCTTCGCCTTGAGCCTAGGCTCCAAGGAAATCGTGCGCCTCGGTGTGCCTTGCGCCTTTTAAAACTAAGATTAGAAATTGGTTTTATAATAGAATCCTGGTCAGACTCTCCTTCAGCCTAAGCCCGCAACTAGGCCCAATGAAGTTTATGAATATGAGAAATAGTTTATAAATCTTCAATATAAATCAAACAATTTGGGAATTTAATACTATTCCTTTGTCAACTAAAAGAGGGGTTCCCATTCTTTTTCTCACCCCCAAAAGAGCAAACCAAACCAAAAAAAGGAGAGCATGTCAAAGGCAATCTAGTAATAACACCCTTGCTCCAATTTTCAATAATTGTCCATAAATAAACAGCATTGTGTATGACAAAACAATAAGCTGAAATTAAGCTGCAGACCACTTTAGCGCCAAATTCAGAATCCAGGATAAGTAACTTTTCTAAATAAGAAAAACTCCTCATCATACACATGAAAATTAGAAATTAGATACATTAGCAACAGTTTGATATTGCTCAGTCATGTTTCTCTAAAATGTCTACTTCCAGGGTGAAATAATGATTTGTCATGTACCAATATATAAAACAGAATATTATATAAAGATAAAATTTGAGGTTACCGCATCAACTGTTGCTTCTGCTGGGCCTTTGAAGTACCCAAGTGATCCATCAATGAGTCTTCTAATTCCTTGCTCAGGAGCAATTAAATGGGGTTGGTAACCATCAGCTTCTGCTACAACTTTACGGACATTGGATGTGGAGAGATGACGATCAAGAGGGAGCTTTTTCATAGCAGCGGGAAGTTGGTGGTCAAAAACCCCATAGATGCGATCACCACCTGGTCGCCTGAAATGGTTTTCTGCTTTAAAATCTTTGCAGCTAAGATAATTATTTGGTGCAAGTTGTTATTATTTTGGACCTACATATAGTCTAATTGATTGATTTACAAATTACAAGAAACCCATATATACAACAATGTCAAAGTGACATTGTAGAAGAATCAGAGAAACAACCGAACAACTAATAGTAGAAATAAATGGCCAACCAGCACCATGTGAAAGTAAAACGTGTTCCATTTCCAGAATTAAATCTAGTAATTTGAAACACTAATCTTGGTTGCCTAGACCATTCATAACACAAAACAAAATGTAGGGCATTACCTCAAAGCTGTTTATGGAATGTTTGCAAGATATTGTTTGGTTCTAATGTACTACCTCCATTTAGAAATAATTGACTCACTTTCCTTTTTCGTTGTTTCTAAATATTTATCCATTTATCTATTTTCATATTTGATAAGTGATAACATGGCCCAACACTTTTATATACACATTCTTGACTTATATCTCCTCAACCCAACTTTTTTCATTGTCCGATTAGGGGTGCTTAAATCGTTTAAGTTAAAGAAATGATCCAGAGCAAAAGAACAGCTTCAGTAAAAACGAGCAAGAGATTTTAGTGAAGTATTTACTCTGAAATGAGATCTTGCTATATAACCCATTATGATTCTACAAAAGACTCAACAGTTTGAAAGTTGAAACATCCATACCATTTCTAACTAAGTGAGAACTTATTCTAACCGTACTAATAATAACTCCATCCATATTATAAGATTTTGCTGGCTAATCAATAGTCATTTTATGTTGGACAAAGGGTGTGCCATATTGGAAGAATGAGGTAATCTTCTTAGGAACCTTTGCCTTCTACTCATCTCCTAATATTCTTCAATTCTATGAATGATAAGCTCGTGTCTCTGCTCTCCTGTAGCAATCACTAGCTATATGACATGTTTGCAACAAACAAGAGACTAGAGAGTAGGGATTAGCCTTTCCTTTCACTAACAGACCTGTGTCAGATACTATATAATATACAACCAAAAATAAAAAAATAAAGACGTGACATAGTTTCAATCTGGACACCAATGATGTTTAATTCAATTCTGGTCTGAACTCTGAAGCAAAAGTTCTTGGTGGCACAAAAATACAAGCACAAATGGTAAGGAGAAAGGGGGATAATAAACTAAAAGAAATTATTGTATGAGCCAATTCTTGAAAAGTATCATAAAAATTACCCTCCATCAAGGTGCTCCTTGAACACTTTATCAAAAGCACGGCACATGTCCAATATTGTGTACAGCTGAGCCTGCACATTTGTGGAGAAAAGTTTTCTTTATACACGACGCCAACAAAAACGTGGTATTCAACTTTATGCAGGACACAATATTTACCCCTCCATCTGCTGCAATTGGTCTGCCGATACGATCCAATTCAGCATTAATTTCTTCAATTGTCTTATTAATAAGGGCAATGATACTTGGAATTTTCTGCCTTATAACAACCTCTAAATGCTGGTTGAAAAGAAAAAGGGTGTTCAGTCCCAGACATATTAGAGAATAATTTGGGAAAAATATAATATTATGGTAACACAATTGAGCATAATATAAGTTTTTTATTCTGACCTGAGATAAAAGTTTCGCCAAATATTCAGAACCCATTTTATGAGCCAAGTGAGAATACTCTGGGCTATGGTCAAAATATTCCCTCTCTTTCCTACGAGCAGAATCTATGTCGACATTTTTATTGATATCAGCTTGTGAACGATTCACTATACCAACCCATGGATGTTGTAACTTGTATGATCTTCCTTCAAGAACCTTCATACATGAAGCAGAAGGTCATGAGGTCTCTAGGCCTCATTAATGTAATAATGCATATAAGAAAAATCAACTAAACATTCACAAAAAAGATGCATACATCTAAAGCATCTGTTCCCTGGTCCATTAGATCAAGTTTTGTCATAACACCAAATGTCCTTTCACCTGCCAATGGAAAAAAATATCAAGAATTCGCCAGAAAATGAAGTGTTTATCTAGGATAGTAGCATCAAAATAATATTGTTATGTCAGAACAGCTGAAAGAAGAATGAAATTTATTAACTTACCCGTTGGATCAACTTCTCTTGCTAGCTTTATCGCATCTGATGTTGCTATATCTTGATTAGCGGGAGAAATAGCAAGTATAATGCAGTTAGGCTACAAAAAAATTAGAAAGAGACAGGTTTAAATACTAGCAGTTATTTTACAGGTAAACATGACTACAAGCAACTTTATCCTTGAGCAGTCTGCATGCCTACTTCCATAGTCATATCCTTCAACCCAAGCAGTGAAATTTGCTTTGACATGCAACTTACAAGCCAAAAAAAGGGAGGAATTGATCTACAGCTTAGTAGCCTATACTTCAATCCTACCCTCTCTCCCCCCGCCCCCCCCCCCCCCAACACCACCATCCTAACATCCCAAAAAGTAAAAGGAGAAAAGACAGCCAACATTTGCAAGCACAGAGAATAATCTGTACTGTAACAAGAATAACAAATAACTGAAAAATAACAATGCAAACATTCATAGACATTATTGAAAATTGCAACTCATCATGCCACCCTAGCCAAACCACTGATGCACGACCCACCATAAAGCCAAAAATCTAGATAAAATAACAACTATTCAATAACAAAACTGCTAATTGCTATACTTTTAGACGCTAACACAATAGGAATAGCCCTATGTTATCCGGACTCTTTGTTTCAACCCAAGTACCAGTGTCGGACACTCGATCCTTGGACATTGGTATGACACTTGGACACTTCATTTTGAATCAAAAACATTCATATTTTTCATAAAATTGCCGTGTCCGATACTTGGACACATATCCTTGTCCCATACTTCCAGGTTCCGGCAAAGTCCGGGTAACATAGGAATAGACTATATTTAAACCAAAAGTGGGCCATCTAGTAGTTCAATCACCAATAAATGCTTTATTACATTCCATCTACTAATGGTGAAATATCTTTTAGACGGTACTTGCTAAAATAAAAAGGAAAACACCATCACAAAACCCCCTTACTTTATCTATTTATATATTGAACAAAATACCGTAAGAGCCACAACATCATAATTATATTCCTGCCATTCGAAGAAATGGGAAGCGGGAAGAGAAAAGCTCATGGAAGTGTCATAAGATCTACTGCTGCTCTAAAATGGCCTATTGGCCACTACTTCCCTTCTCCATCCCCCACCCCCCCCCCAAAAAAAAAAAAGGTCAACTAGCATCAACAAAAGCCAGTTCATGTACCTTCTCAACATAAGTGCGAACCATGTTCTCAATATCTTGGACTATACTGTCTTGCTGTCCCTCTGCAGTGGGTCAGATAAGACAAAATATTAAAAGGTTAATAAACAACTAAACAAGGTAGCGTACCAAATTACGCCAATATGTTTTTTATGATGTAGATGCATACAATCTTGCATTATGCAAGTAGTCACAAAATTACCTACTGCAATCTTTGTCAACCCTGGAAGATCTATAAGTGTCAAGTTCACAACTGCAAAAAGAAACAAAGAAACCCTCAGCAACAGTTTGAAGAGGGGGAAGGGGGTAGACCTAGACATTAATAAGAGGGAGGGAGTGGGGAACTATGACAAATAGGATTAAAAAACAGCAAACATTATTTTGGAATTTTTATTTGGAAAGGAACTTCCCAAATTCCTTCCTCTATTCAGTTATGTTTCCCATTATAGCCACTCTAGAGTCCAGAGTGAATCATGCCAAAATCCTAGAAGTAAACTCAGTGGCGGATTAAATTTAGGTTCAACAATCAAACCTACAGAATTCTGGGGGAAATGGGAAGAAAAAAACAGGAAAAAGCAAGATATTGTAATCAATGTGCTCTCAAATAAATAAAAAAATACATTAATCAAATTATTAAGATAAAGAAGTGGAACAATATAGAACACAAATGACTCAATCCCTAGCCCCAACACTCAATAATTAGGCACTGAGCCATCAATCTATAACTTCAGATACGTGTTTTATATTCCAAAGATGGAAAAAAGTGCCAGATCAGCACATAAGAAATGTGATTTCAACCAGAAAATATCTAATGGAATAGGAGAAGTAGGGACAGAATTTTCAGAATACTTGGTTATCATGATTCATGAACATATTAAACATTTTTTTTGGGAAAAAGAAACGGCTGCGAAATTAAAGTGAAACATGTTGTGAATATATCATGTTGGGGTAGAGACTAAACTCAAGCCAATATTATGACTAACAGCCAGAGTGGTAAGAATACATCTGGCAGGATGCTAATCTTCATAAGGAATTCTTCGAAATCTTTCGGTATAAAATCTGCTTAGCAGTTTCCATGAATACCACGCTACCAAATTGAAGAATATATCCAGAATTAGTTTTATCCTGTCATTAAATCTCTCTCATTTCTTAAAGTATGATATTCTCAATAAACTTATCTGATGCAATCCATCGACAAAATAAAATTCGAAATCATACAAACTTCCCTTTTTTTTCTAGTAGAATCTAGATAATTACTTGATGATTATTGTTTTATTGACTTAGACATATCTTTCCATCAATATGTTATGCATCAGAATTAGCTGATACATGCTAGGTGTGTACCCAGAAATAATATGGGTACTTCAGCATGAACTAGTAAACCATCCGTTTAGGAGATGCGTTTTTAAGTAAGGAAATTCAATGGATGGGAGAGCAAGTCATTATAAAGGATGGAGAAGAATATTCCCCATTAACAATTATCTTGTAATCTTTTTTCTTTTCTGTACTTGAGTTGTATTTTCATTGGTGATTTCATAGCATCATTATTACAACCTTTCTATCCACCTCTTCTTCTTTTTTTAAAGTTGTACAGTAGAATTTCAAAGCACAATAACCTCAAACAAACCAATCAAATATAGACCAATACATAATTGCTACTACATTACCTATTACGCGTTTATGCGCTCATTTATGGAGTTCTAACAAAGTAATAAGCTTAAACAACTCTTGCTTCATTCTTCATCCAATCTGCCCCTAATTATGATTTAAAATTATACCAAAAAAGAAAAGGTGGTACTAACCACAAAAATTTACGGCACATTTCTCTATCAGTGTATGCGTGAATCCTTTGGAAAAAATTGGAAACTAGAACAAAAGAGTAAAGGAATGAAGATAATTTACAATAAATAACACAAGTAGAAATTCGAGTTTATGACATACCATGATATGTCCAAAGTACTTATCTGTACTCAATACCATATCTTTATTTTTTAAAAGTTCGCCTCACTCCCAAGCACTGGGAAACGGATTTTAGCTAGGCGGGGCTCAGCCACCTAAGAAAGGGGCGCGACTCAGAGCACCTTTGGTAAGGTGCGCCTTTGTGTCTTAAAAAAAATCTTAGATTTAAGTTAAATTTAAGAATGAATGAAATTTTTTCAAACTAAGACTTACTTTGGATTATATATGTCAGTACTAAAATTATTAGAGACATTTTTAATTAATATTAAATACAACCGAAGAAAAAATAATAATTTTGAAAAAACGTGTCAGGCCAGCGTTTGCGCCTTAGTGCGGCTTTTAAAACTAAGACCATATCAAAGTATTGAATTTGTATTTACCCTACTTGTAAAAACACAAATGATGAGACATATTGTTTTAGTTCACTAGTCTGTATCCATAATATTAGACATTGAACTAAAAAAGCCTTATTCATTAATCATTACTACAGAGCAAAAGCAATTCTAGTAATTATCAAAACATGTCCTTTTGAAACATTAAAATATAAACATCAGTATAGATTCATACCATGTGGTGAGTAGATGCTCAGATGAATTGGGACATTAGAAATTTGTTTAGACTTCCCAGTTATACGCTCAGTTTCATCAGCTATTTCTTTGCGAACAGCAGCTGCATCGACCATAACCAAAAAAGGTAAGCAATAAGAGACCATTACCATATCCAAGTAATCAAAGCAATAGAAGGGCAATAAGTCCAATGACACCAAGTCTCCTATGCACAGCCGCACAGGAGTAGCAAGGAAAGCAAGAACAGACTGAACAAGTAAAAAGGTCAGCAGGGGCAAGTACTTTATGTGAAAACAAGCTATCCACATGAATCCCGGTTACCCTTTTCAGCTTTATACAAGTTGAGTCAAAGATGCAACAGGCTAATTTAACAAGCCAAAGGATTATTCATCTTTACAACCTTGCATTCGAACATTAGCAGATTGCCTAAGAAATTTACATACAAGCCCAATCAAATCAAGCTGAATCACCAATCAATCCAGCTAAGTAACAAAGTAAAAAAAATAATTAATAATAACACTGATAAACAAAAAAAAAAAAAAATCAAATGTTTTAGTAACATCAGCACGTTAAAAATCTAATAAGCTTATTCATTATGTAATAGGGGAGTTATATCCTATAATCAAAAGTCAGAAACAATGAATTCAGGCAGTTATTAGATCAAAAGGTAAATCTCATCTCATATGTATTTGAATCATGACTTTTATGGAATAAGACACGTACCGAAATCAGAAAATCGCTTCTTTGGTGCATGAAGAAACTCTGCATATTCACTTCCACTATCGGTCTTATGCAGTTGCAGTACAAGCGGTCGCCGTGTAACAATGCCTTTGGGAAACAAAAAAAAAAAACGTAATTACAATTGATTGATTTTTGATCTCAAATATGATGAATTATATCAATGCTGATAGAAATAAAAACAATACCAGATCCTCGAGGAAGAAAATCTCTTCCAACAACACTTTCTAAAACAGATGATTTTCCAGAACTCTGAAATCATATCAAACAATTGAAATCTGATCAAACTTTACATCCAATGTAAAACTTTAAATGCAATTTCTAAGACACATTACACTAGGAAATCAAACAAAATAAAATGAGAGAAATGAACAAAAAAAAAAAAAGGTGAACTACCTGACCACCGACGACAGCAACAGAAGGAAGAGCTTCCCAAAGAGAAAGGCCTTCACCACCATGATCTCCAAGAACAGTACATGCTCTTTGGATTTTGTTAACTAATCCAATTAAGCTATCCATTGTCGCCATTGATGATGATTAGATGAAGATCTAAATGTCGGAATAAAGTTTTATGCAAATGATCAGAAAATGTGCTTGCGATTTTTAGGGGTTTTGAAGTGAGAGAGTGTTGGAACAATTTGAGCAGATCCGCAAGAGAGAGAATGGAACGATCAAAAATGGAGTTTAGCTAGTCTCGTCTCGTAAATTCGTAATGGTTTTCAGATGTATTTTGAGGTGTTGGGGGAAGTCGTAAATATTTGAAAGAGCCAAAAAGGAGGGTGGACTGTCTACAAGAGTATGGGAGAGTTGGCTTGGATTTAGGTGGTTATATTTCATAAAAAAAAAATTATGTCAATCTTATTATTTATTTCTAAATCAATGGTTAACATTTTATTAACATTTAGAAAACCCTTTTAAATTGTAACCATTGATTTGTTTTTTTTATTCATTTTAAACCTTTGATTTATAACACTATTTTGTAGAATTTGATAAAAAAAACTCTGCAAAGTCTTGACTCTGGATTTAGGGTATGTTCTCACTTCTCTTCAACTTATATCAGATTAGACCAGATCAAACCAGACCACCAGATCATCAATTCTCATAAGTTTTCAAATCAGATTTCATAAAGAGAACGCAACCTTAGTAGGATATGTTTGGCAAAACTAGCTATAGAGCTAGCTGTCAGTTGTTAATGGTAGTTGTCAAATAGTAGCAGTTGGCGGTAGCAGTTAAAGACTTAAAGTAGTGGTGTAACAATTGGTGTTTGGCATAAAAGTAGTCCTTGAAATAATAAATATATTACAAAAAAAGGTAACATTTTAAAAGCTTTTGTAAAACTCTAACTCAAAAGCTAAAAGTGACTACCAACCACTAAATGGCCAAAAACTATTTACTATTGTGGGTTCACCTTTTCTCTTTACCTTTACGGACTTAACTCTAAAAGTTACCCCAAAAGCTACCTTCAAACATACCCTTATTTTTTAAAAATTTCATTTAAACTTATTAGATATGATTAGCCTAGATTAAAAGAAATAAAATTTAAACCTTATCACTCCTAATTAGATTTTATCAAACTTTATTGAACTTATCACACTCTATTATACCTTATCTGAATTTATCTTAACACAAGAGCACCCTTTTATAGTTTGCAATGAATCCACTTATAATTATTAGTCAATGCACTTATTAATTATAATTCATAATTGAAAAGATAGTTATCATGAGAAGGTGAGAATTAGACAACCTAAATATATCAACTATAACCGATTAGTATATGAGAAGGTATTGTGTCAGACCGGTCTGACAGTAACGTTTCTGTCAGACCAGTCCACTGGACCTGGACACATATGTGTTTAACCTGGACACATGTTATTAAACCTGGACATATATTGGTAGACCTGGACACATTTGTAAACCTGGAAACAGAACTGGACACATTTGAAATCTGGACACAATTTGTAAACCTGGACATGCAAACCTGGACAAATGTGGACAAACCTGGACAAATATGAACAAACCTGGACAAATCTAGACAAACATGGACAAATCTGGATAAATCTGGACACACCTGGACATGCAAACCTGGACAAATGTGGACAAACTTGAACAAATATGAACAAACCTGGACAAATCTAGACCAACATGGACAAATCTAGACAAACATGGACAAATCTGGATAAATCTGGACACACCTGGACATGCAAACATGGACTAATGTTGACAAACCTAGACAAATATGAACAAACCTGAACACACCTGGACAAACCTGGATACCTATTTGTAAACCTGGACACCTATTTGTAAACCTGGATACATATTGTTTAAACATGGACACATATTATAAAATATGGACACATTTTGTAACTAACTTGGACAAAATACCTTTTTTGCATTTTGATTTTTGAGGCCTTTAGATGCCTCGTTTGGCGATTTCCGGTGGCCAAATCCCCTTCGAGTATTTGCAGTTGCATTCGTCTCGAAAAATTAATCAATTTCGACATATTATATGTCCCGATCCGACACTCGAGCGCAAAGTTATAGCCTCCCGAAGTTTTTCACTATTATAATTGGTTATATGGGTCAGCCGTCTGACCAGATTGTCTGGTCAGACCGTCTGACCCAATACTTTCACTTAGTATATTTACTAACACCACAGGTACATTAATTTCAAACTCTAAATATATTGAGTATAAATACATGGAATTTAGACTATAAATACATTGTTTGTAAACTTTTAATAGAGAAAAGAGGAAGATATCGAATTTATATCTCCATCATTTGGTGGTTCAAGGATCATTGTTCTTTCTCACCCTTCTCATCAAAACTAATCTTTTCACATGAGCATGTACTTGTTATGTGTAGGGGTGAAAGTTCGGTTTACGGTTTGGATTTGGGACAGATCCAAATCCAAACCGCTAAATTTCGGTTTTGGATTTCACAATCCAAGTCTAATCCAAATTTGTTCTAATCCAATCCGATCCGAACCATTAAAATTCGGTTTTTCACTTTGTAATCCAATCCGAATTATTTGGACCATTTAAAAAAATACTTTCCAACTTATTCACAAATACTTAAAATTGGAAGATACCATATTATTGAATTAAAACCTGCATAATAGTTTTGAAAATGACATATCTTAACACAACTAAGTTTAATTATCTTTAACCAATAAGTAAAAATAAAAGATAAGAACTCAAATTAATGATGGTAGACAGTAGCATAACAATGGTAGCATGAGAGTAGATAGCAACAACTTAGGTACATGACTAAAGTTAGAATAACAGCATCACAATTCGGTTTTCGGTTTTTCTAAGGCTAAATTTGAATCCAATCCAAAATCCAAATTTACAAAAATATTCAATCCGATCCGATCCAAATTTTTAAAAAATCAAATCCAAACTTATAATTTGGTCCGGTTTGGATTGGATTTCGGTTTTTATCTGAATTACTTATGCGCGCATGTGTATGTATGTATGTGTGTGTGTGTGCACTTGCACATGTGCATGTATGTATAATATTAATAAAATCATTAGGTAGATATAGAGCAAGGTACGTGGGGCAGACCGATGCAATGTGAATTGGTTGAATATGGGACGAGTATGTCTTAAAATCCACAACCTACCCATTCTTCATGATAAATTTTACTTTTCACATTCATATCCACCTTCCATTAACCAAAATCATATCTATATACTAATATGAGTAATATATATACTAGCTTTAACGAACCATGTGTTATGTGGCAAGGGATCCATTGATGCAAAGGCATTCAATAAAACTCTTAATAGCCCCAGCTCAATTGATTGAGGCTCAAGAGCCTCTGTTGAATACAATGGATATTAGAAATCTAGTGAAGGAGATCATATTGATGGAAAACTAAGGCTACGTTACGTTTACTAGGGCGTAAAATATTTTTAAGGAAAATTATTTTTCTCTATTAATTTTACATTGTTTACTGTGCAAAGTAATGTAAAATCATTTTCTATAGGAGTAATATTTCTTTCACAATGATGGAAAACCATTTTTCATTCAAAATGTAGGAAAATTTGTTTTCCTTCCTTTTTATTACCTTACCTCCTTACTCACCCCTTCATTATTTTCCTTAGTTTCCATCATTTTTCTTACAGGATAATAAACAATGAAAACTTATTTTGCAATTGTGTTTTCTATTGTAAATTATTTTCATAATAAACATTTTACGTTGAAAATGTTTTACATCTAAGTAGTAAATGTTAGAGATTAATCTAGAAAATTCTAGATAAGTCGTATAAAGTTTAAGAAAATAGAAATATATTGTGCAAAAAGAAGGTGATAATGAAAATATTAAAGATGTGTGAAGTGAAAAATCTAGTATTAGACTTACAGTGTAGAAAATTCTAGAATATAGGATACAACTAGTATAAATATGAGCTGTAATTGAGCTAAAATGAGCCAAATGGAGAAAAATGATAGTGCTACACCAAATACTGAGAGAGTAGAAATAAAGTGTATGTTCTACCAAGAGAGTGAGAGGCACGAACTCTCAAAGATAATTGTACAATATGATATGATAAATGAAAATCAAGCTTGCTGAATTATTCGGCTCCATTAGATTTCCGCATGCGCCTCAAAATTTCTATTAATAAACGGAGCCTAAGCAATGCTGATCCACTTTTTACTTGTTTCCTTTGTTGCCAAAACAACATTAAAAAGGGAAAAACTTAGGGTGTGTTTGATTTAACTTAAATAAGCACTTTTGTGCTTATTTTTAGAAAATTCAGATCAGACCAGATCAAATTAGAAAAGTTTAGATCAGATCAGAAAAATTATAACTATAATAATAACTATAATCAGACCAAATCAGATCAGAAAATTTCAGATGAATCAAAAAGCACCCTTAGCCCTTCGTTAATTAATAATTATCTCACATTTTAAGCAACTATCAAATGTTTTAATTAAACACAAATTAAAGGAGTAGAATTATAAACTAGTTATGATAACATACTAGCTTATAGATAAATTCGTTATTTCTAATATTTTCTTTATTTACTATGCTAATAATGTAATACAATATTTTCATTTGAGGCACAAGAAAATCACAAATCATCCCCTTGAATCCATCTCTTAAACATTGCAGCACATTGTTTTGGTTTGTATTCAGGAGCCGTATGTCCAGCCCCCTACATAAACAATAAAATATCATCAAATTTTGAAATTCACCACACTTTTCAATCTACTACTAATCAATTTAAATTATTAGCTAGTAAACTAACCTTAACAGTTGCAAATGTCATCTTGTTAGCATATGTCCTTGTGAAGCTACATTGAAAGAGGAAAATGAGAAGATAAAAAAATTACTTAATTGTCCAAGGTCAATATATATATACCATGTTTCAAAAAGGAAAATAAGGGTTGCATATAAGCATTAATTACATTACCTAATATGGAAATAAGTTGTGAATTTATGTGAAAATTACACATTGATCAATGTAATAAATTCAGAATTAATGTTGTTTATTTTCTTTTTAGCTTTAGGGCTGCATATAGCATAACCCTTAAAAATAAAAATTTTATGATGAAATAAATAAATTCTGTTGCGCAGCGTTATGTACAAAATTCAATACTTACTCCGTTTCAAAATAAAGACAACAAATCATTTTGCACGTATTTTAAGAAAGAAATTTAATCAAGGGTGTAAATGAACAAATTAATCAAAATAATTTTAATACAAGCAATAATGAGTTTATATGTTACTTGTATTAAAATTATTTTGTTTATTTAATTTTCTGACTTACACCCTTAAATCTTTTTCTTAAAATGTTTAAAAAAAAATTTGTTGCGTTTAATTTGAAACGGACGAAGTATATAAGATTGAAAAAAACAAAGAGTTAGAGAACTTTTAACTAACCCTGCTATTTGGCCATCAAGCAACCATTTTCTCCAATCATCAACAATCGAATAATTCAAGGATCTTATCCATGCTTGAGTTCCCAGGAATGGAACAATCATATCATGATCTCCGCTGCATGTATTAAAAAAAAATTGTTAAAAATTATCTTATAAATTTTATTTTTTTTTTGTCAAAACCTTTTAATTTTTTTTTTAAGAAGATACATTTTTTGAATTTTTTTTGCAAAGAATCGTCTTTGGCTGAATTTCGGGTTTTGATGTTGGGTTTTTTTGGATGGTGGTTCAGGAGAGGAAAGGGACGGAGACGGCTTGGGGACCTACAGAGTCGGTTCGCCGGAATGGCGTAGGGGCAGTGGCGGATCCACCTTATAACTAGTGGGGTCCGTTGACCCCACTTAAACCTAAATGTGTAAATTTTTCTCTTGTAAAATTTAGAAAATTTTCAAATTTTCCCTATAATTTGGAATTATTGACCCCTATTAACTTTATCAAGTGCATTTTGACCCCACTAAACATTTTTTCTAGATCCGCCACTGCATAGGGGGGTTCGATTTAAATACCAACATTCGGCCAAATATGGTTCTTTACAAAAAATAAAATAAATAAGGTGGCTTCTTAAAAAAAAAAAAAAAAAACAAAAAAAAAACTTGTTTGATAAGATGGTTTTTATATTAACAAATTTTCCTTAAAAACTAAAGAACCTCAAAATATATTTGCTATAAAAGTTTTGTGTGTAATCTGCTCAAAGAATTCTGAGCCTTCTCCTTTCTATTATGATTTTGTATGTTATGTCACAGTTTACAAAAGCGGCAGGGCCACTATATAAACAAAGGATCAAAAGGGCAAAAACCTGGAAAGCTGTACAGCCAGCCAACCAAAAAGGGACAGCAAAAATATAGTACAAAACAATTAAAAAAAATACAGAAAAAAGAATGCAGGGCAAAGCCCACTGCACTGAACAAAATAACAGAAAGAAATGAGCACAGGAGGCCCATGATCCAAGACAAAAAATAAATGACTCATTTCTTCAAAAACATTAAATAACATGTTAATATTTAAAACAAGTCTTAAATGAATAAATAGGAGCTCATAAAATGGAGAAATTAATTTAGACGACTAACCTATATATTAAAGATCGAAAGCCTTTGGCACTTAGTTTGACATGGTATGGAACACTACTTGAAACCTCGTATGAGTAGTCGTATGCATAATTACATCTTTTCCATTTGCCAATTGTCCCCTATAATAAATTATTATTCAACATGTGTATTAATTTTTATATATATGTGCATTATTTATATATATATATATATAGATAGAGAGAGAGAGAAAATATATATATATATTGTGAAAGAATTCATCATATATACTTAATTACCTTACGAACATGAAGAGCATCTTGAACACTTTTAAAATTCATCCAACTTCGAGCAACTAAATATCCTTCTTTCTAAAAGAGGAGGTGATAAGAGTGTAGAAAAATATTTCATTAAAAATAAATAAATTAATTGCATTACTACTCTAAAATAGATCAATTGAATGCAATAATGTAATCGTTTAAAATTTAATCTAGTTTTTCATCACTAGCTTCTATCATTTGAGATATGAGAAATTTGATATTTTAGGAATACATGATTTCCATAATCTGTGCTCTGATACCATGTTAAATAAGAGATTAGGCCGCATCCGTCAACGAGAGAGAGTCCACCGTACAAGCTAAGGCTTAGGAAGTTACACCTTAAAATCATATGACAAGAAGGGGGTAGCTCATTATTTACCTTAAAAAAAGTGTTTAATTAACTCGTTCTCCATCTTTTTATCAATGTGGACACTCATGTGTGTGTGTGTTTTTTTTTTTTTTTTTTTTTTTTTTTTGTGATGGCCACATCGACTTCATCACGTGCATATCTTTATAAGTAGGCTATAATTACTTCACCTTATAATTTATTTTATATTAGATCAAAATATAAAGCTGTAACTTTTTATTTGTATCTTTTATTGCTAAATATATATCTCTGAATTCATAACAAAAGAATCATAAGAAAATTACATATTTATAAAGTACGAGTACATGCTAATAAGAATTTAATGACATTTACATTAAATTTTATTCTTTTTAGATTAGTTATGAGATTATGTAATAAAAATTATAAATCAAACCAAACTAGACTAGGTTTAAAAAAATTATTAAAAAAAAATCAAGTGATTAAACATAATCATAATACTTTGATGTGGTTGGTAGGATTCGACCTTGTAATTTTAAAAACACATATGCGATTCCTACCAAATGTCCTTTTTTGGGTATTAGGATTTTATTTATCTTTCCTCACTTTCAAATTTTGAAGAGATTTAATTTATTAACCTACGAAATTGGTACAAATATTCAACGATAATAAGTAAAATTTGAAAAATTGCGTAAAATACTAAAAACTTACACGACAAGTAAATAAGTTTTGTGTGAAAGGAATTAGACGATTGCCATGGTTGAACATAATCCTTCTTTTCGAACCCATAATCTCATGACCTCTTAGGGAATCAATATCGCAATAATCCTCTAGCACATGTGTAATTTGAATTCCAAGAAGGCCCTAAAATTACATTTAGATATGAAGTTAATCTTGAAGTCATCATCAATGTAACTAGTCCTGATTTATTGAAAACTGAATTAAACTGAACTGGATGGAAAATAAATCCACCCTAAATATCATGTGTGGTGTTAATCACTTACCAATTACCATGCACACGTGTAAGCAAAGAAAGTAACAATATCAAAATAAATTCTTAAATTCATCGAGAGTACATTAAATCAATGTACAATAGAATTATGGTTAAACCGACAATATTAATATTTACGCTGGCCTTAATGATTTTTTTTTTTTTCATTTTATTGAATGACATATAATAATTAATGTACATCCATAATAATAATAATAATAATAATAAAATATATTTAAAAAAAATTCAAAAAGCAAATGTATTGATGCTTACCCATTCGAAACTTCTAATAGCGTTTTTACACTTTAGATTGCTTGGGTCTACCATTTGATATTTACCTCCACATGTTTTCTGCATTGACTAATTAAGTCCAAAAAAAAGAATAAGAAGCACTACAAATATTAGTTTTAAGTTAGCCTAGACAAAAGTTTTTTGTTAAATTTTAAAAGAATTATGTCAAATAATTATTATTACCTCATGAAATTCATCAGAAATGAGCCCCATGCCATGGGCAAAATCAACTTGATAGTTACCATCAATAAGTCTATCACTGGCTGGATTTCCCAATATATATCCCTGCACAAATAAATAAATAAATAAAATTTATTTTTGAAGAAAATTTTACACTATTTTATAATCATAATTTGACTGTCTTTTATGATCTAGGCATAATGGAAAATATATTATTTATGTTGATCTTATTTAATTCGTCTCACTATGTAATTTATTAATATCTAATTTTATAATTCATACAAATATATAATTAAAGTTATAAATGAATAATAATGTGTCTAATTAAAAGAAAAAAAATATGAAGTATGTATTAATTTTAAGATGCATGTCAGAATCATGCATCAATCAGTATAATTAATTTTTATTTTAATTTCAGTTTTGTACTTTTAGCGAGCTATACCCTATCTAGCTCCCTGAGGCATTATTATTATTTTTTTTCATAAATAAATATTAAGTACAAATTTATCTCAAACAAAATTTTATTATTAAAGCTTGTTTGGTTCACATACACGTGGTAACAAATATTTTAACCTTTCATTTTCCCCAATATAAATCCTCCATTTATATTAAATAAAGTACATTGTGTTGCCAATTATGATACAAGTAAAACACTTGTTCATGTATCTATACATATAATTAAAAGGGTTGCTTTGCAGAACAAGGATTTGAACTTGTCACACCACATTATCACAATTGTATGAATAATGAGTAACTAATTAATGCATGTTCAATATAACCCTAGAAAGTAAGAAAATATGGTTCTCATACAGAATTAAACTTGAAACTTAAAATTTTCAACATTACAAGCACCATCATTTCCATGCTATGATTTATTAAATTTTTTGACATGTAATGAATGATAATACTAACATAATAATGGAGAAAAATGTAATTTTTAAAAAATAGATACAATTATTCCAACAAAAAAGGATAATATATAATTACTAACCTTAAGATTAAGGAATGGTTGAAACCCCCTTTCATTATCTGTATAAATATAAGCATCAAACATTTCCCGTTATGTATTGAGATATAAGATGCATCAAACCCACAATAGGTATAACATGAACAAAAATAATGTCTACTTTTTATTTAGGGTCCATTTATTAGAGCGAAAAATGTTTTTCTATTTTACATCGTTTACTTTGGGTGAAAAAATACAATGTAAAACTTTGGGTGAAAACTCATTTACATCCTATTGGAAACATTTTCCTCCAAATTTGGGAGTAAAACTTATTTTCCGTGTAAGTAAACATTGGAAAATTTATATGAAAATGAGTTTTCCAACGTAAAATATTTTTCATGGAAAATCATTTTACATCGAAAACATTTTACACCCAAGTAAACGGACACTTAGTAGGAAAGATACACAATTATTAGACCTTGTATGTACATAGTAACGTAAAGTCGGTCAGTCGTGGAAGGGGAGAAACCCCAACATGTGTTGGGGGTAAAAATCGAGCTCGGGGAATCACTCTCGGAGTACGTACTTCTTTAATGTCTAAGAATACGTACTGTTTTTTTATCCTCAATAAGATAAGGGGTGTGTTTTCTTCAACTTATATCAGATTAGATCTCATCTCACCAAATTTTATAAGTTTTCATATCAGATCAGACCAGAAAATTTCAGACGAGGATAACGCACCCAAGATAAAGATAAGATAAGATAAGGGGGATAATAAATTTTTAGAGGGAAATGAAGTGATTTGGAGGAAAATTTTAACTATTTGCTTATTCTCTTCAATATTATATACTCGTATAATAGAATTAATACATGTGACATGTTATGGATGATGGGCTAGACTAGTCTAACATAGGGATAATATAGTATGAGCTCGTTTGATTAACATAGTAAAAAAAAATTACATGAAATATAAAATTTACCTGTGACCATATCTACGAAGTAAAGTGGAAGAGTAAATCCGGTATATGAGTCCCCACCAAGGTAGAGAGGATTTGAAAGGAATTGTGGATTATTAATAAGCCACTACAAACAAATTAAATAATTTTTTAAATCTAATTAAATACCAAATAATTAAGGAAAAATTGCGAATATTAATCCAAAGTTTGGGCCATCTTCCGCTACTAATCCCAACTTTGATTTATTTCTGATTAATCCGATGTTTGTAGGTGGTCTTCCAATATTAATCCGATGTTTGTGGTGGTCTTCTAATATTGATCTAACACTTTTGAATTTTGGAAGATCATCCACAAACTTCGGATTAATATTGGAAGACCACCAACAAACTTCGGATTAATCAGAAATAAAGCAAACTTCGGATTAATAGTGGAAGATGGCCCAAACTTCGGATTAATATTTACAATTTTTTCAATAATTAATAGACACAAGCAAGTAATAAAAATATTTTAAAAATAATGATATATTTATTAAATTATTACCTTTCTAAGAAATTCATTTATGTTATGAGATGCCTTAAAATCTCCGGAGGAATTTGCACGAGATGTTGTAGCATAAGAGAATCCAGCACCCGCAGGGAAATCCACAAAGAGTATGCTTACAAACTTTTGAATTTTTAATTATTATTATGCCACAATGCACACAAAAACTTACATTATTAGTTGTTTTTTTTTTTTTTTTGTATATATACAAATTTTTTGGTAAGCCGATCTGATCGTCAGATTAGCTAGATAAGCAAAAGTTATGATACACAAATTAAATTTATATATGAAGAGGGTAATGTTACGTTGGGTGTAGTGAGATAAGTAAAATTTAGTACTTGGGCCTGGAGCTAGACTCTATTGCAGGTCATTCACCACAATTTTTAACCAATACACAAATCTGAGAAGGATAAGATAAATAATTGCTACTAATGCGTGTAGTGATATACAGATATTTGAACTCGTCAAAACCTCAACTTTTGATTTTGAAGTCGTTCACCATTAGGGCAAGGCTCCAATTAACCTCTATATATGTATGTATATGCATGTGTTATAACTTGTGTTACGTTATGTTATATATGTATGCATTTTCATTAGGTTCTCTCTCGTCTGATAAACATATAGTCTTAAATAAATAATTGCAAAAAAATCATTTTGAATGCATTTTAAAGAATGATTCAAGAGTGTAAATGAAAAAATATAAAAAAATAATCTTAAGATATATTACCTATAATATAATCTCATTTTAGGTTGCATTAAAATTCTTTTGATTAATTTGTTCATCTACACCGACTTTAAGATAACTTGTTTAGAATATGTGCAAAAGCGTTGCAATTATTTTAATTTATTAAAGAAAAAATAACAAAAATTAAAATAATACTGATTAATAGATACCTTAGTCCACGAATATTGCCGTAAGACCAACTTTGGTAAATCTTCATAATTATTCGTTTCTTCAAACTGTATAGGTCCTGTACATTAAAATATTTGCATGCCAAGTATGAATTTGTCAAGTCAAGTGGGAATAAATTACTAAATTGATATTGGATCCATAAACTTTTTTAATTGGCATAAAATAGTATAAAAAATATACTCCTTGGAAAAATTAAATTTACTCCCTTCGTTACTCAAAGTTCAGTACATTTGTGTTTTTTCACATTTCATAAGTGAAATGAATCTTCTAAATAATTTTTAATGCATAAAAATAACCATTGTCATGTTGGTTCTTTTAATTTTTTTGTTCATGTTAATGAGTGTAATATTAATATTAAATCATTATAAATTTTAATATTATGCAATTGTAGATAATTATAATATAAAACGTGAATTAGGAAGTGAAAAAAATCTTCTATATAATTTTTAATGTATAAAAATAAGCACTGTCATGTTGGGTCTTTTTTTTGTTCATTTTAATGAGTATAATATTAATATTAAATCATTATAAATTTCAGTAATATTATACATGCAATTGTAGATAATTATGATATAAAACGTGAATTATGAAATGTATGATCAGTAAATGTATTCTCTAAAAAAAAATTGTACAAAACTTTGAGAAAAGGCAGGAGTAAATTGAAATGTGAACGGAGTATATCACATATTAGTACTCTAGTCTCTATGTTCGAAATTATGTGCTCTTTTTTTCGGTTTTAAAGATGCATATCTAAAAATAAATACGAAAATACCTTTACAAATTAATGAAATTGTGTCTTTCCCTCAAAAAAAAAAAAATTATTTTCACATATATTAATGAAAATTCACGATCAAAGTTGTGGGTAATAAAAATTTGGTTTAATTTATGAAAAAACAACAATGAAATGAGGTGAGGTGAATAAATTACCGATTTCATAGAGGATGGCAGACATGGCAGAGCAAAGAGGGCCTCCAGTTAGCCAAAGCAAGAGTGGATCTTTTGGATTATTTTCTGACTCAAAGAAATAGTAAAATAGTTGTGCTTCCTCTCCTTCATCCACCCCTATATACCTTTAATTTGAAAAACCAAAATCAACATATATAACACTTGTTCCGGTCCTAAGGTGCATTCTTTTCAACTTTTTTTTTTATCAATTCTCAGAACTTATTAGGTTTTAATCAAGTCATCGTTCAGGTCAGGTTTAATAGGTTATAATCAAATCATCTTTAATATGTTTAATTAGGTCATGTCAGATCAGGTCGAATAAGTTGAAAAGAACACACCCTTAATCTTAGTCAGTCAATCAAAGTCTTAGTCCCATAAGTAGGGTCGGATACATGAACCAAAAATGATGATTTTGTATGGTCATCCACAATCACTACACTTTGAGAAGTGTAGTGCTATAAGTGGGGTCGATTAAATAAACCAAATGTATGTGGTCATTTTTTGTGGTCATCCACCTAATCACTACACCTGAGTTTGAGAAGTGTAGTGCGTCATGAAGTAGCTAGGGAATGCCACTACGAAATAATCATTTTGGTTCATGCATTATTAATCTATCACTTCAAAAAATTAATGAATTTAAGAGAAAATAATACAATTTATATCGAAATTGATATTACATAACTATTTTTAAAGTCAAAATGAAGCATTTATTTTGAAAAAGACCGATTGAGCAAGGATAACTAACCCGGTTTCGAGCTTGAAAGGTAGAGGACCATCAAAGCCAGGAAGATGATTAACTTTATGAGAGTGATGAGAAACTTTAGCATTGGAATAATTCAATAACAAAGGTAGTAAAATTGTAAGAAGAAATGAAAGATGCAAAATACAAAAGCCCTCAAACTTTAAGGTTCTCATTTTTACTATGTTCTTTTCCACTTGTTTGGTTTTTATGATAATATGCAAGACTTTGTTCTACTTATATATGTCCTCATGCATTGGTTGTTTAGTTGGACGTGGGGAATGGATGATGGATAAGAAGATAGATAAAGGCTCGGTTATTTTGGACGGAACTAAATTGAAAATAAATCTAAATTAAAATAATAACTTAAAAATAATTTTTGGACGTGACCAATGACTAATTAAGAAATAAAATATATACTTTGGGTATACAAGTAATTTTAAGTTTACTTTTTTAAGAGTCATCACATATAAATTTATTACATTATCATCTAAGGCTTATTTTTTTGGATTAAATGCTTCGAAATTGGACCAAGTAGCCTACAAGATTTGTTTCATCATAGATCCTAAATAGAGATCAGAGACATCTTTAAGTGTCTACACCGTCAAACAATATGACGAGAGAAATGTAGATAGAAAGTTTTACTTAATTGATAAAGTCCCGTAAATGACAAGTAATACACAACAAGAAAAGATGCTATTTGCGACGGGATTTTCCGTCGCAAATATGTGATCCCGTCGCAGAAAAGGGGGTAGCAAATGAGTCATTAGCTAGTATTGGGTTAAACATTAGGTAACTTTTAGCAACGGGCTCTAAAACCGTCACAAAAGATCTACATTTGCGACGGAATTTAGGCCCGTCGTTAATGGAACAATGTTTTGTAGTGTAAAATATAATTTTGTCAATGTCATTCATTATGTACTTGTAGGGGTAAAAAAGGTTTTTGCTCCAACTTTTATATGTATAATGGGCTTTTATTTTTTATGACAAAGTACATGAGTGAGACTCGTGGAGACAGGGGGTGTCAAACCCTGGCCTGACCACTGATGTAGTGATGTGGAAGGTGAGCCCAACCCCACTAAGCTGGAAGCTCCTCGACACGTATAATGGGCTTACATTAGCTAGTATTGTTGACATATGCGTACAAACTAGTAATTCTATGACGAGAAAAGGATATAAGTTTGTTATGCATATTTGCATGTGTTTAAAAAATATGAGATGATATCTTCACCTTCTTTCAAGTTACTTGTGTGAATGATGAAATTTTATGTGTGTTTTGGTAAAGATTTTGATTCGAATTGCGTAGGAATTTTTTCTATAGGACGAAAACTTACGTGAGATGTCTTGGACTTTTACCCTTTTGAGTGCCTAGCTAGTAGCTAGCTCCAATGACAATATCAAAAGAAAATTTTTGCTTTTTATCAAGTGAATTTGCATTGGTTTTCTACTTTTACATTATAGAAGTATAGATAAGGCTGGCAAATCGGGTTGAAAGGTCGGGTTCGGGTTGTTGGGTTATTAGGTCATGTACCCTCAACCCGAACCCGACCCATTTAATAAACGGGTTGAGTTTTTGTAACCTAACCCGACCTTAAAATAAACGGGTGGGGTTCAGGTCGACCCATTTATTTTATTTTTTATCAAAAATTTATTCTACACTCTAAAGTAATTACCTTAATTACCGACAATGAAGAATTTAAAATTTCTTCAAAGTAGAATATTAAAATCTAATAGATAATAGTTAGTTTATAGTAGCTAAAAGTTCAATAAAATAGAACATTCAAAACAACATGCAGGTTAAAATAATCGTTTAAAATTTGAAAACAACAATTAATCAGGTTAAGCGGGTTATAATCGGGTTAGAATTTTCAACCTTAACCAACCCATATAATAATGGGTCAAGTTCGGATTGACCCCATTTAATTAAACGGGTTGAAAATTTCAACCAACCCATTATTAATTGGTCGGGTTCGAGTCGGGTTGGCGGGTTGGGTTCTTTTTGCCAGCCCTAAGTATAGAGTTTGACATTACTATGATCACCGATGGATGAGAGGTACAAAAAGATTAACAACACAAAACCCCAAATTTACAAGGGTCTCAAAATATTATTATTCTCATATTTTTATTTTATATTAAGGAAATTAAATATTACATAAAATAAGTCAATCTTTGTGTTATCTTTCCAAAATAAGTCAACTTTTTTCTTTATTCCGAAATAAGCTAACCCTGTACCACTTAGTTTTCATTATAAAGTAACTTGTTGTAAGTTGTAACCGGGTAAAGTTTATTGATGTAGCACATGTATCGCATACTGATTACACTACAAAAAAATAATGGTCTATTAACGATGGGTACACATTAATGACGGACCTAAATTTCGTCGCAAATGCGGATTTTTTTGTGACGGTTTTTGAGTCCATTGCTAAAATTTACCTAATACCTAACTCAAACTCTACTAGAAATAGCTCATTTACAACGGGATTTCGACTGGAAAAATCATTTGCGACCCTCCTTTTCTGCGACGGGTCATATTTTTACGACAGGAAAAATGATTTGCGACCCTCCTTTTTCTACGACAGGATCACATTATTACGACGGGAATTCCTCCCGTCGTAAATCACATCTTTTTTCTAGTAGTGTATTAGTATTTTCTACATGATACCAATGTGTTTTAATTTTGTCTTTTCTACATGATAACAAAAAAAAAAAACTTTTATTCCACATGATGCCACTTTGTTCTTGTCTTTGGCTCTACCGTAACACAAGATTAAAACTTAATGTTTTAACTTTTTAGCTTTAGATTTTTGCGTAAAAAAAGGATAAAAAAGGGAAAATGAACAAACCATTTTATTTCTGTCTTCTGAATGCCTTATTTCACGTTTATAGTAATAATACTAGCTCAAATTATTATTGTATGTATTATTATGTATGTTTATTATTTACAATAAATTAAAAGTTTAAAACCTAACTTATGTACTCTGCATTATTTTTTTATAAGTTTTTTATGGACGAATTTACTCAATTTTTTATATTTTCATATGATTTTGCAAGATTTTTTTATCTTATTTTAATAATTAAACTAAAGTACTCTAAATGATATTGAAACTTTAATTAAAATTTCTTAATTTTTAAGTATTTAATAATACGTATTTCTCGTACCTATATCCCATATTTTTCAAGCCAATGTATTCCGTATACGTTTCGTACCCGTCTCCATTTTCATACTCGTATCCATATATACAACTTAGGGTAGCATGTACGCCATTAAAAAGTCTAAATTGCATCCTAAAAAAACGGCCCTATTCTTTCACTCTTCCCATAAGTGATAAGACACTAACGTATACTTGTCAAACAAGTTAGGTCAGATCGGATTTGTGTAAAATAATTATGTATTCGGATAGTAAAGAGTCGATTGTCAGCGGGTTCAGATCAATATTGGATTTTTTGTAACCCAAATTTATCGGGTTTGAGTTGCCCAGTGATTGAGAAGTTTTATAACGCCCTTTAATTTTTTATGTTTTAATGCAATATATATAGTAAAATGTATTTTAAATGTTCTGGTCCAACAAAAACAATGTTAAATACTTAAACTCAAAGTTTTAATGGTAGGAAGTGTTTTTCCTAAAGATTCCTATAATATCATAAGTTTAATACATTACTAATGATTTTCGGGCCAGGTTGAAAGCGGGTCGGGTTGGATTGATTTAGTATCATAAGTGTTTTAATGATTTAATATATTACAATTTTTTATAGGCATTTTTTGTTGTTGACCACAACGTGCTGGCTAGAAATCGGCATTCACCGGCACGTGCGTGACTTAAGTTATAAAAGCACTAGCCTTTTGTGCACGCTATGCGTGCTGATATTTTGTGCTTATTGTTACTCAATTGTAATAAACCAAGTCCAAACTGAAATTTTGTAACTAAGTTGACATCTATGTTGGTATAGAATGAAAAAACATTGATTTTATTTTAAAATAGTAATTAAAACACATTTTTAATTTTTATGCATCCATTTGCGCTGCTTGCAACAACAGTTTTTTATAAATACAAAAATCAAAGCTTTACTTGGGGGCACCATGTAAAAATTTACAAAAATTAGTATGGATTGAATTTTTAAAAAAATAAATAAAATAATAGCAATATATTTAATAATGACAGTCAAAATATAATAAGATATTATATTAAAAAATACAAAGTTATACAAAACATAAAAAAATCTATTTTTTGCATGAAATAACTAATATTTCATTTTATAGAATAAAACAACATATAATTAAGATATTATTGAATTAATTCAAAACATTAAAATTGAATATGATAAAGGTAAAGTTACCTTTTTATTGAATTAATTAAATAATCAATTGTTTATTGTAATTGATTGAAGCTTTTCTTTTAACTTAAGGCTATATAATTATTTTTGTGGGGAACATCATAGCTCCTTAATTGACTTATATAATAGAGATATTTTTTTATCCACGTTATATGTGCGACGATATTTTTTATATAATTTTTATATAATAGTAAAACAAACAACAAAGAAATAAGATTTGAATATGAGTTCTCATCCATTTTTTGATATTATAAAAATCGGGAAATAATATACAAATTGAATTTTTTCATATATATCAAAGAATGAACATAGAAAAAGTTGATCCACTATATATATACTTTTTCTACTGACAAATTTACATTATAATCAAAAGGTAAATAAATTTATGTAAAAAAATATACCAATATGGGTATCAATTTGTAGAGAATTAAAAAATATAAATTTACATATTTTAATTTAATTTTTTTTGAACTATGTATTTTGTATTATTTTTATTTAAAAGAATAAAAAATTTGTAAGAACTTTTCTTAATTATGTAGTTTGTGTTTTTAGAAAAATCAAAGGGTATTTAAGACTTTTCTAGGGGACACTATAGCTCCCTTGGCTTATATAATAGAAATAAGTTTTAGTGACTCACGTGCCACACACGTTCCAGTCAACGTCGATTTTCGGCCAAAAAGATAGTAGCCAACAAAAATATGTTTACAAAAAATAATATTTGATAAATTTTTCTAAAAGAGATGATTTCTCGCAAAATGTAACACCTCACTTTTCATATTTGACGAGACACAACTTAGACTTGTAATATTATGACTATATTTTTCTTTATATATAAGCAATAATTAACGCTCAAAATGAGTGGAATGAAAAATGACAGTCAAATTTTACATTAACAAAAAAAAGCAGAGGAGTAATTTTAGACAAAAAGATTCCCTTAATTTCAGCTCTCTTGCTCAACATCCATAACGGCCTTCGTCACCTCGTCATGCCCTCCAGAAGATTCCGCCAGGTTAACAACTCAACAATATTACCCTCATTCCTCAGCATAATTCAGAGCTCCCTCAAATCCCCTGCATTCGTATCATCTCTTTTTTAACAACAAAATCTTCAACGGAAATCCAACTAAAACTACTGCAGTTAAATCATTCACTTGCTAAATAATGGCTATTGTGAAACACTCAAATTTAGCACAACACAATGAAGTGGACGACGACGACGATGACGATGAGCCAGGTGAAGTCATTGAGTCAGCACCTCCTCTTAGGGTTGGTGAGGAGAGAGAAATTCGCCATTCTGGCCTTATGAAGAAGCTTCTTAAACGTGGTACTAGCTGGGAAATTCCTGATTTTGGTGATGAAGTCACTGGTAAGTAATCTATGTAATTTATTTTGAGTGGTTTGAGTTTTGGGTTTTTGAATTCGTATGATTTAAATGTGTATTGTGTTTAATTGCAGTTCATTATGTGGGTACTTTGCTTGATGGGACTGTGTTTGATAACACTAGAGACAATGGTCAGCCTTTTACTTTCAAGCTTGGACATGGTATGTAAATGTAATGTGCATTGCATTTTTGGATTGTTCATATGTTCTGATTTTGAGATTTTTAATTTAAGAAAAATGTTGGGTAGGTGTTTTGATCAATTGGATGTTATTTTTGATATTTTTTTGGGGGGGTTTTGGTTATGTTTCTGGGGTTATTAGGTGAAGTTGCCGAAGGGTTGGATATGGGAATCATGACTATGAAAAAGGGTGAAGTTGCTCTTTTCACATTGCCTCCTGAATTGGCACATGGAATTGGTGGAAGTGATAAAGTTCCCTCGGATGCGGTAGTCCGGTTTGAAGTTGAGCTGATATCATGGATTATGGTGGTGGATGTTTGCAAAGATGGTGGGATTATTAAAAGAATCTTGGAGAAAGGCCAAAATGATAACCAACCCAATAGTTTAGATGAAGTCCTTGGTATGATCTTTCTTAAATTTTTTTTTTTTGAATTTTAGCTTACTTAGCTGTAACTGATCGAGTGTTGGGTATGGTGTGATTGTCAATTGCAGTTAAGTACCAAATTATGCTATCGGATGGTACTATAGTTGCACAAACACCAGAGGAAGGAGTCCAATTTTGCATCAATGATGGTAATCTTTCTATTCTTGTGCCAAACATTTTCTATCTTTGTCTTCAACTATGTTCTTTGTCTAGTAAGGTTTGATTTTATGAGGTTCAATAAAGTCAAGTAGGTTCGGATAGGTTTTATTAAGGTCTAAATAAGTTTAGATAAGCAAATATATCTTTAAATTCTTTTGGTTTGTTTGTGCACATTTACAGTCATGGAAATATTGTTTCAGGTCATCTAGTGCCTGCATTGGGAAAAGCCCTTAAAACAATGAAGGTTCAAGAAAAAGCCAACTTGATTGTGCAGCCTCAATGTGAGTTTTCCTTAGTTCTTGGTGTACTCATACAACATATACTCCAAGGAACGTACACAAATAAATATGTTGTTTTCAGGTTTTCTTTGTTTAGCCTTTTGGAACTTATTAAGATAAATTCCATGATGGTTTGCTGTGGACCACCTATGAACCACCACGGGTTGGTGTTTCTTGCCTTTCGAGAGGCCAAGTTCTCTCCAAATATATTCACTCCTAAAAGTTACTGTACTTTTATTAATTTCCAACCTCCCAAACATTACACACACTAATCCCTTATGTATAAACTAATTATAACTATAAACTGACAAGTCCACCTACAAAAAATTATTAAAAGACTATTCTACCCTTACTACTAAAATACAACAAAATATCAAAAATGCCATTATTAATTTCCTCTCGCACCTCTTTTAGGGTTTTGATTCTCTTAAATCGCCAAGGCCCCACGTTCCCTCCGTTCGGTGGTCGACCCCTGCAACGATGGGTCCTTCGCATTCTTTTTCTCTGTTTTGTGGATTTATTCGAGCAATATGGGCAAAAATCTCAACCCTAAATTTTTCTTGCTCTTCTTAATACTTCACCAGCCCCTCCATGACTTGTTACAAAGAATTTTGCATCAATTCAGACTGATCGGCAATGGTGGTCTTCAGGGCGGCTAACTCCGACTCCAAGTTTTCCAGCCGCTGTGATTGTGTGGTGCCTCCCATTGTCGCTGCCCAGAATAGTTAGCTCTGATACCAATTTGCTGTGAACCACCTACGAACCACCACGAGCTGATGTTTCTTGGCTTTCGAGAGGCCAAGTTCTCTCCCAATCTGTCTTTCGAGTGGACAAATTCACTCCTAAAAGTTACTGTACTTTTATTAAATTTTCAACCTCCCAAACATTACACACACTAATCCCTTATTTATAGACTAATTACAATTATAAACTGACAAATCCACCTACAAACAATTATTAAAAGACTATTCTACCCTTAATACTAAAATACAACAAAATATCAAAAATGCCATTATTATTATAATTAGATGGTTCATAGCATGGTTCAATTTTTCGTTCAATCGTTTAGCAATTTTTTGAGAATTTGTCATCTTAGATAATCACAAAAAATTATTTGGATCAATGCTCATAGATTCAACTCCCTCTGTATTACTTTAAAAATGAATTAATCTTTTTAGGAAAAAATCAATCGTTTACAATTCTCATTTGTTTTTTGGTAGTCCTTTCTCGTAATGTATGGCTAACACAAAGTGAGAATGTGAGAGGCTGTTTTCCTCTAAAAGGAAACGAAAGGGTGTTTTTTACATCTTATTTTGCTTTATATAAACTTGTTAGAATTGGTATGGAGTTATTGAATCTTATTTGAACTTATAATATCTTAGTGAAACTGAATAACTCTTTGTCGAACTTTTAAGATCTTATCAGAACATTTTGGAACCTTTTTCAAAAAGTGTGAGAACCTATTACAACCTTTTATAACTCATATTAGATATTAGATTGTATTGAAATTTATCAAACTTATTATTTCTAATATGATTTGGTTTGAAATTTTTATTATCCTTAACTAAGATAAAAAGAACACATCCTAGGCTTTACCTAGAGCTAGGCATGGGCTGGTGCGACATGAGGGCAAACTTGGCACAATATGAATTGGTCTTGCCTCTGTACAAGGCCACTAGTGGGAGTATGGCACAACATGGCACAAGAAACACATTGATAGGCCATGGGTCGTGCATGGACATCTTTTTTTTAAAATTGACACGAGCGTGATACGCGGACGACAGTTTGGCCCACCTATTGGCCCAGGGGCGGAGATAAGGGGGTCTGGCGGCGGCCACGACCTCCCCCTTGGTCCAAAATAAAAATTAGTTTTGCACTATATATATACATAAAACTTTATAGCTCAGTTGGTTTTCTTAGGTATCTTAGTATTACCTAACAAGGGTTCGATTCCCATAGCAAACATTTTTCCACCCTTATTTTTAATTCTCTTCTTCATTTTTTACGGCAACATAAAAAATAGCTAAATTAATTTCTGCCCCCCTTATATTAAATTTCTAGCTCCACCCCTCTATTGGCCCACACATTATGAATAAAATTCATAACATCATGAACAAAATTCATATTGGTACTCTTAATAAGTCTGTGTATGAGCCTTATTTTCTAAAACACGGCACGAGCCCGACACTACACGATCTTTGTTTGCATGACTCACAATGAAATGAGGCATGCAAGCATGGATGTGGGTAGTCCCGACATAGCTTGTGCCCACCTTTAGTTACCCTGTTACGAATGACCTGCCTTTGTAGTGACAAATAGCTTTCATCACCAGTCATTGGTTAAGAGAGTAAATTAGTTTCTTAAGACAAAGGCTTTTTATCTGAACCCACATATAATAATTCTTGATTATAGAAACCCTTTATTTTTGAGTTGTAAAATGTAAAGTACTCCATCACTCGTCATTTCAGCCCCTTTATGTTCTTGCCTATACTATTTTTAATGATATTTGTATTCCCCCCCCCCCCCCAACACACACACACAATATACAATGAAATGAGGCATGCAAGCATGGAACGTGGGTAGTCCCGACATAGCTTGTGCCCACCTTTAGTTACCCTGTTACGAATGACATGCCTTTATAGTGACAAATAGCTTTCATCACCAGTCATTGGTTAAGAGAGTAAATTAGTTTCTTAAGACAGGCTTTTTATCTGAACCCACATATAATAATTCTTGATTATAGAAACCCTTTATTTTTTAGTTGTAAAATGTAAAGTACTCCGTCACTCGTCATTTCAGCCCCTTTATGTTCTTAACTATACTATTTTTAATGATATTTGTATTCCCACCCTACCCCCCACCCACCCCCCCCCCCACCCACCCCCCCCCCCACAAACACACACAATATACAGTGATAAGGAATAACAAGTTCAAACATGGCTAGGTAATTAATAATAACTTAATAAGCTTGGATCATATTACGAATGCAGATAATATGAATAAGCCATAATGTTTTTGCAATTCTTATCAAGGTCAAGCGTAGATATCATTATCCGTTGTTGATTTGTTGTGATGGCTTTGAACCTTTGGTCATGAATGTGCTAATGTTTTGTGCTAATGTACTCTCTTAACCTGTGAGTGGTAAATAATTGAAGAGCTGTTAAATGTTAATGAAATTTGTAGAGGGGAAAATCCCTGTGATGGTTGCCAAGTGTTGATGTTGGTTAATTTGTTTGTCATGCTAATCTGTTTTCTTAGATGAATTCTCATGAAAATATCCTTTTTTTTTTTTGTCATAGAGAGATGCATAATTTGGCCTTGTTTCTTTATTAATGCTAACACTAAGTTCCTCTTCCAAATCTGCCTTTGTAGATGGACTTGGTGATTTACATGATGCAGGAACTACGTTGTCTTCTATTCCACCAAATTCTTCACTTGACATCAAGCTAGAGTTGTTATCTTTGAAGCGAGTCATAGATATTTGTAGTGATTCCAAGGTGATCAAGAAAATTTTAGAAGAAGGAAAAAGTCTTACTGCCGATGAAGGAGCAACTGTCACTGGTGAGTTAATCTTTTAGATTATTCTTATGTGTTAAGAGAAGGAATTCAAATTCCAATTATTGCTAAGACATGATGTCGATACGTGTCATGTCTCAAAAGCAATATGACTCTTGTTAATTTTATGTCCTGTTTCATTAAGCCTAAAGATCACTTGGTGAAATTAGAAAAAGTTCTGTGGCTGAAAACATCTTACGTATGATTTAAAGTGAGGAAATGATCTGGGCTTCTTCTGGTTCTTCCTCTAGAAATCCTAACTCCCAAAAGGAAAGAAAAAGAATCCTTGTCCATTATTGTTTTAGTCATCGACTCCTTACACTCCTTCCTCAGTACATATAGAGCATATATGACTTTGCAATTTTCTTTTCTACTTAGTATTTTGGATTTCTATTTTTGTGAATTAAATTACCTATATTTTAAACTTTGTTTTAAGTCCTCAATGATTTTGATATTATATTTCATTGAATGGTATCTCATTCTTAAATTTTCTCTGTGAATGTGCAGTTAGGTACATAGCAAAGCTAGAGGATGGCACCGTATTCGAAAAAAAGGGTTTTGATGGTGAGCCACACCTAGAATTTATCACAGATGAAGGTAATGTTTGGAGAATATTATGCCCTAATATATAAACCTTTTATTTATTCCTAATATGCTACTTGCTTTCTATAGAACATGTTATACCTGGACTAGACCGAGCAGTTGCAACAATGAAGAAAGGGGAGAGAGCTCTTTTGACAATAAGGCCTGAGTATGGATTTGGAGCTGTAGAAGTAGAGAAAAAATATACTCGAATTCCACCATTATCCACTCTGATTTATGAAATCGAAATGGTGGATTTTATTAAGGTAATATCATTAGCAAACAGAAATTTCAACACACAATATAAAGTTCAGCTCATCTGCACTATATTTTTTCCTTTTGCTGGCAAGAGTAGGTTTCAAGTGCTCTGAATTTATGTATTTTTGAGCATTATTTGTTTATTACAAATTTACAATAATACTTTGAATAATTACTTTTTGGTAGATCCATCTTTGGCATTTGGTCTTAGGTTCAATCTTTGTATAATAATCCCATATTTGTGCTCTCTAGAATAATCTAAACTATGTGAGGGTGCCTTCCAAAGTAACAATATGTCCTCCAGGTCCAACCAGCATCTTGCATAATAGCAGACCATCATAGCCTGATTAACTTACCCAAGCCTAGTGAACAAAAGTGTAAAGATAAAGGGCCTATGCTGTAAGAAACATCAGATGATGATGGCATAACCTCTTGATGAGTCCTCAGAAAATTCATTCTTGGAGTCAAGTGCTATTTGCTTTACAATAATTAATTTTCTTAGTTCCTAAATTCACATGTTTTATTTTTTGCTCTCTTTTTATGAATCTGCACTTGATGCAACCATGCAGGAGTATAAATAGCATATCCTTAACCCACTAAAATTGTGTCTACTGAATGTTGCAAAGTTTTGCAAATTTTGCCAAACCCTTTTGGCCCTTGTTATAGCATTATATATTTGTATGAATTATCTGTAACAGGAGAAAGCACCGTGGGAGTTGACCAGCCAGGAGGGGATCATGGTAGCTGGAAAGATAAAGGACGAAGGCAATGCTCTTTTCAAGAGTGGGAAGTATCAACGTGCAGGGAAGAAATATGAAAAGGTCCTTAACCCCATTCTTTGATAATTTGTGTTTATTCAGACATCTAAGACGTCTTTTTTTTTTTTTTTTTTTGATAGTTGGATAACGGTGTGCAGGCTACAGAATATATTAATGAAGGCACATCTGTTAGTGATGAACAACAAAAGCAAGTAAAATCATTGAGAGTACATTGCTGGTTGAATGGAGCAGCATGCTGTCTGAAGCTTGATGATTTTAAGGAAGCAATCAAGCTATGCTCAAGGGTATGATATTATGTGACATCATGGCGTTGGTCATCATCAGAGTGCTTTTGCAAGCTGTAACTGAAAATGAGTGAATAGAATGCTCAGTGCGTTCACTAGTTCACTGATTCCTTGTCTGTTTTTCTTACAGGTTTTAGATATTGAATCATGCAATATCAAAGCTTTATACAGACGAGCGCAAGCATTTATGGAAAATGATGATCTGGATTTGGCTGTACTGGATATCAAGAAAGCCTTAGAATTTGATCCTGGCAACAGGTAGTTAATTAGTAGCCCCTGAACAATATTGTGTTTGTAACTTCATCTCAAAATATATAGTTTTTTCTCAATCTGTTTCAGAATGTGGAATTTTATTGTCTTGCTAATGCCATAACGAATAGTCTCTCTTCCTCTTCCTTTAGTAGGATCCACAAACATCTTTTTTGGTTGTCATGGGGCCACCCTGTTTTAATTGATTGACTAGGAAGCCTGTTCATGCCTACCCCATTTTCTGGGTGTAACAGAGTATCTAAACTAGATAGTTTCTCGCAAAAACATGTCTATCCTAGGTAGTTTTGGATAAAATTTCCTTTTTTTGTTTTACAGTTGTACTAATATGTGGTACTTTGGGTTTCTACATATCTAAAAAGCTTAGTAAAGGTACTTGAAAGGATTCATTTGGTATGTTTCTTACCTTATATCCTACATGTCTAGGTTTGAATCTTACCATGTGACGGTACTTGAAAGGGCGGAGGTCAAGTGCCTGTATCCGCATGTACTGGGCCAAGAAACTGTGAAGTTTGAGGTCTAATAAGGGTTTTTTTATTCCTTGAAAGAAAAAACTATCATGCTGTGTGCAATAGTTTGTCATTGATGTTCACCTTTTGTTTGTAGCATATTTTTATGGTAATTGATCTTCCCTTTTACCAATCATGGACCTCTATGTTGCAGTTCCCAATTTTAGACCTGTTGAAGTTTGGTTTTTTTATTTTCAGCATTAGGTAACCCTCCATCCCGACGAGGTCGCATCGCCCCTGTTCTGTACCTTAAAAATATAAGGTTCATTGTTGATTTGCACCTAAATCAAGAGGGCCGTTAGATATAGGGAGCATGGAATAGCTATGAATATCTTATTGTTCATAAAATTGGCAAATATGAGTAGTATGTAAAGTAGAAGTTTCTTGTTTGTGAAGTTGTTATCCTCATATGGTGGAACGTACCTTTAATGGTAATGAGCAAACTTCACTAGATTTCATGCCTCGCTGAACGATAATCCAAATAATGCTTAAAATATAGAATAAGAATTGAATATGAAATGAACTGATGGAGAAAGCATTTTCAATCATTTGATCTGAATCTAATTTTTTTGGTTCTTGTGCTGATACTTGAGATTACTTGACATATCTGGTGCTTTGCCTGTTTAATCTAATTGTCTTTGCTGGATAATTCAATAAATTGAATACAGGGAAGTTAAGTCGATACAGAAGACTTTAAAGCAACGCCAAGCTGAGAGAAATCGACGTGATGCGAAGTTGTACGCAAACATGTTTTCTGCTCCTGTAAGAGATTCACCGCTGGCAAGCAAGGTACGTGTCTAGATGTTTTCTGCTGTTTTCTTGTTATGCTTATTTTTCAAACTTGTTAACCTAGGAATGATACTTGAAGTAGGATAATTTATTAGTATTGGAAAATTTTCATGCAAATATTCATGTCAATTATATATCATGCTCATTTCCTATGAACTTCAGCTTGCTAGTTGTACTGCCTCCGTTTTTTTTTTTTCTTTTTTAAATTTGCTCACCTTGACTTTTGGCACTGTTTACAAAGGATACTTTGACCGTCGTTTGTGATTTATACATAAGAAAAAAAAGTTTTAGTTTTCAATCTCCCCCATAGAAGCAGCCATAAGATCAATTTGTGTTTTGATATATTAAGCCTACACAAAACCCAATCTGCCCAATTAACACAAGGCAGATCCCCAAAAAGCCAACAGTAGGCAATAGAGACTGAAACCTCTAGGATTAGGCATCTAGTTATTATGAGAAAAGACTGATTTGAAAAGTTCTTTAGCTTTCCAGACTTGTTTCCATTGCCAGGTTGCAGAGCTTGGACAATTTATCCTCTTCCAGCTTCTCCCTTTGATGTAGTTATGAGAAACCCACCTCAACGACAAACTGTCATTTATGTGTTCTATGTCCCGCACATATTTCTCCACTGCAGCCTGGTTCCATAATTGACGGTTTAAAATACCAATACCTCCATTCCTCTTTGGCCTGCACACATAATCCCATGCAATAGGAGGAACTCTAGAAGCTAAGGTTTTCCCCTCCCACATGAAATTTCTACAGATAGCCATAACATCTTTAATCACCTTGCTTGGAAGTATGAATAATCACCTTTCTTGGAAGTATGAAGATGCTAGTCCAATCTCATCACAGAGTTCACGAACATAGATCTAGCAGCATAAGACATCGTTTTTGAATCCCACTTCCTAATTCTCATCACAATCTTTTCCAAAAGGACTTGACAATCTAAAGAAGAGGTTTTCCTGGTGCTTATGTTCACCCCAAGATATCTAAAAGGAAGGGATCCTTCCACAAAACTAGAAGCATTTGTAGAAGTGGCTAAAGCTCTAAGCATCAAGCTGATTCCCTGCAAGCATTCACAGAATCAAACTGACACAAATGAGTTAGCTTCACCAACCTGCACCTAGGATGAAACTTGAATGAGCTATGACTAGAAGCCACTTGAAGTAGTCTTGAGAGATACTCCATGCAAAGTACAAAAAGCATAGGTGAAATGGGATCACCCTACCTCAATCCCTTCCTTCTTTTACAAAAACCAGAAACTCCTCCATTGACCACTAGAGAGTAACTAGGAGAGGTCACACAAGCCGTAATGAAGGAAATTAAATGGCTAGGAAAATTAAGAGCTTTGAGCATCTCCTTGAGAAAATACCAGCTCACGGTATCATAAGCTTTCCTTATGTCTAATCTTAAAGATAGTTCCAGTAGGGGAGCACTTCCTGTTATACCTTGACAAATTATCCTGGATAATACAAATAATGTGCACAATTTTCCTTCCTGAGACAAAGCTTGACCGATTTAAAGAAATTATGTCTGGAATAACTCCCTTCAATCTATTGCACAACATCTTGGATATTATATTGTAGATAATATTGCAGCATGCAATTGGACAGTATTCCAACACTCAAGTAGGGCCCTCCACTTTTGGAATAATCACCAAATTAGTACAGTTAAATTCTTTCAAAATTTTACCAGTGGCCATAAAGTCCTACACTGCTGCACATACCAAGCTGCCCACCACTTCCCAAGAAGCCTTGAAAAAGGAACTAGAAAAACCATCTGGCCCTGGAGCCTTCTGATTAGGGATAGCAAAAATAGCCTTCTTAATTTCATGGTCTGTAACAAGGGAAGTCAGGAGCTGAATGTGATCCTCGTTCACCAAGGGTCTTGTAACCACTACTTCTGAATTAACAGCTGACCTGCAGCCATCCTCATAACCTAACAGGAACATGTAATCTTCCACAAACACCTTGGAAACCTCATCCCAACCATTACACCACTCACCATCCATGTTTTTAATAGTTACCACTCTCCTAGTGTGTTGTTGCACATTTAAGGCTTTGTGAAAAACCTTGTATTTTCATCACCCATTTTCAACCAATTCAATTTGCATTTTTGCTTTAAAAAAACAAAACAAGCAGATCTGATCTTATGAAACTCTTTTAAAACCCTCCTCTCCTCTTCAATATTCATTATACAAGGTTCCCCATGCCTCTTTTCTTGAATCAGCTGAAGCTCTCTCTTAACATCATAAAATTGTACACCAATTTCAGTGTAGGCCACTTTATGCAGGCTTTTAAGACCTCTCTTGACCTTTTCAGCTTCTGAACTAGCTGAAACATCAGAGTCCCTGGAATCTCTTCATGCCAAGCTTTACCCACAATATCTCCATAGAAGGATGTTGACGCCAAATTTCACAGAATTTGAAACTTGGCCCAGCCTGACCCTGCTGCTCAAAATGAATGACAACAGGACAATGATCAAACCAGCTTTCAGGTAAAAAATGAGCATAAGATGGCAACTTCCGAATCCAGTCCTCATTAACCAAAGCTCTATCTAGCTTACAAGTAAACCTACCACCAACTTGAAACAAATATTTTAAAGATTAATGAGAAACCATACCTCTAAATTGATCAACCTTAGCCATTCACCCTTCCATTGAACTCCTTAAATGACTCCCATAAAGAGACTATCTCAGACCTTTCATTAAAACCATAAATGAAAGAACACCAAAACATATGCCCAAAAGTTAGATGCTTAACTTTTGCATTTATGAACTGATCCTAAATATCAAGTATGTCCACAGTAAACCGTTGATCTCTCAAAGTTAAGAGAATTCCCCCCCCCCCCCGGTTTTATTGAAATTAGTACAAATGCACCATCCTTCAAACATTCTAGAGTAAGTGTGATACAGGACAATGGGAGAGCCATTCCCAAAAGCTAGCTCAAGGGGAGGAGAGCCCATTGTCCTATATAAATCCCACATCAGCCCCCATATGACCGATGTGGGACTCAAGTCCCATACCTTGCAATGGGACCATAACATATCACCCCTCTTCGCAGGCCACATGCCCTCATGTGGCAGGCTTTGCGCTAGGCAGAAGGGAGGGAGAACAGAAGAGAGAGAAGGTTCTTAGCCCCGGACGAGCACCGGCGTCACCTCCATCGGTCACATGTGGTCCGCAAAGGAGCGGTGGTTGGCTCTGATACCATTGTTACAGGACAATGGGAGAGCCATCCCAAAAGCTAGCTCAAGAGGAGGAGAGCCCATTGTCCTATATAAATCCCACATCAGCCCCCCTATATGACCGATGTGGGACTCAGGTCCCGTACCTTGCAATGGCACCATAACATACCACCCTCTTTGCAGGCCACATGCTCTCATGTGGCAGGCTTTGCGCTAGGCAGAAGGGAGGGTGGTATGTTATGATAAGGGAGCTTAAGTAGTTGTAGTTGTAATAGCTAATAGTTAGTTATTTTTGTGTTGTATTGTTTTGCTGTCAGTTGTGGTTATTAGGCTTTTGTTAGCTTTTCTTGATTGTTGTTGGCTTGGAGATTATTATAAATAGCTCCATATGTAGTCAAGTATGAATAAGATATATTTTTCCTACTTACTTCTCCTCTCTTCCTCTCTTTTGTTCTCTGTCTATCTCTGCTTTTCTTTTCTATAATTCTTTCTTTCTTTCTTCCTTCCTTTCTTTAATACTAAAATTCTTACTCAAATCATATAATTACATTGGCCTGTATCATTCTGGTATCAGAGCAGCAAACGAAGCCTTGGATTATCATAGCTTCTGCACACGAAATCCACCAATTTACACACAAACATAATCACGGAAATTTTTCTATTTGTTCCTTCATTAAAACTGAAAAATTCTGGCACCATTGACAAGAAGTAGAGCAAGAATGGAGGAACAAATTAAATCCTTAGAATCCAAACTGGAGGAACAAGTGCAAGCAGTGACTGAATTGAAGGGAATCATTAAAGATTTGAAGGATTCTTCTTACAACCATGAATGCAATTCTAAATTAGGATATCAATTAACCAATAATCTACAAAGAGGTTTGCAACCAAAATTAGACTTCCCTAAGTTTGATGGAAATCACCCTAGAATTTGGATTAAAAAATGTATGAGGTATTTCATATTATGCAACATCCCTGAAGAAAAAAGGGTTGATTTGGCATCCTTATACATGTGTGATAAAGCTGAAAATTGGGTCTCTAGTTACATGGCTGTGAGGAAGGCTGTTTCTTGGGATGATTTCATCATTGACCTGTCTGCTAGGTTTAGGGACAGTTCTTGCATTAACATGGTGGAGTAATTTAACATGGTGGAGGACTATATTGATGCCTTTGAAAACCTTAAGTCTTTAATGCTTCAAAATAACCATGTTCTTCCTGATGATTACATACTTGAAAGCTTTATTGGAGGCCTACAAACTGTAGTCAAACCCTTTGTTAAAGCCTTTAAACCACAGTCTATGTCTGAAGCCATTAAACTTGCAAGGCTCCAAGAAGAACAACTTGCTGCCACCCACAAATCAACCAAAACCACCTTCTTTCCTAGAAATAACCAATCAGTTTCCTCTCAAAATAACTATAACAAACCTCCACTCCTACCAACTCCAAAGAACCCACCCCTTTTGCCTTCTGCACCTCATAGTACTAATATTAGGCCAAGAAACCCTGCCAGGTTTATACCAGCTGATGTGAGGGCACAGAAAATAGCCAAAGGCTTATGTTATTACTGTGATGAGCCTTATGATAGAAATCATCAATGTAAGTTCAAGGAAGGTCAACTATTTATAGTAGAGATTTTTCCCTTGGAGGAAACAGAATTGCTTGCACATAAGGAAGCTGAAGTGGATGAGCTGGAAGCAATAGGATCTGAACAAGATCCCTATATTTCAGTACATGCTTAACTGGGGGAGAGCATTTCCATACCATGAGTGTACTGGGAAATGTCCAGGGCAAGGCCTTACAGATTCTTATAGATTCAGGAAGCACTCATAACTTCTTGGATATATCTATGGCAACAAGAATGGGATGTTTCTTGGAACAGATTAACCCTTAGGCTGTTTCTATAGCAGATGGGAACCATATTGCTTGTCAGCAAGTTTGCAAAGGGTTTTCTTGGAGTATGCAGGGCCATCATTTTATTGCAGATATGATGGTAATTGCTCTTGGATGTTGTGACATGGTTTTGGGAGTCCAATGGTTGAGCACCTTGGGATCAATAAGTTGGGACTTCAAACAATTAAGTATGCAATTCAAGATAGGGGACAAACAACTTAAGCTCAAAGGCCCTTCTCCAAGGAAGATGCAAGTGGTGGAAGGAGAGCCTGGGGGTAAGGTGTTCTCTACTGCAACCCAATTGTGTTTGTTGCAGCTCTTGCCTATTAATGCCAATTCAGTTAGCCTTGCTACACCAAGTTCTACACACTCCCTAGAATTTCAGAAGCTTAAGAAGAAATATCAAGAGGTATTCACAGATCCTATAGGGTTACCTCCTAGCAGAGGAGTATTTGACCATAGAATTCCCTTGGCCACAGGGGAATTTGCTGTGAATATTAGACCCTATAGGTATCCCATTAAACAAAGGGATATCATTGAGCAGCTCATCCAAGAAATGCTTGACAAGGGAACAATTCAACATAGTTCCAGTCCCTTTGCTTCTCCTGTAGTTTTGGTGGGTAAGAAGGATGGTACTTGGAGGTTATGCATTGATTACAGAGAGCTAAATAGCAAAACAATTAAAAATAAATTCCCAATTCCTGTCATAGATGAACTCATTGATGAGTTGTCAGGTGCATTAGTTTTCACTAAGTTAGACTTAAGAGCTGGCTATCACCAATTGAGAATGCATGATGAAGATATGTATAAGACAGCTTTTAAAACACACACAGACCACTATGAGTTTTTGGTTATGCCCTTTGGGCTTACAAATGGCCCAGCCTCTTTTCGAGGCTGGGTGAATCATTTATTCAGGCCTTTAATCAGGAAATGTGTTGATAATTTTTTGATGATACACTGGTTTTCAGCAGAAACATGGTAGAACATTGGACACATTTGGATATGGTTTTCAAGATTTTGCAGATCAATCAAATGCATATTAAAGAAAGCAAATGCACTTTTGCTACTAAGAAAGTGGAGTACTTGGGGCACTTCATATCTGCTTTAGGGGTAGAGACTGATCCTGCTAAAATAGAGGTTGTTGTTAATTGGCCTACACCAACAACTATAAGGCAATTAAGAGGATTCTTGGGACTTGCTGGATATTATAGAAAACTTGTTAGAGCATATGCAATAATCTTTAAACCTTTAACTAACCTGTTGAAAAAGGGGGCCTTTGAATGGAACAATGAGGCTCAACATGCTTTCACTAATCCCAAGAGTGCCCTGACCACAGCTCCTGTGTTAGCAGTGCCTAATTTTTTAAAAGAATTTGTGGTAGAGACAGATGCTTCAGGCACAAGAATTGGTGCAGTTCTGATGCAGGATGATCACCCCATAGCTTTCATCAGCAGAGCTTTATGAGAAAGAATTGCTAGCTATTGTGTTTGCAGTCCAGAAATGGAAACAATATTTGATGGGAAATCATTTCATCATCAAAACTGACCAGAAAAGTCTCAAGTGGCTTTTACAACAAAAGGTATCCACACCCTTCCAACAATTATGGTTGTCTAAATTGATGGGGTTTTCTTATGAAAGTCAGAATAGAAGTGGTGAGGAAAATGTGGCAACAGATGCCCTATCTAGGGTGCAAGGATCTGAGATCATGTGCATGGCTATTTCCATGGTTTCTTCCAATTTAGAGGATTTGGTCAAGGCAAGCTACCAACAAGATGAGACACTAGCAGACATCTATGATAAATTGCAGCAAGGTGCAGAAGTTCCTGGCTACTCATTGGTAAATGGCTTAATCAGAAGGACACACAAAATTTTGGTTGGGCCAGACTCCAACTTAAAACAAAAAATTATGCTATGGCAGCATGCTTCACCTGAAGGGGGCCATTCAGGAAGGGATGGGACCTTAAAATCAAGACTATTTTTACTTGGAAGGGGTTATCAAAGGATGTTAGGCAATTTGTGAGGACTTGTGTGATATGCCAAGCTGGAAAATATGAAACATCAGCTAAACCAGGGCTACTACAGCCCCTGCCTATCCCTGAGGAAGTATGGGTTGATATTTCTATGGACTTTATAACAGGACTGCCTAAATCCATGGGGAATGAGGTGATTTTTGTGGTAGTTGATAGATTTAGCAAGGCTGCCCACTTCATTGCCTTATCACACCCTTTTACAGCCATACAAGTAGCTCAAACTTATCTAGACCATGTTTTTTTTAAGCTACATGGTTGGCCAAGATCCATAGTCAGTGATAAAGACTCAATTTTCCTAAGCAAATTTTGGAAGGGACTCTTCTCCATACATGGTACTGAGTTCTTACTATCTTCCTCTTATCACCCTGAGACTGATGGGCAAACTGAAGAGGTGAATAGGTCCTTAGAGGCTTATTTAAGATGTATGTGTGGTGATCATCCTAAGGAATGGTGTATGTGGTTACCAGTAGAAGAGTGGTGGTATAATACTCACTTCCATACTTCCACCGGGCTCACCCCATATGAGATCATGTATAATCAACCCCCTCTTACACATTTACCTTATTTGGCTGGTGATTGTGCAAACAATGAGGTTGATAGGAGCTTAATTAGAAGGGAGGCTATGATATCACAAGTAAAAACTCACCTACAGAGGGCTGTCTGCAGAATGAAATCCATGGCAGACAATCACAAGACACAAAGACACTTTGCAATAGGGGATTGGGTGTGGTTGGAGTTGCAACCCTATAGGCAAAACTCAGTTAAACTTAGAACTAACCAGAAGCTAAGCCAAAAGTATTTTGGTCCCTATCAAATAATTGCAGTTATTGGTAAGGTAGCATATAAGTTGCAGCTTCAACAAGAAGCAAAAATACATGTCTTTCATGTTTCACAACTCAAGTCCTTTCAAGGCCAAATTCCAATGTCATCCACAGTTCCAGAATGGGCAATGTCTCCAGCTACTACAAAGACTTCAATGCCAACAGTTGTTTTGCAAAAAAGGATGATAAAAAATCATGATGGATAGCAACTTCAAGTTTTGGTGCATTGGAAGGGATGTCCAGAATATGAAGCCTCTTGGATGTCAGCTGAGGAATTCATGGCTCAGTACCCTGACTTCCAACTGCCTGATTTACAGACTTGAGGACAAGTCTGTTCTTCAACTAAGGGGGGTATGATAAGGGAGCTTAAGTAGTTGTAGTTGTAGTTGTAGTTGTAATAGCTAATAGTTAGTTATTTTCTGTTATTTTTGTGCTGTATTGTTTTGCTGTCAGTTGTGGTTGTTAGGCTTTAGTTAGCTTTTCTTGATTGTTGTTGGCTTGGAGATTATTATAAATAGCTTCACATGTAGTCAAGTATGAATAAGATATATTTTTCCTACTTACTTCTCTCTTCCTCTCTTCTGTTCTCTGTCTATCTCTGCTTTTCTTTTCTATAATTCTTTCTTTCTTTCTTTCTTCCTTTCTTTAATACAAAATTTCTTACACAAATCATATAATTACATTGGCCTGTATCAAAGTGATGCATTGTTGTGAATTTACTGCATTTTTAAAGGACAAATATATACTTCCTCTGTTTTTGAATTATTGCAACAAATGAATTTTTTATCTCTCACAAATAATACTCATTTGTTGCAAGAATTCAAAAACGGAGGAAGTATATATATTATATATATAGGAAGATTGGAAACTAATAATCCCACCTTTCCTAAATCCAGGAATAATCCCACCTTTTCATATCGTATTCATCTGTTGGACCTTTTAATAATATTAACCTGATTTAAGGTCAATTTTGGAGGTCTGTTGGGCTTAGCACGCCAAATTCAGCCTCAGGGTTGACTTTGCACATGTTTCTAAGCTCAATAGACCTCTAAAACTAACCTTAAATTAGGTCGGTATTATAAAAAGGTCCAATAGATGAATACGATATGAAAATGTGAGATTATTCCTGGATTTACGAAAGGTGGGATTATATATATATATATAGAGGAAGGATTGGTTAAAAACCAAAAGATGGTTGAAAACCAGACAGAAAATGGTTTAAAGGGGTACATTAGCAGTCGCAGGGGTACATTAGATGTTTGAAGTGGTACAAATGGTTTTTAGCGAAAGTTACTAATATTTACAAAGATTGCCATTAGTAATCACACGTGTATCCTTTAAGTGTCTAATGTAGGGGTTTTTAGGTTGAAAACGTTTTTAGTTGATCCTCTTCCTATATATATATATATATCATCTTATTTAAGGCTCTCATTTTGGGACTAGTTAGGCAATTGTTATGAATTTACTGCATTTTCAAAGTGATGCATTGTTAGTGAATCACATACATATTTGCCAATATCGTTGTTGCCTTTTCCATATATTTCTTATGTTCGTTTGCTTGGCATATATTGAGAGACAGAGAGACTGCCTTTAAATATTGCAGAAATTGAAGGTAGAAGGTAAAAACAGTGTTGGTTATGGTGAATTTTGATGATGATATCGGAGATGAAATGCTTGAATTTCCTCCTGGAGCTTTGTAATTTGTTTGAAATAATACAGTTTTAAAAACAGAGTTTTTGACTCCATATATACTATATAAGTATATATATAGCATATATTGTTTTGTATTGAAAACAAAAATCAAAAAAATTATGGATCAAACAAGATCTCACTTGATTTTATGTTTTACTAGTCTGCCGAGCCATGCTCACTATATATGTTTAAATTAAGACTAAAGGAATTTGTTCGAATTATTGGAGTGTAGAAAATTAGGAGGATTTGTTCGAATTTGTCATCTGTTTTGGTCACTATTGATGTGAAAATTTTGCAAACAAAAGACCCATATTGTAACTTGTTATAAATATGGTAATGAAAATAAATTTATATGTGAATTTGATAAAAAAAAAATTAATATTCATTTCATGGTATGCTAGCTTATCTCCATATTTTATCTATTTTTTTTTCCACAAATAGTGTTCTAAATAGTAATGGATGGTAAATTAAAATATGAGAAAATTCAAGCTTAGGAATACATATATGTTTTTATGAAGATTACGAGTCTTCCATTGTTAAATTACACTTTAAATTTATTCCCTATTAACACAATTTATTACCAACAAATGGACTATAAATGTATATTATTTAAAATAAAATAAAAACCAAATCGGACCAAGAATGTTTTAGGAGAGTCGTTAGGATTTGCTGATTTTTATGATAAGAACTTTGATGGGGTAGAGTGTATCAAGTAGCGATTCAAATAGTGAATAGACATGATCAAACAACAATCGAAATGCAACAGGGATGGGCATAAAAAATCGTATCCGGTTTTCGATCCGATATTTAGACTTTTATTTGAAAAAGCGGATACTCGATCCGATTTTTAAAACCGGATCGGATCCGGGTCACAGTTTTAAAAAAAACTGGATTATTCGGTATTTGATTTTTATTTTAGAAAACATAATTTAACAATTTTACATAGCTACTCCCTCTTTCACTGATGGGCAAATTTCTCAGAAGCTCCTGTATAGATTTCTTACAAATTCCCACTCAACCTACCCATTTGAACACCTTACATGCTATTGTCTTGCAAAGAAAAGCAATTTTCAAAGTTACTGGTACTCTCAAGATGTACTCCTTATCATGCTATTCATCCCTTAATAATGATGCCCATAATATTAGAAAGTTACACACTATTTGTCTTACATTCAATTACAAAATGACCAAGTACATTACAAGGAAACTGATATGTACAGTGTATATAAAAAGACTCTTCCTAAACCGGATCCGGATATCCGGTTTCTGAATCCGAATTTTCAGAAATCCGGAAATTCGGGTAATCGGATTATCCGGATCGGATCCGGATCAGAAAATATGTGATCTGAAAATTTAGACACCCGGTTTCCGGATATTCGAAAATCCAGGTATCTGGTTTCGCCCACCCCTACTCACGAGTGTAGCAATGATTTTATACTCTGTGGATCCCCTGGATCCCTGTAATCTGACGGTCAATGTCAACTTAATTATCCTGAGATAAGAGTCGTGCGTTGAGGTTCAGTGTATCTTACCAGTAAAAATAAAATAAAATAAAAAATTGAAATGCAACATTCTTTACAACATATGCCGAATCAAAGGGTACATCCACAAATTCAAAGTTCTTCATTCGTAACATATTAATGGCAATGATTTGATATAAAGTAGAAAGAAAAAAAATGTCAAATCATTACCCTTAATATGTCACGGGGAGAGTAGAAAAGTAACCTAACATCCCCTCCTCGTACTGTCACAAATCTATTTTATAAGAAACAATTCATTCTCCCTCCCTCTTGATACTAGCCTTAAAAGCCACCATCAATCCACCATCACTGGAAAAAAAAGTGGGCGACCACCACCACCGTTTTAGGCCATCCAAGTGTGCTTGAAGCTCCACCACCATAGGATCTCCCATCACTCTTTTGCTCCATCACCACAACGGTCGAATCTCCCTCACGCACCCTCCCATGGCTAAAACATGAATTTGATGCGTTCTTGATGCGTTTTCATTAATGCTACTAGGTTCACTCGTATCAATTTGATTTGTTTGAGTTGTGTAAGAGCATCTACAATGGTAAGCTACAAATCTCTTGTAGCTTTATTTGCACGTCATTTTTTTACAGTGGCGGATCCAGGAATAATATCTAGCGGGGTCAAACTGCGTTTTTAGTATTTTATTGGGGTCAAGTGAACAAATTTTAAGAGAATTTTTTTAAAAAAATTAAATTTTATAGGTAAAATTTTTATTTGTCTAGATCCAAGTGGGGTCACGTGACCCCACTAAAAGTGGCTGAATCCGCCATTGTTTTTTTAGCTACATCATTTTCAAGCTACAACTATTCATAATGACAAGATATATATTAATGCCATGGTGGGAAAAAGAAAAAAAAAGAGAAAAAAGTGAGACCAAAACATAATTATCCCACAACGATTGAATTTGTAGCTTGAGAGTTTATTTATTTGCAAGCTAATTCTTTAAACAAACCATTGTAGATGCTCTTAGTGTTTTTAATTAACAATGGACAAAGTCAAATTAATTAACACTACATCCTTAAAAAATTTAGGTTACAACACGATCAAAAACACAAAAAGTTAACCGATATATTTCCCTAAAATTAGGAAAAGGTTAACATACTTTAAAAATTAAAATAAATAAATAAAAAATTAGCTAGAATAACACCATCTATTGGTCAAGTGCGGCTAGTAGCACAAACTACAATGGATTACCAAGCAGTACAATCTAAGAGGAAGTTGAGGTCCATAACATAATTAAAATCCAATGCTTCTTTTTATTGTAACCATACATTTTTTTTTAAAATACTTTAATAATTTTTATTCACGATGTCTATTAACAAATTATAATAGATGATCGTCTGACCATTTATATTGTAGCACAAATTAATAATTTTATAGGTGTTTGTCTGACCATTTATATTGTGTCAAAACTCATACTACAAATGAAACCTCTCTTTAATATATTGTATAGTTATAATATGCTTATACAAGTAAACTATAATTATTCAAAGTATGCTGAACCTCCATTTTTCTCAAGACGCATACCACAAATAAAACTTTTTACATTTTGTTTCTTTTTACAATTGTATGGTAAGATGAACTGCCCCCATTAATTTTAGTTCGAACCATTGATGAAATAATAGACTGGTCATTTTTTTTTTTCCAAGTTTAAAATTATAGATATATATTAAAAAATTATTGAAATCAAAATATTGTCATACACATTAAGAATTTAATTTGTTGCCATACATACACATTACGTGCCTTGCATTACGATCAACAACAATATCCAAAGTTATGTATCTATATTTTTATTTTTGTTTGGTGCAAATGAGCCACAATAAAAGACGGAAATGAGAACTGATCCAGAATTATTAGAAATCGGAAAGAAAGCTCTAACCATCTGATCCTTTACTCTCTAAGTTCTATGTCTCTATGATGATACACGACAACAACAATTTGTGTTGTTATCACTACAATATCCTCCACCTTTGCCACAATCTAGGTTACAATTGACCTCGTCACATTGCATACGATGGCATGCAATTCTTAATGGTACCGTCAATGCCAGTCTCTTACTCATGCCACCTGTCATTTTTTTTTTCAATAAGTTTAATAATTATAAGAAAAAAAAAATTAAAATAAAGAATAAGGGAGATGACATGTGGCCATGTGGGTGATGAGAGAAGAGAAAAGAGATAGAGATAAAAAGGATGAAAATATATGATGATTTTCTTTCCTTAAAAAAGAAAATTATTTTCCAACAACATTAGATAAATGAAAAATTCTAGTGTGGTCTTATGACTCTATAGAATATCGTAATAGATGTTTAGGATTGTTTGATTTTTGATTTATTTTTAATTCCTTATATAATTAATAAATTTTTTTAAAAATACTTTAATTAGATTTATAAGAAATCTAATTAAAGTATTTTTAAAAAGGTTTTAATTAGATTAGGAATTAAAAAAAAATAAAAAAAATAAGCAGTCCTAGCCATTCATTATGGTAGCTAGTAGTGATAACTGATAAGACCACAATAGAATCATCCATAGATAAACCTATTTCATAGAAAAATTAATTTACAACCCTTAACAAATCAAACACAATACAATTATGGGAAATATATTATTTAAGAAAAATGATTAATATCCAATAATAATATATTTTAGTTTCAAAATATAGAGATAAATGATTAAACGAATTCAAAATTCACTATTCAATATACTCATTGAAATTAATTAGATACTTATATGCTCTTTATCTCTAAGGCTAATTCTCACCTTGATTTGTTTTATGTCATAAACATATTAGTAATGAAAAAGAACATTTAAGAAACAAAGAAAGTATAAGAGAGTTGAATAATACTAACCAGAGGACATTGACAACACCAATACAAACACTAGAAGTAGAGGGACGAAAGTTGTCTTTGAAGCCATGGGAACTTTAATGACCTTGTGTTACAATTGATATATGTTTAAAACTAATCCTATAATAATTTTGATAATTCAATATTGAAGAAAATTATAAAGACAAATTCTCCTTATATATAAAAGAAGTATGAATATCTATTATAGTTATTTCATTATTTTTTCCAAAAATATTTGATTTTGGAAATCTATTTTTATAAATTATGGTAATGCATATGATTTGATAAATCATTTTAAAAGGAAAACATTTATGGATTCTTGAATAATGATGAATTTTCCTCATTTGTGTGTTAATTTTGAACGCGTTTTCTGCACGGCTAGCCGTACATAAAATAAATCATGCGGCGCACATGTAGTACACGGAACAAGAAAACATACTTCTTCAAATGCAAGCCCAAGAAAGCATTCTTCTTCAAATGCAAACCATGCAGCCAATCATTCAATTCGTAGCCCCCCAACCTATTCTTCATAATGCCAATTCACTTCCTTGAGCATAGAAAAGGGGCCGTCGTCGATCACACTATTGCTTCATCTTTTAATATCTATACTTCCCACCAATAAGGGTAGGAGTGAGAAAAAAACATTTTAAACTACGTGAATGATTAACAAAAAAAAAAACATTCACCTTATGTTCATTTTCGTTTTTGTTTAAGGGTGTTTAATTAGATACTTCTGTTAATAAACTTAATTTCTTTTTACAAACTTAACAAAATTATGTTGTACTTTTTTATAATACTCATTAACCTTAAAAAATAAAAATACCCACAAAAGATAAAATTTATGAGCTCCTAAAAAATTTAGTTTGTTTTAGTATTTTTAGCGCAATGTAGTCATTTTGCATGCAAATATTTATTTTCAGTTAAGTTTTTGTATGTTTCTTATTATTGAACTATTTTTAATCATGCCATATTGCCATGCTTTGCTTTATGTTTAAAATTCATGTTTAGGCTTTGTTTTTATTTCTAGCTATGTCATATATTTTTTACCCATGAAATGGTTCTCAACTAGAAATAAAAACACAAAAATAAAAAAGCAACCAATCAAAACGCAAAATGACCAATCTTGATACTAAAATATATAGCCAATCTTCAACTTGGTGTCACTACAATGGCGATGCTGAATCAATGGAATGAATTGAAGTAACCATTTATAACTACTTTTCAGCAATCGTAACATAGGATTGTGTTACCCAACTGATCTGCTAGAGCTTATTATCATTTTCCCAGCCCGCTAGCCCGGCCCGATCGAAGTATATATTTTTAGTTCAAAAGATCGGGCCCGACCTGAAAAATCCGCAAATGGCCCACCAAGCCCACCTAAAATTGGACTTTGGGCACACTTGCTTAATTAAGGCTCGGCCCAAACTTTGATCACCTCTATGATATGCCATGCATGCATCAATGTTGGGTCGTATTTCGTTAAACCGTAAGATGCCTATTCAAAAAATCCAAAACCCTAATTAAACCAAATAAAAAATCCTAGAAAACCACAAATGAAAACTAAAACCAATTTTATAATCTGGCCTTGATACAGAAGGTGATGGTCAAACAAGCGTCTTCAACGGTCAACGATGACTTTTTCCATATCTAATCAACTTGGCTAGTTTTAGCTTCATTTATAGCTTTATTTTTATGCTTTTGGGTTTTAATATAATTTTGTTTAACCTCTTTTAGTTGCTTATAGTTGCTTTAGGCTTTGTAATATTTGCTAGGATGCTAGTATGTAAGTGCTTAAGAGCATTTATGAAGTAGTGGCTTGAGCTTGGAGTGAATTGGCGAGGATTTGTTGCAGGGCCAAGGGGCACGGGCGTGACACAGCTAGGGCGCGGGTGCGACAACTTGTTTTCATTTATCAGGGCTTGTTTTCCTTGTCATGGGCAGGCATTTTTACATGGGCGCGACTATTTTGACTCTGTCCGAGACATCGTGCATACCCTGTTACGAGTTTTTCTTCTTACCTTGTTTATGTTTAATAGTGTTTAGATTGTATTATGATTATTGGCTTGGATTTAAACCCTCATTAGGTTATGCTTAGTTCTATAAATAGCATCTCTCTTGCCTTATGTAAGTAACTTTTGATAATGAATTTGATGATGGAGTTTTCTCGATCTCTTCTTGGTGCTTAGTAAACATTTCCTTGGTGGCCGGATAAACAAATCTTGCAACCTTGGTGATTATAAGTCTTTTTTCTATTCTCTAACTTAGTAATTTTGAGTAGAAATTGTTTAGTTCTCGAAGATTAGCCCTTAGTGAGCTTATTTTCAAGTTCATATCATGATTTTATGATAGTTTTGATGGTGTTCTAGTTGTTAGGTTTTCATGGGGCTACGAACTTAGCTCTCTTTGTGTAGATTTTAATTTGCTTCATTCCTTTTGCACTTCCATCTTGCATCAATTGGTGCCTGAGATATGGTTAATTGGTTATGCCTAAAACAGCACAACTCATGGATGTGTTTCCCAACACGGGACCCTCTAAACGTTTTTCATACTCTCTAATGTGATAATTAAAATTAGTTTTAGAAGATTATATATGCACTCTTATAAACCAACGTTGTCTTGGTCTAGTGGTGTCAGGGGCTAGACTTGGTAGGGAGAACCACGGTTTGTTCCCCCGCAAGAACGTTGGGAGGAGTTTAAAATCATAACCCTAGGACGCGCTCCGAATCTGGATTAGCCCAAAGGGTGAACCGGGTGGTGGGTGCACCAAAAAAATATATATATATATGCACTCTTATAAATAGCTTGGTTTAGATTAATAAAATCAGTTTAGTTTTTGAATTGTTAACAAGTTATACGTTACATTTGGAAGGTCTCTGTATATTGTTTTTTCAATTTGCTAAAATTTTTTAAGTAATTAAAACAAATTCAAGAACAATCAAATTAAAAAAGAGTGAATCTTAGTTTTAGCGATTAAGATCAATTATTGGCGAGTAAAAATTGAATTATCTTGATCAAATATATATCCATTAAAATCTAGAGTGTTTAATTTGTAAGTGAGTGATGAAACCCATAAATCTTGGTAGGAGAAGAATTCTAGAATTTATATCTACACCCTTATGCACATACACCTACGTTTATATTTTTTGCTCATTTAATATGCAGCTGCAACAAACAATTTAATTCTTGTGCAAAGAGATCAACAGCACAACTACACAGCAAGGCCACAAAATAATATTATTCTATTATTTTATTTTATATCAAAGGAATGAAATTACTGTTATTTTTCGCCTTTAATAAAAAAAATCTATGAAAAAATTTAATAATTTTAAATTTTAAATTTATTCATGATAGGGATCACACACTTTCCTTCACACAACATAATGATATTCTTGGATGAAGGGTTTGAGATTAGAACAACCTATGCCGAAGGAAATAGATTTAATTAACGAGAGAGAAGAGCTTAAGGGGAAAAAAAAATGAGAATATGTATTTTGTAGCTTGTATGTATTTTTATTCACTAAAAATGCCTTGCAATATTTTTTTGGTGTACCCACCCGGTTCACCCTTTGGGCTAATCCGGATTCGGAGCACGTCCTGGGGTTAAGGTTTTAAATTCCTCCCAACGTGCTTGCGGGGGATCGAACCGTGGTTCTCCCTATCAAGTCTAGCTCCTGGAACCACTAGACCAAGACAACGTTGGTAATGTCTTGCAATATATATCTACAAAAGAAATATGAGCAGACAAAGCAAATGCTTGTAACCCCTAGAGCATATATAGTAGGAGAACAAATAGAAGTCCAATAAGTTAGTGTCAAAGTATTTATGAACCTAAATGGCTAAATATAGAGGGAACAAAAACAAACAAATCTTTGGTTGACACGTGTCGCTCTTCTCTTCTATATTATATATCTCTATTTTAATTTTACTGATATCATATCATGTCTATGTTTTGAAAAAATTAAGAACGAGGTTTCATAACATCGATCTTGTTTCTTATGTAATGTTTTAACCATTACGTCATGTATACTTATAATTTGATGTTACAGTCCTTACAGATATACAATAAATCCATATTTTGATTTAAATCTTATTAAATAAAGTATAATTTTATATGTTGAGTGTTTGGCAAAGAGAGGTTTGGGGGGATGATAGAGTTTTGAATAGAGTTTAGAGTACAGTTTTGACCATTCAAAACTTTAATTTGGATGTTTGGTAAAATAAAGTTTAAAAGAGAGTTTTGTACCAAAAACTCTGATCAAACTCTCTTTAGAAAAATACTGGGTTGAGCAGCTTTTGCTTCAGAGTTTTGGAGAGAGAAAATTTTATTGACTAATTTGTCCACATATTTAAACCTATTAAAATCTAACATGTTATTTTTAAATGTCATTTTACACAACAAAACTCTAAACAATCAGCTATGTGTAACCAAATATCTTTAAGGCTTTACACAATCAACTATTTAAATCCGCAATCAAATCCTCTTAATAAAAAGTAATCATCTAACCACAGACTCTAAACTCTAATCATCAAACAAGGCCGATATCTTCTTTCATTAGAAAATAAATATTTTAAAATTGTGTGCACTGCTAATACTACACCTCCCTCTTCAATCATCATTATTTGTAATAACTATCCCTGTCAAAAATTTCATAATTGTGTGTTATTATCCAATGCATTGTTTATTGATTCTCATAATGGCATACAAACATCTAATATTAAAATTATTTATTTGAATGAGCACAATGAACATTTCAATAGTAAACATATTGTAATAAATATGACTAGTTTTAACCCCGTGCATAGCACGGGTTTTGATCAATTAAACCAATTATTATGTAAATTTATGATTTTTCTTTTCTTATTTGAAGCAAAATGTATAATTTCTATTTTGATTTGATTTCAAGCATGACGATTTGATTTGTTGTGATATGTGATTTCACAAGATTGAGGATCAAAGTGGAACTCGATTGTTATAGGAGTAAGGAGACATTTAAGTTTTTTTTTAAAAAAAAAGAAAGAAAGTAAGAAGGAATGACAAATGGATGACAAGTGGCGCTTAAAGTTCCTGTTTTAAATATTTAAGTATATATAGATTTTAGATTGTAACTCATATTTTAAGAACCTGAGCATAATTACATCTAATAACATAATATGAAAATTCACTACAAAAATTGGCCCATTAAGGACGGGTACAAGTTAATGACGGGCCTAAATTCTACCGTAAATGTAGATGATTATATGACAGGTTTTGGGCCCGTCGTTAAGATTCACCTAATATCTAATCCAAACTATATTAAAACTGACTCATTTACGACGGGATCACGAGGGAAAAATCAATTACGATCCCCTTTCTAATTTCTACGACGGGGTCACATTTTCACGACGAACATACCTGTCGTAAATAAATCTTTTCTAATAGTGATTATAATAATATAATATATCATGCATCCCACACACTAGTTTGTACTTTAAAGAGGTGTTTAATTAATTTTTGCTTCGTTATCATCATCAATTTGTTATAGATAAAGGTTTAAAGCTCCTCATTCTCATAACAACCGACATTCTTTTAGAATATTGATGAGATTATCTTTTGGCTTTGTTTATTAAAATAAAAATTATAAAAATAATAAATAAAAAAAAAAACCAAACTGTTAATCTTTTAGTTAAGGATATAATTAATTCTAATAGCTTGATACTTGATAGCTACTATCTTGTACCGTAGTTTGGCTCTTATATTAAAAACCAAATTCTCAGAAAAGTTGTTAAAGTAGTTATGCTTAAAAATTCTTTTATTGTTAAACCAATGACTAAAACTTTAAATATTAACTAGGTTTTTGGCCAGTGCATAATGCACGGGTTTTGTACATATTAGGTTAACAATTTTATGCTTTAATTTATTTATTTATGATGATGTTTGAAGACTGAAAGTAAGACTTAATCATTCATAAAAAAAATAAAAATGTTTCAAATTTACAATTATTTTAAGGATTATATACATTTTGAAAAAATAATTCAATTGGATGATTAAAAAATAATGGAAAATGATTTTGTAAATATGAAATGTGAGTTCATTATTTAAAGAGAATTTCAAAATGGGAAAAAAATACTTTAAAATGAGTAACTTAAAAAGGGAGTGATAGGAAAGAAAATGGCATTATTTGAGAGAAATTGAAAAGCTTTAATAAATTATTAATTTAATTGTAATTGGAAAAGAAAAATAATTTGTTACCCAAAAAAATAAAAATGAAACACTTTTTACAAAGATGGACACATGTCAATTTTTTGTGAAAATATCAAGTACATGTGTCAAATATATATGTGGAGGTGTGTTTTAATATAATAGGTATAGATATCACCTCAGGGGTAACTTTTCGTTAATGCACTGTGAACATCATAAACTTTAATTTATTTGAAATTGAATATTTATGATGTGCATATAGAACTTTTACTTTGACCATTTTCAACATTTTTTTTTTAAAATTCAAGTCACATAATAAATGTACCAAAAAAATTCTAAATGTAAAAAAAATAAATGTTCAAAGTGTATATATAACATAAATTTTCAATCTTAATAATTGATGTACGGTGATCACCATACACCTGGGTGCTGGGTGTGTTATATAATTTTCAATAACTTAGGCACCATTTACTAGAGTGTAGAACATTTTCCCGTAAAACTATTCTTCTCTATTTTCAATTTTACATTGTTTACTTTGCAAATTAGTGTAAAAATTATTTTCTCTAGGAGCTTGTTTACTTCAGATTATATTCAGTTCAGTTCAATTCAGTTAAATCTATTCAGTTCAGTTCATCTCTATTTAGTTCAATTAAAACACTTCTATTCAGTTCATTTCAGTTCAGTTCAGTTCATCTCTATTCATCTAATGTAAACGAGCCCTAGCAGCTCATTTGGTAGGGTAGTGTAACAGATATTATACACTTAAAATCTAGGCACATGCATATGTGCATGTGAAAGCATTCGACCCATACCCATTAGGCCATTATTGCAAATTTCCAAATTAAAGTTATCGTTATGTTATTGAACCAATTATAAATTTCCAAATTAATGTCATCTGTATGGTTACAATTATTGAACCAATTATAAATTTTTAATGAATTTCTTGCATTTTTTTTTTACAAAATTATAATTCCAAAAATCTATTATAATTTCACTGTCAATAATAAATAAAAAGATGTTTTATGATTAACTCTCACGACTCGAGGTTATTATTTGATGCTTTCATGTGTGACATTCGATTACTGGAAATTCTAGTGTAGTTTTATGACTACCAACTACCGTTGTGTATGGTTAGAATTGTACAATTTTTTATTTATTTTTAATTGCTAAATTTAATTAAAAATACTTTATTAGATTTCTTATTTTAGGAAACTAAATTCTGATTTTTCCTAAAACCAATTTTTATTCTCGAAAATTCAGAATTTTTTTTCCTATAATAATAAATCTAATTAATTAAAGTATTTAAAAAAGGTTTTTAAATTAGATTTAGGAATTAAAAATAAATAAAAAATCGTGCGATACTAGCTATACAATATGGTAGTCAGTAGTCATAAGACTACACTAAAATCATCAATCATTTACAGCTTTATGTGTTTTTAGACCTTTTAGTAGATAGCAAAAATAAAGCCACAACTATAGTAATGTGATAAAATCTAGTAATTTAAAATCACCTCAAAAGTTTTTGACCAATTTAGCTAATAATGTTTAATTTCTATAAGTACTGATAGGGAAATATCCATTAAAAAATTAATAAAAAGTGATCAGCAAATAGTATGTAGTAGATGTGTGTCCAAGGAGTTTAGAATGTATCTTTGAAATGGTTTTTCCCTCTCAAGCTATAAAACGATTGAATTCATTCTATTGCATGTGTCAGTGACGGAGCCACGTTGTGTTAAGTGGTATGGGTCGTCTCTTAACCCCACTTGAATTTGAACATAGGAAATTTTTATATTACTTGTTAAAAAAAATTACGGAGTATAATTTTTTCAAAAAAAAAAATCCTATAACTTTATTTAATTGATCTGATGCATTTTAACTTCATTAAATATATTTTTTTTTTAATGTGCCACTGGCATGAGCCTTGAGCAGCGTTCATGAAGAGACGAAAACTATTCATTATGGTAAAACTCCTTTGTTAAATTGGAGAACCAAAAATTTTTGTCTTTTAATTTCCCATGAAAGTGATTTTTTTCTCCAACAAATGAATACAATTATAATTATATAAGTACATAGTATAAATTATTTTTATCTAATTTATACTATATTACTAACAAATACCTTTTACATACTTTTTTTTAAAAAAATGAGTAAATTTATTAAAATTACGGAGTACTCTTTTTTTTCTCTTTTTTTCATACTATCTTATTTTTGTGCACAATTTTTATTGTGATGAAAATCCAAGTTAAATTTAAAAGAAAATAAAAGGAGAGATCAGAGTACTACTAATTACATTTTTCAATTGATTATTTGTATTCGTAATATTTTTAATTAGCTATTTTTACCAAAAATTATAAAAATTAGATCATGATAAAATATACTTTGAGATCATTCCAAAAATATCCTACATGACTGAATTTTTATATGTATAAAAACACTATACTAGTATTTGTTAATTATTGCTAAAATTCTTATGTTGCAATTATATATGAGCAGAGGAAGTACATTTTTTATAAGTACTAAGCCATCAATCCACTATCTAAAGCAAATTATATATATAAAGCGATTTTCATATTCACGCATGAAATATCGAATATAAAACTAAGATAGGTCATTAGGTCGGAGTAGTTGATTGCTCTCATTAAAGAAGACAAATATAGTTAAATTAGCCAATATCATCTATCATTGCTTTTCCAACAAAGACAAACTATTATCTTATTTTTATTACTCCTTTATTGGTTTTGTTATAATTGATTGTAGGGCCTCCTTTTATTGGAGTGACAACCTGTTTTAGAGAGAAAATTTTGTATAAAATTAGTCACTTTTTATTCAAAATTTTCTCAAATTAAATCAACACTTTGATTAACTCACAATAAGTCAAATTCATACCTATATTAACATAAACAGAAAGTATTGGGTCAGACGGTCTGACCAGACAATCTGATCAGACAATCTGGTCAGACGGTCTGATCAGACAATCTGGTCAGACGGCTGACCCATATAACCAAATATAATAGTGAAAAACTTCGGGAGGCTATAACTTTGCGCTCGGGTATCGGATCGGGGCATATAATATGTCAAAATTGATTAATTTTTTGAGACGAACGCAGATATAAATACCCGGAGGGGATTTGGCAACCAGAAATCGCCAAACGAGGCCTCTAAAGGCCTCAAAATGCAAAAAAAACGTTTTTTGTCCATGTTAGTTACAAAATGTGTCCATGTTTTACAATATGTGTCCATGTTTAAACAATATGTGTCAAGGTTTACAAATAGGTGTCCAGGGTTAACAATATGTATCCAGGTTTGTCCATGTGTATGTTCAAATTTGTCCATGTTTGTTTAGACTTGTCCAGGTTTATTCATATTTGTCCAGGTTTGTCCATGTTTGTCCAGGTTTGCATGTCCAGGTGTGTCCAATTTATCCAGATTTGTCCATGTTTGTCTAGATTTGTCCATGTTTGTTTAGATTTGTCCAGGTTTGTCCACATTTGTCCAGGTTTGCATGTCCAGGTGTGTCCAAATTTATCCAGATTTGTCTATGTTTGTCTAGATTTTTCTATGTTTGTTTAGATTTGTCCAGGTTTGTTCATATTTGTCCAGGTTTGTTCATATTTGTCCAGGTTTGTCCACATTTTTCCAGGTATGTCCACATTTGTCCAGGTTTGCATGTCCATTGTGTCCAGATTTATCCAGATTTGTCCATGTTTGTTTAGATTTGTCCATGTTTGTCTAGATTTGTCAAGGTTTGTTCATATTTGTCCATGTTTGTCCATATTTGTCCAGGGGTTTACAAATTGTGTCCAGGTTTCAAATGTGTCCAATTCTGTCTCCAGGTTTACAAATGTGTCCAGGTCTACCAATACATGTCCAGATTTAACAGCATGTGTCCAGGTTAAACACATATATGTCCAGATTCAAAAATATGTGTCCAGGTCCAGTGGACTGGTCTGACAGAAACGTTACTTTCAAACCGGTCTGACACAATACCTTCTCTAACATAAATTAATTTGTTTATTGTTTACTGGTTGATTAAATTAATATTTTCAATAATCAACCTTATAAACAACCACATATTAATATGTATTATATATTGCTTTGATTTTTCATTGAAAGTGTTGACCTAGTCAACCAATAAACTGTGGAAAAAATAATTTGAGTGGATATTGGTATCAGGTTGACTTAATTTGAAAAAACTGTATAATCAAATTTTCCTGTTAGAAATTATAGAAGTCACTATTACTCACCATACACTAACAAAAGACTAATAAGAGCATGTTAATTTTCATCACCTTACAAAAGTTTTAATTTCAATAAGTTCAAATAATGTTTAATCATGTCTAATAAGTTCAATAAGGTTTAATCAGGTCCAATCAGATGTGATAAGTTCTAATTTATTCCAAATATTGTACAATCAAATTGAAGGATATATATATATACTATTTTCATTCTCTTATGTTTAGTTATTCAATTTTTAAAATGAGTAACATTTAATATTATTTATGAGAGATAAAATATTTAAATGTTGCTACTAATATGTAACGGGGGATAGATTGGAGTGGAAGAATAGCTTATTCAAATACAAATACACAAAACTTACTATATTCCCACCATAGAGGCGCGGGCCATTTTCTCCTACAAACAAATACAAACACACAAATTATTTTATTTATTAATAATCTACTATATAAAACAAATCAATGTGATTTTCTTAATCACACATAAATATCCAATAAGGTGCATCATCATTGACCCATGACAATTGATGTTGAAGTCTTGGCCTAATGGTTAAGACTTCAAAACGTTATATTTCATCCGTTTCATTTTAATTGCAACAAACTGTTTGCACGCATATTAAGTAAGTGATTTAAGGGTATAAACGTACGAATTAATTAACATGATTTAATCACAAGTAGGAGAGAGATTAGAAGTTACTGGTGTTGAATTTTCTAAAAATTAATTTGTCCATTTTCACCTTTAAATTTATTCCTAAAAAAGCGTGCAAAAATGTTTGTTGCAAATAAAAAACGAAGGTAATATAAAGATCAAAATCGAAAATAACCACTTAAATCCAATGTTGTATGTATGGATGGCAATTTTTTTTTATCTTCCCTTTATTAGATCGATTATGTGCAATTGTGCACTAAGAGTCGGCATTAACACCGAACGAGAATTGATATTGGCACAACTAAAATTGATATGGGCACAATTTTTGTAAGAAGAGGATTGAAATATGTGCTCTCACAATTGGTTGTGCCCGTATCAATTTTAGTTGTGCCTTTATCATTTGTCACATCGAACATACCAAAATATATTAATATGATTGATTGCTTTCATTGCAAAAGACGAAATAGTTAAAATCAGCTTCTAATCCCTTTCATTGTTTCGGCAGCAAAGACAAACAATGGTGGTGATTAATTGATTATTAGTCCCTATTGCTATTGGATATGGCATCATTAATTGTGGGTCTTAGTGACAACCTTTTTTTAAGTCATATCACTTTGCTAATTTGTTTATATACGTAGTACGGAGTATATATTGTTAAAAATATTTTCCACTATTATATTGTTGATTTTCTTTACATTTTTTTTCACACAATTGCTCCCAGATTTTACGAAATTTACAAGATATTCCTATTATTTTAGAAGTTTATTGCATAACAACTAATAAAAGTAATACATATTGTTACACTTTAAAAGTAATACATATTGTTAGACATTAGAAGTTTATTATTTTAAAAATTCCTCATTCCTTCTTTTTAATGGTTTTTGTTACACTTTTAAAGCAAACAACTAATAAAAGTAATACATATTGTTACATTTCTCCCCTCTTAGCAAAATCATTTCAATTTAATTTATGATTGTCATATCAAATACCCCTTAACTATGATTCTTAGACCCATTAAGTTTAAATTTCTTAGTCCTTCCCTAACTAAGTGTGCATATGATGAGTAATACACTAATATATACTTCGTACCTAAATAGCCAAGTAACAAATAATTCCTCCGCTCCTATATAGTTGGAATGTTGTCCATTTTGACACTATTTATAGTCACTTTTATAATTTGCTTTTGTGTTATATACATGCAAATAAATAGTCATGTGGGAACTATATTGGATCGTCTCAATGTGTATTTTACTGTGATATAATTTTTATAATCTTTTGTAAAACGTAATTAAAGATATTATGAATACAAATTATATATTGACAAGTGTGAAAAGGGGAACGTTGCACCTAATATAGAGCGATGAAATATCAAAAGATCGAGGACCCTCTGCGAATAAATATCTTCCAAAAAATAATGTGAATAAATAGTTTTTCATTTTTAATTCAAAGATCTAGACCCCTTCGACTCTTCGTACAATTGGTTTGACAAGATCCGACGCATTGTAGATTTGTAGTTGGCTTTTATTGAATACTAGTAGTCCGTACTTGATTTTTTTTACTCTCAAATTTATTCACATTTTATTTTATGAATATATTATTAATTAAAATATTAAAGAAAGTAGAGTATAAAAATAAATTTTGTAGTGCCAAAATCACTATTGTTCCGCCTTGCCATAGACAACAAGCCCAAAAGACAAAGGAAAACCTAACTCCTAAAAAGGCTAGGGTTAGGTGTTAAATTAACCCGAGGAAATGGTATGCTTATAACACGTGTCATTGGCCAGACCCCCATGACAGCAGTCACCAACTCATTTTCCATAATTATCGGAAATACACGTATATAAAAGATTAGCCAGATCACTTTGTCAGTTTGTGAGGTATCTCATCATTCAAGATTCTCTAACTCCATACTTTTGACTTTTTTCTCCCGATCACTGACTTAAGCATCGGAGAGCGCATTCCCGGGTTCCACCCTCGGGTTAATAACTTTTCCTTTTTCTGCAAGTTAAACCCCCGAAGAGGAGCATACAAAGTCATCCCAAACACATTCGATCGTATAAAAAAATTTCATGAGCGGAAAATTTCATGAGCAAGCAAGAACAACTATCTTTCTCTAACATTATACCATTTGCCTGTTTTTTATAGTGTTTTACCAAATAATGTTTATGCCAGAAGTATTTACCAAAATACTGGCAATGAAAAAATAATTACAAAAATATTGTCCACTTATATAAAGTGTTTTCATGATATTTTATTAAAAAAAAAAAATAAATTTGCAGCTAAATCGCTATATGAAATAGCGGTTTTGTTCTATATGGTAAATCACTATTTTAGACAATGATTTCCCCTCTAACCTAAAACAACCCCACTTTGGTCATTGGTCTCTATAACAAATGCATTGTTTGAGGGTTTTTTTTTAACCTCAACAACATCGTTTTTTGAGATAAGAATTTAGTTAAAGAAATCTTTATTTTGAATAACAATTTTTGCTACGTAAAAAAATAAAAACAAAGCTGACATGGACATGGATAATATTTTGGTAATTACAGTTGGTTTGACAATATTTTGATAAATACTTTTACTCCCAACATTATTTTGATAAACCACTCTGTTTTTCTTTCTTTTTCTTTACAATAATGATCTAGTATTTAACTAATAAATTCCTTGCTATGTCCTTTTTTTTTTACTTTTTTTTTTGCTAGAAGTAATCTAATTTCTTCAATAATTAGACTAATTTCAACCTTTTTCTAATTTTTAGCCTACCTTTTGAATTCTATTTACGTAGTTTTTGTTTGTTTTGGTTTCATCAACTTTGTTTGTTCTCATATTTGTTTTGGTTTGTCATATTTCCTTGCATGAGTATTTTTTTAGATTGCTAATAATCACGAAGATGATTTGAACTCGTATGGTGTTGGAGTTTGTCATCATTCAACAACTAGTCGATCAAAACAATTCATACACCGACTATGAAGGATCTATCTAAAAAGATACAAAGACACTACTCACATGACAAAATAACAATTTCTTTGATTCAAAGAGTTACTATTTCTTTTCATTTAGAGTTTTTAAATCGATATTATCACTTTAAACGCCATATGATTAATTATTAATTATTAACGATATTGTTTTCTCCCTAAAAAAAACCATGTAGATGTAGGGTTAAAAATCAAAGCCAAATAACAAAAAAAAAATTCGCCAAAAAAACCATCAGTAAAAGCTCTTCAAATATCTGCCAAAAAAACAAAAAAAAAAAAAACAAAGCTCTTCAAAGGTTGTATTTACACTTTTTACAGAGGAAAATGGCCACATTGTCCATGACCAAAAAATTCAAAACCTAAAAAATCAAAACATTACATAAAAATCAAAATCAAAAATAATAATAATAAAAATGTAGAATCTCAATTCTGAATCAAAAGAGATTAGAGTTCCTCTTTGTAGCACCAACAGCATAACTCCTACTCCTTGGAAAAACCCCAAATTTGTTACCCTTATTAATCTCATCATCATTAACCCCAAAACCCTTAAAATTATCATTAAAATCAATTGGTTTATCTTCTTCAATCTTAGCCATACCAACACTTGCACTTCTGGGTACTCCTTTAATCACACCCCCATTACTCAAATTTTGTTGGGTTTTATCCCTAATCACAGAATTATTATTATGATTATTATTGTGATTAATTACAACAGAGTTTAAATTAATCCTGTTTACTAAAGTACTTGTTGAAGCAGCTCTAACAAGTTCTCTGAAATCATCTGTATCATTATTAGATCGATTTGAAGGAGTAGTGCTGAAACTTCTGGGTAATGGATCGGCATAAGAAACTCCACCTCCATAGCAAGCTCTGTCTGCGTATGTGTTCATGCTTTTGACATAGAAATCTCTTGCTTTTGCAAGGGCTTTTATTGGCATTTTTATGATTTTCATTAGCTTGTTTTGGTGTGTTTTTGTTGATTTCATCATTTGGGTTTTTTTTGGGTTTGGTTTGAATTGGAAGTGGGGGGGTTTTTTGAGAGTGAAATTTGAGGGGTTTTGGGGGGTTGATAAAGGGGTTGATAAAAAGTGGATGGATTGATGAAAAGTGGGGGTGAGATGTGAATGGAGAAGTTTGAGTATGAACAAATTTAAGGGAGGATTGAGAGAGGGGGGGGGGGGGGGGGGGGTGATAAAAGAGGTAAACAAGGGAAATGGAGTCTTATAGAGGACTAATTCAAAGCACACCGGATTAGAAATTTTATAGAAAAAAAAAAAAAACGGTTGGATAATAAGGAAAAAAAAGTGGGAGAGTTACCTAGGTGGCAATGATAATGCCTTTTCTTTTTGTTTTTTCTATAATTTACCCACTTCTTATATTTAGCGCTTGTTTACTTCATATTCAGTTCAATTTATATCAGTTTAATTAACACATCTCTATTAAGTTCAGTTTAGTTTATCTCTATTTATTTCAAATTATATTAAGATTATATCTAGTTCAGTTCAGATCAGTTCAGTTAATCTCTATTCAGTTCAGTTCATCTCTATTTAGTTCAATTAATACACTTCTATTCAGTTCAGTTCAGTTCAGCTAAGGTAAACGAGCCCTAAGTTCAGTTCAGTTCATCTTTATTCAGTTAATGTAAACGAGCCCTTATTCTCTAACATTAATTAATTTATGATTCTGAAATGTTAAAAAAATGGAGGGAATATAATATTTTTAATGTCTCCCTATTTGGCTCATCATGAAATAAGAGATCACACCGGCTATTTACACATATTGGCCCTGTTTGGCAATTGGCTGTTGGCATTTGGCTAGTTTAATTGGCTTGTTTGACTAGCTGGAAGTATTTGTTGTATGTATTGGCCTTTTAAGTTAGTTATTGAAGCCAGCTGTTTGGAATAGTGTTTGGTAAAATTAATTGTGGCTGTTGGCGGTTTATTAGAGGGTTTGTAGGCCAACAAGCCAAAAGCCAATAAAAAATGCTGCTCCATGCAGCTCTTTTATTTTTAGCTTAAAAGCAAGTTTTTCATCCAACCAAAATGCCAATAACCAAACATAGTTTTTGGTTGTTTGATCATATTGAAAAACTAAAAGCCATAATCTAGCCAAAAAGTCAGTTTCCAAACAGGACCATTGACTCATACAAGTACTTATTTTAAATATCTCATAAGCCCAATAAACCAAAAAAAAAATTAGCAACATAAACCAAATTATTTATTGAACATTTTTGTGTGTAAACTTTTATACACTACTTAAGTTTCTTTTTAATTACAACAATTTAGCATTTTTCATTCTACTTTATATCAAATCGGTGCGTTTAAAAGAACGAATTATTAATTTTTATAAATATACATGTAGACCTACACGATTATTTTCGATACAAATAAATTCAGATAAATTCAATTCATATACATTCACATCTAATAAATGGGAAATAACCGCGTTCTAAATAATCATAAATTAGGATAAGAATAAAATAAGAATGAGATTAAGACTTAAGAGTATGGTGGGCACAGTCAATGTATCTTTTGGTACCTAAAAGTAGTTGGATCTCGTTATCATTGAAAAGTTCTTTACCATGTTCTTTTTCAAATTTTTGTTTAATATGATAATATATAAGGTGGACTACGTTTGTCATTCTCTCGGTTCTAGTTGTATACCAAGGTACGAACCTTATCAGATTCTCTTTTTCAAGATATTATTCTGTTAGAAATTAGGGTTGAGTACAAGAATGAAAAACATAAAATGTAAACTTTCAAGTTACAAATTAATGCTTTCCTAAAGACGATAATTTGACCTTATTCAATGGAGCAAGGACTACTCAGATTTGAGATACAATGAATAATTGAAAACAACAAAGTTGTTGCTCATACAACTTTGTCACAATGTGTGTATAGTAGTGTGTTATAAAGGAAGATGATCAAACTTTGTAACAAGAGAGAATAATATGTTGGTTATTCATTTTCTCTCTATTTATCCCACTTATAACATCAGCCAAAAAGGACGTCATCCACATAAGCACAACCGCTCATAACCATCCCAAACCGTACGTTTGAAATAAAGCCAGAACAACGCAACTGTCGAGCACAAGCTAGAGGCTCGAGAGTCGCAAGCTGGCCTGGGTCGCGAAAAGTTTCTACCTCTTTGGTGCCTTCAGGCCTGTTTTCGCGTGTCGTGCATATCATGCACGAGTCGCGATTTGTCCCTATTTCTGTCTTATATGTAATCATTATATGTACGTTTATTGCACCGTGCATGCCCTCACAAATGCGACATATAATCCTGATGCTCTAAATAACTTTACCAACATATTCATGGTGTCTCGCCAAAAATCCAACGAGACCTCTTACCTAACATTTACGTAGCACGGATACTTCATTGAGGTACTTGTATTCATACTGAGTACTGTCATACCTATACAATGCCGATAGTCCTAGGATATACGATATTTTACTCAATTTTAACATTATTTTTATTTACATGCTTTATGATAATTTTAACCATTTTTTCATGTTTTCATATTATTTTTAAAGATTTTTCTTATCTTAATGTAGTAATTAAACTTAAACATCCCAAATGATATTAGAAAATAATATAAATTTATTAATTTTTAAATTATTTAATAAAATCTATTTGTAATACTTGCATCATGTATTTTTCAAATTAATTCATTATGTACCATTTTGTACCCGTCATAGTTTCCGTACCCGTATCCATGCATCTTAGCCTGACGTATAAAGTGAGAAGCTAAGTTGCATGGATACGAATATGAAAACGGATATGAAATTTGATTCAAAAAAAATCTAGGCTACTATTACTACAAATAAATATTAAATACGTTAAAAATGAAGAAAGCAATTTTCAATATTACATCATTTGAAATATTTTTATTTAATTATATTATAATAAAATAAGAAAAAAATTTAAAAACGATATGATGATATTAAAAAATTGTACAATTTAAAAATTAGTATCGACATATCGTACCGACATCCAACACAAATCTGACTATTATACCTCAATAAATGATCAATGGTAGTGACTAGTTAGGGCTTGTTTATTTCAGATTATATTCAGTTCAGTTCAGTTCAGTTCAATTAATCTCTATTCAGTTCAGTTTGGATCAGTTCAGTTCAATTCATCTCTATTTAGTTCAATTAATACACTTCTATTCAGTTAAGTTCAGTTCTGTTAAGATTGTATTAGGGTATGAATAAAATGTTGTATTGATAAGAAGTCAGAGTATAGTTTATATACAACCTTGCTAAACGTAATTAGGGCCTGCTCATTAGCACTATACAAAGCCCAACACACACATATATACAATTATTCCGTATCACCCCCCTCAAGTTGGAGCATGCGGATTACAAATGCCCAACTTGGACGTCAAATAAGTAAACTGTTGAGAACCTAAAGACTTAGTAAAAACATCGGCCAATTGGTGAGAGGTGGAGACATAGCTAGGAGCTATTAAACCGTCCTGTATAGCGTCCCGAACGTAGTGACAATCGACCTCAATATGCTTGGTACGTTCATGAAACACCGGATTCCGAGCAATATACAAAGCCGGCTGACTATCAAAATAGAGAGATATAGGAGTAGAGTGAGGAACCCCTAAACTGGATAATAAGCCCTTCAACCACTTGAGTTCACAAGTAATAGACGCCATGGACCGATACTCGGCTTCGGCCGAGGAACGAGAGACAGTTTGTTGTTTCTTGGTTTTCCATGAAATCGGTGAACCACCAAGAAACACAATCCAACCCGTTAGAGAACAACGAGTGGTGGGACAACTCGCCCAATCAGAGTCACACCAACCAAGCAGTTGTAAATCACTATCGGAGCGAAGAAGAATACCTTGACCCGGACTCCCTTTTAAATAGCGAACGACACGCAAAGCAGCAGCCCAATGCTCCGCCCGGGACGCTTGCATGAACTGAGCCAAGATATGTACGGCATAGGTCAAATTTGGACGAGTAAAACAGAGATAGATGAGACGTCCAACAAGACGACGATAGGCACCCGGATCGTCCAAGAGATCGCCTTTAGCAAGGCCAAGAGAGTGATGTTGATCCATAGGAAAGGAAGCGGGTTTCGCACCCAAGAGACCAGCTTCACTAATAATGTCCAAGGCATATTTGCATTGACACAACAAAATGCCATCTGAATTACAAGCAACCTCAATGCCAAGAAAATATTGCAGTTTACCAAGATCCTTCATATGAAAACATTCACCCAAATACTGTTTGAACTCCTGAATAGCAAGAGAACTATTGCCTGAAATAATGAGATCATCAACATACACTAGAACATGAAGAGAGACATCATCACAAGTATAAGTAAAGAGAGAGTAATCAGAGTAGGATTGCCGAAATCCATAGGATTGCAAAGAGGAAGCAAGTTTGGCAAACCAACAATGAGGAGCTTGCTTTAAACCATAGAGAGACTTACGAAGCTTACAGACCATACCTCGTTTCCCCGTATTAAATCCAGGGGGAGGTTTCATGTATACCTCCTCATCTAGATCACCATGTAAGAAAGCATTGTGCACATCCATTTGATGTAACTCCCATTGTTTGGCCGCAGCAACAGCAAGAAAAGCGCGCACAATCACCATTTTAGCTACCGGCGCAAAAGTCTCCGTATAGTCAATACCTTCAACCTGAAGGTCCAGTTCATCTCTATTAAGTTCAGTACAGTTCAGTTCAATTCATTTCATCTCTATTCAACTAATGTTCAGTTCAATTCATCCCTTAGTAGTGAGTACCACTCTTACTACAACTCTGAAGGTTCTCCGCTTCATTAGTGGATCAATTTTGTAGTTTTCCACTTTTCTCTATGTATGATTATTTTTTTGTCATGATTTGAACTTTGTTCTAGAAAGAATTGAATTAAAATTCAACAAATGTAAATGGCAGTTAAAATAAGGTGGGGGTATTTGCTGTTAGTTTTTAAGGTAGCTAGATGTTGGTTTATATTTTTCTCATTTTGAGAAATTGAGGATCCCTCCATCTCTAATCATAGAGCTCAAAGTTTTAAATTCTCATGGCGAGTATCTTACCTAATAAAAAGAAAGAAAACTACGATTAATTATTTCTCATATGTAAGTACAAAAGATTTTTATGTTCTTCACCTTATAAACATCAATGATTTTTATACGGTAATATTTTCTAGGCAAAATGAGCTATAATAACACCACTTTTAGTCAAGAATTGAACTTTTCTCTATGTATGATTATTTTTTGTCATGATTTGAACTTTGTTCTAGAAAGAATTGAATTAAAATTCTTTCTTTTTTTGGTAAGTGGGGCACTATACATTATACAACACAGCTTTAGAGTGGTAAGTGTGTTTTATACGGAGTAGCATACATGAAATATGATGTACTTCCTCTGTTTCGAAATAAACGCAACAATTTCTATTTTAGGAATTTTTAAAATAAATGCAACAATTTTAATCTTTCCATTTTTGTAAGTCTTTTCTTCCTATCTCTCACATCATCACATACCCCACTTTCTCTCCCTATCTCTTTTACTCTCACAACAAAAAATGGACTAGGAGTTCGTGCCATCCAATTTGTTGCGTTTTTTTCGAAACGGAGGAAGTATAAGATTTTTCTTTAATCACAAATTCGTTAATATTTTAATTTTTGAACCATTTCGTGTATTAATAAATTATTTCATTATCCTTTTCTCATTCTTTTATAATAAAATCATTGGATGTATGTATAAATAATGTCACATAAGAGCTAAAAACGAATAACATAAGGATCATTAAAATGCATTAAAACCCCCAAGAAACTAAAGAAATAATTTGATAATTGGAAAAAATAAAATATAAATCATAAGAACATCACAACATAATTCATAGATGAGAAAAATATCAAACATTAGATATTATATACTATGCAAATATCCCTTGCCTTTTAATATTTCACTGGGTTACTTGTCCAACCTATCTAATCGGCGATACTTTTTTAACCAATTTCACGTATTTTCAACGTCAATGTTAAGAGCTTATCAAGTGTCCTTATACTGTTATACATATTAATTAAGTTCATTCTAGTTAGACTTGAAAATTTAATTAACGGTGAAATTGTAGTTAAGTTGTTGTTGATGTTGAAAAGTTTTTGAATCAGTCATACTTCATTTTTATTTGTAATTTAAATTAGTATATATACACACACACTAAGGCCAGGACTCGTTTACATTAGCTGAATAGAGATGAACTGAATTGAACTGAACTTAATAAAGATAAATTGAACTGAAATGAACTGAATAGAAGTGTATTAATTGAACTAAATAGAGATGAACTGAACTGAACTGATTTGAACTGAACTGAATATAATCTGAAGTAAACAAGCCCTAAGAACTAGTTTTTGCAGCCTGCAATGCAATGATGCATCCACAATCGGGCCTCAGCCACGATGGTTGTATAAAACCCTTACATGCAATGGCTTTCTATTGATTGTTTATGTAGGTCCCAAAACTCCCTCTATTTTTGTCCCTCTGTTAAAGAACCATCTCAACCAAAAGCTTAAGCTGATGGTTAGGGCACAGGAATATGTTATATACTCTATCACTCCCGCTCACATGAAAGGCCTTTTGGGCTTGAAATGTGGATGCAACACAAGCCCACCATACATGGTGCTAATTAATTCCACTTAGAAGGGAAAGGGAAGAGAGATTCGAATCCGTGACATCTGCGTCACGTTGGCTCTGATACCATGTTAAAAAACCATCTCAACCAAAAGCTTAAGCTGATAGTTAAGGCCCAGGAATATGTTATTGCTTAATCCCGGCCCCCTTCTCTAAAATCATACCCATTGATCATTGTATGTGGAAACTACATACAATAATTTTATGTGTATCATGTATCTACTATTGGAGAGTTTAACACTAATAAAAATGTTAGATCGTCAGCCATCGTCTAATATATATGTTCATGCCATAATGTAATTCATAACTTTTAACCGTACCTTAAGATTATAACTATTGACAATTCAATGATCATAGCCGCCTAGCCTATCCATATGTTTAATTAATCAGAATCCTCTGACATAATAATATTAATCCAATACTATAGGTCTATAGCTAATTAAGTATATATTTAGCTATCAAATTATTATTATTATTATTATTATTATTATTATTATTATTATTATTATTATAATGTTTTCTCACTTTTGGATTATTACTATTATATATTATTGTCGTTATTATTATTATTATTATTATTATTATTATTATTATTATTATTATTATTATTATTATTATTATTATTATTACTATTATTATTTTGGCAATGTCCGTTTATTAATTAATTTGTTCAGTTTAATTTTTATCACTATTTACAAATTAAGTACATCTTTAACCATAAAGTTTGATATATATATATATAAGAAAAACTATATTCATTCATTTTAACATGTAGTTATAATTTTCACAAATACGTAATTAAAGTTTTGTCAATACAAGCTATTATATCTGTATCGCAATACTCACAACTTTTTTTTGTAACGCAATACTTACAATATTTATTAACAAAATTACCCATGTGTAGTTTTTTAGCGTTAGTTTTGTTGTGGGCCAAATTAATTATTATTTTTTACTCTATCTCTCTCTTTATATCCATTTTCCCCCCTAGGAGTTCCTATCACATATTTATATAGCGAGTAATGCCATACAAAGGTAGTAAAAAAGGTTGAAATTTGCAAATTAAATAAAAACTTAGGGATTACTTTACCAGTAATTTATGTGCAATTAACAATTTAACATATCAAAATAGTCTTAGAGGGAATATGTAATTTTATTTTATTTTTGGAGGGAGAGAGAGAAGATGTAGTTAAGTGCTAATGTAACCCTTACAAGCACTTATCTTATTCTAAATAGTAAATATATACTATATACAAAAGTGGTTGCTAACAACCTCAACTAACACTAATAAGCTGTCATTACACTAAATACACTATCAATAGTGCCAAGTCAGCACACTAATTGTCTAATTATAACAAACTAGATTTTTTTTAGCATATGCTATTTTTATATAGTATATACTTCAACAATATCTTTTGATTTTCTTAAAATTTACCCGCTTTCTTTTTGGGTTGTTTATTTACTTACTTTTTACATTACACAAATATATTAAAATATTATTTTTCTACCTTTATTAATTATTTATGGTAATAAATTATTTTTTCACTCTTTATTTTTTATTTTTGACTAACTTTAGTAAAATTATCTTTTTTTTCCTCTTTTCGATACCATATCTCTTTTACTTTTTGTACATAACTTTTAATCATCATTTTTTTTTACTACTCTCAATTAGTTTTTTTTTTAGTTTTGATAAAAATCCAAATGAGTAAGTTTAAAAAAAAGAGGTAGTATCATAAAAATTACATACTTTGATATTCCAAAAATACACATTGAAATTAAGCTAGCAATTTTTTAAAAAAGTTTAATTTATGGAAAGGAAGTGTATAAAAGTTTTTAAAAATCCATAACTATAACTAAAAAGTAATATTACCTAAAAATTACTCCCTTCGTTCTTTGGTTTACTCAATTGGGTTTTCATTAAAAGTTCAAAATTAATAGACTAATTGGTAGTTGGAGGAAAAAAAATGATGATTTAAAGTTGTATATAAAAGTAAAAAGAGTTAATGGAAAGGTAAAAGAAAAGTATTTTTTTCGAAGTTAGTCAAAAGCAAGAAAGTTTATGAAAAAAATATATTTGAAGACCATAAATTAATAAACGTGGAAAATAATTATGAATGAAGTATTAATAAAAAAAAAAAAACATTTAATGGGGGTGTCGAGTTTGGGGGGGGGGGGGGAGGAGAGACTCAAGTTTCACCACTGTGGCTAGAGTTGGACATGGGTTGGGGTTATAGGTGTTTATCGAGCTAGTCGATTTCGAGCTGGAGGTTGCTCGACTCGTGCTCATTAAGTTTCGAGTCGAGCCGAGTCGATCACAAGTTGATCGCTTTATGTTTTGGCCCTATTAAATTTCAATTTTTTAATTTAAAGAAAATAATTGATTATATTCACTTTTCTAATTATGTAAATTATTTATTCTTAAAGTGTATTAATTTATTATATTAAGTGTCACGAATCACGATTAATTTGTTTTTTCAAAGATTTAACATAGAAAATTATTAATTTATCCGTAAAATTATTGAGTTTCGAGCTAATTCGAACGAGCACGAGACAACTCGTGCCGAGCTTTAACCGAGTCAAGCTCGAGATGCTTAACTCGATTAGCACCCCTAGTTGGGGCGGCATGAGGACCCTGCACGAAATGTAGGTTTGGCCGTACATGGGCCTTATTATATTTTATAACTGGTCATGAGTCTGATATGACAAAAACATTCCTTGGTTTGTTATAGGCACGACATACACGCCGTGGTGCGAGACACACAGGATTGGCACATGGGCCGTCCCGACACGGCCCATGCCCACCTCTAATTGTGACTTTCGGCATTTTAATACATTATATTCACTAGCTCCATTTGTTAAACCATCAATAATATTTGATCATCTACCTCCCCTTAATTTCTCTCTCATTAATCCACACCACTTTTTTACTAACTTTACTACATGTTTTCCCATTTCACAATTTCATATATCTACATAGTTGCATTCATTAACCTCCCCGTTTACCTTCCCTTTCCCACTTTTTTTAATTCATTTTAAAGGGAGTGAGACCCAATTAAGGAAATGAGAAACTCCCCTTTTTATTTATCTCCCTTTATTTTGCTTCAAATGAAATGCTACAAGCAATTGTGGCCTGGTGGCAACCTTTCCTTTTCCCTTATTTCTAAAATGGAGAACATAAAAAGGTCATCATATATAATTATAGATACCTCTCATACAATGAAAAACCATTTTCCTTTGCCTTTTTTACACCCGTTGTACACTTCTTCCACTATTTTTTTCCTCAACTTACTTTTCTTTAATTTTTCATTTTTTTTTCCTTACAGGGTACCAGACAATCGAAGACTTACCTTGTAATTGTGTTTTCCCTTATATATTATTTTCTACAAAAATTATCTAACATTAAAAATATTTTACACCCAACTAAACAGAGTGTTCAGCTAAACTCAAACCACTATTTTAATTAGGGAAAACTAGAACAACCCCACTCTCAACGCAATCATTACATGTAATAAGTAAAGACTACAGAAATTTGATAAGCATTCTAAATTAAAATAACCCCAAATGCATGCACTTGATTGAGCTACGAAGATCAGATAAGCATTAGGGCACCTTCCTCCCCCACCAATAATAATGTCGATTACCAAAGCAAGACACATTTTGGAGTCGATTTTATCAAACGCAATAAATTATACAAGTAGATTTCAATAATTTGCATTTTCCGAGTATCCAAGAAATTGTGATTACTTAGAAGAACTAGTGATGTAATTAAACAAATCTATAATTTTAAATATTTAAAACATGAAGTTTAAACCGCCACATGTCATTCTCTCGCACCATGTTGCGCCATATAGTCGTCCAGTCATTGTGCCATGTCATCAAGCCCAAATTTGTTTTATATAAAAAAAAGGAAAAATTAACAAAAATAATCCCAACTTTGGTTGGTCTTCCGTTTTTAATCCCAACTTTTCGAAAACAAAAAATAATCCCAACTTTCGCTTTGTTTTTCCATTTTTGGACCCTCTTCAAATTTTAACCGGCTAATTAGCAAGGTTTACCGGTAGTTGTAGGTTAAAATTTGAAGAGGGTCCAAAAATGGAAAAACATAGCGAAAGTTGGGATTATTTTTGGTTTTCGAAAAGTTGGATTAAAAACGGAAGACCAACACATGCAATAAAAACCCTTAAAAAAACCAAGAACAACATCATTCAAACCCATAAACATCCAATAAAAACCATTAACACAGAATTTTGCAAAAACCTAATTTCAAACCACATAAATTCAAACCCAGAAAATTTCAAACTTAACAACCTAAATTCAAGATCAGAAATTAAAAACCCTAAATTCCAACAACAACAATTCAAATAATTTTACAAAACCTACAAAATTGTATTTACAGAGTAAAAAAAAACCTGGGGTTTGATTATTTAGGATTTTTTCCGCTGGAATGAATTGGGGCAACAACTGGAAGGAGAGTAAACTTCACAAACCTTCACTTTGCTTCAATGACAATGGTTAACAATGGCAAAGGATTTTGGGAGGGAAAGGGTTTATGTCATAATTTGAGTTTTGGAGGGGAGAGGAACTGTATTTTGTGTTTAAAACTCAATTAATATAAAATGAAAGAATTTAATTATCATAGAAATAAGCTGCTTACCGTCGCAGCAGATTACCAGTATAATGGTCCAAAAATGGAAAAACCAAAGCAAAAGTTGGGATTAAAAACGGAAGACCAATCAAAGTTGGGATTATTTTTGTTAATTTTTCCTAAAAAAAAAGCTGTAACAAGCCTTGAATTCGCAACCTCATTTTCACACAATAATGGTTTAAACCATTAGTCTATCTCTCATTCTTGTACTTACAAAGAAGATTTTAATAATTATAAACTAGCTGAAGTTGATGTATAATATAACAAACAAGCGCCCAATCGGTTTCTCTTGAATATTTTTGGTTATCATCTTATACAGCATATCATTGCAAATTCTTTATCCTCTTAGTTCTGTGAATACTCCCTCCATAATGTGATAGAATTAGTTGTTTTCCGTTTTAACTAACGATAGAATTAGTTGGAAAAAGGGAAATCATAATGTGATGCAAAAAAATAAAAAGTTGAAAAACCAATAACAAAGTATACTTGCCAAGAAATTAGGTATCCCATGGGGAACATAAAAATAAAAAAAAATAAAAAAATACTCCCTCCATTGTAGACCAATTACAACTTTGATATTATATATGATTTTCTTCTCTTCTCCGAAATTGACTGACAATTACGAACTCTACTTAAAAAATAACAATTATAAACTCTACTTTAAAGGATATAAGTTAAAATTATTTTAAACCATAAAAATATACTCCGTTTTAGGTATTCCATCAGAACATACGGCCGGATAAGCTTTCCTCATTGTATAGCGTTAGACCATAGAACAATAACTTTTTTATATGCAAGCTAGATAAAAGATACTTTTATGCCCATTTTTATTAAAGGTGGTTTGTGACAAAATTTCCAAAAAAAAAAACAAACTAGCAAGCCCAATAATAAAGCCCAATAAGACTGTCAAAAAGTAAGCAAAATACATACAGTTATAATAAAGGAACAAAAGAGCAGCCCAATCATAAAGCCCAACAACACCGCTTCCAACAAAAAACTGCCCCATTTCTCCAGCCCATGTCTACACTTTCCCCACCACACAATCACAAATCAATTATTGCCCAAAATGAATTAAAAAATCCAAAAATTCTGCATCTTTTTCTATCATTAAATGAAGAGATTATTGTTACTAAACTCCCTCCAAATTAATAATCATGTAAGATAAGTTGTTCAGAAAAGTTCAGATAAGTTAAAAATCAACAAAAACAATAAGGTTAAAAAAGTTTAAAAAATAAATGAATTTAAATAAGTTCAGATAACGAGTATGATATGAATTGGGCTTGATATAAGTACATGCAATTGGGGGCCTTTCGTAAGGTTGGATCACCTAAAATCGGGAGGGAAGCTCTAACCATCTGAACTATCCCTTACAGCACTTCTAAAGTGTTGTTGTTTAGTATATATCCCACATTGAAATATTGTAATGATGATGATAAGTAATATATAAGCTTTGTGAGCTACTCCTTATATTATCAATTAATTTTATAATGGGGTCTTATTTGGATGTTTCATATACTCTTTTATAAAAATAATTAATTATTAATCACCAGATTCACCTTGCCTTTGGATGGAAATCGAACCCACAACCTTTTGCAATGAAACTAGTCTATTGGCCCGGGAAACACCTCGGATCATTAACAATAAACGTATGATATGCTCTGTATTGCACTATTGCTTATAGAAAGACTTGAATAAATAAAATTTTGATAAATACTTATCAACTATCTCATCATTTATTATAATTTATTTTCAAAATTTATATGAATCGCTAGTAAATTATGTCCTCACCTTATTTATGTTCAACAACGTCACACGTCGAGTCATCGATAACAATTAACAAATTTTTCTTTTCTTTTGTCGTTTTCATGACAACGACACGTGGAGCATTCCCTGCAAATGAACGCCTTTTAATAAGATTTATAGATGTAATCTTTTAACCATAAAATCACTTTAATTTTTTAGTTTAATAATTAAATGTAATATGTGATACAGTCTTGTAAATTAATGTAGCTCTAAAATATTAAATATGTACATTCCAAACACTTCTATCTCAATTCTATTGATTTTTTTCTGTTTTAATTATAATATATCCTCCTATCTCATTTAAAATAGAGTTCAAATAGCATCTTTTAATATATTGTATAGATAGATTGCAACTAACTGAGGCATTGCCCAAAAAATATACTAGTTTCTATATTTAAATTTAATTTCAGCACAAAGTCTTGCTTAATATATGTTCTCATTAAATACCCTAAAAGTGATAACAAAATATTGTTATATATTAAGTTTATTTTATTTTAGTTTTAGTAAGTTAAGAGTAGTTAGTGAAAAGGGGTGGCATATATATTCTTCTTTTCTTATAAATATGCGGCTGCTCCCTCTCTGTTAGTACTCTGCTAAGTATACGGCTCTCTGTACTATATCTCTATCTCTGTATTCTACTTCTTCTTCTTCAATAATATTTTCTTCTCTTTACATTTTAATTACATGGTATCAGAGCAGAATCCAACTTTGGATTGAGGTTCGGTGATTGTGGAAGACCAAATTGAATGAAAGCAAACTCAAGTGATTCTTGCATACAAGGTGTTTGAGGATTTGCCAAAGTGAGGTTCTGAAATTTTAAAGGTATTTGACTGAACTTCTTGATTCTTAGATAATGACTTCCAATGAGATTGAAACATCTTCTATTCTACTTGATCCATATTATGTTTCTAATAATGATAATCCTGCATTATCATTAACTCAAGTGGTATTTAATGGAACAAACTTTGTAAGATGGAGTCGAAATATCAAGAAGGCACTTGGTGCCAAGAACAAGATTGGTTTCATAGATGGGTCTATTCTGAAACCTGAAGAAGGACACAAAGACATGGTTAAATGGCAGAGGGCTGACTATTTGGTGGGATGTTGGCTAACAAGCTCAATGAGCAGTGAGATAGCAGAGGACTTTTCTTATGCTGAGACAGCTCTGGAACTGTGGACTGATGTCACAGAGAGATTTGGGCAAACAAATGGTCCCTTAATCTTGCAATTGAAAAGAGAAATCAGCAACTTGAAACAAGAAAATTCTACAATTTTATCCTATTATGGCAAGATTAAAAGACTATGGGATGATCTTAAGAGTGTCAAGAAGTGCCCAAAATGTAGCTGTGGTGCTTTAAGCAAATGTACTTGTAATTTTTTGAAGCAAATTGCTGATGAAGAACAAGGAGAGAAACTAATGCAATTTTTACTTGGATTGAACAATGGTTTTGAGAACACTGTAACAAACTTAATCTCTCAAGATCCCTTACCTCCTTTGAACAAGGCTTTATCCATTGTTCAACAAGTGGAAAAGCAAAAAGAAGTGTGTGGAAGTCAAGAAAATGGAGGGGACAGTAGTGCTCTGGCAGCAAATAAATTTAAGTCTGGATATGGAAGAGGATCTGGTTATGGTAGGGGAAATGGTTCAAATGGTACATTTGGCTACAATAGAAGTAATGGATCAAATGGCTCATATGGGTATAGTAGGGGCAATGGATCAAATGATTTCAAGAGAGAATGGAAAAAGGAAAAATATGAAAGGAAATGTGACTATTGTAAAGCAAATGGACATACAACTGAACAATGTTTCAAGATCATAGGATACCCTGATTGGTACAACTCCTTGAAGGCTCAAAAAGAAGGAAACTCCAAGAGCAATGCCAAGTTTGCAGGACATGTTGAAACTAACAATGAGGAATTTGATTCACCTTTGGATGATGAACCTCCAATCTTGAACACTAACTGTGCAGGTATATCTACACTTGTTTTTAATTGTTCTCAATCTTTTACTCAAATTCAATATGACCACTTGAATTGGATTGTTGACAGTGGAGCTTCTGATCATATGACTTATGATAAAAACATTATGTTTAATAAAAGAATTCTTGAAAAACCTATTAAAGTAGGAATGCCTAATGGTGAGTTTCAATTAGTTAATACCATTGGTAGTGTAAAACTAAATGAATCATTAATATTACCTAATGTGTTACTTGTGCAAGGTTTTAGTCATAATTTAATGTCTGTTGCAAAATTAATAGAGTACTCCAATGTCAGGATTAATTTTACAATTTCTGGTTGTTATCTCCAGGATTGTAAAGGTAATAATCTTGCAATTGGAAGAAAGATTGATGGACTGTACTGTGTAAGAGCTTCAAGATCAACAACAAATTCAAAGATTTGTAATGTAGGAGTATGTAATGGTAGTAAGAATAATAGGAATAAACCAGAGTTTGTGGCTTCTGTTTCTAGGGATTCTAATAAATCAAATAATATAGATGTTTCTCATGCTAGACTAGGGCATGCTAGTATTTCTACTATGCATCATATTGGAATATGTAAAGACATGAACACAAAGGATATGGTGTGTGAAATCTGTTGTAAAGCCAAGCAACACAGGCTTCCTTTTTCTATTAGCATGAATAAAGCTGAATTTTCTTTTGACTTAATACATATTGATTTATGGGGTCCTTATAGGGTTAATGCTATATCAGGAGCTAAATATTTTCTTACTATTTTAGATGATCATAGCAGATTAACTTGGACATTTCTTCTACATAATAAACAACAAGTTCCTACTACTATAAAGAATTTCATGAATTTAGTTCAAACTCAATTTAATAAACAAATTAAACAAATTAGATCTGATAATGGTACTGAGATCATAAATAGGGAATGCAATCAATTATTCTTGGATAAAGGTATTATAAATCAGAAAAGTGTTCCTAAAGTCCCACAACAAAATGGAAGGGTAGAAAGAAAACATAGAACCCTTCTTGAAATGGCAAGAGCTCTTAGATTTCAAGCATCCTTACCTAAAACATTTTGGGGTGAATGCATTCTTACTGCCACATACATCATAAATAGGCTGCCCTCTAAGGTATTGAATTGGAAAACCCCTTATGAAGTTCTAATGAATAAGATCCCTGATTATGATCATTTGAGGATATTTGGGTGTTTATGTTATGCTCTAAATCTCAGTAATAACAAAGATAAATTTGATTCTAAATCTAAGAAATGCTTATTCATTGGATATCCATTTGGGCAAAAAGCTTATAAACTATTTGATCTTGAAACTCAGAAAATAATAGTGTCTAGAGATGTCATATTCAATGAGAAAATTTTTCCTTATTCTGAAAAATACAATACTAATAAATCTAAGCAAGTGGTGCCTAGATCTCTTGTGCCATTTGGTTCTGAACAGGTTTACAAGGCTGATGATAAGCCTTCTTTTACTGAGATCTCCATTGAGTCCATACTTCTTGAGTCTGAAAATGCTGCTCAGAATTCTCAACAAACTCAACATAGTCAAGATATTGAGTCTGAGACAGAACAGAGTACAGAAGGTATATCCTCTTCAAATCCTACTGTTTCTATTGATAATAATGATGTAGTAGAAGTTCCTCATGATATAACTAATGTAAATTTAAAAGAATCAAATACTTCCTCAACTAGAACTTCCTATTAATCCTCCTCAAAAACTAGCAGATTATCAAACTAAGTACATCCCTCATAGAAATCCAAAAGATAGTACTACTGATCAGGCAAAATCTTTAGCAGTTAATTCTTCTCTAATCATTGAACCAAAGACTTATAATCAAGCTAAAAAGAATCCGGAATGGATAGATGCCATGAATAAAGAGTTAAAGGCCTTAGAAGATAATAACACTTGGAGTCTAACTGACCTTCCTTTAGGGAAAAGAGCTATTGGCTCAAAGTGGATCTTTAAAACAAAATTATATCCAAATGGAGAAATTGAAAGACATAAAGCAAGACTTGTAGCTACAGGATATCAACAAATAGAAGGAGAAGATTTTTCCCAAACTTTTTCCCCTGTTGCTAAGTTAGCCACTGTAAGAATTATAATTGCTTTAGCCACCACAAGACAATGACCTATGTTTCAATTAGACATAAATAATGCCTTTCTTCATGGCAACTTAGAAGAGGAGGTTTACATGATTCCACCTTCAGGTTATGTTAAAGCTAGAAAAGACCAAGTGTGTAAACTAAATAAGTCTTTGTATGGGCTTAAACAAGCCCCTAGACAGTGGAACAAAGAACTCAAATTTTTTTTGATACAATTGGGTTTTCAACAATCAAAACAGGACTATTCATTGTTTACTAGGGAAAAAGAGGGATGTTTTCTAATTGTATTAGTTTATGTTGATGACATATTAATAACTGGCTCTTCTACAAGACAAATTGATTCTATCAAATATTCTCTCCATAAAACTTTTACTATTAAAGACTTGGGTACCTTGCATTATTTTCTTGGCATTGAAATTTCTACTTCTGAAAAAGGGACTTTTTTATCTCAAAAGAAATATATTAATGATATATTATTTGATGCTAACATGGAAAATTGTGAACCTACTAACACTCCTCTTTCTACTGGTTTAAAACTTTCTACTGATTCTGGTGATCTACTTGAGTCTCCTGATGTGTATAAAAGATTGGTTGGTAGACTTATATATCTCAGCATCACAAGACCTGATCTCTCATATTCAGTTCATCATCTATCCCAATTCATGAGTTCTCCTAGACTTCCTCACCTGAGAGCAGTTCTCCATGTGTTAAAGTATCTTAAAGGCACAAGTAACTTAGGCTTATTCTACTCCTCTACTTCCAATAATCATCTTGCTGTGTATAGTGATGCAGACTGGTCAGCTTGCCAGTTCACTAGCAGATCTCTAAGCTCTTATGCAGTGTTCCTAGGGTCTAACTTGGTCTCTTGGAAAACCAAGAAACAAAGAACAGTAAGTAAATCCTCAGCTGAAGCTGAGTACAGAAGCATGTCAGCTGCAGCAAGTGAAGTTAACTGGATTGAAGGCTTGATGCAAGACTTAAAAGTACATATTCCTTTGCCTATCATCATGTACTGTGACAATACATCAGCTCAACACTTAGCTCATAATCCCATATATCATGAGAAGACAAAGCATTTGAAGCGTGATATGCATTATGTTCGTGAGCAAGTTGAAGCAGGCTACATAAATACAGCTCATATTTCTTCTTCAAATCAACTTGCAGATATTTTAACCAAGCCTCTATCTTCCAAGCAACATAGGTTTTTGTGTGACAAGCTAGGACTTATTACCACAGTCTAGCTTGAAGGGAGGATATTGTTATATATTAAGTTTATTTTATTTTAGTTTTAGTAAGTTAAGAGTAGTTAGTGAAAAGGGGTGGCATATATATTCTTCTTTTCTTATAAATATGCGGCTGCTCCCTCTCTGTTAGTACTCTGCTAAGTATACGGCTCTCTGTACTATATCTCTATCTCTGTATTCTACTTCTTCTTCTTCAATAATATTTTCTTCTCTTTACATTTTAATTACACAAAATGACGATATGAAAAATAATTGATTAATCCTTTGACCTTTTTATGAACTCCAAATTAAAATTATACTTAAATAAAAGAATGATTTTCTGTACTGTCCAATAATAAGTCCAGCAGAAATTCAAAGAAAAATAAAGATATGAAAACATTATTACACAAGATATACAAGGATATAATCATAGTGTTGTTATAATAACTTAATTATTAATAATATAAGGAAATTAAACTAGTATGTATGTATGTATGTATGAGCAAGTATTGAAACAAGTATAAATAGAGAGGAAATCCATGAACATCAGAGGAACATCTTAAGAAATAATCACATTAATTAAAATATAAATTGAAACCAAATAAAAGAATAATTGGAAAAACAATAATAATGGAGAGGAAGGGCATCATCAACAACCAATTCAAACTAGCAGCATGTTTCTTCCTTCTCTCAGGTATTTTCTTTTTATTTTCTTTTATTTTCCTAGCTACTTAATTATATCTTCCTATATATCTTGAACAATGTTGTTATCCTATTATTCTTATTACTATTAATTAGAATCATAATTTCTGATCTGAAAACGGAATAATAATAAAGCAAGGTACTTAGTTAATTTATTAACTTATGAAATTTATATGTATTTTTGAAAGTGGTATTGCGGGGAGTTTGGGTGGAAGCTTGTCAGCAAGCACATCAAGACTGTTCATCCCTTGCGTGCTGCGCGGGACTTGAATGTGTAGAAGTTTCAACAGGAGTGTTCGAGTGCGAGGAAGAATGTTGTGAGCTTCATGTACGTGAAGCCTGTCACGCTGATGGACTTGTATGTGTTTGTGACAATAAACCTCATCCACCTTATACTGGGATAACTAAAAACTACACCAAAAATTTAGGGGACACATGTGACAAGTCAACTGATATTTGTACGCTACGGGGTGTATGTCAAGACGACAACAACGACACTGACAAGTGTATTTGTAACGGTGGTTGTGAAGATGACTGTGACTGCTGTGTGCATTATGTGTGTAGCACTAATGACCAATGCGTGTGCAGAAAGGGTGAAGATGACCCATGCGACCCTAGTGCATGCATACCTGGTGAATGTTGTGACCGCGAGTGTGTTGCCGTTGCTGTTGGTGATTACCGATGCAAAACTGTTTGAGTAATGCATCCAAGTGCATGTTGCATTCGATGCATGCATGAATGTTGTGTCATTATCATGCATTACATGCATCGACTGCTGAGTTAGTTGGTCATCACTGTGACCATCTATCATATCATTTCCTCAATTTGAATTGCTTTGGATTTGTTTTCATCAATTCCTTCGCATCATTTAGTTTTATTTCTGTTGTGAGTTTGATCATGTGTGTTTTCTTTGATCTCAACTGCTTCACACTCCTTCCACGATATGATAGAGATGAGGTAATATGTATCTTGTTGAGATCTGAACTAATCCCTTAGCTTGTATATTACATGCATCATATGTGCATGTGTATGTATCTACCATCATGCTTGTAAAATTATTAAACAATAATAATAAACTTGCCTTTTGTAACTTTGCAAACTGATTTGTTAAAAGAACATTTTTGTGTGAGAAAAGAAAAAAAGAGAAAGAAAAGAAAAGGAAAAAGAAGAGAGAAGAAAATCGACTTTTAGTAAAGTCGTAAGCACGAGTTCAGGGGAACTGGTGTTTAGGGAACCGGTTCTTAGATGAAACACTTAGAGAAAGGTCCATTCTTAGGTTGTAAACTGAGTTGTTTTTGGCCTATGGTTAATGAGAAGTGTCAAGTCAAGAGTCTAATAAATCCCTAGAGAAAGGGTCAAGGTTTTCCTCGTAGGTTAAATTTTGTCTTCTTTATTATTCTTTATTCTCTCTTGTTTAAATTTCCGCAAAAAGTTCCAACAATTACATACACTAACTACAATTCACCCCCCTCTTGTAGTTAGTATTCATTTCAACATTAATCACCACCAAATATATGTTTTAAATTTCTATTATTAAAATTTAAACTTGGCCTTGGATGGAAATCGAACCCACAATATTTTATAATGAAATGCAAGCTCTTAATTAACCATCAAACCATTATAATTTGTTAATTTAACAAATAAAAGTAACATATGATGATGTTTTGTAAATTAATATAGTTAAAAAATGTGTACATTTCAAATACTTGTATTAAGTTAATAACAAAAACTGTTTACGCATCTTTCTATCTCAATTCTATTAATTTTTTTTTTGTTTTAATTATTATATATCCTCCTATATCATTTTAAAACACGATGCAAATAGCACTTTTTAATTTATTTAAATAAATTACAAGTTTTTCAACTGATCCGGGACATTGCCCAGGAAAGAAATACTAATTTTTATATTTAAATATCAGCATAAAGTCTTGCCTGATATCCTCTCGTTAAATAGCCTAAAAGTGCATGATAACAGAATGACGATAGGAATTGAAAAATAATTGATTAATCCTTTGACCTTTTGTTAACTCTGAAATCTAAACATTGTCTATATCTAGTATATTAAAACACCCACTCAAACACATATCTTACACATGTCATCTTATAAAACAATCACCCATTCCTCCTCACAATGACATATCATTATTCCTCTTCTTCTTGAAGATACATCTCTTCAATTAGGGTTATTCCCACTGGTACACTTGAAAATTTAACAAATCTCACTGGTACACCTGAATTTTTTAAATTCCCAATAATAAACCTGAGTTTTTGACAATTCCCAAATGTGACATTTATTAACCAAAACCGTTAACTACTTGTCTCGATTTATGTGCAATCGGGTTGTGTGACAAATAAATTACACAATCAAAGGTTTTTGGGGTCATTTTAGACCTTAATGGATCAAATTTGAGGTCAAAATTAGCAAAAAAACGACAATATTCATCTTCAAATGCGCGCTAAAAACTAAGATGAATAGTAATTTAACGGAATATTATGTTTTTAAATGGAATATTCCTTAAATGAATAGTAATTTAACGGAATATTATGTTTTTAAACGGAATATTTCTTTTAAATGTCACATTTGAGAATTGTAAAAAACTCAGGTTTATTATTGAGAATTTAAAAAACTTAGGTGTACCAGTGAGATTTGTTAAATTTTCAAGTGTACCAGTGGGAATAACCCCTTCAATTATTCCTCCTAAATTCAACTTTCAATTTTATAAGTGTTTCTTAATTGTCTTTCCTTAATTAATCTCTTCAAATCTTTAACTCATAATCAATTCATTGCCCTCATTGTTATCTTTAAGTTTCTCCCTTCATCTTTCCTTTATTATCAATTTCATCATTATGCATGTGTCTACGTTACAACAATAGTTTGAACTCAATCTAAATCTGTATCGATAATTCGATATCTATATGACTACATATATACTTAGTATTTTAAAGGCAAAGTCGAAATCAAAACATGTTCAACCTCTTTAATATCATGTGAGATATGAAACATAAAAACACAACCATTCATATTTAAAGACACATGACAAATTCGTATGGTGCTTTTTTTCTTTATTATTTTTCCAGTATTTGGTCGTTATCATTTTTATGTCATTCTATTCAATATTTCCAAAATTATACAAAAAAATAAAAATATAAAATTTAACTCAGAATGTTGCTCGTGCCTTGCACGGGTCCAAAAAACTAGTTAAAATTAAAAAAAAAAGAATGATTTTCTAATTAGTCAAAAAACGTACAAACAAACTAAAAGAATGCTTTTCTAGATTTAATTAAAGTCAACTTCAAAATTAAGCCCAACTATTGATATTTAGGGGCTTGTATGTATGGTAGTTCATTGTTTTAATACTAAGGGTACGTTTTCTTTACTTTAAAAAAAAATAAGTTTCAGGTTTAATAAGTTCAGATAAATTCTAATAAGTTATAGGATTTTTTGCTTTGAATAATACAACCTGTCAACGATTTGCAAAGAATAATACAACCTTCTGTTTATTCGTGAATAATACAACCTTGGCTTCATTTTTGCAACGAATGATACAAAACTGATTTTTGACTTATAAAACAGGTTAAAGGGACACGTGTCACGTTATAATTGGTCCTTGTAATTTTTTTTATAAAAAGAAATAAAATAGAAAAATTGCAAAATAAAATAAAAAAATCATAAAAAAATTATTAAAAATATCAGAAAATTAAAAAAAAATGTTTTTATTTTTTTTAAAAAAAATTGATTTTGATTTTGATTTTTTTTTAATTTTACTGACTTAATAAAAATTAAAAAATTAAAAAATTTTAAAAATTTGATTTTGATTTTTTTTTTATTTTTCTAACTTAAAAAAATAAAAAATAACAAAAATTAATAGTTTTAACCTGAATAGCAGGTTAAAGGTCATCCGTATCATTGGTTGCAAAATTGAGGACACGGTTGTATTATTCACGAAAAAACGATAGGTTGTATTGTTCTTTGCAAATCGTTGAAAGATTGTATTATTCAAAGCAAAAAATCCTAAGTTATATTATAGGTCCAATAAATTTCAATCAGGTCTAATAAGTTTAATCAAGCATAATAAGTTTCAATCAGATCTAATAAGTTTCAATCAGAACTAATAAGTTCTAATCAAGTTTAGGTTTTTAATTATTGATTAAATAAAATTAATAAAACTAATAATTAACTTAAATCAACTTTATACAACATAAACCAATTTTATTCTATCATTCTTATTTTATTATGAAGTATTTTTTTTTAGAGAAACCCATTCAGAGTTAGATTGAATTAAATTATATTTTTATATTATAAAATAAGAATGATAGATTTAAAATAATTCTCATTTCTATTAATAATTAAAATTAAATAAAATTCCCTTGAATGATTCTTGATAAAGTAGATCATGTAAGGTGATTCGTGATATTAAGTTGTAGTACTATAATGAAACATAAAAATCTACATCAATACATTGCTTCAGATTCATCATTAGAGTACATATTTTCATCTTCAATACCTTTTTCTTCATCGAACATATTTTCTTCACATACAACTTGCCATATTTCATTTGAAATATTTGTAAGAAAATCTTTCATTGCCTTTAGTTGCTCGCCATCAGTTAAATTTATCTAAGCTCGTGGTTGTACATTTTCAACAACTTGCGAAATCGAAATCCCAAAATCATGTAAATGAAGGAATAAAATTATTATTATTATTATTATTAATATTAATATTATCATTTTATTTTATTTTATTTTTCAATCAGGTTTAATAAGTTCCAATCAAGTTTAATAAGTTCCAATCAAGTTTAATAAGTTCCAATAAGTTCTATTAAGTTCTAATAAATTCTAATTAGGTCTAATATATAAGTTCCAATAAGGTCTAGTAAATTCTAATAAGTTCCAATAAGGTCTAATAAGTTCCAATCAGATCTAATAAGTTAAATCAAGTTTGATAAGTTCAGATAATTAAGTTCAGGTCTAATAAGTTGAAGAGAACGCACACTAAATTGTATGGTTGTATCTACCTTCAAACAGTTCAAAGGTGAGTGCCATCAAGCTAAGTGAAACAACAAAATTTACTCATTTGAATTTATTAATCTCAAATGAACAGAAAATATTTCGCATAACTTAAATATTTTTTGTTCTCATTTAGGGTGCGTTATCTTCATCTTAAAAAAATAAGTTTATGTTTTAATAAGCTCAGATCAAATTATAAGTTCAGATTAGTTCAGGTCTAGTAAGTTGAAGACAACCAATGAGGATTTTTTTAACCTTTTTATTCACTTAGATTCAGAAAAAGATATCAACAATGGAATGTAATAATGTAAAAGACACCTATCTAGTTTTATTTTTTTTAATCGGATAATATGGTGATACTAGGCCTTGAACCGGACCCTATCGACACACACGTCCGCAAGGGAAAAGATAAGAAAATCATCGCTAATGCGTGCGATGAAGTTCGAACTTGAGACCTCAGACTCGAGATTCGCATCACTTAACCACTAGACTAAGAATCACACGCACAATCATACCTCAAGACACCTATCTATTTTTGGCAGCTGGCTGCCTGGCTGGTTGTTTTATAATAAAGCAATACTCTATTATGGATTATTCTACTACATATGAAACATATTTATACAACGTCCCTCAGCTCCCGGATTGAATGATCTGAGTACTAACCTAATAGTTTATTACCAAAGCAATTGAATATCATTGTAACCGATTAACCATAAATTTGTAATTATTTGCTTAATTAATAATTGAGCTTGTTATGTTGTAAAAAGTAAAAAAAATCATTTTGTGCCAAAAAGTTAAAAGTTATCTAGTTGAACATATAGTCTAACAGGAGACTTGTTAGCAATAGTCCATTGTTTTCCCCATTAATAACTTTTGAAACATTTAGCTGGCATTTGTATAAATTTAGGAATGAAAACAAATTAAAAAAGGAAAGGGTAATATTAAATAACTAGATAATACCCGAACAAATACTCGATTTATTTAACTAAGCTAAGTGTTTATATCTAAATTGAATCTTTCTATGGAAAAATTGGTAAAAAAGCTATTGTAAATGAAAATTTATCTAAGTACTCTGCTTTAGTTATATTAGATGATAGAAAATAAGTAATACCCGATACATACATAATTTTAAAATTAGCTTATGTAATAGATTAAAATTAGTTAACTAACAATAAATTTTTCTATAGTCATTTCGAATTTGGATAGATATCAATCTCATTACTTTATTTGTATCAATTTTATGTCAACAAATGTTGACAATCATACATTCTACATTTTTTTTATCAAGATTATGTAGTTATTTCTCGTATATAAAATTGTAAGTATTGTAAAAAAAAAAAAAATCCATTTATGGTTATCCTACCGGTTAATTTTAATAACTTTTATAATAAATTATATTCATGAATTTCTCTTTCATATATTGTTAATAATAAAAATAAATATTTCCAGGTGTAACAAAAAATCTTAATGACAATCAAAATACTTATTTGAAACTTACATACAAAAAATAGAAATATTTCATATATATAATGATTATTTCATTTTTGAAGATTTTAAAAAAACAAATTGAAAAATAGGGCAAAAACTAAGATGAAGATAATCGAGTTTAGTCAAATAATATAAAATCATTAATGAATTAAGACTGACAAAAACTACTTTAAAAATAAAAAATATCATAGATAATATACATATGTTGTGTCATCATCATGCATGTATCGGCAGCTGACTTAATTAATCGGTCTCTGTGATCATCTATCATTTCTTCAATTTGCTTTGGATTTGTTTTCGATTCGTTCGTGTCGTTCAATTTTATTTCTCTTGTGAGTTTGATCATGTGTGTTTTGTTTGATCTCAACGACTTCTTCACTCCTTCCACCATATGATAGAGATGAGGCTATATGTATCTTGTTGTGATCTAAAACTAATCTCTTGTACGTACTCTACATGCATCATATGTATGTGCATATGTACCATCATGCTTGTAAAATTATGAACAATAATAATATAATAAACTTGCTTTCTCTTTTAATTTCCGTGCTTTACTTTATTTGTTCAAGCTATTGTTCCTCTATTTTGATCAGTAGACTAAATAGTTTGGGGATTGGATTTGAAAATTCTTTGGTGGTCGTTGGAGAGTACACCACCAAATTAAAGTCAAACAAACTTCATCCATTGTTCTCACCACACCATTAGATCTAGATTATACACTTCTTTATTTACAACTTCTTAATTACATGAGATGATCTTACCATGAGACCAGGTGTTATTAAAAAAGCTAAATAAAATTTTATAAAAGTTATAGAGAAAATATATATAAAGTTATATATGAATAAAATACCTCATAACTTTTCATATATTTGTAATAACTTAATCATGCATTTATTTTTTATTGTAGGTCAAAGGTCTATATAATTAAGCATGTAAATATTATCATTGTATGTTATTAGGAATAGCAATAGGTCGAACTTGGATTATGCGTAATTCGACTCCAACTCTGCAAACATCTGACTCCGACATACAAGTTAAATAGGATTTCATTATAAAAATTAAAAAATATCTACTTTAATACGGAGAATTAAATTAATATTATTTTATATTTTATTGCTACTAAAAATTTGTTATTATACCCTAACAAAATATATAATTACTGCCATATATATTTTAAACAACTACATAAAATTAATTAAATAGAACCTAGAAAATAATTAAACTACCTCTATATCAGAGTCAGATTAATTTACTGATTTTTCCAACATTTGATTGTGACTCTTAGCCGGAATTTTTTAGACAGAGTCAAATCGATGCAGGATTTTTATTTTTTAGATTTGAATTGAATTTTTTCTCTAGGTTCGGTTAGGAAATTCATTCTAAAGTCAAATTCTGACAGCCCACTTTCAAACCGAGTACCTGAAATTTACCATTTACTTGGTTATCCATATTTATAAACATCCAATTTATTAGACCTCCTCCATCTCTAATAAATTTAAACCATATCATATGATACATATATAAACCCATTTATGTATATATGTTCCAACATATTTAAACTAGCCTTGTGTGCACACTTTGTGTGCGACGATATTTTTAATGTATCTTCAAATATATATCGAATGTTTTTGTTCGATAAATTGAAATATTTTTTAAATTCACACTCATTCACATAATCGTAAATAAACTTTCCCCTTTATCCAGTCATTCCATAACAATGAACAAAATCGGTTATCAAATTTCTACGATAATAAAAAAAGGTAAAATTTTGATGTAACAAACTATATTAAAATGGGTGTCTATTTATATAGAATTCAAAAATAAGAATTTTAAATTTTTTATTTTATTTTTACGAATTGCATATTTTGTAATATTTTCATTTTAAAAAATTCAAAAATTGTAATAACTTTCCTTAATAAATAAGAGTGATGCTATTTGATTTTTAATAAATTTATAAGGGGCATTATGGACTTTTCGAGGGGGGACACCATGCCTCCCCCTTGGCTTATATAATAGAGATGTTAACACTCAGATTCAAAAAAAATTTAATGAATTTTATGTTTTTTTTTTTTTTTTTTTTTGCAAAGAAAAGTTTCAAAGTTGGAGATAGAAGTTAAAGGGTGAGGGGAAAGTTTATAATTTTGCCATTTTTTTTAATATTTAAAGGAAAAAGAAGCGGTGTGCCTACTTGTTTTTTTAAAAGAAAATTTTCACACATGGGACTAGTGCTGTCCACCGGTCCAGAATCGGACCAGACCGGAACCGGTTGGACCAGTGGAACGGAATCCACATTTTTTGTAGATCGGACCGGTTCAATTTCTGTTCGGACCTGGACCGGACTGGTTTGGACCAGTTTCTAATTTTTTTCCCTCTAACTGGTGCGGATTTGGACCGGTTTGGACTGGACTGAAATTTAAATACACTTTTTTATTAAAAAAATTATATATTATTTTTTTTTTAAGATTCCGGTCCGGACCGGAATCACTATTTTCATGGACCGGGGACCGAACCGATTCCGATCTTGACCGGTTTATATATGAACACCCCTACATGGGACCATAATTAGAATGGTGGTCTCGAGTCCAGCTTATACTAATTGATGTATGTTATAACTTATAAGAAAAAAGGAAATGGTGGTAAGAAACCAATGGGCATGACTCATGAGTGAGGAGTGTTTACAATTAGCCCCATTAATTAGACTTAAGAAGAACAGACAGAACATAGGCAATGGACTCAAATGCTCCCACATGCATATTTTAAGTCTGTTGAAGAAGGGGCATCTAAGGGTTCATACAAGCAACAATCATCCTACATTTTCTGACAATCAGAAAATTGGTAGGATTAAATGGGTTTTATGCCAAATTATTCCTACAACTCACATAGATAAACCCAAATTTGTTGATATGAAGCACACTGTTCATATTAATGAAAAGTAGATTTGTTTAAACCCATATATTAAGAGGCTTCACTGGTTGCCTGCAAAAATGGATCCTTACAAGACACTCCAATTAAAAAAGTTCTAGATTAATGAAATGTTTATGACTGTGAAATCAAGACCACAATATGACAGACTTACACTAATTTACTATTATAAACTTCTTTATTATGAAAATATTGCATGCTTACAATTTTTTCATTTGTAAACTTATTTGTTGATGGACAAAGTATTGAATATGGCAGACTTACACTAATTTTTTATTATAAGATGGGGATTAATTTGCCTTAGAAATACTTAAAGTTCTAACATGATTAAAGGTTTTTTTTTAGAGAAGGTATTGTGTCAGACCAGTCCGACATAAGGTTACTGTCAGACCAGTTCAACTGGACCTGGACACATATTGTCAAACTTGGACAAGTTTTGTTGAACCTGGACACATGTTGTTAAACCTGGACAAGTATTGTTAACCCTGGACACATATTTGTAAACCTGAACATAAATTTTTAAACCTGGTGAAACTTATTGAACCTGGAAACATATTGTTTACCCTGGACACATGGACCTGGACACATATCGTAAAATCTGGACATATATTGTTGAATCTGGACATATGTTGTTAAACCTGGACAAGTATTGTTAGCCCTGGGCACATATTTGTGAACCTGAATACAAATTTGTAAACCTGAAAATATATTTGTAAACCTGGACACATGTTGTTGAACTTGGACACATAGTATTAAATCTGGACACATAGTATTGAACCTGGACACATATTGTTGAACCTGGACATAAAATTGTAAACCTGGTGAAACTTATTGAACCTGGAAACATATTGTTTACCATGGACACATGGAACTGGACACATATTGTTAAATCTGGACATATATTGTTAAACCTGGACACATATTATTGAACCTGGACACGTTTTGTTGAGTCTGGGCATAAAAAAAATACAAGTGTTGGACGGTCCGACCGTCCGACACAATACTTTCACTTTTTTTTATGGTGACACGGATTAGATCGAGTTACCTATCTATTCCTTTAATAAGAGATATATTTCATTAATAAAACTTAACCCAAACTATTTCTTTAAATTAATGACTAATGTATGATGATGATCATTACGGGTTAAATTTTTTCTAAAATGGTTTAAACTTAACCAAAATCTGTTCATTTTACATTAAATTTAACCATTTAATTTTTTTTTTATTTCTTTGACGTCTCATGCAATTTTTTATTTTTTTTTGGTATTCTTATCCATATATATTACAATAATTTGAAGACAAATAATTAATGATATTTAATTTTTTTTAAAAAATACACTTTTAAAAAAATATGTAGTATTTGTTCTTATTTAAAAGATTTTTCTTATATAATAAAAGGTATAAATAAAAATTTTCGTGCTTTTTTAAATATTATTAATTTTGTTCATTTCAAAAATTAATATTATTCATTAGGGGTGTTCATTGCCCAAAAAACGAGTATTATTTTTTTGCAACCCATAATTGACCAACTTGCTACATGAGTATCCGTTGGGCAGGCACCTACTTTAAGTGGGTCGAGTCAAAAGATAGCCATTATCCGCATGGAAAAAAAATCCAATTTGAAAATACACGAATTTTAAATTCTTTGCAAAACAAATTGTGGGTGTTCTGGTAAATGGTGACAAATTTTTAGCCATCCCCGACACGCAAAAATGTAATTGGTGTTAGTCGGGTATGCCACCGACAAAATTCAAATTTTCCTTTAAAATTATTTGTCACAAAAGAGAATGACAAATGGATCATGTGGGTTGAGTCCCCTCCCCCATATTGATTCAAATTTAAGAAAAAAAATGCATAGTTATATTATGAAATATATACAGAGTATATGAAAATTTTATTTAATATTATAGTTTTCTGTATTCGATGGTAGAATATGAATATAATATAGGAAAAATTGTAAAAATTAAGTCAACCTTTAAGCGATCTGCTCAAATTAAGTCAAGCTTTAGATTAACTCAAAATAAGAAAATTTTGTATACACATCTGCTCAATTTAAGTTTTTTGGGGGGTGACTTGTTGAGCCGGTAAATGCATTCATTAAAAAGCCCAAAAATAAAGTGAAAATGCATTTAACCACCAAAAAAACAAGTGAAAAAGGCAAATTAAAAAAAATTAAAACATTTTAAAAACCAACCTTTAAAAATACTGATTTCATTCCCTCCTCTCACCTCTAACCTCTCCCCTTCTCTGTTGGTTTATGCCATTAATGGGGGCAAAAAAACTTGGTTTAAGACACCATTCTAAAAACTTCAAAACCCAAGTTAGTGCTGATTCTCAATCTTCCCCTGCTGCTACATATGTAGGGATCGAAAGGGGTCACTACGACACCCACAATGTCACACGCAAGACAATCAACCAATTACACAAACCAATCAACCCAAAATTTGTCACACAACCAACACAAGCAATATAACTCACAATATTGCAATAAGATGGCAGCTATAAAACAGTAGCAAAAGTAGCAATAAACGGAAGAAATCAGAACAATCTACACACTCAAATTATACGTGGAAAACCCCTTCGATGTGAAGGATAAAAACCACGGGACCTCTTGAGGAGTCCACCCTAACTTCTCTTATTGATAAATTGAGGGTAAAATAAACCCAAATCAGTCTACACAAGGTTTATACACCCACCAACAATCACCAAGAACAATAAGAGATAAAAATCAATAGCACAAGAGGTATAGAAGTCACCAAAACAGCAGCACTGAACAAGGCAGAATTCTGACCAAACGAGACTTCACAGAGACAATCCGACCGTCCAAAATGAATTCCTAGATGTCAGGAACACGCTGTCCAAAAATCAGCAAAATCGGACCACGGGAACACCTCCGATCGAGCACTTGATCAGAACTGGGAACCAAAAATCCGAGAAGAGGAAAACCCTAGCTATTATTCTGTTTTTGTGCATAAAAACTGATCTAATTGCTGCCCCCTTTTTTCTGATTTTCTACCTCCAAAAGCTTGCTTGACAAGCCACAAAATGAGAATATTAATGAGCCCAAAAATATGACAAGTAATAATCATAAACTGAAGCCCACTTAACAAGTCCAAAAGCAATCATAAAAATTGCACCATTGGGCTGGACTACTTAACAATCTCCCCCTCCAGCCCAACATGGGGAAGACGAACACACTTCAATCACCACTTGAAGCTCATTCCCACAAGCTTGCTACAAACATCAAGCTTGTTTCCGGGAACCACCTTTGTAACGACCCGACTTTTTGGACATGTCGATTGACGAAGGGAAATCGACAAACGGATCATTACTTAAACAATTAAACTATAAATGAAATTAATAGTTCAAAACTAAACATCTTTTATTAAATAAATAAACTAAAACTCCAAAGGTCTACATAGGTCGAACTTAAATTACATGAGTTAAATAAAGTCCATCCCAACAGGCTGGGATAATCTAAATTGCATAGAAATCTTATTAAATAACTTAAGAAAACAAAGGCTAAACTACAGGTCTCTGCTGCACAAAGCCCAACCCAGCGGAAGCCCGATTTAAGCAGCTGCATCGTCACCTGAAACTGAGGGGGGGGTCCACCGTCAGTGGCGAGTAACTAGGCTGTCCCGTTTAAGTAAGGGACCGCTAAACACATAATAGCATAGGATAACACACGGAAAACATGCCAGCAAATAATATTCCAAACACATGTACATACAAGGTACGTATAAAAATACGTACAAAAATACGTATACAATACGTGTAGTAATACCTGCAAAATACGGTTAGAGGTACGTATAAAATACGTATAAGAGTACGTATACAATACGTATAATAATACCTGCAAGATACGGTTAGAGATACGTACTAAATACGTGCACCAAACTAGCTTACATACGAAATACACATATACTTTCATGATCAGACATACGCAGCGGAAGACTTATACCAAACATATTATATTACAACCAATACTTAACTTATACTTTAATCCATCTTATTCTTCAATTATCATAATATACCTTATATTATCTTAATTCCATAATCGTATCATATCGTTCATCTTAGCTTTATAATCATATTATATCATTCATCTTAACTTTATAATCATATCATATCATCTTTATCTTTTAACGGACCGGTCACTATAACTCGTTGTGGATCCCGTGTGCACCACAACTTTCCTAAAACATGCCGGGGTGAACTCGTGTATTCAACCCGTAGTGGGTCCCGTGTGCACCACTAAGCCTAAGCTATGGCCATAACCCCTAAATAGCAGCTCGTGTACTACTACTTAGACGACTACATATTCTAGAACCAAGAACTGCGCGGGGGAACTCGTGTGTTCGTCCCATGGAGCAGTGGCATCGACTTAACCCAATCCGACGACTCGTGTATCATCGAATGGGCGTCCTTATCTTATCTTATATTTCATATCTTAAATCTTATCTTATATCTTCTTGAGTTGGGAAATACTAGGTGGCCGTAATCGGAAATGAAATGTTCGAAATCCCAGGAAAGAGAGGTGCGGCACGTATATTGGCCACCTTAAATACCAAGTCTTTCCTAGCCAGAGATCGAAACAATTCAAATTCCTTTTACTCTGTTTCCTTTCTTACCCTTTTTAATATCTTATTACATCTTATTATAACTTGTCCCTACTAATTCCTTAATAATAATAATAATACTAATAATAATAATATTAGTAATAATAATAGTAATAATACCTATCCCTTCATATTACAACTTATTCCTGATAAATCCTTTAATTCCTTTTATTATAATAATTCCTAAAGTTACCTTCTAATATTATTATAGGTCAAAAATTAACTAAAGTTGATCTATAATAAACTAAGCCATTCGACATTTTTGTAAAATAACAATAATTAATCTAACTTCATTAAACAATCATATAAAAATTACTTAAAACATGATAAAAATCCTACCTTCCATATTTTAATTCACTCGAAAATTCCAGGTCAACAATACCGAAAATTAACACAATTAATTAAATACAATTATCAATGGTTAGCAATTACACTTAATAATATTAATTAAAGATCATACTTCAAACATTAAAATTATCAAGATTAGATTCAAGAATTCAATGATAACATGTTTTAATAATTTAATCACACTATTTTACACAGTCTGATTTTAAAGAATTAAATTAGGAACGTCCATTTAAAGATCTCTAATAAACTGGAAATTTTGATGGGAGTTAAACATGAGTTCAAAGTTTAACGTGCATAAATTTCGTCCAAAAATAACGTCGTTTACTATTTTTAGGTGATTTTATAACTAACAAATCAAATTAGTCTGAAATCAGTTTCATATTTTTCTGCCATAGCAAAAGAACTTTAAAAATTACGAAAATTTAAAAAAAGATGTCAAACATTATTATGGACTTCCACCTAAAATTTCGTAGCCATCCGAATTGATTAAGTTCCTTAAATAATTCGTAAACCAAATCTGGACAGTTTTACCGGTTTGAAAGATTAAATTGTTTCAAGCAAGAGAAGGACGAATTTCGTCATGAAATAAATCTTGATTAAAGATCAAACAGTAAAGAAGCTTCTAAAATTATTCCAAGACACTCGACATTTTAGAACAACAAGAAAAATATTAATTATTTTTAATTCAAGACTTTAATATAGCAATTAAATAATCAAGATTAACAATAATAATTCAAGAAAATACATGAAATAAATCAAGAAACATTCATGAAAAAATTTCATGTGGCTCGAAATTCTTAAGGAAGTTTTAGAACATTATTCCTAACAGTTTTCATGATCATACCCTAATAAACTATGTGATTAACTAGTACCGAAATTAAACGAAATAGCATAGTTACCTTAAATCGCTTAAATTTTCCAAGGAAAAATTCACCACTTTGGGTGAATGTAGCTCGGTTTTTGTGAGGGAAAGGAGGTAGAATATTTTTGGAGTTCAAAGCTTTTACAATTAGGAAACCAAAAGAAATTGCAAAGCTACTATATATAGAAGAAAAGGAAGCAAAACAAACCCTAGAAAAGTACTTAGGGTTGCCGTGAATCAAGAGGGAAATAGGGAAAAAAAAAATGGACCTAGCAAATGGGTAGTTTGGGCTAGGTTGAATTAGTTTAGGGATTTAAAATAATTATTTAACTTAATTAATTTAATTAATTAATTAATCAAATTAAATCCAAAAAGGAAATAATACTTGGCCCAAAATAGAAGAGAGGACCGGCCAAGTCATAAAAGTGAGGGAAAGATTGGGTCATTGGCCCAATTTGAGTTAAAAGAGTGAGAAATGAATTAAAACAGTCCAAATTTAACGGGCCTTTTGGACTTAGAATAAATAAATAGAACTAATAACCGCGAAATTTTCTGGCCCTAAATTTCGGGGTATTACAACCTTTGTCAACATATCTGCACCATTCTTGTTAGTATGAATTTTCTGCAGTTTCAATAACTTCTCATCAATCACATTCCGCAACCAATGATATCGAACATCAATCTGCTTCGTACGAGCATGATACATCGAGTTCTTAATCAAATCCATAGCACTTTGACTATCACAAAGTACTACATACTCACCTTGCTTCAAACCTAACTCTTGTAGGAACCTTTTCCAACAAAGCAACTCTTTACTTGCTTCCACAGCTGCTATATACTCTGCCTCAGTAGTCGACAAAGCCACACACTTTTGTAACTTGGATTGCCAAGATATGGCTCCCCCTGAAAAAGTGAACACATAACCTGAGGTAGACTTTCTACTATCAAGATCACCAGCCATGTCTGCATCTGTATATCCCTCAAGAATAGGTTTACCACCTCCATAACACAAACAAAGTTTGGAAGTGCCACGCAAGTACCTGAAGATCCACTTCACTGCTTCCCAGTGAACCTTACCCGGATTGGATAAGAATCTACTCACAACACCGACAGAATGTGCAATATCTGGTCTAGTACACACCATAGCATACATCAAAGAACCAACAGCAGAAGAGTAAGGAATAGAAGACATACTTGCTTTCTCCTTCTCTGTTGTAGGACAAGCTTTCTTACCTAGCTTAAAGTGTGATGCGAGTGGTGTACTAACTGGCTTAGCATACTTCATATTGAACCTTTCAAGCACCCGTTCAATATATTTCTCTTGTGAAAGCCACAACTTTCCTGCTTTCCTGTCACGAGCAATCTCTATGCCTAAGATTTGCTTTGCAGGACCCAAGTCTTTCATGTCAAATGACTTGGACAAGTCTTTCTTCAAATTTTGAATCATGCCTGCATCTTGTCCAACTATCAGCATATCATCTACATATAAAAGAAGGATAATGAATTTATCACCAGGGAATTTTTTTTAAATACACACAAGGATCTGCAGAAGTCCGCTTATAACCATGACTTGTCATAAAAGAATCAAATTTCTTGTACCACTGCCTTGGTGCCTGTTTAAGCCCATAAAGACTCTTCTTCAACTTGCAAACAAGTTTCTCTTTCCCCTTTTCTTCAAATCCTTCAGGTTGTTCCATGTAGATTTCCTCATGCAAGTCACCATGTAGAAAAGCAGTTTTAACATCAAGCTGCTCCAACTCAAGATCAAGACTTGCAGCTAAACTCAAAACAATTCTGATAGAAGTCATCTTGACAACAGGAGAGAAGATCTCATCAAAATCAATGCCCTTTTTCTGGTTGCACCCTTTGACCACCAATCTGGCTTTTCTCTTCACAATCTTCTCACCATCTTTCTTGTTCTTGAAAACCCATATGTTTTTCAAGACTTTCTTGCCTGTAGGAAGCTTCACCAGCTCATAAGTTTGATTCTTCAACAAAGAATCCATCTCCTCTTTCATAGCCTCGAGCCAAAGATCCTTGTCTTCACTAGACAACACCTCCTGGAAACTCTCGGGCTCCCCCTCATCAGTGACTAAGATGTAGTCTCTACTTGAATACCATGTAGAGGGTTTACGATCTCTAGTTGACCTTCTAACTTGAACATCATCAGCTGGCGGGGTAGATTGCTCCCCTTGCTCAAGAACCTCTTCTTCTTGTGGTTGAGCATCATTAGGAGCATCATCAAACTGTGGTATATCTCCATCATCATCTGGATGTACCTCCTCAACAGCATCAAGTGTTGTTTCAACGTTCTTAATAGGAACTTGATCAAGAGGAGTAGAAGTAGGGACAAGAGAAACATCATTAGTATCAACAACAAAATCTGAAGTAGTAGAATACCTAGTACTCAGAAGCTTTGCACCAATCTCGTGCTCAAAGAATACCACATCTCTGCTTCTCACAACCTTCTTCTTCTCTGGATCATAAAGCCTAAAGCCATACTCTTCATCACCATAGCCAACAAACACACATGGAGTAGTCTTAGAATCAAGCTTTGACCTCTGTTCTTTCGGCACATGCATATATGCCTTGCATCCAAAGACTCTAAGATGTGAATATGTGGGATCACTTCCCTTCCATGCTCTCTCGGGAATGTCAAGACCCAAAGGAATAGATGGAGATCGATTAATCAAGTAAACTGCAGTTTGAACTGCCTCTGCCCAAAATGATTTAGGAAGATCTGACATCCTCAACATGCATCTCACCTTTTCAGTAATGGTTCTGTTCATCCTCTCTGCAACACCATTATGTTGTGGAGTGCCAGGAACTGTCTTTACATGTCGAATGCCAAAATGTGAGCAATAATGTTTGAACTCATCAGAAGTGTACTCACCACCGTTGTCAAATCGAAGGCACTTTATCTTCCTTTCGGTTTCCCGTTCTACCATGGCATGAAATTTCTTGAATGTTTCCAACACTTGACTTTTATTCTTCAACATGTAAACCCATGTCTTTCTTGTAGCATCATCAATGAAAGTGACAAAGTATCTATTGCCACCAAGAGACTCTACCTCAATGGGACCACAAACATCGGAGTGCACAAGTTCCAACTTGTCATGCCTCCGAGTAGACTTCCTAGAAAAAGAAGCCCTATGCTGCTTTCCTGCTAAACAATGATCACAAGGGTCAAGTGAAATTGTAGTATCAACAGGAATAAGAGTTTTACCTGCTAGACATTTAATGCCCTTGTCACTCATGTGTCCCAATCTTTTATGCCATAAATTAAGAGAATTCTTCTCTTCCACTGTATTAAGCTCACCAGAACATACACTCAAATATGTCTTGTACAAAGAGCAACACAACTCGCCACGTGCAACTGTCATAGAACCCTTGGACAACTTCCATTTACCATCTCCAAAGTTATGTCGAAAGCCTTCTTGATCAAGAACATTTGCAGACAAAAGATTAAGGCGTAGATCAGAATATGGCGCACATTTTTCAATGTAAGCATGTAGCCAACACTTGTCTTCACACGAATATCACCTAACCCAACAATGCTTGCCGAGCTCTGGTTACCCATCTTGACACTACCAAAATCACCAGACTGGTAATTCATGAAGTACTCCCTTTTAGGAACACAATGATATGAGGCACCTGTATCTACAAGCCACTCGGTGTCTGAACTATCAACATGATGACACTCACTAGTTGCACAAATCAAAGTGACCTCATCATCACTCTTAGATACCGTTGCTGCAGTGTTTTTGTCATCTCCCTCCTTTTGTGAATTGTCATTCTTCTTCCTTTGTTCCCTTTTCAAGCGGAAACAATACTTCTTGATATGACCAGGCTTCTTGCAATAGTGACATGTAGTCAAATTTCTTCCATCACTGGATTTGGACCTGCTCCTTGAGTTATCACGGCCTTTGGGACCCCTACTCTTGCCTCTTCCTCTATTCTCAACAACAAGAGCTTGTGAATTGTCAACTCCCATCTCCTTTCTTCTGATTTCTTCATTGAACATGTTATCTTTGATCACATCCAAAGACAACACACCATCTGGAGCAGAGTTACTAATAGTCACAACCAAGGTCTCCCAACTATCTGGTAAAGAACTCAACAAGAACAAAGCATGCAACTCATCATCAAGAACAACTTTCATAGTAGTCAACTTGTTAATAATATCCTGGAAGTCACTAAGATGCTCAGAAACAGACTTCCCACCTTTAAGTTTCAAATTAACAAGTCTTTTAATCAAAGAAGCTTTATTATGAGCGGTCTTCCTCTCATACAAACCTTCCAACTTCTTCCACAAATCATAGGGGTCAGACTCTTGAGACACATGGTTAAAAATACTGATGTCAACCCATTGTCTAATAGTCCCTAAAGTCTTCCGTTTCAACTTTACCCAATCCTTTGCTTCCATTTTTTCCGGTTTAGATGGTTTAGACACACTACCATTAGAATTGGTGACAACATCAATTGGGTCATACAAATCCTTGCAATATAACAAGTCTTCCATCATAGGTCTCCATATAGCATAATTAGTTGATGTCAGTTTAACCATCGAATTACTACTAGTCGACTCCATATTGTGACAAAATATGATCCGGCTCTGATACCAAGTTGTAGGGATCGAAAGGGGTCACTACGACACCCACAATGTCACACGCAAGACAATCAACCAATTACACAAACCAATCAACCCAAAATTTGTCACACAACCAACACAAGCAATATAACTCACAATATTGCAATAAGATGGCAACTATAAAACAGTAGCAAAAGTAGCAATAAACGGAAGAAATCAGAACAATCTACACACACAAATTATACGTGGAAAACCCCTTCGATGTGAAGGATAAAAACCACGGGACCTCTTGAGGAGTCCACCCTAACTTCTCTTATTGATAAATTGAGGGTAAAATAAACCCAAATCAGTCTACACAAGGTTTGTACACCCACCAACAATCACCAAGAACAATAAGAGATAAAAATCAATAGCACAAGAGGTATAGAAGTCACCAAAACAGCAGCACTGAACAAGGCAGAATTCTGACCAAACGAGACTTCACAGAGACAATCTGACCGTCCAAAATGAATTCCTAGATGTCAGGAACACGCTGTCCAAAAATCAGCAAAATCGGACCACGGGAACACCTCCGATCGAGCACTTGATCAGAACTGGGAACCAAAAATCCGAGAAGAGGAAAACCCTAGCTATTATTCTGTTTTTGTGCATAAAAACTGATCTAATTGCTGCCCCCTTTTTTCTGATTTTCTACCTCCAAAAGCTTGCTTGACAAGCCACAAAATGAGAATATTAATGAGCCCAAAAATATGACAAGTAATAATTATAAACTGAAGCCCACTTAACAAGTCCAAAAGCAATCATAAAAATTGCACCATTGGGTTGGACTACTTAACAACATATATCTTGTTTTCTTCAATTACGAAAAAGACAAGAACTTGGCAAATTTCAACTGTTGAAAATGTAGGTCAAATTAAAGATGGCTTAGGGTTAATTAAAAGTTTAAAACCCCACTCCTCACTCCTCTCATCTCCCTGTCCTCCATTAATGGCTTAGGATTATTAAAAAAAAAATGAAAGCATTCAACGCTAGAACAGGAAGAAGGGGGAAAAAGGAAAAGAGAAAGTCGCCACCCGTAACTTGCATCGGAGCCATCGTCGGTCGTCGTCTAGAACTTGCGCCGCCGCTGCCGCCCATAACTTGCATCGGAGCGTTGCTACTAGAACCGTCGTCGCCGCCGTCCTAAACCCTGAGTTAATTATAACCCATAACAGACTTGACATTCAGCGGCCATAACCTACGCCGAAGTCATCGCCAATCCGCCTGTGTAACACCCCGTATTTTTGGGGTTAGAATTTCCGGAAAATAGGTTGTCTTTCCATTCGCCTTAAGATTTTATTTCGAAAATTATTAGTAAATTCTCTGTTTTACAAATATAAAATCTTTTAAAAGTTAATTTCCGGAATTTCTGTTATTTACCATTGTCAAACTATCTTTCCCTAATCTGACTATCATATAATATCTCTTGATCTCAACCCGCTAGGTACCTAGAACTTCACTTTATGGCTATTCAGGGTTGTGGACCGACTCAGAATTTATGTTGAATTAATATTGGGTCGGCTAAGTAGGGGTTAGAAGTAATTTTAGTCCCTTCTTGGTAACCGGACTTGAATGGCCTTTTGATATGATTTTCGGGCCAAATTAAATCTTCTAGCTTATCTTGAGAATGGGCCCGATGATCCAATGTTCCCTCTCATGGACGGCTCTCTCTCTAGTATGGCCAACATATTATTTCTTTTAATTTATTTGGTTAATTAAATAATTATGCTATTTAATTAATTAAATTAATTAATTTTCTTAACTCCCTAATTAATTCTCAAATTGGGCCAAAGTCCTAATTGTTCCTCTTTTATGTCACTTGGCCGGCTCCCCTTCATATTATGGGCCAAGTGTTATTTTTTCTTTTTGATTTATTTGATTAATTAATAATTATGTTATTTAATTAATTAAATTAATTAATTATTTATTTTAACAACTCCTAAACTAATTCAACTTAAGCTAACCACCTAACAAATTCTTCTCCCCTTTTTCCTCTTGGTTCACGGCAACCCTAACAACATTTAGGGTTTGTTTTATTTTATTTTTTATTTTTTTTATTTTTTTTCTTTTCTTTCTTTTTCTTCTATAAATAGGACTATTATAATTTAATTAACCCTATTTTACAAAAACTCAAAAACCCTAAAGAAAATTTTCTCTTTTCTTTTCTTCTTTGTGCCGTGTATTATCATCACCAAAAGGGCGATTTTTATTGGAAAATTTTAGCGATTCCAGGTAACTTTGCTTTTTCTTTTAATTTTGGGATAGATAATCACATAGTTAATTAGGATTGATCATGAAAATTGTAGGATTTTATGTTTGTATTGATTCGAAAATGTCGAGTACATGATGATTTGATTTTTGATTTGTTTTATGTATTTTCTTGATTATTTTATGTAGTTTCTTGAAATCTTTAATTGTTGAATAATTACTTGTATGAATTTATTTATTAATCAAATCTCGTTATTTCTTGATGAATTTTTCGTGGCAGTTTCTTTACTGTTTGATTATGAATCATGATTTATTTCGTGGCAAAATTCGTCCTTTTATTGCTTATAAAAATTTAATCTTTTAAACCGGTAAAACTGTCCAGATTTAGTTTACGAATTTATTAATATACTTAGTCAAATAGTATGGCTACGAAATTTTAGGTTGAAGTCAGTAATAGTGTTTTACAGCTTGTGTTAAATTTTCGTAATTTTTAAAGATCGTTTCATATGGCATAAAAATCCGAAACTGATCTCAGCCTAATCTAATTTGTTAGTTATAAAATCTCTTAAAAATAGTAAATGACATTATTTTTGGACTAAAATTATGCATGTTAAACCTTGAACCTATATTTAACTTCCATTAAAATTTCCAGATTAATAGAGACCTTTAAAGGGTCGTTCTTAATTTAATTCTTTAAAAATCAGATTATGTAAAATAGTGTAATTAAATTATTAAAACAAGTTATTTCGAATTCTTGGAGGAAGATTAAATCTTGTTTTGCTCTTTGAATGTGTCGAGTGGTTTGAAGAATAAAAAGATGATTTTTTGATCTTGTTTTGTATTCAATCTTGATGATTTTATGTTAAAAACATGATTTTTATTATTGTTGTTTGGTTAATTAATTGAATCTTGTTGATTGTAGTTATTTAATTTAATTGATAAAAGTTGATATTTATTTGTTTTTGATGGAATTGTCGAGTGAATAAAAAGATGAAAAATGAAATTTTTATCATATTTTTTTTAGTAATTTTTAGTGATTAATTGATTAATTAAAATAATTTACTAAAATATTGATAAGTATATGAATTTATTTAATTATTAGTCACATGATGAAAATGTCGAGTGACCCTATGATTAATTAGTCAATTTAGTTAATTTTGACTTATTATATTTTAGGAATAATTAATTTTAAAGGTTACAATTAAAGGGATTATCAGGGATAAGTTGTAACATGAAGGGGTAGATAGTAACTTTATTATTATTACTATTACTATTCGAGTATTATTATCAATAATATTAATATTGCGGTTATTATTAGTATTATTATTAATATCAGGAATCAGTAGGGATAAGTTATAAAAGTTACGATAAGATATTAATAGGGAAAGAAAGGAAACAGAGTAGGAGGAATACGAATCGTTTCGATCTCTGGCTAGGAAAGACTTGGTATTTAAGGTGGCCAATATACGTGCCGCACCTCTCTTTCCTGGGACTTTGAACGGTTCATTTCCGATTACGGCCACCTAGTATTTCCCGATATAAGATAAGATATAAGATTTGAAAGATATAAGATAAGATAAGGACGCCCACCTGATGACCCGAGTAGTCAGACTGGGTTAAGTCGAAGCCACTGCTCAATGGGACGAACACACGAGTTCCCCCGAGTAGTTCTGGGTCTTAGGATATGTAGTCGTCTAAGTAGTAGTACACGAGCTGTTATTTAGGGGTTATGGCCATAGCTTAGGCTTAGTGGTGCAAACGAGATCCGCTACGGGTTGAGTACACGAGCTCACCCCGGCATGTTCTAGGAAAGTTGTGGTGCAAACGGGATCCACAACGAGTTATAGTGACTGGTCCGCTGAAAGATGATAATGATATGATATGAAAGATATGAATGATAAGATATGATATGATGATATGTTTTGATAAGATGATGATGAGTAACATAAGTTATGACATGTATTGTAATATGACATAAGATGTATAATTTAAGATGTAGGTTATGATCGAATGAATTCGGGATAGTTAGGTTATAAGGGTATAATTATATAAGTATATGTATTGAGAATGGTATAACACTTCCGCTGTGTATTTCTGTATTCGTATAAGATTGTATGTAAGCATGTACGTATGTATGTATCCATGTATGTATACGTGTAAGTATGTATGAACGTATGTATAGTAAGTGTACTATACGTGTATTTTGTACGTATTCCTAACCGTATTTTGCAGGTATGATTATACGTAAAGTATACGTACTTTATACGTATTTTTGTACGTATTCTAACCGTATTTCTGCAGGTATTTGTATACGTATGTTATACGTAATTTATACGTATTCTTGTACGTATTTTTACATGTATTCCGTATAAGATGATTTATGTTTACATGAGGTTTTCTTGCGAAATTCTATGAGATTATGTGTTTAGTGGTCCCTCAATTAAGCGGGACAGCCTAGTTACTCGCCACTGACGGTGGACCCCCCCCCCCCAGTTACAGGTGAAGATGCAGCTAATTAGTTCGGGCTTTCGCTGGATGGGCTTTTGAGTGGCTGAGAATCTTAGTACACCTTAGTTACTTAGTGAATTTAATTAGACTTATGTTATTTCATTAATTTATAATCCCAGCATGTTGAGACGGTTTTGGAACAACTTTGTAATTACGATTCTTTTGGGAATTATTTAGATTTTTGGATGATACTTTAATTAACTCAATAAAGGTTACTTAATTTCAATTGAATAATCTAATTTATAGTTTGAATTGTTTTGGTAATGATCCGTTTGTCGATTTCCCTTCGTAAATCGACATGTCCAAAAATTCGGGTCGTTACAGCCTGCCACCGTCTTCGAGTCGCCCTCACTACTGCTCGCCGCCGCTCACCGCCGCCTACCAACAAGTGTCCATAGGATTGTAATGGGGAAGGTGAAATAAAGGAATAAATGATATAAAAGAGAGATTGAATTATCATTTACAAGCTTAAAAAAATTACAATGGTAACCTGCTAAAAAAAACCTAACCTGATGTTCTAGGTTAAAATATAATGCAAACTTAAATTGAGCAAATGTGTGTAAGGTTGTCTTATTTTGAGTTAATCCAAAGCTTGACTTAATTTGAGCAAACCGCTTAAAGGTTGACTTAATTTTTATAATTTTTCCTATATTATATCATATACATTACTCTAATTTGCTAATTAAAATTGCAAAAAATTCAAAATTCAACTCCTCCTCTAGGAACTGCTATAATGTTCTTGGGATTTAAATTAAGATTTTAAAAATAAATAAATAAAATTCATTATTTTATGTAATTTTGAAAAATATGTCTCGCATAATAAATTTCATTATAATCTTTTTAGGCTGTGCATTGCACAGGCTCTATACTAGTTTTGTACTAAAAAGTTAAAAGCTATCCGGTTAATTATTAGGTCTAACAGGAGACTTGCTAATGGGAAGACAACAAATTAGAGAGGAAATTATTGTGTTTTAGCAAGGTTGATCGAGAAGAGTAACAAAATGGTGGTAATGATTTCTAATAACGCGCGAAGAGTATATATAATATATTACTAATATGACAATATTTATCTCATATCAAAGAATATGTATGTAATGGAAATTCTTGTTTGATTCCATTTTCAAAACAAAAAAAAAATTAACAATACCAAACATTACTCTTGATTATAACATGGCCTTGAGCTAGTTTCATCATATGTTAATTAATAATATTGTCATAAAACCATGTATTCTAAAACAAGGTCAGAACATAATAAGAATTACGTAGCTTGAATTACGTGTTTAAATTTTTTTATTTTTTTTTATAGAAAAGTACTTGTTTAATTTGAAATCTTTATTTTATATACTTTCTCCGTAAATGAATTCTTGCAATAATTGTACTTTTGACACTATTTACAATTTTTATTTTGATCATAATTTGTCATTTAAGCTTATACACAAAGAAAAATATAGTTATGTGGGATCTCGTTGGATTCGTCTCAACTTGTAGTTTTTATTATTTAATGATTATAATTTTTAAAAATACATAATTAGAGATATTAATCTTCAAAGTTTTTATTATTAGGGAGGAAGTATATAAAAAAAGCACAAGCTATTATTAATTAAAAAAGAGTTTGTCCAATAAGTCCAGCAGAAATTCAAAGAAAAATAAAGATATGAAAACATTATTACACAGGATATACAATGATATAATCATAGTGTTGTTATAATAACTTAATTATTAATATATAAGGATATTAAACTAGTTTGTATGTATGTATGAGCAAGTACTGAAACAAGTATAAATAGAGAGAAAATCCATGAAGATCAGAGAAACATATTAAGAAATAATAATAATAATAATAATAATAATAATAATAATAATAATCACAGTAATTGATATATAACTGAAACCAATAAAATCTAAGAATAATTGATCGAAAAACAATAATGGGGAGGAAAGCCATCATCAACAACCAATTCAAACTAGCAGCATGTTTCTTCCTTCTCTCAGGTATTTTCTTTTTATTTTCTTTAATTAGCTCCATTTCATCTAGACCATTGAATTGATTAATAACAACAATACCTATTTATTATTATTCTTATTAATTAATAGTATTATTCTTATTAATTATTATTAGGAAAAATTAACAAAAATAATCTCAACTTTGGTTGGTCTTCCGTTTTTAATCCCAACTTTTCAAAAACCAAAAATGATCCCAACTTTCGCTTTGATTTTTCATTTTTGGACCCTCTTCAAATTTTAACCGGCTAATTAACAAGGTTTACCGGTAGTTGTAGGTTAAAATTTGAAGAGGGTCCAAAAATGGAAAATCAAAGAGAAAATTGGGATTATTTTTGGTTTTCGAAAAGTTGGGATTAAAAACGGAAGACCAACCAAAGTAAACATGCAACAAAAACCCTTAAAAAAAACCAAGAACAACATCATTCAAACCCATAAACATCCAATAAAAACCATTTACATAGAATTTTGCAAAAACCTAATTTCAAACCACATAAATTCAAAGCCAGAAAATTTCAAACTTAACAACCTAAATTCAAACTCAGAAATTAAAAACCCTAAATTCCAACAACAACAATTCATATAATTTTACAAAACCTACAAAATTGTATTTACAGAGTAAAAAAAAAAATAAATAAACCCGGGATTTGATTATTTGGGATTTTTTCCGCTGGAATGAATTGGGGCAACAACTGGAAGGAGAGTAAACTTCACAAACCTTCACTTTGCTTCAAAGCCAATGGTTAACAACGGCAAAGGATTTTGGGAGGGAAAGGGTTTATATCATAATTTGGGTTTTGGAGGGGAGAGGAACTGTATTTTGTGTTTAAAACTCAATTAATATAAAATGAAAGAGTTTAATTATCATAGAAATAAGCTGTTTACCGTCGTAATAGGTTACCGGTATAATGGTCCAAAAATGGAAAACCAAAGCAAAAGTTGGGATTAAAAACGGAAGACCAACCAAAGTTGGGTTTATTTTTGTTAATTTTTCCTTATTATTATTAATTAATTAATTAATAAGTAGAATGAAAATTCTGAAAATAGAATAATACTAAAGCAAGGTAGTTAATTTTATTAACCGCTCCTATTCAATGTATGTATGTATGTATTTGAAAGTGGTATTGCGGGGAGTTTGGGTGGAAGCTTGTCAGCAAGCACATCAAGACTGTTCATCCCTTGCGTGCTGCGCGGGACTTGAATGTGTAGAAGTTTCACCAGGAGTGTTCGAGTGCGAGGAAGAATGTTGTGAGGAGCACCAGGGCCATGTGTGTGAGCTTCATGTACGTGAATGTTGTGAATCTGATGGACTTGTATGTATATGTGACGATAACGAACATCCTCCTTATACCGGGACATGTGAAAAATTCTCTAAAACTTTAGGGGAAGTATGTGACCCTTATACTGACCTTTGTGCACGAAGGGCTGTATGTAAAGATGACGGCAATGGCACTAACAAGTGTATATGTAACGGTCCTTGTCAAGATGATTGTGACTGTTGTGTGAATTCTGTGTGTACTAATGGCCAATGTGTGTGCAACAAGGCTAAAGACGACGTATGCGACCCTAATGCATGCGTACCTGAATGCTGTGAACGCGAGTGTGTTGCTGTTGCTGTTGGTGATTACCGATGCAAAACTGTTTGAGTAATGCATCCAAGTGTATGTATGTTGCATTCGAAGCATGTATGTTGTGCCATCATCATGCATGAATCGGCTGCTGACTTAGTTGGTCACTTTGATGATCATCTATCATTTCTTCAATTTGCTTTGGATTTGTTTTCAATTCCTTCGTGTCGTTCAGTTTTATTTCTCTTGTGAGTTTGATCATGTGTGTTTTGTTTGATTTCAACGACTGCTTCACTCTTTCCACGATATGATAGAGATGAGGCTATATGTATCTTACTTGTTGTGATCTAAACTAATCCCTTGTACTCTACATGCATCATATGTATGTGCATATGTACCATCATGCTTGTAAAATTATTAAACAATAATAATATAATAAACTTGCTTTCTCTTGTAATTTCATTGCTTTATTTTATCTATTCTAGCTAGTATACCTCTACTTTAATGAGTAGACCAAATAAAATACTTTGGAGATTGGATTTGAAAATTCGTTGGTGTTTGTTCGAGAGTACACCATCAAATTAAAGTCAAACAAATTTTAACCATTGATCGCACCACGTCATTAGATTAAGATGGTACACTTCTTTATTTACAAATTCTTAGGTGAGATGATCTTAACATGAGACCAGGTGTTATTAAGATCATGAAAAGCTAAATAATTTTTTTTAATAAAGAAAATTGTGGTAGGAAACCAATGGGCATGACTCATTAGTGAGGGGTGGTTGTAATTAGCCCCATTAGACTTGAGAAGAACATACAGAGCACAGTTCGCACTGACAAGACTCAAATGCTCCCATGTGTGCATATTTTCGGACTATTGAAGAAGGGGCATCTAAGGACGCTCCGCCTTATCTATAGAAGCAGTCAGCTGAGTTCTTAACAAATTAGCTCGACCTAAGGCTCAGCCGAAAGAGAAACTTTATCGGCTAAATGGGTTTTATTCCAAATTATTACTACACTCACATAGATAAAGCCAAATTTGTTGATATGAAGCACACTGTTCATATTAATGTTTATTGAACGTAAATCTATTCACGAACCCATTCAAACTGGGTTAAAGGCAGTAGATAGCCTGGTTCCAAGATTAAGGTAATGTTTATGACCGTGAAATCAAGACCACTATACGTTGAATTTGGAAATCTGATCCATAATACGAAGTTTGGGATATTCCCCTTCACTTTCACGCAAACAACTAAGAAAATAAAAACTAGTAAACAACGCTGCAAATAATGTAGAAACAAAAGCAGTGCAAGCTGTGACCCGCAAGATGTCATCAAGGACATGCTAATCAACAAGGTAATTCCATCAATTATGAAAAAATGGCCTACTTGTTTGTCCAAAAATATTGTCATTCAATAAGACAATACAAGGCCACACATACAACTTACTTACCCACAATTCAGGCCCATGTCATGATCCATTATTTTAAAAATTAAACAAACAGCCCAACAATAAAGCCCAATAACACTGTCCCCACCAACAAAAAAATATGCCACATAACACTATGCGCACCACACAATACACATCAAGTCATCAACCAATACCCACAAAAAAATTATATTAAAAAAAAAAAAAAACTGTATTTTTTTTCTATCATGAAATGGAGAGATTATTGTTACAGAAATCTCTCAAAATTAAAAATCATGCAATATTATTATTAATTACTAAAATCATAATAATAATAATAATGATTTTACAAACAACAATATGTTTAGCAAAGATGAACCCGATAATATTAGTACCCGGGAGTGGTGGGAACCAATTAGAAGCAAGGCTAACACCCGATTACAACCCGACTAGCTGGATATGCAAGGCCTACCCAGGCCCACTTCACAAGGATAAAGATGGGTGGTATCGAATATGGTTTGACCCGACTGTACTACTTGCTCCGTATACAAAGTGTTTTGCTGAGAGGATGATGTTGTATTATGACCCGGTTTCTGATGACTACTACAATGCTCCTGGGGTTCAGACCCGTGTTCCTCATTTCGGGTCTACTCGCTCTCTTTCTTATCTTGATCCTAATCTCAAGTAAGTTTATTTGTTTATTTAATTACTGTACTTTAATTTGCTTTATTCTCCAATTAAATGTTACGGAGTAATTATTTGCCAATTAGTTGTGTTTCTTTTAATACGGAGTATATCTAGTACTGTTACTACTGTAGAAGTTAAAAGGGATGTTTTGCTTGCCTCATTGGTCAAATTTTGTTTTAGAACATTATAATTAGCCCTGTAAATATATGTCAACAGTTCAGTTTTGATTTTAACCAATCATTTTGGTTCGTTTCAGTTCAGTTAATTTCAGATAATTTTTTTTTCAGTTCAGTTCAGTTAATTTTGATTTCAGTTCAGTTCAGTTTTTGTACGGACATATTTCAGTTAATTGTTCAGTTTAACCAATCAGTTAAAAATTCGAACGGGTGCAATTCAGTTCAGTTCAAAATATCGACAGCTCAGCTCAATTTTGGTTACAGTTTTTTTGGTTCGGTTAGCTTTAGTTCAGGTCATTTGAGATTATAATTTTGTAACTCCAAACCAGCCGATAGACATTCAGTAGAAAATTTCCTACCGCTAGTCGGTTGCATGCAAATGTGTAAAATCGATCGCAAATCACCTACCTATATTTCCAGTAGGAAATTACCTACCACATTTTCGGTCGGAAATGTTGAGAACTTCGATAGCAAATCACCTACCAATATTTTTTATTTTTCAGTAGGAAATTACCTACCACTAAAAGTCGGTAGAAAATGTTGTAAAATGAGGTAGGTAATTTTTCCTAACCTAAAATCGGTCGGAAATGTACAATTAGCGACCAATGTATTTCCAACCGCTCAATACCAATCGAAAATCGGTCTGAAACATGATTTCCGACCGAGTTTTCTACATTTCCTACCGCTTACGGCGGTAAGTAATTTAGCATTTTCTTATAGTGTTCAAAATAGTTCAGATAATATTGTATCATTTTTGATTCAGTGTAGTAATATTCGAATTAAATTAGTTTCAAGTCATTTTTAGTTTCAGTTAGATCCAGGTATCATCTTTTCAGTTCAGTTTCAGTTAGCTTCAGTTATCCTCTTTTCAGTTCAGTTATTTTCAGATATTTAGCAGTTAACTTCAGTTTCAGTTGGTTTCAGATTCAGTTCAGTTCAGTTTGATAATTTTTCAATTGACTTTCAGTTATCAGTTCACTTTCAGTTTCAGGTAATTTCAGATCGACCCAAAACAGTTCAGTTTCAGTTAGTTCAGTTCAGTTAAATCAGTTCTGACACAATCTGACAGCACTAATTATAATTAAGTTGATTTAGGGACTAATTGAGTAACCTTAAGGCTTACTAACCCTCCCATATTTGTCTTTTCGTTGATTAAAATTGTATCAATAGATTAATTTTATTCACTTCTCTTCGATTTAGGGCTTGTTTAATTCAACTGAATACTGATTAATTGAACTGAATTGAACTATTCTGAACTGAACTGAATACAATTGAAAGTAATATTTTATAAGTGAAGAAAATTTAGAGCTGAACTGAACTGAATTTAAGCTGGAGTAATCAAGCCCTAAAATTTAAATATATCACTCCCTTATTCTACAAATAATTTTTGTACTATTCATATTGCAACTTTGATCTTGTTTGATTTGATATAGGTAATGAAAAATATAGACATGTAAGATCTCGTTTGATTCGTCTTTGTACTTTCCATATTTATAATTTATATATTTTTTTCGTATATATAATTATAGATATTAATATTTTATATTATGCCTCGGGAGATGTGAAACGGTAAATGAAACAATTATTTTTTGACGATGAAATAATATTCTAATTGTATATGTCTAGGGTTGGTAACCGTAAAGGTTACGTAAGCATTTTTTCACTTATTTTTATTTATGAGTGCTAATTACTCTTTTAATACGATAATATTCAATTTAATAGTGTATTTGCCACCCACAATCGGTCGTGATGTGTGCTACACCCAGCCTATGGGCAATGCTTTTATGACCAATAAACCTATTTATTTGGCATACTTTTTTTTCCCCTTAATTAAGAGAACATGAGTTTCAATTACCATCTACTAATATACTACCATTGCCTTTAAACTCAATATCTTCTTACATAAACAGGTTGATCTCACCATACATGGCACCTCTTGTGCAATCCTTGGAAGAAATCGGGTACATCGAAAACAAAACCCTATTCGGAGCTCCATATGATTTTCGATATGGCTTAGCCCCAAAAGGCCATCCATGTCAAGTAGGTTCAAAGTACTTACAAGACCTAAAAGGCCTCATTGAAAGAGCAAGTGCCTCAAATGGAGGAAAACCTGTAATAATCATATCTCATAGTTTAGGAGGCCTATTTGTTCACCAATTACTCTTACAAAACCCACCATCTTGGAGACAAAAATTCATCAAACACTTGATTGCGCTCTCAACCCCTTGGGGCGGAACTATCCAAGAAATGCTTACTTTCGCATCAGGGTACACATTAGGCGTGCCCTTAGTAAAGCCGCTATTAGTAAGGGAAGAACAGAGGAGCTCGGAAAGCAACCTATGGCTCATGCCTAGTCCTAAAATTTTCGGGCATGTTAATAAGCCGTTGGTGATCACCCCTAATGCTAATTACACAGCAAATGACATTCCGAAGTTTCTTAATGATATTGGATTTCCACAAGGTGTGGTGCCCTACAAAACTAGGGTTATGCCTTTAGTCAAGCGACTAAAGGCACCTGAGGTCCCAATTACTTGCATAATTGGGACCAGAGTTGATACTCCGGAAACATTGTTTTATGATGAAAAAGGGTTTGATAAGCAACCTTCTATTGTATGGGGTGATGGAGATGGAACTGTGAATATGTTGAGCTTAATTGCAGTTCAATCTGAGTGGATGAATGAGAAGAATCAACCACTTGAGATGATTAAGATTAAAGGGGTTTCACATACTGATGTATTGAGTGATCAGAGATCAATTGATCAAGTTTTGGGTGTTGTGTCTGATTTGAATTCTGATAAATCAATGTTGCATTCTGCATTTGTGGGGGAAAATGCAAGAATTGCAAGTAAGAAAATTGAGACATTATAACTATTTATACAAGAAATGGTATTTTGATTGATTTTATTACAGCTTTACCAAAGTTTATGTCTCAATGAAGTTGATATGCTATGTGAAATGGTGGTAGTGGTCCAACTTTCCATTAGGAACATGTTTTACCAATATCACATATCAAACAATATAGGTAATAAAAATGTTTATTTAATTGAATTTCTGATGTTAAAAAACAACAATATCAAACTTGCTCTGATCTAATTGTACAACGGAGTAAAATTAAAGTTATCCCTGATAAAATCACGCAAAAAGAAACATAATTTTATCAAGGCTAGGGGTAAAAATCTATTTTGTATGTTTTCTTTTAATCCGTTGTACACTAATTTAGTATAAATTGGATTAATAATTACCCTGAAAATCATAAAAGGTAATCCTTGATAAAAATGTTCCTTATCTTGGGATTATTCTAATGTACGCTAACATAGTGTACACCCAATGTATTTTTAAAAAATTAGTGTACACTCGATCGTTGTACCTTAGAATTTGTGAATTAAAGGCATTATTAACCATGTGAATTATGTTTTAATGCTAGGTCGTCATAAAAAAAAATTAACATGTAAGTGTAATTATAGAGTTGTTATATATGAATGGCTAACGAGTCTAGATCCTCTAGGTTTCAAATTGGTAGAGTTATGGTAGATTTGGACAGATAAGAGTTAAATTTTGTCGTAAGAAAACAGGGGTATTTGGTTTTTGAAAAATATCTAGATTTAGTTTTATTTGTCCAGCTCTATATATTCAACTCTACCATTTTAAAAAAAAAAATGAAATTTTACACGCTATGTGGCACTCTCTTCTAATCGCATTTTCATTTTTTGCTCTTTTTTTTCGGATTAAAAAAAATATATATCATACCTTTGCGGCTCTGCCTGATTTCCTTCCCCCTTCCATCACCATTTTTAATTTCTATCATTATTATGATAGTCTCTAATAACAAAATTTAATTCACTACTTAAACTTGCTTTTAAAGATATATAGTGATTATCCCTTACAAGTATTTGAAATTCTAACGGCTCGTTTGGTTGTTGGTAATAAATCGTGGTAATGGTAATGAATTTATAGTGTAATTTTGTTAAGGAGAAACCTTATAATCTCATTTTTCATTCTCATCCATTACCATTGGGCAGGGTGGTATTATTTGATGGGAATGGATATTTGTGAACAAAATTAGATAAATTGGAGCTAAGGTAGCACCACCATGGTTATGGATTTTGATTACCCTTCCAAATTTAGTTATAAATTCATTCCCATTACCATAATTTATAACCGGCTACCAAGCAGGCCGTAAGTGTCTATTATTCATCAATCATCATCATCTTTAATCTACTGGCATGCTATACTCTTGAGTTTTCATTTTATTTCTTAATATCATATGCAGTACTACTTACCATGTGATATTTTTTTTATTTTGTAATTTTATTTCCTACCTATTTAATTGGTAATAATGTAACTATGTAATTATGTGAGTCAATTTCAACTACTTGTACTACTATCTCCGTAACATATTAATGGCAACAATTTGACATTTTTCTTCTCTACTCTATGTCAAATCCTTACTATTAATATGTTACGCAGGGAGTACTTTAGTTATGGTCTACAAGAAGAAAAGAAAGTAAGATGGTATTCTTGACACTTCTTGTACAATCAATTGACTCTACAGCTTTCCACACCCTTGCTTTAATAGTTTAATGTCTCCTTGATTATAAAATCTTCATAATTATTTGCATAACCATCATCTACATCAAATAATCTAAATAATAATAACAAATTAAAGATGATCGACTTCAGATCAGATATCTGATTGGGGATAAATTCGATCTGAAATGTAGTTTTAGACCAGATATCTAATATTCGAATCCAATATGAAATTTTGGATATTTGATATCTGGAAATTTTTATATTGGATAATTTTGGGATTTCGATATTCGTTTTTTTCGTTTAGACATAATTTAATACATGGATGGATATCTAAATATCGAAAACATTTGAATTTTTATTTTGATACATAAATTAAAAAAAAAAAAGGGCATTTGGACATTAAAATATAAAAAATATTCGAAATTTTACATTTATTTTACTTTCAAACATTTGGATATTCAAGTATTATTACGACTACTATTATTAATCAATTGCTATCACTCTCTATTACGACTATTAGTGATTAATAATTCACCTGATAAGTTTTTTTTTTCCAATAATAGAGACGGGTGGAGTAAGATATAAGTGCAATTCTAGTGATTGATTTTATTTTTATTTTTTGTTTAGAAGTGATTGATTTTAATATTCCCTCCGTAACATATTAATGGCAAAAGTCATTTTGCATGTATTTTAAGGTAACGATTTAAGGGTGTAGATGAACAAATTAATCAAAATGATTTTAATACAAGTAAGATTGAGATTATAAGTTACTAATCTTAAAGTTATTTTTTATCAATTTGTTCGTTTGCACCCTTAAATCGCTTTTTTAAAATGCGTGCAAAATGACTTGTTACCATTAATATATTACAGAGAGAGGGAGTAGTATACTTTTGAATGTTTTGATAACAAGATTCTAGCAAGAAAACTCCAAAAAGTAAAAGATAAATAAACAAAGTAGATCCCCGTGCAAAATTACTATTACTAACCATATCATCTCTTTTTTTTTAGGTAAGGTATTGATTGCTCCTTTTACATGCTTTCATTATTGGCTCTTGTTCCACAAATGTTTTTGTGCAATAATAATTTTTTGATTTTAATAAGGTTTAATTTTTTTTTTACAAATTAAAGATGGATATATATAAAGATAGATATACCCCAACAACTACCCTTTTTTTTCTTGTACCTTTTTAAAGTTAGACAAACCATTCATGGCATTGTCATGTTTGTTATCTCTTGCTTTATTAGTTTTCCTTAGTCAAAGGTAGTTTTGAAAATCCAATTTTTAATTTGCTTTATGTCTCTTTCTCCTATTAATAGAAATAACACCACTTTTTGGGTGGATGTGGAGTGTATACATGTATAGCCTAAGCCTAAACATATGGTCCTTCTATCAAACTATAAATTGAGAATCAAGTTATAACCTAGTGGTTAGGGTTTCAGAATTTCAGGCACGAGGTCCTGGGTTCGATTCTCACCGCACGCATTTGCGAGAATTCTTATTATTCCCCCTTGCAGATGCGTGTTTTGGTTAAAATTGGGTCGGGTAACCTGCAGTAGGGGCCGGTTCCAATGCCTAGTATCCCACACATTATCCTATAAATTAAATTATCAATTAATTAATCAACCATTTTTTTGGTCTTTTCTTTATCAAGCATATATAATCTAGGTGGTTGTGTGATTGCAACACTTTTTTTTCAATTAGAAATCTTAAGAATTTGCACTTTCTAAGATTTTATTTAGAAAATGTGAATATCGAATATGGATTATGAAAGTAAGTTATCATGTTTTACCAGAAGTAGAATTATGCTGGTGCAAAGGCATGGATAATATATAGATCGATTTTTAAAAATAAATAAATAAAAATTCCACAAGTACTCCCAAATTTTAGGAAATTATCAAAACGTCTTTATGTTTTTAACACAACATGAGAGAGTGAAATACCATTAATTAATAGAGAGTTAAACTGAACAGAACTTGAAAGAGCTGAATTGAAATGGACTGAATTTAAGCTGAAGTAAACAAGCCCTTAGTAGTGGAAATGTTTTGCTTCTCTTACTAACTATTTTGGCTATAAAACTACTAGGTTTTTTGTATATATGGGTTGAATACAAATTTGGTAATCAAAAAAATTAGAGCTAAAGTTTTTTTTTTTGTCATATCAAAGCTAGATATTAGGCTATATATCATTGTTGTTTCGTATTCATTGGTTTAAGGATTATTTGCTTGTGAAAGTATTATAACAGTGGAAAAAACTTCGGAAGGCCATAACTTTGCGTTCGGATGTCGGATCGGGGAAAATACTATGTCGAAATTGATTAATTTTTTTTAGACGAACGCAGCTGCAAAGCCCTGGCCACGGGAAAATGCCAAATGAAGAGGCCTCAAAATGCCAATAAAGGTGTCCAGGTTATATTTTGTCCAGGTTAGTTACAATGTGTCTAGGTTAAGCAATATGTGTCCAAGTTAAGCAATATGTGTCCATGTTATATTTTGGCCAGGTTATTTACAAAATGTGTCCAGTTTTAACAATATGTGTCTAGGTTAAGCAATATTGTCCATGTTAAGCAATATGTGTCCAGGTTAAACAACATGTGTCCAGGTTTACAAATAGGTGTTCAGGTTTACAAATAGATATCCAGGTTTAACAAGTTTTTACCAGGTTTATAAATATGTGTCTAGGTTTACAAATATGTGTCCAGGTTTACAAATATGTATCCAGGTTTAACAAATAGGTGTCCAGGTTTAACAATATGTGTCCAGGTTTAACAATATGTGTCTAGGTTAAACACATATCTGTCCAGGTTAAACAATATGTATCCAGGTTAAAAGTGTTTTCACCAGGTTTATAAATATATGTCCAAGCTTAACAATGTGTCCAGGTTAAACAAATATGTGCCCGGGTTTAATTAACGATATGTGTCTAGGTTTAACAAATTTTAACCAGATTTAACATGTTTTCACCAGGTTTACAAATATGTGTCCAAGTTTAATAATATGTGTCCAGGTTTAACAATATGTGTCTAGGTTTAACAAGTTTTCGCCAGGTTTACAAATATGTGTTCAGGTTTGATAATATGTAGGGCTGTGCAACGGTTCCGGGTACCCACCCACGGAACCGGTTAGGACCCAACGGGTACTTATTACCCAAACCCGGTTCAACCAACTGGTTCCGGTTGTAACGGTTCCAATTCCGGGTACCCGGTACCAGACCCGTTCCCGATGGGTACCCACTACCAAACCCGATTGAATTAGGTTTTATACTTTTATCTAATGGTAAATAGTGAAGTACTGAAGTGACTATTGACTAAACCAAAATATAATAAGCCTAATTTTTTTTATTCAAAATTTGTATATTTATGACTTTATGTAAACTTGTACTCCGTATGTAATTTGTGTGAACTTATGTTTATGATTTTATGTAAACTTGTATGTTTTATTTTAAAATTGTAAACTTGTGTTTAAGGAAACTATCTTTGTGGATGTTTAGTGGTAAATAATTAAATATGTAGTATAGTAGTTGTTGGCCATTAAGCCGATTTGTTATTTATATTTAAGAAATTGATAAAATACACACCCATTAAAGAAAACCGGGTAACCGGTATTGGAACCGGTACCCGACGGTTTCGGTTCCGGTTCCAAAAACATATTACCCGGTTGGAGCGGTTCCGTTTCCATATATTTCAGACCCGGCGGTTCCGGTTTCGGGTCGGGTTCTATAGAAAAAGACCGGGTACGGTTTTGCTTACCACTAATAATATGTGTCCAGGTTTAATAATATGTGTCCAGGTTTAACAATATGTGTCCAGATTGAAAAAGTTTTCACCAGGTTTAACAAGTTTTCACCAGATTTACAAATATGTGTCCAGGTTTACAAATATGTGTTCATGTTTAACAATATGTGTTCAAGTTTAACAATATGTGTCCATGTTTAACCAATATGTGTCCAGATTTAACAATATGTGTCCAGCTCCAGTTGGACTCGTCTGACAGTAATGCCTTCTCTATTTGCTTTTAATAATCCAACCTTTCGAGTTTTAGCAACCAATAATCCAACCTTTGAATTATTAGGGAATAATTCAACCTTTCCACTAAAATCCAACCAATGAACCCGAACCTCTCGCTCATTTTTGAGTTCTAGCAGTTGTATAGGCAAGTTAGCGTTTGTCTTTTAATGTGTAGTTGATTAAAAAAAACCAAGAAAATAATAGATCAACATATAATTGAACTCTCTTTTTCAAGTTTAGTTAATTGGTTGCAAGAAATCGAAAGGTTGTATTATTGTGTGCATTTAGGGTGCAAAGGTTGAATTTTCCCTAATAATCCAAAGATTAGATTATTGGTTACTAAAACTCGAAAGATTGAATTATTAAAAAAAAAAATTCCTTGTTTTAATGTGTATTTTGGTGGTTTTTAGATTGTAATCAACTTTTTCTTAATATGAGATGGCAATCAATTGGGTTGGTTTGAGTTATGACACATCGTATTTGAAAAATGATAGATATGAAATAATCAAATAACCATATGAATACAAAGCTGATCAAGAAAAATCAATTATTCCGGTGGATTGAATTTCATATCAACTTGATTTTGATTAACAAAGAATAAAATTAATCAAATACAAAGTATTTGATTAATTGAGCTTTTGGCAAGTTTAAGACGATGTTGTTAACTTGTTATGGTAAATGCACAATAATTCAACTAAAATCTAAGTGGTTAAACTTCAATATTATAAATGCTTATATTTCATCACAAATTCTACAACATTAGTTAATAGTGTCGCAACTTTATAAAAAAATAATAATAATAAATAAAAACCTTCCATTCTCTCAATTCTCATTCTTTCCATTCTTGTAGTCAATTTAGAAGAGGGAAAATATGATTTTTTTTTTTTTTAAAATGTATATTATACAAAAAATACAATTCAAAAAATAAAATAAAACTATATTTTTTAATTCTCTACAGATATAGATTCATATTGATACAATTTTGTAAAATTTTAATTTCTATGTATATACTATATAAGTATATAACTAAGTTAGTGAGGGTTACTTAGCATTTTAAACAGGGTTATGTAGGTTTTTAATCTCTATGTTTATTATTTAGTGTACGCAATCTATGTCAATATTAAAGGCTTAATTTTAATTTCTTAAAATTATATCAATATTGATATAATTTTAAGATATTTACTCAAATCTAAACAATAAAGAGCATATTTTGGGAATTAAAAACAAGATATGGATTAAAAAAGAGTATTTAAATAATACATTCATCCAATTAATCATAGATCCCCAACCCAAAAGGGAAAGAGATCTAATCAGATAAAATAATAAAGAATAAAAGCAAGTGCATAATAATTAAATTAAACATGAACAAAGAAGAAATTACTGAATCGAAGCAACAAAGGATGAATCTTGGATTAAAGAAATTTAAATGACAAAACATAAAGGGAAATAAAAGAAAGTTAAACTCTAAAACTAAAACAACAAAATAAAAAGTGGTCCCAAAACAGTTTTACATTAGATTACAAGGGGTTATTTATAGAAAAAAACCAAGAACCACGCGTTTTCAATTAGTCCAACACGGCTTCTCGAGCCCATGTGTGACTAGCAACCTCAAACGGCTGTAACGTCTTCACTTCATGCATAATTGGGCATGTGGTATACCGTTGAAAAACTATTTTAATTTCGTTTTCAATGTCTCTGAAATCATGTCAGTCTGATGTGTATAGCTCAACTTGGTCCAAAATAGTGAGAGATGGTCAAAGTCTTTCGAACTAAATTGAACAACTACAAGCCAATTGTTCACAATTATCACCACAATCTCTTCAACACTCACCATGGCTTCCCTTTGCTGCTCCGATGCCTCGCTAAGCCTATTTTGATGGTTTCTGGCCCATTTAGAGCATCTTTTAGCCAAATCCTATGAAGATAATGAAAAGACACAACACGCTCCAGATGAACTTAGGGTGTGTTCTCTTCAACTTTTTTTTATCAGGTCTTAGAACTTATCAGGTCATGTCAGGTTTAATAAGTTATAACCAAGTTAGATTTAATTAGGTCAGGTCAGATCAAATAAGTTGAAGAGAACGCACTTCATTTCAACTTATGATCTGACCTGATTTGATCTATTAAACTTGACTTGATTATAACTTATTAAATCTGATCTGACCTGAATTGTTCAAACATGATAAGTTCTGAGACCCGATAAAAATTGAAGAGAACACGCCCTTATTAGCAACAAATGGCACCTAATAGCACGGTTAAAATAATAAAATCATACAAAATCAGGGAGGAAAACACGTATAAATCCATATTATCAGTTAATGGTGTCGATAATATGATATTGTATTACACCGTATTATTGAAATTTTTACTCTGATCAATTTGAAATAATTTTATAAATATGGAGTAGATATTACAACATAAAATATTGATTATTTTTGACAATTTTTCCTTTAAAATAAAAAATAAAAAAAGAAAAAAGAGGATGATGGGCGCCCATGTTGGGCCATATGGATTTGTACAGTTGAAACAAGATGGAAAAATTACACAACACAACATGGAGTTTTTGTTGAAAGGAGACAAGTCATAGTCCCCCTCGTTCAAACTTTGACCTCCTTGGGCTCCACTTTGTCTGTATCCCACACTTTACTTTTTCTCTTTCCATTTTTTTATTCTCTTATCTTTTCACTTCACATTATTTTATTTGCTCATTAGATTTGAAGTTTAAACCCCAACTTTATTAAACCACAATTTAATAGTACTACTAATTACACTTTTGATTTTTTTTTTTTTCATTTTTTTTTGGGTTTTTCTATCACATTAGATGTTCACTTTTCTACCATGACATCATTGTTGTAGTTGGTTTTTAAGGGTACTATGAGAATGATACTAAATCTAAAATGTGGGTATCAATAAAATCCAAGGAATAAAATGTGAAATTTCATATTTGGAGGGTAGAACCTACAACGTAGAAAAAAATGAATAATTTAAGTTATTTGGTTGTAGGGTTTTATTTTTAGAGCCAACACATGATAATTAACAATCTAACCTTTTGAATGTTTAGTTTCACGTTTAGATCAGGTTAAATTAGTCTCACTTTATATTTAAATGATTGATTCATAGTTACATTCAAACCAATTTGAATTACATTCATTGTAATTTAGGTCTGCTTTTGTATTATATGGAGGAAAAAAACTTCAAAAAAGTATTGTACAAAAATGTAAATTTTCATTTCATAAGAATATAACTTCCACTTTATACCATATTTGAACATTATTATTTTTTTCTTCTTATGTGCTCCACTCATCAACATCTTCTTTACAATGTAAGATTAACCAGCTTCACCAAGACTCCTATCACAGAAATATCGAGCTGGCATTGTTATGAAAATATGGAACGAAAGGAGTATAATAGTGTATCATTAGTTCATTACATAATTTTACACAATGTGCAAGTCTGTAATACAACAGGCAACATTATTTAGCACTTGTGTTGTTGTATAATGATCAAAAATAGCATATAAGGTCAAATTAAGTCCACTCCCTACTTTGGTCAGAATCTAGATGGGTGTCCACCTGTGTAGTCATTATTATTTATTACCAGAAAGACCAAGATAGGCAAATGAATTCTTCAACCAAAAGAAAGTCCTCATTCACTCACTACCCACTTTTCATTCTTTCCTTCCTGAAATCAATGAGATCATTTTTTGATAGGTGACTACTAACTTACTAGTTTCAAAGCTCTATTCTACTCATTTGCTATAATAAGCAATGGAATAGATCAAAATCCTAGCCTGTCCATGATTATCATCCCTTTCCACTTAAGCATCTAACAATGTTGATCTGTGCCCTGTGCCCCTGTTCTTTTAGACTGAATTAACCTTGTACTGAACTGAACTAAATTAAACAATATCATAGATTCGTCAAGACTAGAGTGGAGCGTCAAGAGTGAAGTGGAGCTGAACTGAATTTGTATGGAATTAAGTCCAAGAAACAAAGCCTTACTTGTTCAAGGAATTCGACGATGAATTAATCCTAGATTCGTTGAGAGAGGAGTGGAGCTGAACTGAATTTGTATGGAATTAAGTCCAAGAAACAAAGCCATACTTGTTGAAGGAATTCGACGATGAATCAATCCGAATTCAAGATGCTAGGAGCCTAGGATGTATATCTTGAACTCTTGAAGTTCCAAAACACTTGGGGGGATTTTGAATGTTGAAAATCATTAAGAGCAACAACTCTTTTGAAGGTGTTGTCTCAGTTGTCATAAAGATTAGCCAAAATCTGACAGTAAAACAGCAGTAGCAAGAACTAAGAAAATTAGAATCTAAATGTTATTCTCAGGGAAAAAAAAAGATTGAAACATCTCTCATTGTACATTAATTGATCAAATGTTCATAAACTATCTTTACAGAATCTAACTTTCAATGAGTAGACTTCTATTCTATCCCCACCCCAAACCCAACCCAACCCAAAGCATGCAAATTTGCAGCTCCAATAAAGATGCTGCACCTGAAAATCACCTATATCTTTACAGCTTAATCTTGATCTTAATCACCATTAATGGTCTTCGATAACGAGTTTGAACTGCGACGAATTCGTTCCGATGCTGAAGTTGAATACCCGTCTGCAAATCAATTCGCGCTTCCTGATATAATTGGATCACTTGAGAGTACTGAAAGCTGCAAAACTGATTCATGGAATGAGACCTCTCTTTTATGCACAATAAGAGACCTCATTCCATTTTCACATTTTTCTTACCAATGAATCCATCAACAAATTTATTTTGTTTGTTGAAGAAAATTTGTCAAGACATTTATAGTTTTTCTTGATGCTAAACATTTACTTTTCATTGCATTGTTCTTGTAAGCTTACACTTGGAAATGAAAATTGTAGCAGTATAATTTAAACTACATAATTTCAACAACTCAGCTGATTGTTGCTTCAATGCAGCACTGCAACCACTCTGAATTACAAGCAGGAGCTTGGCTGCTAAGCCAGCTTCAACTGCAACAGGAGCACACTCTTCAGGGCACAACTTACAAATTGCCCACAAAATGGACAATGACAATTGAGTGCAATTCTCTGAACTTCTCATCAAAAGCTTCACCAAACTAGGGATTGTCTTTGGACAATCTTTCAAGGCTAATTTGCCCTCTTCAATGCTGCCCAAATTGTCAAGCACAGAGAGTGCCAGTTCCAAGCACTCAGCATTCAAACTAGGCAAAACATCAACCAACTGAGGAATAGCCCCGATGCTAATCATCGAGCTCCGGACACACCCGTGCGAGCTAATCATCTTGAGCAACGAAAGCCCGGGTTGAATGCCATTCGTATTTCGCTTATCCTTGACTAACTTCAACAACCCAACCAAAAGACTCAAACTCGACACCAATTCGGGGTCGAAATCCTTAGTTTCCATCAAACCCTGGATCAATTTGGTGCAATTCATCTTGGTTTCGATAGAACCCTCATTCAACATATCAACCATTAAAGAGATCTTGGTGGGTTGATTCAGGTTCGATTTGGACTCAAAACTTAAGCTCAAATGCACAAGAATGCCAACCACTTCAGACCCAACAGCATGTGAGGTGAAAGGACCAAGTAAAGAGGTCAAAAATGCAACCCCACCATTATCCACCATGGTTTTCTTGGCAGAAAAATGAGTACCAACAATTTGTTTAAGCAACTTGAGTGCTTGAACCCTAGTTTGACCCTTAACTTTCTTCAAATTCTCCAAAATCTCCAAAACCCTCCCTTGAACATCCTCAGACTTTTTCTTCAAAGCCAAATACTTTTGTGAAAACCAACTATAAATCAAATGTTGAAGTGTTTTATTAGGGGTAATGGAGTCATCCCAAAGCTCTTGCATTGTAGTGGGGCATGTCAAATGACCTAATGATAGCCATTTCATGATATTAGACCTCTCATAAGTCTGTCCTGTACATAGAGTCACTGGATCTTGCATTGGTTCTAATGATATTGGACAAACAAATATTGTTGGCACTTCTATTGAATCCAATTCTTCCACCATTTTCTTTAGATCCAATTTCTCAGACAAATTGGAAAACTTCCCATCTTCAACACCACCCCCACCTAAAATCCCATCTTTTACAGCAGTTTCTAGATCTAAAACTTGCCCACCTCCACTCACTTCCACCTTTGATGGTTGATACATAGGCATTTTATTTTTTATATTTTTTTTTTGAGAGAGAAAAATTGAACAAAAAGAACAAAGAAATGAAGTTTATGAAGAAGAAATATAGTTGGGTTTTACTAATTTCTTTTCTCTAAATCCCCCCCCCCCCAAAAAAAAGCAGAAAAAATAAAAATAATGATTTGTAGGTTAAGTAGCAATCGTTTTCCAGCTTTAATCTTTTATATCACACTCATTCATTGACAATAACAAGCAACAATACCTATCAAAGGAGGAGACATCTTTTTGCTGCTTTTTATTATCTGAACCACTTGCTTTTCTCTTTCCTTGGTCAAAAGCGTCTTCTTCTTGTTGTTCTTCATCACCTTCATTTTCATCATCATCTTCTTCTTCTTCGTCCCCAACAAAAAAGAGATATCAAATCAAACCCTAATTATTTTTCAACCATTAGCAACAAATCATTAATCTTATAATGGTTAGCTAGTAGCTTATTCTTCGATCCAATTTGAAAGATAAACTAAGGTGGGATTTTATTTTTACAAGCGGCAATAGAATGAATGAATAAATTGGAAAGAGGGAAATTTGAAAAACCCTAAATGTGTTTTTGAGATCTTTTCAAGGAAATGAATGAAGGAATCTTGAACTGAGAAAAATGCTGGTGAGGAGAGAGAGGTAGTAGGAGGGAGAGCGAGTAAAAAATGAAGGAAATTGGAGAGTTTTTATCTCTCTCAATTTGGTCGTATTTTGGGGTTGGACCAAGAATATGCTTAAAGGATATTGCTAATTTTGAAATTTATGTTAAAATTTTGTGTAGATTTAGGGCTCGTTTATAGTAACTGAATAGAGATGAACTGAACTTAATAAAGATGAACTGAATTGAACTGAACTTAATAGAGATGAATTGAACTGAACTGAAATTAATAGAGATGAACTGAAATGAACTGAATTTAATCTGAAGTAAGGCCTTGTTTACTTCAGATTAAATTCAGTTCAGTTCAGTTCATCTCTATTTCAGTTCAGTTTAATTAATACACTCTATTAAGTTCAGTTCAGTTCAGCTCAGTTCAGTTCAGTTCAACTAATGTAAATGAGCCCTAATTTAATAAAAAATTGATTATCTTTTTAAACATTTTTATCTAATACTTTATCATTAAGCCGATAATGGTCTATTATTCATCCATATGTATTACTCATTTTAAATTTTAAATGAACAAAAAAAGTACTTCCTCCGTAACATAAAACTTTCAACAATTGGTTTTGCACACATTTTGAGGAAGCGATTTAAGGGTGTAAACGAAGGAATTAGTCAAAATGGTTTTAATACAAGCAAGAATGTGATTATAAGTTCCTAATATTAAAATTGTATTGACTAATTCTTTCGTTTACACCCTTAAATCGCTTCCTCAAAATACGTGCAAAATCAATTGTTGAAAGTTTTATGTTACGGAGGTAGTATAAAATGATCGAGCAAAATTACCTTACTAAATATCTGAATGTATATAAGAATTTCTACAAGGTGATGATGGTTGGCATTTTTTATGCTGAAATTAACACTACATATTTTCAGCTATACAGAGTACTCTTTATTATTTTACCGAGCTCTATACAATCATATTTGATATCCATAAATTTTTAAATATTAATATTTATTAAAGTTTAACTATTGCTATATTCTATCTTTGTTAAAATTTCTATAGCTTATTTTGTTGCATGAAAACAAATACATGTTTATAATCTTATTACGAAAAAATTTAAAATATATAAAGATGTATTTTTTGTCAAAATCTTGCATTGCATGATTGTAACTTTGCTATAAAGTAAAATATAAGCCACTAAACTTTACACATGACCGCTTTATAATTTTTTCTACTTAAGCTACTATTCCATATTTATTTATTTATTCAAATTTGATTAAAATAATAGTTGTTCAAAAAAAACTTCGTAAATATGTCAAATGAGAAAAGTTAAAATTGGAGATTGCAACACAATTATCCATGTTATTAGAACTAATCATCCTATTCTAAGAAAAAAAATACGATGAAAACATCACATCGATTCCTATGTTGATATTACAAAGTGAAAAAAGGGTTTTTTTTTATTGATATCGTTTTTTACTTACAAAACTTAATTTATCATAAAAAATTTCACCGGTTTATTTTTTAAAAACCATGCATTACACGGGTGCTAACCAAGTTTTTTAATATATATAATTAAAGATATTTTTATTTAAAGTTGTGTCTCGGGAGATGTAAAAAAGAGGATGTAACAAGTAAATTGGGACGGAGGGAGTACCCTACAAGACTACTACAAGTTTTATACTTCTCGTAACATATTAATTGCAACAATTTGACATACAATATAGAGGAAATACACAGTATTTATTTATATAGTCTCTCTGTCCACATTTAATTGCTCCAAATTAACTTTGACACTAGACATTGTTACTTTGATTTTTTCTAATTTGTTATAGGTAATGTAAAATATAGTCATGTGAGATATCGTTTGATTCGTCTTGGAATGTACTTTTCAAATATATAGTTTTTATAATTTTTTTCTTATGTATATTAGATATATTAATATTTAAAGTTATGTCTCGAAAGATGTGAAAAAAAACAAATGGAGCAATTAAATATGGACAGTACTACAAGTTTTATACACTGAGAGTATTATTTATTTATATATATATATATAAGGAAAACCGCCTAATCATCTTTTTTTGACTGTATAAAGTAGATAGAAGTGAAAATATTAAATTAACATGAGTATTAATTAATACTTGATTTTGTCATGCATTTTAAAATTAATAAGAACCTTATATTAATTGTTATTTTTTTAAAAAAAAAAACTTTTGACGTCACAGTAAATGTTTAACTTAAAAAGTGTAACTTTGCACTGTATCATAAATCTATACATTATTATTTTAAATAACTAATATTATGCTTTATATAAAAAGTTATACTAGTTTTCAGCTATACAGAGTACTCTTTATTATTTTACCGAGCTATATACAATCATATTTGATATATTTTCGAAAAAGGTGAAAATCATACCAAAATAACTCAAATTGTTTGGAGTAATTAATGTTTATTTTTTGTTAACATTTTCACTTTTTGCATCTTAAATACGGAGTATAAGGGTTATGTTTTAGATAGCCCTTAATATCAAATTTTTATCATCAATCTTAAAGGCTACTTTTTAGGACTTTCCATTATTTTCTTGGCCTAATGAAAATTGGCAAGAACTAATGAATGTCTCTTGTCTATACTTGGCAAAAACAAACCCAACCCAATATCGACCTGGAAAATTGGGTCATGATCATAAAAATAGAACTGAAACCAATTTTTTTACCGAACTTGAAGACCCGTTTTTAAGTAATGAACGGCCCGTTACCAACCTGACCGACCGATTTTCTAAGTATAGTCCTATACACCTGTAAATAATAGTAAGCCAAAATACATATCCAATAGGATCCCACTTAAAATATATTTTTATTTATATACAAATCAAAAATGTTAGTCAAAGTTGTAAATGTAAATAGTGCATAAGCCCACTTTTTTGCAATTAAAAAGAAAAGAAATAAGTATTTGAATGAAAAATCCTAGTTAAGTTACATTATCAAATTTTCAACTCATAATGTCCAAAAAATTAGCCTATATTTTGTGAAACATCAAAGAAAATATCATTTAAAAAAAAAAAAACAGATCGACTGGCCAAACTTGTTACCGAAAATTTTGATTCATGAACAAATAAATTTAATCCGTTATTGAAAGATGACCGACTTAAAAAAGATCGAAACTTATTATTGATCGACAATTACCGACCCGACCGACCGGCCGATTTGCCTGGTTTACTCTTGTCAAATCATCTCATGATTGACATTATACTCTTTTATACAAGGAGTATTAAAAGGTATACCTTAACTATTCAGGTTACTACTATAATTGTTTATATATATATACTCCGTAATTATGTAAGGTTAATTAGTTAGGTTAAACGTCATATTTTTTATGGTAAAAAGTTACGGATGTAGTACAATTTATACTCCATCTGTCTTTTTAAGTTTTTCTACATTTGTTTTTTCGCATCTCCCAAAACACAATTTTAAATGAAAATATATTAAGATATATGTAATAAAAAATTATAAAAATTATATACGGAGTATTAAAAAAGTACACATCGAGCCGGGTCATAGGACATCCTTTGATTATTTTTTTTCTAATGACTTGTGAGTATAAATTAGAGATAGTCCAATTTACAAAGTGAAAACCGGTTAAACAGTAACAAAAGTCTAAATATAGCAAAATTACAGCGACAGTGGAAGTAGCTAAAAGTTATGTCAAACCTACAAACATTATAACAAAAGATTTTGTGTTGCATAAAATAGCTAAAAATAAAATGAAAATAACAAATTATACTCTCTTCGTTCATTTTATTGTTCTCATTTTGACTGTGCATACTTGCCTCCTCATTTCTGAGCATTTAAATTTATTATAATGATTAAAATCATTTACCTAGTGCCATCTTGCATTTATCGAGAACCATTTTGTATTTACGGACCGTTACAACAATGTGCCGATTCATTAGTCGAATGTAGCGACCACCATATACCCCATCACCGACCTCTATAGCGTCCGCTTTCGACATTCGTCATAAATTACCGACCATTATGCGGATGCTAAACTCATATTTCCTGACGGAGGATTCAGTGACAATGTTTTAACGTCCATTGACAGTCGGTAATTAATTTACCGACTGTTCCCACGTCTTTACAGACTACTTTTGGAGGACGATAAAAGTACAAAACCTTGTTGTGAATTATTAAGGGTGCGTTTTCATTAACTTATTAGAATTGAACTTATTTGAACCCATTAAATCTAATTGTAATTTATTAAACTCATTGGACCTGATGTACCTTATTTATCGTAAACAATTAGACTTTATCACACTTGATTGGATTAATCGAACAAACCTTATTAAACTTTTTACACCTGATATAAACTGATCTAAACTTATTTCTTAAAGTGAAGATAACACACCTTAAGATGAATGCAAAACTTTATACTCATTTTAATCAATATGCTATGTAATTTTTTTTGACGAAAAATGTTATGTAATTTGAGATATAGACTACGGAGTATGATTTATAGATTGATAAATGTGAAAAGCAAAATGGGAGAATGAATTTGGAATGACATGAGATGTGCTTATGTGCATAGTAAATAACAAATTCAAAAGTTTTTACTCTTACATAAAATGGATTTACAAACCAACGTTGTCTTGGTCTGGTGGTGCCAGGGGCTAGACTTGGTAGGGAAAACCACGGTTCGATCCCCACAAACATGTTAGGAGGAGTTTAAAACCTTAACCTCGGGACGCGCTCCGAATCCGGATTAGCCCAAAAGGGTGAACCGAGTGGGTACATCAAAAAAATTAAATAGATTTACAAATCTTCAAAGCACAAAAACATATTTATCCTTGCTAATCACATGACATTCCATAACTTCATAAAATCTATCTCCAATCTATAATCTATAATTAAATATTTAAAACAAGTTTTTAAATAATTAATTAATTTTTTCTATAAAAAACTATGATTGAATCCCTAAAATAAAATACATATGTTAGTATAAAATTACAGAAATTTTACATAATGTATAAGTGTAGACTTTTTGTGGTTTAATTTTTCCCCCCTCTTTCTTATCAAAATCAAAGCGTGAAAAAGTAGTAGGTGATTTTTACCGAGAAGAGCCGGTAAATTCAAACCTGAAATTTTGTGTACCACACGTGGATTGGCATAACCATTAGTCTGTCACCGAGATTGCCGGTTTTACTATCCTTTTTATAGCATTGTTATTTTCTCATTATTGACCGTACTATTACTGTTTTTTCACCTTTACCTTCTGTTGCCCTTTTTTTACTTTTGGGGGAGAAAGGTTAATATGGAGTAGTAAATGTGTCATTCTTAGGGTAAATTTTTGTTGTTTAGTCCATGGGTCCAAAAATAATTTGATCTATTTATCTTTCTACAGGTTATGTTCTTTTCGCGGAATTAGGTTTGATTTAATTGTATCCGAATAGATTAGATTGGATTAGAATTAGAATTGAATTATAAACCCATGAAAAAAAATTAGTCATATCTTAATACAACTTAAATATTACTTCGGTATCTTTTATTTACATGTAAAAAGTTATAGTCATAAATTATATATTTGGAAAATATATATAAAAAAAATCAAACGATTTCTCACATGACATTATTTTTTCTTACATATATAAATTTATGAAGGATCAAAATTGCTATATGAATAGTGACAAAGGTAAAAATGAAATATTTAAATTGAGACGAAGGGAATACGATAAAGTAGTTAAGGTAAAAATCTTGATGGTTACATATGAAATCTTGTTCGTTTATTTATGCAAATAGATAGTGGGAAAAGTTTCATTCCAAAACTCAATCAATGCTTGTGATAATCTATTACAACTTTCAATTTATTCGAGATGATCACAATCAAGGTAAAATTTACTACTCAGATATGATATTACAATCATAAATATTATTAACTAATGACCAACAAAATTAATATATACTCCATATAAATGAAAGACTCCAAATATTAGTAATTTAGTATATAACCAATGAAGAGGAACACACAAAACAAAATACAAAACTAATAAATTGACACGAAAAGATAATATTTTATTTAAATTACTATGATGACAGAAAATACTTGTGCTAAAGGCAGAGTAATATTAAAAATTCTCTAATATAATTATATTATAATTAAAATGTGATTTAAGGGGGGAAAATAAAAGGAAAAGAAAAGGATAATAAAATAATTGAGAGAGGTTAGAGAGAGAGAGAGATTGAAGGAAGGGAGCACATGAGCACACTGCACATAGATCGGTCAGTGGTCAAAGGAACGGGGGGTGATGCGACAACGGCACGACGTCGTAAAGAGCAATTGTTTAATAATTTTTTATTTATTTTTTCCTTCTTTTTCAAACAAAGCTGCTTTTCTTATATTTCCCAGTCAAACTCCCCCTTTCGTCCAAATTATCGCCTAATAATCTATGTAATGCCCGTCGGATACTTTATTTAGCAACATACCCAGTTAATATGGAATAGTTTATTTAGCAATATAATCAAAGTTATTAAGATCGAGATTCTATATTGGATTGAGGCACCGATTAGGATTGGATCTTAGGATCATAGAATCATACTTCGAGTTTGTTTACTTCAGATTAAATTCAGTTCAGTTCATCTCTATTAAGTTCAGTTCAGTTTAGTTTAGTTCAGTTCAGTTCATTTCATCTCTATTCAGCTAAAGTAAACGAGCCCTTCATGTCTTCATTCGTTCCAATTTATTCAATAGATTTTGATTTTTGTACTTGAATTAAGAAAACTTATATCTGTAAATAAATTGTTATTAGAATTGAGAACTGTTAATTTTATTTGCTGGGAAATGTGTAAAATGTGAACATAGTATTATTGCAATTAGGAATGTTAATAATGAAATTGAACTAAAAGATAAGAATGACAAGTCGTAAAATTAGTGGTGGCCACTAGGTCGGGCCAACCCAACCCAACCCAATTTTTTCCCAAATGGGTTGGACCCATATGACTTGGACTCGACTCGCATTCGGCCTGCCCAGTGGCAAAGCGGCTCTTGGGTCGTGGTTTCCAAGCCCAACCTACTACTCGACCCATTCTCATAACCCGCTAAACCCAGCTCGATCAAGCCATGAACCAACCTAGCCCAACCTAGACCCAACTTGTGACCCATCCTAACGCTCAAACCAACTTAGCCCAACTCATGACCCACCCCAATCTAGCCCATCCGGACTACTAGCCAAGCCCGAATGAACTGCCCGACCTACCTGAATTGCCCATCGAGTCATCTGCCGGTTGTGAACACTATATATATTATAATTTATTAATTTTTTTTATACACTATATATAGTTATAAATTTTTTTGATGGCCATAATTTATAAAATAAATACAAAAATCATTCTTATTAAATTTACAACATAGTTACTTAAAACCCTAAACCCTTAAACAAACCCACAATCTATAACCCACACAACCCATGGTACGAATGCACTCCACCCAACCCCCCAACCCACAACTCCACCGAGCACCTTAAATCACCTAACCCAAACCCTAAACCAACGAACTAACCCATCTTATGAACCCACCAAACCTAACCCATCAACCTAACAACCAAACTGGCGGATGAAACCCAGCTAAATAACACATGAACCCAACCCAAATCGAACCAGTTTCTAACCCACCATCAACCCACATGGTCTAGTTCATGGGTCATGATTCTCTCGACCCAGCCTGCTTGGCATGGACTTGGTCTAATTCATGGGTCGTGCCTCCTCGACCCAACCCGATCCTGATCCCACCAGGCCTAGCCATCTGATGGCTTGCACAAGGTAAAATTAGGGCGCGTTCTCTCCAATTTATTTTAGCAGGTCTCAGAACTTATCAGATTTAATCTGGTCAGGTCCGGTCGAATAGGTTATAATCAAGTTAGTTTTAATAGGTTAAAACGGGTCAGGTCAGATCAGATCATGTCAAGTCAGGTCGAATAAGTTGAAGAGAACGCATCCTTAGTAGTTTAGAATAAAGTACGAATAGGGAAATAAAACCAAGGTAAAGATTGAGGCCTTGTTTGATTCACATTATTTCAACATCTTATTACTTATTCCGGATTAGAGCAGATTAGATCAGATCAATAATTTAATTTGACGTTTTTAATCTTTAAATATCTTTAATTTTATAATAAAAATTATTAGGAAAAATGGAAAATTATAATCCCACCTTTGGGTGGTCTGCTTAAAATAATCCCACCTTTAATTTATTCCAAAATAATCCACCTTTAATTTTTCTTCTTAAAATGGACCCAATTTAGGGTGATATACTCTATTTTAAGCAGATGATGTATAAAGGTGAGATTATTTTGAAATAAATTAAAGGTGAGATTATTTTGAGAAGACCACCAAAAGGTGGGATTATGAAATTCCATTTTTCCAAATTATTATTAAATTTAGATATTTAAAACATAATTCTTTTTGGTATGGATTAACATATATAATCGGTCAAAGTTTAGTCAAATCATGCAATAAGTTAAGATTAGATTAGATAAGATAATAATTTTCATTTATTACATTGATCAATATGTAATTTTCACATAAATTCACAACTTATTTCCATATTAGGTGATGTAATTAATGTTTATATGCAGCCGTAAGGGCTGCATATAGCATTTTCCTAATAATAATTTCTCTTAGGAAAAAAATAATAATAAAACCACATGACACTTTTTCTTCACTCATAAACATACACAGGACATTTTTGTTGGAACTACACGTTTGGTCCTGGAAGTCTGGAACTAGGGAATGGGATTTATATAGTCGTGTGTGTGGACCTTTACTAACTCAATTAAACAATCTTCCTTTTTACTCCCAATACCCACTCAATCACGGCATTTCCATGCTTAGCTTGTTTTATAGAACTAATCCTTATTCATTTCTATGAGTAACTTTTACCCTTGTTATTTTGTTGAATTTGTTAATTAATTTTTATCAATAAAAAAATCTTCGCTTTATTTTTTCTGATCTAATTTGATTTGATAAGATCTTATGAAAATTTTATTAAATCATATATATATAAATATTTATTTTAATCTTTTACAAATAATTATCACAAATAATAATAATAATAATAATAATAATAAAAGTACACCATAAATATTAATAATAATATTTATTTTATATGATGATTATTATTATTATTTGTGGATATTAATATATTATTACTCAATAGTTACTATTCTAATTAACCAAGATATGATAATGATAATACTACTACTAATAATAGAAATAATTAATTTGTATTATATGATTTAGGTAATGATAATGATGATGATGATGATAATAATAATAATTATTATTTTTAATTTAATCTTATTGATTTGATTGAAACTTATTAAACCTAATTGATACATATTGAAACTTTATTGGACCCGATTGGATTTTAATTTCTTAATAGAGCTTATCTATACTTTAAAATAGGATTTGTTTGTGGCACGTGTTAGTTTTTTGTGAATTCAACTTTAATTTACGGAGTATTTTATTTCAAAAATAATCTTTCATTAGTTAAGAGAATTTTAGGAGACAATTTATATCTTAATTATTTATAGTCTACACAATTTCCTACACTATTATGATCAACTTAATTTTAATAATAATATTTTATTTTAATTGTTTTGAGATTATAGTTTTTTATATACAACTCATGCATTGCACATGTCCCAAAACTAGTTAAATACAATTAGCTAGGTATGATAGAAAGCTTTATCTCACTTGCTTATGGCCACAAAAGTAATTTAGTTCCCAAAAATCTAAATAATAATTATTTTTTAATTATTATTAGAATCACGAAAATATTATCTCTTTAGTTAGAAATATTTCGTATGGTGTCAAATTAATTAATTATATAAAAAAATTAAACTACACTAAATTGAAATTTATTAGATTTAAATAGACTCACTACATCTAATTTAATTTTAACTTATCTGAAATTGTCTGAATTGAAACTCCAATTTTTTTAGAACCGAAACTGCATTCAATTATTAATTTATTATCATGCATGACATATATATCAGTTGGAGAATAAACCTTCAGCTAATGAGATTAGGAGATGGAGTGAGTTGGCATGAGGGAACTTAATACCTTATACCTTTATTTCATTGTGCTATTTTTTTTTTTTCTCTCTTGTTTATTTGATTAAACTTGTAATTCATCCATTTGGATGTTTTAGACTTTTAGGGTCATTTACAAGCAATAGTTGATTTCACAACCTTATAAAAATAATGATTTTTTCATTTCCAATAGATTTAGAAATGTAGTAGAATATGAAAGAGATTATGTAACTCATCAATTGTTTTAGATCAATCATCCGCTAAAAAAATACTCTGTATTTAGCAATAATTATTCTTTCACGTATGTCAATGTATTATTTTAAACATTACTATTTACAATTTTATATAATAAAAATTATAAAAGTTGATATTATGATGTACTCCGTATTTGACACACAAGACAAATCTGTTGAGTTTCCAATTGATTATAGTTTTCATCGCATATAAATCAATAATATTGGTTAAAAAAAAGAAGAACATTACATGAAATAAGTCAACGTTTGCGCTGTCTTTTCAAAATAATACATTTTTTTTTTGTTTTATATTTTTTTTGCTTTGAAATAGAGGTGATCATAGGCGGGCCAGGTTCAGATCGGGCCCAATGCACAAAATAAAGCCTATTAGGTGGGCTAGGTTTGGCCGAGCCTAGTTTGGACTCAAATTTCTTGCCCAAAACCCAAAAATTTTGGGGGGAGGGGGGCTTGGCAGACTTTTTCTGCCCGGGCCTAAAAAACTAAGCAAAAGCCTAATTTTAAGTGTCCAAACTCCTCACAAAGAAAAGAAAAAAATTGGGCTGGGTTGGGCTACTTTTGAGCAACTATACTTTGAAAGTACCTACAAAGGTGGCCTTTTTTTATTTTTTTTATTTTAATAAATAATTTGTTTTTGATTAAATTCTCTAAAAGAAAAAATCTAAATAAAAAATTGTTTTAACCAGTTCAACCTATTATAGCAGGTCAAATTTTCGCCTGACTAGTAATGGTAAAAAGTGATACAAGGTTGGCTTAGCTTATTTTGAAATAGAGAAAAGGTTGGCTTACCTTATCCGATGTAATTTTTCCAAAGAAAAAAAAGATGAGTAGCTAGGTAAAGACTAAAGAGTACAAATGTTATGAAATTCAACGTGTGAATCGGGATAAACTGAGAAAGTGGTAATAGAAATAAAGGAAAAAAGCACTATTTCATTAATAAGGCTATCTTGAATGAAAATACAAAAAACTAATTAACTCATTCTTTTCGCCCTTTCTATTTAGAATCTTAACATTATTTATAATATCAAAAAATCTTTTTAACTCTTTCATATATGTTAGGAGAAAAAAATAATTAATTGTAGTGAATCTGGGGTGATTTGCCTTCATGATACTACCTTTGTTCACAAATAAGTGCTCCATTTTGACTAAAAAGCTCTCACAATTTTGGTCAAAATTGAACACTTATTTGTGGATGGAGGGAGTATAATTTTAGATAAACAAAGGCCAATGTTATAGTAAGCTTTATAAGAAGCTCAAAAAAGAAAGTTTGAGGAAAAACTAAGCACTAATTACACCAATTTATGGGTTGTTTTATCATAAATTTCCAAAATTTGGGCCCCAATTTGTGGCTCCTTGCACAGGAATACCGTGCTGGCATTGCAACATTACCAAGGGATTTCAGAAGGATTCATCGCTCATAGGCCAACTCTAATTAGGGTGTGTTTGGTTGTCTCTTTTTTAATGGATTAGAATGGAGTTAGAATCCATTCCATCTATTTTTTTGTTTGGTTGAGCTTTTAAACTATGGAATCTCATACCCATGGGGTTCTAACTCCATTTCATACCCCTAGAATCCCATACCCACCTCCCCCCCTAAGATTCACAATCCAATCTTTTAATGAAGTTTAGAATCCATTCCAACCACAAAACCAAACAACTTTAAAGTAGTATGGGTTTTAGAATCCATACCCATGTGGTATGAGATTCCATACCAATCAATTCCAACCTAATGAACCAAACACACCCTAAAGTATCCCATATTTCCTTTACAGTTGAACATGCACGAATTCGATTCATTTCATAATCAACAATCCCTTGTTCGACAAGGGACGACACTGCATGCTTAGCATTCTTCTCCAATTTCTTGAAGTCGACGATATAGTCACTTTCCTTCTTTAGAGTAATTACTGCATTCTTATCAGTTTTGATGAACCCCAAGGGTCCATTCCTCATAATCTTCAAGCATTCATAATGAGTGCCAATGAGAAAGTTCTTCATGTAGTTTTTCCACCATGGATAATCTGTACCATTCAAAATAGGTAGCCTTAAACTGTTTCCATTATTAAGTAATTTGGCTTATTGAGCTTATGAGGTATATAAAATAAGTATGGTCTAATATGTGTAGATACCCGTTATGATATCTTATTTCATATGTCAAATAGGAGACAACAAAAATCCTATAAATATAACAAAAGGGATGGGATTATGGTCCCGAATTCACATGGTTAACCTATTATCTCTGATATCCCATAATCAAGAGAATACTAAGGGTTCTCAAGAAGAATGGGAAGATCTAATCCATCACAATTTCTTTGTTAATGCTCTAACATGAATTAAGGTACACTTCTGCAATTATCCTTGCCAATCTAGTATGAAGTTTTAGGATCTATAATTAGCCTTTCTAGTTTCTCACCATCATTCCTTTTCAAATATTAAAGAAGTAAAATGTTCCTAAAGTTCATTATCAATTTATCAGGAATGGAGGGAATTGTCTATTTGTCTAAATCTCCAAGGAATGGAGGAAGTGACTCATTCCTATCACTCAACTTATAATATGTTTTTTTTTATTTTTTTTATTTCTCTTTACCCATTTCACATTCGCAAACAAATTTTACTTAAGAGTCTTTACACTCTTTTTGTTGGAACAAATTTAGAGCAGACACAATAATATTATTATTCCCACCATATTTATTTATTTATTTTGTTACTATTCATAATTAGAGAAAATATTTTTAAGTTTCTCAAATTCGATAAGGCGGTAATATAAGTATGTACTTGAAAAATTCAAATCTACATCTGGGGTTCCTTATTCGGTTTTCGAAATTCATTTTGGATCCGACTAATCTGAATTCTAGCTGGGTCAGACCTTTATTGGGGAGAAGCTCTCCCAACACAAATGGCTGCGTTCCCAAGGCTCGATCCCGAAACCTTGGTTAAGCTAGAACAACTAATGTTATCAGCTAATGTAACCAACTAAACATGTGTTAACATTTTTACAACTTGCTGTGTGTACTATTTCATCTATGACTCCTCGAGGGAGGAGAGAGAGAGAGAGAGATGCAGGGGATTTGCAAGTGTGCAATGTGTTAGTGGAAGACTGTGCAGTCCTACTGATCTCTGACAAGTGTACAGTGTGGGGCCCACCCATTATTATGATTTTCTACTCTACTCTCATACTCCATTATTATTTTACGAATTAATCACATCTTTTTTTGTGATTAGTTCACCTGATTATGCATTAAATTATTCAAAGGTGGGTCACAATGGTTTGACTAATATTCTTTATTTTCATTCATGGAATCATGGCTATTAGAGCTTTCAGTTATGACTCCAGTGTCACTTAATGCTCACTAAGGGAGAAACATTTTGGCAATAATCTCAAAGACTTTGTTCAAATCTCACCATATATAATTCCCTATTAAACACATATTGATATCATATGTTTGATTAATCCATCCAAGTTTGAATAATACATACGTTCATTATACACCCCATGTAACCGTATGTAGACATTAATTTTTGAATTGGAAGTTGGGTGTAAATGTGGTTCGAAACATATTTGATCAACCATTACTAACTGATATCGAACCTTTCTTATCAAATTTTTAATGACCGGAACCCGAATTAGACCGAAACGACTTCTGACTTATTTTACACATAACGAAACCGATCGGTACTGAACCAGTTTAAAACCGAACCTGTTTTCGACATGTATTTAATTTATGGAACATGCGTTAATTGTAACTTAATAACCTTGTCACCTAACACAAGTATGATGCATGTATTGAGTGTAAATTTGTGAAGCAACGGAAAAAAACTTAGTTAACCCACCGGGTAGATTACCCACTGTTAATTTAGAGTACTAGGAAGTATTGATAGTGGAACCCCGCCCAACTTAATAATCAATATTTTAATGTTGTATTTAAAGAACAAATCTACTTACTATCCTCCTTCCTTTTTTTCTCCTACAGCCCTACACTTCTTTTATTCCTTCCCTTCTTTTTCCTTCTCTATTAGGACTATTACTATCCAAATATAGTGTTAGGGTAAATTTCAAGAACGGCATCTTTTAATTTTTTTTATCTGATTAGTACATCCGCATTTTCTCTAATAGTATATACTTTTTTAATCAAAAGACTACCATAAATATATTTTTAGCATTATGATTTCACGTAAGGAAAAATATAGTCAATGTAAAATCTCTTTAAATTTATCTTAACATGACTGTAATTACATATATCAAAAGTTTTGTGTTGGGATTCGTGAGAATTAAAATTGTTGCATTCATTTAGTTACGAAAGTAAAAAAAATAACTCTTACACTCAGTGCCTCTATAATAGCATGTAAACACTTCAAGAAGCAAAGGATATAATATAATATTTGTGACAAAGTTTAGTTTACAAGACGAGAAGATACGTAAGACACCTTTACAATTTCACTTGTATCTTCAAAACATATCTGAAAAAAATGGAAGCAAATAATGCACACTTGCAGACTTATTGGCTTGATTTTTTGAAAGGTAATGTACATATTGCAACAAATAAATGCTTCCAACAAATCTTGTACAAAAAATGATACAAAATCTGCACACTCAACAATACCAGATACAGAAGGCCCAGAACTGTACTGTCAATTTGGTTTAACTGGCACTCAACAATTCTCTGGATGGTAATGCAATCATTACATCCAAACCGAAGTCTACCAATTTGGCGGAGCTTCAAGCAAAGGAAAGCCACGAACATCATCAAATGCTTCAAATTCGGCCATGAAAACCCCATATGTTGGGAGTATCTAGCAAACATTAAAAACCAGCAAGCCAGATTGATGCAATCCATACAGGATGTGGAAATCCCCTCCAAATGATCAAAGAATTACAACTCATACTAGGGTTTTGATTTAACAGGTATACAACAATCATCATCTTCAAGATCACTAAAAGATACCTCATCTTCAATTCCCACAGGGATAATTCTTCCATCCTGTCCTAAATCATCTTCAGGCCAGTCGTCATCATCATCATCATCATCATCATCAACAAAAGTTAAAACAGGTCTTTTAGATGTTGAGGGAGGAGCTATATTCTTATTGGTTTCTGTCAATGATTTCTCATCATTAAACTTGTCCACAAACTGTGGCTCGCTATTTACAACATGTTTCTCCACATCAGAATCAGCTGTTGTGGAAGAAGTGGCAGGCTCAGAAGCAAATGTCCAGGATGAAAAGGTCTCTGAATGTTCATTTTGAAGGGATCTTGGCGTGCAATCATCATCAAAGTCGGATCCTGCCCTAAATAAGAGGTTACTATGATACCACTCGGATTCTTGCTTCGACTTCTTTTGTTGCTCCTGCATCCACTTTGCTCTGGCTTCTACAACCTGCAAAGCATAACTACCATCTATTTAATCATAATTACTACAGAAGCTCACAGAAATTCACATGCAAAAATCATGATTGCATAAGCATAGATTTGTAATGAGATTACAATTTAAGAGGGTGATTGGAAGAGAGATGATACGGATACAACTATTGTATCTAGTGCCCACATACAATGGCCAATAGGATTTATAAAAAAACAGAGGATTAAGGGAGGAGAAAATTAGGAGGGATTTTGGGACCAATAAAAAGTCACAGCATGTGGGGGTTTTCATACAACCATTGTATATGTAGGTTTATCCTAATTGGAATTTGGAACCCTAAATCCTAAGTACCAATTATAATTGCATGGACCCAATAAATCCAACATGGGTTCTCAGACTTGTATCACTCTGTCGCTCTGACCAAAGGTTATCCCAAATTCCCAATCCACTAATTTGAAAACCTTACCTGACCTGCAGTATCAGAATAGCCATCCTACATATATATAAAGAAATAAATTCACCTGGAAATATCACAGAGCACCATTGCTTTGCAAAATTCACAAAGGTAACACTTTGCTACCAAATGGAGCCAAAGATTTATGAAGGGTATTTGGTAAATTCGTAAAACTATAGGGATACCTCGTGAATATTATAAATCTGTAATTACTCGAGATCACCTGGTGAAAAAAACTGTAAAAAAAAAGAAAATTATTTTTGTAAATAAAAACACCTTCCTCAATGATGATGAGGTCCTCACTATTGTCCAACCTCCTAAGTCACTCTATTTGTCGTTTCTCCAACCACACCATATATCTTGCATGCGTCTAACATCTGATCTAGTGAAATTTCATTGTTATCCTGTTTTTTAAAAATCTATGAGGTACTCCTATGCTTTTAAGAAAAGAATAGTCACAAGGTAATTATGTGGTTTGGTGAAAATTTAAAGTTTTGTTATTCGTCGATCCCAAATTGCTTTAATATTGGCCTAAAAAATTGAATTTCCTAAATTACCCTTGCATACCCCCCCCCCCTTTCTCTCCACTCACCTCAGAGCACTCTCAGTAGTGGGCTAAAAAAATGCCCACCAATCTCTCTCTACCCACTTTCTCACTCTTCCACATAACATAATCTCGTGGGCAAATTTTTTTTACAAAACTTATACCAGCAGTGAGCTAAAAAAAAACCCACCACTCTCTCTCCTCCCATCTACTATACCCCCACCTATTTCTCTTTCCTACAAATTTACTATTTTACACATTTATTTGTTTTCATGTATGTAATTTGTACACTGACATATTTTGTACCCGTATTTTTGTATCCGTATTTTTATATTCGTATTTTGTATACGTAATTTACGAAAATTAGGATCAATATTATTCAAGTTAAATGGATCCATTTACTTAAATATTTTTTAGTACTTTGATAAAAAAAAATATATGAAGGTTTGAAATTTAGAGGAAAAAATTATATGAAGATTTGAAATTTTGCTAATTTTTTTGAAAAAACTGATTTTTTGAAGTATGTCGAAGTATAGCAAAATGGGTGTCTATTTATAGATCTCAAAAAATTATGACCGTTGGTAATTTTTTTTTTTTAAAATTAAAAAAAAAGTAAAAAATTGCCGTTAAACAAATTGTAACGTTGCAATTTTAAACAGTATTGCTGACCAATGAGATGCGTCTGCGTGGAGAGGTGCCTGCGCCCAGCAGTGCTGTGTCGGGCGCGTGACACACACGCGCGCGTCCTCCAATCCGCGCCTGACACGTGGACAAACATGCACACAGTTCAAAGCTTCAATTCTGCCATGGTTCATGGCATTCACGTGAGGAAATTTTTTTTTTGGTACTTCCTCACTACTACCATCACTTAATTTTTCACTTTTGCTATTTTTTTTTTCGTGAGTAGTATTTTTACCCACTGCTGGCAGTGCTCTCACAACCCCATCTATCTACTACTCATCACCACTAAACTAATACCGGGCAAAGAGGTAGTTGGAGGAGCGCCGAAGAAGACCAAGAAGGTTGCTGCCATGCACAAGAGTACAAGACGCCAACGCCATTAGCGCCAATGAGTTTTTTTAATACTTGGAATGCAGTGGCGGATGTCCGCATCTGACGGCCCACCTATGGTGGGCATGTCCCAGCCAAACGTCCCTACCATGGGTAGGGCGTAAAGATCAAACGCCCAACCATGACAGGGGCGTCTGATCTGGACACCCCTATGTATTTAAAAAAATAATAATTTGGTGGTAGTTGTTATGGAGATGTGGTGGTTGTTACGGTCTGATGTGGATGACCCTGTTACAGCGGTTGTTGGAGAGGTGGTGTTGGTTCCGTGTTTCGAGACTTGGGTTTTGTTTGGTGGTTATGGAGAGGTAGTGGTGGAGGGTGATGGTTAGAGAGAGGGAGAGGTTAGCTTGTTAGTGAGGTGGTGGAGGGTGGTGGTTAGTAGTGATAAGGAGGGGAAGGTAGTTTCACCTTTTCTTTTTTAAAGTGGGGCGCTATTTAGTAAAAGTGGGGTGATGAATAGCCATCTACAAAATTTATCAGACATCCTTAATGATTAATGGACAGTATCTCTGTCATCTCATTAAACCCCAATCTACCAATTCACCAGTAAGCTCACCGAATTAAGCAAATATTATTTTTCACTAAGCATCTGTTACTTCACCACCACTACCGAGTACCGACAAACTCAACCCCAATTTGCGTATGCTTAAGTTAAGCCATCCATCAACGCATATCCTTACTTCTCCTTACCCCAACATCCACCCCTTCATCCCTCACCACCACAACCTTAAACACTCGCCAAACACCCATATCCTTTAGTAGATAGCATGGGCAATTCATTAGATAGTCTGTGATAGACTGGTTTTCTGGGCACAACAACTGCAAAGATGATGTGCTTGGAGTGAAGGGAAATAGCAGCAACGTGGAGAAAGTGGAGAGTTAAACTAAAATGTGGAAATCTCTTTCTTGTGGGAAGAATCAAGAAACTGGATTCAGAAACTCAATCATATCCTTGAAACAATAAGCTAAAGAAGTAATTCTTGAATAAGATAACCTAAAAGGGACAAGTCTGATGTAACACTTCCAACTTTAAACAGTTAAGCACCAAAAGGTGTGTACAAGCATGCAACTAGTTCACTAGATAACTAAAGCAAACAAAACCCTAAATCTCATGACCTGACTCAAAATGTAAAACTATAATTTCATTTTAACTAGATTCCAATCACTTTTAAATGAGGTGGTGTTTTTTTTTTTTTTTTTAATGTCAATATTTTCAGAATCCTGAGTAGTATGTTGATGACATTGGCTAGTGAGAATTATACAGCATAAAAAACATCGGCAAAATCAGCAGATCTGGGGGTGATACTAAAGGCCATCCATGAACCAAAGAAAACCTTAGCCAGCATCGGAAGACCTTACAAAACCTTAACAATAGGTACAGAGATGGTAAGAATCCAAACTAAATACAAGAAAGGAGGTGACTGTCAAAGGCCATACAAGGAGCTGAGAAATTCTCCACTCTCCAGCAACAAGAAACCCAGTACTACTAGATCAATACAAATGTCATAGTAACCGTTAGAAATAAACTTTAAGAACCTTGGATAAGGTGAAATCAACACGAACGATGTCAAAATTACAATTGGTATTCAACCTCCACAAACAGGTCTCAATGTTTCATCCTTAATTTTAAAAGGCATAAGGTGCACCAAGGTGCAAGGCGCACCAAGGCGCAAATAGTCCTTGGAGCCTAGGTGCGAGGCACAAGGCGAAGGCGTGCACCTTTGTAGGCGAGGCACATGCATTTATTTATTTTCATTGATTTCAAACTATATTTTTCTTTAATTTTATTCAATAATAATTAAAATGATTCCTAATGATTTTAGTAATGGTATATGTAAAGCTAAGGTAGACTCAAATTGAGTAAATTTCAATCATTTTTCAATTTATAACTAAATCTAAGCTATTTTCCTTGAGGCACAAAGGGGTGCCTTATCAAAGGCGCTCTGAGGTGCACGAGGCACACGCCTTTAGGAGGTGGCTTAGCCTCACCTAGCTAAAGCCCATTTCCAGAGCCTAGGAGCGAGGTGTGCTTTTTAAAACTAAGGTTTCATCATTTCAGCACCGATCATTCTTGCTAAAGCATATTTTTTCGGTAGCCACTTTTTAGTAAATGGGAAATTTGAGATGGGCCGGTCATCTAATTACCCATGAAGGAAAATTTGAAAGAATGGCAATTTGGGAGGCTAAAATATATTTACAAGGTCTATTTTATAAATTGTAGCAGAGCACCCATAATAAAATAATTCACTAAAACAGCATAATGTCCATAAAATCTTAATTGTGACGATTACATCCATAAATATCCACCCAACACATAACATGACCCGAACCCAACTCAAAATGTTGAATTCGATCAAATCTTGTGACTTTTGACACAAGACCCGTATATATTTTGAGCCTGAATAACATGGAAAATATTAGGGTCAAACTACGACAATCCAATTTTTAACCAATCAACATGAAAAAATAACAATGTAACATAAAATGAGAGAAAATTTCTTCATCTGTTAATAACATTGGTCAAAATTTGCTTTTATAAAATTAAACATAAAACATTCACGCAAATGATCTAATTAAGGTATGGACTGCTATATGTATCATGATGTGTTATTTAGCCAAGTATAATTAGTATTCTTTTGTCCCAAAATAGTGGTCCCAATTGTAATCTGGATTATTCAGACAACTTTGATCATAGAATCTCTAACTGCGTATTTACAAAAACTATTAAAAAGGTGAAAAATATTGAAATGACACATTGAAATGAATGTAGCCTATGTTACTCGGACATCACGGGTGCATCTCCAAGTGTATGACTCGGCAATTTTGTGATTTTTTTTTCATAATTCTAGCACAAAAAGAAATTTCCAAATGTCGTACACTCGTACCAATGTCTAGGTGTCACGGATTTGCCTTGGGTACATGAGTTGAAATGAAGAGTCTGAACAACATAGAATCTAGCAACATCCACAAGATTGTTATTTCTAATATATTATGGGTGTTTAAGATTAAACTTGGTAAACTTCAGCCTAAGCAAACCATTAAGTATTGGATAACTCACGGTTTCACAAGGAAAATCAAAATATACGTCAACTTGTAACTGAAGGCTAAACTGCTTAAGTGACTAGTCTTCAACAAGCCAAAAATAGCATGTCACCCAAACCTAATGTAATCAGCCTTGTTAGAAAGGTCTAGATACAATAGCCAACCAACTAAGCCAAAAGGCTTAAAATCGGTCTTGATTTAAAAGATCCTTTGTAAAAGTGTCATGCCCAGAAGATGTTTTCTGTCATCTTGTCATATACTTAGTCTGACTGGTCTAAAATCTGCTATCCAACGAGGCAATGACTTTTAGTTTAGACAATCAACCGCTAAACCATAAAATTATGGTAATGAATTGTGTGTTCATAACTTCATAGTACCTCTAGCCGTGTGGATGCTTGCAAGCAAAATCTTCCCCCAAATGTGGCACAAACTCATGAGAGGTGGCCTGATCAAGCAAGCCTGGGACATATGTAGTCAAATAGATTTAGGATGCTTGAAGCAAATTCCATGTAAATTGGGCTCTTTGTTCTACCACCGAACCAATCTATAATGGAATATGCTTTTTCATTCTTTTTCTTACATTGCATCTCTAATCTCTATCTTTTATTAAGAGCTATTAAAAAATTTTAAATAGCTTTATTTGTAGAAATTAAGGTTTGAAAAGGCAAAAACTATAGCTTCAGTAAACCAACAGCTATTGGGTTACATATCTACTAATCCAATTTTATTCCCCAAAAGATAAAATTTCAAAGTGATTCTAAAAAACCGTACTTCAAATGCTTATGTTTGCCAAAAAGACCCTAACCCCTATAATAATAGATTAAGAGCTAGAGGTCAAGTTCAACTCAATGAACAAACAAACTGAACTTTATTTTTTCCCAAATTTAGGCTTCGTTTATTTTTTCCAAGGAAAAAAGAAAACATTTTCTTTTGTTTGACCATAGGAAAATACAAGGGAGAAAAGGAAGTAGATTATAAAAGAGTGGAAGGGTGGGAGAAGAGAACAAAATATTGAGTAAAAAAGAATATAGAAGCAAAAAAGAGTGGAAGGATGAGAGTAGAGAACAAAACAAAAGTAATGACTGCGGTGGAAAATGTGGCACGCCTTGGTTAGAGAAGAAAAATAGTTTCCTTTTTTATAAAAGAAATTTTCCATCCTTGAGAAAATCATTTTCCTCTCCTTAGCAAAACAAACGGAGCCTTAATTATTACTTTGACCCATACCAAAACACAAAGTATAAAAGTGACTTCACGCTCTCCAGTTTTTCGCAAGTTTACGAATCAGATACTAGACAGCTGAAGTTCAGCTTGTATTTGACATTTTGACCTACATTTTAAAGCTCGAATTCACCTCATTAACAGATGAACAAAACCTGAGCTAGACTTAAGACGAGCCAAACCCAAGCCGGACTTCAAACGAGCAAAACTCAAACCGTTCATATATTTTGCGAGTTTTTAAGTTGAATATAATACAGTTTGAGTGCAGCTCGTTAAATATTTGACCTACAACTTTAAGCTCGAATTTGAATCAGTAATGGATGAACAAAACACAAGCCGGACTTAAGACAAGCTATACCCAAAGCGTTTACAAACCATTATATTTGTGTCCACCCCTAATTGTACCATAAACTTTCTTTGACTTTGTTTCTTGGACTTAATTTATGAAATTTCAGTTCAGATAAAGTTCATCCTAGGATTTAGTTTAGTTCGGTTCAGATTAATTTAGCCCAAAAGAACATATCCTTTTTCCCTTATTACTCATCAAATGGAGCTTAATTTACATAATACAATTCTCATGATATAAGATTTGACTTCCCTTTATACATGATCAAGAAAGGCTGAACAAAAAGATACTTAGTCACTAAACTTCAGAAGTATTCAAGATAAAATTGATGTTTAACGGTTCTTAAAGATAATTGTGAAAATAAGAAAACTATTAATAAAGTTACCCACAAAACAAAGTTTCCATACCTCAGGTGTTGACAAGAGCCCGGCAACCTGTTTATTGATCCTTGAATGCAAAAGAACAAAATAAACTTTCCAGAAAAAGCCCACGCTCATATGGGCAGGACAAAGTTCAATTCTAAGTGCTGCCAACCTTGGTGTGAGGTGTTCAACAGCTTTAGCATGCCTTTTCTGACACTCTGACATGGGAAAATCTACAGAAGAGCTGTACGCATTAGTAAGCTGTAGAATAAAAGAACATATTTGCTTCTAGTTCGCTTAATTGATAAGATATTTTAAAAAAAAAAAAAAAAAGAACAGATGCAAATTCCAAAGAGGAAAAGCAAGTAAACTCAAAGAAAATGCGCTAACTTTCAACCTAAGAAACACATATAATGAAGGCTAACTATTTCTTTTTGCAATAGGGTATGTTGTATGTGTTACATACCTTTTTTTTTGGCAAGAAGTTGCATAACTTATATTACATAGTTCAGTAATTCAGTATATTATTCTAAATTAAAGAAGTGAGAATCTTTCCATCACAAGCCAATTATTTCATGGAATCTTGTTCATGGTTTGTCGTTTATGGCTCATCACAGTGTTACATAATTCATCTTTTAGTTCGCTTCTATAATTCGCGGTTCGCCCAAAATGGGCCAAAAATAACCCAAAACTAACCGCAGTTTTTTTTTTCGGATCACAATTCGCACACACTTTAGGGAGCTATAATTTTAAAATTCAAAATGTGTATTTTAAGCTTTGGCACCTGCCAGACACAACCATATCATGAAACTAAAGACGATGACGTTATTACATCAAGTTCAGGAAACTAAAGAACAGAAAAACACTATCCAGTATCCATGTGGCTACCAAGTTACCAAACAGTAAGGCACGCCTTACAGTGGTAATCATAAAGTTTTGTCGTTTTGATATCATATATTGTAAAAAAACCAAAAGTATTCAAGGCCTGCTTTCTAATTGTTTAACAGCATTCCCCTTCAATCAATTAAACCAATTATGCATAACCTAAATGTTTCTCCAAGCTTTCCTAATTTTCATTGAGCAATTAAAAATTGCATGAAAATAGAGTAATTTATACAAGTTCGTTTCACATATACTTAGATAGTTTGTTGCATCTTCAAACCTAGATTATGACATGATACATCCTTGCATCACATTCACAAGTCCTTTACAAAGGCATAGACCAAGTAAACCTAGGCAGATTTCTGTAAAAATTTGAACTGTTGTCCTAATGAGAAAGGCTTGAACATCAGGCCTACCCTTAATTTCAACAATTCAAGTTTGTAAGAAGCTTTAGTGCGTTCAATTAGTTTTGAACAATATCATGCTCTAAGATGGTGCCTACCAATCCAAAAATGTTCATCCCTACTCAAATGGAGCTGATTTCACAATGAGCAACCAAGAATGGCGCCATGGCGGCACTAGAGTATACAAGTTTTCCACTACAGTAAGAAATGTAAGCATAGAGATTGCATTTCATATCTTTTTTATCAACAAGATCCTTCCTCAAAGCTCAAAATCCATATGCAACAAAGTAAATTTAAACCTTTTGAGCAAACTTCATAACAATTTACGCCCAAGTAAATGCACAATTGTACATATCCAAAACCAATAAAAAAAAAACCCCCTAACCATTTCTGAAATTAATCATAATATCCACAAATTTCAAAACCAAGAGGAGGAAATCAATATATCAGACTATCACAGTACCTTCAATATCTTCATCATCTTCGACAGGAAAATCCAGCCAAGTCTCTGGATGATGCGCAATATTCCCAGCAAATGTCAAAACTTCATCAGTTAACCCCACAGTTTCATTAATCCAATCATCTTCATTTTCTTCTTCAACCCTCTTCAATCCCAAATTATTTAAACTCGATTTAGACCTACAATTCTGCAAGCTCGTCGCTGAATCATCATTCTCTGCGACTGAAATTCGAGCAAAAATCGACGATTCATCACCATCATCCCCAGAAATCGAAGGATCATTGAATTGATCATGTAATTGCGAAGGAGGAGGAGCAAGAAAATTTGCGACACCCCATAATTGACGAGTAAATGATTCTCTAAATTCGCTAAGATCATCTTTCACACCACGCAGATCTCCATCAAATTCTTCTGGTAAATGATTCTGCGGCGGAATTGAATGATTAGGACGTCGAAAATTGTTCGCATCGTTTTCATCGTTGTCGTCGATTATGAGAGAGTTCGCGATTGAGCGAGCAAGCCATGACATTTGGGGGAAATTTTTCTTATTTGAATTTGAATTGAATTGAATGATTCACAGGATTTGATGCTTTTTGTTTCGAATTGTTAAGAATTTTTTTCACGGATTAAAAGAAAGAGAATGAATGGAATTTTTATTTTTTTTTCAAGGATATGTCGCTAACACATAATCATGACTGTCTTGTTTAATTTTTTGCAATTGATGATATTAACTATTAAGAATATGGTTTTTGGGAGGATTAGCATGGAAAGGGCCCCACATCATGATTATGATTGACATAATGATATCAAGATTCAAGAGTAGCTGAGTTTTATGAAGTTTGGAGCCGATAGAATTTATAAAAACTCTACCCAGTGGAGTTCAATTAATCTAACCATTGATTAAGAAATCAATTGTTTATATATTTTTATCAAAAATTTCTTTATTTTTTTTCCAAAAGTGTACACAAATCTTGAGCTTTGATTTTTAAAATATATGATTAGGATTTGCTTGGTAGAGTTGTTATAAAACTCCATTGAATCCCAATTGACTTTTATGGACTAAGGATGTGTTTAGTCTGTCTGAACTTTTTCTGATCTGATCTGAAACTTTCTAATCTGATATGAACTTTTCATTAGAGGAAATTTGCAAAGTGATAAAGCCAAGTAAGATTATTGCGACCGGGGTCAGGGCTAGCATGTTGGGGGCGAATAATTCATAATAAGAGGTCGTTAAATTATTTTTTATCAAAGTTAGCTCTTGGTAGGATCACTGTATACAATAAATTAAATATAATGAGGGCAAAAATATTTGACCACATGATCTCTCACTTTAAGGCGCAAAACTTTACCATTGATCATATTATTTATTTCTATTGTATTAAACTGTAGCAAATTAGCACTAATAATAAGTACTCCTTCCGTAACATAAAACTTTCAACAATTGATTTTGCGCGCATTTAAGGGTGTAAATGAAGGAATTAGGCATAATAATTATAATATTAGTGACTGATAATCACATTCTAGCTTGTGTTAAAATAATTTTGACTAATTCCTTCATTTACACCTTCAAATTGCTTGCGTGCAAAATCATTTGTTGAAAGTTTTATGTTATAGAGGGAGTATAATTTTTAAGGCCCTTGCTTTTCGAGGCCCTGTTCCGTCGTTGTACATGTTGTCGGCCCGGCCCTGATTAGGACACCTATAAGAACATGTTGATCTCATGGGTTATTGGGAATGTGAGTGAACCCATGAAGAAGTCCATCATGTTCATTGAGAATGCAAAGAAGATGTATCTAATGAGCCTAATGGGCCTAATGGGCTGATATTAATCAGTTTTGTATCTAAATTGACTATTTTCTGTATTTAGTATGGTTGTAATATTTTGGTGATTTTGTCTCTTGCATGTAGTAGTTTTGGGCTTTGTCCTATGAAGTAGACTGAGGTCTTTCCTAGTTTTATGGAAAATCCCTACAAAAGGGCATGCTAGGTTAAAAATACTATAAATAGGGAATTATAATTTATAAGCATTGTTGCAGTCATGTAGAAAATTATGAAAGAATGATCACAATTTTCCCAAAAGAACATTTACATTGTTAAATCCAATAGTCATTAGAAAAGTGGTACGAAGTAGTAGTTGAAATTAATATTGATGTGTTTTTTATTTTAAAAAAGTCATTAATAATTATAAAAATGTTAATTATTTCATTGTAAAAAGGTAAGTAGCATTGGAAAGTGCCATAGGCTAATAACTACAATCAATTATAAAAAATTATAATGAGAAAGATTCTAAATGTGACAAACAAAATAAAACATTATAAATGCAATTCATAGCAAACATTATGAAACGAGAGTAGTACTCCCATTATATCTTAGTTACGTATTGTATTTTGGGTGTTCTTTTTTATTAGTTACGTTTAGAATCTAGTCCACTTTTGTATAATTGAAGTGAGAATTTTAATGTTGTCAAATAAAATGCACAAAATATATATAAACCTAGTTAATTCTTACAACTAGTATAAGGTAAGCAAGGATCGAAACACTTGGGATAGGTGATAATCATCGAGAATCGAGATAACACAATATGAACAAGCTAATTCGTAGAATATTTGATGAAATATATGAAAGAAAATAAATGTTTTGGAAAATCAAATGGAGAAAAAACCAAGGCTAGGATCCACCACAACCAAATTATATACTCATGAACATGAACCTTATACACTAGCATCGAAAAATCAAGGAGTTTAACTTGATGAAGGTAATTAATCCAATATAATCATAACTCCACAAACTTTGTTTAGAAGGTTATAGAGCCCCAATTTACATAAAAACCTATATTTTAAGGTGTTTACAACATAAACTAAAGGATTGATCAAACAACTAATTTGACAAAATCAAATCAAGCCTTAACAAGTATTCAAGGACTCAACATCGAACCTCAAATAAAGAAACAGTAGCAATAAAATCCATAAACACGAGCATAAATAATTGGGTTTCACCTAACCTTAATGAAAAATGACTCTACTCAAAAGAAAACATGACCAAAAGAAAGATCAAGCACCATGTAACACCAAAAACACTAGAGTAAAGGAAGAACTAAAGGAAATCAAATAAAACCAAAAAAAAATAAATGTAAGAGGAGATTGAAGCTAATCACAAACATATATAGATTGAAGATTAAATTAAAAATGCATAAAAGAAAGCAAGTAAAGAAAGAAATTACCCAAAAAAAAGGAAAAAACAACTTCATTAATGGAGGAATTCACTATAACAATGAGAAAATCAGATAAAACTTAGAGAGAGAAAGTAAAAACTAAAACTATTTTTAATTTATTCTGTCTACACTATTTTATTTCCGACTCCTTTCTTATCCCATAATATCTAATAATATGACTTACAAAAAAGGGGGAAAAGAAAGAGGAAAAAAAATCTAAAAATAAGATGGAGTGTGCTCTGTAGTCTGTACACGTGCTACACAGAATAGATTGATTAGATGGATTGGCTCGATCGAGTAGAGGTTTGTCAGGGGAAATTGTATTTCTAGGCCACTTTAGCTTACCCGTGTAAAAATAAGAATTAACTGAGTAATTTTTTTTTGAGCTATCATGCTCTTTGGTGTCCGATGTCCGTATTAATTTCGTCATTGTTTTGACCGGTCCAAGAACTCCAATCAATTAAATAAATAACATGTTATGAAAAGTCTTTAGTCATACAAAAAAAACACATGAAAATAGCTTCTTGAACGAGACATTATTTTAGTTGTATAATTCCAACACCAAGACCAAGTGCCACATTCTACATTCTAATCTCTAGTAATTGACAACTTGACTTCAAAATCAATAAGAATGTAAGTCGGTTGTTTGGTACAGGAAAATTGGAGGAACTACAAGACCGTGGGTCACAAATTAAATTTACATTAACAAAAAGATACAAAATAAAAAGTTGAGCACATTCTCCAAAACCAACCCTAACCCCAAATTAAAAAAAAAAAAAAAAAGTTCGTTCCAAGAATTCATCATCTCTAAAAGGCTTTAATTTGGTTGAGGCTACTGTTCTTGCTGTCATTCGCTCTTTTGCTGATTGGGAGGATAAACAAAAGAAAGAAGAATAAAAAAAAAATCAAAAGATAGTTGCAGGGCATTTTGTTGGATGATCAAATTGGAGTCCAAGATTTATATGTTGCTGCTTAGCCATATAAATCTTGGACTCCAATCTGATCATCCAACAAGATACTTGTTATAATCAAGTTAGGTTTAAACAAAATAGGTTTGAACAATTGCAGGGCATTTTCTTGGATGATCAAATTGGAGTAGCATATAAATCTTGGACTCCAATTTGATCATCCAACAAAATACTTGTTATAATCAAGTTAAGTTTAAACAAAATAGGTTTGAACAGTTGCAGGGCATTTTCTTGGATGATCAAATTGGAGTCCAAGATTTATATGCTGCTGCTGCTTAGCCAGATAAATCTTGGACTCCAATTTGATCATCCAACAAAATACTTGTTATAATCAAGTAAAGTTTAAACAAAAAAGGTTTGAACAGTTACTAGGCATTTTCTTGGATGATCAAATTAGAGTCCAAGATTTATATGCTGCTTAGCCATATAAATCTTGGACTCCAATTTGATCATCCAAAAAAGTACTTGTTATAATCAAGTTAAGTTTAACCAAAATAGGTTTGAACAGTTGCAAGACATTTTCTTGGATGATCAAATTGGAGTCCAAGATTATGTTGTTGCTGCTTAGCCATATAAATCTTGGACTCCAATTTGATCATCTAACAAAATACTTGTTATAATCAAATTAGGTTTAAACATAATAGGTTTGAATAGTTGCAGGGCATTTTGTCGGATGATCAAATTGGAGGGAAAAATGGTAGTTTAAGAGGGAAAAGGAACATATTTTTGTGGTAAGAATTTTAGTAAGGAATAATAGAATAATAGATAGATAATAGATAATAGGTAGATAGATAGATTCCAACACCAAGACCAAGTGCCACATTCTACATTCTAATCTCTAGTAATTGACGACTTGACTTCAAAATCAATAAGAATGTAAGTCGGTTGTTTGGTACTGGAAAATTGGAGAAACTACAACACCGTGGGTCACAAATTAAATTGACATTAACAAAAAGATACAAAATAAAAAGTTGAGCACATTCTCCAAAAGTTTTTATTTAAAAAAAAGGTTTATTCTCAAGTTGACTAAGACTATCAAAGTTGATTAGGAAGAGAATTGAAGCATATATGAACAAGGGGTGGTCACAATTGTCACTAGGAATCATATTCCTCCTGTTGGCACTTTTTTTGTTTGGAATTTTCTCATATCAATCAAATAATTTCTTCTTTAATTTCATTTAGGTAATAATGCATCAAATAATGCTAATAAACTCCCAAAGATTATAACAGTAATGAAAAAATGTTTACCACCACACAAATAGGTCCATAATAATATCTTCATAAAATTTGTGTATGTCCCCCCAGATAAGAAAACACCTCGTGGTTAACGATTTTTTAATCACAACCTGTTTCCTCATCCAATACGTTTATCACAATAATGATCAATCTCGTTCCCTATCTTAGCCACTCATTCTCAGATCATATACCGTTCCCTACCCTTTGACCCTATGTACATACCTAGGTCAAATTGGATCGAGGACATAATCAAAACCGAATAGAGGTACAGAGGCTGAAAACGGCATCCTTGAAAAATTAAACGAACGGTTTATCATTTTTTTCGTCAATGCGGGGACAAATTGGATAAAAAACGACAGTCAAATGAAGTATCTGCGTCGCATTGCTAGATAACTTTTTGGTTATATATACACCACACCACACCACACCATACCCAAATATGATATGCTAACAAATCTCATCTCATCAAACAAACAACACTAGCTAAGTTAAGTGCAAGACATATACCATTATGTCTAAACTGGTTAGCTCATTCTTCACCTTGATTCTCCTCACCTCCATGGCAAGCTTTACTGCTTCTCGACCGGGCCCCGGTGATCAAGCACTTCAAAACCAACACAGAGTATATGCAACTCTCTTACTTTCTCTCTAATCTAGCACATAATTAATCCTTCAAGTATAGTAAAAAGGAGATTATTTATGCATAATTAAAAGCTAATATGATCTTGATTAACTTAATTTTTTTTTTTTTTTGGCATGACAGGACACTAGTGAAGTTGAGATCAGTGATGAAATCAGTTGCAAGGAGCTAGAGAATGAAGAATGCTTGTTAAGGAGGTCTTTGGCTGCTCACCTTGATTATATCTACACTCAAAAGCAACAACCATGATCACATTGAAATTAAGTAACATGCCTTTGTGTACTTCTTATGAGTCTTGCTATATAATAAGATGGCTTAAAACTAAGCAACAACCATGATCACCTTGATTATAACAGTAATGAACAAATGTTTACTCTCTTATTGTTTGTTTTAGTTATTCGTGTTGGGATTAAATCCTAAATTACATGATCTTAAAACTTCATATCAGATTACTTGATTAAAATTGAATTGCGGAAGCGTACCTTGATCCATGGTAGTATGTTGATCGAGAGCTCATGATGGTTTGGTCTTTCAATCTCTATATGAAACCCTAGAATAATTCTCTTGATGATGGGATGTCGAAGAGTTGGGGAGTCATATGAGTTGGAAACCCTAACCCTAACCCCAGTGATGTATATGTAGGGTTTTCTGTCTCTTATGTCCATCATGAAATAAGAGATTGTGACAGCTATCTATATGACTATATATATTATATATATAAAACTAAACACGTACCCGACCTATAAAAGACATGAATAAGCCCAATAATAATATTAACTTAATTGGATCACTTTTTCTGGGCTAAACCATATCATAGTGTGCAATACAATTATATCCAATATGCACACGTAATTGTATGTAGATCCATAAATTTTCAACAATTCGTGCCATTTTTTTAAGTTTTGCAAGGTTAAAATCATTTTAGCTCATTTTCAGCTTAATTTGGAGCTTTAAAGATATATTTGAAGATGACAAAATTATAGAGAAGCAAGTTGGAAAATCTCAGTCAAGTCAACAAATGCTACGAGATATTTTACAAAGCAATTTGAAGGTTTAGTGCTATTTTACAAAGCAATTTGAAGGTTTAGTGCTATCATAAAAAGATACAAAATAAAATCAAAGTTTTTCATACTCTTTAAGGCCCGCATGGTCAGCAGGCCAAAAATAACCTCACCCGGGCGAGCATCACAGAAAATTGGCTCGACCGGGTGAGGAAGTTAGAAAGCTTGGAATTTGAATGACGAAGCCCGCCCGGTTGACCAGAGGGGGTTAATACATCAGATTGTTGGCCTCAAAACTGCAATTTTAAGTGCAATTTTAAGTTGGAAGTTCGTATCCATTGATTCTCTTTTTTTGGCAATGTGTCTCCATTGTTTTATGTAAAACAAACCCACTTCATTATATCTCTACTTCCTTTCCCACTTATTTTTTTGCTTTACTTGAGCTCCAATCATTCAAGCCTTTTTTTCGCAACTCATTCAAGCCATTGTTAGGCTTATAAAAAATGTGTTCCGGCCTGCCACTCTGAGAAGCCCAAAAATATTTAGAAAAACACTAAGTCTAAAATTATTAGGGTTAGGTACACATCAGGATACGCGCAAATACATAGGTGACACATGTCATGGGGCAAGCCCACACAACCGTCAACACTGACTTATTCCAAACCCTAACTGGGTAACACACGCTTATAAAAGGATCAGTCATATTACATTGTTTGGTATTTCATTCATAATTCTTTGACTCCATATACTTTTGACTTTTTTTCTCCCGATCTCTGACTTAAGCATCGAAAGGGAGTTCCCGGGTTCCACCAGGTTAGCAATTTTTCCTTGTTTTACAGGTTAAACCCCCAAAGAGGTGCACTACGAGTCAACCCAAACACATTAAACATATTTGACCGTATATAGAAGTTCCACGAGGAACAAGAAGCATCAAGTAGGAAGAGGCACAACAGCACAAGTGCACAACTTCACGTAGGAAGCCTTTTAGTAGTATAGTTCAAGGAGGAACTCAAGTTGGCCGCTCCGTTTTTTTTTTTTTTTTTTTTTCTTTGTTATTCATCTTTATTTTCAAACACAATCAATCAATCTCAAGTTTATTTTCGTAGAACAAAAATTGTTCCGGTACTTATTTCACGTTTGGATCCTTATCTTGGTAATTTTTATTTTAGTAGATCAACTGCTTGATGAATATGATGATATGATAGATACTACTCCTTCCGTAACATATTAATGGCAACGATTAGACATTTTTCCTCTCTACTTTATGTCAAATCGTTGCCATTAATATGTTACGGAGGGAGTAGTTATAAAGAACTTTAGTATTTAGAAAAGGGAGTGGGCCAGTGGGGCAACGAGAAAAGTTACCCGCTCTATATCGGTTTAATTGTAACAAATGTATTAGCACGGTTCTCTAGGGACTTTTTATTAAAGTAAGGTTAGAAAAAAGTTGAAGAATAAGAAAGAGAAAAAAATGATGTGTAAAGTAGTTTCGGAAAATGTGTAAGATTTAAAAGGGTATACTGTTTATTTATGTTTTTTAGTTATGGGTATTTTCAGCATTTGAGGTTTAAAATTTTACCAAATTTAGAAAAATGTAAATTGTTGCAGTTATTGTGTTACAACCTTATTTAGAAATGTTGTAGATAAACCGATATGGATGGAGTATTTGTTCAAATTAAAATGTTGATAAAGAAACATGATTCTCTTGAAAGGGAAAGACATGATGAAATTAAAAGAACATTCATGAATCTATGAGCTTCGCTTCTTGAAGAGGAAGCATATGTAGTAGTGTGCCCTTTGATGATGGATTTCGAAGTAATGATGATGAAGAATAATAATTAGGGGGGAAAACTTTGATTAATGAAGTATTGGGTGCTATATTTGAAAGTACTTGTGAGGTGAGTGATCATGAGGTCTCTTGTAGAAAAAGTGTTCCCACTTCCCATCCTCATGTGCATATTTCAAGAGACTTGTTGGTGTAACTCCATTTTTCCCTGAAAATTCTAGTGTATTCTTATGACTACCGAAAAAAGAAAAAAAAATAATCAATAATAAAAAATTTACTAACAATATATGTGACACATTATATATTTATATTTAGTGTCCTAAAAAATCACAACTACATATTCATTGATTCTATGTAAAAATTAACAGATCAAACTTACCTTCTGAACATCTTGAATGAGCTGCTGCTAAATTTAGGATCAAGCTCTGAATATTATCACATGGCTTTTTTTGATTTCCTGCACTATCTTTCATTAAGGCTTCGTTTACTAGAGCGTAAAATGTTTTCCTTGAAAATAGTTTTCTTATTTTACATCGTTTACTTTGGGTGAAAAAATAAAATGTAAAATTTGGAGTGAAAACTCATTTTACACCATAGTGGAAACATTTTCCCCTAAATTTGAGAGTAAAACTTATTTTCCGTGTAAGTAAACATAGGAAAACTTCTATGAAAATGAGTTTTCCAATGTAAAATGTTTTTCATGGAAAATCATTTTATATTGAAAACGTTTTACAGCAAAGTAAACGGACCCTAAGCTACAAATAGATACATTCTAAAACACATTAATATTAGTGAGTATATAGAAATTACAAATTTTCTGAAATTACAAATTTTCCATACTATCATAGCTTCTCTTATACTTGCTTGATTGGACATTCGGACCTCAAGGTCAATAAATATATAGAAATTTAATCCACACCTAAAGCCATACCAAATTTTATATCTAAATTTGAGACAGTTTGAATTCATTCCCCAATGGCCCAATGTGTAAGTTTAATTAAATATGAAAGGAAAAACACAACTAACCTTCAGCAAGCTTAATCGAACAGTCTTTGGCTTTAGCATCTGCCTTTAATTAGACCTGGTTATTGGGCGAGTCAGGGTCAGACCGGTGCGGATCGAGTCAATAGCGGGTCGGGCCAAAGCGGGTCACGAGTCATTAGCGGATCGTTAGTGGTTATGCCATTAAAATACTAAATATAAATAAAATTTAAGGTAGTCAATAGTTAAAATAAATGTATACGAATATATTACTTCCTCCATTCTAAAAAAAACGCAACAATTGGGGTATCACGGACTCCTAGGCAATTTTTTATTGTGAGAGTAAAAATGATAGAGAGAGAAAGTGGGGTATGTGATGATGTGAGAGATAGAAAGAAAAAACTTACAAAAATGGAAAATTAAAATTGTTGCATTTATTTTGAAACATCCAAAAATAGAAATTATTGCGTTTTTTCGAAACGGAGATAGTAATGTAATTATTTTTTTCAAAACTTTTTTTTTATAAAATTTATTAGGCTATTATTTTTGTCCTTGTATTGGCCCTGGTTGATAAGGCTTTGTCCATCAAAGACCATATAACCTTGACCCTAACCGAATGCCATTGGGCTACCCTGATAGACCTGTTTATTGGGCGGGTCGGGGCAAGTCAGGGTCAAGCCGGTGCGGGTCAAGTCAAGGCCAAGGTCGACTAAAAAGGGTCATTAGCAGGTCGGGCCAAAGTGGGTCATGGCCTCATGGGACCTTTGCGGATCGTTAGCTGTTGGACCATTAAAATATTAAATATAAATAAAATTTAAGGTGGTCAATAGTTAAAACAAATGTATACGAATATATTAATGTAATTATTTTTGTCAAAACTTTTATTTGAAAATTTTATTAGGCTATTATTTTTGGCCCTGTATTGGCCTGGTCGATAAAGCCTTGTCTATTGAAGGCCCTGTCCAGTAAATACACTATAACCCTGACGCTAACCGCATGCCATTGGACTACCCTGTCCAATAAGGCAATAACCAGTCTAGCCTCTAAGTATGATAGTTGGAAGTGCTTCAGTGCCTCTTTTACAACAAATTGTACATATATCCTTTCCCATTATGCATCATATGGAACAAACAGTCTGTTTTATAGGCAAGAATTTTTTCCCCAACCTGCCCCCATTTTGTTATATCCTCCCCATTTTTGGTGAATGGTGAAGGATGGGATTATAAGGTGTGAATGGTGAAGCACTCCAATTGTATGTCATTTCTCACCTTACTTCAATCATTCTAGTTACAAACCATTAAAGACTGCTCAACAACAGGATTCAGAGGTAATCCACTAGTTCTATCAATCAATAACAATCTTATAATTAATTAATCTCCTCGCAATAGTTTGATCAATTATTAAATTTAATAACTGGACAACAGATACATGACATATAAGCAATGCTCTACAATAGCCATAAATCCTCCACAATTATATCTCAGGATTCTCAGTTTCTCTCAATATCTCTAATGCACTCATGGAATACACCCGTGTATCAATTATTACAAATGGCTTCAATATTTAGGAAAACTGAGGGTGGTGCAATGCATGACAAAAATAATTACTTACCTCCACTGGAGGTAAACAACTGCATATCCGGCTTTAGGAAAAAACATGCAGGCTTAACATTCAGTCTTAATAATACATGTATACAAAACCCTCAAAAGATTGCTACAGAAAGGCACATAGCTGATTACTTTGTTCATGCCTTTACTGATAAATTCTACTCCCCCCGTAACGAATTACTAGCAACAATTTCTATTTTTAGGTGTAACAAAATACTTGCAACAATTTTTTCCAATTTCATTTTATTCCTTTTTTGGTAAAAAAAACAACACAATACCCCACTTACTTTTCTCTTTCTTACTTTTCTCTCTCTTACTTTTATCATATTACCACATAATACCCCATTTACTTTTCCTTATTTTCTCTCTCTTACTTTTATCATTATACCACCTAATACCACTATTACCTTATTTCACCTAGGAATTTGTGCTAGTACAAATGTTGCTAGTAATTCGTTACGGAGGGAGTAGATAAATGGGTGATTAAAATGTAAAAGAAAATTTGAAAAACAAAATGGAAAAGATTCAAAGCTAATGCCTTTACCGATAAATCAATGTACAATTTTCTTCAGATTGCTAGTTCTTTTTCATAGCTAATATCTTTAATGGACTTTAATTTCAGACTCTAAGCTTTGATAGGATCAGATAAAAGGAATTAATTGGGGAATTAATTGGTGAATTAAGGACGAAGAACAAAAGACAAAGGAGAAGGTTAAGATCTGAAGAATCAAGGACAAAGGAAGATCTGATATTTTGCTTACCGTAGAGTAGCTTGGCCTCACAAAGATCATTCTTTGATATCTGCATTCAACAAAATTATATAAAATCTATTGTAACAATTATCAATGAATAAATTTCAAAGTTTGTAAGTTATTAAATTGGAAAGTTCCATGTTAATTTGAAGTATGTAAATACTAATAGTTCCACTTCAAGAAACTTGCATTTCTACACCTGAATACACTAGATTTAAAGTGTTATCTTTGTAATTTATATATTATAATAATTCAGCAATAAGAGAAAAAAGTCAAGGTAAGACAAACATAAACACCCCCATTGCTTTCTCATTGGTTGTACTGAAAACACAGGCATAGTGCCTCCAGCAGTCCAACATGTCCTGCAGCGCAGTGTAGGCCAGATTCATAGACGGGTACTTCTGATTGTTAGGAGCTTTAAAAGTCAACAATATGAGCCTGTAATACAGCTTTTTATATTTTAATATGACATTCAATATAACTGAGAACAAGTAAGCATTGTTAACATCTTATCAGATAGTCAATTTAATTATATTGTCCAACATTTGAATGCATTGGCCATGATGCAAATTATAATAAGGAAATACCATACATGCTTGTTTGCAATACATTGGTCACATAGGCTAGCATGTATTATCTAAGTGCTGCATATTATAAGCAAAAGCAGCTTCTAGCCCTTCATATGACAGTCTAAATGCTTCATTTCACCACATTTTGCTTTTACAATGCACTCCCATTTCTCCAGAATTCTTGTGCATAATGCTCAATCAAATCAAATCAAAAGCAAGAGTAAACTTACTTGCAAAGATCATGACATGGCCATGTTATCTGCTGGGAATCACTTAAATCCTTTTGTAATTCTATATCTCCCTCTGCCTCTCAAGGGGAACATAGCAAAATCCCAATCCCCATAAATCCATCAGGATTAGTCAAGTGTATCTTTGAGTGATGAACTGATGATAATTGTTCAGGTGCAAAACAAGCCATTGGTTCTGACTTCTGAGCCAAGAAGTCTGTATTGGTTACCCATATGGCTCTCTTGCATCTATTTAATAGATTCACCAAATTCAATCAAGTCAACCTTTCAATAAATTTTCACAGAAATATTACCTAGGTTTCAGTAACACTTCAATTCTATGTAATTTTAAGTCCTCAGAGCTGATTCAAAACTGAGAAAAGATTGATATTTTTCCTAGGATAGCATAAACTATCCACCCTTTTGGTGCCACTCCACCCCCACTGAATAATATTATCATGAATCTATGAAAAGATAGAGATAATTAGGACGAAATTAGCAGAACAAAAGAAAATCACCAAATTCCTATTCATTCAGGATCCCAATTACACTGCGCTAATACTTATCTACGATGATCAACGCTTATAGCTCAAAGACAATGACTTTGGAATTCATCTCATTCAAAAGGGAACACGTAAAATGACTCAAATTAACCCTGTACTCATACTGTTTGAATCGTACATATGCTTCTGCATCTCCAACCAAATTTGACATCTACCTACACAAAGGGAAAACAAAATAAAGGTTTTTATGCTCATAAAAACCAGCCCCATCCCAGAGCCATGACAAAAGGGGAACCCACCCTCAGCCTAAGAAGAAAAGCTCCATTTTTGTAGTATGATAATTACATGAGTTACAAACAAAATACTACAACACAAGCAGCAAAATTACTCACTCTAAACTTCCCTAATTATAACCGGATAGTTTAATAATCAAATGTAGAAGAACCATAAATGACTATTAGACAATTACATCAGCAGCAATGCAAAATTAAACCCCTATTGTTGAATTGATTTTAATGATTCAACGAAAAACAAAAAACAAAATTGAAGAAAATCTTACCTCAAAAGCTCGGTTTCAAAGGAGGATATGCAGCACAAAAGCTTCTCCAATTCCAAACTCAAAAGGTTGGTGTTAGTTCGAGAGAGGGAGAGGGTGAAACAAGCAAGCAAGCGTTGAGGGAGAGAAAGTAAAAAACTAAGTGAGATTCAATTGGAAGAAGAATGAAATTCAGAAAAGAAAAAAGAAGAAGAAATTTACCTTGAGTGCACATTCAATTGGATGAAGAAGCCCTTGCTTTCATGATTGCAGATTCAATTATAAGAAGAGTGAGCAGTATAGTGGGAACTGGGAATGGGAAATGTGCAACCATTTACGAAGTATGTTGAATGAAAATAAAAGAGGGAAAATTAAGCGCCTAAAGTTCTTACTTTATTAGAGCAATTTTTCACCTCATCTTTTGCGATGGCTATGTCAAGTCTGTTGCTAAAGGCTAAAGCTATTGTGAAAGGGTAAATCCGGTTGCTAAAGTCATTGCTAAAAATTAAGTCTGTTGCCTTTTCTAATCTATTGCAACGGGTTTTACTGAGCCCGTTGCCTTTTCTATTCTTTTGCAACGGGTTTTGATGAGCCCATTGTCTTTTCCTATTTTTTGCAACTACTATTTAAAATCCGTTGCTAAAGCCGTTGCAAAAATGTGACCCGTTGCAAAAGAGCATTGCAAGTGCTCTTTTATACAGTAGTGAGGGCAAGTATGGGAGCCTCCTCAACGTTAACTTTGATATACCAGCAGCTTGTTATAATTGAGAAGAGAAGCATTGTATGGTCAATAGGGGTGAGCAAAACCAACCGTAATCGCTAACCGTGTAACCAGTAATTTTTAAAGGTTAATTTACCGAACCATCTTCTATTAAATTAGATGAACAAGAGAGAAAAGAATGTATATGTATTTATATTAGTAAATTGGAAAAACCGCGCCATCAATACAAACCCACACCCTTTATAAAAATCAAATAATGTATGTATAACCTAAATCCCCACCGACCCCACATAACCAGATGAATAATCATTTTAAAAATCAACACCACTAACACACAGGTACAATAGAATATTTACAGAGGAAGCCATAAATTCTTACTCTACTAGAACCTTCCTTGTTTGAACCTGTGCATCAATGACTCTATAGCTTTTTGAATCTTGTGTCCACATGAGTGTCCGAGGGATTGAGACGCGTGCTGTAAATTTTGGATACCACGACCCAAGCTAGCAACCGAAGGGGCTGCAGGAAGAGATTCAGCAGCACATTCAATTCCATCACCATACACAAGCAATCCACCACAGCTCACTACACTAAAGCCAAAGGTAGCCCATGGCATGCTACGAATTGGCTGCACTCGCCGTTTCCTCATTATCTCATAGAACGCAGCTCTCATTGTTGAAAAGCTAGTCTTCTCAGCCGAGGCTATAACACTGTGAGTAACGGCGCGAATTTTGTCTGCAGAAGCAGCTGCCTTGAAAACTGTTGATGCTTTAGTCCCAGAACTTGCAAGGCCCGGGGCCACAATTTTTGACGGATATAAGATCTTGCTCAGTGCAAATACAGTTGCTTTATGAGTATGAGTGACGAAAAGCTTTAAGGATGCAGGAATATTCATCATAACTACCTTAAACATAGATGACACTGGGATATTAGAAAGAGAAGAAACCCCTAGAACAGCAGTAGCACCAGAAGCAACTGCCACTACAGGTTTAGCATACAATAACCGCTTCCTTTTATCGTTAGTGCTTTCGGCGACAAACTCCTGGCATACAATAAGTTCGTCAACCACATCCTTCACCTGTTCAGGAACAGGAATATCCCAACACATACGAAGACCGGCTAAATTACTAGCATCCACTACTGCCACTACTGTCTTAAATTTTTTGGTCTGATTTCGAAGAGTTTGTGCAAGAAGGCAATGGGATTTATCCTCAGTTGACATCTCTTGAAAATCAATCTTGCCTTGCATACGATACCGTAGATTGTGGATTGGGAGTCTACCTGCATTATTTAGTGCAACTCTCAGCCCCTCGACTGCTATTCTGAAGGTATAAACTTCAGATAATAATCTAGTGGTAACACTACCTCCTGTACCCACGTCAAGAAACATTTTCTGTGCATGAGCTAGAGCACTTCCCATAGATGGGATATCAGCAAAGATATCATGAAGATCCAAAAGTAAGGAATAAACGGTTTGAGCAAATGGCGGAGGACAATAATTACACCTAGGCTCCATTATACTTGGCTCTGAATCAGGCGGAGAGCCTAAAGGACTCAATTTCATTAACGATTGGGATAAAGATGGGCAGATTAGCTTGACCATTTGTGACTGGACATCACTAGTAATGAAAAATCTCCGAGAATTACAAACTACGGAACCCCAATTCTGTGGTGCCAAACTAGCTGGCTGCAATGCCAAAGTTTGAAGCTTATTACTAGCTACACTAGTCTCAGAAGGCGGGTCACCTCCATCTGACTTCATAGCTGGAGATTCAATGACAAAAAATGAAGATCCAACTTCCTCCGCCAAATTCTTGGCAACAAAAAAGTGCCTATAGAAGCCAACACCAAAAATCTCTTTCAGAACCAGGTTCCCAGCAAGATCTTCATACTTATCTTTGTTTGTTTTTTCCACAAAACACCTCGTCAAAACTCTCAATGCCGAAGTTGGAACCTGATCATCCATCCCTTCAACCAATTCATGTTCATAAATTTCAGACAATGTATTATTACCAACTAAGGCAAAAACTGCATCAGGCTGAACCTCCCTTATTAAACACTCGGCATCAAAAACTGATCTCTCAGACAAGTTCTGTGCGGAAAGAATGTATACAGTCGCCTCGTTTTCTGGCACATTTATGGCATAAACAAATTCCTTGGTGTGTGAAGGTAGTGAGAGTCTCCTAACCAATTTGTCAGATAATTTCAGGTCATCGACTCTAAGACCGGAAAAAGGCCACAGACTTAGCACATAATCAAGCAACCATGAACCCATTTAGTAAATTATCATAAAAACCAACATACTCAGCCCTGAATTTCACCTCACCTACTCCAACAGCCAATTCAGTAGCAAAGATTACCAGAAGTTATTATTCCAATTAACAACCGTGTATTAAGCCTCCAAAAGACACTGAATGCATCCCAGAAAGCAGTGAATTAATTGCCAACAAATGATTTTGATGCAAAAATAAGATACCTTGAAATCAATTGCTGCCAACAATACAACCTGCAGAAATTTAGAATAAACATATCACATTAATACATCCTATCTATAATCCAATAATCAACAAAAAATACTGCAATCAAACTGTTGCGATTCCAATGATCAAAAGTCAAAACTACAATTCGTAAAATTTTGCAACCCGCTGGTATAATTCCAACAATCAATTTTTGTTATAATTCCAACAATCAATTTCTGTTTTTAGTTTTTATATCAATTTTCAAACTATAGCACTACCCAATTGGTGTTAAGATATATCTCGACTATAAAAAGAGTATTCTAGATATGGAGAAGTAGAAGGTTGTACCTTTAAGAAGCCAATCCTAAAATCAATTGGTTTTGAAAATTATTGTTACGGTGTTGAAGTAATCAAATTGGTTATCTAGGGTTTATGCAAAACTACGAAAAAAAACCCGATGAAAGAGGGATTGACAAATCAACAATGGTGGAGTACTGGAGAAACACCTAAAGGAATGCACTCGGCCGGACCGCCGGAGGGAGGGCGTCAGGGGAGGCTGTCCGCAGGTCGGCCCGAGGGTTTAGGGAGTGAGAAACCGATCGAGAAAGTGATAAGGATTTGAGTGTTTGTGAATTGTGAGTCTCACTGTGAGAGATCGAGGTGATTGTCGTTTGTAATGGTATTTTTGGGCTAAAGGTTTTTTCTTATTGGTTGCTGGGACTCTTTTTCTAAAAACATTTACCACCCACTAAGTGGACGGCAATTGATATTGGCACTACTCAAATTGATATTGGCACTACTCCCCTTACTATTGACAGGGGAATCAATTTTGGGAGTACCTAAATCATCCCCAAGTAGCCTAGGGGTGTCAAAAAAATTGTAACCGTTAATCGTGTCCGCTAACCGTGTAACTGGTACTTTTTAACGGCTAATTATCGAAGTGTTAAGCTTAACGGTTACGGTTACGATTAACGGTTTTCATAAACGGTTAACCGTTAATTTTTTTAAGAGGCATTAGGTATACTTAGCTCAATTTTCAAATTGCCTAAATGTATTATTTTTAACAAACCCACTTATGTTCTTAACCCTATTGGCCCCATATGCATAACTATAATTCATTTATCATTTTATATTTTCATCTTCCATTATTCTTAACGGTTAATTTGTTTGTTAACGGTTCGGTTACGGTTACAAAAAACTAGTAACCGTTTATGAACACCCCTAGTTTCAGGTTAGTGTTACCATTTAAAGCAAAAATACATTGAACGATTTTAAATAGTGATCTAAAACAAAAGAAAATAACAGGATAAATAGTCATTTAACCTATTTTTGGCTTAAATGATAACAAGGATAACTCTAATTATGGATTTAAGACTTTAAGGTGATACATTATATTTAATATAAAATGGTTAAATTTAAAGTAACATGCATGAACAAATTTTGGAGTAAAATTTAATATTATTTTAGAAAATACATTAACCCGCAAAGATCGTTATCAAACGTTAGCTAATTATTAAATTTTAAAGGATAGTTTTGATAAAAAAGAAAAAAAAAATTTACTTTTATACGTTATGATTGTTTTTTTTTTGAAATATATCTCTTATTAAAAGAAAAATTCACGGCTTAAAAAATATAAAAGATGAAGTTTTAGATTATAATAGTTTGTCTTCAAAATACTTCTCTTTTAGTATACTTTTATATATAGAACAGTACAATTATGTTATAGAATTGTACTTATTAAACATATAACAATAATATAGATTCAATTTTAGAAATTAATTTTCTCGTTTATTTTCTCTTAAAATTCTAGTCATACATACAAATAAAAAATTATAATACACTAAAAATTGAAATGTACAAAATAACTACACTAAGCTAAAACTTGTTTAATCACAAATGTTAGGGGAATTAAAATAAAATGTACATTTTTGTTGATTTTCTAATAATATATATAATTATTAGAATCCTAAAAAAATTGATAAGTTAGTAAGGAGAACTTTCAAATTATATAAAAAGTCATGTTATGCATGTCAAAATAATAAATCAATAATGATACTTATTTCTCCCAAAAAAAAAGTAGCGAAATTTTTATTATGAAAATATGTATAGGCAATAAATGTATAATGGAAAGTAAATTTTGATCATAAGAATATTTAGGAAATTAAGATATGATCAAAGCTAAATTACTTATAATAAAAAATTAAGGTACAAGTATTATTTATAGGAATTAAATCACAAAATTTTCTAAAGATATGTTATATTATATATTAATGTTTATTAAGGTAGAAAATATTAAGATATATAGAATAAAAAAAACTTGCTTTTTTAGGTTAAGGAAAAAGGGCGGATTTTTTTTAATGAGAGAGCGACACATGACAAGATGTAGTTTTAGCGGCTTTTCTTATAGTATATATATTGATGATTATAGATTATTCTTCCTCACAAACTTATGCATTTTCTCCTAATTTAAAATTTCTTTAATTAAAATAAATTTTTTAGAAATATAAGCAAAAGTCTAAATAATTAATCTTTGAATAAAAAGAGTTTTTATATATTAAAACTTTAATTCAATTATTAAATGATAAACCGTAATTTAACACGAATAATTATATTTAAAATTCGAGATAATATTACATAAAATAATAAAATAAACAAACCAAACATTTACTCGAATATTATCTACTCCTTCCGTAACATATTAATGACAACGATTTGACATTTTAAAATTTGATATTTTAAGATTTGACATAAAATAAAGAAGAAAAAATATTTAGGAAATTAAGATATGATCAAAGCTAAATTACTTATAATAAAAAATTAAGGTACAAGTATTATTTATAGGAATTAAATCACAAAATTTTCTAAAGATATGTTATATTATATATTAATGTTTATTAAGGTAGAAAATATTAAGATATATAGAATAAAAAAAACTTGCTTTTTTAGGTTAAGGAAAAAGGGCGGATTTTTTTTAATGAGAGAGCGACACATGACAAGATGTAGTTTTAGCGGCTTTTCTTATAGTATATATATTGATGATTATAGATTATTCTTCCTCACAAACTTATGCATTTTCTCCTAATTTAAAATTTCTTTAATTAAAATAAATTTTTTAGAAATATAAGCAAAAGTCTAAATAATTAATCTTTGAATAAAAAGAGTTTTTATATATTAAAACTTTAATTCAATTATTAAATGATAAACCGTAATTTAACACGAATAATTATATTTAAAATTCGAGATAATATTACATAAAATAATAAAATAAACAAACCAAACATTTACTCGAATATTATCTACTCCTTCCGTAACATATTAATGACAACGATTTGACATTTTAAAATTTGATATTTTAAGATTTGACATAAAATAAAGAAGAAAAATGTCAAATTATTACGGTATTGTCATCAATATATTACGAAAAGTAGCTATTATTAATGCATGAGTTACCAAAAAAAAGTTGTATCCCGGGGGCCGGGGGAGCCTAATGATAACACAAAGCAATATATTCTTTGATGTGTCACGACAAAAAAGTAGTCATTCTTTACAAACTAAAGCAACTTTAAATTGTTACCCTTTGAAATTAATCTAGACTGAGGAAATAAACATGATTACGCCTCAATACTAATCAATTATATATAGCTCATGGCCAACACTCTCCATTCTCGTCTTTATTGTTTAATTATAAAATTAAAGAAGATAATAATTTAATAAAGAAAAGAATATACTAAACTTGACATTGCATCTTAATTATATACTTTGGATTGAATTCAAAATATTCTTGCAATTTTGGGTTTATATATTTTAACATAAATAAGTAATTAAATATGATTTTAATTAATGAATTTATTAACTGTACAGAGATGTTTGTGATTTTTTTTTTTTTTACAATGCAATGGATTTTAAGAAATTTTAAGTAGTTTTATATGATTAATGAATAGTTATATCCTAAAAATGTTAACAATTATATACGAGTAGTTTTCAATAGCTCGTTTTTTAAGATTGGTTTATTTCCTTATTTTTTGAGGTAGTTTGATTATTTTGAAATATGTATGTGTGTATATTTTTATATACAAACACACACATGTTTATTATTGAATTAATATTTTTCAATGAATTTATTGAATTCAATTTTTTCAATGAATTTATTGAATTTAATGGGGATTTGAAGTGACATGGTGAAACCTTACTCTTAAATTAATACTTCATCTGAGATCCCTTCTAATTTAGTTGCAACATTGGAGTATTTTTATTACGGGGAATGAAAATTTTTGGAAAAAATAAAATAAAAATAGGAGCTAGATGGGGGGGGGGGGGGTAAATCACCAGTTTACCACCATGTGAAATAATTTTGATTTTCTTTCCAAATTATATACAAAATCATCCTCATTAACTTCGTTTATGACCGGATACCAAATGAGGTGTAAGTGTTACAAAACGGAGAAAATAAATATTTAGATTATAAAAAACATAATTTTTTAAAAAAAATTAACAAAAAAGGAGCCATTTTAATCACAACCTCACATGTCACACAACGTGTACATAATTTTGTCAAAGAAAAAGTCGTTTGTTTTCATCAAAAATAGAAAAACTTCTCGTGAATAGTTATAATAAGCTACCTCTATGTTCACGGAGTACTAAGTCATTACTAGCTAATGCATGTATGTATGATGAACATTTTTTTTTTGAACTCATGTATGGTGAACTTTTATCATAAGGTAGTAGTAGTCATATTGCATGCATCCCATATTATCCCTATCAATCAAAAATACTTGAGATCACATTGGTAACGCATTGCGGCAAAGGCTATCTTTCTAGGCAATTCTTCTCCTTTTTTAGTGGCTGAAGCCTGAAGCCATGCATGACTTTGTGTAGCGACATTCTTTTAGCTCGTCAGCATAATTTTTCTTCTATTTTAATTTAATTGAAGAAGATAAGTTGACAATAATCACGAATGTTTTGCAGGGTAAATTTCACTGTCCTTGCAAAATCAACCTGCTTATGGAAGATATCTGCATCATCTTTCATGACTTTTCCACGACCAGCTTTAATTTGCTCATATATATCATAATAAAGCTAAACTTATTGCTATATAAGATGTTAAATACATTTCCTCACATGCTATAAAAACCCTTGTGCCCCTTTTCCTTTTCAATGACGTTATCTTCTTCATTACTGAGGATTCTTCAAATCCATGGCTAGCAACACGCAGTAACACTCATTTTCAAGGTTTTCTTCTCTTTCTCCTTGTTAACGGGACTTCATATGTCCAAATTGCAAATGCACACAAGCGTTAGATTGTAAGTTGTATGTTTCAAAATCAATGAGCCGAGGAAACCTAGAGAGGCGTATTGGAGGTGTGAATGTGTGATATTTGTAAGTTTAATTTTTAGATTGTGAAAGTTTGTTATGACTACAGTTATGAATGAAATAGATTGTACTATGGAATCTTTTTTGTGTTTAATTTCCTTATTATGAATTGACAATCATAAGTTCTTATTTGTGTAAGCTTTTACATGCTTATTCCAAAATACTCAATAAACTGAATCATATCTTAGAAAATTAAGTAAAATCTCAACGACATTAAAAAAAATGAACAAATAAATGTTGCAAAACAAGTGCCCATAACAAACAAGAATTCATGACTGACAAGTCATAATAAGCAAACACAAAACTTATTTGCATTTTTACTTTGGACGATTCATAATAAGCAAACACAAAATAAACAAACTTTCACAATCGAAAAACATGCATACAAATATCACACTTCCAATAAGCCTTTCTAGGGTTCCTCATTAATTTTGAAACGTCAATAACTTACAATCCAATGCCCGTTGGTTATGCGTGATTAACATGTATTTAAGGAACATGTTATGCATGCATGGTTAACATTAATGACTTGGTGGGTAATCCTAAAAAATCTGGAAAAGGTGGGTACACCTTAGAAAAGCCAGAACCAATTATTAATGAGAAAATAATAACAACAATCAATTTTCAACTAAAGTCATCAGTGGTTGGGGGGGGGGGGGCAAATAGGTTAATGAGGTTATGCTTGATTAACGTTAATGATGACTTGGTGGGTACACCTTAGAATGGTACCAATGAGAAAAACCCTTTATTTTATCAGAAAACTAGCAATTATGAATTTACATTCTAGTTAATATAAATAACAATATACTCGATCTATTTATGTTTAGAGTTTCATACTTAAAACAATAATACAATTATGAGAAATTAATTAACATCGAGTTCAAGGTAATTAATTTTTATCGATCAGCATATATATATTAATTACTTCGTATATTTTTTTCGAATAATCTCATCTAAACTAATACAGAGTATAATTTAGGAGTAACTTTGCATCACAATCCTCCAAAATTCAGACCTACTCTCTTAATTATTCTCTCTCTTCAAAACGAATTTGAACGCACACTATATAAACTTTTTCAAGAACTCTATAATATAATACTTCGTCACATATATAATATAACTTCCTAAGACTATCTATATTATTAATTACTCATCATTCCTTACGTTCAAATTTGCAATGTTGTTATATATAAATAAATTTAAAAAATTCACAAAAGAAAAAAAAAAAAAAAGAGTAGACATTATTCATAAAATTATTAAGATCATAGTATAGCTCTTTATTATTAAAAAAAAGTAATGTATTTATAACTTTTCTAACTTTATAAATGCACAAGTGGCTTGGTATTTGCATTTACATCGATTCACCCTAGCTAATATCTTTAACTAATACAATACTTTTTTTGGAACAAAATTAAGCAATTAACAACTAATAACACTTTTCTTTCTTTTTTTTTTTTATTTTACTTCATAGGTGTAACTATATTATTTTAAAATTAAGTACTACCTAATGATGATTGACACACTAGCCAACAGAGAAGAGAAATACTATTGAAATCATACACCAATTTTTAAAATTTTTTTTTGATCCATAAATCATACATACACTAATTAATCAAACATATAGATGTCATTTTGTCATTAAATTTTTTTCCCCCAAAACTAATTGATGATATCATTTTTTTGGTTAATTTATTTCCTTGCATAAGTACCAATGTTAACAAAATTTTCTTTAAAATTAATATGTTTATACCTTTATATTTTGTACATAAAAATAATAAGTAATCATTTTAAATAAATACCAACAAAATATTATATAAATTGTGCAACACACGGGATTAATTAGCCTAGTTAAATATTATAATTATTTAGAAGTGATGAAATTGTTTAATTCCATCCGATCCCAAATATTTACAACCCTAAACGCTGCATATAATTAAGTGGTTAAAAAAAAGCATAATTATTCATTTATTACCGTACAACAATATTTCTTTAAAAAAAAAATCACCAACTTTTTTTCCATTTTAACTAACATCCCCACATTTAGCTTCCAAAATTTCTGGTTAATCAAGCAAAAAAAGAACATATATATATTAACACATCAAAATTTTAAACAAACAATAATAGCACAAAATTTAAATTAAAAAGAAGTAAGTTTAATTTAGACATACAAATTATATATAATTAGTGAGTAGTTTTTCCACCTTTCTTTCTTCTTCGTACATTACTAACCTTATTATTATTTCCTTGTTCATTATCCTTTATTATTATATTCCCATCATTGAAAATCAACGGCATTTCGTTAATGTAGTCCTCGTCAGGATCCTCTACGGTGGTGACACGTATACACGAACACCTCTCTAAAGAAGCAAAAAACGCCGCCGTTACGCCGTTGATCAACCACATCGCCGCCCCATCGAGCTTCCGACTACTAGTGGTGGTTGCTTTGCCGCCGCCGCTTCTAGAACCTCCTTTTAAGTTCCAAAAGTTACTGCAGCTTGTTGAAGTTGTAGCTGAGGCCATATATATTAAGAGGTGAAACTATATAATATTAATATAATACTATTTGTAATGTATATATTATATGGTGATAATTGAGATGATGAATATAGTGATCCAAGAGTTATTTGAATTGATAAGAATTTGTAACATGTATGAAAATATGAGGATGAGTTTCAAGGGCTTTTTTTTTGTTTTTGTTGGTGATTTTGTTGTTGTACTAGTTTATTTGTGGTGTGTTGGTTAGCTTTTTAGCAAAAAGAAATTATATTTTTTATGTGATTCGTTGTTGTTTTCATGATTTTATGGGATCCTATGTATTATATAATAAAGTTGAAGCTGGGCAAGTGTCGCAGTGGCATAAGTGTTTGAAAAGTTGAAAATTTTGACTGTATGCATTTGTGATTATTTCTTATTATTTTAAGTGTGTGTGTTGACGTGTTGTCTAGATTGATTGGAGTAACATGTAGTAAGTCCCAGCTTAAGGTCTGATATTATGAACATTAGTAAAAAAATTATTATAAAAAGTCAAAAAAATAAAATTGGTAAAGTTGCTCGACTCATGACTAATTGACTATGAGTTTGATTTTCACTAGCTACAAGTACATACTTTGAAATTAAGGCTCCGTTTGTTTTAAAGGAAAATACAACTAGAAATTTTCTTTTTCTTTTTGTGTTTCCGCTACAACTGTTAATATGAAAAAACTAATTTTCCTTATTTTTAAAACAAAGCAAAATGGATATTTCTTCTATGGTCATTGAAAAAACGACCACAAAAGTTAAAATAATTTAGTTAGTAATTAGATTGGACTTTTTAAATAAAAATAAACATTTGTATATTGTTTTAATGTAGCATTAATTCATTTTTTTTTTGGATTCATCTAAATTGATTTTGGATTTTTAATTTAATTTTTAAATTATCAAAATCTAAAATTAATTTAGGTACGTGAATCCAAAAATATTAAAAATGAATTAATATTAAAAAAAAATATTTAAATGTATATTTTTATTACAATATAAGTCAAACCTAATTATCAAAATCAACTTAATTAACATAAAAAATCAGCGGTCTAAATTATTTTGACTTTGGTGCTCGTTTTTTCAATGACGATAGAAGGATTTTCAAAGCAAAATGAGAAGGTCAACAATTTCTTTCATCAGAACAAATAGACCCTAAAGGATCTCTTTAAATTAGGTCCCGATTCTCTCAAATCTGAAACACATAGGCTAGAAATTGGACCAGATAACCTACAGTACAGTCCAACTTAAGGCCTAATAAAGTAATAATACCATCATTACTCTTGAAAAAATAACATATATAAAGTTGTTAGCATGCTGCTTTTGTATGACAATGGGTCCTTCGTGTTTTTTTTTAATTAAGTGATAGATAGTTAGATAGTAGGGTCATTAAGAGCCCACTGCACGCAAATGTGTATGGAACGTTGGGGCAGGTAAGTTTGAGTAAATTATAAACTAAAAACATTTGTAATAGGTGTTACACTGTGTTATGTAGCTGTTGAATTAATGTTGGAAATTAACGGTTAGTAAATTAACATCAATCAACTATGTCAAAAAAAAATAATAATAATTAACATCAATCAAACCAAAAATAAAAGGCTTTACAAAATTGATATGGCTCAAACAGGCAACAATCATTTATATGAAAAAAAAAGTTCATTCTATTAGAGTAAAATAAATAAATCTAGGTGCACTTCAACACTTGACTTAGTGCTAGAACCGTCAGTTTAGTTAGTAACTATTGGTTCAACTGTAAACTTAATGCAAATCGAACCAAAATAAGTGAATTGAAAGAATCAAATGATTCATGAACTAAAAACAAGTTAGTATATTGAAAAATTGACTATTTAAAACGGTTAATATGAACATAACAGAACCATAACGGAATTAAAATTAACTGCAATAATTGTTCTAAATTATTGGTTAACTGAACCAAAATAAATTGAAAACTATTTGAAACGGACTATATATGTTGGTTAATTAATTAATACGTACTCTCAAATGGTGATACCCACACTTTAGAGCAATTTGCTATAAAATTATAAATCTTGTATTGAATTTATCCACTACATAGAAGAATATGAAACTTACCCTTCACAGTCAATGCAATGCCTTCAAGACCCATCTTTCTTATCCACCAACATAACATATGAAGCAAATGGAGTAATGGACTATAAATTTCCTTGATGACCACTTGATCCAACATGTCTTGGACCAATTTCTCTATAATATCCCTCTGTGTTTGAGGGGATATTTGTAAGGTCGAATATTGATTGAATTAGACCAAAATTTCAAGGGAATCATATGGTCATACACTCCATAGAAGGAGGTAAAGTAGTGGGTTCCTCAAATATACTTTGGAACTCCTTTATAAGCTCTTGAGCAAACTCAAACTTCAAAACTGTAGGAAACCTAAGCTAACAACTAGGGGTGCTTATCGAGCGAGTCGATCGCGAGCTGGGGGTTGTTCGACTCGTGCTCATTAGGTTTCGAGCCGATCACGAGTTGCTCGTTTAATGTTTTAGTCCTCTTGAATCTTAATTTTTTCAAAAGAAAATTATTGATTACATTTTCTTTTCTTTATGAAAATTATATATTATTAAAGTTTATTAATTATTATATTAAATATCAAGGTTAATTTTGTTTTTCAAATATTTAACGTTGAAATTATTGATTTTTTGTAAAATTATCGAGTCACGAGCTGTTTCGAGCGAGCACGAGCCAACTCGAGTCGAGCTTTGACCGAGTCGAACTTGAGCTGCTCACGAGTTACCCAGCTCAATAAGCACCCCTACTAGTAAGTAGTAACAACAATTACATCTTCTGTTGCGGTCTTGGCATATGTCATTTGTAACAAATACAGTTGATGAAAACATGTTTGAAATATGTCTGAATGAGACTTGACACCAACTAGTGTAACACCCTTGAGGCGCACCGCGCACTCCTCTATAGTAAAATTTGTTAACATCCTATTAAAGCCCAATTGCACCAGGCCCAAACGAACTACTCAATCATTAATTACACCTCTACGACCATATCAAAATTCCCTAAAGGCATAAGGAGGACATCAATTTTGAACTTGGTATTGAGTATCCTCCAACCAAAGTTCTAGCAAGCCAAATGGTTACCATCTTCTCGTATTATAGATTAAGGGTAACCATTTTAGCTATTTGGCTTGGATCTATAGTTGTGTTATTTTTGCTCAGAGCTGTAATGGTTACTTTTAACACAACCCTTTTAGCTCTGAGCGAGCAAGCCCCTTCTTATATGGTTGATTATAAAACTAACACAACCCTTTTAGCTCTGAGCAAGCCCCTTCTTATATGGTTGATCACAAAAGTAACACAACCCTTTTAGCTATTTCTTCATCCTCTTAGTATTAAGCCAACACCAAATTCTAATTTTTGAACTTTTTAAAATGAAAATATTACAAAATATAAATTCGTATAAATAAAATAAAAACACCAAATTCATATTTTTGAATTCTCTATAAAAAGATACCTATATTGATATAGTTTGTCATATAAAAATTTTAACTTTTGATTATCATAGAAGTTTGATAGCCGATAAAATATAATAAATAAACCTTTTCTTTTATGAATTGTTGTGGGATGGCCTGTTGAAAGGGGGAAATTTTATTTATGATTATGTGAATTGAATGCGTGTGAATTTGACGAATTAAAAAATACTTTTAAAATATCATCGCACGCAAACCATGCATACATGGCTAGTAACCTCAGATGCACAACCTCGTAGTTGAAATCAACTACTTCACCTACTCAGATCACCTATAATAAAAGCATAAAATCATTCATAATCAATGGAGAGTGATTAGTTATTCCTTACTAATAATAGATTTTAGTAATGCCATCTATAATCAAGTTAAACTATAATTGAATGTATCACCAACACATGCTTAGATCAGCTGGTAAGGGAGCTATTCTAGCTTAACCAAGGTCTCGGGTTCGAGCCTTGGGAACACAACAGTTTGTGTTGGGAGAGCATTCCCCCCAATTGGGGCTAACCCTGCTCAAATTCGGATTAATCGGATCCAAAATGGATTTCGAAAACCGGATAAGGACCCCTTATAATTGAATGCATCAAAATACACCTACCATGCATATCGTATAAATGTATAATGCATCATAATCATATAGCATAGATAGCATGAATCACATCTCCTAAGTGGGATTTCGACTGGATTTGGAAGCTAGATATCAATCCTAAACTCCAGATTTTTATTTGGTAATTTTTACAGAACGGACTTCAAGTCCGTCAAAATCTAGTCTCACGGTATTCCGATTTCTCCGGTTTTCCCCCTCTGTCAAGCTAGGGAAGAGTCCCAGGACCATCTCTTCCTTCACTGTTCTAATATCATCCCGGTTTGGTCTCACTGTCAATCCATTTGCTGGTTAGGCCCCCTCTCCAATATGTACTCGCTTCTAACTCTTCTACTGCATCTTCGATCAACCCACTACCTTCTCTTGTAAAATTTCTCCTTGTTCTTTGGAGTATCCGGAAAGCTATAAATAGGTTAGTTCTTGATAACACTCCTCTTTCGTCTGTAGTTATTTTCTCTTGCGCGTTTTCGTACTTCCAAGAATGGAAGGCATGTCTGTCTATAGATTCTCTTGCCTCCATTCACTGGCCACCTCCTACTCCGATTTCTCCGCAGTCTTCTCGCTGGGTCCGTTGGTTTTCTCCTTCTCCTGGTACCATTAAGTTAAATTTTGACGGTTCTTCTCGCGGTGAGTTGGCTGCTGCTGGCATAGTTCTTCGTGATCACTAGGGGAACTGTCTCGCCGCACACTCATTCTTTTTTGGCAATACCTCCCCGTTGGTTGCCGAAGCGATGGCACTCCGAAATGGTCTTATTTTAATTTTTAGCTCGTGATTTTGGGTTCTCTTATATCTTCATTGAAGGTGATAATCTCACAGTTATTAATATTTTGCAGGGTAATAATGTTTTGCAGGGTAATTTCTGATGCCCCTGGAAGATTCAGCTGTTAATGATGGATATTCAGAACATCCTCCGGGACTTTACTAGTTCTTCCTCATCTCATACCTATCGTGAAGCCAATAAGTCTGCTGACTGCATTGCATCTCTAGGGTACCGGACCCCTTCGCACATCGATATTGATATTTTTCTGGATGATAAGTTCTCCTTTTTCCTGGTTGCTGACAAGTCCGGTTGTTTCTTCGAGAGGAAGACTACCTGACTTTTCTTTTCTTGTTTACCTTTCCTTTTAAAAAAAATAAATAAAAATTAAAATGAATCACATCATAATTCATACATTAGCATATATAGGATTATACAATATTAATACTTTCACAAAATCCTCTCAAGTTCATTAATTTATCAGAAATTCTATTCGACATTTCCCATTGGAAGCCAGACAATTATATATTTGCTATAAAATTGTTAATAAAATCTTCGACAACATAAATCATAAATTATTAAAAAAATTCATCCACTGTACTCCAACTATATATGTATGTATATGTGTATATTTATATGCGTGTGTATATATATAATATATATTATTTTTATTTCCATTTTGATCTTCTTTTCCATTTTTTCCCATTCTTTTTTGCTCAAATATGTTGAAAAAATTTCCATCTTCAAAAAATTATACATTTCATTTTGCTCATCAAAACAACATGAATTTTGCATGTTGATTCTCTTATTTTTATACTTGGAGGAACAAAATTTAGTAATTTTTCGACAAGCATAATTCACAAATTTTCTTGTAAGCTCTAATTGCCCATTTTGGTTCAAATCTTCACAATGCTACTTTAATTAATACTCCGTACATTCTCTTCTCATACTTCATCAAATCAATACCAATTAGCTACTGCAGGTCACATCCAATTCAATTTTGTCAAAACATACATCTGTAAGAATAAGATAATGATTCCTCACAAATATGTATGGTGAAAATCAAACCTACTCATTGTGCCTGAAATTTTAAACACTTAGGCCATCAACCATCAATTTCTTAACGAATGGGCTAAAACCTCGTCCTAATATCGATTAGCTTATTTAGCTACATATGAAAGCATTGAAAGGTGATTATTAGTTTATTAGCCACGGTGGTAAACCACAACTTATTTTACGGAGTACATCAATTTCCAAATTCCAAGGTCAGAACTCAGACGTTGCCGCAAACGCTCGCAAGCAAACGTTGCTCGACAAGTCGACAGACCGTTAGAATTTCTCTCTTCCCCAAAGAACCGTAATCTCTGTAACTTTGTCGTTTAACGTTTGCCATTTTACATTTCGGAAACTCCAATGCTCAATTGAAATATCTACTGCTGCATTTAGCTTACAATCCTTTTGATCCAGCATCATTTTCACGAAAAAAAAAAGTGATTGCTCAACTATGTTCGCTCATGGAGGTGAAACTCCTTCAAGGTAATCATCTAATCAACTCCATAATTTCTCTAGTTTCTTCTTCTTATGTTTGATCTTCTATTTATTTGATGTGATTTGATTCAATTACTAGTATTTGTTTTCTGCTTCTTTGATCATCGGTTATCAATTTGTCAACCTTGCGTATGAAATTTGTATCTATGATATTTGTTTTTTTTGTTAAACGCCAATCAATCGGGAAAATCAGTTGTTTTGTATTGTTACGGAGCATATTATGAATGCAGTTCAATTAGTGGAGTTGAAGAACTTAGGATTTGGAATTAATAATCAAAATTCATACTGTTCTATTTCTATATTTATACTATTCCCAAAGTGATTTTTGCTAATTGGAGAATAACTCTGTATAATATAAATTGTCCTCAATTTATAAAGTGTTAATTGGAGCATATAATGAATGCAGTTCAACTAGTGGAGCTGAAGAACTTAGAATTTGGAGTTAATATTCATAGTGTTCTATTTCTATATTCTATAAAGTGTTTTAGGGAGAAACATGCCATAAATTGTCCTTAATTTTTCATGAAGTGAGTAATATTCTTATGCTTTTGATTAGTGTCTGTTCTCCATGCCTGATGCGTCCATGTTATGTAGTTGTGGATGCTAATTGGCAAGTTTTCGAAATATGAAGCTGTGCTTTTGCAATTTATATGTTTGTTATTTATTTCTATGTATAATAGAGTAAATAGAATATTCTCGGATGGGCTTTTGTATTGAAAATGGTGCAAACGTTGCTGAAGCATACATGTAAACTACTTTTGGAGTTTGATCGAGAAAGTATTTCCAATATTTGAGCAAATAAGCAGGCAAATTAATGATTAAAGAGTTGAGGGTTCAAAAATATGTGTGTGCCAATGAATGGTATATAGTTGTCAAATAGCTTTGGGAAAATTATCACGAGTTGGTTGGATATTGATGTAACCAAACTCTTTGTGGTCTAATAGTAACACTCCAATACTTATTAGGGATGGATCTCCAATGTGGAACGAGTTGGTGGATGCGTTGATTTTTGGGAAAAAAATTAGATTAAGTTGAGACCATCCTTTTGGGATCAAGGCTCAGATTTTATTGCTGTCTTTTTGAAATTCTTAGGTTATTGCTTGCCTAATCAGAACAGTCTTGATTCGTCTTTCTAATGCATTTTCATGCAACTGCATTTATTATAGGATTAGTTATTTGTAGTTTTGCTAAAATGCATTCAAGATTATTGACGAATTTCTTTTATTGACTTGCTTGTCTATCTGGAATCGTGAAAATCCTTTTTAGTCTTAGTTTTTTGTTAGTTACACTTCTTTTATACTCCCTCCGTATTCTAATAACTGCAACGATTTGACATAAAAATGTCAAATCGTTGCAGATATTAGAATACGGAGGGAGTACCAACTATCACTGATGTTATGTTTAGTAGTATTCTGCATAAGCTCCTCATTTAGGTTTAATGTGATGAATTTTTTGCTTGGAAGATATGAATTGCTAAGTGTGGTGAAGAAGCACTCCAAATTGTTGGGAAAGACTATAGTCGATGAGGAGGATGCATCAGATATTGAAATGGATCAGGCTTTCTGGCATGATGTCCTGAACCTATACTTCGTCCAAGGCAAGGAATCCAGAGGGCGCCAAGATGATGATCTCGTTTTTTTTGTTAGAAAAATGGTGCACATATATCTGTCCCTCCTTTCACTGAATGGATATAGTTGCTAATCTGACCCTTGCAGTCAGATGCATATTTTCTTACACAACTCTGGTATTGTTTTATTGTGATTGCAGAACTTACAGGGATACAGTTCTAGTGATGATTCAGATGCCAATTCTCCTTATTTTGTACGCAGGTGGGCATGTAAGGTAAAAGCCGAACCGATTAAAAATTCATACTTGTTTCCTAGTAAACTTGAATGTCCAACACTCCAACACTCAATTCCTTCTACAAAGTGCTTCGGAAGTAGTAGCTAATAGAGTTTTGAAGTTGATCTTTAGTAATCAATCTTCAATCTTCATTGTCATATTACCAGACCTTTTTTTTAGCTATGTCTTTTGAATTCATAGCCACAGCCCCTTTGCAAAAGCAAATGAAAAAGAAAAAAATAAAACAAAGAAAACTGGATGTTATCTGTTATTTGCTTTCTTTTATTTAATTACAATAAGCTGCACCATATTTGTGCAGTTGGATAATATGGTCGGTGACAATTTGACGGAGGTGGACTGGAGGCGGTCATTTTATTTGAACCTAATTGCTCACACTTCATTCACCGTAACTGTTGCAATTTGCAGGTAGCTTATCTATCTTTTTCAGCTTGTTTTCTATTTTTTTTTTTGCTGCCATATATCGCTTTCAAGATTGCTGTTTCTGCTAACTTTTTTCTTGGCTTTTCTCAATTAAACATTTTGGAATCTGAAATGGCTCCTTCCCATGTTTATACTTTATGCTCCCTTTCTTTTATAAAACATTTTATAGTTAACGTTATAGCTTGTACTAAATTAATTAATAGTTATTAAAAGAACATACGTGAGTATACAATTTTAGTGCTTTATGAGAATCTTAAAATTACGTAAATGAGCTGCTTCAAATTATGTTGTATAAGTTGGTAGACACACTTCGATCACTTTGTATAATGTCTTCAGACTGAAAACGACAAATCTAAAAAAATAATGTTAATGGGTACGGCCAGTTATAACATGAAGAATCTGAATCGTCCCCAATACGGGGACGAATCAGGTTCTGGGACGGCTACCCATATGAAGTATCCATGCTACATAGCTTTAGCCTCAAACTCTTGCTCGATTTCATCTTTTGAAATTCATGCTCATGAAATAATGTTGGAGATTGTGATAAAAGGCATACCTCTTTAGTGAATTTGAATAATGATATTATTATATATAGGATCTAACAATTGGAAGCAATGCCTTCTATTTTTTATTTTTTTTTAAATTACTTCCCCCTTTTTTATTTGATGCTAACACTTTTGAATTTGTGAACTCCTAGGCAGTTTTTGGAAAGGAGAGAGATAGAGAGAAAGGAAAAAGGGGACTACGTGATAGGTAGGAAATAGAGAGAATTTATTGCTCAAAAAGGAAGTGTTGCATCTATTTTAAACTTCCTAAAATAGACATCGTTAGCATCTTCTATCTAAATATATATGAAGTAGAAATAATTCTCTGAGATTATGTTAAAGGTGTGCCTCTCAATGATTATGAAACAATCATGTTATTGTATAGAATTTGATGGTTCGACAAAATTTGTTAATTTTTTTTTATAATTAAAATCTCCTTAATATGCTGATTAAAAAAAAGAACTAAGATAATGTGAAAGAGTGAAACTACTTCTAAAGATATATTCTAAACTCCACTAAGGATAATGGATTTGAATCCTGTTGCTAATAAGACCAACCACAAAATCCAACATGGTTGTTCATATGCTACCAGAAAAATGCATTGCCATACACTTGTTTGTAGAATTGATCGTTGACATCCATTTTCCTTTAATTTTGATTTAGCTATGTGAGTCATATGTTTGATGCTTACAATAAGAATAAAATAAAATCCGAAATCAACCCTAAACAAATTGTTGCACCCATTTAGATTTTGTAGTCATGTCTTGTATCAAAGTTTGACTTTCATTACAAGTTACTAGTTTAGATTGCACACCCTCTAAGTTGAATTGACATCAATACAAACAAAATCAGCATTAATAGAAACTAAAATGACATAGCTTTTAAAAAGCAGGAACTAAAATCCATTTTTTAATTTCACTCTTTTCCTTTGTATTTTTTACGTATAACAAGGCATGCCTAGGCAATAAGAGCCTAAGACGCAAGGTGACGAGGGCCACACACTTTTTTGGGGATAGGCTACTAGTCAATTCTGATGAGGTGCACCAAAATTGCAGCAAGTTTTACAAAAGCACGCTTAGGTGCACTAGGCTCATCAAAAGATGTCCCAAAAGGTGCACCTAAGGCACATGGAAATCCCTATTGCTTTACTATTCCTTGCCTTTTCATATATTGCCTTACCATTGTCTTGCCATTGCTAAAAAAAAACCTTTAAAATATGACAAAATGTACGGTCATATAAACTCATATTATATTGGATGCACTTAACATCATAGTTGGTGCGCTATGTACCCTCTCTTAAGGTGATGTGTTTCCATGCATCCAATTCATAATTCATGTCATTATTTACGCTACATAAAATGTTGCCTGACTTGCCTCTGCTTGGTGCAGCGGTCGAGTATATACTTGCTATCCAGTGGGTCATGATTTTGAATCCTAGAACCATCTCTTTATGAAAATAAAGATAAGGCTTTATACAGCAGGGCCTACCAATGATCCTGCTGTGGCAATTTTTTTGGGAAAATTGGATCTTAATAATCCCACATTTGGATGATTTTCAGTGAATAATCACACCTTTATGTAATCGGCGAATAATCCCACCTTATCACTTTATCTTCTTTTATTGGACCCAACCTAAAAATAATGCCCTAAAATTAGTCAATTTCTTGCTCCTATGGCTTCCTCTCATTGCAGTGACTTCTTTCTTACAACCCAATTTTTTTTTGAAAAAAGACTTGTTTGAGATGATTTGGAAGGTCATTTTTTACTCGGGTCCAATAAAGTAAGATCATGTGTTAAGGAGAGATTAATCGAGAATTACTCAAAGATGGGACTGGTAAGCGAATAAAACTAAAAGGTGGGATTATTTAAATCAAAATTTCCAAATTTTTCTTCACTGGACAACCTTTTTTTTTCTCTTTTAATGAAATATTGTCTCCAAGGCTTTTATGATGATTTGCATGATAAATCTGCTTGACCTGTAAGGATGAAGCATTGTCTTTATCTTCAGTTGTTCTAGAGAATCCCCTCATGATTACTTAATATGAGACTTATCTCTGGTAGCAATCAGGTCCTTCAACATCATCGAGTAGGGCAAGATACAACATTGAGTCCTATATACAAGGTGTGTACTTTTTTCTTCTCTTTCTGGTAAACAATTTGCTAGACGTGAATCTTCAATTCTTTTTCTAATTTGATTTATAATGCTGTGCTCCATGAAGTAGTAAGTATGAAATCCTCATGCTTTTGCCGCAGGTTGTAAAGACTGTTTATGCATCACCAAGTCGGGTCAACTTCCAATTAGATTCGAGAAAGGCAAGCACAAAGTCTGTACAAGATCTGTCTTTCTGTATTATCTACTGTTTACAATATTTTCTGAACAAGTTTGTTTATTGTCTAGGACGCAGAAACAGTTCCAGCCTATCCAGATATATGCTTTGCCATTGATGACTTTGATTCTACATTTGACACAGTGGTAATGTAATTCAGAAAATAGGAGCAGCTATTGTTTGGTGAAATTAATAAGCAGTAATTACTAATTGATTATTGCTATCATGGTTTTGTATGTTGTTCAGCCATTCCTTTAGTCATCTGTGTGATGTATGCTGATCCACAATTCAATTTTTGTTTACATTTCTATCTGATTTGTCCTTTCAGGTTTTGTCGGATCCAGATCACTGCTACTGTGTGATCCTCAATGCAAATTCCGGTGCTGGATTTCCTAGTAAAATGCCTGAGAATGAAGTTCGTGACAAGTTGCAGAAAAATGAAGGAGATGCTGAACATACAGATAAAACTAAGGTTTGAAACATAATTTAGACATTGTTTTTGAACTTGAGGTTGGCATAATTTATCTAGAAAACTTTTCCTTGAATTATGTTTGGCTCTGTTTGCTCCCTACGAAGTAGTTACTTCATTAGAGAATCTTCAGCTTTTCCCAAGTACTGGCTGAACAGGTTACAAAGGAATTTAAGCACACATTCCTTCAGTGAAAAAATTAATGATATAGAATTATTTTTTGCTTGATTAGGATATCCAAGTATCCAAGTATTAGAAATTCAATGCTTGACGATTTCGTTGAAGTTTATTAGTATGATGTGGGCTATTTTGTGGATTAAACATCCACAATTAGAGCCAGCAATTGGGGCAATTGAGTGTTCTTTGTCTTTGATTTAGTGCTGTAGTTAAATCCTGTCCAATTCTGTTTGTGTTCATGTTATATTGGGTTTAGGTTTCTCTTTAGGTTGGGTCTTTGTTTCCCAGCTACACTTGTGAACAAAAGAGAATGGTCTTTTTAATTTGGTCATTGTTTTACAATTGTAAATTTGTAAGCACTGCTCTACAACCAAGTAAGTGAGCTCAATGACATTCTCAGTTCCTTTCTTTGCTTCAATGGAGCTGGTTGCTCTGACTCCAACTGCAAGCTTGCCATTCAATGAGTACCAGCAAATGGCTGAGTACTATCTTTAGATAAGCCTCACTTCAATTTTTAAAATCCTTTCTTTCTTACTCTTTATGTTTAAGATGAAATCTTGAAGCCTTTTTTTTGTGCTGGCATATATCACCTACAACAAGATTTATAATATTTTCTTTCCCCACAGGGTGATTTTTATTGAATTTTTGTGGTAATTGCTAACAAGGTGGATTAGTTTGTGCGCTGTACTTGTTCTGCTGATTTTTTTTTTTTTTTGTTTGCTTCTGATAAAAAATGATAGATCTGTTCAAAAATAGTGCTTCTTGCTATGGCGAAGAATATTGCCTATGTACACAATAGGTCTACCGCTGCTAAAAACTATTTTCTATCAAAAATATTTTGTAAATTTGTGTTTGCCCATATTCTTTGTTTGTAGCTTTAATATTATGCAGCATACCTTTCATCTCAAGATTGTTATCTGGATCCATTTATGAGCCTAGAAACACCAGAACAATAGCTGTTGGTCAGGAAGTATCTTGTGTTTAGCGCAGTTTGTCCGAAAAGTCTCGCAAAGTAATGTCTGAAACATAACTGTGCACAACATTAGTTATATTTTCATCGTATTAATTGATCATCCAATGGCCTATCCATGTGTTACTAATGTTTGGCAATCTAGAAAGGTTACTGATGGTTTCGTGCATGCCTTGGCCTGTGTGGTGATGACTTGGTGCATATTGAAGACAATAAACATGGGCAAATTATGGGGGTCTAGGATTTATGTCAGGACTTGAAGCTTGTGACTTTGTGATGTTGCCTTGTAGGGGGATGGGAATCGGCTTTCTTTAAGCTATCCACTGTAGGTGTACCAGTTGTAGGTGTTTTTCTTCAGTCTTCCAAAATCTAAAGATCAATTCCTTGAATTACTGTATCAATAAATCTTCTTTCCATTGAATTACAAAAGATATACAATTAGGTCCCAAGAGATTGTTTCTATTTGCAATGACAAAGAAGGGCATAGCATATAAATATAATGACCTATTTAAGGCCTTTTCATGGAGAGAATAGGGTCTGTTTAATGTTCCTTCTACTGATATTAGAGAGGATTGAATATGTTGACCAAGATATTACTCAAAGAATTAATTACAAGCGGCTCAAGTGGAGAGCCACAATTGAATTGGGATATTATGCGACATGCCTTTAAGATTGAAGGAGAAATTCTACAGTAGTGTCTAGGGTAAATCCTGTAGGAGCTATCGAACAAGTGGTACTATAGGTCATAATGTTGTTCTTATAGATGACATATAAGAAGTTGGGTAGTAGGAGTGAAGGACATGTTATGGATATTTAGGACGATATTAAGGCATAGAATCCAATATGAATATTTTTGGAAGAAGGTGTTAAGGTCAAGTATTGAGGACATTCAGGGCAAGAAATATGTGCTTTGGTATTGTTATGCTCATTTGCAAGTGTGATGTTTTTCAAGATGTACTTCGGTCAAAAAAATGGAAAATCGGAAGTACATGGATATTAGAAGAGGATAAGGGAGACCATAGATAACTTGAAGAATTAAGATACTCTGTTTGTTGGTGGTCCACTTTTCTCTTGGAAAGTCTAAAAAAAAAACCCTAATCATTTTCTCCCTTGTAGTTTTCTCCTTTATTACATTGGTTACATCTTACAAGTGTTCCCTCTTAATATGCATGTCCAAATCCAATGGGGAATCTAAGTAATGGAGGGAGTATGACATAAAGTAACGGGTTTGAAGGAGAATTTGTACTAGAATTACTAGTTAGAGGTTGATGGAAGAAGAAAATGCTTGTGGACAATTTAACCAACCTATTTTGTTGGCATCAAGACTTTGGTATTGTTGCTTTATAAGACTTCTTTTACTTGTAGTTACACTTTTCCTGGATGATACCTTTAAAACATATGATGGCGTATGATTTTCCAAAAATCCATTCTTAGATGAGAGGCCTATATTCGAACTGAGTCTTCGCCAGCAGGGAGGAAAAAAGGGTAAAATCGATGTATATGAGGCTTAAGTCTTATTCCATCTACTCAGAACCAACCTTTCATGGTTTCTATCCAAAATCACAATGAAGTGTCACTTCCTCACTCCTCTCTTTCCTGCAGCACCAAATGTGTCTTTCAGCTATTCAGTCGCTAGTACCTTCAGCGTCATTCTACTTGCTATTGCTTATTCGTGCCTACCATTGAAACTTGAAAGAGCTGCATTGTTGTGCTCTTTGTTTCTCAGATTTCATGCGTTTTAAGAAAGTATCTTAGCTTAAAATAGTGATATTTTGATTTTGAATTCGAATTCAGTTGTTTGTGAATGGTGTTCATTCCAGGCCTAGCATCTCTGTTGACAGCTGGTCAAAGAGGTAAAATGTTTGTGACTTGCTTTTTCCAAGAATTTAAAAGCTTGAGTATGGTGAGAATGTGTCGAATATTTTTTTTTTTTGGGGTAAAAGAATGTGTTGAATATTGTCAATTGTTATAACGTTTTCTTAGGGAGCGATTCAAGCCTCCAGAAAGCTTGATTGGAGAGCATCCACCTCTCGAAAGTGGAACTATTTTGCCAATATTTTATATTCACAGTTAAATCGGTCCATAATCATAATAATTTCCTTCTTATAATTACGGAGTACATTTTATCATTTTTAATTCTGTTTAGCTATTTTAGTTGACCTAGTTCATAGCAATATATTCTTCCTCTTTGAAAATGTTTTGCCTATAGTCTTTCAGAAATAGCGTCAACTGCAGATTGGTTCATGATTACCTTGATTAGGTTTCATACTTTCAACACGTTCATGACCTCCTGAAATCTGTCAATGGTGAATTGCATGTTAGGTTATTACAACTTGAAAAGACTTCTCATGCTTTCGCAAAACCTGAACGTCGAGTACTTCTTTCATCCACACGCAAACAGTCCCACACATTTATTTTTCAAGCATAAAAGATGTCTAATGGCTATGTAATGAACTCATATTTAAGGAAGGGGTATTTTAGGTGTTACAAAATAGGATTGTTAGTAGAAGCTTTAGGAAGGATCTAGTGGTTTAATAGTTGTCTATAAATAGAGCTGATTAGGGAAAGGAAGATATGATGAATATTATTGTGTGTTTACTTGTTTTCTTGGGAGAGATTCAAGTCTCTCGAAAGTTTGATTAGGAAGAGCATCCACCTCGCAAATGTGGAATTATCTTTCTTTTTTTTTTCTTTCTAATTTTCAATAAATCTATCTTAAATCATCTTCATTTCTGCTTGCAATTACATTTTATTAGATCATTATTCTGTATAACTACTTGGTTCATAACAGACTATATCAAAGAGTCTTGACATTAGTAATCATGGAAGATAACATAGTTATATAGTTTTAGTCCATCGGAGTTTGTTTGGAGATTTAGGAAAAGTCCCAAATTTCAAAGTTTTAAAACACTCAGATGAATAAAATTGTATTTATTGCTCATGCCAAGGCACTGCACCAGATTTTGAACTCCTATCATTTTAGCTTTGGCATCTGAATTCCTATCTTTTTATGTCCTGTTTGTGCTTTACTAACAGTTCATGAAAAACTAAGAGTCACAAAGCACTCCATATTAAATAAGAAACCTTAAGGGGGAAAATCAAATAGAATTAATGTATTTTTTAACGTGCCAGGGTCATTTTTTAATTGGGAGTGTTTGTCTCTAAAGTTTTGAGCCCTGTTAATCAGATCCTTGGGTTTCTGTAGCTGGTAATATGGGTATAAATATGATAATCAATCAGCTATTTTATTTTTTAATTTTTGCCTTAGCAAGGAATTAAACAAGTAGAGCGCATTGCTGCATCATAAAAATTTCTTAATTTTGAACCCTTGGGCCTTTGGCATTTTTTTCCTATGTTTCATTACTAGATTAATGGACATGGAAGTTAGATATTGGCAGATGAAAAACAACTTCCTTTTTAAGCTGAGGTTGTTGTGTGGCCTATTCTTATAAATTTTATTGTGCACTATCTGCCTATCTGTATATTATTCAATCAATCCTGCTTTTGAGATGATTTAATGTCCACAATGATCTATCAATTTGTTGACCGTTTGGCAGATTGTCTATGGATGCAGGTTACTATTTTTTCTGGATTTGTGAGCTATCAAATGGTTCGTGATGCTTATGATGGTAATTTTTGCATCTTAATAATGCAGAACTTTTTTTTTTTGTTTTTTTTTTTTTTTGAAAAGGAAAGGAAAACCGACTAACCCCTTTCAAAGGGATAGCCTACCTAATCTTCCAGAACTGTCTGTTTTGAAACATAAAGAGTGACAGTTTAGGATATTGAATGCTAGGTTGCTAGTTATAATGAACACAATTACAGATGTTGTTGAAATAGCTGAAGCTGACTACAACTAGATATGTATAATTTCCAATCATATATAGCCATGAAGGGAACATGTCTATGTCAATTGATAAACTAGTTTGGTTTAAACAATGAAGTAGTCAGTATACACAAAGAAGGATTACTTGAGGTTTAGTCCAGTTTGAAGTGTGTTTACCAAGCATATCGAAGCATAAACAGAGTTAGGTGGCTTCAACCTAAGTTTGAGGTGGAGCATCATATGTGATCTGGCTGTGTGTGCAATACTCCCTGTGTCCACTTCCCTTTGTCTCTTATGGGCTTGACACACAAACCAAGGAAAGGGGTAAAAGATAGATAAACATGGGCCCTCATTTGTAAAAAGTAGAGTGAAAGGTTTGTCTCTTTCCTATCAAAAATAACCTAACTAGACCTTTTTTTGTGTGGGACTTTTGACGAATTTGTATAGCATGAACTTCAATTTCCCATTTTCCCCCCCTTTTTTCCTTTCTTTTGATAATTCAAATACATCTTTATTCATTCAAGTTCATTTCTACAACTTCCGGCTAGCAACTTATCATTACAAATCACATGCCTTAACTAACAATTTTCTTATCCAACAATGAATTACAAAACCATAAGCTTCCCTTTGCCAAAAAAAATAAATCCATAAGCTTGTAACGCAAGGGTTGTCTAGAAAGGTAGAAGGCTCGCTATGGACTAGCAAGGGAAGATGATGTAAAAATTTAAAAAAAAAAAATCCTAAAGATGACTCTGAAAGCTCTAAATATCAAAAGAATGCCTCTATCATTTTCCTCTACACAAATTAGCAATCGATCTCAGGAAGGTAAAATGCAAGTCCTAATTGGGGCGATCAAGCAGGATGGAATAATGTAGAAAGTCTTACGAGGTTCGTGGCCCTCCAATAGCTACTTATCGTACAACGAAAGAATTAATCAAAAGATTTAACGCTACCATATCGAATTACTCATCCAATGCAAATTAACTCATGCAAAACACACAAAAATATATTATTTTTCAAAAATCACTTGAATCATAGTTAGGATTGGAAATCCATGATGAAACTGACTCTAAGACTCGAATTACTAACTAAAAAAAACGTTGAATTGCAACAAGAGAAGTAAACTTCGCATGGAATAATTCCTAGTGGAACGGTAGAAGGTAAGTGAATTGAATGCACTACCTCCTAAGCATTTAGTCGGGTGTCTCGAACCTCGTCCAGTTGTTGCTCTTCAACTAAAAAGAAAAACAAAAACAAAAACAAACCTAATATATACAAAGAATATTATCCCTCCCCCACACTTGAAATTTGCAATGTCCACATTGCAATATCATAACATAAAAACAAGGAGAAGAGAAAATCACAAACCCTCACTAGGGAGGGGGAAGAGAAGGGTGTGAGAACCCTGTTGACTGCAACCAAATACAAAGACTAGTGAGAATTGTTGAGATGGAGGGCAATTGATCTTTGATTTCCTTTTGATCGGCTAGGACCACCTTTTGGTCGTCTTTGATCTCATCAATCGACTCTGTAATGATTCAAGTGTTGGTAGAGTCGGTGAAGAAGCTGAAGGAGTTCCGTCACAAAGAGGAAACAGAATGGGCAGATCCGGAAGAATTGGCACATGAGCTCTTGTCGAAGAATGAATAAAGGACCAATTGTCCTTATTGCACAAGTTCATTTGTTCGGGAGAAGGCAACTCATCCTCAACATCACAAATGCGCCAAAGAATCGTAACATCTTTCTTCGTAAACCAACCAGAGGGAACTTCAACAGCATCAGTTCCATCAACAAAACCATCACGCACAAGTTGTTCGGTATAGCCCAAATAAGTTGCAATTCGAGTGATAAACCCTCCTTGCATAATCTTGCCTCCAGTTTTGACATTGTTGGCTACACGTTGCAGTTGGTTGATTAAAAAGGCTCCTGTGTCAATAGGTGTAGCATGAAGCATGTGTTTAAGCATGAAAAGTTCATCTTGCCGAACCTTGCTTCTCTCTTGACGACCAAATATGGTGTTGGAGAGCACCTTAAGAGTGTAGCGCAAAGCAGGGTGACGAGTGGATAAAATGGAACTCGTGCTTGAGTCATAGTCAGAATCAACACTAATGACCCGCCAAAGATGTACAACTTCCCATTGTTGAGGAGTCACCCTCGCCTCTCGGTCCACCACTTGATAAACCAATCCCGACATTAAGCATCTCTCAAGTCCAAGTATAGGTGACATTGAACAGTCGGAAAGTGATTCACGATGCACCATTAGAAAGATGAGGGAACATATGAACCTTCAAGGAACTAAGAAATTCTAAAGTCACTCTCATAAAAGTCGGGGTTTTAGTCATCAGAAAATTCCCCATTCCGATATTGTCAAAGAGCCAACGAACATCATGCTCAATACAAAAAGTCTTCAGAGCATCAACATCACAATACTTAGTAGCAAGAACTCCTCGCCTAAACAACACCTCATAATTCTCCTTGAATTTCGCATCACCATGAAAGTCAATGTCATAGTACTTAACTTCTAATTCTTTTTTCTTGGCTCTAGCGGATGGAGCAATTGCTTTCTTGCCATTAGAAACAGATGATTTGCGCTTAGAAGTACAACCTTTTCCCGTCTTGGCCTTAAAACTAGAAGTGGTAGTCGATTTCTTTTGTCGAACAATTGGTGTGCGTGCCATGACTATATGAATTAAATAGTTGCAAGCACCAATTTAAGTCAAACTTCAAATCAAGAATCACAATCACCACCACTTGATATAATAGCAACTCCACACACCTTGATAAGGCCAAATCCAAGCCAACAGGTCAGCACAAAATAATACCCATAGTATCAACTCACAAGAGCCTTATTGGTGCATATATCAGTCCAAAGTGATTCAATCGAAGGAATTAATCATTCGAACAACAAATCTCCCAACCAGCAGCAATATCAACCCAAAATCAATGTAATCTCCTCAACAAATGCAACAAATACTGAATCAAGAGCAATTCAATATAGAAGCCCAATCAACACAACAAATTAAACCACACATAACCACAATTTGCGCCCAACTTCACCAGCAAAGTGAAGAAAGATTTCCGAAAATTAATTCGGATAAAGCATAGGGCAGAATGCAGTGATGGAAACTCACACAATTTGATCAAGATCGACCCAAACAATCAGCAAGAATTCAGAAAATTTCCGGGGATGAATTAGTGCAGTGTTTGAGTCGAAAATTGCAGCAAATCGAGTGCCAGAAACACTGGAAATGAACGAACACTAAAGTTCGGACTCGGCTTACGGCAGGACAAAATTGCAGCAGCAAATTGTGGAAAATAGGTCAGTTTGTGAGCCTTTTTTTAAAGGGCTGGAATTCGAAACCCAAGAGCAATGGGGCTGCAGTTATTTGATGAGAGCTGCAGAGGGGATGCAGTTACTACTTTATTGTGGTTGCCTCTTTTCCTTCTTTTTACTTCGATAATGCTGCAGGTGAGTCATGTGTGCTGCGATGGGCTTGCAGTTGGTACTGTTTTAACGCCTTCACATTCTTCTGAATCTGCTGTACCGCAACGAGGCCGCGATTTGCTGCTAGTCATTGCAAGGATATCGCAGTTCTTGCTGTAGTTGTTGTTGTGTTGCTTATGCTTGCTTGTATGCTCCATAATTACTTCCACCCGTGCAAAAGAAAAACCAAAACTACACAAAAAAGCATTAAAATAACTAGAACACTAAACGTAAAATACAGTAAACCAATGAAACTTAGAAACTACCCAACAAACTAATCTAATATAAAACTAATAAACCACTAATTTAAATAATCCTAAACTACCTAATAGCTAGTGCATAATATAGGCTAGACTAAATACTAAGTTATTAAGCAAACTGAAACTATAATATATTTTTGGATTTTTTTTCTTCTAATTTTTTGGTTTTTTTAGGACTAAATAAAAAAAATAAAATAATGAAAGCTAAAAAGCTAGAGAGAAAACTTGGTTGCCTCCCAAGAAGCACTAGTTTAAGGTCATCTAGCTTGACCACCTTTTCACTTCATTTTGGATGAGGATCAGAAAGGGTGTAGACCGCCTTCCTTTCAATGGGTTCACCTTCTCAATAATGCTTGAGACGTTGCTCATTCACCTTAAACGAGCCAGTAGCTTCACTCCAAACTTCGACCGAACCATAGGGAAAAACCTTCAAGATTTTGAATGGACCGGACCATCTCGAACGAAGTTTGCGAGGAAATAGTCATGGCACGCACGCCAATTGTTCAACAAAAGAAATCGACTACCACTTCTAGCCTTAAGACCAAGATGAGAAAAAGGTTCTACTTCTAAGCGCGCAAATCATCTGTTTCTAATGGAAAGAAAGCGATTGCTCCATCTGCTAGAGCCAAGAAAAAAGAAGTAAAAGTTAATTACTATGACATTGAATTTCACGGTGATGCGAAATTCAAGGAGAAATATGAGGTGTTGTTTAGGCGAGAAATCTTGCTACTTAGTATTGTGATGTTGATGCTCTGAAGACTTTGTACATTGAGCATGATGTTCGTTGGCTCTTTGGCAATATTGGATTGGGGAATTTTCTGATTACAAAAACTCCGACCTCTATGAGAGCGACTTTAGAATTTCTTAGTTCCTTGAAGGTTCTTATGTTCCCTCATCCTTCTAAGGGTGCATCATCAATCACTTTCCGACTGTTCAATGTCACCAATACTTGGACTTTAGAGATACTTAATGTCGGGATTGGTTTACCAAGTGGTGGACCGAGAGGCGATGGTGACTCCTCAACAATGGGAAGTTGTACACCTTTGGCGGGTCATTAGTGTTGATTCTGACTATTACTCAAACACGAGTTCCATTCTATAATCCACTCGTCACTCTGCTTTGCGCTACACTCTGAAGGTGCTTTCCAACACCATATTTGGTCGTCAAGAGAGTAGTAAGGTTCAGCAAGATGAACTCTTCATGCTTGAACACATGCTTCATGCTACACCTATTGACACGGGAGCCTTTCCAATCAACTAACTGCAACGTGTTGCCAACAATGTTAAACCTGGAGGCAAGTTGTGCAAAACCTGGAGGCAAGTTGTGCAAGGAGGGTTTATCACTCGAATTGCGACTTATTTGGGCTATACCGAACTACTTGTGCGTGATGGTTGGTTTTACTGATGGAACTAACAATTGGTTTAAAATGGTTGGTTTTGTGGATGGAACTGCAACATGTTGCCAACAATGTCAAACCTGGAGGTAAGATTGTGTGAGGGTTTATCACTTGAATTGCGACTTGTTTGGGCTATACGAACTACTTGTTCATGATGGTTGGTTTTGTTGATGGAATTAACAATTGGTTTAAAATGGATATATTGACTTCAATTGATGCTAAGCAAGTAAACAAAATTAGTGTAGATGAAGTAATCTAATAAACTAAAACAACTGAAATTAATAAGAATGAATTAGGAATTAAAGGCAATTATAGGTCTAGGAATCCCCACTAACGTGAATTAATTCAACAACTAATTCCCTTTTTCCTTAGTTAATCAACAAATAATTCATATGATAGATGCGTCCTATTAATACTAATGATTTCTTCCGATCAATCAATAGCTTCCCTAATATTGCAATCGAACCTATTTTTATGGATTCATGCAAACTAAAGACTTTATGCATAGAATCCTAAAATCCTAACAAATTCCATCAATACTTTCATAATGATTTCCTTTATCTTAAATTAGGGTTTTTATGTTGATTAAAAATCAAGTTTCATTGCATACCTAATCACATTCAATAAATACTCTTTCTAATCAAATATTGATAATTAAAACCAACCCTAAGATAAATGAATTACAAATTAATCAAAGTTTGGGAATTGGGAATTCAATTGCAAATTAATCTATATTATGGTTTATACTAACGCAAGAATTTGGGAAAAACTACTCACACATATCAATAAAGCAAACAAAACAAATATTTAAAGAAAACATGATTAACAATAATAATAAGAGAAATGAGATGAGAAAATGATACTTGAATTGAATTGATGAAATTGCAATGTTGAACTTGAGAATAATGTGAAGAATAAAACTACCCACTCTCACTCCAAAAATAATGTGTAAAAAAATGGCAGAAGAAGGAGATGAGGTGGTAATACCAACTAATCCTATTTATATGCTACGAAAATAATAGAGTTTGACTAGGTTTAAGACTCTTCTCCAAAATTCAAATAACGTAATGTGAAAATTGGAGACAGTCAAGGGCTTGCGGTTTGCTTGATTACACTGCCAAAAGGTTGCGGTTCTTGTTGTCTTTGCGTCTCATTGCCATCAAAATTCAACTTCTCGATTCTTATACACGGTAATAATGAGTTACCAATGCCTTGTTGCAATAGGTTTTCAAAGGCATCACAAAATAAGGCTAAAAATTGATCCGAATGTTCTGCAATCATCCAAGCCTTTGCGTAAATTTCAATCAACTCCAATAATCCTAGCAATACACACCAAATTCCTATAAAAACAAACAAAACACACCTGAAAAGAGCAATAACGAAATATAAAGAATAATAGCTCTAAAAGATTAAATATATGGAGAAAATATGATGAAAACACACATATAGCATATAAATATGAATATAAAATGGTGTTATCATAGAGAGTAATAGGTTGCCAAAAAAGAAAATGGAGCAAAGAATTAGAGACAAAAAAATGGAAATTAGCGCAAAGAAAAAGGGATAGAGGGAGTGCATGACACTGAATATTATGGAGTCTTCTCAAAGAGACTTCAGTCCTGAGGGCGGTGTTGCTTGAAGCTTCATTAGACTTGAGAATTTGAGGGCGGTGTTATCTTGCATAATGAAGTAATCTAATTTTTTTCTGGTAAGCCTTTTCTTTTTGTTGGTACATAGTAGTTTGTACTATATCCTTTTATGGGTTACACATTTCCCAAATCCCATCATATCAACACCATGTATTGGCTATGAGGTTCTCTTATGCCTTCAAACGTGCTTGCTCTAATGCTTGTTGCAAACTGCGGTAAATCTCATGAATCTGTAATTGTCAGTTTGTAAATCATATATGCTGGGATTGCATGGATGTATTTGTGACATATGAGTGATATGACATTCAGCACTTTGGAGTCTTGTCAATTTGCTGTCTTTGTTGCTTGAGGTGGCTCCTAATGTCAGGAATTGAGCTTTCAATTGCCTTGATATTTCATTATCATATTCGACGGATGATGAAAATATGAAATATTGCTGCCTTTTGTACTAAGTTGAAGTTTTTTTGCATGTTGTAATTGTTTGCATTATTATATTTTTGGGTAAGCTTCCATTAAATTGTATTTGCTTGGGATTTCGAAATTATCATGAGTTTGAACTTGCAAAATGTTTTCTGCCTCTCATACTTGTTTTTTGGGGCTTCTTTTAATTTTTATTTTGGGAGGTCATGTTCGCATTTGATCAAAGTAGTATTCTGTTTTCTTTGTTTAGCATTCCAATCATTCTTCGTTTTATGCTTCTGCAGCTGGGAGACATCGTTTTGGGAGCCTTCTTTCTTTCAGTCATTCTTCAGGTAAAATAGACAGAATATACATGAAAGGTCCAGGTGGACGTGGAGAAGTTGAAGTTGCTGTTTCTGGCGTTGAAGGTATTAAAATGTTGAACTCCATGACATTTTAATTGAAATACTTCCTGTTACTGATTTTTAGCATACATCATTATTTAACTGTTTTGTACTTTTGTGTTAAGTTTTTGTTTGTTTTTTTGAGAAAAGAAGTTTTTGTTTGTTAGATTATTCCTTTTGTATTCTTTTCGTCTTGTTTTGTTGTAACCTTCTTTGAAAGCTCCTTCCCTGTTTTGTTTGTTTTTTTTTTTTTTTTGGGTCGTCCTTTTCTTTCTTGGGGGTAACAGTAGAGTCAGAGTGCGATTTTAATGCTTCCTCACAGAGTCATGTACAATAAAACAGTACATATATATTTTGTAGCTGAAGATGGCTAAACCATGATAATAATTAGAAGAGTGAAATAAAACAGTTTACTAATAATGTGCAGTTGATAAAGGTTGTGCTGTTTGATGAGCTAATTCCAATTGCTATTTTGGACCTGTTTCACCGTCTATATTTTTTACTTTGGATTACCCCTCTGGGCTCTGGCCCGAAATTATTGTTGCTTGTACTATTTCAGGGCATCTATATTTACTATTTAGTTGTCACTGGTCACCTTTTCCATTCATAATACGTCCGTAAATATATATCGCTTTTCATCTAATGTACTGGTTTGTGATCAGCTTTCCAGAAATACTTTAGTAGTAGTATTGTAGAGGGGTAGACTGGTAGATGTCTTATATTTTTGCTTTGGATTAAAACTTGTAGCCTCTGTAGTCCTGAATGGGAGTGTGATGAAGCACTGTCTGGATTATTCACTTGGATTTTTATATTAATGGAGAGAAGAGAGGTAGTAAATTAAAGAAATGCATGCCAAAAGGTAACTGCCATAGTGCCATATCTCACCGTGGCTACATACTTCATGAAGCTATCTTGTCTGATTTAAGTTGAAGTGTGTCTCTGTGGTCCAAATATAGAGGGGTTCAGGAAGAGAAAAGTAAACTTAGCAATGTGTTTGCTAATTCTACATGCGTATGAAAACAAGTCACAATTTTTTTTTTAGTAGTCTAAAAATAGATGCCTTTCCTTAACTACTATCGAGTTTTGATTGGATTTTTTCTTACTCGTAGATTGGTTAATCGGAAAAATGGAAATTTTGAATCTTTTTAATATGTCATTAGTAAAATTGTGCTTTGTTCATTGGCTTAGTTCCAAACTAGTTTAAACTATTGATTTCAATTAGCCCCAATTTAATTTAGTTTACACTTTCCATTGCCCAAATTTAGTTTAATTTACACACTTTCCATTTGCCCCAATTTAGTTTACGAAATTACACCTATTCATTTCCATCTATTCCAATATAGTTGAAACACTTTACCTCTCTATGCATCCCATTTTAGTTCACACACTTTCCATTTCCAGCAGTCCCAATTTAGTTTGCACAATATGAAATGTCATTTTTTTGAAGGGAAATGTCATTTTATCTAGTGTTTTATTGACATATTTTTAACGATATTTTTTATATATAGTTAAGAAAGTCCAATTAGTTGGGGTAATATATAATTATCATATTTGTTTATTTTCTTTCGTGAATTTATGAATTTTATTTTAGTAACATAGTGAATTTATTATGAAAATGCATGCGCATAGTTAATTATTATAGGATACAAAAGTTATATGATCTATGTCAATTGTACAATTTTTCTTGAAAATAAATTATTTCTTTCTTCCAAGATTTTTTTTTAAAACTGTATCCCTTAAATTCTTCCTCACATTCATCTCAGTTGTACATGTGTTTGCTAACCCTTTTTACTTTTTACTATGAGCATTGATAATATTCCAACAATCCAACATTCCGCACCAGATAGTAGCTTGGTCTAATAACTGGCCTACAGAAAATTCCCTTAACTTTGTCGTACCCTATGTTGACATAATATCCAGTTTGTGCTCTCCATAATTCCTTCCAACTTTGAACAGCCTATGTTCTGAGTTGTCATTAGTTTCATCTTGGTCAACATCTTCCTTGCTCTATTGCACTGTCCAAGGTACTTATAACAGTCATTTTATCTTCAACTCCTTACCGCTTTATGTCACCAAACAAATTGTATCATATTCTTAATTGTGAAGGGCTGAATTATTGATAACATGGCAATTGTTTTGGGTTACACTGAAAGAAATTACCACCATTATAACTACATTACCAAAGATATAATTTCAAAAATTCTAAATATGGTCGATTTATTCGTGGTTGGAAAAATGCCTCAATTTTCTGGATGCCTGCTCAATATTTTTATTGTATGTCATCATGCATGGCGTTAAAATACTTGAATGTTTTACCAGACCAAAGCCAGCATGCAGCGGAACCTTCTTCACCAGTTGTTTCAAAAAGTGGAATTGGTCTTGCTACAATCGTCCGGAGAGCTGCATCTGTTGCTTCTGTTGCTGCAAAACATGCTTATGCAGCAGCTTCAAAGAATGCAGATGATGAGATGTTGCCTCTTAATTGCTCTTTAATGTCTGTATCTTTGCCTTGGGAGCACATTGCACATGATCTCTTGTTCAAGGTAAACACTCCTAGTATCTGAATACTGATGATATTTTTCTGACTATATTCTCTTAATACCCTTTTTTAAAAATGAATATAATAGTGAAATCCTGATAGCTACGAATAATCAATAATGTTCCCCAGGAGCAAAAGGGTAGATTTATATATTATTCTTCATTGTGTTCTAGCAAAATTCATAAGTGGGGCATTGATTTGGTTTGTCAAAATTGAATGACTAATTAAAATATAACAGTTGAGGATAAGAATTGTGTGCCATTGCTTGAAATGTATCATGTAACCAACTTTCAAATGTCATAATGCTTGTTCTGTTCTCGTCAAAATCAGGGTGATCCACCGGTGAGCATGTAATATTCTAACTTTAGCTTGCTGAGCTGAGGATGTATGGAGTATAATGCAGAACTATCGGTGCAGTATGTCAACAATTCTAGATGTCATACTTGGCGGAATTTTTCTTTGGTCCATAACTTTTAGAAACTGGGTTAATTGTAACTGCGTAAGTGCCTTGGTTGCATTGTTCTGATGCTTCCTTGAGTGTCTTAAGGTGTATTATGGATGTTCTAATTTGTAAATACGTGAGTTTATTTCTTGTATTTGTGTAGTGATCTTGGGCCACATGATGACATTTGGGCTCCATGAATTAGTGCTGTAAGATTGGGTCAGAACTGATTTAACTGAATTGAACTGTTTTGGGTCGATAAGAAATTACCTGAAACTGAAAGTGAACTGAACTGAATGAACTGATAACTGAAAGTCAACTGAAAAATATCAAACTGAACTGAACTGAACTGAATCTGAAACCAACTGAAACCGAAGTTAACTGCTAAATATCTGAAAATAACTGAACTGAAACTGAACTGAAAATCGGGTATCTGAAAATAACTGAACTGAACTGAAAAGAGGATAACTGAAGCTAACTGAAACTGAACTGAAAAGATGATAACTGAATCTAACTGAAACTAAAAATGACTTGAAACTAATTTAATTTGAATATTACTAAACTGAATCAAAAATGATACAATATTATCCGAACTGTTTTGAACACTACAAGAAAATGCTAAATTACCTACCACCATAAGCGGTAGGAAATGTAGAAAAATCGGTTGGAAATCATGTTTTTGACCGATTTTTGGTTAGTATTGAGCGTTAGGAAATACGTTGGTCGCTAATTGTATATTTCCGATCGATTTTCGGTCGGAAAAATTACCTACCGCATTTTACAATATTTCCTACAGACATTTAGCTGTAGGTAATTTCCTATCGAAAAATAAAAAATATTGGTAGGTGATTTGCTACCGCAGTTCTCAACATTTCCGACCGAAAATGTGATAGGTAATTTCCTACTGGAAATATGGGTAGGTGATTTGCGACCGATTTTACACATTTGCATGCGACCGACTGTATTAATGTGAAACTTTTCCCTTTCTGTATGTATGTTATTTCTCTTTTGCTCTTGAATATCATACGTCACTCCATCTCTCATCTACTTGACACTCTCTAATCAAATTTTGTTAGAAATGCAAAGGTTAGGATTATTTTGGTTTGAATAGGATAAAAATTATACTTCATTTTCTTTTGTTTCACATTGAAACTTAGTCATTGTTGTATCACATTAATATATGTGGGTGCCCTCTTGTCCTACATTAAAAATTTTACAATGATATATCATGTTTATATATGTGAGATTACTTGATAGTGGCTAGTGAGCTAGGAATGAGACTCCCCTCGCGTTTGTGACATGTGCGTTGTGATGCTTTTGTTTTTGAACCGGGTCATTTATTTTTGTTGTCAGTTACAACTTTTCAAATTCTAGCTAGCCGTTTATGTCTGTAATTGCTATAATTGATCCCTTGATCTTTGCCCACGATGATGCACCTCTTCAATGCAGTAAACATTTTTTCCTAATCCAACCTATCTATATATTGGCTTCATTCTGATCAGTTTACATATACGCACAGATACACTTCTTCTTCCTCTTGGTTTTTCCAAGTTATGAGCATAAAATACGAGTTCCCTCAAAGAACATGGATGATGGATCAAACTTTATTTCAATTCAAGACTTGGAATCAATGTTACCCTTTTTGAAAAAATTGTTTACAAAAATCTCAGCTAGAGGTGGAAAAAATTGATATAAAATCTATGCTAACTTATTTATACAAATCAAATTGTTATTAGGCTGTTTGTGAATGATTTGCTTTACACATGATGATAAAATTTGTCATTTTAATTAGTTTATGCTATATTGACACTTAGTGGGTAAAATTGAGAAAATTGGGAAATTGTTAAAATCTCCTACCTAAATACAAAAACCAGCATGATTACAAGGGTTTATAATATATTTTGAAAAACACTTTTGCTTAATATTTTTCAGTTTACCGAATCTAATAATACACAATGCAAGTCTAACCTGACTCGAGCACGACCTGGACCCTTGGAATTTTCGTTCTAGAGGCATGCTAACAAAATTTGGCAACAACATTGAAAACTTTTATATGAATAATCTTAACTTTTAACTGTTATATCAAAATAATTCCAACTTTTGATTATTTTGAAATCATTGTAAATTTAATGGCATCCTTCTCAAAACAATCAAGAGTATTAGTTTTATTGCTTTGTAGATTCATGTTATTAAGACTATTGGAAATAAGAATTGATTAATAAAAGTTCCGATTATTTTAAGAAGTACCAACCAAAAAAACTTATCAAAAATTGAATTGTTTTGAAAATATGCATGGTCAATAAAAACCTTAATTTATTCAAGGGGTAGTACACACCTTTTTATCATATAGATCCGTTCTCTCTTTTCATCATGTAGGCCAATTACCTCTTTGAAAAATTAGGTGGTTAAAAGTCGATAATATATCTATATATGTGTCCAATCTATCTTTTATCACATCTGTCGGTGTGAGAGAACTTTTATATATAAACTTATTATAAAACTAATTAAAATTTATATAAAAAATTATATATAGGGCAACTTGGGTTAAAAGAGTGTACAACCAATATAAGTTTCAACATTATTCAAATTATATATAGGGCAACTTGTTATTTTTTTAGGTTTTTTTTTTTGGAAGTATAGTCTCCTAAAAGAGTGTACAACCAATATAAGTTTCAAATATATCTAGAGAAGTATCTACACTCAAAAAGCTGCATGCATATGGAAACCTTAAAGGATCAACCATAAGATGGCAATGCAAAAAAAAAAAAGAAAAGAAAAAGAAAAACCTTAAAGGACCACAAAAAAATCTAAAGAAATAGTGTATGGAAGTGGGCTTTAACATGGAGCAACAGAATACTAACTACCAACTATAGTTAAAGTACCATTAAAGGAGTGTTCAAAACTATAAAATCCGTTCAGGAATATTCTTTGTGATGATAATTGAATATCTCTAATTTTTCTTCCTTTTTCTCAGGGGGCAAAAAAAAAAAAAAAAAACAAAAAACAAAACAATAACAATAATACAATTAGGGGTTGGGGAGCTTTTGAGGACACTTGCACCTTTCATATTTTGAGTGAAGGTGTTTAATCCTCATATCAAACAATGAAATTTGAGAAAAACTTATCAAAATAAGGAAAAAAATTTCGGGGACTTTTTGCTTTTTTTTTTTTGTAGGAAGGCATACAAGATCTGAATAAGACTTTTATCTTAGAAAATTAATTTGACGGACGAAACATGTGTATCGAACCCGTGACCTCAATGATCATGGCTGGAATGTTGCTTGCCACCGAGAAAACATTACTTGATGAGGACTTTTCACTTATAAATAGATAGGATATAAAACATTTCACTTGCATGATTTAGGGCTCGTTTACATTAGCTGAATAGAGCTGAACTGAACTGAATTGAACTGAACTGAACTGAATAGAGATTAACTGAACTGAACTGAACTCAACTGAATATAATCTGAAGTAAACAAGCCCTTAAGGTCTGATCTTGCTATAGAATTGAATGAAGCTCTTCCAAAGTATGGAGTCATTAACTAACTTGCATTCAAGTTGGATTAGGGGCTCAAGTGTAAGGAAGCTCTCCCAATGATGAGTACAATTTCATTTTGAAGGCTTGAAATAATAATGACGAAATCTAATCATTTTGTCAAAATTGAAATTTCACTTTCGTTTCTTTCTAGATGTAATACTTCATTTTTCACATCTAATGATACTTTTTTATTTATAACCTTAAATATGTATTTATCAAAATTATAAAAATTAGATGTTAATAAAGTAAACTCATAGAAGAAATAAATGAGATCCAATAATATATAAAAGTACTATAATTAATTTCTCCTCATATATAGATAATAAAATGCAGTTAAATTATGATGAACGAATACTGGTACGATACGGGTACGGCAAAACACTAACTCAAAAGTTAAGGATACAGGAATACGGGAAAATAATATTATAAAATATATATTATTTCTATTATTAAATTATTATAAAAATTTATAATGAAGAAGAAAAATTATTTTTAAAATTTGATTGTCATTATAATGTTAATTTTAATGAATATTCGACAATGTTCGTGATTTACATTCCACTTTTATGAACTCACTCCACACATTATAATATAAATTTTCATTCAAACTAAATATATAAGTTTTGAAAGAAGTTTAGATTATGTCCTATAATTGTCCAATATGTGTCGTCTCATAAGTATCCATATAACTAAAAATATTGGACATGTGAGTTGCACAACAAGAGATTGACGCTCAACCGACCGACATTTACCGACCGTTAACACTTTTACCGACCGCTTCCGGTCGTTAAAAGTCGATCGGTGGAAATTTAGTCGGTAAAATTTTTTTCCTGACCGAGAAATTTTTGCCGACCGATTACCGACCAAAATAAAGGCAAAAAAAATGGTACCAAAATGTTTTTTCGGACCAATTGGTGCGACACATATTTAAGCGTGTCTAATGAGTGTCAGTGTCCGATATGTATCGGACACGGGACACGTCACTTGTTAGAAGTGTCCGTGTAACCTAGATTATATCAAAGTGGAAGTACTAATCTATGCACTATTAATGATTTCATCATCTAAGCTAATAGTTTTACTCTTAAAGTAACTTTCATTTTTATGCATGTAATTTCAGCTTTCCATTATATTTTAGGTTTTGTTTTTAGAGATAATTTGAAGTCAATGTTTAGGCAAACATCTTTATCCAATTAAGTTTGAATCAAGTCTTAAATAGGGTGATATTGAAAGAAATCTATGGAATGTAGCCAACTAAAGATTGACACGAGTAATGAGCTACTAAACTTGCTTTATTGATTCTTTACCACACGTGGTAAAAACTTTCCATGTAATGATGTATAGATTGCTACTTTATATATATATATGTGCAACAAGAGGGCTAAGATTTCCTTTTGGAATTTGGTCTTGTTGAAATTTCAAAGTTTCTTCAACTTTGGCTATTTAATTAATCTCTCCATCTTATTTGGTTTTTAATTTCATGAAGTACTATAAACATGAACCTCCATCTATTGTAAGTTGCAACTCTCCTCGTTCCTCATTGGCCGATCTAACGTGAGTTCAGTGACTTGATCTGATATGAATCCGGATAAACAACAGGTTTAAATTGAAAATATTTGAATAATATATAAAAAAGAAAATTATACTATTTTCAAATGTCCCCTTTAGCCCCGTATTGATTAACTTAGGTTCAAACACAATACAATGTTATTGTAGAATATATAATTTCCACTTAAAGTATTAAAAAAGAATAATTTTATGTATATTAATTGCAATGAATTTGATTATGAAACAGTATTGCACTTCGAATTAGGATTCGTTAAAAGATTGTAGCCAAAAGAAAAGTTGTTAGCTTAGCATGCAAGCATGATTGGTTGAAATCTTATTAAATCTATTGCTTTCATATCAATTGGATCCTTTAATTTACCATCACAACTATAATGTATTAGTACTTTTTACCCACAAAAATTGTTTCAAGTAATGTAACTTTAATTTAGTTAAGATAACAAATAAGCATTTTATGAGTTCTAAATCTTCTAATAATTTTAAATAAATTACGGTAAATTCGGCTAATAAAAAATTTAAGTTCAAAAAAATAGGCATGATATAATTGAAAACAATATATATATAGTGTTTACCAAACTTTTATAAAATGATTGGATGAGAAAGTCAAATAGACGACGACTCTAGAGGAGGGAAAATAATGAAATACAAGGATACATTATAGAGTATAATTAAATATTTTTATATATATATATATATATATATATATATATATAAATCTCTCTCAAAATCTTCCAATTGATTCATAGATAATTCTATAGAGTACTTCATATAAAATGTGAAAAAAGTGGGTGATTAAAAGACAAAATAAATAAATAAATAAAAACTGCTTTTAGCTTTTCGAGATGAAATTTTTTTTTTAGGAAGAAATGAATCCAGGCCACTAGAATGAGGCAACAAAAGGTAAAGATAAAAGGGATAAAGTAAGTATACCAATTAATTAAAGACAACTAATTAATTGATGCATAACTAAATTAATGCAAAATTTGAACATTGCATACAATATTTATAAAAAAAAAAAAAAAATTAAATCGATGTTAGGCACATGAAAATCAGCTGGTCCAAGGACCATTTGGAATCTTCGAAATTACATGTGTATCTAGAATAATTAGGCCAAATATTAAATAATTTACATTTTTAAAAATTTGAGGCTTTAACATAATTTTTGGATCGGAAAAGAGACTTGATAGATTGAAATTTTTTTCTCTTTTCCCTCTTCTCTTTGCCTCAAAAGCCTAAAATTCTAACCTTTTTTTTTTCTAGTCGCAAGGGCTACCATCATCATTTTTTTACGATGGTAAATCCCAGCTCTTCTTTAAATTTTTTTATTTTCGTTGTTTTTGTCATTAATAATTTTTCTTCTCTTTATGAGAGTTTTCAACCCAATGCTTGGATTCTTTGTCTCCTCTAATGGGATTAGATTTTAGAAGAATTAATTTGTTGATGAAAGCTTATTTGGTATGTATTAAACTCTTTTTTAATTTCTATTTAAATGCGCCCCTTTTAACCAAAAAAAATAAAAATTTAAAGAAGGCTTATTTAGTATGAATCAGATCTCAAATCTATATGTACAATCGATCAATTAGGTTAAGTTGTATTCAATTCAAAAACTACAACAGATCATAAGATCCATCCCCTTGTAGAAGGTTGCAAAGGACAACGATGTGAAAGACGAGAGAATTCATCAATATCAGATCTCATCGACGATAATTGATCATAGTTTTGTCGAATTAGCATTTTATTTAATTCAATTTGCTTTGTATTTATTAAATTTTATCTCTTTTATAGATGTCGTATGACTTTTTATCAATGAATTGATTTTATTACAAAAAAGGAGACCTATCAGGAAAAAAAAAAGATGTAAAGAGAGTTTATTGTCCAAAAAAGCAAATGCCGCATATAAAGGAGTAGAAAGTATATTTTTTTGGTAGGACAAAAAAAAATCTTGTATATTTTTTTTCTCTATTTTATATTGTTTGGTTTGGGCCGTTCATAAAAATAAATGAAAAACATAGGCTAAAAATTTATTTTACTCCTTGTTGAAGATGTTTTCCCCTAAAATTAGAAAATTTCATAAAACTAATTGATTTTAAATTCAGATAGAAAGTAAATAGTTCTTAAAATGAAAAACCATTTTCATTACAACCAAACAATTGAAAAGTTCCATAAAACTGGGTTTTTCCTTATAACATATTTTCCATGAAAAATCTTTTTCAATTGAAAATCACTTTCGTTGCTGTAAAACGGGCCTGGGCCGCGCCCGCCACGAGGGAGTGGAAGTCTACTTTAGACGACAAAGGAGGTTCCACCTCAAAACCATATGGTAGTAAGGGGAGTAACCCCTTAGCCATATAAGGCGGAGACAAGTTTATTATTTATCCGATGTGGGTTTTATTCCCAACACCCCCTTAATTCCAAACTCTTTTCAGTTGCAGCCAAACAATTAAAAAGTACCATGAAAATGAATTTCCATTATAAAATGGAAAAATGGAATTTAATAATCCCACCTTTTGGTAGTCTGCTCAAAATAATCCCACCTTTAATTTATTTCAAAATAATCCCACCTTTATATATCAGGTGCTTAGAATAATCCCATCTTTAATTTTTTTTTCTTCTCAAAATGGACCGATTTTGGGTGATATAGTCCATTTTAAGTAGATGATGTATAAAGGTGGGGTTATTTTGAAATAAATTAAAGGTGAGATTATTTTGAGCAGGCCACCAAAAGGTGGGATTATTAAATTTCATTTTTCCTTATAAAATGGTTTCCATAGAAAGTCATTTTCAATTGAAAATATTTTACACCCTGCGAAACAGAGAACTAATAAAAAAATGCACTAAAAAATATACCCTTTGAAAGAATTAGAATAGAGATGTTAATAATTAGGGACAAGTTTAATTATTAGAGATGTTAAACACGTAATTAATGTTATTAAACTTATTATTGTTAAATCACTTAAATGGGACAAACAAATCAAAACCACATATTGGCGATGTTCCCTCCCTAATTAGTAAATAATTACCTTTACCTGAACAAATTAACCTTCATTATCATTATCAGCATCAGCATCATCATCATCATCATCATCATCATAATCATCATCATCATCATAATTTAATGGTAGTGGGAGAGAAGGTAATTTAACATCACTTCAAATTTGGGAAAACAATGCAATGAAGTTTCCAAAATTGATGACTTGCGTAATTAGCCCATGTCCAAAAGGATTTGCAAAATATGCAAATAATCAATTAATCAAGGTCTTTAATAAATTTAACCTCCTTGAAAGACTATGCCTCATTTGTTGCTTATAAACCTAGATTCTTGCTTGGGAAATTAAGAATTTAAGATGTATTTATATGTCCTTCCTGTCGACAAAATCATTTAATTTTTATTTTTTTTGATGCAAATTAAAAGAGGTGAATAAAACCTCGAAAGTAAAATTACACAATTAGCCTACGAGTAAAAGCAACTCCACGGTTGTCTTCCTCAATTATTCTAACAAGCTCAAGAGGGAGAGAAGTGTCTTCAATCATTCTTTCATTCTGATAATATAAACACCTCGATTTGCTAGTCAATCTACCACCCTTTTTGCCTCCTTGTAGCAATGTGTGATGGTAGTCGTCCAAGCTTCGCGAGATATCATTTCTTTACGATAAAAATAATTTCATATACATATAAGGTTGGGTTCCGGTGAGAAATTTCTTATGGTGAGAAATGTGAGAAAAGATAAATACATCAACTATAACCTAGAGGTACATTGAGCACCAACTATAGGTACATTCACCATACACTATAAATACATTGAGTAAAAATACATTGACTTTATACCATATATACATTGACTCCAAACTATCAAAAGAGTAAGGAAGGAAAATCAAATTATGTAATATTTTTCTATTGGAATAGAGGTCCATGTTTTCTTTTATACCAATATATATCTTTTTCGTCATACTCGAATCCATAACGCTTATATGACTAATCAGTTATACACTTATACATGATGGTTTTTCATAATAATATCATGCCATATATAATTTACAAAAAAGTGAATATAAAGCTATTATATATTTTCATACGTAAAATGTTTTGGGGTTAAAAGTTATGTCAGACCGCGCCGTGATACCGTCTTACAAGTGAAATGATATACTAATAAGCTATTATATATTTTCATACATAACTACCAGGCCAGTTGCCAAAGGTTTGGCTTCGACATATGCGTTAAATCAGGTTAATACCGTTAAAAAAGGGTAATTGTTGAAGGGAACATAGTTTTCTTAAGAAGTTTGTCAACCACAACCATGTTCTATGCATGTATACAATTGCAATAACTTTGTGTACGTACGTAATGTTTAGGTTGTCCTGCATGGGGAAACAACTGCGTTTTTGCTTCAATTCTGATGAGAAGGCCAAATTAAACATATTTAAGGGGTCGTTTACGGTCCGTTTGGTAGGGTGTAAAACCTTTTCAGATGAAAATGATTTTTCATGGAAAATCTTTTACATTGGAAAATTCATTTTCACGAATGTTTGTCGTTGTTTGGTTGAATGTAAAATGATTTTTCATTTTAAACATTTTTCGTTGTTTGGTTCATAACTGAAAATCAATTGCTTCAATTGTGACTGAAAATGTTTTTCCTTCCACTTATGATGTAAAATGTTTTCCTTCCAAATATTGAGGGCGAGGAAAATATATATTTTCAATAAGGTAGAAAATGATTTTCCACCACAAATTTTACATTTTAATATTTTACATCATACCAAACAATGTAAAATGGGAAAAAAGTTTATCTGGAAAACGTTTTAAATCCTTAGTTCATTTGAAAAGTAAAAATTCCCATAAATTCTCAATTTGCATAAATTGAATTTCATCACTAACTTCATGGGAATTTAACAAATTTGTTGGTTACTAATAGTGGAGCAAATAATTCATATGTTATGTGGAAAATCAAATTTTCCATAAATTTTCATTTCCTCCATTTCCCCTAATTGTGTCAACTAAACAATATGGCCAAAATAAAGTCAACCAAACAATATGGCCAAAATAAAATCTATAAGAATTTTGACTGCTCATAGGAATTGAAATCCAAGTACTGAACATAAAATTAGCACAACTGGATTGATCACTTACAAACTACAGGAATTTTTTTTACCGAATTGAATAATATTAATTGCATAGAGTTTGAGGCTTCTATATCAGAAATATTTTGTTGGTATTGTCTGCATTAAGGGAAGGAATTTGTCATTTATAAAAAAGAATTCTCAGCTCGCATATCGAAGATGTGACACAACTTTTTGTGTCACTATACTAGAATTTATGCTATTAAACAAACTAGAGCATATACACAATGCTAAACAAATTTGTGTCACTAGACCGGAAATGGTAAGATAAATAAATTTATTTTCAGATAAGACATTTGTAATTTTCATGCTCCTATTTATGAGGAGTGTAAAGAATTTAAAAATTATTGGCAAGGAAAATTAATATTATTCCTATAATGCTTTACAAGAAGTTTAGATCCAATTCAAAAAAAAAAAAGTAATAAAATTTGGACCAAATTGCAAAAATTGACATGAGCTAAGCACGCACTATGACAAAGATAACACGAAGTTGCATGCAACTTGGAATTGAATTGATCAGCTTTAATTTGTGCTTGTTTTTAAGCAAATGTATTTACAATTGTGCAGTTTTTTATTGGTGAATTTTCAAATGGTGGTTTAATTAAATCTATCTTCTTATATTTAATTAGGGTTTATCAAGATTACATGAAAAGAAAAGGAAAATAGAGTTCGGCATTAAGGTAAAAAATAAGAAAAAGGATTGCGCAAAGTTGCCAAAAGCGATAATATTAAATTAAAATTAAATTAAACATTAATTATACTTAAGGACACTTGATTTTGACAAACATTATATATTATTTACCAATTTTGAAAAAATGTTAAATGCTTAACATAGGACATTGCAAAAATAAGGCAATAACAAAATAAGAGTTTTATTAACATAGTTTAGTTAGTTATTTGGAAGCACTACTTTTGTGCTCATCATCAATAACATATATTTAAGATTTAAAATTATGCTGTACAGTTGTCCTATTTGCTGCTTTTTCATCACTTCATTCCATTTGTGAAAATAAAGAAGATTATTTGTGAAAAATATTATACAAAAAAGTTTTTAAAATTATAAATTTCGACAAAAATACATAATAGTGAAACAAGTAAGTCAAGAGTTAAGTTAAGCGATCTATCTATCAGAAATCATAGATAATGTACATTATTTATAAATTATTATATTAACCCTAGTATTAGTGTTGTATAAATATATACCCCTTTTCTTTTTTTCTTTTTTTTTTGACAAAGGGCTAGGGTAGATACATACCGGTATCCACCAAGCGACTCGGACTCACAACTAAAATACTGAAGAACATCTCAAATCTGGGGAATAAGGTTCATGTTGTTGAAGTATGTTATGTCCTTGATAATAATCTCTTGAATGGCCTTCTTGCTTTTGGTATGGATGTGGATGTGGACGTGGAGATGATTCTTCTGTCATAGGAGCATGGATGCAAAATTCTGTATATGAGTATTGAGGAGTTGCTAATAGCCTAATAGTGTTATATGGATGTAGAATGGGCTGGTTTCTAGGCATCCGTCGATCCACTTTAGGTTATTGTGTTTTCTTGGGGATAACTTAATGTCATGGTCATCAAAGCGCCAACCCACCCTGTCTATGTCTAGTGTTGAGCTTGAATATTGATGATTTGCTAATAGCCTAATAGTGTTGTCTATGAGTCTTAGCTTGTTGGATTTGTAATTTGTTGCTTGAACTGCATTGTCCGGTTGCTAATTAAAGCTACTTTAGTTTATTGTGATAATGTTAATGCCATCTATTTTTTTAGGAATCCAGTTCACTATCAACGTACCAAGCACATTGAAATGTATATTCACTTTGTTTGCGAAAAAGTGCAGCATGGTGAAATTTGCGTTGGCATGTCCTATCTCGTTATCAAATTGCAGATTTCTTCACCAAAGGTCTACCTAAGCTCTTATTTGATGATTTTCAAGACAATCTCAGTGTCCATAGTCCTCCCGCTTCGACTAGAGGTGTGATAGATAATTTGAATAATGTAAATTAATTTATAAATTACTATATTAACCCTATCAACCCTAGTATTAATTAGTGCTATATAAATACCTTCTCTCTATTATTGAATGAAAGGCACGGCAATGTTTCTTATTATAAGAACGCCTAATCAATGAATTATTACTTTTATACCATAATGTAATTGGATAATTTGGGTGGTAATATAATCGACCCTTAATCGGGCTCTACTTTAGGTCATTCAGTCCATTTTAACCGATTATTCATGTGTGCGGTTAGGTTCGAACTCGAGATCTCAGATTCAACATTCGCAAGACTTAACGGTTCGGTTAAGATCACTCACATCTCATGTATACAAATAGTTTGTATGGAGTGACTATGTACGTATGTATTGGAATGCATGGTTGTAGTCTCTAGTTTCTTCTTTTACAATTATTCTTCGTCGTTAAGCTAATGTTTCATTAGGCAATGTGGCACCTCATCATAGACCCACCTACCAATAAACACCATCCCTCCTACCTTTAAAAAAAATTTACAATCCAAAAAGGTAAAGAAAAAATAAAAGTAAAGAAAAAGTAGACAAATGAAAAAAAATATATATATAATCTTTTTTTTTTCAAAGTGTAACAATGTGCCCCATGTTCAAGGTATGTAGACCCAAACATAGTCCTAATTTCCAATTATAAATACCCCACTCCACCATCTCAATTCTTCCCTTTTCCCTTCCTAATCTCTCAACCCTTAACCTTCAAAAAAATTCATTCATTCAATTTCCCTCTTTTTTATTTCACTAAAAAAAAAAAAAAAAAAAAATGATGTGCTCTCAAGAACCAATTCACTTCTTTGATGATCTTGATGATTTCCTTTCATTTTTCCAAGAGGATCCCGGTTCGGGTTCCGAGGAATCGAACCAACAAGGGGAAAGCCAATGTATATCGTCATCTTTGCGTTATTGTGATGAAAATAATGAGCGCAAAATTAGGAGAATGGTATCGAACAGGCTCTCAGCAAGACGGTCTAGGTTGCGCAAGAAAAAGCATTTTGAAAATATGACAATCGAAGTAAACCGGTTAAAATCTCAAAATCGAGAGTTAAAAAACCGGTTAAATATATATACATACAATCGTTATATTGTAAATAGAGAAAATGAACAACTTAGTTGTGAGTTCATTTTGCTTAAGCAAAGACTTTATGATCTTTATCACACTCTGCTTGGAATTCAACCTACTAATATATAACGGTTATTAATAAATTCAAAGTTGTTGCTACATAAGTAAGTAGTATATATTTTGGTACCTAAATTAAAACAATATATATATGTCCAAATAAACTTTTTGGCATTTCTTTAATTTCCCATTCTTTCTATTTTTCTATTTTCTTTTCAAATTTAGGAGTATCATTTTTTGCTCCAACTTATTTGTACATTATTATTACCTATACTCTTATTTTAGGAGTATATATATACGGGCGTGTGATGTATAAATTGAGTCGTGTACATATATAATATAATATAATATAATATATTAGGGATGTTTTTCTTAACCGTGTTAGGAATGGCATTTTTTATTATAAACAACTTGATTGCATTTCTTTTTATAAGCTAAGTTTTTATGTGCAATTATTTTGTACACAACAAATGAGCAATAAGTACAACATACAAATTAGTATTTCGTTATTTCTTCCATAATTAAAATAATAAATAAAAAAAAAACTATTACAACAATAAATTATGAACTTACATACGCATGTTGATTGATCTATATCAATTTAATAAAAGCATAAAATGTTGATATTAAAAAAGTATTTGATGAGATTCCAACTGACTATGTTTAATCTGTAGTAAAAAAATAAAAAAATAAAAAAAAAACACGCATAAATGATTAGTCAAAGTAAACTATGTAAATACTAAATAGTACTCCGTATAGTTCTTGCAATTTTTCTATTGCATAAATAATAAATTAAATTATCAAAATATCTTTCATGATCATGAATAAGGACGTTCATGTCATTTTCTCATTAATTATATAGAGTAAGTGGATAAAACTCTTATAGATTAAGACCAACTCTATCTAGCTTCTTTATTATTATTTTTTTTGGCCCCTTTCTCAAAAGGGGTGATTATAACTTATAACATTGAATTTAGAGGTAATTAGGCAAATAAAATGTCAAAGTCGGTTTTTTTTTTATATACTTCCTCTGTTTCAAATTAAACGTAACGGTTCATTTTGTACGCTTTTTAAGGAAGAGATTTAATAGTGTAAGTGAATAAAATTAATTGATCGAAATGATTTTAATTCAAGCAAGAATAAGATCATATGTTACTTGTCTTAAAATTGTATGTTGTGGTTAATTGGCTCATTTACTACAACCTTAAATTTCTTTCTGCGTGGAAAATGATTAACAGATGAAGTATCATCACAAACTATAAACACAATTTTTACACGATATTCACTCTAAATTTTAGGTGCTATTCTCTTTTACTTATAATCTGTACTATTTATGGATTATTAGTAGACATGTAGGATTGTAGGTTATATTAGGTTTTGTGTAAAACTAACATCCTAATTAATATCGTATCATTATACATAATTTAGATTGATGATGGTTTATTATTTCTTCCATATCTAATTATTATCCCTTTGACCAATCTTGAATAATATGAAATAAGAAATATATTACCTATAAATATTAGGATTTTTCAATAATTGTTTCTTAAAATTTGTTCACTTCACCCCACTACTAGATTAGAAGTTATTTTAGACGAGAATTTCTATCGTGAAAATGCGACCCCGTCCTAGAAAAGAGGGTTGTAAATGATTTTTTCCTTCGTAAAAATGTGACCCTCGTCCTAAATGATTTTTCTCACTGCAATCCCGTCATAAATGAGTCAAGAATTTGGGTTAGGTAGTAGGTGAATTTTAATGACTGACCCAAAACTGTCATAAAACATATAATTTTAGGATAGAATTTAGGCCTATCATTAATGTGCAATATCGCTAATGGATCAATCTATGTAGTGCCCCAATAAAATACATAAACTGTATTTTGACCTCACTAAATATTAAGCCTAGATCAGCCATTGGATCCGATATCATATAAAGGTTGTTATCAAATTAAAATAAATAAATAAAAATGAAAGTGAATACAACTATACTAGAAAGGAAAAATTGAAAGTGAGTAAGTGGTTGCTTGAGATGATTTCTTTTGATGACAAAACTACTGTGAAAGTGTGATTTTTCAAACAATAAAATATTATATGTAATGACACAAATTTTAGTGATTCTGAAAAAAGAAAAAAGAAAAAAAAAAAAAAAAAACACGAACTCAACACACTAAAAAAATCGACACAAATTTGATGGAGCCTAAACATATATAAACTTTGCAGAAGTGACATAAAATGACACTAGATTCTTTATATTAAAGTGTTATCTATATTAAATTTGTACTCCATAAAATTTATGTGATTTCTACAATAAATTTGTCAAGCTAGTGTCAATTTCATTAGTTTGCCAAGTTTGTATCGTTTTTTGTAAATCCATAAAATTTGGATCATTGCAAGTAAATTTTCCTTAAAAAAGGAAGGGTATTGCTAAATGATGTACTTATTCAATAATTTTTTTTTTACATACTTCGTATAAAATGCCTAGTGTTGTTTATTTCAGCTCATTACAGCTCAGTTCAGTTCAGTTCTATTAAGTTCAGTTCAGTTCAGCTTAACTCTCAATTTTCTTCTCTTGTAAAATATTATTTTCAGCTGTATTTAGTTCAGTTCAATTAAGTTCAGTTCAGCTGTATTCAGCTAAAGTGAACGAGCCCTAAATGGCAAACTAATTAAATTAGCTTGTTATGCCACAAGAAATCTCAAGCTAATTTCATTTTCATTTGTTAATATGATGAGGACCGATTATGAACTCCAATTTCTGGAATATGATGAGGAGGTCCAATGAAACAATAGGTGGGGTGATGAGCAAATCAGGCCAGATCGGGCCTAAAAAATAAACAAAAGCCTAATTTTAAGGGCTTGTTTATTTCAGCTTAAATTCAGTTCAGTTCTATTAAGTTCAGTTCATTTCTCAATTTCCTTCTCTTATAAAATATTATTTTCAGCTGTATTATTTCAATTCAATTCAGTTCAGCTGTATTCAGCTAAAGTAAATGAGCCCTAAGTGTATAAAGCCTACAAAAAGAAATTAAAAAAAAAATCAAACCAGGTCGGGCTGAATTCATGCCGAACATTCATGTTCAAAAACCCACTAAAAATTGGGTTGGTCTGCTTTTGATCAGCTCTAGGCTAAATGTTTGCCTTCCATTTTTTTTTTTTACCCTTTTATTGGAGAGTAATAGGGAATACAACTAACTACAAGCAAGAAATATGAGCTTAGCATTAAGGTTGCATTCTCTTCACCTTATAACAAATAAGTTTTAGGTTTGATAAATTTAGATAAGTTCCAATAAGTTCAGTTCAAATAAATTTAGGTCGAATAAGTTGGAAATACACTTTAAAAAAAGTTTCAAGTTTATTGAGTTCAAATAAGTTCCAATAAGTTTAAATAAGTTTGTATCTAATAAATTAAAGCAAACACACCCAAATTGGTGTAAAATTATTTCAAAAAAGCTATCCAATGAGATTTGAACCTATGACTTCTTACGTAAAAGTCCATTGTTCAATTTACCCATCATTATTCATTAGTCTATTCAAATTTGTTTTATTTATATTTTTTTATTAAAAGAGTACTCCCTTCGTTCCCATTTGTTTTTCCTGTTTGGAATCTTGACACTATTCATAGGATGAGAGAAATTTCTAAATTACTCTCAACATATAAAACTTATTATAGTCATAAGAGGTCTTGTTTGATTCGTCTCAATGAGTGCGTTATTAACATCCAATTATTATAATTTTTACACATATATAACAAAAGATATTTAAGATCAAACAAATGCATTAGCATTTGTTTTTTTTTTTTTTTTTATGCAAAAGAGAGGAAAGAACCTCAAGAAAACAGAAAAATAAAACTACATAGGAATTTTCCTAGCCCAAGCTACACCTATAAGATCCTCATAAAGGATTTGAGCTAAGGCATGGGGGGCTACATTGTGACTAATGAGATCATCTACTTGACTAACTCCTTGATTGGCAAGCCAATCAGCTGCTTTGTTGGCTTCTCTGTAGGTATGAGTAATGTGGACAATCCAACCATGTTGTTGTATCATTTTCTTGCAATGCTTGACAATTAGTTTGCTTGGACCATTATAGTTGGTGTTACCGTCAATCTTATTGACCCAAATCCAAGGATAAAGAGCCCAAGACTTCAGCCCAAGAAGGAGCCCAGGCAGCACCTTATTGGTCCACGTGGCAGCACCTCATTGGTCCACGTGGCAGCACCTCATTGGTCCACGTGACAGCACCTCATGGGTCCACGTGGCAGCACCTCATTAGTCCACGTGGCACTTTCCTACGAAGACACGTGGCAGATTGGATCTCAGACATGAGTATAGGCAGGACTTCATTTATTGAACTATGTATATATGAAAAGTTATCCCACATTGATAGTTTACTAGGAAAATGGGAAGATTCCTATTTATAAGGATTTATGTAATGATTAAACACAGATTCCAAGAATTGGCTGATTTGACAAGACATATTTGTAATTGTCGATTAACCCTAATCAATCCAGATTAGCAGCTAATTAAGTGATTATTATCTTTTGCCATTTAATTATTTACTTTGCATTTATCTCATTTTAATTACTTTCACTATTGTGGTCTTGGGTCGAGTTTGTAGCACAAAATTAGTTAGCTCTCCTTAAAACTAAAAACACCCGAAACATTTGGCGCCGTCTGTGGGGAAAGCACGATTTTATGGCAAACTTAGGAGATAAAACTCCCGAGATACCCAAAACCTCTTTGGTGGCGGTCGAAGACGACCCCGATTTTGAGGAAAGAGAGATAGACCAAGACCGACACCCTCGAAGGGAGAAGACTGCACAACGTGCAGATCAGGCTTCGGCCCAATCTTCCGAGGGGGATCGGCTAATCTCTCTCTCTCAGTTAAAACATGTAATGGTCGATTTGAGAAATTCTCTTGTCCTACAAGTGAAAGACATGATAGGGCAAGCCAACAAGGCCGAGCAGGGGCCTTCTAAGCTGACTGCAGGGGAAGCCGGGCCTTCGAGGCCGACCAAGGGTCCGGCCGACCCCAAGGGGGACTCAGGGAAGAAAAAGGTTTCAGGCAAGAAGAAGGCTTCTAAATCACCGAAGGTTGATTGGAAGAATATCACCCAACGGGTGAAGACAGCCAAAGCTCCTCCGCCCCCTAGGAGGGAGCCCCTGATATGCGAGTCTAATCAGGCCTTTAGAGATGCCCGAGAGTATCTGAAGGCAAAACGACAGCAATCTCAGCAGCACTCCCACATTGACGTTTCCGACACTGCGTCAACTCCCACTTTGAAGGATACCACCTACCGAGACTCTATGCGGACCATGTCTCATACAACAAATGTGCAAACACCGACTCCAGTTCTGAAGGGCTCGTTCAAGGCCGAGCCACATAGAGAAGATGTGCCTCTAGCTTCTCAGTTCCAACAACCACATCTGTCACATCCCCATGGTGGGATAACATGGAATTCTCCTTTCTCCGTCGCTATCTTGACAACCCCAAGGGCCTCTAAAGTCAAGGCACTTCATATTGAACCATATGATGGTACGACGGATCCAGATGACCACCTGGCCACGTACAAACATTTGATGTATGCCCAGTCAGTTGATGATGCGACCTGGTGCATGTACTTCCCCGCTACTTTGAAAGGAGTAGCTCAAAAATGGTTCAGCAGCCTTCCGAATCACTGCATCCAAAACTTCACCGAGCTTAGCATGGTCTTTGCACATCACTTCATGGCAAACAAGCAGGAAAGGAAGACCAGCATGCATCTTGGCAAGATCATACAGGGGCCTAACGAGTCCCTGAGATCATATGTAAAGCAGTTTAATCTGGAGATGCTGCAAATACCTGGCCTTCCGGAAGGTGTAGCTTTTGACAACTTCGTCAAAGGGCTTCACCAGTCAAGATTCAAGTTCGAGATGGTGAGAAAAAAGGTGCAATCTCTGCCAGAAATCCTTATGGAGGCTGAGTCTTATATCCATGCCACTGAGATTTGCTCAGCTACCAAGCCGGAAACCAAGAATGCACAGAAGCAAGGGGAGACGAGCCAGAAGAAGGACGACCAAAAGAGAGAAGTTTGGACGGTTGAGGGCACTCATAAGGAGCAAAAGGCTCCCAAGAAAAGTCGTACTTATGAGGTGGCCTATGAGTATAACAAAAAGCCCCATGCCATTTTAATGGAGATTAAAGATAAGTTCAACTTCGATGCGCCTCAGCCGCTGCGAGGCCCGTCGAAATACAGAAACTCTAACAAATATTGTCAGTACCACAAGGATGTGGGTCATGATACAGATGAGTGCTTCAACTTGAAGCGGTTGTTAGACAAGTTGGCTGCTAAGGGTATGTTAGAACCCTACATAGTGAAGTCCAAATATAAGTTCCAGCGAAGGACTCCCCAGAAGACCGGGGAAGAAGAGGAAACGGATACCGAGGTTGTAGCCATGATCTCGGGAGGCTTCGCTTCAGGAGGCCCTACCATCAGAGGTACGAAGGATCACCTTCGTAGCCTTTCTCAGGTTATGACTACAGAAGAAACAAAAGACAAATTGCCAGAAATAATGATCGGCGAGAAAGACCGGCCGATCATTCAAACTCCTCATGACGACCCCTTGGTCGTCGAATTCAAGGTAACCAATCTGAAAGTCAGGAGGATCTTGATAGATACAGGCAGCTCGACAGATATTATCAGTTTTGCTTGCTTGGAGAAACTAAGGTTTCCAGACGATGCTCTCCAACCTATTAACCATCCTATCATTGGGTTCGGAGGAGGTGTCCTACACCCCGTAGGCATTGTTACCTTGCCCATCCGAATGGGAACAAAAGAGATGCCGCGTCATATGTTTGTAAAGTTCCTAGTGGTCAAAGAGCTGACTGCCTATAACATTATTATTGGTCGGCCCACATTGAATGTGTCAAAAGCCATTATTGTGCCACACCTCATGTTGATGAAATTTGTATGCAACGATGGAAGTGTGGGGGCGTTATATGGTGATCAACAGACTGCACGAGAATGCTATCTCACCACTATAAAGTCCTCTCCCACACTAGACCAACAAAATAAGGTCCAACCATCGTCCAAGAAGAGAAAGACAGAGGCAGAAGGGCCGCGCCAAGAAGTTTGTATGATTGGGTCACCCAACCCAGATGAATTACGACCTCGGCCTATGGGGGAATTTCGTGAAGTTATACTAAATGCAGGACGCCCTGATCGAGTTATGCAAATAGGCTCTACTCTGGATGAAGGTCAGAGCCAGAGGTTGGAAGCGCTCCTAAAGGAGTATCAGGATGTGTTCGCTTTCACGGTCCAGGAAATGCCGGGTATTGACCCAAACGTTGTATGTCATGAGCTGAATGTACTACCAGGCTCGAAACCAGTCAGGCAGAAGAAGATAAATCATGGAGAACTTCGGGATAAAGCCGCTGCAGAGGAGGTGAAAAAACTGTTGGAGGCTCGGTTTATTCGTCCTTGTTACTACCCCGAGTGGGTGGCCAATGTAGTCTTGGTCCCCAAACCTAACAAGGGATAGAGAATGTGTGTCGACTACACCGACCTAAATCGAGCTTGCCCCAAGGATGGATTTCCTCTACCCAAGATCGACCAATTGGTCGATTCCACAGCTGGGCATGCCCTTATGAGTTTTATGGATGCCAACTCAGGCTTCCATCAAATCCCGATGCACCCGGATGACCAAGAGAAAACGGCCTTCATCACTTCACAAGGATTATATTGCTACACTGTGATGCCTTTCGGATTAAAAAATGCCCCTGCCACCTTTCAAAGGTTGGTAAACATGGTGTTCCAACACCAGTTAGGGTGAAACCTGGAAGCTTACATAGATGACATAATTGTCAAGAGCAAAGAGCCGCTTGATCACCTGGCCGATCTAAAGGAAACATTTGATTCCCTTAGAAAATATAACATGAAGTTGAACCCAAAGAAGTGCGTCTTCGGGGTGGCATCAGGGAAGTTCCTAGGTTTCATGATTGATCAGCGGGGCATTGAGGCTAATCCCGACAAATTAAAGGCAGTAAGTGACATGATTTCCCCTAGAACAATCAAGGATACACAAAGGCTGACCGGATGTTTGGCTGCTCTTGGCCGATTCCTGTCCCGGTCAGGGGATAAATGTCACTTCTTTTTTGATGCTATAAAGAAAAAGTCTAAGTTTGAATGGACTGAAGAAGCCGAACTGGCCCTTACCAAACTGAAAGAACATATGCACACCTTACCTAGGCTGATAAGCCCAACCCCAGGTGAGGTTTTGTATATGTATCTTGTTGTTTCAGAATTCTGTTTAAGTGCGGTGCTGGTAGCAGTCCGAGAAGGAGTCCAACACCCGGTGTACTTTGTAAGCCACATTTTAAGGAACGCCGAGCTACGATATTCTCTTATAGAGAAGTGTGGGCTCGCATTGTATATGGCCTCCAAAAAACTCCGGCCTTACTTCAAGACGCATCCTCTTGTGGTTTACACTGATCAGCCACTGAAGCAACCCTTCACTAAGCTTGAGTCCTCCGGCCGTATGTTGAACTGGGCGGTAGAACTCAATGCTTTTGATATTTCTTTTGAATCAAGGAAGGCAATCAAGGGCCAAGCCCTAGCAGACTTTGTTGTAGAAATGACTAGGCCAGATGGCCAGACGGAAAAAGGTCCCCAAGGTTGGAAATTGTTTGTTGACGGATCCTCTACTCAAAATGGTTGCGGCGCTGGCATCTTGTGTATCTCACCAGAGGGGGATGTGTATGAATATGCCCTCCGTTTCAAGTTCCAGGCCTCCAATAACGAGGCAGAGTACGAAGCTCTCCTTACCGATCTAAGAATGTGTATTGCTGCAGGGGCAGAAGAAATAGAGGCCTCGTCTGATTCACAGCTGGTTGTGAGCCAAGTTAATGGAGACTACGAAGCCCGAGAGTCGGCCATGAAAAGGTACTTGCAGATGATTAAGGAAGTTAGTGCCCCCCTCAAGGCACTCGTGGTTCAGCATGTGCTTAGGTCAGATAACAGTCAAGCCGATGCCTTGTCTAAGCTGGCCTCCTCGGCAATCAATGAAACCCCAAGGACTGTCTTTTGGGAGGTAAAAGAAAGAAGAAGCATAGATGAACAACAAGTCCTGACATTAGATCGGAGCAGTACATGGATGGACTCCATCCTTGATTATAAGATAAATGGCGCCTTGCCAACTGATAAGAAAGAGGCTAAGGCCATCGAGCGAAGGGCCGCCTGGTTCGAAGTCTTCAATGGGAAGTTATATAAGAAGTCATATTCTAAGCCATTCCTAAAGTGCATCACGCCCGAGCAAGGGCAGGACGTTTTGGATGACCTGCATCAAGGATTATGTAGTTCCCACATTGGGGGACGAGCATTGGCAGAGAAGGCAATTCGAACTGGTTATTATTGGCCCACGCTGAAGGAAGATGCCATGTGGAGAGTAAGAAAATGTGATAAGTGCCAAAGATTCGCCAAACTTATACATCGCCCTTCCAATGAATTGGTCCCCATTACCAGTCCTCTCCCCTTTGCCAAATGGGGAATGGATATACTTGGCCCTTATACTCAAGCAACGGGTCAACGTCGCTATGTGTTTGTAGCTGTTGATTACTTCTCTAAGTGGGTTGAAGCCGAAGCCGTCAAAGGTATCAGGACAAATGATGTCAAGGGCTTCATCTGGAAGAACATAATCACCAGGTTTGGTGTGCCACAGGCTATGGTGTTTGATAACGGTCCACAGTTCGAGACTCCACAGCTCAAAGGTTGGTTGCGAGATCAAGGAATCGCACACTGCTTTGCCTCAGTTGGACGCCCTCAAACAAATGGCCAAGTTGAGTCTTTCAACAAAATAATCTCAGATGGAATCAAGAAGAAGCTTGAAAAGGCCAAGGGTCTGTGGGCCGATGAACTTCCCAATGTGCTTTGGTCAATTCGGACTACGAGCAAGTCTTCAACAGGTGAAACTCCCTTCATGATGGTGTATGGGGCAGAGGCAGTTCTTCCTATTGAGATGTCCGAACCCACACTTCGGGTTATGCTCTATGATGAGAATGCAAACTGGGAAGCAATGAAGCTAAATTTGGAGTTTCTACCAGAAACAAGGGGTAATGCTTTACTCCAACAAGAGGTTTACAAGCTGAGGATGGCTCGGGAATACATCAAAAAAGTTTAGAATCGCCCCTTGAGAATTGGAGACTATGTGTTGAGAAAGATGGATTCCCAAGGCCGAGCTAATGAAGAAGGTAAACTTACCCCAAGTTGGGAAGGTCCGTACAAAGTCACGGAGGCAGTTCACGATGGAACTTACCGGCTCGAGACAATGCAAGGCAAAGCTATGCCACGGTCATGGAATATGGACCATCTGAGAAAGTATTACTTCTAGATTGTAAATAACAATGTACGACTCAAGAGTCGAAGCGCTGTAATCAAAAGGAGCAGGACTTGTTCCCAAAAAGGCCCCATCACTTTTCAAGTGAAAACTTTTAAGGCTAGTGTCCATCACTTTGTTTATAAAACATAAGACCGAATGCCCTTAGTGCTACTCTAAGCACTAAGCTCTTACCCCCTATATTGCCCTCAAAAAACGCGGCCAATAGTGATAAGTTTCACCAAGATGAAGGGTGGCCACCCATGCCCCCTAAGTCATTTCCAACAAAGACAGGTTTCTCGATGAACTAAAGTGAGTCACAAAAGGGTGTCTCGACCACATTCAGGACGAGTCACCCGATAAATTCAGATGAATCACAAAAGGGTGTCTCGACCACATTCAGGACAAGTCACCCGATAAATTAAGATGAATCACAAAAGGGTGTCTCGACCACATTTAGGACGAGCACCCGATCAATCTATAAGCTTTAGCGAGCCGAGCCCTTGGAAAATCTAATTTTGCTTGCTAAAGGAATGTCTCGGCTAGACAAAGCACGAGTCGTGGCACACATCATAAAATAGACGACTTAAATAAAATAGGATATTTCATATATAATAAGTCCGATTACAAAAGGGGGGCAAATACTTGCCTTGATACAATAAATAAATGATAATAAATACTGACAAACGCCAATACCCTAGTCACTCTCATCAGGGTCGGGTATCACGGGAGTAGAAGGACGAGGCCGGCCGGTTTCCTCACACCAGTGCTTGAGGTCAACCCAGTCGAGCCAATCACTGAGGTACCCGAAGTCTTTGTATGGGTACGCCTTATGCCAGGCATCCTCAACACGCGCCCGGTACTCCTCCTCAGTCAACCCCTGTTTAATAACCACTTGGGGTTCCTTGGGGCGCATGGAGCCCTCGCCATCATGAGGACTCCTTTTCTTTATTTCCTCCCATTGATTCAACCGAGCCTCATATTGCATATTCAGTAAGTGCTCCTCGTCTATTAAGCCCTTGTTCTTCTCCCTGGGGAGCTTACCTTTACGAGCCAATCCCTCACTACTGGGGGAACGCACTACGACCTCATCCCAGCACCCTTCGGTCTCATCCCACGTCACCTTCCATATATACTTATGGAAGTCTTCTTGTAATGACCCAGATTTTATCGGTATTTTTGCCGGTATTTATGTGTATTTATGTTTGTTTATGTGCTAGTTCAAATTAATTTTTGAACTATTTATTTTAATTTTATATGAATAATTTCGATTTAATCGAAATGTTTATTTCTTAGTTCTAATTATTTATGTTAATTATTATTTAATTAATTAGAATTTTATTTATTTAATTTTCTAATTAATTATTTAATATTTTGGGTTAAATCGATTTAGGCATGATTTATCATGCGGTTTTCGTAAATTAGCCCAATGGATCACGAGAGCCCATATTTAGGCCCAAGTGACCCTTTGGCCGGTTTCTCCTAGTGGCATGGCAAGGGATTGCCACTTGCCTTGCTTTCACACTTAACTAATTCCTATAAATAGGAATGGTTAGTGAGCCATGAGGTTCATTTGTTCATTTTGCCATCTAATACACTTGTCATCAAAAGTTCAATCAACACAAAACCCCCTCCACTTTCTCTTGCCTCACGCCATTTTTGATGAACAAGCCATCAATTGTTCATCATTAGTTCTAACCTTGAACTTAAAGATTCAAAGTCTATTGATCTTTAAGTAGCCTAAACACAATCTAAACCCATTTATTTTATCCAAGATCGTTGGTTCGGGTTGGGTTTTGATCGTGCTCGTGTAGAGGGCCGTGTGTGGGGACAGCCGTGCGTGGTGCCGTGCAAGAGCAGCAGCCAGGCCGTGCAAGGGCAGCAGCCAGGCCGTGCGAGTGCAGCAGGCTCGTGGGTTCGTGTGTGTGCAGTGGCTGGGCAGCCGTGTGGTGCGTGGTGGTGGTGCCGTGTTCGTGTTTTGCTTGTGCCGTGTTGGTGCTTGTTTCCGGGCAGCAACTTTTGCGTTGTTTTAGTGTGTAATCTCCCATAAGGTAACATACTAACTCAACTTAATTGGTACCCTATGTTTATAGTATAGATTAAATGCATGTTTAGGATGTTTGTTGATGATTGTTCATGATTTTATGTATGATTTCATAATCTGATTTTTATGTGTTTGTATGGTGTTTTAGTGATGATTTTCATGATTTTATGATTAGTTATACATTATTATATGATCATGATTTATGTATCAAAGTTTGATGAATTTTGGATAAGTTTATGTTGATGATTATGATGATATGCGTGTAGTTTTTGAGTTTGGATGAGTTCTTGGTTGAAGATCTTGAATCTTGATTGAGTTCTTGATTGAAGATCTTGAATCTTGAATGAGTTCTTTATGAGTTCTTTATGAGTTCTTTGAGTTCTTTATGAGTTCTTTATGAGTTCTTTATGAGTTCTTTGAGTTCTTTATGAGTTCTTGATTGAATCTTGTAAGTTAAAGAAAATGGTTTAAATAGTAAAGGAAGTTAAAGATTAGGATTGAGTTGATTAAAGGATGAATAAAGATTAATGATTAATGATTGGTTAGACTCAAGAATAAGGCTAGAGGCAGTTCTTGAGAATAACTTCGATGTTTTAACTAGATTTAATTCGAGAATCGAGGCTTTAGGCAGTTCTTGAACTTAGTTTAGTTAAGTTGAGGTAATAATGAATAATATGATTAAATTGAGTAATGAATTGATTAATTAAGATTAGCTTGATTTCATTTCTAGACGCCCTGAACTTAGAGTAAGATTCTTAGTTTTCGGGTTAAGACGTTGCCCCTAATCCATCCGCGGTATTGGGTTAGTTGGAGTCATACTATGTGATCTTTGTGAATTCCAGTAAGATTGGTTTCACGGGACATGGATTTCCAGTAAGATTGGTTTCATGGGGTTTGGGAGTAAGATTCTCAAATCCGAACATAGTAGAAAGTTCGAGCGCGTAAGATGCGTTCGTACGAGCACAGTCCGGTCTAGAATATGAATGATTGCGCCAAAGATAGTTGATTAGGTTGGTTTGAGTCGAGTTCACGTTTTGGGTTGTTCTCGTACTTTGTTTAACGATGTTGTTGTTTGATTTATGCTATGTACATGTGTGTTCCCATTAGGGTGAGTCAGTTATGTTACTCGCCACTGATGGTGGACCGTTGTTATATTTTTCAGGTACTTCAGATGATGATGCTCTTGCCTAGTTTTGGGTTGGGCGAGCGACGTTTCTTTCTTTTGTTACCTGTTGTATTTACTGATGTTGTAGTATTGGTAGTGATAGTTTGTTTAGATGCTACTCTTTAGATTTTGGACTTTTATATGTTGTTTAAAGACTCTGACACGTAGTTGGAGTTAACTCGTATTTTTAGTATTTTTAGTTTGACTTTTGGGATTAGTATGTACAAACTTGTGGGTATTTGTACTTTTGTGGTTTGGTAATAATATTTGAGGAATTAGTATTATTTCTTAGGTATTTTGAGTTGTAGTTTCTAACAACTCGACTCGTCGGTTTCTTCCGCGCCGGTTTAAGCGAGTCGGGTCGTTACACTTCTTCATTCGTGGCAGCCAGATCCTTTTCCTTTTCCTTCGATGGCCAAGGGAGTTTGCCACGGTTATCTTTTTCTTTGGGTAACCATTGGCCAGACATTTTTCTTTCACTTGAAACGTTGAAATTATTTTCTCAGACTCTCTTTCTCTCTCAAGAATTTGCGATTTGAGTTGTGAAAATGAAAGCAAAGCTGGTGGTATTTATAGAAATTGCATAATTTCCACTTTTCAATTTTACCCCTATACCTAGTCAGACGCATTTAATGTTTCTTGCAATAGGTTGGGGGCCCAAAATCAGTTTGTGCTATACAAAAATCTTTAACCACTTTTGCCTAACCACTTTGGGCCCAAAACAAAGATTCATTTTTTAGAAATTAACATTCCACGTGGCAATTTAATCATTTTATAATTGCCTCCCCAGTCAAAAGCTAACCCAATCAAGGTGGGACGAGCCCTGAAACATGTAACGGTCACATTGAGCAATACACTCGGTTTAAGGGCAATCAGGTATCTGATTGATTGCCCTCCAACTTATTTGGCAAAGCACAATTGCCAAGATAAATTGTCGAGCAATCACTCAGACTTTCTAAACCGACTGCATTGCTCAGGGGCATAATACACTACTAGAAATAAATGAAGTTCCTAAAATAAACTCAAAAGTCGAGAAATGATGAAAACAAAGCTTCGTTTATTAAGTTTTGTAATTATTACAAGCTATGGCGGACCAGCCGCATACAGAAACTAAAAACAAAATTAAATCTAAGCTAAAATTATTTCTTCAGGTCTCGGCCCCATCGTCGTCATCATCTTGGCCCTCGTTCTCTCCTTCTTCCTCTTCTCCTCCTTCGTCTTCAGTATCAGACGGGTAGGGAGGAGGGGAGCGACCAACAGCCTCGGCCAGGCCTTTCATATCCACCCAGTCTATGGCACGACTGAGATGGCCAAAGGAGGAGCCAGCATAGGCCACCTCCCAGGCCTCGGCCACTTTGTTCTTGTAAGCCTGTTCGGCCTCCAAGATTTTCTGCACCAACCCTTTTTTGGAAGAGGAAACCTCCTCCTCCAGCTCTTTCTTCTCTTTCTGGAGATGGGTGACCTTGGCCTCGGCCTCAGTAAGGGCCGCCTTGGCAGAAGAACTCGCCTTCTTGGCCTCCTTCTCCACCTTCTCCTTCTCCTGCTTCAGCTCATCACGCTCGGTGATGAGGGCACTAATCTTGGTCAGATGTTTGGCACAGTCGGCCTTCAGATTGACGATGGTGTCAGCCTGTGATTCCACAGTAGCACCAGTTAGTTGGTCTTGCCGAAGGGTAGTGAACATAGCAACATCTTTTGTTTCACTAACCTCAACCCTAGACTGTTTCACCTCATTTACCATGGCGGTGCGCCACTACCTAGCGCCATCCAGTCTCAGCATGGCCTGAAATAAGAATATTAGTTTAAAGCAAAATTAACTTAACACAAAAGATAAAGGAATACTTAAAACATACCTCGGCCAGATTGTACAAGATGGGCATAATGTGCCCATCATGAAAGCCCTTCATGTTGTGGGCTACCTCCTTGGGAGCTCCTTTGAGCATCCCTCGGACAACTTCCAGCTTCTCCTTCCCAGAGTAGCCAGGAAGGTAAGAGCCGCCCGGCATGCTCTCGGCCTCCTCTTCAGTAGGGCCTCCTGAAGGGTCAGAAATGGGAAGTACTATTGAGTCTGGGTGAGAAGGTGAAGATGAGATAGTTTTACCTGACATAGACCGAAGAGTTCTGACTCGATGTGAGAAGTATTTACCTCCCATCTTATTCGCCAAATCCCTGATGGATGGCGGAATATTCTTAGAAACCAATTAAGGGATGTCGGAAAGAGCGTCTGGAGGGGCCATGACACCGGGGGTATCCTTAACCCCTGGTTCGTAGACCGACATTGCAGCAGTCGGTCCCTTCCCCAGAATGGGGGTAAATTTTGTATCGAGTTCCTTGAGCTCGTCAGAAGTAATCTCCTACTTCCCTTTACCAGTAGGAAGCAGGGGAGCTTTACTCTTTTTCTTAGTGCCTGAAATGCTGGCACCCTTCCTCTTGGTCCCCTTGGATGAGGCACCGCTTGCCTGCAAAAATTTGCACACCTTAGCCGAACTCTCTAAGATAAACAACAGACCCCCTCGTCACAAGTAGTGGCCGAGTGGGGCAAAATTTTGAAGTTACTTACAACACCCCCTCTCGGCTTCCAAAAGAGCCGAGGGGGGATGTTGCAAACAGCATTCCATGTAAGACCTCCTCGTCACAAGTAGTGGCCGAGTGAGGCAAAAGTTTGAAGTTATCTACAACACCCTCTCTCGGCTTCCAAAAGAGCCGATGGGGGATGTTGCAAACAGCATTCCATGTAAGACCTCCTCGTCACAAGTAGTGGCCGAGTGGGACAAAAGTTTGAAGTTACTTACAACACCCCCTCTCGGCTTCCAAAAGAGCCGAGGGGGGATGTTGCAAACAGCATTCCATGTAAGACCTCCTCGTCACAAGTAGTGGCCGAGTGGGGCAAAAGTTTGAAATTATTTACAACACCCCCTCTCGGCCTCTAAAAGAGCTGAGGGGGGATGTTGCAAACAACATTCCATGTAAAACCCCCTCGTCATAAGTAGTGGCCGAGTGAGGCAACAGTTTGAAGTTATCTACAACACCCTCTCTCGGCCTCTAAAAGAGCCGAGGGGGGATGTTGCAAACAACCTCCAAAAAATAGCCTCCTCGGATCCTATAGCTATGGGATGAAAGGAATATGGGGTGACCGAGAGTATTGCAAACAATAAAGAAAAAATGACCCACTCGTCACAAAAGGAAAATATGTAAGTATATACCTTTGTTTCTTCCTTCCTTTCGGACCAAACCTTAGACTTGGCATGGTACAGCTCGTCGAGGTAGTCTTCACCTACGACCTCGCCTGTCTTTTCCTTGGTGAGCTTCGTCATAGCTCTCTCTGGAAAAAAAAATATATATGAAAAGAGAGTTAGTTAAAAAGCAAGATAAGGCTCAGGAAAACGGACAAGCAAAGGCTACCTCTATCAATGGCCTGGCACAGGCCAGCTGCAGATAAAAAATTATTATCCTTAAAAAATGTCCAGTCCGGCACCCAAAGCACCGGGAACTGACATTTTTTGCCAGTTGTATAAACAACTTTTGTTTTGAATTGATCACCCTTGAGTACCACATCATCCTCATAGTGTGTTGGGGGCAGGTCTACATCCCGGCCACAAAGATAAGGGTCGGTGTTCATACGGCTCAGCCTCTCGGCCAGCTCTTCGTCATCGGCCTTTACGTAAAGGAACCTATTCCTCCAGTTCCTCCACTTGTTGTTCTTTGTAACGGTCATTTGGTAAGAAGGCCAGGTGCTGAGAATATACCAGGCAACACAGCTGTTCTCAGCCTTATTTAAGTGATGCATATGAGAGAAAATGCCAAAGGACATTCTATAACCTCTCAATCTGCAAGTAGCCATGTACCCAAAAATGTTTGCCCACGAATTGGGAGTGAGCTGCCATATGCCGAGCTCATACCCCTCTAACACCTCCAGTATAAATGGGTGAAGTGGGAAACGGAGACCGAGCTCAAAAACAGCCTCATACACTGGGAAGGCATTCTTAGGCAATGCCCTCACAGTGGCCTCGGGCTTGGGCACGATGAGCTCGAATCCCTCACAGTGAATGAATGCGTTACGTGTCCGAAGAAAATCAGAGTCATATAAGTCGTAACAGACCTTAAGCATTCCACACATGCTCGGGTCATAAAACTTATTTGCTCTCTTCCTAGAAGACCCGGGAATGTCCGTTTCCTTCTCCACGTCTATTTTGGATTCAGTCATCTCGACCTCTGGCCGCTCAGAACTTAACTGTTCTGGGCCGGTCGTCTCTTCCTCATGTTCTTCCTGGTTAGGTGTCCCAACCGAATCCTCTGGAGGAGGGCTGTATCGCATTGTCTGCTTTAACCTCGCCATAGTACCCTGCAAAGGTACAAAGGGAGGAATATTCAGAGAATGGGTCTCATAGCTCGACCAAGAGAAGACGGGTCCAGATACTCTGGATTCCTTACTACTCGAGAATTCAGCCATACTATCGGGATTAGAGGGCCGAATATAAAGGACAAAGCACAAAGGAAAGGAAGAGATGAATACCTGATTAGAAGATTGATGACTCGGCTTGAGGGGATTAGGACAAACAGCTGCAAACAACTACTTTGGATCAAATCAAAGTTCTTCAAGGAATCAACCAAGTTCTTGCCACAATTCTGAGGCCCAATCCAAAATCCACAGAAAAGTTCAAAGCTCCGAAGTTTTTGCTCAGAAAATCTCGCTTTACTCTCTCTCTAGAAATCTTAGGTGTTGGAAAGTGGTTATGAAAATGATTAGGGGGTATTTATAGACCCCCAATCATTTCAAAATTCAAAATTTCCTTATTTTCCCACCAAAGTCAGTTAGGGATCTTGATTAAAAAAAAATTGTTCAAAAGGGGAAAAATTAGACTAATTTCCCTCCTTTTGAGGGGCAAATGTTACCGTCAATCTTATTGACCCAAATCCAAGGATAAAGAGCCCAAGACTTCAGCCCAAGAAGGAGCCCAGGCAGCACCTTATTGGTCCACGTGGCAGCACCTCATTGGTCCACGTGGCAGCACCTCATTGGTCCACGTGGCAGCACCTCATGGGTCCACGTGGCAGCACCTCATTAGTCCACGTGGCACTTTCCTACGAAGACACGTGGCAGATTGGATCTCAAACATGAGTATAGGCAGGACTTCATTTATTGAACTATGTATATATGAAAAGTTATCCCACATTGATAGTTTACTAGGAAAATGGGAAGATTCCTATTTATAAGGATTTATGTAATGATTAAACACAGATTCCAAGAATTGGCTGATTTGACAAGACATATTTGTAATTGTCGATTAACCCTAATCAATCCAGATTAGCAGCTAATTAAGTGATTATTATCTTTTGCCATTTAATTATTTACTTTTCATTTATCTCATTTTAATTACTTTCACTATTGTGGTCTTGGGTCGAGTTTGTAGCATAAAATTAGTTAGCTCTCCTTAAAACTAAAAACACCCGAAACAGTTGGTGTTGTTGTTGAGGATCTGCACACAGGCTTGATTATCCATCCTTACATCTAGCTTCTTTATACCATTCTCCCAAGCAAGGATTAGACCTTGATGTAAAGCCATAAATTCAGCATGAATGGCAATGCAATTTCCAAGTTTCATAGAATAGAATCCAGTGTTGATTCCTTGATGAGTACGGAATATACCACCTCCACCTGCAGGTCCAGGGCATCCTTTGGCAGCCCCATCTGTGTTTAAAGCCATCCATTCATAAGGTGGATAACTCCATCTAATGAATGCTTCTTGTCTTTGCATTTTAATGAGAGCTAGGAGATTGTCTTTGGTGAGGGCTTCTTTAGTTTCATAAATCTTTTGCTTGAGAAAGGATTGTTGATCAAAAGGAATTTCATTTTCATTTCTGAAAATTTTTTGACACCTTCATTTCCAAATCCACCAGGCAACAAGAGGGAAAGTATACAGCCAATCTTCACTAGAATTTGCAGGAGGGTTAGCAAGGTTGCATTGGATCCAGTCTTGAATATTAGAGTGGTTGAAGAAGCTTTGTTTCATGGAAGCAGGACATAGTTGATTCCAAATTTTTTTGGAACTAGGACAGTCACGAAGAGCATGAAGAAGGGACTTAGAAGCATTGTGACAAAGAGTGCAAGAAGCAGTGTCACTGATGTGTCTGTTGTATCTTACTTCATTGCACATTAATCTGTTATGCATTGCTAGCCATAGGAAGAATTTCACCCTATTCTGTGCCTTAGCTGCCCAAATGAGTTTCCAGTTTGGATGTTCATCATCTAAGGCAGGGTCATGCATTAGCCTGATGGTTGATTTAATGGAGAAACAACCATTGGGGGACTTGTTCCAGAAGAAAGCATCACTGCAGGCTTCATCATTGATTAGCTTGTATGATTGTATCATCTTGAGAGTATTGATGGGAAGGTATTCAGCAAATACATTCCACTTCCAACCCAAGTTGTGATCCCACATTTCACACACAGTTGCACCAAGGATATCATCTGGGACTGGTTTGATGGCAATTTCAGAAAGAGTTTTATCCAGGGCCCATTTATGATCCCAGAACAGGGTGTGAGTGCCATTTCCAATAGCAGTTTGGACTCCAGCAGAAATGTAATTGGCATTTTCAGAAATGCCTTTCCATAGGTTTGAGGAATTTGAATGACTTTGAAACATATCAACATCACACCTCCCATTGCAGTATTTGTTTCTTACTACTCTAGACCAAAGAGACTTAGGTTCAGAGAGAAGTCTCCATCCCAGTTTTGTTAAAAAAGCTGCATTGGCTTGCCTCATGGATTTGATTCCAAGACCTCCATTTTCTTTTGGTTGTTGAATTTGTTCCCAAGAGATTAAATGCACTTTCTTTTGATCCTCATTAGAGCCCCAAATGAATTGCCTTGTTTTTTTGTCAATGTTATCACAAGTGCCTTTAGGAATTCTAGCAGTTTGCATAGAGTAGAGGGCCATGGTGGAAAGAGTAGATTGAGCCAAGGTGGATCTTCCAGCAAGAGAAAGAGTCTTGGTTTTCCATCCACATAGTTTTCTATCAACCTTTTCACAAAGATGCTTGAAAGTGTTTTTAGTGACTCTTTCATGAATTGCAGGCATACCTAAGTAGAATCCTAAATCATCAGTCTTAGGGATGTCCAAGGCATTGCAAATAGCAGTTTGATCATTCATGTAAGAGTTCTTAGAGAAATAAATCCTAGATTTTGCAAAACTCACTTTTTGACCTGAGGCATTGCAGAACCTATTCAAACATTATTTTATGATCTGAGCTTGAGTGACAGAAGCTTCTGCAAATATAACCACATCATCTGCAAAAAAGAGATTTGAGAGATAGGGCCCTCTCTTATGAATCTTGATGGGATTCCAATGATCCTGAACAATGGCTTCTTCAATGATGTGATTCAATCTTTCCATACACATGACAAAGATGTATGGAGATAGTGGATCTCCCTGTCTGATTCCTCTAGAGGGAGTAAATGATTCAGTAGGCTCCCCATTCCAAAGAATTTGCATAGAAGGAGTGGTAATGCATTGCATGATCACAGAAATTAGATCATTTGGAAGTTTCATTTCTTTCAAAGTATCATTGATGAAAGACCACCTTAATCTGTCATAAGCTTTTTCAAGGTCAATTTTGATAGCCATGAAAGCCTTCTTCCCTTGTTTACTCCTCATAGAATGAAGAACTTCCTGAAATATGACCACATTGTCTGTGATTTGTCTACCAGGAACATAGCTTGCTTGAGTGGGTGAGATGAGTGTAGGAAGAATAGCTTTGAGCCTGGAGACAATCACCTTTGAGATGATTTTATAAGTGACATTGCATAGTCCAATGGGTCTAAAATGGTTGGGAGATTCAGGTGCTTCAATCTTAGGAATAAGCACCAGAAAGGTTTTGTTTAGATTTGTAGGCATTAAACCACCTTTTAGGACATGAGTCACTAGATTGCAGACATTGGGACCTACAACATTCCAGAATTTTTGAAAAAATAGGGCTTGGAATCCATCTGGACCAGGAGCTTTTAGGGAGCCCATTTGTTTCACTACATCATAGATTTCACTGTGAGAGTAATCCCTGGTGAGATTCCACCACTCATATTCAGGGATTTGAGGAAACATATTGCTGGGAGCATTTGCATCTGTGCTGTTATTTTCTTCTTTGAAAAGATTCTGAAAATAATGCTTCACAAAGTTTTTAACCTCCTTTTTATCAGAAATCCATTGATCATCATTGTTTTTCAAAGCCAAAATTTTATTTCTCCATTGCTTTATGACAGCACTGAGGTGAAAATATGAAGTATTTCTGTCACCATCTCTGATCCATTCAGTTCTTGCTCTTTGATACCAGAGAAGTTCTTCTTGGTCAAGTACTTCCTCTAGTTCCTTTCTGAGCTTGCTTTCTAGTTTAATGAGGCCTCCCTCATACTTGTTTGCAAGTTTTTTCTGTATGCCACCAATTCTAGCTATTAGTTCTCTTTTTTTCTGAAAGATATTATGAAAAACATCTCTATTCCATTGTTGTAAGTGTTTGGAGAGAGTATCTAATTGAGGGATAAGATCAGCATTTCTTGTCCAGTTGTCTTTCACAAAATCATAGAATTTTTCATGAGTCATCCAAGCTGCTTGAAACCTGAAAGGCCTGTTGATTTGATCCAAAGGTGCAAATCCATTGGGTGAAATTAGCAGAGGACAGTGATCAGATTGAATGGCAGGGAGGTGCTTGACAAAAGCATGAGTAAATCTGGTGCTCCAGGAAGCATTGCAGAGGGACCTGTCAAGTCTAGCACTTTTGAAAGTATCTTCAAAATGGCCTCTAGACCAAGTGTGGCTAGGGCCTGAGAATTCCAGTTCAATAAGTTCCATGCTTTGAATCCAGTCATTGAACATTTGAGCTCTTCTAGAAGTGTCAGAGCTGTAGGAACTTCTTTCCCAACCAAATCTAGTGTCATTGAAATCTCCACTTAGCAACCAAGGTTTATTATTTTGTCTTGCAAAGTCTTTGAGCTCTTGCCAGAGGACTTGCTTTTTGGAGGGGTCAGGACTAGCATATATAACAGAGAAAATCCAGGGTTGATCACCTGTTCTGGTTATTTCAAATGTGAGATGTTGAGTGCTTTGGTTAATAGGGCCAAGAGTAACTAGTTCAGATTTCCAGTAAACCCAAATACCCCCTGAAAAACCATTCGCATCAATTCTAATATGTCCTGTGAAATTGAGTTTGGAAGCAATTAATTCAGCCTGTTGACCACCCATATGTGTTTCAACAAGGCCAAGGACAGTAGGATTGTGGATTCTAATAAATTCTCTAAGAGCAGAAACAAAGGCTTTGCTACCAGTGCCTTGGGCATTCCATATCATGCAGGATATGGGTGTAAGGTTTGACTGCAGCATGAGGATTCTATCTGACATGGATAAAGGGATTGAAGATAAAGTGCTAACATAAGCCTCAGAGAGCATCTGGATTGCATACCTTGTCATCAGTGGCATAGTCATTGTGACTAATAACTCTGGTGGACACGGACCTGGAATTGTCATTGTTGAGAATTGTACTTCCATCTAATGGATCATGGGATGCATAATCCCCAAGTTTGGAACTTCCATTGGCTCTCCCCCTAGAAAAGTCCATTCTGGTGGTAGGCTCTTGACTCTTGGAAGAATTTGCATGGCTTCCTGCATGAGATTCTGAATGATTTGAAGCTTGGAAAACAAGTGATGGGGATGGATTATTTTTTAGAAGGGTGGTGTTGGCTTGTGTGATGGATTGAGCTGAGGTATGGGATATGGGTGATGGCTGATATGATGAATCCTCTGATAGAATTATTGTTTGTTCATCAGAAAAATTGTGTGATGGAGTAGGGACAGCTTTTTGGACTTGATTGAGTATATTTTTTGAGGGAATAGGAGCGGAGGAATTTTCTATATTTTTAGAATTAGATTGATTGCTAGGATCATGCATTAAAGTATCAGTTGATTTCTTGGGGATTTTTTCCTTTGTGGTTTGATTTTTGAATTTTCCAATGGCAAAATTCAAATTTTGTATATTTTTGGGTGAAAACTCCCCAAGATTAGCAGTGGGCATATTTTTAGGAATCGTTTCAGAATTATTATTAAGGGATAAATCCTGAAGATTCTCCATAAAATCCTCACTTTCCTTAGTAGCATCCATAATATTCTCATTTTCCTTGGCAACATCCATAATATCATCACTTTCTTTAAATTCCTCCATATTTTCCATATGATCCCTATCCTCAAGAATTTGAAATCTTGAGCCTTTTTTTTGAATTTGGACATTTGCCTCCTTAGGACCTTTGTGGACCATTTGGTTCTTTGACTTAGAGTTATGATGGACTATTTTTTCATTGGACTTGGTTGGGTTAGAACCAGGGTTCTTGTTGGCTTGAACCAGGGGATCTGAAGAATTTTTGGCTTTTGCAGCTGTTCTACCTCTTGCAGGCTTTTTGACAAGCATACAGTCACCATAGCTAGTTTCTTCTTCAGGAGCTTTAGTCATTGGTTGACGTATGTCTGCCTCATGAAAATTATGAATAGAAGAAGAATGTTGGACAGTAGTCTCAGAAGATGCATCTTGAGCATTGACATTTTTTGCATAAGAGGGCAATCTTCCTCCTTATAATTAACTTTGCCACAACTGTAACAGATTAACTTCAGCCCTTCATATTGAATTTTCCAAATTTTCCCTTTAAACCAGAATTTGGATTAGAGAGGTTTAGAAAGATCAATCTCCACACACAACCTTGTAAATCTTCCTCTTTCTGCTTTTGCTGTAGTTTGATCAATCTTTATGACTTTCCCAATCTTTGCTCCTACTTTTTGCAGAAAATTAGAATCAAAATATTCAACAGCCAAGTTAGGAATTCTCACCCAGGCATTCAGGATTTTGATTGGAGCATTGTCTGGCATAAAATCAGGAGTCCATTTTCTTATGGTGAGGTAATGGTCATCAATCATCCATGGCCCTCCAGTTAGCACATACTCATAATCCTCTCTGTTTGAGAACTTGGCAATGTAGTATGAGAAGCCTACATCAATGAGATTCAGATTACCTTTGATTTGCCACTTTTTTGAGAGTTTGCGCATTAATGTCATATAGCCAATACTCTTATCAAACATCTTAATAATAAGAGACATTTTCCAAGGTTTCCTGAGCCTTTTTTTCTCCTCTTTGGATAGCAGGATGATGGGACAATTTTGTTCATCAATAGGTTCATTAGGGGGTTCATCATCATCCGACTCTGCCTCATCATCACTCACTTCTACATAAGCAGTGAATGGATTGAAATTCTGGTTTGATGCAGAGCCATTCACCATATCTTTGAAGCTTATAGTTGGAGGAATTTTTTGAATGCTAGGGGCCTCAGGAATAACCTCATTGATGTTTGTAATAACTTTCATGGTTGTGTCTTCATGAATGTTGGTGCCTTCATTGCTACTAAACATGTAATGGGTGATCTTCCTTTTGAATTTTTTATTAGACCTTTGGAGTTGATCTTGTTCTTGGGCATTTTCTTTGTTGATTTGAGAGGGATTTTTAAGAGAATTATTCATAGCCTTATATATATTATATATTCTATGACTTAATTAATCAACATCTAAATAAAAGAGAAAAATAAGGAAAAAAAATAATATCTAGTAAGTACCACTACAAATTTTAATTATACTATTACCATTATGGGCAAAAGTAAGTAAAAAACAATAATACACTCCTTTAACATTTGTGCAAAGTCAAAACAGGACAAATAAATGGGAATAGAAGGGTTATATATTTTAGGCATGTACAGTCATAACATGCCTAGAACGCCCCTGGTATCATTACAAAAAGACTATCATGATTATTGTTAGAAATTTAAAGCATAACAAAAGGAAAGAAAAATAAAACACTACTAAACAATATACTTAATTATTAAAGTACCATAATAATGATACAAAGTAAACTCTAACAAAATTGATAGGAGGCCTAAAATTCAGGGTTACCTGCTATTCCTCAAATAAATGAATTGAAAAAAAAAAAAATCTTTAATGATACAAACCACAGGGGTACCTAGTTAAAAATTCCTATATAGTATATCTAAAAAGCTACTATAACATTTTAGTTGCTCATAAAAATCATGGATGAATTTTAGAGATTAAATGTACAAAGATGCAGCAAAGACAATATCTCGCTTAATTTTGGAGACAGCATCCTCAAACTTAGATTCAAGCTCAGTTTCGCCGATAGATTTAGCAGCAAGAATGAGTTGCTGAAGGATTTCTTCCAATCTTCTAATGGCCCTAATCAAGCTTCCCTCAAATACTTGTGTTATTTCCATTATTTCATAGAATCTTGATCCTTTTGCCCAAGCATATACTGCTTCCATAATATCAGGCCGGAATGAACTCACAAAATTGTCCACATCAATTTCGACCTATTTATCAGAAAATTCGGACATCAATTTAGCTGATATAAAAAAATAAATCAAGTAATGAATTTCTTTTGAGTATAAATTTCAACAAGCTATGGTAGGTACCTTGCACTCGAGCTGAACTTTGGCAACCCTCCTAGCTGTATCTTGTAATTGTGCAAAAAGCAACTCAAGGTCTTCTCTAGGTTTTTGAGCTTCTTGAAGTTTTTCTCGCCATACAAGACAAGACAAAAGGGCGACCATGTCTTCTATTTTTATGTCTTTGAAAATGCCGTTGAACATAAGCTCTGTCAGAGTCAATTCATCCGCACTGCTAATTTCAGAGGCAACCTTCCCTTTCAACTCCACAACATCGTCATTCGTAATGTAGCTGCAATTGTAGCAAGGGGAGGAAATGCAAGTAACGTCAATTTTATTATTTTAAAAAAAAATAAAAAATTGGGGTTTTAAGTAGAGTTGTAAATGGGTTTTAAGTAGAGTTGTAGCAAGGGGAGGAAATGCAAATCTCCATAGAAGTACTGAGAGCTAGACCATTGAAGACAAAATTTCTTACCCGAGACGCCTCAAAACTCGTCTCCTTGCTTTGAGCTCATCCTTAAATGCTAATGCAGTAGAGGCACGCACTTGCCTCTTAATAGACTTTATCTTGGCCACAAGCTCTTGCTTCTTATGCAATGTTATAAGCTTCTCCTTTATTAAAGGAGACTTTGCCACTTCATGCTTGTCAAACAGACTCTCCAATGCTTCAATCCTACGAACAGCTTTTCTGTATGAGCTGCTCTTAACCTAATTAAAAAAAAATTGTCCCTCTTAGCTTCTCAGGTAAAAAATAAAGGAAAGTGGAACAGAACTTCACGATGAAAACACAGTTTTGCAAGAACGGTAAACTGACAAGTAGCAGCAAAAAAAAGAAGTGAATGCTGTTTATTTACCTTCATATCTTCTTCTGGATCCAACAAAGGAACCCCCTCTTTAGAAAATCTGGAAAAAACTTCTGATACCTTCTTCAATGTATTTTGCCGAGCCTCTAGTGGCAAAAGATCCTTTGACATGATCACACGTATGCTGCTCAAATTGTAGACCTGTTTTGGTAGGAGTTCCATCAGAAACCAAACTCTTAGAATATAGTCTGCTTCGAAAGAACAAATGCAGGTGCCAGGTGCTCGGAACAAGACAATTGTATCTAAGTGTCAAATATTAAGTTTTGGGGAAATTTTGCTAATTTCTTTTTTGCAACATGTTTAAATCCTACCAGAAGGGAGTTGTTTCCGAAATTTGTGGAAAGTGGACGAAAACGTAAAATACATTCTAGGGGTTTTTTAGTTAGTGTGTATAAAAACATCTCACTTATAATACTTAGACATGGAGTGTCTGATCGGATTTGGGAGTCCAACTCAGCTATTTTAAGAAAAGGCCACAAGTTTTTAATTTAAAATGAAGTATCCAAGTATATATTGTTTTGTATAACACGAAACACGAGTCGACACTCGATTTCTGAGGTAACATAGCCTCACTTATGGATTGGAGATTTTTAGGGGTTAAATTCTCAATGTTATTATGGATTATACAAAGATACACTCACATTGTTATCTAAAGAGGGGCCACACTTCCTGCTGCGATGATCAGTGGGTAAACATAGAACTTAAAATAGCTAATACAAAATGTGCTTTCACAAATAATGGATAGGGAAAAGGCAAATCTGATGTTTACCTGAGAAAGTGGAACTGAAACTACAATAGGCTCTCCAGGATCCCTTAGTGGAACAATTTTAGTTGCTTTGTTTGCTCCATCTTCGCTGCTCACCATGCATCTTGCAAGAACATCAATCGTATAGTTGGCATCTTCTGGCTTTTTACTTTTTTCGTCTGCATAGATAAAGCCACATTATGAAAACAAACTACTAATGATTGCAGATAAAAAATTACATGCTTTTTTTTGGTAAATAAGGAAAGACTTACCTTCTGAAAGATTCTTCATTCTCTGAAAATTTATAATGACACCCCATGTCACATCATCCTCAATGGAGAAAGATGGCGGATCTGCATCAGTTCTAGTGCATTCAATGCACACAAGTCTTCCAGGCTGCAAGAATCGCAAGCAGTACTTTGGAGAAAAAACAATATCACGTACGTCTTTCTTTAGACTTTTATATTGCTCAATTAGAGAGTAATAATTCTTTAAGCTTTCTTCTTCTTCAATAATTATGGAATCCCTCTCCTCTTGAAGCTGTTTAACTTGCCTCTGAAGTAAATTGAAGTCAAGCATTAGAAATTTAATGCATATTGAAGAGCAAAATTTCAAAAATCTTCTGAATGACAATACTAAGTACTAACCTCCAAATCAGGAATCGCACGATCGGCTTGATATTGGTAGAACGAATTGCGGAGCAAAATTTCAGGCTTACCATCTTCACATCGCAGTTGATTCAGGAGCATGTTGTAGCTCAGATGAAAAGCACTTCATAAAGAGAAAACAAAAGTTACACATGAAACTTATGACACTCAATAACTCAGAATTTTTTTTCTGCATTATACAATGAGCTTGACTATCTAAATGCTGTGAACTTGTGAAGTGATATTTAGGGGAAGGATATTTCAGGAATTGCAACATTAGTAACTTGGAGACGGTTCAAGTGCAGCTAGTTAGATTTATCTTCTATAAATAAGAGAAGGTTAGGGAGAGAACATGTTGAATATTATTGAGAGTTATTTTTTTTTAGTTTATTTTACTGACATTAATCAATCATAGTTCATCTTGTTCCCTATTTCACTACCAATCATTGCTTAATTCTGCCAAATGCTATGTAGATTCATAGCACCAAATGCATTCTAATTTCATTGAAACTATGGTTATTCAATAGAGAAACAAATCATGTTATCCAAAGTGCAGAAATGCTGCACTCTGATTTCAACTCAGTCTAACAAACAATGCCACATAAAAATTATTGACGGATCCCTGTTCAAAGTATCAGTATACAAACACATTCTAATTTCTTTGATACTACGGTAAATTCAATGGAAGAACATATCATGCTATTCAAATTTCAAAGTGCAAAGATGCTGCAGATTTTAGTTTCAACTCAATACGTCTAACGAATAGTGCCGCATGCCCACATCCTAATTAAAAACTAAAAAATAGTGCCACATAAGTATTAACAGAAGATACCTGTTCAAACTATCAGCACTCCCTTTAAGCATCATTTTAGCTGTTGAAGGTTCAAGCTTCTCATCTACCATCAGAATACATATTCCACGCTCATCAATACCTCGCCGACCAGCACGGCCACTCATTTGTATGTACTCCCCACTGGAAATCCATCTGAACTTATCTCCGTCAAACTTGCGGACATTTGTAAACACTACAGTCTTTGCAGGCATGTTCAAACCAATACTAAAGGTCTCTGTTGCAAACAAGCACTGAAGATATTTCATTCAAACTTGGCACTCTATGAAGATTCTTCGATAATATTAATAAAATAGAGCTTATGAAATGGATCAATGTGACTTAAACAAAAGAAGAAATTACTACATACTACTTTGTACAACCTAATAGAGTCAGAAAAATATATAATTTTCGGCAAAGATCACTTAAACCTCTATCAGATCTCTTACATAATATTCACATATGAATATTTTTTGGTGTAACCACCCGGTTCACCCTTTTGGGCTAATCCGGATTCGGATCGCGTCCCGGGGTTAAGGTTTTAAACTCCTTCCAACGTGCTTGCGGGGGATCGAACCGTGGTTCTCCCTACCAAGTCTAGCCCCTGGCACCACTAGACCAAGACAACGTATATTTATATGAATATGTGATAGCTGATTACCACATTAAACAGGATGATAACCGCTACTCTACATTTAATGCAGTACATAATTTCAGGATGTAAAACTGCAGAGTGGCTTCTTCAACAGCATAGACAACATTCAACTATATATAGAAATGCACTTAATCGCCTTAATGGTTGAAAGGAGTGGTGGTTGAAAGGAGTGGAAACAGAAGATTCAAGCAGTGGAGATCATCTAGTCGAAGCATGAAAATAATACGCTTGCTAATTTACTAGACGAAGCAGTAGAAGACTCGATGGACATATGAATGAAACTAGGCTTATTTCTAGACTTCTTAGCTTTTTTAAAACTATCCATGACGAGGATGGTATTAAAATTACCCCTATTTCGATGAATAAATGCAATGTCCATTTTCAACCCCAAAAAAAGTATATATATGTCACCATGTGTGTACTTCGTACCTTGATAAGCCCTTCTTGAAATAGAATTTCAATAACTTCCTTCAAAATCGGCAGTAAGCCTGAATGATGAACTCCTATTCCACGCTTTAAGAGAGGTAACAAATTTGTAACCTACAGACCAAAAAAACAGAAGCATTATTACACAACAATCTCAAACAATCAAAACCGCAGATACAACATTAAAGTGAGCATCAAGGGAACAGAGAACAGCAAATTTCCAGATGCCAAAAGCACACAATCACCAGAGGATAAACATTTTTCCTTTTTTTTGTGTGGAAACATCTGCAACCTAAAAAATTCATGGGATTCTAAACATGGCTTAATAACTGTAGACAATTTCCGAATAACACATGAGATCTAGGTTGCACAGAGTAATAAACAAGGTCAACATGTGCACCGGGTATGTGGTGGGGATAAAAAAAGGCAAATTTGAAAATTTATAAAGCAACAGGTAAGGCATGCTTTAGAGTGAAATATTCTTGCCATCCCTCATATCCAGGACGTTTACGACCAGTTTGGTTGTTGGTAATAGATTTGTGGTAATGGTAATGGATTTAAAGTGTAATTTGTTAAAGAAAGACTTCACAATCCCCATGGAAAACATATTTTTCATTCCCAAATTTGAAATTTCTTCTTATTTTTTATTACCATCCATTACCATGTGGAAGGGTGGTATTAGATGGGAATGGATATTTGTAAAGAAAATTAGATAAATTGGAGTCAAGCTAACACCACTATGTGAATGAATTTTGATTTTCCTTCCAAATTTAGTTATAAATTCATTTTCATTACCTCCATTTATGACCGGCTACCAAAGGGGCCGTTAAGGTACTAGCCTACTAGGTGGCTGTGAAGAGAACCTTGCTACATAGCATGAGATCAACTCTCTCTCTCTTTCTCACACACACACACACAACAAATACCCCTCTCAATCTCCTGTGTACCCAACTCTCGATTTTGATCCTGACAATAACAATGCTAAAAACAGAAAATAGACACTAGATTGTTACAGATTGTAGACAACTACAAGATGTATAAAGGGATATTGACATAAGGATGCATAGCTGTGTAGGACAAGAAAGACAAGGAGTACTCTGCTACAAAGCACAGAGCCAAGCTCCCTCTAGTAGTATTCTGTACAGGGGTGGCCACAATTCATTCCCTGGGAAGTTTTTGCAGGCAGTGGAGATGGCAAAGTGAAATGGAATTTGAGTCCAGCAAATTAAAAATGAAGACAACATGCCCAACTTTACCAACTGCTATGGAAAAAGACCTTCAATAAAGCATAAACAATTGGGACTAGTGTTACCTAATGAGATCATGGAAAGGTTACCAAAAGTGCTAGTTGGCCAATTTTCGATTAAGGAGTTTTTTTCTTGGAATGATTTTTGAGACAAAAAATGGTGGGACTTAAATTAGTTCAGTGTAAATAGAAGATTGTCTAAAAATTAATAAATAAAGATACCATAAAAAAGGGAAAAAGGCAAGTGTTTTAATATTCATGCACATGTTTTAACCATTTCAAGGGAAAAAAACAGAATTAAAAGAAAAATTTTAAACTTTGAAACCTTCCCGTATAAGATATACTGATTACTGTATAAATAATCAGAGAATAAAACAAAAAGAACAAATAGAAGCTAACTATAAAAGACCCTAGAAAATTCTTAATCAAAGAACAACAAAAAATTTAATCAAAGAAGTGTAATTTTTTTTCTCAAAACCATTACAAAAATGAATAAAGTCCTTGAAAGAACAAGGAGCATTTTCGACATAAAAAGCTTCAGCTCTCAAGACATTCATGGCCCAAGAAGTGATCATCTTCATAATCTCATGTAATCATGCCCCAAGGTCAAAGGAGTTTTTTTTAGGGGATATTGAAGCAACTAAACAGAAAAGACAGGGGATACCTGAGGGAGCTTCTTATCATCATCAGACAGCATGTCCATAGCACTCCAGAAAATAGTTTCTATGTTCACCTTCTCATCATCCCCATTCAAATCCATCTTTGCCATCTAAGATACACCAGAAAATAGATACAAATAGAGAAGCAAATCAGAAGTTGAACAGTGAAGTAATTGCAAGACAGAAATGCAGATCCCTAGTGTTTATTATTAAATTAATAAAGGACCTTAAAATCAAAAGCCTGATAAGTGCTATTACACGCTAATAATTGTTTAAATATTCAATGAAAGCAAAACCACCACTAATGATTTTTGGTACACAATCAAGGATTCAGAGGCATAACAGTCACACGGAAATTATGACCATAGAGTAGAGTTGCTTATTTTCTAGCCCGCCTGAAAAGCCTGATCTCGGGCTTCTTAGGTTTTTTTATAAGGTAAGGAAAACTGGATTATTTCCTATAGAAAGAAACACCCAACTCAACCTTTTAGATGATAAGAGAAAAAAAAAATAACAACAGGAATGAAAAAGGTAGGCCATAGTGGGATTATAGTGGCCCTGATTCGCCATAAAATCTGTTGGGCTTCTTAAAATTTGTTCCCAAAAGCACAACCCTTAGACTGAAGCACAACAACTGCTTTTGGACAAAAGCGCTGCCTAAACACTGTCCATGATAAGCTCTATAGGATGTGGCATAAGTACCCCAAGCATTACCAAGCTTGAACTCCAAAGCAATCAGAGTTCCAACAAACAGAGGGTAGAACTTAAAATCAAATAACTTAAGCAGACAAAGACTAGTGAGGATTAAAGATAGCATTGCTTCGTTACCTGCATGGCGAGAAATTCACACTCTCTTTTACTGAAGCTGAACAATATAACAGGATCATACTGACGTAGAATAAGCATTTTCACCAACTTGAAGATATCACTCTCTTCTCCCAACTTACCAACCACCACTCCCTTTTGCAACTTCCCATTTTCTCTCCTCTTTTCATTATCAGCAGCAGGGGCAAGTGAATTCAAGGCTTTCTGAAAACTATCTTCACGAAATTTGGCCTTTTCATCCACCACCAAGTACAAGCCCTTTCCACCAGAAGGAAATATATAGTGTTGAAGTGGTGTTGGCCGGAAATCTGTATAAACAATATGACAAGGTTGGTGGTGAACCTGCATCAGCAATAACACAATCAGCGACCAAGAGGCTATAGCATAGTCATATCACACAAATTGCTAGAAGCCCTTTTGTCTACCAAAAATTACTTCAGGAAATGAAATTAAGGTATCCATTCAAAATTGAAGGGTTAAAACATAAAAAGCATCAAAACTCAAGCAGATACATTACCTTTGCAACCCAATCTGCAAACTCCTTAGCATTAGGTACAGTTGCTGAAAGGAACACAAATCGAGAATTTTTTGGAGCCATCACTATGCTTTCTTCCCAGACCACACCACGCTCTTTATCACGCATATAATGAACCTCATCAAATATAGCCCATGCCACCTCCCTTGTAATCTCTGATCCTCTATATTGCATACTTCGCCAGATTTCTGTTGTCATCACCTAAAAAATGACAGCACCTCAGAAACCATTTATGAAAGTAAATAAAAACAACAGGAAAGAACTGGCACATGTAACCAATAGAAACTTACCAAGCACGAAGCATTTGGCTCAATTGTGACATCACCTGTCATCAAACCAACATCAGAAAATTCTTCTTTGAATTCTCGATATTTTTGGTTGCTAAGAGCCTTAATAGGGGAAGTATATATCACCCTTTGTTTATTACGCAATGACATAGCAATGGTGTATGATGCTACAACTGTTTTTCCAGCTGAAGTATGGGCTGACACCTAACTCATAAATCCAAAAGCAAAATGAATTTCAACAAGTCATATTGTTAGTGGTCAATAAAAAAAATCAATGGAACACGCAAACAAAATTTAAAACCCTTATCCTTTAAAACATAAATAATAATTAAAGGGCAGGTAACAAAAAAAACAAATGGTCACATTCAATCACATTTTACAAGAGACTAGTCCTTCCATGTCACCATAGTAATCATCCTTCATACCACTTTAGGAATTATCAAGTTGGCCTAGTAAATTCCTGTGTAATTATGCATTTAAATTAGGTAGTAGTTTGTTCCAAACAACAAGAACAACAACAAGAATATTTGAATTAGTTTGCTTCCACTTTTCTTCAACTGCATTCAAATTAAATAAAGATAGACAATCTAGAATGACAACGTTGGTAATCACGAATGGAATCTCTAAAAATAGGAACCAATCAATATTCAAAACAACCAAGTTACCAAGTTTCTCACTTGTAATTTAAGTAGGTTGATGTTTAATTTTAAGTTTCAATCAATTTATTTCAACAAGAATGGTGACTATGTTCACTCTCTAGATATTATCCTTCATTTATTAAGAATCACATATCAAGGGCCTTTAAATTGAAATCACCTTCAAAATAAAGAAATTGCAATGTAAAAGTTTTGACAGCATTTTTCTCATTCATAATAAGGTCATCATTGTACTGAAAATAATGCTACAAGTCTACAACTATAAGACTTTAAATGACCTTTACTAAATAACACTCCTAGTTAAACTATATAAAGGCTAATTTAAATCATGCTGTGGATTTTTATGTACAGCGATTGGGAACTGCAGCAAACAACAAATTGCAAACACATGCTCTATTTTCCATACATCATTCACAAGAATTACAACAAATTTCCACCAAAGTTCACAAATTATAGAACAAACAAATTTCCACCAAAGTTTACAATTTTTCAAACTTTCAGCCAAACATTGCACCGCAATCATGATACACTACAAAACACATAATTAATCAACAAAAAAAAAAAAAAAACAAGAAAAGAAAAGAAAAGTACCATAACAGAGTCTCCCTTCTCAATGCACTTAATAGCTTCAGACTGAAAAGGGTCAAGAGTGAAAGGGAATTCTTTAGCAGGGGCAGTAGTGTTAGCAGAAGTTGAGGTTGAAGAAGGTATGACATAGCCTTCAGGGTATGATACATCATGAAAACAAGTAATACTGTCATTGTTGTTAACGTCGATGTTCTCTTTGAGAATTTTTTGGGGTGGTGTGTCTGAATCGATTGTTGGGGTTTCTTCTTCGGGTGATTTTCTCTTCCCAGCAGGCCCCATTTTCGTAGAGTCACTCTAATATAACCTACAGCAAATCATCAACAAAATTCGATTGAAAGTTCATTCTCCTTTCGCTTAAATAAATTACCCAGTATGATATATTCAATAACCCACACTAGAAGAAGAACCCAGCCCCATTATATAATCGATTTTCCATGATTCTACGGGGGGAATCTTACCTCAAAAGCTCGGCTTTGATGGAGGAAATACACCGCAGACACCACGCCCAACTCAGTCACAGTTTGACAAAGATAGGAGACCGGCGAAAGAAACACAGATTTTAGAGAGGTGAATCAATCAATTGCTTAGGGTTGAAATTAAAGGAGAAAATTTTGGCAAAAGCCCCAAAAAATATTACTTTTAATTGAAAACTAAAATTTTTTAATGTGAACAATTAAAAATTCAAATTTTTAATTTGAAAATTAAAAGCGGATTAATATTGTTGTGATTAACTCAGCAAATTATTAGTTGCACAGAGGACCATATAGCAATGTGGTCCCTGGTGTTTTTTAAAAAAAAAAAAAAAAAAAAACTCAATTGATTTTTTTCTCTCTCGGTTGATTTTTATTTCTCTCATATAATGTGGGTCAGAAACCTGTTTGACCGACCGATGCCGAACTTGTTTTTGACCGAATTCTTAGTGACTGAATACCGACCGCCACCGAACCCGAATTATACCTAAACCGTTTTTCGACCGCTTTTACGCATACCGAAACCGACCGATGCCGACCCCATTCAAAACCGAACCCGTTTCCAACCTTTTATTATTATACCGAGACCGACCGTTACCGAACCTATTTTCAAATCGAACTTGTTTTCAACCTGCCAAAAACCAAATTTTGACCGGCCGATTTTGACTGAAACCGTACTGTTCCGAACCTATTTTGGATCGGTCTTATCACCGAAGTCGTTTGCTTGTTTACAACCGAACCCGTTTTTTTACCGAACTTATTTACATGATTTCTCTAAGTTGGACAAAAATTGATGAAATTTTTGTAAATTCAATTAATTAAAACATAATATAAATAAATTAAAATTAATATAAATAAATAAATAAAACTTAATATAAATAAACTTATAATTAAACTTAATATAAATTAAAATTAAATATAATTATTCGATCCTAAATTCTTAGCCAAAAATTATAGGCCAACTAACCCGGAATATCAAAATTTGATCCGAATTTTTGAATTGACCGATTGTATTGTGATCGATCGTTTAAGACTGACAGGTTACGACATACATTTAACCACGACCAATTGATTATAACCATCAAACCGATTTTGACCGACCGATTATGACTTGCATATCGATTTTGACCGATTGTTTATGACCCGTGCATCGGTTACGACCTGTAAAAAATCAGTTTTGACCGACCGAATGTGACTTGTTACCGAAAAACGACCGGAGCGATAAGTACCGGATTGAAACCGACCGACACTTGTTTTGGAAAATACTGAATTTGACCGGATCGAATAAAACCGACCATTACTGACCGATACCGAAAGGACTCATACGACCTTTTTTTTACCGAACCTTTTTGACCGACCTGTTTCTAACCGTTTGACCTGTTTTTACATCCTTAGACCCTACTCACATCTTCTCCTCTTCATTTGGTCTTCATTCTTTGTTGCTAATTTTTTTTTCTCTCTCCTCTTAAATGAGTAATTTCGTTCATAATATTCAATAATCAATCTCAATCGCAATTTTTATTTGTAATTATTGAGATTGATGATGTTGTTGAGTCTTGCAATTTGGCATATGAGGTTTGTGATGATATTTAAGCTATAACAGTAAGTTTTTATTGATTTTTTTTTGTATTGATGATGAATATTCATTTTAGATTTAGTTCAAATTGATGTAAATAGTAATGTGAGTTTAATTGAAATTTGAATATCAGTATGAAGAAATGAATATTCAATATACAAAAATGAATATTCATTTTAGTTGTTGCAAAAGTGAAGGTAAGTTTAGTTTTTTTTTTGTGGTAAAATGAATATTTTGTATTAAAAAATTAATATTCCTTAATAAAAATTGAATAATCATTTTGATTATCGCAATAGTGAGTGCAAGTTTAGGCTCTTTTGTGATAAAATGAATATTTAGATATAACCAAATGAATCTATATCTATATACTAAAACAAAATGAAGATGACATCATCCATACTTCATAAAAGGACATGTGTCATGCTCTCCTTCAATTTTTTTCCTCCAAAAACTACATTAATTATTCTTATATTTTCAATGCTATATTTTAATTAATATTTTGATTAAAATATTTTATAAGCCTAATCTATCTATCATATATAACTCTATAACTATAATTATATATATACTAATCTATAATCTACATCTATAATAATAATAATAATAATAATAATAATAATTTATATACTAAAACAAAATGAAGATGACATCATCCATACTTCATAAAAGGACATGTGTCATGCTCTCCTTCCAATTTTTTCCCTCCAAAAACTACATTAATTATTCTTATATTTTCAATGCTATATTTTAATTAATATTTTGATTAAAATGTTTTATAAGCCTAATCTATCTATCATATATAACTCTATAACTATAATTATATATATATACTAAAATAGAGTATGCATCCTTACATCATTCAGTACGCATGTCATTATTTTATGCAATTGTTGGTGTTATGTTTGACTTAATTCTCCTACCATTTTTTAATTTTCTAAAAGTTTTCTTTTAAATCTTCAATAAAAAAAATTATGTGTAGAATCATAGTTTTGGTCATTATTTTGCTTTATATTTTTTTAAAATGTTTTGTTTTAAAATTATTATTAAGATGAAAATTACTTATTATTTTAAAAAATTGATAATTTTTTTTTGTGTCAACCGTTGCCATCTAATCTAGTATTTAGTATAACAAAGTGAATATTCAATATTAGAATATGAATATTAAGTTTAGGTTGATGCAAAGTTGATTGTAAGTTCAGGTTTTATGTGATAAAATTAATATTCAATATTAACAAAATGAATAGTTAGTGTTAAAAAATAAATATTCGATATACAATAATGAATATTCATTTTAATTGTTGCAAAATGAATGTAAGTTCATGTTTTTGCAATAAAATGAATATTTAGTATTAAAAAAATAAATATTCAGTATTAAAAAATGAATATTCATTTTAATTGTTAAAGTTGACGTGCGAAACCACAATTGCTCTATGTGCTCCTAGGAGCTGTATACTGTAGTTTAAAAGATTAGTTAAAAAATGATTTTTTTTTAAATAAAAAAATTGTAGTAAAAAAATGAATATTGTAGTAAAAAATGAAAATTAAAGATAAAAAATAAATGAAGATTATAGTGTAAAAAAATGAAGATTCCCAAAATCATAAAACACTATGTGGTCCTGGGAGCACCATATAACAATTGAACTCAACATCATATTTTTTCTTATTTTCTACTTTTAAAATCATAGGGTGTTTTTAGTTTTCAGCAAAGTATAGGTGTTTAGATCCAGACTCTGAGTCAGTAACAACAATATTAATCCGCTTTTAGTTTTCAACGGCTTAGATTAAAATTTTGAATTGCTCGATGGTTCAGATTAAAAGTTTTTAGTTTTCAACTAAGAGTCTAGTTTTTATTTGATCCTATTCCAATATATGAATGATTATAATTAAATTTGATTTTTCCTCTTTATTTCTTCTATAGTTTAGAGTCAATGTATATATGGCATAAAACCAATGCATTTTTACTCAGTGTATTTAGAGTTCATATTGAATGCACATATAGTTAGTACTCAATTTACCTATAGATCATTGTTGATGTATCTATCTCTTTCTCACCTTCTCACGATGAAAAATTTCTCACTGAAACCCAATTCTATATTTATATATATATATATAGAAGTAGACTCACGTGAGAAAATGTGAGAAACAATCTCAACCCTTTGATTAACAAATGAATGGCTATGATTAAATTTGATTTTCCCTTTTTACTCGTTCTATAGTTTAGAGTCAAAGTATCTATGTCATAAAATAAATGTATTTTTAATCTATGATACATTAATTAATTCTCTAAAGATTATTAGTTATTTATGAAAAATTTTTGAGTGTTAAGAGATTTTTAAAAATATAATTTTATAATTAAATGTACTTAAAAATTTTATAAGTGTAATTAATTGTTTTAAATAAGGTTATTAATGATTTCAAAAATTAAATATCATCATTATCATTTCATTATATAAAATATTTTAATACACAAATGACAAAACCATCCTCCACTTGAGTAACAATTATGAAAGATGAGTATGTGTAGTGTGATAATCCATTTGGACACCGTCACAGCCTCACCCTTCCCTTATATAAGGGATGTAAAAACAGGTCAAACGGTTGGAAATAGGTCGGTCAGAAACAATTTCGGTAAAAAACAGGTCGTATGAGTCCTTTCGGTATCGTTCGGTAACAGTCGGTCTTATTCGGTATCCGATCGAATTCGGGTGTCGGTCGGTTTCGGTCTAATATTTATCAGTCCGGTCGTTTTTCGATAACAAGTCACATTCGATCGGTCAAAATCGGTCTTTTACAGGTCGTAACCGATGCACGGGTCATAATCGATCGATCAAAATCGGTATGCATGTTATAATCAGTCGGTCACAGTCAAATGTATGTCTTAACCTGACAGTCTTAAACGATCGATCACAATACAATTGGTCAATTCAAAACTTCGGATCATATTTTGATATTTCGGGTTAGTTGGGCTAGAATTTTTGGCTAATAATTTAGGATCGAATAATTATGTCCACCCCTAAAACATTTTAAAAATCAATTTCATTATGTTTGAGCCAAAAACCAATGTCGGATTGATCTTATTAAATGAATTTACAAAAATTTCATCAATTTTTGTCAACTTAGAGAAATCATGTAAATAAGTTCGGTAAAAAATGGGTTCGGTTGTAAACAGGAAAACGACTTCGATGATAAGGCTGATCCAAAACAGGTTCAGTACAGTACGGTTTCGGTCAAAAAATAGCTTTTGGCAGGTTGGAAACAGGTTCGGGTACGGTCGGTCTCCATATAATAAAAACAGGTTGGAAAACGGGTTCGGTTTTGAATGAGGTCGGTTTCGGTATGCGTAAAAGCGGTTGGAAAACGGCTTCGGTATAATTCAGGTTCGGTAGCAGACCGGTCCATAATCAGTCCGGACAGGAACTGGTTGGACTGGTGAACCGGAATCCACATTTTTTGTGGAAAGGGACCATATCGGTTCAATTCCGGTCCAGACCGGTTTGGACCCGTTTCTAACTTTTTTTTTCAAAAAAAAAGTTTCCCTCTAACCGGTCCGGGTTTGGACCGAACCGGAATTTAAATACATTTTTTTTATAAAAAAATTATATATTAATTTTTATAGATTCCGGTCCAAATCGAAATTTGCCGGGTTTGGACCGGACCGGATCACTGGATTGAAATCACTATTTTATTATTTTTATCAACAAACCTTGTCACTTAACATATGTGAAGCTGCAACATTTCCAACAGGACCTCTAACGAACAGGTTCTTTTTATTATTTTTATCAGAAGAGTCATTTCCAATATCAACCCCATTCACCAAAGCTCCCCTAGGTGAGCTAGGGAAACAATTATAGCTTTTTAGTGATCGAGTACCCGTTGACCCGAGACCTAAATGGGCCGGGTTATGGGCCGGCAAATCCACTACCCTCATATTCAGGTACCCGCTAATGAACACACCTAGCCTTGGCTAGCCCTTCCAAATTGAGAGCTTGGTTAGCAAGGGCATACATGTCATTTCACATAATTTCAAAAACAATGCAAAATAGTGAAGATACTTAAATACTCCGTACCTATCTAGACTTTGAAAGTCCCTCGTCCCTCCCAACTCCAATTCAAAAATTATACTCTCTACTTCCTGAACAAAATTACTCCAGTTGAGAATTTGAGTGCTAAAAAATGGAGAAAATTTGCGTAGCAGTAAGAGTTAGACCTTCAACGACCCATGAATCAACCAATGGGACTTTCTGGAATATTGACGACAATCGGATTTCTCTTCACAAATCTACTGGCACCCCTTTTTCTGGCGTTTCTTTTACCTTTGGTTTGTCTTATAATTTTCTCCTTTTTTTTGCTTTTCCCAAATTCTTGGATTCTTCATCATCTTTTTGTTCTTTGTTTCACAGATCATGTCTTTGATCAGTCCTGCCCAAATTCTAGGGTTTATGACCTTCTTACTAAGGATATTATTAATGCTGCTCTTGAAGGATTCAATGGTTAGTTTTCAAATTTATTTTTTCTGTACATTTTACCAGTTGGAAATTGGGTATTTCTTGCTGCAATGTTAAAGGGTTGGTGATTCGTGTTTTGGCAGTTTTGAAATTGTTGAACTCCTTGCTTGATTATTTAATGGAGTTTGAAATGTATTCTTATGTGCTTTGATGTTTAGGATAGAACTAAGTTTTATATGTTTTTTTTTTTTTTTTTGGTGGGGGGGGTGTATTTGTAGGTACTGTGTTTGCATATGGGCAAACTAGTAGTGGAAAGACATTCACCATGAATGGCTCAGAAAATGATCCTGGAATCATTCACCGCGCTGTTAAAGACATATTCGACATGATACAAACGGTGTGATTTCTCATTGCCTTGTTGAATCCTCACTGTTGCACAGTCTAGTGGTATCTGAGCTTTGAATTCACTAGCTTTCTGTTGTTTTCAGAATAATGAGAGGGAGTTTTTGATTCGTGTTTCGTACATGGAAATTTATAATGAAGAAATTAATGACCTTTTAGTAGTAGATAACCAGAAGCTGCCTGTCCATGAAGGTTTGGAGGTAATGTTGCTTGCTTAAGTGGACTTGTTTACCTATAAAGTGGAAATTGAACCAAATTGTGATTTTCTTGCAGCGTGGAGTTTTTGTTGCAGGACTTAGAGAGGAGATTGTGAGCAATGCTGAGCATGTGCACAAGCTTCTTGAAGCGGGAGAAGGTTGGTATAAACTCGATGCAATATGTGCTTGTGTTGTAGTTTTTCAATTATGAAGAAAGTCCTCATGATTGCCTTTTGATCTTGTGGTGCAGTCAATAGACACTTTGGTGAAACAAATATGAATGTGCGAAGTAGCAGGTCGCACACAATCTTTAGAATGGTAGTCCTTCTATACCGTAAACTATATTGAGCTCCAACTATAAGCTATGTTCCGTTGTAATGCTCCAACTGTTTGTGGTTCCATTCCATTAACACAGGTCATAGAAAGCAAGTCGAAGGATATGGATGGTCCAAGCTCAGATGCTATCCGTGTTTCTGTTTTGGTTTGTCTATTTCTTCTTATCTATTGCTTTAAATTTTGGGTTCATTGTATTTCATTACGTTTCCATCTTGATGGTTTTTCAATAACATCAGAATTTGGTGGACCTGGCTGGATCTGAGAGAATTGCTAAAACTGGAGCTGATGGAGTTAGATTGAAGGAAGGAAAACACATTAACAAAAGCTTGATGGTTCTTGGCAATGTGATTAACAAACTAAGTGAAGGAGCTAAGCAGAGGTTGTTATTTAAGTCACTGACATTCATTTATTCTTATTGGTCAAATCTGATAACCTTTTATTCACATGGATTTACGGGTTTTCCAGGGGACATATTCCATATCGTGATAGTAAGCTGACTCGCATACTCCAATGGTCACTCGGTGGCAATGCCAAAACTTCAATCATCTGTACTGTGGCACCTGAGGAGGTGTGTTCAATAATCACAATTTTGAACTTCAATGTTGAAATTGACCAATTTCAACTAATTTTTTAACATAATTTATCATTTCTTTGACTGTGACGGCTCACTTAAATGGTTAGGCTCATGTGGAAGAAACTAGAGGAACTCTTCAGTTTGCTACAAGAGCTAAACGTGTCACAAATTGTGCTCAAGTGAATGAGGTTTGTTATGCTTTTGATTCTTCATATATCTGGTTTCGCTCATTTTACTGTTTAAAAATGTGTTTGCAGCTGTGTTAGTTGATTATTAATTAACAAAGAGTAGAACTTATCATTGGGTGATTTAAGACTATGGTAACATTAAAACTCTGTTCACAATTTAAGAAGTGAGAGTAATTTTCTTGTTAGTTGCAGCGAATGTTGCTTTGTTTTCAGATCACTAGTCCTGTTAACCAATCTTCTCATAGAAACTCTTACTGTTATCTCATGCCTCTGCATTTGAACCAAATGATCCCTGGTTGTTGTATCAGATCCTGACTGATGCAGCGTTGTTGAAGCGGCAAAAGCTAGAAATAGAGGAATTGCGTCAAAAACTTCAGGTGAAATATATTTGTCAAAATGTCAATTTTACTTTAGTGGCTCAGAAAACTATACCTGGATAAAACCTTCTTGTTCAGGGATCTCGGACTGAAGTTTTGGAACAAGAAATCTTCAATTTGCGGAATGATTTGCTTAAGGTGCAGATTCTCTTCTATTATTATGAATAGGTTGAAGTCCCTTGTTCAGCATTAATCCTTGCTCATTCAATCATGTTAAGACATTCTTCTTATTTTGTTTATAGTATGAATTAGAGCATGAAAAGCTTGCCACAGAGCTTGAAGAAGAGAGAAAACTGCACAGAGAAAGAGATGTGCACATCAAAGAGCAGCAAATTAAAATTGACAACCTCAGTAATATGGCAAATGTTTCAGAGAGTGATCGAAAGAGTTCTACTCAGGTGTCCTTTGAGACTAGAGTTCTTAGTCCGTGCTGTTATAAAAGTTCCATGACATCTTTTAGATCCTTCTAAAACTTTTACTTCTGGTTGTAGAGAAATGAGGAGAGGAGCTGTACCAGCCGGCATACATGGCAGGATGAAGCTTTTAGCACCCCCAGCTTCAAAGCAGCTACCAATTCTTTTGTTGTTAGACGGTCAAATCATAAAGCAGTAATTGATTCTGATTCCAGCCCCCTGCCTGATGCATTCAACAATGTGGTAGATGAAGATGCATGGATGAAGATGAATAAAGGATTTGTAGCTGACCTTGATACAATTCATATGACTCCTGCAGTTAAAGTCCGGTCACTTTCATCTGATGGCGTTAGTCCTGTAAGTTCACTCATAAGCTTATATGTGTTATTTGAGTAGTCCTAAATGTCCCTCATAGCCTCATATCAAATCCCTAAATGTTGAAGCATGGTTTGGTTTTTTTTTTACAACTAACAATGAGAATAAGAGTTTAAAAAAACACAATGAGAATAAGTGGAATTTTAAAAGATTATAAATGTTGAATTATCCAAGCTGTAAAAACATATGATCATCAATATTTTTGCATCTCGTAATGTGTAGTTATTGAAACTCATGTAAATTTTATAGAACTCAGCAGTAATTACTCATAATACAGTCTTGACTTTGCCAAATTATAAGTTAAGTTCTCCACTGTACCTTGACCCTTCCAGAGAAGGAAGATGTAGGAAGTGCAACTAGTGGTCATGTAATTGAGTTGAGGTCACACTTTTGTTAGGGGTCTGTTGCAGTTGTTTTATAAGATATGTGTGACAGAGTTAGATTGTTTTGTTACAAGATATATCTCTCAGAGTTGAATAATCTTCAGCAGAGTTTCTCAAAGGATCATTATGAGCAAGAAATTCAGAATCTCAGGAGGCAAATGGAGCTTACTATTAAAGAGAGAGACGAACTCAAGGTTAGTTTCTTCTTTTTTCTTTTTTTTTTTTTAATTTTGATATCTCATGCATTTTATTGTTTCGAGTTCACAAAACATTCCTTGGCAGCAGTCAAATATTTATTGGTCTGCTACCTGTAAAGTACTAAAACATTCATGTAATGCATTGTTTGAAGCCATTAATGTAAAACACTAGCTATATTTGGGTATACAAATATGTACAAAAACATTATCCCAACTCCCAAGACTTTTGATAAAGGTGGTCACATATAAACTTTACATATTATCATCTATGGTCCTATTCTTTTGGACTGAACTAAACTGGAAGCTGAACTGGAAATAAGTTTAAAAGAACAGGGCCTTACTTTGTAGTTTCATTAGAGTTAGAGTAGATGATACAAGAAATCAATCGGTAAAAAATCTCATTCATTATAAATACAATGTTTCTGCTACAAATCATGTTTTTGAGATTTTGTTTGTGACTTGTGAGATTCTAATAACTTGTCTAAGGATTCTAACTCATTCATGCTTGAGTTTCACCACTTCTCTTATCATCTCTTGTGTACTTGTGTTTTCAGAAAAATTACAAAGAACAGGTGTTGTTAAACGATAAATTAACCAAAGAGATCACAGAACTTCAGGAGGAGGCCAAACAGACTCGAGAAATTCCACAAATGCTTTGTGAATCAGTGACAACATGTAACGACATATATAAGGATGTCTTGTCTGTTTTGCAGGTAAAATGACTCAAATTGCTTTACATTTACAAATCTAAGCAAAGCGAATCCATTTGACTTTAATCTAAATGTACTTTTGCTGTTGTGCAGAATTCTGTTGACGATGAAAAATCTTTTGCAAAAAACTTGTTAAGCAGCATGTCTGAGATTGGTGCCAATCTCTTTTCAACAATAGAAACTCATTGTCGAATGGCTGAAGATGGTCATAAATCTTTCGGTGGAGATATCTCTATACTGCAAGAGCAGTGCAAACTTCTTTGTGAGAGATTAAACAATACAGTCGCGTTATCAGCATTACCAGATGTACAGTATACAACAGAGAAAGAATTGACTTCCAGGCTGTCTGTTAAAGATTATAAGGTAGTTTCCAGGTTCATATTGTCTAGATTTAGCTCATTTTTTTTAATGCTATTCTTCATGTTGACATTAGGCTATATCCTACCTCTTTCCAGACTTGTGATATAATGATGATTCATCTTGTATAATTCCCTCATCGAATTCCTTTTCTTTCTTCATTTTCTTGTCTCATGTACATCATATTTATTAGTCAAAAATAAGGAAATAAACAAAAGAAATTGAAGTAAACCATTTCAAGAATTTCTGGTGCAATTTAAGTTCTGAATTTCATGTGGAGAACTACTAGGAGGAGTTCTGAATTGGTTTCATTTCCTCTTGTTTTCATAAAGGGTGTTGACTTTAGTGAAGAGCCTGCTTGTTGGAAGGAGAAGTTGATCAATGAACTTAACGCAATCAGAGACAAGTACATAACCCTTGTTCAGGATCATGACCAAAATAACCGAGTTTTGGAAGAATCGAACTCAAGGTACCTCAACCTAGAGAAAGAGTTCCAAAGTATGCAGCAAGAAAGAGATTCCTTGCTTGATCAAATGACTAAATCAAGTCAAAACCTAAGGTTAGTTTCAGAAGAGAAACAAATGGTGTTTGAAAGGTACAAGTCTGAGGTACAAAAAAGGGAGAATCTTGAGCAAGAGATCAAGCAGTTTAGTGTAGCATTTGCCTCGCGACAAAGATCTCTGGCATCCTTTCACAGTGATTTTAAATCCAGAATCGCGGATCTTAGAACACAGGATTCTGCAGTTGGGTGTTAGAATTATCAGAGTATAAATTATGGTCTTATTGCAGCTGTTGTGTGTATTAGGTTGAAGTCTTGTTATATGGTCTTATAAGTTATGTGTATATTCTGAATGTGTGAGCCACCTTGGCTCGTTAGGTCTAAGCTAAGGGTCAGGGGATAATTTGAGCTTTAATGTAAGGTTTATGTTAGGCTGTTCCTGTGTTTGACAGTACTGTACTACTGTAAGTTATATCAGGGTTTGGCAAGTGGTTTGTATTTGAATTAAGTGGATGCAGTTAAGTTGAAGGTTATTAAAGGATTGTTTGAGGAAAATGGGTAGAAATGTAATTATTAATTACTAATTTAATGGTAGTATATGCAGTATGTAATAAGGATTGAAGATAGAATAGAATATGGATGATGTTGCTAAAAAAAATGCTTCTGGGTGTTAGTTAAGTATTTAGCACTCCTAACTCCTAACTCCTAAGGTTATTAGAATCGGGATCCTAACTTGGATCGTTAAGGGTGGTAGGATCGGATTTTAGAATTGTAAGATTTTACTAAATAACGGACTAAAATAATAATGTTAAGATATAATGTTAATAATGTTAAGATATAATGCGAATTATATGTATAAAGCTCAATTAGGCCGACTAATTTTACTACGTACTATTATATGTATAGTGCTCAAATTGTCAATATTGCAATTATATAATTATAAATAGTGCTCAAACTCTCAATGTTGCAATTATGGTTCCGTTTGTTTTGATGGAAAATATTTTCCTCCTTTCCATTTTCCTTTGTTTGTTTTGGAAAGTGGTGGAATTTTTTTTTCCTTTAAGATGGACAATTTTACCTCGGAAAAGGAAAACCATTTTCCTTTTGTGGAGAAGGAATGCCACATTTTCCTTCATACTATTTACTTCTCCCTTATTCACCCCTCCCATCCTTCATTCATTTTTATTTTATTTTTTCTTTTTTCTATAAGTTTTTCTCTAATCAAACAGTTTTCAATGGAAAACATAGATGTAAAAAAAATCATGGTCAACAAGCCAAAAAACCACTTGGATAGTGGTCAACAATGATTTAATAGTTAATGTATTTTGGGACAATTTCGTTAAGTGAAGGTAGTTTTTTCGCAAAGTGGTCCAAAATTAAGATAGTGTGGGACAAAAAATCTTAATAAAATGACAAGGGAATACACTTACTACGTATTATAATAAAGTTTGCACGAGATATAAAGAAATATATAATTTTTTTTTTTTTTTTTTGGAGAAAAGATAAACAATTAAAATATCAAGATCTCATTCCTCTCGAAACATAAAAAAAACATATACAGAAACATATAGTACTTGGTAGGTTCATATATATGATGTTATAGTTTTATAGTATATGTTCGAGGACCTACACTTGTTAGTAATGAAGACAGTGACGATGCGATTGTGGACGCTCCAAACAACTAAGTATTAAAAACAGTGGCTTGGATTCTACTCAAAGTCATAGACATTAAACAAATCATTCATTCATTCAAATTCAACAGGCCTGGCCTGATATGGATTATACATTAATCAGGTCGGGCCAAATATCATCTGCCAATGGTACATTCCTCCATCTTACTATTATTATTAATTTAATAAAGGTGCAATGAATCAAATAGGAGCTAGTATGGGACATGCTCAAGAAATAATTTTCTCTAATAATCCTTGCAAATTTTTTTTCCAATGGCTTCTTGGGGTTATAAAAGCTATATTGTTAGCGTATATCTAGTTTGTTATATTTGTGTTATTATGTGAAGATGAAGTCATAGCCCGGTGGCCGGGTGACCTGCAGTAGGGTCCGGTTACACAATAGTGCTAACTTCACGACCCATCCTCGTGACGGGAGTTTATTTCTCACCAACATCGATTCATCGCATTTTCAATGAACAATTCTACTGTGGTATGTTAACCTAATTTAAGGTAGAAGTCATAAACATTGTCGAGTTTACCTTAACATATAAATATATAAAAAAAGATATGGGCTCAGTTTGGTGATTAGAGGTTAGAGTTTAGATTTTGTGGTTAGAGGATTATTTTTTGTTCAGAAGATTTGAGTGTTGATTTAAATAGTTGATTGTGTAAAGGTATTTGATAATACATAGCTGATTGCTTAGAGTTTTGTTATGTAAAATGACATTTATTGACATTTGAAAATAATTTGTTAGATATAAATATATGGACAAATTAGTCAATAAGTTTTCTCTCGCCAAAACTCTGAAGAAAAGACTGCCCAACCCATCTTTTTCTCAAGAGAGTTTTGATGAGAGTTTTTGATACAAAACTCTCTTTAAAACTCTATCTTATTACCAAACTCTCAAATTAGAGTTTTTATTGATCAAAACTCAAAAATCTCTTCAAAACACTCTTTTCCCCAAAAAAAACTCTGTTTGTCAAAGTGCCAAACACCCCATGATCAATAGTGTGTCCAAGGATAACAAAACTACCCACATAAACTAGAGTAATCACTTACAAGTGAATATTAGAACAAGATGAGTAGAAGTGTAGATTAGCATACCTTAAATTAATACTATGTTGTACTATTTTGGATTATTGGCCAAGTTTTCTCGAGCATGAGTAGTCCTTGTCATCACTTAGCTAAAATCTCATTCCAAGGAAAGATTAATTATTATGGCTTACAGTAGCATGCATGAATGCCTCATTGAATTGCCTAGTATTCTTCGTTTTGTTTTTACGGGGTCCGTTTTTTGGTAGTGCGTAAAACGTTTTCAGATGAAGTTTTTTCCGTTGTTTGGTTGAATGTAAAATTATTTTTCAATTTAAGCATTTTTCATTGTTTAGTTGAACTGAAAATCAATTGTGACGGGAAATGTTTTCCTTCCACCTATGATGTAAAATGTTTTCCTTCCAATTTGAAGGGAAACACTACAAAAAATTAACCTATTAATGTCGGGGCTAAATTCGGTCGCAAATATAAATCTTTTATGACGGATTTTGAGCCCGTCTCTAAAATTCATCTAAGACATAAACCAAACTCTACTAAAATTGAGTCATTTACGACGGGAAAAATCATTTGGAACCCTGACCTTTTTCTACGACGGGTAATATTTTTACGACATGAAAAATCATTTGCGAACCCGTTTTCTACGACGGGGTCACACTTTTGCGACGGGAATTCCCGTCGTAAATAGCATCTATTCTAGTAGTGGAAATATTTTCAATAAAGTGGAAAATGGTTTTTCACCTCAATTTTTACATTTTAATATTTTACTCCAAACCAAACAATGTAATATGGAAAAATATTTTTTCGGAAAAACATTTTACATCCTACCAAACAGACCCTTAAAACTTTATTAATGAAGTATATAACAAGTGTTACTTTTCATATAAAAAGAAATGCAATGCTCTTCCAAGAAGGCAAGAATTTAAATGTATGTTTTTTTGGTACTACGGGAGAATTATTTTATCTAAAGTATTGTAAGAATAATAATGGCACTAAATAATACATTTTTAAAAATTATTAAAATTGGAGGGCTCCATTTTGCCGATCTGAATTTCCTACTTTTGTTGATTTGATTTTAATTTATTGGTAACCTATTGACCTCACCAATGTTTTTGTTTAACTAATTTAATTATATTAGGGTCGTCTTTACCATTGCATGTGGCATCAAACCCACTCAAAGCAAACAACTCTCACCCTTTTTCATATTCTCCTTCAAAATTTGCCTTTTCATCTTTATACCTAATTTCCTCGTCCCATTTTATTTGTAACATATTCTTTCATCACGTATTTTAATAAATAAATTTGAAGACGTAAACAAAGAAATTAATTTTAAAAAAAATTAAACGCAAGTAAGAAGTAAACTGTGAGTTACACATATGTTAAAATATTTGGATTAATAAGCTTGTTTACTTCCTTAATGTTCCTGTTCTGAAACTTCTCGTGAATAGTCAACGATCTTTTGGTGTATGACGTGTACTCTGGATGATCCTCAATGAAGTTGCGACCTGCAAAACAGTCAAAGGTTGCTAACCCGGGGGTGGAACCCGGGAACGCCCCTCCGATGCTTAAGTCAGATATCGGAAAATAAGGATTCAGAGTAGTTTTTGAGTTTTTGAGCTATGAATTGCGTACCTGTAGAATGGTAGGACTGATCCTTATATAGGCATTAGATCCCTGGTTAGGGTTCTTGCTGCGCCGGTTAGGCTGGCGTATGGTCCGGACCCATGGAAACCTGGTCAAAGCTTTACCAAGATGATTGACACGTGGCAACTCTCTATTCGCCATAGAATATCTGATATGTACCTAGCCCTACCAGAACTGGGCCTAGGATTTGGGCCCACTAATATGGATTTGACCACCTGAATGGGCCCAGAACACTTACATTTATTTTTGAAGTGCATGCCCAAGTATTATGTTATGGTTCTTGCGGATGAGTAAAGATCCTCTTCATTTCTCATAGGAAATAAATAATGTTGAACAGGAAAAGTTTGGCCGCTCAGAATTTGCTTTACTGTAGTATGAGTATATTTGATTATTTATATATTGTCTTTCTTAGCTATAAATAATGATTTATAAAAATATATCAACATTCTCATCACTTTATGCTGGTGTTGATCAGGGGTTTGGGGAGAGAATTTGTCATTAGTGTTGCGAATCAAACCTCGTGATAGAGTATATAACATATTATTGGGCCTCAACTATTAGCTTAAGCTTTTGGTTGAGATGACCCTCTAACATGGTATCAGAGCCAATGTTTTAATTAGCATCAGGTATGTTGGGTCTGTGTTGCATCCGCATTTCAAGCCCAAAGGGTCTTTCATGTGAGGGGGAGTGATAGAGTATATAATATATTCCTGGGCCTTAACTATTAGCTTAAGCTTTTGGTTAAGAAGATGGTTCTCTAATATGGTATCAAGAGCCAACATGACGCAGATGTTACGGGTTCGAATCTCTCCTCCCTCTCCTTTCTAAGTGGAATTAATTACCACCCTATATGATAGGCCTGTGTTGCATCCACATTTCAAGCCCAAAGGGCCTTTCATATGAAGGGGAGTGATAGAGTATAATTGGCCCTAACCATTAGCTTAAGCTTTTGGTTGAGATGGTTCTCTAACACCTCGTACCTCGAGGATGTAGGGGTGACTCAAGCTTCATTGCACTGAAACTCAATAATTTTATTGTTAATGAATGTAAGGCTGTTTATTTGATCTGGAAATTTCTGATTTGATATGATATAATTTTTTTTTATTTGATCTAATTTTCTACTAAACAATTACCTTAATTGTAATATGTACACTAATATTTATATATATAATATCAATTTATAAGGTATCATTTTATTAATATTGATGAATAGTTTTCAAATCTTTAGCCTTCATTATCTATTTTAATATAAAATTAAAACATATTAGTCATAAACAAAAGAACCAAAAGTTTGATTTGATTATTTTCTCACCTGATTTTTTTAATAAGCAAATAATTGCTTAAATAAGATGAGATAAACATAATTAATCCATATGTATATTAAGTAAAAGTGAAAGTGAATTAGTGTGATCTAAACTCAGTATGATACAACTAAAAAAGTGAACGAAGTATTTAGGCTGTGTGTATTGATATTACTACGCAATTAGTTATGGAATATTTTGCCTCTAATAGAAAAGAAGAGAAAATTTACCTAAATAATTTATGACTTTTAAATTTTCTTTTATGATTAGTCCACTTGAGCCTAAGAAAAATAATCAAATGCATTTTTAGGGTCCGTTTGGTAAGACATAAAATATTTTCAATGTGAAATGGTTTCCATGAAAATCATTTTACAACTGAAAAATCTTTTTCAAATTAGAGTTTTTCGTTGTTTGGTTGAATGGAAGATGAGCTATGAGAATATAGAATATTAAATGGAAAATAATTTTCCTTCGATTTTGGGAGGAAAACGTTTTCAACTATGGTGTAAAACCATTTTACACTCTAACTTTTCCATTTCAATTTTCAGTCAACCAAACAGCGTAAATTGAGGAAAATAGTTTTCAGGAAAATCATTTTACGTTCTACCAAACGGACCACCCTACTTTCTAATTTTTCCTGGATCCACCAATAGAATTTTTCTAATTTTGAAAAACAAAAAGTTGTTTCGACAAAATTAGATTATTTACTAGGTAAAAAGTGAGTTCAATTAGTTTAGACAATGACAAAACAATTGAAAACAAAAATTTTAAATTAGAAATGCTCCGTAAGGCACTAAAATACATGTTAGAAATTTAGAATGCCGTGTTATTGAGGGTCTTAAAATTGGCAAAGGAATAGAAGACATCTTAAAAAATAGCATGCACACAATACAAGTTGAAGATTTAAAATCAGAATTTGAAAGCAAGATGATAGAACAAAAAATAAAATAAAAAATCAGTTGTACCCATCATATTTAAGCATGGTTTAAAATTATCCCCTCAATACAAGACAATAACTTTTTTAGGGGACCATATAGTATTAATCATTTTTCTAAAATTAATGCCAATATATAATATAATTTTGTTGATCTTCAACAACAACCAGAAGTAAATTGGGTATTTTAATTTGGTTTGCCTAAATTATTTTTATGAACACAATCATCCCCTAGTTCAATTCAATTTTAGGTCAAGTTATTTGTCCGATTTTTTTATTTTGATAAATTGTGATATTTGATGATACAATTTTACATGATGGCTCAAGTTAGGGCAGCTTTTGTTTAGGTTAATGAATTTGATCAAAGAAATTGAATGAATCGATATTATTATGGGTCAATTTTATCAGATTTAATTAATTCGGATAGAATAGAAAAGAAATATGAAATAAAAAGAACACAAAATTTTCACATTCGTTCTACTTAATGAAATATAAGTTTTGCAAATTATCTTGAAAACTATTTTCATATAAAGTACTATATGTTAATTATTTTTATATTAAGATATCGATTCATCATCAAAATGTGATGGACAGATTGACCCAAAAATAACGTTGATCTATCACAAGAATTGCATGTGATAAAACCCCCTGCCTTCCATTCCCTCCTCTTTCCCTTCTTTCCATAATAGTAGCTAAATATAGCAAAATTGGATGCTCCATCATCATCATCATCATCATCATCAATATTATTATCATCATCATCATCATCATCAATATTATTATTATTATTATCATCATCATCATCATCATCAATATTATTATTTATTAAATTAATAAGAAGTTAAAGTAGTTTTGTAGATTGATTTAAAGCAATGAAATTTGTGTTAGCAACTAAAAATATTGATCAACTTGTCAAATTCTCATGGTAAATAATTTCTCACAAAAAAAAAATCCTAAAAAAACTCATCTTCTATTAGTTGTGTCATTTTCCATTGGAAATGTTTTAAAATAAATGTTTCATTTTCTTTTTTAGTTTTCCATATAATTTAGGATTTAAAATTATCAATATAACCTTACTTTTTAATGATCACATTGATCTCTTTTTTACATTTTGTGGGGACCACATAAGTTTTATTGGAAATTAAAACAAAATACTTTTCCTTTTCCTTAAACTTTGTGCAATTTTGATATAAAGCAACTTTTTTATCTCTCTTTTTTTTTTTTGTTAGTTACGCTTTAAATTTGTTCTTCTCGCAAAATCACTGCAAACATGACTAACAAAATGGAATAGGGAGAGTAATAAAAAACAAAGAGAGTAAATTTGTACTAGCTTTTCATATTTCATTCGTTTTTTTAACAAATTTTTTTAGCCCCTGGTTTCTAAAAAGTTGATATTCCCTCTGTCCCTAAAAGATTGCCCCATTTACCTTTTCTCATCTCCCGAGACACATCTTTAAATGAAAATATCTTAAGATACGTATAATAAAAAATTATAAGCATTACATATTAAAAAAATATACATTGGGCCGAATCAAACGAGATTCCATTTGATTATCTTTTTCCTTACATGTATAAAATTATAGGGAGTCAAAGTTACCAAATGAACAGTAGCAAAAGTCAATATGGGGCAATCTTTAAGAGAAGGAGGGAGTATGTGCTTACTATTTTAATGCATTTTAAAAAGCCTATACACTTTGAATAATCCTTCATTTTTAAATACTTGGACCAATTTACATCACATAATTCTAACATTTGTCATTTTTGAAATGTCAAAAAATAAATTTTTAAATAGAAGATTATCTTTCAAAATCATTTTTTTACGTAGAATATCTCAAAATTTACTCATATTCTCAAATCCCAATGTATTAAACAAAGACTGTATTGCATGAGTTTTTATATATATATATAAAAAATAAATTAAACAAGGTTTTATTATTCAAATTAGGATCATCTCCATTTTTTTCCATTCATTTCCTACCCTAAGATTTTGACACCTAATTTAGCATTAAAATAAAATTTTAAAAAAGCTTCTTTATTCCCCTCCTCAATCCTCATACAATCTTACATACTCAGGCACTTAGCCATTGATTTAGGAAATGAAACGTCCATTTTTCTTTAAAAAAAGAGAAGATCTTGACTCTTAAAGGTGTGTTCTCTTTACCTTATTTTTCTAATCTGATCTTATTTTATTACTCGTATAAGATAAGATCTAAAAATATGTGAGAAGTTTAACTTATATATTATCAGATCTGATGTGGTGATATGATATGATATAAATTGAAAAGAACACACCGATAATATCCAAAAATAAGCAAACCATGGGAGGGAAAAAGGAAAGCATGGAAATCACCAACACTTTATGCATAAAATAAAGCCAAATTAACCCAATCATCCCAACATTACCAAATGCAGGAAATTCAAATTCAACTCCACATAAAACCTGGACATTTCCCCTCACACTTCCCTTAAACTCCACTTTCTTTCTCTTACCATTCATTCATTCTTCTTCTTCTTCTTTTGTTTTTCCATTTCTTATTGTCAATTAATTCCTCACCCCCCCAAAATTTCTGAAAAATATGCTTTAATTCATCATCATTCCTAATCAATGCAATCAATTTGTTCCTCCAAATCATCAATTGAATATATAATTCCTCTTCACTCTACTATGATCATGGCTTCTTCAACCTCAACAACCAAACAAGGCTCTGCAAAAAAATTATCAGAGCTTCTTGATGAACAGCAAGAGCCCTTTGTTCTGGAGATTTACCTCCATGAAAGAGGTTATCGAATAAGAAAAAGCTCTGAATTCGAAAGTCCTCATTTTAATTTAGGGTGTTGTTCTACTTCAATTAATCATTACAAAAACACGAACCAATTTATACCCAAGAAAACCTCTGCACAATTCTCAAACATGGCTAAGACTTTGATTAATAAACTCGTGTCGAAGAAGAAGAAGAAGAAATCGAAGAATAGAAGAGAAAAAATGTCGAATCGTACTTGGTCTCCTACTAAAATCGATAAGGTATTAATCATTTTTAATGTGTAATTTATTTTAGGATTATTACCCCAAATTTCACCCATGAATCAAAACCTCTCATCTTCGAGTTTTAGGTGTTGTATAAGTTAACATTAGTTATTTAATGTCGGATGCCTAGTACTTCAATTTGAGCTGTTTACACACATCTTAAACGACAATTTTGTAAATATATCTGACTTTTGAGTGACATTATCGTAAAAAAATCAAAGTTTAATTTATTTACGAAATTGTCATTTGAGATGTTTAATAGTGTATATAATATAACATATTTTTGGTTCCTTTGAACATGGTATCAGAGCTATCATGATGTATAGGTTGGATTATTATATAAATTTGTGAAGATTGAATTATTGGTTGCTAAAACTCAAAAGGTTTGATTATTAAAAACAAATTTTCGGTTATTTTATCAAATGATGTATGTTTATTAACAGTCAGCTGGAGATGGAGGAATGAATCAATGGAGGATTGGTGAAGAAAACCAGCAATGCAGTCCAAATTCGGTGCTTGATGAAATTGATCTTATTCAGGGTATGCCGGTCTATAATGGTCAGTTTTTAACCTCTGTTCTTGTTTGATATTATTATCATTTTGATTTTCTGTAATTTTCAAGTATCAATTTTTGTGATATTGCTTAATAAATAATGTTTCACTCAATTTTCACGTCTCAAAGATTTTTTTTTTCATATTAGTTAGAGTGCTTTTAGTCAACAAAATGTTACAAACTTGCAATTACTTGTACAATAATATTATTAGTTTCTATAATGATAATGATAAGTATTTCTCTAAAGGTTTAATTTTATTTTTTAATTGTATTAGGTGAGTATGTAGTACTTTCCCGGCACAAAATAAGTAATGAATTTACCTTTTTTACTTCTATCGAGATATAACTCTAAATGTTAATATTTTCAGCTTTGTGTACCAAAAAATTATGAAAAATTTAATATACAAATTGAGAAAAATCAAATGAAGTTTAATATAAATATTTTCTTTATATACTACATCCGTTTCTTTTTAAATGCAACGTTGACCTAGATAGAGAGAAAAAAATGTCCAATAGTTGCATTTAAAATGAAACAGATGATGGATGTAGTATATAAAATTAAAAATAGTTAAATTTATCATGTAAACACTAAATAGTGTCAAAAGTCAAAATAAAACCCTTATTATAGGACAAATGGAGTATATAGGATTATAGATTTATAGGGTACAAGGAAAAATGAAGTACCACTACAGAAGTAAGTGTCACAACGTGTGGCTTTAAAAGAAAAATGTACCTTGCCAAAAAAAATGTAAAAATAAAATATGCAACAAACTTTCAAATAATATTTCACGTAACTTTTTATTTTTTGAAAGAATACATAACTAGTTTCTACTTTCAAATAAAAAATCGCACACCACTTTGTGAGAGAAATATAGATTAGTATATGTCTCACAAAGACACAAAGGATGTGTTACCGTGCCAATATTAATTTTAGTTGTGCATTTTGTGGCTAAACAGTAGTAAAAGTTAAAATGGAGCAATTAAAATGATATTGATGGAGTAATTAGTTTACTCATAAATTGAAAATTCATGATAATAAGTTGATGAAAAATGATTGAAACAGTGAGACACACAGAAGATCAGAATCTTGCAGAACCAGGAGCAACGTTTCAGAAAAAAGTGTCGGAAAACGCAATTTTATCAGCGTCACTATGGGAGCTACTAGTACATTTCAGAGGCGAAAAATCAAAGCAATTAAAAAGAAGAAAATCGTTCCCTGAATACATGATGAATTCGTCAAAATCATTGCAGAAAGATCGCCAGATTTTGTTCGATTGTGTTCGAGAAGCAGTCGAAAATGGAAAGCAATTGAAGAGCAGTCTCAAAAACAGGGGAAAAGACCTAAAAATTGAATCCAAAGAAATTGGTAAGTTCATGTGTAAAAACTTCAAAATTTCTGCTCATAAACCTAACATTCAAAAGGTTTTGAAAAAGGATTTATTCGAAAAAGCTGTGGCAGATGAATGGAATGGTTTTGAATTGTGGAAGATGGATGTTGTTGCTGATATTGGAGATTGTATAGTAGATGAGATCATTAGTGAATTGAGTGATCAATTTTTGTTAACAAGTGAGATTTAATTATTAATTTATGTTACTTCAACTCTGTTTTTTTGGCTAATTACTCCCTTCGTACTGATTTACTATTACAACTTCCAAAACATACATTCAAATATTAACATCTTAGGATATTTTTCCTCCGTACCTTAAAAAAAAAAAAAAAAAAAGAGCAACAATTTTCATGGCTTGGACTTTTGTATTTTTTTTTACTGTGGGTAATTAGAAAAAGTGGGGACAATCAAAGAATTGAAAAGAAAGTTGGGGATAATTAATGAATCAGTAAGGACATATATGTCTTTTCGGTAGCAAAAATTTACAATATAAAAAAATAAATTATTGCATTTATTTTGAAACATCTAAAAATGAAAATTGTTACGCTTTATTTTTTAACAGATGAAGTACTAAATATTATACGGAGTAAAAATTATATTTTTTAAAAGTAAAGGTGTGTTCTCTTCAACTTATATATTCGACCTGACCTGAATAAATCTAATTAAAGCTTACCTGATTATAACTTATTCGAGGAGAATAAAAGCAAGGATTAAGAATATACAATATCTACTATAATTAATCCAAAGATATGGTCAATCCTTATCACTGCCTTGATTAAACCTGATAAAAAAAAGTTGAAAACACATCCTACATATTGAGAAAATTATAGCTATATTTTTTTCCATGAATATATAAAATTAAATAGAATCAAAATTCACTTGCGAATAGTGTTCACAGTCAACAAGTGTTCATAATATATGAGTAGCATAGTTTCGATCTTATTGCACTAAACTGTATCTTTTTATACAAAGATTAACTAATAATGAAAAAAGTTATAAATCTACGGTAAAGAGGTCGGAAACAGCCTCACAAGATATTTGTATTATATTATTGACAATTTGACAGGGGTAATACTTAGTAAACACTTCAATATGTTGAATTGTAGAGGCAAAAAGGAGAAAGGTATGCTATAAGGCAATATGTGCATGTGGCAATGGCAACATAATGAGTAAAACACAGCCTGTTATATTGTTGTTCTTCTCATGGAAATCACACAACTCACGATTTTCATGACTCTTAAATCTGAACCTCAAATACTGGTCCAATCTATAAAACCTCGATTGAAGAGAACACACCCGTATATAGTATATACTTATAAAATATTCATGTATATATGCTTGGATATAGGCTTATATACTGATATACAATATTTATGCGCTTAGACTATATTTATTTTGGAGGAAAACATTTTGCTGGAAAATAATTTTTGTTAACTTCATTTCTCTTTGGGTTTTTTTTTGGTAAAAGGTAAAAAAAATAAATTATTTTGACTTCCAAACCACTTAACACAATGTACTTATAGCTAAAAAATTATAACTTTTTATATTACCATAGATCTATAACTTTTTACTCAACTCATTAAGCTTTAAATAAAAAAATATTATTATTTTATCCTAAAAAGCTACAATTTTTAATGAAAAATTATTGAGTCAAACTTTCTAACAAAATATTTGCTATCATTTTACCAAAGGAGGAAAAATGTTAATTTGGAGTTGGAAATCCATTTTTCTTTTGTAAGGACGTAAGATATATCACATTTTGCACTTACTTTTCTTTCTCTCCCCGCCATCTTGCGTCTTCTTTTATTTACATTTTCTTTGATTTATCGTTACTTTTTCTCTCATCCTATTCATAAAGGGGGAAAAAATTACAATTTTTTTTCTTATATATTGTTAATTATTATTTTACTTTATTTTATTTTGAAAAAAGTTTTCAAAACAAACACAAATCTTACATTTCTCTTTTGTTGAAGAATAAGCTAGCAATGTACTCAAGAATTCATCTACTAGCAAAAGTACAATTCCTAAAATCATAGAGACAAATGCCATTGCTAAATTAATTTTGGTTGTGAGTGTACGTGCATAATAAATTACTACAATTTGACATCACTTTAAATTAAATTAAAAGTGTGGAATTATTTTATTGTGTATGTGATGATGAGAAAAAAAGATTGCAATTTTTATTAAGTGGACATTGATGTCATTAAATAAACCACCAATAATTGAAGTGATGTGATAAGATTAGAACATCCTTGTCCCTCATAGTCATATATGATTAATCAATGGTGTAGCAAACACTGTTGGATCAACTGGCCTAGCAATTTGGCACATATATAAAATATCACACGCACAAAATTTGTAATTTTTGCTACAGCAGACAAAGTTTAGCAATGCCAAATAATTGATATCGAATTATCGAATATTGGAAAAAAAAAAAGTGTAATGAATTAATATATGAGTTCAAATCTCATTCACCCCCTTCTTTGCAAAGTAGAATCAATTAGCATCATGTATGGTGGCCAAGATCAATCAAAATTCAACCTGGGTTCTGATACCATGACAAATGGGCCTGGACCGTGCCCGTCACGGGGGAGTGCAAGTCCACTTTACAAGACAAAGAAAAGGTTCTACCTCAAAATCATATGGTAGTAAGATGAGTAACCCCTTAGCCATATAAAATGGAGACAACTTTATTATTTTTCCGATGTTGGATTTATTGCCAACATCCTCTAACATGAGATTTCTGCCCTCATCAAGTTAGATCCGAATATAAAACACAGTAATGCTTTTATTTATAATTGACCAATGAGAATTCTATTAGTAGAGAGTTGGCAACCTTTGACTCACCAAGTCACACTCCCCATGATTATTTAATAGAGGAGAAAGATAGAAAAAATTGAGTGTAATGTGGTTTAACGTAATGAGGAGCACTAATGACGAAAAAACTTATCACAAAAAAGAAATACAAGAGTACATAAAAATGAATATAACTTTATGGAACAATATCAATATCATATATTCATATAACAATATCTTCATTATACTAATCTTGTGATGATTAGTTATCTGGTTTCCAAAACAAACTATATAAAATGGTAGTTGCTAATTTGCTGTGCTGGTGAATGGAGATGGCCACCAACCTAGCAAGTACCAAATATGAGAAAAATCATGTATGCATGCATTTTTATTTATTTATTTATTTTTTTTGAGAAAAGGTACACATTAAAAAAAATATATATATTAAGAACTCTTCCTGTTGAAGAGAAAAAAATGATCGATTTCGATGTACGTAAGGGTCCCATACCCGAGGGACGACGCAATATAATCCGCAGAGCAGTTGAATTTCCTAAAAGTGTGAGCAGAAGAGTAGGTCGTACAGTCACAAAAAATTAAGCGAATATCATCCATAAACAACTGGATTTTGAAATTACATCATACATCTTTGTCATCATAGTATAGAGTGGAGAAATATAAATATATACCTGAAGTACTACATTATTGGTCAATTGAGTCATTTTCTTTTTTTTTTTTTTTTTTTGAGAAAACAATTGAGTCATTTTCAAGTTAAAACTTAAAAGTAGCTTGTTTATTGGTTTGATGAGATCTCAACCTGATTATGTGAATTAGCTCTACATTTGTCCACCAAACATATTTGTATTGGCCCCTCGAAAGAATAAACAAAAATTTTTGCAAAATTGATATATTAATATCAAATTCCCACTTGGTTGCTTTGGTTCAATATCCAATCTATCGTGGCTTGTGATATGGCCCAAAATAAGCCCATATTGAGAGCACCGCCATTGATGAATTGTCATTGTGAAAGTTCATCTATTTATTCCACTTTATTATCTTCACAAAAACATTTTCAATCTCATCTCTTGATCATAAACCAAATTAAATATAAAGTATAGTTTTTTTTTATTTTTTTAAATAGGAAATCTATAAAATTAGTTTAGAGTATATTAGAAATCAAGAGAATGTATTCGTGTTTAGAGAGTTTACAGATATTTAGAAATAATTAAAATGATACAAAGTTAGTGTTACTATACTACTGTACATAACTCTTATTTATACTAACTAAACTAACTACGGTAGTAACTAATTGTAGTAGACCTAAATAACTAAAGTACAATATTAACTAATTTATTTATTCTACTAGACTTTGGATTTAAGTCCAATCTTGCTACTAAGATCAAAGTGTCTAGAAGAAGGTACAGATTTTGTTAACACATCTGCAAGCTGATCAACTGTTGAAACATGTTTAACAATTATGATGCCATCTTCCACTTGATTCTGCTCGTGAGCGTAATGGTATAGTATAAGCCTGCCTGACTGTGAGATCGGTTGGTCGAACATAATCCCTTATATAATGCATATACATAGGTTCATGAGCTAAATGTTATGCTAATAATGTGTTTCACAATACAAAGGAATAGGCATATAAGATTGTTATTTCAGATTTTGAAAAGGGCCATATAACCAGGTTATCTCACTAGCTAGATGCACTTGGCAAACTTATGTACTCAGCTTCAATGGAAGACTTGCTTACTATAGCTTGGATTTTTGTCTTCCAAGGCACTAGATTATTGCTTATAAACACAACATAGTTGCTTAAGTCCTTGCTAGAAAATTCACATGTCGCCCAAATAACATCACTATATATAGGCTTGCACTATTTCTGTATCTCTTACTTTCTTGGCAAATTGTGTCTCTACAAAAGCTAAAAAACTATTGACATTATTATTATTAAGTATAAAAAACCATGTAGATCTGCTATGATCTACTATGACAAAAAAAAAAAAAAAAAACCTTGCTACACTAATAGTAGCAACCCGACCTATAGGCCCCCCAAAGATCAACATGTATGAGATCAACTTAACTTTAGCTTTAGGGCCTGTTTACTTCAGGTTAACTTCAGTTCAGTTCAGATCTCAATTTTCCTTCTTTTATAAAATATTACTTTCAGTTGTATTCAGTTTAGTCAGTTCAATTCAGTAAAGTTCAACTGTATTCTGTTAAAATAAACAAGCCCTTATTATCACTAGTAAAAGGAAATTTGTGCAGTTTAGCACACTTACAAACATGAAATTCCTGTTCTTGTAAACTTGTACAATTACAAATTGAAAAATGTCTCATTTTAAACAAGTGCATACTTAACCTAGCCTAAAGTCTAAGCTATCTTTATTTCTTATATTCTATTTATTCTCACGTATTATTGATAGTGTATATAACACATTTTTGGGAATTTTTTTTTGGCGTACCCACTTGGTTCACTCTTTTGGGCTAATCCAGATTCGGAGTGCGTCCTGGGGTTAAGGTTTTAAACTCCTACCAATGTTGTCTTGATCTACTATGTTATATACTCTATCAATTATCATTGGAGCCATTTTCATCAACTGTTTCCTCAAGATTGACTGCATCACATTTTGGTAAGCCCATCCTTAGGTAAACTCAGTCCGTCAACAGATTCTACAGGCTTTATGAGTTTATGCATTATAATCCCTTAATTTTATGCCCAATAGCTAGAACATTGTTAGTATTAAACATTATGAAGTGTAAACTTTATAGAAACATTTGATTGCTCAAGTAACTTTCGTATAGAAAGCAAGTTTTGTTTAAAACTTTCAACATACATAACATCTAATAACACTAATTGAGGTTTTATCACAACATTATGTAGAAGTAAGCCAGCCCAATGACAAGGGTTGTTGCTTCTTTTATTGGGCTAATGAGGTTGTTAGGTGCATTAGTCCTTTTGTCCTTTTTCTTTGTACATATTTGGTGGGCTTGGTTATTGATCCAATGTTGAAATCATGATTGTACATTTCATTCCTTTTTGTCTTAGGTTAGAATGTGTCATCATTAGTGTTTGTATATATATATTGTAGTTATTGTTGCGCCTCTTTTTGAATGATTCAATACAAATAACATAATCCCAAACATTTATTCTCTGTTTTCTCTGCTAGAACAAGGTGATATTATTATCACCATTATTAATCCTTAGAGTTATATAACTCTACATGGTATCAGAGCTTTGTTAGCTCAAAGGCAAGGAAGACGAAGATGACGAAGATAATCAAAGCAGATATGGCGGAGAAAGAAGATGAAGGAAGCACTCACATGGACATCACCAACCCCTTGTATTTACACCCAAGTTTAGGAAGCCTCGTGCTCTCTGAGAAGCTGACTAGAATCAACAACTACAGGCCATGGAAACGTTCTATGGAACTTGCACTCACATCAAAGATAAAGATTGGATTTGTAACAGGAGAGGTGGTCAAAAGTAAAGATGATGCAAAGCTCAAGCAGGCATGGGATGTTTGCAACAGCATAGTGATTTCTTGGCTTCACTTTAACATGAGTGAAAGCATCAAAAGCTCAGTGATTTACTTCAGCTCAGCAAGAGATATTTGGGTACATTTGGAGAAAAGATTCACTGTAAGCAATGGGTCTTTGGAATACAAGCTGAACAAGATGTTGTATGACACTAAACAGAAGGGAAGGAAGATATCTGAATACTACACCAAGCTTTGTAGTCTGTGGGAAGAAATAGCTAATCTGAATGATCTTCCACCCATTCAGAATAGCACTCCAGATGTTGCTGCATATATGAAAGCAATGCAGCAACAACAAGAAAAACAACATCTCTTCCAATTCCTGAATGGTTTGGATGAAGATTATTTTGCTCAAAGGTCACAACTGTTGTTGCAAGATCCTTTGCCCACTGTTGAATCAGCCTGTGCTTCACTTCAGCAAGAAGAAGCTCAAAGAGAGGTGTAACGACCCGACTCGCTTAAATCGGCGCGGAAGAAACCGACGAGTCGAATAGTTAGAAACTACAACTCAAAATACTTAAGAAATTAAACTAATTCCTCAAAAATATTATTAATAACCAAAAACGTACAAATACCCACAAGTTTGTACATACTAGTCCCAAAAGTCAAACTAGAAATACTAAAAATACGAGTAACTCCAACCACACGTCAGAGTCTAAAACAACGTACCAAGAGTCCAATGATAACGTATAAAGTCTATACAATATACCAACACTATCTAAAAACGACAGAAATAGAAAATACATCCAATAACAGAAACATAAAACGTCGCTCGCCCAACCCAAAGCTAAGCAAGAGTATCGTCATCAGAAATACCTGGAAAACAAACAACAGTCCACCATCAGTGGCGAGTAACATAACTGACTCACCCTAATGGGAATACACATGCACATAGCATAAACCAAACAATCAACATCAATAATCAAATCATACAAGAACATCCCAAACGTGAACTCGACTCGACCAACCTATCCAACTATCTTTGGCGCAATCATTCATATACTAGACCGGACTGTGCTCGTACGAACGCATCTTACGCGATCGAACTTTCTACTATGCTCGGATTTGAGAATCTTACTCCCAAACCCCATGAAACCAATCTTACTGGAAATCCACAAAAGATCACATAGTATGACTCCAACTATCCCAATACCGCGGATGGAATAGGGGCAACGTCTTAACCCAAATACAATGAATCTTACTCAAAGTATCAGGCGTCTAGAAATGAAATCAAGCTAATTATTAATTATCATTTAATCATCTTATTATCTCAATCATAACTAAATTAAATTCAAGAATTGCCTTTGCGCCTTGATTCTCGAAAATAACTAGTTAAAACATCGAAGTTATACCCAAGATTGCCTTTGCGCCTTGATCTTGAGTCTAACCAACCATAATTCATCATTTAAATTCCATTCTTTAATCAATTTTAAATCAATCTTTAACCTTCTTTAAGTTTCAAACCACTTTCTTTAACTTTCAAGATTCAACCAAGAACTCATAAAGACTCATAAAGAACTCATAAAGAACTCAAAGAACTCATTCAAGATTCAAGATCTTCAATCAAGAACTCAATCAAGATTCAAGAACTCAACCAAGAACTCATCCAAACTCAATCAAACTACACGCATAACATCATCATCAACCAATCAAAAATTCAACTTTTACTCATCCAAAATTCATCAAACTTTAACACAATAATCATGATCATAAAACAACATATAATCAATCATAAAATTATGACAAAACCATCATCAAAACATCATATAAACCCTATAAAAATCAGAATATAAACCATACATAAAATCATGGATATTCATCATCAAACAACCCAAACATGCATTTAATCTATACTATAGACATAGTATACAAAAAAGGTTGAGAAAGCATGTTACCTTATTGAAGATAACACACAAGATTAACACAAAAAGTTGCTGCCCGGAACAAGGCACACACGAACACCACACGGCCCAAACCACGTTGCACACGGCCTTGCTTCAAACCACACGAACATGGCACACTTGCACACACGGCTGCCCAGCACGGCTGTGTCGCACGAACCACCACTGCCACATGAGCACCACGGCTTTACACGACACACGAGCTCGGCCCTCTGCTGCACCTTGCACGGCCCACGAACACGCACGAACCCCCAACGAGCAATCCCAAAGCAAACCCGAACTAGAGATCTTGAATGAAATTAATGTGTTTAGGATTGTGTTTGAGCACTTAAAGATCAATAAACCTTGAATCTTTAAGTTTTGGGCTAGGAAAAATGATGAACAATTGATGGGTTTCAATTGCTCAATAATGGCGTAAGGCAAAGGAGGAAGTGGAGGGAAAATTTTGGTGATTAAACTTGATGGCAAGTGCTTTAGGATGGCAAATGAACAAAATGATCCTAAGGCTCACTAACCCCTTCTATTTATAGAAGTTGGTTAAGTGTGAAAACTAAGCAAGTGGCAAGCCTTGCCATGCTTGAGTAAAAATCGGCCAAAGGAGAGATATGGGCCTAAAATGGGCTCTCGTGATCAATTGGGCTAATTTGCAAAAACCGCATAATTGATCTTGCATAAATCAATTTAGCCCAAAAATTAAATAACTAATTAGAAAATTAAATAAAAATTCTAATTAATTAAATAATAATTAAAATAAATAATAACAACTGCAAATAAAATAATTCGAATTAAATCGAAATTATTCACATAAAATAAAATAAATAGTTCAACAATAAATTTGAACTAACACACAAATACACATAAATACACATAATTATCGGCAAAAATACCAATAAAAATCTGGGTCATTACAAGAGGTGCTTGGAGAGACAAGTGCAGAGATAGAGGGTTCTGCTATGAACTCAAGGATTGTGAAGGATGGTGGAGGACTTGCAGGCAGTGTGGGAAGAAACAAGTGGGAAGAAGAATGTAAAGCTTGTGGAAAGAAGAATCATAGTTCTAAAAGATGTTGGACTGTGATAGGATATCCAAGAGGTCATCCCTTGGCAAGGAACAATACAAGAAACAACAGAAGAGATATTGGAGGAGATAGAAGGCAGTTCAAGTCAAGAGGGCCAGCTCTTCTGGAACAAAGAAAGACAAAGCAAATGAAGATGACATGATGGATACACCATTTTGAGGTATGGCTATGTGTATGAATTCAGCTAAGTATGTGAATGAATGGATAATAGATTTCGGAGCTTCCGATCATATGACTTGCAATAAAAATCTGTTGATAAATATTAGAAAACCAAAAGATCAGTCTAAAATCAGATTACCAAATGGGAAAATCTCATCAGTTGAGTGCATTGGTGAAGTAAAACTTGAAAACTCTATGATGCTTAGGGATGTAGCCTTTGTGCCAGATTTTGAGCATAATTTGCTCTCTGTGAACAAATTGATGAGTGATGAAAGATGTGAGGCTGTGGCTTCTTTTATTGGGCTAATGAGGTTGTTAGGTGCATTAGTCCTTTTGTCCTTTTTCTTTGTACAATAGGCAATATTTGGTGGGCTTGGTTATTGATCCAATGTTGATATCATGATTGTACATTTCCTTTTTGTCTTAGGTTAGAATGTGTCATCGTTGGTGTTTGATATATATAGTTATATACTGTAGTTATTGCTGCGCCTCTTTTTGAATCATTCAATACAAATAACATATTCCCAAACATTTATTCTCTGTTTTCTCTGCTAGGACAAGGTGATATTATTATCACCATTATTAATCCTTAGAGTTATATAACTCTATACATTACAAACCCTATCAACTAGTTAAAAGAACCACATTATGAAGACCAGCCTTGATTGGCTTATTTAATATGTGTTTATTCAACACATAATATTTATTTTATTTATATTGTTTTTAATCACCGCATTATTTTATAAATAAAGATCAGCATAATATTTTCATCACATTAAAGTCAAATAAGTTTAGATGACTTGATTTACACGTATTTAATTAATATAATTTCAAGTGGCCACCACCCTCCCTTTAAAGCACAACCTAAAGAATATTTTTAAAACATCGTCATAGCACCACATCTATCATCACTACAAGTCTACAATAACCATTAATTTATATACGTATTCATTAAAAATAAATCAAGCTACATGATTTGAACCCATGACCACATGAACATCCGACAATAACATTGCTCATAATTACCTTGGTAAGGATATGCAACTATATACACATAGCACATTGTAAATGACACATAGTTTTTGTTGATTAGTTATCACAATAAAATGTTAGGATATTATTTACGAGTTTAAAAAAAAAAGAATTTGTACTTTTATATACTTTAAAAACGAACCATAATTTGCCATGTGTCCCTTCCTCAAAATAACTTTAGTAGTAAGTAGATGATAGATGATTCTTTGAATTTAGCTGAACTTACAAGTACCGAAAAATAGCTCATACAAGATTGAAACTTATGAACTGTATTGTATACTAGCCACTCATTGTTTTAATAATTCAGCTAAATATAATTCATGTACTAAATAAAATCATTAAACACATATGTTCTTAAATTTCATTAATAACCATACGGTTATAATTTATTCGAGAATTATAGTAAAGATTAACAAAAACAATCACATAATTTATATGGTTCGCTAACAATGTGTCGACTAGATCCACAAGAAGAGAAAAAGAAAAACTTATGGATCTTGAAAATTTTCAGAATAAAATGATAGTCTAGGCTTGTAGAAATTAGGATTAGATACAGAACTCTTAACAAAGAAACAGAAAATGCCTAAAAATTAAAATAAGCCAAAAATAGAAAATCCAAAAGGACACATGCATCATGGGTTATTTAATTTAAAAGGGCACAAAATCATATTTGAGCCTAAAAATGAACACATACTACTAATGTCATGTTGTTTTGGGGTGAGATAAATTAAACTAACCTGAATTAAAGTGAAAATAAGTCCAAAGGAATATGGTCCAACTAAACAACATATTTTTAACTTAATATTAACACATCGTTATTACTACAAAAAAGTATCGATCTAAAATTTGATCATTAACACATAATTATGTTGATATTTAAGGCTAATTTAGTACATATTCTTTAATTGAAGTTCAGTAATAAATATTAGACTATGTCCTAATACCTTTTAATAAAATTCAACACGATTGTTGATAATTTTGCTAATTGATGTATTATTATTTTTTTTTTATTCAACATACAATAAATCTAATAAACATGTGCATGCACGGATAAAAAAACTAGTTACTTTAGATTTTATGTGTGCATTAACTTAAACCCCCTAGTAAATAGTATATTAACTTTTAGGTGGGGGTTGTTATCGAGTGAGTCGATTTCGAGCTGCGGGTTACTCGACTCGTGCTCGTTAGGTTTCGAGTCGAGCCCGAGTCGATTACGAGCTGCTCCTTTGAATTTCAAATTTTAAAAGAAATTATTGAATATATTCAATTTTCTTTATGTAAATTATTTTTCTTAAAGTGTATTAATTTATTATATTAAGTGTCAAGGTTAATTTTTATTTTCCAAGACTTAACATAGAAAATTATTGATTATATTATAAAATTATAGAGTTTCGAGTTGATTCGAGCGAGCACGAGTCAACTCAAGTCGAGCTTTGACTAAGCTTTGACCGAGTCGAGCTTGAGCTGCTGAGCTCAATTAACACCCCTACTCCTAGGATCTTAATACGAAAATATGATATGTTTAATATTATAATAGTAAAATCGCATATGAGATCAAGTAGAGATCGCAAATACGGATGTACTTTAATTTAATTTGTGAACTACTTAATCCTTACCCTCGCCTCTGATACTCTATGGTCTGATGAATGACCTAACTTTGGGTTTATATCTCGGCCTATACTATGGGCTAAGAAAAACAGGTTACGTGAAGTTACCGAAAATGACATGGTGGCGAATCGTTTGCTTGAGCTTTTACACTCACCCTTAAGCCAAAGCATATTGACATAACGCTAAAGCATGGCAATTCAAAAAACATCGGCACAAACGAATCATGGACACTTAAAAAGGGGCGCTTCTACGCCCCGGGTCTACACACATATCACAAACAGAGATGATTTTAGCGTACAAAATTATAAAAAAAAAAAAAACTTCAAAGTGTATTGTTAAAATAGGGTGCAAGAAGGTGTTGAATTAGGTAAATGTCCATTTATCAAAATACATTGTTAAACATAGCCTACAAATTACTTATTAAAGCCCACATTTTTTCCAAACATCCTTATATTTCATTTCAACATTTGCATTCTCTATCATCCAAGCATGTCACGACTCACGACAGTCAGGAAAAAAATGATAACGACATAAGATGAGGTTACGATGGCGATGACGAAGGCAACTTCGCTCTTTATTTTTCTCGAACACCGGGGCACATGGGCCATGTACCCCTACCTAGTCAGGGGCGCATGAGCCATGCTACCAAAACCTAGGTGGGGGCGCATGGCCCATGCGCCCCGAGTACACCTTCCTGACTGCGCACTTGGTCTTAAAATACTCTTAGCTCCTTCTTTTTTAAACAAAATTGGACGCATAATAATATAATATAATAATATACCCAAAATCGAAGCTCTCGGAACAAGGAATCTTCTCCAAGTTGAATCACCCGAAAAGGAGTTTACGTAAAGAATTTTGAATCTTTGAATCAGACCATTATGCAAAAGAACTTGTATTACTTTCAATTCAACCCTAATTATTCAAGAAAACAACTAAAGCATACAATTATTTAACAAGAACACAAAATAAGGTAAGTCTACCCTAGAAGGCTAAGGGCTCATCTGAACTAAACTGAATAGAAGTATATTAATTCAACTTAATAGAGATGAACTGAACTGAATATAATCTGAAGTAAACACAACCCTAAAATAGCAAAAGCCAACTAAATTAGACCTAAAAACAATAAAAAAGAAGCCAAAAAATAAATAAATGAAAGGAGACACATTATTGATTCCGTGCCGTACTTGTTGCAAGGAATGATGTTTGGGCTTTTGCGAGTTGCGACTTTAGTCGGCATCTAGGTTTAGGGTTTAGGAGGCTCCCTTCGCTTCCACCCCTTTCTTCTATATTAACCCCATTCGCCGTCTACAAATCTCAATCACAACTTCTACCATTACCTAAGGTTTGCAGTTCCTCCTTTCTCTCTCATCTTCAAAACTATTTTGCAATAATTCTTTTTTTTTTTTTGCGTTTTCTTCAACGGTCACGAATTGAGAATTGGAAAAAAAAAATTTGGGGTTTGCTATGATTATACACAATTCCTCGTACTGATTTGCTATTGCCATGGCATGAAAGACTCTTATATACACCCATAGAATATGAGCATTTACCCTCACTTTTCCAATTCTCTCTTCTTCATTCAGTTTTTGAAAATCTATTTTTTGTGTATTTTTGTGTTAATTAACTATGATTTATGAATTATTGTCTTGTTGTTTGTTGATTATTATTGCTGTAATTTGTTCGCGAAACGAATTTGGTTGCAATGATTAAACTCATTTGATTAAACGAACTTCTGAATGCTGTAAATCGGCATGAAAGACACCTCAATTGCTGGATAGTATATGAGCACCGCACTGTTCTTTAATTTTGTAGAATTTTCTTAAATTTCTTATTCGACAATTATTTAATGGATTGTATGATTGAGGTTTTAGTCTATGAATCTTAGTATCAGAGATTTCAATTTTGTATATCAAACAAATGATTTTAAAATGATGGATTCAAAGCTGTTCATTTTGATTTTGGGTGGAGGAGTTAGCCGAATTTGATGGTGTTGCATCTTGATGGATTGGATGTTACATTCTTTGGCACTCCTGAAATTGATTTTAAAAAGTGGTGTTTAAAGCCCTAATTTTCCTGTGCATTTGTGTTTGGATTTGGGGTTACGCACACCTCTATATAATGTTATTGATTCAAGTCAAATTATCTTATTAAAACTATTGATTTGTTTGATATCTTCAATCTTTTATTAAAACAAGTGACCAATGTATCATGTTCATTTATTCGGATCCAATCACCCTGATCCATTTTATATGATCTTAGATTTCAAATTGCTTTGTTTTTTATTTTTCACCTCTTGAAGTTTGCTTTATTTGCAATAATTTAAATTTTTTTATGTGGGATTTTGCTACATGTAATTTTTTTAAAAATTAAGTATATGAAGCATATTAATGTCCAGAGATGCGTTATGGAGTGCTTGAAAATGCAAATTGAGCAAATGGGATGTGTTTAATCTGTTTATGTTGTATAAACAGAGGCAATCGATGGATGATAGTCTTTATTGGAAGATTGCTGTAGCTTTATATGGGTGGGTCAGTTGTTTGGCCGAAAATCAGTTCGAGAAATCTGTTTACTGACTTGGATATTGGTTACCCGTGATTGTTGGGCTTTTTGACTTGGCAGAATAATTTTTTTGCTTGTATGAAGCAAGATCTTAACTAAACTAAATCAAATGCAAGTATGCAACTCAGTTGCTCTAGATTGACCCAAAGTTAACTAAAATTGAAATTGAACTGATAACTGAAAGGTAACTAAAAAATATTGAATTGAACTAAATTGAAACTCAATCTAAGTGAAACTGAAATTGAAACTAACTGAAATTGAAAATGGCTTAGAATCGAATCCCGGCTCCCTTGAGTGAATTGGTAGCAAGGACAGTTTCTTTAGAGTTAAGGATGCTTATAACTTATAAGTTGATCTTGGATAGTGGTAACTTCGCCACAAGGACCCGTTATAGAACCTTCTATGGAAGCTCTCTTTACCACCAAAGGTTGCAAATTTTAGATGGCGGGCTTGTTGGGACATCCTCCCATCTAAGGCCAAACTTAAGAAAATTATGCCGCGCACCAGTTGTCCTTGGTATGGCCTGCTTGAATCGTCTCTTCATGCTTTGAGGGATTGTGTATTCATGGCAGCTTCATGGGTTCAACTTGCCAAGGTTTTGGAGTGGAAAGAGGCTGATGGTGTGGATTTTTTAAAATCTTCACGAGAAGAGCATGAGCTGATGTTAATGATGGCTTGGCAGATTTGGAGGAGTCGAAATGAGCTACTCTTTGAAGAAAAGGTAGTGCAACGGTCTTGTGTACAAGAGGAGCTGCGATCTGCTACAAGAATTCCAAGCAGCAATTTGTTCTAACAGAGATGGATCTCGTGATAGACAAAGAATGGAAGCTAGGTGGTCAACCTCGGTCAATGGTTGTATTAAAATTAACTTTGATGCAGCAGTTAAGCCCAGTGAAGATAGATTTGGTATCGGGGTTGTTGTGCGAGATTGCAATGTGAAGGTTATTCTAGCGTGTGCTAAGACCGTATGGTAGTAGTGGGGTCCAGAAATGACGGAGATAGTAGTAGCTAAGTAAGCCGTTGAGTTGGCAAAGCAACAAGGATGGAAAAAGGTTCTTTTCGAAGGAGATGCTCAGTCGCTCAGGTGATTATTAGAGCAATTTGTGGTGAATCTACAATAAGTAGTCTGGTTCAACTTTTAGTTGATGATGTTAAGTTTTTATTAAACTGTTTTGATTTTCATGAATGTACTTTTGGCTTTAGAGAATGTAATGAGGTAGCAAATCACTTGTATAGATGGGGATGGTTTCCTTTAGTGATGACTGATGAGGTATGGTTTGGTGAGGGCCCAGAGTAGATTTATGATCTAGTGTACCATGCTTTAATTAGCATTAATCAATAAAAGCCAACCCTTTCCGTAAAAAAAAAATTGCTTTGTGAAATCAATGTTATCGTACTTCACCTCAATACGAATTACTTGAGTCTAAGTTGTAACTTCAATTTAATTAATTTCAATATGAAGTAATCTGCGCAAATAATTTTTCCTTATCAAATTATTTATTAAATTTTCATAACATAATCTATATTGATCATGTACTATAATAAAAGTAAATCATATCGAGTCTCCAAGTGCATTTGTTGGTAAGTTATCATACAAGTAAGTCCCTCTTTATGCAGTTTGTTGTTTGAAGTTATCATAAAACTGATTCCCCAAATTTTCATAGTAGTTTGTTTATATAATTTTTTTGTTTTTTTTTGTTAATAATTTAGTGTCTCTTTAAGAGAGTTTTCTATCATTTTCTTGAGGTTTTTATGTGTTCTACTTTTATAATAGTTTCGTGGCACAATTTTCATTTTTGTAGGTTTGAAGCTAGTCCAAGAAAGTATAATATATGGTACAATTTATCCACAACTATAGCATAGGTTGTGAAGATCTTTGCGACTCTGCACGTAAAGATGCACAGATATCGAAATTCACGAGGTGTTTCATCATCGAACCATATTTTAGATTTTCCTGAGTTATTTATTCATATTCGATGTAAATATTGTATAACTATTTATGAATGAGTTTCAATCTTTCTGTGAAAAAAAAAATACACCCATACTGGAAGTTCTTCATAACCAAAACTACTAGAGTACATTATAACACAAATAGACTCGCATTTCCAAGCGATCAGCCGATCACAGTCAAGCCGACTGTCCCTAAGTTTCACAAACTTTACCTATGAGCCATTACAACAAAAGCGGAAGACAACAGCCTGTGTAGCAATATGAAAACATTTAATAGGCTGAAACTTTCCTTTGTGACTAATCCAAAGTCACAAAACTCTAAAAGGCAAAAATATAACATTAGAATAGACTACAAAACAACATTATTATACAACATACTGTATTTTCATAACTCTTGACAGATGAAATCGCAGAAAAAATGTTTTCACTTTTCAGTGTCTCATCCCGAGATTGAAGCCAATGAGACCCCCACTTTCTAGGGCTCTTCCATATTCTGTCCGAGGGCTACTCCCACCGCTGCTGTTTGAGAAATACCCGAGTACACCTGTTGGTGACGAACCTAGTTGAGAGCTACTTTCTGAGCCGTTAGATAAGAGATTAAGGGCTGATATACTCTTGCTTTGATCCCCTGAGCTGTTGCTTGTTGTGGTCTTAAGGACCTCCCCGAGTGGCCCTCCTAGGGAAGTTTCCCTAGGATCCAAACCCAAACCCAAACCCATACCTGACCCGGTATGCACTTGTGTAGTAGGGTCGAGTTCCCGAGATAGCCTCAAAGGAGAGAGGGCTATTCTTTCTCCTGTTGGTGAAGAGGTGGAAGACATGAAATCAGCTGGTGGTATTGAGACTGATAACTTGGTTGTCCTGTTTGCTTGAGTTTCGAGCTTTGACCATGAAATGTTTGATGGATCATCCATGAAAAAGTGCGGTGAATGCTGGGATTGAGTGCATGTTCTTGACACCGAAGAGCCACCGTTTGTGGTGTTTAAGGTGGTGCCATCAGATGACAGGAATGGGAAATAACCTGAATCTGATTCGGCAATGGAGAATGTGTTTTGCATTCTCTCACTGCTGTTTGCCTTATTCACCATAGGCCTGAAATGACACAAATCACTTTAAACATCAAGAACTCAAGAAGCACCATGGATCTCTTAAACCTTAAACTCAGAAAATTATGCACTTTATATATTGTTTCAACCTAAGGCTATTATAAGTAATATGGGGTTATCTTGCAGAATGGTCTTTTTTCTTTCAAATCTTGCAGAATGGTTCACAAAATAATTTAGTGGGGGAAACAATATTACCATGTCCATGGAAAAATTATTTCATTCTCAAACATATATTATCTACATATTTATAGTACCACTTGAGAGAGTGATTGGAAGGGAATGAAAAATTATGAAGAAAAATAGGTGAATTTGAGCTAAATAAACTAGCACGGTAGCACCCATGAGAATGAATATTGAATTTTCCTTCCAAATTTATATGCAAACACATTCTTATTGCCATTGATATGATCGGTTACCAAACAGTCCGTAAAAGTGATGTTACCTGTGAACAGGGAGTGAATTCAAGTCCTTGCTTTGGTTAAGGTTAATAGCAAAGCTGTTGGAGGGCCCACCTCCAGGCCCCACTAAATCTAATGCAGCTGAAGAAGAGGCCATATTCATGACAGTGGCAGTGTTGGAGTTGCTACTCTTGTTAGTGGTTGCTCCACAGAGGGAATGGCCAGCTTGGCCTTCCACAGGCTTTCTTGAACGGTGGCGGCCTCTGTTGATGTGCCGCTCACAGTACTTCTGATCAGGTACTGCATCCCTCGAGCACCGCCATTTTTTCCCGTCTGTCCTACGACACCGTCCTGCCTCCGGATCAGTGCTGTCGGCCAACCCAAGATGGAAAGGACCCCACCCAACTACACCACACACAATGCCATCAGATCTAAAAAATGTTCAATTTTTTACATGGTAAGGTAAACTAGGCCCTATCACAAATGCATGTAAATGTAAAAACTGCTTCCTTTGTAACAAAAAACTTAACAAATGAGTATTTTATATCTGACAAATTATACCCTATTGTTGCAAGTTTTCCAGTTACTGAGGAAATAGCTACATGTCTATTACTCTATTATACAAGTTGCATGACTAAATGTGTCAATTATACACTTCTACTATTCATATGACAAGAAAACTATCTACATATGGAAAGGAATCCATGAAAAGTAGCCCTATTTTGGAAACAATCTAATCATCAAAAAGTTCATGAATCATGAATTAAAGATGGGAATATTTATGCAATTGTGCCATTCTTTCTGGGGGTTTGTCCTCAAGATTATCTAATACAGCATTACTTGAACCAAACCTTTACTTACCAAAACAAACATCTAATGTGGTAAACCATTGTACTAGAAATTTACAGTTTTTTTACCAAAGCAAAATGTGAAAGCTTCTCCTGAATCCCAACTTCCCAAGTGATTAAAAATCAATATGCCCAAGAAGAAGACATACAATAACATTATATGCAATAAATGCTTTAAACCATTGATTAGGGTGGTAGGTAGGCATTTGTGGGCAAGTAGGTGAGTTGAAGAAGACTTGATGACAGATACTAGACATGTTTCACAGCTTAAATAGACAGTTAATTTTTAACAATAATAACATAAAACAAAAACAAGCAAATTGTGAATATTTTAGGCATAAAATTCCAAAACTAAAATAAATAAATGAATGAATAATAAAAACATTGAAAGTAACATTGCTAAGAGTGTAGACCCAAGCTTACATAAATTGGGTCTCAGAAGTCCAGCAGGGAAACCAGAAAACCCTGGTGCTGATTCAAAAGCACTCCTTATGGGAATCAGCAGATTAGGTGGTATAGGCTCATTTGCAATAATGTATTTGAAGATCAAAGCCTGTTGCTCAAGCTCACACCACTGAGTTGCGGTAAATGCTCCTTTTACTCCATTCATGAAGTACATACTTGTTGCATTCATACTCCCATTATTACATGAATACCCTGTATCAGACACATACAACAGTTAACCTCATATGTTTTTAATGCAAAAAAAATAAAAAAATTACTGCCTTGCTCATCCCCTGCCCACTAATCCTCTCCCTACACTAACCAAATTATATAAATACATAAAATTAATATTGAATTAGTCTTAATCAGTGAAAATCAATTACTGGAGAAAAAACTATTCTTGGAGTTAAATTCAGTTCAGTTAAGTGCATTAGTTAAATGCCATTGCCAAATAAGTTTAGTTGGTTAAAGTTTCATGTTTCGGAGGTGGTGTACTGGTGTTTAGAACCGGAATCGATTCCCTACCACATTAAAGCTCTTAGTGGCTCTCCATGCACAGGGCCTAAATGGGAAAATTCCCAACGTCTCACACAATATCTATCTCAGAATATATCAAATGACATTTCTGTAATTTTATTAAAAATAAATTCCCAAAATACTCTTCTATCTTTAGGTGGCCGGACATATATGCTCCTGATTTTCAACAAATTTACATCATATTGTCATTTGATTTTTTTGTGGAAAGATCAATGCCTCAATGGTACAAAATTTTGTCAAGCCTTTTTTTCCCAAGAATACCTAAATCAAACTTAATTCCACTTAAAAATTCCTCACTATTTCAGATTGCAATTATAGAACTTAAGGGGGAAATAATCAATTATGGCATATGAAGCTAAAAGATTGGAGAACAAAAGCATAGGGGAACTAAATTTGCTAAACATTTGCAGGGGAAAAAAAGTAACAAGTGGGTAAAATTAAATTTCCAGGTCATTCCTTGTTTCTCACTTCTTTCCCCTCTTTATATCCAAAAAAAATGTCCTACTATTTGCTTTACTTTCAGCTAAAATAAACCAAATGAAGCACAACCAAATCTTTTTAAGTACAAAACAATACTATATAAATTAACTGAATTCACTTTATTTCCCTGTATACTTCATCCAATTTAGAGATTCTCAAAGAATTGACCCTCCAACAGCTACTTGATACTTGCATATCATAAAGTAACAATATTATAATAATTAACCCAAACAAACCAAAGAAAAAAAGTCCAATCTTTTTGTAACCCAATTAAAAACAACAACAACAAAAGGCAAGAAAAAAAAACCTGCATAAAAACAGAAACTCTTATTTTCAGCATCATTTGCACAAACACTTAGTGAGCATTAAAAAAACTATTCAAAAATTACCTGCATTTTTACTGCAAAATGAACTTGGGTGCTGAAAATTAGAAAATGAAGAGTTCGGTAGTAAGTTTTTATCATCTAATTCACCATTATTTTTGGGTGAAGAGAAGCTAAGCATGTTCTGATGTTGCTGATTATCATCAGAGAAATCACTACTTAGTTTAGAAAATGCAGGTTGCTGCTGTTTCCAAACATGATTATTATCAGGGTAAGAAATTTCAGACATTTGCTGCTTAAGAAAATCAACAGATCCACACCATTTGCGCTTTGTTGCATGATCTGAAGACATTGAAGATAACCCATTACCTGAAACTAAAACCCCATTAGAGCCCATTGCTCAAAAACTCCAAAAAAAGGGAAAAAAACACAAAAGGGGGTTAAAAAACAATGAAGCTTTTGAGAATGCTAAAAGTTGATAGCAGAAGAAGTGAAAGAATGAAGAAGCATTGTTTTAGGAGATGAGTGAAAAATTGGTGTGGGATAAAGAGACATGTTTGTTGGTTGATTTAAGTAAATGAAATGAGAGGAAAGAATTTAGTACTAAGAAAGGAAAAAAAAAAACAAAAAAACATAGGTGCTTTAGTATTTATTTAGGTTGGCTTTTGAGAGAGTATATAGATTGTAGAAATGAGGAAAATAATTGGAGAGAGAAGGGAAGAATAGACAAGAGAGAAAAGGAAGATGGATTGATGGAAGTTTGGTTTTGATAACAAACAAAAAGGTGGAATAACGGAGTTCTGTTAGCTACTCTACAGTATCTGTAATCTTATTAACTGTTTTTTCTTTTTGGTTACTTTGCATACATCATACATGTTTCATGTTTGAATTCGGAGTTGAACACTAGTTGTCACACGGGTTGGGTCGGGTCGGGTTGGTATAAAATAAATACGTGTTCAAGTTGTAATGGATCGGGTGTTAATGGGTTTGGATCGGTATTAGCTTTTTCATTACCTAAAGTTGTCAGGTTTGGGTTGACCCAACAGGGTTAAGAAGTTTTATAACACATTTGATTTTTAAGTCAAGTTTAATTCATTTTAATGATTTTTTTAGGTTTTGGACATGACAAATCTAGTTTCGGCTATATTTTGTTTGGGTTCAGTTCAATTCATCTCATTCATTAGTCAATCAACAATAGTTGAGATCCTTTTCAAAAATAAAAATAATAATAGTTGAGATCATTTTTATTTCAGGTTTTATTCAAGTTACGGGATACTTTCAATTCAAGTTTTTAAATTTGAATCATACACTGTTAAATTAATCTAACCAATTCCAACTCAAACTAACACCCATTAATTTAGGTAGCACACTAGTATGAATTAGTTGATGTTCTCAGAGGCGTCCCTTATTAGGCCAGGCGAGCAAGGCAACCGCCGTGCCCATGGCGCAAAAGTAAAATGCCCAAAAAATATTCTAATGATCATATATACTGTAGGGGATTAATCTAACAAATCATTTTGGCATTAGCCCAAACTAAGGAGTTGACAAGGCAACTAAGAAAAAGGTGCTCGTGAATTTTATTAGCCGATGAGCTTAAGGGGAACAGAGCGGGGATTGGGATAGGAACGTACTCCTTGAGAAACCAAATCATAGCGAACTTGGAGACTGTTAAGGAGGAATTTCCAAACAAAAATTTGTAACCCAGGGTTAATGTATATCAAGTTTTCAAATCCAATGAAAATCCCAATGGAGGAGATCCAGAGGGAGACCGTAGGCAAGCCATGTCGCAATTTTGATGGAAAAATTATCATCAATAGTAAAGTCCCCACCAAGGTTTATCTAGCACTGGTTATTTAGAAGAAGGATACCCAAAATAGAGTGAATGATATGGTCAAGAACGAGTTGAGATAAACGATTTGAATCCCACTGGTTAGGGGAAAACGATAGGGGTAGTTGGAGCAATTAATGAAATGATAGGGCAGTTGTAGTCAAATTAAGTTAATTTTGGGACTCATATTGAAGATACTAGCATATGTTCAATATGATATATTAGATCAAATTAAGTTAATATCCAATAAATTGTTTGGGACTCATATTGAAGATACTAGCATATGTTCAATAAATTAAGTTTCGAATCAGAATTTCTAAGAATATGTTCAATATGATAACCAAAGATTAGACATGGAATGATAGGGGTTGTGGAAGTTAGAGCAGTCTTATTAATACCTAAATTTGAAAGCGATGAGAGTGTCTATTGTTCTAGCTTTTGGGCTAGAATCATATCTCCATAAAGACAATAAAAGGACAAGGAGATAGTGGATCGCTTTGGTGCTAGCCTCGGGAGGGAGAAATAAGAGCGGAAGTTTGGTTATTGATAAGGGGAAAACAAAATGGCGGTGACAAAAACCCGAATACAGGAAACTTAATTAATGAAAAAGCTAAATCTATGGAGAGAACTCCAATTGTATCGATATCGTAATAGTATCTGATACGAATAAGCCTACAATTATACTTCCTAAACTTTGTATCCGACCACATTAAGATATCCTTTACCATTTTTTTACTCCCTAAAATTTTTTTTTTACCTCATTATCTTATTCATGTTGTTTAATGATTGATATTTTGATTTTATAATCGAGTTAGGTTTTGAACTATGATATGCAAGATCAAATGGGTTCAAAGTTTTTTTTTTTTATTTTAAAAATCTTTACTATCTTATGTATGTTGACTCGCTTCAAGATATAATTAACTTTTTTAAAAACTAAAAATCATTTTACCACATTTTGATTACCAAAGCCTCTTAGGTGACCATAGTCTAACAACCATGATTAAAACTAAAACTTCAAATCTTAAAAAGTCACATATGTTGCCAATAATTTGAGGAGGAGCAAGTATTACCTAGATTATTTTTCATTTAATTTGGGCTATAGCACAAAATGATTTGAAATCAATCTAGAACTTGACTCATTAACCTCGAGAGTGAGCTCTAAATTGAAGACAACAAATTTTAGCACCATGCCATTGCTATGCCATGCCATGTGTCTAGGTATGCTACCTACAATCAAGTTCCCAATGCCAACATAGTAATTTGGATCCAAATTGAAGTAAGAGGCTAGCCAACGGGATCAAATTCCAATACGCAAATGCCATAATTTAGTTTAGCTAATGTCGGTAGTTATACTTACTCCCTCTGTTCTTAATTATTTGTTATATTCCATCTATCACAGGTTTTAGGAGAAATATGTGAAGTGTCAGAGTCAATTAAAAAGTATAAGTATTTATGAAGAACATGACAAAAACGGGGTTAAATAGGTTGAATAAAGAGGATAAATGACAAAAATAAAGGTAGAATAAGTAGAACTTAATTTTGGTTCAGTTCAATTCAAACAAATTCAACCCACATAAGCTCCTTTTGAGTTTAAGATTTAAGTTAGTTCAATTAAGGTTCCGTTTACTTGGGTGTAAAACGTTTTCGATGTAAAATGATTTTCAATAAAAAACATTTTACCTTGGAAAACACATTTTCATAGAAATTTTCGAATGTTTACTCGCACGGAAAATACGTTTTACTCCCCAATTTAGCGGAAAATTTTTCCACTATGGTGTAAAATGAGTTTCCACTCCAAATTTTATATTTTATTTTTCACCCAAAGTAAACAATGTAAAATGTGAAAACCATTTTCATGAAAAACATTTTACGCTCTAGTAAATGGAGCCTAAGTTCAGTTTATTTCAGAAAAATTCAATTTAGTTTAACTAAATTAGATTAATTCAGTCCAAAAGAACGAGCCTAATAATCTAAAATTCAAGTCTACTCATAGCATCAACGATTATTAGACTTAGACTCCCTTTTATGGCCCGAATGCCCATGAACAATTCTAGATTCAAACAAGGAGAAATACTTTTCTTTAGTCTTTACATACTCTTGGTCTTTGTGTTAGAGAACATGACAAAAGATTAAAATGATGCAATTGAGAATGCGAAACCCTAGAATAGATACTTAATTGCATAACACCTAGAGATGCTTCTTTACCTTACATCTTTTCATTATCCAATTGGAATTATTAATTATTATTATTAATTAATTAATTAACATATTACCTAGAGTGGTAGTATGAAGCATCCTTATTTAATTTCATATTCTATTTAATTTCATATTGTATATAGTATAGATAGAATAATAAAATGGAGGTACCTAATTTGATTGAATGGAGGTAACATTCTCTCCACTTCCAGGAAATAGAACAAATGTAAAGTGTACTTTTATACCTCATTAACATGTTTAATTAGGATACAATTTTAGTCGGATAAACTCAACCCAATTAGACCACCAATCCAGACGTCAACTAACGTTGTATAAAAGTTAGGTTGAACATATTCTCTGGTTAAGTATGTTAGCATATTTACTTGACATTGGCATATTAATCTATTTTGATTTTATATTTTTATGAGTCCTTAGCTTAATTGTATTCTCAAGTCTCAATAGTATGTTCTATTTAGTCATTCTCATACTTTATAATTTTTGTGGATGCTCTATGGCAAATCGGTCGGTCAGGTTGGTATCAGTCGGACAATTACATGTTTTGGTCGTTTTCAGGTCGGTACGTATCAATTTAACGATACATACTTCCTCCGTAAATGAATTCTTACAAAAAAGGATTTTTTACGTATGCCGAGACAAAATTTTGAAAATTAATATCTCTAATTATGTACTTTAAAAATTAATAATCACTAAATAATAAAAAAAAACTACAAGTTGAGACGAATCCAACGAGATCATACATGACTATATTTTTCTTCATGTATAAGTGACAAATTACGATCAAAGTACGTGGAAATTGTGAACAGTGACAAAAGTATACTTGTTGCAAGAATTCATTTACGGAGGAAGCATATTTTTTAAAACGGAACATGTCTTCTTAATGTCATGGTTAGGGATTGTTAAAAACTAGCTCATGTATATTTGTGAGAATTTAAAAAACTTAGGTATAACACTGGGAATTGTTATATTTTCAGGTATACCAATGAGAATAACCCTACTACTCCCTCTGTAACATAATAATGGCAACGATTTGATATAAAGTAAAGAGGAAAAATGTCAAATCGTTGCTATTAATATGTTACGAAGGGAGTAATTTTTTTATGGTTGTAATTCACTTTCTGAAACAATTCAGTTAGTTAGTTTTATGGTATGAGCTGAAAATGAACTGTAATTGAACTGACCTAGGATGGAAATATAAATCAATTGAAATTGAACTAAACTTAAACCCAATCATTTACTAGTTAAATCATTCAACTTAAAACAACATTGTATTACAACAATTGTTTTTAATTTCAGTTCATTTTCCTTCAGTTAATTTATATTTTCAGTTCACTTAGTTCAGTTCTAATTTATTTCATATAATACCCAATCCGTTTAATAAAAAGCAAAAATAATTTTGTATATTTTGTATCACAATTTTTTTTCCTTCATTTTTTCTCAGTTGCTTGCTTTTAGTTAATTTGTATTTCCAGTTCAATAAAAGCTCAAAATTTTTTTCTTCCGTTAATTTATATTTTCAATTCATTTGGTTCCAATCAGTTAAATAAAAACCCAAAATAATTACGTATCATAACTTTTGTTTTTTTCCAGTTTGCTCTGTTACTTTCAATTAATTTGTATTTTCAGTCCATTAAAAGCTACTCCAGTTGTTGAACCACATATAGTGCACTAGTGAGTGTCCCAAATCGGAAGATGAGGAGAGACTAAACTAAGTCTAGGAGTTACTTCTCCTATTACCAATTGGTTTTAGGATGGAATCTCCTATGACTTGTAGGTGACTAAACTCTCCTCTTTCATATTGGGTTTGTAATACCCGAAATTTCGGGATATTTTAAATTTTTCATAATTAATTAAATATATAATTAATTGACTATTTAATTGATTATTATTTAATTAATTATTAATTTTATTGTAGCAGTCTAATTATTTTGATCATGGCCCGAACTTTAATTTCATCTTACCAAAACCCGAGCCCAATTATTTCCATTGTTCTTTGTATCTCACGGCCCACTCCTTCATCCTTTTCTTTAATTAATTTCTTTCATTTCTTTTAATCAATATTATTATTAAACCTTTATCTATTTTGTAACTACGCCTAAAATCCTAATCCTTGCTTACATATTCTCCCTACTAAATTTTAGGGATCATCACCCCTTTATTTTTATTTTATTTTTTCCAAACTACAAATAAAAACTAAACTACAAATAAAAACTACAAAATACAAAACCCCCTTTTATTCATAGAGACTCACGACCCCTTGGCTCTTTCCTTTTTATTTAATTCATTTAATTTGTTTAATCAATTTTTATTAGTTAATCTATCTGTTTGACCCTTTCCTAAAAACCCTATTTTTATTCCAACCCTTCCTATTCTTGTTACTAGATTTTCGGAAGTCAAAACCCTCCCTATTATTTCCTATTTCACACGGCAACCCTAAGGAGTAACAACCAAATTGTTTTATTATTTTTTCCTTCCAAGATCAATCATTAAATTGTTCCTAAACCTTTTATATTGTTCCAACCCCTTAAAGATTGATCAAGAACCTTAAAGAAACCCCAAATGAACCTCAAAATAAATCCAAGAAACCTTAAAATATTCGAACCCCATCCATAATCAAAGGTAATTAGATCTGCTTTACTTAATCAATAGGATAGATTAGCAATATGATTATTAGAATAGGATTGATCATGTTTAGAATATGTTTAGAATCATATGGAATTGATGTTGAATTATTTAGAATTATTTATGGTTGTGTTATGAAGAATGCCGAGTGTGACATGATGATATTCGAATGTTTCTTTGAGGAAAAATATGATTTTTATGTTATTTTCTTGATCTTTAATTAATCTTTTATGCAAATCTTGAATTGAATCTTTGATTTAGGCATTTTATGCTGGTTTCTTGAATAAGATGTTGATGTTGTGTTAGACTATGAAGGCCGTGTATTTTAAGGTTTTAAAAGCATTGATTTTGTCTTGTTTTGGTACAAGTTTGATGATTTATTGATTAAAGTGTTATGTTATGATTTATTATTATGTTTATGTGATTAATTATTGTTAATTGTATTTGAGCAATTGAAGTGTAAGTTTTGGTATTTATGGGCAAGAATGCCGTGTGATGTTGAATGATAAAAATATGATTTTTATTTTATTTTAAGCAATTTCTGTTGATGATTATTGGTTTATTAAGGAAGAATGTCGTGTGGTACTATTTTGGGTTTAGAGTTTTGGGTCAAGTTAAGAAGAGCTAGAATTGAATAGAAGTGAAGTTGAGTCAATAAGGAATTGAATTGTGAAAAAGAAATCAAGAACAGAACAGAATTGAATTGAAAAGATGATTAACTATGAAGTGACCGCCTATCTAGTGGCACACGTGCCATGAACATAGGTATAGTCGAAGCCACTGTCCTATCTTCGGATTCGGGACAATTCTTGATCCTAGTGCTTGGGGAGTAGATCTTCGTGGTTGACCCTGCATGAGCAAGGAAAGTTGGGGGGAGTAGATCTTTGTGGTTGACCCCTTACGAGCATATGACTGGTCACGGATTAGCACCTGAACTGAATAGAATAGAAGAGTCAATAGTGGTGTCAAGAAGTCTCAAACGGAGTAAGTTAGTATAGAAGGTTGTGGTTATGAGGATTGTTATAATTGTTTTCCGCTGCGTACTTGATGATTATGTTTATATATGATTTCTTGATGTTTAATTTGTCTGTTTGATTGACTTATTCCAATGACTATGCTTTTAATTGTGTTCTACTGATTAAGTAGAACAATCTAATTACTCACCACTGATTGTGGACCCCCAACATTCTTTTCCAGGTACAGGTGGTGATTGAATTGGGTTACGCAAGGGCTGGGATTGTGAGCTAGCTAGCTTAGTAGTTGACCCTGATGTTTAGTTCTAGCTTATGTTTTACGTTTTTAGTGGACTTTCCTTATTTTGTATTGTTATTAGACTTTGGGATTATTATTTATTTTGGATTCTTTAATAGTTTTAATGAATAATATGATTAAGTTTAGAGCTTCCGCTGCAGTTTATGGATTTGATCTTAAAGGTTTTTAGAAGTTAATGATCTGTAATGTTGTTTTCTCCGAAAACAATGCTGCTAAATTACGGGTCGTTACAGGGTTGTCCAGGCCTGTTTCTAATATTCAATCAAATTTAGTACCAGTTTATCTAACTAGTTGAACAAATTAACAATAAAACCCAGAATAATTATGCACAACCATAGTTAGTTCACACTTTTAGATTCAGTTCTGTTCACATTTGGGCAAGTATTTACACCCTGTCGAATAAAAATGTCCTGTTATGGTTCATACCAATACTAGTTTCTTAGCTACCCATGACTTCTTCATTTTTTGCCTCAGGTTAAAACAAATTACGTCCTGCATACTACCTAATTCTTGTTATTTGCACTTTGGACATTATTCACAAATCACAAGCACAGAGATTTTTCTAAATTATACTCCTATAAGAACTGAAATATAGTCATATTAGGTCTTAATTGATTCATATTAATATAAAAAAAGTGTTTTGTTGATTTTGGTTAAAATCGATTTGTATCAGGTCTTAATTAATTTTGGTCAAAATTGATTTCGGGCAACTTTTTTTTTTGATGCAAATGAGGGGTTAACCCGTTTTATTAAGCAATTAAACGAGGTGTAGTGACACCCATAACATCTTCCCGTAAGAGGTTCACTATGTCCTCAAAGGGTTGATGGTAGTACATAATATTGTCAATTTGATAAACTCCTAAATTAGCTAATTTGTCAGCTACTCTATTTGCTTCACGGAAGCAATGCACAATTCTAACTGACCAAGAACCAGAATTAATAATTTTTTTACATTAACTTATGATATTAGAGCATTCTCCACCCTTATAATTAGCATTAAGGAGAGCGTTAACACATGCTTCGTTGTCAATTTGCACTTCAAGTTTTGGGATGTTAAGAGCCTTAGCCATGTCTAAACCTCGCGCTACCGCCTTGAGCTCCGCTTTATACGCAGAACAGATGCCATAATTGGCTGAGAAGGCACCAAGGAACCTACCACTACAGTCTCGAATTACTCCACCCCCTCCTGCTAGACCCACCGAGCCTTTGGATGCTCCATCAGTGTTCAGTTTGGGGTCAAATCTGTACCATTTTTTGTTTAGTTCAATTCAGTTCAAATATGTTTTCAATTTTTAGTTTAGTTCAGTTCAGTTTCAGTGTTGTAATACCCCGAAATTTTGGGCCAGAAAATTTCGCGGTTATTAATGTTATTTATTCTATTCTAAGTCCAAAGGGCCATTTAATTTGGACTGTTTTTATGTTTAGTCCAATCTTTTCCCGCAAATTGGGTCAATGACCCAATCTTTTCCTCACTTCTATGACTTGGCCGGTTCTCTCCTTTATTTTGGGCCAAGTATTATTTCCTTTTTGGATTTAATTTGATTAATAACTTAATTAAATTAATTAAGTTAATTTAATTATATTATTTTATTTTCCTAAAACCTATTCAAAATTTGTTAAACAACTACCCAAATTTAGCTCAACTTTTTTTTCCCCTTCTTTCTCCTTTCTCACGGCCCTCTCTAGTTATATTTAGGGTTTGTTTTTTTTTTTTTCTTGTTTTCTTCTATAAATAGGACCTAATGCTCTCATTTGGTTCCTAATTGGCAAATAATTCATAAACCCTAAAAATTACATTTTTCTTTTCTCTCTATTCTTCTTTTGGCCGTGAACTTCATATCACCAAAAGGGTGATTTTTCTTGGAATTTTTTTTTAGCGATTCCAGGTAACTTTGCTTTCTCTTTTAATTTTGGGATAGATAATCACATAGTTAATTAGGATTGATCATGAAAATTGTAGGATTTTATGTTTGTATTGATTCGAAAATGTCGAGTACATGATGATTTGATTTTTGATTTGTTTTATGTATTTTCTTGATTATTTTATGTAGTTTCTTGAAATCTTTAATTGTTGAATAATTACTTGTATGAATTTATTTATTAATAAAATCTCGTTATTTCTTGATGAATTTTTTGTGGAAGTTTCTTTACTGTTTGATTATGAATCATGATTTATTTCGTGGCAAAATTCGTCCTTTTATTGCTTACAAAAATTTAATCTTTTAAACCGGTAAAACTGTCCAGATTTAGTTTACGAATTTATTAATATACTTATTCAAATAGTATGGATACGAAATTTTAGGTGGAAGTCAGTAATAGTGTTTTACAGCTTGTGTTAAATTTTCGTAATTTTTAAAGATCGTTTGGTATGGCATAAAAATCCGAAACTGATCTCAGCCTAATCTGATTTGTTAGTTATAAAATCTCTTAAAAATAGTAAATGATATTATTTTTGAACGAAAATTATGCACGTTAAACCTTGAACGTATATTTAACTTCCATTAAAATTTCCAGATTAATCGAGACCTTTAAAGGGTCGTTCTTAATTTAATTCTTTAAAAATCAGATTGTGTAAAATAGTGTAATTAAATTATTAAAACAAGTTATTTCGAATTCTTGGAGGAAGATTAAATCTTTTTTTGCTCTTTGAATGTGTCGAGTGGTTTGAAGAATAAAAAGATGATTTTTTGATCTTGTTTTGAATTCAATCTTGATGATTTTATGTTAAAAACATGATTTTTATTATTGTTGTTTGATTAATTAATTGAATCTTGTTGATTGTAGTTATTTAAATTAATTGATAAAATTGGTGTTCTTGAGTGAAAAATGTCGAGTGAACAAAGGAATAAAAAAATGGAATTTTTATCATGTTTTAAGTAATTTTAGTGATTAATTGATTAATTAAAATAATTTATGAATTTATTTAATTAAAGTTGTTTAACTAGAATTATCGAGTGGCCTAAAAGTATTTAGTCAATTTTTTTTTTTAATTTTGACTTATAATATTTTAGGAATAATTAATTATAAAAGTTGCAGTTAAAGGGATAAGTTGTAACAGGAAGGGGTAGATAATAATATTGTTATTATTATTATTACAATTACACGAGTATTATTATTAATAATATTAATATTACGATTATTATTAGTATTATTATTAATATTAGGAATCAGTAGGGATAAGTTATATAAAATACGATAAGATATTAAAAGGGTAAGAAAGGAAACAGAGTAATAGGAATATGAATTATTTCGATTTCTGGCTAGGAAAGACTTGGTATTTAAGGTGGCCAATATACGTGCCGCACCTCTCTTTCCTGGGACTTCGAACATTTCATTTCCGATTACGGCCACCTAGTATTTCCCGATATAAGATAAGATATAATATTGAAAGATATAAGATAAGATATAATCTTTGAAATATAAGATAAGATAAGGACGTCCACCTGATGACTCGAGTAGTCAGACTGGGTTAAGTCGAAGCCACTGCTCAATGGGACGAACACACGAGTTCCCCCGCGCAGTTCTGGGTCTTAGGATATGTAGTCGTCTAGTAGTAGTACACGAGCTTCTATTAGGGGTTATGGCCATAGCTTAGGCTTAGTGGTGCAAACGAGATCCGCTACGGGTTGGGTACACGAGCCCACCCCGGCATGTTCTAGGAAAGTTGTGGTGCAAACGGGATCCACAACGAGTTATAGTGACCGGTCCATCGAAAGATAAGAATGATATGAAATGATACGATATGATATGAATGATACGAATGATAAGATATGATATGAATGACATGTTCGATAAGATATAGTATAAGTTAATGAATAATATAAGATATGATATGCATATTGTAATATGACATAAGATGTATAACATAAGATGTAGGTTATGATTTAAAGGAAATGGGATGATTGGGTTATAAGAGTATAATGTTATAAGGATATGTATTGAGAATAGTATAAGTCTTCCGCTGTGTACTTCTGTATTCGTATGAGATTGTATGTAAGTATGTACGTATGTATGTATGCATGTATGTATGAGTGTATGAGTGTGTTATACGTGTATTTTGTACGTATTCCTAGCCGTATTTTGCAGGTATGATTATACGTATGGTATACGTACATTATACGTAGATTCTACGTATTCTAACCGTATTTCTGCAGGTATTTTTATACGTATTTTGTACATATTTGTATACGTATTTTTGTACGTATTTTTATTCGTACCCGTGTTGACTTCTGTATAGCATGTATTAGGTTTTTTGTATGGTTTTCATGCGATATTCTATGATATTATGTGTTTAGCGGTCCCTCGATTAAACGGGACAGCCTAGTTGCTCGCCACTGACGGTGGACCCCCCCTCAGTTTCAGGTGAAGGTGCGGCTGATTAATTCGGGCTTCCGCTGGATGGACTTTTTAGTGGCTGAGGACCTTAGTAAACCTTGGTTACTTAGTAAATTGAATTAGACTTTATGATTATTTCATTTATTTATAATCCCAGCATGTTGGGACGGTTTTAGAATAACTCATGTAATTACGTTTCTTTTGGGAATTACTCAGATTTTTGGATGATAGTTTAGTTAATTTAATAAAAGTTACTTAATTTTAATTGAATAATCTAATTTATAGTTTAAATTGTTTTGGTAATGATCCGTTGTCGATTTCCCTTCGTAAATCGACATGTTCAAAAAGTCGGGTCGTTACAAGTGTCATTTTTTACCGTTACTTTTAGTTTAGTTCAATTTCAATTAAGTATTTTCAATTTATTTCAGTTTTCAGTTCAAATTTATCAGTTAACTTTCAATTTTCAATTTATTTTCCATCAATTCAATTGCAAGGACCCAAACAATTTTGAAAAAAAAAAAAAGACAATGCTAGCTATATGTAGACTAGAGAACGACAACTTTAAATGACAAATTTGCATTATTTATCATTAATAGCAACTACAATTTCCCTAATTTCATTAGGGATTTTCCAATGGCAACATTTTGCATAAGAGCTGCGTTGGGGTTCGATTTTTAAGGAGTCTGTTATGAGTTTGTTCAATTACTAACATTCCAAGTTAGTAATGTCTAGGGTTGTCTTCAAATTCGAACCTTGTAAAGTCCAATATGCATGTATATGTATTGTTGGCACACTGTGTAAAAAAACAAAAGGTCTTATTTGGTAATTAGAGTTTAGAGGTTATGGTTTAGACTTTAGAGTATATGGTTAGATGATTAGTTGATTACTTTTTGTTCAGAGGATTTGACTACTGATTTAAATAGTTGATTGTGTAAAGGTGTTTGGTAATGCATAACTGATTGCTTAGAGTTTTGTTGTGTAAAATGACCTGTTAGGTTTTAATAGGTTTAAATATGTGGACAAATTAGTCAATTAATTTTTCTCTCCCCAAAACTCTGAATAAAAAATTGTTCAACCCAGATTTTTCCAAAGAGGATTTTGATCAAAGTTTTTGGTACAAAACTCTCTTTTAAACTCTATTAAACCAAACGCTCAAATTAGAGTTTTGAGTGGTAAAAACTCTAGACTTTTTTCAAAACTCTATTTTTTCCCAAAACCCCTCTTCCCTTACTATAAACTCTTATCGACATCAATACATAAAATTGCTCATTTTACTTCCATTAAATTTTTGTTCTTCTTTAAAATATGATCTATCTTTCAATATTATTTTTCAATAATATTACTAATTTTGGCCGGAACATTACTAATTATACATAAAATTGCTCATTTTGCTTCCATCACATTTTTTTTACAAGGGTATGGTGAAGTTATAAATTTATGGGATGGGATTATGAATTAGAAGTTCATTAATCATTTAAGATTTTGGCACATTCATACTTTGACCGACACTTTCTCAAAACTAAATTTGGAAAAAATGTAGACAAACGAAATTTTTGTTTATTTATGAAAAGGACAATGCTGATGGATAAGTTTAAATTAAGTAAAAAGTAAAGAATATGACGAAATTGTGGCAATTTTGTAACAACAATAGTACTAATCAAAAAGTAAATGTAAAAAAAAAAGAAGTATTGTGTCGGACAGGTCTGACAGTAAGCTTACTGTCAGACCAGTCCTACTTAATCTGGACACATATTATTGAACCTGGACACATATTATTGAACCTGGACACATATGGTTGAACCTGGACATATATTGTTAAACCTGGACATAAAATGTTAAACTTGGACATAATGTTAAACTAGGTGACATAATGTTGGACCTGGATACATATTGTTGAACCTGGACACATATTGTTGAACCTGTATACATATTGTTGAACCTGGACAAATGTGGATAAACCTGGACAAATCTAGACAAATATGAACAAAACCGGACAAATCTGGACACACCTAGACAAACCTGGACTAATGTGGACAAACCTGGACAAATATTGTTGAACCTGGACAAATGTGGACAAACCTGGACAAATCTAGACAAACATGAACCAAACTGGACAAATCTGACACACCTGGACTAATGTGGATAAACCTAGACAAATGTGGACACACTTGGACAAACCTGGACAAATCTAGACAAACATGAACCAAACTGGACAAATCTGACACACCTGGACTAATGTGGATAAACCTGGACAAATGTGGACACACTTGGACAAACCTGGATAAATATGGACAAATCTAGACAAACATGGACAAATCTGGAGTCTGGACACACCTGGACAAGCCTGGACTAATGTTGGCAAACCTGGACAAATGTGGACAAACCTGGACATATGTAGACAAACCTGGACAAATCTAGACAAACATGGACAAATCTGAACAAATATGAACACACCTGGACAAACCTGGATACATATTGCTAACCTGGAAACATTTGTAAACATGGACACAATATGTAAAACCTGGACACATTTTGTAACTAACTTGGACAAAATATAACCTGGATACGTTTTTTTGCATTTTGAGGCCTTTAGAGGCCTTGTTTGGCGATTTCCGGTGGCCAAATCCCCTTCGGATATTTGTGGCTGCGTTCGTCTCGAAAAATTAATCAATTTCAACATATTATATGCCTCGATCCGACACCCGAGTGCAAAGTTATAGCCTCTCGAAGTTTTTCACTATTATAAATGGGTATATGGGTCAGCCGTCGGACCAGATTGTTTGGTCAGACCTACTTTAAAAAAAAAAAAAAATTATAGTAAAATTTGATTATGCACATGTTGTAACACGTACTGTTGCATGCACGCTTTAGTGAGCTTAATTAATTACTTTCACGAAAGGGTAAAACTGAAACAATCTTTTTTAAAATGGTAGCAATTTATATTACACCCTTCGTAACATAAAGATTTCAACAAATGTTTTTTTCCACACATTTTGAGAAAGCGATTTGAGGGTGTAAACGACCAAATTAATCAAAATAATTTTGATATTAATAACTTATAATCATATTCTTGTTTGTATCAAAACCATTTTAAATAATTTCTTGATACCCTTAAATCGGTTCCTCAAAATGCGTGAAAAAATAAATGTTGAAATCTTTATGTTACGGAGAGAGTACTATAGTAGCATGTGTTACCTAAGCTCCAACGTTAATTAATTAATCCACCATTGCAAACTATGAAAATACTAGTTACCTTCGTCTTTGTTTGTTTGCTACATTTTGACTTTTCACATTATTCACTTTATAATTTTTAACTCTTTCAAATTTTATACTCCCTCCGTAACATAATACTAGTAACAATTGGTTTTGCACGCATTTTGAGGAAGCGATTTAAGGAAGTAAACGAATGAATTAGTCAAAATAATTTTATTATTAGCAACTTATAATCACATTCTAGTTTCTATTAAAACCATTTTGAATAATTCCTTCATTTACACCCTTAAATCGCTTCCTCAAAATGCGTGCAAAACCAATTGTTGCTAATATTATGTTATGGAGGTAGTACATATGAAGAATAATAAAGTCAAATAGACACTTTTTTGATTCAGCTTAATGTGTATTTTTTTAGTACTCCCTATGTCCCTTTTTAAATACTCCATAAGGACTTTTGGGGGCATTTTTAAGCTTCTACTTTTTGTCTTATAGTGGGTATAAAAGTAGTAATGGAACATTTATTTTGAGGATATATATAAGTATAATTTTATAAGTGGGTCATACAACCAAAAGTAGTAATTGAACAATTATTTTGGAACGGACTAAAAAGAAAAGTGAAGCATTTATTTATGGACGGCAGAGGGGGTACATAATTTTTTTTATCATACGTATCCAAAGATATACTCCCTCTGTTTTTTATTAGATGCAACACTTTGACTTTTCACACTTGCCGAGACACAACTTTAACCGACTATATCTTTAATTGTATAATTGTAAAAATTATAATATATATTAGGATAGTGTGTGCCGAGATGAATCCAACAAGACCCGCTTGACTATATTATACCTTATGTATAAATCGCAATTAATAGTCAAAGTGTGTTGGATGAATAGTAACAAAAGTCAAAGTGTTACATCTAATAAAAAACGGAGGGAGTATGTTAGATGTGTATGCAAGAGGGAAATCAGATATATCACCCCCAAGACAAGAAAACTATGCTCTTCAATTAGCTTAATTTGATCCTCTAGGATCGTCGGGGTAACATAAAATAATGAAAATTCTAATGAAATATATACAATGGAGATAACAATTTACTTTGATGATGTTCAAAGTAAATCAACAAAAGAAAATTGTATTGTGTTTATAATGAACAATCAATGAAAAGATTCAATGAGAAAACAAGTGTTTATTCTCACCAAACATATGAACAACAACAATGACATAAATTTATAGTCATCAAACCTGAACATTAACAACCACTTTCATGAGTATTAATCACCATTGAAAACTAGTTAATTCTAAATTAAAATGGATATTATTGTGGATTAAACACACAAGTAATTAACATATCACCAAAATCAATCAGAAATAAAATATAACCATCCATTAGACCACCATGAGCAAAGAAATCCCATTGAAAAAATGTCATAGGAATCCAGGGAAAGGAATTTAAAGAAATACTCATTTCTTCCTTGCTTCATTTATTCTTCCTATGCTCATATGTTCAATCTCATTTATCTATAAATGTTCCAACAATATGTTGATTTAAAGTTGTATTTTGAAAAACCTGAAAAAATAAATGCGGCAAACTTTAAGGGACATAAGAAGAAATTGTGATTTGCACTTATATTTTTGGACTAGCAATAATCTAATCCCATTCTGTTCTGGTCCGCCACAGTGGCAAGCCCAAAACTAGAGGTGATCATGGGTGGGGTCGGGCCGTATGCACAAAAGATGCCCATTAGGTGGCTCGGGTTCAAATTTCATGGCCAAAACCCGAAAATTTAGCGTCGGTTTTTTTTAATCTTTTTCGGGTCCGACCTAAAAGTAAACAAAAATGTCTAATTTTAAATGTTGAAAAAACGCACAAAGAAATGAAAAACCGGGTCGGGCAAGGCTCGAATTCAGGCCTAATTTGCATGTCCAAAGCCTGCAAAAATTGTGTCAGGTCGGGCTCGCGGATTGGACTTCTTTTAATCAGCTCTACTAAAAACATTTTTTAAACTCTAAACCTAAGATAACTAGGTAAAGGTATACAACAAATTCATATAAACAGATAAAAGAGCGACACGAATCCAATGGCCAAGCCCATATATAAGACAGTTGTGAACGACTCATCAGAAACCCTAACTAGGTAACTTACGCCTATGACTCAACAAAAACACTAACTGGGTAATTAAGGTACGCTTATAAAAGGTTTTATCAGTACGCCTATCTTATTTTATATTCTTATATTCTACACTCTCTAACTCCTTTTCAATCCGATCACTGATTTAAACATCGGAGGGGCGTTTTCGAGATCCACATCGGGTTAGTGACATTTCCTTGTTTTGCAGGTTAGACCCCGAAGAGGAGCACGACATATTTTAATGCACATGAATTAAACACGTGAAGAAGTTCCAAATCAGGAACACAATCCAATCCCAATTATATTGTTGGAATCCTTGTGTTGAAGGAGTTAGATTTTGATGAGTTTTAAATTGATATTAAGGTTCCGTTTGGTTGTTGGTAATGAACTGTGGTAATGTTAATGGATTTAAAGTGTAATTTGTTAAGGAAAAAATTTTAAATCCCCATGGAAAACATATATGTCATTCCCAAACTTGAAATTTCTTCTTAATTATTTTCTATTACCATCCATTATTATGTGGCCTGGAAGGGTGGTATTAGATAGGAATGGATATTTGTGAAAAAAATTAGATAAATTGGAGTAAAGCTAGCTAGCACCACGCACCATAGGAATGAATTTTTGATTTTCCTTCCAAATTTGGTTATAAATTCATTCCCATTACCTCCATTTATAACCGGTACTAAACGGGCAGTAAAAGTTTTTCACTACATGGCTACATGCTTGTGGATGACGTCCTCAAACCTTACATAGATATCCAACCCAAAAGTTACAGGGATACATATGCTAATTTTTAATTTCGAAAACATACAATTTATTAATAATAATATAATAATAATAATAGTTAGATTGAATTTTGAGATTCGACTAGTATAGCTAGCGTGCATGATACTTTCAAAGTTAAGGCTAAGAAATAGACAATGCATTAAATTAAAATTATTCTAATTGAAGAAAAAAGGTTTAGGAGTTGTTACTTAAAAATAAGTAACGTGAAACCATGAGGTTAGGTTCACAAAACCAAGTAATTGAATTGAATGTAGCATATATAGTTTATAAGAGTAAAATATATATATTATGGTTAGAATTACGGAATATTCGCACGCATAAGGTTTTTGGTAGTATTATTATGGACCCCTTTATCATGAGCTTGTTCTTTTAATTTTCTCTACTATGTAATACCACTATTAACTATTAAGCTAGCTACATTAATCTGCCATGTGAAGGAGATCTTGGGATTGGAAGCTCTACACGACCTTGTACGTACTTTGTGGTGTTTATATACATTCTCCCATATGATATATATATATATATATATCATATGAAAAAATTGTTTAAAACTACCAAATAAATGTCGACTTTTGAAAAATACTACCAACTAAAAAAAGTTGTTATAAAACTACCTAATACATCATTTTCAACCTGGTAGCACTACCACTTCCCATATTTTTTTCATTTTCTTGATGTTATGGCTCATCATTATTGATTTTCCTCTATTTATTTTCCCAAAAATGCTCGATTACCCTCTATATCTCCAACTTCCTCTTTTCTTTTAATATATATCAGACTTTTAACTTATGAAATTAATCAAAATAACCCCTTTTTCTTCAATCCAACTTTCTTTAATCCTACTTTTTTCCATTGAAGCTTGAGTATGCTTAGCAACAGAGGGAAATCAAGTAGTTTTAGGGAAAAAATTAGAGAGAAATCAAACTTAATGGGCCATAACATCAGAAAAATGAAAAAAACACGAAAAGTGGTAGTGTCACCATGTCGAAAATGGTGTATTAGGTAGTTTTATAACAACTTTTTTTTAGTTGGTAGTATTTTTCAAAATTCGACATTTATTTGATAATTTTGAACAATTTTTCCTATATATATATATATATATATGGTCATACCTTCTGTATTTAAGACGCACCACGCGAGTTATATGGTCATATGCCTTCGCTATTGATATATATATATATATATATATATATATATATATATATATATATATATATATATAGATGATCTATTTTTGAGTGTTAGAGTTTATTAGTAGTTGTGATCATCTAGCTAGGCCCGACCTGCTAGTCCAGTTTGGTAGGTCCGAAAGAAGTGTGAGTTAATTATAACAAACATATTCGAGAAAAAAATATAAAGTAAAGATCAATCAAACAAGAACAAAATACTAATTTAACATGGTTCACTAACTATGTGTTGGCTACATCCACCAGTAGATCGAGGAGAGAGTATTTTATTTATGATTAATTTTCAGAATACCAAATTAGGATACATATTAGCTAGGGAATATAAATAGAACTTTAGAAAATGCTAACACTAGTAGAGCGGCCTAGAAAAGCCCAAAACAGAAAATTCAAAGTCTAATTACAATAATCCTAATACTAGCAAGACCACCGTTTTGCTTAGATTATATCTTGAAACGATGGCATTAAACAAATTCAAGGAATATTACTATAGACCCTATATAATATTGCATTTCTAGTTTAAAAGCATTGTCCTGCCTGAAAAACATGCATTGATCCATTAAGCTTGTCTTAAGTTAGCGGACTTTCGACATAGTTTTTTCAACAAGGCCCAACATAAAATTTAAAATCTCCATTAGAGTTTTGAGCGCGAAAGATCAGAGATGTGTGTTTCATTAGTGTTCTGAATTCTGTATGAAAATAAGAGAAACAAAAATTCATTGCATGAAAATAAGATGTTTCCACGTATACAAATTCTTATATGCGGTCAACTGCATTGTTTCAAATTATGTAGCCGTTTTTAGGGGTTGCAAAGTCTTTAGTGGGGTTACAGAGTGTTTATGTGGGGTTACAAAATATTTTTTGGGGTTACAAAGTGTTATTTTGGAGTTACAATGGGGTTACAAAGTATTTTTTTGGGTTACAAAGTGTTTAAGTGGGGTTACAAAGTATTTTTTAGGGTTACAAAGGTTTTTTTTGGGGTTACAAAGTGTTTAAGTTGAGTTACAAAGTTTTTTTTAGAGTTATAATGGGGTTACAAAGTTTGTTTGCTGTTACGAAGTATTTTTTTGGGTTACAGAGTGTTTTTTGGGTTACAAAGTGTTTAAGTGGAGTTACAAAGTATTTTGTGGGGTTACAAATGTTTTTTTGGGGTTATAAAGTGTTTAAGTGGGGTTACAAAGTGTTTTTGTTGTTACGAAGTATTTTTTGGGTTACAAAGTGTTTTTTTGGGGTAAAAAGTTTTTTGGGGATTACAAAGTGTTCAAGTGGGGTTACAAAGAAAGACGGAAGCATGAGGATGTGTATCGATTATCGAGAACTCAACAAGGTGACAGTGAAGAACAAGTATCCTTTACCAAGAATTGATGACCTGTTTGACCAATTGAAAGGTGCAGGTGTTTTCTCCAAGATTGACCTTCGTTCCGGATATCATCAAATTCCGGTGAAGGCAGAGGATATTCCTAAGACAACGTTCCGAATAAGATACGAGCACTATGAGTTCGAAGTAATGCAATTTGGTCTAACCAACGCACCAGCGGTGTTTATGGATCAAATGAATCGTACTTTCCACCATCTATCTACTCGATGTGTGCGTGGTAGTGTTCATTGATGATATCTTGATATATTCTAAAAATGAGCAGGATCACGAGAAGCATTTACGTATGGTGATGGACGTGTTGCGAGCTCAGAAGTGGTTCGCTAAGCTGTCAAAATGTGAATTTTGGCTCCAAGAAGTGGCATTTTTAGGCCATGTCATCAACAAGGACGGAATCCAAGTAGACCCAGCAAAGGTCAAAGCTATCGTGGAGTGGAATAGCCCGAAGAACGTGGCAGAAATCCGAAGCTTCCTCAGGTTAGCAGGTAATAACATTATTCTAAATAAAGAATGATAAGTATGTTACAAAAAGAAAGCAAGTTCATCTGGTCCGAACAAAGTGAAAAGGCGTCCCAGACACTGAAGCAAAGCTTAGTGGAAGCACCAGTGTTGGCCCTACCAAATGAAGGGATAAGGTATGAAGTCTACAGCGACGCATCAAAGAATGGGCTAGGGTGTGTATTGATGCAAGAAGGGAAGGTGATATCATATGCCTCCCGACAGCTCAAGGTGCATGAGAAGAACTACCCTACTCACGACCTGGAGTTGGCCGCTATAGTGTTCGCCCTCAAAATTTGGCGACATTATTTGTATGGGGCAACTTGCAAAATGTTCACTGATCACAAGAGCCTCAAATATATCTTCACACAGAAAGAACTCAACATGAGACAGCGAAGGTGGCTAGAGCTTATCAAGGACTATGATTTGTCACTGGATTATTGCGAGGGAAAGGCTAACTGTGTGGCTCATGCTCTAAGTCGCAAGGAGAGGCACTCCCTCAACCGAGTAATGGTTTTACCGAAGGAAGTTCATGCAGATCTTCAGAAACTGGAGGTGGAAATGGTCACACCAGGACATACTCGGGTGTACCTTAATGTTATGAGTGTGGAACCTTATTTGTATCAGGAAATTCGGGATAAGCAGAAGCAGATCCCCAACTCGAGAAAATCCGCGAAGCTAAATTACAAGGCCAAGCGAAGGACTTTACTATAGAGATAGATGGGAGTTTGAAACTCTGAGGAAGGTATATTATATACTAGTTGGAATACTCTTGTTTATCTCTAATTATCCTAAATCTAACCATAAGTCAACAGGTGGTGTGTGCCGAACGACAAGGTTCTGCGGAACTAGATCATGCGGGAAGCACATAATACTCCTTATTCAGTGCACCCTGGGGGTGGCAAGTTGTATAAGGATTTGAAAGAACATTTCTGGTGGCCCGGAATGAAGCGGGAAATTGCGGAGTTTGTGGCTTGATGCCTTATCTGCCAAAAGGTTAAGATTGAGCACCAGAGACCCGGAGGGTTACTTCAACCATTACCAATTCCGAAATGGAATTTTGACTCCATCTTGATGGACTTTATGGTCAGTTTACCGCCTACCACCAGTGGATTAAATGCTCTTTGGGTGATAGTGGATCGTTTAACCAAAGTAGCAAGGTTTATCCCATTGAAGACCACTTGGACCATGGAGAAGATGGCAGAAGCGTATACACAAGAGATAATCCGACTCCATGGCGTGCCAAAAGACATTGTTTCAGATCGAGACCCTCGGTTCTTGTCACGATTCTGGAAATTCTTGCAGGAAGCTTTCGGCACTAAGCTAAATTTGAGCACGGCATTCCATGCAGCAACTGACGGTCAGACAGAGTGGACCATTCAGACCCTTGAAGATGTGCTTAGAGCCTGCGCATTAGAGTTTCAGCAATCTTGGATAAAGTCCCTGAGTTTGGTAGAGTTCTCCTACAACAACAGCTACCATTCCAGTATTCAAATGGCACCATATGAAGCTTTATATGGGCGTAAGTGTCATAGTCCTACCTGCTGGAGCGACATCAGTGATGCATTGGTCATAGGACCGGATCATACAAAGACACAGTAGAACAAATCAAGGTGATTCGGGCAAAGTTGCAAGCGGCGCAGAGCAGGCAGAAATCCTATGCAGATCATCGAAGAAAGGCCTTGGAGTTCCGGGAGGGTGAAAAAGTATTGCTGAAAATATCACCAATGAAGGGTATAACTTGTTTTGGACAGAAAGGAAAGCTCAGACCTAAGTATGTAGGTCCATACGAGATTTTGGAGAGAGTGGGCGAGGTGGCCTATCGGCTAGCTCTACCACCAGAGTTGTCGAAGGTGCATGACGTATTCCATATCTCGCAGTTGTGGAGGTATGTGAGTGATCCGTCGCACGTCATTCCGGTTGAGTCGGCTGCGATCGCACCCAACCTATCCTTTGATGAGATACCAGTGCAAATCCTGGATCGGCAAGAACGGATGTTGAGACGGAAGGTAGTTCCGCTGGCCAAAGTTCTATGGAGAAGCCAACAATATGAAGAGGCTACTTGGGAAACCGAGACCTCCATGCGCGAGAAATACCCGGAGCTGTTTCGTCAGGGTACGTGCCAATCCCATTTCGTTCTTTCTTCCTTTCGTTGTCTCGTTTTTATATGTGTGCTTCCTTATAGAAAAATTTCGAGGACGAAATTTTCTTAAGGAGGGGAGACTGTAATAACCCAAAATTTTGGGCTATTTTTTATTTAATTTAATTAATTAATTACTAAATTAATTAATTAAATATTGTAATATCATTAAAATCAAACAACAATTTAACAAAGGAGTAAGCCTAATTATTAATATGGACCTAATCCAATTCTTTACCTCACTTAGAACCTAGCCCAAACCCTTAGAAACCACACGCACCACTCGGCTTCCCATATTATTAATTAAATTGATTAATTTTACCAAAATATGAATCTAGATGTCTAATTTGACTCACTCCCAAAAGGTCACACTTTTAAACTTCCTACTAATTAGGAGGAGCAACAACCTTGTAACACCCACCTACCACACGGCTCCCTTAAGTTTAAAAGGGGAAGATTATACAACAATTGGGATATGATCTTTATATCTTAGAAACAATTCACTAAAACCTCAAAAACACCTTCTTCCTATAATTCTCTCCAAAAAGATTAAAGCAAGAGACCAAGAAGCACCAAGAACCGAGTGGAACTCGTGCAAAAAGGCCATCAAACCTCTCGAATTTTGTTCATATTATTAGGTAATTAGTTGCTTTACTTAATTAATAGGATAGATTAATAATATAATCCTTAGAATAGATTTAGAATTATGTAGAATTGTTTAGAATATTATTGTATAATTTTTCAAACCATATATTGTGAATATGCTAGGTATGTCGAGTGATGAACAAACAAATATGATGATTTTTCGAGTATAATTGCATGACTAAATCTATATTCCTTGCTTAATCTTTGATTCTTGCTAGTTTAAATTGCTAGATAAATTGTTGTGAATGCTTTGAATGTTGCACGAGTGAACCGTGAGCTTTATGCTCTTGTTCGAAAGATTCTTAGATCAAAATATTATCTTCTAGTTGTAATCTTGATCTTGTAACAATCCCTGATGCATGTTCTTGGAAATAATAATTAATCCAAACAAGTTCTTGAAAGATAAAAAGATAATCTTGTAATAGTTAAAAATGTCGAGTAGCTTCAAATAATAAAAGAAGTATTTTTACTTGTTTTTACTAAGAACTGATTCTTGAAATTATTCCTAGATTAATTAATCAAAGCTTGTAATTTAAATAAGATAAAAATCGATTTCTTGTTTGCTAATAATCAGAATTGTCGAATGGTCTTAAGGAAATAATAAGGATATTTTTACTTGATTTTATGATAAAAGATTAGATTATAAACTTATTCTTGAAATTATTTATAAAGTCTGTAATTTAAGTATATTAATCTTGATTTCTTGATTTTGGCTCACTAAAATGCCGTGTAGAATTATTGAAGAAAAGGCTAGATTTTTACGATTCAAATAGATGAAAGACTAGAATTTAACTACGTGCTTGAAATTATTCTAGTAAATTAAAATATGTATTTATTATTACCGATTGATTTGCGATTAAGAAATATTGGTGATGTACCATTGTGCTACAATTGTCGTATATGGCTGTAGACACCTAATTCTGGCACCTCAGTTAGCTCCCAACGGTCTATGATGAATGTACCCTGTTGCACAGGTCCGGTCTTGAGCTAGTATGCCAAAATGCCACCTCTTTACCCCTCTCATACCACTTTCACACTATTTATAGGCGTTTTAGAGGCTCACGACTCGTTTTGGGATTTTTCGGATATTTTTAGGATTTTTTATTAATTTATTTTCATTATTTTTCATGTATATTTATTTCCCAAGGGCATTTAATTCACTTCACATTGCATCAAATAATTTTTCTAGGTTAATTACATTTTTCTAGAATTTTTGATAATTTTTCCATAATTTTCTGAGTTTTTATCTATTTTCTATTAATTTTTGAAATTTTTTCCATTCTTAGGGGTATTTTAGTAATTTTACACCTGCATCGTCAAACTTTTTCTCCACTTTTCACTCATTTATATTTTTCTAGAATTTTTCCATATTTTCCCATAATTTTTGGCATTTTTAGCACATTTTTCAATAGTCCGAAAATCCCGAAAACAGTCGAAAACAGTCCAAATTAGCCCGGATTATTCCGGAATCTCGCAAAATCTCCCGGAATCTCAAATATTATGATAATATTACGTATGATTTCCGTAATCGTATCATCGCATAATATCTCGGAGATTCACGCGCAGAATAAGTAAAAAAAAAATCGACCCGGACACAGCTGGACCTGCGCCTAGACACAGGTCCATATTACAGGACCTGCGCCTAGGCGCAGGTCACAAATACTGACCTGCGTCTAGACGCAGGTCATGTAACTGGACCTGCGCCTAGGCGCAGGTCTGGTGCCATTTCGGGACGATTTTTTCCTCTGCTCGCCTATAAATACGACCCTTCATTCGACCTTTGAAACCACGACAATACAACACGAAAAAAACTTCATATTCTCTGCTCTCCTCTCTACTACATATTTTCTCTCTAAAAAGCATACAAAAGCACTGTCAAAATCAATATTAAGCACATATAAAACACATTCAAGCATTTTCAATCACCGAACCCGGCATTTGGCATGCTAATTTCAAGGCCGTAATCGACCGCCGCACACTTCGGTACACATTTCTGAGACCCTTTTCTATTCAATGTCAATATGCTTTCTTCTCTTTTAATTTTCATTTTGTTCTATGATTTGTGTTATTCATGATAATTTGTGATTTTTTCCTGTCATGTTCATGCCGATCTTTGTTTTAATTCATTTTTTTTTTCTTTTTATCTGCAATTTGTAAATCATGTCATGCTTTACTTCTTGCATTTTTTCATTTCATCTCCATGTACATTTTCATGCTTTTTCTTAATCCGTGAATTTTATGCTTCTTTCTATGTAGCATTTTTTTTATTTTTTATTTTGATTTTCTAATTGCACGGGATTCGAGGTACGTACGTTCACACTTTCCTTTTCATTGTCTCTGTGCAATCACTGTGTTGAACTTTTTTTTTTATGTGATTCTTGTGATTTGAACCTTGATTTCATTCGGACTTTTGGACTCATTCTAGCATTTTAATATTGACTAATTCTAAAGTGGTCACAAAACAATTTTAGGCTAATTTGTGCATTAATCTGAACCGACTTAGTAATCCGCAAATTAGGGCTAAAATTGAGTTATCTCTGTTGCTCTGAAATTGAACAATGATCTTACAAAAGAGACCTAGTAGAGACCGCTTGCAGGCGGGCGGGCCCAATGCACGATTGGCTCGTAACCTGTCCCCGAACCCATACTCTGGTGCACGACAATATGGGACCGATTGCTCCTGGCTTTCGGTACTTTTTCGGTGTCCGTGGACCGTACTCTGGTGCACGGTGGCGACTCCTACTAGTCCGTATTCACATACGGCGTTAACGAGCATTCAAATCAACTCGTGAGACGTAGGCGGCCGGGTAAAAACGACCCCTACAATGGCGTGTTACGGTAAGTTACGGTAAGATTTTGACTATTGAGTACTTGTTATTGGTTATATTGTTGAATTATGATGATTGCATGTTTTTACATTTGAACTTGATGGATGAATTTATATTAATGTATGGAGTACTAGTCGAATAGCTGAAGGTTATCATGTCGTGCATGTCGAGTCTAGAACTAGAATATTGAGTCAGTACAGTTAAACTAGAACTGAACAAAAGTCAAGTTGTGTCAAAGAAAGTCTAGGTATGAACTGATAAAGTGAACTTGAAAAGATAATTAAACTATGAAGTGACCGCCCATCTAGTGGCTAAAGAGCCATGAACATGGGTATAGTCGAAGCCACTGTCCCTTCTGCGGTTTTGGGACAGTTCTGGATCCCAGTGCTCGGGAAGTAGATCCTTTGTGGTTGACCCGACATGAGACAAGGAAAGTTGGGGGAAGTAGATCCTTCGTGGTTGGCCCCTTACGAGCATATGATTGTATCATGGATTAACACCTTGAAATTAACTAAAACTTGTTAAATAGTAATTCGAGTTTAGTGTCAAAGATAGGAGAAGTCTAGCTAGGTTGGTCTCGTTGTGATTATTCCATGTATCATTTTCCGCTGCGTATTTAAATTAATATAGTGTAACTGCTTCCTATGTTGCTTGATTGAATGTGAAACTATTCTATTTATTATATATTAATTGTGTTCTACTAATTAAGTAGAAAAAACTAAGTACTCACCACTGACTGTGGACCCCCAAATCCTCTTTTCAGGTACTGATGAAGAATAAGCGGGGACACTTGGGCTGGGCTTGAGTGGCGAGTTTAGTTTTACTTATTTGAATAATAATGATCCTAGCCATGTAATAAAGGACTTATGAACTATCTGTAGTATTGTTTATTTTAGACTTTGGACATTTTAAAATTTGGTTTGAACTTATATTATTTTAACTGAATAAATTGAAATAGTTTAGAGCTTCCGCTATTAATATTGAACTAGAAACTTAAACTTTCACTTAAAATTTGGACTCGTATTGTTGTTTTCTCAGAAAACAATGCTGATAAAATACGGGTCGTTACAGATAAAATCTTTCTTTAATTGTAATTAGCTTATAACTACACATTTTGTACATACAAAAATAATAGGTACCCTTTTGAAAAATCTTATCTATATACTATATACTATCTATACTAAACCAAAGTACTCTATTGGTTAAGTCATCGTTGTACACTTGTCATTTTCTTATCAAAAATTTTCCCTCCAAACTAATTGATGATGTCATTTTTTCCCCCTAATTTAATCCTTGCACAAGTTCCAATATTGACAAAATATTTCTTTAATATACATTTTGTACATACAAAAATAATGGGTACCCTTTTGAAAAATTAAATGCACGGGACTAACTTATTTATATACTAAAACAGAATATGCCAATGTCATCAGCACTTACGTGTCAAAATTCATATGAATATTCCTAACTATTTGAGGTCTTCCAATATTAATCTCAACTATAGGTTTTTACACTATAATCCAAACTATGGGGGTAGTTTTCTGATATTAGTCCATACTAACTTTTGACCGGCTCCGATTTCCTTCGTAGAAAGGGAGGAAGATATAGTCAAGTACAATAAATAGGGAAAGAGGAAAGATAACAAATATTTTTTTGAATTGGTGACCGATTACAATAGGTTAACTAAGTCAATGGACTAATACCATAAAACAATCCCCAAAGTTTGGACTATACTGTAATAACTAATAGTAGTTGAGATTAATATTGGAAGACCTCCAATAGTTGAGATTATTCATATGATTTTTTCCTAACTAATAATGACATCACTTTGCTTATAATTTTAACCATACAAAGTTTCAAGACTAATTAATAAAATGATAAATTTTCCTTACAAATTTAATGAAAATATTTTTTTCCATAGAAGTACTGAATAACATTTTCTTATTAAAAAACTAGATAAATCGTGCATTGCAAGGGGATAAGTGGAGTAATGATAAACTCTTAGCTGCTATATGCATTTAGCGGTTTTTGAATGAATTCCATAATTATTGTCCCGTGCAAAGCAATTATTGTTCTATGTAACACAATTATTGTCCCGATGATGTTGTTTATTGTCCACGTACTGTTTTGGCTTCACTTTTACGCGTGACCACTTCCATTTATTTCTGACACAAATGGAGCAATATGATTGGCTGGGAAAGTGCTATTTGCATATAGCTGCTAAGAGTAAATACTTAGTCGGGCTAAGTGGCTAAACTAGTATCATACCAAAAAAAGTGATTAATTAGGACACCCTTATCCCATCAACTGATTATTGTAGGGATGTCAATTTAGTTCAGATCCAAAAAAAGTCTGATCAGCCCAAAAGAAACGATATGCATTCGAAAAATAGAAATTTTTATGCGACTTTGTCTAAAAAAATGACTCTAACTAGTGTCAAGTCAAAGATAGATAATATATGCATAATTCGATTCGAGTTTGACACTTTGCCATTTTCAGATGGTTATGTAGTCCAGATTAACCCTAATTCGATTCATAAAAAAACAGTTGCTTCGAATCTGAAAAATAAAAATATGCAATTGACCCAATTACTATCAGATCGAAGTCAAATTATACAAAATCCGATCTGGTCTGAGTACAACACATTGTCATTCCTATCTGTTTGGTACTACTACTTCACCCTTATTATACTCCTGACTATCTCTTTTTTGGTCACATATATTGTGATACTTCGGGAGAATCAAGTCATAGCCCAGTAGTTAGGGCTTCAGAATTCCAGGCACGAGGTCTGGGTTCGATTCTCACCGCACGCATTTGCGAGGATTCCTTATTATCACCCTTACAGATGCGTGTGTTGGCTAAAAATTGGGCCAGGTGACCTGCAGTAGGGCCCGGTTTTAAGGCCTAGTATCCCACACATTATCCTATTAAAAAAAATATATATATTGTGATACTTCGTATTTTTTTTAGTTCTTCCGTAGTGGTGGCCACTGGGCCAGGTTGGCCCGGCCCGGACCCGGCCCGGTTTTCAGCCCTGATGGGCCAAGCCCGGTAAACCCGGCCCGGCCCGAGACCCGGCCCGGTACAAACCGGGTGGGTCATGGGTCGGATTTTTCAAACCCAGCCCGTAACCCAACCCGTTCGTTTAACCTGGATAACCCGGCCCGGACCGTGACCCAGCCCGTATTCAGCCCGCAACCCAGACCCGGCCCGGACCGTGACCCAGGCCCGGCCCGCTCGGCCCGCCCGGCCGGGTTCTGCTCTGCTCCTGCTCCTGCATGGCTGCATGCATGCGGACGTCCCCTCCTCTCCTTTTTCTGCAATGTAGACCTGCATGAAGCTATGGTCTATGGACATGGCTTCTCCCAATGCATGCCTCTCCTCCTCTCCTTTTTCTGCTGGGCAGCAACGGCCATTTGGCCATTTATTTTTTTTATTTTTTATTTTTTTAAATTTTACATATTCCCTCCCAATTTTCCCCTATAAATATCCATCCAATTTACCCCAAATTCTTCACAATTAACATCATTCTTCTTCTCTTCTCTTACTCTCTCTAATTCTCAAAGTTCTCATTCTGAATTCTTAATCTCTCAGTTTTAATAGTTAAATTTTAGAAGTTTATACTAAAAAAAATATTCAGAAATTACTAGTTTATATTCAAGTTTTAGTAGTTATATACTTATATACTTAATTACTTATATTAAAATTCCAGTTCTTATATTTTAAATTAGTTTCTAAATTCAAAAAAAATGGCTGGAAGGAATAGTGGTGGTAGAATTGGTGGTGGTAGTGCTGGTAGAGGTGATGGTAGAGGTAATGTTAATGATCAATTTCACGGTTCGTATGAAGTAAATACAGATGAAATTGAATCATTAGCTAGGGCATTAGATAGTCAACAAAATCCTCGTCCACCTCGAACCAACCCATATCAATCCCATCAATCATCATCATCAATGCCACCTCCTCATATTCCGGTGGGCGCCGGAGGCGGAGGTTACGTTCCCGAATTTGAATCGGAGGATAATATGGAAGGTATAAATTCAAATTAATATTTTTGAAGTTATTATAGTTGTTTACTTTATCATACATTTATGAATCATGAGTTTATATAAATAAATTAATTGTTTATGTAAATAATATAATTTGAAATTAATTTTGATTCATACATAGTTACATAGTTACGTAGTTACGTAAATAATATAACTTGAAATTAATACTTTCAAGAGTTTGAATAAATTAATTAATTCACTAATTGTTTATTTATGTACAAAAAATGGATATATTATGAAAATAAAGTATTAATATTTCATTTTTTTTAATTAAGGAGGAGGTGAACAAGGTGGTCCTAGTAACACTAATACAACATCAACTGGTAAAAGAGAAAGAGGTCATACCTCATGGGTATGGTCTTACTATGACAAAGTAGCAACAAATGATCCCGACAAATATACTGCAATTTGCAAAATTTGTTGAGATGTTACTAAAACAAAAAAACCAAAAAGTTACAAGTGGACCAAAAACGATGGAACCGGAACATTGGCCCGTCATTTAAAAAAGGGTCACAACTTGGGGCCCGATGGTGCAGAAAGAGATGATTCGAGACAGGCTCAAATCCATGGGTACGCAACGACTACTCCCGGCGCAGGTATGCCTTTTGTTTATAATCGTGATAGAATGATTGATGAATTTTCTAAATATGTTATTCTTGATGAATTGCCGTTTACTCATGGGGAAAGCCCCAATTTCGAACATTTTAACCGGGTTGCTATGCAACCGGCTTTTAGAAGAATTCCTAGAAACACCCTTAAACGTCGCACCATCAAACTTTATAATTCTTATCGAGCTTATTTGATGGAAATGTTCCGTACCTGTGATGGTCGGGTTAGCATAACTTGTGATTGTTGGACTTCTTTTGTAGGTGAACCTTTTATTTGTGTAATTGTTCATTGGATAGATGATGAATGGTTTTTACAAAAAAGGATTATTTGTTTTGAGGCAATGGAGGAAAACCATACGGGTTTTAACATTAAAACCCGTATTGTAAATTGTTTAAAAAATTTTCAGTTGGTTGACAAACTTTTTTCAGCTTCATTTGACAATGCATCGGCTAATACCCGTGCTATTGACTTTTTAAAACAAGACAGTGACGTACCTTTGCTACTTAATGGTAGCCTTTTACACGTTAGATGTTGTGCGCATATATTAAACTTATGTGCGCAAGAAGGTATTAAAGACTTATATCCCCTATTACAACCAATTAGGAGTGTAGTAAAGTGGATTAAAGTCACTCGTAGTATGAGCAGGGCTTATAAAAGAAAATGTGAGGAAAGAGGACTAAAGAAAAAATGCATAGGTTTAGATTGCGTAACCGGATGGAATTCTACTTTTAAATTATTGGATGATGCGATTAAGTATCGTGAAGTTTTAACTGAATTGTATAATGAAACTCGTTCTGAGCCGGGTGAAATGATTACTAACTACAATTGGTCTATTGCTATGATTATTCGTGATGTACTTGCCGCATTTGAATATGCTACTAAAGTTTTTTCTTATGTTTATGAGCCTAATGTACATTTAGTTGTATTAGAAGGAATTAAAATAGTTCACGCCATTCACGAAGGCAGCCAGAACAGTGAAATTCCTGCCGTCACCGACATCTTGTGGGGAATGAAGGTAAAATGGATGTCCTATTTTGCCGAATTCCCTTACATTTATGGCATTGCAGTTATTCTTGACCCGGGTCTCAAGCTTGAAGGATTGAGAAGCTTGTTGACCTTTTATTACGAAACTCTTGGTACAGATTATGATGTTGATAAATATGTAAATGATTGTAAGACAATATTAGATAGACTATATGAACATTATGCGGGTATTTATCAACCCGGTCAGTCTTCACAACCAAAGCCGAAAAACAGAGACCCCTTTTTAGCATCTATCCTTCGTAAAGGAAAATCGAGGGTACCTTCCACATCATCACCCTCCCAAGATGAAGGTTCAGGTATAGATGATTATTTATCTTTTCAATTCGAAACTAACGAAAATTTTCATATTATTAAATGGTGGCATTCCCATTCAGTTCAATTTCCTATTCTAGCTAGAATTGCTAAGGATGTCCTAGCAATTCCGGCATCTACTGTTGCTTCCGAGTCAGCTTTTAGTGCAGGTAAAAGAGTATTGGATGAAAAAAGATCTAGCCTACACCCTGATACCATAGAAATATGTGTTTGCAAAAAAGATTGGGATCAGGCAGAAAAAAGGATACAAGGATTGAAGGAGGACGAACAAGACGAAGAAGACCCGTGGATGTTGATGAATACATCAGAATCCGATGCAGGCCCTAGCGGAAATGACACAACCTAAGTCAAAAGTCACAACAACGGTCCACGACCACAATTCAGGTACGCAAAAGAACTACGTGGGCTTTGATTCCTTAAGTTTACTTAAGAAACTTAAGGATACGTAGGTATCTTATTTTGAAAAGTAAAATTTAATTCAAAAATTAAATTTTAATAAATTAAAATTTAATTCAAAAATAAAATTTTAATAAATTAAAATTTAATTCAAAAATTAAATTTTAATAAATTAAAATTTTATTCAAAAATTAAATTTTAATAAACTAAAATTTAATTCAAAAATTAAATTTTAATAATCAAAGTAAGTCCAAGCCCCCCCTCCCCCCGGGGGGGGGTTTCATATATTTTTGCCTTATTTTTTACATAATTATTTTAATGTTTTTAAATTATGTAATAATTTTTAATGCATATGTTTTGTAAATTGTAATTAACTAATATCATTTGGATGTTTTTTTTTCCAGTTTGTTGAAGTGATTTAATTTTATTATTTTTTATAAAATATATTTGTAAATTGTAATAAATTAATTTCTAATTTATAAATTAAATATTAGTTACGAATTCTAGTTGTGTAATTACGAATTCTAATTGTGTAAGTAATATATTCAATTATTTGGTCAACTATGATTTATTATTCATTTATTACATACATTTTTATAATTGTAATTTATAAATTTGTTACTTGTTTAATTGTTTTAATGTATTATATTCAATTATTCATTTATTCATATTATCATATATACTATAAACACTCAAAAGTCAAAAGTCAAAACCATTACAATTTACAAACCCTCCCTCCAAATTTTCTAAATTACCTAAACCCTCTCCAAACCCCCCTAAACCCTCCAATTCTCCAAATGCCTAAACCGTAAACCCCCTTAAACTACAAACCCATGAACTCGGTCCAACCCGCGAACCCATGAACCCGGTCCAACCCGCCAACCCATGAATCCGGTCCAACCCGCAAACCCGTACCAATCCGGATAACCCACGAACCCGGCCCAACCCGGCCCGCTGTGAGGCCCGGTTCAACCCGGCCGAACCGGTTCATGGGTCACCACTCCATGAACCCGGCCCGGTTCGGCCCGGCCCGGTTACCCAGTGGGCCGGTTCACGGGTCATCAATTTCCGGCCCGGCCCGGCCCGCCCGGTGGCCACCTCTATTCTTCCGTTCCATGCTTGTTGAAACATGTATTTTTTTTTAACACATACTCCCTTTTTCCATTCCTTCTTTGATAAATGTGTCTAGTTAACATATGCCTTTTACTATTAATTTAATATAATTATATTTATAGACACCAAAAATTTATCATTGATAATAAATTGATATTGTCAAATCTATCCAATTAGAAGATGATAGAAATTTTGTGGCGCACGCAGAAGTTTTGATGGACCTGAAGAATTTTGTGTGATGTATGGATTTGTATTTTTATTGATCATAATTAGTTGATTACAACATATGGTTTTTCTTGAAAGCTTATGTCTCTCATTCTTACTTTAACTTGGTAGAACCTTTGTTTCTCCCTTTTTTGCTATTTTGTGGGAGCTCTCGTAATTTGCTCTCCTAATTTTTGCTTTCTTTTGGCTTTTCTATGCCTTTGATACCTATTTATACTATTTACCTACACAATTTTAGAGTTTTCTAAACTAATCTAATGCTAGAGAGTTCTGCCAACTAATATCTCTAGATATTTCTATTGTTTTATCTATTTTTCTTACTCTTAAAACTCTACACAAGATTTATTTAGATTTTTTAAGATTAATCTCAAACAAATAGTATCTTTAAGGGGTAATAAACTAGTAAGACTACTAGTTACTAATAATCTATAACTATATTCCAGAATCTTAGTATTTCTAAGGGATAGGAGTTTTGATCTCACATACATTGTGTTACATTTTTTAAATAGCATATGTGTGATACGCGTTTGGAACAGTTCTCAAACAAAGGACAAAAAACAACACTAGTGTCTTTTATTTTCTTGGCAAAATTGAGGCTTTATTTTTTTTTTTTTTAAAAAAAACAAACAAACAAAACTAAATATTACTCCGTACCTCTCTAACATGTTATGTGCAATTGTGCACTGATTTGACTTAAACTAGAGAAGAAAAATGTTAAATCATTGCAAATAACTTGTTACGGAGTTAGTATAACTCATAAACTCTTATTACACATTTGGTTGTTGGTAATAAATTGTGGTAACGGTAATAAATTTATAGTGTAATTTTGTTAAGGATAACCTTATAATTCCCATGGAAAACAAAAGTTCATTCCCAAGCTTCATATTTTTTTCTCATTTTTTATTCTCATCCATTACCATTGGGCAGGGTGGTATTTGATGTATGAGAATGGATATTTGTGAAGAAAATTAGATAAATTGGAGCTAAGGTAGCACCACCATGGGAATGAATTTTGATTTCCCTTCCAAATTTAGTTATAAATTCATTCCGATTACCGTCATTTATGACTGGCTACCAAACGGGCCGTTAGAGTTGTATATAAGATGTTAACAATAAAAATATTAACTAAAACAAACATTAATTCTTTTTTATGTTGTTCCCATATTCCAATTTGGGTGTTTCAAAAAACTATTTTTTAAAAGTAAAAGATCCATCACCAAAACTAGCATTACATCTATAGATTATCCTTAAGGTGACAAGCCCTCCAGGAGGGCTCCCCACCAAAAGGTAACCAAAACATCAATCTAGTTACATTTGTATAACATCATAAACTTTGAATCTAACTCTTGTCCCTCATACTGGTCATTTTCCCCCCTAAATGAGTAATTGTATGCTTAAGTACAGTTTTTATATCATTTACAAGTTTATTAGGTCTAATGATCTTATTACACCAAAAGGCCTCTAGCTCTCCAAATGTAGTATATTGTATTATTGTGGCACATATAGCAGTTGTAGCGATTCTCTTCCTATATTAGGATCCTCTAAACGATCTCCTTAACCAAAGACATTGCCTTACCACCTCCCATTTTGAGGATGAATATCCAGCCATTGATCAATTTTAGGGGAGTATTCTGCACTGAATGGACACTCTGTAAATATATGTTTAGAGTCCTCTACAACTACCTGACAAATAGGGCAGTTTAGGGGAGTACTTGCACCAAATTTTGCTAATCTGCTCTTGGTAGGCAGCCTATCTAGAACAACCAACCAATAGCAAAATCTATGTTTAGGCAGAGAAAATCTCTCCCAAACACTCTTTGACCAAGGTACATTCTAATTATTATTGATCATCATTGCATAAAACTCTTTGATGTTGTAAGTTTGTTGTTCCATCCAACCCCAGGTCTGAAGTTGGTTAAAACTAAGATCTTTCATATTACATATGTGCTTCCATGCCACAACTAGTTGTTTTGGGGGCTCTATAATCCTTCCAATCCCTTCCTTTGATATACCTTGAGTTTACTCAAGCAATCCACAAATTATCCTTCTTGTGATGAACAACCCAAAATAATTTCCCTAAGGCACCATGTTCCACTTCAATATATTCCTTAATCCTAGGCCTCTATTTTTCTTTGGCTTACAAAGGTTTTTCCAACTGATGTATCCTAGCTTAGAGGTAAACATGTCTCCTCCCCATAGGAAATTAAAGCTCTTGCTGGTTTCCTACCATTCCCAAAATTCTAGACAAATAATCCATTCCTAGAACAAACAGATAGGGAGATAGGGGATCACCCTACCTCAACCCTCTTTTTGATACAAAGAAACTAACTGAACCTCCACTAATCAAAAGAGATAATTTAGGAGTGGAAATGCATTTCATCACTAAATTAATAAAGTGATTGTGGAAGTTGATACCCTCCATAAGTTCCTTTAGAAATCCCCATTTTATAGCGTCATATACCTTCCTGATATCTAACTTTAGCAAGAAAAAGGGTTGTTTTTATCTTAGCTTGTTTTGTACCCTTTTATGATCGTCCTGGTAAAAAAAGCACCTTAGTTGGGTGCTATAATTTTAGTCAAAACCTTGTTCATTTGTTGGCTGATCAGCTTTGTTATGCACTTGTAGATAGTAGAACAACAAGCAATTGGCCTGAAGTCATCTACTACCCCTTCAAGGCTTCTCAGTTTGGGAATAAAGGATAAAGTGGTATTAACCACCTTTAATAAGTCTCCTTGCCAGAAGAAGTCAAGGACATCATCTGCTTCCTCAGTCCCTACAATATCCCAATAGTGCTTGAAAAAGCTATTATTGTAGCCATCCATTGTATCCCAGGGGCTTTATCGCTTGCAATGGAAAACATAACTCTCTTTACATCTTCTATAGTAAACCGACAATTCAAGAGATCCCTGTGATGTTCCTTAAGTCTTGGGCCCCTATTAAGAACCTCTTCCAAATTCTTTTCCGTGTATCTTTTTTCTTTATTTATAAAAGTCTTCAAAATGGTTTAGGAATACCTCTTCTACCATGTCAATGTATGTAATAGACGATTGCCCCTATGTATCATGCATGGATCGGATGATGTGGATCCCATTGTGGCACCTTCGTTCTCTGCTTCAAACTTTAATTTATTAACTTCAAACTTCATATAAACACATTTTTGCTTTTTGTTTGATGAAAAAGAAATGGGGTTTTTGGGCTGCCTTAAATTCCTTAGTAGCATTTCTTTCTTCCTCTTAGAGCCTGATATCCCCCTATTCAGCTGCATTTTATCCTGAATTTACAATAGCTTTTGATAGGCTTGTGACTTATTTGCGTCAGTATCACTGAAACTCCTTCATATCTTTTTTTCAAGTTCTTGAGCTTTGAGAATAGCCTGAACATAGATGTACATTGATATGGTTGTTGCTAGACTTTTCTTACAACCTCTCTTAGATGTGGTGATTTGGTCCACATGTCAAAAAACTAAATGGTTTCCTTCTTGGTTTGTCATTAAAACTTGCATAATAGACCAGGACAACAGTCATACTCTCCCTCAAACTGGAAAATGATCTCGATCATATATCCCTTATAAGCATCATCCCGTTCCTTATTAGCAAGAGCTCTGTCCAATTTAGCTAGAACACGTACTATCCTCCCCAATCTTCTTATTATTCCATGTATAAAACCTCCCATATAACTTAATATCCTCCAGCCCACAATTATTGATGCACTTTTGAAGAGGCATAACATCATAATTCATCACAACAACACCTACTCTTTCCTCTAACTGGCATATGACATTAAAGTCCCCCATAACTGTTCATGGTCTCCTTATTCTACTAATAGTGACCAAACCATCCCACAATTTTTACCTCTCATGATAATCATTATTAGAACCATTGATAAATGTTATAACAGATGCGCAATGTAAAGCAAACAATAGACAAGAACAACACACGGAATTTACGTGGTTCGCCGACAGTTTGTCGACTACGTCCACAGGCAGAGGAGAGAGATAGTATTATTGATTTTGAGGAATTTCGGATTACAGATTACAAAGTGTAGACTAGGTTAAGAAAAATAAGGAGTATATATATGACTCCTAAAACAGAGACCCCCGTGCAGGGTTATACGAAGTGGGAGTACGGCATACAACAGATTCAAGGCACCAATCTAACAATAAAGGTGCAACAAAACTTCCCACCACCACATATAGGGTCTACCTCGATCACAAGGAATTAATTGACTAATCATGTGCATTATGTTAACTTGGAAAGCCCTTGGGTTCCACCGTGCCATAATCCTACCATTTCTGTGCATACTACGGTTTGAGGTAAAACACCAACTAGCTAGGATGAACCCCAGTGTAATTTTTTCCCATGTTATAGGCTCTACTATTGTTTATAGGAGGCTAAATAGTTAAATATAATGAAAGTGTAGAGTAGCTCTCACATCTTTTTGCTTCCTTATACTGTCTATACTAGAGATGACAGTGGATCTTAGATCCGCCCCGGATCCGCAGATCCAAATCCGCTTTTTAGGATCTGGATCTTCATATTTTGGATCCGCGCGGATCCGGAAAAAATGCGGATCTGGATCTGTACACAAGATCCGTATCCGGATGATCCGCAGATCCGTTTTTTAAATAAAACACATATAAATATATAGTAGTTATGTAAGTTTTAAACTTTTAATACACTAAATATTTATGGCCCAATAATTTCAAAGCCCAATATTAATTATGTATTTGATGGGACAATTTTAATGCATCAAAAGTTATAATTTGGTATAATATATTGATTTTATAAGAGGATCCGATTGAGATCCGTAGGATCCGGATCCTCATTTTATGGATCCGCGCTGATCCGGATCGGATCTGGATTCAGGTTCAAAAAACAGATCTGGATATGGATCCATCAGGATCCGGTCCAGATCCGATCCATTGTCATATATAGTCTAGCCCCTATCATTCCTAAACATAATACTATCCTTGAGGATTAGTCTAGCCCCATTTTCTCTTTTCTCTCTTGTCTCTCCCGTCAAAAACATAAAATCCGATTTTTTTTTTAATTTTTTTTTGTTATTAATAGATTTTCTTCTCTATTTATGAGAGTTTCTAACCAATATTAGTTCTTTGTTTCATTTAAGAGGGATATTTTGGAGTTCAGTTTTCTTCTTTTCCTTTATAAGTTTTAGTTAAGAACTAATTTGTTATGGAGGCTTATGCGACATTGAATTATATCTCAAATTATCTATACAACTGACCCTTATAAAAGGCTACAAAGGATAGCGATATGAAAAATGAGAGAATTCGTTAATGTCAGATCTCATCAATAATCATAGTTTTTACTTTAAAAATTGATCGTAGTTTTGTCAAATTAGAATTTAAGTTTTTTTTTTTTTTATTTGTTGAATTTCGTCTCCTTTATAAATTTCATATAACTCTTTTATGAATAAATTGATCTTTATTTCAAAAAATAAAAATATATATATATATTAATATATATAGCATTATTTTGTTTTTTCCCTACTAAAAAATGGTTTGTAAACTTAAAAACTAAAAACTCTATCCCCCCCCCCCCCCCCCACAACAAGTGCAAGTAGGGAGAGCGTCTTTATTTTGTCCCGTGAAAGGGAAAGTTTCTACTTTCTAGGGTTCCCTCTATTTTTTCCTGAAAAAAGTGTTTTCCATTTGGCAAGTTAACAATTTTTGTTTGTTTTGGATCTGAAACAACATCAACAATGGCGGATTCTGATTTTGGAAAATTGTTCGTAGGTGGAATTTCGAGGGATGCTAACGACGTAACTCTTAGAGATCACTTCAGCAAATACGGTGAAGTTACTTCTTCCATTATCGCTAAAGATCGTCTCACTGGTAGTCCTAGAGGTTTTGGTTTCGTCACTTTTTCCGACGCTTCTTCTCTTGAACTTGCTCTTCATGATCACCATGTCATTGCTGGTAGAGTGGTCAGTTTTTTCTTCATCTTTTATTTTTTCTTTGATTTTTTTTTTTTTTGTTTTTGTCATTTAGTTCATGTTTTTAGTTCTAATTTTGGCAATTTCTTTTGATTTACCTGCATGAATTCCAGTTTTTTCGTGGATAGATGCTATAAAGTAATTGGTTTTGTGTAATGTACTTTTCTTGAAGTGTATCTGAGATTTAAATATTTGAGATCGAGTTATGCAATGTATGCTACACTGAGTTTGTTTTTGTTTTTTTAATTCCAAGAAAATCATGGATTCAAATAATTGGATTCTTTTTTGACAATGTAAGTCTTTTTATAATTTATTTGGAGATTTTGTTTTCAATTATTTCTGAGTTAATGCCCTAGATTAAAATATTGGGTTCAATGAAAAGTCTGAGATATTGTAACTGTTTTATATTAAAGAATTGTATAGACCCAGACGATTCCATTCAATTTTGGCAGTCTTGATTGATCATAATCTTGAGTTTCTCCTGTGGATAATTTAAGGGTTTTTTTTTTAATTTTTTTATTATTTGGGAAAAAATGCTTAATTTTGGTAATTAGGGGTTTTGATATTTTTTCTTTGGTTAATTGTGGGTATAGGTAGAAGTGAAAAGAGCTATACCAAGAAATGAACAACAATCAAATACTCAACAACACACACAACAACTATCTCACCGACACCAACAGCCACAACACAGTCAAGGATACACTTATCCAAGTAAAGGTTCTGGTAGGAATATAAATGGTAACTATGGTACTAACTACAATGATCAAACATCAAGAGCTAAGAAGATTTTTGTAGGGGGTTTGTCAGCTAACCTAACTGAGGAAGAGTTCAAGGGTTATTTTGAGAAGTTTGGTAGAATTACAGATGTAGTTGTGATGCATGACTATACCACTAACAGGCCTAGAGGATTTGGGTTTATAACTTTCAAATCTGAAGAAGTAGTTGAGAAGCTTATGCAAAAGAGTCACCATGAGTTGGGCGGCAAGCGTGTTGAGGTGAAGCGAGCTGTTCCCAGGGATACAACTAAGAGTGTTAATAACAATGGACATACCACTAGATTTGGTGGTGGGAGATTCTCCCCTGGTCCAGGTTACTCAGATGAGAACTCTTGGGCAAGAGGGACCACTACATATGTTAACTATCCTGGTCAATACCCGGTTTCCGCCAACTATCCCGGGTGTTACTACGGCGGTGTTTATGGGGGTGGATACCCTTATGGTGGGTATAATGTTTTTGGGTATGGTTTGCCTGTGGCTCCACCTAGGAGCCCTATGAACGGCTTTGGGGCGATGGGGTTCCGGCCTGTACACTATGGCACTGGCTATTATTCGACGGGAAATGGCGGGGTTGCGTTGATGGGAATGATTAATGGGTATAATGGCTTTGTAGCTACTGGTGGTAATGCAAAGCCCGAACACGATGTCAACGGCAATGCCCAGATGCTTGCACAAGACGCCTCTCGGCAAATGACTGGAGCAAGAGTTGATGATCCGGGTGCAAAGATGGGGAAGGGAGCTGTGAATGCGAAGAAGAATTCTAGAATTCCTGATGCTCAAGTGCAACAGAAGGTGGCTCCTTTAAGTCAGTCCAGCTGACCAAATTCAAATTGTATCCATGAATATCAGAATGTTTCATGATTCATTCACACTGAAGGATATAGGCCTGTTTCACAGTCTCTGTATAATAGTGCTTTTAGCATCTCCTTCTCATCCTCTGTCCATTCAACTCCTGAGCTCTGATATATATCAATCCTTTCTATATCTCAAATTTCATTTTAATAAATTTTCAGTACAGGATTTGGATTTATGTAATATAAGTACTCCAGTTTCTAAAAGTGCAGAGATTTCTGTCATATGCTGCCTGCTTATTACTGTTTTTGTGCTTATTGAAAATCATGGGTTCCTAACAGATGTAGATTGTGTAATGACTAATGAGGTAGCATTGCTAGATTTGTCGATTATCCGATCATTTAATACAGGGATGATGCTCTGTAGATCCAACCTTTCATAGAAGCTGATTGCTAAGAAACAGAAAGGTTTGAGAAACATGTGGAGTACAGGTTTTTGTTTGGATTGACTTGTGGATGTTTCTATTCTTGCTGTTATGTTTTGATATTTTTTCGATTGGCTGCTGTTGATGTGCGCATCAACAATTCAACACATGTGTATACAAGTGTTTTCAAGAACATTATCCTAATTCCTAAAACTCTGTGTTAAAGGGGTTTATATATAAACTTAGGTTTTTTTTTTATTTAACCTCCAACATGTATCTCAGTTTTTGAAAAAACCCCCCAGTAACTTTTTTTATTTTATTAAACCCCATGATGTTATAAAACGTTTTGATTGCACCCCTGAAAGCAAATTCCGTTAAAAAATTCCGTTGAGCGGGCCCACTTACTCGTTTTCCCCATTAATTACACCATTAACACCACCCACCACAAATAATTTCCACCATGATCAATCTTCCCACCACACCTCCACCACGGCACCACCCTCTTCCACTATCCCTAAACCACACCACCCATGACCCCCCAATTCATCAAACCAACCCCAATTCGAATCAACACCTAATTCAAACCAACTCAACCAACCCCTACCTTCGAATACACTAGCACCATGCCAAAGTCGCCAGCAACCCTTTGAATCTCCAGCACCACCTTCGAAACTCTAGCAACAACTTAAAAACAACAACTTTCATTGAGAGAGAACGACGGTGATGGGCGTCAGTGAGGGATTGATTTAGGAGCGGTGATGGGCGGCATTATGGGGGTCTATTATGATGATAATGATGATGATGATTGATGAGTGTTTAAGTGATTATTTGATGAATTATTAAATGATGGGATGGTAGATGGAGGATTAAGAAGATGATGATGATGGTGGTGGTGGTAAAGTAAAATATTTTGGATTGAAAAATGATTATATAAGATTAGAAGGTAATTATAATTAGGTGGGGCATTTTAGTAATTTCAAAGTGTTTTAAGATGGAAAACGGGTAAGTGGGCCCCACATAACGACATTTTTTTAACGAAGTTTGCTTTCAGGGGTGCAATTAAAACGTTTTGCAATATCATGGGGGTTTAATAAAATAAAAAAAGTTATCGGAGTTTTTTTCAAAAACGAGGATACATGCAGGAGATTAAATTAAAAAAATCCATAAACTTATCACATTCGTATTTAAGAATATGCTCTTTTGGATTGCATTGAAATAAAATTGTCCAAAAGATCAAATTCTAACAGCCTTATGAACTTTTTGTCATAGTGGATTTATTAAGAACATGGTTAGAGACTTAGAGGTATGCTAATTGGACAAAGTATTGATAGGAAGAAAAGGAAACGAAGAACAATTGTTGTTTGGGAATTGATGGTTTAGAGCCGGTAACCTTACATTGTGATAATCAATCAGATATATACATTGCTAAAAATCCGGTATTCCATGAGAGGACCAAGCATATAGCTATAGTTTCTCATTTAGGGTCCGTTTACTAGAGCGAAAAATATTTTCCCTGAAAACAGTTTTCCTATTTTACATCGTTTACTTTGGGTGAAAAAATAAAATGTAAAACTTTGGGTGAAAACTCATTTTACACCCTATTGGAAACATTTTCCTTCAAATTTGGGAGTAAAACTTATTTTCCGTGCAAGTAAACAATGGAAAACTTCTATGAAAATGAGTTTTCCAACGTAAAATGTTTTTCATGGAATTTACATCGAAAATATTTTACACCAAAGTAAACGGACCCTTAATTTTACAAGGGAAAAAGTTGTTGAAGGGCTCATTCAACTTACTTATCTTCCCACTACTTCTCAACTAGCTGATGTTTTTACTTTTTACTAAAATACTTCCCTCTACTCAATTCAACCATCTTCTGTCCAAGCTTGGCGTGTTACCACATTCAAGCTTGAGAGGGGGTGTTGAGGAACACGTGTCCAAGTTAGTTAAGTTTGTTTAGTGTTGTTTTTTTGTTCTATTGGTTTTCAGTTGGTAATAGCAATATATATATTAGGCTTATTAGTTCTTTTATTTATTTTTATCTAATCATTGAGTCTTTTACATTTCCTTGTAACAACTCTTCTCTATATTCACTTTTCTTCTCAATAACAGTAGTTATAGGTTTAAGGGCTGAGCCTGAAATTTAGGGCTATGAAGGTGCATAACTTTGTGTTGATCTTGCTACTGTTATTCTTTCTTTCTTTTGCTGAATTTTGTAATTGGAGGGCAAGGGGATCAGGAAACATTAATAAATCTTGGGGATTGGGTTGACTTAGAGAGGTGGACAAAGGATATGCAGTGGATGCGTGGGGTAAGTTGGGTGCTTTACATATATCTAATTAGTGTGTATATTTAACATCCAATGCAAGGGTCTAATTTTTATAAATTGCATAGGCCCCCAAAAATCTTTTATCTTTCCCACGGCCTTGCCTAGCACCGGCAAATCACCGACTGGAGACCGTCACAATAGTACAACCTTCTGAACTTCAAAACTAAAAACTTGAGCTTTTGCACTATAATTGCATGTGGAAAACAAGTGTTCCACATTTTCTAAACTAGCACACTACATAAAATACGCGCGTATATTACCGATATTTATATGCAAATAACCTACCAATTTTATCCATGGTAGATTTGTAGCGGGTGCGTATCAATGGGTTCTAGTATGACCCATATGCCAAGCTTGCGTACCTCGTACATTGGTCGATTATGTCTAGAAATCTAGAATAGGCCAAGACAAAGTCATCCCGTGTCGTGCCGGGCTAGAACCATGTTTTAAAAAAAAAAGATCATGCGCTACTCATCCCCACGGTTCGTGTTGCAACAACTCGTGCCTAATGTCGTAGTTATAATTTATATGTATGTTTTAAGAAATTTTGTTCACAATGAACGTGCCACTAGGTGGGCTCGTTTCAAGCTGATGTTAAATCTTGAAAATATGGTTTATGTATAGTCCATTGGTCATGAGCTTACCTCAAGTGCTATGTCATGCCACTAATGGGGTCATGTTGGGTCACGCCTAAACCATGCCGAGCATACCCTTGCCCACCCCACACAGTACTTAATAAATTTTTTTTTGGCAAGGAATAGGTGGCAAACGGGTTGTTTGGTTTGGATACGGGCCGAGTTGATTCGGGGCGGATCAATTCGGATTCAAGAGCTTTTAGTTTCGTGTTAGATTGGATTCAGCTTTTTTCACAAATGGATTTAAAAGGCATAATAATCAAAATCACACACATTAATTGTAACGACCCTGATTTTGTTGGTATTTCTGTCGTGTATTTAATTGTATTTATGTGACTTTATGTATGGTCCAAAATTTATTTTGGACTATTTATTTTATTTTATGTGAATAATTTCGATTAAGTTCGAATTATTTTATTTGGATTGATTATTGTTTATTTTAATTATTATTTAATTAATTAGAATTTTTATTATTTAATTTTCTATTTAATTATTTAATATTTTTGGGCTAAATCGATTTAAGCATGATTAATCATGCAAGTTTGTAATTAGCCAATTAATCACCAAAAGCCCATTTTGGCCTTGTAATAGCCGGCCCCTTCCTTGTGCATGGCAAAGTTTTGCCACTTGCCTTGTTTTCACACCTAACTAACTTCTATAAATAGAAGTAGTTAGTGAGGCCTTGAGATCATTTTGCTCATTTGCCATCTTAAAACACTTGCTCATCAAAAAGTTTAAACACAAAAACTCCCTCCCATTTGCTCTCCTTCACACGCCATTTTTGGCCTTCATTGCCCATCAATTGTTCATCAACTTTTTAAACCCAAAACTTAAAAATTTATATTCCATTGATCTTTAAGTGATTAAACCTCCATTAATCTTCATCTTTTGTGATCAAGATCATTAGTTTAGGTTGGGTTTCGGGTTGTTACGTGTTTGGGTTGGTTCGTGGGAAGCCGTGTGTGCAAGTGTGGTTCGTGCCGTGGCCGTGCAGCAGGTCCGTGCTAGTGGTCTGGCCGTGTAGTGGCCGTGTTCGTGGTGGCAGCCAGGGCCGTGTTCGAAGGTGGACCGTGTGGCTCGTGTTGAGGACGGTGGTGCAGTTGGTGCTCGTGTGCAACCGTGTGCAGGCCGTGTGTTAGCCGTGTGGGTGTGCCGTGTGGTCCGAGTTGGTTGAAGCCGTGTGGTTCGATTCTGGGCTACAAGTTGTGTTGAATTTATGTGTGATCCTTAATAAGGTAACATACTTTCTCAACTAATTGGTATACTATGTTTCATAGTATAGATTAAATGATTAGATTAGATTATTTTGATGTTTTATAACCATGTTTATGTGTATGTTATAATCTGAATTTTTGGATGGTTTTATGATGATTTTCTACTGGAATATGTGTATTTTATGATTGATTATATTAGTATTATGTGTGATGTTATTCATGTTCAAGTTTGGTGAATTTTTTATATTAGGAAGTTGATGAATTTTGTTGTTGAATTTGTTGAAGTTATGCGTGTATCATGTTGAGTTTGGGTTGAATTCTTGAATCTTGAATGAGTTCTTGGTTGAAGATCTTGAATCTTGATTGAGTTCTTGGTTGAAGATCTTGAATCTTGATTGAGTTCTTGGTTGAAGATCTTGAATCTTGGATGAGTTCTTTAAGTTCTTTATGAGATCTTGGTTGAGTCTTTAAATTTAAAGAAAGTTGGTAGTAATTAAAGAAAGTCAAAGAAAGTTAAAGAAAAGGTTAAAGAAAGTTATAAGAGGTTCTAAGTTTGTTGGTTTACATGTTATTTCTTGAGTCAAGGCGTAAGATGCAACTTACAAATTAACTAAGAATGTAAACTTCGATTTTAAAGTAAAGATTAGCTTGATTTCGCTACTAGACGCCTAAAACTTAGAGTAAGATTCTATGTTTTTGGGTTAAGACGTTGCCCCTATCCTATCCGCGGTATTGGGATAGCTGGTGGCCTTACTATGTTGTCTTCGGATATGGATTTCCAGTAAGATTGGTTTCATGGGGTTGGGAGTAAGATTCTCAATCCTGGCATATTAGAAAGTTCGATCGCATAAGATGCGTTCGTACGTGCATAGTCCGGTCTAGTATGTGAATGATTGCGCCAAAGTTAAAGATTTGTTAATTAATGGTTAAAGTAAGTCGAGTCAGCATGATTACTTGTTATGATTCGCATGTTTTGATTGTTTGATTCGTGCTATGTTCATGTGTATCCCCGTTAGGGTGGGACAATTATGTTACTCGCCACTGACGGTGGACTGTTGTTTACTTTTCATGTAATTCTAATGATGAGGTTCTTGCTTAGCTTTGGGTTGGGCGAGCGCCGTTGTTGTTATATAGTTTTTATATTGTTGTTTTACGATTTTGATTAGTTTTGGACTATAGTTCTAGCACTTGTATACTTTTCTATAACTCTGACATATATTTGGAGTTTACAATTGATAGTAGTAGTTGTATGACATTTGAGTTTAGATATGTACAATCTTGTGGGTGTTGTACTTTTGGTTTAGTAAATATATACTTTTGAGGTTTTGTTTTAATTTTTAAGTATTTTAGTTTGTTAGATCTGACTATTCGACTCGTCGATTTCTTCCGCGCCGATTTAAGCGAGTCGGGTCGTCACATTAATAATCGGTTAATTCATATCAGATAAATTCAAGTCAAATTCGAATCAATAATATTGTGTTAATTCGAATATGTTTCAAATCGGGTGACTTTTATCACCACCTCAATCCGTCAATCACAATATACTTGCATAATTCCGCATGCGCTCTAATTTGGTTTTGAGTTTTAACATTTGAAAAAATAATCACAAATCAAGGATAAGACCACAATATATCTCAAGCCAAAATTTGTCAGCTGCTATTTTCTTCATTTGAGATTTGTGAACGCTAAAGAAAATCCCCCCAACAAGGCAGATAAAATGCTGGTGCTAAGCCAACCAGCTGTAAGCAGCCATAGCAGGTGCTGCAATTGCTGCACTTCTTCAACCTCATCTTCTCTATCATCTTCCGTTAAATTCTCTTATTCAAAACCCAAAATCACCCTTTTATCTAAACGCAATGTCAAATCCAATTCAATAAAAACTTCTAATCGCTTTCCTCTTATCCGTGCGAAATCTTCTGATTCTTCTTCTGTTACCAAACAATCTTCTCCTTCTTCTCTCCCCAATAATGACACCGTTTTTGTCGACCAAGAATCTGTTCCTCTTGAAGGCGTTATTCAATTTGACAAACCCTCCTCTTTCTCTTCTTCTCGTGTTAAAAAATGGGGGTATGATTTCTTTTACTTTTTTGTCTTTTATATTTAACTTTTATCTCCAATTTGTGGTGGGTGACTTGTCAAATTTCAATTGTTGGGATTGAATATGAGGGAAATAGATACTGGGATGTTCTTACTGTTGTAGTGGTTGATGTTGGTGCATTTTGATGTTGATTTTATGATGTTCTTAGAGTCTTAGGTGGGTGAATTGGATTAGAATTGGTGAGTAGCCAAATTTCTAGTTTGAATTAGGTGGATTGAATATGGGTGTGAATTCATACTGGGATGTTCTTACTGATGTTGTTGCATTTTGATTTTGATAGATGGTCACTTGGATTTAGGATTTTTGAATATCAAATGAACTAGGTTCTGTTGATTGGATTGGATATGGGTGGGAATTCATAGTGGGCAATAACATTATTTACATTGATCTAGTTACTCTTACAATCTCAGGATTGAATATAGGTGTAGCTTATTGGGTTATTCTTGCTGTTGTTTTGGTTGTTGTTACTTGTTACATCATTTTTTATTCTGATTTGATTATGTTTTTACAAAGTCATGTAACTGTGGTTGTGAAAAATTCAGGCGAATTGCATTGTTAGCTGGTGGGGATGTTTTGGCATTGCTTATGTTTACTGCAATTGGAAGGTTTAGTCATGGATTCCCTGTATTTGACGCTGAAACGCTGCGTACCGCAGACCCTTTCATTGCAGGTTTGTGTAACTTGAAATAAGCTTGAGTCATTGAAGATTCATTTGAAGCATTTAAATTGGTGGGTATTAATTAGAATGTTGGAATTTGATGCAGGATGGTTCCTTAGTGCATATTTCCTTGGCGGGTTTAGTGAGGATGGTAGAGGGATGAATGGTTTGAATAAGGCGGTTTTTGCTGCTGCCAAATCATGGGCCTTGGGTATTCCAGTGAGTTCCCATTTTACTTTTTTTCTTTAGCGCATAAGGGTTTCGCTTTAAATAATTTATGAATTTGTTTTAGGTTTGGTTGCTTGTAAACTGTTGTGTTTTCATTTGAAGGATGATAGCAAGAGAAAAAACCAAAGTACTTTGTAATCTCGTAGTAGGATCTTATTTAGGGATGGGCCCATGAATTCTAAGGAGGTGTAGCACCAAGCTACCAACATTGCTAATTTAAGACCCAAAAAAATTAAAAATTCCATAAAGTAAATTCAAATTGACGGATAATAAACAATTCTCATATTTTACTCACAATTCTCATATTTTGGGACTGGTTTACAAATTACAACATTGTCAAGAGTGACGTATAAAGTATAATAAACAATTCTTTCTCACAAAATTGAATAATCCAATCAACAATTAATCTTCCATTATAAACCAATTTCAAAAGTAAAACTTTAGGGTGATTAGGCTTTGCACACTATTTGGCGCTTGAGTCCTAAGTCCTAAGATGTGAATTAGATCCACCCTATACTTGCTCTTTTTAATTTTTGGAAACAAATAGGGTGTTTCTTGGAAAGAAGGATTATTATTGTATGAAGAATTTTACTCCATATTGGCTTGGATGTATAGAAGGAATTAGGCTAGAAATTTCTCCACATTCTTTGAGTCCCTTCCAAGAAACAAATGACATCTCTCTGTTGTTTTCTCTTCATAATCTGAAATATTTTTCTAGTTGGATGCATTATTTATTGGTTATATACATAATTTCATTCTTTTAATTCCTTGTTACTGTCTTGCTGCCCACAATTTTTAAAGACATCATTTTATCAATAGCAAAACATATTGTCAATTCATCAACTCACATATTCACAAAATAACAAAACAAATCACAAGCCCACCCACCTCCCATAAATTATCCGACATCAATTCATCCACAAATAATTAAACAAATCATCAATCCGTCACATAAAATAATCAATACATTTATGTACAAAAAATGTTTTATTTTCCAATTTGGTTAGTTAAAAGAGGAAAAAATTACTACATTTGAAAACTAATCCCTAGTGGCTCACTGTCGTTCACGGCCGTCACAATATTTTCTGTCGCTTGCCGACACACTGATGCTGTTAGAAACTTAGAATCATAGCAATTCACTGCTGGCGCTGAAACACCAATAGGGAAGAGCCCAAATTTGATATACTGGTGTGTCTGTTGCTGTGGCTGTCTCACCACTGCAGTGTCGCTAAAGCACGACTTTGAGAGAGTGAGATGTACAGGAGGGACAGTGACTAAGTGAAGAGAAACAAAGGAGAGAGTAAGAGACTGTCAACTTGCACAAGTTGCAAAGTGTATAAAATTCCTTAAAAAAAGAAAAGAAAAGGTAGAGCTTCATCTTTCTTGAGTAGGGTCTAGGGTTTAGTATAAATGCCATTGTTGCTATTCTTTCCTTGGGTGTAGCTGAGTATTTGAAGTTTCACATTTTGGTTTATTTATGCTTTTGTAATCTTACTCTTTAATTTTTGAATATTACCGGCAGACCATCTCTTTCTATGCTCATTTTCTGAGGATAAATGGAAAATATCCTTAGTGGGTTAATGGCTTTATAGAAGAGACCAACCATGGTCAAAGATGGAGAGTTTGAATGGTGCTATAACAAATTAGTAAGCTAACATTGTTAACCTTCATCTTATTTTTATGTTATTGTTGCTTGTCCTCACCATAATCAAGAAGTTCACCGTAGATGTTGAGGTCTTGGCGATGCTCAACTATGAAGAACAGAAAATTCCATTGCCTTTTCTTTCTATAATCTTTATAAATAAACCAAAGTGAATAAAAATACCCACTATGTTCACTTCTTTTCTATTGATTAAAAAAAAAATTTATAGATTTCCAAGATAATTATTGATGCATTGCTTAAATTTTTGTATTTCCGCATTTCCTTAAGCTATGATAATAATGCTTTTTTTTCTTCTCATTTTATTGCTACATCCTAAAAGAGGTCATGGATACCCTATAATCCTATATAGTGGGCCTTTATGTTTTGCGGAATTTATAGATCAGTGGTGCTCTCAAAATTCAATGAAGTTGCTGAGGGAGGGAGACCGAAGACCTTGATTCTCATTTGTGTGGAGGCAAATCTCTAGATATACCTACCGTTCGTAGATATATTTCATATGACATCTTTATCAACCATGAGATCAACAAAAAGCCATTAGTTGTTGGTAATAAGGATCTAGTCTTGTTTGTGAAGCTTGGAAGAATAACTATTTAATATCCTGCATTATATTTTCTTGTAGCACTAGTGCATTCTATCCATGGATAAGAAACAAAATGGTGTACTTTGTAGTGTGTACCCTTGCAAAGGGCTATAAATGTAAAAAAAAACCTTGAACACTATAGGATCCTACTTAACTAGCACTATTCTCGAGGGATAAGTGCGGTGTGATTTCCTACTGTACAAAGATGATAGGAAATCTAAGTTGAAGTGTTGAACCATGAAAAATAATGGCCAAATAACATTATTGAGTGTCCATTGGCTATCATTACCACAAGAGACAATATTAATTGAGTGCCCGAATAGAATCACGATGTCTTAGTCTTGATTTTGTCCCAAAATAATTTGGTTCAGCTACATATGAATCACAATGTCAAATCGTAAAAGTCATTAGTCTAGATTTTCCCCCTCTATGTTTCCCTATTTAATGCTATCTCCTCTGGAATCTCCAATAGCCTCATATTTCATATAACAACTCTCATACGGGTTTGTATTGGTCTTCCTTACCTTCCCCTTTGTTTGTTACTCCCCAAGCGTCCTTATTGATGCATTAATCAGTCTTGGTCTAACGTGGTCAAACCACCTAAGACGATGTTCCCTCATCTTATCCGTCACTCTAGTTTTCTTCCTGGTAACCTCATAGCTTATTTTATCATTCCTTGTATACCCACACATCAAATATAGCATACACCTGTGTCAGTGTGTCACATTCATCTTTTGAACATGGTACTATTTTAAAGCCCAACACTCTGTGTCATATAGCAATGTCAGTCTAAGAGTTGTATAATAGAATTCTTCCCTTATGTCAATGGCAAACCTCGATCACAAAGAATTGTTGAAGCTCCTTTTTCACTTTAACTGGTTCAATTTCGTCTTGTATAATTGATCCTAGATACAAGAATATGTCAGTACATTGAACTCTCATTCCATCTAAGCTAATCAAGCTTGCCATTCTACTTCCTATCCTATTCAATTTACATACCTAAAATTCCGTCTTACTTTTGCTTAGGTTAAACCCGTGAGGTTCCAACGTCTTTCTCATCAACTACAACTTACTTTTCGCTCTTCTTTTTACTTCCTATTGCACTAAATTTACATTCTAAAAAATTTTAGTTATTAATAATATTAATTTTATTATAATATTTTTTTAATGTTAATTCATTTTCTTTTACTTTAATACACAACGAGCTAATGTACCAAAATTATAATCTAAAGCCATATAATATATATATATATATGTATAGAAGTAGGCTCATGTGAGAAATGTAGTTTTGGTGAGAAGGGTGAGAAGCAATCACAACCCTTTGATCACCAAATGAAGGGCTAAGATTAAATTTGATTTTCCCTCCTTACTCCTTTGATAGTTTGGAGTCAATGTATATATGGTATAAAGTCAATATATTTTTACTCAATGTATTTATAGTGTATGGTGAATGTACCTATAGTTGGTGCTCAATGTACCTCTAGGTCATAGTTGATGTATTTATCTCTTCTCACTTTTCTCACCATAAGAAATTTCTCACCAGAACCCAACCCTATATATATATATATATATATATATGATTTTATGAAAATTCATTACTCGTATAATTTTTAATTAGATTAGAATTTAATGTGACGTAAAACAAATTTGTTCATTAACATATTCGAGTCATAGCAATATTCTCCTTAATGTTGCTAAAATTATTATATTATATGATCAACATTGATTTATATGAATCTAGTTTAATAAATTATGATCTAATGTGTCGAATAAAATGTTAAAAAAACTCATTTAGATTAATGCTTAGTTCTTTTGGATTCAAATTAATCTGAATTGGGCTCTGGATAACTAAATTGAATTAAACTGAATCCTAGACTTAATAGAACCTAAACTGAACTGAACTTGTTTGGACTGAATAAAAAATTTAGAAATTATGTCCAAACGAGCAAGGCCTAATTTCCTTATCTCCATCTTTGAATCCTCGTTAAAAATAATTACAGCACAATACAACTACATTTGTAAGCATTGTTACATACCTAAGCATGTAATTAGGCTTATTAAATAAATATTAATCATGTACTTGGTCATAACCATAACAATTTTTTTTTAAATGGGTATAGTAAAAAACAAGTGTCCCATAGTTTGCGGAACGGGTACGGGTACGCAATTTGCTAGTTGGGGGAATTTTGGTTCGTTGGGGTATTTTTTTCATTGATTTTTCCGATCATGGTTCTCTGTATTTTTTATTTTGTTCGCTTATATATATTATGCTCATAAAAGTTTTAAGGACTTATAGTGTCACTCCTCACTAACATAGTAAAAACACGGATGAAAGTTACAAGTTAAACGTAAAATATAAAACAAAGATAAAATTAAACGATCAAAAATCTAGATGGCAGTAATAAACTAATAATAATATTATTATTAAAAAAAATACTACTTTTTATGCGTACTAAAATCCTTAAAATGTTTTTTTTTTCATCTTGCTGCCGTCTGCTTCTACTTAAATTAATTCCTTGCTCTCTTGTTAATCCCAACCCTTTTTTCTTCTTCACAATCTGAATCGAGACCAGCCCACCTCATATCCTCCAATTCCATTGATGATTCCTCCAAACTAACGTTTTCAAGTACCGCGTCCCATTTCTTGCAAGAACCTTTCTTGTAACTCTCTGTAAGCCTTGACAAAAGACGGATATTGGAGTGTCATTTCTTGCAACAACCTTTCTTGTAACTCTCTGTAAGCCTTGACAAAAGACGGATATTGGAGTGTATATAACAAACAAGTTTATCAGTTCTAGACTTCTAGTGCAGGTTAATCTATTTCTTTTTAAAGTATGAACTAACCCTAATGTATTCTAAGATCTCTCCGCTGATGAACTACTAATTTGCTGGTGAAGCCAACTCAAGAGTTTGGGAGCCATACATTTACCACCAATCAATTGCTTCTATGGTCACGACGTCCATATAAGCCTGGCTGCCTTCTTCAATCGGAACTCCGTAAATTGATCTCTTAATTTTCTTTTTTCATCATCATCTTCCGCTATCCTCTCGAATGCTTCCATACAACCTATCACAACCTCTCTATCAAGGTTGGGAGCTCTTCTTTGGTAACCTCGTCTACTCAAAGTTTTTGAGTCCTTGCATTTTTTAATTAAATAACCATGATACAACATGTTGTAAAATGGAAAATTTGAGAAGTTGCAAACTTGCAATCAAATAACCTTGATACAAAATATTATGAAATGGAAAATTTTAGAAGTTGCAATCAAACATGACTAGGTACAAGCCCTTTTCATATTAGCCAGTGTAGAGATTGCTGAAACATTTTGCTTATGCTGGTTCTTGGAGCCTATTAACAATCATTTACCTTATTTTGCCTTTTAACTTTCTTGTCAGGTGGGTTTGGGAATACGTGCATTAATGTCAGCACATTTTCCTCCGACAAATTTTATTTTGGTCACTCTAGGAAGTACCGCGGTTCTGCTAATTGGTTGCAGGACGCTGTTGTTCCAGATTCTTCCTGATAATACAAGCAAGAAAGATGATACGTACAAGCGTGGAAGTCCATTTGAACTTTTTGAGGTATCATATGCTTCCACCGTTTCCACTACATAAACCTCCAGTGTTTGGCAATTATGATTTATGTATTAATATCCTGTTTGGCCTCGTTTCTTCTTTTCTTTTCTTTTTTTTTTTAGATATTTCATTTTCTTCTTACTGATTTGCTTCAAATATCCTATAATCCAAATGATTCAATAGTTCAAAGTCTGAAACCTTTGATCAATTACTTCAATAGTTTAACTATTTTAAACTTATTGGTAAAGGTTTCAGACTTTTAGTACAGAGTACTAAATAAAGCTTGACTTGCCAATTAAAAGTTTAATGCTTGGCAACTACTCCCTCTAGGGATCCCCCCCCCCCTCTTTTTCTAAGAAATTCCCCTTCGTATCTAAAAGTTCTTTGTATTCGGAATGTTCTTGTGAGGAATAGATACGTAGGGAGTACTTTTTTCTGAACACCTTGGTCATATAATCATATGTTCCTATGTTCATCGCGGACAAGTCACGCGTGTCAATTTCATGTGCTAACATTTTTACCATCCTTACTAGCAATTAACCAGACCACATTTTGTTGAGGAACTGCCTTTCAACTGCTCTCAACTCTCTAAACTGTATTTGTCACGGGTAAATTGAGAAAGTCCAGATTTATATCTGAGATATGCAAATAGCAGCATTTTTTGGTCTCAACATCACAATTATTACCCGCAGGCTCCCTTTTTTTACAAACGCTCAACACCACCCCCACTGCCTTAGGAAAATAAAAAATGTATATGAATACTTCCTTTGTAACCAAAAAAAAACATGCAAGCATTGTACCTTTGTCACTATTCACTTTATTTTTACTTTGATTGCGATTTGAGGAAAAATATAGACACGTGGCACCTTATTGAATTCGTCTCAACATGTAGTTTTTTATTATCTAGTTTTTATAATTTTTGCATATATATAACTAGCGATATTAACCTCTTTAAGTTTTTTCTTGACAATCGACATGCATGAATAGTACAATTTTTGCATGTTTTTGGGTACAGAGCGAAGTATTTATTAGCTAGTTTTCAAGTGATATTCATTGGAACCTACTATCTCGATAGCTTGGGGTAAGGTTCCTTTTACATGGGTATTGCCATGATCAATATTTCTTATTTGTTTGTCGTCTCTGAGACCCTGCAATGCTACTTGTTGCTTGATGGTTGAGTTAGGAACGCTAAAATTTATGTGCAATTAATTGCCATTACAAGCAGAAACCAGTTGTAAGAGATAATGGACTATTCTACACTACTTGCCTTCTTATTTACTGTACTTTTTTTTTTTTTTTTCACATCAACGGCTCAATCCATTTTGGCTAAAAAGCAATACATATTTTATCTGTTGCAGCTGCTCACTTCACTGGTTAGAAGATGGTGATAATTCGCTTCATGCCCGACTTTCGAGCAATTTACCAGAAAAATTCTTATGTTTACTATGCACTTGAAAATCATCAAATGTATCTTCATCTTCGAAGATGTAAATTATGCTTAAATAATGATGATGTTACTCTTGTTTAATACTTGTTCCTTTTTTTTTTTTATCAAAATGGTAGTTATTGCAGCCCAATTTGACTTACCATATTAGTTTACTGTGGAAGTAAATAAAACTCAGATGAAATTTTGTGTTTTGGAGCAGCAAATTAAAGAAAGAAGGATGACCTGAGAACTCTGTTTCTGGAAAAAAAAAAAAATCTGCTGCTTCATTAACTATTGTTTGTTATGAGTGTTCATCAATGTTAAATAGCAAATGACTACAGGGTAGTTGTAAATTAAAATTGATTGACATAAGTGGTTTCTGAGTAAAGTTTTAATGGATGCTTTGAAGTTCATAGTGCATGTTTGACAAAAGGAGTGAAACTATGCACTACTGATGTTCAAATTATATTATGAAATTTGCTCGTTTACTTGGCCAAATATTTTCCGAAAAATTGTAGTGTTAAAATTATATTATAAAATTTTGCTCGTTTACTTGTCCAAATATTTTTCGAAAAATGGGTAGCAAAAAGTGTGTTGCAAGATAACAATAATAATCTAAAGATAGCAAAAAGTGAAAGGTTCAAACTTAATAATAAAAGCATGACAACTGAACGTCTGAACCTTAGAGTGTGTTTGGTATAGAGATTTGCAGTGTAGGAAGCGAAAATAGAAATAAATAAGTGTTTCCGTCTCTATTAATTTGGTATGAGTTATAAGAAATAAATAATGTTTCCAAATGGTAACAAAACCGCTTCAATTCGAATTCCCTGATTCCTTCTACAACTAAACCATGAGTTTCTCATTTCCACACTTTTTTTCTTGCTTATGGAAAGTTCTCAACGAGTTTGTTTTGTTCAATTATGCGACTATTAAATTCAATTTGCAGTTCTGCGGCTTTCGGATCCGAATTCTGCAACTTTGGTTCTCGAATTCTGCAAAGCTCTGGAATTTGCAACTCGAATTTGAAATCCAAAAGCTCCAAGGTCGGGGAATTTCGTGTTGAAGAAGACACTTAGAGATCCTAAATTTGCCGTTCAAATTTACAATTTGAGAGCTCCTGAATTGGGGAATTTCCTGTTGAAGACGACGTAGCTCTGCTCATTGCTCAAGATTTGCGATTTGTCGAATTCTCAATTCGAAAGATCCTGCATCGGGGAATTTCTTATTGAAGAAGACGCTCAGAGCTCCTGAATTTGTCGTTCAAATTTATAATTCGAGAACTCCCGAGTCGGGGAATTTCCTGTTGAAAACGACGCTGCTCTCTGCTCATTGCCCAAGCTTTGAAATTTGCGAATGGTTAGTTGTGGTTTGTGGAATAATAATTTAATTTCACTTGTAATTTGATTTGTTAATGTATTTGTGAATTTTAATTGTACAAATTGTGGTATTCAAATGTAAATATTGTTGTGTTAATCTTATATTATTTTTTAATGCAACTTGCTTAATCTTACTTGATGTCATTTGATTAATCTATTACTTGACAGTGAATTTAGTGAAAGGTTAGTCACTGATCAGTAGTATATTTTACTCCGTAGTATTTGTGTTAGTCGGTAGTATTTTCTATTTTTGTGTTAGTCAATAGTATCCAGTATGTGACTCCGGCCACACATTATCCTATAAAAAAAAAAAGAGAATCAAGTCATAGCCCAATGGTTACGGCTTCAGAATTCCAGACACGAGGTCCTGAGCTCGATTCTCACCGCAGGAATTTGCGAGGATTCCTTATTATCCCCCTTACAGATGCGTGTGTTGGCTAAAATTGGGTTGGGTGACCTGCAGTAGGGCCGGTTCCAAGGCCTAGTATCCCACACATTATCCTATAAAAAAAAAGTATGTAACTCCGGCCCGCTTTTTCTCCCTGCAAAAATTTGATATTACCTGAATTTATGGAATTTTTAGAGACCCAAATGTAGGTTTACAATCCTTATTATATTCAAGGGCCCAATCGGCAATGTTGCGTGACTTACACGCGCGCTGCACTGTTAGAAAATTGTGCGGCATGATGTATAAAAAAACGAGTTGAATTATCTTGAGGGGGGGTGGGGGTAAAGAATTTGTTAAGATCTCACAAGGGTTTTACTTACCTTTCATGAACTAATCCTATGGAATCATGAATAAAGTTAGGGCTCGTTTACATTAGTTTAATAGAGATGAACTGAACTGAATAGAGATTAACTGAACTGAACTAAATATAATCTGAAGTAAACAAGCCCTTAGTTTAATTCTGAATTTTTAAAAGATTGGCTTAATTATGAAAGATCGGTCAGTTGTTGATTTATTCTTGATAATTTTTTTTTCTAATTTCTAATCAATTTAAACAAATTCAGATGAATTTATGTTTAATAGGTTAAAAGATAACGTATCCTAAAAAATGGAGTAATGTGAACTTACAAAAAGTATCAAAATTAAATTAAAGAATACTACTTGCTTCTATAGTCTAGATTATATCCTATCATAGGATAGTAATGCTAGTAGATACGGAGTAGATATATACGAATGTGAATAAGATCCTGAAAAGTCATTATCGATCTGTGTTTGGAGGAAAATTAGGAGCACACAACATGACTAGCTACATCTACATGAGAAGAGGAGATAGTCCGGTATTTTTCGCTTGCTTGTTCTGACACACAAAATAGGTTTTAGATTGTGTTGCTGGTTTCCTTAGATTTTGTTTTAGGACTTATTATTGCATACTCTTCTGACAAAATGTAGTAATCTATCTTTTCCAATTTAAGTGTTACAACTAAGGATGAAGTCATAGCCCACTGGTTGCTTGGTTAGGGCTTTAGAATTCTAGGCACGAGATTTTGGGTTTGATTCTCACCGCACGTATTTGCGAGAATTCCTTATTATCCCCCTTACAGATACGTGTGTTGGCTAAAATTGGGCCGGGTGATCTGCAATAGGGCCGGTTCCAAGGCCTAGCATCCCACACATCATCCTATAAAAAAATTAAGTGTTCTAATTTGATTGACGGCACTATTCACATAGCAACTTTGACTTTCTTTAATTATAGATATATATGTAAGAAAAAACATAGTCATATGTGATCTTGTTTGATTTGTCTCAAATATATAATTTTCAAGTGTATAATTTTTTGTTATACGTAGCTCGAGATATTAAAATTTAAAGTTGTGTCTCGTGAAATGTGAAAAAAGTAAATGAAACACTTAAGGTCCATTTTCTTCAACTTATTCGACCTGATCTGAGCTGACCTGATCTGATTGAATCTGACGTGATTAAACCTATTAAAGCTGGTTTGATTATAACTTATTCAACATGATCTGATTAAACCGTAATTTTGAGACGGAGGGGGGCGGGGGGGTAATTAAAAGTAGAGGTGGGAAACGTGTCATGTCGTGTCGAGTAATTTAATTAAACGGTTTGACGCCCCTCAACCCTAACCCGACCCGTTTAATAGACGGGTCGTGTCGTGTCAACCCGTTTATATTAAACGTGTCGAAATCATTGACCCAAACCCGTTTATTTTGTGTCGAGTTCGGGTCGTGTTGGCGAGTTATGTAATTTTTTAACGCTATAGTTGAAAATCAAGTAAAATCATGTCGGGTCGGGTTGACCCGTTTAATTAAACGGGTTGAACTCCCTCAACCCTAACCCGACCTGTTTATTAAATGTGTCGTGTCGTGTCAACCCGTTTAATTTAAACGGGTTAACATCGTCGACCCAAACCCGTTAATAACGGATTGATTTCGTGTCGAATTAGCGGGTCGTGTTAAGGTTTCCCGTCTCTAATTAAAAGCATTTCATATCATGAATTCATGATGTGAGTAAAAGCTTGCATTTACATCTACCAATTTTGACATCATCAATGCGCAAGCATTTGTATTTTCTACCTATCTAGCTTAGCTGCTAGCCCTGATTGTTAGAGGACGACTATGACAGATTAAAAAAATACAAGTACTCGTTTTTCAGAAGCTAATTCTATGCTGTGCTTTTGTATGTAATCTAGGATATCTACTACCCTAGACCCTAGTAGTAGTAGATTAGTACTGTACTTATTTAGTAGTGTGGGTCCACCACTTTTATCTCGATAATTTTTTTTTAAAAATTACTGGCCCACACATATTTTACGGAGTACATTTTTTCTCTCTTTTTTGTTATTTTTATCCTCTTTAAGCCATTCTTTTTCTTCCACTTACCTTTACCAATGATAGGCCCACATGAAAATTAATTTACATAAAATTTTATTCCAAAATAAAATATAGCAAGTAAAATAGGACGGAGGCAGTAGTTAGCTAAGGTGGATTTTGGTTTAGTTTGACCATTTCCCTGAAAAAAAATCAAGCTCAATAGACCTTTTAACAAACAAAATTGAAGATGAGCAAAACACAAATTTGATCTAAACAATGTCCCAACAGAAGAAACCATCTAGCAAGCTCAACAAAACAAAACATACTCAGTTAACATCCGATGAAGAGGATTCAGAATAATTCCAAATTTCTAACCAAGTGAATCTATCTCCGTAAGATATTAATGACAACGATTTGACATAAAGTAGAGAGAAAAATGTCAAATCGTTGCCATTAATATGTTACAAAGGGTGTAATAAACTAACATTAAATATAAACAAGAGTGGAGGTATGAAGAAAGAGAAAGTATTCATTGATACCGGGTATCAATTTAGGTCATTAATACTATGGCATTTATGTAACATTAGAGACATCTAAAGGGGATTTTTCAAGACCATTTTATCTCCCTCTCTTTTTATCTCTCTCTCCTTTTTGCAGACTTAAAAAAAATAATTCTCTCTCCTTTTTGCAGCAGGGAGCACGAAGAGCATGAGCAGAGCACGAACAACGGCGACAAAAATTTGGGCAAAATCCAGTAACCTCTTTCAGCAGAGCACAAAGAGCACGAACCCAAAGGCGGGCGCGGTGGTCTAGGGTTGCGATGGGGGTTCGAAGAGGGTGGGGGGGGGTGTTAGAATTGGGGTGGGGTTTAGGGTTTTCGAATTTGGGTACAGATTCGGGGTGGCGGGTGGGATTTGGGTTCGAATGGGAGGGGCGCGCTGGTCTGGGGTTCGAAGAGGGTGGGGGGGGGGGGTTAGAATCGGGATGGGATTTAGGGTTTAGGGTTTTCGAATTTGGGTTCGAATAGGAGGGGCTGTGGTGGTGGTGCGGTGGGGAGGGGATGGGTTGTGGTATGAATGGAGAGAGAGTATTCATAAATGCCATAAATAATGTAAAGTAAAAAAAGTAATGTCTCTAATATTACAAAATGCCATAGTATCAATGATCTAAATTGATACCGGGTATCAATCTATCATGGCTCATGAAGAAAACAATGAGGTGAAAGAAATAGAGTAGAGATTGTATTACTTGTTCATTCACATACTAGTACAATATTGTTCGCTTTGGGTTTTAATTCGCACGGCTTTGTTTTTAGGCTACTTCCAAAAAGGCATTGTACTAGTATATATTGAGCACTACTATATAAACAACTCCTCTTCTTGCTATTCTTTCGATGTGGGATTTGGGATATGCACTTATTTTCCCAACACTACAAAATTGTCTACCTCGTGGTAAGATAATAACAAATTTAGCAACTCATTATGCATGGAGTAAGGCCCTGTTCTTTTGGACTTAAAAGCTACAGTAATCAGATTAGATCAGATCAGACAAACTCAAATCAGATCAGATTAGATCAAATCAGATCAGAACTTATTACTCTTTATTATTATTATTATTATTATTATTATTATTATTATTATTATTATTATTATTATTATTATTATTATTATTAATTCCGAGCATCGTTTTTCCGCTCGATATTTTCCGACGACGGTTTTCGAACGAGTTTTCCGGTGACGGTTTTTGGGATGACTTTTCCGACGACGATTTTCGGACTGACTTTTTTGGCGATGATTATTCGGCCGACTTTTCCGGCGGTGATTATTCGTCTGACTTTTCCGCCGACGATTCTCAAGCCGAGTTTTTCGACGACGATTTTCGGGACGACTTTTTCGACAATGGTTTTCGGACTGACTTTTTCGGCGGTGATTATTCGGCCGACTTTTCCGGCGACGATTTTCAGGCCAAGTTTTTCGGCTACGATTTTCGGGATGACTTTTCCGACGACGGTTTTCGGACTTTTCCGGCGGTGATTATTTGGCCGACTTTTCCGGCGACGATTTTCAGGCCGATTTTTTCGGCGACGGTTTTTGGACTGCCTTTTCCGACGATGATCATTCGGCCAACTTTTTCAGCGACGGTTTTTAGGCCGAGTTTTTCGGCGACGGTTTTCGGAATGACTTTTCCGGCGGTGATTATTCGGTCGACTTTTTCAGTGACGGTTTGGTCAAAATTTTCGGCGGTGATTATTACTACTACTATTAGTAGTAGTAGTAGTATTAGTATTAATATTATTATTTGAAGTTTTGGAGTCAGATTGAATGAAGAGGTGAAATGAAATGGGCTATCATAATAATAATTATAATATTAAGAATTATAATAATAATAATTATATTAATTATTAATAATTATTATTATTATTATTTTAGTAAATATAATCATGTATTACATTTCTCATAAAAAAATAAGTATTACAATTATAAAAATAAAAATAAAAATAAAAATAAAAAATTAAAATTAAAAATTAAAATTAAAATTAAAATTAAAATTAAAATTAAAATAAAATTAAAATTAAAATTAAAATTAAAATAAAATTAAAAATAAAATTAAAATTAAAATTAAAATTAAATAAAAATAAATAAAATAAATAAATAAAAATAAAATTAAAAATAAAATTAAAATTAAAAATAAAAATAAAATTAAAAATAAATAAAAATAAATAAAATAAATAAAAATAAAAATAAAAATAAAAAAAAAAAATAAAAATAAAAATAAAAATAAAAACAAAATAAAAATATAAATAAAAATAAATATAAATAAAAATAAAAATTAAAATTAAAATAAAAAATTAAAATTAAAATTAAAATTAAAAATTAAAATTAAAATTAAAATTAAAATAAAATAAAAATAAAAATAATTCAAATCAGATCAGATCAGTTTGGATCAGATCAGATCAGAAAAACTCAAATCAGATCAGATTAGATCAGATCAGATCATATCATATCATATCAGATCAGATCAGACTAGATCAGTCCTAAAGAACAGAGCCTAAGTAGGCATACAATTCAAAGAATTTGGAGAGAAGCCATGAAACAATCTTTATTGATTACATGCAAAAGGCATGCAGGGTAGACAGTAAAAGAAAAACCCTAGACCATGTATGACAAGTTCAAGGACATTCCTCTTAAAATTCATGTGGATTTGTAATTTACTCCTTTCATCCCAAAATAATTGCTACAATTTTTTTTATTTAGATGTCTTAAAATATTTGCTACATTTTTCTTTTATAATCTATATGCCTCACACACATTTTACATTTTTATCCGTTTTTTATCATTTTTACCTTCTTTAAGTTTTCTCTTTCTTCTAATTACATTTATCATCAATAGGTCTTACATGAAGATTGATTTGCATAAAAAATTATGCCAAAATTAAATGTAACATTTAAAATAGGGCGGAGGGAATATAAGAATTCATGTGGTCGGGATAATGTGAATCACCTAGGGAAGATATGTGATTTAATTTCTATGTTTTATGAAAAATCAAAATTTAATTGAATATATACTTTTCCCATTTATCCTTTTGGTATCAATCAAACAATAAACTTATTTATCATTTCTTATATTTTTAAGGTCAACCAAACCAACACTTTGTATAATTGTAAAATATATACCACCTCTGATCTATTATATTACTTCCAACAATTTGATTAGTGCACTTCGTGATTTGCACATAAGAAAACATATTGTCAAATGAGAATTTATTTATTCACTCCGTTACATACTACTATATCACATATTAACTCTTTTTCTAAAAGTTTTATTTATATGCAATTATATATAATGTTAATTATTAAAGTAATGCATTGACATGCGCACAAGTTTCACTAATGTGTGCACATGATATATATGAAAGGGCGGTCATATTTATTATGTATTTGAAAATATAAATCAAGACAAAGCGATCGTTATCTCACATGGTCATACGACTATATTTCACTTTAGGTACAATTTGAATTGACAAATGATAATCGAAGACATGTAAATGAATTGTATATATCCAAACACAAATCAAACGATCAAATTGAGGGGATATAAAATTAATAATTCACATATAGCCAAATGAATGTAACAATTGTGCTTTTGACATTATTCACATTTTTCACTTTGACTACAATTTGGGATTTATCCATACAAAAAAAAAAAAAAGAGTTATATACAGTGGGTCTCTTGTTAGATACATTTCAACATATATATATATATATATATATATATATATATATATATAATTTATATATTTTTTACAAATACATAATATTGAAATTAATCATTAAAGTTTTAACTTAACATGCGTAAAAACTAAGAATTATTATAATCTTTTGGTTATGAAGAAAGCAAGGTCGGTTCTTGACAAGAGCAAAGCTCGCGATGGAATAGGGCCTCCAAAAAGTAGGGCCTTAAAAAATGTCAAACGAGTCGGGTAATATAGTTGCGTGTTCGGGCTATAATGGGATGGGCATCAACGTTTTCGGGCTGGTATTAGCTTTTTTATAGCCCAAAATCTTCAATTTGGGTTCAGGTTGATCTAGCGGGTTCAGAAGTTTTATAACGCCTTGTAATTTTTCATGTTTTAATGTAATATATATATATATATATATTAAATGTATTTTAAACGTTCTTATAATTTTTATAGGCGTCGTTGAATCTTGCACAAGCATATTTGGTTAACTCCCTGTACAGATCCAAGTCGCCTAACAATCTTGTCTAAATCCCTCAATCACGGTGAGGACGCCGCATTGAGGAATTGAAATGTTTTCGTTGTTAAACCGATATATGTATTCTTTGAGACTCTCCCCACGACGTTAATTATTGTACGATCCTGTAAAGGTTACTTGTCTGTTTCTATACTTTTCTACTGGTTGCGAATTGTTGGTTGAACATGTTCTATAACTCTGCGAATGAGGTGATGCTCCCATTGGGCAAATTAGTCAGCCAATCTAAGGCAGGTCCGGACCCAAAATTTTTGCACAAACATGTTTCCCTCATGTCCCTTGGAATGGGGATCGTCGTCATCCTCTGCTTATACTGCTTTATGTGCTCGCTAGGATCTGTATTCACGTCGGAGAGTTTGATGTTTTGTGCCCCAAACCTCTTGGGTATGTCAATGGTGTTTATATGTTCATCATAAGAGGAATCCGCATAGCTCTTTGGCGTGGTTTCGGTTATGGGGGGTGTGACTCCAGGGATCTTATTAATCATCTCTTAGAGCATGTTAAATTTTTGCTTCAATTCATTGATTGGTTCATACCCCTATAATTGGCTGTAGGAAATCAAGGTTGGTAGTGAATTTAGACCTTTTTCAAGCCAAATGCCCCGGCCAAATTGTTATGGCAAAAATCCCCCCTAAGGTCTTCTTGGCAAATGCCAGACAATTAGCTTGACAAGTCTACAATCGAATTATTTAAATGGATGAACTAGCAATAGCAAAATATCAATAGAATCAACAAAAGAAATACAAGTGATTATTTTTATAGCTTTTGTATTTCGCTTGTTACAATCGTTCGAAAAACCAGGCCTTTCTCCCTCTCAAGTCTCAACAATACATATATATATATATATATATATATATAGACAATATAATACAACTGGGCTTCAACAAACCAACACAAGGAAGATGCATGACCTGCCGCAACAAACACATGTTGACTTCTTCCACAAGTGACAACCGCAGCAAAATTAGGGCCTAACACTAACAAGAACTCTGCACCATTCCATTAAAGATTTTTAGGGTAAAGTAGATTGTAATTAGTTTATGATTCTTTTTAATAAGAACAAAGAGATTTGTTGTTTGCAAACCTCGTAAGTAAGTCGAAAATTCAATTAATTAAGGACGTCTTTTCTCCAACTTATAAAGTCAGATTTTATAAGTCTTTACCTTATCTAATCAGAAGTGATAAAATATTATTAACCCTGATTTTTCTAACGTAACTTTTGGAAGTGATAAAACATTATTAACCCTAAACCCTAAACCAAAAGCTTAAGCTAATGGTTAGGGCCCATGAATATGTTATATACTCCCTCCATAACATAAACATTTCAACAATTGTTTTTTCACGCATTTTGAGGAAGTGATTTGAGGGTATAAAAGACCAAATTAATCAAAATAATTTTGATATTAGTAACTTATAATCACATTCTTGCTTGTATTAAAACCATTTTGATTAATTTCTTTGTTTACACTCTTAAATTGCTTTCTCAAAATGCGTAAATGTTAAAATCTTTATGTTACGGAGGGAGTACTTTATCACTCCCCCTCACATGAAAGGCCATTTGGGATTAAAATGAAGATGCAACACAGACCCACCATATTAGAGAACCATCTCAACCAAAAATTTAAGCTAATAGTTAGGGCCAAGAAATATGTTATATACTCTATCATAAACCTGAACCAATTGACCCTAATAAGCCAGGATAAAATTTGATTAAATCTTATAAGAGTGGATTAAAACTTATTAGCTAGAACTCATTACTATAATTAGTGATAAAATTTAAGTGAAAGAATAATACACATAACGCCAAAGAGGGAAAATATAGTTTGAAAAAGAGAAAAAGGGAGTAAATAAAAAAATAATCTAGTGGTACAAAAAAACAAGCTTTTGCAGGAAATCAGAAGGCGGGTACAGAGATTCAGGGGGGGCAGATTTACTGTATGAAATGACTGGATGTATGGATGAGGCAAACTATAAAGCCCCCCTACAGTTCATTTTTCACTGGCTTTACCATTATTTTATTGTTAATATTATTATTTTTACCGTAACTCTTTAATCTCATTTTACTTTATCTAACGAGGGTTTTGGACTAGGATGCATGGATACTGATACTTTAATTATGTAGTTGTACCTGTGTCGAATACCGATATTTTGCGGATACTCGATACTTCACTCTAATTTTTTTATTATATTTTAAAAAATTATTTTACCTTATTTAAACCATTTTTTCAGTTTTTCTATTATTCTTTGAAAAGAGTTTTATCATTTTACTTGATTATTTGTGTTTTTAGTAATATAATTCTAAGTTATATTGAAGATTTTCATAAAATTTCATATTTTTATATATTTTGTGGATTATTTTTTTATCCATACTCGTATCCTTAATTTTAAAAGTGACGTATTACGTACCCGTTCTCGAACCTGTATCCGTATGACCGTATCAATGCAACCTAGTTTTTGGGGATGAATTTAGGAAATTGTTACAATTCGCCCAAAAATTATTTAGAGGTAATTTTGTTCAAACTTATTTCCCTTGGAAATTAAAAATGTTATGAAGCCTAGGAAATTTGTGTCAACTATTTCTTCAATCTTTTATTACTTACTATATTCCTTAAATTGGTATTGTTTATTTTTGAACTTACATCGTTTCTAATTTTATGTACATAATAAAAATAAAGTTAGATTTATTTTGATTTGTTTCAATATGTATTTTTTAAATATATAATTTTTAAAACGTCAAGAGTTAGCGTTGTAAGCAAATAAAGATGCGTTTTTTTTATAGAATCGTAACATTTGAGGGTTAAATTAAAGAGTTTCTCACTTTTGTAATTCTTTAAAACAAATTAAGTTTCTAGAGATTCCGTCAAAACGAGCATAATTAAGTTCATGGAAGTTGTTTAAAAAAATATCCGAAAAAAAAAAGAGTGGACAGAGGTCGGTCCTCATGATGGCTTTATTTCTTCATAGGCAGTTTATGCGGTTCTAGATCCCTAATATGAGGTGTGTCATACAATTACCATTCGTTTTAATGATTTAATATGAAAAATATATAACAAAAACTAATAATAAGTATCCGCGTACAAAACAGATTCAAAGCATATTACTGTAAATTGATATCTTGTTGGGCCGTCGAACCACGCTCACACACACAATAGTATTGCCCCTTGGGGCCTAAAACCTCACGGCTTTATTTTTGGGTTTTTCCCAAAACGCCTTGTTGAGGTTAGGAGTGTCCAAAAAAAAAACATAACTGTTAACCGTGGCCGTTAACCATGTAACCGGTACTTTTTAACGGTTAATTTACCGAACTATTAATTTTTAACGGTTACGGTTACCAAACCGTTAAGCTTTATGGTTACGGTTAACGGTTTTAATAAACGGTTAACCGTTAATTTTTTAAGAGGCATTAAGTTTGCTTAGCTCAATTTTCAAATGGCCTAAATGCATTATTTTTTAACAAACCTACATATGTTCCTAACCCTATTTCCCCCATATTGCATAACTATGATTCATTTATCATTTTATATTTTCATCTTCCATCATTTAATTCATTTTCCATTATTCTTAACGGTTAACCGTTTGTTAACGGTCCGATTACGGTTACAAAAAAGTAGTCACCGTTTTAACGGTTAACCGAACCGTTAAGCCTTAACGGTTCGGTTAACCGTTTAGGTATGTGTGTGAGGTTCACTTATATAAAGTGCTTCCTCACTTCATTTTTTCCAGTGTGAGATTGAGACGAAATTCCCAACAATCCTTCCCTCAGACCAATTAAGACCACATTTTCCATGTGACCTTCCCTTGAACAACAAACCTGATTTGCTTGTCGCCACTTTAGTACCGTCACATATGTCGTACTTGGGTAGAGGAGAGGCATACCCACAACATATCAACACCCCATATGGAACTCCCCACCTGAACTTCCATTAGTTTCCATGGTTCTATGAACCATCCACTGAGCATATGCCCACCCGCACTAAGTTATAGGGCACCATCGCTGGTCTTAAGGCAACCCCGAACACCACAACTTGATCACACCAAAAGGACTTTCAATACAAAGGTATTCAGATCACCAACTTCGAGGATGCACGAGGGACACCCGGCCCACAACACTTCACGATAACAGCACACCCTCGGACCAAACCACCTGGCTCTGATACCACTTGTTGGCCCGCCGATCCACGCTCGCATACAGTATTGTCCGCTTTGGGCCTAAACCCTCACAACTTTATTTTTGGGCTTCCCCCGAAAGGCCTTATTGATGTATGTGTGTAAGCTCCATTATATAAAGTACTTTCCCAATTCATATATTTCCAATGTGAGATTATGATGAACTTCCCAACACCCTTAATTTAATTAGGGTGTATTCTCTTCAATTTATTCGACTTGACCTGAACTGACATGTTTAAACATATTAAAGTTGACTTGATTATAACTTATTTGATATGATTAAACCTGATAAGTTCTAAGACCTAATAAAATAAGCTGAAAAAAATAGACCATTAGTTGCAAACTTGCAACACAATGAGAATGAAAAAATATTGAAGAAATTAAAGAAACAAGTATTTTTTTTAATGATGATGCGGGTCTTGAGCCGGACCCTACTACGTGAAATTTAGTGCCTGCTTAATTCTGCTTAAATTTAAGTTCAGTTTAATTTAATTCAGTTTAGTTTAGTTCATTTCATTTCAGCTCTCAATTTCATTTTCTTATAAAATATTACTTTCAACTGTATTTAATTCAGTTCAATTCAATTCAGTTGAAATAAACATGCCCTTAACCAACACAAATCTCTAAAAGGACAAGATAATAAATCCTCACAAATATTTACAATGAGATTCGAAACTTAGTAGATCATACACAAGGCTACAACGTTCACTATCAAACCACACACTACTACTCTAATTCCACAATTAAATTGAAAAGGATATAGTAACAAGATTATGATAATATTGTTATATAACAATGTGAATGATGAATACAAATTACTACTCGTATTTGAATAAAGGGAACTCCAGCTAATATCAAGTCCACCGAACATAGAAAGAAAACACTGAAACTGTGAAAACAGAAAAAAGCTAAAGTAAAATTTTTTCTTTAAAAAAAAAAATTTCTTTTTTTGGGTGTCAATTAGTGGGTAATTAGTAAATGGTCAGACTTGCTTTTTTATCCCTCACATTCTCTCTCTTATTCACAATCAACCTTAAAACAAGAAGTAACCCCCCTTCAATTTTCTGGGTTTTTCAAGGGTTTTTGGGTGTTTTTTTTTTTTTAAATAAAAAAAGAGTGAAGATACTTGTTTTTTCTTATAAATAAAAAAATATCAAAGGAGTAGTCTTTCTCAATATATACACAGATCCCCATGAATATTCAAGCATTTTGCATCTTCTTCATTCTCTTTGTTTAGTCTTATTTTGTTCTCTTTATTGTTTTAAGAAGCAAGAAAAAAGAAAAAAAAACCAGCCCAAAATAATTTTATATTTAATTTTTAGCCAATGATTGAGTTTTGCTTGCTTCAGTAGATAATTCAATTCTAGTAGTAGCAAAAGTCAGCAAAAGAAAACATTCCAAAATTTGAAAAAAAAAAAAAAAAACAAAAGAAAGAAAGAAAATGGGTGAAAATCACAATGGTAGTAGTACAAACTGGTTAGGTTTTTCTCTATCACCATTTATAAAAATGGAGGCAAATTCTTCTGCACAACAACATGCTATACATCATCATCATAATCATCATGAGCTAAACAGTTCATCAACAATTTGCTATGATAATGGTGGTGTAAGCTCTGAAAATGGTGGGTATTTTCAGTCTCCTTTGACTGTGATGCCACTTAAGTCTGATGGGTCTCTTTGCATTATGGATGCTTTCACTAGATCTCAACCACCTGAAGGTTTGTTTTGTTTTTATCTCTTTTTTTTTTTGTTTTTTTGAATAACTTAACTAGTGTTGGTTATGTAAATTAATTTTAAGGTGCATTTTTAATAGATAATTTGTAGTTCTATACTTCTATGTAATATAATGTTTACATGAGGTATGAGTTTTAGCCTAAACGTTAAGTTTTTACGAACGTCAAAGTAAAGTCTCAAAACTCATTATTGATAAAATATGATCCATCCGTAACGTATTAACTGCAGCGATTTGACACTTTTTTTCTCTACTTTATGTCAAATTGTTGCACTTAACATAATTTTGGGCTTCAATCAAAACCTTAAGTGGATTGCTGAGGCTCAAGATTATATTATAATTCATCCCTTCCAAAAAAACCCGCAACATTCAACATTTTGCATTATTCACATTATATACTTTGACCAAGTTTTAAGCTTTATTCATAATAAAAAAATATAGTTAAGTAGGATCTTGTTAGATTCGTCTTGTAAAATACTATCTTAATATCATCTTTTTATAATTTTTAATTATTCATAATTATAGTTATTAAAAGTCAAAGTAATGTCTCGGCATGCGTAAAATGTTTACTGTTGCATTTTCTTTTTAGAGATGCATGTGTCGGTAAAATTGTACCAGATAACTTGCACTGTTCCAGAATGATACCATTACCACCTACATTATTAAAAAAAAACATGTTTAGCTATGTTACTTGGATTATGTCCGAAATATCGGAGATGGGTATGTCTCGAAGTATTGGACACGGGTATGTGTCAAACTACGTGTGAGACACAGAAAATTTAATTTTATGAAAAATATGAATAATGTTGTGTCTAAAATGGATAATTGTTTATGTAAAAGATAGGGTTGTGTATGTATATAATAACATTTTTCCCATGTAAAATGATATATTAATAATATGGTGTATTTCATTCAGCACCAAAATTGGAGAACTTTCTTGGAATTAGCTTGGACAGCATATACAGTCAACAACAACAACAGCAACATGAAGAGCAATATGAGTCCTACTTTTCAGCAGTGCCATTATACCAAGAATTTTCAGAAGATGACTTGCTAAAAAACTGGGTTACTAATATGAATGATAATCATAATCATAATCATAATAATAGTACCTTAGTCCATACTTCTAATAATACTACTAATAATAATAATAATAATGGGAGTTATTCAAATAATGGTACTGGGAATAATAATAATAATAATAATAATAATAATAATAATGCATCATCATCACTAGGTGTAATAGCAGCACCTGTGAATTGTGGTGATTTACAGTCATTGTCTTTGACAATTAGCCCTACAACAACAACAACAGTAACAAATGCAGGTGGTGGTGGTGACAGGAGAGAGCTAATTTCAACAAATTATTATTGTGAAAATGATGAAGAATGTGTTGTTGCTGCTGCTGCTGCCATGGAAACCAAGAAAAGAGGGTATGCTAAACTAGTGGGCCCCAACAAGCATACTACTGTTCATAGGAAGTCTCTTGACACTTTTGGCCAAAGAACTTCTCAGTTTAGAGGTGTTACCAAGTATGTCCTTCCTTAATTAATTAGCTTCTTTTCTTTTTTTTTTTTGCCCTTTTTCAAATTTAGTTAATTTTTAGGTATAATAATGATCAAATATAATCCCATATTTGAGGGTTATTGATCTTTTGGTAATCCCAATTATTTTTAAAAATAAAAATCCGAAGTTGGTATGATTTTTTCTCATATTGTTCTTTGGTCAAAAAAGACTTAAGGTAAGAAAAAGAGCTATGTGAATACTCAGCTTTGTAACATAATACTAGCAATAATTAGTTTTGCTCGTATTTTGAGGAAACGATTTAAGGGTGTAAACGAACAAATTTAGTAAAAATGATTTTAATACAAATAAGAATATGATTATTAATTGTTAATATTTAAATTATTTTGATTAATTCCTTCGTTTACACCATTAAATTGCTTGTTCAAAATGCGTGTAAATAAAACCAATTGTTGCTAGTATTATAATGTTACAGAGAGAGTACTACATCCGTATCGTAATACTCGCAGCTTTTAAAATTTTAGGCTGTAACACAATACTCGTAACAAATATTTTTTACTTTATTTAGTGAAAAAATTATTCATATGTAGTTTGTTTTTTTTTTAAATTTACTTTTGTTGTATTCCAATTAATTATTTAATTTTTCACTTTATATTTCTCTTTAAATTCATTTTTTTGCCTAAGAATTCGTATTACATACTTATGTAGAGAGTATTGTCATAGAAAAATAGTATATCATTTCGACAGTGATGCTAACATTCGTCTCTACTGATAGCAATGTGATAAGAAATCATATTAATTTCGAATTATTTTGAAAAAAAAAAAGTAAAACTGAGGAGTGGTGACCTATAATGGATTTTTTTTTACAATTTTTCTTAATTTTTAGGAAAAATTGTAAAAAATAAGTCAACTCGGTCTTCTCAAATTAAGTCAAACTTTATATTAACTCAAAATAAGTCAACCTAATATACATGTCTTATTTAATATACTCTTATTTTTACTTCTCTCATATGTATATACTTCCTCCTTTCCAAAAAAAATGTAACACTCAAAATTTCACGCATGCCGAGATACTACTTTGACCCTTAATAACTGTAATTATGAATATTTAAAAAGTATAAAAAATTGATATTAATATAGTATTTTACAGGTCGAATCTAACAAGATCCCACTTGACTATATTTTTTATTATATATAAAGCTCAAAACTTGGTTAAAGTATATAATGTGAATAGTGCAAAATATTGACTGTTGCATTTTTTTTAAAAGGGAGAAAGTATATATATATATATATTTAAAATTATGTATGGGTGTAGACATAGATGGACGGGTAGATTTGAAGCTCATCTATGGGACAACAGTTGCAAGAAAGAAGGACAGACAAGAAAAGGGAGACAAGGTTAGTCAATAAAACACCCAAAACTTACTAATTTTTTCATACATATTTTGGAAGTTAGTTGTTAGATTTTGGGGTCCATTTTGGTCATTTTCTTAGCTTGTATGTGCATGTATTTGACTAATTTGTGAGTAATTAATTTTCATGTTTTTTTCTCCATCATGGCTTATTGGGGATTCCACTTTCAGTTTATCTTGGTAAGCACTTTCTAATTTTATTTTATTTTATTTAATGTTTAATTACTTTCTTAATTTGTAATTAATTTAATTAACCTTTTTTTTGGATTGTGTTTTTTTTTTCAGGAGGGTATGATATGGAAGAGAAAGCTGCTAGAGCTTATGATCTTGCTGCCTTGAAATATTGGGGAGTCTCAACTCACACTAATTTCTCGGTATTTTTTTTTAAAAAAAAAAATCATTAATAAAATTATGAATATTTTTTAAAAAAATTAATTAAATGAAATATTTCAATTTTTAATATATTATTTTGTTAAACTGTGGTCAGATGGAGAACTACAAAGAAGAGATTGACGAAATGAAAAACATGTCACGCCAAGAATATGTTGCTCATTTAAGAAGGTAATAACAAATTTATCAAACTACAATGCATTGTTAAATGTTAAACAAAATTGTTACTCCATACTTTATTGTTTTCGTCTAAAAATAAAAATAATTATATACTTCGTATGATTCGTAGTAATATATTTTTTTGTATGTCCTATAACTGCTTGAATCTGCTGAAAACCAAATAAATAAAAAGGTTATATACTTCATATTACATTTAGAGCGCTATGTTAGGATAAAAGGGCACATTGTTTTTATATCAAAATTGTTTGAATTACAAATATGCCATTAAAAATACACTTTTACCCTTTGAGGAGATAATGTATTCCCTCCTCTGTAACATAATACTAGCAACAATTGATTTTGCACGCATTTTGAGAAATCTATTTAAGAGTATAAACGAAGGAATTAGTCAAAATAATTTTAATATTAGCAGTTTTAATATTTAAGGGCTCTTTTACATTAGCTGAATAAAGATGATCTGAATTGAACTGAAGTGTATTAATTGAACTGAATAGAGATGAATTGAACTGAATATAATCTGAAACTATTTTGATTAATTCATTCGTTTACACCCTTAAATCGCTTCCTCAAAAACGCGTGCAAAACCAATTGTTGTTAGTATTATGTTACGGAGGGAGTACTTATTTTCACGAAGAAAACCGTTTTCGTGGGATCATCTCTATGTGCATATATATATGCATGGGCTATTGTTTATTCATTCATATTTCGTTGGTTTTAAAAAATACAACATTTATATCCGGTATCGCAGAGTAATTTAATATACTGTAGTACGTAGTATCTAACAACAATTAATTTACAAATTGCAGGAGGAGCAGTGGCTTTTCTAGAGGGGCTTCTATTTACCGAGGAGTGACAAGGTTACATTTTGTTGTCCAAAAGAATTTAATTAAAAAGGAAAGAACAATATATAGAAAAAAAAAAAAGGTTACATTTATCACATGATTAATATGCATTTGTTGATGATTCTAATTAACTTCAGAATTTAAATATTTAATACAGAGTAGTTTCTGAATTATTTAAATATTTAAGGAAATAGTTTAGAAACCTAGGTCAAAATTATACGTAAATCAATATTATAAAAAATTACTGAATTATTTATACCGCCTAAACGAGTTATGGTATATATAATTTTATACTTCATCTGTTTCAAATTAAATGTAATAATTTATTTTGCACAGTTTTTAAGGAAGGGTTTTAATGGTGTAAATGAAAAAATTAATCGTAATGATTAATACAAACAAGAATAATAAGATCATATACGGAGTATTATGTTATGAACTTTTCTTAAAATTATTGTGGTTAATTTGTTCATTTAAAACCTTAAATTTATTCCTTAAAAAACGTACAAAATAATTTGTTGCGATTAATTCAGAACGAAAGAAGTATAATTTTCCGTAAGTTAATAATTCTGAATTTATAAAAAAAAATAAAATAAATCAAACAATAATACTATTGTAGCTTTTAGTAGGGGAAGATGTCCATTGAGCAATTCACAACACATCACATCATTTTAAAAATGATGTAATTGAAATTGGAATTAATAAGACATTTCCTAACATAATAATAAATGTTTGGTTTTTATTTTTCTTTGATGTTCAGGCATCATCAGCATGGCAGATGGCAAGCCAGGATAGGCAGAGTTGCTGGGAACAAGGACCTATATCTTGGCACATTTAGTGAGCTCTCATATCCCCCATAACTTTTCTGATTTTAAATTAAATTATATAAGCATGTGTTTTTAATTTAAAATTCTGGGTCAAATAATAATAATGGAAAAAAAAAGGTTATTAAAGAAGACTGATGAGTGCTAGATTTTGCAATATGATCAAATGGAACAAGTTTTTTTGTTAGACGTTAATTCTTTAATTTTTCTTAATTGGGCTCAAAACATGTATTTATCTTAGTTATCTATAACTAAAAAAATGCAATAATTTCATAAAAAATGCAATAATTGTGGTTTGTGATAGATTATATAACATATTCCTGGGGCCTAACATATGAGCTTAAGCTTTTGGTTAAGATGGTTCTCTAACATGGTATTAGAGCCCAGGTTGTGGGTCTCTTCTAAATGTTATAGGACTAATTCCATTGCAAGGTTAGAGAACCATCTTAACCAAAAGCTTAAGCTAATGGTTAAGGTCCAGCAATATGTTATATACTCTATCAGTTTGGATACTGTTCACATTTTTCTATTGACAACAATTTGTAATATCGGAATACGAAATATATATAGTTATGTGTATTCTGGTTTGATTTGTTTCTTTGTAATACTTAATTAGGTAATACTGTATACAACCTTTACCCAACATAGAAATAAAGGGATTTTTTTTTTTAAGGGACTTTGCTTTTTTTACTTGGGTGTTTGTCTTTTCGTGTAAATTTAAGCGTAATGTATCAAACTTTAAAGGATAGACTAAAATGGAATATGCAGTAAACAAAAGGGGACCGAGGAAGTAATATGTAACAAAAGCACACATAAATCGGAGTAATTAATAATTAATTATCACTGTTTTTTAAATTTGAAGCTTCTTATATATAGCCTTGAGGGTTGCGTACTTGCGTATATCATTTTTTTCTAATATTTAAGTGCTCCAAGTAAACAAACATTAACAACACTAATCAATACGTTATTTTGTCAAAATTTTAAACTTTTGCAAAGTTGGGAAGTGGTTTGTTTGATAATTAGGCGATTGAGTAGTGTGTTTAAAGAAAAGTTTTAAAATTGGGTAATTCTTGGTTTAATGTCAATATCTATCTGGTCACATGTTTCTCTTTTCACCCACCAGGCCACCACTACACTAGTCTTTACTTTTCTAAGGCTGACCCGGCCTTTTGTTTTTGTCCACAATCCGTATATGGTATTCACTTCAAAGTCTGTCCAAGTTTCCTTCTTTTTTCATGCATATAAATATACATACAAATTACAATGCATGAGACAATTGGAGTATCAAGGCCATCTAAACTATCTAAGGTTTGAATTCTCATACCACTGAATAATGTTGTGGTCTGGTTTGGAGTATACCGTTTAGACTTTATGTAACGATAAAACTTTAAAGATTATATCTTTAATTACGTGTTTGTAAAATTAAAAGTATAATCGCTAAATATATATCTTTTAAAAAGCTACATGTTAAGGTGAACCCAATGATCGGACCACTATATATATGTTTTTAATTACGTGCGTGTTTGAAAAAACTTCGTTATGTTTAAAGCTTAAATCCTAGTCAAGTTCATAACTTGAATAGTGCCTTGGCCTGTCATTGTTTGAGGACTCAAATCCTCTGTCCCATCTTTTGTGTCTCATTTTTGTTCCACTCATTTTGATTGGTTTAAAAATTACTATGATTCACCTTTCAAATTTTAAAAATAAAAAAATTAGGTTTTGAACTAATCAAAATTACTAGAACACAAAAGAGACACAAAATTTGGGAAATGATTTTTTTCCATTGTTTAGTGGGTTGAGGGGGCAGATTTATCTTTAGTGAGAATCAAAACTTGCACCTCGAAAATGCGAGGAGGACTCCAGCGCCATATTGGCGTTGGGGCTCCATGTTTAACCAGGTTGTATACATAGTATATATACAATTAGTGGTGGCCACTGGGCCGGGTCGACCCAACCCATCCCGGACCCCACCCGGTTTTTAGACCAGATGGGTCAAGCCCACTTAGCCCGGACTCGGCCCGGTGCTAAATGGGTGGGTCATGGGTCGTAGTTTTATAACCCGTAACCCGGTCCACCAACCCGATCCCCGGCCTGGTCCACCAACCCGGTCCAACACGGTGGGCCGGTTCATGGATCGCCTAACCTCGAACCCGGACCGGTTCGGCTCGGCCCGGTAACCCACCGGTCCGGTTCGTAGGTCAGGTCAGCTTCCTTAGACCCGGCCCGGTCTCTGGCCCGGCCCGTTTGGTGGCCACCACTATATACAATATAGTTACATAGAGTATATATATATATGTGTGACTAAACTATGCCTAATATGATGTTGTTAGGCACTCAAGAAGAAGCAGCAGAGGCATATGATGTTGCAGCAATCAAATTCCGGGGAACAAACGCCGTGACTAATTTCGACATTGGCAAATACGACGTCGAAAAAATCATGGACAGCAACACCTTACTAGCCGGAGACCAAGCGCGACGTCACCATATCCAGTTGATTGAGGCTCCCCCTACTCAATGCATAGCTCATACTCCAACATTTGCTAACAATAACAATAACAATCCAAATACTCCTGTAGAGTGGAAAATGGTATGCATTGATCAAAACCCTACATTCTCACTCGACCTTGTTGGGCTCGAGATGGCAAGCTCGAGCCCAACTCAGAAGTTGGGCTCGTCAGCCCATTTCTCGCGCGCATCGTCTTTGGTCACAAGCTTGAACAGCTCTAGGGAGGGTAGTCCTGAAGAGAATGTTTCGTCGTCGATAAATTCGAATTCAATTGCATGGATTGCATCAGCAACAAACCAGTTAAGGCCTGTGGCTCACTTCCCTGTTTTTGCTTCTTGGAATGATGCTTAATTAAGTGGTTTTTTTTTTTTTTTTTTTTTTTTTGCATGGGGAAAAAGTGGAATGGGAAAAAAAAAGTGGGAAAATTGGTGGGAAAATCTTTTTTTTGTGGGGAACAAAGGAGGATTTAGTGGAAGAAAAATGAGAAAAAAGAGAAGAAGGTGATTAAGACTTAATTAGGGATGGACAAAAAAAGTGGGGGCCAATTTTGTAACTGTGAACAAAATGCTTGAAACTTTTTGTCAAACTTAATGAAAACCTTTTTGGCTCCTCTTGTGAAGATTATCTTTTTGGCCAAAAAATGGAGGGAAAAGAGAAAGAAGAAGGAATTTCTAATCATTAATATTCTGTGGCATGATGTTGCCATTATATTATATATTATACTATTAATACTATATATCTCTATCCATTTGTTAGAAATTGCTCCTTTTGATTAATTGTGTTTTTCTAATCAAGTCTTGAATAACTTTACCATATGTTGTCTTTGTATTTAGAAGTTCTCTCCATTCTCATTTTACACACTTGTAATATACTTTTTATTTGGTTAAAGAACACTAAGGGGGAAAATTGAAAATTCATGTGAATTGAGTGATGGACACGAGTTGTTTAGTTGAAAATAAAAAGTAAATACGTAGAAAATGTAAATTCATGGGATTTGTTTTGGAAATTTATGGGAATTTTCAGTTCACACAAAACATGTGAATTTAATTACCAAGTATTAGAGGATAATTTCAACCAAAATCTTAATTTTATTTGATAGTTGAGGTTTAAGAATATGTTATATACTCTATCATTTCTCATCACATGAAAGGATTTTTAGGCTTAAAATGTGGACATAACACATGACCCATCATACCTAACGCGAATTAATTCCTCTTAGAAGGGACAGGGAGGAAAGATTCGAACCCATGAGTTCTGCATCACGTTGGCTCTGATATCATTTTAGAGGGTCATCTCAACCAAAAGCTTAAGCTGATAGTTGAGGCACATAAATATATTATATACTTTATTACCAAATTCCACCTTGGTAACTCAAATTTCTCATGATTTTTAAATGACCGTATATAACAACCTTTTATAACAACCAAACAAATTTGTTTAATTCATAGAAAATTTAATGTGGGATTTAAATTCCAATAAATTGAACTTCCCACATCAAATAAACAATCCTTAAGAATTATAACTCATTATTATTAGATATTCCCTTCGTCTCAATTTACTTGCTACATTATCTTTTTCACACGGCCTCCCAAGACACAACTTTAAATAAAAAATATCTTTAACTATATATAATAAAAAATTATATATTTGAAAAGTACATGTTGAGACAAATTAAACTAGATCCATCTTGGTTATGTTTTTTCTTACGTATATTAAATTAAATAAGGTCAAAGTTCACACGTAAACAGTGCCCAAAGTCAAACTGGAGCAAGTAAATTGGAACAGAGGAAATATATATACTACTATAGAGTATAGGAAACTTTATGGAGAAAAATGTGAAATTTGATGGGTGACAAAGCATAAGTACAAAACTCCAGCTCAAGTATGATTGTCAATAATGGAAAGGAAAAGGGAGTTCACTAAACTTTGACTAATGATTCGTTCTTGTTCAAATGTGTTCCTCAATCTGCATTACAACAACTATGATTGCAAAAAAAAAAAATATGCTCCTCATTTCATTTCATTTCATATCTCATCTCATCTCATCTACTTTAATTTTCGATCTTATGCTTTCCTCAAAGGTGGCAGACATTCTCTTATAAAAAATGAGGATGAGAGATTCTTATATGACCTACTTAGCTTCATGTTGGCATGGATCTACTTTTTAAGATTTAATGGCCATTATTAGCTAGGACTTTCCCTCTAGTTTATATGAAGTAGGTTTTTTCTTAATTAATCATTGCTTTTCTTGTCTCAAAACTAATAGTTACATTACACCAACTTCTTACAACTATAAATTAGCTTATTATTTTTGTTATTTTACTCATAACAACATTATCTCTATATAATATATTTCCGGCTCTTAACCTGGGAACTAAATGCAATATGTATTGTTGCAAAAAAAAATAAAAAAAAATAAAATTTATTGTTCCAATCTTATGGGTTGTATTAAGGTTACTAGATAGTGTAAAAACTATCACAAATTAATCTAACCCGTTTTATTATTTTTGAAGACATTAATTTATGAATTGGACACAATTAGTAAGGAATTTTTTTTTTTTATTGTACTAAGAGGGTGTTTACTCTGTTTAGTATAGCGATTTGTGGAGTAAGAAACAGAAACAAATAAGTAGCCAATACTATTTTCAAAGGATAACATCAAAATCCTCTCAATTAGGCCATGTTCTTTTGGACTTAAAACCTACAATAATCAGATCAGATCAGATCAGACTTAGTCAAATCAGATCAGATCAGACATTATTACTCTTTATTATTATTATTATTATTATTATTATTATTTCGAGCATTGTTTTTCCGCTCGACATTTTCCGGCGACCATTTTCAATGCCAAGTTTTTCGGCGACGATTTTCAGGACGACTTTTCCGACGACGGTTTTCGGACTGACTTCTTCCGGCGGTGATTATTTGGCCAACTTTTCCGGCGCCAATTTTTAGGCCGTGTTTTTCGGCGACGGTTTTCGGGACGACTTGTCCGACGACGGTTTTCGGAATGACTTTTCCGGCGGTGATTATCCGGTCGACTTTTTCGGTGACGGTTTTGGAGTCAGATTGAATGAAGGGTTTGAAAATAATGAAAAGTAAAATAATGAAGAGGTGAAATGAAATGAGCTTGAGGCTTTGGGCTCATTAAATAAAAATAAAAATAAAAATAAATAAATTAAAAATATAAATATAAATACAAATACAAATACAAATACAAATACAAATACAAATACAAATACAAATACAAATACAAATACAAATACAAATACAAATACAAATCAGATCAGATCAGATCAGACAAACTCAACACAAATCAGATCAGATCAGATGAGACCAGATTAGTCCTAAAGAACAGAGCCTTATTACTCTTGTCAAACTAGTGAAAACAAAATAGTATATTTCCTTCCCCAATCACAAATTCACAAACTCGTCCAATTATTTCCATTCCATTATGATACCAAACATATAATTAAATTAACGTTTATCATTACCTTTCTCCTTATTTAGACACTTTATCTGGAGTACGTTAATAGTCACATTGGCCTAATATATACATCTATTTATGCTCTATATATCTTATCAGAGTGCATTAGCAATCATAGAAGTTTACTATTTTTGTATAGAATTTAGGATTATTTGCTTTTAATAATCCAACCTTTCGAGTTTTAGCATCTAATAATCCAACTTTTTGAGTTTTAGCATCTAATAATCAAACCTTTGCACTAAAATCCAACCAATGAACCCGAACCTCTCATTTTTGAGTTTTAGCAGTTGTATAGGTAGATAAATGTTAGTCTTTTAATGTGTAGTTGATTACAAAACCCAAGAAAATAATAGATCAACACATAATTGACCTTTTATTTTTAAGTTTAGTTCATTGGTTGCTAGAAATCGAAAAGTTGAATTATTGTATGTATTTAGAGTGCAAAGATTGGACTATTCCCTAATAATCCAAAGGTTGAGTTATTCGTTACCAAAACTCGAAAAGTTGAATTATTAAAAGCAAATTTTCCTAGAATTTATCATTTTAGAAACGTAATGTATATAATGTTTGACTATCAATTCAAATAAACGTGACAAAAGCAACTCATATCTAATTATCTAAACTAAGATATGAGGTTATTTCTAAACAAAAAAAAAACAATTAAGATGAACCACAATATAAACCAATTAATCTACGTGTCAAATAAATTAGTAAAAATTGATTGAAAATTATTCCAACTTTGGCCGATCTATTCGAATTGGTCCCAACTTTTGATTAATTAGGTATAATTCTTTGTATCACCACATCTTCTCATTTTGGTCTGTATGAACAATAATTTGCATTTTAGGTTAAATTGCATTATCTTCTCTCTCCTCCTTCCTTCTCCCTTTTTCTTTCTTTAGACAATGGTTTACTCAGCTCGGTCGATAACAATTTTCGATAACAATTTTACAACAGACTTTTTCCGATAAAGGTTTTCCTGTTGATTTTTCCGACAAAGTTTTTCCGATAGAATTTTTCGGGCAGCGGTTTTCTGGCCGACTTTTGGCGCAATGATTTTTGGGCAACATTTTCCGGCCTAATTTTTTCGACCGACTTTTCTGGAAAAGGTTTTCCACCGATTATTTCCAGGAATGTTTGTTTGACCTATATTTTCGGCAACAATTTTCCAACCTTTTTGACATGCAATACGAGACATTTTTGGGACGCAATACGTGACATTTCTTATCATTTTTTTTTGTCAATTCTTACCTCAAATCCAACCATTAAGGGCCAATTAGACCCTCCTTATGCTAAATTGGAAATGTTTATTTCTCATGAAACTGAGACATTTTTTGGGCATGCAAAACGAAATATTTATGATTTTTGTCAATTTCGATCTTAAATCCAGCCCTTAAAGGATCTGTTTAGCATAAAGAGGGTCCGTTTGACCCTTACGACTGGATTTAAGGTCAAAATTGGCAAAAAAGATAAGAAACATCTCGTTTTGCGTGCACAAAAAATGTCCCAAAAAAATTGAGAAAAAAATTTCTAGATTAGAATAGTGAGGGCCAGTTTGGCCCATATGGACTGGATTTAAAGTCGGAATTAAAAACAAATCATAAGGGTTTGTTTACTTCAGCTTAAATTCAGTTCAGTTCAGTTCAACTATATTCAGTTGAAGTAATCAGGCCATAAATATCTGGTTTTACGTGTCAAAAATGTATCGATTTTCATGAGAAATAAAAACTTCCAATTTAGCATAATGAGGGTCAGTTTGGCCCTTAAGGGCTGAGTTTAAGCTTATAATTGACAAAAAACGATCGGAAATGTTATGTTTTGTGTGCCAAAAAAATGACACAATTTTCGTGAGAAATGAAAGTTTCCAAAATTTAGCATATATTGACCCTTCACCCTTGAGGGTTGGATTTGAGGTCGGAATGAGAAAAAAAAACAATTAGAAACATTTTCTATTGCATGTTAAAAATTCTAATTTAATATTAATGACTTGTTTACTTCAGATTAATTAAATTCAGTTAGTTCAGTTCAGTTAAGCTAAGTTCAGTTCAGCTCTCAATTTTCTTTTGTTATAAAATATTACTTTCAGCTGTATTCAGTTCAGTTCAGTTGTATTCAGTTGAAGTAAATAGACCCTAAGCTTTAATTAATTAAAATATTTAAGCTTTGATTAAAATAAATCACGAGTACTTTTTCTAGGAAAAAAACAAATTACTTAAGCAATATTAATTAAATTAAAACTTTCATTAATTAAATTTAAGTCAAATTAGAGCAAAATGTGTATCAAATGAACCTGTACAACTGGTTACCAACACTTCTCAACAGGTCACAGATCAAATTAAGAAGATGTAGTGATACTTGAGATTATACCTAGTTAATCAAAAACTGGGACCAATTTGAGCAGAACGGACCAAAATTGAATTATTTCCCTCAATTTTTCCAATAAATTAATAGTAATTCTTGTTGAAAAGTGATTAATGGTTTGAATACTAGATCATACAAAGTCGTAAAATTCTACGGTTTGTTGGTTATGCATGAAGTGATATGTTGTTAATTTATTCGAACGCGTTTTTGGTACAACTGGCCGCACCATTTAGTAATGGTGCGGCGCGCTGATAAATAAGGGGTTACAAAGTATTTAAGTGAGGTTACAAAGTCTTTGTAACCCCAACTTTGTAACCCCGACTTTGTAACCCCATTTAAATAATTTGTAACTCACTTAAACACTTTGTAACCCTACTTAAATATTTTCTAAACTCAAAAAACACTTTGTAACTTCACTTTGTAACATCACTTAAACACTTTGTAACCCAAAAAACACTTTGTAACCCAAAAGACACTTTGTAACCTCCAAAAAACTTTGTAACTCCAATTAAACATTTGTAACCCCAAAAAACACATTATAACTAAAAAAAAATACTTCGTAACACCAAAAACACTTTGTAACTCCAAAAAAAACACTTTGTAATCCCACTTAAACCAAAAAAACCCTTGTAACCTCACTTTATAACCGTAAAAAATACTTTGTAACCCCACAAAAATACTTTGTAACCTCAAAAACTCTTTATAACTCGAAATAAAAGTTTGTAACCCCACTGTAACTCCAAAATAACACATTGTAACCCCAAAAAATACATTGTAACCCCACTTAAACACTTTGTAACCCCAAAAAATACTTTGTAACTCCACTAAAGACTTTGTAACCCCTAAAAATGGCCGCACCATTTGAAGCAATGCAGCAAGCCGCACGGTTTACAGACCATGCGGCCAGCCGCATATAAGAATTTGTGTAATTTATTATGTATGAATCTTTAATATGAGCTGTATCACTTCATACGTAAAGATTCATACTCTGTAAATAAGTTTAGGTGATAATATGGTTTTTAAATTAATGTAATCCCCCCCCCCATCTATTTTGTATGGTTGATGGGCCGCCATCAAACGTTCACGCACATACTAGTATGATATTGTCCGTTTTGGGCCGGCTAAGCCCTCATGGTTTTTTTTTGGGCACAACCCAAAAGGCCTTATACTAGTGTGGTGAACTAACCATAATAAAGAGCTCTTCAACTCCCTAGCCTATTTCTTCCATGTGGGACTTGGATTGTTTATCCTCAACAATACTCCCCTCAAACCAAGGACCACATACTCATGGCCTCCTCTCAAACGACAACCCCGATCTGGCCAAACTCACCCCCGTTACTAGGGTGGCAACCATCTTGCATCGCCGAACACCACAGAACTCCGCCACGACTAGAGGACTTTCGATACAAGGACCACCATATCACCAAATCGCGAGGCAAACAGGGGAATCGCACCTTCTCTTTCTTTCTTTGTTGCATTATTGTCATGGCAACGTCATCGTTTCTCCTTATATGAGTACGAAGTTTGGCCGCTTCAAGAAGTTATTGGGACATACTTGTGATCTGATGCACATATGAATAGATATATCAATATGGAAGCATGCATGGCCCTAATAAAGTGTCAAGAATATAATGGGATGATCAAGTAACTAATTTTGCGCGTATAGTATATCTTCATGTTTAAAATATGTGTTGCAATTGGTTCAATCATTAATAAATATTATTGGGATACAGATTCTTTGAATGTGTATTATATTGAGTAGAAGTTCAAGTTATATATATACACTTTCATTTATGCATAAGATTGTTCGTAGTGATGATGATTGTGCAAATTAATCATTTAAAATACTCTAATGGAGAAGGATTGTTTGGAAATTTAGAATATTTCTACGGTTGTATTCATCATATGCATGCTTAAGTTGCTTGGTTATGGTTTTGTAAATTAAACATCATGCATATTAGAGCATATAAATTTGTAAAATTCTACCATCTTTTGAATATGCATCAAGTACGTGATATGTTGGTATGTATGGCTCTTTAATATGAGTTGTGTCACTTCATACATCTTGGATTCATACTCTATAAATAGGCTTAGGGCTCGTTTACATTAGCTGAATAGAGATGAATGAACTGAAATGAACTGAACTGAACTGAGATTAACTGAACTGAACTGAATATAATCTGAAGTAAACAAACTCTTAGGCTTATGTTGAATCCATGGAGAAAATCTTAAGTTAATTCTCTATATGTTTTTTCTTCATTGCAATCATGATCAATAATTTTAGAAGTTTTATAAATTTCTTAAGTTATCATCATCTATCATATTTTAAACCATACTTTGATTTTGATTCTATTTACAATGTTCATGGTGGGTGTGACCATACATTGTGGCTTCTTCTTTGTATCTCCGAGGCAAATTTCATGTAAACTGGATTCATTTATTGTAGGCTCAAAATATTAGTTTGGGAAAGAGTCTAACACTCCTAGAAAATAGTTCTCATTATTTTTTTAATGCCATATATATTTGGAAGAATATTTGATTTTAAAAATCCAACCTTTTAGCCATTCGCAAATAATAAACCAACCTTTTGATTATTCCTGAATAATCCAACCTTTGTACTAAATTTCATAGAGTGAACCAAAACCAAATTTTAGGTGTGATATTGGGACTAATTTAAGTGTTGTTTGTGTATTTAGGTAAGTGGTCAACAACGTTAGCGCTAAACTACCCAAACTCTACTTAAACCAACCCCAAAATGACACCTAAAATTTGGTTTTGGCTCACTCTATGAAATTTGGTACAAAGGTTGGATTATTTAAGAATAATCAAAAGGTTGGTTTATTATTTGCGAATGGTTAAAAGATTGGATTATTAAAATCAAATATTCCTATATATTTTGGCTCCCTACTTACCATATTTTTATTATTCTACAATTATCTTACCATATTATCCTAGATAATAGCATCCCTACATATATGACTACAGTTATTTTTAAGAGATACATATATGACTACTTTACATATAGAACAAATAGGTAATATCCGAGCAAATAAATGCTCTATTTAATTAATTAATTAATACATCTAAAATGAACTTGAATATCATACACTTATTCATATCAAATAATAAACCATCACATTAGAAAAATTGAATTCTCAAAATAAGTATACATTAATCAAATGTTCTGAAACTTCAGCTCATATGTCTTCAATATTTTATCTAGAAAAGAACAAAATTTAATGTTTAACAATTTGGTCAATATTTTTTTTGATAAAATTGCATCTACTAATCCAATCCTTTTACCATTTTATTTTAATAATACAACCTTTTAATTATACTCTAATAATCCAACCTTATCTTTTTTTTTTTAATAGCCTAGATAATACAACCTTATCTGATTACTGTAGCTTTAAAGTCCAAAAGAACAGGGCCTTATAGGTATAAAAATATCTAAAGTTGAGTATAAAAATGAATATAAATAGACAAATTTTACATGGTAGCCTATAACTTATAGGTTTTCTAAATGAAAGCAATTCTTAATTTTTTTTATACATAATAGCACGTACTGAAATTTTATTCACAATAATTCCATAGGCCTCTTAAGTGAATTATGTTTGATTACAATTAATTATGGAATTTAATAGGCTAACTATGGTGTTTTTGGGTGTGACTTGTATTACCAAGTCATACATTTGGGTTACGGAGTAGTTCGATGAAGAAAGACGAAGTTTGGAAGTGTTGAAGCAATGAGGTCGCACACCCGGGCAGGTATGGGAGCCCCGGGCGGATTCGTTGACGAGTGGGAGAGAAGCCTTCATGGCCCCGGGCGGGTATGTAGTGCCCCGGGCGGGTCTGGGATGTTTCCTGTGGTTGAAGCCCTCAGCCCTGGGTGGGTTTCTGGAGACCCGGGTGGGTCATGGGTGTTTGTGGAATTGTCTGCCCCTCAGCCCCGGGTGGGTTTCTGGAGACCTGGGTGGGTCATGGGTGTTTGTGGAATTGTCTGCCCCACGGACCCGGGCGGGTTTCTGGGGACCCGGGTGAGTCATGGGCCCTCGTTTTTTAGTTCACTCGTAAACCCGGCCGGGTTTCTTCATACCCGCCCGGGTCCGTTCAATTTCTAGGGTTTTGTTCGTCTACTTATCGAATAAATTTGTAATTAGTATAAATAGGACTTTAGGGTTTTGTTTCTTTTTATGCTAATTGTTTCAAGCCACATATTTGAGAGGAAAACATATTGAGAGTTTTAGTGAGTGAATTCTTGGGAGAATTACCAGTCTCTCGATTGTATTCCGTTTGCTTGATTTCCATAGTGAAACATTTTCGTAACGGCCAGGAGGACGTAGCTATCAAATCGATAGTGAACCTCGTTAAATCTTTGTGTGATTTGAGTGTTTTTCATTGTTTGTTATTGTAGTTTGTCTGTTTTCGGGCTTCCGTTACAACACTAACAGTATAGGAAGAAGTGTTGGTGCAGTGGCACAATATCCCCACTTCCAGGGCTTCAACTCGAGGTTGATCCTCACCCCAACGGTAATTGTTGGGGTTTCCGTCTCCCTCATTGTTTTTCTTGAGATAGGATATTTGGATAAGGCCCGTTGATGATCACCTTATCTGATCTATAAAAAAAAATATATTTTTCATGATATTTCCAATTCAATTACTCTAAATTAGGGGGGATGTAAGATAAAATAACCTTAACCCGCAAGAATGGGCCGACGAGCTTGCAGGAAATGAGATTCAAACTCATAACCTCATGTGTACAACACCTAACTAGGTACGACTTAGCTTAATTAGGGGTTAAGAGGGAAGTGGCCAAGTGCTCATTATATAACTCACGTACTCACCCAAATAAAGCTACTTTTTTTTTAAGGATAATGTGTGGAATATTAGGCATTGGAACCGGACCCTACTGCAGATCATTCAGCCCAATTTTAGCCAACACATGCATCTGTAAGGGGGATAATAAGGAATCCTCGCAAATGCGTGCGGTAAGAATCGAACCCAGGACCTCGTGCCTGGAATTCTGAAGCGCTCATTCTCACCCAAATAAAGCTACTTGATTGTATATATAGTAGTGTGTATAATTATTTGGAATAAAGGAAGTATATGTGATGGCTCTTTAGGGTGGTACTATAATATTGGTATGATAATAATAATAATAATGATGATGTTGAAGATTAAAAGCAAATCCATTTACAAACAGTGGATGGAGCATGATTGCATGGAGTAGTATGTCATTGCATGTTTATTTCGCTCGTGTTGCGCCGCTCGTGTGGTTTGAATACATGCTTTGACTCACATATATGATGACTTTTGATTTTTTTTTTTTTTTTGGTGGAATAATCAATATAGGTGGAATTATTGCAACTAAGCCAATGCAAGCACTTTGCTTTTCATACTTTTTAAAGTCGGTTTTTTTATCTATAGATTTAATAGAATTAGTGTTCCTTTAGGTGGATTAATCATCCTTGGCTATAGAAAGTTTTAGAGTGAAAAGAAGGTAGTGTGAGTTGTTTTATTTTGATAAATTTGAGATATGATATTTTCAAAACGATATATATTATTTCATATCCTGAAAGACGAAGTTGAACTGAACTGAAGATCGAATTATATATAATAACAACAATAATAGTGACTAAGATGATAATAATTATATATAATAACAACAATAATTAACAAGAAGATCGAATTAAAAAGAAGTTGAACTGAACTGAATTGATATGTAATAAATTAAATTTGATTGAAATAATGGTGATGATGATGATAATGCAATGTTGTTGTTGATGATGACAATGTTGTTGATGTTGAGGATATTAACGAATGTATATCTAAGGACAACAATGATAATAATGATGCTAGTGATGATACTGATTATGAAGGGGGAGATAAGGAGGAGGAGGAAATCTAGTTAAGCTAATCTGAATTAAAATTAATTGAATTAAATTTAAATGAATTTAATTCCATAGGAATAAAGTCAAAATGTGCCAAAAAAAAAGTGTGAGATGGAGCACCTAAAAAGCATATAGAGGCTTTGTTTATAATTGAACACGAGGAAAAGATTAATTTTGTTCAACTTAATCTTCTACAATAAGAAATATTAAGTTCATGCTTAATGGATGATTTTAATTCATATAATCAAGAATTAGGTCTTACAAAGCTTATAAAATACAATAATTAAGGTCAAATAAGTTCATATTTGCAAAAATAAGTTGAATAAAATAAACTTGTAGTAATGATGTGTAATTGGTGTTCCAAATGTTGGGTAAGCTATACCAATTACTTTCTTGAGGTTTAGGAATGATCATTAAATTAAAGGATTATTGCACAAGGTAATTAGAATTCGGGTTTTGACAGAATAGGCTGAAAAATATGAATATAACTTTGGTTTTGGTGACAACCACTCCCACCAAAGGTTCTTCAAGCATCCAAGGGGACAAACCACCAAGGATCTTGAATCCTAGTAAGTCTTATGACACACGACACTGGACTTGCTAGGGTTGGAGGACAAATCATCCAAGAGAATACTCTATGCACAAAGCAAGTATGAGAATTTTAATATTGAAAATTGAATCACCTAAACTCTCTACAAGCACCTCTATTTATAGAGTTAGAGGCTCCCTAAAACCGACCTAGGGACGGTTTATTCTAAGGAGTACTCTCCCTTAGTACTACATGCTACACTTTTAATTAAGCCTATTGACTACAACAAGTTTAGGCCCAATTAAACTAATCTACTATTAATCATACGCCTATTACAAAGCTTATTTAGCAAAATCAAAGCTAATAAAAATCCTATTAAATCTATGAGTAGAAGTGTGATAAAGATCTATTAGCATCTGTATCAAGTAATTAATAACAATAGTATGTAATTGTATATTTGCATTAAATTATATTATTATATTATCTTATTAGATTCCTTTTGTAATGTTTGGATTAGATCATTACAACTTTAAATTATACCAGATTAAAGAAAGTAAATTTTGATCAGATTGAATCAGATCAAAAAATAAATTCATATTAGTGAAACTGATATGAATCAAAATCTTACTTAATAATAAGGTCATAAAATAAAGTAAACTAAATGTATGTTACAAGACTATTTTTTCAACTATCCTTGTTTATTTGATTTTTTCTATCTTAACTTATCTAAAATTATTAAAATCTTGATGCGTTCGCAATCACGCCTCCATTACAAATGCAAACTAAAGCAACAAGATGAACAATTTGAAGTGATTTTATGAACAAATTTGGATTAATCATTGAATTTTATGGATGGAAAGATTTAATGGCAGTGGATTTAATGGATGAAGTTGTACGCATGAGTTTGAAAGATTAATGAAGGGTGGGATGGAAGGATTTGATAATAGATGAACTTGGGGATAGGATCTTAGAATCTTGGATGGAGATGGAAAAGGAGGAAGAAAGTTAAAGTTTTTTTCCAACAAAACAAATGTGAATTTTATTTCCATTCTCAAGGATCGGAGATTGAAGGGTTTATTTATATTTATGTTTAGATATTAGTCTTTTTAATTAGTTAAAGTTCAATTATTACTATATTTAATGCTTATTAAAATGTTCATCGACACTATAAAAATTTCAAGAATCAGGTTTATAATCTAATTACTAAAGATTTAAATTAAAAATATACATTGCAATATAATAATCTAATTACGAATGATTTAAATTAAAAGAATCATGTAATTCGTTAAAATTGTGCATTATACAAATGTAACATTGCAATAGAATAAAGCATAAGCTGATAACAACTATATAGGCGCACACACAACTTTTACGGGGAAAAAAAAAATCTACCTAAAATTCTATTCTATGTTTATTCAATTTCAAATTTGAAGGAAAATTTTCTAAAGATATCTGAAAAAACTGCAATACAACTCCATCTTATTAGAACTAATCATAACAGCATTGAACTTTGCACTTAATTAAAAATTCACATTTTCTTCTTGTAACAAAAAAATCTTTATAAAATAAAAGATAATATTTAAATCATAATACATTTAAACATTAAAAATTATGATGTCAACCTCACATCGATCCTTACATTATATTTAAAAAAAATAAAAAGTAATATTCTTTTTCTTGATATATATGATAATTTACACATACAACGTGGAATATGAATGAATTTTATCAATTATTTTGTTAAAATTGTGCATCACACAGACTATGACCTATTTATTATACTACGTATATTAATAAAAAAAAAATTACATTCAAACAAACAGCTCAAAAGTCAAGCCAATAAGTCAATTGTCAAACAAGGCCTATAACTGGTTCTCTACTATTAGTCTATTAGTAGTTCGGTACTATGGGATTTCAATTTTTTTGTTGACTTTGCCAAAAAAAATGGTGGAAATGTATACATGATTGTTGATTCATACAAGACTTTCATCTCAAAAAATTACCTTGATAAGCAGAACCGAAGGTGGATGCTGATTGTGTGACCTCAGGGGTTAGGTGGGTACTTTGAACCAACTCAACCAAGTTCCTTCGACATAGAATTTCAATTAGCCGCAAATTTTTGAGTTGGGCTTTCGGTGCAACCTAATTGCGTACATCAATTTGGTCCAGGACAAATCTCTCGCATTCGTATTGTTTTTTTTGGCAACTTTTTTTTTTTTGGCAACAAAAGTCCCAAATCTCATTTCCATGTTTGTTCATAAAGTCATTCCTTTTTTTTTTGAATTTTTTTCTTTGAATAATACAACCTTTTAACGATTTGCAAAGAATAATACAACCTTGGCTTCATTTTTGCAACGAATGATACAAAATTGGTTTTTGACTTATAAAACAGGTGTCATGTTATGGTTGGTCCTTGTAATTTTAAAAAAAAAATAGAAAAATTGCAAAATAAAATAAAAAATCAAAAAATTATTAAAAATATTAGAAAATTAAAAAAAATTATTTTTTAAAATTTTGATTTTAATTTTTTTTATTTTTCTGACTTAAAAAAAATTAAAAATAACAAAATAATTTTTTTAAAAAAAAAAATTGAATTTGATAGTGGGGGGGTGGGGGGGGGATTATTTTTTAAAAATTTTGGTTTTGATTTTAATTTTTTTTAAATTTTTCTAACTTAAAAAAAATAAAGAAATAAAATAATTAATAGTTTTAACTTGAATAGCCGGTTAAAGGTCATCTGTATCATTGGTTGCAAAATTGGGGACAAGGTTGTATTATTCACGAAAAAACGATAAGTTGTATTATTCTTTGCAAATCGTTGAAAGGTTGTATTATTCAAAGCAAAAAATCCTTTTTCTTTTAATATTTTATGAATGGACCTTATTCTTGCATTTGTATGAGGATACTTAAGTTAACTCATGCCTCCCATATATTAATAACTAGCCTTATATGCACGCTTTGCGTGCGATGATATTTTAAGTGTATCTTAGCTTTTAATTTGTTTAAACAAAAAAAAATTAAGGTTGTTTGTTCTTTCACATGCATCCACAAAACCATAAAAAAACTTTTCCCTTTCATCCGGCCATCCCACAACAATGAACAAAAAAAAATGTTTATTTACTATATTATTTTCCAGCTATTAATTTTTACAATAATCGATTGATAATTTTTTTTATGTGAAAAACTACATCTATATGGGTGTCTATTTATAGAGAATTCAAAAATATGATTTTTGGTGTTTTTATTTTATTTTTACGAATTTTATATTTTATTATATTTTCATTTTAAATACTTTAAAATTTTTAATAACTTTCCATAATAGTTAGGAGTGATAATAATTGAATTTTTAGAAATTTTATGAGGGTAAAATAGACTTTTACAGGGGGACACCATGGCTCCCCTTTGCTTATATAATAGAGATATCACATGTTCGTCTTTTTTTTTTTACCGTCCCAATGTATGAATCTTTTTATAGTAAGAATGAACTGGCATTTGAAATTATCTGGGAACTCATTAATTTTATTGTTAAGTTACTGTTGTTAATGAATATTTTAAGATACTAAAAACTGGTATTTGATAAGATAGGGGCCTTGGTCCCCATCCATTTTGAATTTTTTACCGTCCCAACGTATGACTCTTTTCACATGTATAAAGGTTGATGAATGCGTTTAGACACAGGGGCGGAGCCAAGGGGGCTGGAGGGGGCCTTGGTCTCCCCATTGGCCCAAAATTGCTAGTATATATTTAATTCTAAGTGAAAGTAAATTATAAAAATCTAGTGGCTCAATTGGTTAATTGCTTGTTTATACTTCTCTAGACTAGGGTTCAAGCCTCACTATCCACATTTTTTGCTATTTCCATGTGATATTGATTTCGGCCCCCTTGATAAAAAAATTCTAGCTGCGCCACTGTTTAGACAAAACTAAAAAATTCTTGATAACGGTTTTTTTCCTCACATATAAATTGCGAAAGATGATTAAAGTAAATATGAAACAATATCAAAAGTCAAAAGGTAACCATTAAAAGAAGGAAAATTTGTCAGAAAAGACCTTATAAAACTTTTTTTTTGCAAGAAAAGACCTTATAAAAAATTTGTTGTGAACAGAAACCTAAAACAAAAAAAAAAGTTGCAAGGAGGGACCTTACCTCTATTTTCCGATGTTGAATGTGAATTTCCGGCGTTGACTCGCTATTTCCCTCCAATTTTCGACGAATCATTTCTTCTCTATTTAACCTTTCCTTTTCTTTTCACTATAAATTCATTTTTCCTCCATTCCCCTCCATTTTCCCTCCTAAATTCATCTAGATGAACCCTATATTAGCACTTCCTTCTAGCATCTAAAATTATCTTCTTTTGAATTTAGGTTTCCTTATCTCTTACCCCCTTAAATACGAAAGGATTCGTGCAAAATTGGAGGGAAATAGTGAGTCAACACCAAACATTCACAGTCAACGTCGGAAAATAGAGGTAAGGTCCCTCTTTGCAACTTTTTTTTTGTTTTAGGTCCCTGCTCACAACAACTTTTTTATAAGGTCTTTTCTCACAAAATGAATGTTTTAAAAGGTCTTTTCTGACAAAATTTCTTTAAAAGAATTGAGGAAATATATTGTTACATTCTCAAAACTTATATGTGGGAGACCTTTGATTAAACTAGAATAGCATATAGGTTGTCACTAGATCAAAAGATGTTTATGTTTGGGCCAAACTAAATATGAGGAAATTTCACGATCCAGAGGAGATAAATGGTTCGGCCCAATTTATATCGTTCTTCTTTCCTCACCCAACTTTCACCCAATTGGTTTGAGCCTGAGATAATTGCTTGATCTCAATAAACTAATAGTCATTTTTGGGCCACGTATGATCTAAAGGAGAATGATTTGGTTCATTTGTAGTGGGCTATGCCCTTGTATAACCATCTTAATTTGCTCCAATCTTCATCTTGTGAGGTGAAAATAAGGGAAATCCTTACAAAATGAGTATAGTACAATTTAATTATTTTAGTTGTAATCTTCTCAAAAAAAAAATTATTTTTAGTTGTAATGATTGTATCGATTTTAAAAAAGAGTTTTTCTAAGCTATGCTCCTGAGTTTTTCGCTTTTCTAAGTTGTGTCCATGTTTTTTCAAACTTCTAAGCTATATCCCTTCAACTTAGGTTTTTTTAATTAACAATGTCTACTCCGTTAACCTGTCGTTAATGGATTCGTTAAAATGAGTTGCATTTCGATGGAGGGATATTTTACCTAAAAAATTATATAGTTTTAACTAATTTTCATCCTTTATGAAATGATGCATTGCCCTATAAAAACAATCGGACTCTATCGGACTTACTCCAATAACCACTTCAAGTGCATTAGAAAATGTCATACTTGATGCGAGTAATGCCCCGACAATAAGTAGTGTCGTAAAAATGAGTGAGACACCGGAAAAACTTACTTCTGCTCTAGACAGGGGAGCCTAGAAATTTTGCTTTTGTCTTAAAGAAAGGGCGCTTAAAGAAATTGCTCTTGCTATTGTACTAGGCAGAATAACAAGTAAAACGCAGGCGGCGATGTTTAAACAATATTTTTTATAGAAGGTCTGAAAAAACCGGGTTAACACGCACCTATCAAAAAGTAAACCTACTACTTCTTTCTGCGATAATATTAAGAAAAGAGCGAGATCAAAAGGATTACTGGCCCGTTTGGTAGCCGGTTATAAACGGAGGTAATGATAATGAATTTATAACTAGATTTTGAAGGAAAATCAAAATTCATTCCCATTTTGGTGCTACTTTAACTCCAATTTATCTAATTTTCTTCACAAATATCCATTCGCATCTAATATCACCCTTACACATGGTAATAAAGAATAAGAAGAAATTTCAAATTTGGGAATGAAAACTATGTTTTCCCTGAAGATTTTAAAGTTTTTCCTTAACAAACTACACTTTAAATCCATTACTATTACCACATTTCATTACCAACAACCAAACAGACCGTAAGGGTAATAACATAAATTCTGGTGATTATAACCTTTATGTGCCTATAAACTTATCCTTAGTTATATTCTTCAACACATTGTCTAATTTCAATAGACATCAAACTGTAGTTATTCTTGGTATAATCATATTTTGATAAACAAAACTTGTTGCAACCTTATTACAACTCTACGAGGAATGATAAACTCTTAGCTGCTAAATGCATTTAGCGGTTTTTGAATGAATGTCATAATTATTATCCCTTGCAACACAATTATTGTCCTGTGTAACACAATTATTGTCCTAATGGTGTTGTTTATTGTTCACGTACTGTTTTGACTTCACTTGTACGCGGGACCACCTCCATTTATTTATGATACAAATGGAGCAAATTAATTGTTTAAAAAGCTGCTAAATGCATATAACAACTAGGAGTGAAGACTTACTCATTACTCTAGTAGGTTGAAATTATTCTTGGTGTTTGGGCAATATAATGTTACTCGAACTCATATCTCTTCCAAAGATTTTTGCTAATATATTTTTTTTTTGTTGTTAATGATAGTTTGCCTAACTATCCTGTCCTGTATAATACTCCTAAGTCCTAATCCATTCTACCCGACCACCTATCATGTAATAAGGGCTCGAGAAAAGATAACGAAATTGTCATTATCTCAAATCTTACGTATCATTATTTTCTTCCATTTTTATAGAAGAAGATAACCTTATATAATTATTGTCATTAATATATTGCAGGGTCCTCATCATATCATACACCCCCCACGAAAGATCGATCAACTTGTTTATGGACGATAGATATATGACTCATGCTCTAACACTTCTCTTGTATATCTTTAACTCACATTTTTCAGGAAGCTAATCGTACAATACAAACTTGCTTAACTCCTTCGCACTCTAATAATATTGATATTTTTCTGGATGGATACTAAATTTTCTTATTTTCTAACAAGTTAGTTAGGGTTGATCTTAGGGGAAGAAAACCCAATTTAGCGTATATCTTTCCTCTTAAAAAACAATAGTCCTATAGAGTATCAAATACGGGATATAACTTATGATTTCCTCTTTTTGTAAAACGTAACTTTAATATGCTTTTGCTTAAATATATACATTATTATTATATCAGAACTAATGATTCATTTATATATCAGTTCTCACATGTCTCAGCTTAATCACTAAGGAATTGAAGAATTTGTTAGGCACTCGTGTTGATATCCTTGTGGACCAATCATGATTTTACGACACTAATATTAGGGGAAGTGTAAGTGTATAATCCTCTTACCAAGTAATAATGCTAATAAGTAATAAGTGTTTTTTTTGGGATAAGGCCTTTAATTTTTACTATTTTTTTTTTAAGTTTAATATTACACACATAAGTTAGTAAAAAAAACTCATTATTTGTTGGTGTTATAAAAATAGTTTGTTGCAACTATTTGGTTACGGAAGAAGTATATATATGTATTATTACATAATTGACAATAATCACATTTAAAGTCCTCTCCTCTAGACCATGTACTGCTAATTTCCTTAATTAAAAAATATATATACTCTTGTTGTTCAAAAATAATTGGTCAATTGGTTTTTCACATCTCCTTATGCATTACTTTAAATAGTAATATCTCTAATTATATACAAGAAAAAATTAAAAGATATATATATAATGTGAAAAGAAGGTTTGGATTGTTGTGTCGTCACCGCCCTAATCATTTTTGGGTGTTCATGGTGGTGCTATAATGTGAAAAGAAGGTTTAATTTGTTGGTGAAGGAGAGTTAAGGATGGTGGTTTTGGATCTTCTAGTGGTGGTTTTAGAGCCTTAAGGTGGTGTTTTAATAGTACAGTTGGTCGTTTTCGAGTCCTAGCTAGGCTGGTGGTTCTGGCATGTAGGCTTTGTAGCAACACTTGTTTTGGTGGTAGGCTCGTAGCAATAGCACTTGAGTAGTGGCTGAGAAAGACACGGAAAGGAGAGGCAGGAGCATAGAAGGTAGGGGTTTAAGTGGATTTACAAAAGTCCAAAGTCTCATCTAAATCCATTACAAATTTAGCGGATTGAATCAGACTTGAAATTAAAAAACTTGGATTAGATTCGGACTTAAATTTTTAGTTCAAAATTTTTTCAATTGGGCTTGGACTCAACATGTTGGAGTCCAAAGTCCAAATTATATATACATACATTTATTTTTTTGAAGAAAAGATATCGTATACAAGGAATAAATTTCTTTATGTTATGAATATGTATGTCCTTATCTGCGCATACATGGGTGGATCTATTATGGTGTTGGGTGGGGCAGGTGTGATCTGACAAGCCCAACCATTCTCGGTACATTAATTTCATAATATAGTTTTAGTACTATCATGTATCAGAAGAGGAATGATAGTCCATTATTATCAGATCTTGGACATGATCTACTTAAATATTGTGAAGCAATAATATACCATTGAGCTACAATGACCTTTTCTGATACAAGAAAGTGATAAACCCATATCTAATAAGCTTTAGTGGCAAGATTCAAACCCTAGAATTACACAACATTACTCTAAGAAGCGCTGAATTTGGCTAATAGCCTAATATTATATGAATTGTATGCCACTAAGAAGCGAAGAGTTGGATTCATTTTTTCTATACCTTTCCCTTTAATATCTTTTTTTTTAAAGTTTTTTTTTTTTTTTTTTTTTTTTGTGTTTGAAACAATGTTGTTATAATTCCCATGAAACATTTATTATTTTTTCAAACTTGTGAGAGGAGTATGTAATTAATGAAAACAAAGTATTATATCATCATTTCTTTTCGAGAAAAAAAATTTCATGAGATCGAGTATGACATACATGTGGCATGAATTGATGTTAGCATATCATATTTTAGTATATATAATATATATTATAGATAGATTCGTATTTTATTAATGTTCGACTTCAAAAGCCCATTCATACATTTATTCCCATGGCGGTGTTAGGTTACCTTTATTTTATCGAATTTTTTCCATAAATATTCATTATCATTCAATGTATACTGTCATCCATTACAAATGATAATCAATGATAATAGAAAATAATTTAAGTTCAGAAATGAAAATAAATGCTACAAATTTTTGGTTCCGGCGATGCAAGAATGAATAATGGTTGGAAAAAACTCATTTTTTTAAAGGATTTTTTGCCTTGAATAATACAACCTTTCACCAATTTGCAAAGAATAATACAACCTTTTGATTTTTCGTGAATAATACAAACCTTGTACACAAATTTGCAACGAACGATACAAATGACCTGCTACCTGTTATTCAGGTTAAAATTATTAATTTTTTTATTTTTTATATTTTTAAAATTAGTAAAAAAAAAAAAAAAAAAAAACCCTAAACCCTAAACCAAACCACCAGCCCCCCCCCCCACCCTCACTCCTCCACTGCCACCACCACTCTGCAACCGCCCCCACCCCCGATTCCCCCTCCCCGACTCGCCCCCAGCCCCGATTCCCCCTCCCTGACTCGGCCCCCCCACCCCCGATTCCCCCTCCCTGACTCGCCCCCACCCCCAATTCCCCCTCCCTTAAAACCGCCCACCCTCGAAACCCCCACCCCCACCCTCCCCAACCCCCAAAACCCCCACCTCGAGATCCCCCACCCCTCAAAACCACCACAGCCACCCCAACCCCGAAAACCTCCATCCCACCTCCAGCCACCCCTCCCAACGACATCCCCACCCAATTCCGACCACCCTCGCCCCTCCCCCGGCGCTATTCGACCCTAGTCAACCCCCTCCCCCGTCCATGGCCACCCACCGCCCTCCCCCCACCCATCCCCCGCCAGCAGCCCATCCCCTTATTTATGAATTTTTTTTCCTTTTTTTTCTTTTTTTCTAAAAAAAAACCTTTTTTCTTTTTTTTTTTTTTAAAAAAAAATTGCAACAACCAGTCAAAACTTTACACGTGTCCCAAAAACCTGTTTTATAAGTTAAAAACCGGTTTTGTATCATTCGTTGCAAATTTGTGTACAAAGTTGTATTATTCACGAAAAATCGAAAGGTTGTATTATTCTTTTCAAATTGGTGAAAGATTGTATTATTCAAGGCAAAAAATCCTTTTTTAAATATAAAACCATTATTAGTTATGCTATGATACGAACTTATACGAGTAATTGTAATATTTTGAGTTATTTCCATGTTAAATCAAATTATGGGGGTAAATCATCTTTTAAAAACAACTAGTTAGATAGTCTCTACTAAGTTTTAATTTATAGATCCGCCTGTGTATGCATATATTTGTATACTAGATAATACCCGAGCAAATGCTCGGTTTATTTAACTGAAGTAAGTAAGATCAAATTAAATTTTTTATGCAAAAATTGGTAAAACGTTATTGTAGATGGAAAATTTATCTAAATACTTTATTTTAGTTATATTAGAAAATAGAGAATATGTAATACCCGAAATGTATATAATTTTAAAATTAACTTATGCAATAGATTAAAGTTAGTTCACTAACTATAATTTTTTCTATAGTCCTATCGAATTTGGATAGATATCAATCTCATTACTTTATTTTCATAAATTTTATGTCTTCTAACGTTGACAATGCAATATTCTACATTTCTTTTATCATATATGTAGTTATTTCTTGTACTCGTATATAAAATCGTACTATTGTAGAAAAAAAAACAAAAATTTCCGACAATCAAAACACTTATTTGAAACTTATATATAAAAATATAAACATATTTAATATAATGGTTCATTATTTTAGAAGATTTTTTTTTTTTAAATTGAAAAAGGGCAAAACCCAAGTTGGAAAAAATCGGGTTTGGGCAAAGAATATCAAATCGCTAATGAATTAAGGCTGACAATTCCAAAAATACTTTGATTATTTTAAAATGAACACTAATAAGATTTTTTTTTGAAGATAGATTGGTAGTATAGTTTTTATTGTAAAATAAGTACATTTAATTGTAATTGTATTAGGAAAAAAATAAAACAAATACACCTTTGGAAAATGTGAAGCAGTTAATACATGGTAATGGGAGGGAAAAATAAAAGTTTAGGAGAGAATTTTTTTTTTAGTGGCATGTGTTTTAGTATATAGTAAGTACTAGATAATACCCGTGCAAATGCACGGTTTAATTTTTTATAATTTACTATTATAGAGAAAATATGATAATAATGAAAGTGCAAAAGTTGTCTCATATATAAAACAGAGATTTGAAGTTGTAATTGAAGCCCATAACATATTTGTAATAAGTTAAAGAGAGAAATTAGTACATAAAATTAAGGTGTTAATGTATTATTGACCAATCAAAAATCAATATTAGCCGATCACCCCTCAAATAAAAGTAGTTTTGAGGCTTTTAATTCCATCCTGATTAGCCCAAAAAATAATCAGATTTTTTTTTACTTGTAATTGTATAATCAAATAATTGAAAATTGTTGTAGACATATACAGAAGCCATAATAATGAAATTGTTGCATATTATTATAGTGAATGATTCTACATTAGAGACCAAAATCAATTTAAAAAATGGTATATATATACATATATAAACATGTAAGGAGACTGAAATCAGTTAATCCCGTGTATTAAACGATTTAAATAATTTTTCTTGTAATCATCAATTGTGTGGAAAAAACATGTAGTTCTAATTTCATTAATTTTTTTACTGAAGTAATACTTCTTTTTTACAGGGCCACCCCGAAAATTTTAGGGGCGTATGCTAAAAATTAAAATTAGGCCCTTATATTATTAAAATTAATATATTATTTATAACTTAAGTAACAATATGTAATTTTAATAAACAAATATTCTAAAACTTAGAATTTTTTTAAGAAAATTATGTGAAAGAAATAAACATTTTAATATGAACGGAAACTGGAAAAAAATAAGAACAGAAAAATTGTATTTTTGAAAGCCACCCAAGTACGTTAAATTATTTCTTTTATTCATTTTAATTATTGACAAACTCAAAATAGTAAAAAAGTTGGATATGAGAAGGTGGATGTTATTAAGTAGTCATAAAGAAAACAAAAAAAAAATTGTATTGGAAAAGATGAAAGTTAGAAAGTAGAAATAAGGAGGAAGCCTTTTCAAAAAAAAAAAGAAAAAGAAATAAGGAGGCGGGAGGAGGGAAAATTTTGGAATTGGGAGGGAAAAGGTTTTTTTAGTGGCAATAAATTTAGTAGATATATATAAAGATGTATGTATACAAGCGCACACACATATATATAGATCAATTTAATATACAATCAACCTTAATTTGACGCGATGATGTACCACTCATAATTTTTCATCTGGTACGATGATGTTAAAAAAGTGATAGAACTAATATAATGATTTTTTTTTACCTCAAAATAAAAAAAAATAATGATTTTTAAATAAATAGATTGGATTGGATTGAATTTGGACTTGAGAAATTTTATTCAAATTAAACTAGTGAAAATTTTACTAGATCAAATTCGGACTCAAATTTTCAAATCCAAAACTTTTATACTCTCTCCATCCCAAAAAAAACTGCTCAACTTTCCGTTTTCATCCGTCCCAAAATAAATGCTCCATTTCTTTTTTTGGCATATGGCCCACATACAACTTTACATTTATACCCTTACTTACCACTTAATACCCACTACTTTTTACCTACTTTTACTTACAACTTTACATTTTTACCCTTATTTTTTACAAAAAGTGGATTCCAACAAAAATCTCACCCCAAACTCTAATAGAGCAATTTTTTAGGATGGAGGGAGTAATTAGATTTGGACTGATCAAAATCCAATTAATCCAATTTACACCATTAGCAGAAGGAAATGAGGCGTTAAAAAAGGGAATAAACCTGAGATTACAGCAAAATCACAACCCCCAACCCAGAAGAGGAGCTGACCAAATAATTGGAGTTTGACCAACTCCCAATATTTATATGCTTTTGTTCTCACAACAATTTTTCTTTTTTTAAAAAAAATTGACAGAGTTTTACAGCTGTTGCCGTACTAGTGACAAAGCATGTAAATTTAATTTTGTTAGATTCTTTTATTCTTTATTATGTTTCTACTCACGTACTCGTATTATAGGCCCAGCCCGCCCCGCCCCGCCCATTTTCCCAAACCCAAAAACAATCAAACAACGTCGTCAACGGGTTTTGCTTGCTATTCGTACTTCGTACGGGCTGTGTTTCGGATTATCCTAGGAGCAGCCAACAATTAGGCTATTAGGTGTAGCAACACTAGCAACATCAATGAGTTAATACACTCGTGAACAACTCATGAACAAACCCAGTCAAAGTCTGTTCATATATAAATAAACAGGTTCGAACAAAATTTTCAAGTTCGATTCTTCAAACAAAGTAGTACTCTACTCGTTAAGTTTTGCGAATAGCTCGTTCAAGTTCGTTAATTATAAGCTCGTTTGTAATCATTTAACACTCGTTAAAAACTCATTAATATACTTCGAATTATATTATGTATCATTTAGATATCATACTAATAATGCCAATGAGCTGAGCTGAGCTAAGCCTAATTTAGGCTCTGCTTCTTTGGAATAAATGAATCTGAACTGAGCTGAACTGAATTGTACTTGATGGACCTGAATTGAACTGAACTTATTTTTATTTTTACTTTTTTTTATATTTTTTTATTTTTATCTTTCTTTTTATTTTTGAATTTTACTTTAAATTTTTATTTTTATTTTTACATTTTGTTTATATTTATATTTATTTTTATTTTTATTAAAAATAATTAGCGCCAAAAAATTATGTAAGGAAAAGTCTGTCGAAAAACGTTGCCGAAAAAGTCCGTCGAAAAAGCGTCGCCGAAACCATTGGTTCTAAAACGTTGCTGGAAAAGTCCATCCTAAAACTGTCGCCGTAAAATTATGCTGGAAAATTGTTGTTAGAAAAGTTGTCCGGTAAAACGTTGTCGGAAATCCGGTCAAAAAAAGTCGTCGGAAAAGTCGGGCGGAAAGTGGCGGAAAACAGTCGCGTGGAAAATCATCGCCTAGTTACCGTTGGTCCTAAAATGTTGCCGAAAAAGTCTATCCTAAAACCATCGTCGTGCCAAAAAATCGTTGCCAGAAAAGTTGTCTGGAAAGACGTCGCGGGAAAATTTGATTAAAAACCGTCGTCGAAAAATCGTCGCTAGAAAAAAATTGTGCTCAAAAGAATGGAACAACTAATTAAATACGTAGGGAGTATATGATATCTAGAGGTGGGAATTGAAAAGTGACTTGAGACCCGAAACATACCAAACTCGCATGATATTATGACCCGGATTTGTCCCGATCCGAACATTAATGTGCGTAGTCTTGATTATTATGCCCTTTAAATCTGTTTGGCAAAAATCTAACCTAACCCGAAACCAAATTCTCTTGAACCTGAATTGACCCAACCCGACTCAATTCAAACAACCAGTTTTCCACCTCTAAATTGATATCTAGAGCTATGCAAAGGTCCATAAGACCAAAGCAAAATCTGAAAAAAAAAATAATTGAAGATAAATTTCATAAATCAATCGAGTGCATTAGTATTTATTGGTGCAAGTAGCGCTGAGCGCGGTGCGGTTTGGACGTCAAACCGCACCAAACCGCAAAATTACGGTTTGCCATTTTTTGAAACCGCACCGCAATTTATATCAAACCGCACCAAACCGCACAGCAAAATACGGTTTGGTGCGGTGCGGTTTGCGGTTTAACCCACTTTTTAATTTTTTAATTTTATAATTAGTAATTGATAAGGACAAAAAAAAACCCTAGATTTATTTTTTGTTAGAGTCTTAAAGAGTTAGAGAAGCCTAAGAGCATTGCGGGTTTAAACAACTAGATAAGGCCCAAGAAAAAACAAAAGACATAATTTCAGTAGGGTGGTAAGACAAATAAAAAGTATGAAATTAAATATTTTAGAACAACTAAAAAAATTGCGGTTTGCGGTTTGGTGCAGTTTCAAAATTTTCGGAAACCGCACCGCACCGCAAAATTACGGGTTGGCAAAATTGCAAACCAAACCGCACTTTTCAAACCGCAAACCAAACCAAACCGCACAATTGCGGTTTGGTTTGCGGTTTGGTGCGGTTCAGACCGCACTCTACTCAGCCCTAGGTGCAAGGGTTCGTTTTCTTCATGGGATTAGACATGATTGGATTTGATTGAATATGATAACTTTTAATATTAATATCTTGAGTTATGTAAAACAAAAAGATATAAAAATTATATATTCGAAATGTATACATTGAGATGAATCAAATGAAATCTCACAAGACTTTAGATTTTAGATTGGATTAAATATTAATATCTTGAGCTATGTATGACAAAAAATTATATATTCGAAAAGTACACATTGAGACAAATCAAACGAGATCTCAAATGATTTTAGATGGATTGGATTGAAATTATAAACTCGTGAAAATTAAAGAACAAATACTAAGAGAAACTCATGAAGTGGGTTGAATTGAGAGGAACAATAGATGTGCTTTAAAGCTTTTTCAAGGGGACTACAAGGAACAGTGTTCTTTACAACAGAATGGTAGAAATAGTTAAAAGCGAGTAATAAAGACGGTTGACTCAGCTTTAAGTCTATGTCCTTCTATCCTAATCACTTTTATTAATCTAATTCGAAAAACAAAATTAACACACCTAATCGTTTTGTTACCCTCTAGCCCCCACAACTAATCCAAGGTGTGTTATTTCTTTAGACTTAGAACTCACAAATGCTACTCCCAACTAATGACCTTCCTCGATAGTACAATTACAATAGTTTCTCTCAAGAATGCTTTCTCACATAATTAATTTTAGACAATGAAAACTTATGAATTGATTGTGCACTAGAAAAACTAATGAACGATTCTTTGGAATTTGGGAACTTTTCAAAAATTAATGTTCTCAATTATTTTTCTAGAAAAGCATGTCAATTACGTCAAATGATGTGCAAACAATTTAAGATGTCGTTTGGTTGGCCGAAAAATGCATGGGAAGTAGAAATTTCTGGGAATTTAAATTCACGGTGTTTGGTTGACAAATTTACAGAAAATAGAAATTCCTAGAAAGTTTCATTTCCCACAAAATGGAGAAATTTACCTTATAATTCTCATGGAAAACATATTTTCATTCTCACACTTAAATTTTCTTCTTATTTTTTAAATATCATCCATTATCGATCATGAGGTGATATTAGGTGGGACTGAATATTTGTGAAAAAATTAGTTAAATTGGTGTTAAAATAGCAACAGAATAAGAATGAGTTTTGATTTTCCTACCAAATTTAGTTATAAATTCATTCTCATTACCACCATTTATGACTTACTACTAAACGGGATGTCAGTGAACACAAGGCAAACATCTTGAACTCAACTATTAAGCATAAATTTGTAAATTAAGATGTGAAGTTGATACTTTTGAAGTGAAGTACTATGCTCAATGGAAGCCTTTTGAAAGAGTGCATGTAACACAATTATTGAATTAGAGGAAAGACATTAAGGTTAAAGGGAGATTTGATAAGTTTTTAGTTGCATTCCGACATAAAGGTCTTATATATAAACAATGTTTTTATTAAAGGTGTAAATTACAAAAGACTGTATCTTACAAAAAGGGATAAAAAAAAAGTTTTTCTAACAAAAATTCAAAAATGAACCCAAAAATTGTTGTAATTTATACTATGTACCTAAGTATAGATGTACTCAGGGACTTCACTACAAGAAATAGTTTCAAAAAGGGCAACGAAAATTTCCCTCTTAAACCCAAAATTTGCCCTCTTAGGCTAACGGGGCAACATTTATGTTGCCCTTGTAGAACCGTTGTATTAGTTTTAGAGGGCGAAACTAAAAGTTTTACCCTCTTTGCTTCAACCCAAGCAAGGCAACCCAAATTTTTCCTTTTTGGTCATCATCAAAGGCAATAATTATTGCCTTCTTTGATCATTAACAAAGGTAAAAAAAATTGCCCTACTTGGTCATCAACCAAGGCAAAAAAAAATTGCCCTACTTGTTCATCAACCAAGGCAAAATTTTTTGCCCTACTTGGTCATCAACCAAGGCAAAAAAATTTGCCCTACTTGTTCATCAACCAAGGCAAAAAAAATTGTCCTATTTGTTCATCAACCAAGGCATAATTTTTTGCCCTACTTTGTCATCAACCAAGGCATCAAGTTTTGCCCTATTTGGTCATCAATAAAGACAACAACTATTGCCCTAGTTAGTCATCAACAAAGGCAAATTTTTTTGCCCTCTTTGCTACAATAAAGAAGGCAACCAAAATATTCACATATTCCCATAAACCCTGTCAAGTATAATTTGTGTATAACGCATCAAAAATTCACACAACATTAAGCAAAAATATGGTATATACAAATACAAAAAATGATTGTCATGTATCACATGATTTACAAAGAAAAGCAATCATAGTACTGTCATGTATGTTCTAATTATAGTGGCTCCAGTAGGATCCGATAGTAGATGCCTTATAAGGGTCATCCTCAAATCACTCGAAGCAATAAAGAACATATATATAAAAGGCAAATAATACGAGATCAGCTGAAGACAGGTTTGAAGCAAAGAATCCCTCCCACATCCTGCAGCAGAAAGAAATGTATTAATAGACTATCCTGCAGTAGAATAATTTATACCCAGAACCAAAACATTGCTTGTTTGCATTGGATAGAGAAACTTTCAAGGACACAGAGGCAGTTTCATCAACATTGTTTAACAGGTTGAAGGCATATCGCGAACATATACTAAACAAAGTATGACAATTAAAGATGCAATGACATATATAACATATTTCTTACAGCCTTCTAAAAGAAGATCCATGCATCAAATAATATCCATTAAAAACTATCAAGACCTATACAATATTTACAAAAAATATATTATATGGTTTCTTGATGTTGAAATTTCCCTATACATACAACTGTTAACAATTTGATGACATGAAAATAACGTAACATTAGTTTTTAAAAGATCTAGCATGTTCAAAAACAATTACGATACTCCATCTCTTTGCAAATAACAGCCATTTTATCACCATAAAGCTTATGACTCCAATGGTTTCAATACAATATCGAACATCAACCCCGCTACATCAGCCGCAACCAGCACAGCAGCACAACAGCCCCCAAGAACCAGCACCAGCAGCCCACCGCGACACGCCACCCAAGCAGTGGTGGCTGCCCGTTCAGGCAGCAGCGGCAGCCCTGGCAGTGGCTCTGTTGGGTCCTGTTCCAGCTTATAAATCCAACTAAAAAAATGCTAACACAATACTTCATTCAACATACTTCATAGCAAGTGATTTAGCAAAATTTCTAAATTCAGAAATTAGCACATCAAGCCCCAAATTCCCAATACTCATCAACAATTATTCATCAACCTCCATTTAAACCCTATTCGAATTTGGAATTTACACAAGACTAATTTTGCCACAACTCATTCACACAAATCATACCACATGTATATGTAAGGTTTCCTCAATAAACATCAAGAATTAAACACAAATTCATACATTTTCAATAATCATGAACAAACTCAATTGGGTTACCTAGTCAAGTCCAAGCGTTTGCATAATGAGTTCAAGCTTCCTTTCTGTTGCCTCCTGTTTTTCCATAGCTGCCTGCTCCTTTCTCTGACTTTCAGCTTTTAAAAACTCCATTCAGCTCGCATAGCATCATTAACACCTTTGAGTTGCTGGATCTCAGCTTGTAAAACTGCCTTTCCTTTCTTCCCACCCTTGTCCACAATTGGATGGCCTTTACCAAGACCTTGTGCATACCCCGAACAATGGCCAAGAACCTTCATGTAAACTTCGTCTATAGATAGATTATCAACACCCTTCGCCTTTACTAAGCAATATCATCATTCATCATAATTGTAATATTGAGCAAAATATTATGCATGCAAGCTACTCTATGCTATGAACTATGCTAGTGTATCCTATGTATGCTTCTTATGCATAACTCACCATCTCATGTATTATTCTTGCTGTGGATTTCGCTCCGCAAGCTGATTGGGTCTTCTTTGAATAAGCATTTGCCCGATTCTTCTCACTTCTTTCCTAAAATCATATAATAAAAGTATAACTAACCTTTAAAATCACATAATAAAATCACAAACAGAAAAACATATTGCTTCAATTTGCAAGTTGTGCTCACCCTCGTCTTGTGATCATTCCAATAGGTATACACAAGCCATTTCCATTGGTCAATGTTGATATCTTCCGGGCAAGCACGCTCAGCTTCTTTTAAAGATTTGCACTTAGAAAACTTCTTTTTCTTCAACCTCTCTCTCCAATGCCTATAGAGGCTAGAGCATTGCATCTTTAATGCCTTCTCAATATGTGCACCTTCTCCCACATCAAATTTACTCTGTGCATCGATAAGATGACAAGAAAGGCAGATTAAGAGAGAACTAATATATAAAGTCATATCTTAAATGTATTGCATGGCCTACCTTAATCTTTCCATATAGTTCGTCTAAAATGTTCTCAAGCATATCAGACCACTTGTAAACATTAAGTGGACAAAAATCCTTAACCCAATCGGAACATTCGCCTACAAATTGTAATGCATGATCACCTACAGCTGCTCCTAAAGATGAAGGTATTTCAACCTTAACCTTTCCGGGTTGAGCTTGTCGTAGTTTCTTATACTTCAATGCCCTACTAGGGCCACGAAATGGACCTATAAAGGGAAATAAAACAAATAAGGGCAATATAATATTAACAATTCAAGAATGAACATTAGAAGCATGCATTAGAGAATGGTTCATTGCCTTCTCTTTTCTTCTTTGCGGATGGTTCAGAGGTAATATTAGAATCCGGATTCATCATCCTTCAAAAAAGAAAAAGATACTACTGATAGGCAATATTAGCAATATTAGCAAATATGTGTGCATCAGATGCTCATAAGCAAAGAGTAATAAGCAAAGAGTAAAGAAAAAGATACTACTGATACAGATTTGGTAAAAAGACAGGAGCTATAAACTACAAGCATCATCATAAAATATAATGGATTACCAGTTTTTGAAACTTCTCAATGCCTTCATCTTCGCCAGGATACCTAGTTGTCTCAAAGTCTTGAGGTTCAACAAAATTTGTCGCCTCACGCACCAAAGATTCTATGTTATTGAACACAAGGGGGTCTTCATCTTAAAATTCATCCCCCTCCTCTTCGGACAACTCACGATCCGTGACTTCAAAGGATCGATCCTCACCATGGAAAATCCATGGATTGTAATCGGGATCTATTCCCACTCGGAAAAGATGAGCCCTCATAGTCTCTCTATCTTGGTTAAAATAGTTTCGACAATTCAAGCAAGGACACCTTAACTTTGCACTAGAACTAGGAGTTGTATCCTTGAATGCAAAGTCTAAAAAAGCTTGAACACCATTTTTGTAAGCTAATTGGTTTCTTCCACTAAAACCTTGAGCATGCATCCAACTCCTATCACTATCCATGGTAATTTCGACACTAATTTGAAATAACTTTAACCAAAAGTATAAAAATTAGTGTTAAGATAGCCAGTTAACTAATACACACAAGGAGTATAAAAGAATAGCCAGCCTTATCACAAATTATAATCATGAAATTATAATCAAACAATTGAAAGCTAGAATAGTATTTCAAGCTCCAAATTGAACACAGTAACACTACACATTCTATAATCACGGCGGCATTTCTAATTAGATCATGGAAGAAATTCGCCAGTTAATTAATATCTGATGTTTTCACCTGCAAAATTTCTAATTAGATTCTTCCACCATAATTTAACACAGGAATAAATTTGTCACTACACGAATAAAAAAACAATTAAATAAATTGAAAGCGTAGACTGATTTCTTCATGTCTTTTAAATAAGCCATAATTACTATAAACATGACGGTTTTACTTAGCCTCTTTCTCGTACTCATGACACACACAACACACACACATATAAAATCTCTCTCTTCAATCTTTTAGCATGTTTTATTTCACTTTCTAATATTAATTACTTTTTAAAAAATACAATTCATTATAATATGACTATATGAGTATGTGACATTATGAAAATTGGTAGAGATTATGAAGAGAAGGAATATCAACATAATGTGCCTTTAAGAGACTAAATAAATTGGAGAAAAGGCAAGACAAATTATTGAAAAGGATTTGCAAATGAGTGAAGATCCACTTCATGCCCGAAACGTGTCCTGCTATTCTTACCATCAGAGCAAACAACATATAGCAAACTTTTGGAGTATCAAACTTGGAGAAACAAGCAAACAGCATACATCATCACAAATTCAGTAATTGAAGTAATTAAATAAGTAATTGAAGAATTGAACTAAACAACAAATCAACAAATCTCACAAACAGCATCACTATGATTCAAGTAATTGAAGTAATTTATTATTTTAAGTAATTAAATTAAGAATGTTAAGTTTTAGAAAGTAGAATTCATGCCTTTCACCTTTGTGGTCCGCGAGGTGGTCTGGTGGTCGACAGGACCAGTGGACGACGACGGGAGAATACGTGAAATAGACGAGTGGATGACTGCCTCGAGCACTGGACGAAGTCACGAACACCTCAGAGTCTCAAATCTCACAAAGTCACACGAAGTAACAAACATGCAGCACAACAGCACGCTGAGGACGGCAAGCGAGACGACGAACGGTATACCGGCTGGCGGCGGCACTGCTGGCGGCGAAACTGCTGGCGACCGGAGACTGTGAGACGTGAGAGTGTCAGAGAGTGAGAGAGATGGTGTTATGCGTGTTAGGCAAAATTATAATGTTGTCTTTTTGTTATTTTTAAGATGGAAAAATTATTGTGTTGTCCTCGTTGAATCTTTTAAAAAATGGTAAAATAATAATGTTGCCTTCTTAAACAATACTAAAGAGGGTAAAATTTAAAATTTTATCTTATTTTTATTCATTAGATTAAAAGAGGGCAAAATAATACTATTGCCTTTTTATTTAATGTTTAAGGAGGCAAAATAATTATATTGCCATGGTTGTTCATATTAATAAGGGCAAAACATTTTGTCCTTTTTGATATCATTAAATAAGGCAATATTAAAATTGCCCTTTTTGATTTTATAAAAATTGCCCTTTTTACATCTATTTCTTGTAGTGCTTGTCTACAAATAATAAAAGAAAACTATTTTCAAATTGTTCATTTATTATTTTTCTAGATTGATCCTCCGTCAGTCCCCCCACCCCCACCCCCCAAATTGCTCATATTTTTCCAAGTAATCCTGGATTCCTCATTTTTTAGGTTGTTTCTAGATGATAATAAATGATATGATATGAACTATTGGCGGTCTAATGTGTGTGTACGTGTTGGCCCTTAGGGGGAGGATAGGAGGAGTATGTGTAAATATTTATATATGTATGTGTGTGTCTGTGTGTCTATGTACATGCATGCATGTATATCCATATTCAATTCATATCCACCAAAGTCATGTCCATATCCGATTCAATTGGAGTCGAAGCGGTGAGAAATCTACCAATAGCCAATAGGTAATATGGACGTTTATACTTTATAATTGGCAATTTCATCGTTTTGAGAATTATATCAGTATATAATTTTTTTTTTGAATTTTTTCAAAAACCACCTTATAAAACATTTTTTTGTCAAAAATTACCTTTCAAATATTATTTTTTTTTTTGTAAAAAGCCACATTATTTTTAAATTTTTTTGTTAAGAACCATATTTGGCCGAATTTCGATCGATGTTTAAATCGAAACCGCTCCGTCATTCTGGCGAACCCACTTCGAACATCCACAAGCCGTCTCCGCCCCTTTTCCTCCCCTAAACCAACCCTAACACATTGAAAAAAATCCCAAAATCGAAACCTGAAATTCAACCAAGGGTGGTTCCTTACAAAAAAATTCAACAAAGGTGACTTCTTACAAAAAAAATATATATAAAAAAAATAATTAAAAGGTGATTTTTGACAAAAAACTTATTTTATATGGTGGTTTCTAATAAATTTTCCATTTTTTTAAAGTACATCAATAATTCAATAAATCGATTATCCAAGTTTTGAGTAAATTAGTTTTTGTTTTTAAAATTTACATTAACTTTATATGGAAAAATGAACCATACGCAATAATGACAATCAAATTTAGGGTGCGTTCTCTTCACCTTAAAAAAACTAGCATAGCACCCGTGCGATGCACGGCTTGAAAATTTCAATATTAACTTTGTAAATAATAATGTAAAGATTTGAATAATTAATATCTAATATAGTCACAACAAGAAAATAAGCTTCGGCCGACCGCTTTTTACCGACCGTTAACGGTCGGTATTTAAACGTACCGACCGTCTTCGGTCGGAAAAATGCGGTCGGTGTGTACTTAGTCGGAAAAAAATTTTCACCGACCGACCATTCGTCGGAAACATTTTACCGACCGCTTACCGACCGTTGACCGACTAAATAAAAAAAAAAATTAAAAAAATTTTGTGCAGCTACCGCCTGGCGGTCGGTATTACCGACCGATATGGCGTCAGTCAGTAATACCGACCGCCAGGCGGTCGGAATTTAGCTCCTTCTAGCCATTTTTTTTTGGCGCTTAATAATTTACCGACCGTTTGTCGGTCGGTATATTAATTTTCGCGGTTTTTTAATTTTAATATTTGTCATTTTTCGCGGTTTTTTCTTTCTGGATACCGACTGTTTTTCGGTCGGCAAATTGTTATGTCTTTTTTTTCCATTTCATTAAATAACAAAAAACCTTTATAAAAGAAATTAAATTATTTATTAATGAAAAACAGATTAAATATACGAAATAATATTTTATATTATTTATATAAATAATTCATAATACACAAAAATTTGTAATACATATTACAGTTTCCAAAAACGTAAACTATAATAAACCGATATATAACAAACAACTACACTACGAAGGCTCCAGAATCGCCAGAACCGTCTGTGCGATCGTCGGGGGGTCGTCGGTGAATGGAAGACTGATCGCCGAATTGCCTCATGAAAGCGTCCATTTGCGCCTTCATCTGCTCGAGGTACTCCGCTTGCTTCTTTTGATCCTCCTCCAGACGACGCTGATGCTCCTCCCGTTGGCGGTCTCGCTCCTCCAGACGGCGCTCTCGCTCCTCTAACTGCGTCCTCGCACGCTCGGACTCCTCCAAACGTTCGGTCATCTTTGCCAGTTGAGCGGAAACTGATGGAGAGTAGGCAGATCCAACGTGCCGCCGCGAGGTTCTCTCATAATAGAGAGAAGCTCCGTCTTTGCCGAACCCTAGAACCTCGCCCTTCCGGAAGCCACCAACCGTATCAAAGAAGACCTGGTTGGGATCCATCTCCGAGCCACTAGCCTGAGACTCCGAAAGGTTATGGTTATATTGTTCCTGCAAATTATGGGCGGAGTTAGTTCAAACAATTCAAAATAAAAGAACAATAAAGTTGACATTATGAATAAAAGAACACTTGTCATTTTAGACTATTTAGTTTGGAACAAAACTAAATAGGCCATTTTAGACTATTTCATTCCCAACTTCGCACCGATCAACGTAGATCATGTTTTAAGGGTTAATTCACAACTCATAACATTATTATAGACATTCTATCACTTATTTGCATGTTTTTGGGAAAGTTTAGAGGGTTTTGCAACAAAAACAAACTAAATAGGCCATTTTTGCCTCGTTTTGGTGTTTTCATTCCCAACTTCGCACCGATCAACGTAGATCATGTTTTAAGGGTTAATTCACAACTCATTACATTATTATAAACATTCTATCACTTATTTGCATGTTTTCGGGAAAGTTTAGAGGGTTTTGGAACAAAACCAAACTAAATAGGCCATTTTTGGCTAGTTTTGGGTGTTTTCATTCCCAACTTCGCATCGATCAACCTAATTTGTATTTTTAAGTGTCATTCATGTCCTATAATATCCATTCAAACTTTATATAACTTAGTTGCATGTTTTTGGGAAAGTTTAGAGGGTTTTGGAACAAAAACAAGCTAAATAGGCCATTTTTGCCTCGTTTTGGTGTTTTCATTCCCAACTTCGCATTGATCAACGTAGATCATGTTTTAAGGGTTAATTCACAACTCATTACATTATTATAAACATTCTATCACTTATTTGCATGTTTTCGGGAAAGTTTAGAGGGTTTTGGAACAAAACCAAACTAAATAGGCCATTTTTGGCTAGTTTTGGGTGTTTTCATTCCCAACTTCGCATCGATCAACCTAATTTGTATTTTTAAGTGTCATTCATGTCCTATAATATCCATTCAAACTTTATATAACTTATGTGCATGTTTTCGGTAAAGTTTAGAGGGTTTTGGAACAAAAACAAGCTAAATAGGCCATTTTTGGCTCGTTTTGGTGTTTTCATTCCCAACTTCGCACCGATTAACGTAGATCATGTTTTAAGGGTTAATTCACAACTCATTACATTATTATAGACATTCTATCATTTATTTGCATGTTTTCGGGAAAGTTTAGAGGGTTTTGGAACAAAACCAAACTAAATAGGCCATTTTTGGCTAGTTTTGGGTGTTTTCATTCCCAACTTCGCATCGATCAACCCAATTTGTATTTTTAAGTGTCATTCATGTCCTATAATATCCATTCAAACTTTATATAACTTATTTGCATGTTTTCGGGAAAGTTTAGAGGGTTTTGGAACAAAAACAAGCAAAATAGGCCATTTTTGGCTCGTTTTGGTGTTTTCATTCCCAACTTCACACCGATCAACGTAGATTATGCTTTAAGGGTTAATTCACAACTCATTACATTATTATAGACATTCTATTGCAAATAATTAGACAAAAAAAATCCTATTCTTACTCTTCGGCTTTAAAGCCGGAATTCCGTTCTAAACATCAATTGAAAATAATAAAAAATCAATCATATTCGTACTCTTCGGCTTTGAAGCCGGAATTCCGCTCTAAAAATCAGATTCATAGTAAAGAAGAAAGCATTACCATTACTTCCTTGGCCTTATGACTAATCGGAACCGGATCCTTCCTTGGTTGCTTCTTGAAGTGAGTATCAAGGAAGAGATCCGCAGCATCAGGCAGCTTCCCTCCTTTCGCCTTAGTCAACACAAACAAATGTGCGTAAGGGTAGGATATATAATCAAATGTTAACGAACGAGCATTAATTACAATAATTTAATGAAATAGTAGACTAACCAATTGCTTAGCTCGTTGAGTGGTGGAGACAGATCCCGCGCAGTGAGAGGCTTGGGCCTTGCCACTAGCGTCGCCGCCTCTCCTGTATGCCTTCGCTCGAGCCGACCTTTCCTTGAATAGCTTGTCATCGAGCCTACCCTTCATTGCCTGGTACATGTCATCACCAAGCCAATTTGGTCGGTCTTTCCGCTTGTGCACTGTGTCATTGAATATGTCCTTAAGCCGTAATCCAGCCTTGGTATCATACGCATCCCGCACAGTGCCCTCGAGCTCAGGCCTCCAAGTGTACTGTTTCTGCATTAGACCAAAGACAATCAAATATGTTAATGTAAGAGATTATATTTAAAAAAATATTGTATCAAATTACATAATTTGTCTTACTGACCTTCCACATGTTCCACCAATGTACCTTGGTCGCCTGATCTACCTCAGTGTAGTTCTTCCAAGGCTGATGGAAGTAGGACTTGATGACGTGTGTTATTGATCGAACAACAGCGCCCTTGTCAAACCTTGCACACAAAACATTGTAAGATTAAACAACATATGAATACAACTTAATTTCAATAGTGAAAACATTAAAAAATAACACAAAAACTCACCATAGGCCATCGAGATCCAATTCTCGAACCCCAGCTATGGATGTAGAAGCTTCTCCCTGATCCTTGTCTCCACCCTCAACCTCACCAGTTTGTCTCTCGGGTTCTCGAGTCGGAGTAGTCTCATGCGGAGGAGTAGAGTGAGACAAAGGAGTGACCTGAGGCAGCGAGGATGGAGTAGGCTGAGACAAAGGAGTGAGCTCAGACGTAGGAGTAGGCTCAGGCAGGGACGTAGGCTGAGACATAGCAGCGTGAGACACATATGGCTGAGGACGAAGAGGACGATGCTGAGGCCGAAGCTGTGGTATCGGAGGTAACCCCAACTGTGGTGGTGGAGGTAAGGTAAATGTAGGTTGAGTTGGACCGGAAGATGAACTCGCCGACCGTCTCCTAGACGACGTAACACGACGATGAAGGTCACCAAGACGCAATATCGGCCTAGACCCAGTAGGACGAACCGAAGACTGAGAGGGAGAATCTTGTCGGGTCTGGGAGTTCTGACTCTTATCCTCCGAATCTGACATGTTCCTGCATAAAGTAATGAGTAAATTATTTGCACGATTAATAGTTATTGACAGAAATCACAATCACAAAATGATGGTATGAAAACGTACCCCAATTAACTAATAATGAATACGCGAATAATAAAATTTATACATACAAAACTAAACAAAACAAAACTAAATTACAATGAATTGCTACAATTAAATTAAATTTAAATTACATCCTAATGAAATAAACCGATGTCGTCAACGTCCTCGTCATCATCATCAACCACTTCATCAATCTCATCACTTCTAAGCTCCTGTCCACTGTCGTAGTCATCTTCATCAAGACTTGGAATGACCTCATCTTCGTCATCATCACCCTGAATGATCTCGTAGTCTGGAATCTCGTCCGGAGAATATTGTAATACCCCGAAATTTAGGGCCAGAAAATTTCGCGGTTATAAGTATTATTTTATTTATTCTAAGTCCAAAAGGCCCATTAATTTGGACTGTTTTATTTTTATCTCTCTCTCTTTTTCTCAAATTGGGCCAATGACCCAATTTCTCCTTTTCCCTTGTGACTTGGCCGGCCCCCTTCTGATTTGGGCCAATGTTTATTTCTTTTTGGGTTTAATTTAATTAATTAGATTATTCAATTAATTGATTAATTAAATTAACTAATTATTCTAAAACCTAGTCTAATTATCTCTAAATGCTAGGTCCAACTCCCCTACTTCCTCTCCCTTTTCACAACAGCCCTTACTTGTTGTTAGGGTTGTTTTGCTCTCCTCCCCCTCTATATATATAGGGCTTAGCATATTATTTTGTTCCTAATTGCTAAAGTTCATAAACCCTAAAAAGAAAATTTTTCCTCCTTTCCTCTCAAAAAGCCGTGCACTTTATTCACCAAAGTGGTGAATTTTGCCTTGGAATATTTAGCGTATTGAGGTAACTATGCTATTTCGTTTAATTTCGGTACAAGTTAATCACATAGTTAATTAGGATTAAAACATGAAAATTGTTAGGAATTAGTGTCCTGATCACCTAGAAAATTTCGAATCATATGATAGGATATTATGTAATTTTTCTTGATGATAATATGTAATTTTTATGAATTATTATGAAATTTTCTTGATTATTTTATGTAGTTTCTTGAAATCTTTAATTGTTGAATAATTACTTGTATGAATTTATTTATTAATCAAATCTTGTTATTTCTTGATGAATTTTTCTTGGCAGTTTCTTTACTGTTTGATTATGAATCAAGATTTATTTCATGGCAAAATTCGTCCTTTTATTGCTTATAATAATTTAATCTTTCAAACCGGTAAAACTGTCCAGATTTGGTTTACGAATTTATTAAGATACTTAATCAATTCATATGGCTACGAAATTTTAAGTGGAAGTCGTTAATAGTGTTTTACATATTTTGTAAAATTTTCGTAATTTTTAAAGATATTTTGATATGGCAGAAAAATCTGAAACTGAATTCAGCCTAATCTGATTTGTTAGTTATAAAATTCCTTAAAAATAGTAAAAGATGTTATTTTTGGACGAAATTTATGCACGTTAAACCTTGAACCTATATATAACTTCCATTAAAATTTCCAGATTAATCGAGACCTTTAAAGGGTCGTTCTTAATTTAATTCTTTAAAAATCAGATTGTGTAAAATAGTGTAATTAAATTATTAAAACATGTTATTTTGAATTCTTGAATTCAAACTTGATCTTGTTTGAACCCTATGATAGCCGTGTGGTGTGATGTAAATAAAGGAATGATTTTGATCTTGTTTTAATCCATGTTTTATGATTTAATGTTTAAAGTAAATTAAATTGTTTATTATTAAGTTTATTTGATTAATTATTGTTAATTGTATTCAATTGATTAAAAGTATAATTTTGGTATTTTTATTCAAGAGTGTCGAATGGCTTGTTGTGATAAAAATAGGACTTTTATCATATTTTGAGTAATATATGTTGTTAATTGTTAAATTGTTTATATGATTGTTAATGAACTGATCTGATTATTATGTTATAATTAAAGAAATGTCGAGTGGCCTTTTTATTTTGATCAACTTTAGTTTATTTTGGGACTTACAATAATATTGGGATAATTTTAGGAATTATTGTTATTATTATTATTTATTACTTATTATTATTATTATAAGTAAGGAAGTCAGTAGGGATAAGTTACAATAAGGAATTGAGGATGATAAGACATTAAAAGGGAAAGAAAGGAAACAGAGTAAAAGGAATTTGAATTGTTTCGATCTCTGTCTAGGAAAGACTTGGTATTTAAGGTGGCCAATATACGTGCCGCACCTCTCTTTCCTGGGACTTCGAACATTTCATTTCCGATTACGGCCACCTAGTATTTCCCGACATAAGAAAGATATAAGATTTGAAGTATAAGATAAGATAAGGACGCCCACTTGATGATACACGAGTCGTCAGATTGGGTTAAGTCGATGCCACTGCCCCATGGGATGGATACACGAGTCCACCCGGGCAGTTTTGGGTCTTAAAATATGTAGTCGTCTAAGTAGTAGTACACGAGCTGCTATTTAGGAGTTATGGCCATAGCTTAGGCTTAGTGGTACACACGGGATCCACTACGGGTTGAATACACGAGTTCACCTCGGCATGTTTTAGGAAAGTTGTGGTGCACACGGGATCCACAACGAGCTATAGTGACCGGTCCGTTAAGAAGTAAAGATGATATGAAATGATATGAAATATTATGATATGATAAGAATATAAGTTAAGATGAATGATATGAGTATGGAATTGATGATAATATGAAGTATATTACGATAATCGAAGGATAAGATGTATGATAGTATAAGATAAGCAGTGTATATGTATGGTATAAGTCTTCCGCTGTATGAGTTTGGTATGTATGAATGTATAATGTGGTTCGTATGTATTTTGTATTGTGTACGTATTGTGTACGTATATCTAACCGTATTTTTGCAGGTATTATTATACGTTTTGTATACGTACCCTATACGTATTTTTGTACGTAATTCTAACCGTATTTCTGCAGGTATTCTTATACGTATTTTATACGTATTTGTATACGTATTTTTATACGTACCTCGTATGAATTTTTGTATAAGATGTACTATGTTTATGTGTGGTTTTCATGTATAATTCTATGATATTATGTGTTTAGCGGTCCCTCAATTAAGCGGGACAGCCTAGTTACTCCCCACTGACGGTGGACCCCCCCTCAGTTTCTGGTGACGATGCAGCAGCTTAGAACGGGCTTCCGATGGTTGGGCTTAAGCGTGGCAGAGTTTAGTTTTACCTTAGTTTTTACTAGAGTGATTTAAGACAACATTACTTTATTTTATATATGATCCCAGCATGTTGGGAAGACAATATTTTCAGTTTATGTAATACTTTAGGTATTTTTACCTTTAATGACTTTTGGGATTATTTTCAGACTTTTAAGATAATAAAAGACGTTTTTATTTTTAAATTTATAATTAATGACTAATTCAATGCTTAAGTAATGATCCGCAAGTCGTTTTCCTTCGTCAAACGACAGCTTAAAAAGTCGGGTCGTTACAACATACACCTACGGGAATAAGGGATGTTTCCTCTTGTAGAACATCCGAGTCCACCGGGGCATCAACCTCTGACCTAGCTTTTGTCTTGAACACAGCCCACCACTGCACTTTGTCCCTCTTCAGGCTAGGATAAGGAGCATAATACACCTGACTGGCTTGGTACGAGACAATGAAGGGGTCGTACCACGGGAGTGTCCTAATGTGATTAACCTCTACAAGTCTATATTTCCCATGAATGTTCATGCCCTTGTCACAATCAAACCAACTGCAGTTGAGCAATATTGTTTTGTACTATGCGTCACTCCCGTGGTAAGACAATTGTAACACCTCTTCCAAGGTGCCTAAGTAGTCACCCCCTTCTTGACTCTCAACACACACTCCATAATTCATGGTTGACTTGTTCCTACCATAGCTTTGTGTGTGGAAATTGTACCCATTGACGTAGAATTGATTCCAAGTTATCACTTCTTTCGAGGGACCCATCGCGAGAGCTCGTGTAACGTCATCAGCAGACTGTGTCTGAAGTACCTAGATTTGTTGAGTGAGTCATTAAATAAAATGATGGTATGTAATTAAAAAAATTGGGGAATTAAGGGATTAGGGTTCCTCACTTGTGTCCTTAACCATGTTGGGTATTGGGATTCGCATTTGATCCAAATTTCCTCCCTCTTTATTTGGGGATTTGACTGCACTATGTGATCCTCAAATTGCCTATTACAATGCGCAAGTTCGATCTAAGTCAGCTAAGGCGGATTGCAATATTGTTTTGTAATCTAAGACAGTTAAACTAATAAAATTACCTTTCATAGTCACTTAATATGCCACAATTTGCGAGGATGTACAGATGGGCTCGGACGTACTCCTTGTCTGTCAACCAACATTTACTACCACTCGTTGTTGGTCGACCACAATCCTCCCTAAACAATTCAGGGACATTGACACCATGTTGGCTTTCCACAACATGATATGCATTTCTACCCAAGTCCCTCGACTTGGTATCAACCTCCGACTGAAAATATTGTGAGCAGAAATTGGATATCTCCTCAGCCAGGTATGCATTGCATATAGAGCCTTCAACCATTGCCTTGTTCCCCACTTTACGCTTCAAGTTGTTAAGGTACCTGTCAGTAAATAAAACATGAGCAATGTAAATGTCACTTCATAGGAAATTAGTAAAGGGGTATAAACGATTACAATAACTCACCGTTCGAATGGGTACATCCATCTGTACTGAACAGGACCCCCAATATATGCTTCATGTGGCAAGTGTACCGGCAAGTGCTCCATGGAGTTAAAGAATGCCGGGGGAATTTTTTTTTCTAATTTACATAAGATCTCAGCAATGTTCTTATGTAGGCGGTCCATCTCACTCAAAGTGATTGTGGGAGCACACAAGTCACAGAAGAATTGGCTGATTTCGGTTATTGCCTTCCAAATATGAAGGGGGAGCAACTCTCTTAGGCAAACAGGCAATAACCGCTCCATAAATACATGACAATCGTGACTCTTCATTCCATGGAGCCTATTTTTTTTTTATCAACACATCGGCTTAAGTTCGAAGCATACCCGTCAGGAAACCTCAAGTCTCGGATCCATTCACATAACACCTTCTTCTGCTCCTTGTTAAGTGCGTAAGGTGCCTTGGGCATCTGCTCATTACCCTTACCATCATCAACGAGCTCCAACTCTCGACGCCTACAGACACTCTTCATGTCTTTTCTCGCACTTACAGTGTCAGACGATTCGTCTTTCACAGCCATGACGGTGTGGATGAGCTGCTCGAAGAAGTTCTTCTCAATATGCATAACGTCTAAGTTGTGCCGAAGCAGCAAATCCTTCCAATACGGCAGGTCCCATAAACAAGATTTGTAATGACCCAGATTTTATTGGTATTTTTGCCGATAATTATGTGTAATTATGTGTAGTATTGTGTTAGTTCAAATTTATTTTGAACTATTTATTTTAATTTTATATGAATAATTTCGATTTAATCGGAATGTTTATTTCTTAGTTTTTATTATTTATGTTAATTATTATTTAATTAATTAGAATTTTATTTATTTAATTTTCTAATTAATTATTTAAATATTTTGGGTGAAATCGATTTGGGCATGATTAATTATGCGGTTTTCGCAAATTAGCCCAATGGATCACGAGAGCCCATTTTGAGGCCCATTTCTTACCTTGGCCGGTTTTTGAGCAAGCATGGCAAGGCTTGCCACTTGCTTTGTGTTCACACTACTTCCACTTCTATAAATAGAGGGGATTAGTGAGCCTTAAGATCATTTTTGCTCATTTGCCATCTAACACTCTTGCCATCAAATTCAAAGCACCAAAAACTCCCTCCCTTGCCTATTCCACACGCCATTTTGGATCAATTGATTCCCATCAATTGTTCATCATTTTTCCTAGCCCAAAACTTAAAGATTCAACCTCAATTGATCTTTAGGTGACCAAACACAAGCCTAAACACATTTATTTCAAACAAGATTCATTGTTTCGGGTTGATTTGGGTTGGGGTTCGTGCGTGGAACCGTGAAGCCGTGCAGTGGGTCCGTGGCAGTGGTGTTCGTGGGCCGTGTGTGCGTGGGCAGTGGCCGTGCAAGGCGTGTTCGTGGTGGGGCTGCCGTGCTGGACAGCCGTGCTCGTGGTGGTGCTCGTGTGTGTGTGCCGTGTTGTGTGCCGTGTTTGGTACTAGTTTCCGGGCTGCTTTTGTGTGTTGAATTCGTGTGTAATCTTCAAAAAGGTAACATACTAACTCAACTTAATTGGTATACTATGTTTATAGTATGAATTAAATGCATGTTTGGGTTGATTAGTAATGATTATTCATGATTTCATGTGTTGTTTCTAATCTGAATTTCTATGTGGTTTTCATGATATTTTGATGATGAATTCTATGATTTTATGATTGATTCCATGTTATTTTATGATCATGAATATTATGTTAAAGTTTGATGAGTTTTGGATGAGTATAAGTTGTTAAATTTTCGAGAAGATGATGTTGATATGCGTGTAGTTGGCATGATTGGATGAGTTCTTGGTTGAAGATCTTGAATCTTGATTGAGTTCTTGATTGAAGATCTTGAATCTTGAATGAGTTCTTTATGAGTTCTTTGAGTTCTTTATGAGTTCTTGATGAGTCTTTATGAGTTCTTGGTTGAATCTTGAAAGTTAAAGAAAATGGTTTAAATGATAAGGAAAGTTAAAGAAAGTGTCTAAGATGATTAAAGAATGGGTAAAGAATGTTGAATAATGATTGGTTAGACTCAAGAATAAGGCTAGAGGCAGTTCTTGAGAATAACTTCGATGTTTTAGCTAGATTAATTTCGAGAACCGAGGCTTTAGGCAGTTCTTGAACTTAGTTTAGTTATGTTGAGGTAATAATGAATAATATGATTAAAATGAGTAAATGAATTAATTAATTACTTAGCTTGATTTCATTTCTAGACGCCCTAAACTTAGAGTAAGATTCTTAGTTTCCGGGTTAAGACGTTGCCCCTAATCCATCCGCGGTATTGGGTTAGTTGGAGTCATACTATGTGATCTTTGTGAATTCCAGTAAGATTGGTTTCACGGGACATGGATTTCCAGTAAGATTGGTTTCATGGGGTTTGGGAGTAAGATTCTCAAATCCGAACATAGTAGAAAGTTCGAGCGCGTAAGATGCGTTCGTACGAGCACAGTCCGGTCTAGAATATGAATGATTGCGCCAAAGATAGTTGATTAGGTTGGTTGGAGTCGAGTTCACATTTTGGGTTGTTCTCGTACTTTGCTTAATAATGATGTTCGTTTGATTTATGCTATGTACATGTGTGTTCCCATTAGGGTGAGTCAGTTATGTTACTCGCCACTGATGGTGGACTGTTGTTGTATTTTTCAGGTATTTCAGATGATGATGTTCTTGCCTAGTTTTGGGTTGGGCGAGCGACGTTCTTTCTTTGTTACCTGTTGTATTTACTGTTTTCTTAGCATCAGTTAGCGGTAGTATTGTATAGTTGTTATTACATTACTTTTGGACTTCTATATGTGAAGTTTGAGACTCTGACATGTAGTTGGAGTTAACTCGTATTTTTAGTAGTTTTAGTATGACTTTTGGATTTAGACTATACAAACTTGTGGGTACTTGTACATTTTGGTTATTAATAATATCTCGAGGAATTAGTTTTATTTCCTAGGTTTGAGTTGTAGTTTCTAACAACTCGACTCGTTCGTTTCTTCCGCGCCGGTTTAAGCGAGTCGGGTCGTTACAAGATTGCTTATCCCATCCCATTTTTTTCTTCTTCAATTGCTTCAAAGCATCAGGACCATCAGTTGCTTTCGGTAAGTCCTTCACACACTGCCACAGTTCCTCACCTGACATGATATGAGGAGCCGAGTCATTTTCAACTCTGTTCTTACAAAAAGCTATCTTATTCTTTCGGAAGGGGTGGTCGCAATCTAAAAACTGACGATGGCAATCAAACCATGATACTTTGCCACCATGTTGTAGCCAAAAGGCTTTGCTTTTCTCCATGCAATATGGACACGCCTTTTTACCGAACGTGTTCCAACCTGACAACATATATGCTGGAAAGTCACTGATAGTCCACAACAAGGCTGCGCGAAGATTGAAATTCTGCTTCTTTGAGATGTCGTAAGTCAAGGATCCAACCGACCATAGATGCTTCAACTCATCAATTAAAGGTTGCATGTAAACATCCAAATTGTTCTTCGGATTTTTTGGCCCAGGGATAAGCAAGGAAAGGAAAATGAAAGGTTTTTTCATGCACATGGACGGTGACATGTTGTAAGGTGTAGTTAAATAGGCCAACAAGAGTATTGATTTCCAAACTTCCCAAAAACGGAAAAACCATCAGTGCACAACCCAAGTCTAACATTTCGAGGCTCGGACGCAAAGTCCTTAAAGGTCCTGTCGAAGTGCTTCCATGCTTCACTGTCACCTGGGTGAGCCATGTTCCCTTGCCCTCGACGATTTTCAGAATGCCATGTCATAGCCTCAGCAATGTTCCTTGTAACGACCCGACTTTTTAGCTTGTCGATTTACGAAGGGTAATCAACATTCGGATCATTACTTAATCTAATTAGACCAAAATTCAATATTACAAAGGAAAGAATTAACCTTTATTAACTATAGCTGCTAGAATCCATAATAAACCTCTAATTAATATTACATCAGAAGTCTGAAAAATACTGTCCCAACATGCTGGGATCTTAGTAACAAACTAAATAAAGGTTTAAATAGTTCTGACTAAACTAGAATACTTAAATAGAGACCCAAACTCTCAAGCCCATCCGGCGAAGCCCGCTCTAATCTGCTGCAACGTCACCTGAAACTGAGGGGGGGGGTCCACCATCAGTGGCGAGTAACTAGGCTGTCCCATTTAATCGAGGGACCACCAAACACATAATAGCATAGAAATTATCATAAAAACTGTAAAGAACTTAATACATGTTTTACACATAAATATACAAATTACGTATAAATGTACGTATAAAAATACGTATAAAAGAACATATAGACGTACGTATAAATGTACGTACAGAAATACGTATACAAGTACGTATAAAGATACGTATAAATACACCTGCAGAGACACGGTTAGAATACGTATAATCTTCGTATAGAATACGTACAAACAACAAAATACATTCAACATTCGCATACATACACTCGCTAACATACTCGAATAATTACAGAAATATACACAGCGGAAGACTTGTAATATACTGAACTTGTACTTTATATTATACAACTTAGAATTATACTTCACCACCTTCTTACATGATATCATTAGTAAATCCTAATCATATCTTTTCATAATCTTATCATCGAATTTCATATCATAATCTTATCATATCATATATTATATCTTATCATAATCTTTCTTAATCGTAATTCATATCTTATAATTACATCTCATCTTATATCATAACATCAATCTTATAATAAGGGCATAATAGCTTCTTATCTTAACATATGCACTTATCATATCATTACATCAATCTTATAATAAGGACATAATATCTTCTTAACTTTACATATGTACTTATTATATCAACTTAACTTAACATATCATCTTTGCGGACTGTCTTCTTCAGCTCGTAGCGAACCTTTGCGTTCGCAACTTTCCTAGAACATGTCGGGGTGAACCTTTGCGTCCCACCCGTAGCCCTCCTTTGCGAGAACTAAGCCTAAGCTATGGCCATAACTCCTGGTAGCGGCTCGCAGATACGGTTACCAGACGGCTACATGTTCTAAGACCAAGAACTGCGCGGGGGAACCTTTGCGTTCGTCCCATGTGAGCAGTGGCATCGACTAAACCCGATTGATAACCTTTGCGTTATCGCAAGGGCGTCCTATCTTATTTAACCCGATTGATGACCTTTGCGTCATCGCAGGGGCGATCTTTATATTGTATCTTATATCTTTACTTAATCATATCATATCATATATTGGGAAATACTAGGTGACCGTAATAGGAAATGAAATGTTCGGAGTCCCAGGAAAGAGAGGTGCGGCACGTATATTGGCCACCTTAAATACCAAGTCTTTCCTAGCCAGAGACCGAAACATAACATGTATATCTATTACTCTGTTTCCTTTCTTATCCCTAGTAATATCTTATATATCTTCAAAACTCATATAATATATTATCCTTAAAATATATATATCATATACTTATAATCTTACCCTTTCGGATACTAATTTTAATATTATATCATATACTAATTTGTAACATTATCCAAAGTAAGATAATTGTATTAATAACACTATTAGTATTTGGCCCTAATAAACATGTTACTAATATTATTATTCCTTTTTATCCCTACACTTTACAACTTATCCCCAATAATTATTTTATCCGTAACTTATATTACTAAATTATTCCTAAATTAGTAACAATTCAAAATCAACTAAATTTGACTATTTCCAGCAATTTTACACGGCATTCCCAGAATGTTAACAAAATTTAATCGTATTTCTTAATTTATTTTAATTAAACCACTAATTACTAAAAATTAGCAAATTAAAATAAAAATCATATTTTTCCTAATTTTCTTCCACACGACGTTTTAGTATCTTTTAATAAAAATTATTTAATTAATTCATATAATTTAATCTACAGCAAACACTTAAATTAAATAAACAATTCTTACGAAAAATTATACTTAACATAACATAACAAGATTAAAATCATACATACACGGCATATACATATAAACAAGAAATAACACAACTTTTAATGTTTTAATCTTTAGCTCACTCGGGAGAATCCCGAGAGTAAGTAGATTTTAGAATATAATTCAAGAACAAATTTACATATTCAAGAATTTAAAGATTCATGGAATTAAATAAAGATTTAAAATAAAGATTCACATATTTAATCTAGCATGTTCAAGATTAGTATAAAAATAAAATTTTTATTTCCTCCTTTAAATTTTGTACCACTCGAAAATTCAATAATTAATAATAGCATATTTTAATAATTCAATTGCCCTATTTTATACAATCTGATTTTTAAAGAATTAAATTAAAAACGACCATCTAAAGATCTCTAAAAATCTGGAAATTTTTATGGGAGCTAAATATGGGTTCAAGTATTTACGTGCATAAATTTCGTCTAAAAATAACATCTTTTACTATTTTTAAGTGATTTTATAACTAACCAGTCAGATTAGGCTGAATTCGGTTTCAGAATTTTATGCCATATCAAACGATCTTTAAAAATTACGAAAATTTAACAAAAGCTGTAAAACATTATCAATGACTTACATATAAAATTTCGTAGCATTCCGAATTGATTAAGTACACTAATAAATTCGTAAACCTATTCTGGACAGTTTTACCGGTTTGAAAGATTAAATTTTTATAAATAATAAACGGACGAATTTTTCCACGAAATAAATCATGGTTAATAATCAAACAGTAAAAAAGATACCATGAAAAATTCATTAAGAAATAACAAGATTTGATTGGTAAATAAATTCATACAAGATCATACATAAAAACAAGAAAATACATAAAAATCAATCAAGAAATTCATTCTTCATGCTCGACATATCCAAGTAAAACAATATTAAACTTCCTACAATTTTCATGCTTCAATTCCTAATTAAATATGTGTTTTTCTACCCATAGATTAAAGGAGAAAGCGAAGTTACCTTGATTCGCTATAAAATTCCAACAAAAATTCACCCTTTTTTTATGATCAAAGTTCACGGCCAAACAAAAAGGTAGGGGAGGAAAATTTGAGTGAAATTCTAGGGTTTATGTCTTTTGCAAAAATAGGGACCAAACAATTACATGGGTCCTATTTATACATAAAGAAGAAAATAAAATAAAATAAAATAAAAACAAACCCTAACCCATTCCTTGAAATGCCGTGAGGAGAGGGAAAAGAATTAGGGAAAAAGTTAGGTTGTTAGCTTAGATTGACTAGGTATTTAAAAATAGTTTTAATTAATTAATTTAATTACCATTTAAATAATATAATTAATATTAATCAATTAAACCCAAAAAGAATTACTATTGACCCATATTAGAGTAAGGGACGACCAAAATGAGAAAGAAAAGAATGGTTGGGTCCTTGGCCCAATTGAGGAAAAAGATTAGATAAAAATAGTCCAAAATAATGGGCCTTTTGGACTTGGAACTAAATAAACTATTTAGGAGAAAAGAAAATGAATAAAAGGATGGACTGCGCAAAACAAAATTAAAGAAAATAATTGGGCTCGGTTTAAAAAGTATTAAAAATAACAATTAATTAAATAATAGTCAACTGATTATACATTTAATCAATAATTAAAAATTTAAAATATCCCAAAATTTCGGGGTATTACATTCCTAGTGGCAAACATCCTTTGCAATCGTGGTGTTATTGGGAAGTAGACCAGAAAACTTACTGGAACCAAATTGTCATTCGAAGTCTTCTTGAACCGATTCGACCCGCAATGACGACACTTATCAAGCTCAGCATCGTCCTTCCAAAATAGCATACATCCATTCGGGCATGCGTGTATCTTCTCGTGAGGAAGCTCTAATCCCTTGAGTACCTTCGTTGTGTCGTAATAGGTACTACACTTAGTTTTTTGGGTGGTGGGGAGCGCATCGTTCACCAATGACCCAATACCATCTACGCACCTGAGTGGCAAGTTGTACTCAGACTTTAAATTGATCATTCTAGAAGCCATCTCCAACACAGAGATGCTGCTACCATCATACAAAGGCTGCTCGGCTGCCTTGAGCAAGTCGAAGAACATCTTCGCTTCCGCATTTGGTTCTTCTTCAGCCGAAGTTGCCTCCTCAAGGAATGGTGGGTCCACGTTGTTCCCAAAAGCATCAACAACCATTTCCCGGTAAGGATTTGGATGAGTAGGAGACGAGGTGGACTCCATACTCACCCTTTCACCGTGACATAACCATTCATAGTAGTTCGGAATGAACCCCTTCTTATACAAATGTACCTTTACGTTGGGCACATCCAAGTAATTCAAGTTTTTACACCGAACACACGGACATCTTATCTTGTCCCTATCATTAAGCTCGGGGTGCTGCAGAGAGAACGCAACAAACTCATTCACCCCTTGGATGAACTCATCCCGAAGTTTGTGGTCCTTATCGTGTCTCTTGTACATCCAATCACGCTCCTTCCTTTTCATTTCGATTATGCCTATTCTAAGCCATTAACAAATATCAGTTCAAAGCATTCAAACATCCTTCAATGTCTTCACTCCTATCTTATTTTAGCCTTTCTTAATTCTTCTTAAAGCTTTCTTATCTAATGCACATGTATATATATATATATATATATATTTAAGTCATATTTAGTTCTATTTTAATTGTATTCATTCACAACAATTACAAAGATTCATAATAAATCAAATACAAAGGCAATTTTGTATTTGAAAATAAATACAACTCAACTTTCAACCAACAATCATACATAGACATACATACAAATACATAATACATTAACATACATACAAATACATAAATAAATACATATGCATAGAAATTTTTGGACAAAAAAATCAATAAAACTTTAATAAATTCAAAGTAAAACAATACATAAATAATACATACAAATACATACATAATACATACACATACACATACACATAATTCAATAAATTCAAAAACAAGAAAAATCACATACATACATAATACATATACATACAAATACACATAATTCAATAAATTCAAAAACAAAAAAAATTAATTCACATACATACATAATACATATACATACACATACATACATTTACATACACATACCTACATATACATACACATACATACAAATACACACAATTCAATAAATTCAAAAAAAATAAAAAATAAAAAACCCTAACCACAAGCAGAGGAGGACGGCAGTGGCACAGGAGGGACGGCAGCGGCATAAGAGGACCGGCAGCGGAGGCGGAGAACAGAACGCCAGAGAAAGAAAGAGAAGGAGAAAGAAAGAGAAAGAAAGAGAAGGAGAAAGAGAGCGGCCGGAGGTGCGGCGGCCGTTTGGTGGCCGGAGGTGGCCGGAGGTGAGAGAGAGAGTTAGGGTTTGGGTCGTCGGGTTTTCGAACGTTTGGAGGGAGAGAGATCGAGTGAGAGATTTTCGAATGTTTTGGGGTTTAAAATCACGACTCTGATTTTAAAATAACTCGAAAATTTTCCAACCTACGAGACGGTCGGTATCGGTCGGTAAATTCCGACCGCAACAAGACGGTCGGAATTTACTGACCGATACCGACCGTCTCGTCGGTCAGAAAATTTTTTCCGACCGTATTGAAGGTCGGAAAAAATTTAACGACTGTGTTCAGTTGGGGACGGTCGGTATTTTCCGACTAAGAAACTTGCGGTCGGTAAAATCGGTCGAGCGAACGAGATTTAATAGTTCCTAGGATGAACTCACGGAACACATCCAAGTAATTCAAGTTTTTACACCGAACACACGGACATCTTATCTTGTCCCTATCATTAAGCTCGGGGTGCTGCAGAGAGAACGCAACAAACTCATTCACCCCTTGGATGAACTCATCCCGAAGTTTGTGGTCCTTATCGTGTCTCTTGTACATCCAATCACGCTCCTTCCTTTTCATTTCGATTATGCCTATTCTAAGCCATTAACAAATATCAGTTCAAAGCATTCAAACATCCTTCAATGTCTTCACTCCTATCTTATTTTAGCCTTTCTTAATTCTTCTTAAAGCTTTCTTATCTAATGCACATGTGTGTGTATATATATATATATATATATATATATATATATTTAAGTCATATTTAGTTCTATTTTAATTGTATTCATTCACAACAATTACAAAGATTCATAATAAATCAAATACAAAGGCAATTTTGTATTTGAAAATAAATACAACTCAACTTTCAACCAACAATCATACATAGACATACATACAAATACATAATACATTAACATACATACAAATACATAAATAAATACATATGCATAGAAATTTTTGGACAAAAAAATCAATAAAACTTTAATAAATTCAAAGTAAAACAATACATAAATAATACATACAAATACATACATAATACATACACATACACATACACATAATTCAATAAATTCAAAAACAAAAAAAATCACATACATACATAATACATATACATACAAATACACATAATTCAATAAATTCAAAAACAAAAAAAATTAATTCACATACATACATAATACATATACATACACATACATACATTTACATACACATACCTACATATACATACACATACATACAAATACACACAATTCAATAAATTCAAAAAAAATAAAAAATAAAAAACCCTAACCACAAGCAGAGGAGGACGGCAGTGGCACAGGAGGGACGGCAGCGGCATAAGAGGACCGGCAGCGGAGGCGGAGAACAGAACGCCAGAGAAAGAAAGAGAAGGAGAAAGAAAGAGAAAGAAAGAGAAGGAGAAAGAGAGCGGCCGGAGGTGCGGCGGCCGTTTGGTGGCCGGAGGTGGCCGGAGGTGAGAGAGAGAGTTAGGGTTTGGGTCGTCGGGTTTTCGAACGTTTGGAGGGAGAGAGATCGAGTGAGAGATTTTCGAATGTTTTGGGGTTTAAAATCACGACTCTGATTTTAAAATAACTCGAAAATTTTCCAACCTACGAGACGGTCGGTATCGGTCGGTAAATTCCGACCGCAACAAGACGGTCGGAATTTACTGACCGATACCGACCGTCTCGTCGGTCAGAAAATTTTTTCCGACCGTATTGAAGGTCGGAAAAAATTTAACGACTGTGTTCAGTTGGGGACGGTCGGTATTTTCCGACTAAGAAACTTGCGGTCGGTAAAATCGGTCGAGCGAACGAGATTTAATAGTTCCTAGGATGAACTCACGGAACACATCCAAGTAATTCAAGTTTTTACACCGAACACACGGACATCTTATCTTGTCCCTATCATTAAGCTCGGGGTGCTGCAGAGAGAACGCAACAAACTCATTCACCCCTTGGATGAACTCATCCCGAAGTTTGTGGTCCTTATCGTGTCTCTTGTACATCCAATCACGCTCCTTCCTTTTCATTTCGATTATGCCTATTCTAAGCCATTAACAAATATCAGTTCAAAGCATTCAAACATCCTTCAATGTCTTCACTCCTATCTTATTTTAGCCTTTCTTAATTCTTCTTAAAGCTTTCTTATCTAATGCACATGTATATATATATATATATATATATTTAAGTCATATTTAGTTCTATTTTAATTGTATTCATTCACAACAATTACAAAGATTCATAATAAATCAAATACAAAGGCAATTTTGTATTTGAAAATAAATACAACTCAACTTTCAACCAACAATCATACATAGACATACATACAAATACATAATACATTAACATACATACAAATACATAAATAAATACATATGCATAGAAATTTTTGGACAAAAAAATCAATAAAACTTTAATAAATTCAAAGTAAAACAATACATAAATAATACATACAAATACATACATAATACATACACATACACATACACATAATTCAATAAATTCAAAAACAAGAAAAATCACATACATACATAATACATATACATACAAATACACATAATTCAATAAATTCAAAAACAAAAAAAATTAATTCACATACATACATAATACATATACATACACATACATACATTTACATACACATACCTACATATACATACACATACATACAAATACACACAATTCAATAAATTCAAAAAAAATAAAAAATAAAAAACCCTAACCACAAGCAGAGGAGGACGGCAGTGGCACAGGAGGGACGGCAGCGGCATAAGAGGACCGGCAGCGGAGGCGGAGAACAGAACGCCAGAGAAAGAAAGAGAAGGAGAAAGAAAGAGAAAGAAAGAGAAGGAGAAAGAGAGCGGCCGGAGGTGCGGCGGCCGTTTGGTGGCCGGAGGTGGCCGGAGGTGAGAGAGAGAGTTAGGGTTTGGGTCGTCGGGTTTTCGAACGTTTGGAGGGAGAGAGATCGAGTGAGAGATTTTCGAATGTTTTGGGGTTTAAAATCACGACTCTGATTTTAAAATAACTCGAAAATTTTCCAACCTACGAGACGGTCGGTATCGGTCGGTAAATTCCGACCGCAACAAGACGGTCGGAATTTACTGACCGATACCGACCGTCTCGTCGGTCAGAAAATTTTTTCCGACCGTATTGAAGGTCGGAAAAAATTTAACGACTGTGTTCAGTTGGGGACGGTCGGTATTTTCCGACTAAGAAACTTGCGGTCGGTAAAATCGGTCGAGCGAACGAGATTTTCTTGTTGTGAGTGACTTTAACATCATATTAAAATTTTATCTTAATAAAATAGCAACCTATATTAATATAGTTTTTTTAAAATAAAAATAGCACACTATTCGAAACATTGAATAACCTATATAAAACAATCAGTAATCTTTATACAAAATCTGCACTAACCCCAACACAGAACATTAAGTAACCCTTACATTAAACACCCGGTAATTCATATATATACTACGTATATAATACATTTTCAGTAACCCCTGTCTAAACATGCATGAACTATTAAAAAAAATTCATAAAATAGTGAACTTTATTTTTTAATAGTTCATGAACTATTAAATAGTGAATTTAAAAAATTAAATAGTGAAATTTATTTTGTATGAAATATTTAAAATATTACATAAAATAGTGAACTTATTTAAAAAAAAAAAAAACTTAAATTAACTCCTTAGAAAATTATAGCAGGTTCTAGAAGAGGAGCTGAATCATGGAATTTGTGCAACATGAACTGAAATAACAAATTAGAGTATTATAAATGATATATTATATTCATATTTTACCACGAAATACAAAATATTATAATATTAAATAAAATTTGTTAGAAAGAAAATACCTTTTTAGGAATTAAATCTAAATTACTTATAATAAAAGAATTAAGGTACAAGTATTTTTTTATAGGAATTAAATCAAATAATATTTCTACAGATATGTTATATTTTTTATAATATTTATTAAGGTAGAAAATATATTAAGATAGAATAAAAAAAGTTACTTTTTTAGGTTAAGGAAAAAGAGCGGGAATTTTTTTAATGAGAGAGCGACACGTGGCAAGATGTGGTTCTAGTCGCTTCTCTTATATTAAAGAATCAATTGTTAATTGTAATTGATATATTGAAGCACAAATAAGGTATTTTTTTCATAATTGTTTTAACTTAAGGCTATATAATTATTTTCATGGGGAACATCATAGCTCCTCCATTGACTTATATAATAGAGATATTTTTTTATGCACGTTATATGTGCGGCAATATTTTTTAACAATAGTAAAACAAACAACAAAGAAATAAGGTTTGAATATGAGTTCTCATCCATTTTTTGATATTATAAAAATTTGGAAATAATATGCAAATTGAATTTCTTTCATATCATAAAATGAACATAATATAGTCAAGTTTGTCACATTGCAGTATGGCATCCATGATTCTTTATATTGCAGTTAATAGTCTTAGCTAAAATTTGGTTGATATATATTTTTTAATTTTAACTACAATTATGGATGTCATATGTTAAACTTTACTCTTAGTAAGGCCTGATTCCAAATTAAGGAATCATGGAATTTTTGTTTCTTGGAAAAATTACAATTTACAATTTACAATTAATATATTAATAGCTTATAATTGTAAATTGTAATATATTAATAGTAAGGCCTGACACGTGCCTTTTTTTTTTTTTTTCTAAAAAAAGGTAGGGCTCACTGGCTCAGATATAATCAATAGCATTTTGTGCACGTTATGTGTGCTGAGATTTAGGGCTTAGTGTTACGCAATAGTAATAAACCAATTTCAAATTAAAAGTTTGTAACTAAGTTGACATCCATATGGCTATGGAAGAAACATTGGTTTACTTTAAAATAATAATTAAAACACATTTTTAATTCTTTATGCATCCATTTACGCTGCTTGTAAAAACTGTTTATTGTTTGTACTGAAATCAAAGCTTTACTTGCACCACGTAAAGATTTACAAAATTTAGTATTGATTGAATTTTTAAAAAATAAATGTTGTTCCACTATATATTTTTTTTCTCTACTACCAAATTTCCATTGTAATCAAAAGGTAAAAAAAATTGTAAAAAAATATATCAATATGGGTATCAATTTGTAGAGAATTTAAAAATATGAATTTACATATTTTTATTTTATTTTTTTGAACTATATATTTTGTATTATTTTTATTTAAAAATATAAAAAATTTGTAGGAACTTTCCTTAATTATGTAGTTTGTATTTTTTGGAAAAATGCAAGGGCATTTTAGACTTTTCTAGGGGGGACACCATAGCTCCCCCCTTGGCTTATATAATAGAGATAAGTTTCAGGTTTAATAAGTTCAGATAAGTTCAGATAAGTTCCAATAAGTTATATCAGGTCTAATAAGTTCTAATAAGTTCCAATAAAGTCCAATAAGTTGCAATAAGTTCCAATAAGTTCCAATAAGGTCTAATAAGTTCTAATAAGGTTTAATAAGTTTCAATCAGGTCTAATAAGTTCTAATAAGTTCCAATCAGGTCTAATAAGTTCAAATCAGGTCTAGATTATTATTTTTAATTATTGATCAAATAAAATTAATTAAATTAATAATTAACTTAAAGCATTCTTACACAACATAAACCAATTTTATTTTATCATTCTTGTTTTATAATTTTTTAGAGAAATCAATCAGAGTTAGATTGAATTAAACTATTTTTTTATATTATAAAATAAAACTTATTTTTTATTTTGGGTTTGATTTAATTTTGGTCCAAATTAAACTTTACCCATCCTCCATATTATTATTACTAATTTTGGTCCAAATTAAACTTTACCCATCCTCCATATTATTATTATTCAATCCGTTCTAGTTTGTTAATTTTACTACAAGTGAATTAAGAAAAATTAAATATGTAGATAAGTTGTTATTGGAATTGATAATATTAATTAATAATGGGTTTGAAAAAAGATATACTAATTATTATTACCTTCTTGAACCTAATTCAACAATAAAAAAAAAGGTTCAAATGTATAGAATATTATCATCATCATCATCATTATTATTATTATAATTAATTTATTTTATTCAATCATATAAAATACGTTCCAATAAGTTTCAATCAGGTTTAATAAGTTCCAATAAGGCCTAATAAGTTCCACTAAGGTCTAATAAGTTCTAATAAGGCCTAATAAGTTCCAATAAGGTCCAATAAGGTCCAATAAGGCTTAATAAGTTCCAATAAGGTGTAATAAGTTCCAATAAGGTCTAATAAGTTCCAATAATGTCTAATAAGTTAAATAAGGTCTAATAAGTTAAATCAGGTCTGATAAGTTCAGATAAGTTCAGGTCTAATAAGTTGAAGAGAACGCACCCTTAGACTTGATCGATCCGCAAGAAAATACAAATGTGCATCCATTTTAAAATAAATATGATTTTTTTAAGCTATACCCTTGAGGTTTGCATTTTCTAAGTTGTACACGTGTACCTCAAGGTTTTGAAACTTCTCAGTTGTACCCCTGAGTTTGGATTTTAGACTAAATTATACCATTGCATAAAATCTAAACTAACCATGGTTTAAAAAAATCGATTATAGTGGCACGTGTCACTGTATTATTGGTTTCAACAAAAATATTAGAAAAAAGAAGAATTGATTTTAAAAATTACATAACTAACCTAAACTTATAAAATTAAGTATAACATTATTAAGTTCCAAAAAAAAGTATAACCATACTAATTATTAATTAAACCCACTAAAAAAGTATAACCATATTAATTATTAATTAAACCCACTAAATTATTTTTATTTTATTTGTTTTTTCATTTCATTTCATTTTTTTAGACCACTTTTGTTATGCCAAGTGTTCTCTAAACCGATTTTTTTAACCATGGTTAGATTAAGTTTTATACAGAGGGCATAACTTAGTCTAAAATCCAAATCTGAATGTACAATTGAGAAATTTTAAAATGCTGGGATACAACTAATTATAAAATGCAATACCTCGAGGGTATAAGTTAGAAATACCCTTAATAATATTAACTTCGATTAAGAGTCAAACTTAAAACCAAAACAAACAAAAAAAAACTTACAAACTAATCCAACTTTGACAATGATATTAAGTTTATATTATACTTTTATAGACATATATTAATTATGTATTTGATAAAATAACAATATCTAATTGGATTAAATATACTAACTAATAAGACATATCTCTTCAAGAAAAAAAATAAAAATGCATATATATATATGATAACAACATTAAATTTTAATTATGTATTTGATTAGACATAATATTAATATGGACTTCATTGGATAATTTCAATGTAATGTCATAACTTTGTTTGAATTCACTAATGGGAAGTTGAATTTTAATTTAAATGTAGTGTCATAAATTTGTTTTAATTCACGAATGGAGAATCATATTTTTGGAGTTGAGCTGCAGTTGGATAGAAGTTAGGTGTTGAAAATTCATGTCGGAGTTGGATACAAATTAGACATTTAGCTATTAGCTGAAGTTGAGGATAGATAGTGCATAATCTGATCAAAGCCCAATCTTTCGTCTTCCCTAGTGCAACGTAACACAAAACATAACCTGGCCTATTGTAAGTGTAAAAACAACATCACCAATGGACTTAAATGCAACGCTGGCAAATAGAGTTGAAGGGCTGAAAATTTTGCGCATTTCGACACACTTAAAATAAACGTTTTAGTTCAAAAGCATGTTCCGGTCTAAAAACCCACAGACGACACGCCTAAAAATCGGATTTTGAGCACACTTGCTTAGTTAAGGTCCGGCCCAACCTGACCTGACCCGACCCAACCCAACCCAAACTTTTGATCACCGCTCTTTCTTAAATTCATAGGCTAGTTTCTCTATGAAGACCCCTTATTTAAGCAAGTTTTCCAACTTTTTCAGTTTGTTTATGTTAGTTACGTCATGCACCTAACAGTGGCGGATCTAGAAAAAATGTTTAGTGGAGTCAAAATTCATTTGATAAATTTAATAGGGGTCAATAATTTCAAATTATAGAGGAAATTTGAAAATTTTCTAAATTTGTAAGAGAAAAATTTATACATTTAGGTTCAAATGGGGTCAACGGACCCCACTAGTTATAAGGTGGATTCGCCAGTGACACCTAAGCTTATATGTGTTGCGCTGCTATCCTTCTTATCGATAATTAGTCATGTTGTAGCACCACCCGCACCTATCAAATCTACCATTGATACCATTATAACAAATACTCCATCCGTAGCATAATTCTGGCAACAAGTTATTTTTCACGCATTTTAAGGAAGCAATTTAAGGGTGTAAACGAACAAATCAATCAAAATGGTTTTAATACAAGTAAGATTGAGATCATAAATTACTAATCTTAAAATTTTTTTTGATCAATTTATTCATTTACACCCTTAAATCGTTTCCTTGAAATGCGTGGAAAAAAACTTGTTGCCAGAATTATGTTACGGAGGGTGTAATATTCTTAGATAACCTCATTTTTTTACAAGAGAACATGCTTTTCCCTAGTGAACTAGGGTACAAGGGTACTAGCCGATAACAAACTACTAAGACAAATACCATGGAAATTACAAAACAAATTGTCAAAATTGACATCACCAGGTCATATTATTTGCCATCTGCTAATATCAGTCCGAACAATTGATTATCCCAGAGTAGGCTCAACTATTACGCAAATTTGCCAAAAACAGTTCGGCTTACTTGTTGACTTATTGTAGCCGGTAATCCACAACACGTGACTAGCACATGACTTTTAGTGGGGGTTAATTGCTAATCAAATTATTTTTAGAAAATAATTAATTGATAATCAAATCATTTTTATAAAATAATTAATCCACAATACGTGATTAGCACATGACTTTTAGTGGTGATTACCGGCTACAATAGGTAAACAGGTAAGCCGGACTGTTTTGGCAAGTTTGTGTAATAGTTGGTCCTGCTCTGGGATAATCAATTGTTGGGACTGATGTGAGAAGATGACAAATATTATGGACCGGTGGTGTCAATTTCGCCAAACAAATTTGAAAGCATGCAGCAATAAAATATTGCGGTCCATCTATCGTTGTTGAAGTTTTCCTCGTGTAATATGCTGAAGAAGGTGCTAGTTGTGAATGTGCAAACAAATGTGGAGAAAACCAAGACTTAGGACGTCCTTAGCAGCTAATGTTAAGAACCGATGGAAGGGCCAGAGTGAGTCCTGGTTCCATCATCCATCGTCCAAGTGTAATTTTAAAGATTAGTGCAGATCTTCCGATTGTCAAATCTAACTGTTGCCACCTCAACATTTGATGTACTTCTTAGTTTGTTTACTTCAGATTATATTCAGTTCAGTTCAGCTCTATTCAGCTAATGTAAACGAGCCTTAACAATCCAATAGCTTATATCAACGAATATTTAACTTTTGAATAAATTATTTTTATAATTCACGAAGGTATTGTTAATATTAAAGATACTGGAGTTCAGTTTCTAACGTAATTAGAACCGCATCCATCGGACTTATATCAAAAGTTATCAGTAAAATAGTGTTGGGGGTGTTGGGATCAAATAGGGGGTGTGGTATTTGGCATGGCAAACTAGGATTTTGTTAGTGGTGGGTTTGGTGGTTTGGGGTTTGGTTAGTGGTGAGTGGTGAGGCTGGGGTAGGTTTTGTTTAGTGGCAGGGGTGGGGCAAGGCTAGTGACGGTGGTGATCTGGGCTCGATGGTTAGTGGTGGTTAGTAGGATTGTGAATTTGTGATTGGTTGTCAGTGGTGGCAGTAGGTTGAGTCATATTAAAATAATAATTAATTATAGTTAATTGTAATTAAGTATAATTAATGATAATTAACTTGTTACAACCTTTATTAACAGGTAAACTAAAATCATGACCTAAATTTGGCTTTAATGACTAAAAGTTTGGTTTAAATCTGGATTATCCAAAGGATGGCTTAATTGTGGTATATCACGAAAATGCTGGCTTATTTGAGGCAATTTTTCCTATTCATAATTGATGATTAATGTTTTTTTCATTAAATGCACACAACACGTGCACAATAGATTTAACATTTGATTTTTCACACTTGTCGATGCAAAATTTTGATCGATAATAACTCTTTTGTATAAACCTAAAAAAAATTTTAAAATGCATATTTGAAAAGTGTATATTTAGAAGAATTGAACAAGATTCGTACAACATATTTTTCGTTATGTACGAACAAAAATCAATTGTCAAAGTAACTTAAAAAAATAGTCTCAAATTTCAACTTGTTACATCTATTATAAAACGAAGGGAGTAATTGATAATTGTGAGTTTGTTCCGACTCGAGACATTGTCCAGACCAGAATACTAATTTTTATTAAAATACAATTTTTTTTTAATATGATAATGTGTGGGATACCATGCCTTGAACCGGATTCTAATGACCTATTGTAGGTCAACCGATCCAATTTAGCCAATACACGCATCTATAAGGGATAAGATAAAAAACCCCTCAAAAATACGTGTAGTGGAATCGAATTTATGACCTCTGTGTCTGAAATATTGAAGCATTAATCACTAGACTAACCCATCATCCTCGTATTAAAATACAAGTGCATACTCCCAAGTTCCTAGCATTCTGTATAAGATGTTTTTAATTATTAGTAGTGACTCGCATAACAATGGATAATCGATGACGAAAGATGATCATATAGGCCATGGACCTTAGTTTTACACAATAATGAGTTAGTTTTCTCAAAAGAACTGAAAAAGGAGGAGATAGGAGTGGGGTTAGTTGGCCCTTTTGCACTCTCAGACCTCAGTGTAAAACAGCAAAGAGAAGGCTGTTTTTATAATTTACCTACCAATTTTTCCTTTTTTTAAATTCATCTTTGTGTCAGTAAAAAAAAAAAGCAACAAAAAAATATTACACTACCTACAAGCTACACCCAACAAGCTTGACCTTCAAGAGAAGCACCTCTCCTTAGAGTTAGACCTCCTTAATTACCTCTCTTAGATCAGGACATTGCTACTTAACCTGGTGGATAAACTACCTACTAATAATAAAGATATTGGCCCTGTTTAGTGATTAGAGTTTGTGGTTAGATGATTACTTTTTTGTTTAGAGGTGTTTGGTAATACTTAGCTGATTTGATTTGTGTAGAGGTGTTTGGTAATACTTAGCTAATTGATTAGAGTATTATACTTTAATGTTATGTAAAATGATATTTATGGACATTTATTTTATATTAAAATAATTTGTTAGATGTATTTATATGGATAAAATAGACATTTATGTATTCTCACTCTAAAACTCTAAACAAAAAGCTCCTTACCCTAGCTTTTTCAAATAAGAGTTTTGACAAGAGTTTTTTGGTACAAAACTCTCTTTGAAACTCTCTCCTACCAAACACTCAAATTACAGTTTTGATTAGTCAAAACTCTAAACTCTCTTCAAAACTCTAAACTCTCATCAAAACTCTCTCAACTAAACAAGGCCAATAAAATACTCCCTGTATTTTTATTTAAGTGCTCCATAAGGGTTTTGCATCAATTTTAAAATGGGCCTCACTTTTATCTTATAGTAAGAGTATATGTGTAAAATTAAATGGTAAATAAAAGTATATGAAATGAATATGAAATGTTAAGTAAGAGTATATGTGTAAATTATATGTGGGCCAAGCTATCAAAAAAAGAAATAAAACAATTAAATTGAAACGGATAGAATATTATTTATCATATGAGTTGAAATCAACTATCAATATTAAACAGAATACTTATTTAGTGGTGAGTAGTCTACCGATGAGTATAACAAGTTTTTCCCCTCAAATCATGTTCTTCCCTTTTATTACTTCTTAATCAACTTCCTAATAAACTAAACTAATCAGTACATTTTATACTAATAATTGCACCTAATTAAATGCCTTATTAATTTTGAATTGATTAAACCAAGAAAAATAAAAGAGGATTAAGAGTTCTTTCTTAGCAAAATCATTTTTATACCAAACAAAGAGCAGTTGGCAGTGGTTAGACTGCAATAAAAAATTATGTATGTCACCATTTGCTTGAGCAGGTGAGCAATCTCTCTCTCTCTCTCTTTTCACTCTTTTATCCCACATCAAACTTTTCTCTTTCTTCACTAATAACAATCATTACACTCTCCTTTTCTTCTTCAGTTTCTATTTTACTATTCAACTTAATCACTTTTAATCCCAGTTCCATTCTCTAGGTTTCTTTGATCCATACATTTGGGAATTTAATTTGATTGTTCTGTTTTCTGGGGTTGTTCAAGATTTAATTTTGAATTCAATTAAACACCCATTTCTTGTTCAAGATTTCATTTTGAATTCAATTAAACACCCAAGTTTCATGCTTTCTGGGGATATACATACCAAAAATCAAAACTTTCTGTGATTCTGTACCAACTTTAGGTGTTAAGTGGAATTTGATCTCCACCCCCCCCCCCCCCCCAAAAAAAAAAAAAAAAAGAGAAAAAAAGAAAAGAAGTTCACAAGCTGTCAATTTTTCTTTCTTAATTTGGGGTTTCTTTATAAGGGTTTTGATTTGATGTTTGCGCAAATTCATTGTCTCAATTTTTTGGGGAATTATTTGATGGTTTATACCCATTTACCATTTTGATTCCCCTGTACTCAAGGACTTGTCTTGATCCCTTATCTTTTAGGTAACCCCAGATCAAATTTCTTTCTTTTATTTTTTTTATTTTAATTTTATAGAATTTTAAGTATATAAAAGAAAGAAATCAAAGTCCCACGCTGAAGAAGAAAAAGGCAGAAGAAGAAGAAAAGGGAATCTGCTTTCTTTATGCAACTCTGGTGAGCTGTTAATTAGCTTAACTTATGCTATTCGTTTCTTCTTTGTTTGTAAACTTTATGCTCTGAAAAATTTCTTACTTTCTTGTCGGTTATGTGATTCTAACCTTAGTTGATACAAAGGAAAAAAAAAAAGATTTTTTTTTTCCTTTTTTGTACTTAGATTATATGCTTGATACATTGGATTTCCACAACCCCATTACAAAAAAAAATGTTGAAATTTTTCTGGGGTTGTATTGTATAGTTGTATCATAGGATGCTGCATTAAGAAGGCTTCCTTTTGCTTTAGATAGTCTCTACTCTAGTCACTGTCTACAAAAGCTGCAAAGGTTATTTGTTCCTTGTTGAGTCCAACAAGATATCAGCTTCTGAGTTTTTGGTCAAACTCACTTTGGCTTTAGTTTCTGTTTCTCCTTTTCTTGAATAATTTATCATTTGTCTCTCTTTATTGTTGAATTTTGAGCTTATTTTTTTTAAAAAATATATATATATATACATATACTATGCTTTTTTAATAATATTTGTGTATATATATAGATAGAATGAACTTACATGTTGGGGTGTTTTTGGTTTTTGTTTTCTAGAACATGGGTGATGATGGGAGTAGTCAAATGGGGTACCAACATAGTGGTGAGATAATGCTGAATTCAACATCTTCAAGCATGAATTCAAGATCTATGACATTGAATTCAGTTTATGGTTCTAGTTCTGGTTGGGATCCAATGAGTTCACTTGGTCAAAGTGGGAATTTTGGTGCTTCTTCAATGGGTGAATTGGCAAAATCTTCTTCTTTTTCTAATTTGATTGAAAATCAAGGGATTAACACCTCTCACCTTGTTAATTACACTTCTGATCCAAACCTTGCTCAAATGCTGCCCAAACTTCCCATGTTTGGTGGCAGAAATTTCCCTGATATTGCTAATCACTTTGGCCTTTCTGGGGCTGGGGCTGGGGTTTCACAAACTCCTCATGCTCTTTTCCCTCAACTTTATGCCTCTTGTAAAACTGGGTTGGATGACAAGAGAGGCTGCCAAGTCCCCGATGTGAGAGCGGTTGGAGTATCTCCGAATGGCAAGCGGAAGAGAGACCCCGACTCTCTTTCGCCCACTGATGAGGTAGTTTTCTGTTAATGTTGTTCCTTTCTTTTTAATCTAATCTGTATTGTGCAATTTGATTGATTATTTACCTTATTGGGTTTGTTCCTTTGATTGATTGATTACCTTGTTGGGTTGTGCAAATTTGATTGATTATTTACCTTATTGGGTTTGTTTGTTTGTTTGATTGATTGATTACCTTATTGGGTTGTGATTTAGTGATTTAAAATTAGGCATTATCTTGTTAATTGATAATTTATTGTAAGACTGTAATAGATGTGTATTTGATTGCCTAAATATTGTGATGATGGAATGGAATCCTTCTTTTAGGCCCGTTCTTTTGGACTTAATTCGAATCAAATTCAGTTTAGCTCAGTTCCTGATGGGTCTAACATTTAGTTTTATTCATTTCAGTTCAGATTAATCTATCCTTAGTTTATTGGGTTAGATAAATATATTTTTTTTGACCAATTTTGGTTTCAGCAATGTTGATCTAGTTCATTCTGTGATGCACACTTGCTGATATGCTAGCTTTTGTGCATGATAGAATACCGAAGGCGATCCGCAGAAAGATCATTTAAGTGACGCCTCAGGACAGAAAGAACAAGATGATAAGAAGCAGAAAAATGATCAGAATGCTGGTACCAGTTCTTCTGGTAAGCAAACGGGAAAACAAGTGAAAGATAATACTCAAGGCGAAGATGCGAATAAACAGAATTACATTCACGTGAGGGCTAGACGCGGTCAGGCCACAAATAGCCATAGCCTTGCAGAAAGGGTAATCTGTTCAAACACCTTAAGGCTTGTTTGTGATCGTTTCTGTTTTTTCGGTTTTCATTTTTTTCAAGAACCAAAAATCCAAAAGGCAAACCTGAAGAAATGGTTTGCATTTTTTCTGTTGTCATTTTCACAATCACAATGAATTCAATTTGTTTGGCTAATTTTTTATTCTTTATGCGACATAAATCATGACTTTCAGAAACAAAAAACCCAAAAAACTGAACTACAATAATGCCGAATGGACCCTAGCTTAGCTTGTGGTAACAATTAATAATTGAATACAGTAAAATGTGCTGAACCTGGAATTATGTCTACTGATTAGGTGAGGAGAGAAAAGATTAGTGAGAGAATGAGGCTTCTTCAAGAGCTTGTTCCCGGGTGTAATAAGGTGACTGAATTTCTCTTTATTATACCTTTGAGTTGCGGTTGATAATAATTGTTTGTGTAAATTGAATTGATAATGATTTGGTTTGATACTTGAAGATTACCGGGAAAGCCGTAATGCTAGACGAAATAATCAACTATGTGCAGTCACTCCAGCAGCAGGTTGAGGTGAGTAATTTGTTTGCTTGTTGGAATAAGATCAAATTACATTACAAGCTCATATTATACAACATTTGCATGCTTTTTATTGTATGATCTTAATCCTTATAACTTCTTACATGGTTTTCATTTATTGTAAATGATTTTTTCAAAGAAAATCAGTTGCATAGTATACATGTATATTCCTTTTCATTTTAAGTTTGAAGCCTTTCTTGCTTCAGTTGTTAATCTGACTTGCAAACTACTTTGTACTATTTACTGTCCAGAAGTTTATGAAAACTTGATTTTGGTTCGAAAATGTAGTATCAATTATACGTAACCTATGTCGGATTGTTGAGAATCCGGCATGTTTTCTATGTATTTCGACACTTTGTTTATATGTCATATACAGAATTAAGTGCAACGCTTGCTTTTTCGGTCAAATTTCAAGTATTTTACTCCCCTTTCTCTGTTTTAATTGCTACATTTTTCTTCGTATGAAAGTTTCACATTTTTGTTCTTAAAAATGTGTCAATTCTATATGATGCATTAAAATAGAATTTTTTTTTTTTGTTTTTTTTTTGCCTATATATGATATGAAAAAATTATCATGTAGGCTCTGTTTGGTTTAGAGGAAAACGTTTTCTTGTAAAATCATTTTTTCATTTTCCTTTGTTTTGAAAAGAAGGGAAAATAGTTTTCCCATAGGTGGAAAACAAATTCCTCTCCTCAAAGAAGGCATGTCACACTTTTCACTATATTTCCTTACTTCCTTCCTTTTCTCCTCCCACCCATCCTTTCTCTTCCATTTCTTCTTTTTTTCCCTAATTTTTTTTCCATGGAAACAAACAATGGTAAACTAATTTCTAACGAGTTGTTCTCTGCAAAATGCTTTTCGTTGAAAATCACTTTCCATTAAAACAAACGGAGTTATAGTCATTATTAGACTTTTCCAATGTGAACAAAATATGAGGTGTTGTTTGGTTGCTAATAATTTTCATGGGCATTCAAAATTCCCATGAATTTGGTTTTGGGTCTTTTGTTTGGTTGACTTAAAAAAGTAAGAATGGGAGAATTTCAACTACCCACAAAACATGGGAAATTATTTACCCACCCCTACTTGGTCATTCACAATTATGTGAATTGTAAATTCCCACATGACAACCAAACAAGTTTTTGAAATTCCTAGGAATTTCATGTGGGAAGTAAATTCATATGAAATTGTAATTCCTATTGGAAATTAATTCCCAATGCAACCAAACAACACCTGAATTTTACATGATTTTCACTGAAATTTCATTAAAGGTAATTTTCATTAAACTTAAACATAATTTATCAACGATCATTATCTCTTGTGTTGGTTAGTAACCCTTATACTTAGCCAATGAGCGGTATGACCTACAAACGCAAGGGTTTGCCTCCGGGCTAATAATCTTACCGATAATTAAAAACAAAGGTATTCACTAGATAGCGGAGTAAAAAACAAAGAATTGCACTCATTTTAACCCTTGGGAGTACTTCTATAGCTTGCTGAATGCGTTTCCTCTTTCCTAATGCAGTTTTTATCAATGAAACTCGCCACCGTGAATCCTGAACTAAACTTCGATATCGAGCGACTTCTATCTAAAGATGTAAGCACATATTTCTTGAAACAAAACTAGTTAACCATGAAATCGAGTTACCATCTTAAAGCATAATCGGTAAAAATTGCACTAATTTTCTTTTCTCTCGTAGATTTTGAATTCACGAGGTAGTGGCTCATCCGTTCTCGGATTCGATCAAGGAATGGGATCCTCCCATGCTTTTACTCAGGGAATTCATCAAAGTTTGACTGCTATGCCAAACACAGCTTCACAATACCATCACATGCCTCAGGTAAATTTTATATTCACAAATCACAAATTTACATTATTAAATTGGCAAGTATGAAAAAAGAGTTCAAACATGTTTATTTCACTGGCAAATACAGGCTGTGTGGGATGGTGACCTGCAAAGTCTTCTTCAGATGGGTTTTGACTCCAACTCAAATGTTGGTGGCCTTGGACCAAATGGTAGGAGTAAGTTTTTTTTTTTTTTTTCCTTTACATATTTCCTTTGTGATATTTTAGGGGGTATTTTTCAAAATTTCCAATTTAGAACTATTTGTTTACAAAAATCTTACGTAGGCATTAAAATTTCCCATGAAATTGATTTCGTACTTGTTTGGTTGACACGAAATAGTGAAAATGGAGGAAATAGAAATCCATGGGAATTTGAATTCTCATGTTGCCAACCAAGAAATTTTAAAAATTCCAAGGAATTAGCTTTGGTAAATAATTTCAAACAAGCCCTAAGCCTAATTAGTTCTTAAACAATTATAATTTACGCTACAAAACATGGTATTAAAACAAGGCTGTATCATCTCATCACGACTACATTGTAAAGCTTTTTGAGCTTACCAAGATATAGGAAGCAACGGTAGCGAACCATCCGCATTGCCTGTGAATGTGCTTCTGCGATCGTTACTGCGACTGTGACCTAAACCGAGATTTAAAACCATGCTAAAAAGTTGCAGTTTTGTTGTTAAAAGTTAGGTGAAATTGTATTTTTTAAATGTCTATTTGGGTATTATGATTATGGCTGAAATTATCTTTCCTTTGAACTTTGACAGGTAGCTCAAAGAATGAGCTGTAGGATAAATTTGGGGAAAATGCAGGTTCTGATCCCTCCTAACAGAAAAATTCAATATTTAGTTGACAGTGCAATTGACTCAACTAGAAGATTATTATTTAAAAAAAAAAAAAAAATCAACGAAAAAAAAATATATTTTTGCAGGAAAAAAAAAATTATGGAAAATTAAGGGCTTAGTAATGGTGTGGTTGGTTGTATAGGTGCTCAGTTCCTGACTTTTCTTCGAGTTTTAGAGAAGAAGGTGACATGTTAGATTCACAACTTCTTTTGTAAATTGAGAAAGCTGTTTCAATACTTGTGGAACACTTTGATCATCATTCTTTTGTTTTCTTCAAGGGTTAACTTGGAACATAGCTTTTATAATATTTCCATCGATTGCAATGTTGTTACTAGGGATTTTTTTTTTTCTTCTTCGTTCTTTAATTTGTAAAGAGATTAAGTTTAAATTTGATAGTATGAGAAGTGGGATTGGGTTTTCTCTATTGCAAGTATTAGTTGTAATGGTGTGCCCCGTTTGTGTTTTTGTATTGACCAGTTTAGAAGCGAAAAAATCTTCTGTCATACCGTTTGATGATTTGCTAGCGAAATTAACGTTAATTATTTTTAGTTATCAATTCAAAACGTTGGAAATGTTTGCTTTAGTTATGTTTTAGGGTTAGATTCTATCTTTAAGAGCTAATGTTACATCAAAATCGAGAAAATATGGTCGTAAATATCCCAATCCTGAAGTTACTTCGTCTTATGTGATGTTTGATTTAGGTTTGTATCTCGAGAAAATCACACATATTTAGATTTAAGGGTCAATTAAGTTCTTAATGGATTATTTCAATGACGAAATTGACAAATATATATATATATATATATATATATATATATATCAGAAACATCTTGTTTTGTGTATCAAGAAACTCATTGATTTTTATTTGCATGCCATGAAAGTTGTTCGCCTTAGGGTCAATTTTAGCTCTTATGGGTTTATTATGAAAAACAATTGTGTTGAAATTCACATAAATAACAAAAAAAAGTCTCATTTTCTGTTTCAAATAGTGTTTTGGTTTGTTTCTTGACTTATAAATAGATTCAAATATGATTCTAATTAGCTTATTAAAAACACTTGCTTCAATGCCATAAAAAAAATACTTATTTCAATGGCACAACATAAAAATTTAAAAAAGTATGGACACGCCTTAGAAACTCGGATACTCCGAGGGAATAGATTATAAAACCCGAAAATATTTTACGAGTGAGACAAGAACCCTTGATCTAAAGCCTACATTACGAGTGAGACAGCAACCCAACAACAAGCTTCCAAATATCACTTGTCAAATAGGCTACCTGTTGGGCATTATTATTAAATGGGCTTGTCAAGTGAATTGGGCTTTATATAAATGGACATTTACTCAGCTCTTTATGTTATCTTGTATTGTTCATTGACCTGGCTTTAGGCCTTTAGCCTAGAACAAATAAATAGTTAGAACACCTGCAACACCACCAAACAACAACACCACCACAATTGCCCACCAACACAAACACCTGCAACACAACACAACACAACACCAAACACCACCCCCAGCCACGAAATCAGCACCACCACTACAATTCGATCCACCCACCACCCAAACACCCACCACTACAAATTGACCCACCAACCACCCAAACACCAACAACTGCAAATTGACCCACCCAAATCAAGAAGCCTAGAAATCAACCCACCCAAATCAACCCAACCACCACCCAAATTAGCACCACTCCAAAACCCTTAACACAATTGAAAGAGAGTTTGATTTCGCTCGTGGTGGTTGGGTGGTTAGGGCTCGATTTCGCTCGTGGTGGTTGGGTGGCTAGGGCTCGATTTCGCTCGTGGTGGCTAGGTGGCTAGGGCTCGATTTCGCTCGTTGTGGCCGGGAGGCTAGGGCTCGATTTTGCTTGTGGTGGCTGGATGGCTAGGCTTGATTTCGCTCGTGGTGGCTAGGTTCAAGTGGTGGTTGGGTGGCTGGGGTTCGAGTGGTGGTTGGGTGATTAGGGTTTCGGTGGTTGTGGGTTTAGGGTTAGGGTGTTTGTGGGTTAGGGTGGTAGGGTGGATTAATTATGTAGATTAAATTATTAATGATATAGTGTTAATATATAATGACAAATTATGTATGATAAGGAATGACAATTTGGTAAATTTTGTGACTTTTTGCCATTAATAAAAAGTTATAATTTTGTAGTCATTTTTTTGTTACACCCAATTATAACAATTGTTACTAAAACAAGGCAGACGAAGTCCCCGCCACCTTTTATGTTACGGAAGGAGTAAATCCTTACCACGGTTGCTATTCTATTCAACGTATGGTAGGGCTCTCCTGTTGGAATATGTTTTGGTGTTTTTGTGGCCAATTTACATTTTGGCCTTTAATTACAACAACTAATTAATTCATAAGTGTGAACTGTGTGATAGAGTTGATGCCCGATTTTTTTTTGGGTTCATATCAACAATTTTATTTGATTAACAAATTAAAATGCTATGTTTGGATATAAGTATTTCATTTGAAATGATGGATTTGAGCCAAATTACATGTTTGGCAAGTAAAAAAATTTGGAATTAGATTTGGCCCAATTCTCAACTCAAATGCTTAACAAACAAATGTTGTGTATTTCAAATACTTAACAAAATCATGTCATTTCAAATTCTAAAAACAACCCAAACAAATAATTGTCATTTAAATTGTAATATTTCAATTTCAGAAATTAAATTCATCAATTTGAAATGAATTCCACATATCCAAACACTACCCTATTACATAAAGTGGCAAACATTACACTACTTTATGCTCAAGGACGTGTGATTTTCATTTTTCCACACATCTAGTTATTCTCAAGGATATGTGATTCTATACACTAGAAAATTATGATTGATAAAGTCTTCATAAAATTTGGTGGAGCAATATTCTTTTATATTTTGAACAAAAGTATATGCATACCGTGGTTTAGGTTTCTTTAATTTCATATGCTTTTAGTAAACATAATTGTTGACTTTGAAAAGAGCGAATGTCATTTGTTTTTATTAAATAAAAAAGTTAAACAAATACAATATTTTCGTGATTACATAATAATACATACAGGAAATTATAATTTCATAAATATTTAATAACGCATGAAAATAACAATTCAATGAGAAAATTACCTTGTATAATACAATTATTATTATTATTATTATTCATTTTTTTGGTTATTTTTGTTTACATACATAATCAATCATTTGGATTAGTTTTATAATAATCCAACCTTTACATCCATTTTTTTTATTGGACTTAGGTAATTTAGCTTATGTTCTTTTGACGGTTTATGAACCCAATAATCCAATCTAATGCAATCAAATTCAACCCATTCTAATTCATTCCAATTCATTCTAATTTAAAATTATGCGGGATCTGGTTTGATTCGTCTTATAGAATTTAGAAATGTGATTGAAGTTTGATTGAATTCTCAGTGACAAAATGTAAACTCCATGACCAGGAGAAAGAAAAGAGCTAATTAGCTCAAGAAGAAAATGAACAGTATAACAATAAAACCAACCAACTATCAAGAAGTCTAACAAACTATTTATATGAGGGGCCTAATATTGACTAAACAACTATATTAGTCAACTTTATTTACAAAGAAAATATTTATTCCTTATACCCTTCCTTCAAGCTTGACAATGATATCAAGCCAAGCTTGGAAGATAGAACAGAGTGTTAAGCACCTCCCAAAGCTTTGGTGAGTATGTTAGCTAGCTGCTTGGAGCTTGGAACATGTTCAATGGACAAGAACCTAACAAAAACTTGCTCTCGAACATAGTGACAATCTCTACGAATGTTTTTTGTTTTCTCATGGAAGACATGATTATGAGCTAGGTGCTCAGCAAACCTGTTATCACAAAACAACTTGATAGGTTTAGAAACATGTAGCTGTAAATCTTCAAGTACACTAGAAACTGTGATATTTAGCTTCAGCTAAAGACTTGCTAACAGTAGATTGCTTCTTGTTTTTCCAAGATTTATGATTTTCTCCAAGAAAGATGCACTAAGAACTAAGTGACCTACTAGAGAAAGAACAGTTGCTCTAATATACATCTAAAAAGGTTGTAATGACAGTAGAAGAATTTGATTTGTATGAAGCCCAACATCTAAAGTCCCTTGCAAGTATCTAATAACATGTAGTGCTGCCCTTAAATGTGGAACTCATAGGGAACTTATGAATTGACTTAGGTGTTGGACACTATAAGACAGGTCTGGTCTAGTGATGTTAAGATATAGAAATTTGCCTATGAGTCTTATATAAACTTCAGGTTCAGAGAGAAAATCACCTTCTTCAGGTCTTAGTTTGAGACATGAAGGAAGAGGGGCAACAGTAGGAATGCAATTCTGTAAGCCAGCTGAAATAATTATGTCTTTGATGTATTTTTGTTGAGAAAGGAAAAGTCCATCTGAATGTGTAGTTACTTCCAAACCAAGGAAATAATGTAGATTACCTAAGTCTTTTATTGTGAACTCTTGATGCAAAGAACATTTAACTTCACTGATTTGATCAATAGAAGTACTTGTGACTAACATGTCATCCACATAAACCAAACTAACCAATAAATGACCCTTGAAATTTCTTGTAAAAAGAGAATAGTCCTGTTTAGATTGGATAAATTCAAAAGAAATTAAAAATTTAGTCAAGTCCTTATTCCATTGCCTTGATTCTTATTTTAAGCCATACAAACTCTTTTTCAAAAGACAAACTTGATTAGGACCAGCCTTAAGATAACCTGTAGGAGGTTTCATGAAAACTTGTTCATCAAGAAAACCATGAAGAAAAACATTGTTTATGTCAAGTTGACACAATGGCCATTTTCTCATGGTAGCTAGAGCAAGAATTATTCTCATAGTTGCTAGTTTGGCCACAGGACTGAAGGTGTCCTCAATTTTTGCCATAGATTTGTTGATAGCTTGTGGAAACTAATCTAGCCTCGAATCTTTCAACTGTACCATCAGAATTATATTTCACCTTGTAAACCCATTTTGACCCAATTGCCTTTTTACCTTGTGACAAATGTGTAAGAACCCAGTTATTATTCTCTTCAAGAGCTTGAAGTTCTTTCTTCATAGCCTCAACCTAAGCTGGATTATAGGAAGCTGGTTCAATGATTTTATGAGAAGTAACAAGATATGAATTAGCAGAGAAGGAAAGGGATTGAGCAGATCCAGGTTCAATTCTGCTCTTAATCTGTGAGGCTGCTGATATAAGAACTCAAAATCTTTAAAATGAGATGGAGGTTTGATGTGCCTGGTACTAATTTTGGGATGATCATTATGTGTAGTAATAGGCAAAGAAATTGCAGGAGTAGCAGGAATTAAGGAAAGTTGTACAGGCTGAACATCATCAATAGAAGATTGATCAGGGAAAGAAGGTTGGACAGGGGAAGAAGGTTGAACAGAAGGGTAAGTAGGGGAAGGTGTCTGCTCATAAAATGTGTTTGAAAGAGCATTTGATGAAGAAGTAGCTGAAGAAGACTTCTGATCAGGAGTATTATTTGGTGAGTCATTAGAAGGGGACACATTAACTGTGTCCAAAATAACAGAAGTTGAATTATTTGGTGAGAAATGAGATGAAGTAGGAATAGAAAAATGAGTGAAATTTTGTGAATTTGTGGAGGGAGGATTATCATTAAAATCTGAAGCATCCATTTTATGATAAGGAAAGATGGATTAAAAAAAAACTACATCTCTTGAAAGAAAAACTTTCTTGGGTTTCAAATCCATTACTTTATACCCTTTGCTACCAAGTGGATATCCCAAAAATATGCATTTAATGGCTCTAGCATCAAATTTATCCTTTGTTTTATCTCTATTGTTAGCAAAACACAAGCAACCAAACACTTTTAGCTTATCACATGTTGGTGATTCATTAAAAAACATTTCATGTGGAGTTTTCCAGTTCAAAACAACAGTTGGTAATTTGTTGATAATATGTGTGGTCGCAAGAATGCAATGACCCCAAAAACTTTTAGGTAATGAAGCTTGCAACCTTAAGGCTCTTGCTACTTCTAGAAGGTGCTTATGCTTTCTTTCAACCCTCCCATTCTGTTGAGGGACACCAAGTAATTTTTTTTTGATGTAAAATACCATTAGAAGAAAACATGGTAAGCCATTGTTGGTTTATAACTTCTGTTCCATGATCAGTTCTAAAACACTTAATGGTAGTGGAAAATTGGTTTTTAACATAAGCAATAAAAATTGAAACAACATTGAAGACTTGTGTTTTATTATGTAAGAGAAAAGTAGTACAGGTTGTCCTAGTATGGTCATCAACTATAGTGTAAAAATAAGAAGCTCCATTAAGTGCTTTCACTCTAGAAGGACCCCAAAGGTCCATATGAACAAGGTCAAAGGGTCTTTGAGCCTTTTTTTGTGCTTTTTGAGAAGGATTGTTTGTGATTTTTAGCTAACACACATATAGAACAATATAATTTATTTAGTCATTTTAGAGTAATCAACATGAGGCATATTTTTCATTTTTGACAAAGAAGCATTGCCTAATCTAGCATGTAGTAAATCAAAAGAACTCACATTATGAGAAGCAGAATGAGTTTGAAAATAAGAATTAGCCACTACCCTGTCACAGATCTTCATGAGATATAACCCTCCAGACCTTTTCCCAATAGCAAGTAGTGTGGTGTTGTCAGAAGCGTAGAATGAAGAAACATTTGGTTAAAGTGAATTTAACCACAATGCCATGTTGATCAGCCAGTTTGCCAATAGAAATCAAGTTGTTAGTAAATTATTTTACCAACATCACATCATCCAAAAGACTTCCAGTGTGACGACCCGACTCGCTTAAATCGGCGCGGAAGAAACCGACGAGTCGAATAGTCATAACTACAACTCAAAATACTTAAGAATTAAAACTAATTCCTCAAATTATTATTATTAAACCTCAAAAGTACAAATACCCACAAGTTTGTACATTACTAATCCAAAAAGTCAAACCAGAAATACTAAAATACGAGTAACTCCAACCACATGTCAGAGTCCAAAAACATCGTATACAATTCCATACTATAGTTCAAGCTATCCAAAAATAACAACAATATAAAATACATCCAAAACAATAACAAACGCCGCTCGCCCAACCCAAAGCTAAGCAAGTACTTCGTCATCAGAATTACCTGTAAAACAAACAACAATCCACCATCAGTGGCGAGTAACATAACTGACTCACCCTAATGGGAATACACATGAACATAGCACAAATCAAATAATCAAATCAACAATCCAAAACATGCGAGAACATCCCAAAACACGAACTCTACTCAACCATCCTATCCAAACTATCTTTGGCGCAATCATTCATATACTAGACTGGACTATGCTCGTACGAACGCATCTTACGCATCCGAACTTTCTACTATGTTAGGATTGAGAATCTTACTCCCAAACCCCATGAAACCAATCTTGCTGGAAATCCATGTCCCATGAAACTAATCTTACTGGAAATTCAAAGGATAACATAGTAAGACTCCAACTATCCCAATACCGCGGATGGAATAGGGGCAACGTCTTAACCCAAAAACAATGAATCTTACTCAATGTATTAGGCGTCTAGCGATGAAATCAAGCTATTCATTAATTAAATCTCTTATCATTTTAATCAACTTATTCATAACATAATTATATTCAAGAATTGCCTTTGCGCCTTGATTCTCGAAAATAATCAGTTAAACACGAAGTTATTCTCAAGATTGCCTTTTCGCCTTGATCTTGAGTCTAACCAACATTAATCCATTACTTTAAATCCATTCTTTAACTCAATCTCAACTCAATCTTTAACTTTCTTTAACCATTAAACCACTTTCTTTAATTATCAAGACTCAACCAAGAACTCATCAAGACTCATCAAGAATTCAAAGAACTCAACAAGAACTCATAAAGAACTCATTCAAGATTCAAGATCTTCAATCAAGAACTCAATCAAGATTCAAGAACTTCAATCAAGAACTCATCCAACTTCAAACACCACACGCATATCACCAAATAACCATTCGAAAATTCAACTTAAACTTATCCAAAATTCACCAACCTTTAACACATTAATCATGGTCATAATATAACATATTCAATCATAAAATCATCATATCCAACATCAAAATATCATGTAAACAACATAAAAATCAGATTAGAAACCATACACAAAATCATGATCAAACTTCACCAATTAACCCATACATGCATTTAATCTATACTATAATCATAGTATACCAACAAGGTTGAGAAAGTATGTTACCTTATTGAAGATAACACACAAAAATTAATACAAAAAGCTGCCCGGAAAGTAGACCCACACGATCACACAACACGGCCTCACCCCGGTATGCACACGGCACCACCACGAACACCACGGCAGCACGACTTCACACGGCTCCTGCAGCACGGTCCACCACTCGAACCACCACTCGAACCACCACTCTTGCACAACCACGACACACGAGCACGAACCACCACCGTGCACCACTCGAACCCCCACACACGAACAAGAACAACCACACGAACACGCACCCAAACTCAACCCGAACTAAGGATCTTGGATAAAATAATTGGGTTTTAGATTGTGTTTTAGTACTTAAAGATTAATAGAGGTTGAATCTTTAAGTTTGGGATTAGAAAGATGGATGAACAATTTGATGGTGATTGTAGCCAAAAATGGCGTGGAACTAGAGAGCAAATGGGAGGGAGTTTGTGTTTGAATTTTGATGGCAAGAGATGGCAAATGAGCAAATGGTCTCATGGCTCACTAACTACTTCCATTTATAGAAGTTAGTTAAGTGTGAAAGCAAAGCAAGTGGCAAGCCTTGCCACCCTTGGGTAAAACCGGACAAAAGGGAACAATGGGCCTAAAATTGGGCTCTCGTGATCAATTGGGCTAATTTGCATAAACTACATGATTAATCATGTATAAATCGATTTAGCCCAAAATATTAAATAATAAAAACTGCAAATAAAATAATTCGAATTAAATCGAAATTATTCACATAAAAAAAAAAAAATAGTTCAAAAATAAATTTGAACTATACATAAATACACATAAATACACATAGATTATCGGCAAAAATACCAATAAAAATCAGGGTCATTACATCCAGGACAAAGTAGCACTTGGCCAATTTGATACACTTTCCTCAATGTACCATCAGGTAAATGAATATCCACTAGTTTGGGCAAGGATCTGACATTCATGAGCAAACTCTCATCAAAAGTAATATGATCTGTAACATCTGATCGAATCAACTATCCACCTAGTTGAATCATTGACGATACATGAATTAGCTTGAGTCATGCCAACAAAAGAGGTAAAAACAGCCTTGGGCTCCTTTTTAGGTGTTTCCAAATTACTTGAGCTACACTTATTTTGCATAACCTTCAAGACTTCATGACAGACTATGTTGACCATGTCAACATCAAGATCAGAAATCCTTGCAGGTCCTGAAAAATCCAGAGGACAATCCTCCTCACTATCCACACTATGTTGAACAACATGTGCTGACCTTCTTGGACCTTGAGCAATATTGGTCCCTTTATTATTTTTCATAGCAAGATACCAATTAGGGTACCCTACTAGATTAAAACATTGATCCTTAGTATGACCCTTAGAATTGCAATGGTCACAAAACCTGTCAGCGTTATCCTTCTTACACTCCTTCCTTGAGTATCTGTCAGTCTTATGACTATGATTAAAAGACTTATGTACAACCAAAGCAACAGACTCAGACTCAACTTCTTGGACAAGATTAATTTCCTTATGTGCTTCTACCTGATTTATCGAGCAAAAGGCCTTATTCAAAGGAGGCAGGGGCTCCATTGTGAGAACATTGATTGCAGCATTTTCATACTTGGATTTTAGACCAAGAAGAAATTGAAAGAGTTTTTCCTCATTTTCAAAATTTGAAACTCTTTTAAAGAATTTACAAGTAAAATTCTTAAGCACTCCACATGTACAAGTTGCATACGTCTAATTCTATGCAATTCATCCCACAATTTCTTCAGTTTACTATAGTAGGAAACTAAAGTTTGATTATCTCAAAGCTGCTATTTCCTTTTTAAGTTGATAAACCAATGGTCCATTAAAATGTCCATACCTCTCATTCACCTCTGACCAAATTTCATCAGCAAATTCAACACAAGCATAATCCTCTGACATTTCAGGAGTCATAGCATGCAATAACCATTCAACTACAAGAAAATTACATCTATTCCAAGCTTGATAGTTCACATCAGCAGGATCAGGTTGAGGTAAAGTTCCATCAAGAAAACCTATTTTTTTTAGATCCTAAAGCTCTTTTAATTGCACGGCTCCATCGAAGAAAATTCTTGCCATTAAACAAAGGTGAAACAATCGCCATACCTGAATTATCAGATCCATGGATAAAATAAGGATCATTGTAAGGATTTGGTCTAGTATTTGAATTAGAGGATTGTTGATTGATTGCAGAATCCACAGAGCCTGCCATTAATTGATCGACCTCAGTACTTGAACACCACAACAATCGAACAACTAAGGAAGTAAAGATCGCAAGCAAACGCTCGTGATGAACGTTCTAGCTCTACTACCATATAGAATTTAGAAATGTGATTGAAGTTTGATTGAATTCTCAGTGAAAAAATGCAAACTCCATGACCAGGAGAAAGAGAAGAGCTAATTAGCTCAAGAAGAAAATGAACAGTGAAACAATACAACCAACCAACTAACAAGAAGTCTAACAAACTATTTATATGAGGGGCCCTAATATTGACTAAACAACTATATTAGTCAAATTTATTTACAAAAAAAATATTTATTCCTTATACGTCTCAATTTGTACTTTCTGAATGTATATTTTTTATGTTTTTTTTTTGTTATACATAGTTCTTCAAGATATTAATATTTAAAGTTATCTAATTCAATGCAATTCTGTGTAATAATAAATTTTAGTGCTAAAATAGCTATATAACTTTTGTTTCTATATAAAAAAACTCTAAAATTTATCACGAATTCAACTAGCTAGCCCACTAAACATTTTTGAGGCTAAATGTTGGATTATTACGGAATAATACAAATTAAATGTTTGCAAATATGTTGTATTATTCAAAGTAATTTTTCCTAATTCAAATATATATAATCAGTTAACAAATTATAAGAAGTTTCACAAAGTAGTATAATCACCATTTGTTTTGTTCATGCTAGGCTTGAATTTATTTCAATTCAGTTTTGGTTCCGTTCAAATCATTTCGGTTTAGCTATGTTTTGTTCAATTCGGTTCAAATCATGTTATAATTTCAATTTTGATTCAGTTCAACCTAGTTCCAACTAGGTTGCTACAAAACTAATAAAAATTGAATCACTTCAGTCCAAGTTTAATCCAGTTCAAGTGTGTAATTTGACGGGTTAGTAATAATTTAAAACGTGTGAGTTCAGTCTATTTTAAGTTATGGGCTAATTTTGGTTGAGAGAATCACAGTTAAAGAGTTGTAACTTTTACTCCATTTGTCTTTTTTTCCCTGCTACTTTTTTCTAATTTGGATGTCTCAATTTACTTGCTACATTTTTTTTTTTAATATGTAGGGCTCACGTAATTTCTACATATTTTACCCTTATTTTTTTCATTTATCTTTTGTATTCAACATATTTAACATCATTTTTGTCATTTTCTTCATAAATACCTTTACTTTTTTATGGTCCCTACCAATTTACATGTTTCTTCTAAAAGATTTTGCTACATGAAATGTAACAAATAATTAAAGACGGAGGAAGTAATATATTAGGAGTTAGGACTAGATTTCTTTTGTTAATTAAATTAAATAGAAAAATGGACAGCCTAAAACAATTTATGAAAGACAAAAAATTGACAATATGGCTGATAATACTGATATGATCGCCACCAAGTCACGAACTATATCAATCAATGCAACAAATGGTTTGTTAGAAACTCACACGTTCCTTATGAGACCTTGAAAACTATTCAAATATAAAGGACCCTATATTTTATTATAAAATATATATATATATATATATGACTATGTAAATTAATATTATAATACCACCTCTTCCCTTCATATATATATATATATATATTTTTTTTTTGTCTTTTTTTAACCTTTTTGTTACCGGTATCATGGTAAAAAAAGATATGATGCAAAATTTACCACAAAAATCCAATTTTAGATCTTACAAAACCCAAACAAAAAAATTAAATTTTTTCTTTTTAATCTCATTAGTTCCTCTAATCTTCTCAGATTTTGCCCCAATCCTCTAGCCAGGAAAGGGGCAAATTCTAATTCAATTTCTTCACCCAAAAAAAAATCAAAAAATCCTATCAAAATTTTCATCTTTTTTATTTCATCCTTTTATTTTTTCTGGGTTTCTGGCATTATTTATTTTCATCTATTTGTCTATTTTGTATTGGCCACCGTAAGCAATCTGGCTATTTTTTTTTTCTTTAAAACAAAAAAGGGTTTAAAATTTTTTTAAAAAATAAATTTAAATCTAACCCAGATGTCCTTCAACATTTAAGGTGGGCACATCCTCTGTTTCAAAATTTTTTCCCCATTAAAAAATTCAAAAACAAAAAAGTGAGTTATTTTATCATTTTATGTATTAGTAGGTGAAAAAGGGTTGTTTGAATTCAATATTTTAATTTATGATTTTGTCGGAGCACTCCGGTTTTTCTGTGGTTTTCTCATCCATCCTTTTCTTCCCTCAATCTCCCTCCTTTAACACTTTCTTGTTCATGTTTTTATTTCAAAAAAAATTGATTGATTTCTTATTTTGACCTTAATTAGGTAATAAATTCCAAATCAAATTCAAAAAAAAACCCCAATTTTATAATTATCTGCAAAAAATAAAATAAAATTAAAAAGTGGTATGAAATATTATTCTGAAATTCTGAAAGGGAAGTACTTGGAATCAAAGACGTGTTGAGCTGTCTGTTACTACCTTACCACCATACCTGTACATCACTTTCCATTGCCGCTTTCTCTCTCTAACTCCCTCTTCTTCTTCTTCAATCTTTCTCTCTCTTCTTCATCTTCTTCTTATATTTCTCACCTCCATTATTCTCTCTCTTCATATTTATCCCTTCTTTTCTCCTCTCTTGCATTACATTGCAATAATAGTAATAATAACTTCAAATTAAGCAAAGAAAGGAGGTTGAAGAAGGTAGAAGAAGAAGAAGAAGATCATGGTTCCATGGTGGGGAGGTGGGGTGAAAGAGCAGCAGAAACACCACAGAGGAACACCAGTGGTGATTAAAATGGAGAATCCAAATTGGTGTATTTCAGAAATTGAAGCACCTTCATCAGATGAAGATGATTTCATCCCCAGAAAATCGAAGAAATCGAGAGGAAAAAACGCTAAGCAGCTCACCTGGGTTCTTCTCTTAAAGGCCCACCGTGCAGCTGGTTGTCTCTCCTCTCTGGCATCCGCCGTGCGCCGTCGTGTTAAATCTGGCGCCACCGACTCCACCGACACGGCCGTGTCTGAAAACCCTACAATACGACGCCGACTCCACACTTTTATTCGTGCTTTTCTCTTCCTATCGCTTCTGCTTCTCTCCTTTGAGATTGCTGCCTACTTTAAGGGCTGGCATTTTGAAGACCCAACACATTACTTTGATCACATTCTCAAAACTGCTGGAAAAACCGGGGTTTTGGAATTTGATATCAAGGATTTATTCGGGTGGGGTTACAATAAATGGGTACTTATTCGGGTCGGGTACCTTGCCCAACCTCTTCAATGGCTTGCTAATGCCTGCATTGTCCTGTTTCTTGTTCAGTCTTTGGATAGATTGATTCTTTGTTTGGGTTGCTTTTGGATCCGTTTAAGAAAGATCAAACCCGTACCCAAAACTGATCAAGTACCCGATGTTGAGTACGGTGATGGTGGTGGGTATTTCCCCATGGTTCTTATTCAGATCCCCATGTGCAATGAAAAAGAGGTAACTTAAACTTCGTTAAAAATATTGTTTTCCCCCTTTTTAATTTTAATTTCTGGGGTTTAAGCTTTTAATTTCTTATGTTAATTTTTTTCTGGTTTTTTTTTTTGTTTTGTTTTGTTTTGTTTAGGTTTATCAGCAGTCAATAGGTGCAGTATGTAGTTTGGAGTGGCCAAAATCAAAGCTGCTAATTCAAGTATTAGATGATTCGGATGATCCGACAACCCAAATGTTGATAAGGGAAGAAGTTCATAAGTGGCAAGCTGAGGGTGCAAACATATTGTACCGTCATAGGGTGATTAGAGATGGTTATAAAGCTGGAAATCTCAAGTCTGCTATGCATTGTGATTATGTTAAAGACTATGAATTTGTTGCCATTTTTGATGCTGATTTTCAGCCTAACCCTGATTTTCTTAAGCGAACCGTCATCCATTTCAAGGTAATCAATCTTATTTTCAAGCTTAATTTGTGATTTTGTTTGGTTTAGTGAATTGAATTTAGTATAGGAATAATAGATACCCAACTATTGCACTTTTTATTTTATAGGTACCAACTTTTGATTATTCACCAGCAATACGAACTATTACATAAAGTTGCAAGGATAGGTATATCACCTAAATGTTGTTGCAATTTAGAGGTCATTCATACTTATTTATAAGACATCCATACCTATCGTTGCAAATTTATGTAATAGTTCGTGCTGCTGGTGAATAATCAAAAGTTGGTACTTATAAAATAAAAAGTGCAATAGTTGGTACTTATTAATGTAATTATTCCTTTAGTATATTGGATTGATTGATTGATTATTGATTTATGATAATTGGATTTAGAAATTGGGTAATTAGTTGAAAATGCAATAAAGAGGGTTGGTTGTTGGGGTGGGGGTGATATGAGTAATGATTGTTTGAGAGGGAAAGAAATTAAGTTAGTAGGTTGAAGTTTCTGTTAAATGTGGTTAAATTGAATTGGAACAGGACAATGAAGAAGTGGGGTTGGTACAAGCTAGATGGTCATTTGTGAACAAGGATGAGAATTTACTCACAAGGTTGCAAAACATCAACTTGGCATTCCACTTTGAGGTGGAGCAACAAGTGAATGGGATCTTTCTTAATTTCTTTGGCTTTAATGGGACTGCCGGTGTGTGGCGTATTAAGGCGCTTGAAGAATCGGGTGGGTGGTTGGAGCGGACCACTGTCGAGGACATGGACATTGCGGTCCGTGCTCATCTTAATGGTTGGAAGTTTGTCTTCCTTAATGATGTTGAGGTAATGAATTGCCCTTGACTTTTCTTTAGTCCCTTTCCATTACCACTTTGATTCCCATTTGTTTCCTTTTGTAGCTTTACTTATTCCGTTTTTTAGCTTAGCTATCGTGGCCCTGTTCATTTAGACTTAATTTCAAACAAATTGAATCCGTTAATTCTAGGGTTTAGTTTGCTCCGGTTTAGATTCATTCAGTCCAAAAGAACTGCGTCAATTCTAATTTGTTCGCAATCGATCAGTAAGATTAAACTTTTAGTTAATAATTGAAAACTAAACAAATCGAGCTAACTGGGACTTTATTCTTGCAGTGTCAATGTGAATTACCGGAATCCTACGAAGCTTATAGGAAGCAACAGCATAGATGGCACTCTGGGCCTATGCAGTTGTTCCGTCTTTGTTTGCCCGACATTATCAAATCGAAGGTAAAATTGAAGAAACATTCTTATTGTTTTACATGATTAGTATAAGTATCATTTTAGGTATCATGAAGTTGACTTCAAATCTGTCCTGTGATGAACTTGCAGATATGCTTTTGGAAAAAGGCGAATTTGATATTCCTCTTTTTCCTCTTGAGGAAGCTGGTTTTACCCTTCTACTCTTTCACTCTCTTTTGTATAATCCTCCCCATGACCATGTTCATCCCTGAAGCAGAACTCCCTGCTTGGGTTGTCTGTTACATTCCCGCCACCATGTCCTTCCTTAACATCCTCCCCGCCCCGAAATCCTTCCCATTCATCGTCCCATACCTTCTATTCGAGAACACAATGTCGGTCACAAAGTTCAACGCCATGATCTCCGGTCTATTCCAATTGGGTAGTGCGTACGAGTGGGTCGTCACGAAGAAATCCGGACGTTCATCCGAGGGCGACCTTGTCTCTTTAGGCGAGAAAGAGGGGTTGCACGGACGGTGTTCTTCGGAAACCACGCTAGCGGAAATGAAGGAGGAATTGCTCAAGCAAGAGGTCAACGCTTCCAAGAAGAAGAAAAAGAAGAAGCATAATAGGATTTACATGAAGGAACTTTCACTTGCATTCCTTCTATTGACCGCTTCGGCTAGAAGTCTTCTCTCGGCTCAGGGCATCCACTTCTACTTCTTACTCTTTCAAGGGGTGTCATTCTTGCTCGTGGGTCTCGATCTGATCGGTGAACAAGTTGATTAGTTGAGGAGGAATATATACAATGTAGGATTTTGTAGTGGATAAAAAAATGAACAGTGTTAGTGGGACGTAATTAAAGGGGGGCAAAAGTGATACCGCCACAGATACATACAAGAAGGCCTTTTAATTCGAGGCGGAGCAAAGGGAGAAGAAACGGTAGTCGTTGTCATGGTAGCAGGAGAATCAAGAGGGAAGAGAGAGAGGCTTGTTTTATTTCCTCCCGCCTCGGATTCTCCGGGCTTGTCGGCCCAGTCGGGTGTAAGAGGAGAGGAAGGGTTCTAGTGATGCATCAAAGTTGTTATTATGCTAGAGTGCCCTTCCATATATCTATTATGTAAGGAAAATTTGCCCATTTTTTCATTTGGTTACTTCTGTAATTTATGGCCTTTTTTTTTCTCATTCCTTTGTTTTTTTTGTTCTTTGGTGGATTATTCTTTTGTAAGAAAAATTGTGACTCTTAGTTTTACATGAAATGAACACTAATTCAGTTGCGAAGGTGCGACTGTTTGAAATTTTGTTATGCCCAATTGCCCATCATCATATAACGTCTTTCGAATTCGTTGTCGATTGATTTTTGTAACCATTAAGTACATAGCTTTTTTTTGGGAACGATTGATTTTTGTAACCATTAAGTACATAGCTTTTTTTGGGGAGTGATTTTGGCATTATCTAATTTGATTTTAACACTCCTCAATGTTACTATTCATGTGAGAGGGGGAGAAGTGTCAAAATCAAATTTGGGAGTGCCAAAATCATTTCCACTTTTTCTTAGAGATATGTTTGTTTTTCTTATTGTTGTTTTTGGTTAAGTGGGGCTATGATGAACAAAGTTTGTCATCAGATTTATAAACACGAACGTTGTGTTTCTACAATCGTCAAGCATTTTGAATTTGTGGATGTTTTGAAGCACTTGCCTTTAGGTAGCTAAGTAACATAATTTGAGTCATAAGATATGGTATTGATTATGGTCTAATAAGTAGTCCCTCCGTAACATAATACTTGTAACAACTGATTTTGCACGTATTTTGAGAAAGTGATTTAAGGTTATAAACAAAGGAATTAGTCGATATGGTTTTAATACAAACAAGAATGTGATGATAAGTTACTAATCAATTTTTCCTTTTTTTGGCTAAAAAATTTGGTCCCTACACCTAGAGGTGTCAATTTTCGACCCGGCCTGAAAAATCCGAGTAACTCGACCTGTAAATAGCGGGGTTTGACAATTTTTTTGAGATTTTTGACTCGTTTAAACTTGTATTTTCAAACCCACTAAAATCCGTTAATTTTCAACCCGAACCAGTTCAATCTGGTGGGTTAGCATACTTTTAAGTATTTTAATGATTTGTTGATAATTTTCATAATGTTAGACTATTAAACATTTAATATTAAAATTTTCTAAATTGTCACTTTTATAGTTTATTTGTTGAAAATGAGTTTAAAAGACGCAATTTATTAATTCTTGTTATTTTGGATACAAATTTAGACAATTTTCTTTTTTTATGAATGAGGTTATAAATATTAGATTCAGAACACAAAACAACACTGCGGTCAACCCAAACCTAGAAGACCTAGGTCATGAATAAAATATCTAAAACCCGAACTTGATAACAACCCTTTTTCAGTAACCCGAAACTAGTATGAAGTTAGGATGACCCGACCCGACTTATTTGACACATCTACCTACACGGCTACACCCATGTTAGTTATAACATCATGCTCCAATAATTTTTATTTATTTATTTATTTACTGTCAACAAAGATTTACTTCTACAATCTAATCTTTAAACCCAATTTTAACTGGGAGAACTTACGGCCCGTTTGGTAGTTGGTAATTAATTGTGGTAATGACAATGGATTTAAAGTGTAATTTGTTAAGGAAAAACTTCAAAATCCCAATGGAAAACAAATTTGTCATTCCCAAACTTGAAATTTGTTCTTATTTTCCATTATTATCCATTACTATGTGGAAGGGTGGTATTAGATGGGAATAATATTTGTGAAGAAAATTAGATAAATTGGAGTAATGTTAGCACCACCATGGGAATAATTTCGATTTTTCTTTCAAATTTAATTATAAATTTATTCTCATTACCTCCATTTATAACCGGCTACCAAACGGGTTATTAAGGAAATGAAATGACTAAAAACCAAAAAAAATGAGTTGTATAGTCAATTAAAACACACATAATTGTTCTGGAGTCTATTAGGCAATTGAAATATCATCCTTTAAAAGTCAATTTTCTACAATTAGCCAATTGCAAACATTGTAACTCCACATTAACATCACTAAAAACACGCAAAAAGTCATATGGTATGAGGGGACATTTTGTTGGGTACCATGAAACTTCCGAATAAAAATTGAAGATAACAACTTCTAAATTTGAACGAATTTCCAGCTGTAAGAAATCGATAGCAATGTCTTAATTTAAAATTATTTGTTCCATTTTTCTATTTTAGTTCTCACAAAATTACGGTTCATTTGATAAAATGATTATGTGATACCTCAATAAAACATGTGGCTAGTATTCTTTTTCAACAACCTTATTCAACCAAATACACTCTACTTCCTAAGTAAAAAAAAAAATAAAAAAAAGGATAAAATCAGATATTCAGAGCATCGAGTTTCACCATAGTGGCGTTAAAGTGCGCCTTGCTATAGAGAGCTTAAAAGCTCGATTCTAGTCTCTCTGACCCTCCCCATACAAGCAATGCTAGCTAGGTATTCCTGTGATAGGAGCCTTACTTTACGTTGATATAAATAGTCCAATTTACCTTACCATGGGAAAATAATAATAAAAGAAATGTTGTGTAAAGCAGAGATATGTGTTAAAATCATTGTAAAACAATAAATTTCAGGATAGCTTTGATTAGATGTTAATTAATTTTAACAAAAGTTTGATTAACTTTAACCACTTTTAATGTATTATTACTTTGATAAAGGATAGATCATATTATTATTTTTATGCATCATATAGTAACATATTCAAAACACGTATTTTGACGTTGTTGATAAGCCCACTTTAATTAATATTTTATCCGGAGAATATATCAAATTTAGAAAGTTTGTTTATTAGGGAACAAAAAAGTGTTGTATTTTAGGATAAAATGATAAAGAAGTGTTCATTGTTTGGTTTATTATTTTCATAGGCATTTCCATGAATTTACACAAATCACAATTCCTATAGATTTACCTTTTGATCTCTTATTTAGTAGGCTTGAAAAAAGTAAAAAAAAAATGAGAAAATTGAAAATTCATGTGTTTTTTTTTAACTTTTCGATAGAATTTATTTACACACTCTCTATTTGGTCATTGACAATTCGATATGTAGATTCTCACATGATAACTAAACAAATACTCCGTAATAAAATTCCCAAAAGTGTTATATAATAAAGTAAATTCATATAAAAAAATATAATTCCTATAGAAAATTAAGTCCAAATGCAACCAAACAATTGAAACTGATACCCGCATCTTATAAATAAATATGTGCACTCCTCATTTTTCAAATAAATGTCATATAAACAAGAATTTATATTAAAGATATAGAGTGCATATATCCATTTATAGGGTGCAGATTTCAAATCTCCAAACAACACCACAATATTAATTTTAAGCTAAGTACTCCCTCTGTCCCAAATTAAATGACAAATTTTAACTTTTGGCATGCACTGTTTATTTTGTAACTTTGACTTCCTTTAATTATATATATATATATATATAAGAAAAACCATAGTCATATAGGATCTCGTTTGATTCGTCTCGATATGTACTTTCTAAATATATACTTTTATAATATAAAACTAAAGATATTAATTGCTCCATTTGACCAAAAAATGTGACAATTTTTTAGTAAAATGGAACAATTAATATTGAACGGAGGAAGCCATTTACAAGGTCACATGTGAGAACTTGAGAAAGCGTCCGTTAATTATGGCGAGAGTGTCGATCCATTCCAGACTCAGTAGCTAAATTGGACCTTATATGATTCTACATTACCCGTGGCCTCTGGACATGGATTATACATACTTTTCATTGCGTCACTTCACTTGCCTAGTTGCCTAATCCATGAATAAATTACTCCTACACTTTGACATGTTATATGTAACTTTGTCTGGTCAATTTCTGACACAGTAAATCCTTAAAAAATGGCTAAATATAATATTTTAGAGTGTGTTTGATTCAACTTATTTAAGTATTTCTGTGCTTATTTTCAGAAAATTCAGATCAGATCAGACCAGATCAAAAAATTTCAGATCAGATCAGAAAATATCAGATCAGATCAGATCAGCATTTTGTTATTTGTTCCTTATAACTCAATTAATATTATTTCTCTTAACAAATAATAATGAATAGTGTTATATAATTATAATATTATGCATACTAATGATTAATTATATTTATTGATGACAAAAAAAAATTGAATTGTTGTGATATTCTAGCCTATTATTTATTTTTATTTTTTAGTTTTAGTTTTATATATATTTTTTTATTTTAATTTTTGTTTTTATTTTTTTTAGCTTTTAAGTTATTTTTTAGTTTTTATTTATATTTTTATCTTTATTTATATTTTTATTTATATTATTTTATTTTTTATTTTTATATGTATTTTCATTTTTATATTTTTATATTTTTTATATTTTTATTTTGATTTTTATTTTCATTTTCATTTTATTTTCATTTTTATTTTCATTTTTCTTTTTAATAATATTTTTATTTTTACTTTTAATTTATTTTAATTTTAATTTTAATTTTAATTTTAATTTTTATATTTATTTTTATTTTTATTTTTATTTTCCTTTTATTTTTAATAATATTTTTATTTTTAATAATATTTATATTTTTATTTATATTTTTATTCTGTTATTTTATTTTATTTTATTTTATTTTGTTTTACTTTTTTCATTTTTATTTTTTTCTATTATTATTATTTTTTATTTTTATTACTATTTTTATTTCTATTTTAAACAATATTAATAATATTTTACATTTATAATAATGTACAATTAAAGTTCACCAAAGATTAGATCAGATCAGACCATATCAGAAATTTTCAGATCAGATCAGAAAAGATCAGATCAGACCAGACCAGATCAGATCAAATCAGATCAGAAAATTTCAGACGAATCAAACGCACCCTTACTTCCTCTATTTCATAATACTTAACGTTTTGATAACAAAGCTTTCATATATATTTGGTCAAAATATTGCATCTATTTTAAAACGGAGAAAATTTTTGCTAGAAAACACCTTCTTAAATTTAAGTTTTGTTACTATATATCAAAATCATTTTTTTTTTCGATGGAGAAGTCAACATTTCGACGATTTGTTTGCTTTTAATTAAAATTTAAAATTTACTTTATCAACCAAAACGTTATACTAAAGGCTAATAAGTGGGTTAATTTATCATAATTGAAAGTTTTTAGGTTGAATTTGAGGTAGATAAGTAGGTTAACTCACATAAATATTGACTTTCTCGTATGAAAACTTGATTTTGGCTTGGTGCCTCCTAACAAAACTTAAAAAGTTTGATTTTTTATTTATAATTAATAAGGTGCTAGGTTAAAAAAAATTATATCTTGTGCTTCCTCTGTATCAATTTGTTATTTTGGGCATTGCTTTTCTTTGTTTACATTTAGAATTTCCATTTATATATATATATATACATATATATATATAGTGAAAGTATTGGGTCAGACGGTCTGGCAAAGGGTGCTTATCGAGCGAGTCGATCTCGAGTTGGGGGTTGCTCGACTCGTGCTCGTTAGGTTTCTAGTCGAGCTCGAGTCGATAACGAGTTGCCCGTTTAATGTTTTGGTCCTATTGAATTTCAATTTTTTTTAAAGAAAAATTATAGATCATGTTGTTTTTTCTTTAGATAAATTATTTATTCTTAAAATGTATTAATATATTATATTAAGTGTCAATCAAATTTTTTTTTATTTATTACATTAAATTATTTTCAACGATTTCACATAGAAAATTAATGATTAATCTGTAATTTTATCGAGTTTCGAGCTAATTCGAGCGACCATGAGCCATATCGAGTCAAACTTTGACCGAGCTATGACCGATTCGAGCTCGAGTAGCTCGCGAGCTGCTCAGCTCAATAAGCACCCCGTCTGACCAAACAATCTGGTCAGACGGCTGACCCATATACCCAATTATAATAGTGAAAAAGTTCGGGAGGCTATAACTTTACGCTCGGGTGTCAGATCGGGGCATGTGATATGTCGAAATTGGTTAATTTTTCGAGACGAACGCAATTGCAAATACCCGGAGGGAATTTGGCCACCGGAAATTGCCAAACGAGACCTCTAAAGGGCTCAAAATGCAAAAAAAAAACGTATCTTAGTTATATTTTGTCCAAGTTAGTTACAAAATGTGTCCAGGTTTTACAATATGTGTCAATGTTTAAACAATATGTATCCAGGTTTACAAATAGGTGTCCAGGTTTACAAATAGGTATCCAGGGTTAACAATATGTATCCAGGTGTGTTCAGATTTGTCCAAGTTTGTCCATATTTGTCTAGGTTTGTCCATATTTGTCCAGGTGTATCCAGATTTATTCAGATTTGTCCATATTTGTCTAGATTTTTCAAGGTTTGTCCACATTTTTCCAGGTTTGTCAACATTAGTCCAGGTTTCTCAAGGTGTGTCCAGATTTATCCAAATTTGTTCATGTTTGTCTAGTTTTGTCCAGGTTTGTTCATATTTGTCCATGTTTATTAACTTTTCATCACGTTTACAAATTGTGTCCAGGTTTCAAATGTGTCTAGTTCTGTTTCCAGGTTTACAAATGTATCCAGGTCTACCAATACATGTCCAAGTTTAACAGCATGTGTCTAGGTTAAACACATATGTGTCCAGATTCAACAATATGTGTTCAGGTCCAGTGGAGTGATCTGACACAATACCTTCTCAACCCTTTGATCAACAAATGAATGGCTAAGATTAAATTTGAATTTCCCTCCTTACTCCTTCTATAGTTTAGAGTCAATCTATCTATGGCATAAAGTCATTGTATTTTTAGTATATGTTGAATGTACCTATAGTTGGTGGTCAATGTACCTCTAGGTATTAATTAATGTATTTATCTCTTCTCACATTTCTCACGATAAGAAATTTCTCACCGGAACCTAACCCTATATATATATATATATATATATATATATAGGAATAGGATCGTGTGAGAAAGGGTGCTTTAGGTGAGAAATGTTGGAACATTTATGACTAAATGGGCTTGGTTATTTGAACTAAGGAAAGAGAAGTTAGGCAAATAGAAACTACGAGTCCAACGGGTATCTCGCGACTCGTGAAAAGTTTCTGGAAAGAAGCAAATCACGAGCCACGAGACAGAGAGGACTCCCGACTCGCGAGCCCAGGTCGCGACTCGCGAGCCCAGGTCGCGACTCGCGAGCCCAGGTCGCGACTCACGAGCCTAGGTTGCGACTCGCGAGCCCCTCTTCGTGCCTCGCGATTTGCTTCTGGAAAATTCGAACAGTTTTTGCGACTTTTCTTATACTTTTGCCTAGGATGCTTGTACGTATTAAGCATGTGTTAAAGCCTTCATTACTGATTTAAACATGTTTTAAAGTGGATTAAACTCAGAAGTTTGAAAGATAGCCTTGTGAATGGCATCTTCAAAGGTGTTAATAGCTCACTATTAATCACCATCAATTCTGATTTTATGGAGCTTTATTGGTATGTTTGTTCAGCTTTTGGAGCTGATTTCTCTTGCCCTATAAGCCTATAAATAGGCTTGCTTAATTCATTGTTGAGATATACAAAAATCAGAAATACTTTCTCGCTTCAACTTGCTAGCACTTTATAATTTCTAGCTAATCTTGTGAAGTGTGACTAAACACAAACAAACACAAAACCTTTTGTTCTTATACTCTCTAGATCACTTGAGTATAAGGTTTTCGTTCCTTTGTATCTCACTAATCGTTCGTGGTAACCCGGTGATCTCAATATATAAGGGGCGAATCGAATTAGTAGGAAAGTGCATTTCCACGCCTTGGAGAGTCAATTGTTCATCACATCCTTCATCATCACCAACAAGCTACTAATTCGATTTTCTTTGAAAATGTCTACACTTAAAGATTTAACGATGAACATTAAAAAATTGGCGAAATTTGAAGGCATGGGGTTCCGCCGGTGGCAAAAGAAAGTACCTTTCCTTTTAACAACTTTGAATGTGGTATATGTTCTTACCACACCTATGCCTCCTTATCCTAAGGAGGGTGAAGAGGAACCAACACAAACCACAAGGAAGCGGACAAAGTGGGAGAACGATAAATATATATGCCGAGGGCATATTTTGAACACTCTATCCGACCCTCTATTCGATCTCTACCAAAATGTAGAGAGTGCAAAAGACTTATAGGACGCTTTGGAGGCGAAGTATATCGCCGAGGACGCATCAAGTAAGAAATTTCTTGTTAGCAATTTTAATTCTTTTAAGATTACTAATGATCGTCCTGTTATGGAACAATTTCATGAGATTTACCACATATTAAACCAAATCCGTGCTCATGAGATGGCAATGGATGAATCCATTACGGTAGCATCCATAATTGATAAATTACCGCTCTCTTGGAAGGACACTAAAAACACCTTAAAACATAAAAAAGAGGACATAAATATGGAGCAATTGGCTAATCACCTCTTAGTTGAGGAGAATATCCAGGCTCAAGAAAAAATGGAAAAAGATAAAGAAAAGGACTCAAACAACAATGGACAAAAATCTACTATCAACATGGTAGGGGTTGGTGGTTCCAATGGAACAAAGAAATCCAACAACAACTCTAAACCCAAGAATGCTACAAACAAGAAGCGAAATGCGGTGTCTTGTTGGATATGTAGCGGACCTCACTACAAGAGGGATTGCCCTTCAAAGAACAAGAAAGGGAAGAAGGATCAACCAAAGGTTGATGTTAACCAAGGTACGGTTGCACTTGTAGCTTTAAATGAACCAACTCATTTTGTTGTTATGATTTTTGAAATAAATATTGTGCAGGGTGACGACTCTTGGTGGATTGATTCGGGTGCCTCCAGATATGTGTGCAAGGACCGGCATTTGTTCAAAACTTTTCAAGATTTGAATGATGGGCCAATATTGTACATGGGGAATGATTCTACGGTAAAGGCCAAGGGAATTGGTCAAGTAGAATTGGTGTTAACCTCGGGAAAAATACTTACTCTTAAGGATGTTATTTTTGTACCCGAAGTTAGGAAAAACCTTGTGTCAGTAGGTATTTTGAATAAATTCGGATTTAAAGTTATTTTTGAGTCGGACAAATTTATCATTTCCAAAGGTGGTATTTATGTTGGTCAGGGGTATTATTGTAATGGTATATTTAAATTCCATGTTAATAATAAAAGTAGTGATTCTATTTACTTGCTTGATGTTTCTTCTCTATGGCACAATCGGTTATGTCATGTGAATTATCGTCGTTTATATGATATGTCTAAAACGGGGTTAATCCCACATTTTGATTTAAATATAGAGAAGTGTAAAACATGTATGTTAAATAAAATCACAAGGACCCCTTTCCATAACGTGACAAGACAAACGGTATTGCTTGATTTGGTGCATAGTGACTTGTGTGATTTTCATAGCTCACCATCTTTGGGTAATAAAAAATATGTTAGAACTTTTAGCTCACCATTTTTCAAGATTTTGTTATACTTACTTATTATCATCCAAAGATGAGGCAATTGAAATGTTTAAAGATCTATAAAATCGAAGAGGAATTACAACTTAATTTGAAAATTAAAATACTTCGGACGGATAGAGGTGGAGAGTATTATGGCCCAAATTATTTTAAATCAATTGGCATCATTCATGAAACAACCGTGCCGTATTCACCACAAATTAAAGTAATGGTGTAGCGGAAAGAAAAAATCAGACATTAAAAGAAATGGTTAATTCCATGTTATCTAACTCGGGTCTAAGTGACGATTTTTGGGGCGTGGCAATGCTAACGGCATGTTATGTCTTAAATCGGGTTCTAAATAAAAGGAACAAGGATACCCCTTATGAACTTTGGTTTAAAAGGAAGCCTAATCTTACACATCTTAAAGTGTGGGGTTGTAGGGCGGTCGTCAAATTGACGAAACCCAAACGTAAAACATTGGGTGAAAAGGGGATTGATTGCATATTTATAGGCTACGCTCAAAATAGCAATGCCTATAGGTTTTATGTTCTTGAACATAATGATTTTGTCTCTATTCACACCGTGATAGAGTCAAGGGATGCAATTTTTGATGAAACACGGTTTTCATCAATTCCTAGACCAAAGGACATGGTACCTAGTACTAGTTCCGGGATTGTGGATGGTACTAATAAGGATCATGATACTACAATTCCAGAAATTAGGAAAAGTAAACGAGCTAGAAAAGAAAAATCTTTTGGACCGGATTTTCAACTATATTTAGTTGAAGGGTCAAGGGAGTCCATTGTGACTCAAGTTCCATATGTTTACCATATGGAGGAGGATCCGAAAACTTTTGGTGAGGCTATGAAGTCTCATGATTCCACATTTTAGAAGGAAGCCGTGAATGATGAAATGGATTCAATAATGGGTAATAACACTTGGATTTTATCGGACTTACCTCCGGGTTGTAAACCTCTTGGTTGTAAAAAGATCTTCGTTAAGAAGAAAAGGGTCGATGGAACCATACTAAAATATAAGGCCCGGTTAGTGGCCCAAGGTTTTAGGCAAAAATATGGTATTGACTACTTTGACATTTATGCTCCGGTAGCTAGAATAGCTACTATAAGACTTTTGATAGCCTTATCGGCGATTCATGGTCTTGAAATTCACCAAATGGACGTAAAAACGGCATTCCTATATGGTGAATTGGAGGAGGAAGTGTACATGAATCAACCGGAAGGCTTTGTTTTCAAAGGACAAGAAAACAAAGTGTGTAAACTAATTAGATCTTTGTATGGACTAAAACAAGCACCTAAGCAATGGCATCAAAAATTTGATAATATTGTCTTGGCTAACGGGTTTAAAATAAATCAATCGGATAAGTGTGTATATAGTAAATTTGACAACGGTAAAGGTGTTATAATTTGCTTATATATATGTTGACGATATGCTTATCTTTGGGACGGATTTGGATGAGGCAAATAAAACTAAAGCGTTTCTCTCAAAGTGCTTCTCAATGAAAGATTTGGGTCAAGCGGATGTGATTCTTGGTATAAGAATTGTGAGAGGTAATGGAACGGTTTCTTTAACACAATCTCATTATATTGAGAAAGTGGTAAAGAAGTTCAATGAGTCGGTTTCAACTCATTTTTCTACTCCGATGGATCCAAGTATTAAATTGGTTCCGAGTAGTGGTACCCCAATTTCTCAATTAGAGTATGCGAGCTTGGTCGGAAGCTTGATGCATGTATGCTATGACTAGCACTAGACTGGATATAGCATTTTCTATTGGTCGATTAAGTCGATTTACTAGTAATCCTAGTAAGGAACATTGGCAAGCTTTAAAGAGAGTGTTGAGGTATTTGAAGAAAACCATAGATTATGGTTTGACATATACCGGTGAGCCTTCTATTTTAGAAGGATTTACGGATGCAAGTTGGATCTCCAATAAGGAGGATTTTTCATCCACAAGTGGATGGGTGTTTCTTCTAGGAGGAGGTGCCATTTCATGGGCCTCTAAGAAGCAAACATGTATTACCGATTCCACCATGGCTTCGGAGTTTATTGCTCTAGCTTCTTGTTGTCAAGAAGCGGTGTAATGACCCAGATTTTGTTGGTATTTTTGCCGATAATTATGTGTGTTTATGTGCATTTTTGGTGTTAGTTCAAATTTATTTTGAACTATTTATTTTTATTTTATGTGAATAATTTCGATTTAACTCGAAATATTTATTTTCAGTTTTTATTATTTATGTTAATTATTATTTAATTGATTAGAATTTTATTATTTAATTTTCTAATTAATTATCTAATATTTTGGGCCAAATCGATTATTGCATGATTAGTCATGCGGTTTTTGCAAATTAGCCCAATTAGTCACGAGAGCCCATTTTTAGGCCCAATTAGCCCTTGTTGGCCGGTTTTCCTAAGGCATGGCAAGGCTTGCCACTTGCCTTGAGTTCACACCTTAACTAACTCTATATATAGGAGAGTTAGTAAGGCCCTTGCTCATTTTTGCCATCATAAGCTCTTGCCATCAAATTCAAGCACAAAAATCTCTCCCATTTGCTCTAGTGTCACACGCCATTTTTGGCTATTACACCCATCCAAATTGTTCATCCATCTTTTGAATCCCAAACTTAAAGATTCAAACTCTATTGATCTTTAAGTATTCAAACACAATCCTAAACACAATTATTTCATTCAAGATCTCTAGTTCGGGATTGGTCTTGGTTTCGTGTGCAATTGTGGGTGCCGTGTTGAAGACCGTGCAAGGGTGGTGGTTCGTGTGGAACGGTGCAGCAGGCAGCCGTGCTGGGCAGCCGTGCCAAGTTGGTCCGTGGTGGTGCAGCAGCCGTGCAGTGGCCGTGTGGGTGTGCCCGTGTTCGTGCGATTGAAGCCGTGCCGTGTTGTGCGTGGTTGTGGGTCCGTGTGGGACGTGTTCCGGGCTGCATTTGTGTGTTGAATTTGTGTGTAATCTTCCATAAGGTAACATGCTTTCTCAACCTATTTGGTATACCATGTTTATAGTATGAATTAAATGCATGTTTGGGTTGATTGTTGATGAATATCCATGATTTTATGCATGATTTATAATCTGATTTTTATGTGTTTATATGATGTTTTAGTAATGGTTTTGATGATTTTATGATTGAATATATGTTGTTTTATGATCATGATTATTATGTTAAAGTTTGATGAATTTTGGATAAGATTAAGTGGTAGTATTCAAGTATTTCATGAGGATATGCGTGTGATGATGAATGTGTTGGATGAGTTCTTGGTTGAAGATCTTGAATCTTGATTGAGTTCTTGGTTGAAGATCTTGAATCTTGAATGAGTTCTTTATAAATCTTTAATGAGTTCTTTGAGTTCTTTATGAGTGCTTGATGAGTTCTTTGAGTTCTTGATTGAATCTTGAAAGTTAAAGAAATTGATTTAAAGGATAAAGAAAGTTAAAGAATGTGTTTAATTCGATTAAAGAATGGTTAGAAGTTGATGAATTATGATTGGTTAGACTCAAGATTAAGGCTAGAGGCAGTTCTTGAGAATAACTTCGGTATTTTAACTGGTTAGTTTCGAGAATCAAGGCTAGAGGCAATTCTTGAACTTAATTTAGTTAAGTTGGATAATAATGATGATAAAATGATTAAGATGATTAAATAAATTGATTAATTAAGATTAGCTTGATTTCATTTTTAGACGCCTGGTACTTTGAGTAAGATTCATTGTATTTGGGTTAAGACGTTGCCCCTATTCCATCCGCGGTATTGGGATAGTTGGAGCCATACTATGTGATCTTTGTGAATTTCCAGTAAGATTGGTTTCACGGGACATGGATTTCCAGTAAGATTGGTTTCATGGGGTTTGGGAGTAAGATTCTCAAATCCGAGCATAGTAGAAAGTTCGAATGCGTAAGATGCGTTCGTACGAGCACAGTCCGGTCTAGAATATGAATGATTGCGCCAAAGATAGTTGATTAGGATGGTTTGAGTCGAGTTCATGTTTGAGTTGATCTTGCACTTTGATTTATTGACCTGATATTGTTTATTTGATTTGTGCTATGTGCATGTGTATTCCCATTAGGGTGAGTCAGTTATGTTACTCGCCATTGATGGTGGACTGTTGTATATTTTTCAGGTATTTCTGATGATGATACTCTTGCTTAGCTTTGGGTTGGGCGAGCGACGTTGTTATTACTGTTATCTGTTGTATTTACTGTTTTCTGTTGTTTTAGATAGTGATGGAGTTATATAGATTTTGTATGTTGTTAAATAGACTTTTATGCGTTGTATTAGACTCTGACATGTGGTTGGAGTTACTTGTGTTTTAGTATTTTTAGTTTGACTTTTGGACTAGTTATGTACAAACTTGTGGGTATTTGTACGTTTTGGATTGATTAATAATATTTCGAGGAATTAGCTTTAATTTCTTAAGTATTTGAGTTGTAGTTTATAACTATTCGACTCGTCGGTTTCTTCCGCGCCGGTTTAAGCGAGTCGGGTCGTTACAAGCGGAGTGGCTTAGGAATGTGTTGAGTGAGGTTGACTTATGGGTGAAACTAATGTCACCTATTGCTATTCATTGTGATAGTGCTTCAACAATTGCTAAGGCTTATATTGAAGTCTACAATGGCAAGTCAAGGCACATTGGGGTTAGACATAGCTATGTACGGGAGATGATTAAAGATGGTAATGTGACCATTGATTTTTTTCGGTCTAATCTGAATTTGGCGGACACGTTTACTAAACCATTGCCAAGGGATTCTTTGAACAAAATGAACAAAGGGATGGGTTTAAAGCCTATTGTACAAAGTCATTAAAATGAAACTCAATTTGACGTCCAATACAACGTTGGATCTCGAATTCAATGAGGACAGATTTTTATATGATTTTGTGAGCACTTGAAAGTTTACATCCCGAGGTAATTGCTAAGTCTACTGCAATGTTAAAGGAGGTTGAATTGGGTTTTTCAATTCTTAATAGATCTTTGTCATTGGCTCAATTGCAGGAGCATGTGCGTAAAGATCTACCTACGTGAGCAAGAAGTTTGGCCGCTTCATCAAGTCTAGGCTTTGCTTGAAACGTTCATGAAAAGATATGTACACCATGGAGACATAGGTGTAGGAGGTTAAAGGATATTTGTTTGTGTTCATGTGTATTACATTTTCAATGATTCGTAGTATTTGTGTAATTCAAAGCTTAGTCTATTATCACGAATGGGATTATTGTAAAATGTATATACTAAGTAGAAATTCTATCGTTTCGATATTTCTATGCATGTTCATGTTGTTTGTGTTTTTTCATTGCAAGTTGTGTTTTGAGCTTGTCAACATTTAGTTCATAAATGGGAGGAGGATTGTTGGAACATTTATGACTAAATGGGCTCGATTATTTGAACTAAGGAAAGAGAAGTTAGGCAAATAGAAACTATGAGTCCAACGGGTATCTCGCGACTCGCGAGGACCCGTCGCGACTCGTGAAAAGTTTCTGGAAAGAAGCAAATCACGAGCCACGAGACAGAGAGGACTCGCGACTCGCGAGCCCAGGTCGCGACTCGCGAGCCCCTCTTCGCGCCTCGCGATTTGCTTCTGGAAAATTCGAACAGTTTTTGCGACTTTTCATATACTTTTGCCTAGGATGCTTGTACGTATTAAGCATGTGTTAAAGCCTTCATTAATGATTTAAACATGTTTTAAAGTGGATTAAACTCAGAAGTTTGAAAGATAGCCTTGTGAATGGCATTTTCAAAGGTGTTAATAGCTCACTATTAATCACCATTAGTTCTGATTTTATGGAGCTTTATTGGTATGTTTGTTCAGCTTTTGGAGCTGATTTCTCTTGCCCTATAAGCCTATAAATAGGCTTGCTTAGTTCATTGTTGAGATATACAAAAATCAGAAATACTTTCTCACTTCAACTTGCTAGCACTTTATAATTTCTAGCTAATCTTGTGAAGTGTGACTAAACACAAACAAACACAAAACCTTTTGTTCTTATACTCTCTAGATCACTTGAGTATAAGGTTTTCGTTCTCCTTTTGTATCTCACTAATCGTTTGTGGTAACCCAGTGATCTCAATATATAAGGGGCGAATCGAATTAGTAGGAAAGTGCATTTCCACACCTTGGAGAGTCAATTGTTCATCACATCCTTCATCATCACCAACAAGCTACTAATTTGATTTTCTTTGAAAATGTCTACACTTAAAGATTTAACGATGAACATTCAAAAATTGGCGAAATTTGAAGGCGTGGGGTTCCGCCGGTGGCAAAAGAAAGTACCTTTCCTTTTAACAACTTTGAATGTGGTATATGTTCTTACCACACCTATGCCTCCTTATCCTAAGGAGGGTGAAGAGGAACCAACACAAACCACAAGGAAGCGAACAAAGTGGGAGAACGATAAATATATATGCCGAGGGCATATTTTGAACACTCTATCCGACCCTCTATTCGATCTCTACCAAAATGTAGAGAGTGCAAAAGACTAGGACGCTTTGGAGGCGAAGTATATCGCCGAGGACGCATCAAGTAAGAAATTTCTTGTTAGCAATTTTAATTCTTTTAAGATTACTAATGATCGTCCTGTTATGGAACAATTTCATGAGATTTACCACATATTAAACGAAATCCGTGCTTATGGGATGGCAATGGATGAATCCATTGCGGTAGCATCCATAATTGATAAATCACCGCTCTCTTGGAAGGACACTAAAAACACCTTAAAACATAAAAAAGAGGACATAAATATGGAGCAATTGGCTAATCACCTCTTAGTTGAGGAGAATATCCAGGCTCAAGAAAAAATGGAAAAAGATAAAGAAAAGGACTCAAACAACAATGGACAAAAATCTACTATCAACATGGTAGGGGTTGGTGGTTCCAATGGAACAAAGAAATCCAACAACAACTCTAAACCCAAGAATGCTACAAACAAGAAGCGAAATGCGGTGTCTTGTTGGATATGTAGCGGACCTCACTACAAGAGGGATTGCCCTTCAAAGAACAAGAAAGGGAAGAAGGATCAACCAAAGGTTGATGTTAACCAAGGTACGGTTGCACTTGTAGCTTTAAATGAACCAACTCATTTTGTTGTTATGATTTCTGAAATAAATATTGTGCAAGGTGACGACTCTTGGTGGATTGATTCGGGTGCCTCCAGATATGTGTGCAAGGACCGGCATTTGTTCAAAACTTTTCAAGATTTGAATGATGGGCCAATATTGTACATGGGGAATGATTCTACGGTAAGGCCAAGGGAATTGGTCAAGTAGAATTGGTGTTAACCTCGGGAAAAATACTTACTCTTAAGGATGTTATTTTTGTACCCGAAGTTAGGAAAAACCTTGTGTCAGGAGGTATTTTGAATAAATTCGGATTTAAAGTTATTTTTTAGTCAGACAAATTTATCATGTTCAAAATTTTATAAGCTAAGTTCAAAATTTTATAAGCCAAGTTCAAAATTTTATAAGTCATGTTCAAAATTTTATAAGCAATGTTCAAAATTTAATAAGTCATGTTCAAAATTTATAAGCTTTGTTCTAATTTTTAAATGCTATGTTATAAATTTAACAACCCATGTTTAAAATTTTATAAGTCATGTTCTAATATGTGTATGTATGCAGAAAATGCCAGTTTATTGTTGGGTTTATTTTAAGTATATTAACTATAGATAAGAAAAAAGTATATGAAATATTAAATTTTTTATAAGTCATATTCTAAATTTTATGATTCATATTCTGAATTGTACGGGTCATGTTCTAAATTTTTATAATATAGTTTCCAAACCATATAAGATAGAACTAGAGCGTTGATTTATTTTGATCTAATGTTGATTATTTTATGAGCTTGAAATATTTATTAAAAAAAAAAACAGCAAATTACAACTTTTTTAAAAAAATTAGCCTTAAAATTATGATTTTTTTAATAACGCAACTTTTTTAAAAAATTAAGCCTTAAAATTATAATTTTTTAAAATAAAAAATGTAAATTTCTATTTTTTAATTGAATATTGAGTTATGTATGTATATGCTCTAAAGTTTATAGCCATGTTCTAAATTTTAGGAACTATGTTCTTCATTTCACTAGTCATACTCTAAATTATGCTCGAATCTTTTTTTTTTTAAATACAACAAATCTAGAAAAAAAATCCATAAAATTGATATTTTAAAAATAAAAATATTCAAAGCAAAAAAAAAAAAAAAAAAAAAAAAAAACTGTTTTTTTAGAAAGTCATAAAGAAAAAAAAATAATCCTAATCCTACGTATTATAAGGAAGGGAGGGCAGAAATTTTAGGTTTTTTTTTAAATTGTTTTAAATTAAAAAATCCATAAAATCTTAGCCTTTAGATCAAAATAAATCAACGCTCAAGATTTTTTCTCATATGAACAAGCCTTCTCACCTAAAGAACCTTTCTCACATGATCCTGACCCTATGTGTATATATTCTCACATAAACAACCCTTCTCACCTAAAGAGACTTTCTCACATGATCCTGACCCTATGTCTATATATATATATATATATAGGGTTGGGTTCCGGTGAGAAATTTCTTATGGTGAGAAATGTGAGAAGAGATAAATACAACAACTATAACCTAGAGGTACATTGAGCACCAACTATAGGTACATTCACCATACACTATAAATACATTGAGTAAAAATACATTGACTTTATACCATATATACATTGACTTCAAACTATCAAAGGAGTAAGGAAAGAAAATCAAATTTAATCTTAGCCCTTCATTTGGTGATCAAAGGGTTGTGATTGCTTCTCACCCTTCTTACCAAAACTACATTTCTCACATGAGCCTACTTATATATATATATGTATCACTACAACAAAAACTGCTTTTAACGACCGAATTTTTGGTCGTTAAAAGCTCAAATCTCGTCGTTAAAAGCCTTTTACGACGAGAAACGCGTGTGGTCGTCACTCGTCGTAAAAGGCTCCGTCGCAAATTAAAAAATGTCAATTACGACCAGTTTAAGTGGCTCGTCGTAATTACTATTTTACGACGAGATATACTTCTCCTCGCAATTTGTTATCATCTACGACCATTTTTCTGGTCATAAATTTGTGATTAAAAAATTAAAAAAAAGGAAATTAGCAACTAATTAATATAGTTGCTAATTTCAAATATTAACAATTTAATGTTATTTAATAAAATAAACATTATCATAATAAAAATTAATAACTTTTTATAAATTTTATTAATAACTTTTATTAATTTTGGTACAACAAATCAAAAGAAAAAATGATAGGATAAATTTATACAAAATTTGATAAATAAAATTTACAAGATTGAACTATATACTTTCTATAATTATTCTGAATCTTCATATCATCTCCATCTAACTTTATATCTTCTTCATCCTCGTATCTTCTTCATCCTTAACATTATATCTTCTTCATCTTCATATCTTCTTCATCTTTAACATTGAAGCTTAATTAGATCTGAAACAACAAAAGCAACACAATATCAACAACAACAGAACAATAACAAAAATATACTAACTGTAAAACATCAATGACAAATAAAGAACATCAACAACAGCAGCTAACAACAACAATAGAGCAAGATCAACCAACCCAGAACATGATCCCAACCTAGAACCCAATCCACCCCAAAAACCCAGAACCAAACCCGATCTCAGTTCCGAACCACCCCAAACTCAAAACCGAACCACCCCAAACTCAAAACCGAACCACCCCAAGCCCAGAACCGAACCCACCAATATTACACTTCACAAATCGAATTGTTTGAATTCAACAAACAATAAGCGTGAATTCCAGCAACACCATGAAAGTGGCCTTCGAATTCGCCATTGTTGTGCAAAATCGTGTTTCTTTCCTTTCTTTCTCACTCTCTTCAGCCCAGATCTAAAAAACTGAAAACAACCCAAAAAAAACAATTAAATGAGAAAGGTAAATGAACCTTAAAACAAAAATGGGAAAGAAAATTGAAAAATTAAATGAAATTGAGAGTGGAGAAAGATGACAGAATCAGAGATGAGAGGATGAGACGATTGATGAGAGGATGAGGGGTTGTTGGAAATTTTGGGAAATTAAGATGAGAGAGAATTTTGGGGAAAAAATTAAAAGGATAGAGAATGACTGAACAAAGATAAGAATTGCAAATTTCAAGCAAATTACACCCGGGATTCTATCCCGCTTTTTTTTTTGTCAAATTCTAAAATTTTGATCTTTTACGACCAGATTTCTACCTTGTCGCAAATAATGTTTTTTTGCGACGAGAATTTAGCTCTTACGACCAGTATTCCGCCTCGTCGTAGATAATTTATACTATTTACGACCAGTTCCACATCTGGTCGTAAATGATTATTATTTACGATCAGAAACGCGTGTGGTCGTAAATTTTGGTCGTAGATGAAGCTTTTTGTAGTAGTGTATATATATATATATTATATATCAATCTTATGAGACATGATGGTGCGAATGTGCTATGTTTTGCACAACTGATTTTTGTTGGGAAATATATATATATATATATATCCCTTTGTTATTTGTAACCTACGTAAACACTTTTGATTTAAAATCCTTATTAATGACTGCTTTGAAACTCTAAACTCGATCTCTTAACTAGTTTTAGGGTTTTAAAGCCCCTTATGTATTTATGCTTCAACAATAATGTATGAACTATGAAAGATTATTATTCCATTAAGAGAGAATGAAGTAAAATGTTTTCATCAGTTGTAGAATGAGAATATAGACTTTATCTATAGTATACAGTTAGGTGTCATGACATAAATTAGTGTATACTTCTTTAGAAATTTGTAATACTATCCTTGTATTCCTCTCCCTTCTTCCCCTCTTACAGATGAACGGTGTTGGGTTTTTTCTTCTGATGGCCAATTTACTATCAAGTTTTTCACTTGGCTAGTCCATGACATCCCTGCTTATACCCCAAAATGGAAATTTCATTGGTTTTGGAAATTGGATATTAACCTCAAGATCCAGAATTTTGCATGGCAATTTTTGCATAACAGACTCCAGGTCCGCCAAAATCTTGCTTCTCGTGGTCTTCCCTTCTCCCCTAATTTTTGTCCTCTCTGTCTCTCGACTGAGGAGTCCCAGGACCACCTTTTTCTTCTCTATCCAATAGTTCTTCCAATTTGGTCTCACGTCCAGCCTATTCGTTGGATTTCTCCGATCCCTAGTTACCGCTCCCTTTCGTCTCTTCTATCTTATCTCCATAGTTAGCATTCTTCCCCGATGGTTAAAGTTCTGCATATCTTATGAAGTATTTGGAAAGCTCGGAACAAGTTAGTTTTTCGCAATTCTCCTTTTTCCTCTATTGCTGTCTTTACCCAGACTTTCTCTTATTTTCATGAGTGGAAGTCCCGTCTCTAGGAAGATGCTCTCCATTCTATGCATAATAATGCCACCCTTACGTCTACTCATAAGGGGCCTTCTTTCGCCAATTGGCATCCCCCTCCCCTTGGTACCATTAAATTAAATTTTGATGGTTCTGCTGCTAATAATTTTGCGTCTACATGTATTGTCCTTAGGGATCACACTGGTACTTGCATTGCAGCCCGAGCCTTCTTTTTGGGCAATGCTTCTCCCCTTGTTGCTAAGGCCACGACCCTCCAGAATGGTCTTTTATTCCCTAGGCAATATAATCTGAACATCATTTTTATTATTGAAGGTGATAATATGTGTTTTGCAGGGTAAATTCATATGTCCTTGGAAAATCAAGCTGCTTATGGATGATATTCGCTCCATCCTACGAGACTTTAGTGTAAAACCCAGACCCAATTCTAGGTAGGGTCTTTTGTCACCAAAGGGCTCCCTGGACTAAAAAACTGACCTCATAAGCCAACACAACTCCTTTCAGCACATTTTGTCCTCACTCATGCGCACCCTGGTAAACTTCCCAAGAGGTCACTCATTCTAAGACTACTCCCAGCTGAGCACACTTAACTATGGAGTATCTTAACATATAAGCTTCCTAAAAGAAAGATGCATCTTGTTGACATGAGTAGCTTATCAAATCCTCTTAAACCAATCTCATGGGTGTTATATTTACAACCTACTCTTCTACTCACGTCTTTAGGGAAGCCAACAATTCCGCAGATAATATTGCGTCCCTCGAACATTGGACACCTCACGCACATCAATATCGTCTTTAGGTTCAACCCGTTTATGCATACGGTTGATGTGAACACAACACGCGGACACGACGACACGATTACCAGTTCTAACCAAATTTTTTAGCAGAAAAAGTACAAAGCATGGTAACACATGGGGCCAAAGAATTAGATGTGAGTAAAAATTGTAAAAACAAATGAGCATTTATTGAAAGATTCCAAATGAGAACTTCTTTTTGACATGTAACACAACAACAAAATTAGGAAGAAATTTAAACATAAGGAATATAGGCTACAATCAAGTTTAAACCGAATGAATAGATTCAACATATATTTTATTCAAGTTGAATCGCATTAAGTAAGTTCTAGTTATTTCTTTGAATCGGGTCTAACAAGTTAAACAAGTTTCAATGAAAATGTTATTAGGTCTATAAATTTCAGATTAGTTTGGTTCTCATAACCTGAAAGGAATGCATCATTATTAAACCTAATTGAAACACATAATTAAAACGGGAAAAAATTGGTTGACCCACCGGGTAGACTACCCACCCTTAATATAAGGTTATGATAATTATGATAGTGTAATTCAACTTTGGCTTAAGTATTAATATTTTAATAATCTGTTAGTAGCGGATAGTCTACTCGGTGGATAGGTATAGCAATGTACTACAGTAAAAATCAAGAGTGCTCTGGACTATGTGATGGGTTACATGAAGGGTCGCAGGTTCGTGGCTAGGAGATTGAGACCCTATGCAATTCATAATAAAAGGCCCTGAAATCTCAATTGATAGCTATGGTGAATTAACGCTTATGGTGGAATTGAGGATTAAGAATTTCTAAGGTAAGTTTGGGTAAAAGGGAAAGGGATGGAGTGGATGACTTTTTATCTCTCACTTGGAAGTTGGAATGTCGTATTAAAAAAAAAAAAATAAGGTGATGTATGAGAGTTGTAAGCTTTATTTATTTTTTTCCCAAAATGCTTCAATTCAAGGCATAAACTAACATGAACACTATTTTAAACAAATCTTCCTTAAATTTAATTTTTTGTTTTTTCTTTTATAAAAAGAAAATTATGATAAGGTGAGAGTGGTGATAGCGATACGGTTTTTTTAAACAAATCTTCCTTAAACTGTAATTTTGCGCTTTGGAAAATTTCCAAACCGCACTGCACCAAACCGCAATTTTGCCGTTTGGTGTGGTACAGTTTGCGATTTAATAACAATTTTATTTTTTTCTTGATAAATTTATAAATAGCTTTTTAAAATAAAGTCTTAGTTTAATCATATTAGTTTACATTATTCCACGAAAATAATAGTACAAACAAGTCCTAAATCAACAAAAAAAAATCAATTAAATGAATTCTTTTTAAAAAATAAAGTATAATAATCAAATATTACGATCTAATCAAATTTTTTTTATATATATAATTACGGATTTGTGTTTTACACTTTGATGGTTTGGTTTGAAATGAATTTTTTGTAAACTAAACCAAACCGTAAAATTGTTGTTTGATAATTTAATAAACTAATTAAATCACACTTTTTTAAACCGTAAATCAAACCAAACCGCTAAAAGCGATTTGATTTGCGATTATTGCAGTTAAACCGCACTCTGCTGAACCCTATTTGAGAGTGCCTCCTCACCTCAATGCAATGTCAAAAGAGGAGAACGTAAAAACATTTGTTTTGTGTATTTATGTTTGATATCACTACGGACGAAGAACTATGACGATATCAATAAGGACTAGTCGAGGTAAGCACGTGGGCATAATGAACACAAATAAAGGAAAATGACAAAAGGCACCGGCAGTTGACTATATATAATGTCAATTTAGTTTTTTTTTGGCAATTACATAATGTCATTGAATGTTAAAAATACGACGAGTTAGCTAGCGTGCATGGACCACCATTTCAATTCATCCCATCCACCACCATCATCACCACCGATTTTAATTTGTATGCTTCAAACATGTTGCATTGCATAATATATAATCCATCTCCTTTATGAATCTTGTCACTGTTTTGTGGGATACATTAGCTAGAAAGGATAATGTTAAACTGACTTATGATTTCGTCTGATTAACATTGGCCTGGAAGTTAATTCCTTTTAGAAATCATATTTTATGGAAAGTGAATTACATACCTATCTAGCTTGTTTGCCTTTTGGTGTTTCGTCGATCATGAGAATTCAAAATTGATTTCCCATGAAATGCAAGTTACCTGCATACCAAACAATTCATCCATTGTGTATTTCTTAGAAAATCTGAATTCCAGTAGAATTTAGAGTGAACCAAACAACAACATAGAAGATTCTAAGTTGTAATGTTTAACCTTCGGCTACGTACTCAAGTGTCGGGGGACGATTTAGTTCGCGAGATTACTGGAAAAATACACATTGAGCATATAGAAGTCGATCTTGATGAATATGGTAGAAATGAATGAGTCTGGAGGAACTGATGCATAATGTCGTCCCAACTAATTACACATCTCTAACTTCCTCCATTACTACAATTCCATCAAATAGCATAGGGTAACTCAAGACTCTCATTCTATGGCCAAGCAAGACTATGGCTTAATCGTCTCGGCTGGGACACCATCACCAGTTGGGATGATTTGGCTTTGACATTCTATAGGAACGAAATACTACCCTCCAAAGTAAATTACAACTCTTAAGAGCCAGATATGACTTTGACACAAATTATGTTTTCTTTCTTTCTTTTTGGTGCAAAAATTATGTTTCCTTTCTCAATCAAATAAAACTTCTCATATGTTTCCATTTCATTAGATACCAAACATATGTACGTAAAATTTAACATTTTTTATTATCTGATTTTTTATTAGGGGTGTTTATGGTTGATAGATTTTACTTGACCAAAAACCTTCTCAATTTGTAAAATTCTTATTTTTACTTATAAATAACTTTTCAATTAAAATCTATTAGTAAATTTGTAGCAACTGCCCATTAAAAAATGAAACAAATCTTCTATCCCACTTATTGTATCCCATTTTTGTTTTACTCATTTTGATTGGTTGGAAGATATTTTACAATTTGTCTGCTACGACCATTTCATTTGTCTTCCTTTGCGAAATATTCTTCAATGGTTGAATATGAAGGGATCATTTTATTCGATTGTGGGAATGAATTGCTCTAAAAAGGGTTATCTCAATATTATACTACCTTTTTTTATTTTTTTATTATTATTTGCAACAAACTGTTTTGCACTCTTTTGAGAAATAAAGTTAAGGGTGTAACTGACCAAATTAACTTTTCAAAATTTAACACCGGCAACCCCTAATCTCCTCTTACTTATGTTTAAATTATATTAATTAATTTGTATGTTTATACCCTTAAATTTTTTTCTTAAAATGCGTGCAAAATAATTTGTTGCAAGTAAAAAGAAACGGAGGAAGTATATTTTTTTCAATATTAAGGTGGTCACATGAAAAGGAATGAATCAATGAATTAAGGGTGATTGTATTTATAGAAGCGAGATTAGAATTTCTTTAACTATATATACGTATGTACTACATCCGTAACTTTTTATTTGCAAATAAAGATTAATTTAATTTGCATTCCAAGCCTAAAGAACAATCTGATTGTGAGAATGCCAAATCAGATTATAAGTTGAAGTATATATCTAAGTTTGAACGAAAACCTAACAACTTGAGAAAATCAAAAACGAAAATGAACTAGCAAAACTCAAAGTATGAAAAATAGAAACTGTTAGCGTTTTTTTTTTTTTTTTTGGAACCGAGGAAGTATTAAAATTTAGCAAATTTTGTGTAAAAATCTGTAAGTATGAAGAAATCAGAAGAACAAGAAGAGAGAAAACAAAGTTGAAGTTTTGTAGTAAAATGGAATAGTTAGCTAGTTAGTTGCAGGTCTAGCTAATAATTTGCTAGGTTAGACGATGGAACCTTTACAAAATCGATCATTTAAATAACTAGGTGAGTAGGTGATTACTTGACAAGAAGGAGAGCTCTTTAAATTAACTTTTTAATAATTTTTGGCGGTCATTTCTTAAACGGCCAATTAAAAAAAATAAAGTGTTTTTCTAAGCTATATATATGCCCCTGAGGTTTTCGGTTTTCTAAGTTGTGCTCATGCTTTTTGAAATTTCTAAGCTATCGCTCAACTTAGGTTTTTTAATTAATAGTGCCCACTATGTTATCTCAACGTTAATAGTTCTGTTAAAAGGAGTTGCATTTCGTGGGAGGGTAATTTCCCCTCTAAAATTCTAGAGTTTTTAGCAATTTTCACTCTTTATTTTAGGGAAATGCATCATTTACAGGGCAATTCATCATTTATTTTAGGGAAATACATCAATTATATATGGTGAAAATCAGCTAAAAACCTTATAATTTTAGAGGGAAAATTACCCTCACACGAAATATAACTCCTTTTAATGGATCTATTAACGTTGAGTTAACAGAGTGGGCACTATTAATTAAAAAACCTAAGTTGAGGGGCATAGCTTAGAAGTTTCAAAAAGCATGGGCACAACTTAGAAAGGAGAAAAAGTCAAAGGCATAGCTTAGAAAAACCCAAACAAAAAAGTTCCTAGAAAATCGAATTAATTAGTTGACGCACATACGTTTGAAAGAGGAAAGATAAGAAATTAATATGTGCATTTAAGTTTTAAAGTAAGGGCCTGTTATGTTTACTGTTCGTTTACTAGAGTGAAAAATGTTTTTCCTGAAAACAGTTTTCCTATTTTACATCGTTTACTTTGGGTGAAAAAATAAAATGTAAAAATTTGGGTGCAAACTCATTTAATTTTACACCCTATTGGAAACATTTTCCTTCAAATTTGGAAGTAAAAACTTATTTTCCGTGTAGGTAAACATTGGAAAACATATATGAAAATGAGTTTTCCAACGTAAAATGTTTTTTATGGAAAATCATTTTACATCGAAAAGTTTTACACCAAATTAAACAGACCCTGAATTTGGCTGAACTGAACTGAATTATATTGTCCTGAACTGAATTAAATACAGTTAAAAGTAATATTTTATAAAAGAACTAAATTGAATTGAACTTAATTTAAGTTGAAGTAAACACAGGTAGCTAACCCCTTGATGTTTGTATGACATGAGTAATATCTACTCCCTACGTCCCTTATTGTTTGCCCCATATTGACTTTTGGCACTGTTCATTTAGTAACTTTGACTCTCTATAATTTTATACATATAAGAAAAAATATAGTCAAATGAGATCTCGTTTGATTAAGCTCAATGTGTACTTTTTTAATATGCAATTTATATAATTTTTTATTACATATATCTAAAGATATGTTCGTTTAAAGTTGTGTCTCGGGAGATGAGAAAAAGTAAATGGGGCAAACAAAAAGGGATAGAGGGAGTACTAAACTACGTCTCGTAATTAAATTTAAAAAAGTACGTACATATGTGCACGTATGGTGGACTGGTGGTAGATTGGCAGTTAGGAGGTAGGTAGTGTATATGCCATCAGTGGTTACATCAGGATACAACCAAATAAGGAGCAAGTAAAATGCTCCAAGAACCGGTAAAATTATTAGCATGTGGCTGCCATGCCAACATTCATGCATCATATAATAATATTCATGCATACCATTAACCCATAACATCATTGACTTGCGTTATAGCCTTTTTTTTTTAATCTTTTTTATTTTATTGCATTGACCCTAAACTTGAGAAAGCCATGTCAAGGATCTAAGGAACCGTTTGATTAGTAAATGGGAAAGATAATCACTTTAAAAATGGAAATGAGAGGAAATCAAAAATAAATGTGTTAGAATTAAGTAATTGTTTGTTTAAAAAAATGAATGAGTTTTGTTATAACCACACCACCACCATACAATCCAAATCACAGGCCACCACCACCAAAACCACCCCTAACCTCGTCAACACCCCCTTATACCACCCCGCCCCTCAACCACCGAAAAACCCCCCAACCCCCTCAACCACCCACAAAACACCACCGTAACCCTAAACCGTAAAACAAAATAAACCCTCGTTGGGGTTCGTGGGTGGGGTTGGGATGTGGGTGGGTAAGCGCTGGTGAGGGGTGAGGGGTGGGGGGGGGAGGGGGGTGGGGTTTTGTGGATTTTTTTGGTGGGCTGGGGTTCAAGGGTGGGGTTGGGTTGAGATTCATTGGTGGGGCTGGGGGCGAGGGTGGGGCGGCACCAGCGAAGGGTTAGGGAGGGGAGGTGGGTGGTTATGGTTGGTGTTAGGTTGCTTTGTGGGGTGGTTGAGTGGTAGTTGGGTGGAAGGTGAGAAAAGGAAATCTAAAAGATAGAGGGTGATAACGGGAAAATGTTAGAACAGAGGAATAGGGAAGGGAAGGGAATGGGAATGAAAAAAGTGGCTTAACAAACACAATCAAAGGAAATTGGGGTAGTTGATTCCCAATGCCTTTGATTAATACCCCCAGAGCCCCAGCCATGAATTTTCATTTCCTCCATTTTTTTATGTTTTTTATCAACCAAATAATATATCTAAAACGAAATTCATGAGAATTTTGAATCATAGAATTTTTTTCCGACCAAACAACACCCAATATTTTATTTTCTTTAGTGAGAATCTAAGAGCACTACCATCAATGAGTAAAAATTACCTCACGTGAAGAAAAAATGACAATGACAAAAATAATTGCATCCCATCAGCAAGTAAAACCCAAAAAAAAAAATTCCTTGCGAGATTCCCACGGTTCATGGCTAATTTGGAGCTTTGAAATTTGTGTTTGTGCGCCACGTGTCAGCCGCGCATTGGCGCCCAATGCGTGTGTGGCACACGCGCCCGACAGGGCAGCTGCATGAGGCAGCCACTTTCCACGTGGAAGCCACTCATTAGCTCAGTTACTGTTCATATTTTGAACGGTAATATATGTTCAACGGCTATTTTGAGGAATTTAATTAATAAAAAAAAAAAAATTACCAACGGTCATAATTTTTTGAGATCTATAAATAGACACCCATTTTGCTATACTTTGACATACTTAAAAAAATCAGTTTGTTCAAAAAAATTAGCAAAATTTCAAATTTTCATATAATTTTTTCCTCTAAATTTCAAACCTTCATATTTTTTTTTATCAAAGTACTAAAAAATATTTAAGTAAATGGATCCATTTAACTTGAATAATATTGATCCTAATTTGCTACAAAATCCAGAATTCCAAAAATTTTTACAAAATATTGGAGGAAATGTTTCAAATGTTCAATTTCCTCAACAACAACAAACACCTCCTTCCAATGTCCATGATGTTCATCAAATGTCTGATAATAATGATTACTCTCCTCATTGTTATCAAGGTAGTAATAATGAATTTCATGGCCATCAAAGCGAAGATTAAAGCGTTCCGAGACCCAAGAACCGATTATGTCTCCTCCAGTGGTGTCGATTCAACCACGTGTTATGTCATCGGTTGCACGTAGTTGGTCTGTAAAAGAGGACGAAGCTTTAATCGCATGCTACATGGAACATTGCACTGATGCTATTATTGGTACCAACCAAAAAGCGTCTGTGCTTTGGAGGAAAGTGGCAGAATCGTGGGATGCCGCTCCAGTGAATCGACCACATGAGTTGCCGGTGAGAACCTCAAAAATGTTGGAAAATCGATGGAGACGAATGGCTAGCGACATAAATGTATGGGTTGGTTGCTATGAAGAAGCAAAGAAGGCAACGGGTAGCGGTTACAACGAGGACAACACAGTTCAAACAGCTCACACTTTATTTCGAGCATCAACCACACCTACAAGGAACTTCTTGTGTGAGCATGGTTGGAGGATGCTTTGTCAATATCCAAAGTGGAGGCGAAAAATGAGGTGGGCCATGTCGAAGAAAGAAAGGGAAACCGCAAATGCCGAAGAAGATACTGAAGGAAGTGCTAGTAGTGGAAAAAGAAATAGAGTTGATGAAGATGGTGACACAGGCATGGGAACCGGTAGCTTCACTTCGGGTGGTATCAATAGGCCTGATGGTGTTAAAAAAGCCAAGGCTAAACGAAAGGGTAAACAGGTAGCACCTGATGTTGCTGTTTCAATAGATAAACACAATGAATTGTATTCTCAAATGATGGAGACACGCCGCAAAAAATTAGAGTTTGAGGAGAAAAAGTGGGAGGCGAGGCAAGCAGAAAATCACACTGCTTCAATGGCAGCAAAATTTGACATGCTGAATGTATTAGTAGCAAAGCAATCACCTACTGAGGAGGAGGAGGTGTTTAAGAAAAAATTAATTCAGCAGCTTTATGGTGAAATGTAGATTAATGTAGCAAGTTATGCATTTTACTTATGAATTATGCATTTTACTTATTAATTTTAGTTATGCATTTTAGTTATGTATTTTAGTTATGCATTTTAGTTAAACATTTTAGTTATGCATTTTACTTATGTATTTTATTTATGTATTTTTTTATGAATTTTAGTTAAGTATTTTAGTTATGTATTTTATTTATGTATTTCAGTTATATGAATTTTAGTTATGAATTTTAGTTATGTGTTTTATTTATTATTTATGTATTTTATTTATTATTTATGTATTTTAATTATACTAACAATATCTACAAATCTGACACGATATTTGAAAGAACTAACACGAATATGATATATAAGCATCTGAAAATGTTATCTTCAGAGAATCTTATCTAAAAAATCTGAAAATTTCTTAAAAATCTGAAAATGTTATCTTCAGAGAATCTTATCTACAAAAATCTGAAAATATGTTATCCAAAAATATCTTAAAAATTTGAAAATCTTATCCTAAAAATCTAAAAAAACTGAAAATCTTATCCAAAAATATCTAAAAAATCTAAAAATCTAAAAATCTTATCCTTTTTTTCCTATATAAAGGAAACCTCCAATCAATAATATTATACATTAACATCATTTCTACTTCAAATTTCATTTTCTACTACACATATCTTCATATTTTCTGTTGTCATTTTTTTTTACATTAAAATGTCCAAAAAATACTCATCTTCCTCTAGTTCTTCAAGTGATGGAATGGTAGAGGATTTTGAAGACAATATGCACGACTTCATCACAAATCAGATCCCAAATATACCATCTTCACAATGTAGAATTCGAAGCACACACAATGCTAATGAAGTTGCGACGGTTGATCGAAACCGTGAGGAGGGACATAACCGTTTGTACAACGATTACTTTGCTAGTAATCCAGTGTACAAAGGTCGACAATTTCGTCGTTGATTTAGAATGCGGAGACCCTTGTTTTGCAGAATAATGGAAAAGGTTGTTGAAAACAATGTGTTCTTTCAACAACGCCGAAATAGAGCTGGAAAGCTCGGTTTCATTCCGTTACAAAAATGCACTGCAGCAATAAGGCAATTAGCTTATGGTTATAGTGCAGATGCAGTAGACGAGTATCTACGAATGGGGGAAACTACTGCAAGAGAATCGCTCAAACACTTTGTGCAAGGTGTCATCCAAAATTTTCAAAATCAATATCTTCGAACTCCAACAGAAGAAGATGTTGCGAGGACGTTGTATCGAAATGAAAGACGTGGTTTTCCAGGAATGATTGGTAGCATCGATTGCATGCATTGGGAATGGAAAAATTGTCCCCAAGCATGGCAAGGTCAATACAGTGGGCGAAATAAAAACCCAACTCTTATATTGGAAGCGGTAGAGGATCAAGATCTATGGATTTGGCACTCTTTTTTTGGCATTCCAGGATCTTGTAATGATCTTAATGTTTTGTATAGATCACCTGTTTTTGATAATGTGTTGCAGGGTAAAGCACCTAACGCCAACTTTGCTGTTAATGGACGTACCTACAACTTGGGATACTATCTAACCGATGGTATCTATCCTAGTTGGTCTACATTCGTACAAGGCATCACGCATCCTCAAACGAATAAGCAACGACTATTTTCAGACATGCAAGCTGCTGCCAGAAAAGATGTTGAAAGAGCTTTCGGGGTGCTGCAAGCAAGATTTGCGATTGTACGACATCCTGCTCGTGCTTACGACGAGGATATGTTAGCTTACATAATGAAAGCTTGTATCATTATGCACAACATGATTGTAGAGGATGAACGAGACACGTATGAAGGGGCGGAAGTTCTACGACAATATTATGAATCCGATATCCCTCAAAGAAGAAATACAGCGTCAGCTCCAAGTACTAGCGCAGCGATGGATGATCATGAACCATTCGATTTTCAAACGGGACGGCCGCTAGATATTAACTCGTATTTAGATATACGGACTACTATTCGCGACAGACGCACTCATGATGCTCTAAAACACGATTTAATGGAGCACATTTGGAACAGATACGATCCCAATGCTCAATAGTTATGTATTTTATGCTTTCGCTTTTAATTATTTTTATATCACTTTTCGTGAATTTGTTGATAAATTTGAAGTACTTTTTCCTGCGTTTTAAATTTACATTTACACTCTGCAATTATGTTGATTTTTTTAATAAAAACCGAAAAAATACGAAATACAAATACGTGAAAAAGCCATGTCAAAAAACAAATATGGGTCTCAAAAAAAGTAAAAAAATACGAATTACGAAAAACATTTATGCTAAGAAAAATACGGGTCCGAAAAAAATACGAGAAAAAAATACGTGAACAAGGAAATAAATACGGAAAAAAATACTAACACAATACGAATTTTCGCAAATTACGAGAAGAAAAATACGAATAAAATAATACGGGTATAAAATACAAAAATCAACATATATCATACATGTAAACAATTAAATATTTGTAAAATAGTAAATTTGTAGGAAAGAGAAATGGGTGAAGTATAATAGATAGGAGGAGAGAGAGTAGTGGGTTTTTTTTTTTGCTCACTGTTGGTATAAGTTTTGTTAAAAAAATTTGCCCACGAGATTATGTTATGTGGAAGAGTAAAAAAGTGGGTAAAGAGAGATTGATGGACATTTTTTTTTACTACTACTGAGAGTGCTCTAATGACAAGTGGGCAGCCGCTTCACGACTCACGAGTTCACGCACTGCCATGAATCCATGATAGGTGTACGAGAAGCAATTACAAATTTTTCCAAAAACACTTCGAATGCGTGCTTCTACACACCATTTACTTTCCTCATACTACTTTTGTCAGACTTCTCCAATCATATCTTATTATCATAGCTGACTAGCTGTAAATTCAGAAAAAATAAAATAAAATGGAGTATGTGCAATAAAACTTTAAAATTTTTCAACACAAAAACCTACTACCTCCCTCACATTTTACATGCTACATTCTATTTTGGAACAAATTTTTATGCAAATCAATTTTCATGTGGGCCCACCATTGGTAAAGTTAAGTGGAAGAAATTGATTGGCTTAAAGAGGATAAAAATGACAAAAAAGAAGGTAAAATTGTAAAATATATGTGGGGCCCATAAACTAAAAGGAAATATAACAAGTATTTTGGGACATCCAAATAAGGAAATTGTAGCAAGTAATTTCGGACAGAGGGAGTAGCAATTAGCAACCTATCGTTTAGAATATGATAGAAAAAAAATATAGTTTATTACTCCCTCTATTTCAATTTAATTGCTACATTTTGACTTGTAGCACTATTCACATGTGTTTTTAACTGTTCTAGTTTTATATGCATAAGGAAAAAACATAGTCATGATAGATATAGTTTCATTCATCTCAATATATATGTACCTTTCAAATATATAATTTTTTTATTATATGTGCAGTTCAAGATATTTATATTTATATTTAAAGTCGTGATTTAGGAGAGGTGAAAAAGTAAATATAACAAGTTAATTGGTATGGAGGGAGTAGTTGTTTATTTATTGAACCTTAATTAAATGACATTAAACTTGTGACTTTAGTTTGATGATGACAAATTGACAATCATAAACATTAATCATATTATTATGGATTTTTTTTTTTTTTTGTTGCAAGATTCCATTTGGAACCTATTATATTTTGGTCTTTTCCATTTGATACCTAATTTTAAAAAAAAAATCTTGCATGATAACATTGTAGGTTAGACTCATCCCATTAAATGACTCATTAATTTAGGGTTGAGTATGGTTATGATTTTACTTCATTTGCATACCTTGTGTATGTAGTGACTAGTGAGGAATGCTCAAGTAAAGTTTAGGAGTCATTAATTTGGGGTTGAAATTGGAAAAACCAACTACGTGTATAATTGTATATACTTAAAAAAAATGCAACTTGTTCTTTTTTTCAATTTTGACTTAAAATTTGATTGTCTAGTGACTTTTTTTAAAGAAAGGGTAATAATGACTTAAAAAAAAACCTTAATTATGCAAAATTAACTAAACCATTAACCTCATTCAATCCCTAACTAATGTTTTGTTAAAGAGAGTAGTACGATGTATAATAAATCCAAAGACACTACTGGTAGTCTGGTACCATGTAAAATTTGGAAAAACAAAATAGTTATCAAATAAAAAACCCGAAATACCATATTACCAAATGCAATTTCAATTCCTTTTTTTTAAATAAAAAAATCAATCAATAATATGTGACAACTGACAAAACCGGGAAAAAGTATTTATTTTCAAAAAGAAGCAAATAAATATATACATTAAAAACACACGATTATTTTATCATTTTAGCGATAAAAAATTCTTAATAGGATAGTTGTACAAAATATAATTATTATGTTACATAAATTAACCCTTCATGGAGGGAGATCCGATGCTTCATACATTTACGGAACCTTGCAGAGAATTCTAGCATCTAGCCCATACAATTTCCAAATTGCCACTTGAATGCACCACTCAAATCATACATTATGTGCGCTTTAAGGGAAAAAATATCTCTATCACCTTAATATTAGAATTAAGCCTTTTTTTTAAGACTAGAATAATATGAATTTGAACATGAATTGTATTGACTTGAACCGAATGTTTTTGGAATTTAATCCAAAATAATTACAGTCTTCTATGTGTTCTATTTTCACTTGTGATGTCTACTTGTACTAATTGCAAAGCAATGTAAAATGTACAATACAACCCTATGAAATATTTAGGACAAGGGTAAAAACTATCAAACCAAGGCATAGCCACATAGGAGTACTACAAATTTGTGATGTAATGATAAAGGACTACTTGATGAAGATTCTCTAAAATTCTATGACCCCCGAAATCCATTGCAAACAATTAGCACAACCCAATATCACTCATCAACATGCCATATGGAGCCTTCTCTAGAAAAATGAGGCAGAATTCACCCCCAAATTATGTATAAATCGGTTCTGAACAAATGCTGTGATATTTACAAATCAAAAACCCATCTCTGCCCAAGAATCGTTGTTGTACATGAGGCTCGTATATAAGATAGTACACTAAGTGTTGTGCCTAGATGAGAGAGTTCCAATAAGGCTCAACTTGCATGTCCATTTTTGGTAACAAAGAAGCTGTAAAGATCACTTAAAATGGCCACGGTACTTGATGTTACTGCCAACGGAATCATTACCCAGGATACAATTTGATCTTTTCTGGTTGCGATGCAGTGTTTGTCTCTGCAAAAGGGCATTAACACTTCCCATTAGAGGTGGCTTCATAAACAGGTGGAAATACATTTGGAAAGTAAGGGGCTCCAATCAAGAATTTAGAAACACAAACACCTTATTAATAGTATTAGATTAAGGCTCACTCTCAACAATTCAGAATTAACGTAAATCTTGTGCAGAGTTGGTTTATGTTAATTCTGAATCGTTTAGAGCGATACACAAGAGTTATAATTTCACACATGAAGCCATGGACTCTGTTGGACACAATTCCTTAAAGCTGAAAAATATTCATGACTCTGCAAGAGCTTTGAAAGACTTTATACATCACATGTAAATATACAATTTAAACCAACTTGTATGCTAAATTTGGTTGAAATCACAGTCTTTTCACTAGATCCCCAAGAAATCACAAAATTCACAAGGTACCCTTATAGTTTTGGGAATGCACCAAATAGCATTAAGTTTTAAGAAAACATACATGATGCCCTTCTATGAATATGTTTTCAACAAAGTTTGAAGGATGGGGATAGGATGCGTGTATCTGTGTATTGGAGAAAATTTGATGACAAAATTTAGAAAATATACACAACTTTTTGAAACCTAAAACTAAGGATACCTCGTGAATTTCGTTATTACTTGAGTTATACAATGAAAAAACCATTAAAATTTTCATTCCAAAAACACCATGTTTAGAATTTTACTTAAAACACACACAAACACAAAACCACATATATGCGGATGTCTTTCTCTTTGTTTCCCCTATTTTGATACTTTATTCTCAAAATATAGCCATATAGGTAGACCAAGATAGTTAAGGAACCAAACTAAAAAGAAAATGTCGGATACTGATTCCGTAGCCCTTTTAGGGGTCGTTTTGGTTCACAAACTTGAATGAGTTTGGAATCAGAAATCAAACTAGAGTGGTATAGGTATTTAATTCATGAAACTAGGTTTTTGATTGTTACCTAGAATGAATATCTTTCTTTTATTTGATAATGAGGTACAAGTATGAGCTAAACCTACCTTCCCCCAGGTTTCCAAACCCCCATACCTTAAAGATTTGAAGTATGGGTTTTACTTTTATATTTTTTTTCAAAACAAACATAGTATGAGCTTAAGTCATTTTGAACCCATACCTCATATCCCCTTACGAATGTCCAACACAATACTTACAAATAAATAGGCTTGTTGAAATGACACATGTCACACATCACAAATCAAAATTCTATTAGAATCAACTCCTTTCGTTTCTTTTTGTTTTTATAGATCTGGAATCTAGGTGAAATATAAGGAATTAGGCAAAAAGTGAAATGTAAAAGGGACTCTTTCATTAAAAAAAATAAGGACAAAAAGAGATGAAAAGTAGAAAATGTGTGGACAATTATTAAAATCATGTGATTAGAAGTGGAAATAGGCAACCGCATCATCCTCATCCATACGGGAGACGTTGCGATAAGCAGACAACTCACCAGTAAGGAGTGTAGGCGGACTACCAATCGAGAGGGGTAGGAAAAAAGTTATAGCATACTTGGGTTAGCTCCAAGACCATAAGCGTCTGTGTAGGGTGGCCAAGCATAGTTAGGAGTCATGGGATCAACCCAAAGAGGAGGTGGCCCACGGGGTCACCTACCCACGGCATAAAACGACTCGGGAACAAAATAGGGATAAGTTGGGTCTAACTTAAAGTCACACCTGCTCCGGCGACAGGGGTTGTAAGGAGGGGTGCCTTGAATGTTGGAAGGCGCCACATGATGCCTCCCAATAATGGTAAGTAGAAGAGGACCAAGCTGGTCCCCATCTAGGGAATAGCCCCTCCTTGGGTGGGTGAAGAGTGTAGTTAACGTAGACTGTAGTCTCACCCATGCATGCACGTCATACACTTGGCCATTGAAATAGGCCAAGTCTCTAGCCATCTCATCTTATCTTTGATAGAGAGACTAAATCATGCGAAACATACCCTCGAAAATGAAAGCTTACCCCGTGATTGGTGGATGTTTTCTTGATGAGTATGTTTTGGTCAAGTATAGTTTCATTAGCAAGAATACTTGCCCTCAAAATTAGATTTGGAGAGTCGGCACCGAGAATTGGTGCCTTGTTTTCCGCCGTTGATTTTGATTCGGAGTTTTTCTTGGGGACTCCTTGGCTCCTTGCTCCTATTGCCTAGTCAGGACCCATTTGGTCTAGTAAAGACCATCCTAGAGAGGCTGGTGAGGCTTCTTCCTGTTTTGCTTCCAGTTTGAAGGGTATGTTTCACATGTAGTCTCTCCAGCAGAGGCAAGATGAGATGGCTAGAGACTAGGCCTATTTTAGTGGCCAAGTCTATGACCTGCATGTACGTAGGGGTGAGATAACTCCCTATGTTAACTACCCTCTTCGCCCACCCCAGGAGGGGCCACTGCCAGGATGGAGAACAACTGGGCAATTGGGTACTCTACTCCTCTTCAACTTACCCTTATTGGGAGGGCCATCATGTGGAGCCTTCTACCATGCTCCTTACAAACCCTATTGTTAAGGCAAGTAAGTCTCTAGGTTCTAGATTAACCCTATTTTGTTCCCAAGTTGGTCTATGGTGTATGCCAAGCTCCTGGTCCTAGAGTCGAACCCCATCATAACAATCTACTTACCTCCTAATTGGCAGCCCGTCTACACTCCTTATGGGGAGTCGTTTTCTTATCACAAAGTCTCTCGTATGGATGAGAATGATGTGGGTGCCTAGCTCAACCTTGCCAATTTCACTTCTTGCATTAATGAGTCATCCATTTCTAGGTTAGAGAAAAATTGAATCAACCTTGAGTGAGAAAAATCTTAATTGAAAGCTAGTTGATTTTGCAAGTGCTTATGAGAACCCCCTCCCCTTACTTCATGTCATGAAGATATGAATGCTTGTGTTCATAATTTTTCTCCTATTTATAGTTGCAAGTTGTCTTGTAATGCTTCCAACTTTCGTAATGTTGATGCACCCATGCATGGTTATAATTCTTATTCCTATTTTGCTTCCCAATGCCCTCTCAATTTGAATCTCCAGAGTCTAGGTTAGAGTCCATAATCTAGGTTAGAGTTTATCCTTGGGCTAGTGAGTGAAAAAAAAAATGAGTGAGGTGGGTGTTAATCTAGAGCCATGTAAAAGTTTATTAAATTTGTAAAGTTTCAAATGCAAAAGGATGGGAAAATGAGGGAGAATTATGAGAGCTTGATCCAGAGGAAAGATGAACTAGTAGCTCCAATGATAAAATTAGGGATTTTTATCCTTGTGTAGATAATATTGATGATTTTGAGTTACTTGAGAAGTGTAAAAACAATAGGGAAATGAGAATGAGTGAAGATAAAGGGTTAGGGATGAAAAGGTTGAAGAAAAGGGTTTAGCAAACGTTGATATGAATATTAATATGGATACTTCTCCCTCACTTGAGTCTGAATCCCTTAACGCCCATTTCATACACATATAGGAAAATTTGAGGTTCATTCTTGAGTATGATGGCGAATCACTTCATCTTGAGGATGGGACTTTAATGGGAGATCATGACATTGATTTTCATGATGGAGTAACAATTAAAAAGGGTATTCCATGTATTGATGATAGTGATTGGGATAGTAATAATGATGAGCCGTGTGCAAATCCTGACTTGGAGAATGGAATCATTGATCATGATGATATTTGCGAGTCTCTAGGTGCTCCTTTGAGTCCCCCTTTCCCATTACTTTAGGTGATCACTCTTCCCTTCCCTAACTTCACTCTCATGCAAAGCTTGATTCTTGTGATGTGTAGATTCTTATTTGATTTTCATTGCATTAACTTTAGTTGAATTTGCATCAAAAAGAGGATGTCCATAGCTTTTCTTATTTTGATTTTCATTTTGAATTTTCTAATTTCTTTTCTTTTTCTTTTGATTTTAATAATTATGGGTCACCCCCTTCATTACATAATTCGTCTTTTAGTTCACGTCTATAATTCGCGGTTCACCCAAAATAGCCCATAGTTTGCTTTTTTCGGATAGCAATTCACAAGGAATTTAGGGAGCTATGTAACACTGGTACTCACTCTCTTCCTCTACGCAATAAGACATGCTTCATTGCTATATGCTTCCCCTATTGCCTATTGGATATTCTTTGAGATGTGTGCCGATGCATTTAACAAGTTCCCACAAGCTTTGAGATGCTATTTCCCTTAGATATTAAACAAGCACTTCTTGGAAGGTAATCGGTGTTCTCTTGTTTCCCTTTCTTATTTTGAATCTCACTTTTTGTTTTGTTGCCAGGAGGTACCCCGTGTAATAATATATTATTTGAAGATATTTATTTATGGAAAGATTCAAAGTGTATCAAACTTTTTAAAACGTACTAAAATGAGAAGCATATTAAACTTTGGCGGGAGTAGCAAATCAAAAATTTCCTGGTGCAAGGGAAGAACATCCGACGAAACCAGTCTACCATAATACTAAAAGGAGCATTACTTACCTCAGGGCAATTGCAGCAGGAAAAATGTATCCAACAGATATAGTGGCAGTAGCGCCTGTGAACTGAAATGCATCCCAGATGCTAGGCACGTAATTGGCCCCCATAAATATAAATCCCATAAGGCATGCAGTCAGTGAGTAGAATCTCTTATTATCATAAGCTATGGGTATGGCATAAGGAAAGAGCAGTCCATCCACATTGAGGCGAAGGGAGTAGAAAACAATGGGGAACACAAGCATCAAGTGGAGACCATAACTCACTCTAACCACATCATCTAGCAGTGAGCTATAGGGAATCCCAAGGTCTCCATCAAAATTGGCAAGTACATCGTCCAGGGTCTGTTCCCCAAACAAAAGAAATCCAAAAAAGCTTGTAGCAACATAGACAGAGGAGCACAATACGAGTGATGTCCTAACAATTGACTTCATCTGGGAAGGGTCTATCAGCTCATTTTCGATGGGGTGCACTGAAAAGTCAATAAGAATTTAACAAACAAATGAATTAAGAGTCATTACTCATACTTGGGAAATCAAAACTGGAAGCAATACGCAATAACTTTCTATGATAACTACAAATGGTAACAATTTGAAATAGAACTGATTTCTCAGACAACAAAAGACTAAGGGAGATTTGCTATATGACATATTGAAGTCGGCAAGAAACAATGGCCCAGTCAAATGGGTCAGCATGTCACATATTGACAGCTTAACATGATAGACTTGAAAAGCTGAGATCTACAAGATGTTTTCAGATTAATCACAAAAAGCAAGTAAAAAAGTGGTTAGATAGATAATAACAGCAGCATGATAAGCCAGAAGATACCAAAGAATGTTTGGTACAGCAGCATGAGAAGCTAGAAGCCATCAAAGAAAGTTTGGCAAGTGACAAAACACTATCGGTGCGTTCTCTTCAGCTGAAATTTTCTTATCTGATCTGATTTGAAAACTTATAAGAATTGATGTGCTGAGATCTGGTCTGATATAAGTTGAAGAGAACACACCCTATGAAAAGTTTCTTTTTCTAAACTATTCTTCGACAAGAACTACTCTGCATACCAATGAAAGACTAGATTCATTCGTCATTTAGATTGGGGGAAAAGTTGGGACCAGTGGCTTCATCCCTACCTTTGATCTTGTAGCCAGAGGGTTGGTTCTCATACCTCCTGGGCATTTATCCTCACTTGTATTGTCAGATAGGATCATAGGATCAATTAAATAATATGATTGACTAGATTAGCTATCTCTCTGTCCGTCCCCTATCTAGTTCTATACTTCTATACTCTAGTGCAAGCAATTCAATTGTTGATTGCTGAAACACCTAAAACCTGCAAAGGATGGAAATTGACACTTGTAAATTGAGGACAACACCATGTTTTGAGGAAATTGCTTCTTCCAAGGACACCTTTGCCAAATAATTGCATAGAAGTCTTAATATTTTACAGCCAACAACAGAGAAGCAAAGGACAGCATTTGCATCAAACAAACAAGCTCAACAACATGTGGTTTTCCAGAAGCTCGATGATATGGTTTAAAAAAATTACTGATTAACATTTTAGCGCAGAAGTGTTATTGTAACAGATAAGAAACACGAATTCCTATGCTAAAAAATATTTGAAAGTCCAACTCGTAAACATTATGAAAAAAGTAGTGGCAATCTGCAAAGTTGATTATAATGATCAGCAACAGCACAGATATTTCATGCAGTCATGTATCTTAGGTAGATAGAGGTTGAAAACTTACCATTGTGGTGGCAAATATAAGCAGTAACCAGAATTGGAATTGTTGTGAAGAGCTCCCAGAATGATGCCTGGTCCACCAGTTCCGGAAATAATGGAGGAATTTTTATGGTTCCCTCCAATAACTTTACAATTGCTACTCCTGCTGTAATTGCAACAAATACAATAGCCAACCCCACAGAAACTGCTGACGTATACCTCAGTGAATCTAGAAATTTAAAAAGGGGAGGAAAATTAGAAACAATCTACCAATTGAATAATCCGAAAATCACATGTACAAGAGGCTCAGCAATTCAGCAAAATCATTGTTAGTGCAATTGCAAAGTTCTATAAATCAGCTTAATGCCCCCTTTTTTTTGAAGGAAGCTTAATGCCCCTTGACAAAACTATAGCAATGATAAATAGCCAAGAACAATTCACTCTAAGAAAATATAGGATTACTAACTATACAGAAAACTGTTAAAAAAAAAAAAGGATGAATTCCAAATTTCTTGTATAACCTCTCTATAATTAATCTTGAGTCCCCCATCAACAAAATTTCTTGAAAAAACTCTATGTTGAAGTTTGAACATCTTCCTTTCATATGACACTTAGTAATTTAAAAAGAACTAAACAACAATGATAAAACAATAAGCAAAAAGTTGAGTAAAAATTATCTTAAGACAAGGATTTAAAGAGAGAAACCTAACCAATTAACAACTAAGGATCCTTAGAGGGAGAAGTGGATAAAAAGAAAGTAAGAGATTATTTAACAGTCTTAAGGCAGTAGTATTAAATACTAATATTAAAACAAATGACTCAAAATCCATCTCGGACAATCTGCATTCAAATTTTCAAAAATATTCCTACTCCAAATAAATCAGGGGACATCCTTCCATGTAACAATTGAATTAAATTACTAATATGACTTTTAATTTCATAAAGAGAAAATTAAATTACCAGAAGCTAGTAATTGCATTGCTTAGGGTAGAGTTAGTATTGACTCTTAACATCTACAAGTTGGGTTGTTTTCATAACTTTAGCGACTCAAATATCTCAATGGTTCCAATATAGAACCACATAGTACCCAGGTCACCAAAAGAGTACTCTGTATTTTATGAAGTATATAAAGAATATTTTGTTAGGAGATACTTTGCAAAATATGGCATTTTGTAACATAGCACAATAGCACATGAATAAGAAAATTTTGCAAGAAAACACCTTATGCTATAATAAAGGCAAATAAGTAGGTTAATTCATCAAAATTGGAAGAATTTAGGTTGAATTAGAGGTAGATAAGGTCAACTCATTGGAATATTAAATTTCTTGCAGGAAAAGTTGATTTGGAGCCTCGTAACAAAACTTAAATTTTATAAGGTGTATTCTTGCAAATGAAAAAAAAAAATACGGTGCTACATTACTATTTTCTAAGAAAAAGTTCTTTTATAAAAGCTGGCATTTAAAATTATCCTACAACCTGTTTGTCATGTATGATTATATTTTTTATTTTTGCAAGTTACACAGCCATTACACTTACACCAATACTTTATTTTTTTGAAAGAGAGAAAATTTTCTTTTAATTGTCAACTCGTGTCCATGTTTCAGTGTCAATATTTCCCTAAACCAACAAAATTCAATTCACATTCTCGGCAGCGTGCAGACAGCCAGATGATACATCACCCCAGGGACACAATTTCTGCAGCCAGAAAGCTATTATTTACAGGACATTCCACAACTCTACAAAGATGAACTCTAGGGAGCCAAACCACAAGCAAGACAATTACATAAAAGAAATTACATAACACCCAAAATAAAATCATTAACACCACAAAATCAGAGCAAAGAAACAGACACCAGTCATGAACTTTGATTCCTCAACTTAGTATTATTCCTTTCTTTTTTTAAAGTGACCTGCTTTACTTTTATACTAATACTAAGCTTTTTCACACCAATACTATTAAAAAGAAAAGGGAGCTTCTAACTACTTATAAAAAAATGAAAAAAAAAAGTAATAAAGTGACGTTCCACAGTCTACTCTGTATTAGACAGTAAATGTCTTTGAAGATAATGCCCCGTTAAACAAACATTCAAGCTCAAGAATGATGAATAAAATTTAGTGAGTCGAATCTTGCCAACACTTCCATTACACTCTTCGACAGAGCTAGCTGGGTAGCTACATTTGGAACATGATTGCAAACATTTAGTGATTTAACTTAACTTTAACCCCCCCCCCCCCAAAAAAAAAAAAAGAAGTTAAGCTTAAGCTTCAATATCTACACCACTTTAGTTTTCAAAAAAATAAATCTATACCACTTTAAGGTCTTCTTTTGGACTTAATTATACACAAATTCAGTTTAGTTCAATTTAGCTCCTACTAAGTCTAGAATTTAGTTCATTTCCGTTCAATTTTGTTGATTAATTCACTCCAAAAGAACAAGGCCTCAACCTTGATATAGATTACTTCCTTCATATCAAACACTTGCAAGATTTGTACTTTCTAGACTATTCACATAATCACATTATTCACCCTCAACAAGATTTGTAATTTACACCTAAAAAAATAAAGTTCTTTATGTTGGGCCCCACGACACCACATGAACTCCATTATTAGTATGATATTGTCCGTTTAAAGCCTAGCCCGCACGGATTTGTTTTTAGGCACCTTCCCAAAAGGCTAATTACTAATGGAGTTGGTGGGCATTAACAAGCAAGACAACACTTTGTTATTTTTTCCATGTGTGACTTGGATTGCAAACCCCAAACACTTTAGATTAATTTCGTCAAATTGTAGATACTACTAATGTTTAAACTTATTTATCTTATGACCAGCTAGAAAAGTGCAGTTGTTACATTGTCTATGTCATGGAGGAAGTATATAAAATCACATATCATAAACTTAATTAATTAAATAAACAAAAGGATATACTTATACTCACCAACACGCTTAAGAGAAATGAGAGGAGCAATAACAAAAAGAGTGGTAAGAAGGAGCAAAATTGATCGTGACGTCAACCACCATTGTTGTCCAAACCATTCCTCCATAACTCCTCTATGATGCAATCCCTTTGTCCAAGTTCCCGCCAACACATCACCTAAAAAAATGCAAACATCAATCAACCAATTAAAATCAAATTGGCAAAAAAAAAAAAAAGTCAATCAATCATTTCAACACCAAAAATTACCAATGATGATCAAATACACAACGAGCATGCCAAGATTATTGACGACGATACAAAGCTGGGAGAAAGTGCGACCGAAAACGCCGAAAGCATCAGAAGCGAGGGAAGAATAAGAGGAGGATTTAGAGGCTTTACTGAAACGAAGAAGAATGTCGATAGAGAATTCGGTTAACAATGCGGCGAGTATAATTAGGGTTACGCCGAGGATGAGACCGAGTTGTTTGAATGTTGAAGGAAGGGCCATAATTCCTGCGCCAACGATGGTGGTGGAGAGGTTAAAAACAGCTCCGGAGAAAGAGGCGCCGTCGAGGGAGTCAGAGTTGCGGTGTTTGTCATGGTGGTGTTTGGGTGGGAGAAGAGGGGTTTTGGTGGTTCGTCGGGATTTTCTGTCGCTTGTGGAAGATGACATGAACGTCGACATTTTGGGGTGAGGGTGGTTTGGGAGGTTAATTTGAGCGGGAATTGATAGATGGTGACTTTTGTGATTTAATGCCGAGTTTGTGGGAGGCCGGCTAATTATTGAATTGAATTTATAAGCGACGTTTGATAATACATAAAATACTCTCTTTTATTTTTATTTTTCCTTTTCTGTATAATTAGGAAGAAAAGGGGATAGTATATTAGTATCACTAGTTAATCACCAAGTAATTGCTTGATTTTTTTTTTTTTTATTCTGTCAATTAATAAAACTAGAGTGAATCGGTGTTAATGCACCGTGTATATTTAAATATATTTCGTCTTATATCGATATGCAAATATAAAATTTCATTTGTCTAGTGTTTTATTGTAATAATTTTTACAATTTTTTTCTTAATATATGTGGTTAAAAAAGTTCAATTAGTTGTGGTGATATATAATTATCATTCTTGTTTAATTTTTTTTTTTTGAATTTTTGTTTTATTTTATTATTATAGGTTAAGAAAGTTATGTTGGGAATTTTTTTTTTTTTTTGAGGGGTGTGTTTTTGGGGTAGGTTAGGTTAGGTAGTTATGTTTGGAATTATTTTTATTTAAGGGGATGTGTTTTTGTAGGTTAGGTAGTTATATAGAGTGACTCGGTGCTAATGCAACGGTATATATTTTATTATTTTATGATAAGAATATGTGTACAAAATATTTTTAAAATATAAAAAATATTTAATTCTATATCTATCAGGAAATATGAAATGCTAATTTATCTAGTGTTTTATTGTCATATGTTAAAAGATGTTATATATTAGTTTTTTATCGATTAGTAAAAATAAAATGTTATATATCTATTAGTTTTGGACCCAACATAATGTAATCATCCCTCCTTACACCCTTCAACTAAAAAAATGAATAATCGCCTACCATCTTATAAAAATATCTTATGTTCTGATATAAAATATCAAATCAAAATAAAATAAAATTATCAACAAAGAAAGAAACACCTTTTTCAAAGACAAATTGTACAAATAATTCCTTTATTTTTTTTGTTAAGTAGGTATTATGCTAGGTAGTTTTTTTTAAAAAAAAAAATAATAATAATAATAAAAGCTAGATTAATGAGAGGCCTCCATTGAGGATTTGAAGGCCTCTCATCAATTTAGGTTTTTAAATTATATGATAGATAGATTTGACTATTGAGCCTCATTTTCTCTCCTCACTCTCATGTTCATCCTTTTTAGCTAAAAGAACCACCAGTCCTTTCTTCCTCCAAACCAAAAACTTCAAGCAAAATTCAAGACAAATACATTAAAGGAGATGATTTTCTCTCTTGTATTCATCATCTTTTCCGTCTTTTCTCGATCCACAGGCTAAGGTAACTAGCATAATCCCTCTATAACTTAGTTTTATTTGTTTTAGATGTAGTCATATAAATTATAAATATTAAGGTTGTTAAATTCGTTCATACGAATTTCTATTGCAAAAATCATAATCTAAGGAAAGTATAGTTGTTGTTGAAGTTGTGGATAATTAAATTTTTGGTCATTTATCAAATGCAATCATTTCATTCAAAGGTCATATACATAAGTGAAAATTAATTATTACTATTGTACTATTATTATTTTATTAAGAAGTCAGTGAAAATAAGTGAAATTTTTGAAAGGAATTTTTTTTGGAGAATAACTACACATTACTCCGTACTTGTTCAAATGAAAAAGAAAAAGAAAAAAAAAACAAAGTGAAAAAGATATGTTGAAAGTACACCACTTTTCACAAAGATGATATTTTTAATTAAGTAGACTGATTAACATTTTATTCATGCTGGGCATGCCGTGCTTCCAGACTGCACAGCCAGTAACATCTCTAGGCGTCTAGGTAAAAATCAATTGCATATACACATAAGAAATTAAACATAGCCTAAATCCAAACTGTATCCTAATATCTACTAAACCTGAATCAGCCCAACTTCAAACTAATAACAAATTAAGAACAACATAGGTTAACCTTGACATCAACAATTTCCTGAATAATTACACACATCTTCATTCCTATTACTGCAATAGATTATAGATCACTGCTTAACAAATGGGTTGGTATTGCTTAAGGACTTGGAGCAATAGTAGTTGGACATCCTAAAATCCCAACTGTAGAACCCAATTTTGGACAGAAGTTACACTGTCGGTTTGATTGGGTGACAAACGATGCTCCTTCAGTCCTCTAGCATGACTAGCTTATCAAGGTTCGACCAAAAATTAACTTGCCTTTTTCCTTTTCCTCCCAGAGGATTTCTTTGAAGTATCTTGTGTCTGCTTTGCAGATGAAGTAGATAATTTTGCTTCAACAGCAGAGCTCCAGAGAGCCCTTTCCACATCTGATGCCGTGAATTGCTCATCTTCTGAGCTTAGTTCCTGAGATGAAAGCACAAATTAGAGTAGTATTAATAACAGAAGTACAGCATGCACCAATGACTTAATTAACCCAATGCATTACCAAGGACACTACAAATTGATGGACTCGCTCCTATCATATTGGCTGATACTGTGTTATACTACTCCTAATTAAATGTCAAATTGTAGCCCCATTGATGAATAAAAGAGCAGCAAGACACAAATTATTTAGTTGGAAATAGTAGGGTTTACTTCCATTATGAACTATGAAGTATGATATCATTGAGCCAAATAGAGGATTTTTTTGGTAGCACATCCTGTTCGCTGGTCCTCGGCTCCGACTAACTAAAATCTGGATCCAACCTGAGTCGCACACATGACTTTGGTAGGCGAGTCTCCCACTAGAGTTTTCTGCGTTCAACAAGACTCGAGCCCAAAAACTCCCTTAAGCGGCATCAAGTGCTTACCACTTGACCCAACTGTTGTTGGTCAAGTAGAGGGTTTGGGGAACACTTTTTGCCATGATAAACACTGCAGAGTACTTAAGCTTGTTCTTGATATTTGCCAGGATAATAAACAAATATCCTAAGCGAGCAAGTTCTTGGGTGAACATAACCAAAACTAGAATGTGGAAAAGTTGGAACTAACAAGAAATTAGGATGACAATGTTAAAACTGATACTTACAGTAAAGATTATAGTTTATGTTCGGTATAACAGCAATGAAGGGAAGGGGGGAGGGGCAGAAAAGCAGAAATAAGGACTGGGGCACTGGGTTAACATTTCCCTTCCAAGTTAACAGAACAACTAAACATAAAAACCATCCTACACATTGATAGGATCACAATCAATATGATGTTTATGATATTTCATAAAAAAAAAACATATGTTCTCTGAGATAATAATGTCTCAGGAAGAAGCCAGCTTACTCGTCAATTATAACAAAAAAAATTCTAAATAATCTATAGGATGTAGCTGAATCAGTTTAAGCTGCTTGTGAAACAGTCAAAACTAAAATGCCAGGATCGCATATAAACATATAATGATACTACATATAAGAAATCTACCCTTTCCGTCATATATTTTCAAAGATTTTAAAGAAATTTGCATCAAGTCAAAATGCCAAATTCTTCAAAATCTGGTAAAAACAAGGTTGTGTCCAACACTAATACAAACATGACTATAAAGACATGACAAACACTAATACAAAGATCTCAATAATTAGACTTAGTCTTACTTAACAGTTAACAAACATGTAAGCCAAGAGAGAAGGGGGAAAAACCTAAAATAACAAACCTTTGCTTTCTCCAGCAATTTGTTAGCAAGCAGAAGATACTGTTTCAACGAGTAATCTTTTGAATGACCTAGCGCAGCTTCCATTGCCTAAACAAAAATTACAACCGTAGAACAAGTAGTCAACACTTATGACAACAAGAAAAGTTGTTGGGTATAACTCCAAAACATCATTGTGCTAAGTGAAAAAACATACTCCTTAGCATTTTACTAAATACCATCAAAACTTCAAAACACATGGCACAGACCCATTGGCCATTGCTAATTTTGGGACTAATCGTACACCTTATTTTTATTATAAAATAAGTTTAATAAATTCATAAGTAAAAATAAAATTTCTCTCACAAAAGAAGGTTTCATGAATTCATATAAGTTAACATAAGTTTAAACAAGCAAAAATAGAGTGAACAAAATAGACCCGTTAGTAGACCTGATTATCGGACAAGGTAGTCCAATTAGAAATTAAGAATGCAGTTAGGGTCAAATTAATATGGTATTTATTGGACAGGTCATGGACTCATAGTCAATACAATGCCAAAAATAATAGCCTAGTGAATTTTCCAACAAAAAAAAGATTTTGACAAAATTACAAAAATAACTACATTTCTATATTTGTATACACGTCTTTTCACTATTGGCTACCTTTAAATCACATGCTTGCTCCGTTTTTGAATAGTTGCAACAAATATCTATTACAAAAAATATCCATTTGTAACTATTAATAAAAATAGATGAAGTATATTTTTAGATGTTTATTGACACAACCACTAATGACATTCAACTTGTATTGGCCTGAGCCACTATTTTCCCTTTTTAGATGACCCGACCCGGCCAATAACCAAGTCTATTGATAGCATGCAATTTTTTTTTTACGCATAAGGTTACTCCAGCGCACAGTTCTTCTCAAAGTAATGTCAAGCAGCGCCAAAATTCAAACTTAATGCCATGGCTAGAGCACAGTATAGGCATAAACACACTAAATTCAGTGTGTAATACACTAATACAAGTCGAAAAATTCAGTGTGTAATTCTATATATACTAGTCGAAACCAAAATTAATCAAGGAGGTTGAACAGAAACTTACCTCATCCGACATGAATGGAGCGACTTCAGGAGCGTAGGCAGCTAGGACAGCAGAAGCAGTAGCGGGACCCACACCTTTGAGAACAGTCAGTTCCGAAACAGCTTTCGATAAGTCATCAGGAAGAGCCCTAAACGCTTTCTCTGAAGCCGATTTCACCACCTCTTCGTCAAGCGACGCCACATAGTCCAGCAACCGAGGTCTATAAAACAATCCAATCCAATTCACAATTTCCAGCTTCAATCTTAAAATCAACTAGTAATTACAAAATTAGATAAGCAATTTAAGATTGCAATTAAAACAGATTCAACCCTAGTCACTGGAACTAATTGATTGGTAATAGGTAAAGAAAGATAAACCTGAATTTACCACGGGTGAGCTTCCATTGCATGAGAGAGTGGAGTTCGGATCGAGTGAGGTAAGGTGCAGGAAGGCGAGAGTGGAGAAGAGTAGGAAGCTGAGTAGAGTAGAATTCATCGAGGGTAACAAGGTTGGGTTTGTTGAGCAAGAGAATTTGAGTTGGGTATGAATTTAGTGCTTCTTTCCATCTCTTCACATCCTTGCATGTGTACAACTCCATCGCTGATTTTGAAGTTCTGAAAATGGAGGTTTTTCGGGCGGGGGAAAGTTGCAGAAGATTGTGCGGGAAAAACGAAAATATTGCAGGACAAGAAACAGAAGAGGTGATGTTATTAGTATTGGGCCATGGCCCAGGATAGAGCGATGGGCTGACAGTACAGTACTATTAATCGAGACTCAGACTCGTAAACGAATCTGCGGTATGTCTATGTTTGGCATTGGCAAATATGGCAACATTTTAAAAAATAAAATAAAATAAACTGGAAAAATTAATTCATTAGTTGAAAGTCACACGACTTCTACAATAAAAATCAATAACAACAAAATACATATTAAAATGAAATACTTTAAGTTAGCTAAAATTGAAATTACCTTCGGTTTCAATTACTTGCAACACTTTTCAAACAATAAAGGTTCACATTACTTTTATTGGGACTGGAGGTAGTATTTAGCTGTTGAAACTGATAAGCTAACTACTTGTAAAATTTGTTTGGTAAAATACATCATTTAATTATTTTACTAGTAGGATATATTAAATCAATAATCATCACATTTTGCATATCTAAAAGTATATTATTTAAAAAAATCATTAGCAAGTGAATATAGTATTATAAGCTACCCAAAATATGAAAGCCACCAAATCATAATCACCATGATCGAAATTAAAATCGCCAAATAAACTATCAAAAAAATATTCTTAGTGAGACATGGTGAACGCCAAGAAAATTAAATATCGATATATTCAAGACTAAAGCGTATTTGATAACCCCGTATCATAAAATCAAAACTACTTCTAAATGAATTTCACAAGATTTTGCATATCAGGTGCAAACAACCACTGAAGATCTGTTCGGTAATTAGTTATCAAGTAATGGCGGTAATGAGAATGTATTCATACATAAAGTGAAAAGAATAACCAATATGTATTCTCATGGAGGTGGTAGCTCACCTCCAACTTATGAATTTATTTCACAAATACTCATTTATATCTAATACCACAATTTCCAATAATAATGTTTAGAGAAGGTATTACTGTCAAACGAAATTAATCTTAATTGATTTGAAAAAAAAATGGCTAACTTGGATAAAAATTAAAATATACATAGGAGAAAACTAAATGTACCTGGACAAATTTGAAATAGGAACAATGGAATCTGAATACCATATAAGTGTTAAAAGAAACATGTTTTGGAACAACTTAGGAAACAGTTTTAGAAACACATATAGGAAAGTGTTTTGGGAACTGATAAAGACTAACCTGAACATAACCATAACGAACATGGACAAAACAAATACTAACTTGGACATATCAAGGACTAACCTGGACAACACAAATACTAACCCGGACAACACAAGGACTAACCTGAACAAAACAAGGGGTAACCTGGATAACACAAAGACTAACCTGGACAAAAAACACATTATCCTTGACACCTCTAACATTAACCTGGACAAAAAAGTCATTAAACTGGACAACAACTCATCAAACTGGACACCTTATAATACTAACCTGGACAACTTTTAACAATAACCTGAACCAAAAAAAAAAAACTAGACAAAGAACAAAACAAACCTGGACCAAATAAAAACAAACCTGGACAAAAAAACTGTGAAGCTGTGAATGGTGATGACAACGACGATGGTATATGACATCTTTGATATGGTCATCGTGGTTGTATCTTTGATATGGTCTTCTTTGATATCTTTGATATGGTATTTGATATCTTTGATATCGTCGTCAGATGGTATTTGATATGACAGGTGGTATATGATATCATTCGTTAAACCACTACTTTGAATTGATACTAAACTCCCTCCATTGTTAGGGTTTATGATTTTTTTTTATTTTGTTGAAGGAAAAAGTGGAAAACTGATTGGGAGCTAAAGTCTTTGAAAAGAGATTTGGAAAAATTTGGACATTGGGTAGTAGCTACTCTGAGCAAACAACAGAGAAATGGTTGAATTGGGCTTGTCATCTGACCAATTTGTTAAGTCAGACGGTCTGACCCAATACTTTCTCTAATGTTTAATAAGTCTTTGTATTGGCTTGTCTGACACAAGGGTAAGTGCTAAATGACTCTAATTACTTGACTAATGACCATAAAATTATAACTAACTAATGATTTGAAACATAACCAATTACCAAAAAATAATAATTAATACCTGAAAAATTATAACTAATAGTTAGAGTACTTCGTTAGACAACCTAAAAGCAAAATCTAAAGCATACTAATAACCCAAAATAATAAATAGGAAAATTTGTCGTCTAAAAAACCCTGAAAGTTCTAGCATTTTTTAAAAAACACTATAGAACTTTTTTTGAATTTAACAACACAAAGTTGTAGAAAACCTTTAGTAGCACAACTTTTGGATGAAAAACGGTGAAATATGGGGTAAATGAACATCAAAATGAGGATTTTGTTAATTAAAGTTTCCAATTGTGTTCTCCTTTCCACTTTTTTTTTTCTATTGAATTGTTCTTAAAGGCCGAATCTTTGAAATAATTGCGTTATATTTCAAAGTTTTCGTCCAAAAGTTGTGCTGCCAAAGGTTTTCTACAACTTTGTGTTAATTATTTTTAAAAAGTTTCAGGATGTTTTTCACAAAACGTTGTTAGAACTTTTAGTTTTTTTTTTGACAAATTTTCCTAATAAATAATAATATTGAGTAATGAGTATAATCACACAACTATATGAATATCTTAGGCAGAATTGAATTGAATTGTATTTCCCCTTATGAGGTTGTATGTGATGCCACAACTAGTTTTATGGAGTAGTTAGCAACAAGATATGGTAGATTCTAGTAGGCACATTATTGAGCTCAACCATATAAAAATATCAAAACTTAACAATTAATATTATAATATTCGAACTAATAACAAACAAACCAAAATCATCAATATATATACTAAAAGAGAAGCAACTAAAAGAATATCTTGTCACGTGCGTGTCATGCTCTCATTTAAAAAAAATCCCACTCTTTTTCCTTGAATCTAAAAAAACAATTTTAATATTTTATCTTAAAATATTTTCTTCCTTTAGAACTATTATGTGATTTAATTCCTATAAATAATACTTGAATCTTAATTGTAATTTATTTTTTATCATATATTCATTTACTACATATTCTTATAATCAAAATTTACATTCCATTATACATTTATTGCTTATAAATATTCTCATAAATCATAATATAATTCCCCCCACTTTCTTAGGGGCAATAATTATCATGATTGGTTTATTATTTTGACATGCATTACTCAACTTTTAATATAATTTGAAGGACATACATATTAACTTATTAATTTTTCTTGGTACTCTAATTTAATTGGAAAATCAACAAAGAATGTACATTTTAGTTATATTTTTCCCTAACAATTTTGATAAAACAAGTTTTAGCTCAAAGTAATTATTTTGTATGTTTCAATTTTGAGTGTGTTATAATTTTTATATTTTTATGTAAGAATATGATTTTATGAGAAAATAAACAAGAAAAGATCATCATATGCTAAATTATAAAATCGAATCTATATTATTACTATATGTGCATTTAAACAAGTCTTAGAAGTTTATATGTGATTGAAAATATGAGTACGTTAGCAAGTATGAACTACCCACTTATAAAATGGGGGTAAACTGTGTTTTTCATAGGAGATTGAGGGGATTGGAGGAGTTGAATTGGTTGAGAGAGCTACGAATTGGACGACTTAATTTTTTTGTTGGTGATGATGATTGGGAATCAACGTAGTTGATTAAACAAAAAAAAAAAAAACCACTCCCTTTCTTAGTTTGATTCCTTTCCTCTGGTATCCCTTTGTTGATTATTTTTCCTTTTATGACCTTATACCAAACAACCTCTTACTTTTTTGTACTCGCGGGTGTAGTGATAGAGTAAGATTTTAATTTCCAACTATATTATTATTGATAATATTGCAATGTCTAAGATTTAAATCTTGCATTTTTTTTTAAATTGAAATATTTCACATAATAATTAATGAATTTATAGATCAGATTACTATTTACAAATTTAATATTGAAATTTCTAAGTCGTGCATCGCACGGTTGCTATGCTAGTAATATCATATATAAGCACAAGATTATAACAAATAATTAATTATGCTTTTAGACTTACTAATTATGTTATCAAAAATAATAAACAATAAAAATTAAAGCATAACTACTACTTCATATATTAAAAAGCATGTAATAAGGGTCCAAAATTAAAAAAATGAGGTCCAAATAAAATATATATTTACGTATGAAAATTGGTAAAATTTGAATTACAATTTTCTAGATTTTGTTTAGTAGAGCTTGTAAAATTTGACCCAACCCAATAATTCAACCTAAACTCAACCTAACAATAACGGATTGAGTTGAGTTTTTGAACCTGTTTAGCTAAATGGGTTACTCAACCCAATCCTTTAGTTTAATGGGTTGTGTCGCGGGTTCGGGTAGAAATTTTTAACATTAAATTGACGTAAATATATTGTAATAAAATTAGTTTTACATTAAATTGCCGTACTAATAAAATATATCAATTTCATATTTTTTTAACACCGCATAGGAAAAAGAGAGAAGTGTTTGCTTATGGGGTGAAGGGTGCGAGGAAAAAGAAGGGAAAGAAAATTGAAAATCAAAATGCAAATGAAACCTAGGAAAAGAAAAGAAAATTATCATCACTATACATTTTTGTCATGATGGTCTCATCATATGGCACGTGAGGGTGAGTTCAGGTTGAGAATTCCTCAAGTGGAGGAAAAGATATGAAGCTAGGAAAGGAGACCAGTAGAGAGAAATAAGATAGAACCTCTTGAAAATAGGGACACGAGGTTTCCTAACAAGGCGTCATCAATTTTAGGTTTTTTTAAGATATTAGTTATAATTGTATTGTTATTAGTTATGATTTTTAGATAATTAGTTTTATATGTTTCAATAATTATCTATGTCTTTAGGGTCACTAATTAAGTAATCAGAGTCGTCTAACACTTATACAGTTGTGTCAAATGATTTGATACTAACTTTTGTAAGCCAATAATGGTAATAGATGGTGGCAGAAAATATTAAGAACATTCAAGCCTGAAAATGATAATATGTTTCTAATGGGGTTTATTATAAGCAAGGTTACTTCCCAAACTGACTTATTTTTTGTTGCAATAGGAATAAATTTCCTATGGTAATTTGTATTTAATGGTGATAATTAATTAACTTTCCTAATCTAATTCATAGGAGTTGTCAAAATTGTGTTTGGTTGAGATATGAGAAATAAAATTTCCTATGAATTATTGTGATATACCTATCTAGGAGGCCGGGTTTGAGTGAGATATTTTTCACACTATGTGGGAATTAAAAAATCAAAGGAATTTCAACTTGGAAAATTGATAAGAATAATCCCACATTTAGGCATAGTATGCTCATTTTGGTCCTTGCTTTAAATATTCTCATAATATTTTAAACTTTTACACGATTTTCTCAATTTGGTCGAATCACCTATTGTCATCAAAAACCAGTAAAATAAGTTAATTACTTAATAAATAAAATCTTTCATTTTAATTAAAATTTAAATAGAATAAAAAAACTTACACCTAATTTTATTTTTTTGGTCTATTAATCTGTTGGGAGTCATTAAAAATAGGTAAATTAAAACACATTAATTAATTACTTAATTAATTGGCCAAAATTTTAATTTAAATTAAATAAAAATTAACTTAATAATGTCTTGTGTAATAGCCTAATAATGGGTAACCGGTCAACTATATCAAAATTAGAAAAATCGTGTAAAAGTACCTTTAGACAGTTATGAGAATATTCAAAGTTGAGACCAAAATGAGCATACCGCCTAAAGGTGAAATTAACTCTGTCAAAATTTCCTTTGAAACCAAACAATTTCACACTTTTTTAGTTAACCAAATAACATTGTGTTATTATAATTCCTAGTAATTTGACTTCCCATGAAAAATTATTATTCAAACCAAACAATAAACTCTAAATTACACTTTAACTTTATTCTCATTCCTACAATTTGGAAATTGATATTGGCACAACTAAAATTGATGTGGGCACAACTTTTGTGAGAGTAACATAGAATGATGTTCTCTCACAATAGGTTGTGCCCATATTAATTTAGTTGTGCCTTTATCATTTCCCCTACAATTTATTAAATGAGTTGTAAGCGCTACCTCACGCACCTTCGACAAACATGCCCAGGCTATCACAACTCAGACATCACTTTATAAGTTTTTTTTTTTCCGAAAAAAGCTATATATTGCCCTAGAGCACTAGATAAAGTAGCTGAAAGTGATAATATTAAATCAAAGTGAATATTAATTACACTAATCGATACAGAATTTTGACATGTGTTTCAAAATTTATACTTTGTAAATACCTTGTTTTAAAGTAAACTAGTTTTAACTGCCTTCCTTGCACGGAATTTTATTTGACTTATAAATTGACTACGTAAGAGAAAATTTACAATGTTTTATTATAAATATATAAGAAATATATATTCATATACACAATGTATATTTAAGAAAAATAAAGAAATTAAACATGCATATAAATAAGAGCATGTACTCGGTAAATAAGAGTTTAAAAGTATACATTTAATATTAAATTAAGATATGAAAAAGTTATGAATTAAAAACCATGCAATGTAAGGAAGTTAAAGAGATTAGTGAGATGATTAGGTAATTTATCATTAAATTTTGTATTTGATTTATTATTATTGTGGCAGTCATCCTCAATTGATTGCAGGAAGATGAAGGACAATTAATAATGAAGGGGAGCGACGATTGAGGAGCAAGGAACTGAAATGAAAAGTCATGCAAATGAAAAAGTAACGCACAAATTTTGATTAGGATGAGATTAATGGGTGGGTTGATGAATAAGTGAGTGAGGTGACGTGTCATGGGGAGGAGGGTTATTAAAAGGTGGACATGTGGCAGTAAAACATCTTGTTTTAAATATTTAAGTTTACATTACTCCCTCCATCCTGCAAAAATTATTCCACTATCTTCTTTCATTCGTTTCAAAATAATTGCTCTATTTTGTTGGGTAGCAAGACTAATTTACAACTTTTTATTTATACCCCTACTTACCACTTTTTGCACTACTTTCAACTATTTTTACTTACTTTACATACGATTTTACACTTTTACCCTTAATTATTACAAAAAATGGGTCCCGGCTTAAATCTCAACCCAACATCTAAAGGAGTATATGTTAATACGATGTAGCCCACGAGCCCATGCGCTTGAATTAGGATCATCTTAATTCCTTTTCTCTATTTCATATCTTAAGATTTTGAGACCTAATTTAACATTAAAATATAATTTGCATAAATTCCCTTTATATCCCCTTTCATACATTCTCAACCATTGATTTAGAGAAAATGGAGAGGATCTTAATTAGCTTGACTCCATGCACCTATGAGCAATAATTTTTTTACGTGGCGGAGTGGGTAAGATGTTGTAATCCTGATGCATGATGCGATTGTACGTCAATCTATAAACCTATCATATTCATATACTCCTTCTATCACACATTATTAGCAACAATTAAATATTTTACCTCTCATAAGTCACAAATAATACCAAATATTACCAACAATGCGTGACGAGGGAGTACATGCATGCATGCTGAGGAAGTCAATTTTTTTTTAATAGGATAATGTTTGGGATACTAGGCCTTAGAATCGGGTCCTACTGCAGGTCATCCGGCCCAATTTTAGCCAACACACGCATATGTAAGGAGGGATAATAAAGAATTCTCGCAAATGCATGCGGTGAGAATCAGACCCAAGTTGATGAAGTCAGATTAGATGAGGAAGAATGTGTTATCAAAACGTACAAATTAAGGAGGCAATGTTGCACGCTTTCCTCGAGGTCTCATCAATGGCCAAGAATATTATTGTCAAATGTCAATACCAAATTATAGGAAATTTTGTGTTTAATTTAAAATGAAATCATCAAGCTCTATCTATTGTTTATTTAGTTTGAAAAAATAAAAAAAGAATTTACAAGTAAAATGAAATTCAGCACTAACCGTCTTCGGGTCCTCGAGGGAAGCATGGGCTTAACTTACTCTACGTAAAAATCTTTGACATACAATTCATTATTCCAACCTTTCTTATAGCTAGTTTTTATTATTATTATTATTATTATTATTATTATTATTAGTTTTGGGTTTTTCGTTTTTATTATGTACATAGAATTTCTTTGGTCAAACAAATACTTCATTTTTCTTAATTTAGTTGCTATATTTGATCTTGGGTTGGATTTTAATATAAATGAATAAAAATAAATGTGGGATCAAATACTTAAGATATATAATTAGAAAAATGTGGGATATTAATTAAGTGACAATTTAGGAAAATTTAATTTTAATAATCTTACCTTTTGGTGGTTTGTTCAAAATAATAACACCTTTAATTTGTTCCAAAATAATCTCACCTTAATATATCATCTTCTTAAAACAATCGGACTGGTAATTTTTTTCCCCTTAAAATGAAGCAGATTTTAGCCTTTTAGGTAACATGGTCCATTTTAAAAAGTTGTATATAATTAAGGTGAGAACTATTTTGAAATAAATTAAAGATGAGATTATTTTGAGTAAACCATCGAAAAATGATTATTAAAATTAATTAAATCCATTTTGACCAAACTAAATAAAATTTTTTGGATCCATCATCACTAATTAAAACACTCAATATATATGAAATATTAAATATTGCACTAGTATATCAATGTCCACATGTGAATATTAAGTAAGACGTCTAAAGGTTGTCAAATTATTTATGTTGCTAACAACTTAACAAGTGACGAATCCATGGAATCAAATCTATCGGTCGTGTAGGAAAACAAACAAATAAATAAGTAAAAATCAATGAATACAGGGTCAAACCCTCATATTCATTAACTCACAATAAGGACATATTTAGTTATTTACAATCGAGATGGAAACTTCAATCGTGATTGTATAAATTATTTGTTGATAAGATATGATATTATTCATGTCTTTCTATATATACTCCATCGATTGATTATTATTGTTGTATTTTTCCTTGTATCATACATAATTTAATTATCCTTGATGATATAGTTTATTCCTATTTGTTATGTATTTAATTAGAGAAGCACAACTATTGTGTCAAACCGGTCTGACAATAATGTTTCTGTACGTAAGAGACTAGACCTGAACACATATTGTTGAATCTGGACACATGATGTTGAATTTGGACATGTATTGGTAGACCTGGACACATATTCTTAAATATGGACATATATTTTGAACCTGGACACATATTGTTGAACCTGAACACAAATTTGTAAACTTGTTTAACCTGGACACATATTGTTAAACCTGGACACATATGATTAAATCTGGACATATATTATTGAACCTGGACACATATTGTTGAACCTGGACACAAATTTGTAAATCTGGTAAAAAGTTGTTTAACCTGGAAACATATTGTTAAACTTGGACACATATTGTTAAATCTGAACATATATTGTTGAACCTGGACACATATTGGTAAACCTAATGAAAACTTGTTTAACCTGGACACATATTGGTAAACCTAATGAAAACTTGTTTAACCTGGACACATATTGTTAACACTGGAGACATAGTATTAACCCTAGACACATATTGTTAAACCTGGACATATATCTGTTTAACTTGGACACATATTATTAAACCTGAAAATCTATTTATAAATCTGATGACATTTGTAAACTGGTGAAACTTGTTTAACCTGGAAACATATTGTTAAACCTGGATACATATTTCTTTGACTTGACACATATTACTAAACCTGGTTCCCCTCGTGATTGTTTAAAAAAATACAAGTGTTGGAGGGTCCAATGATCGGACCGTCCGACATAATACTTTCACATTAAACTATTATTAGTCGTCATTTATAGAAATTATGTTTGGAAAATTAATAATAATAGTGGTTCTCAAACATGTTTATTCATAGTTTATATAATGTGAAACATTCAATTGCTTTTGAGTTTTGACGACTAATTTGATATATGTGCATAATGAATATATATTTGTACTGTGTAGGTTCAAATGAAAATCTCGATTTGAGAAGCAACTTTAAGATTTGTAAAAATTATGCAACCTTATAAGAGAAATAGCTTTAGTAAATTCTGAATTTACTTTAAAAAATAAATTAAATTAAAGGTTTCTTTTTTTGAAAATAGGAAGTGAAGGGCTTGTTCAGTTCAGCTCTCAAATTCTTTCTCTTATAAAATATTACTTTCAACTGTATTCAGTTCAGGATAGTTCAGTTTAGTTTAATTTAATTCAGCTCAGTTCAGTTGAAGTAAACATATTCGACGTGTGTATGGGGTGCACGCACTCCCTTCCTTGTAACAATTGGATATGCATGACGTTCGATCCTCAAATTTTTTTTCAAAATAGGAAGTAAAGGATTTTCTCTTCTATTACCCGCCTCATTGCAAGGAGCCAAGGAGTTATCAATTGTTTGGGTTGGTGTCCCTTAAACACTCATTAATGTGAATATGTGATAGTTTCCTTGCCTATAAAAATCTACTTTTTAAAGTAAGTTTGAATAAAAGTACTCCCTCTGTAACATAAAGATTTTAACAATTGTTTTTTCACGGATTTTGAAGAAGAGATTTGAGGGTGTAAACGACGAAATTAATCAAAATAATTTTGATATTAGTAACTTATAATCACATTCTTGCTTGTATTAAAACCATTTTGATGAATTTCGTTGTTTAGATCCATAAAACGTTTTCTCAAAATGTGTGAAAAAACAATTGTTGAAATCTTTATGTTACGGAGGGAGTACTTCCGATATAAGATAAAACTAAAATTTTGACTATTAAAAGTAATTTCATTAATTACTAAAGAGATGCTACAAATCAACACCAATACATAAGCTAAGGGAAATCAAGAGGGAAGAATGGGAAAACAATATAAGAAGAAGAAAGCAAAGCTACTAAAAACACCAGAGGAATCAATCAACCTACATGACCTACTTATTAGAAGAGTAAAATACAACAAACCTCATGTTTTGATTCCATAAACTATATACAACTAAATACAAGTAGTTAATATCATATGTAGAGCCAGCAAAATTCCTCCCATTTCCAGCCCACCAAAGCTCATAGTTTCAGAGAAGGCCATCAACGTGGCCATAGATTTTGTTACAACCTTCCTTCCAGCCTTAGGTTTACCATCCATTTTGGATACCGGATTGGATTTAATTCGGATATCCAAATTTTCGGATATATTTTTTTTATCCAAATCCAATATGAAAAAACCGAATATCTGGATTTTCAAATAGCCGGAAATTCTATTGGATTGAAAAATCGGATATCCAGATCCGGATCAAAAATTCATGATCTGGAAATGGGGTGACAAACAGTCATACCAAAAGCTATAAATTGTTTATTTTGTGTTAAACCAATATTAGTTAAATTTAAAATAAGGACTCAAACTATTAAACTTTTCATTTTTAAGGATCAATTTTTTTTTTCATCACTAAGAACATCGGGTTAGGTTTTAAGAAAATTAACTCACATAAATTTTTAAATCACATAATAACTCACATCAGTCTTTCTCATTTTTTTTTTAAATCACGTCACTCATTAAATGAATAAATTTTTAAATTTATTTCCAAAAGTAATAAAAGTAGCTTAGATTATTAATATGGTATAAATAATGTTAAATTGTTGTAAAGAAATGAAAATAGATCAAGGAACTAAATTACTTCCTTTCAACCTCTAAGGCCCTGTTCCTTAGGACTGACCTGATCTGATCTGACTTGACCTGAACTGATCTGATCTAAACTGATCTGATTGGGTGGGTATTATTTTGTGAGAGTATAAAATTAAAACAAAGCTGAACTGATCTGAAAAAGTCTGATTTGATTTAATCTGATCTGATCTGATTACTGTAGTTTTTAAGTCATAAAATCCAATGGCAAGTCAACAATTGATGCTTGGGGTGATGTTTTATCTGGTTCATGAATCCGACTCCAAAATTAAACACCCACATCCATCTTTCTCCGGCCCTTTGAATTCAACTCGACATCAAACACACCTTCATCAGATCACTAATTTCAAAAACACGTCCATCCTCCTTTTTTCTTTCCTGATCCCTTCAATCATCTCTCCTCACCCAAATAGTTTTTATGAAATGAATCCAATTTGTCGACACATAAGTTCTTCACTTTTCTTTTGTTCACTCTTCAATTCTTAGTTATATTTATTGTGTCAGGGTTTTGGATTTGTCGGGTTGTAGTGTTTTGGTTAATTTTTTTATTAGGGTATCTGAGGTTATCAAGGGTCTTAGCACTGAGCGCGGTGCAATTTGGACGTCAAACCGTACCAAACTACAAAATTACGATTTGTCATTTTTTGAAACCGCGCTGCACCGCAATTTATATCAAACCGCACCAAACTTCACCGCAAAATACGGTTTGGTGCGGTGCGGTTTGCGGTTTAATCCACTTTTTAAGTTTTTTATTTTATAATTAGTAATTGATAAGGACAAAAAAATCTTAGTTTTTTTTTTTGAGCCTTAAAGCCTTAGAGAGTTTTTCAGATCAGATCAAGGCCGGCTCTTGGGATGCGCGAGGTGCTCGATCGGACAGGGTCTCCTAAGAAATTAGTGCTTCATAGATTTTAACTGTTCCACAGTATGTACATAAAGCAATGGTGGATTCTATACAGATGCAAAATTTGTTTATTTTGTAATTCTAGATAGATTAGGGTTTAGTCTTGTGAAAAAACAACCCTAAATCTCGTATAATTTTCCATTTTTAAAAAAATAAATAAATAAAGCAATGGTGGATTAGTCATTAAAGCATTAAGCTATATATTTTGTGTGCAACTATTGTGTGTATGTGCAACACATCAAGTACTATTATGGAGATTCCATTTCTTCAATTATTGGTTATGGATAGAATTGTCAATTTTCGATCCGACATGAATAACCCAATAAATCCAACCCGCAAATAATAATAGAAAAGTATTTAACTCGTCGGATTGAAACAAATCGGGTTAAAATTTGACGGATTTCAACAAGTTTGAAAATTGAGGGTTTGAAAATTGAGGGTTTTGACATCGAACAATTTTTTCCTGTAAAACTGGTAAATAAAAAATAATAGAAAAGGGAAAGGAGTTTGAGCAGATAATTGCCCTAACTAACAGAGTAACAGCCTACAGAGTAACAACCTATTGTAACTGGCTAACTACCGCTGGTTTTGAACACTAAACTGTGGATTAGCCGTTAATCCCTTTTTTTAAAGACAATCAATTTTTAAGGAGAATTAATGAATTATTAACATTAAGGTATTGTTTGGTTTCCTTTATTTTTCATGGGCAATCAAAATTTCCATAAAATGTAATTTGCTCTAGTTGTTTGGTTGCTTAAATTTTGATAAAATGGGAGAAATGCAAATTTCTAGGAGTTTGGAATTTCTACAAAACATAGGAATTATCTTACCAAGTCCATACTTGGTAATTGAAAATTCCTATGATTTCTAACTTCCCTCATGCACATCAAACAACTTTTGGTAAATTATGGGAAATGCAATGTGGGGATTAAATTCCAATGAATTACAAATTACTATGAGAATTTATTTTCCATATAGATTAGGGTTGTGTTCTCTTCAAATTATTCGACTTGACCTTACATGATCTGATCTAATCTGACTTGACCTAATTAAATCTATTAAAGCTGACTTGATTCTAAAAAGTCCATAAGGTGGTACAAATTTCCTCTTAATTCTAAAAGTCCAAATTATGTAAAAAAGACTTTTGGTGGAAAAGATGATTAAACCTAAGAAAACGAATAAATAAAGCAAAAATTAAAAATTTAAGATTGAGGTTAACTATGATTAATGTAATGAAATCAATTAATGATCAATGTTCGATAGTTCACAAACAAGTTTTAACCAAGATTTAACAAGCTATAGTAATTTATTAATTCTATAGAATTAATCTAGCAGGCTCTAGCCTTTTACTAGATTAATTCCTCTTAAAATCTTAAGTGTATATTTAGTTTTCTCTTTTCAGCTAACGACTCAATATTTACTCAAATTTTCTAAATAATAAAGAACAAATCTTAGGGAATTAAAAGCAAGATATGGATTAAAGAACAAAAGAAATCAATCAATACATTCAATTAATCATAGATTTCAAACCCCAGAGGGCAAGAGATCTAATAAGATAAACCAATAATGAATAAAATCAAGGACATGATAATTAATTAAACATGAACAAAAAGAAAGAGAATAAGAAAGTACTGAATTGAAGCAACAAATGATGAATTTTGGATTAAAAAATGAATTAAAGAATTTAAATTATAAAAAAAAAGATAAAGAAAGCATAAAACCTAAACCTAAAACTAAAATGGATGAACAAAAAGTAGTCCAAAGACAGTTTTACATGGATTGCAAAGGGGTATTTCTAGAAGGAAAAAAAACTAGGAACCACATGTTTCTGATAAGGCTCACACGGTTTCTTAGGCCCATATCTGACCAACAATTTCAAACAGCTGTAATTTTTTTTTTGTCTCAAGTCAAAATCAGGTATATAACCTACCTTTGGAAAGCCCCTTAAATCTAGTTTCCAAATTCGCTAAAATTGCATCAATACAAATCGTGTAGCTAAAGTTATGTTGAAAATAGTGAGAGGTTGTCAAAATTCTTTGAACCAAATGGAACGACTTCAAGCCAATTTGTTCACCAATTGCCACCACAACCTCTCTAACACTCACCGTGACTTCCCGCTGTTGCTCCAGTGCCTAGCTTGGCTTACTTTGATGGTTTTTGACCTATTCAGAGCATCTTTGATCCAAATCTTGTTAAAAAATGAAACAGATACAAAAATACTCCAAACAAATGACTCCTAAGAGAACAATTAATATAATAAAATCATACCAAAGGGAAACACATGTACAAAACCATATTATCAAACCTATTATAGGTATGTTATATCCTAAACGCCCTAATAAACCTGAGGGTATAAATAAAATGTCAAGGAAACTCTGTACAATCTAAAATTTTATATTTTGAAAGGTTACAAGATAAAAAAAGTGAACACTGAACAACTCAAAAGTAGAGGGTAGGAAAAAACTTTCTCATTTTTAATTTTGTTGGTGAGGTTAGATTGGATTGAATAAACATAAATTTTAGTATCTTGAGATATATAAAAATAACAAAAAAAAATTATAAAAATCATATATCCAGATAACGCATATTGAGATGAATCAAACAAGATCTCACATCACTTTAGAATAAATTGAAGGAATGTGAATGGATGAGAATGAATTAAAATGGATTTGATTGGATTTGTAACACCCCACATTTTAACAACAACGTTATTAGTGATAACGTCGTAAACAGGTAGTTACTAATCGATTTATAAAACAAAAATATAACTAAAACACGTGGAAATGATACTTATTATTAATAATAATGGAATCCTAATTACAAAAGGTTAACTAAACCAGAAATCTAGTCCTAAAAACAATAAATTAAACCTAATGCAAAAGTAGGAAATGAAAACAGGGGCCTAGACGCTCATCAACTCATCCCGCTTCTAGCATCTAACTTGCTAACCTGCAAAAATAAAAATTGGGGTCTACCATCAGTGGCGAGTAACTAGACTGTCCTACTTAGAAGTAGGACCACATTACATACAATAATAGGGTCAGAAACACAGGAAACAACAACGTACAAACAACATATAATACCAACATCAAAGTTACGCAGCGGATATAACATAATCATAATCAATCATCAACCATATCATAACTCAATAAACACGACATCTCAAGATCAATTCACAATAACAAGACTCCGCTCGATCTACAACCGATAACATGACCAACAAACATACAGACTTGCCCCGCTCAGTTCATCACCGATGAACCGATAGACCCGCTCAGTTTATCACAGATAAACCGATAGATATGACCCGCTCGGTCTTCAACCGATAGACACGACACGACTCTGACTCACAAACAATCACACAAGACTTGCCCCGCTCAGTTTATCACCGATAAATTGATAGACGCGCGATCTTCAACCGCTCGACACGACACGACTCAACAAGACTCAAAGACGCCATACAAAACATATTAAAAATCGAGTACACGCATAGCTCCACTAATTAACAAGTCAATACTCATGCTACTATGTAAATATAATGCTAATTAAAATATCAAGTAATTCTTAGGTCAGGACATTCCATTAGTTCATATACACCACTCGTATAACAACAACAAGAATACGGCTCATGAGTTTGACCAAAAGCATGCATTACCTGATGAAAACTCCATGCAAGAATTAATAACGTAATAACGAGATAGCAACACAACCTAATCTACTCGGTTTTCATACGAACAATCAACCCACAATACCAATATGATTCTAAGCCTAGTATTCTATGCAACCTAATCCTATTCCTAAGTAGAAAATATCTAGTTACCTTAGTTGAAGCAAAACACACAAAAGCATGCCCATGACCCGTGGGGAGAGAAAGAGGATAAAATAAAAGGTTTTGTTTTGAGTTTGATTAATATATGAAATAGGAGTAAAGGGTGGGTTTTTATGATATAAATAGAATAAGGGTTTACTAGATTTTAGGAGGTAGTTAAAAGAGTGAATTAAGGGAAGATATGACAAATGAGCCGGTTATGAGATCCTCAAAATAGGAGTTTGGGTTCCTAAATTTTAGTAAAAGTAATTGGGAGAAAAATAGGATTTTTAGGGTTTAAACAAATTAGATATGATTTGTAAATTATGGATAATACAATAATTTAATTAAGAGAAAGAAAATAACAAGGAAATTAATATTATGGGCCGGCTATATGAAGAAATAGGACAAGGTTTGTGCTTGCTTCCACATTCCAAATTAAGTCCTTTGAGCCAGTTCAGATAATTTGGGCTTAAAGGCTTAATTTCTCACGAAATTTTACGGCCAAAAAATCCGGGTCGTTACAGGATTAACATGTATTAGTATGAATTGAATTGAATTTTATTCGAAATTTTAAACCCGTCAAGAAAAAACCTAATTCAATCAAATAAAATCCATAAAAATAGATTAACAGAGAATTTTGATTTATTTTTTTTATTCTAAATATGATGATGTGAGTGATACTAGGCTTTAAGCCAAGCCCTAAATATGCCCCTATTGCGGATTATCCGATCCAAATTTAGGCAACACATTGATCTGTAAGGGAAAGATAAAAAAAATGGTCACAAATGCTTGTAGTGAGATTAGAAAAGATATTGCTAGAGCAACTAAACGCAGTGTACACAGAGTCACGCGGATTGATATTGACATACCAAAAATTAATATATGCACATCTTTTGTAAGAGCACTCACATCAATGGGCTATTTTTGACTCATGGGGGAAAAATGAGGAAAAAAATCACAACACCAATGGGCTTTTTTTCCCTTCCCCATGATCAACTTCAATTCTCCTCAAGATTTGAGGAAAAAAAAACAGCCCAAAGCATGCTGCCCTACACGACAAATTGCACAGCGACTGGGCGCGTCAGTCAGCCCAATCAGGGCGTGACACGCGTCCCAGTCAGCACAACAACCAATCAGAATTCAGCTACTTTATCACAACAGTTCTATTTTTGTAACGACTATTTGGACCCGAAATTAATTTTAAAAAAAAATCACCAACGTTCTTATTTTTTTTCCTCTATAAATAAACATCCATTTTGATATATTTTGGCACACTTCAAAAATCATAAAAATCTATTATTAATCTCAAATTCTACATCAAAGATTTTAATTTCTCGTGTAAGTGCTTCCTCCTAGTAATTGTTATTACTAATTCTCATTAATACTAATGAGAATGTAGAAAAAAAATATTTTAGATTTGTTTTGTTGTTGTTGTTTTAATTTGTTAAATTTGTTAATTATTTTTATTTTGTTTTAATTTTAATATTTTTTTAATTGATGTTATTTTGTTGATATTTTTAGTACTACTAATTATTAAATTAAATTTCGTTTTTTCATATTAATTTTATTGTTGCTATATTTTTTAAGTAGTAATTTTTTTTATTAAAAAAAATAACTAAAAAAATTCTCATATTCAATCAATTTCAGGAAAAAATAACTGAAAATAACTAATTACCAAACCATAATTTACTAAATTATCACTCATAATTTACTACATCATAATTTACTAAATATTAAAAGTATAGTTGTGTTAAAATATTAAAAGATATGTGTAATATGGTGGGATATAGGAAATAGTAGGAGAGAGGGTGTTGAAGAATTTTTTTTGTTTACTATTGGTGGAGTGAAAAAGTTGTACATGAGGAAAAATGGGTTGGGATGAGAGAAAAAGTAGTAGAGAGAGAGTAGTGAGGAAATTTTTTTTTTTACCGGTGGTGGCAAATGGCAATGCTAGCGCTTAAAATGTGTGCTTATATATCAACTAGCATTTTGTGCACGTTTTGCGTGCGAAGATATTTTTAATGTATCTTAAAAATCGAAGGTTTTTGTTCGAGAAATTAAAATATTTTTTAAATTCACATAATCGTGAACAAACGTTCCCTTTTATCCAACCATTACATAACAATGAACAAAATCGACTATCAAATTTCTACGATAATCAAAAGGTAATTTTTTTTTGTAACAAAATATATTAAAATTGGTGTCTATTTATGGAGAATTCAAAAATATGAATTTTGATTATTTTATTTTATTTTTCCAAACTGTATATTTTGTAATATTTTAATTTTAAAAATTTTAAAAATTGCAGTAACTTTACTTAATAAATAAGAGTGATACTATTTGATTTTTAATAAATTTATAAGAGGAATTATAGACTTTTCAGGGGGAACACCATGACTCCCGCCTTCATTTATAATTTATATAATAGAGATTTTGAATGTAATTTTATCATTTTTCCACGATCACGGATTGTTTACTGTTGCTGAGCTGTAGCCCTTATATAACAAGGCCATCTCTGAACTGTTGAACAACTCATCCATTATCATACTACAAAAATTGTTAATTTTAAAAACTACTAAAAAAAAAAAAAAAAAAAACACTTGCCCAACTCCCACACCGCCAAATTCCGATCAAGTGGGACAAGCACAAAGTAAAAAACATCGGCCATTTCCAACGGCCATTTCCGAGAAGTGCGAGCAATTATCTTTCGCTAGTTATTTTTTTTTGTTAATCTTCAAGAATGTTCTACATCCTTGGAGGTGTGATTGCCACGTTGTTGGCCGTTGCATTTCTTCGATTCTCTTTGAGGAGAGAGAAAAAGTTATCGCCGGAAAATGCAATCTCCTCCACCGTAACAACCACTACTGCTGTCGCCGGGGAATGTAGATCCGATGTCACTGACTCTGACGTTATCATCGTCGGTGCTGGTGTCGCCGGTGCTGCCCTTGCTCATACCCTCGGAAAGGTGCATCTCATTTTCAAAATTTCATGATAACAATATTTGTTCCTGCTAATATATCTACTATTCATGAGAAGTAGTAGTGCTTGTTCATTGATTTCATTTTGGATTGCAGTAATTTGTTCGTTAATTGATGTGCTAATTTTTGTTTGATGTTAACGAGTTGATGCTGACATGAAAACTGTGAACATATCAATATGTGTTACTGCTAATATAATCTATTCAGGAGAAGTAGTAGTGTTTGTTCATTGATTTTATTTTGGATTGCAGTAATTTGTTCGTTAATTGATGTGCTGATTTTTGTTTGATGTTAATGAGTTGATGCTGACATGAAAACTGTGAACAATGAAAATACGTAGGATGGAAGACGAGTGCATGTAATAGAGAGAGATTTATCGGAGCAAGATCGCATTGTTGGCGAGCTTCTACAGCCGGGAGGATATCTCAAGCTGATGGAGTTGGGACTTGAAGGTAATCCCTCTATCCCATTTTACTTGTCCCATTTTACTTGCTACATTCCATTTTGGAACAAATTTTTATGCAAACGAATTTTCTTGTGGGCCCACCATTGGTAATGTATGTGGAAGAAAAAGATTGACGTAAAGAGAATAAAAATGACAAAAAAAGGTAAAAATGTAAAATATGTGTGGGGTTCATAGACTATAAAAAGAAATGTAGCAAGTATTTTGGGACATCAATTGTAGCAAGTAATTAGTCATCTTTAGTTGATTGAGTTGGAAACAGAGTTCGTATTAATTTCGGATGGATATTGCTTAATTCAAACTATCACAACTCACAATTTTATGAATATTGATTTTGTAGCTTTTATATTAAATCAGGTAGTGATTGTATTGAAACCAAAGGTCTTTTCATTATTGAATTTTACCAGTTAGGAGATGCTGTTGTTTCATGTTACCTTATTTGCTACCTACTTGTTTATTTTGTTCATCTAAGAGGTGAAACACGAGTTTTCTGAAATTCTGGGTGTGAGCTACAGGTCAGTTGTTATTGTTTAAGAAATTTGATGGATGAATAACAGCTGTTCTGTCTTTTTATTGGAATGACAGATTGTGTGGATAAAATCGATTCTCAACGTGTTTTTGGGTATGCTCTCTTCAAAGATGGCAAGAATACTCGGCTTTCATACCCTCTTGAGAAATTTCATGAGGATGTCTCTGGGAGGGGGTTCCATAATGGGCGCTTTATTCAAAGGATGAGGGAGAAAGCTGCTTCTCTTCCCAAGTATGCGATGCTCTACCTTCTATTTCTGTCCTTTTCAATATATAATTCATATATTATTGTAAATCATTTGGTTCACATCTTACGGCTTTTAAGTGATTTTATTAATTAAGCTTTGTATTCTCTATATCGTGCCTAACTCCCTATCCCTGTCTGTCTTAGCCAATAGTCAATAGATGTAGAACATAGGGTCAATTTTGTGTTTTGAGATAAGGTTGTTGTGCATGAATCTAGTATCTTTTCCAAATCAATCACTGCTTAAATTAAGATCTCTATTCCTTATTATTATTTATCTCATATTCTATTGATAATTCCATCTGCCTCGATGTTACTCAAGAGTCAACAAGAAGCTTTCACGCCACAAGAGATGCATTAAAAATAAATTAATTCATTTTTTTTTTTTGTAATGTATTTTACTTGTGAATCACATTATGATAGTAAGAGAATTTGTTTCATAAAACTATCATGGTAACCTTATTTGGCATATGTAACACGTCCGTATCCAATACACAAGGCATCTACTACAAGCTTTCAATAGAGTCTTAGGAAGGTTTTATGTTGCTTCAAAATAAAATAAGTTAATAAAATATTGAATCAGATAGTTCTAAGTTATTTGATGGCTGTTATAAAATCAACAAGAAGCTTTCATGCCACAAGAGATGCATTAAAAATAAATTGATTCATATATTTTTTTTAATGTATTTTACATGTGAATCATATTATGATAGTAAGAGAATTTGTTTCATAAAACTATCATGGTAACCTTATTTGGCATATGTAACACGGCCTTATCCAATACACAAGGCATCTACTACAAGCTTTCGATAGAGTCTTAGGAAGGTTTTATGTTGCTTCAAAATAAAATAAGTTAATAAAATATTGAATCAGATAGTTCTAAGTTATTTGATGGCTGTTATAATTAGAGTATTATGTCAATGGTCTATACTCCAATTGTATCTTGAGTCCAAGGTTGTTTTACAAATACTTCCTCCGTTTCGAAAAAAAACGCAACAAATTGGATGGCACGGACTCCTAGTCCATTTTTTGTTGTGAGAGTAAAAGGGATAGAGAGAGAAAGTGGGGTATGTAATGATGTGAGAGATAGGAAGAAAAGACTTACAAAAATGGAAAGATTAAAATTGTTGCATTTATTTTGAAACTTCCTAAAATAGAAATTGTTGCGTTTATTTCGAAACGGAGGAAGTATTAAAATTTGATTTTCAATAAGCTATATCAAAAACTGGAATTCTATAATTTCAGCTTTTGATATGGAGTTTTCTTAGATTTTGTTTGAATCCATTTTAGGTGTGAACTGAAGGTGGTAATTCGGTTGAGCTTATTGGAAAATGTTTCTTGCAAACTTACTAGATTTAATATGCACTTATTAATCTTTATAATCTAAGATACTACTATGGCAGTGAAAGTGTTAATTACTAAGATGATGGGGTTTGAAGTTTGCGTATTGCATTGTATTTTTTTGATTTCAGAACATTTTTTTGAAGTGATTGGACTATTAGGAAATGATTGTTAATTTTAATGTTTTTTCTGTCCAGTGTGCAGTTGGAGCAGGGCACAGTTACCTCCCTTGTTGAAGAGAATGGGATAATTCAGGGTGTGAAGTACAAGAGCAAAGCTGGACAGGAGCTATGTGCTTATGCACCCCTGACTGTTGTATGTGATGGTTGTTTCTCAAACTTGCGTCGCACGCTCTGCAAACCTAAGGTGCATTTTCTGATATAAATTAGATCCTTATTGCTGTAAGGATTTTCTGTAGGGTGTTTATAATTTGCAGATGTTGTTGTCGTTGCCTGTTTGCAGTAGTATATTCATAATTCCTCTTGCAGAACTGTAGACTAATTTACAAAATCACTTTGTTTCTGGCAGATCGATGTGCCTTCATGTTTTGTGGGACTTGTTCTGGAGAACTGTCAACTTCCTTATGAAAATCATGGACATGTTGTTTTAGGAGATCCATCCCCAATCTTGTTCTATCCAATTAGTAGCACTGAAGTCCGGTGTCTTGTTGATGTACCTGGAGAAAAAGTTCCTTCGATTTCTAATGGTGAAATGTCCAAGTATCTGAAGACTGTAGTGGCTCCTCAGGTATGCATATTTCTTAAATTAAACTTGCTGCCACCTTTTTAAATTAGTTGCGGGACTAATTTTAGGGAGAAATGTTTAAAAAATTGTTTTAATTTCTTTATGCTTTCAATTTAATTAACCCATTATTTTGTTATCTCAGATACCTCCTCAGTTGTACGATTCCTTTGTCACAGCAATTGACAAAGGAAACATCAAGTCAATGCCAAACAGAAGCATGCCTGCTGCTCCTCTTCCTAAGCCTGGGGCCTTACTAATGGGAGATGCATTTAACATGCGCCATCCCTTAACAGGCGGAGGAATGACTGTAGCTCTTGCTGATATTGTTGTGCTGCGAGATCTTATTAGGCCGCTGAAGGACTTGAATGATGCACCTAGCCTCTGCAGATACCTGGAGTCTTTCTACACTCTACGAAAAGTAAGTTCTCTAGGTCTTTCAGCTTATATGTATCATTTAGTAGTAATGCATGTTGTTTTTCTCACTAGTCTTTGCTGATATGATCCAATCATTCCGATCCTTGATCTGGCATGCTTGATCCGAATTCCGATATCTGATCCGTTTTTTAAAGTTTGGATCCCCGAAAATTTTTGCATCGGGAAAATTGAAATTTCGGATATCCGAAATAACTAAAATATTAATGTTTTGGATTGGATTTTTGGATATTTCAGATAAGATATTCAGGATTTTCAGATAGTTGGAAACGGATATCCTGATTTTTGGGATATTTCGGATCGGATACTTGAATTTTTTTATAATAATAAGTTGAAAACACACAAAAATATCCAATCCGAAATTTTGGAGATCTGGATTTTTTGGATCGGGTCGGATTGGATTGGATAGCCGAAATGAACTCTAATTGGCGATGTCTAAGAAGACTTATTTTGTGACTTAATACTTCAGAAATAGATGATGAGTCTATCTTTTATTTCCAGTTGTATGTTGGAATTAATCATATTGTTTACCTGGTTTCTCCCTAGACACCAAAATTCTCGAATACTGGAGTTTGCCTTTTTGAAGCTTCAAACTTCATATACATGAATCCTTGTCTATGGAAAAGTGTAAAAGGGTTTACTTGCTAATATGCGGTTTAGTCGTAACACTTAATCTGACATCGAAATACATTGCGATTTGCAGCCAGTGGCATCTACTATAAACACATTGGCAGGTGCTTTATACAAGGTTTTCCGTGCCTCCCCAGATCAGGCTAGAAAGGAGATGCGCCAAGCTTGCTTTGATTACCTAAGTCTTGGAGGTGTCTTTTCAAACGGACCGATCTCTCTGTTGTCAGGACTGAATCCGAAGCCATTGAGTTTGGTTCTCCATTTCTTTGCTGTTGCCATATACGGTGTTGGTCGCCTGCTACTGCCCTTCCCCTCTCTTAATCGCTTATGGATTGGAGCCAGATTGATTTCTGTATGTCCAACTTCTTCCCCTTTACTGAATTTGATTTGTGAAAATAATTTTTTTTAATGTCATGAGTGTAGCATTATTTAGGGTTCGTTTACTGAACTGAACTGTATTAATTGAATTAAATAGAGATGAACTGAACTGAACTGAACTGAATATAATCTAAACTAAACAAGCCCTTACCCCTCTTAATTTGATGGAGTTTAATATGGTCTGATATAATTTGCTTTGTTACAGGGTGCATCAGGAATCATATTTCCAATCATCAAAGCAGAAGGTGTGAGGAAAATGTTCTTTCCTGCCATAGTTCCTGCATATTACAGAGCTCCCCCTCCGATTAAGTCATGACGCCAATACCTCGTTGATGCCCTTAGAAGTAGTAAGGGTGCGCTCTCACCATGACATAACTCAATCGTTGTCCTCAACTTGTTATTTTCTTTTTCATGATCTGAAATATTAAACAAATTTTAATAGGAAGATGCACTGTTTTTTTGTTTTTTTTTTCCTTACTGTCATGCTCAAAATGTATATATATGCCTAGCTAGATGTATCAGTTTAGGATAGTTGTTTTTTGAATGTTCCGTTTCATGTTTGGATTTTACAAGATGTAACTTTTTTGGCAATAAACTTGTAGTTTTTAATTAATTGATTCATTGTGGGAAGACATTTTACTTGTGTGATTTCAATTTTTCGATGACATTTTGAATATATAAAATAAATGCTATGTTGCATATGTATTTTGTAGAATTTATACATATGTTTATAGTTGGTTTTCACATAAATAATATTTATGCTATGGTTGAGAGAAAGGGAGGTTAGGGGAGGGGAAAAAGAGGAAGGGAATAGAGAAAATGAAGCTGTATTTTTCCTTCAAAAATTTTCATGAAAGATTTGCTTCTTTAAAAAATCAACCCTCTCATTTTCCTCCCCGTTTCTCCTAAAATGTGATATTCAAACAAGGGAGCATAGACCACTTCCTTTTTCGTCCTTTCCTTTTCCTCTGTCCAAATATATTGTTAATACTTTATATTTTGACTAAATTGTGTCAAATAATTTTTAGATTCCGTTTAAGACTTAATGTGCAATGGTGTTGCGATTCTCATTCTCTTAATTTCTCTCTCTTATTCTTTCATTTTGACACATCACTTTCTCTCTCATCATTTTTATTTTCCACTATTATTATCCTTTTCAACTTCAACTTCCTATATTTTATTCCTACAACAAAGAGGATCATCTTTATATATTAATGTATCTTACCACACATATTTAACCTATTATTTAATTCAAAATAATTCATTATTGAGGAATAACATTATATTCAACTAGTTTGTCATTGGGACATTGCGCGGATTTTTTTTTAAGGTTTTTTCTCAGTTATACCCATGAGGTATAGGGATTTCCCAGTTGTAGCCATGAATTTTGAAAATTTTCTATTATACCCATGAAGTTTTTAAAAATTCTTAATGGTAGCCAACAAACATAATAATAGTTAACATTGTTAAGTCGTTAACAATAAACTAACATTAATTTTCACCACCACAACTACCAAATCAACCTAAGAAAAGTCAACCACGTCCCACCTATTTTTGCAAAGTAAACGGTGCTAAAGTTTGTGACCTATAATTATGTTTTTTTGGCTACAATTGAAATTTTTTACAAACCTCATGGATATAACAAAGAATTTTCAAAATTCGTGGCTACAGGTGGGAAATCACAGTACCTCATGGATATAACTGAGAAAAACACTTTTTTTTTATTTGATATATATTTGAGAAAGCAATGGGTAAGACCCGTATGATCCAATAATTTATGTCAGAAGGACTAAACCTTCCACAATAAAGATTAACTTCTTCCTCATTTTCTCTTAAAAAAATCGAACCAATAGTTTGACAAATTAACAACCATAAGTGAATAACCATGTTTGGTTACCTCTCTTCTCAGATCTTTCTTTGACTCACAAATTCCACAATTTCAGTCAATAGGTTGTGAATCGTACATGTTTGGTTGCAATATCCAATCTTCATATAACCATACACCATTGAAGACTACAATCTACTAAAATTAAAATTGGATCGGGGAGGAGTACGGAGTATCCAATCTGAGTACTAAAATTAAAATTGGATCCAATCTTCCAATCATACAGGAGGATGAGCGTAAAATGTTTTCTTTGCAAATAGTTTTCCCATTTTACATGTTAACTTTGGGTGAAAAAATAACATGTAAAATTTGGTGTGAAAACTCATTTTACATCATAGTACAAACATTTTCCTCCAAATTTAGGAGTAAAATGTATTTTCCGTGCAGGTAAACATTGGAAAGTTTCTATGAAAATGAGTTTTCCAACGTAAAATGTTTTTCATACATCGAAAACGTTTTACACCCAAGTAAACGGACCCTTAGTTGCTACAATGAGTAACATTGACTATATATAAAGCCCCACTTATTCGTCCAATTGACCAAATAGGTATATAAAAAAAACTCTTTTAACACATTGGTATAAAAAATAACAAAAAATGACAAATTAGTATAAAAATTAGCTTTGTGTGACATTTAAGCTTAATGTCTTCTACGGATATGTGTATAAGGTACAATTTTATTAAAATGTTCTTAATCGTAGCCCCGTGATTACTTAAGATCATTCGAAAAAAAATATTGAATTACTTTAACTACCCTTACATAACCCCCACCTTTTCCTGCACTCACCACACAACACTCACCACACAACACTCACACCCTAATTCACTCTATCTCTCTAGTCTCTACTACTTAGCACCCCACCACATTACACCACCACCACACTAACAACACCACTATGAATCAACGACCTAAACTACCCTTACATAACCCTCACCCCTCCCTCCACTCACTACACAACATGACACTCTAATTCACTCTATCTCTCCCTAGTCTCTACTACTCACCATCCCACCACAATACACCACCACCACACTAACACCACCACCATGAATCAACGATTTGACAAAGTGGTGTCTGAAAGAGTGCCTAAGAAGAGAAGCAAGAAAGCCGCCACCTCAGAACTTTTCTCCAGTGCCACCACCCCCGATAAGTTTTTGTTGACGTCAAATTTTGCGGCGAAAATCCCACCAAAGGGGCACTAACCATACAAAGGCAATATTAAATTAGCTGCAAAGATTGAATTATAATAATAAAAACAATAATACAATAAAAAATGGTGGAGAGTGAAAAAAAATAACAATATTGTACTTGACATTAGGCTCAAATGTCACACAAAGCTAACTTTTTATACCAATTTGTCATACGAAGCTAACTTTTATACTAATTTGTCTTTTTTGTTATTTTTTATATCAATGTGGCAAAAGGTTTTTTTTTTTTTATATATATCTATTTGGTCAATTGACCCCACTTATTCAGTTAATACAAAAACTAAAATAACTAAGGTTAACTAACTTAACCTTAGTTCATTTGTTTCAGGACCCATTTTTGTTTTTCAATTGGCTTTGGGTTTTTTTTTTTTTTTTTCGAGTTAAGTTTTCCATATTTTCAATTGGGTATTATTTTGTCTAAGTTAGTTTTAGTCTTGTCCAGGTAAGTTTTAAGTTTTGTCCATGTCAGTTTGGAGTAGATTATCCAGGTCAATTTTAGTTTTGTTCAGGTAGGCTTAATTTTGTTCAGATAAGTTTAGTTTTGTCCAGGTAAATTTTAATTTTGTTAAAACGAGTTTTAATTTTCTTCAGGTCCATTTCTATTTTTTTTTCAGCTCAGTTTTATTTTTTCACAGGTTAATTTTTAATTTTTTTCCCAAGTTAGTTTTTTTTTTTTCCAGGTTAGTTTGTATTTGTTTGAGGTGAATTTTTTCTAGGTCAATTTTCCCATGTCAGTTGGATTCGTCTGACAGTAACATTGTGCTAAACAGGTTTGATGCAATACATTCTCTATATACTACCTATTTATATTCTACTCCTGTGAAAAAGAAAAAAAAAACTATATGTATTTATTTTTTGCTCCTGTGAAAAAAAAAACCAACTTTTAATTTACTTAATAAATAAAAGGAATACATAAAATTATATAGACATTTAGCCTACTAATAAAAGTTAAATGAAATGGTAAATGTATAACCTTGATTTGTGAAACGTAATGGGTTCAAATCTACCTATAGGCATCACCTTTTAATATGTTGTATAGATTATACAATAAAACTAACTTGTGAGATTAATAGTTATACTTATATATATGATTGATTGATTTATCTTAAATAAATTTAAACACTGCACGCAAATTACGTTTTGATTAGTATTATAAATTTATAATAATAGAATAAAACCCAAAATTAACAACATATACATTAACGGCAAGTTTGGTTATTGGTAATTAATTGTGGTAATGAGAATGAATTTAAAGGGTAAATTGTTAAGAAAATACTTCATGACCCCCATGGAAAACATATTTTTCATTCCCAAACTTGAAAATTGTTCTTATTTTCTATTACCACGTGGAAGGGTGATATTAGATGAGAATGAATATTTGTGAAGAAAATTAGATAAATTGGAGTTAAGCTAGCACCACCATGGGAATGAGTTTTGATTTTCCTTTCAAATTTAATTATAAATCCATTCCCATTATCTCCATTTATAACCGGCTACCAAAGGGGCCATAAATATACATATAAAAGTAAGCAAAAGTAATAAGTTAATAACCCCATCAAAAAAAAAAAAAAAAAGTTAATAACAACCTCCTAGTCAAACATAATTTAATACTTGGTATTTATCTAAAGTTCATCCTCCAAATGTGCTCAACCATAACAATTTTTAAAGACATGTGCATTTGTTTATTTTGTTTCTAAATGGTTTCCCATAAATTTGGACTTTGTAACATCAAATCCTGCGTTGATGTAACTTGATTCATGCGTTTCATCCTCTTTTATTTTCTTTAGTTGTTGGCATTATATTGGTTGCTTCAGGAAACACTACAATTGAATTGTCGTAAATGTAGATGTTCCTCAAGGTCTTCGTGATCGTGCTACTCTCATTTATTTGTTCCACTGGAGTTGCATTGCTGCAAACATCTCCTCCATTAAAAAATAAATAAATAAAATTGGCCCATTAACCACGGTTACACATTAATGACAGGCCTAAATATTGTCGTAAATGTAGATGTTTATGACAATTTTTGGGTCTGTCGTTAAAATTCACCTAATACCTAACCCAAACTCTCATAAAATTGACTCATTTATGACAGGATTACGACGGGAAAAATCATTTACAACCTCCTTATTCTACGACGGGAAAAATTATTTACAGCCCTATCTTTTCTACGATGGAGTCACATTTTCACAACGGAAATTACCGTTATAAATAGTTTTTTTTTTTTTTTTTTTTTGAAAGAGTTGGCCAAAATGTTGAGACATAGAAAACATCAAATTTTGTGAAGAAAGTTTTTCATACATGTTGTTACTATAATGATACACAAAATGTTCGCTATAGAACTTGATTGAAAATTATTTATTTCCCATTTAACCCATTTATCCTCTATTTAACACATTTATCTCCCATCGAAATCTATTTAGGATTGAAAAATTAGGATTATTCCAAAATTGAGGTAAAATTGCCAAAATGGGTTAAATGGGTAATAAATGGTTTAAATGGGGGATAAGTTTGTTCCAAACTCAAAAAACTAAAAAGCAAAGGGTTCCAATTAATCATGTGCATAAAACATGCGAGTCAACGTCAGACTTCGGTGATAAGGTGGTGGTCAACAAAGAAATGTGTCACACAAGATTTTTTTTTTTCTTCATATTTTTTACGAAAGTTCTAGATAAGATTATTTTTTACAAAACCTAGCCTACAAAGTTTTTAACAATTTTTCCTATATAAATACTATATTGTTAATAGCACAACCATGTTTGCACTTTGCACTACTGTTTTGAACATATATATAATGCAACAGATGATTCACTTAAATTCTATAATTAAAGATCACCAAAATATACATTGTATAAGCAAATGTAATTTTGTACAGTGATCTAATCATCATGGATTATTACATTTTTATACATCCTATATCAAGCCAAAGGCTCAACCGCAAGAAGGGTTCCACCGTGAACAGACTAAGAATCGGCTAATCCTTTGCATAATTTATGGTAAGCCAAAATTAATTAATGAACAAAATCCTGTATTGCAATACTTGCTCTTGATCACTCAAAAAGGTGCAAAACAACTTGCACATAAAACAGATTGGTCAGATTTTGAAGAGCTCAAGTACCATATTGTCTGAAGAGCTCGAGTACCATATTGCTCAAACCCTTGAACGAATCAGATGCCTGTTTGTGCTGACTATGATCTGTTGAAGTAATTCGTTGTTTACGAGTTTGGATTCTTTCTCTCTGATTTTATGGCTTCATAAGACATCAATACCTCTTTAAACTTTGCTTCAGCAGCGTCTGTAAAAAGAAAGGCACGTGTCATGTTCAGCAAAACAGAGCATTGACGAAAAGGCAAAAGCAAAGACAAAACTCTACATAATCAAGGAGTACTCGCCTTTGTTGTCTTGATTTTGATCAGGATGGTACTCCAATGCTTTTGCCCTGAAAGCTGACTGCAAGGCAAAAGAGAAGCGGAAATGATTATTTGAACTGCTGGTGAAAAAAAATAATGGCAGAAAGCCAGATGCATCTCACATGGTACTATAAATGGAACTGAAAATTACAAATGAAACTGAAAAAAAATAATAGTAATAAGAGATCAGGAAGCTAGACAACTATAATTAAGCATAGAATATTCACATTTTTGGTTTTCCAAAGTCCAAACACAACACACAAGTAGGGACTTGATGAGTTGTAGAGTTGATGGCATATATTTATATGGAAAATAACAATGATGGCATATATTTTAAAGGAGTGCATGCTTTTGATAAAAGGGCCCACAAAAGCTTTTTCTGTATTGTATTGAAACTACCATCCCAACAATATCAAAGGGAAAAAAGAAATTGTCAGACCCCTTCCTCTTAGTTGTAGGAAGGTGATCAAAGTAATTCATAAGTAGCAGCATCGCAAATTTACATTACAAAGAATATCAATGTCTTGCTCCAAAATAGTGCAAAAGTATAACGCTATGTTTGGAACTTTGGATAGCAAAATAGAGGAGATAGGAAAGGGAATGTAAAAGAAGCAAGTGGAGGGGAAAGAAATGGAGGAAGGTGTGCTCCATTTTCCCTCCAAATATCTTCAACTTTGGAGGGATAATGGTTATTGTAGGAGAGGAAAATGGATCCCTCCCTTTAACCAAACTATTTCCAAAACAAGGAGATTTGTTCTTGTTCCTTTCTTTCCCCTTTCATTTCTCTCCAATTCCTTGATACCTTCTATCCAAAAAATGTGCAAGTGTTCTACCAATCAACAGTCAATAATCAATATAAACACAATGAAACTCCAACGAGTGTTATATAACTTCCAAACTGAAAGACAACTGGCTATTTAGGAAGGGGGTTAAAGAGAAATTTAGACTGAACAAAACACTTGACACTAATACTTGAGGTTAACAGCAAAAATTTTAATATAAAAATTTCAATTCAACATTTATTATCACACTGAATTCACAATTCCATATCAAATCTGTGTGAAAAAATCAAGGAACAAGAGTAGAAATTAAAGCAGTGTGATAATAAAAAACATAGAACTGAAATTTCATACATCAAGAAAACATGGAACATTACACAAAATTTTGATTTTTAAAATTTTTAATTTTATTTTCAGGGGGGTAAGCAGAACTAAAAATTAAATTTTGTTTTCCAAGGGAGAAAATGAAAGGGGAAAAAAAAAGAAACAAGTACTACCTATTTTACTTCATAAAGGGGGAAAAAAAGGGAAAGGTATTCATTATCATAGTGTTAGAGTACCTTAATCTCATCATCTGTATATGGTTTTGTTCGTAGCCTGCAAATAAAAAATAGCCTGTCAACTTCAATGAAAAAGACCTAAAAATTCCTTCAAATCAGCACTAGCAAATAACTGGAACAAAGTATACAGGATGTAGACACCTTAATGAACATTGTATGGTTCTAGAAATAATCAAAATCCAATTAGATCAACTCCAAGGAGAACTAAACAATTATCTAGCAGGGAACATCTTAAACAGATATACTGCACCCCGTCAAAAAATATTATTGTAAAGGAATGCTCCTGGAGAATAAAAACCAATTGCAACCACCCACAAAGGTCCAAGTGTTAAAAAAAAAAAAAAAAAAACTGTTAACAGTTCCCATCAATGTTACTATGTTAGATTAGGAATTTCAAAATCCTACATCAGCTTTTCTACAATTCTATCAACGAACAATTTTTAAGAATTCCATGTCCTGACAAAGCAAAAAAGACTCCACATAGAAAATGAAATGATGCATTTATTAGTTGCCACCTGAGTTCAATAATAACCCATTCTCACTAAGCCAGCCTGAGGAATGTGATTGGCTAAACCACCACCACAAAAGAAGAGGGTTCCAAATCTCTAGTACCACTTCGGCAAAGTTGCAAAACACCTTGGATACTAATTTATTGTTGGTGAAACACCACAGAAAAGCCACAGAAGATACCACCAAAACCCAAAAGGACTTGCTATCATAAAAGACTTGATAAAAAACGTATCCTTTAGAATGATTTTAAACTGAGGCATTGTTCTATATTTCTATGTGAAGCGACACAAGAAAAATCAATAATACAACCTCAAACAATTAGATGGGTGGTGCGCTTTGGTCTATTCAGGCATTTGGTTAGATGGCGATGAGGCAGGCAAGATGCTTGCAAGCCTTGCATGCGTATACTAAATCTACTTTTAAAAGTAGGTTATACAACCTCAAACAATTAGATGGGTGGTGCGCTTTGGTCCATTAAGGCATTTGGTTAGATGGCGATGAGGCAAGATGCTTGCATGCGTTAATACTAAATCTACTTTTAAAAGTAGGTTACACAAACTAGATCCTATTAAAGGGATCTATCAAGAGGCGATGCATGTATTATCTTAAAGGAGGGACAAGAGGTTTAATGACTACTAACAAGAATTCAAGGCAAGGGTTGACTGGTTGAGTGAACATGCTGACACCATTTTATAAAAAAGGGCATATAAGAATCAAATGGAAGGTTAAAGATACATCTGGCAACCCCTAACATGACAGGTCCTGACTTGAAGTTACTGAGAGAACTCCAAATTCAACACAACAAGACAGGTTTTAGAAGTATATTCTGCCAAGCAGAAAAGGAATAAATATAAAAATTTGAAAACGACATTAATTATTAGGGCTAGTCTTCAGAACGACTTCCTTAAAATGGTTTAAAACTTTTCTTCAGGTGTCAGTTGTAAGGACCTTTAGATATCTAATATATCTGTATTCATCTTTCAATAAAAATAAAAATAACAGAACTCTATGAAACTGGTCATCAACTCAGATGTAATGTTTGATACACTTGAGGAATCGCTTCCAATAGGAATGGTTCTTACCTGTCAAGGCCTAAAATTGCATAGTGGCGAGATAAAGAATAAGCTCCACTGGGTTGAGGTGTCTGTTTATAGTTTGTCTTCCGGTCTCTAGAGGATGAATCAGATGTCCAATACCAATCCTCTCGTTGGAAATGTTGATGATACGTACCGGGTCCATTTTCTCTCCAGCTCTCATAATTTTTCTTATATTTGTTTCTTTCCCTGTTAAACACACTTTGCATACGACGTATACGCTCCTAACAATAAAACAGTATGAAGGAAACCATTAATAATACACAGAATAGGCAAGTACATAAAAGAAAAGTAAAAATACAAGGGTCTCAATTTATTGTATGATACACCGAAAAATCAGGAACGGGCAAATGCACTCTACGTAAGAAAATGCGCCTTTTTAGATCAAGCTAGAGACCAAAAATAAGGAATTCAGCGAGCTGAACAGCCATGTGGAATATAAAACAGAAAGCAATGTAATATACAATGCAGTATTTTACTATCTTTCATTGCTATCAAATAATCGTCAAACAAAAATAAAGCATGTGGGCTGTAAACAAATCTAGGCAGTATAAAAATAAGTATATAACTTCAGAGTTCAGACATAACCCATTGAAGAAACATGTCAGTAGTTAGTAGTTACCACCCACTTCAAACAAAAATAATAAGACAAGCTCTAATACACTTTTTCCTTATTAAAAATCTGCCAATTATAATGGTTATAAGCAGAAAATCGTTCATATGGATTCCAGCAACATGAGCTGTTTGGCAATTACATTTGGAAAGATCTAAATCCACAGAGCACCAATAAATGCTTACCACTCTCTCCATCTCTTCTTCATATTCCTCCCGCATCCGCTGCCTATACCTTCTTCGTGCATCCTCCTGAAAAGATGACCTATAAGAACCACTTCCTCTTTTCCCTGACTGCATCCTGGAAAACTATTGAAACAAATCACAAGCAGTGATAGTTATTCACAGGAGCAAATACTTTTGCATAGTAAGGCTGATATGAAGGTAAGCAGTTCAACATACAGCACAGTGACTATCAAGTGAAAGACTACCTAGGTAACATGAGAAAGCCACCCATAAACCCTTGCACTTGATAACCACCTCACCATAGGAGATGCACCATATTCATTCCAATTTCTACTAGCACCTAAAGTAAGCCTGGCAATTAGGTTTTACAGATCGGTTTCAGTTTGGGTAGTATGCAATCAGCCATTTCAGTCAATTTTAAAATCAGACCATTTTGGGACAATCATTTTAGTATTACATGCCTTTTTAGGCTGCGTTCACTTCACCTTAAAAAAAAATAAGTTTCAGTTCAGATAAGGTCTAATCAAGTGTAATAAGTTCAATAAGGTTTGATCACATCCAATCAGGTGTGATAAGGTTCAATTGTTTCTTATAATTAGGGCTAATGATGTCCGATAAGTTCCATAAGTTTCAACCAGGTTTAATAAGTTCAAATAAATCCAAATAAGTTCGGATGAGTTCAGATGAGATGAGTTCAGAGAAGTTCAAGTCTAATAAGTTAAAAAAAATACACCCTTAGTCTACTAGCACATGATACTCCCTCTATCCACAAATAAGTGCTCCATTTTGACCAAAAAGCTCTCACAATTTTGGTCAAAATGGAGCACTTATTTATGGACGGAGGGAGTAATATTTTTTTCCTTTGGCTAGTTATAATTTAAAATATTGCAACAAAACTTTCGAGTTGGATAAGGATCAATTTCTTTTGATTCATCCTGGCATATTCAGAGTCTCAGAGATCACATTAGATAGGTTCAGGTATGATGTATTTGGGTATCAGATCATAATTTAATTCAGGTCTTTGTTTTGGATCAAATTTGAATGTCTAAAATTCTAAGGCCTAAAAAGAGCTACTCCCTCCGTCCCAAAAAAACACTGTTCTACTTTCCTTTTTCATTCGTCCCAAAATACTTGCTCCATTTCCTTTTTAAGTAACATGGCCCAGCATTTTTTTTTTTTACAATTTTACCCTTACTTTTGGTTTAATTTTCTTTCTGGGTTTTTGTTCTAGCTTGAAAGAGATGCTGATGACATCTGGGTTGCTGCCTTGCTGGTATTGTTGAAGATGCTGATGAAATCCTTAAAGTGATGCTGCCATTTTCAGAGCTTTTGAAGAGTTAGGGACCATTTTCAAAAAAATTTGTTGCTGTAAATTTTTTTTACAGGATTGTTACACACACAATACTTTAATTAAAAGAGTGCCTTTTTTTAAAACCAAGGCTATTAACTCACTACAAGACAAAGCGTGAGGCCCACTAAAAAATGAGGCTAAAGAGAAACGGAACAATTTTTATGGGACAAAGGAAGTACAAAATCCTATACAATTATGCAACCTTCACTATAAGAATATCACTTTCATGTACAACCCCTCTCTCTCTCACTCTCTCTCTCTCAATCTGATAAGATAAGATAATATCCGAAAATGTATGAGAATTTGAATTTATATTATGAGATCTGATTTGATATAAGTTGAAGAGAACACACCCAAAGTATATGCACAAGACCTAAAATTAATTTACAAAACCTTTTTGCCTTATCCTAAAGATTCATGTGGTAAATGGCTCATAAAAATTTCAAAATCATTCAAAATCAAAGTCTTGCAATGGCATGGATCATATAGAAGGTAAATGCAAAATAACAAGTTTCTCCTATCTACAAAACAATAGTAGCTTTAAGTTCAGCAAGCAAACAATTATTAATCTTCCAACTTCATAGGCTATAATAGTATTTAATTACTTAAAAACCCAAAGATAGAGAAGTATGAATTAAAAACTATTGAGAGACAAAGTAATATAGAATCACAAGAGTAATACAAGGGAAAATATTCAGAAGAGTTAATAGAAAATCAGCTTATTCACTATCTTTTCAATAAGGGGTATGTAAAGTTAAAAGAAAACTATGTTAAGGATTATATTTACCTGGGCAGAAAACCAATCAACAGTTCGTCCAAATTGTCTCAGATGTCCAACCTGTCATATTTTCGATTCAAATGGATGGAAAACTATAATAAGCACACAAGAAAAGATCATAAATATTATGCTAATATTGTGGCTTACTATGGCCTGTAGTGTGACAGTACAAATGTGTTTGTACACTACTACTTCCGTTAGTTTCAGAGAAATTGAACCATTTTGACCTTTTAAGCCGAAGCTTAGTTTTAAAAGGTGCAACCATGCAAGGGGCATCGAAGCACAAATGATCGCAGGAGCCTAGGCGCAAGACAAAGGCGCACGCCTCTTGTAGGTGAGACGAATTTTTTTTCAGTAATAATGTTAGTGGTGATAAATGTCAAGCCAAGGCTAGTCTCAATTTGAAATGGGAAAAAATCGATCAATCTTCAATTTATAACTCAAATCTAAGCCTTGCCCAAAAAAAAAAACTCAAATCTAAGCTATTTTCTTTGAAGCGCAAAGGTGCTCTTCACTAGAAGCACTTTTTGGTGCATGAGGGCTTGCCTGTTTAAAGCCTGTTTCCCATGACCTAGGAGCAGCATGCACCGAGAGGACTTTATAAAACTAAGGGCCAAAGATAGAAAAAGTTTGAAAATGTATGATCAATTGATCACCAATATAATAGGAAAAAACCCATAATCATGTGAGATCTTGCTAGATTAACTGTATGTATATTTTCATAACATGAACTCTTAATCATTATTATTAATTCATTGATTAAAGAATAATTGTCAAAGTAGTGCATTGGACACCATATATCACAAGAGTTTGCTCTTGATTTAAAAGCATCATCACCATTCCTCAAGAGGAAATATTCATTGATCATACACAACACACTTCTTACAAAAAAAAATTAACTAATTAGCAATTACCTCTAATAATCTTTAAAACTGCATAGTTCATGAGGTTGAGATTCAAGTTTTTGTTAAACATTAAACGATCAAAAGCTAAACAATTCCCTCGAACTAAATTTCTGCATAAGTAATTAGAGTTTAATTACATCCTTAAGTCTGTTAAGCACACAATATGTTTTAATAGAGAGTAGAGTAATGAAGAACTAGAAAGAGAAGAGCAAATTGTAGAAGTTCTTTTAGATCTAGACGGAAAAAATGAAGAAAAAACTATAGGCCGACCCTCATTAGCATCAAGAGAAAACACATGTAGCACAATTTGAATCTGATATGTAGAGTAAAAAAGATGACAAAACTCCCTATAGGCTCCCTTGTATATAGCCTTCAGGTGTTCAAGCACGAACGCATGAAGGAAGAAACCACATCATAAAAACCTCAATCTACCCAACACAGAAGTTTCCAGAACTCAAAAGCCAAGAGTCTCTTAGCATAGAAAAAATTTAATCTAGATGATTAACCTTCGTGTGATCTTTGCATTATCCAACACTGCTAAACAAAAGTTCAGGGTTGAGGAACACAATCTGCATGGGCAACTTAGAAAGGACTCTAGAAGCTACATCTAATCCACCAAAATTCACTAAATATATCCCAATTATCCCAAATTGAAGGGAAGCTTAGTCAAAATCCTGTACATACCCTATCAGTAGTAACAAACTTAATCATTACAAGAACTAAACAATTTCAGGCAACTAGTAATTTCCATCCTCACAACAAGGTGAAATAGGGAAATCGAAACCAGATTACACAGTTGGACACCTATTAAAACTCTCTTTAGAAAAGTTTAAGAAACTGCCCAATTCTAGTTTTGGCATGAACAATCTAAACACCTATTAAAACTCTCTTTAGAAAAGTTTAAGAAACTGCCCAATTCTAGTTTTGGCATGAACAATCTAAACCAGCTTTGGCATTAACAATCACTGCATTTCTGTTTTCAAAATAATAATAATAATTGATAGAGGATATAGTATTTGCATTTGCTAAATAATTTGTTACAAATATTACATCTTCTATCAATAATATTTTGAATTCTAATAGGATCAATAAAAACCTGATTGGAGATCAAACTGACAATCCAAAATTTCCCATTTGCAAAGCTTTAAACATGGAATTTCAAAGAAAATTAACATTACCCATGACATTATAAAACCAAATACCATCATAAATGGAATTACAGGGCAGCTGAAAATCAAATGCAGTACGAACAAGTAAGACAAAGTGAGGAGCACGAAAAATTGAATATACATACAGCATATGTGGTTGCAGTAGCCCCAATCAAACTGAAAATCACAATGCCCCATAATTTTTTGTTGCCATCATCTTCATGAGGAGAATTGATAGGGAAAACGACTGGTTTCTTAAATCTGTGGTGGTCATCACCTTCTGCCATGGTTGAGCATGTCAATTTTACCAAATTCAAAGACTCCAGCCAATTGAAGGGAATAAAATCGAAAACCCTAATCGCATTTCTTCTTACAGAATAGTCGAAACTCGAAAGTGGAAGTTTGATTCCCTTTCCCAGAAACTCCCTTTTCACCGCCTTACAAGTTACAACTATTACCAGAAAGTTTAGATAAATTTGACTCTCACTACGCGACGCAACTTGATCGGTTAAACTCGCCGTGTTCCGTTCCCGTGCATATTATATTTTTTTTACTGCGAGGGACTTTATATATTTTATTTTTTTTTTTTTACAAGAAAACAAAAATTTATTAATCAGCATCTAAAAGAACAGAGGTTAAAACACAAGGAAGGCAATTCTCTAACCAAACACACAACTTATCAAAATCATAACTATGTTTTGCAAGAAGATGAGCAACTTGATTACCCTCTCTTCTAACATGACAAAAGGAAAAAACAGTACAAAAATTTAACAAATAGAAGATGTCCTTTAAAATCACACCAAACGTAGTATTCTCCTTATTGCCGTGATGAAGAGCACTCCACAACTGCATATTATCAGGCTCCACCATAAAAGAAGAGAAACCAGCATCTATAATAACCCTCAGAGCTTGTCGAAGAGCCATCGCTTCAGCTACCTCCACTGTGACTGCACCACCATCCCAGACATCACACATTGTCAATAACACCTCTCCATCAGCATCTCGCACCACTGCCCCCATTCCCACTTTACCATGTTCCTCCAACGCAACATCAGTATTCAACTTCCTCTTCCCCATCGGCGGTCGTATCCATCTCCTCACATCTTCCTCTTCACCTCTTCCTTTAAACTCCATGGCCTCTAAGGCTTTTTTATATTCACCATTTAGGCTAGCGGCCTTGTCTATCCACCAAAATTCGGGCCTCCTCTTCTTTGACCATACCCATTCATTTTTTCCTAACCACACCACCCAACATAGATCCCAAAACAACTCCCACCATTCTTTCTCTTTAATTTTCTGAGCCATTTGCTCCACCCAACCACGGAAACCAACATTAGCTATATCCTTCACATCAAGTCTAAGTGGAGATAAATACCAAACAATTCTAGCTTCCATACATTCAAAGATCATGTGCATTACACTTTCATCATACTCCCCACATCGTTGGCAACGCTTGTCATCCATAACCCCTCTATGCGCTAGATTCATTCCCACCGGTTGAGCGTTGTTTATTGCTCTCCATCCAAATTTTTTAATCTTTGGGTGTACCTACTAGGAAGGAAACCAAGTGTTGGAATGATGAGTACATTTGTTCGATCCATTGTTCGATCTCTACTAAAATAAAGTATGAACTATGAAGTTTTTTTTTCTTTTTACGTAATCATCTATATTGAGAAGTGGATTAATGGGAATTAATTTTTTAATTTTAAATACATTTTTAGTTTTATTTTTTAGATATATTTTTTTTAAAAAAAATCTTAAACTCAACACCCAACATTTCCGATTCACTCAAGGTAGCATTTCTCATTTCCGTTTCCGTCCCGCGTTTCATATCGAATTTCGTTCCTTGTATCATTGATTGGAATGCCTGTAAACAAAGTTGTAATTGTTGTTATTTTAGTAAATCTTGTAACTATAAGCAATTGTGAAAGACATTTCAGCTAATTGACTTTTGCTATTACAATATTACAAAGGCAGTGTATTTCTAACATATGAGAAACACAACCATCAAAAATACAATGTGAACAAACACAACTAATTCTTTTAAGTTATTCCAAAGTAGCATGTCCTAATCTGTTGTGCCATAGGCCCACAACACACAACTATTCATTCTACTAGTAGTTACAATAAAAAAACTTCACTTGAATGAATTCAGTACTCTGATCTTCAAGCTCCTGCCATGCTTTTCTTCATTTGTCTGCAGCTTCTTCTGATCTTCCAGCAACCTCATTAGTTCATGAGCCTTCTTGTTCACAAGGTAGTATAAGTCCTTGTCTTACAAGTCCAGAAACTTTAGTTTTCAGGGTAAAAGAGTCCTACATAATGCAACAATAATTTGGGTGAAAGTGGCTTGGCAGTTTTCAGTTTTCATGCTGTTATATGTTTTCTTTCCTAAACAAAAAAAAAAAAAAAAAGGTTGGTGTCATAAAATGTGTCATATGTTGCAAACATTTTGAAATAAATCAATAAAAGAATTATGATGTCATATATTTATCACTACCTCTATTTCAAAATAGTTGCTATAAATATCTTATGTCTTACAAATAACAACCAATTGTTGCAACTAATTTGAAATAGAGGTAGTATTTTAAATAAATTTGTCACATTTAGCAATGTAGTATTTGAAATTTCTTTTCGAGTTAGAAGTTATATTTCAAGAGTAATTGACATAAGAATGTTAATATTTAACTTAAAGATATATGAAAAAGAAGGTACAGCCGTGCATCACACACGTACTAATAGGATTTGTGGTGAAACTTACGAAATATATTGTGACTAATAATCTCAATAAGAGCTTCCTAGATAATCTCAATGATATATTTATGAACAGATCAGTAACAATTTTTTTCCTTATAGTTTTGGGAAAATGAGAGGCATTTTCATAATTTCAAAGAAAAAGGTCTACAAAGCCTTCAATTTTTCTCAAAAGTTAACAGATTGACCCTGAGATACCCAGTCAAAATACAATGAGATCAACCAGCAATTTCTATATGTATCTACAGAGAACCCCATAGACTATAGTATTATTCAAGACTAGCTTAGTACAATACCTATTATGGAGCAAGAGCAGCAGTATGCATGCATTCAACTAATGAATGAAGTACCTTCCAAAAAAGAAAAAAAAGAATGAAACCTTCAAACCATGGAAAATACAGGTTATTTTTTTTGGGTTATCCTATCTAGTTTATATAATTTTACCTAATGATTGGTCTCCAGGTATTCATTGCACTTCCACATTTTCTTCCTGAGGTTTTTTCCATAACCACAGAGTCTGCATCAGACCACCATTTGCCATGTGCAACAGAAATGTCCAGCTTTGACTAGCAAAAGATGCAGAGAATAATTTGAGGACAACAAAGAAACAAACCATGCCCAGAAAATTCCGATTTGTATCTTTCACCTGCAACAAGAAAATCATAAAAATTTGAGGGATTGTTATTGATCAAACATGTCGAAACAAAGGAGCGGTGTAATTTGTTGCATAAGAATAGTAGTATAGTACCTCCTGCTGTTTAAACAATTCTTCAGATGTTTCTTTCAGGAAGTCAGAAATTAAGACACCAGCGAAAAGACCAAAAGGCATCAGTAATTCATGATTCTTAGATATGGTAACTGAGACATCTAATGAAAAGCTCAAGAAAAACCAGGCTATGAAAGACCACTTAAATGCTTCCCGGCCAAAAATCAGCAATCGTTGCAATACTTGCTCTTCTGCTTTCTTCCATGGAAACTCTTTAATTGTATCCGGCAAATATTTCCATACCCTCTCCTTAACAACTTTCAATTGTATCTTTGCCTTATCAGGTATTCCAAGTTGTGAAATAATTTTTCTTGTTGATGGACTGTAAGAGACGTTCCTATGAGCCGCACAAGTCAACTTATGCGCTTGAGGTAGATGTGTTGAACCACTAAATGCTTTTACCTGATGAAGTATGGAGGAAACAATGATGAATCTCTTAAATTGTTGAAAAAACCCAAACCAGAAAGAAGATAAAGGAATAGAGTGTAGTATTATTTTAACCATGTGTTTTAGGACTTAACAATCTCAGAATTTTTTTTTTAAAAAATGCAATAAACAAAAAGTGGGTTACTAGAATGAATTACTAAAATGAGTTGTTTCGTTTTGCTTTCTTTCCTTTCGGAACAGGGCGCCTTCAAGTTCAAGGAATTAATGTTCATAACAGACAAGATATCATCACTTGGACCGCAGATTATGCAACAGAAACTGTTTATTGCTACCATATCTACCTTTGTGAGAAATTTTCGTGCGCAAGTACAATACTAACATATAAGCCAGCATATGTACATGATGATTAGTGTGGGAAAAAAATAAAGATGTCTCACAATTTAGGCCATTGGCATTAACCAAGGAAAAATAACAAGGGTGTCATGACTCACATGTAAACCTAATGACATCAAAGCACAAATTTTCAAAAACGGTAACACTAAATTTGTTTAATGTAAATGTTGAAGTCTCAATATTTAGAAGTTGGAAGAGGAGGTGAATCTGCTGTTCCAATCTACTTGCTTCAGATTTCAATGTCCAATCCCGCACAAAACCCCCCAATAAAAACATCGATCAGTACAAACTGATTCATTGCTGAGGGGAAACCAAGTCCTCAGCAGTCCAATATCACCTTCTCCTAGGATCTTTAAGACTTCAACTAAAACCACCAAAGCATTATCTAAAAACTGCACATAACTTAAAAGTAGCAACTATACCCACCCATAACTTTAGCTTGTGCCACAAAACCCCTCACGCCTTAAACAATTGCCAGCTATGTGATTATGAAATATGAATTACTCACTTAAATGAAAAATAAAATGCTTACAAAATTCTGCATTAACAATAACTCATCTTCACTATGCGTGTTTAGCTATATGAGACCCCTTCTTTATGCTGTTAAAAGGTGTCAAACAAGGTATGTAAGTGAATGTTGATGTCCTGTCCTATCCATAACCTGCCCTTAAATTCAATCTTAGCCTGTTGATTGACTCTTGTATGATCAAATCTATTCATTATAGTACAATATTACATTAAAGAGTTTATAGTTGGACACAACCAGTGGGCTGCATCCAGAGATCTAATATGCACCGAACAGATGCTAACAGGCTCAAGTAAGTTTTCCCTATCTTTTGTTGCCATATTGCTTGTTTGCCTGCATATTGTCTAACAAACAATTAACAACTAGCTTTACCAACTGTTTATATAAATGATCGTTTGTTTTCAGCCAACTTAAAATAGTTAATCGACTCAATAAAAACAGGAAAAACATCCCGTAGGCATCAAATCAAATGAAACACCTAAGAACCAAAACAAACGATTGCCAAACAACTCCATGTACTTCTAATTATCTGACTTTTTTTGGGAATTGAGGTTTATATTCATGAACACGACGATTCTCAATGCATGCTGCTGCATAAATTTGATTCTCCTATTCATCAATTCACAAGATAAGGTTTTCTATCTGGTGGCGTTCTTTTAGACAAAGATAAAATGATAGATGGAAAGGTCAACAATTGGTGGTTTACCCAATGAATTGATCTTAATGATGGTTTCAAATATCAATATCAAAATTTAAGGCAAAGTAATAATAATTCTACTTCTTGATGATTCAACATCCAGCTGATAAAGCGATAATCATTTGATATGAAGGAGTTGAACAAGAAAATGCGATAACAATTGTTAATGAACATGTAATAATAATTCTACTTCTTGATGATTCAACATCCAACTGATTAACCAATAAGCCGATAATCATTTGATATGAAGGAGTAGTTTCACCCGTACACATAGTAGCATCACAAAAGTGTTTGCTAGGCATAGATAAAGAAGCAGAGGATAATATTTGTTGAACTGAGCAAGTGAATTGTTTGCTAGAAATATGAAAAAATGCTGAAGAGTTGATCCAAGATGGCAACAAATTGCCCCACAAGAGGAAGAGAGGACGGGATAATATTTTCAAAAACAGGAGCCTTTCCCTGCAGATTTCAAAAGGGAACTCAAGACATATTGGTATAAATAAAACTCATTTGCATAATTGCATTGTATAAAGTTATAAACTCTCTAGCTACTTCCATCATTGCTCTCACAGACTCACACCCTCTCCAAACCTTGGGCTCGAAGATATGTAACCTGCATACTCACTAACTGGTAAAACGGCTAAAACCAATCCGAGAACGACATTGGTGGCATCTCAATCTGTACTTGATGCTCACAGCTTAGTTTTAAAAGGCGCAAGGCGCACCAAGGTGCAAACAGTCCTTGGAGCCTAGGCGCGAGCGCAAGGCGAAGGCGCGCGCCTTTTGTAGGCAAGACGCATGTATTTATATACTTATTTCAAATTAATTTTTTCTTTGATTGTAATTAATATCTATTAAAAAGATCCTAATAATTTAAATATTGATATTTGTAAAGCTAAGGTAGTCTCAATTTGAAAAAAATCAATCATTCTTCAACTTATAACTTAAATCTAAGCTATTTTTCTTAAGGCGCAAAGGCGCGCCTTACCAAAAAGCGCTCAAAGGCGCACGAGGCGCGCGCCTTTCGGAGGTTGCTGAGCCTCGCTTAGCTAAAGCGCATTTCCCAGAGCCTGAGAGTGAGGCGCGCTTTTTAAAACTAAGGCTCACAATAACATCATTGTGGAATGTGGATACAAGTACCCCTCGGTTTTCTGCCTATCCTAGGATTTCCATGTGTTCTTACTTTTACCATGTTCTTCTACCCCTTTTTTTTTGCTTTATCTATCTCTTCATTTTTAAAACTTCCATTTTTGTTGATTTAATTTTTATTTTCAATTGTTACCCATAATCCTTAACAGATTGACCTAGAGTAGGATTCATCCCTAACACTGATGAATCATAATATCATGTAGTTAACACTTACCTGCCATAAAGTTTGCAAATTTACTAGATAGGCCAACAACAATGGTCAAATTAGGGGGGGGGGGGGGGGGGGAAGAAGCTTAATCCCAAACTAATATCACCTAAATCAAAGCTCAAATTCCAGAAGCTACAAATTACACTGCAATTTGGCACATTCATAAAATGTTAGTTTCACGCAATAATTAAAAAAGAATAATTCGATTGTAATTACATTATTCAACATTCAGCAACAAAGCAATAAAAACGCAGAAATTAGAACCAAATCTAGCATCAATAAAAACAGAATTAAGCTCAAACAAAACCTAAAAAAAGGGGGGAAAACATCAGAAAAGAAGTAAACAGTAATTAACAGAAACAAACCTGAAATGTAGAAGGAGAAACTGTGGAGTGCAGCAGAGGCACAGCCATGTTCAGTGCGTCTGTCACCTCCTCATCCCTTCACAGTTCACAGTGTTCGAGCGATGTGGTGCTTTCGTAATATGTTTTGGGCTTTCATTTCATGGAGCACCCACTGACCCATATAAAGTATTATTTGGGCCGGCTTGGTTTGTATTTCATGGAGCACCCACTACTAACCCACATACACAACTTTTAAGACCCTGTTCATTCTTATGGACTTAATTTTTAAAATTTTAATTCAGCTCAATTCAATTCACTCCAAACAAGTTCAATTTAGTTTAGCTCTTGCTTACTGCTGAGTCTAGTACTAGTATAATTCAGTTATGCTCACTTCATTTTAGTTCATTTTACAAACGTTTTATTAGAGATTAAGTTTAAGATGATTATGTTACGGAGGAAGTATTAATTATTATTTTCTTACAATAAATTGTAATGATCTTAAAATTATAATGAGAATACAAAATATATTAGACAAAATATTAGAATATTAACAGACAAAAAGTCGGTGTGATACACGGGCTAAAGGTTAATGGTAGTTGATGGTCGAATTACAAAGAAACTTATTGTTTAAAGAAAATCTTTTTGAACAAGGGAGAAAGTTAATTCATTAATTGAAAGTCATACGACATCTACAATAGAAATCAAAAACAGCGAAGTACATATCAAAATGGATCAAATCAAAATCAACTTTGAGAAAACATAGATCGCTATAAGAGATATTTGATAGTATAATCATTTCTCTTTTACATCGCTGCTTCTTCATAAAACTTTTCGCGAGGGGTTCTATCAATTTACAATAGTTTTGAAGTAGATCTGGATTCAATTATTTTGAATGTAGTGGAAGAGTACAAAACTTTGTTGTGATCCCGCGCAAATCTCAATCAACAGATTAATATGCTGAGAAAAACAAACACCCATGGCCGAAAAGATCTCACAAGGAGAATGATAAATCTGATATAATGGAATAATAGGTCTCACGATGAGAATAATAGATCTCATAAATAGAATAAAATAAGGCCTTAATTATTGTAAACAATAAGAATAAACTAAATAACAAAATAAAGAGAAGAAAAGAGAGAAATTAAAGGGGCTTACTATCAACCTTTAGAAGATTGATGATAGCCCCAAAATAATAAAAGAATGAGTGAGATTAGATGGGCTTTTTTTAGAGAGATTAGAGAGAACAATTGTTTAAAGAAAACACTTGAAATTGATAAAAGCGATATGATAGAACTTAATGTATTTTTTTTGTCATCTACAACTAAATAACTAATACTAAAACAGGTCTTGCTGATGTCATATTTTCCCCAAATTGTACACATGTCAAGATGTGGTTAAAACTTTCCCGCTTAAACTCAAGTTGATGTCATCTTTTATAGTTTTTATCATGTGCAACTTTCCAAGAATTCTTCTTCTATTAGGTTTTCCAATCCTGCTTTTCAAGAAAATATTCTGAAAATTTTTCACCTTTTCAAAAAAATTAAATCATTTTCTATTCGAATTTCGTGAAAATTGCATTTTGTTTGATATACAATTTTCATGTGCACATAAATTACGTTTGCTGGTGACTTACTTAAGGCTTACAAGAATATATTCTTTTAAATTTGACTATGTTAATTTTAGAAAGTAGTAAATAATATAAAATTAGTTTTCGCTTGCTTTTATTTATTTATTTTAATATATGGTTTTAATTGTTGATAACATGTATATATTGTTTTTAATCTTGCTAAATATATAAAAACTTTTACAATCGTGCATCGTGCATGGTACAGTGGTACTAACCTAGTTTGAGTATATACTAAGGGTATGCTTCGATAAGTTTAGATATATTCAAATCAGTTCAAATATATAAGTCGTACAAAATAATAGATGCCAAACATTTTTTTTTGCTTGAACGCACACATTGTGTTGCATTGCATACATATAGGGCTAGTATAATGAGACTAAAAATAATATTTTATGTGGACACCACGCCTTCCCTTGATTTATTTAATAGAGATTCTTATCACTTTCCATTGTGTTTTTTTTTCACAAAAATATACGGAGTATTAAATGGAAAGAATTTTTATCACTATAAAGATTAGATCAAATCTTGATTTCTTTTTATTTATCATTAAATATCTAGAAATCAATTTTTTTTAAGTAACATAAGGGTAGAAAAATCATTTAAGTGAATAACCTACATTATATTACTCTCCTTTCTCTTAGAGTAGAAATGTATATATTCATAAATTCATTTCTACCATGCATCCAATCAAGGCTTTAAAATTATTCATTATTGGTTATATATATATATATATATATATATATATATATATAACTTCTTACTTGTACTTTTTTGTTGGGATTATCTCGTGTATTATTTAGTGCAAAATTTTCTTAATGTCAATTAGGATTTGTACTCATAATCATAATTTGATCATTTTGAATCCTCAAACTCCCTCCATCTTTCTTTCATTTGGTACATTTTAATTATATATATATATAGTTATAGGGATCTTATTTAATATTATGACAAATATCAAATTAGAGGACCCTAATCACCTTAAAATGAAGCCACCTTTCAAAAACGGGAGCTTAAAATTTAATTTGTACATACTTTTTAACCATATTGTTACAAATACGTCGAAATAATTAAAAAAAACCCAAATACAAATAAAATAAATAGCCAATATTAGCAATCCAATTGAGTTAAAAATTTACTTACTAAAATGATATTATAGAATTTACTACGCACTAAAAGCCTTTACTTCATCAGCTTAAATTCAATTCAGTTCAGCTTATTTCATTTCAATTCAGTTCAATTCAGTTAATTATGATCAGTTCATCTCTCAATTTCCTTTTGTTATAAAATATTACTTTTAGCTGTATTCAGTTCAATTCAGCTGCATTCAGTTGGAGTAAACATGCCCTAAATAAAAATTGCAATATTTCCCGGTATTAAATTAATGGTCCGCCATTATAATTAGAGGTAATAAGCTAAGCAGAATGCGTGCTTATTAAACATACATACAACAAAGTGATTTAATTAATTAGGTAGGATTAATGATAAGCATTTTGTTGTATTAGTAAATTATTCACTGGTTGTTAACCGCAAAATATTTTTTTTTTTAAAGTGCTCATATCATCAAATATTTATCTTCATCATCATCAAAAGTTGACAAATAATAATAATAATGTGAACCAGTGGTTCAAATTTGAACCATGTTTTTTTGTAACTATCTTATGGACATCTTCTGTTTCAGTTTTTTCTTAACAAGGGATATTCTTTGTTGATTTTAACAAGGTATATAATAATATAATTATAGTGTACCATACTTTAATTTAATGAATGCTTCAAAGTTGGAACATATTATATGTTATATACTTTGCTCTAGAAGATCTTACAAACACCAACCTGTACACACTAATCAAAATTCTGTTGTTATACTACCTATAAACTAGATAATTAATAAACTTTTATCCTAAAGTTCACTTTCTTAGCCTGTATATATCTTAATATATTATTTATTTTTTAATTTACCTTTTTCCTAATATATATACATATTTTTTTAAGGATAATGTGTGGATATTAGGCATTGAGACCGGGCCTTACTGCAGGTCACCCGATTCAATTTTAGCCAACACAACATCGTGCCTTGAATTCTGAAGTCTTAACCACTAGGCTAAGACCTCATTCTCACCTTTTTCCTAATATACCATTGATGCCTTGTGTACATATTGTTTAGAGTATACATACAGACATACTTTCTCCACTCCATAATTCTTACAAAGTTTACAATTTGTCACTATTTACAATCACTCACATAACTTGTTTCTATGCTTTATACGTGAAAAGAATATAGTCATGTGGTATATATCTCATTGGATCTGTCTCACTGTGATTTATTAAAAATCTAATTTTTATAATTTTTAATTGATAAAACGCAACTAAAGAAATTAAGACCATAAATGATGTATTGGCAAGCTTAAAATTACAAACGTTGCAAGAATTATGGAGCAAAAGAAGTATTAATTTCAGGGTCGGCCAAAAAATTATATCAATTCTCATATATTGTTCCGGACTCTATTTGTATAATGTTACTTCCCTTATATATGAATATACTTTATTCCATTGCCAAAAAAAAAAAAGCTTATGTTTTGGTATTTCTTGGATGATTTTATTGTGGTCTTATGATTACATACCACCACAATAGAGGGTCGAGATTGCTTGTTCTTTGAATTATCTTTAATTAGTAAATCTAATTATAAATCATTTTTAATTACTTTAAATACAATTTTATTTATATTTATCTTGGAAAATATTTTATGCTTTTTTTCCGAAAATCTTTTTTTTTTTATTATCTTCATTTCGAAAATAAAAATAGTTTTAAAGTAATTAAAAAAAAGGATTTTAAGTTAAATTTACTAATTAAAAATAATTCAAAAAATATGGAATCTCAACCCTATATTATAGTATTCCATAGCCATAATACAACATTAGAATTTTCAGTATTTATTGGCTTAGTCTAACTATGTTCTGGTCCAACTAGTACTCTCTAAAGATGATACTGCATCATGTTGCTGGAAACATGGTTCGAGTAAACATTGAAAATAGATGACATACACAAAACAATCCAACATGGTACTTTGTGTGTCGTTGGACTGTGGGTGTGCTATACTTTAATTTTTCAAAACACGTCACAGTACAACATATATAAGCCAACATGATATATATGCACACAAATAAAGGGTCGTAGATTTATTTATTTTTAAAATTTGACTTAAGCATGCAAGCATACTTAGTGAACGGAATGACCGGATCATTTTTAAAAATTATGCTATGACACGATCCATCCACAAGCATATGGGCTTAACAAAATATATGGCACAACAAATACCGTCAACATATTATTGCCATCTTTAATCTCTATCAGTTTTTGATATACAACATTTTATTGTTTATAATAATACCCAACAATAATTACAAGTTACAACCTTTACAACATCCAACAAAGTGGACGTTACTTCTTATGGATATTAATAGAGTGTAAATATGTTATTTATTTATTATTTATGTAATTACCTTATTAGCCTTAGGGTTTAAGCAATTGTGTATATATATCTTTCTAATCATGAATAACAAGCTACGGATTACTTTCTACATGGTATCAGGCCAATTTCCTTTCTTCTCTTTGAGTCAGCCGCCACAAAATACCAAAGAAGGCATTCAAAACAAATATAATAAAAATATCATTTTTATTGATTTTAATCATCTTTTTCCTTCTTCTTCTTCTTTACGCACCTGCATCTTGTTCTTTCTTGATTTTTTTTTTCTTTAATCATTTTCTTCTTGGTCTTCATTAATGGCGAACAAAATACATCCAGCCACCACCGTCACTAATATAAAACTTGCAATCCCCCTTGTCCTCGACTACGATGGCACCAATTACACTAATTGGGCCACGCTTTTCCGTTTGTACTGTCGAGCAAACATGGTGATTGATCACATTGATCCACCGCCTGCATCATCTACCACCACCACGACATCAACTACCAACACGGCGGCTGCATCATCCGACCCTTCATGGAAGCGACTCGACGACATCGTCCGACAATGGATATACGCCACCATTCATCCGGACTTGCTTAACACCATTATCGCTCCGGATGATAGTGCTCAAGTGGCGCGGACTCGTATCAAGAATCTTTTTGAAGATAATAAAACCGCACGAGCATGTCAATTGGATGCCCAATTCACCACCATTCATCTAAGCCAATTTCCCGGTGTTAAGGAGTATTGTACTCGTATTAAAGTCTTGGCCGATAAACTACGTAATCTTGATCAACCGGTGACGAATGCTCAGATGGTTCTTCGTCTTCTCCGTGGCTTACCCGATGAATATCGAGCTTTTAAATCATCTATACAACACAAGAAGCCATTACCCACCTTTGATGAAGCACGGTCCATGCTAGAATTTGAAGAAGCCTCACATGGAGATAATAACTCCTTTGAGGAGGCAGCTCTTATCCATCACGTTAATGCTCCCCAACAAGCTGAAGCCTCTCATAATGGAGTCAATAATCAACAGCCTCGTCATGGTCGTGGACGTGGCGGCGGCAACAACAACAACAACCGTCATGGTCGTGGACGTGGCGGCGGCAACCACAATCATAACCGCAATGATGGTCATGGTCGTGGGTCTCGTACCAATCAACAGCAACAACAACCATTTGCCTCATCTCCGCCGTCGTGGTGTTACCCACCGTGGGCTACATGGGGTCCTCAGCAATGGGCCACACCACCGTGTCCGTTCCCCACCTCTGGTTGGCAATGGCGACCTACTCGTCCTCAATCCACTCAGGCTGGAATCCTCGGAGTACGCCCATCACAGTCATACTTCACAACCACTTCTCCTACGGTTGGTGACACTCCTACTGATATTAACTAGGCGATGCACACTCTCTCCATGCATCCTCTCGATGAGCAATTCTATATGGACACCGGTGCAACATCTCATATGACTAATTCCCAAGGTAATCTCTCATCTTATTTTCAATTGAGCAATAATAAAAATAATGCCATAATTGTTGGAAATGGTAGCATAATTCCTGTTCATGGTTTTGGTTCTGCATCCATTAATTCAACCAATCCCTCCCTACATTTAAATAATGTCCTACATGCCCCTAAACTCATCAAAAATCTAATCTTTGTTCGAAAATTCACTAATGATAACAAAGTGTCTGTCGAATTTGATCCTTTTGGGTTTTCTGTGAAGGATTTGCAGACGGGGAGACGTCTCATGAGATGTGAAAGTTCAGGGGATCTTTATCCATTCACCACCAATCATCAGGATACTACTCCATCATGTCCAACCGCTCTTTCAGTGTGTTCTTCTAGTTTGTGGCATTCTCGCCTAGGTCACCCAAGGGATGCTATTCTTAGTTCTTTACAAAATAATAATTTCATGACTCGCACTACTATTTGTCATTCTTGTCCTTTGGGAAAGTTAGTTAAAACTCCCTTTTATGACTCTCTTTCTACTACTACTATGCCATTTGACATTGTTCATAGTTATTTATGGACATCTCCTGTCGTAAGTAGTCATGGTCATCGCTATTATGTTTTATTCCTTGATGATTATAGCAATTTTCTTTGGACTTTCCCTATATCTTGCAAGTCTCAAGTACATACTATTTTTCTGACTTTTCGACAATATATTCGTACTCAGTTTGATCGAGAAATCAAAGACTTTCAATGTGATAATGGTAGGGAATAAAATAACTCGTCGTTTCATAAATTCTGTAAAACTTATGGCATGACATTTCGTTTTTCTTGTCCATATACTTCTTCTCAAAATGGGAAAGCTGAACGCAAAATTCAAACAGTTAATAATCTTGCTCGTACAATGCTTGCCCACAATTTTTGGCATTATGTCTTAGAAACAGCTACATATCTTTTAAATATATTACCTTCCAAACTCTTAGGGTACTATTCTCCCACTCAAATTCTTTACCAAAAAAATCCATTTTATACTCATCTACGAGTCTTTGGTTGTCTGTCTTTCCCTTTATTCCCTTCCAATTCCATACACAAACTTCAATCTAGATCTACTTCTTGTGTTTTCTTAGGCTATCCCCCTAATCATCGAGGGTATCGGTGCTACGATATTTCTAACCGTAAGATCATTATTGCCAAGCATGTCCGGTTTGATGAAACCACTTTCCCCTTCTCTACACTTCATAACCCGACTCTTGATTCATATAATTTTATGGATTATACGGACTCTCCTCTCCGTCTGCATTTACTTAATGACATTGCGCATTCCCCTATACAAACATCTCCCAATGCTGACCGTATTAGTTCTCCCCCTCCTCCTGCACCTACGAACCAACACCCTTCTACACCACCAACTCGCATGACTACCCGGAGTCAACACGGTATCTATAAGCCTAATCCCAAATACCAAGATCACGCTTTGAGTACCACCTCTTCTATTTCTCCCATACCTAAAAACCCCTTGGATGCACTCAAAGACATGAATTGGAAAAATGCTATGCAGGATGAATTTAATGCTCTAATTGACAATAAGACTTGGGATTTGGTTCCTTGCCCCCCTAATGTTAATGTCATTCGATCATTGTGGATTTTTCGACATAAAACGAAGTCTGATGGATCGTTTGAGCGATATAAAGCTCGTCTTGTAGGTGATGGAAGGTCTCAAAGGGAAGGTATTGATTGTGATGAAACATTTAGTCCAGTTGTGAAGCCTGCTACAATACGAATCGTTCTTAGCCTTTCTTTGTCAAAATCATGGTCTATTCATCAATTGGATGTCAAAAATGCTTTCTTGCATGGTAATTTGAATGAAACTGTCTATATGTATCAGCCTTTGGGGTTTAAGGACCCGCAACGGCCTAATCATGTTTGTCTCTTGCGCAAGTCACTTTATGGTTTGAAACAAGCACCCAGGGCTTGGTATCAGCGTTTTGCTGATTTTGTGGCTACTATAGGCTTTTCTCATAGTCAGTCTGACAATTCTTTATTCATTTACCGTCAAGGACCTGATACAGCGTACCTCTTGCTCTATGTTGATGATATTATTCTCCCATCTTCATCAGATTCTCTTCGACAATCCGTTATCATGCGTTTACACTCTGAGTTTGCTATGAAGGACTTAGGTCCGTTAAGCTACTTTCTTGGTATTGGTGTTTCACGTACTAAACATGGTTTGTTTTTGTCCCAAAAGAAGTATGCCGGTGAAATTCTTGATAGAGCTGGCATGTCAGATTGCAAGCCCTGTCCCACTCCGATTGACACCAAGTGCAAGATGAGTGTTAATTCTGGGGTTCAGTATGCCAATCCTACATTATATCGACGTCTCGCTGGTGCTTTATAATATCTCACATTCACCAGACCCGACATTACTTATGCTGATCAGCAGGTCTGCTTATATATGCATGATCCTAAAGAGGAACACATGGCTGCATTGAAGCGCATCCTACGATATGTTAAAGGTACTCTTCATTATGGTATGCATCTTTACAAATCCCCTGTTACTACTCTATTTTGCTACACAGATGTGGATTGGGGTGGATGTCCTGACACTCGCCGCAGTACATCCGGCTATTGTGTTTTCCTTGGTGACAACTTAGTTTCTTGGTCATCCAAACGACAACCTACATTTTCCAAATCTAGTGCCGAAGCTGAGTACAGGGGTGTTGCTAATGTTGTTTATGAATCATGTTGGCTTCGTAATTTGTTGCTTGAGCTTCATCATCCTATATCAAAAGCAACATTGGTTTATTGTGATAATGTTAGTGCAATTTACATGAGTAGTAACCCCGTTCAACATCAACGCACTAAACATATTGAGATGGATATTCATTTTGTCCGTGAAAAAGTTCAACGTGGCGAAGTGCGTGTTCTTCATGTTCCGTCCAAGTATCAAATAGCTGACATTTTCACCAAAGGTCTTCCGCACGTCCTGTTTGATGAATTTCGAGACAGTCTAAGCGTACGCCCTCCTCCCACTTTGACTGCGGGGGTGTAATAGAGTGTAAATATGTTATTTATTTATTATTTATGTAATTACCTTATTAGCCTTAGGGTTTAAGCAATTGTGTATATATATCTTTCTAATCATGAATAACAGGCTACTGATTACTTTCTACAGATATTTAACTATCCCTTGTTAACGAGTTTGTAGCTCGCTTGGATCATCATATTTCATTGTTTCATATATAGTTATATATATACCTTCTTTGAGATCACATGAATCAATCTACATGGGAATGGAGGTATTTTAACTTCCACATTAAAGTTGAGGAGAAATCTTAGAACTGTTACGACTTATAAGTCTAAGAGTTACTTTGCCTTTTTACAATTAGTTTTTGCATAATAATGATGGAATAATGGCCTTAACAGCTCGTTTGGTAACTGGTAATAGTTAAATGTCAGTAACAGGAATGAGTTTATAGGCAAATTTGAAAAGAAAATCAATATCTATTTCCATGTTGGTGCTTGCTTAACTTCAAGTTATCTAATTTTGTTTACTACCATTTCCAATGGTAATGGATCGTAATAGAAATTACGAAGAAAATTCAAACTTGAGAATGATAATATGTTTTGTGCGGGGATTTCAAGGTTCCTTACTTTGCTAAATTGTACTTTAAAATTCATTCCCATTACCTCAGTTTATTATCAATAACAAAATAGGCCGTAAAAGCCTTGATGAATAATCTTTAATGTTTATATATAGGATTTCTTTTGGATGTTATGTACTTATGGCTAATTGAAATCATAACATCTTGTAAACCCTTCTATTATGAGCTCATAAAAGGTCATTTTACGAATAATCTCAATGCAGTAATAAGTTGGTGGTTACAAATGCTTGTAACATTTAATTATTGTATTGATAGGCATGAGACTTGTAACATCTACAAATTTTCTATATATATGCATTTGGTGATGATCATAAGGAGTAGGCTTGAATAATAACCAAATTTGAGCAAGAGTCATGTGTGAATCCAATCCCTCACTTTCAAGTACAAGATTGTGTGGAAGTGATGTTAACCTTAGGGGAACGAATTGTCCATAACGTTTTGTACCTCGGACGGATCAAATCTCTTTTTAAGGAAGTGATTTAAGTTCCACGACATACCATTTTTATTTAGATCCTTTAGGTGGTTCATTTATCTTTCTATTGTAGCTTTGGTATACCTTTTTATTTCCAACATATATATATAACTTCTATGGGCTTGTAATTGATGGAAAATCTATCATTTTCTAATTAGTTACTATGGCCATGAATTATTGAAAATTCACATGTGAAGAGAGTGTTAAGATACCATATCCATGTAACCCACAATTTAGGGAAAGTGCACTCTCAAATAGAACTAGTTTTAACCCAATACGGATTTTATTTGACTTATAAATTGACTACGTAAGTGAAAAATTACAATTTTTTACCATAAATATATAAGAAATATCTATTCATATACACAATGTATTTTAAAAAAAAAATAAAGAAATTAAACATGCATATAAATAAGAGCATGTACTTGGTAAATAAGAGTTTAAAAGTATACATTTAATATTAAATTAGATACGAAAAAAAAGTTATGAATTAAAAAACAGACAATGAAAGGAAGTTAAAGAGATTAGAAAGATGATTAGGTAATTTTATTTATTATTATTGTGGCAGTCATACTCAACTGATTGCAAAAGATGAAGGACAATCAATAATGAAAGGGAGCGACGATTGAGGAGTAAGGAATTGAAATGAAGAGTCTTGCAAATGAAAAAGTAATGCACAAGTTTTGATTAGGAGGAGATTAATGGGTGTGTTGATGAATGAGTGAGTGAGGTGACGTGTCATTGGGAGGAGGGCTAAAAGGTGGACATGTGACAATAAAACATCATGTTTTAGATATTTAAGTTTAGATTTGAGGAGAATACGTAATAACCCTCATCTTATCATAAGCTTAGCGGCTCGTTTGATAGCCGATCATAAATGGTGGTAATGAGAATAAATTTATAACTAAATTTGGAAGAAAGAATCAAAATTCCTATGGTGGTGCTAGTTTAACTTCAATTTATCTAATTATCTTCACAAATATCCATTGATCTCATCCAATTTTACCTTCCCCAATAGTAATGGATGATAACAGAAAATAAGAAGAATATTCAAGCGGGTCGAAAGTATTATAAATATTACACTTAAAATCTATTATCAATAACACAATTTATTACAAAAAACCAAACGGGCCGTAAAAGTCACCCTTTTTCGGGGGTGCGGCTACCAAATCCTGTTCAACATATCACAAATTCAACACCTTTTAAATAAAATAGTAACAATTATTATAAACTATTTTGTATTATCTCTTACCTTACTCGACTTATATGTAACTAGCCTTGTATGCATGCACGCTTTGCGTGTCATGATTTTTTGAATGTATCTACGTGCTATATTCTAGTGGCTATCAAATTTCTACGATAATCGAAATATAAAATTTTTATATGACAAACTATATCAATATGGATATCTACTTATAGAGAATTAAAAAAAATATGAATTTCAATATTTTATTTTATTTTTACGAAATTTATATTTTGTAATATTTTTATTTTTAAAAGTTCAAAAATTGAAATAACTTTCCATAATAGTTAGGAGTGATGCTAATTGATTTTTGAAATTTTTTTAGGAGATAACACGGTCTTTTCCAGGGAGACACCATGATTCCCCCTTGGCTTATATAATAAAGATGTGTACGGAAGTAATAAGTATATGTTGGACAGTTGGAGGAGGGTTTGATCACATAGAATTTGGTGTACAAGATTTCGGAGTAAGCTATAAGTTTTTGATAAAAAGGGTTATGATTCCATTCTAATTGCTAAAATAATTGTTCCCGGCTTTTATTTATTGTAAAGTACAACGTTCTAAAAGAGTGTAAATTTGCCAAAAAAATAAATTAAAAGAGTGTAAATTAGAATTATTAGTGGGAGCCTCTATCATATAAATGTAGAAGATAAAGATGAAATTTGTTAAATAAGAAATAGAAATAGTGATACCTCTATATGAAAACAAACATAGAATTATTAGTGTAAATTTGGTGTACAAGTTTTAATTGGGCTTTGTTAGAAGATTAATTATACCAAAGAAGAGATTGACCACATATAAATCCAACGATTTTACATCCGAAAACTAAGTAGTAACAAGTGGAGTACGTATTCTACTAAGCCAGAAAATATAAAGTAAAGATAAAAAAGAACAAATTAAACAAAGGTTTAACGTGGTTCACCAATTGCACATATGTGTTGGCCACGTTCACCAACAGATGAGGAAGTATTTTTATTAATGAAGAATTTTCAAAATACAGAATTAAGCTACAGATTATGGAAATATAAATAAAATTTTAGATTCAAGGCATAGTACTACAGTTTTTTTTTTTTGTTTTTTTTTTTATCTCTACTCTAAGTTTTTCAATACGAAATCACATGTGAATTTATTCTTCCACAATATCAATTATCCTTTCGCTTTCACATACTGGGTGACAGGGGTAGAGGTGGTTAACTAATTCATATATTAATATCCATATCAACCCCTTTTTTTTTATCCTAATAATGCATGACAGGCATATTAAATAGATTTACTTTGTTCATGAGTCCTCCAATTAAGGACAAAATATCATAATAGTAAGATTCCACAAATGTAGGACATATATATATATATATATAGCTAGACTATCACAATTCAATTTTAGGTTACAAAGACGTAAAATTATTAGTTCATGATTGCATCATATATATAGGACCTAAACTATATATCACATTCATGACCCTTTTTTTTCTTCTTTTTGAGAGCCGATTTGTCTCACTCAAGTTGATTAAATTCAAAACCTAACAATAATAATAATAACGACAAAATTCATAGAAAGTTGACTTGATAAAACAATGCATTATTGAACTATGTCAACCACTTGTAACAAATCACGACCCCTCTCTCACTAAGCTAAGCTTTTGAAGCATTATTAGTCAGCCTAAATGACAACCCTTTTCATGACTTTGATCATCGATCTTAGCTTAATTGCATTACAACTGTAAGCAACAACTGCTAACATTTGCATGAGCATGCAATATATCCAAGTTTTATTTCAATGATCAAGTAGCAAGTATGTACATTACAATATGTCAATATGTTATGATGCTATTGTATTCAGTGACAGATGTAGGATTTTTAGAGAATGATATGATATAATGCTGGTTTATGTCAAGCATGTCTTCGAAAATCTTCAAACCCAACTGTGTTATATCAGTTTTAATATCCTGATCATAGGGCGAGCTAGGGCCAAGACTTATCACCCCTAGGTGAACCACCCGACATGTCTATATTATTGACATTATAAGACAGAGCTAGGGCCAAGACGTATCACCCCTAGGTGAACCCGGCATGTCTATATTATTGACATTATAAGACCGACTTGAAAAACAATGCTCTCTTCCACCATATATCTTAGGCCCTCTTCTTTTTGGACTTAAAACCTACAGTAATCAAATCAGATCAGATCAGACCAGACATTAAGACTCTTTATTATTATTATTATTATTATTATTATTATTATTATTATTATTATTATTATTATTATTATTATTATTATTATTATTATTATTATTATTATTATTATTATTATTATTTCGAGCATTGTTTTTTCCGCTCAAGATTTTCCGACGACGGTTTTCGGAATGACTTTTTCAGCGTTGATTATTCGGCCGACTTTTCCGGCGACGATTTTCGGGACGACTTTTTCAACGACGGTTTTCGGAATGACTTTTTCGGCGATGATTATTCGGTCGACTTTTCCGGCGGTGATTATTTGACCGACTTTTCCGGCGACAATTTTCAAGCCGAGTTTTTCGACGACAATTTTCAGGACGACTTTTCCGACGACGATTTTCGGACTGACTTTTTCCGGCGGTGATTATTTGCCCGACTTTTCCGGTGATGATTTTAAGGCCGCGTTTTTCGGCGACCGTTTCGGGACGACTTGTCCGACAACGGTTTTCGTAATGACTTTTCCGGTGGTGATTATTCGGTCCACTTTTTCGGTGACGGTTTTGGAGTCAGATTGAATGAAGGGTTTGAAAAGAATGAAAAGTAAAATACCGAAGAGGTGAAATGAAATGAGCTTGAGGCTTTGGGCTCATTAAATTTTTGTCCCTAATAAAAATAAAAATAAAAATAAAAATAAAAATAAAAATAAAAATAAAAATAAAAATAAAAATAAAAATAAAAATAAAAATAAAAATAAAAATAAAAATAAAAATAAAAATAAAAATAAAAATAAAAATAAAAATAAAAATAAAAATAAAAATAAAAATAAAAATAAAAATAAAAATAAAAATAAAAATAAAAATAAAAATAAAAACAAAAATAAAAAAATAAAAATAAAAATCAAAATAAAAATCAAAATAAAAATAAAAAAATAAAAAATAATAAAAAAAAAAAACAAAAATAAAAAAAAAATAAAAATAAAAATAAAAATAAATAAAAATAAATTTAAAAATAAATTTAAAAAAAAAATAAAAATAAAAGCAAATTAGAAAAACTCAAATCAGATCAGATCTGATCAGGCAAACTCAAAACAAATCAGATCAGATCAGACCAGATCAGTCCTAAAGAACAGAGCCTTAGCTATCTATCGATCATCTTTCCATAATCTTCACTACCTATCGATCATATGATCTTTCCATATTTCCTAAGATTAAAAAAAAAGTTCTAACTAATATATATTGACTAATTTAAAGAAAACTAGGAATAAATCAAATTAATCTTTCCTAAAAATACGTACGAGCTTTTAACTTGAGAAAACTAAAGCCGTGTTTTATTAGACTGTATTAATCTAAAATGAATTAAATTCTATTGAATTCTAAACTAAAGCCGTGTTTTATTAGACTGTACAAAATGGGTACTGAAAAACGTCGCTGGAGAAATTGAGGATACGGGTACGTGAAAGAAAACAATAATTAAGAAAATACATAAATTTCAACATAATTTCAATAGAACACTCAAGTAAATAACAAATTTGGTAATGATAATATAGTTAAAAATTATATAAATTAATCAAAACTTAAAAGACATAAATTATTAAGCCAAAAATTAACTCGGGGTACTTGAGTAAGCTTAATCAATTAGTTCAATGTGGGTACGTGTGTCCAATGTGTGTCAGTGTAGTATCGGTGTCGGATACGGGGTACAACAGGTTGGAGTAGAGATGGCAATGGATCTTGGATATATCCGCCCCGAATCCGCGGATCTAGATCCGTTTTTTAGGATATGGATCTTCATATTTTGGTTCCGCGCGGATCCGAATCCGTTGAGAAAATGCGGATCCGGATCCGCGGATCCCTTTTTTCTAAAATAAACACATGAGTATTGAGTATATAGTTATATAAGTTTTAAACTTGTAATTATGATTTTTTCTTCTTCTTGTTTTTTAATGCTAAATACTTCAAAGTTAATTATGTAACTGTATGGGACAAATTGTCATTATGATTGGTCTTTTATTTAGGATGTTGATGATGTTAGTAGTGGACTAGTGGGTTTTAATGTGCATATTAATTATGTATTTGATGAAATGGTAATTTTAATGCATCAAAAGTTTTAATTAGGTATAATATTTTGATTTTATAAAAGGATCTGTTTTAGATCCGGATCTGCAGGATGCGGATCTGGATCCTGATTTTATGGATCCGGATCGGATCCGAATCTAGGTTCTAAAAACGGATCCGGATCCGATCCGTCGCCATCTTTAGGTTGGAGGTATGTCTATGCTGCCTAGATCACATGTCATGCGACACAATTTGACCGATACACATACCGGAAAAGACAAATTAAAGATAATGAATTATCACACAAATACATGCAGAGAGCTTCGAACCGAATGCATCAAATTTAACATTCGCAAGATTTAGCTAGTAGGCTAAGAATCTAAAATTCATACCTCAATTTAACACTTACCTATAAGAATTTTGGTTCATTTCCTTGGAATGCATGGAAATGAATTTTTCTTTGACATGATTGATGGCAATAATTTAATCGACATATGTAGCTTAAGACTTGCTTTATTCTTTTTTATTTAATCGTGAAGATCTCAATCAACATCGAGTTAATTGCTTAATACAAGACAAATGGCCATGGGAAGTGTTATTGAGAGATGAATATATAAAATGTATAATTATCCTTTACAAAAGAATATGTTAAGTGGCCACAGCTTAATTATCATGTAAAACACATCGCATTGTCGTTCCCTGGCAATTACATGTGAGAAGGAATATATTTGTAAAGAACCAGTTTTGTATGTAATGACATACACACACATGCACATTAACGTTTTTGGTATGGCAATTTTTTTATTTATTTATTTTCTTATATTGCATCAATATTGCTTATAATATTGGACATTTTTTTTTTTATAAAAAAAAATAACAAATTTCTAATCAATTTTTATTTAATTTCTAAATTTTATCATGTAGACTTTTTTTAAAAAACCAAAAAACAAAACAATATCATGTAAACACTAACGTTCCACATTATATAAATATCAATAATATATAATTATACATATATAATGAAACAAAGGGAGAAAAAATATATAGAGAGAGAGTTTTTATATGGCTTAAAAATATATATATTTTTTATTTTATATAAAAATTTTAACACTGTTCTTTTCATGATATTGATTGTATTTATTGTATGTAACACTGTTCATTTCATAGTTCTCAAAACACATAACTTTGACGTAAGCTCAATACATATGTTGAACAAAAACCAATTCCTAGCTCAATACATAGTTTACTCTTCCAAATACCAATTGTTTATGGAAAGGAATATCTTTGGGCTTGTAAGTGAACTGAACTCTAGCTCCTCCTCCGTATTCGGTTGCTCAGATCCATTTAACATGTGTCAGAGGGGAGTATGTGAGAATGGATCCTACATTGAAAAAAATATATAAGTTGTATCCACTTTATAAAGTTAAGGGATTACACAACAAAAAAATAAGCTTCGACGGTCGGTATTTAAACTTACCGACCGTCTTCGGTCGGAAAAAGGCGGTCGGTGTATAATTAGTCGGAAAAAAAATTTTATCGACCGACTTTCCGTTGGAAACATTTTTTACCGATCGTTTACCGACCGTTGACCGACTAAATAAAAAAAGTTAAAAAAAAATTAATATTATGGAGCTATGTTCCGACCGCCGGGCGGTCGGAACCTAGCTCCTTCCAGCCATATTTTTTTTGGCGCTTAATAATTTACCGACCGTGTGTCGGTCGGTATATTAATTTTCGCGTTTTTTTAATTTTAATATTTGTCATTTTTCGCGGTTTTTTCTTTCTGGATACTGACCGTTTTTCGGTCGTTAATTTGTTATGTCTTTTTTTTCCATTTCATTAAATAACAAAAAACCTTTACAAAAGAAATTAAATTATTTATTAATGAAAAACAAATTAAATATACGAAATAATATTTTATAATAATATTTTATATTATTTATATAAATAATTCGTAATACACAAAAATTTGTAATACATATTACAGTTTCCAAAAACGTAAAGTATAATAAACCGAAATATAACAAACAACTACACTACGAAGGCTCCAGAACCGCCAGAACCGTCTGTGCGATCGTCGGGGGGTTGTCGGTGAATGGAAGACTGATCGCCGAATTGCCTCATGAAAGCGTCCATTTGCGCCTTCATCTGCTCGAGGTACTCCGCTTGCTTCTTTTGATCCTCCTCCAGACGACGCTGATGCTCCTCCCGTTGGCGGTCTCGCTCCTCCAAACGGTGCTCTCGCTCCTCTAACTGCGTCCTCGCACGCTCGGACTCCTCCAAACGTTCGGTCATCTTTGCCAGTTGAGCGGAAACTGATGGAGAGTAGGCAGATCCAACGTGCCGCCGCGAGGTTCTCTCATAATAGAGAGAAGCTCCGTCTTTGCCGAACCCTAGAACCTCGCCCTTCCGGAAGCCACCAACCGTATCAAAGAAGACCTGGTTGGGATCCATCTCCGAGCCACTAGCCTGAGACTCCGAAAGGTTATGGTTATATTGTTCCTGCAAATTATGGGCGGAGTTAGTTCAAACAATTCAAAATAAAAGAACAATAAAGTTGACATTATGAATAAAAGAACACTTGTCATTTTAGACTATTTAGTTTGGAACAAAACCAAACTAAATATGCCATTTTTGGCTAGTTTTGGGTGTTTTCATTCCCAACTTCGCATCGATCAACCTAATTTGTATTTTTAAGTGTCATTCATGTCCTATAATATTCATTCAAACTTAAATATAACTTATTTGCATGTTTTTGGGAAAGTTTAGAGGGTTTTGGAACAAAAACAAACTAAATAGGCCATTTTTGGCTCGTTTTGGGTGTTTTCATTCCCAACTTCGCACCTATCAACATAGATCATGTTTTAAAGGTTAATTCACAACTCATAACATTATTATAGACATTCTATCACTTATTTGCATATTTTTGGGAAAGTTTAGAGGGTTTTGGAACAAAAACAAACTAAATAGGCCATTTTTGGCTCGTTTTGGTGTTTTCATTCCCAACTTCGCACCGATCAACGTAGATCATGTTTTAAAGGTTAATTCACAACTCATAACATTACTATAGACATTATATCACTTATTTGCATGTTTTTGGGAAAGTTTAGAGGGTTTTGGAACAAAAACAAACTAAATAGGCCATTTTTGGCTCGTTTTGGTGTTTTCATTCCTAACTTCGCACCGATCAACGTAGATAATGTTTTAAAGGTTAATTCACAACTCATAACATTATTATAGACATTCTATTGCAAATAATTAAAAAACAATCCTATTCGTACTCTTCGGCTTTAAAGCCGGAATTCCGCTCTAAACATCAATTGCAAATAATAAAAAATCAATCCTATTCGTACTCTTCGGCTTTGAAGCCGGAATTCCGCTCTAAAAATCAAATGCATAGTAAAGAAGAAAGCATTATCATCACTTCCTTGGCCTTATGACTAATCGGAACCGGATCCTTCCCTGGTTGCTTCTTGAAGTGAGTATCAAGGAAGAGATCCGCAGCATCAGGCAGCTTCCCTCCTTTCGCCTTAGTCAACACAAACAAATGTGCGTAAGGGTAGGATATATAATCAAATGTTAACGAACGAGCATTAATTACAATAATTTAATGAAATAGTAGACTAACCAATTGCTTAGCTCATTGAGCGGTGGAGACAGATCCCGCGCAGTGAGAGGCCTGGGCCTTGCCACTAGCGTCGCCGCCTCTCCTGTTTGCCTTCGCTCGAGCCGACCTTTCCTTGAATAGCTTGTCATCGAGCCTACCCTTCATTGCCTGGTACATGTCATCACCAAGCCAATTTGGTCGGTCTTTCCGCTTGTGCACTGTGTCATTGAATATGTCCTTCAGCCGCAATCCAGCCTTGGTATCATACGCATCCCGCACAGTGCCCTCGAGCTCAGCCTCCAAGTGTACTGTTTCTGCATTAGACCAAAGACAATCAAATATGTTAATGTAAGAGATTATATTTAAAAAAATATTATATCAAATTACATAATTTGTCTTACTGACCTTCCACATGTTCCACCAATGTACCTTGGTCGCCTGATCTACCTCAGTGTAGTTCTTCCAAGGCTGATGGAAGTAGGACTTGATGACGTGTGTTATTGATCGAACAACAGCGCCCTTGTCAAACCTTGCACACAAAACATTGTAAGATTAAACAACATATGAATACAACTTAATTTCAATAGTGAAAAAATTAAAAAATAACACAAAAACTCACCATAGGCCATCGGGGTCCAATTCTCGAACCCTAGCTGTGGATGTAGAAGCTTCTCCCTGATCCTTGTCTCCACCCTCAACCTCACCAGTTTGTCTCTCGGGTTCTCGAGTCGGAGTAGTCTCAGGCGGAGGAGTAGAGTGAGACAAAGGAGTGACCTGAGGCAGCGAGGATGGAGTAGGCTGAGACAAAGGAGTGAGCTCAGACGTAGGAGTAGGCTCAGGTAGCGACGTAGGCTGAGACATAGCAGCCTGAGACACATATAGCTGAGGACGAAGAGGACGATGCCGAGGCCGAAGATGTGGTATCGGAGGTAACCCCAACTGTGGTGGTGGAGGTAAGGTAAATGTAGGTTGAGTTGGACCGGAAGATGAACTCGCCGACCGTCTCCTAGACGACTCAACACGACGATGAAGGTCACTAGGACGCAATATCGGCCTAGACCCAGTAGGACGAACCGAAGACTGAGAGGGAGAATCTTGCCGGGTCTGGGAGTTCTGACTCTGAGCCTCCGAATCTGACATGTTCCTGTATAAAGTAATGAGTAAATTATTTGCACGATTAATAGTTATTGACAAAAATCACAATCACAAAATGATGGTATGAAAACGTACCCCAATTAACTAATAATGAATATTGCCCTGGACATGCACAAGCAATTTTGTATTTGAAAATAAATACAACTTAACTTTCAACCAACAATCATATTTCTTGATTTATCACCACATTAAAGTTTATTATCATTATTCTATAAAACTACTACAAGATAAAAAATTCAAAAAAAAAATTCAATAAATTCAATAAATTCAATAAAAATTCAACAAATTAAAAAATTATTAATTATCAAACTCAATAAAAAAATTCAATAAATTCAATAAAAATTCAACAAATTAAAAAATTATTAATTCAATAAAAATTCAACAAATTCAATAAAAATTCAACAAATTAAAAAATTATTAATTCAATAAAAATTCAATAAAAAAATTGCATCCTTCTAGCCTAATTGAGTAATTGAAATAATAACCAATTTATAAGTCCAAGTCATTTAATCACTACTCAATACTCACTAAGGACTAAGGTTATATAAAATTATTAATTATCAAACAAAAATAAAAATAAAATCAAATTAAATTACTAAACTAAAAAACAATTCTAATGTTCAAACTAAAAATTTCAGTGACAAACAAACAATTAAACAAACACAAACAAGTCCAATGTTTAAAATAATAAAAATGACAAACACAAACAAAAAAAATACAGAAAATTAGAAATAAAAATAGCATAAACAAACAAACAAATTATCAATTAAACACATAACAAACAATGATCAAACAATTAAACAACGCAATCTAAATTTAAAAAAAATAAATAAATGAAGCATACAACCAGGCTCAGGCGTCAAGGGCTCAAAGAGACTGGGCGGACAGGGCTAGAGGCCGTCGGTGAGGGTGAATGCTGACTGGTATCGCGGTGGTGCAAGGGCTAGAGGCCGACTTCGCGACTGGGTGAGGGTGAACGCTGGCTGACCGTCGTGTAGGGCCTCTGGGTGACTGCCTGACTGGGCGAGGGCTCGACGCTGGGCAGGGAGACGTGCTGCGCCGCCAGCCGGTGCCAGAGAAAGAAGGGAAAATGAGGCCGGTGGTGTTAGGGTTTGAGGAGAGAGAAAGAGTGAGTGACGCCGGTGGGTGTCGTCGGAGTGAGGAGAGAGACGAGTGAGTGAGCCGGTGGGTCGGTGGTCGCCGGAGTGAAGAAGAGAGGGAAATAGAGTGAGGGGAGAGAAAGACGAGAGGGAAATGGAGTGAGGGGAGAGAAAGACGAGAGGGAAATGGAGTGGGTCGGTGATGCCCCGACTGAGTTTAAAAAAATAAAAACATTTACCGACCGAAATAGTGGTCGGTAGCGGTCGGTAAACACCGACCGTTAGTAGTCGGTTGGTGTTATCGACCCCTACTGACCACTGTTTTGGTCGGTAAATATTCCCGACTGATTTCAGACGGCAACGGTCGGTATTTTACGACCATAATATGTTCGGTCAGAAAAATCGGTCGGGCGAGTCTGATTTTCTTGTTGTGTTACTTCAATTCCTTTGTAGCTATATGATATTAAGATGAGACTTTTGGTTTTGTGAAGTGGACTTGCACTATCCTATGACGAGCGAGTGATGCGACCAACTCATTTGATATTGTATTTTGCCACATCTCTATTAAATTTGATATAAATTGATTAACTTGTAAAAAAAGAAGAAAATAAATTAAGCAAAGAGGATAAGATATTATTCTTTTGCATTGAATAATTAAGCTAAATTAAACTGAATGAACCAAACTTGACTGCACTGAATCAAATTGTGTAAAAACCGAACTAAACTACTCGCTATGTTTCTTAATGTTGTTCCGAAATTCCTTTTTTGGTGTTTCAAAATTTTGTCATTTGAAATCCTACTATTTTAGTTGCATTTAATATTACCATAATATAATTTCTCCATTATTCTTAAAATTACCCAATTTTGAGAATGTTTATTACCTTCACCGAAACTACCTTCACCTATATATGACATTAAATACATACGTTCGTTGTTAACGATGTTTTACCAAGTCTTCAAATTATTTCATTCAACCCTTTCTTCCTCTCACCTATTAATGTTATTTAAATCCTCACAAAATATTCTAAATGAACATAAAATTAAAAAACGGATGGAGTATACCAAAATAACTGAACTAGACATAAAATAAATCCAAAAATGGGCATATATATATATGTCTTTTTTTAGCAACTCAAACCATGCAGTGCATGATGATCAAAGACATAAAAAAGATTTTAATCTGCAGCATGCAGGAATAAATGTTTTATTTTATTTTATTATTTTTTTAAAAAAAAAAAAATTATACAAGAAGGGCATCTCCTTCTCTAGTTGTCGTTAAGCTATGCATTTTGTACTTGTAAACTACTTAATCAAAATCTTTATCAACTTAAAATTCTTCTTCATTCTTCATAGGATTCTTGTACATTCACCCACCCCGATAACGGATAGAAACACAATTTTCACTCACTCCCAAAAGAATAACCCTTTTCATACTCTTGCTTTGAATTTTACATATATATGCTCCTTTTTTTTTGGTAATGCTATACTGGGTTAACATTTAATATATTACTTAGACCGGAGAAAAATTATGAGCATTGCTACATGTCTATACCTATCCGATGGATAGTTTATTTATTATTAATATTAATAGGACATTAAAATATTATTAAATTTATGAGTTGGATTCCACTACTAATATTAATCACAACAATACACTTTATTAGTGGTGGGGAATCAATCCGGTACAGTGGATAGACCAATTTTTTTCCAAAAATTATGCATTTGTGACAAAAATATGCAAGTTGGTGTAATAAATAAATAATCATGTTTTTTTATATCCTTTTTTTAAATATTTATATAAAACCCTATGGGCTGTAAATATTTTTTTTCCTCCTAAATTAGAAAAAAAAAACGCCATGTTTTAAAATATTATATCTTTTTTTTGTATTTTTTTTTCTCTATGTGCAATGTGTACCAACTTTTAAAAAAAATGTTTATTAGGAAAAATAAAGGAGAGAGAAAGAAGAGAAATAAGTTATGTCAGATCACATGTTGAAAAAAATATAACAAGTAATTTGAGACATCCAATAATTATAGCATGTGTAGCAATTTTAAAAAAAAAAAAGACAATTGAGAGAGCAATAGGGTTATAATGATTTAATATTTTATTAAGTGATCCTAGTTAAATTGTAAATATATATGGACAAAATAATCCAAATAATTTTCCGTAAAAAAAACCCAAATAATTCAATAGAGGACAAGGGGTTAGTCTAGTGGGGAGATGCTCTACCTTCCCTAGCTTAGGCGAGGTTTGAACCTCACCAACAGCGATATGCTGGCCGAGGTTTTCCCCATTCCCTCTTGTGCTGGTATATTGAGATATGACCAGTATCAAAGACCCACTCAAGTGACTTTTCAAAGACAACAAGATTAACAATAATTGTACCTAGGTGATCATAATTTAGACAATTGACATGCATTAGCTAATATGAATCCAATATCATACGATTAAGGTATAAAAAAAACAAACAAATTGAGTAAGCTATTAATTTAAAGAAGTAATCTTAATTAAATGCAAAACACACACCCATATATTATTCATTCACAAGAGTAATTATATATTATGAATTGGTGGTAACATAATTAAGTTATAGTATCTGAAAAACAAATATCTTATTGATTATATTAAACAACAACAATATAATCTTAGATAATGTCCAACACTCCTTCCTAGACACTAAAATTTAATTTACACCAGTAATAATAAAAACTTAATCAACTTCCAAACAAACTAACCCTGAACACTATAGATTAGTAGGATACTTCAAATTGTCTTCAACATGACCTTCTAAATCTCCAATCACTTGAATTAAAGCATTGCAATCAGACTCCAAATTAGGAAGTGAAACTAAAGAGCTCATTTCACCCCAGCCTGAGCTCTCCCCACAAGTTGTAGTTTCCGATGCCGATCCATCATTATTGTTGTTTATCAAATTGTTGCAATAATTATTATCACCATAGAAGAACTCAAGCCCTAATTCTTCACCCCTTTGTGGATTGCTACTCATCAATTCTTTGAGTTCCGGTGGGAAAGTACTATTTTGCCCTTCCAACATTCCTAACCCTACACCTTCATGTTGATCATAGTGGGTTGAATTTGTCATTTCATCACAAGTACTAATCATGGCTTCCCTAGGGAGGGTAGAGAGATCATTGCCATCATTTAATTGTGTGATAATATTATCATTTGGATAAGCCATATTGTGATTATGATGATGATGATGAGGTAGGAATTGAGTATAGAGATTATGATCATCATCATGATGCCCTCCATTAACCTTCATCAACAATCTTCTAATTGATGTTTGATCATTGAAGCTATTAAAACCCTCAGAAGAAGAATTTGAGTAATTTGTACTTGGCATTGACATCATTGCACTAGGAAAATGTGTAAGGTGGTGTGGCCAATATTGGATTTGATTGTTATTGATGAAACTCGAGGAATATGAACTTGGATCAACTAATCTATTATCTGCCTCTTGCTTTATGACTAAATTGTTCGTTTTTCGAGCATGTTGTTGAAGATCTCTTCTTTGCTTTCCTAGGAGCTTTTTCTTCAATCTCGTATTCCAATAATTCTTAATATCATTGTCTGTTCTTCCTGGTAATTGTGCTGCAATTATCGACCACCTATGTATCCAAGTGTCGAAAATTGTAATAAATTGAGCAATTAAATATAATCATAAGTTTTATAGAATCAATCAAAAATCATAATAAATCCCTATATAAGTGTTACATTATTGATTATTTAGTTATCAAAATCGCGTAAAGTAGAAAGAAAAAATTTCAAAATAGAAAAGTCTAAGGATTGTACCTGCTTCCAATACTCACATAGAGGCTTAAGATTATCTTATCTTCTTCTTCGGAGAACCCTCCATGCTTGATGTTCGGTCGGAGATAGTTCAACCATCGAAGACGACAACTCTTTCCACACCTCTTAAGCCCTACAAGCTCACACACAATCAAATTAAAGAAATGTAATTAAAGAACAACCAAACTTATTAATCCCAATTTTTTTTTAAACAAGGCCTTTAATTTGACATGCTTAGCTTAAAAATTAGACAAACTATAAATTTATGAAGAAATAAAGAAAAATTGATAACAAGATATAGATATATAATTATCAAATTATGATGAAATTAAATTAAGAAGATAATTAATCTAGATAAATAAAATTAGGGTTTACCGATTTTCTGAGGCAAGGCGATCCAATTTCCCCCAGTACCATGCTTTTCAATGTAGGATTTGAGCTTAGCATCTTCTTCGGGCGACCAAGGACCTTTCTTAACGTTAGCTTTGTCACAACAAGGAGCTCTTCCCATGGTTTTTCCTTTTGTTTTTCTCAAAAATAAAATTTTCTTGATGAGTTTCCAAGTATAGTGTATATATATATTTGATTGCTAATAAGTTATTAGTAGTAATAATAACTTGTTAATGAGATTTCTTGTTTTCTTAATGATATAGAGAAAAAGATAGAAGGAAAGAGAGAGGAAGATAGAATTGAAGGAGAATAATGATACCAAGGAAGAAGAAGATAAACAAAGAGCTCAGAAAAGTCATGTGTGATTAATTTTTTAAACAAATAAAATTAAAAAAAAAAAAAAAGAGGGGGGGGGGGTCACTGGTGTATAAAGTTATATATAATATAATGATTTTATTTTGTATAAAATTTAGGGAAGATTAATCATCCCAGTATGTAAGGACAGGAGTTTTCTTCTTGTCTTTCTTGGCTTGGTATCTCTAAATGTTTTTGGTCATTTTATAAAGATGAGTCCTTGGGTATAGTCATGACTCCTCTAATATAAATTATTCTTTAATTACTTAATTATATAATAATAAAGGTATAATAATAATTTATTAAAAAAATGACATGCATGGGGTCCCATAATTTTAATAGGGTTATTAGTCATCATATATTAATCATATAAACTGACAATTTGCTTTTTGACAAAAATGATTACAATGAGAAGGAAATTTGAGAGGAACTAAAGTCAAGTGAAGAGTAAAAAAATGATAGTAGGGTTTTAGTTTTAATTTTAATTTTTCTCTTTTATTTGAAAGGTTGAACTTTTAATGGTTGCAGATAAAAAGCTAAGAATGGTAAAAAAAAAAAAAAAATTAACTATTCATTTATTACACCGATATATTTACGATTTATTTTCATTTTATTTATTGTAATTAATAATGCTCATATATATATATATATATATATATATATATATATATATATATATTCCCTCTGTCTTTTTTTTATAAAAAAAAAAAAATTGTCCACTTCAACTTTTCATGATTGCCGAGATAAAACTCTAAAGATTACTCACCCTTCTCGTTGATGTTCATGTTTGAAATCTTAGAACAATTTAAGTTTAAGAAAATCTCCTAAATTATTCAGAATCAACGAGAAAAAAAAAGTTTTCTTTTAATAATTCACCCAATTTTAGAAACCAATAATCCAATAATTGAATTATTAGGGAATAATCCAACCTTTATACCCAAATCCATACAATAATCCAACCTTTCGATTTTTAGCAACCAATAAACCAAACTTGAAAAATGAGAGGTAAATTATATGTTGCTCTAATGTTTTCTTGGTTTTTTTTAATCAACTATTCAACAGGTAAATTCATAAATGAGAGGTTCTGATGATTTGTAATATACGTAGTAATATTGAAAATAGTTATGTATTAATAAAAACAATCAATATAATATCACATACATTGGTATATAGAAATTACAAGATAACACAAATTAAAAAATCATATCCTATATCCGTGTTTATATATACACACATATACATACTCACATATATGTGCGCACGCGCACATGTATGCATGTTCACAAATTGATAATCTTCTAGATGAAGTTCAAGCTAAGGTCTCTCAAAGTACCCATAGGCATAAAATGAAGCTCCTGCACGCTCGAAGGTCTAGATCAATTAACCTCAACAACAACAAAAAATTAGTTATTATTAAAAATGATATTTGTATTTGTCGTTTCAACAACTTCTCCGTTCCTTTAGATTCGGCTGCCAACTTAAGAAATAGGCGCACCATGTTCCGTTGTCAAACAACAAAAAATTCTTTGCGAGAATTTACAACCTAAGAGACATATTTTAAAATATAAGGTAAACTATATTATAGTATAATACCAATTTAAGGACAAGAGACTTTTTTTTTTGGGAAATACATTTTTATTGTTCAATTAGTATTTCTTCCATTTTTATTTCTTTATTCTTTTCTCCATCTTATCATTCTTTTCAACTTGTCTCATTTTATTCTGCTTCCATGTATGTTTATAGTGATTTTTTCTTGTTCCCCATTTTAACGAACCTCCTTTTTTTGTTCTATTTTTAGATGTGAGCTGAGTAACAACATAATCTTCCATAAACACCTACATCGGCTACACTTGCACTCCCTTTTTTTGGCTACAACAAAGTGTTATCACCACTAATTATGGTCTCACTCATTTCTTCAAATACACTTGTTTCAAGATTAACAGTTTTCAATGGAAAACATGATTTTCAAATACGTTTTTCTTTGTTTCTTACACAATGGGAAAATATAGGGAGAAATAAAAATTAAAGTAAAAAATGGATGGAAAGAGGAAAGTAGAGAACACATGAGAAGTAATGAGGTGGAAAGTTTGGCATAAATAACTTTACATGCTTTTTTAAAAGAAAATTTTGATGTCGTTGAGAAACTAATTTTCCTCCCCTTAACAAAACAGACAAAGAAAAATAAAAATAGGGTGGAAAATCATTTTTCAAGAACATGAATGTTTCCTTTCAAAACAAACCGAGCAGAAAATGATCAATAATTTTCTAGCTTAGATTGATTGATAGAGTTGTTTCTAGCTTAGATAAATCATCACTAGTTTAGCTCGCGTTGAAAAGGCCTAAGAATTGTTAGTACGTAATTTACCGAATTAGATTATGGTGGGACACAACTATGCAACATATAGACGAATTTAACAAGATCTCATATTAATTAATATGCTTTTCTTATATATAATAAAAAATTTGATGGTTAAAGTTTATTTCATCTTATTTGAAATTTCAAATGTAGCAAAACATTCTAAAACGAAGGAACCAATTTTTAAAAAGAAATAGAATAAGTATTTAGCCATAAGCTAATTAAATTTGAGCCATGTTCTTTTGGGCTGGACTGAACTGAATTAAACTAAATCTTAGACTCTATAAGAGCTAAAATGAAATAAACTTAATTGAACTGAACTTATTTGAACTAAATTGAAATTTTAGAAATTAAGTTCAAAATGAACCAGTCTTTTAATGTAGTACAATCATGATGTTTAAATATTGATCGGAGTAGTTAGCAATACTTGCCAATAACAAAGAATAAGAAAGGAGCATTGTATATGAGATTGATGCTTTCTCCAATTAGAAAGCTAAGCTAGAATTTCTTATTAACAATAGTAACTTTGTCTCTTGTTTGGTCACCTACCAAAAAGTGAAATTTGCCTTACAAAGTGCAAAGTGTCTTAAGCTCGATATTTTACGTCCTCTAATTTTCATTGAGTTAGACCTTTTACTCTTCTAGTATCAAATCTTCATGCAAATTGACTTAATTTACAACCTTCTACTATCCGTGCATGTATATGGACTCATATTTGCACGCCTTTGCTTCTACAAGGTCAATTGGCATATTGAGACAGGTGATGTCACTATCGAATTTTCGTTTTTTTTTTTAAAAAATAATAATAATAATTCACAAAATAAATATTAAAGAATAATCTCGACTAAAAGTTTAAGTTATAGGTTGAGGCCCAAAATTATGTTATATGCTTTATCGCCTCCTCATATGAAAGACTCTTAAGGTTTGAAATGTGGATTCAATGACATAGGCCACCATACTCGTCGCTAATTAATCCCACTTTGTAAAGGAGGAGTGGATGAGATTCAAATACGTGATTTATGTGTCACGTTCGCTCTGATACCATATTAAGAAATTAAACAATTTCAATCAAAAGTTTAAGCAAAAAGGTTGAGGCCTAATAAACGCAACAAAACGATGTTAATTAATGTGTTGGTGTTGGTGTTGGTGTTGGTAATGGATTGTGGTTTTGAGTCAGCACTGGCAATCATAAAGTCGATAGAAATGGCAGTTTTGATGATTTGATGAAAGGAAAAGGGGTAGGGGCAAGAAAGACAATATATAGTAATTAGTAAAATAGCTACCATGGTGAATAAGGTGGCAAAAAAATGTTTGTACACGTCCAATTTTCATGATAGGAGAAAAAAATTATTCTCTCTGCCACATAATATTTGTTCCATTTTTTGCCTCAAATTCTTTGCTTCATTATCTTTCATGGTAAACCTTTTCTTTCTATTTTTTTACACGGTGTCGAGTGCATAAATGTACTCCCTTATAATTTTCTCTCTAATTTTTTTTGTCTCTCTAATTATGTATGCATTACCCATAATAAAAGAAGTATTTGTTTGTAAATTATAATCTTTGATTACACTTAAATTGTGTAACATACAAGACTAACAGTCGATGAGGTGTACTGTTAAGCTAGTACCCTCGCTCTCACCGTTTCTCCCTGGAGACTTGGGTTCGACACCTGCTACCCCCCTCCCCCTTCCCATCCTCCCCCTTGTTTCTGGAAATTAAAAAGCCGTACGAGCAGTGCTGCCTTGGTTATCCTGAGATAGAAGCCGTTCGCTGTGACCTAATAATGTACTTTAACAAGTAAAGCAAAAAAAAAAAAAAAAAAAACTTTCAATACTAATTAACTTAGCGACTTTTCTAAAGCCATGGACTTTAGGGAGGATGAAGGACACTTTCATTATTTGTGTGAAAAAATATCAATGAAGCTGTTATAACACTTTGAAAAATCACAATAAACTTGTGTAGGGGGGTCAAATTCATGGATAAACACTTAAGCAGTCATCATCAAATCCAAATAATCTGATGCCAGGTTACACGCATGCCATTAACGATTTGATGGTCCAGTTGTAATTTTGCCTAAATTTAAATGAATGGCTCCAAATGCATGCTATAAATTAAGTAGACAGCTTTTAATTTATGTAATTTTTTTTGGTAATTAATTTTTGTATTAGAAATTTAGAATATACCAAACCCGAACATAAGATTTCATTGAAGTTAACGGTTAACCATCAATTATTTGTAATTGATGTAGAGAATTATTAATACTAAGTACGTGTACACTCGTAAGTTCTAACTATACAAATTTTTGGCTCGTCAAATTCTTGATATTGAGTCTAATAAGGATCAATTAGGTCTTCCAGTAAGTTTAATAAATTTCAATCCGTTCTTATTATCAGTTCAAATAAAAGTATGTTCTTCTCAATTTAGTAAAGTAAGTTTCAATAAGTAAAAAAATGAGGTCTTCCCTACGTTCTGATAAGTTAAAATAGTCTTTAGCAAGTTCAGAATGGTTAATCTAAGTAAAAATAAGTTGAAAAGTACAAAGTTTAAGTATATTTTATATAGTAGCATAAGATGAAGAGAACACACCATAAACATGGCCTTTTCAAATTCTGTAGGATAATATTATTAAATTGACTAACTATTTATTTCACAAATAGCCTAATGAACTCTTGATCATGAAAAAAAAAAATATATATATATATATAGGCAAACTTTAGCCCTAATTATAGAGAAAGTAAGAGATTAAATATTTTCTCCGTAAATGAAAAATTGCAATATTTGCCATATTTGGATGTTTTTAAAAAATTGCAACAAACTTGTCACTTTCTATTTTGGGTAATATTTAACATATTTCTCTCTCCTACTTTTATTAATCTACTAACTTTTATTTCTCTCTCCTACTTTTATTAATCTACTAACTTTTATTTCTTTCTCCTACTTTTTCTACTCTATTAACTTTTATTTATCTCTCCTACTTTTACTAATCTACTAACTTAAACACACTTATAAATTTTTTTTGGGGAATTCCCAGTAGTATACCCGAGCTTTTTCGAAATCCCACTGGTATACCCGAGTTTATTTAAATCCCAGTGGTATACCTGAAATTATGTCTAATGCCTATCCGATACATTTAAAAGGTATATTCCGTTAAATGTAATGGGATATACCTATTTTAAGGTTAGATTTAACTTTGGTTAACAATTTTTTTAATTTTTTTTAAAATAAAATAAAATTTGAAACTAATAATATATTAAATTAATCTGTTTTTGCAAAAAATGATCCGATTGGCCCCAATTTGCGTTCTTGATTTGCATCGATTTGCGCGCATTGATCTACATGGGAAAAAAAAATAGTCCGCTCAAGATTTTACGGGTCATTTTTATCCTTAAGGGATCCGATTTGAGGTCGGATTTTGCAAAAAAATGATCCGATTGCCTCCAATTTGCGGTTGTTTTTCCATTGTTTTTTTTGTTTTTTTTTTCAATTTATGAACCATGGTTAGTGTTTTTAACGAATTTTAACCAAAAAGGTTACTTTTGGGAATTATGTTTAACATTAGGTACACTATTGGGATTAAAAAAAACTCGGATATACCAGTGGGATTTCCAAAAAGTTCGGGTATACCACTGAGAATTTCTATTTTTTTTGGGGGGGGGGGGGAGGTAATGAGCTAATGACATAACATATGGAGTAGCTTACGTAAATGAAGAGAGAAGAATAATGTCAATTGGCATAGGGAAAGAGTCGATGAATGAACAAGCACTTGTGTGGGGGTGGGGACTGTGGCTCCTACAGAAAACGAAAACAAAAACAAATAAAAACTGCTTAAAGTTGACGTTAACTGCCGAACCGTGGGCAATATTTCACCTGGAGATGAAAAAGTTTAGAGCCGCTGGGCTACAATAGATATTCATATATGATATATTGATATATACAAGTATTTGTCAAAAACATTGACTTCTTAAGCTCCTTATCTTACTTTTGTAGGTCCCTCTAATTAGGCCTTCAAATTTGTCTCATTGTTCCCCACTTGACCCTTTTCCCCTTCTACACTCTCTAATTTGTAGTGGGCTTAGACACAAGAATTTTTTAACAAACAATAATGTTAATATATTTCATGAACTTAGTTATTGATTAATTCAAATTCTTGAATTAATTGGTACCATGAATTATATATATTTGTGTGTCACTTTTTTTAAATATATTTATATAAGATCTTATAATTTTTTTTGCCCACAAAATTGAAATTGTGTTCGGAATTAAAGGTTTGAATATGGATTTTCGGTATAATCTCTGAGTTATGAAAACCAACTCTTTACTCAATCCTATTGTGTTTGCAGGTTCCGCCCAAGAAATATAAGGAAGACTTACCCATCACTTCCAAGAATGCCAAACAAAAGTTCTGCTAATACTCATGTTAATTTCGTTTATATATGCAAGTGTTTTTCCTATTGTGATGTATCAGACTTTAATTCTAATTGTCCAATAGTGTCGTTTGATAGACATAGCCCGTGTTATCCTGACCCACTAATTAGCCACTAATGTTAGAGCCATGTAATTATGTCATGGCCCCTTTGCCGAAAAAAAAAATAGTAAACAATAAGAAAACAAGATCACTAATATATACCACGTTAACGGAAAGCTAGAAGATGCAAGTATTTGAGGTATGGTCTCCTTGTTTGGGGATGACTTTAAATTAAAATGTAAAAATGGAGGAAGTCAGAATTTATGGGAATTGATTTATGTATCGTTACCTTGGTCAATTACAATTTTCACCAAAATTCCGATGCATTACAACATCTTTTATGACTTCCAAATAACTTAGTCCAATTCCTGAAAATTTTATTGGAAAATTAATTCTCAATGCAATCAAATAATCCCTTAATCTCCCGTCCTATATTATTGGATTTGTCATGAAACTGCACAACTATTTTTACAAAGGAATCTATACAAGAACTTGTTCAATTAAAAAAAAAAAACTACTAAAACAAATTCATTACGAAATTATTGGAAATTAGGAATACTAAACAAAAGTTGTCAGTGATGCAATGCTCATGTAATTTTTTAAATCCACTCCATTCATAACGTATTAATGGCAACAATTCATTTTGCATGCACTTTAATCGCTTTTAGTAAAAAAAATAAGTATTCCAATTCATTGCATTAATTAAGTTCATTTTAATGCATATGAATAACATATTGACACAATATAAGGGTATTAAGGGATCGATATAGGTAATATTCCCCTCCATCTCAAAATGGCTGTTAGATGCGCTTTTTGCACAATTTTCAATAAACTTGTTTAGAAATATATATCTTCACCCGTGGTCTATAAAAAAAATTACAAAAGTTGATATTACACATCCAGATGTTGGATAAATGTCACAAATTAAAGTACGTACTACAAGTTAACTCTTGGGATTCAAGACCCTTGGCCTCCAAAGCTTATGATGACATCTTATCTTATCTTATCTTTTTTACTTGGTCCTCAATGTCTTATGATGTTATCTTATCTTATCCTCTCTACTTGGTTCTCAATAACCAATCTATCTCTTGTAGTATTATAAATACCCATCATGCTCATATGTTTTGCACACACACACAAAATCACACATATATCATAGAGATAATATCAATTATATAATTACTCATTCATGAGATTGTCAGCTCCTTCGGGAGAAACCTAGCTCTCTATGAGAACTTGATCCAATATTTTAGGAAAGTCATACCATATTCTTTTATTCTTCGAGGTTGTACTCTCATATCCTTTTCATATATTGGATATATGAATACTCGTTGTTTGTGGGTTGTTTACCTCATTTGAGGGTTTTTCCCATGTTAAAATTGTGTGTTCTATTTTACTTTTCTTGTCCATCTTTTATCCATTTTTCTCAATTTATTTATTTTGCTTCCGTTCACGCTCTAATTTTCCAACAACCAGAGGAATCTAACAAGACTACATATTAACTAAAACAGATTTGTGTTGATTAAAATCTATCTTTCCTTGCACTCAAAATTCCAAACAGAACAAACATTATGAAACGGGAGAGCCCTAACCCCTAAGTTTGTAACTGATGTGAAATCCTTTGTGGGTTAGTAGTAATAATCAAAATAAGAAACAACTATCTTTTGCTGACCATTATGAGGAATGGGGCTTGATAATGCTAGTCTTCAAGCTAAGCTAACCAAAGACATTTCACAAGTTTTACATTTAATATATTAAGCCAAGTATCAGACCAATTAAGCTTTACAAGAATGCTTACAGACTGACATTCAAAACACAAAATGCTGATGCAACAATCAGATAAGCTTAAGGATCAATCTTAAACCAAGCAAAATAAGGCTACTCTATGAAGCCCTTTACTGCATCAGTTGAATTCAGCACATCATCACTTTGAAACTCCATCTCCATTGGCGGCGAATATCACCCAGAAAGCTATTTACATCCAAAAAAAGCACCATCAACTTTGTGTGACTGCAGAAGAAAATATAAAGCTCAAGTCAATCACTGCTAATGCTAACATAGCTCACAGCTATGTAAAAAAAAAAAAAACCCGTAGCTCAGTGGTATTTTAGTAAATACAATCAAAATTCTAAAATATATGGCACACAACCATTTGTGATTTTGACATGCAAGATGCTATTATTAGTAGGTTCATACATTGATCATTAGTATTGGCTCTGTAACAAGTTAGATGCAACAAATGAATATTTTACATCTCACAAATAATACCGCTTCGTTGCATTTTGCATTCTTACCCGCAACGGAGGGTCCGTTTGGTAGAACTGAAACTGTTTTTTCATTTTACATTGTTTAGTTTGGTGTAAAATAATAAATTGTAAAACTTCCCAAATTGAAAGGAAAACATTTTACATCACAATTGGAAGGAAAGCATTTTACATCACAATTGGAAGGAAAACATTTTCCGTCACAATTGAAGCAATTGATTTTCAATTCAACCAAACAATTAAAAATGCTTAAAATGAAAAACCATTTTACATGCAATCAAACAAATGAAAACATTTGTGAAAATGAATTTTACAATGTTTCCTATGTAAAAGGTTTTTCATGAAAAACAATTTTCATCTAAAAACGTTTTACAACCTACCAAGCGGACCTGGAGTTAGTATTATCAGCAGTTTCGTATCCTTAACTATGAGGTGTTGGAGCAATGAGACAGCTATTTCCAAACTGAATGTAATCTGAAATCAACTGAACATACATACATACATACCTCGGATTACAGTCTCAGTTTCTTCGCGCAACGTGCAGGTGTGAAGGGATCAATACGTTTCAACGAGCCTACCATTTGAATCCTCATTGAAGCAAATGCATCATCAATGAACTTCTCATCATCTGATAAAAGCTCCAAGTTCTCTCTTGTAAGAAGATATTCAACCGAACATTGCTCAAACTCATAATCAAACCCAAGCTGAATCATCATCCTTAGATCATTCATTGTAACAGATAATCTTTCCTGAGCTAAAACCCCTTCAGCAAGTTCTTGTGCGAAACAACTTCCGAATTCCATACTCAACTTCCTTCTTTCATAAGAAGCCTTGTCAATGAGCAGCATGCATGACTCCTTATCCCAATGAACCAGTTTTCGAGATTCCACTTTGAGCGGCTTACAATCATCAGGTGGGCCCAATTTGTACTTCACTAGGACCGGTTCACTACACACTCGTACTGATAAGTTCAGCACGGTCTGAGCAGCTTTCTGCCTCGCGTTCACACCTAGAGTAACCTTCGGGCCAGAAAGGTAAGCAAGTATAATCATCATAAGACCCTTTGAAATAAGCTTGTTCCTGATGCTAGAGCAACTTCCTTGATCTGACAGAGAATATGTTTTGACATGAAACTCAACAGAATTTGACAGTCGTTTAACTTTCAATGAATCATACACAAATTGAAGTTTTTCAAGAGTAATAAGTGAGGAAATATTGCCACTTTTTGGAAGCCATACAAATGGAGGGCATTTTTCATGACTCAAAAACATCCTCTTAAGAAACAAATCATCTGGATGAAACAGATTCTCCTTGCTTAAAAGTTGGATTCCTGCAAAAGACGAGGAAACAGCAGGCAAATCTGACAGGGTTTCCTCAAGAATTCCCGCTACTTCTGATTTCCAGTTGTTGAGTATGTTACCCCAGAAAGAGTGGCATTCTGTCGGAGTTATTTCTCGATTTTCTCTGTTCAACCATTTATGCCACAATTGCATGTAATGGCTAAATTCAGGAGCTTCTGGCACACTAAAAAGTCGAGGAAATATAGGGAGCATTTCTTCATCATAGTGGTTATCGAGGCAGTAAAAAAGAGCGCCAAAGATCTTATCCCTGTCATAAGCTATGCAGACTTTTGAACTTACCCATTGGCCTCTTTCAGCACCATTTTGACCCGGTATCCACACTTTAGAATCATCTGGTTCTTCGAGAAAATCTGACTCCATGGAATATCGGCACAAGAATCTGTAACATCTCTTTACTGATGATGACTCAGTGAGTGAATAAAGTGAGTTGAGAAGAAGAGGGCAGACCTCTGTTTCATCAAGTTTTACTCCAATGCTTTTCAGCTCTTCTTGGAATCCAGAAATGTGGTTTCCATAGTAAATTTCATCAAGAAATGGCAAATCAGTGAACTGAAGAATTTCCTTCCATTGAGGCTGAAGAAGCACACATTGTTTAGGAGTTTTATAGCCTCGACTGGTCTTCAAAAACTCGCTAGCCATAATGTTTCGGAGGAAAGATGCAAGTGAAAACTTCTCTTCACAAGTTTGAGACATTAGGATTTTGATACTTTTTAGCAAAGTTAAAGCACCTTCGACCGACACTTGGCTCGCTTCTATTGGCCTTGTCAACCCCCTTGCAACCAAATGAGCTCCGTCCTCCAATCCAACTATCACCCCAAGAACCTCTAGCTCGTCTTGGTACCCATAAATGCCTACACCGTGGTATGAATCATCAATTGTTGGAAGATCATCTATCATCGTCGAGATAGATTCCCATGATTGATTTAAAAGAATGGATTCACTAGGCCTCCGGTAACCACACCGGGTCTTGAAAAGAGGTTCTTTTGACAAAGCCTCACAAACCTCATCCAACTGAGAAGGTGCAGAGCTCAACATATCCCGGATCCCTTGCAGCAAAGAGATCACATTCGAGGGTGACATCTGTGAAGACGTTGAAAGCTCATGTATTTTACTTGCTACTATCTTCAAAGTGGTGTCAAAATCAACCCCAACACCAAGTGCATTCAATTCGTTTGTGTAGGAAAGTATCGAGCTTCCGTAGTACACATCATCAATGGTTGGGACCTCGATATTGAATAGTAAACAACCCAAGATAGGGCTTGGAAGGATACTTGATGTCGGGGGCTTAAACCCAAGGCTAGTTTTCAACCATGGTTGAGTTTTCAGTTTCTCAATCAAGGAAGTAGAATCTGAGTGTAAGTTTCTTATACACTCAAGTAGGAAAATGCCACATCTACTTGTCATAGAAGCAGGATCAATCGGAGAGATGAGTTTTCCCGGAACTAATTCGTACACTTGTTGACCTGATTTAACACCAAGCAGTGACAACTCATCGGAAAAAGATTCAAGTTTGCTCCCATAGAATGACATATCAATCACAGGTAAGCTAGTAATACGACAAGCCGCTTCTGAATCTGATTCAAAGTGTAGAAAGACTGATTTGTTCGGTGCAAAGCTTCCCTGAGAAGTCCTGAGCCATCTGCCCTTCATCATTGCTGCTAGCCACCCATCTTCTAGCATATTTCTTTCTTTTAGAAAACCAATAAATGTGAACAGAGCAATAGCACAGTTTTTGCTCATTTCAGATGAAGCTGCTGCCTTGTAACGGCTCATGGCTACTTTCTGAACATCATCCATACCCAATGTCACTCCGAGGTAGCTGAGTTCATCAAGATAGAAACTGATGCGGTTTGCATAATACGCCTCATCCAAGATAGAATGATCATTGAGAATACATGATGCCATCTCGAATACCTTCTTCCCTGTTTCGTTGGGAAGAACACACTTTGAAGGAGAATTAAAACCCGAATTTGTCTTCATCCATTTACCATTTCGAATACTAGCAATGAATTTTGAAGGAAAAGAAGTTTTTTTAGCTCGGTGAAACTTTATCCAATCGAGCAGCAAAAACGCTTGTTCACTTGTCAATGCACAAGATGCAACAGGCAACGGAACGTTTGGAGGAAACAACTCAGGTACATCTACAGCTCTGGCAAATTTTTCCATGAAGCTTAGAAGTGAGTTTTCATCAGTACATTCTCCAGCAAAGTAACCACTGGAAGAATAAACGGGCCCCAAATCATAAAACCAATGTTCAGTAAACGGGTTTTGGTTACCAAATAATACCGACCATTTACTACCCTCCATATGAACAAGAGTAGTACGCTTTGCTGATCTTTGAATAACATTGGACCTATCAATTACCGGCATATATAAAATCAGGTTCGACACATCGGTGTCAGAGAGGAGCCCTTTAAGGTGAGAATGATACAGGAAATGCCCCAGTTTGAGAAGAAGACTTTGCTCACTATGCTCAGTGTGGTTCAATATGTAATCACAAAGTGCTAAAGAAAAAGTATAGGCCGAACAAGACTCGATTTTAGCATGGGATGACAGCCAACCAATCAGAATAGGACTTTGTTCATGAGCAACAAGAGCAGCCTGTGTGGTGTTTGGCAGTAAGAACAAATTACCCGAGCAATTGAATTCAGAGTTGCAAATGTTAAGCCAAGCATGAAGCTCGGGCTCCATTGCAAACAAAATCTTATGACCATCTTTCTTTGTTTTACAGGCGGTACAAAACCGAACTTTTCCCATCTGATTCACATACTTGAAAACTTTATTTTTCATGAAGAAAGACTTGGAAAAAACTTCCTCATTTTTGGCAAAAATCGATAGCAACTCTATGTAATCAGCCTCGGATGCTTGTTCGACCAGTTTACAAGCTGCAATACATTTCTCATACCAACCCGAGGTCTCTGAAGCTGTCAAAACACAGAGAAAATCAAGAGTGTTATCAAAGTCTTCCACATCGAGCGAAGCATCTACCGGATGATTTCTCAGTGAAGAAAACCCATCAAGAGAAACACCCTTGTTCTTCATTTCGGTGAGTAATCGTCTGAAGTCTGGCAGAACTCGCAGAGCCGAGATTGGCTTACAAAACATTGAACCATCATCAAAAGTCTCACATGGCATGATTTTAGCCTCGCATAACGATAATCTGATCTTTCCTCTCACTTCATCAAGCTCGGTAATTGGTGATTCATTCACAGGCAAAAAATCAAAGGCCTTAGCAGTTGTAAAAAGTGTTGAGCTCGAGGCTTCTTTCACCATACAAGTAAAAGCACTTAAAAACGCCGAAGGAACACAGTTAAGAATTCCGAGATTCCATTTGTTGTCTAAAAGTATGCTTTCACGGGAAGAAGCGAGCAAGAAATCAGCTTGAATTATGAAAGGGAAGTTTGTAAACATCGGTGTTGGAAGGAAAGCAAAGACGCCGATTGAAGATGATGCTCCTCTAGTGAGCCGATTCCCAACAGGGAATGCTAGTGAGACAGCCCATTCTTTAACATCCTCTCTTCCAGGAACCTTGTTTTCAGGCTTCACCGGAAACGACTGCCTCCAAATATAATACTTGCATGTTTCCTCCCCATCCGAACCGTCTGAACCACAAACAGCTAAGTGAACCACTCGTGAATCCGCTTTTTTGGAGCGAACAGCCGCGTGTTGAGTTTCATGAGATATAGAAATAGCACAGACATCAGTGGCATCTTTAAAGTAGCTGTTGCTGCAACGAACATAGAGCTTCTTTATCTTAGATAAGAATAGAAGCAGCTCGGGATGCAATGAAGAAAGCTGCTCTTTGACAGACTCAACCTTGTCAGGCTTCAAAGGAAGAACAATTATTGTTGAAGGCATAGCTCTGTTGGATCCATAAACTTTCTCAACATTGGAGATGAATGTTTTGTCTCCAACCCATTCAGGAACTATGTAACCGATGCCACAACTGCGGTTTGGTTCTTCATTGAATTTCACTTTATATCCATTGCTAATAATGTGAGGTTCCTTGCTCACTAGAAAGACACTTTTGAACCCAATTCCTGTACAAGAGGCAAAACAAAAAAAAAAAAAACACTTGATTGAAAATGTGAAGTTGATTTCTTATGTAAGTCCCAAATTCCCATACGGGACTTCATCACTAAGGCAAAGAGGTAATATAAAACCACATATAAAGATTTCAAACATAGTTTCCTCAAAACAAAATGCAAGAATGCATGAGTTGCGACCACTAGTACAAAAGGCAGTACTTTTTTCTATTAGGTTGATCATGGTTTCAGAGCCATGGAGAATTCAACAAAATCAAGCTATAAGGAAGCCAGACTAGATTATCTTGTTACAAGAACAATAGAAAAGGATCTTCACAGATCCATTACTGTGATTGCCCAATTATACTGCATTATTTGTGAGGTGAAGCAATTAAAGGGTGTATTTTCTTCAACTTATATCAGACCAGACCAGATCTCACTCATAAGTTATAGATCAGATCAGATTTGAAAATTTCAGAAAAAAAAGAACGCACCCAAAATTCAAACAAAAACCTTCAAAGAAAATGAGGAGCATTACGATAATACTTATTTACTGTGTAGCACAGGTAATTCATTCGACTGCAGTCTCCGTACGCAAGTCGGGGAAGGTACCGATTCTTTTATTAATGCTCACGCCATACCCATTATCATCTAATTTTTAAATTTGTGGTTTTAATTCCCCCACACCCGTATTCGTTTTCGTTTTTGCCCCCATCCCTAACTCAGCGCAACCTATCTTACTTAAATTATTGCATTGGTCAATGAATATAATTGCAAATCATTTATGAGGAAACTAGGAGAATTATACATATACTAGTATCTGGAAATAAATATACTTTTATTAATAAAACAAATCATATGATATTTTGGTGCTCTTAACCGAAACATCTGTGACCATTAAAATCTTTAATAAACTATTTTTTTTTTTGTAAACTTTACAAACTATTAATTATAGTTTAAGTGAATGCCAACTAACTTAGTTCGGTAAAGTCAGTTAGTTGGTTAAGGCATACATTGGTATCCTAAACTTGAGATCCAATCTTTTTCACATTATTGTCCATAATGACTCCTATGCACCAAAAAAATACATAATAGTTTTGAAAAAATGATACATTCTTAAAATACGCAAAAAACATGAATAAACCAAAATACCATACGACCATTTATTTTCATAATTTGATACTTAATTTAACTTGCATAGTTGCACGTCTCCTATTTTGAGACATAGTCTCAAAAAATTGTGACACCATTTGTAGAGAAACTCAAATATTCTCATAATATCCATTTCTAATCAAGGTATAGAGACGAATTAGCTAGACACACTCAAACATACCATAACTAATTACTTCATCAAAGTTTGCAATTTTTTTCTTGAAAACAAAACCGCTTATGTAGTAAACATTAAGGGACGGATAAAGTAACATTTTTTAGTGCATATCCCAAACAATCTAAAAATTTAACAGGAACAAATAAAATGGGAATGTTTTTGTGGGTACCTTTTTCTCCAATGAAGCCTTGGTCCCGTTTGCCTTTCTTGGTAGAGCGACCCACACTACAAAGTGAAACCATGTTTTCTTTCGAAAACCCGACTTCATTATTGAACACCACCAGCGTAGCCGGAGCTCCGGACCCGGTTATATCTCTCTTTGTAAGCACCAACTCTAATGTTGGCTTCACTTCTTTTCCATACTCATTATCCTCAGCATTCTGACCCAACAATAAACATTTAAACCCCACAAAAAATTGAGAAAAAACTTGAACAAATCACCATTTTAAATTCTAAAATTTATTTGTCAAGCACTTTTTCAACTAAAAAATTGTAACTGTGTGGGTTTTATGATAAAATAGTTAAACTTATATAAAATGTTACGGTTTTATGGTCGAAAGTGGGGGTTTTTTTTAGCGAAAAGTTATCCATTCTATATAATTAACTCAAACAAGGTTCAATTTTCAAACTAATTATTAGGTTATATGCAATAATTTAACATAAAATAGGAAAAAAAAAACGTGAAATAATCCATATAGCCTGACAGAGTAGCTCAATGGGAACGCGGTTAGCGCTCCCATTGGGCTACTAGACCATTCCTTTAATGGACGAGCCCTTATCGTTAGGGTCAATACAGGGCCAAAAATAAAAGTCTAAGGGACCGCTTAGGACCCATTATTGACCCTTTTTAGATGATCTAACCTTCACTGGCCTGACCCTAAGCGCCCAATAATCAAGTCTACAATATTATAGAGGTAATATTTCCTCCATTTTAAAATAAATGCGACAGTTTCCATTTTAGAAAGTTTCAAAATAAATGCAAAAGTCTTTTATTTTTCTCTCATATACACCTACTCTCACTATCCCTTTTATTTTCAAAACAAAAAAATTGTTTAGTAGTCCGTACCTCTTAAACAGAGGAAGTATATAAATTAACACACTTAAGGTTCAAACTTCAAAATTGATCCATTACTTTATATAATTCATCGATCATTCATGCATGAAACAAAAATTTAATCAAATACTATACTTCCTCCGTTTTAAAAAAAGCGCAACAAATTAGAATGTACGGACTTCTAGACATTTTTTTGTTGTGAGAGTAAAAGGGATAAAGAGAGAAAGTGGATGTGATAGATAGAAAGAAAATACTTACAAAAATGAAAAGATTAAAATTATTGCATTTATTTTGAAACTTCCTGAAATAGAAATTGTTGCATTTATTTTGAAACGGATGAAGTATTTGTTTCTTTGTCCCTTAGCTTGCCTATGTTTACATGCATGATGAAAAATTGAAAACCAACAAAAAAAAACAACCAAAAAAAAAAAAAGTAGAGTAGGTACCTGAATGAGCTCCATAAGAAAGTGAACATCTTTAGTATAAAGCTCAGCAGAAAGTTTGGTGACAGCACTATGAAGATCAGAGGTAAGAGGATTAGCAAGTTTAGCCCCAATTGAGAATTTTTTAGCTCTAATTTCTTCAATGTGTTCTTTAGCTCCTATTTCTGCTAATGTTTTGCTGCTACTTATTATACTAATTATATTACTACTACTGTTGCTCTTTTTCTCACTTCTCTCCATTATTAATTTTATTATTATCACTCCTTAGCTTGCTGCTCTGTGTCCTGGTAGCTAGCTAGAAGAATTCTAGTATTATTGCTCTGAAGTAATTATGGTTCTACACTCAATCTACTCCCTCAAACAAAGTGTATGAATACTTTAATACTACACCTAGCTAACTAGTTTAATGGAAAATTGTGCCAAATTATTGAGGCCAAACAAAATTAGCAACATTTTGAACAGTTTAACATTTGGAATGTTTAAGGGCTTGTTTACTCCCGATTAAATTTAGTTCGGTTCAGTTCAGCTCAATTTAGTTCATCTTTATTCAGCTAATGTAAACGAGCCCTAAATACTCCTGGATAGTGATATTGACATTCTAAAATTACTTCATACACTTCATATCATGAATATGTTTTCAACTAAAAAATTGAAGAAAGCGGAGTGTGGAAAATAATTTTAGAGTTTCAATATCAATATCCAATACTCATTCTAGATTTTCAAGTAAGGTTTTTTTTTTTTTAATCAAATGAGTGTTTATTTTTATTTTATTTTTTTAGTTCAGCTTTTTGTTTTTCTAAGTAAATTATATTTTATTCAGGTCAGTTGTCATTTTTATTCCAGGTTTTCCAAGTTATTGTTTAGTTTTTCCAACTTAGTGTTAATTTTGTTCAGGTGAATGTTAATTTGGTCCAGGTGAGTTTAATTTTATCCAGCTGATTTTTTTTTCTAGGTAAATCACTTTTTATCCATGTGAGTATTAGTTTTTTCCAGGTAAATTTAAATTTTGTCCATGTGATTTTAATTTTGTCCAAATAAGTCTTTTTTTGTCCATGTAAGTCATTTTTTTCCAAGTAAATTTAAATTTTATCAATGTGAGTTTTAATTTTCTTCCAGTTGTACTCGTTGATCTGACACGAATTAAATCAGATTCATCATAACTATTTTTTTCCTTACGTATATAAAATTAAACAAAGTCAAATTAAAGTTTACATGTGAACAATACCCAAAGTCAAAATGGGGCAACTAAATTGGAACTGAGGGAGTAAAAAAATACACATCTAGACGAATTTAACTAACAAAATCACATATATACTCTCTTTGGGTTTTTTTTTCATGAAACATATTGATTTTGGACATTATTCATCCAACATAATTTGACTAGTAATTACGAAGTACAATTTATACATAAGGTAAAATATAGCCAAGTGCATTCTTGTTGGGTTTGTCTAGGTACACTCTATCTAAATTTTTTATTTTTACAATTATACAATTAAAGACATTGTTGGTCAAATTTGTGCATCGGCAAGTGTGAAAAGTCAATACATTACATCTAAAAAAATGAATTGAGTATATAATTTTCTTATGTATAATAAAGATTTTCATGATCAAAATTTATCTCTCGTTGTACCTAAAATTTCAAGAAGAATGTTAAACATAGCCTTAGGGTTGTACATATGTATTTAATACCATACTATAAAGGAAAATAATGTAGGAAAATAAGATAAAACAATTCAACAATCAATGTAATAAGTGGTCGCTAAAATGTAGATCTTTTGTGCATTAAATATCAAATTGAGCCCTTGAAATATGAATTTGGTCCCTTAAAATCTAATACTTCATCGGTTTTTAAAAAAATCCAACAATTGGGGAGGTATATAGTATATTATACGCATAGACAAATTTTTTTTTTGTGAGAGTAAAAGGTATAGAGAGAGAAGCGGGGTATGTGATGATTTGAGAGATAGGAAGAAAAAACTTACAAAAATGGAAGGAATAAAATAGTTGCATTTATTTTGAAATTTTCCGAAATGAAAACTGTAGCATTTATTTTGAAGGCACTAAAGCAACAATTGCCTTCTGCAAGCCAGAAAGACTTAGCTTAGATGCTAAATAAGTAGTCGACACGACAGCTGGTCACGAGCTCCTAAGCAAAAGAAGTATATGGTTAAGAGCGCATCCCGGCTGTAAACAGTCGGTCTGTCCACTGGCTTTAAATAAGCCAGTGTCCCGCTACTTCCTAGGTGCTTCCTTCCAAAGGGAGCTTCACCCCCCAGCCTCAGCTTTTGTTCCTTATTTTGGATATTGTAGTTTTTCAGCGCTTTCCGCTCGTGCGACTCGGTTGTCGTGGTTTAGATTCCGATCTTTCTATGACTCGTAATCCTCCATCGACCCTTAGCGGATCCTCGACCCTAACCGGTCGGACTTTGGGGCCCACATGGAATACCTCTCATGTAGCTCAATCTGGAACCGAGGAACAACATATGGTAAGGTTAGGGGCATGGAGCCAGCGTTCTCAAGCTTCTTACCTAAAAGGAGTTCTCATGATCCTCACCCTATGTTTATCATTCTTGTTTTATAATTTTTTAGAGAAACCAATCAGAGTTAGATTGAATTAAACTATTTTTTTATATTATAAAATAAAACGTATTTATTAATTTTGGGTTTGATTTAATTATTTTGGTACGGTCCAAATTAAACTTTACCCATCCTCCGTATTATTATTATTCAATCCGTTCTAGTTTGTTAATTTTACTACAAAAATTAAGAAAAATTAAATATGTAGATAAGTTGTTATTGGAATTGATAATATTAATTAATAATTGGTTTGAAAAAAGATATACTAATTATTATTATTACCTTCTTGAACGTAATTCAACAATAAAAACGAACATAGTTTCAAATGTATAGAATATTATCATTGTTATTGTTATTATTATTTATTATTATTATTATTATTAATTTATTTTATTCAATCATATAAAATATGTTCCAATAAGTTTCAATCAGGTTTAATAAGTTCCAATAAGGTCCAATAAGTTCCAATAAGGTCTAATAAGTTCCAATAAGGTCTAATAAGTTAAATCAGGTCTGATAAGTTCAGATAAGTTCAGTTCAGATAAGTTCAGGTCTAATAAGTTGAAGAGAATGCAACCTTAATAAGTTCAAATAAGGTCTAATAAGTTCCAATAAGGTCTAATAAGTTCTAATAAGGCCTAATAAGTTCCAATAAGGTCCAATAAGGTCTAATAAGTTTCAATAAGGTCTAATAAATTTCAATAAGGTCTAATGAGTTCTAATAAGGTCTAAGAAGTTTCAATAAAAGGTGCGTTCTCTTCAACTTATTAGACGTGAACTTATCTGAACTTATCTGACCTGATTTAACTTATTAGACCTTATTAGAACTTATTAGACCTTATTGGAACTTATTAGGCCTTATTGGACCTTATTAGACCTTATTGGACCTTATTGGAACTTATTAGGCCTTATTAGAACTTATTAGACCTTATTGGAACTTATTAGAATTTATTAAACCTGATTGAAACTTATTGGAACGTATTTTATATGATTGAATAAAATAAATTAATAATAATAATAATAATGATGATGATAATAATATTCTATACATTTGAACCTATGTTTTTTTTATTGTTGAATTACGTTCAAGAAGGTAATAATAATTAGTATATCTGTAACAACCCGTCTTTTTAAGCTGTCGTTTGACGAAGGAAAACGACTTGCGGATCATTACTTAAGCATTAAATTAAACATTAATTATATAATTAGAATAGAAACATCTTTTATTAACTTAAAAGACTGAAATTAATCCCAAAAGTCGATAAAGGTAGAATACTTAAAGAATTACATAAACTACATTAATGTTTTCCCAACATGCTGGGATAATAAAAGAAATAATGTAATGTTGTCTTATTGAAACTCTAGAAAAGAAAATACTAAGGTGAAACTAGAACTCTGCCTCATCAAAGCCCAACCAGCGGAAACCCGACTACGCAGCTGCTTCGTCACCTGAAACTGAGGGGGGGTCCACCGTCAGTGGCGAGTAACTAGGTTGTCCCGTTTAAGTAAGGGACCGCTAAACACATAATAGGATAGGATAACACACGAAAATACATGTAAACAAATAACATTTCATACACAAGTACATACGGGGTACGTATACAAATACATACAAAAATACGTATAAGAATACGTATACAATACATATAATAATACCTGCAAAATACGGTTAGAAATACATACGCAATACGTATAAAAGTGCGTATACAATACGTATAACAATACCTGCAAAATACGGTTAGAGATACGTACCAAAATACGTATACAATACAAGCATACATACGAAATACATTTATACATACATACATTCCAGAGTTATACATATACAGACATACACAGCGGAAGACTTATACCAACATATTATGTTACAACTAACGCTTAACTTATACTATAATCCATCTTATTCTTCAATTATCATAATATACCTTATATTATCTTAATTCCATAATCATATCATGTCGTTCATCTTAACTTTATAATCATATCATATCATTCATCTTAACTTTATAATCATATCATATCATATCATCTTTATCTTTTAACGGACCGGTCACTACAACTCGTTGTGGATCCCGTGTGCACCACAACTTTCCTAAAACATGCCGGGGTGAACTCGTGTATTCAACCCGTAGTGGATCTCGTGTGCACCACTAAGCCTAAGCTATGGCCATAACCCCTAAATAGCAGCTCGTGTACTACTACTTAGACGACTACATATTCTAGAACCAAGAACTGCGCGGGGGAACTCGTGTGTTCGTCCCATGGAGCAGTGGCATCGACTTAACCCAATCCGACGACTCGTGTATCATCGAACGGGCGTCCTTCTCTTATCTTATATTTCATATCTTAAATCTTATCTTATATCTTCTTAAGTCGGGAAATACTAGGTGGCCGTAATCGGAAATGAAATGTTCGAAATCCCAGGAAAGAGAGGTGCGGCACGTATATTGGCCACCTTAAATACCAAGTCTTTCCTAGCCAGAGATCGAAACAATTCAAATTCCTTTTACTCTGTTTCCTTTCTTTCCCTTTTTAATATCTTATCATATCTTATTATAACTTATCCTTATTGATTTCTTAATAATAATAATAATAATAATAATAATAATAATAATAATAATAATCATAATAATATTAGTCGTAATACTAATAACAATAATTATAATATTACTAATAATAACCGTAATAGTAATAATAATAAATATTAATAACGATAATCTTTTAATCCTTAATATTGTTATATAACCTATTCCTTAGTCATATTATTACTTCCCTTCATATTACAACTTATCCCTAACAATAAGACTTATTGTAACACCCCCAAATCTACCTCTACGAAAATACTTGTATAAAATACTGTAGAGATAGGTATGGGCGTATTACCGCCTTGTGATAACGTACAACTAATTTAAAGTAACAATTATTAAAATTAATTATGCAGCGGAAAGAAAAATCAACTGTTAATTAATACAAAATAATAAGTGTTTATTCTAAAAAAAAAAATATGAAGTGATAATCCTAATCTAGGTGGTGAAATCCCGTTGCCTCCCAATGCATCAAGTCCACATCTTCTCATGATCACCTACCTACCCATCATAATGATAAGTAGGGCCAAGCCAAAACAAAAAGGAAGTACGGATTAGCAAAAATGCTAAGTACGAATAAGCACAAGATAAGTAAAGATCATTTTATTCTACAAACATGCTTTTGAGAAACAACATTTATTTCTAATCATAACAAATCTTCGAAATTTCCTTTCCAAAAAGTTCCACGAAAATAAATACCATTGAAATAACTCAATTTAGGAATTCATAATTAATTGCAAATCATGTAGAAAAATTATTTTCCTTTATCCCAAAAATTTCCTCTCCCAAGTGTGCACACCCCCCAAGTTAGTGTCTTTCTGTGTAAAGGCTATCCTTGAGGAAAGACTAGGTCATACAAAGTCCATAGTCTTATCAACCAAATCCACGTAGTGGGATTACAGACTAAAAAAAATAAGCTTATAAAGCTTTGTGGGATTTTTCCAATATAAGTTCAAGATAGTATTGAAATACATATTTCATAAAATTATTTCCAAATAAAAATTCCATTATTGTTGAACAATCATATCCTTAAAATCTTTCCATAAAGTGTCGAATGTGACATAGAAAATCTTTGACAATTTATTTTGTTACCGAAATAATAAAATACCATAGAGTAAAAATATTATGTTGAAAAAGAATTTCCTAACAATTATTTAATTGCTAAAATATTAAAACACCAAGATAAATAAAAGTGCCAATAAAACTTTAAAATCATTACATAATATTTCAAATGACCAAATCGTGTATACATATAGCACATAAGATTTCAAACACTTTATAAGATGTCAAGCTACCTAAACGTACCTTTCGTTTGGATTGGACAACTAAACTCGAAAAACTTAAGGAATTCTACCGAGAGCGTCCTACACAAGATTAATACAACCTTAATTAATATAAGATCACCAAAATGTTTATACTAACAAGGTGAACCCTAAGATGTGCATGACCACTAGTACTTTTAAAACTATAGTATAAGTAATAAGTTTATATAAGTATTAGGATATTAAAAATCATGATATTAGTAGTAGGATTTTTATAATATAAGTGATAAATATTAAGACTATATGAGTAGTAGGATTTTAAACACTTATAAATATTATTATTATTATTATTCGGATATTATTATTATATTTTTTTTTTATAAAACCGAATTATTCTAATAATTATAATAAAATACTAAAACCCATAAAATTGTAAGAACTTATTATTAGTAGTGAAGTATTATAAAAACTTTATAATCTATAGTTTTTAAGATTAGTTAGTGTTTTAAACAATAATATATAACTTAATAAAATAATTTAATAAAACAAAAGAGGGTCGGAAAACACTTGCCGGTGGTGGTGATGGTGGTTGCCGGAGCTTGAGAAATTTTTTTTTTTTTTTTTAATAAGAGAAATGCCGTGAGAATTGGACAAGAAGGAGTAGAGATTTTTTTTTTTTTTTGTGTAATTTTGTGTGTGGAAATGGGTTGAATTAGGGGGGTATTTATAGGCTTAAGTATGTAAAAATTTAGGTAATTGAATATATGTAGTTATGGTAAGTTAAATATTATGGTGATTGGTGATCAAATAATTTGATCATGAAATCAAGAGATGGCAAGTAAAATAATTTGTAGAATATTTCATGATCAAATATATTTGTTATGGAAAGTTTTGGAAAAAATGTTTAGTTGTAAATATAAATATATATATATATTTAGCCAAATCTTCCTAATTGGTCTTAGCCCCCTTGTCCTAGTTGGCCGTGAACTTAGGGCCTTTAGGATTTAATTTTTTTTTTTTTTTTTTTTTTTTTGGGTTTACCTAATTGGTCTATTGGGTTTAGATTATGACTTTTGGGCTACTTAGTTGGCTTATTGGTTTTGGATTAGGATTTCTTTACAAATTTAAGGGAAATAATTGGGCTTAGAAATACTTAATTGGCCTATTTGTTTTACAAATCCAAGATAAGTAGTTGGGCTTAGAAATCCCTTTTTAAATTAAATTCATATCATAAAATTCTAGTTATTTATATGTGAAAATAAGACTTAAAATTTTTATTTTTTTTTTTTTGAAAAATATTTTTAACTTAAAAATATATGCAAATAATATATTCGTAGTATAAAATAGTCTTTTTAATAATCAATAATCGTAGAAAATATGTACCAAAATTGTGGGGTATTACAGTCTACCCCCCTTAAAAGAAGTTTCGTCCCGAAACTTGGGAAAAATGGAGAAAATTTTAGTTTTAAGTTTGATCCATGCACATCCTAACAAGACCCCTAAATGACAACTTTTGCTAATACTAATGACTCAAAATACCCAAAATAACTCAAAAAGCAAATGCGCGAAACTCTATCGCACTCTACCCCCCTTAAAAGGAGTTACGTCCCCGTAACTCGACCACTAACCTTAAGTGAAAAGATCTGGGTAACGCTTCCTCATGTCCTCTTCTGCTTCCCAAGTTGCTTCCTCGGTCTTATGGTTTGACCATAATACCTTCACTATTTTCACATCCCTACTCCTTGTACTTCTCACTTTTGTGTCCAGAATCCTAACAGGTCTTTCTTCATATGCCAAATTCTCATCCATCTCGATGGTCTCTGGTTGCAACACGTGGGTCGCATCTGGTATGTACTTCCGAATTTGACTCACATGGAACACGTTATGAACCCTTTCCAATTCTGTGGGCAGTCCTAGCTTGTATGCCACTTTTCCAACCTTTTGGATTATCTCATATGGTCCTATGTATTTTGGGCTTAGCTTTCCCTTCTTGCCAAATCTCATCACCCCTTTCATGGGTGATATTTTCAATAGCACTTTCTCTCCCACTTCATACTCCTCTTCCCTTCTCTTTGAATCCGCATAGCTTTTCTGACGATCTTGGGCTGCCTTGATCTTTTCTTAGATCATCTTTACTTGTTTCACTGTATCCTCAATCATTTCAGGTCCAAGCACTACTGTTTCACTTATATCATTCCAACATATCGGACTTCGGCACTTCCTTCCATACAAGGCTTCAAACGGTGCCATACCAATGCTTGCATGATAGCTATTGTTGTAAGAGAATTCGATTAGATCCAAGTGATCTTCCCATGATCCTTGATACTCCATTACACATGCTCTCAACATATCCTCCAACGTCTGTATAGTCCTTTCTGTCTGTCCATCTGTCGCAGGATGAAATGCCGTACTCATGAGCAACTTAGTTCCCATAGCCTTGTGTAGACTTTTCCAAAAGTTTGACAAAAACCTCGAGTCTCTATCCGAAACAATGTCCTTTGGTACCCCATGGTACTTTATGACAAACTTCACATAAGCTCTTCCCAACTGATCCATAGTCCATGTACTTTTCATGGGTATGAATACTGTTGATTTTGTCAACCTGTCCACAATTACCCAGATGGTGTCATTTCCTGCCCTGGTCTTTGGTAAAGCTCCTACAAAATCCATAGATATAGAATCCCATTTCCAACTAGGCACCTCCAAGGGTTGGATTTTCCCTTGAGGCCTACGATGCTCAATCTTCACCTTTTGACAAGTCAGGCACTTAGCAACAAATTCAGCCACTTCCTTCTTCATATTGGGCCACCAAAAAGTTTTCTTCATATCTTTGTACAACTTATCTCCTCCGGGATGCATCGAGTAAGGCGAACTGTGAGCTTCTTCCATCAATCTTTTCTTAATGTCCCCTCGGCTTTGTGGGATACACCATCTTCCTTTAAATCGAATACTCCCTTCGTCTCCTAAGGTGAAATCCTGCACTTGTCCTTCATCAATCTTTTCTTTAATGGCCTTAAGCTTTTCGTCACTGTGTTGACTTTCTCGTATCTCATCATAAATTGATGGTCTTGCCGTCAAGGCATTCAACATCCTTTTTACCTCTCCTTGTTCCATTACCTCTAGATTCAGTTTCTGGAACTCGAAACACAACTGATCTGATAATACCATTGTGTTCAGGGAATGACTCGACTTCCTGCTCAAAGCATCCGCCACGACGTTGGCTTTTCCTTCGTGGTACTGAATATCTAAGTCGTAGTCTTTGATTAATTCTAGCCATCTCCTTTGTCTCATATTCAACTCCTTTTGGGTGAAAATATACTTCAAACTTTTATGGTCGGTGAAAATTTTGCAGGTTACTCCATACAAATAGTGTCTCCAAATCTTCAAAGCAAACACAATTGCAGCCAGTTCCAGGTCATGGGTTGGGTAATTCACTTCATATGGCTTCAGTTGTCTCGAGGCATACGCAATCACCCTTCTGTTCTGCATCAAAACACATCCTAACCCATACTTTGATGCATCACTGTATACTTCATATTGATCACTTCCATCTGGTAAGGCTAGCACAGGTGCTGTCGTCAACTTCCCTTTTAAGGTTTGAAATGCTTCTTCGCAATCCTGAGTCCAGGAGAACTTACATTCCTTTTTCATCAAACTGGTCATGGGCCTGGAGATCTTCGAGAAATCCTTCACAAACCTTCGATAATACCCTGCCAACCCCAAGAAACTCCTAACATCCGACACACTTTTCGGGGTTGGCCATTCACTTACAGCTTTGATCTTAGCCGGATCCACAGAAACTCCTTCTCTAGTAATCACATGTCCAAGAAAGGAAACTTCCTCCAGCCAAAATTCACACTTGGATAATTTAGCATACAGTTGATGTTCCCTTAACAACAGTAGCACTTGTCTCAAATGACCTTCATGTTCTGCACTATTCCTCGAGTAAATCAAAATATCATCTATGAATACCACCACGAACTTATCCAAGTATGGCCTAAAAATCCGGTGCATTAAATCCATGAAAACTGCTGGTGCATTGGTTAAACCAAATGGCATAACTGTGAAATCATAGTGACCATATCGTGTCCTGAAGGCACTCTTGGGAATATCCTGATCTGCAATTCTCAACTGATGGTAGCCTGACCTCAAGTCTATCTTAGAAAATACTCCTGCACCTCTCAACTGGTCAAATAGGTCATCAATCCTTGGGAGCGGGTACTTATTCTTTACCGTTACGTTATTCAATTCTCGGTAATCAATGCACAACCTCAAAGTGCCATCCTTCTTCTTAACAAACAAAACCGGAGCTCCCCATGGTGAGGAACTCGGTCGAATGTAACCCTTCTCCAACAATTCATCCAACTGGAGCTTCAACTCCTTCATCTCGGCTGGAGCCATTCTATATGGTGTTTTTGAAATCGGTCCGGTGCCTGGCATCAAATCAATGGTGAATTCTACATCCCTGACCGGTGGCATGCCGGGTATTTCGTCTGGAAATACATCGGGAAACTCCTTTACGACTGGAATGTTTGCATCCTCCCTCTCTTCTTTATTCCCTAATTCTTGGAGACTACACATGTACAAAGGGTAACCCTTCTTGACACACTTTTGAAGCTGCAAGGCAGAAATGATTCTTAATCCTGAACTTTTGTTCTCCCTTCTATATGTTACTCTGGTCTTTGTTGGGCTGTACAAGGTAACCTTTTGGGCCGAGCAATCAATCTAGGCTTTATACTTGCCCAACCAATCCATCCCCAAAATGACATCCAGATCTTTCAAGTCAAAACTGATCAAGTCTGACGGAAATTCTATCCCAGAAATAGAAAGCGGTACCCCCCTATAAAGCTTAGAACAATTCCTTACTTCTCCAGATGGAATGGAGATGTCTAGAGAGACTGACTCAGGACTTTCTAGTTTAAGACTCTCTATTACAGTTTCAGAAATAAAAGAATGGGATGCCCCTGAATCAAATAAAACTTTCACAGATAAAGAACATATAAAGAAAGTTCCTATTACCACATTATGAGAAGCTTCAGCCTCACGACTGCTCATCACGAATACACGACCTTTGGAGGTATTGCTCGGATTGCTGCCGGGCTCTGTCCTGGTTGTAGGTCCACTGGGTTGTGGTGGCTTAGTAGGAAAGCTAGACTCTTTTACTCTCCCTGCCTTAACATCAGCCTCCTTCTTGTAGCACTCAAACTCACGGTGACCTAGTTTTTGGCAGTAGCGACAAGTCACTTGGTTGCCAGCACAGTCCTTCCCTGGGTGATCCTTCTCACAGCGTTTGCAGATATACTTCCTCTTGGGTCTCTCCCCATCCCTTTGGTTTCCATCCCTCCTGAAGTTGGTTGGTTGTCCCCCACTTCCTTTCACAAAATGGTTTTTATTGTCTCTCCTCCCACTAAAACTTCCATTGGGTTTATGTTTCTTCTCTCCTCCATGATAGAACTCAGAATTTTTCCTCTTCTCTCCTCCAGAATTTTCAATCTCCCTTCCCCTGATTCCATATAAATGGGCTGCCCTCCCGTATACTTCGTCTAGGGTTTCAAATGTGGCTCCTCCCAATTTCCCCTGAAGACCCAAGGTTAGGCCTTGTTCAAATCGTTGGGCCCTTAAGGCCTCTGTAGGTACTACTTCAGGTGCAAACCTCATTAGTTCAATGAATTTGCTATAGTACTCACTAATGCTCATGTTCCCCATCCTAAGGTTGGTGAACTCCATACACTTTTGTTTCCTTAAGTATGCAGGGTAAAACTTAGCCCTTAAAGCTTCCTTTAGATCTACCCACCCAAAACCAGGCCTTTTCATCAAATCATCTTTTCGTTGGCTCCACCATAGGTCAGCTTCTTCCCTTAAGAAGTAAACAACATTACTAACCCTAAGGTTTTCAGGGCAATGAATGGCATCAAAGAGTTTATCAAACTCTCGGATCCAATTCTCAAGGTTGGCAGGGTCTTCCTTGCCGAGGTAAGTTGGTGGTTTGGTTGCAGCTATCCTCTTGAATACCTCACCAAAAGCATCACTCTCATGGGTTTGGTTATTTTGGTTGGTGACAACTTGGGTCAAATTTTGGGCTATGGAGGTTAGCCTTCTAATAGCGGCATTCATGCTGGTTCCTTTACCTCTCTTTTGGGCCATTCCTGAGTAATAAGGCACAAGACTAAATATTGGAACACGAATCAATCAAAAAAAAATAAAATAAAAAAATAAAAAATGAAGGAAACTGCAACTATTATTAATTAAACGTAATACTTCTATCATCCTTAGCTATTACATTAATGAAGAAATAAAATTCTTTCCTAATACATCAAAATTGTAATTCCATACATATTATTTTTTTATTTTTTTTTTAAACTGATAAGTAAATAAGAAAACATAACTGCTGAAAATTATTACATGAATAATACCAAGCTACTACTAAAGAAGAGAAACATTATTATCAAAAGCTAACAATCATTCTAGAAGGTGTAAATGATGACTCTAGTTATCTTCAGACTCCTCCATGTCTTCTTCCGGGTCATACTCGGGATCGTTTGGGTCCACAAGTCCTGGATAGTAGAAACCAATTGGTGGGTTTTCTGGAGTACTCACATGATATTCAGGTGATCCAGATCCTGCTGCAGACATGCTAGAGCCCACAGACTCAGAGGTTGCATCCGGAATATGTATGTCAATAATTTCTATCTCTCTCTGGTTTCCCCCAAGTTCAAGGTAGTGAAGGTCAGCCTTAAAATTCCCTATTGTTCCCAACCATACCCCTTCATGGTAGTGTTTCTCTAAGTTATAAGCATGATTGTCAAGGACTACGTCACCGTATTTATGGATTAATGGTTCATACTTGGGTTGGTGGGGCAAGTGTATTACACATAAAAGTACTATGTAGGCTTCATTTTGTAATAGCATATGGTATTGGTCTTCCCATTCCTCGGCCAACATTGACATATTTTCAACAAATCCTTCGACGGTCTCATTTGGGGTCTTAACCAAAGAAGGGTTAAAATAATGTTCACGCATAAAGTTAAGCATCTGGTCAAAATAAAAATAAATAACTTAACTTAGTAAGCATAACAAATTCTTTCACCAAAAACATGTCTAACTTTTACATAATCCACATAAATTCGATAGCAAAATTGGGCCACTCACAAAATTGGGCCTTAATAACCAAAATTCATCCATAAGTCAAGTATAATCCACTTATAACATTGGGCCTTAATAACTAATGCACACACATATATTCGAAAAAAATATTCGAAAACTCGAAATTTAATTTAATTTCATTTTTATTATTTTCAAAATTTAGTATTGTACTCGATTCATGATATAAGATGATCAAGCCTGATCTCCCAGGTAAGTTACCCACAGCGTCGGGGAGAGCCTTGCCTAGACAGAGATCATACCCATTATAGGCCTCAAAATGAGGACCCGAACATCTTTTTCTCAATCACCTTTCCAAAGAGGAAAATAATTTTATAATAATTTAAATTTTTTTTTTTTTAAAGTGCGAAACTCTATTCTATATGCCCTTCCTATGTCTACCCTTTAATTTTTAATTTCAAGATCGTATTTATTTACCTAGGCTTTTAAACTGATACCACTTTGTAACACCCCCAAATCTACCTCTACGAAAATACTTGTATAAAATACTGTAGAGATAGGTATGGGCGTATTACCGCCTTGTGATAACGTACAACTAATTTAAAGTAACAATTATTAAAATTAATTATGCAGCGGAAAGAAAAATCAACTGTTAATTAATACAAAATAATAAGTGTTTATTCTAAAAAAAAAAATATGAAGTGATAATCCTAATCTAGGTGGTGAAATCCCGTTGCCTCCCAATGCATCAAGTCCACATCTTCTCATGATCACCTACCTACCCATCATAATGATAAGTAGGGCCAAGCCAAAACAAAAAGGAAGTACGGATTAGCAAAAATGCTAAGTACGAATAAGCACAAGATAAGTAAAGATCATTTTATTCTACAAACATGCTTTTGAGAAACAACATTTATTTCTAATCATAACAAATCTTCGAAATTTCCTTTCCAAAAAGTTCCACGAAAATAAATACCATTGAAATAACTCAATTTAGGAATTCATAATTAATTGCAAATCATGTAGAAAAATTATTTTCCTTTATCCCAAAAATTTCCTCTCCCAAGTGTGCACACCCCCCAAGTTAGTGTCTTTCTGTGTAAAGGCTATCCTTGAGGAAAGACTAGGTCATACAAAGTCCATAGTCTTATCAACCAAATCCACGTAGTGGGATTACAGACTAAAAAAAATAAGCTTATAAAGCTTTGTGGGATTTTTCCAATATAAGTTCAAGATAGTATTGAAATACATATTTCATAAAATTATTTCCAAATAAAAATTCCATTATTGTTGAACAATCATATCCTTAAAATCTTTCCATAAAGTGTCGAATGTGACATAGAAAATCTTTGACAATTTATTTTGTTACCGAAATAATAAAATACCATAGAGTAAAAATATTATGTTGAAAAAGAATTTCCTAACAATTATTTAATTGCTAAAATATTAAAACACCAAGATAAATAAAAGTGCCAATAAAACTTTAAAATCATTACATAATATTTCAAATGACCAAATCGTGTATACATATAGCACATAAGATTTCAAACACTTTATAAGATGTCAAGCTACCTAAACGTACCTTTCGTTTGGATTGGACAACTAAACTCGAAAAACTTAAGGAATTCTACCGAGAGCGTCCTACACAAGATTAATACAACCTTAATTAATATAAGATCACCAAAATGTTTATACTAACAAGGTGAACCCTAAGATGTGCATGACCACTAGTACTTTTAAAACTATAGTATAAGTAATAAGTTTATATAAGTATTAGGATATTAAAAATCATGATATTAGTAGTAGGATTTTTATAATATAAGTGATAAATATTAAGACTATATGAGTAGTAGGATTTTAAACACTTATAAATATTATTATTATTATTATTCGGATATTATTATTATATTTTTTTTTTATAAAACCGAATTATTCTAATAATTATAATAAAATACTAAAACCCATAAAATTGTAAGAACTTATTATTAGTAGTGAAGTATTATAAAAACTTTATAATCTATAGTTTTTAAGATTAGTTAGTGTTTTAAACAATAATATATAACTTAATAAAATAATTTAATAAAACAAAAGAGGGTCGGAAAACACTTGCCGGTGGTGGTGATGGTGGTTGCCGGAGCTTGAGAAAATTTTTTTTTTTTTTAATAAGAGAAATGCCGTGAGAATTGGACAAGAAGGAGTAGAGATTTTTTTTTTTTTTGTGTAATTTTGTGTGTGGAAATGGGTTGAATTAGGGGGGTATTTATAGGCTTAAGTATGTAAAAATTTAGGTAATTGAATATATGTAGTTATGGTAAGTTAAATATTATGGTGATTGGTGATCAAATAATTTGATCATGAAATCAAGAGATGGCAAGTAAAATAATTTGTAGAATATTTCATGATCAAATATATTTGTTATGGAAAGTTTTGGAAAAAATGTTTAGTTGTAAATATAAATATATATATATATTTAGCCAAATCTTCCTAATTGGTCTTAGCCCCCTTGTCCTAGTTGGCCGTGAACTTAGGGCCTTTAGGATTTAATTTTTTTTTTTTTTTTTTTTTTTTTTTTTGGGTTTACCTAATTGGTCTATTGGGTTTAGATTATGACTTTTGGGCTACTTAGTTGGCTTATTGGTTTTGGATTAGGATTTCTTTACAAATTCAAGGGAAATAATTGGGCTTAGAAATACTTAATTGGCCTATTTGTTTTACAAATCCAAGATAAGTAGTTGGGCTTAGAAATCCCTTTTTAAATTAAATTCATATCATAAAATTCTAGTTATTTATATGTGAAAATAAGACTTAAAATTTTTATTATTTTTTTTTTTTGAAAAATATTTTTAACTTAAAAATATATGCAAATAATATATTCGTAGTATAAAATAGTCTTTTTAATAATCAATAATCGTAGAAAATATGTACCAAAATTGTGGGGTATTACACTTATGATTCCTAAAATTTAACTATCTATAATCTTATAAAAATAATAACATGGCACTCGACATTTTAGGAATAATATAACAATTACGTAAATCCATCCATTAATCATATAACTAATAAATCATATAAAGTAACATTTAACATCATAAATTACTCAAAATATGATAAAAATCCTATTTTTCATAATTTGACTCACTCAAAAACTTCATGAACAACAATACCAAAAATTACATCTTTAATTAATTAAATACAATTATCAATGGTTAGCAATTAAACTTAATAATATTAATTTAAAGATCATACTTTAAACATTAAAATTATCAAGATTAGATTCAAGAATTCAATGATAACATGTTTTAATAATTTAATCACACTATTTTACACAGTCTGATTTTAAAGAATTAAATTAGGAACATCCATTTAAAGATCTCTAATAAACTGGAAATTTTGATGGGAGTTAAACATGAGTTCAAAGTTTAACGTGCATAAATTTTGTCCAAAAATAACGTCGTTTACTATTTTTAAGTGATTTTATAACTAACAAATCAGATTAGTCTGAAATCAGTTTTATATTTTTCTTCCATAAAAAACGAACTTTAAAAATTACGAAAATTTAACACAAGATGTCAAACATTATTACGGACTTCCACCTAAAATTTCGTAGCCATCCGAATTGATTAAGTTCCTTAAATAATTCGTAAACCAAATCTGGACAGTTTTACCGGTTTGAAAGATTAAATTATTATAAGCAATAAAAGGACGAATTTTGCCACGAAATAAATCATGATTCATAATAAAACAGTAAAGAAACTTCCACAAAAAATTTATCAAGAAATAACAATATTTGATTAATAAATAAATTCATACAAGTAATTATTCAACAATTAAAGATTTCAAGAAACTACATAAAATAATCAAGAAAATTTCATAATAATTCATAAAGATTACATATTATCATCAAGAAAAATTACATAATATCCTATCATATGATTCGAAATTTTCTAGGTGATCATGACACTAATTCCTAACAATTTTCATGTTTTAATCCTAATTAACTATGTGATTAACTTGTACCGAAATTAAACGAAATAGCATAGTTACCTTAAATCGCTTAAATTTCCAAGGAAAAATTCACCACTTTGGGTGAATGTAGTTCGGCTTTTGTGAGGGAAGAGGAAAGAATATTTTTTTGGAGTTAAAGCTTTAGCAAAATTAGGAACAAATAACAATTGTTAAGCATATATATAGAAGGAAGAGAGCAAAACAAACCCTAGGAGAAAAACCTAGGCTGCCGTGAACAAGGGGAAATAGAGGGGATTAATGGACCTAGCAAAGGGATGGATTTGGGCTAGGTTTGAAATAGTTTAGGTATTAAAATATTATTCAATTAAATTAATTTATTTAATTAATCAAATTAAATAGAATGGATAATAATACTCGGCCCAAAAACACAAGGGGGAACTGGCCAAGCTTTAAAGAGAGGAAAAGATTGGGTCCTTGGCCCAATTTGAGTTTAAAGAGAGGTTAATAAAATAAAAACAATCCAAATTTAACGGGCCTTTTGGACTTAGAATAAATAAATAGAACTAATAACCGCGAAATTTTCTGGCCCTAAATTTCGGGGTATTACAATATCTTTTTTCAAACCCATTATTAATTAATATTATCAATTCCAATAACAACTTATCTACATATTTAATTTTTCTTAATTCACTTGTAGTAAAATTAACAAACTAGAACGAATTGAATAATAATAATATGGAGGATGAGTAAAGTTTAATTTGGACCAAAATAAATAATAATAATAATAATATGGAGGATGGGTAAAGTTTAATTTGGACCAAAATTAAATCAAACCTAAAATAAAAAATAAGTTTTATTTTATAATATAAAAAAAATAGTTTAATTCAATCTAACTCTGATTGATTTCTCTAAAAAAAATTATAAAACAAGAATGATAAAATAAAATTGGTTTATGTTGTGTAAGAGTGCTTTAAGTTAATTATTAATTTAATTAATTTTATTTGATCAATAATTAAAAATAATAATCTAGACCTGATTTGAACTTATTAGACCTGATTGGAACTTATTAGAACTTATTAGACCTGATTGGAACTTATTAAACCTTATTGCAACTTATTAGACCTTATTGGAATTTATTAGAACTTATTGGACCTTATTGCAACTTATTAGACTTTATTCAACTTATTAGACCTTATATAACTTATTGGAACTTATCTGAACTTATTGAACCTGAAACTTATTTTTTTAAGGTGAAGAGAACGAACCCAAAGTCTAATAAGTTAAATAAGGTCTAATAAGTTAAATCAGGTCTGATAAGTTCAGATAAATTCAGTTCAGATAAGTTTAGGTCTAATAAGTTGAAGAGAACGCACCCTTAATTAGTAACCCTACCCCTCCATTTCTAACCCATAGAGTTACTAATGATTATTTTTTTTTGAAGGAAGTTACTAATGATTATTTAGTTGCCTAGGAGCTAAAAATATAGGACTTGTTAAACGTCGCCCGCATATTACTTAAAATCGCCCACATGGTTAGGGCGTCTGATCTAGACGTCCCTACCATGGCTGGGGCGTCTGATCTGGACGCCCCTTCCCTTATTAAAAAAAAATTAACCACCACCACGGTGGTGGTGGTTGTGGCGGTGGTGGTCGAGGTCATGGTGTGGTGTCCGACGTCGTTGTATATTTAATCTAAGTTGTTGTGGTGTAATTTTAAATCAAGGGTAATTTTGTCTTTTTACTTTTGGTTGTGGGCGATTTTAAGCAATATGCGGGCGACGTTTAGCAACCCACAAAAAATAATGTTACAGAATAATATCAATATGGTTATCTATTTATAGAAAAATAAAAAATATGAATTTTGATATCTTTATTTTAATCTTATAGAATTTTTTGTTTTTTTTGTAATATACACATTTTGAAAAAAAAAAAATTGTTTTATTTATTTTTTTATTTTTCTCCGATTTCTTGTGATTGGCTGGATGATTATAAAGATTGAGAGATTACCATGGTTCTTATTTATTTATTTTTAACGTTTTCAATATGCCTCGGGCCTCACTAATTGGGCCTCTATAATGGCCGCACATTTTAAAAATTTACAATAGGCCATTTTATTTTCAAATGATACAACCTGGAACGTGCCTTATGCAAGAAATTGCGATTTGGGAAAAGTTCAACATTGACATAGGCACATAGCTCTAGGTTCATTTTCGCTATGTTTTAGGCTACTTATTTATGTACTCGATCTATTGTTTATTAGAAAAAAAATCAGATGAAATAAGAATGGCAACGGGCCGAACTCAAATCAGATCATGCCTAATTTGACTATGATCTCAAAGGTATCAGAGACTTGGAGTTAGATTTTTTTTAAAAAGGAGTCGGATGTAGATTTTTATTTTTCAGATTTGAATCAGATTTTTCCTAGCGAGAAGATCGAATTAGGGTCGGATCAGGAATAAATTGTCAGCCCTCAATGAAACAAATATCTAATGTTAAATTAAATTTACTTTATATTTTATTGCTAATACAAAATTAGATATTATACTTTAATAAAATATATAATTACTATCAAATAATTTATATGAAAATATATATTTTTAATTAAATACTCCCTCGATCAGTTAAGCATTATATAACGGAGGAATACTACTTTGTCGTACTAATTTGTCAGAATTTTTCCAACATCCAACTCCGACAGTCCGAACCAAGTTCGACTAAGAGTCGGATTTTTTAAGACATATTCAGTTGACGATTTTTATTTTTCCGATTCGAATTAGGCTTTTTCTTGCGGATCAGATCGGAGTAGGGTTGGATCCGGATTGAATTGTCATCTTTAGATAAAAAAAATAATAAATTGTTTTTTTCCTATTATTAAATAACTTTAAATTCATACTAAAATAAATAATTAAGAATAGAATTGAAGATTATATTTATAATTAAAAACTACTCATTATTAATACGAATATAATGATACTTTATTTGATAATTTTTTTATATATAAATTATTCGGGGTGTATAAAAGAGGACAAAGATTAGTCATAATTTCATATTAAATTAGATAAAAAAATTTAAATTATATTGGATATGAAGAGGATATTCTAAAAATTATTTACACCCTCAACCCATTTTTATTTGCCCCATTCACTTGTGCTCGTCTCTCAAGACACATCTTTGAATGAAAATATGTTTACATACATGAAATAAAAATTATAAATTAAAATGAAATCCAATTTGACTATATTTTTCCTTATACTATAAAGTTATATAGAGTCAAAATTACTAAATAAACAATAACAAATGTCAATTTGGTGAAAAATTTAGTGTGATCTTATGACTATATAAGTCTTATTTTCCTATAAAATACTTTAATTAGAAGTCTTATTTTTTAAAAAATAAAAATTGATTATTTTAGAAAAAAGAATAAAATATTTTCCTATAAAATAATAAATCTATTTAGAAAAAAATAATAATTAAATTTAGAAATTAAAAAATAAATAAAAAAAATCAAACAATCCTAGCCATCCATTATAATGGTCGGTTGTGATAAGAGCAAAAGTGCAAATTTGATATTTTTGATAAAGATTCAACGAACCTAAAAATTCTCTAAAGTTGAACAGATTTATACGAGACATCTATCTATATAATAACTCACAATTGAACCCTTTGTAAACCCTAAAAAAAAAAAAAAAAAAAATCAGAATTGAACTTCAATTCAATTCGGTAACAAAACCAATAATCAATCAATTGAAGAAGCATAATCATGTCTTCATTCCAAGCCTTGTTTTTCCCAGTAGTCTTCTTCATTAATTCAAACATCATGCTAGTATACTCACTTAAATTCCTCTTCTTTGAGTCCATCCTTCCTGCTATTCTCCCTTACATTAATAATCTCTCCCTCTGCCTCCGCCGCCGCCTCCTCCACCTCCACCTCCGCCACCGCCGCTCCAGCCTCACCACTCTCTTCATCGACGAGCTCAACCCCGGCAGCATTATCAGCCGCAACGAAGTTTACGACGCTGCTGAATCGTACCTCTCAACCCTAGTCGTCACCACCACCCACGGTGGTTGTCTTAATATCAGCAAGTCCCCTAAGGAAGACTCCGTCACTATCGGCTTCGAAAACGAACAACAAATCGACGATGCTTTCGACAACACCCCTGTTTCTTGGCGCTCTGTTTGCACACCTGAAAAGCGTCGTTTTTTGGAGCTTTGTTTCGAGACAGAGTCCAATGATAAAATCATCAACTCATACATTCCTCATGTTTTAGAATCCTTGAATAATAAGAAGAAAACCACACTAAAAGTGTGTACTCCTGGAAGTGTGGAGTATTGGGATATGGTAAAGCAGGTAGAGCAGCACCCTTCGACATTCGATACGATTGCGATTGATCTAGATCTGAAATGGGATATCACCGATGATTTGGATGATTTTGTGAAAAGAAAAGAGTATTATAAGCGAGTTGGTCTGGCTTGGAAAAGAGGGTACTTGTTGTACGGACCACCAGGAACTGGCAAGTCTAGTTTGGTAGCAGCCATGGCTAATTATATAAGATTTGATATTTATGATTTGCCATTGGAATATATCATTAATAATAATAATAAAGATTCTGATTATTTAAGGAGATTGTTGGGTGCTATCCCTAATCGCTCCATTCTTGTTATTGAAGATATTGACTCTTGATCACAATGGAAAGGTGCCTATCTATTATATATATTTTCATTCTTTCTCTGCAATTATTATTATTATTATTGTTTAGTAGAGCTTGTTATTGGACAGGGTAGAATGCGATTAAGGTCAGGGTTATAGGTCCAAAAATAACCCTTCACTCGCTTTGGCCTGACCTGCTATTGACCTTTTCTAGTTGACCATGACCCGACCTGCACCAGCCTGACCTTGATCGTCGTGACCCGCCCTATAACCGGGTCTATTGTTTGCTATCCGTATCATCATATAATTAAATGTTAGTGTATGCTTCAATAATAGGGGCGTTTGACATGCGCGGGGTGCGGGGTGCTCGACTGTTCCTGGCCCCAAATAACAAAGGGCCCTTGATTTATAATACTTTCTCCGTAACATAAAGATTTTAACAAATGTTATTTTGAGAAAGCGATTTAACAGTGTAAACGACCAAATTAATTAATCAACCAGTTTTTATTTTATTATTAACCAGTATCCGGTTTTTTATAAAAAAATTGTCTTATTTTAAAGAAACAGTTTTTAAATTTACAAAAAAAGTTTGATTTTTTTTTTTATTAAAAAACTGATTTTTTTTTAAATTAAAAAACTGGTTTTTTTAAATTAAAAAATTGATTTTTTTTAAAAAAAAAATTTAAATTTTTTTTTATTATTATTATTAATAAAAACGTTGTATATCCGGTTTCTGAATTGAATTTTTGGTATCCGAATTATCCAAATCAGATCCGGGACAAAAAAAATTGCGATCCAGATATCTGAATTTTTCCACCCTGCGTAGAACCACTAACACTTAAACTGACTACCAACACACATTACTAACTAACTTGCTTTGAATTAGTCAGCTACAATTCTACAAATAACACTTTTGATATCATTTTTGATGAAGTATTTTTTTTGTCCTGTAATGGATGAAAAGTGTTTTTTAAAGAGAGTAGTACATTTTTTTTGGTATACATGTAATTTTTTGGTGTGCTAAGTGTATAAAAAGTAGTAATGAAACATTTTTTTGGTATGGAACGAGAGAGTATAACTTTTTAGTATCAAACATAGTTTATCATGGTAAAGGTTAAAAATTTATGATAAAAGATACTAGATGATACCCCGAGTAAAAAAATATTCTGCTGTTAAGTCCAGACTTATATTATATTATATATGCAGTGTGAGAAAGCGAAAGAATTTATTAATGAGTATCTTGAGATGATTAGAAATTTTGTTATTATTCTAATGATGTGATTTGTTATTGCTTGGATGGTTGCAGTTGACAGTATCATCAGGGCTACTAAATTTCATAGATAGACTATGGTCAAACTGCGAAGACGAAAGGATCATAGTGTTCACCACAAAACACGACAAGGAAAAGTTTGATGAAGCACTACTACGTCCAGGAAGAATGGACATGCACATTCACATGGATTATTTAACGTTCGATGGTTTTCAAATCTTATTTGAAAACTACCTACAATTCAAAGGCCAACATGATTTGTTTGAGAATGTTAAGTATCTAATGGAGGATGTCAAGGTGACTCCTGCTGAAGTCGCCCAAGAGTTGATGAAAAGCGATAATAAGGTTTTCGCTCTTATAGAAGTTATTGATCTTCTTAGGGGAAAGAAAAAGGCAATGGAAAAAGATGAGGCTGAGGATAAAAATGATGGTTCTATTGATGAAGATGAGGATCATGGTCCTATTGATGATGGTACTAATGATGATGATGGTTCTATTGATGAAGATGTGGATGATAGTTCTATTGACGATGGTGGTTGTATTACTTCTATTGATGATCATGAAGAAGATGGTGGAACTAGTGATGATGAGTTTTGACCTCCTGGCTCCTGCCCAAATTAGATCTGAAAATAGATTATGTAGCACATTAGCACCCTAGTATAGAATTGATAGTATAGCACATTAACAATTTAGCACCCTAGTATTGCTCCAACTTGTTTATTATAATAATATTTTTTCCCTTACGTACATTTTTTTGTGTGACAGATATATTTTTCCGTTACATTAGCAATCTAATAAATAAGGTAAGAGAATTTGTTTTCCTTACAAACTTGTTTTTGTTTCCAACAACCCATAACAAACAAATGATAACAGTAATGTATATATTGTGATTACTTTTCATATGATAATTTTTAGGGATACCAAATATCCCCTAGGCTTGTTTTTTTGGACCAAAACCCAGAGTTCTGATTGACAATGTTTAAAACCGTGTCAGTTGAAAATTAAGCCGAGTAAAAAGTGGATTTAGGGTAACATGGGTTTGATACAAAGTGAGTTGGGTGTGAGCTTGGTCAAGTATGAATTGGGTGCAAGCTAGGTTAGTTGCAAAGTAGGTTAGATGAAAAGTGAGTAGGGTACAAGGTGGCTTGGGTGTGAGATGGGTCAAATGTGAGTTGGTTCAAGTGCAAATTAGGTAAGTTCAAGTGGGTTTAAATCAAGTGCCTTTGGGTTAGATTGAGTACAACTCGTCCGACTATGTACTAAATGTCAGAATGTGATTTAGGTTAAGGTGTTTTAATTTCAATTTACATTTGAAACGTGTGTATTCATCACGAAATCAGGTTACATCAGGTTTGAGTGCCCATATTTACAAATAAATATAGGTCTTGTAATAATTCAAATTATCTTGCACTTCATATCATATCTTAATCGCTCTAAGTGTTGTTGGCCAAAACAAATATAGGGGTAACTCAATTTAATGACTCAAAATCGAAACAAAATGAGGTGGAAGGTGATGGAAATGAGAGAAATTGGGGCACATATTCAAACTCCACCAATAATCACCATTTCATGTGCTTTTACTAAAAGATTTTGACCCCAGTGACCAGTACTGCCCATTTAAATACACCAGTGACCAGTCAACTCCTTGGAGAACATGACATAGAGTTCACTATATAAACAACATGCATATATAACTACAAATCCTCCAAAAACCCCCCAAAAAATGCTCCAAGGATAGCTTGAAGCTCATTATAAGCCAGTTCAATATTTGCTGCCAGATCTTCAATAAGTCACTAGTCATCAACCCGAGTCTTCTAATAGCACTACAAAAGCTAATGAAGATTGAAGAGTATCAGTAAACAGACTGACAGCAGCAACATAACTATACAAGTACATAAATTAAACAATATTCAGATATAATCGGAGCTAAGGATTGGGAACCGGATGGGCAACCTAAAAAACAAGATTTTTTAGACTTCAAACCCCGATTTAATCATACAAGTTTTACGTTCTTATAATGAAGATTAATATGATTAGTTTACGCATTAGAAAAAATTATAAATACCAAGTATTAAATTACTACAGAGACATTAGATTAGAGTAGTATACAGAGTAACTTCAAGTCAATTGGTCAAATATGTTCATGTTGAATCTTGATACCATACAATCTCCTTTCACAATGATCAAGTCCGCTCTATCATACCCTAAATGGCTAAAACATAATTATCAAAAGAAAAGATAGAAAGGCTAGTATAGTGATTCTAAAGAGAGGACTAGATCCAATCCTCATACTTTTTTTGACGGAAATCCTAATATTTCTATGGCCACCATTAGCAATGAACCAAACAAAAAAAACATTCACCATTAATTCATTCTCACTCTTTTACATCACCATGGACAAAAAATATCTTCTCACAACGATGAATCAAAAACGAGTTTACTACCAAAATTTTTGTACAAAAAATATTGTCAAAAGCCGTGCTATAGGGCAGCTATAGACAAAGATGAACCGTTCGCTCTGTCAGACGATCCGTCAAATTATTCGTTGATGGATGGTTTTTGTTCATTGCTAAATCGAAAATAAAAGGTTCTTCCATCAATAAACTTTTTTTTTCTGTTCATTGCTAATGGTGTCTTAAGGACCAAGATTTCATTCCGTCAACCAGAAACATTCAACTATTAATGACACAAGTTCAAAAAACAATTTAGGGGTAAAATGAAAGAACTGGATAAATATCCAATGAAAAAAGGAAAGTTCTAAATAATATTCAACAAATATTGGCATCTTTGATTTCTTAAATAATTATTCCGGTTATTTGAATCAGAACCTTCCCAGAATATTATGTGTTAGTTAACATTTTAATAATTCAATATTAAGGCCCTGTTTGGCAATCGGTTGTTGGCTGATTTAATCAATCGGTTGTTGGCTGATTTAATTAGCTTGTTTGATTAGCTGGAAGTATTGGTTGTATGTATTGGTTTTTTAAGTTGGTTGTTTAAGCCAACTGTTTGGAATAGTATTTGGTAAAATTAATTGTGGTTGTTGGCTGTTTATTAGAGTATTTGTGGGCCAACAAGCCAAAAGCTAGCCAAAGCTGCTCCAGGCAGCCTTTTCATTTTGGCTTAAAAGCAAGCTTTTCAGCCAACCAAAAAGCCAATAGCCAAACATATTTTTTACCTGTTTGACCATATTGAAAATCCAAAAGCCAAAAGCTAGCCAAAATCCAAGCTTCCAAGCAGGGTCAAAAATGATTTAAAATGCAATATTCGAGTATTACCTTAATTAAAAAGGGTTGATGAAAAACACAATATTATCCTAAGATTCTTATTCTAGAGATCAGGATATTATTTTAAGCTATCAAGTTAATAATTGGTGATGATCGTAACAAAAAACGGAGAACATACATACTAGTAACAGTTATTAGGTTATCATTGACAGTCAATTTTTCATGACAAAATAGATTCAGAAAAGCTGAAAGAGTTTCCAAGCATTATACCTGTCATTGATGTAAGCTATCTCCCCAAGCCATAGTCTCCAAATTTGACTAAAAAAGGAACCTACAATATGTATTTTGTACTAAAAAAGAAAGTAAAAAAGGGTTATAAATTATAGCTAACATAACAACCATTATTTGGTAGTAGTACATAGTAGAAGAGTTGAATTACCAATGATCTATATACATGAATAATTGTAATCGTCTATGATGACTATCTAGTTTCCATTTCAATCCCTAGCGCGCCCTATCCATGAATCACAAAACAAGTAAATAAACAACTTTGATTTCATTACATTCTATTATCGTCAATGGCATCTGATCAAGAGAGGTTTCGGTTAGAGCTTAGACCAATACCTTATGCTGCCACCTTCCTCCTTGCTACCATCAGATTTTGGCTCTTCCTTCGCACTTGTTTCATGACGTTCATCCTGCCAAAGATAAAACCCATAAACAATTGTGAGTTGGGCAGAGTAATTACTCCTCCTGTCCTTTAACGTTTGCTACATTTTTAGAGGTTCAAATTTTGAAACTTTGATTGTAAATCCGGTTGTTAAATAGATCGGGGGGCTCTTGTTAGCTTAATATGCCGCAGTGTGTATTTTAACGGTTTCGCAGAGAATAAATCTCTTAATTGGAAGAATAAGTTGGGGGGAAGGAAGGGGAAGGAGATGGAGGAATCCAATTTCCTCCCTCCTTCAATAATCATTATCTCTCCAAAGTTAAAGAGATTTGGAGAGGTAATGGAGCACACGTTCCTCGTCCTTTTCCTTTCCACTCTGTATTGCTATCCAAACATAATTTAAAGGACAGGAGTAATATAATGACTTCACTTGATGAACAAAACCATAAGTGAGACAATACTTCACTCTTCCTATTGTATGCTTCCAACTCCTTTTTATATTCTGACAGTTTTTCCTTTGCTGTCTCAAGATAAGGGCCCTTCTCCTGCATCATTAAGTAACTCCCTTTTTTAGAGCTAAATTCAGTAGAGTTACACCTATATGCCAGCTAATCTATTATCTGATAAGTTAAAGTTTGGCGTTATTCTGTCAAAACTCACAAGATCAGACATAGCATTCCACTCCTCTGAAGCAGCTTTAGATACCTGGTCATAAACCCAAACAGAGAACAAAAGTGGAGAATCGATCAGAGTACTTAGAGAGAGCTAGGGTGTCCCAAAAAACATATGAAGATACAAATGCTAGGAGAGACATACAATAACAGGCTGATCATGAGCGCCCTTCAACTTTTGCCGTTTTCGATACTCCTCCCTTTATTCATGAAAAAGAACAGATTATTCCCATGACCATGCATCTTATGAGCAGCAACAGCAAGAAAGAAAAACTAAACCGTGAATTGTGCATCTAGGTGCACAATAAACACCATACACCTGCACTTACGTTCTACTTTTAGAACACATTTTTTTAAAACTAAAAAAAGGTTTCCAAAATGCTTATGTTCTATATTAAGTGCAGGTGCATGCAAAGATGACCTTTGGCTTGACAATGTTCTTAATAGCCACTTTCAAAGAATAACATTGAGCTTAAGTAACAAATAATACAAAGATGCATACAGGAAGACAAAAAAGGCTGAAAGAGGCATCTTTGGCTTGACAATGTTCTTAATAGCCACTTTCATGGTAGATGACCTGTGGCATAGAAAAGGTGTGCAATCTATAAACATTATTTCGTAATAAAAAACCAACACTAAAGCAATAGCACAAAGAACAAAGAACAAATTTTCAAAATCTTATTGAAAGGCTATTAAAATCTCGCTCACAATCTGAAAGTGAAAATAAGACAATGAGAAATATAAGTGGCATACGAGCTTAAATACGTAACAATCACTAACCCGTCATTAACATTTTTTGAGACATGCTTTGATTTGCCCCGATTCCCAGCTGACAAATTAACAGAGAGACTGATCAGTGTGAAAATTAGATAAAATTGAGAATTAAAAGGGAAGCTGAAGAATGTAGGAGACCAAAAATAGTATCTAGTTGTCATGCTCTAAGAAAGTGAAATAAATTCTAGCATTTCTTTCTACCAACAGCCATGCAGTAATGTTAGCTTTTCAAAAATGTTGTTTCATACACCATACAGTCATACATTGGGGGCTAGAATTGCATTATCTTCAGTAGGAAAGGGTTAATTTTCCCCTTTATCAATCAAAGCGTGGCAGAACTTTGATAAATACATAGGTCATATTTGTCATTTGCATGAAAATCATATCCTATGTTATCAATAACATATCCTATGCTACGAATATCATATCTATGGGTATTTTAGTCTTTTTTTGCATAAATTGAATCTCACTCGATAATTGTCAAATTTTGTGTATAATGATCCACCAAGTACAAAATCATATCCGTTGACCATAATATCATATCTGGAATTTTCAATATCATATCAAGCATAAAAGAATTTCCATAGAGCATATGCACTATAGTTTATCATTGTAGAATCCTAACTCCAAAAATTCATTGCAGAGAACAAAGTGGTCCAATATCAGACAACAAACTTGAGCTGAAACAAAGAGATTGATTATGATAACATTAATTAATTTTAACCAGATTGTCAAAAAAAGCCTAATTCCTATATGATCAGCTAAAAACAACTCAAAAGGCTATGGCAATGGCTAATAGTGCATGGAGCTTTTAGTGGATAGAAAGTCATTTCTGGAACTTCTGCCTACACTCTCCATAATTAACATAAAGTCGTCTAAGAAAAGGTGTCGAGCTAAAACAAAAAAGCACAATACCAGAATGCTAAATCATAGACTTAAAAAGCAGCAATCAATTTATCATCATACTAAGCAACTTTATAAACAGCAATGGAGATTCCTTGTACCTGTCTTATCCAGTCTTCTTTTCTTCGAGTATTGATATAAAGTAGGTGTGAAGGGAGGTTGTAGCTCCAGCTGCGCAGAAGCTCGTTTCTGAAGACTTGGGGCATAACCTTCAGTTCTATGAAGGCACTATCAATAAACTCCTCATCTTCCATTGGAACCTCAATATTCTCTCTCGTAAGCAAAAACTGAACCGAGTGCTCTTGGAATTCGAACAGAAAACCCATCTGGATTAAATTCCGGAGGTCATTAATAACAGACTCCCTCTCTTGCAGCAGTAATCCTTCTGCAACCTCTGTAGCAAAAAAATTTACAAACTCAGCACTGGCCTTCTGATTTTCAGCAAATGCCACATCAATGAACAAACGCTTTGATTTTTTGTCCCAATGAACCAATTCACTACTTCTTTCTCAACACATCTCTCAGCACTCAGAAGTAATTGGTATGAGACTCGTATGTTCTTGTTATTTTCAAAAACCGAACTACCAAGCAACAAATTTACCAGCTCATGTCTTTCTTTGGCAGGCATATGAATTTTACAGGCGAGGAACCCCAGTACTATTTGAATTAGACCTTTCACAATGAGCTTTTTTTTCAGATCATGTTTACTAGGTTCATCTGACGATGGCATAATAGCCACACTGCAATTAACACATTCAGACATTTTTCTCACTCCAAGGGCATAGTACACTGCACATAATCTCGATGGGGGGATACCGGAAAGCACATTGCTCGTAGGTAGCCACACAAATATAGGAGAATCTTCGGAACTCAAAAACATTTTTTTCAACCACAAGTCATCTGCAACAACGACGTTATCTTTGCTCACCAGAAGAATGCTTGCATCTGACAACCTGGCAGGTACCTTGGCTAAATTCTTCTTGAGAGCATCCTCCAATTCTGGATTCCAGCTCTTGAGAATGTAACTCCAAAAGAAGCAGCATTCAGTCTCTAAGAGTTCACAGGTGACTCTCGATTCCCATAGGCTCCAAATTTGCAAGAAGTGACTTGTTGAAGGACATTGTATGACACCTAAAGCAGTATTGAAGAATGGGAGCAACTCCTTTTTTCATAGTATGTATCCAGAGAATATAGAATAGGAGCAAAATGTCCAGTCTTGTCATGAAGCACACAATACTTAGAATCCACCCATATTCCATCAGTGGACATCTCTTTTGCAGGTATCCAGATCTGAGAATCAGTTGTTCCTAATGAATCAGGCTTCCATTGAAATTCCATCAGAAAACCATATATACGTTTAATGGGAGGAGTTTCAGATATTGATGGAAGAGAGAATGATAATACTGAGCAAATCTCCTCAAGATCAACCTTAACACCAATTTTTTTCAACTCGAGTGCAAAATTAGACATATGAATTCCATAAGATTTATCATCAATGAAAGGAGCATCTGTCAGCTCAAGCATCTCATTCCAAGCGGATTGGAAAAGGATGCAATCTTTTGGCAATCTACATCCACAACTTGTCATCAGGAGCTCACTTCTCTTGAGATTCTCAATGAAAGCTTCGAGACAAGAATGTTCATTAGACTCAATACCATCAGCCATCAAAATCTTAAGGCATTCTAGCAAGGAAAGAGTGCCTCCAGCAGTCAGAAGCCCTGGCTCTATTGGCTGGCTTAACCCTCTAGCAACAAATGTAGCACCTTCTTCCAAGCTGCTCACTACACCTAGCATTTTCATTTCATCTCGAAGGCTGTATATTTTGATTCCATAGTAAGAATCATCAATCAGAGGAAGATCCACAAACAAGGAGATTGATGCCCACTTTGAATTAAAAAGTATAGACTCTTTGGGCTTCATGAAACCATGACGGGTCTTTACAATTTCCTCCTCGCTCACGTACTTGCACATTTCTTCCAGTCCTGAAGCATCAAATTTCTTCATTTTTGCAATGCATTGCAGCAGCGCTATCCATTGGCCAGAAGCTTGTGAAGATGACAAATGTACCTTCAATTCATTGACTACTATCTTCAATACATCAGAAAACTCAACAGCAACTCCTACTTCTTGAAGTTCATCTACATATGAGCGGATTTCATCCCCATAAAAGGCCTCATCTATAATTGGAACTTTGACAATTTCTAGAAGACAAGCCCAATCCGGTTCATAGAGAAGAGTTGCTGAGGGGCATTTGTAGCCAATGCTTGTTTTTAGCCACGGAACATCCTTTACCTTCTCAATAAAAGGAGCAGCTGGGATTTGCATGCTTCTTAAGCATTTAAGCACGAATAAACCACAATGAGGAGTCATAAATGAAAGATCTTCTGGAAATGAAACATGCTCCGCAGCCATCGCATATACCTCGGATTCAGACCTGAGACCTAGTGTATTCAGCTCATCAAGAAATAAATCAAGTTTGTCTCCATAGAACTTTCTATCAATAACATTTAGACTTGACATTTGTGATGCAGCCTCAGCTTCCAAATCTGATGGGAAATATACTGAATCACTTGGAGCAGCCATCTTCCATGACTCATATATAGTATCCATTGCTGATCTAGCATTTTTCTTTCTTTCAAGAAACCAATGAACACAAGAAGAGAAAATGTTTCCGTTCTCGTCATTGCAGATACGGCCATAAGCTTGAAACGGTCCATGACAATTGTTTGCACACCATCTATTCCACAACGAACACCAAGAAATGTTAGCTCATCTGTGTATGAACCGATTTGATTGCCATAGAAATCCTCATCTACAACCACGAAACCAGTGAGAACATTTTCCATCATTTCAAGTATTGCTTTTCCACTTTCATTTGGAATAGTACACCTTCTAGGACAATCCACTCCATTTTTTGTCTTCATCCAAGCACCAGAACAAATGCTCTCAAGAAACCTTTCTGGTAGGTGCGCACCTCTGGTTCTGTTAAACCTAATCCAATCCAATAGCAGAAATGCCTGTTTATGTGTCATTTTGGAGGATGCTATCTCAAGAGGCAAATTTGGAAGTGGTATTTCAGGAAGATCCTTTGCTCTAGCATACTTCACCAAAAAGCTGAGAAGCATTTTATCAGGATTGCATTCTCCAGCAAATTGACCACTTGCAGCATAAACTTCCCCAATATCAACATAGTAATCTTGTAAGAATGGATTTCTAGATCCAAATAACTTGGCCCACTTACTTCCGCGTGCAGGTACAAGGGTCACATTCCTACGTATTCTGACGCACCCAGATCCATCAATGACAGGCATAAATTGCAACATTGAATAAACATCCGACTCTGTCAAGAATCCCTTGAGTTTAGAGTGATATATAAACTGACATAAAGCAACAACAGCATATGGATCAAATTTTGGTACATGATGAACAATTTGAGAGATATAATCAAATGCTGAACAAGATTTTATGCCTGCATATGAGTAAAGCCAACTTAAAACTCTATGACCCATCGGGGGCAGAGTAAGAGCATTCTGGATTGAGTTGGGTAAGAAGAATATCTTAGTGGGGACGCCCAATTGGAAATTGCATTTCTGAAGCCAAGCATGAAGTTCTGGCTGTGCACCATACTGAATCTTATGTCCCTGTTTAATCTTAGAAAGACTACATAACTCCACTTCACCCAATTCATTGGTGAATTTGAACAACAAAATGTTGCTATCAGAGAAGCAATTTGTATTAACGCTAACAAAGTATAAGAGATCAAGGTATATAGCATCAGAAGCTTGTGAAATAAGATTGCAAGCAGAAAAACATTCTTTGTACCAATCCTGTCTATGGGGAATACCAAGAAAGTTCAAACCTGCATCATATTTTTCCTTATCCAAAGAAGAACGCACGAGAGAGGAATTCATTGATGAAATGCCAGCCAAAGAAACACCTGTTTTCTTCATCTTGAATAGAATCTCTCGAAAACTTGGGAGGATTCTCACAGCACATCCAGGCTTGCAGAAAGTCATCTCATCGCTGAAGGTCTCACAAGGCACAATCACAGCACTACTCAACTTCTGTTTAATTGTCTCTCTAACTATGTTGAGTTCAGGAAATGGTGAAGCATGAGATGGCAAAAACTCAAATGCTAATGCAGAGGAAGTAAATAATGGAGACCCTTCTTTCACACAAGATGAAAAAGCATTTAAAAAAGCAACAGGTACACATTCAAGAATCCCTTTGTTCCATCTACTATCAAACATAATAGATTCCCGTGAAGAAGCAAGGATGAAATCAGCCTGAATCACAAATGGAAAGTTCGTTGTCATAGAAGTGGGGAGGAAAGCAAAGACACCAACTGATGAGGTCCCCCTTTTGAGCCTCTTACCAAATGGAAAGGCAAGTGACACAATCCATTCTTCTATATCTGCTCTTTCATTGACTTTAGCCTCAGGTGTGACTGGAAACGCTTGTCTCCACAAGTAATATTTGCACATCTCTTCAGGAGCATCTGACTTCTCTTTCACTGAAAGATGAATAACTCGAGAGTCTGCAGATTTCTCTCTTGAAACAACATGATTAGTTTCACTGGCTATGGATAGAGCAGTCACACTATCAGTTTTCTTTACACCAGTGCTATTCTCATGCACACACAACCGTCTTAATTTGGAAAGAAACAGAAGTAGCTCAGGGTGAAGTGAAGACAACTGCTCTTTCACAGACTTCATCTTGTCAGTCTTTAATGGGAGTACAATTGTCGTGGTCGGTAACTCCGATTCATATATGCTTTCTATTTTTGAGATAAAGGACTCATCAGAGATCCACTCAGGGACTATGTATCCAATACCACAGTCTTTGTCTGGTTCTTCAGTAAATTTAATCTTGTAACCATTGCTAACAACATGAGGTACTTTACTCACTAAAAAGACACTTTTGAATCCAATTCCTGCAGCAAAAACCATCCTAATACCAAGTTAGTGCTTACAATGATTAAAATTTAAGCACATGATATAAATAAGATATTTGGCTTGATGCTAGAAATATCAATGGATTGCATCTTTCCCAAAGAGCACCAAGTGAGATTAATGGGGACAAAAGCCCAACTTATATCTTCAAGGCTTCACGCCTTCTTGACCATGAAAAAGCTTGAGTGAATAGCCTTGCCATAACTCACCTTTTGCTGTTTGGAGGGACAGGGTAGAAGGAGATATTACACATATTAAGAAATGGAAGAATGTTAATTGTAAGCCTCAACTCTAACAAGCAGGTTTAGAATCCATTGTCATAACCACATGTTCACAATTCTCCATTACAATTGCATTGACACTAATTAATACATCCCCCTAATCTTTTTAAATGCTACATTGAGAAAGAAATTAGTTTTAAAGAAGAAAGGCAACTTAGAGAAAGTGGGGGATCACCGGTTTTTGATTTGAAAATGATTATTAAGGATAAAGTATGGGTACTTTATGACAAAAAGTAGGGGACCACCAATGTTTTAAGGGGACTATAGAAAGTTAGGGTAAAAAAAAAAAAAAAAAAACTTTTTGGTTTGTTGCATTATTACAATATCATCATTTCAGAAATGTGGCGCATTTATATTGAAACGGACGAAGTATATATTTTTTATATAAATGGGCAACAAAAACCGTTATGATGAAGAATCCTGATTGTCTAATACAAAAGCCTAAACAATACTTAAATCAATTGCAAATGGGAAAAAAATAGACTAGATTTATCATAGCACTCCAGCTTGATCAAAATGTCAAGGAGTGTCCAACTCAAGACTGACCCATACAAAGGCCTCTTCCCACATTTTACCCTCTTCTGTTAATTTTTTTCCTTAACATCAGTAAAGCCCCCAAGAGCTAGCTTAGCATCACATGCAATAGTAGTATAGTACATATGAAGTTGACAAGTAAAGACAAAATGTATGAACTTCAACCTATAATTACACTCTAGACAACATTTTTCAGTCTCAAGACTCCCGACCACAATTTCTTAAGATATACATAATTGGGATTATGTTACGTAATCCACTTGTAGAAACCTAGTGCCCATGCACCTTTATAAGAGAATCAACCATGGAGGAAAAAAAACTTGAAGCATGTATAACTAATTATTAAGCAATCCATACATGAAAATTGAAAAAATACTCAGATGAACATTGAATGTAAATTAAGATCCAGCATATATGAAAGTTCTTCATATTTTTGGCTATTAGATATGTGGGAAAACATGAACATGAATACTGCATAAATTAATAAAACCACTTAAATAGAAGTATTCCAGCAAAAAAAGGGTGAAATAAAAGAGATTCTCATTATTAACATCACCTTTTTCGCCAATGAAACCCTTGTTTCTCTTGCCTTTCTTTGTGCTACGTCCCACACTACAGATAGACTCCATATTTTGTCTTGAAAACCCCACTTCATTGTTGAAAACTAAAAGTGTCTCCAGAGCTCCACACCCAGTTATATCTTGGGTTGTTCGTACAAATTCTAGGGTCGGTTCCACATGCTTCTCATATTGATTATCCGCAGCATTCTGCAATTAAGAATCAAGAAAACAAGTGTGACTCATTAGAAAACTACATTACAGTATAGTGATCGAGAACTTTTCATAATCACAAGATCAATGTTTCAAACCACCTAACATTGTCCAAAACTCCAAATTACCAAATTAAAGTATATTTGAAAAACCAGCTTGAGAAAGTAATGTAATAGACAAGTATAGTGCATATGCTAACATTGTCCACATTGCCATATGGCTATAATTAAAAAGGGTGTCAACACCCAACAGATTGTTTAAAGTATAAGTTATTGATATACTCTACATTTTACAAAAACCAACCAGCATTACTTATATGTAAATTGTGACCAATTTGCATCGTTGCACACATCAATAATAGCATCTTCATGCAAACTTTATTAATAATGAGTGACAATGAGCTGAAAAGAAATCCTACAAAATATTGACCAAGTTTCTCTACCCAAATTGTCAGTTCGGCTTTAAATCAAGGGGGCTTCGAAAATTTTACAATGGACCAGTCAAACAAGTCGAGTCAAATATTTTTGGGTACAAGTTACTTTGAGCTGGTTCATCTTCTTGTTCAGGTTGATCAATGGTTATTCATGACCACACGTTTGAATTGAAAATACCCTTTCAATTTTATTTTTTTAATTCAACAAATAATCAAATAAAAAAACATAATGTCATTGTTAATAATTGGTGGCATTTTAGCCTAAAATATCTCATAATTTTATATTTTACAATAAAGGTAAAAGATTTCAAGCAAGGTCAAGTCAAAAACAAGTCAGGTCATTTTTACCCTAATAATTTTCAAGTTCTCCTAGTTCAAAGAAAATCGGGCTTGTTACCGTATGTCCGTATCTTTGTCTAGCCTAGTTTTGTAGGGTCGATTTGATATTGAGTTTCCAACTACATCAAGTTGATACTGAGATACCCCTACCATTACACCCAGGGGAGGATCCATCCATTGGTAAGTGGGGTCTAAAGACCCCACTTGAATATAGAAATGGCTAATTTTCTATTTTAGAATTTTAGAATTTTCAAAAAATTTCCTCTAAATTTGATCACTTGACCCATTAATATTTGATAAACACATTTTGACCCCAGTTAATATTATTTCTGGATCCGCCACTGATTACACCAACTTTGAAACATGCACTCTTTAGCCCTATTTCTTAGCTCCATTGGGGTGTAATGCATGAATTTATGAGAATTTACCTAAACACAAAGTAAAAGATGGTTTTGGGTTTGTATTACTCTACAATATAAGAACAAAAAGTTGAGCAAGATTTTCAAACATATAAGGAGTTTTAATATTAGAAATATTTTTAAAGTTGAATATGTAGAGGCAAAAATTACATTTATTTGTGGATGACAAGGAGAAATTTACTTCAAATCATTTTTGTAGGTTTTGTCATACTGCAACCAATTTTGTTAATTTTAATAGATTTAAATCTTGATAATTTCATCAGATTTGCATATAAATTCTATGGATCACCCCTTGAAAAGAAGTAAAACAAGAGTTCAAAAGGTTAACAATAACAAATCAAAAAAAGTTGATAAAAATTTGAAGTATTTCATAGCCAACCAAAACTGCAATTTACTGCATATATACTATTCTACCGGGATAATTTGTTGTAAATTTCACACCAAATTTGTCTAAATTTTTTAAACATTAGTAGAATAACACAGTGATATGAGAACTAAGAAAAGATCCATAGCAGTTATTCATATTATTATATTTTTTCCAAAAGAACACATCACATTGCAAGAGCTAAAAACTAGTTACTACATAGTGCATGTTTGGTTTATATGGAAAATAACTTTTTGTGGGAATTCTTATTTCATGGGCGTTTTTCCCCCTTATTAATTTCCTAATATTTTATAATTACAATATCTCATGCCACACTGACTTTTAAGTTGAAATTTGTAACCTTTTTACAACAAATCTATAACTTTTTTCTTAATTAGTTAAGCTTTTTTAAAAAAGTTATAGTTTTTGATCAAAAAGTTACAATTTTCTTAGTGAAGACATGCTATTTTATAAAGTTTGGTTGACTATGTGAATTTAAATTTTCAATGACAATTTTAACTCACTTGAAAGAAATAGTACTTCCTACAAAATTGAAATTCTCATGGATGGATGTGTCAACCAAACGCCACCCCAACTATTAAGGAACATTAAGATAAAACACTGCAAGATTAATATGGATTTGCCATAGTGGTTAAAAAGGTGCCTTACATTAAGTCCTGAGACCCAGGTTCAACTCCTAGCAGCAACATTTCCTTTGTTTTTTTTTAACTTTTCCCTTCTTTTTTTCTTTTCTTTTAAAAACCTTTTTCCCTCCTTTTATCATTTTCATTCTTTTTCCATTTTCTTTTTATTCAATTAATTAACTATATTCCATAAACTTATCAAATATTGTTTTTAAAAACATCACTTAGCTTGTTCGATCAGCTTCAAATCATTTCCAATTGAATAATACTTTATTACCTTTGTTGCATATATTTTGCAATAATTGCAAAAACTGGAAGTTGCAAATTAATAAATTATTTACCACGAACCTTTTCTTTCCTTGTTAAGTAGTCATTTCTCTTAATCTCCTTCCTCGTCATATGCTCCTCTATTTTCTTCTCTCCATTTAACACTCATAAACAAATTTTATATCGGAGACTATGTGAACATCTTTGTTGCAAATAATATGAAACAGAGCTAGTATTATAATGATAAAAATCCTTTGAAATAATATTTAATTAAGAAAAATGGTTGTTGAACTAATCTATAAATCTATTAATTTTTAGTTCTTCAATAAATATATTACTGTATATGAAAAGTTATGTAAAATTTGGAAAAGTTTTACTCGTATAATTAATTGTTAATAGTGTCTTTGGATATATCCAGTTATTGTGAGTTTTGCGTTGCTACGATTAAAAACTTACAAAATATCAATATTTTATACCCAAAAAATCATATATTTATATCAAGATTTCTACACAAAAAATAGGTGATACTCCTAATTTAAAATCCTAGCCTCCTAGGTCCACCACTGTGCGCTGGAGTACAACTTGCAACCAGGACGTTGCAAGTTCGGTTCTCACGAACCATCTTAAAAAAAAAAAACAAAGCGAGCTCGTATTCACATGAAAGAAGTCGAGCCCTCACCCCCGATAACCTTACTAATTGTGCGTTAAAAAACTGTTAAACCTAGCTCGTGTTTCACTTATTACCGCCCACGTTTTGACAATTTGCCATCACCCATCTCTCACACTAACTTGTACTTTACCGGACAATCCGACTTTATCCGACTTACTTCAAAGACCTCTTAAACATATCGAAAAATTTAAGACCGATCGCGGACAAGTGGAAAACACCCCAAATGTGAGTATTGTCGTAAAATGATTAGGGCCCAATTACCTTTTGATTTAGGCAGGGGCGCCCCCAGATCAAATGGTGATTTTTTATTCACCTAGCCCATTCACATTTTTCAATAAGGTGGTAGTCGGGTAAGTCAATGAGAGAGGTGACGCATAAAGCGAGAAGGTTTAAGTGTTTAACAATAAATACTAAATAAAATGAGACCTAAACAAGCTCTAAAGAAACCAATAAAAGAATTGTGTGGCCCAATTAAAAAAATTGCATAAACCCAAACTTCAAAAATTCTACTCCATATAACCGTATCCCACTATGACACTATCCCAGTAGGCCAGTATCACTCATAAGAGTTCAACTCTTGAAATAAATAAACCAAAGCGGAAAAACTTTTACACTTCTGATACTTGAACTTTGACAGTAAACAAAAACAAAGAATAAAAAAAGCAAAACTTAGATTGAGTTATACACTTATGTGGCAATTGGGTTGGGTATGGGTCAGGTTGATTCAGGTCGGGTTGATTCGGGTTCATGGGGTTTTGGTTTTGGCTCGGGTTGATTTAGGTCGGGTCAAGGGGTTTTGGGTTTTAGGTTTTTGCCAAATAGGTTTGAAGATGTAATAATACCTAGGATACATGGATCTTAAGGGCTCGTTTATATTAGATGAATAGAGATGAACTGAACTAAATAGAGATTAACTAAACTGAGCAAGCCCTACGTGTCAGAAGATTAGCCATTTTATACGTCTTTCTATCATTCTTTATTATTTTACTTGATTATTTGTGTTTTTATAAATATAATTTCCAAGTTATACGGAAGATTTTCATAAAATTTTACATTTTTATATATTTTATGTATTAATTTCTTATTCGTACCGTTTTTATACTGGTTCTCAAACCCTTTCATGCAACTTAGAATAATACTGTAAAAATCAAAATTACACACATTAATAATCAGAATTCAGATGGAGCCGGGTTCAGGTCGGGTCAAAATGGGTCAGGACAAACCTCTTCGCATAAATAAATTGCAAGGCTTACCGAGAAAAACACCAAATGGAAATTCACAAACAGCAGGAAAAACCGAAAACAGAGGGAGGTCATCGCAAAAATAAATCAATTAAAAAAAAAAAAAAGAACAATACTAATAAAAGCAAAACTGTAATAAAGACCTGGATGAGTTCCATCAAGAAGTGGACATCTTTAGTGTAAAGCTCAGCGGAAAGGCAAGTCATGGCATGGTGAAGATCATGAGTTAGAGGATTAGACTGTTTTGAACCAATTGAAAACTTATTTTTCCTGATTTCTTCAATGTGCGCTTTTGCTTTTGATTCTGATGTTGCATCTTCTTCGAATGCATCATCTGGGCTGCTACTAGTAACCTCCGTTTTGGTTCCGTACTTGATTCTAACTTTTCTGGGCATTTTTGAAGGTTAATGGATTGGCGAGTGCTCAATTGCTTCCAATTTTGCAGAATTATGCACGCATTAATTTTAATTAAGGAAAGAAAAAACAGTGGAAAAATGGAGTAGGGTTTTTGTTTTGGCGGGAAAAAACAGGGAAGAAGATGATGGGATTTGACAAGGGTGAGAAAAGTGTGTAAGTTGAAAGGACTTCTTAAGCAACCGCCGGACGTGTCAGCAACCGCCGGACGTGTCAGCAACCGCCGGATTAGGGGGATGATTATTATTGCTAACTGCATGCTTTACTTTTTTTTTCTTTCCTTATAAATGTTCTCTCCGGGCCATAGAAACTGTTCCATTTTAACTGTAAAACACAGAAAATTTTGAAACAACCCCCAGAAACTTGGTGCATTTTTGTCAAAACCCCCAGAAACTCAACTATTTAAATAAAACTCCCAAAACCTTCAAAATCCTTTTATTAAACCCCCAAAATCTCCAAACGTTAACAAAAGCACCCCCAATCAATAACATCGTTACTAACCTAGGTTAACACCGTTAAATATGAACGTTTAAGTTGTGGGCCCACTCTATATATTAAAAAAAACAAAATTAAAAAAAAAAACACAACCCCACAATCAAACCACCGTTATCATCATCCCACCTTCATCATCATCATATTATTATTATTATTAAAAAGGAAATTATTTGTTAACGTTTTTTTTAAACGTTGTTAACCTTGGACACTAACGTTGTTAACAGTTGGGAGTGTAATTATAGACGCCTGAAGATTTTGGGAGTTGTATAAAACACTTTTTAAGTTGTTGGGGGTTTTATTTAAATAGTTGAGTTTCTGGGAGTTTTATCAAAAATGCCCTAAGTTGTTGGGGGTTGTTTCAAAATTTTCCTGTAAACACTATTTACTTGTAATTTTTACTTTTTTAATTTTATATAGATAAGGAAAAATAGAATTATGTTGATCTTGTTTGATTTATCACGATACATACTCTCCAAATATTTAATTTTTATAATTTTTTCTTATATATAACTAAACATACTCCCTCCATAACTTATATTTAAATTTGTGTATTGTGAAATGTGAAAACTACACAAATGGAGCAGTTTTTGGGGACAGAGAGAGAGGGTTTTTGGGCTCAATTTATGTGAATTAACGGCTCGTGTAGTAGCTGGTTATAGATGTTGGTACAGATAATGAATTTATAACTAAACTAGGTTAGCACCTGTGCGGATGTACGACTTTTTACAAAAATAATTGATAAAATTTTGTTTTAATAATGATTATCTATATTGTGTAAGTAAAAGTCAAAATAAAAGGAAAAAAATAATAATTTTTTCTTATCCTATTGTTTCATATAACAATGTTTATTTAATAAAAATAAAGAATTGTAAATTTGTAAATAAGCACAATGTTGTTATGGTTAGTTCTAATATTATAAAGTAATTGTATTGTAATTTGTCCTATATCAATTTTTACTTATTGAACATATTCATAAAAGTTATTATTCTTCCTTAAAAAAGCAATTATTTTTTCAAATTTTAAAATGAATAAATGTAGGCAATTTTGACGACAAAATGTACAATAATGCCCATATGTATAGTAGATATAAGGAAAAATTGTTCAAAACTACCAAATAAATGACGACTTTTGAAAAATACTACCAACTAAAAAAAATTGTTATAAAACTACCTAATACATCATTTTCGACTTGGTAACACTGTCACTTTCCGTATTTTTTTTATTTTACTGATGTTATGGCCCACCAATTTTGATTTCTCTCTAATTTTTTCCTTAAAACTACTTGATTTCCCTCCATTGCTAAGCATACTCAAACTTCAATGGAAAAAAATAGGATTAAAGAAAGTTGAATTGAAGAAAAAGGGGGGTAATTTTGATTCATTTCATAGGTTAAAAGTGTGATATATATTAAAAGAAAAAAGGAAGTTAGAGATAGAGGGTAATAGAGCATTTTTGGTGAAAAAAATAGAGGGAAATCAATAGTGATGGGCCATAACATCAAGAAAATGAAAAGAAACACGGAAAGTGGTAGTTCTAACAGGTCGAAAATGATGTATTAGATAGTTTTATAACAACTTTTTTTTAGTTGGTAGTATTTTTCAAAATTCGACATTTATTTGATAGTTTTAGACAATTTTTCCTAGATATAATTATTGTTAGTAGATTCCATTTTATTCTTTTAGCAAGGTAACACTTGAAATGTACATTCTTGACAAAAATATTTCATTTTTATATTACACTAATATAATTTTAATTTTATTGCGATTAAATTATATACATGATTTTAAGAAAAAAAAATTAATGCAACAACTTTATGTTATGAAAATTTTAGTATGATTGAATGTTAACAAATAAGGTGCTACAAAGACCTTAACAAATTATTTGTCCAATTATTAGGATAACCCCTAATAACCGTGGCAAATAAGGCGCATCAAAATGTCGTATTTTTTGTACTATTATAAGTTGTAACTAAAAATAAGTATTTATATTTAAACACAAATAAGGGTGCGTTTGATTCAACATATTAAACATTATAATATATTTTTTTTTAAGAGTTCATATCATATAAAAAAAATCTGATAATTTAAGATCATACCAGATTAAAAAAATTAGATCAAATCAAAAAAAAAATATTAAAACTATAACTACAATAAAAAAAAATTAGCTCATATCAGAAAAGATTCAGATAATTGATCAAATTAAATCATAAAAATTTAGATCAGATCAGGAAAGTTCAATTAAGATCCGATCATATTAGAAATGTCAAGTTCATATCAGATTAGATAAAAAAATTAAAAGGAAAATATTGAAGGAAAAAAAAAACCAATAAATAGAGAGAAAGTTTTTTTTTTTTTTTTTTTAAAAAAGTCAAATGAAAGTTTTGAGGGGAAATTTTAAATGAGAAGGTAACATGTGACAGTTGATAATGTCAGCGATTTTTGTTTTAATAATAGTTATAGATTCAGAAGAGAAATTAAAATTCATTTTCATGACGACGATGTTAGTTTAATTCCGATTTATCTAATTTTCTTCACAAATACGTACTCATTCCTATCTAATATATCACCTTCCCTAATGATAGTGGATGATAATTAAAAAATATTCAAGCTTGGGAATTGAATGAAAATATATTTTCCATGGAGATTTTAGAGTTCTTAACAAAATTACACTTTAAATTCAACCATTACCATAATTTATTAACAAAAATCAAACGGGGTGTAATTATTTATAAATCTTTAACTTTTGTTATATAATAATTAAGAAAATTCATTCAAATTCTTAGGCCCTGTTCTTTTATACTTAAAAGCTACAGTAATCAGATCAGATCAGATCATATTATATCAGTTCAGCTTTGTTTTAATATTATACTCTCACAAAATAATACTCCACCTAATTAATCAGATCAAATCAGATCAGATCAGTCCTAAAGAACATGGCCTTATAGGTGCCAAGTTGCGGAGATTATACCTAAATAAATAAACAATGACTAATCACACTATTTTGTCATCACTATAAGTACTCTCTCCCGTAACATAAAAATTTCAACAAAATTATTTTTGCACGCGTTTTAAGAAAACAATTTGAGGTTATAAACGACCAAATTAATCAAAAATAATTTTTATATCAACAACTTATAAAGTTATAATCACATTATTAGTGTTCTAGTTTGTATTAAAACCACTTTATTAATTTCTTCATCTATACACCCTTAAATTGTTTCCACACAATGCATGAAAAAACAATTGTTGAAATTTTTATTTATAAAGAGTATATTAAAGGCCATGATAAGAGGGTGTTGAGTAATTTTCTAATGTTTTAATAAATAATTTTTGAAATTTTTATGCTACAAAGATAGTATATTAAGGCTCCATGTTTTGATGGAAAATATTTTCCCGGAAAATGATTTTCATCCTTCATTTCATTTTCCTTTGTTTGTTTTGGAAAGGGTGGAAAACAATTTTCCTTAAGGTGGAAAATGTCACATTAGAAAACGAAAACCATTTTCCTTTTGTAGGGAAGGAATGTCACATTTTCCCTCTCATGCCTTACTTCTCTCTTCTTCACTCCTCTCATTCTTTTCCATTAAAAATTGTTTTACTTACAAAATGATTTAAAAAAAAATTGTTTTCCTTAGAAAATGATTTTCTTTAAAAATTGTTTTCCTTCAAAACAAACGAAGCCTGGCCTAAAGGTCATGATTATTTTTTAAAACATTGTAGCAATGCGTGAAATTATATAATTATAACAATTCATTAATTATATAACTTATAAAATTATATAATTAATTTTTTTGCTTGTATTAAAATCACTTTATTAATTTCTTCATCTACACCCTTAGATTGTTTCCACACAATGCATGAAAAACAATTGTTGAAATTTTTATGTTATAGAGAGTATATTAACGGCCCGTTTGGTAGCCAGTTATAAACCATGATAATGGAAATGAATTTATAATTAAATTTGGAAGGGAAATCAAAATCCATTCCCATGGTGGTGCTACCTTATATTAGCTCCAATTTATCTAATTTTCTTCACAAATATCCATTCCCATCAAATACCACCGTCCCCTATGGTAATGGAGGGAATAAAAAATAAGAAGAAAATTGAAGTTTGGGAATGAAAATTTGTTTTCCATGGAGATTATAAGGTCCCTCCTTAACAAAATTACACTATAAATTCATTACCACTACCACGATTTGTTTGGTTATTAGTAATAAATTGTGGTAATGGTAATGAATTTATAGTATAATTTTGTTAAGGATGAACCTTATAATCTCCGTGGAAAACACGTTTTCATTCCCAAGCTTTAATTTTCTTCTCATTTTTCATTCTCATCTATTACCATTGGGGAGGGTGGTATTTGATGGAAATGGATATTTGTGAAAAAAATTAGATAAATTGGAGCTAAGCTAGCAGAATGGATTTTAATTTCTCTTCCAAATTTAGTTATAAATTCATTACCATTACCATGATTTATAACCGGCTACCAAACGGACCGTAAAGGTCATGATAGAAGGGTGTTGAGTAATTTACTATTTCAATAATTACTATCAAATAATTTATATAGAAATATATATTTTTAATTAAATACTCCCTTGATCAGTTATGCATTATAAAACGGAGGGATACTACTTGATTTGATCCAAACTAAACTGAGCCAAACTGAATAAAACCTGAACCAAAATCAAGCCAACTTTAATTAAACCTGTAAAGTGACTAGTGCTATCCAACTATATAATGGCTTGTAATTTACTCCATTTTTGGTGTGCTTATACATCAAGGAACCAACACGTACAATTACCCCAGAAGAACATACTATATATTGCGAAATATACTTCAAATTTCATAATCAACATTTACAACTCGAGACAAAAGACCACCGGACCTAGAAAGTAAGTTTTCAATTTCACACATACTATAAGGATTCAACCGAATATGAAAAGGAAAAAATAGAATTATATGAAATTCTGAATCGTAATACAACCAATTTCAGTCTAATGTGATATCTCATATGAACTTAAAATAACCCAAACTCAACATGAAATATACCGTTCTTTTATAACTAACCTGTTATAACATGGGTCGTTTTGGATTGAATTGATTTTGATCCGTCTGCAAATAACCTGAATCTGAACTGAACTGTTTCCGAAAATAAAATAAACTGTTTTAGTTTGTTACCGAAATACTCTGAATTGAACAGGACTGAAACCGCTCGACAAAACAACCCAATACAACCCGAACTGTTATAACCCAAACCTGATTGGTCAACCTAAAACTCACTCACTCACTCAGTACTAATTCAACTTTTACTATTTTCTACATTATGACACACATATAAATTCACACTGACTACTTTTGCTATTATGGTCCACCTATAAAATTACACTTATACCCACTAAATGACAAAAAACCAATTAAAACCTTAAAATTCACCAATTTTCTCTATGTAGTATTTAAAAAGGAACAAAGAGGTTATAAAATTAGCAAAATTAAATAAGTTTACCATATATCCAAATGCATATAAGAATTTGTATTACTACGTATTATTATTAGGATTTAGGAGTGATGTAAGTAGTGTAAGCATTAGCCATTGTTTCACGTCTTCCGACGGATTTTTCTTTAGCGGTCGTCGAAAAAACGACCACCGAAGTCAAGAAAATCTAGACCGTCCATTTTGTTGATTTGACTTGATCTTTATTTTCTAATAAAAATAAAACTTTTAAAATTATTTATTATAATATAAATTAGTTTTAATTATTTTTTGGATTTACATAAATTAATTTAATATCTAATACTTTTTGTAAATTAAAAATTCAAAAAATATATATAAATTACATCATTTATATTAACACACGTGATCCACTTCAATTCATTTTACAAAAAAAAAATAAAAAATAGAAATTAAATCTTTTCTTTCACATGAATCATTAAACCTTAAAAAAAAAAACAGATTCATCATCATATTAATCTCCAACCTAATTATCTTCATACCATTCCTTCAACCTCAACCCATCTTCAACCCCCATTGAAGCTTCAACCTAACCTTCATCCCCAACCCCATTGAAGCTTCAACTAACCTCCATTAAAGCTTCAACAATTTAATCTCCAACATGATTAAAACAATATGCCCTCAACCTTCATCCCCAACATCCATTGTAGATCCAACCTCCATTGAAGAACCAAGTGAGAAATCTCCACAAATCAAATACGTCATTGACACCCATTCTTTAATTGATTCAAGTCATTGATTCACTAATTATTTAATTCACTACAATTAATTCGCTCCTTAGATCTGAGATGATAATGTTATGTATAGTTGTTAATTCGCTCCTATAAATTTGAATAAGTTATTATTGATTCAAGTCACGAAGATGATGATGCTAATTGGATAAGCAATTTCTGTGAATGTTTATGTTATAACCTCCATGGCTAATAAAACCTAATTGTCGAAGGAAAAAGATGATGCATTAGCGTTTGAGTTCGTCGGTGTTTGTATTTGGCAATGTCCAACATGTATTTGGACATTACCTGGTGGAAAATATAGACATATTTTGGAAGGAAGTTTTCAACATTTTTATAGTAGTTGTGTTACTCTTATGTAATGCCCATAACAATATTTGGACATGTCCATACAAATTCGAATAATAATTAAATTTGAATTTGGAAAAATGTATGTCTAACTTATTGGTTGGTCATTGTATATTTTAAACTTTCCATATTTCAAAGATTCAATTACCATAAAACAATAGTTAACAAACATAGTTAGATAACATAGTTATTTTAGTGTACTTGATTATGTCATTAAAGTAAATATGTTCTATTAATTTTTTACATTTTTTTGATGGTATAAGCTATATTATTTCTAAGTCACAACATTAAAGTTTAATTTGATCAATCATAACCAAAATTTGAATCTTGGTCATGTACTATATACATTATGGACATTGCATCGTTAATATTATTTATATATAGTTGTATGTACAAATTTGAGGCCATATTAAATGATTGTACAAAAAGAAGGCAATATACTTCTTTTAAAAAATAATCGCAATTCCTCCCAAAAAAAGGTAATTTTTTAGTAGTATGTGGATTAAGGAAGATTTGGTATGTCGCAAATAAGGCAGTATTTTAAAAATATAATAATAATAATAATAATTTTTTGGATTTATTTTGGGTATACAATCTATTATAGAAATGAGAATGAATATTTTTTAGCATGATTTTGTGCATGATAATATAATAATAAATATGTTCCAAAATTATACTTCGTAATACATACCATGTTAGTAGATATTTTTATTTTGTGTATGTATCATACGAGCTCGTACACTAGCTACTAGCTAGTAGCTCTAATGTATTTAAGCAAGGACCTCATTTGGTAATATCCTATTCATGATTGGGCTATAATACACATATTATTGAATTAACTAAATACATAAAATTTGGATGTTCTAAAGGTAAAGTTATCTTTTTTATTGAGTTAATTAAGGAATTATTTATTAATTGATTGAATCCGAAATAAGGTAATTTTGTCATAATTGATTTTTTTCTTTGAAACAACTATAATTGATTTAAATTAAGGGTATAATAGTATTTGCATGGGGTTGAGGGTTTAGGGTTGAGGGTATAGGGTTTAGGGTTTAAGGTTCAGGGTTTAGGGTTCATGGTTTAGGGTTTAGGGCTTGGCGTAATAATTTGGTAATATCTTATACGTATTATGGACATTACTACAGCAATATATGAATTCTTTTTCATTAAACTAATATATAATACATTGATGTACGAGGTATAATATAATCAATTTGAGCTAATAATACATGAAGAGGTTAAATCTAAGATCCGGTAACGTTTAATAAATATTTTTACTTTGGTAATAACAACATTTACACCTCTACTATGTATAGTTATTGCTACACCAATACTAAATTGATGTTGATTAGGAGCTTATTTTGTTCTTAACCTAGATTAGCCCTGTGCGATCGATGCACGGGTTTTGAAATCTATATTGTATGAACACATCTTAAATTAATACGTAATAGGGTGCATAAATTCTATTACTTCCTCCATTTTTAAATTCTTGCATGGCAACAAATGCCTTTTCCTGCATGTCGCAATAATACTTTAAATATTAATATCTCTAATTATGTATTATTATAAATTATGAACACTAGATGATAAAAACTACGAAGTATATTTTTCTTTTTGCATAAGTGATAAATTGCAATTAAAGTAAAAATTGTTAATAGTGTCAAAAGTACAATTGTGTCAAGAATTTAAAAATGGAGGAAATAAATATATAATTTAGGAGCACGTTGTAATAAGAGGCCTACAAACCCCCAATGGAAGCCTTACATTATTAATTGTACTTAAAATTATTTATCAAGATATGATTGAATTTCACACAAATTGTTGTTTCATAAAAATATATTGTATTGTTTCGTATACAGGTATATATTATGTATTTATCAACATATATTTTAATTTTTAAATACGGAGTAATTTGCATATATATATATATATATATATATATATATATATATATATATATATATATATATGTCCGGTGCATTTGGATATATTGGTCCACTCTAGTTTATACAAATTGAAAATGATTTGTTTCATTCTCCAAACTAGTAATTTGAAAATACATTTCTTCATACTCCAATAAATTAAAAATATAGTGATACAAAAAAAAAATTGAATTTGAAAAAAAAAAATGGAAATTTAGTAAAAAGATGAATTTATTATATGCACATGGTAATGACATATCCACAATCACAAATAATATTGTTAAGTAACAAGTATATTTTTAAAATCTTTGATTATATTTTAATGTTTCATATAAGTAATGTTTGTTAAGTTTTGCTCGAAAAAGGGGTGCAGTGACCAATGAGTAATATCCAGTTAAAAATGTGGATATTACCAAAATTCTAGTGCCTATTAGCAATCTAACTCTGTTTTTTGTTTTTTCTTGAAAAACGCAATCTAAATATATTTGTTAAGTAATGTATTATGGTAATTAAATCTTTAAAATTTGGAAAGTTTACAAATATACAAAGAACAATCATCAATAAATTGGAAATAACATTTTTAAAATTCAAATTATTGTGGATATGTCCAAATCGTGTTATGGACATTACATATGATTAACCCTGCTTCTATTAGGATGTTACAGGCTGCTATGCAGTAATGTCCAATTACATTGTGGACATTGCCAAATAAAATCAGCGACGAATTAAAACGCAACGAGTTTGAACATCATCTTCTTCATTCGTCATCTAGGTTTTAGTAGCCATGAAAGTTATAACAAAAAATTACATAACCCATTAATGGCGACTTGAATATAATTGAGGACATGTTCATTTGACCAATTCACTATATATCACAATTAATGAAGATTAGCCACTTATTATACTTTTGAAAATTTTCGCACTTACTCCTCCAATGGAGATTGTATCTAAAATGAGGGTTGGGGATGAAAGTTGAAGGTTGAATCACAGAACCAATTAATGGTTGAATCGAAAACTTATATTTTTGTACTAATTTGCTACCACAATTAACAAAAGGAGATTGATTACTTATTTGATTTCTAAAAATTTCAAACATACTCCTCCAATGAAGGTTGAATGCTTCAATGGAGTTTGGATCTACATTGGGTATTGGGGATGAGAATTGAAGGCATAATATTTTAATCACCTTGGAGATTAATTAGTTGAAGCTTTAATGGAGGTTGGGGATGAAGATGAGGGTGTAATTGAGAGCAAAGAAAATATTGTGGTAAAGAAAGTTGCTCACATAAACTCAGTAAAAATCAATTAGTAAAATCAGAGTACAGCTCACTAAAAACAACACACTAATATTTATAATAAAAGCTACTAACTAAAGAGGTTTAGGTAATTTTGAGAAGGAGGAAAATATCCTCTTATATCCCCCCCCCCAAGCTTGACAAACTTGTTAAGCCAAGCTTGTACATAAGTGAACATGCCTAGAAGATACAAGGGGCTTGGTTAGAATATCTGCCACTTGTTCTGTAGAACTAACATGTTGAACACATAGGAATCCTTGCTCCACTTGCTCTCGAATGTAATGCATATCTCTTTTTATATGTTTCGTTTTTTCATGAAACATAGGGTTGTTAGCAAGATATTCAGCAGATATGTTATCACATGCTATTGGAATAGGAGTTTGGACTTGGACTTGTAAGTCTTGTAGAAGGCCTTCAATCCAAGAAACTTCACTAGCAGCACTAGACAAGCTCCTATACTCTGCTTCTGTAGAGGATTTGCTTACTGTGAGTTGCTTCTTGGTTTTCCATGAGACTAAGTTTTGCCCTAGGAAAACTGCATAAGTGCTTAAGGATCTGCTTGAAAAGGAGCATGACCCCCAATCTGAGTCATTGTAGGCTGTTAAAGCCAGATCAGAGGTAGAAGAGTAGTGCAGGCCATGGTCTGCAGTACCTTTAAGATACTTCAATGTGTGGAGAACTGCTCTCAGATGAGGAATCCTTGGATGCTGAGAGAATTGAGAAAGATGTTGAGTAGCATAAGACAAGTCAGGCCTTGTGAAATTGAGGTAGAGAAGTCTGCCTATAAGTCTTCTATACACCTCAGGTTGATCAAGTAGGCCACCTTCCTCTGTTGAGAGTTTGAGACCAGTAGGAAGAGGGGCTGAAACAGGTTGACAATTACTCATACCTGCATCATTTAAAATGTCTAAGATATATTTCTTTTGACACAAAAACATTCCTTGTTTAGTTCTATGAACTTCAACACCAAGAAAATAATGCATTTGGCCCAAGTCTTTAATGGTAAACATATGATCAAGATCTTGTTTGACTTTTTGAATTTGGGTTGAAGAAGAGCCAATTACTAAAATATCATCCACATAAACAATTACAATTAAGAATTCATTATTTTGAGATCTAGTAAATAAAGAATAGTCTTGCATAGAATGAGCAAATCCATGTGAAATTAGGAAAATTTTAAGCTCTTTGTGCCATTGCCTAGGGGCTTGTTTTAAACCATACAAAGACTTTTCTAATTTACATACTTGGCCATTTTTGGCTTTTGTATAACCTGAAGGGGGTAACATATAAACTTCTTCTTCTAGATGACCATGAAGAAACGCATTATTTACATCCATTTGAAATATTGGCCAACCTTTGACAGTAGCTAAAGCACAAACAATCCTAATTGTTGCTAATTTAGCTACGGGAGAAAAAGTCTGATTAAAATCTTGACCCTCCCTTTGTTGATAACCGGTTGCAACTAATCTTGCTTTATATCTCTCAATACTACCATCTGGATTAAGTTTGGTTTTAAAAATCCATTTACATCCTATAGCCTGTTTTCCTTTTGGTAGGTCAGTTAAAATCCAAGTTTTATTGGATTCAAGAGCTTGAATTTCTATATTCATAGCTTTGATCCATTCTTCACTATCTTTAGCTTGTCTATAAGACTTAGGAGGAGTAACACATGAAGAATCAACAACAAAGGTTTTGGATTCAGAAGTGTTAGGACTATCTGTGTTTTTGTGAGGTATGTAAGTGCATTCATAATCACCTAATTTTATTGGAGGTTTGACAACTCTAGCAAAAGTCCTATGACCATAAGTTGTATTTTTATGCTGAGAATTAGTAGTGCTATCTTCATGAATCATGCTTTGTGTTTCATTATTTAAAGGATAAAGCATACCTGTATTGAGAATATCAAACTGATCATGAGCAGTCTGATTTTCAACAGAATTAGAAATTTCCAGATTCTGTTATGCATGTTCTGTGTGACCTGTGTTCTGTTCTGTTCTAGCATAACTTTCATCTGTGTTCTGTTTTGTGCTAGCAGAACTTTCATGCTGCTGCCCTGCAGAAGAGTTAATGCTAGAAACAACATTCTCATCATTATTATGCACATACAACAAATCATTATTAGCAATGTTTTGATCCATTTGATTAGCTGCACCTACTCTGGTTTTAGGAATTAAATTGTTTGAATTATTTAAATCACAATGCTCATCAATTCCTAAAGAAACTAAAGGAGAATTCATACCTTCAACCTGTGTTTCCTTTTCATGGAAAGGAAAAATATCCTCATAAAACTTCACATCTCTAGACATGAACACAATTCTCTTGTTTATATCATAGATTTTATATCCCTTTTGACCATTAGGATAACCAAGGAAAATACCTTTTCTAGCCCTAGAATCAAATGTATCCTTATTTTTAGAATTATTAACATCATAACATAAACATCCAAATATCCTAAAGTGATTATAGGTAGGTTTTGTTTTAAACATAATTTGGAAAGGAGTTTTCTAATTTAAAAGTTTGGTAGGCAACCTATTGATGAGATAGGTTGCTGTTAAAACACAGTCTCCCCAAAATCTCTTTGGTAAAGAAGCATGGAATCGTAAAGCTCTTGCTACCTCAAGTAAGTGCCTATGTTTTCTTTCCACTCGTCCATTTTGTTGAGGAACACCTACCATAGATTTTTGGTGAACTATTCCTTTTCTAGCCAATAGATTTAGACAAGGTTGATTTATGAATTCAGTGCCATGATCACTTCTAATCACCTTTATCCTTTTATTAAATTGTGTCTTCACATAGGCTATAAAATCAGTTATTATTTGCAAAACTTGTTGCTTATTATGTAGCAAGAAATTCCAAGTAACTCTACTGAAATCATCAAGAACAATTAAAAAATATCTAGCACCACTAATAGATTGAACCCTATATAGTCCCCAAAGATCCATATGTATTATACCAAACAAGCTATCAACCCTAGAAGAACTGATAGGGAAAGGTAACTTATGCAATTTAGCACTATTGCATACACTACAATCATAAGAATTCATATTAGAACAAGCACAATCCTCACTATATTTCATTTTTGAAAGAGAAACATGACCTAGTCTAGCATGGTACAAGTGTAACCTATCATTAGTTTTATTAGAAACATCTTTATTACCCAAGAAAAAACTTTATTAGCACAATCCTCATAGGGTTCTTTCCATTCTCTACATTATTACAAACATTATTAGCACTAGCATTCTTAACAGGAGTAGGAACTTTTAGACAATAGAGGCCTTGCACCTTCTGTCCAGTTGCCACAACAACTTTACAATGGTCCTGTAAAACACAACCAGTTTTGGTAATCACAACCTGCAAGTTGGCCTTTTCAACAAGTCTACTAACAGATATAAGGTTGTGTTTAAAATCCTCAACCAACAAAACATTATGTAAAACAAGCCTAGGATTTATGTACACTGTACCACACCATTCAACCAATTTGTGATTATCATCTGGTAGTCCTACTCTTATACAATTAGTTAATTTTCTTTTATTATGCAATAAACTTGAGTAAAAAACCATGTGATCACTAGCCCCTGAATCTATGATCCAAAGAGCATGATCACCTAATTTAATCATAGAGGAAGTATTTAATTCCATACCTGCAGTGTTGGTATAGGCCAAGTTAGAAGACTCAGGCTGATTGTTGTTCTTGTCTTTCATGACCTTTATCACTTCTTTGCAAATGGAGGACACCATCTTGGTATTAACAGCATCATTGTCAGCATCATCCAAAGGACTATCATAATCAATCTCTTCAATGGTCACATTAGCAGCTAGCCCTGTCTTGGGAGCACCAGTCTTGCTAGCTTTCAAAGTATGATACCAATCTGGGTATCCAATTACCTTGAAACATTGTTCAGAAGTATGACTTTTAGCTTTGCACACTTCACATTTTCTCTCCATCTTTTCTTTCTTCCAGTCCCTTTTCCCTTGAATCATACCCCTAGCAGAACTATTCCGTGTCCTAGCAATACCATACTCATATCTTTGTGCAACTGTCAGTGCACTAGACTCAGCTAAAGCATTATTTAAACCACTCACTTATTTTTGTTTTTCAACTTGTAAAACAATTGAATAAGCTCTATGCATTGAGGGTAATGGGTCCATTGATAGTATATTAGTTACCACATTGTCAAATCCACTATTTAATCCCATAAGAAATTGCATAAGCCTATCTTCTTCCTCAATATCACTACCAATCTTGGCATACCCACATGAACATTTATTAAGAATTCCACAAGAACATATAGGTTTCTTCCTTAAGCTACACAATTCATCCCACAATCTTTTCATTTTACCAAAGTAAGAAATTAAAGAAAGATTTTCTTGTTTCAAGTTAGCTATTTCTTTCTTTAATTGGAACACCAAAGGACCATTAAATTGGCCAAATCGTTCCTTAATATCAGTCCACAATTCAACCGAAGTTTCAGCATAATCAAAATCTTCAGCTAGTTCATTAGACATAGAACTCAAAATCCAAGACCCAACCATATAGTCTGCCCTTTTCCATCTAGTAAAATCCTTATTAGTTGGTTCAGGTTGTTTAATTGACCCATCAATTAGACCTAATTTGTTCTTGGCTCCCAAACACCTAACTACATTTCTACTCCACCACATGTAATTGGTGCCATTAAAGACTAACTTAGTTATAGCAGAAACTGGGTTATCAGAAGTTGCTACAAAAAGGGGATCAGAAATACCTTGAATTGAAGCTTCCTGAAATTCAGACTCAGCAGTTGAAGATGATGCCATGTTCACGCGTGCACGAACAGCGAATCGAAGAGAAAAAAGAGAACTGGAGAAATTGGTCTTCGTGGAGAAAGAAACCAGAGAAAAATTGGTGAGGAGAAAGAAACCAGAGAAAAATGGCGAGGAGAAAAAATGGCGAAAAAAAATGAGAAGAAGAAGAGAAATTGAAGCAGACTTGAAAACTCAAGAATCAGAACCAAAAAAATTGGGATAGCCCTGATACCATGTAATTGAGAGCAAAAAAAATATTGTGGTAAAGAAAGTTGATCACATAAACTCAGTAAAAATCAATTAGTAAAATCAGAGTACAACTCACTAAAAACAACACACTAATATTTATAATAAAAGCTACTAACTAAAGAGGTTTAGGTAATTTTGAGAAGGAGGAAAATATCCTCTTATAGAGGGGTTAGAGATGAAGGTTGGGGGTTGGAGATGAAGGTTGTGTTAAAGCTTCAATGGGGTTGGAGTTGAATATGGAGGGTTAAAGAATGGTTGAGGATGATAATGTTTAATTAATTTTTTTTTAAGTTTAATGAAATCAATTGAACTCTTGAATAATTTCTAGTTTAAAGTTCATTAAAAAAATCTGTGTAAAAATTGAATCCCTAAGAAAATAATTTTTAATTTACTTTTTAAATTACCAAAATATAAAATTAATTTTGGTAAATAAAAAATAAGTAAAATGAATTAATTGAATTAATATTACAATAAAATAATTTTAAAAGGTTTATTTTTATTAAAAATAAAAGTCAAATCAAATCAACAAGATGAATGGTCTAGATTTGTTTGACTTCAGTGTTCGTTTTTTCGATAACCATACAAGAATTTTCATCTTCGGACCCCTTTGAAGTTTTAACTCTCAAACTTGTCAAATTCTACTGAAACGTGCTCATTACTCCACTCACTCACTCACTCACTCATTCAGTACTAGTTCACTCTGTCAGTACTCATTGACTCCTTTTTCCTCCTTCCCCCTTTCTCTCTCTAATCTAATGTAAAAGAAAAAGTCGCTTGCATTGCAAAGATCAGAAAAATAGCATGCAAATAAACGCCGTCGGAAGCAGCAGAAGCAAAGAATTGAAGAGTAGCATAAAATTATGAATTCAAAGGAATTGGAAGAAAAAGCAAGAGATCACATTGAAGAATTGAGGAAGAACAAGTTTTCAATTGGCTGTCAACACCCAAACCCTCTTACCCATGACTTACACCATGCCGTTACTTGCCTTTCTGCTGAACTCTACACTAAACACGTCCATTTTCTCATGGAACTTATTCAGGTTTTTTCTTTTTTCCATCTTTTCCCTTTTTTTTTAAACATATACCCTCTGTAACAATATATTTTTTTCATGCATTTTGACGAAACAATTTGAGAGTGTAAACGACTAAATTAATCAAAATAATTTTGATATTATTAACTTATAATCACATTCTTGCTTGTATTAAAATCATTTTGATTAATTTCGTAGTTTACACCATTAAATCGTTTCTTAAAAAAAGCAAATGTTAATCTTTATGTTACGGATGGTGTATAAATAAATGCTCCTTTTTTCCATTTTTTTGTTGTATTTGTTGTTGTGTTGTTTTTAGCAAATTGTCTTTTGGTATTATTCATCCTTCTCGAACACTCATGTGTGTTTTCAAGAAATTAATATTAATAATTAATACTCCCTCCTTCTCACACTATTTTTAGGTTTTATTGATACTCCCTCCTTCTCACACTATTGATACTCCCTCCGTTTCACACTATTTTTAATTAAGTTTTTTTATTTTTGCATAAATTTATAGACAAGTTATTATTACAATTGTGAAGGTTAATTGAAGTTGGTGGGAAAATGGGTAAATGTAGACTAATTATTATTGGAATCGGAAATGTTAAAAAAAAATGGTATTGAAGAAAGAGATGTATCATGTTTGGAGTTAGATGTAATGATTAAATTAGCTATTTTGAATTGGTCAAAATTCTCTTTTCTCTCAATTTTTTTTCCCTCAAACCTCTAAATTCCAAACACCCCATAGTAATTAAAACCGACAAAATGAGTGGTTGAGAATAAAACTAGTACAAAAAGAGAAATAAAGTAAATGTAAAAATTAAAAAAAACATCAAATATAGAAACATAAAGAATAAAGTGGAACAGAAGGACTATTTTTGAAAACGGAGGAAATGCAAAAAGTAGAAGAATATGAAAAGGTAGTGAGAGAACAAAAAAAACAAGTCTCCATCTAAAAAAATTGCTCTATTTATATTTTGTGCAAATTCTAAGAATTTAAGGTGATGTTATTTTGTGAGGCACTGTTGTAATTTTAAGGAGGGTTCATATGCTAAAAATGTAAATGGAGTAAGTAATTTGGGACGCATGAAAAATAAAATTGAGCAGTTTTTTTCTGGACGAAATGAGTTATTTTTAGTAACTAAACTAAGAAAAAATAGGGAAAAAGTCTTGGAACAATAAATTGTGTGTATAGAGTAAAGAATAAAAATTTACTTGTATTATATTTAGGTAATGTAGGGATTTAGGGAGTAAACAAATTAACAAAACTAGAGTAAATCGGTGCCAAAGCACCGTGTATATATTTATTATTTTATAAAAACATGCACTCCGTATATATTACATTTTAAAAACTCAAAAAATATATTAAAATATATTTACTTTTATATTGATCATTAAATAATATAGAATACCATTTTGTCTATTATTTAATTTTCATCTTTTTAGCATAGTGAATTTATTATGAAAACGAAGGTAGTTATTGTGGATAAGGAGTAATTATTATAGGTTAAGTTATATTATATATGTTAGTTTAATGTTTTTGCATTTTTTTCTTTATGCGTTTTTGCATTTTTTTTCTTTATAAGTTTAATTTAATTTGTTTATTCCTGATAGTTTTTTAGTTTATATTTTTTTTGTGCGATGGTAGTTTTAGTAGTTATATACTTATATGTTAGGAACTTGTTGCCAAAAAAATGTTATAAGGAAAAAGAATATATATTTCATCTGATTTCAAATTCTTGCAATAATTGTACTTTTGGCACTACTCACAATTTTCACTTTGACTATAATTTATCACTTACATAAATTGGAAAAATATAGTCATGTGCGGTTTCGTTAAATTCGTTTCAACTTGTAATTTATTATGATCATCTAGTGTTTGCAATCTTTTCAAATAACTCATTAGAGATATTAATCTTCAAAGTTTTATCTCTGCATACGTGAAAATGATTTTGTTGCAAAAATTGAAAAATGAATGAAGTATGTTACGAAGTTTTTTATGGTTTAATTAATTTTTTTTTTATTATGGTGTGTTGGTTTCAGTTATAATATGGTAAACAATAAAACTAATGACACAAAGAAAGTGGGGTAAAGATTTTTTTTGTTTGGTGGTTTATTTTTTTTTTATTGTGTTTATGTTTAATTTTATTCGTAATATCTATGGTTACATTTTACAAAATATATATATATAAAAATTAGATCACAATAAAGTACACATTGAGACGATTTCAAAGAGAAAAAATATAAAAATTAGAACACAATAAAATACACATTAATACGATTCCAAAGAGATCACACATGATTATATTTGCTTACATGTATAATTTATGTTTTAAAATTTGTATTGGCTATTACAATTTTTTTTAGAAAGATTGTTTTAAATAGTAATTTTTTTTTACTAAAAATTATAAAAATTATATCACAATAAAGTACACCTTGAGATGATTCCGAAGAGATTACGCATGATTATATTTGCTTACATGTATAACTTAAGTTTTATAATTTGTATTGGCTATTAGAAATTTCTTAGAAAATTTGTTTTGAATAGTTAGATATTTGTTTTAGAATGATTGTTTTAAATAGTTAGTTATTTTTTTAGAGTGTTATGTTTTTAGAGTGGGTTTTTTAGAGAATTAATGAGAGGGCTCCATTTAAGGTTTGGAGACCTCTCCTTCAAATAGATTCTTCTATTATAATATAGATAGATAGTAGCTTTGCCCCAATTTAGTTACAACATTTTTTTTAATCTCCCTATCAATTTCTTACTTACAAATAAAATTTTCCACGCACTTCTTTTGTTATACTTCTCCGTTCCAAAAATGCACTAATTTGAGGATCACAGACTTAGGCCCTGTTCTTTTGGACTTAAAAACTATAGTAATCAGATCAGATCAGTTCAACTTTGTTTTAATATTATACTCTCACAAAATAATACCCCACCTAATCAGATCAGTTCAGATCAGATCAATCCTAAAGAACACGGCCTTATACGCATTTTTGACAGTGGGTAATTAAGAAAGTAAGGGGTAATTGATTAAAATACATGGAGAGAGAAGGTGTGGATAATTAAAAAATTGGTGGGGACAATTAAAGAATTGGGGAGAGAAGGTGGGGACAATTAAAGAAATAGTAAGAGCATTTATTTCTTTAAGTAGCGAAAGTTTACCATATAAGAAGAAAAAAAAATTGTTGCATCAAAAAATGATTTTTTTTTTTTTTGGAACGAAGGAAATAACAAATTTGGGGAGGATGCAATATTATTTTTTTTGTGAACCCATCTGACAGAATAAAAATGTAACTTTTTACTATATTTTTTTTAGATAACTAGTTAAGTTTTATATAAAAAAATTCTAATTTTATGCTCAAAAGTTACAATTTTAAGCGAAAATTATCCAACCGTCAAACTAATTCATAGATTCTACATTAGTGAGCACCTCGAAGAAGATATACTCTCCAATCTCCATAATAATGCAACCCGCAATAAATAAATATTCATTAAGTTGATGGCGAATATTCATTTGACCTAATTTTAAAATTTTACACTAATGTTCATTGGAGTTAAATTAATGTACATTGCGTGAGTACGTTTCTATTGGTATTCATGCGTGCACCTTCGAATTTGTATCGTCAGACATGAGACTAACTTCTGTTAGAAAAACAACTCAAATATTTTAAAATCTGAGTAATTTTCTGCTATTAGTGCCTTGTATATCTGCCCTTTGCTTTTTTAGAAGGGATTTTTCTTTATGCTTTCGGGTTCATGGACTTACAATTTCCTTTGCTTCCAGGGCTTAATAATCTTGTTCATTTAAATGTGATGTAAGAAAGTTATTTGATATTTTGGGTCGTCTATGATATGGACTGTTTCAGAAAAGCCGTTTAAATAATCGATAATCACGGAGTTTTCCCACTCCTTTTCACATTTGTGTATTGACAAGGTGCAATAGATAGTGTTATAGTGATGGTGAACATATTTTCAGTTAGTTTGAGACCACTAGGCCTATTATTTATAGTGATGGTGAATATGTTGTTTAAACTCTTAATTTGACATGATTTAACCGGAGACATTACTGGGTCTATTGGTATGTACTTTTGTTTTAGGGTTCGATTTGCAAATGCAAAATATTCATAAATAATTCAAAATTTAAATGTGTTAGTGTTGTGCTAAAAACCTTTAAAACTATATAGCATTTTCAATTTTTTTTTTTTTTTGTTTATTGAAGATTTTTATACAAACAGTTTTAGTTGCAAAAAATTGTGAGGGTAGATAGCCATATGTCATGTTTGGTTATTGTTTGTAGCAAGTAAAGGATTGATATTGAGGAGTTTTGTAGCAAGTAAAGGATTAATATTGTGATTCCGTGATGATTGACACTATGTTCATTGCTATTATAGAATGCAGAGGATAATCAGTATGGAGTTGGTGTGGAGCCCACCCTTGAATTTGCACTCACAACCAATGATATAACTAGATGTGGAGCTCAAGAAACTCTTCTAGTTTTCAACAATGAGATTGGCTTTTCAAGGAAAAACATGGAGTCCATTTGTAGTGTGGGTCGATCCACTAAAAAGGGAATGAGAAACAAAGGCTTCATTGGCGAAAAAGGTGAGGAAACTTTTGATTGTACATTTTTTCATGGAGAGAATTTATTTATGCCTTGTGTAAAATTTTGGAGGTGTTTTTTATGTGACGAATTCAGTGTAATATTTGTGAATTGTGGCTTGTATTATGTTAGCAACTTGGTTATGCCTTCCAACATATATATGGTCTACCACTATGAAGAAGAACTTTGATTATGATGAGCAAATATCTTCATTCAATGCTTCCTTAAGTCATTACATGACAACTTGTCAATCAATCAATCAAAACCTTATTCTCATAAGAGGGGTCGGCTACATGAACCAAAGTGATTATTCCGGGTAGTCATCTAAAAAGATTTTCCTCCACCCTACGATCGAGAGCCTAAATCTCCTGTAAATCCATCAGCTTCATATCTTTTCTAATTCCTTCCCACCAACTCATTTTTGGTCCCCCTCAACCTTGTTTAAACTCTCCTTGATCCCACTCTTCCACTCTTCGTACTAGTGCAAGCTTGTGGTCTCCGTATTACATGACAACTTATAATTACAGGAATTGAAAACATGAATTTAATACATCCATTTAGATTCTCCTCATCATGATTCTTAAAACTTAGTGTCAATAGCTATTACACCAAGCTAGATCTCAAGGTTGCATGTTGTGGCACTCTTGATTGTTTTACTGTCATGGCGAGATGAGCACGTTAAATTGTCAATTTTTTTTCAATGAATATGAACTTGATTTTCATTTCGTATTAATTGGTGTAGTTATAGGCTCTGGTAACCGACGAATCTCATCATAATGCCTGGGAAATCGGTTATGAATTGGACGAAAAGAGGCCCCACCTAGAATGCATGGATACTTCAATTAGGTAGCCGTACCCGTGTTTGATACCGATACAATACTGATACTTAATGGATACCTGATACTCCACTCTAATTTTTATTATATTTTCAAAATCATTTTACCTTATTTTAGCCATTTTTTCGTTTTTTCATTATCTTTGAAAAGGACTTTACCATTTTACTTGATTATTTGGGTTTTTAAAAATATAATTCCAAGTTACAATGAAGATTTTCATACAATTTTATATTTTTATATATTTTATGTACTTCCTCCGTTTCAAAAAAAACGCAACAGTCAACATATCACACATGCCGAGACGAAACTTTGACCATTAATATCTATAATTATGAATAATTAAAAAAATATAAAAAGTTGATATTAATATAGCATTTAACGAGACGAATCTAACAAGATCCCACTTGACTATGTTTTTTTATTATGTGTAAAGCTCAAAACTTGGTCAAAGTACACAACGTGAATAGTGCAAAAATTTGACTGTTGCGTTTTTTTTTGGAACGGAGAAAGTATTATATTCTTATTCATACCCGTATCCTTAATTTTAAAAGTGACGTATTACGTACCCGTTCTCGAACCTGTATCCATACAACCTAGGGCCCCACCACGCGTGAGGGGGCACCCTTTCCTAGACCATATTAATAGTTCAAACACAATTATAAAACTCACATACAAATACATGAAATATGTCCCTAAAACCTCCAATCTAGGACAAGTCTTTCCATTAATTTCAACACTCAATTCATCACATAATCCCTATGCAACTTTTTCTGAGAATGAATAACATATTCAGCCAGCGCCCAGCAGGATCTACTTAATACATTAAACATTAATCCAATTACACCTTAAACATTGCATGACTTTACAGTTTTCAGAAACTTGCATTCCAAAAAAATAACTTAAAAAGATTAATCAAAACAAAAGAGAGAAAAAAAAAAGATCACTTTGTACACCATCTTGGCTGAACAATAGAGCCCTAGTTAATTTCAACCATCCAACCCTTCTTGTCCTCCATAAAACCAGTTTGAATCGCGGTGTACGCTGACAACAATCTTTTTGACACAGAGTGATCATCTGTCCTGTATTCTACCCTGCATTTGTGATGTGTTCTTCCAGTTAGAAAAGTAATGTATATAATGTATACAAGTAAATTTTCTAAATGGTTTTCTTTCAAGTGCTTTTCTTTGTTATTACTTTTAGCCTTGTAACATTTGAAATCAGGTTGTTCAGATTAAATAACTGTGACTTAAAGTTATATAAAGTACAAATTCTTTGGTGAGACACTGATATGGTCTCACTAGGAAAATTAAAAACTTGCAAAAGTTATAGAGTATAAAACTACTAAGATAACTTTTTATATATTTTCAATAAGTTTTACATATTTTTTCAAAAATTTTCTCGAGAAATCTGGTCGCACCAGAGACTTTTTATAAAACTGATGAGCTCTTTAACTCGATCTTGGTTTGTCTTGAGTTCATTCGGGATTATCTAGGTTATTTACATTTTACTAAATATCAATCAATATTAGCCACACAACAACTTTCGAGCCCATTTCAGTTTCGGGTTAATTTGAGTCATTCAGTTTTTCAGTACTATTTGAGTTGTATTTGGCTGATTCTTTTTAGTATTATGGTACATGTAATGCAATCTTGCCCAGTTTAATGAATTCAGTAAAAATTCCCTTTCTGCTACTTACCAAGTACAAAACTATAAATTAGCCCTTTCCTTACACTATTTATAGTTTTAGCAAGTCTCCCGTAGAGACAGTTTGTCCAGATAACTTTTTACTTTAAAAAATAACTTTTTAGCGTAATATCATAATTTTTAATATAAAACGTAACTAGTTATGTAAAACGTCATAAATCTATGGTAAAAAGTTACAGTTTTGTAGGTAAAAGTTATGTTGATCTAAAAGAGATTACGTTGTTGAGGAAACAAAGGGATGAAATTAAGTGGTGGTAGTTTTTGAATTAATAGGAAAACAGAAATAGAAATATTAAGATAATTGTTAAAGCTTGCATATACCTTTCACCACCATGTGTAATGCTGCCTACAGGGGCAACAACAACAGCAGTTCCAGTGCCGAAAACTTCATCAGCTTGAAGCAACTCCTCCACTGGTATCGGCCTTTCCTCAACCTGTAACGAACATTTACACAAACTATAATAATCTTCACTAGTTCAATTCATGATCAACGCCTCGTCACAAGAATTTGAGTTACCTTATAACCAAGATCACGTGCTATTTCGATGATGCTCTTTCTAGTCACACCTGGTAGAATAGTACCTTTTATTGCAGGAGTAGAGATTATGTTTTCCTGCAACCATAAAATGTACTCTTAGCAACATTTTTCATTTTTTTTTTAAATTTTAATCATTTGATAAGAAAGCCGCCAGTTCTTTGCTGGTATGAGAATTAGCGACATTTTCCATGATATTGGTAGGTGAAAATTGGAACTGATTGTGTTTAGAATCTTTACCTTGACCATAAATATGTTACAAGAGGAGACTTCCTCGATGTATTTCCCGTTCACTGAATCAAGGTATAGAACATCGGAAAACCCTTTGCTCTTCGCTATCATTAATGGTTTCAGAGCCTAATCAATGATAAACCAAAACACGTAAACATCCCACCAATGAAAATTCGAGTCTCATATGGAAGCAACTATTTGCTTACCGGTCCATAATTGCTTATTGTTTTTATACCACCTGTGCCACCACGAGATGCACGATCAAATTCTTGATCAACATACAAATTCAAGGGGGCGCTGCCTTCCTTAAATGGAGAACGAACCACTAGAAATATTAGCACATAATAAACTAAACGTTTTTTCAAATTTCAACTCCTATTAGTTAAAATGATGAGCAAGAAAACTACTTTGAAATAGTTGCGAACAGGGGAAGCATAGATGAGAAACATGAAATCAGGAGCGGGACCCAGCCCAAGGATCGGTCCAGTTCCTAGGAGCATCGGTCTCATGTAGAGCGATCCCTTTCCTGGAGGAGGAATCTGTTGCATCATCCATAAGTAAACTTTCAGAATGAAATAACTAACCACAATTATATGAATGAAAAATGTTTGGATAAGGTAGAATCACGAAGAATATACCCAGCGTTTGTTGGCAAGCGCAGTCTGCTTCACAGCCTCGGTGAATTGGGTGACGGAAGGCGAAGGCATGCACATCCTTTCAGCACCTTCTTTCATACGAAGAGCGTTTAGGTCAGGGCGGAACAGGACAAGCCGCCCATCTTCCCGCCTTAACGCCTTCATTCCTTCAAATATACCCTTTTTAAACATACAAGAACAAGTTAGCTCCCAAAGAAATTTAATTAGGCATTAACTTTTCTCTATTATTATAAACGAACTAAGGTCTTGTTCTTTTAGACCGAATGAATCTGAACTGAACTGAACTGAATCTGTTTGAAATTAAGTCCAAAAGAACAAGGCCCAAGTGATCATGTATACAAATATAATGTAAGGCACCCTATGTTTTTTTTTGGTGACCGATTCACCTGTCCATAGTTAAGAACCCCGGCTGCAGGGCTCAGTTCAATGTTTCCATAGCGACTAAGTTGGCCCTCAGTAAACACATTGTTTTGCTCGGAACATTTCATGACATACATGTAATCAGTGGGCGTTAAGCCAAATCCGATGGTGTCCCAATCAATATCAGCACACTCATCATCACAACCTACTTGGCTGTTAGCCCAAGTGAAAATGGAGGAAACAAGATTGAAAACAAGGTCAGTTTTTCCTAATTATTACCGAGTATTATCATCTCAGACAATAAGTTAACCTATCCCCGGTTAACATCATATGTATTCATACCTGTATGCCGGTGACGCTGCCTGGGATGTGTAGAAATTAAGACTCTCAAGCTTCAAATACTGCATATATAGTCGGATAAATTATGTATTATTAACATATGGTCCATGAAGTACTGAAAAATTCAAATATCATACAATTTTAAGAAGGCGATTTGAGCTTTATGCAAGATACAATAACTATGCTACTTGGACTCTTCACTTACCTCAAGTACTCGTGTCAAATCCTTAACTCTCCGACATGGGTATGAATACTTAACACTTCTTTTTGGGCTAAAATCATGAAAAAATTCACAATTTAGCCGAGTCTGACACTAGTACCCAAGTCAAAATAGCATAGTAGAATAACAACGATAAGATCAAAGCCTTTTCCAACACAGATGAGGCGGGCTACATGAACCAATATTCAATTTCAATTAGTGATCTACTAAGATATTTTTCGCTCCCATTCATTCCTATATAAAACTATAAGCGATCGTAAACTCATTTTGGTTATGTCCCTTTTAACTGTTTCCATCCAAGCTATTTTCATTCTTCCTCTACAAATCTTGAAATTGTTATAGTCCGAAACACATCCATCGTCTAGCCATCATTTTGCATTTAGGCATGTAAATCAGGCCGATCAATAATCAATCCGAAATGATCCGAAATGAACCTGACATGACATGACCTAAACGGCATCTTTACAAAAAGTAAATGTCCCCAAACATCTACAGTACAACTCAAGCAAAACAATAATGTACATAGGACAATCCGAAACTGAATTTTACCAAAAAGTCTATAGTAGTTTTTGACTTAGGTAAGCCTTAAATGATAAGACTAGACCTATAGAGTACAAGAAATCAATATACTTCATATTTGATAGAAAAGGGCTAAAGGATAGTAGAAGTGGACCATAAATTTCTAGTCAATATTAAAGAAAGTTACACCATTGAATTGGTCCCATTGAATGAATGTGGTCCTAATGTTTGGGGTACTAGTAAACATTTCAGTTTTTTTTTTTTGTTTTTTTTTTTGTTTATTAAAAGAAGGTATGTACAAGTTCTAAGTTTGATATGTAAGCCAAAAAAGAGGTTAACCTTTAAAGAGATCTGATCGTCCATTATATGTAGCACCAAAAGAGGAGATAGTGATATCATTGTTTGTCCTTTTACCATTGGGGGATAAATGTTGATTGATTTTTGAGTAAACAAAATAACTTAGTCATTTGGTGTTCTACTATGCAAGATTGCAATTTGCAAGAAATCATCACCAACTTCCTTTCAAACTTTACATGAAATTTAATAGACTTGTTTGGGAGTTTTCAGCTTAAAAAAAGGGTTTTTAATAAAGCTAAATTAAATGATTGGTTATTTCATACATTGCAATACTTAATAATTATTTACCTAACACTTTCACACGAACAATTAATACAATCCATGTTTACATTAGCTAAACACAATAGCAATCCGCCCTCATAAATCATTGACCACAATCACAGCTAATGGTTAATTGTTAATTTCTAAACAAGGCCAAATGTAACCTAGATAGCACAGATATGACGTAGTTGCATCCGTCTTGGATACCGATACTTCTAAAATATCTGATACTCTACTCCATTTTAAAATTATTTTTTGAAATATTTTATTATAGTTTTAAACAATTTTTTAATATTGCTTTTAAAAATGTTTTACTTATCTTATCGTATTAAATAAACTAAAATATTATGTATGACATTAAAATTTTAATAAGATTTCTTAAATTGTTAATTGTTTAATAATATTTATTTGTCATACACGTATTCTATATTTTTCAAATAAACATATTCCGTACATATTTCATGTCCGTCCATATTTATGTACCTACTATATTCATGTAACTTAGGCCGCCCAACAATCACTTACTATAGTACATCCCACCTTTGAAAACAACGCTTCTAAGCTATTTGATGTAGAATAATCATCTAGTTATATTCCTATTCTTAATTAGTGCATTGCCATTTTAAATTAAACTTAAACAAATCAACTTATGGTCAAAATTAAAGGTCAATAACGTATGTATTTTTTAAAGTAAAGATTTTAATGTAGATAAGATTGTAATGTCATCGTAGCTCTGGTAAACAAATCCACTTTAAGCCAAAAGCTATTTAATTTTGAACGTCCAATTCGAACCTTTTTTTTTCTTCTTTTAATCACAATTGTATTATAACTTATAAGACTTTAAAACAGACCGTGCTGCAGGTTATATGATCTAATTTAAACCCAAAGTACTTATTAATCACAATTGTGTTATAACGTCCTATGTAACAATATTATTGTCCCAAGGGTGTCGTTTATTGTCCACATATTGTTTTAGCTTCACTTATACGCGGTACCACTTCCATTTATTTCTGACACAAATGGAACAATATCATCCCAAATACTTACTCGTTAGAGTTGTGCCAAATTTCAAAAAAGAGTACATCCCAAAGTTTGTATCAAATCAAGTCGTAGTATGTATTGTAACTTCGTTATAATTTTTTTATGTTTTGAAATTTTTACTCATAATAAATGTGCCACATGGTAGACCAACTTATCGTGCTCGTGCCAAGTTTTAAAAATGTTGGTCGACCAACCCGTTTTGAAAAAAAAGAAATTAAAGGTGAATAGGTGATCGCTAGTACCATCTTTATCAGGCAGCAAATAAGCTACACTACTGTACATGATTTTAGTATGCTATGCAATGTACTCCCTCCGTAACGAATTACTAGCAACATTTGTACTAGCACAAATTCCTAGGTGAAATAAGGTAATAGTGGTATTAGGTGGTATAATGTTAAAAGTAAGAGAGAGAAAAGTAAGAGAAGGAAAAGTAAATGGAGTATTATGTGGTAATATGATAAAAGTAAGAGAGAGAAAAGTAGGAAAGAAAAAAATAAGTGGGGTATTGTGTTGTTTTTTTTACCAAAATAGGAATAAAATGAAATTGGAAAAAATTGTTGCAAGTATTTTGTTACACCTAACAATAGAAATTGTTGCTAGTAATTCGTTACGGAGGCAGTAATACAGTAGATATTGGATTATTTTTATTTTTTTTTTTAAAAAATCTTAATTTTCAAAATCAACGTATTTCTCATAGACTCATACCAGTCTCAGTTCCGTATCCATGTCATCACTTACAACTTATATGCTGATAATGCAAAGGCATGATAAATCTACCTCAAACATTAGGTTACGAACAGGGCCGTCCCGAAAATATTTGGGCCTGTTTTAAAATTGTAATTTGGTTCTTTATATTTTAATCAATACTAAAATTCAATACTCCGTACTATTTTGACAATATATATGTATGTATGTCAAAATTATTTCATATACAATGATATATTTATCTAGAAATATAACAATAACTTCAAAAAAAAAAGTTTTTTTATAAAGAAAATAGACCCTTTAAAAAATGGGACCCTGTGCAGAGGGTATTCTTAAACACCTACCGGCACGGTCCGGGTTACGAAATAATGTTATATTCATCATCCATTTAGCACTACGTATAGAATTAAACATATGTCTTAAAATGCCTATAAACATGTTATATTCATTGTAACCCTGTAATTTAACCCGATTATCCGACACAAATTCGACACGTCTCAATCAGGGGCGGATCCACCCATTGGTATAAAAATGGTTAATTTTCTCTTTAAATTTTTAGAATTTTTCCTCTAAATTTGATAACATGACCCATTAAAATTTGATAAACACATTTTAACCCCAGTTAATATTATTCCTAGATCCGTCACGGGTCTCAATCCAATTAAAAGTTGTAACAAAATTGACAAATGTAAAACAAAACCAACAGAAACAAGTTTAGTAATGGAAATTAACAAACCTTTGAATGAGGGGAAATGAGGCTCAAAGATGGCATGAGATTACGAAGGCAAAAGCTACTACTCTTGATCATGTTGTTCATGGTCGAATTACCACCTTGAAGATCTCGATTTTAATTGAAATAAAACTGGAAAAAAAAAAAAAAAACAAATCAAGAGAGTGATCTGATAAATAAAAAGAAGGGTTTATTTATGAGCGCTGTTTCTCTGTTTCTTTCTCTCGCTGAGTGTTTCGATTCACTTTTGTCACGAAACACTAGGGGACTAATGTTATGACAAACATCTGATCTGGAACTGCGTGCGTCAATTTATATTGATGAGCACTTCAGTTCTCTAGGACACGGCATTCCTCTATTTCATTCTTACGTTTCATTTTTCAACAACGTTCATATTTTTATGGGTCACACTCACAGTCATACTCATCCACGTAGCACCAATGGATCTATTGTACTGTGTGTCTGGAAACAAATAGATGTATGTCTATCTAAGGTGTTTTATTTGTTATTTTAAATAATTCTGCTCAAATAAAATTATAAAATACACAATATTATTCTTGGATAGATATACCATATATCCGGATGTATATAATGTTGGAATATTTATGAATAAATTGGCTAAGGCATTGGACAAAGTAGGCTAGGCAAAAGGACTCAGGAGGCAGAGAGGATCTCGCACCCCGCGAGATTCGCACCCCGCGAAAAAGCTACTGGAAAATCTGGACAAAAGTTTGTTCAGTGATCGCACCCCGCGACAGTGTCTCTGGAAAATTCGAATGGTTGTTTGAATTATTGGATTCTTTTCCTAGGATTCCTTTACGTGTTTAAGCTTGTCTTTTGAGCTTCTATGCTGATGTAAAGAGGATTAAATCAGATTAAATGAAGAGATTAAGAGTTAGCCTTGTTGATGGAATAATTTTTATTTCATTCTTTATTCCATGCTAAACTTAATTTCTGATTTTAATTGGTTTAATGTGTGAATTGAACTCAGAATTTTTCTGAATTCTTCACATGCTTATGTGCCTATAAATAGACATATATTTGTTCATTGCAAACTACAAGAAATGCAAGAATAACAAGGAAAAATCTGATTTTCTTATACTACTACAACTTGTTAGCACTTGGTAATATATAGCTAATTTTACTAAGTGTGTTTAAACACAAATAAACACAAGTCCTTTTGTTTCTATACTCTTGAGATCACATAGAGTATAGGGTTATTTTCTCCATTGTATCTCACTAATCGTTCGTGGTAACCCGGTGATCTAAGGGGCGAATTCGATTAGAAGGAAAGTGTAATTTCCATGCCTTAGAGGGTTTACATCAACACCATACATGACCAACATATAAGAATTTCTAACGTTTGGCAAATATGTTATTGAGATAGTGGTACTCATCGTATCGGATACTATTATAATGTTGATAATTCTAGGATACCATATACCATGGGTGGACCGACATGGGAGGTTGGCAGGGCCCTGTTGGAATATTTATGCATAAATGGGCTTGAACTAGTGGACAAAGTAAGAAGAAATAAGGAAAAAACGAGGAATGAGGCAGAGCCTCATCGCGTCTCTCGACATACGTCGCACCCGCGACGGGTGCTATGTCGCTACTCGCGATTCTAGTCGCGGAGTGCGATTTGGTTCTGTTTTCAGCTCAGTTTTGCACGTTTTCTTGGATACTCTACTTGGGATTACTTAGACTATTGAGGCAAGTTATGAGGTTTTTATAGGGTATTAAGATGTTATTAAAGTGAGTTAAAATCAGAATGCAAATGGATTACATATGGCATCTCTTGGATGGTTATTACATAATTAAACCATCTTGAATTCTGATTTTATATGGTTCTTTAATGGTGATTCTTCATTTATTTTTGGCTGATTTCTTCTTGTGGTTTTGGCTATAAATAGTCATGTTTTCTCACTTGTTTGGTATGGAAAAAAGATGAGAAATTTCTCCCTCCTTTTACAACTTGCTATAGCATTTAGAAAATCCTTGCAAACTTTTCTAAGTGTGTTAAATACAATCTAAAACACAAAACGTTTAGGATTCACTCTTAGGATCACATAGAGTGAATAATCTCCATTGTATCTCATTATTTATTTCGCAGTAACCTAGTGGTCCATAGTCGGGCGAAATTAAACTAATAGAAAAACGTAATTTCTGTGCCTTGGAGATTCATATCCGGTTCCCACTTACATGTTTCCTAACAAGCCCAACCCCTGCGGCCTAATTTCTTTTTAAATTGAGCCATTGTAGAATTTTATGATAAATATTAAAATAGCACACTTAATGTCATTAAAACTCTCACAATCTCATATATCATTGTTAAAAAGAGATAAAGTTACTTTTTACATTGGAAAGGTCAGATGCTCCCAATAAAAAAAAATCACTCCTTAGAGGCAATTTGGTTCAATACTAAGGAAAAGAAATGAAAAAAAAAACAAAGAGTTGGGCAAGAAAATAAATAGAATTCTCAAACCTCATTGTTTAGTTTGGTAATATATCTATTATCTAGTAGAACTCAAACAACCACCAAATCCGATCCCCTCTCTCTCCTCAAGAACAACCACAACCACCATCTCTCTCTTTCTCCTCCATAAGAAGAACAACAACCATGCCTCCAGGCGCCAACCCCCTCACAGCAGTGCTGCCGCTGACCCTTTCTCTTCTTGGAATATATTAACATTCTCTAAAAAAGGAACTACTCTTCTCATCTCTCTCTTTCTTTCTCTTCCTGGATTTTGTGTTGGTTCAGGCCAGGTGAGGTGGTTTAAGGTTGGGTCGTGGTGTGGTTGGTGGGTTGTGTGGAGTGGGTGGTGTTAGGGTTTCATGGTGTGGGTCAGGTGGAGTGTGGGTGGTGTTAGGATGGTAGTGGGTCGTGTGGTGTGTGTTAGGGTTTCATGGTGTGGGTGGGGTGGAGTGTGGGTGGTGTGAGGGTGGTTGTGAGTTCAGATGGAGTACGTGGTTTGTGTGGTGAGTTATGTTTTTTTTGTGGTGGGTGGGTGGGTGAGGAGGGTAGTCAAAGGTAGTGGTGGCCACTGGGCCGGGTTGACCCGGCCCGGTCCGAACCTGACCCGGTTTTTTGCCCTGATGGATCAGACCCGGCCCGTGTCCCAACCCGGTGCTAAACGGGTGGGTCATGGGTCGGAGTGTTATAGCCCGTAACCCGGTCCAATCCGGTCCCCGACCCGGCCCACCAACCCGGTCCAACCCGGGTGGGCCGGTTCATGGGTCGGAGGTCTTCGACCCGGCCCGGTCTCTGGCCCGGCCCGTTCGGTGGCCACCACTAGTCAAAGGTGAAAAGGATTTTGAAGGAATGGTGATTCTCTTGGAAGAGGGTGGGAATGGTAGTAGAGGTAAACCGTAAACGGGGGATGGAGGGAGTAAAGGGAATGTTTAATATATTCTAACAACCATAAACCATGAGAATTGAACTTGTTAATTCCCTTTGCTTTTACTGAAACCCTCAACCAAACAACCCCTTAGTTCTTACTATGGACCATCGAGTATTTGACCATTATTCTTCTTCCTGTTTTTTTTTTTTTTTTAAAATCTTCAAATTATTTGGCTTAAAATTATGTTAGGTTATGCCTTGAATTCCACATTGGAAGATTAAGGTTATGCCATGAATCGCACATCGGAAGAATTCTTCTTCTTATAAAAGGAGTCCTCGACACTAGAGTTGTAAAAGGGTCAATCTGGGTTGGGTCGGGTTGACCCATTAATATAAATGAGTTGAAATTCCCAATCCAAACCCAACCCAACCCAACCTTATAAATAAATGGGTTGACCTAATAACCCGTTTAATAATATTATCACTTTTTCATTAGTATCAAATAAAGTTATAACACACTATATATGTCTATACTATTATATGGACTTTAACTCGTAAAGAATCTATAACATAATAATAAAAAAAAATTGAAAGTGATATATTAGATTAGTACATCCATTCAACTTGAAACTAATTTTATTACAACGTATAGATTCTTAATGGGTTAAGCGGGTTGAAATCGGGTTGAGAATTTCAACCCGACCCAATCCATCAAACTAAAAGGGTTGGGTTGGGTCAACCCATTTAGCTAAACGGGTTAAAAAAATTCATTTCAACCCGTTATTATTGGTTTGGGTTCGGATTGGGTTATTGGGTTGGGTCAGGTTTTGTCAGCTCTACTCGACACTAGGTTTGTGTTAACCGAAATTTGTTGGGCTAAGGTTTGCTGTTAGGCTTATTTTTGGGCCTTTTCTATTTTTTATTAGGGTATTATATAAACTCCTATTTTCTATAACCGAGTCAACTTCTGCATTTTGAAAATTTCTCATCAATAAATTATAATACTCTATCTTCTGCTGGTAAACATAGTCAACACATAGCTGGTGAACCATGTTAAATCTGTGTTTTATTCTTGTTGATCTTTATTTTATATTTTCTCGTATCTGTTATAACAAATTAGATGACCTAAAATGTTCTTATATATGTGTTGAGATTAAATCAAACTTTATTTTTTAATTCTATTTCAATGGTAGGTTTATTGTTTTTGATTAATTTTCACTTAATCTTTAGTAATTTTAACTCGCTCGAATCCGATCTATATTCATCCTACAATCCTACGGAACATATAGTTTTGTAGCTAATTTCACTAGCTATGGAATAATTGACCATCCGTAGCTATATAGACTTTTCTTGTAGTGGGTGATATTTTAATTTAAACCAATGTGATTACAAACGGGTTTGATTCTATGAAATCTATGTGATTTCAATTTAAAAAGATAAATATCTTGTTTGGTTAAGAGAGTTTTGATGAGAGTTTAGAGTTTTGACCAATCAAAACTCTAATTTGGGTGTTTGGTAAAATAGAGTTTAAAAGAGAGTTTTGTACCAAAAACTCTGATTAAAACTCTCTTTAGAAAAAGCTGGGTTGAGCAGCTTTTTCTTCAGAGTTTTAGAGAGAGAAATATTAATTGACTAATTTGTCCACATATTTAAACCTATCGAAACCTATCAAGTTATTTTTAAATGTCCATAAATGTTATTTTACACAACAAATAATTAAAACTCTAAGCAATCAGCTATGTGTCACCAAATACCTTTAAACAATCAACTATCTAAATCAGCAGTCAAATCCTCTGAATAAAAAGTAATCATCTAACCAAAAACTCTAAACTCAAAACTCTAATCACCAAACAAGGCCAAAAAATAAAAACACCTTAAAAATAAAAATAAAAATTAAATTGGAAAATAGGAACAACATTAGGGAATGAACGACATTCATAGGTCTATCGGTTATACCATATATATACGTAGTTGATATTATCAATACATTGTCTTCAACTAGAAAACATCTCCACGTTAACATTATGGGATAGCACAAGATGTTAGGTGTTGTACCACGTAAACTTTGAATTTATATGGTATGCACAAATACAAAATGAATTACTGAATTTATTTGGCTTAGGCCCTATTCTTTTGGACTTAAAAGCTACAGTAATCAAATCAGATCAGATCAGTTCAAATCAGCTTTGTTTTAATTTTATACTCTCACAAAATAATACCTCACCTAATCAGTTCAGACCAGATCAGATCAGTTCAGTCCTAAAGAACAAAGCCTTAATGGGTTTTTATTTTTTGGAAATCCTTACTTTTGTAGATTGTAATGAAAATGCTGGATCAGTTGAAGACTTATTACATTGGCAATTAGATGGACTGATATACATGACACGTCCTACGATTCATCGTCAATAATTGTGATGAGATTTAGATTTTGTTTACAGCATCGATAGTTTTGAAGATATAGTGGCCTTAGTGGGTATTAGGCATTGAATTTGGTAGTAGTGTAGTTTGTCGGTTTATCCCATCCAATTTAATTGAGAAACAAATTTCAAAGGATGATGAAGATACAAAATTTTTGCAACTGCATCCGATGATAATGTTCGAACCCAACGTCTTAGATCTGACATTTGCAAGATTTAGCCATTAGGCAAGACTTATACGTAGATGACTTGTCAAAAACCAACTTGACCCGAAATCCGTTGCAAATAACCCGAACGACTCGGACATGTTTTGATTCTGTTAAAGACAAACCGATTTGGCCCGACCTGATCTGACTCGAAAATTATTATTATTGTATTAATAAGCTTATCACATTATGGGAAAATATTATGAAAAAGGTAGAGTAATTTTAATTTAATACTCCCTCCGTACCAATTTATCCGCAACATTTTTAAAGAAAGTTATAACACAATAACTGCAATAATTCATATATTTCTAAATTTAGTGTCACAATATTAAGAAGCAAAGTTCAAGAATGAAGAGGGGGTAAAATTAATGAATGAATATAAGTTGTGGCTGCTAGACTACTGAATTTCTGAAATGGCTCCCGTGAGGAAGGTCAGCTGAGAAGTAGAGATTGGTTAATTGAAAAATGACTTCTTTATTAGAGTTGCTTCGGATCTCAGGTTTTGTATTGCAGTCCCTAAATTTTTGACCTAAAATGACAAAAGTACCCCTAACTTAAAAACATAAACAAACATATGTCCTTTTAAATCTTACATATCCTCCAAAATTACTTTACACATCGTTTTTTCTCTCTCTTACTTTACCCTTCAACATTCTTCTAACCCTAATTTAAGAAAAAATATATAGGGAACCGTGCTAACCCATTTGTTGCAATTAAACGGATACGGAGAGAGTATTAAACTTTCTTTTATTAATGAAATAATAGTTAAATTGACTACCGGAGTCAGGTCGGAGCCGAATGTTGGATTATCAAAGCCAGAGTTTAATGTCAGATTTGACATACATCTGACTAATGTAGAAATCGGATTATTATGTATGCATAATTTGATTCTAGTTCGACTCGTTGCCATCCTTAGTCATTATACGATTCATACCCAATATGATTGATCGATTTTGACTTACCACCGATAATGACCTGATCGTTTTTAACCTAAATAACGATTATGACATGCAAAAAATCGTTTGTGACCGAGCGATTTGTCCTATGCAGGTTTGAAGTCGACCGAGTTTGACTAGGTGCCGATTATGACATGACCAATAACGATTGAACCCAAACTGACCGACACTTGCTAAGGAAAATACCAAATTCAACTGAATATCGAATAAACCTAAGCAAAACCTGACCGGTACTGAATGACTCATATGATCTTTTTTGGCCGACCGTTTTTTACCAAACCTTTTTTTACACCAATCTATTACCTACCGTTTAACCTATTTTTTCATCCCAACTTGTGACCGTGATTAAAATACATAGCAATAAGGATGGGACAGCAACACAGTGAGCCAGTGGCGTTATGGACATTATTGCATCCTCGATATGCGAGAATTAATTCTCACTAACTGCAAATTTTATCCTTCAACCCACGAACAATGTGACTGATAATGTGAGAGGAGACAAGGAATGGACTCTACTTTACCTCATCATGTAAAAAAAAAAAAAAATGAAAAACTAGTGCCAAGCATAAGCACCACAATGTCCAACCAATCTAAAACATTGTACTCCCTCTATCTTTTGTTTTGCCATTCGTTTTTTCTCATATTAAAAATCTTTAAATACATATAATTAAAAATTATATTTTAAAATAGTATATATTGAACTGAATGAAACTGAATCATATTTGACTATATTTTTCACCCTATGTAAAACAATAAAGATATTCAAAATGCTGAAATGAACAATTACAATACTTTCTATGGTTTAAAAAAAAAAGTGACGGAGCCAATAATAAAGCCCAATGAAATCTGCCGCCAAACTACCAATATAAATGGGCCTATTCATCTTAGCCATTTTCCCGCTACATCTCGGTTCTTCAAATCTAATTACCTTTTTTTTTGGGTGTCACCCTAGAAAAGTGAGTAGGGCTGGGTCACTTGGGTGGGCTGGATTGATGAAAGGTATTATAATGCAAAAAATACAGTTTTGTAACCTAAATATTAAATAGCAATTTCAAAGAATATAAATTAGCAATTTATAAAACTATAGAGATGCATAAGAGTATAATCTTATCATTTTATCTTAATAAACTAAGGTTTAATTAACTATTCTTATGGCATTAATAATGAATTTTCTTATACTGATTACATATATATATTTCTTAGTCTATTCACACATCGTGTGCAAAAAAAAAAACACTAGTTATACATTATAATAGAATCGGATCGATGTAAATCCGACAAATGTCACTCTCTATTTGTCTTCTTACAATATAATAAAGTAATTAACTAACAAATAAATAAATAATTATTCATATTTAACTAATTAGCTCTCGATAATTAAATTATTTTTATTTTTACTTTGTCTAATTAATAAGGTAATTAATAATAATTAATTTAATCTTGATGATATAATTAAAGATAATAATAATCCAAATTTGTAACTAATGTACAACATTATAAGCATTAAGGGTACGACTTTTTCAACTGTTTATCAGGTTTCAGAACTTATCAGGATTAATCAGATCAGGTCAGGTCGAATAAGTTGAAGAAAACGCACCCTAAGAGTATTATATTTAGAGTATGTTATGGTCTAGGCTACAAGTTAAGAATCTAATTAGAAATAATACACTAGAATCAAAACTTTACAATACAAGACTGATGTTTAGAGTATGGTATGAAAATTACTTATTATCTTACAAAATTGGTATTTTTTTTGCCAACCGTACATTATTGTACAAGTATCCAATCTAGGATCACATAAAACATAATCATTATTTATTTAAGGTAACTGAAATGTGTGGCGGCGGTTCACAAGTTATTACTCCAAGGAATTCAATCAATACTTTTTAAGTTGCATACAATAATATATAACTTGATGAATGTGCCACTCATCAATAATCTTTTGAGACCATTGAGTTACATCACTAGTCTCATTACATGCTATAATAGCAAGTGCTTAGAATTGCCATAGTCTACTTCCTTATACACTTGGATATACACAATACCATCACATACTACACACATCCCAAAAAAAAGAGCTAACAAAAGCTCTAAACAAGCTCAAAGTAAAACAAAATCATGCCACATCTTGCAAGGACAGGGCAATCAAAATGTGGCTCATACAAATTAAAACATACACAACTTATACTATAATGAGCACAATTTTGTAACATGATGATATCACCATATTATAATATAATATAATATAATATAATATAATATAATGTTTAGGCTTGTCATCATGTTCCAAACCTATAAGGCCCATCTCCCATGTAGTGACGACCATTATCCATATAAAGAGCTGGATTGTGAGGATGAATGCCATCCATTACCATAAATTGCATGTCTTCAGAAGGCTTCCAGTGCCTTTTTCTCTGGTTTATAAACCAGTTATTGATCTGTTTTTGGTCTAATCCTGTTGCTTCAGCCAATGCCACCTTCTCTGATTCCTGTGATTTTATTACATGTACACCATCATCAATATAGCCACCACATTGAAAGTTTCTTTTTCAAGGTTTTATAGCAAGTGTCTGGTTAGACCATTTGACGGTCTGAAAAAACTCTAACTTAATTTTATTTTTTTTTGCATAAAATCATAACTTTGTACACAAACATTAACAAATAATCCAAATAGTTATCTATACTAAAAAGTTACAATTCTTGAGATAAAAAGTGTTAACATTTATGTACAAATGGGCTTGAACATGTGAACAAAGAAAGAAGGAATAAGGCAAAAAGGAAAACCAGGACAGAGGGGAGGTCGCACCTCGCGACCTAGAGTCGCACACCGCGACGTGCCCTCAGGATCCCCGCTTTGTGTGCTCGTTTTCTCGGATGCTTTTTTGCCTTGGATTCTTAGATGGATTAAGTCTGATTATGAAGCTTCATTGCAACATTAAGATGGTATTAAAATGAATTAAAATTAGATTATGAATGGTTAATATTGCGTATGACATCTTTTGGATGATTACCATAATTTCTGATTTTATGGTGTTTTAATGGTGGCATTCACTCGTCTTCTTACTAATTTCTTCTTGTGATTATGCCTATAAATAATCATGCTTGTTCACTTGTTTAGAAGTATAAAAAAAAAAAAATCAAAATTTCCTCATCTCTAAAACAACTTGCTGGCACTTGGGATTTTCTAGCTAATTTTTCTAAGTGTACTATAAACACAATCTCATTAATTAGTTAATTCGTGATAACCCAGTAATCCTAGTGAGACGAATTTAAACTAATAGGAAAGTGTAGTTTCCACGCCTTGAAGGGTTCCATCCACATTTCTTACTCATCAATTTTCAAACAAAAAGTTTACTCAGACCGTTAGACAGCCTTACAACAGATTTTGTATAATTATAAATAACGTAATCCATGGAAATGAAAACTTTTCATGTACATAGGCTTATTGGTTCAAGTTACACATAATAATGACGTATCATGCATGCCTTTACTTATCATAAAGGCATGCATGACACAGTCCAAGTTATACATAATGATGTGCTACGGGGTAGAATTTCATCAAAAGCTAGCCTATTAATGACGTAATAATTTACGTCACACAAAATAACTATTGCTAAAGAAGAATTAAATGATATGCAAATAAAATTTTTAAAAAAGCATGGACTTACAGAAGGGTAAGGCCATTTGTAGTGTAACTCCCACCAACTAAGGAGTTTTTGACGAGCCTCTTTAGGGAGTTTGCCTTTCTTCTTCTTCTTGGAGAGTTCCTGCTTAAGACTACTCAAGTAGCCACTGTATTTTTTCAGAAGGTGATTCTTCAGTTCCCGGTCTTCAGCCCGGGGATCGATCTCTGGTAGTTCGGTTTCTCCTCCACTATTTTCTTGATCTTCTTCTGATGAACCAACTCCCTCGGACTTATCATCTATTCCATCCCATCCAAGTTTAATTTATTAGTAACAAGCATTACATAATTTTGTAAGTATTCTTAATTATCAAACAAAATTTGACAAATTTGATCAAGTGCTGCAAGATAGTAATATAGTAGTGCGTATTACATAGTCTAAGGCCATGTTCCGTTGAACTGCATTGAATTACATCCTAAACTCAACAAAGCCTGAATTGAATTGAATTTGTCTAGATTGAACCGAACTGAAATTTCAGAAATTAAGTCCAAAAGAAAACGACTATATTATTCTAAATAGAAGTAGTAGTATCTACCAAGATTTCAAATCAAATCTTGTCTAAAACCAATTTAATTCACTAGCACTAACTTCAATACATGACCTACAAATCTGATAAAGTATATACCATATTCCTAGGCCCTAACCATTAGCTTAAGCTTTTGGTTAAGATGGTCCTTTAACATGGTATCAAGAGCCAACGTGACACAAAGGTCATGGGTTTGAATCTCTCCTCCCTCTCCCTTCCAAGTGGAACTAATTAGCACTAGGTATGGTGGGCTTGTGTTGCATCCACATTTCAAGCCCAAAGGGCCTTTCATGTGAGAAGGAGTGATAAAGTATATAACATATTCCTGGGACTTAACTATTAGCTTAAGCTTTTGGTTGAGATGATTCATTAACAAAATCCACTCCTAAACTAACTTGATTTACCACCACCAAATGCTGTTAAATTTTTTTAATTGGGCGCTACACCTTTTCTTCTAGAGAGTTTTAAATTAGATGTAACACTCCCTTTTTTGAACCACAATTCTTGCGACCTCTCTCTTATCATACGGGTCTCCTTTTTTTTTCTTTCTATCAATCTCTCCCATCTAAAAATTGTATAGGAATCGGCAATTTCAAAAGTGTATTGCATGTAATTTAAAAATGAGAGAAGTATTTGGTTACAACTAGGGCATTAGAGTGTTACAATATCTTGTCCAAGGCTCCAAGCCAAGAACAAAATTAAATGAAACTTGTTGTAAACTTGTAAGATGTAACCATATTAAGCTAACCATGATCCTATACAATTCTACTTCTGTAATACTACTAATTTGGAATGTAGTCGCATTGTTTTCTTTTTTTATATAAGGCAAGAAATCGAATTGAATTCTCAAACGAAATTCAATCCGATTGGATTTTGTTGAATAATAGACCTTTCAAGTTAACCACATACAAGATTAGAAAGATGATGACTAAGGGCTCGTTTATATTAGCTGAATAGAAATGAACTGAACTTAATAGAGATGAACTGAATTTAATCTGAAGTAAACAAGCCCTAATATATAACTTTGGTGGTTACTTCTTATATTACTACTTGGTTTTATAATATATGGAACCACATCGAGCTTGTTTTGTATGGTCAGACCAACTGATCCAAGGTCCTTCGACAATTTGTTTTTGATGGCTAGGCTGTATGTTCCCCTTTTATGAAGGGATGTTGCTTGAATTTACTATGTAGCTACTCTTTCTTCATATTTAATGGCACCACTTTAACCAAAAATAAAAAATTAAAGGAGTGGCAGTGTGGCTGTAATAGATTCATAGTAAGTAGAACAAACAAGTAGGGTAAATTAAAGGTGAAGAGCAAAGAACATATGCGAACATATAGAGATTAAAGGTTCGTATACATTAGCTGAATAGAGATGAACTGAACTGAACTGAATTTAATTTGAAGTAAACAAGCCCTAAAATACATAATATAAAACAAGTAGCTTCACAAATCAGTTTATTTAAATGGAAAAATGTAAGAACTTTTATAAAAGAAAAGAGTGATAATTAAAGGAGGTATGAAAAGTGTCTATTTTAGATAAAAACGTGACAACTCTTTTTGAACATGTTAAAAGAAAAATAAAGTCCTTTTTAACACTCTTGTACGTGAAGTTATTTTTTTTGAAAAATTGGTTCTAGAGATTGAATACACAAGTACACAACTTATAGCCATAAGAACCCTAATTCCAAGTTTTTGTTCTCTTAAGGTTCTTTCTTTCCTCTCTTGTGATGTTCATGAACCCCAAGTTCAAATAATAATCTTAACTAGCATTTGGTACAAATGTGCATGTATAAATTTTAAAACGATTTTTTCACGGTGCATCTCTGAGGTTAAATTATCTACCCAAATGTTATCTACACATTTTATACTATTAATGTCTTTACCACCTGATAGTAAAAATTATAAAATTCATGTTCTTAGAATCCTCGTTAAGCCGAATGAAAAAAAAAATGATATGTTGATTACATTTTTTCTTCTGCATTGGAAATATTAGAAGATTCATATTATCAATGACAATATCTTAGTTAGGGCAATAGCAATAGAACAAACCTCTTAGAGGTTTATTCTCTTGCCACATCAAATTTAATAAACCTCATTCCATATAAGCCTACCACCAACAATAGACAAACCTCTACTAAGGTTTGTATTGGGACCCATTTTTTTTTTTTTAAAAAGAAAATCCACTCACAAAAAAAAAAAAAAAAATTAAAAAATACCCACAAACCTGAGTTACTAATTAGTAACTTCTACAAACCTCACAACTAGTAACTCACACTAACAATAAAGAAGTTTATAAACAAGCCTCAAAAAACAAACAAAAACCTCAACATAAACCTCTCTATTGTTAATGCCCTTAAACTACTAAAAGAATACTATGGGATAATAAATGACCAAATGACAAATATTTTTCCAAATTTCACTCTTTCCTTGTCACAAAGGATAATAATAAAGTAAACGAGAGAACAGAGACGACTTCATCCTCAAATTTGATCTTAGAGCGTATAAGTTTGAACATTTGTATTGAAAAAAGTCGGTGACTTAGAAGGCAAAAAAAAAAAAAAAAATTCCCTTTAAATATCTCTATCTATATTAACTCCCCACAGGGTATCCCTATCACCAATTCAAACACACATGTTGCAATTATTTTGTTAAAAATGACCTTTATATTATTTACATGAGCTTGTATAGTTGAGGATGAAATCATAGCCCAATGGTTAGGGCTTCCGAATTCCAGGCACGAAACCCTGGGTTGAGGATGACTGTATTCATACATCTTAATTACATTTAGAGAAAATGTGATACTCCTTCCGTCCCATATTAGTTGTTACATTCTGAAAATGGACACTATTCATTTGTAAACTTTGACTTCTTATAGTTTCATGTACATAAAGAAAAATATAGTCATGATAGATCTAGTTTGATTCGTCTCACTATGTACTTTTCAAACATATATATTTTATAATTTTTTATTATGCGTATTTCAAAATATTTTAATTTAAAGTTGTGTATTGGGAGATGTGAAAAAGAGAATATAACAAGTAATTTGGGATAGAGGGAGTATTTTGTTTTTTTTTACTTAAAAAAAAATCATACCCCAGTCTAACTCCAGTTAAAAGGCTAGTGTCAGAAGAAACATGCAGATGCCCAGTTCTTAAGGACAAGAAATGACACCACACAATCACTCATAATTGACTAATTAACTCCATACCCATACTTGATACATGCATTTAAACAAACAACGCATACGCAAACTATACAGTATACACTGTACTGTAAATAAAATACGGATAGGCTAGAATGTCCAGCATATATATGCATAGAGGCAAAGGTCGTGGCTCAGTGGGAGCCGCGCCTCCGTTCTCGGGCCGTGTCCCGGGTTCGAGTTCTCACCCCAACAATTGCTGGGATTTTCCTTCGGCCCCTTGTACTGGCATCCTGAGATAGGACCAGTATAAGAGTCCACTCGTACACCTTATCGTCTAAAAAAAAGCATATATATACATACGAGAGCGAGAAAATAAGAAAATTTTACGAATAAGGGCCCACTCGTACACCTTACCGTCTAAAAAAAAAGCATATATATGCATACGAGAGCGAGAAAATAAGAAAATTTTACGAATGCATGCGGATGAGGATTTGACCTCGCGACCTCAAAGTCATGAGGCAGCATGTGTGCCACTTCAGCATGACTTATACATAATTTCAATTTTCAACACCTTAATCTTATTCCACAATATATACAAGGCTACAAGCTAAATACTTTCAAACACATCTTGATTTAAAAACCTATAGGATTAGCTCTGAATTATGTTTAACTAATGTGGTATAAGGGCGTTTTTGCATGTTAAAATCATGAATTGGTGGGTGACATATTGACATATATTTTAGAATTTTGATTATATTTAATCTAATACCACTGAGTTTTTTTTTTTTATTTGTGTAGGAATAGATCGACCTGTGCCCTAAATATACGTAAACACAATTCATGAAAAATAACCCCATAAACGAACTAAAATTATGAGTGATAAAATACGTACGGAGTACCTTATTTTGAACCTGAAGGTAGTTCATTTAAGGCCTGTTTACTTCAGCTTAAATTCAGTTTAGTTCAATTCAGCTGTTAATATCCTTCTCTTACAAAATATTATTTTCAGCTGTATTCATTTCAATTCAATTCAGGATAATTCATTTCAGTTAAACTGTATTCATTAAACATAAAAAGGCCCTAGTAAAGTGTCTTGTTTAGGTAGCAAGACCGTTTACAGTGGCACTTGTCACTGTGTAAGTAAAGCACAAAGGACATACATAGTAATATTCCTCATAAAGGCTTATCAAGATTCCTTGTCATGTTGTACATACTATATATGCACATTTTCAAGGCTTACTGTAACTCTGCAGCTACAATTACCCAGAACATGACCTGCATCTTGAATATTCATCACTTACTATTCAGTTTACAGTAGCAAAGATTTTTATTTTTATTTTTTTTAACTTGGTAAAGTTGGTGATGAAAACATAACTCAAATTTAGGGTGCATTTCTTTTTTACCTTTAAAAACAAATTAATTGATAAGTTCTGATAATTTTAAAAAAGAGTAATACGTTGAATAAGGTTCGTTTATCAGGTTCAATCAGGTGTGATAAGATCAAGTTATTTTGATAATCGGACATAATCAAATACTTTCTCCGATTTGTAACATATTAACTATAACGATTTGACACTTTAATGTGTTATGTCAAATTATTGCAGTTAATGTGTTACGGAGGAAATACAATAAGTTCAATAAGTTTTTATCAGGTTTACTAAATTCGAATTAGTTCATAAAAATCAGATAAGTTCATATATATTCAACTCTAAGAAGTTGAAAAAAAAATAAGTCTGATCAGATAAGATCATGTCAGGTAAATTGAAGAAACGCACCTTTAGTCAGAATGCACACGTTAAAAGAAGTGGATAAACATTTCTTAAGGGCTTGTTTACTTCAAATTAAATTCAGTTCAGTTCATCTCTATTTAGTTCAGTTCAGTTCCGTTTAGTTTCGTTGAGTTCAGTTTATCTCTATTAAGTTCAATTAATACACTCTATTAATTTCAGTTTAGTTGAGTTCAGTTTAGTTCATCTCTATTCAGCTAATGTAAACGAGCCTTAAAGATGCGTAAGGTGAGGTTCAAAACTAGGATTTCACCCATTTTATTTAAAAGACCTACACCACTGCAGCACAAACTTCAAACTCAAACTAAGTTTTACTCTGCATTTAGTTTCTTATGATCATTGGTAGATGCAGGCAGAGTATTGGTTGGTCTAGTGACTCATCAGGATTTTTGGTGGGTATAAAATGAGTACGGAATATGCTAGTTTAAAATATATGGAAAAAGAGTAGGAGAAATAAATATTATTAAATAATTTAAATATTAAGAAACATCAATTAAACTTTTAATATCATCTGAAATATTTTAGCTTAATTATTACAATAAGATAAAAAAATTCTTTCAAAATTATATGAAAATAATGAAGTTTTTTTTTCTTTTTATAGCAAATCTATAGTTAAAAATGACAAAACTAATATGAATCTATCGATATGGCATTAATAATGAATCTCAAGATGAAAAGAAAACATACTCCAAATAAGAAAACATTTGCGAATATGAACTAAACCTCTCAAATTTTATATTTTTTTTTGTTATAATATGAACATAACTAATATTTATTATGATTGAATTAAATTATAAACTAGACCCAAAAAAATTTACTTTTACAAATTATATAAAAAATTAGTGGTGACCGACCATTTCGAAAATCTTAGATCCTAGTTTAAATCTCCTCATGGTTTATTTAATTTGCTCTTATCAATAGTACAATGTGTGGGGTGTATAACTGTATACCAATAATACAATGTAGGCATTTTTCCCACTAAAGAGGTCCCATGCATTTGTTTTTAAATATAGAAATGCTAGCATTCAAACTTCATCTTAAATATAGAAATATTGAAAGTGACCATGAGGATTGATGGGGTGTGTAAAAAGATCAACAATATAGGATTAGGGCTCAAGTTTACAAATGTCTCAAAATAATATTATGCAGATAATTTTATTTATATATATATTAAAGGGTCTCAAAATAAAATTAAAAAAATTTGATGACTATACTTAAAATTAATACATATATTTAATCTATAATTTAATACGTATTTCATTTTAACATTATTTTTTAATTATTTATGGGCCTAGTTTTCATATTAAAATAGGACCCCATAATCTTTAAGATGTCCCTAAAGTGATAACGAAACTCCAACGAAAATTAATTTTGATCTAATATAACATGTTTGATTTCTTTTAATTATATATGATTTTAGAACTTCAAAAATTGATATTAGCACAATGGCATCACATTGTGAGAGTGAAATTTTTTATGTTTTGCCTACAAATTGAGGAGCCAAAATTAATTCATAGTGTACAAAAATCAATTTATGTGATCTCTACTCCACCCAATCATTTGCGTATTTTTACTTATTACCATTGTGTGAATATTTAGAACCTATATAATCTCAAAATTATCAAACATTCCAAATTTCCTTTTTCCTATCCTATTTTGCATTCTCCAAAAAAATTAGTATTAAAGTCAAAATCTATACTAAATATTTAAAACAGGATTTGTCAATCCATGTGGCATTCTTTCAAAATATATTGAATTTATAATTTCTCAAAAAAAAAAAATTAATGATAAATTATCTAATCTTTTTTTTAATCTCTTTAACTTCCTTAAATTGCCTTTTTTTAATTCATAACTTTTTTAATATATTAATTTAATATTAAATGCATACATTTAAACTATTATTTACGAGTACATGCTCTTATTTACATGCCTGTTCAATTTATGTATTTGTTTTTATGTACATTTTGGTGTATTTGAATAGATGTTTCTTATATATTTATGGTAATTATTGTAATTTTTCTCTTACATAGTCAATTTATAAGTCAAACAAAATTATGTGCAAAGCACGGGATTAAAACCAGTTGATATCAAAGTGAAGGCTTGCGGAGTTTTCAAGAAAATTTGTGAGCAATACAAACTGTCACTCATAATTTCACTCCTATTCAACCTATATTTTTCAACATTTAAGATCTTAACAGTGTTAGCATTGAGATAAATTGGTAATAACCACACACAAAAAATACAATTATCACTTTTTTCGAAACATACACCACATAATTCTTTTTTTTTTTTGATTTAAATTTAATCACCACTTAAGGTTCAAAATTTTATAAATATGTACCACTTAACGAAAAATTAACAAAAGTTTTAGGTATTTGTTAAGTGGGCCCCAGATGGGTGCTCAACAGCTACCCAACCATCACCATCACCATCACCATCTCCACTAATCACCCATATTGTCCACATCAAGAAGCACTCAGCGCCACCATTTGCATCAATGTTTAACACCCCGGGTGGCACTGTGGTAGTAGCCGAGTGGTGATGGTTCGACACCAAAATGGAGTTCACTTCATTGATAGTTAACGATTTTATTAATTTTTTGTTATTTGTTATAGATTTTAATAATTTTAAACGTAATAAGGTAAGTTTAATTTTTTTATTAAAAAAAAAAACATGATTGGAATTAATTTGCAAAAAAAAAAGGATATTTATTTGGGAATTATTACAATTTTTTCATGAATTTATGATCATTATAATTGCATTAGTTAGTGGTAAAAACACCTATCTATAACTATTACTAAAACAAAAACCGCTAACATCATCAACTCCCACATGTCACCGTCTCATTAAAAATTTTCCCTCCAAACTTTCATTTGACTTTTTTTTTCTTTTTAAAAACTCTCTATTTATTGGTTTTTTTTCCTTTAATATTTTCCTTTAAATTTTTTTAATCTAATCTAATATGAACTAAACATATCTAATATTTTCGGTACTTATTAGAACTTTTCTGATCTGATCTTTTCTGATTTGGTCAATTATCTGAATTTTTTCTAATATGAGCTAATTTTTTTTATTGTACTTATAGTTTACCTTTTCTAATCTGATCTAATTTTTTTTTGATCTGGTATGATCTTATCTAAATTTTTTTGATCTGGTATGATCTTATCTGAATTTTTTTATCTGATATGATTTTTTTTAAAGTATTATAATGCTAGATAAGTTGAATCAAATGCACCCTTATTGGTGTTTAAATATAAATATTTGTTTTTAGTTACAACTTATAATAGTATAAAACATACATTTTGATGCGCCTTATTTGCGACATTTATTAGGGCTTATCCTAATAACTGCGGCAAATAATTTGTTAAGGTATTTGTTGCGCCTTATTTGTTAATATTCAATCTTACTAAAATTTTCACAACATAAAGTTGTTGCATACTTGCATTAGTTTTTTTTTAATATCATAACAACATTGTGCTTATTTACAAATTTGCATTTCTTTATTTTTATCAAATAAACATTATATGAAATAATAGAATAAGAAAAAAAACTATTATTTTTTTCATTTATTTTGACTCTTAGCTTTTACTTACACAATATATCATTACTTAAACATAATTTTTTCAATTATTTTTTAAAAAAGCCGTGCATCCGCACGGGTGCTAACCTAGTTGGCAAATAAAAGAAATATATTACCCAAAAATGAGAGGTTACAAATACCAAAACACCCAAAACCAACACCAAATAAGCCAGTTGCAAAAGCTTCTTGAGTTGTTATAGTAGAACCTACCTTCTAGGAATTGAAGGGCTAAACCTAGGTAGTGGTAAAATTACTCTTACTAAGGGCTTGTTTACATTAGTTGAATAGAGATGAATTGAATTGAATTGAACTAAACTGAACGGAACTTAATAGATATAAATTGAATTGAACTTAATAGAGATGTATTAATTGAACTAAACTGAACTGAACTAAATTTAATTTGAAGTAAATAAGCCTTATAAAAACACCTTAGTTTTTAATTATATCGACATATTTTCACCACCACCCTACTACACTCATAGTGACTTAATTATCTTCTAAATAATTGGATTTTAATCATAAAACCCAAAGAAATTAAAATTCTCCATCCGCTAACCTTAAAACGCCCAATACCATTAATTTTATTGTTTATTATTTAGTAAAATAGATTAGGTTTAAAATAAGAAATATATTTTAAAATATATAGCAAGTTACAACGCCCAAAACATTCAATCATATTTTAGTGATAGTTTTGATGTTATTAACATGTTTTTCAATAACCAGGGGTCTTCAAAATTCAATATTTTCTAAAACTTTCTCAAATTCAAAATTTTACAAGATTTCAAACAAGAATAAAAAGTAAAAAACGTAAAGAATATATTTTCTTAATTGATTTTTTTTTTTTTTTTAATTTTACTAGACAAAATTCTATTTCTAGGTCACATTGATGATTGATCCCTTTATTTGTTCCTCATTCATCGGATAATCCTGGCTACAAATTCTTGGGCACTCATCAAGATACAGCCAATCCAAAATACGCACTCACCTTGTCCCATGACACCTCCTTAAAAACCCTTCCTCTTTCCATTCAAGGGCTAAATAAGTCCTCCATGAGCCAAATTAGGATGCAACAATGCATGATGACTGATGAGTATGGTGCTTTAATTAAAATAGAGACATAGGGCTCGTTTACATTAGCTGAATAGAGATGAACTGAACTTAACTAAATTGAACTGAATTGAACTGAACTAAACTTAATAGAGGTGTATTAATTGAACTGAACTGAACTGAACTTAATAGAGATGAACTGAACTGAACTAAACTGAATTTAATCTGAAGTAAACAAGCCCATAGACTTCATTATCTAGACCTATATATGGGGATAAATATTGTTAATTGAATGTGGCTTATCCGATATAAACATAAATTTAATGGCACTCTTAATAGCTAAAAAAACTCGTTTGTTTGTGGTGTCAAGTCACAATAGGTTGATGTCGATTTTGAAGAAATATTTAGTCCAATTGTCAAACCAACCAATATTCGTACCTTGCTTAACCTTGCTATGGCGCAAAAGTGGCCCATTGACCAACTTGATGTCAAAAATGCCGTTTTTCATGGGGACTTACACGAACCTACGTATACACATCGATCAACCTCTACGGTTTGTGTACGGTTTGTGTATCATCGTTTTCCCCCCATCATGTTTGTCTATTGCAGGAAGCTCTATATAGATTAAAACATGCACCCGGGGCTTAGTATAATCGATTTGCTATATATTTTGTAACACTGGGAATTGTGATCCTGAAAAATGACACCTCACTATTATTTATCGACAAGAAAAAGACAATGCACATCTTTTACTATGTCTATGACATCATTTTAATTATGAGTTTCCAATGATCAACATGGGGCCATTAAGCTATTTCTTAGAATTGCGGTCACTCGTAATCCCTTCTCTCATCTTCTCTCACAACAAAATAAGCTCAAGAAATTTTGGAGCGTGCTAATATGTCAAACTACAAACCTACAACATAACCACTCTTGTGGATACTTAATCCAAACTCACTCACAACTAGAAAAGATTCTATTTGCGACGGGGTTTTCCGTCGCAAATGAATTTTCTCGTCGTAAAACTATGACCTCGTCGCAGAAAAATAGGGTCGCAAATGATTTTTCCCGTCTCAAATTAGTCATTTCTAATGGAGTTTGGGTTAGATATTAGGTAACTTTTAGCGACAGACTCAAAAACCGTCACAAAAGATCTACATTTGCGACGGGATTTAGGCCCGTCATTAATGTGTACCCATCGTTAATGCCTTAATGGAACAATATTTTGTAGTGACTGTTGAGTCCGGGCCTCCTGTTTCAAATCCCACTCTATAGTCCACTCATGCCAGGGCTCTTCAATATCTTATACTCACTCCCCTTGATATTTCTTTTCATGCATGATCCTCAAGAATCACACTACAATGCTCCAAAACACAATTTGTGTTACATTCAAGGTACTCTCAATCATGGGTTACAACCGTATTCCTCTACTCCTACCCAGTATATCACCTATACAAATGCAGATCGGGGCAATTGTCATAATACTCATGCATCCACTTCGGGTTAGTGTTTCTTCCTCGATGATAATAATCTCATCTCTTGGCCTTCGAAGCATCAACAAACCCTTTCCCGATCTAGTGTTGAGTCTGAATATCATGGCATTGTCAATGTCATTGAAGAAGCGTGTTGGTTCCGAAATCTTTTTTTTGAACGAAATTGCCTCCCAAACAGGTTGTTTACTATGACAATGTTTATCTATCTCTCCAACAATCATGTCAAGCGCCAATGCGCTAAACATATTTAACTAAATTTTTTTTCTGAAGAAAGTTTCTATGGAACAAGTCTGAATACTTCATGTTCCATCAAGATATCAATTTACATACAACTTTACAATTGCTTTCTTCACCACTTAATTAATTTCTTGATTTTCATTTTCGCCTCAGCGTCTGACGTGCTCCCACTATGATTACGAGGATGTACTAGAGGATAAAATATGTCATATTTTTTTTGTAAATATTTTTGAAGGATATTTCTTCTTAGATCTCTCTCTCCACCTCCATTATTAATACTCCAGAATTTTCTTTCTTATTGAAAATATCTTATAACCCTAATTTTGTATTCTTATAAACATGAGAGTAATATATTAATGTACATCTTTTAGGGAGTTTATTCAAGGTCCAACAAATATGACCATATATTTTTGCTAATTCTGCAAAAGCAAAGGAAGTCGAAATTCCGACAGAAATAATGCCCAACTGCAATATATAAGGAGTAAAAACAAGCAGAGGCAGTACAGAATATAGGAGATTTGTAAGGTACATTCATGGTATGCATTTTTTGTCTATCATTTCTTTTGTAAGACAATCTAACATATTTTTTAACTAAAAAACTGAACCTCTGTGTTCTCAATCTTTAACTTTTTTACAAACTAGTTAAACTTTATATTAAAATTTGTAGATATATGTGCAAAAGTTATATTTTTGAAGTAAAAAGTTATACAGTCAGACCGTCTGACAGAAAACTGCTTGCTGTTTTTTATTAAGGATAAAGATTTATACATGTTTGGATATTTAACAACCTTCAAAATAAATAGTAAGACTTTGATAGTTGTATCAAAATTTACTAGACCTTAATTGAATTTTGTAATCTAATTCATTTTTTTATCTTAATTGAATTAGTAAACCATTTACATTTGCCTATTTTACTTATTACACCTCATCATACATGCCTCATTTTTTCCACATGTAATAAGTAATATTAGGATATATTTAGTGAGATTCAGGTCGGCTCGTCCAGCTCATTTTTTTCTTATGCATATTTAAACCTAGTAATTATTAAAAATTAAATCTAAAAACACCAAATAAGCTCTCCACAATGCACGCACATTATCTTTTGATGTTCATTGATTTAAATTTGGCATTCATCAATGACCTTTTAATTTTGCTTTCTTTTTAATATTCTTGGTAAAATGTTTGTGGAATAATAAGCCTTATTATTATCACAGTTTGATTGTGACAAATCATCAATAAAGCTCACATGTTTTAATTTTGTTTTCTCTAAAATGATACTTGTGATTTTTTTTCCATGGATATTTGGAAAATTGGTGGTGAAGTAATAGCTAAAACAGTGAGGCAATGATGTTTTGATTTTGTGATAAGGCTTATTATTCCGCAAACATGTTTAATTTTGATTTTTTTTAAATGATAATTGTCGCAAAATTTATTGAATTATAGCAAACAAGTTGCTCTCTTGCTTGTTAATACATATAGATAAATCATGAGTGATATCGATAATTATTTGATTTCCTTAGTGTTGATTATGATGGTTGTATTTGATAACCGATAAAATTGTTAGCACATGGTTTTTAGTTGTCAATCCTAATTCATGTTACTTCCTACGTTCTAAAAAAAAACGCAACAGTCAACATTTTGCACTATTCACATTATATACTTTAACCAAGTTTTGAGCTTTATACATAATAAAATATATAGTCAAGTGGGATCTTGTTAGGTTCGTCTTGTAAAATACTATCTTAATATCAATTTTTTTATAATTTTTAAATATTCATAATTACAGTTATTAAGGGTCAAAATAGTGTCTCAACATGCGTGAAATGTTGACTGTTGCATTTTTTTGGAATGGAAAAAAGTATTATATTCTGTTATTTGTATATTTATTGGTTTGCTTTAGTTAAGTAAATATTCATTGGGTACTTAGTCCTTTCATCTTCCTCTTTTCTTTTCTTTTGAAGTTACTCCGTATTAATTTGATAATTTGTTTTCTTGGAAGGTTGTTGTTAAACTCTAAAGTTAGTAGTTTGACTGTTTGAGTGTAAGCATAAGAGTTATAATTCAGAATTAATGTTACTGAGTTAATTTTTAGTCCCGTGGTTATAAAATGATATTTTTTATTTTTTCTTCTTAATTACATGCCATATATTCAAATGAAAGCCAAGTTCTCTAGCTTTGCTCACAACAATTTTGCATCATGTCCATTTTGTCAAACTGCGTAGGTTAGAAAATCATAGTTTTAATGTCATTGGCGGCCAACAAACTATAAATATGAAAAGATTACAACACCATCTGCAATGCCCTTCACCATACCAGTATAATCAAATCGTGAGCAACGCCACGCATCAAACTAGTTAAATTGTAAACCTACAACAATCTTTGTAATGAATGTAAGCTCTTAACCATCACATTATTTTAATTTGTTGGTTTAATATGTAAAAAAATTAAAGCCTTTAACGGTTTTACAAAATTATTACAATACTCCATTAATTATCACATCTATTAGTGAAAAATAAGAATAATAATAAAATCAATTACGCAGTTTATGAGAATAATACGGAATATAATTTATAATTGTAGGTTTAATTGACTTGGGGCATTGCCTCGATAAAAATACTAATTTATCTTAATTTGTTTAGACATTTTGAATTTATTCAAGCTTATTAGATTTTATTTTAGACAATAATTTATTTTTTTGGTATATAAAAATCTAAGTTGATTGAACTTATTTAATTTTTTTTCTTTAATAAGAACATTATTCAGAGAACTAAGTTAATAGAAAACAAAAATTGAATTTTTTTTAAAAAAATGGATAGAGTGACAGTAGAAGACTAATACAAATACTCCCTCCGTCTTCCTTTTTGTTGCTACATTCCTCAACACGTTTATTGGTAAACTTTGATCGTTTATAATATAATAATGATGGATCCAGTTTAATTCATTTCAATATATATTTTTTGAATATATGATTTAAAAATTTAAAAAAAAAAAATTGGCAAGAGATTTTTATAATTTTAAAAGTTGGGGGAGTATTTGGAATAAAGGAAACTAATTTCCGCACCCTAAAAATTTATTTTCGCACTCCATGTTTTCAGTATTAACGCGGGTTAATACTGTAAATATGGAGTGTGGAAATCACCAGCCGGAATAAAGAGTAAGACTAGGAGCCCCATAAAAATGAAAAGATGTCCGACAAATTAAAGCGTACAGGCTACACCTACAGCCCTACAAGAGACTATAATCCCCGCTTTTGTTTCGCCATTATGGCATTACTTGAACAAATAGTATTATGCATTTACAAAAATACACTTTGTATTTGATGTGATAGAAAAATACGACATACTCCTCACTTTGTATAAATGGGCAATTGCATATTTGCAAGGAAGACAATCTAATTTAAAACTGTATACCTTTTTTTTTAAAATAAATAAATAAATATGCAATCGCATATTTGCAAGGAAAATGAAAATTTATTGCAATATTGGTGTTATTTTATGCTATATATTTTTTTTTTCACAAATTTTTATTCTCATCCTATAACATCTTTCAAGTGGTAATGAATTGCAATAAAAGAAAAAAAAGAATATAATAGTTTAAGAATGAGATTATGTTTTCATGAAGATGATAATAAACCAGTTTCCCCATTGGTCATGAAATTAGTCATGAAATTCATTATTTGTCCTCCATAAATCATTGGTCATGAAATTAGCAAATCATATATTTCTCACATTTAGAATCTTAATAATGTTGATCATCATAAGAAATAATCTTTTAAAATTAAAGCTTACATATGAAAATTAAAATAATAAAGTCATATACTGGGTTTCTAAATTCGTCTCGACGAGTACTATAATTTTGTTTAAATAAAGTATATTTATTCGTTTCATATACCATTAATTATAAACTACATTAGCAAATTTTGTGTTCAGACAAATATTCCATTCACTTGTATAATAAAAGCCATTTGAAATCTTATTAGTACTATTCTTCTCTATCAAATACGGAGTATTATTTTTAGACAAATACTCGACGTGTAACATTATCAAAATTTAATAATTTCTATCAATGTATAGTTAAAAAAATCAAGTATTAAAATAACAATAAAACATTGACAAGTAAAAGAAATATGAGGAAAAACTTTTATGAACGGAAAAATACCACAATTTAGATCACATTTTTAATGTGTTGCGTAAATCATAATTGTTTTTCTTTTTAATCAACTTCAAACATACACAGTACTTAAATTAGACACATGTTCATCAATCTACAAATAATTTTGGTATTTTTACAAGTATATTAAAATACTTGTACGTAGCCCTTATAAATATAAGCATGTAACATACTTATAAATGTATACCATTAATTAAGATCTATAAGATCCTAAATATTTAATTTTTTACATTTTTTTTGAAAAAAAAATTTTACATTTAAATTAAGCATAAATAGAACATACTGTAGTATTTAAAGAGAAACGAATAAAAAGGTAATAAAAAATAAAAAAAAAGTGGAATCTAACTTAAAAAATTATAATGCATGTGTTTCATATTTATAATTTATTGTCTAGATCAAAATTAAAATTATCATCAAGAATGAATTTGATGTGGAGAGTAACTATTGCCAACAATTAAGGGCTTGTTTACTTCAGCTTAAATTCAGTTCATCTCGATCAGTTCAATTCAGCTCTCAATTTCCTTCTCTTATAAAATATTACTTTCAGCTGTATTCAACTCAGTTCAGCTCAGCTTGCTCAGCTCAGCTATATTCAGCTAAAGTAAACGAGACCTAATATTGTTGATGAAATATATAAATAATCATAATCCCTTAGTAAAAAATCTTATGACTTTCACCCTTCACATTTGCCAATGTAATTTTTATGTCACTAATAATTTTAACCATATAGTAGTAAAAATTATAATGATTAAATATAAACAAGTATTCTTTAATGCGAATCTATATATATATCACCGGCCCATACTATTTGCCATCTGCCCATATCAGTCCTAACAATTGATTATCCCAGAGTAGGCCCAACTATTACAAAAACTTGCCAAAAACAGTCCGACTTACCTATTGACCTATTGTAGTCGGTAATCCCCACTAAAAGTCATGTGCTAGTCACGTAATGTGGATTTATTATTTTCTAAAAATGATTTGATTATCAATTAATTATTTTCTAAAGTCAATTCGATTAGCAATTAACCCCCACTAAAAGTCATGTGCTAATCACGTGTTGTGGATTACCGGCTACAATAGGTCAACAGGTAAGCCAGACTGTTTTTGGCAAATTTGCGTAATAGTTGGGCCTACTCTGAGATAATCAATTGTTCGGACTGATATGGGAAGATGGCAAATAGTATGGCCTGGTGGTGTCAATTTTTATATATATATATAGGGTTGGGTTCCGGTGAGAAATTTCTTATCGTGAGAAATGTGAGAAGAGATAAATACATTAACTAATACCTAGAGGTACATTGACCACCAACTATAGGTACATTCAACATATACTAAAAATACATTGACTAAAAATACATTGACTTTATGCCATAGATACATTGACTCTAAACTATAGAAGGAGTAAGGAGGGAATTCAAATTTAATCTTAGCCATTAATTTGTTGATCAAAGGGTTGAGATTACTTCTCACCCTTCTCACCAAAACTATATTTCTCACACGAGCCTACTTCTATCTATATATATATATATATATATATATATATATATATATATATATATATATATATATATATATATATATATTCTGTTCACTTATAAATAGTGTCAAATTACAAGAGTTTTAAGGTATGAACTTAAGGGTCAATATATAGTGATATTAGTGTCAAAATGAATTTGTTGCAAGAATAATGTGAATAATGTGTCAATAGTGAAAGTGAGAATAATGTCAAAAGTGAAAGTCACAATATTTTTCTTAAAAAATTTGTGAATATTTTTTGCACTTTCAGGAGTTTATTTTTTCGAAAGGAACCCAAGGTTTCATGTAAAATTTTCAAAATGAAAAGCTCATTCAACGAAACCTCTTATAGCCTAACAAAATATGAGTTCTAAGACTTGTAAGTTGTAACTAAACAAACAACTATATATACACATTTTGCCTTCGATAATAATTTTATGCCAAAGTTTACACACATCAAATATTCATCGATTCTTGTTAACAATAATCCTATCTAGCAATAAATTAAAATAAATTAATCTTTGATTTTATTTAATTACTTTTAGCACAAACAAGGACAAAACTAAACACTACCGATGGAAAATTTATTTTACTAAATTTAGTCATTTACATGCTCAAACTTTATTTTACTAAATTTAGTCATTTACATGCTCAAACCTCTTTTTAAACAAGTATGTTGCAACTAATATGCAACGAATAAAGTACATACTCAGGGCTCGTTTACATTAGCTGAATAGAGATGAACTGAACTGAATTGAACTGAACTGAACTGAATAGAGATGAACTGAACTGAACTGAATAGAGATTAATTGAACTGAATATAATCTGAAGTAAACAAGCCCTCAGTATATGATAATTAACAATACAAAAGTTTGATATATTAATAGAATTGTATACATTTGTTTTTTAATTTCTAAAATTTCAACTTTTAGGATTTATTAAAACACAATTAAAAATATTAAGGTGTTGTTTGGTTGCTCAAAATTTTCATGGGTATTCAAAATTCCCATGAATTTGGTTTTGGATCTTTTGTTTGATTGACTTAAAAAAGCAAAAATGGGGGAATTGGAAATTCATGGGAATTTCAACTTCCCACAAAACATGGGAAATTATTTACCCACCCTCTACTTGGTCATTCACAATTCATGTGAATTGTAAATTCTCACATGACAACCAAACAAGTTTTTAAAATTCCTAGGAATTTCATGTGGGAAGTAAATTCATATGAAATTGTAATTCCTATTGGCAATTAATTCCCAATGCAACCAAACAACACCTAAGTGTTTCTTCCGCTCCATATTAGTCTCATCAACATACCTTTTTAACACACAATTTTAGAAACATATTTGAGTATGTAAACGAGCAAATTTTTATAATTATTATTTTTCATTTACATGCTCCAATTTCTTTCTTAAAATACACAAAAAAGTTATGTGCAACTAATATGAAGCGAATGGATTAATATTATGTAATTTCACCCATGTCTAATAATTGACTCCAAATTATTTGTTGTTGTGGTCATTTGGAGTTCTTATACTATACACTTAGGTGCACATAGAGATACGTGCACTCAAATTTATATTTTTCTTATCTAATATTTATTTTGCTTGTTTAATGCTTTATTCATAAATGATTCCTTGCAATAATTGCACTTTTGACACTGTTCGCATTTTTTTATTTTGATAGTATTTGACTTATTATTATACACATAAAGAACAATATAGTCATTTGAAATCTCGTTGAACTCGTCTCAACTAATAGTTTTGTTATCTAGTGTATGTATTTAGAGATATTAGGTAGTTTTCAAAGTTTTGTATCGGTATACAAGAAAAGCATAATTGTTGCAACATTTCTGTTACGGAGGAAGTATATAGTTTTGTGTATGAAATTGTTTAAGATTTCTCATTTAGTTTTCTATATTACTCATTATCTAAAGTACATATTAAAGTAACAAAATAAATTATAACTGAACAAAATATAAACTTGAATGTACCTTATGTACATACATTCGATTGTAGGATATAAATTCTGATTGTTTCTGAGGTCATTGCTGTAGTAATGCGCATTTACAAGAAACAGTGTTTGGCAAGAATGGTAAACATTCTAGAATGACTATAGCTAAAACGCTCCAAAACAGCCAAAATTAAAGGGGGAAAAATAATCACAAGACGAAGAAACAAGAGCCAAACATATATATATAGTTTATTCGCTTGCTATTCAACTCGTGAATCGATCGATTATTATTATTATTTAGCTAGGGTTACTATTGCATGTCGTCTATTTATTTCATAGTGACAAAATCAAATAATTATAATAATAATCTAATAAATAAAATTAGCAAAAATAATCAATCAAATGTAATATAGATAGATATAGTCTGCAAAAAAAAAATGATTAAAAAAAAGGTGGAGAGAGAGAAACAAGTACCTGTAGAAAACACACTAACACGACCATTGCTAAGAACATTCAACTGAGCTTCAATTCGCCGCATAAACTCCATGGCTTCTTGAACTGGCCTTGTCAATTCCTCTCTGTATTTTACCAGCATATCATAATATGCTTCCTGTTTATATATACCATAATATATTCACCATTGTCAATTCCTATATGTTGATTTCAATCTTCTTTTAGATCTAAATTCCTTAAAAGAAATTTTTTTTTAAAAAAAAAAAAAAAAAAAGTTAAAAATAAAATAAATTGATTTGTATCGCTCTTTTGTGTATAGAATAATATTAGGTAAGAAATTCACCAGCTGATCAATTAATATACACTAGAGTACGGGAGTGGGAACCACTGCCTTGAGTTTTTTTTTCTTTTCTTTTAATCGAATTGATCTGAATTAAATTTAATTGAAAAAAACTATGTCGGAAGTACAAGTGTCAGAAGTACAAGGGTGAAGGCTAAATTCCATATTCATAAGTTTGTCTATGTTAAGAAAGAACTCTGAATGGAAATTGAGATCGGATAACACTCTAATACAGTGGCGCTAGAGTGCACTTTGCTACCGAGATATTATGAGTTCGATTCACCTGTCTCTCCCTTAATCGGGGATGCTAGCTAGTTACTACTTACTAGTTAGCTATTCCCTGTGTTATGTGGCTCAGTTTACCTCAACAGAGTTAAATAAATAAATACTCACTCCGTAACAAAATAACTGCAACGATTTATATAAAGTTAAAAAAAATATATATATCAAATCGTTGCAATTAATAAAACACTGATGAATAAGTTGAAATGGTTCACCATAAATTGGTCAAGCTCTGGATCCTTAGACCCGTCTCTAAAATTCGAAAAGGAAGCCCTTTGCCTCGCCTCAAACTCCTGCTGCGCCGCTGCTAGCCGCGCTGCGATTTCCGGCGGCGCTCCCACCTGCCCACACATCACACACGTTATTATTTGATCATATAAGTTTTGATACAGTATCTAACATATTCTTAAGCCTCAACTATCAGCTTAAGTTTCTGGTTTAGATCATCTTAACCAAAAACTTAAGTTGATAATTAAGGGCCAAGAATATATTATACTCCCTCTGTAACATATTAATGACAACGATTTGAGATAAAATAGAAAATAAAAATAAATTAATATGTTGCAATTAATATGTTACGGAACGAATATATAGTAACAAATAAATTATATATGTTTAAAAAATAAAATTAAAGGATGGAATGGAGTTACCTTTTGGCAAGCAAGGTAAGCTTCTAAGAGGTTGGAATATTGAGGATGAGCTATGATCTTAGCTTTAATGGCATCAACTTCATTATTACCACCACAACTACTACTATTACTATTATTATTATTATGAACCCCATGATTATGATGATCACCACTAACAAGGTGGTTGTTGTGGTGAAGAAGAGACGGCGGCGGCGGCGTTGGTGAGTCAGCTCGGTCGCAACCACTGAGTAAAGGGTAATTAAATTTGGGGATAGGAGGATGAGGAGGAGTAACACCAGCTTCAGTTTTAACAAGTGAAGGTTGCAGAAAGGACTGATAATGGTGGAAAAATGGCGGCGTTGATGAAGATGGTGATGATGAATTATTATTATTATTATTATTTGATCCTAAAATTGATGATGTTACATATGAGAAATTATTATTATTATTATTATTATTATTATTATTATTATTATTCCCTCCTCTTTGCTGTTGTTGATGATGATGATGATGGTGGCTGTAATCTTCCATTTTCACTGTGTAATTCAACTAGCTTAGCTAGATCTTAATTAATTCAACTATGTAAAATTTTCCCAAATTAATGAAGAAAAAAAAAAAAAAAAACCCTAAAAAGTTTAGATCATGCCTTTACTAATGAAAAATAATTTTTTTGAGGGAAGAAATTAAAGAATTAATAGGGTTTTTTTTTAAAAAAGAAGAAGAAGGTGGTACGGATATTTTGGGGGTTTCAAATGATTTATGAGAGGTAGTGAGGGGATTTAGACTAAAATAGAGATGGCTTTTTCTGGAATTTAGAGAGAGAAGGGATTATAAATTGATAAAGATGATTCTTTTTGTTTTTTTAACCATAAAAAGAAATTTGGAGTAATGTTATTTTTTATTAAGAAATTATTATTTGATTAGTAGATTGAGGGCCATGGGGTGTTATGAAAGATAATGACAAAGATCTAAACATTGGTGTTTTTTTTTTTTGGGACATTAGGGGGTAAACTTTTGTGGGTTGTTAATCAAGATTGTTGATCTGGTGATCGAGTCCGTTTTAAAATATGTGTAACAATTTGAAATTGTGTCGGTTACCATTAATTGCAAGCAAGTAAAAGAACTAGGTACAGTTAATATTATGAAAGTATTTAATCAGATGAATATGATAAAAGTTTATTTGACTTTTCTTTTTATTTTAAAAATTCTCTACTCTCTGTCAAAATGAATACTGTAAAAGTTAATTTTGTTTCAAAAATCACACTTGAGGCTTTTTCTGGGCATTGATTCTTGTTTACAAACGTTGATAAAGGTGGTTTCTATGTACAATCATCGCACTATTGTTTAGTACCTTGACCAACTCTTGTGATTGAAATTTATGGTCGGAAAAAGGCTCTATGATCTTACATATATATATATATATATATATATATATATATATATATAATTAAGGTTGTTAAATGAAAAAATAAATTAAAAATTGTTTCTCACAAAAACAAAAAAAAAAATTGTTTATAAAAGGTTATTTCTTGTTAAATTTTCTATAATAATTAGAATTTTATCCAACGCACATAAAGGGTGTAGGTTAGAATCTAAAATGATGTTTATAAGTAAGAAATCTAAGAGTTCAGTAGTTAATAATGGGTTAACGGATTACAAACCCAAATATTTTGATTTGGAAAGAGGGTAGTAAGAATCGACCCCCACACTCTAGCGCGTGAGGTACAAAATCTTTCCACCAAGGTATTTGAATAATGCAAAATGGGTTTCAAGGATTCTATGTGAGAAATAAAATATTAAAGTGTACAACTAAAAAAACACAGAGCAAGTACTCCATAACATAATTACACATTTTGTTAATAGCCTGCTATTCTTCCATTTATAATAATTAGTAGATTACTTAAATTTTATTTTATTTACATTACTGATGCCCAAGGCCATGGTAATACCCAACATCAGCTTCAACTAAACCATGAGAAGTTACTATTGGAAAAATGATTTAGAGCATAAGGTTTATGTGTAACGTTTATCTGGGTACGGTGATATAAACGGTAATACAATGATTACACGACTAATATACGACTATAAAATAGTCGGAACCCGAATCCGGAAAGAAGTCGGGTTGACCCATATGTAGGTTGGATGTCGTGGACAGAGGCTTTGACGCGTCCACGCCAAGCTCGCGACACGCGAAACAAAACACATACGAAGCAACACGGGTCCCGTCCGCGCCTTGGGCGGCGCGCCCGCCTAGGTCTAAGCTTGGCGGCTTGCTTTGTTTCGGTTTTAACTTTCAACGTACACTTTGGGACTTGCTTTAACGGTTATGCTGATGTGTTATACACATCTTGGCTAATGTTTTAAGTTGATAAGAAGAGAGAGAAAGATAACCAACTTATTATTCTCTCTTGCATCAAAGTTTCAATCATCTTTTATCTCTAACATTCTACATACATAGTGACATTGTTGTATGAGCAACAACATTGTTGTTTTCTTTAATTCTTCATTGTATCTCAAAGGCATATCTGGATAACTCTTGCTCCATTGAATAGGGTCAGATTATAGTTTTTAGGAAAGCATTAATTTTTGCCTTGAAAGTTTACATTTTCTGTTTTTCATTCTTGTATACACCCTTAATTATAACAATCTAAAGAATGTAAATCTTACTTGTAAGAATGGAAACGTGAGGGAACTTACTTAAAACTTTCACAAGTTGGAGAAGTTTGAGGGCATCGATTTTCGTCGTTGTCAAAAGAAGATGTATTTTCTCCTTACATCTTTTGGAGTGGGTTATGCATGTACTCACTACACCAAAACCGATGGAAGAAGAAAATGAAACCATAGAGCAAACAAGGAGGCGCAACAAGTGGGATAATGATGATTATGTGTGTAGGGGTCACATCTTAAATGGTATGTCCGATTCTCTCTTTGATATTTATCAATTTTACGGATCCGCTACCGAATTATGGAATGATCTTGAAAACAAGTATATGCGGGAGGATGCTTCTAGCTAGCAAGAATTTCCTTGTAAGTAATTTTAATATTTTTCGCATGGTGGATTCAAAGAGTGTGATGGATCAATTTCATGAGATTCAAAGGATTTTGTCAAGTTTTAGACAAAATAACATTAACATTGATGAAACTCTTTTTGTATCTTCCATAATTGATAAGTTACCCTCATCTTGGAAAAAAGGTTAGAAATTCTCTAAAACATAAAAAGGATGACATGAATTTGGAACAATTGAGTTCCCATCTTGTTATCGAGGAAGAGATTCGTGAACAAGATGAACTCAAGGATGAAGATTCCAAATCTACCACCATTAATGTGGTATAGGAAGGAAAGTACTTCAAACAATTCAAAGAAAAGGAAATATGGTGACTACAAGGCCAACAAAGGCTCTAAGCCTAGGGGGAATGGCGAACAACCACTACGTGGTTGTTGGATGTGTGGCAAACCCGGTCATTTCAAACGGGATTGCACCATAAGGAAGAGAAGGTCCAACAAGAACAAAGGGAATGGTGATACAAACCAAACCCTAGAGAAGCAAGGTAAATTTGCTTGTGCGCAATTTTCACTTAATTTTTGTATGAATTATGTGTCTATTATTGATGAAATCAATATTGTGCAGCAAGATAGTTCTTCGTATATCGATTCGAGAGCATCGCGGCATGTATGTAAATATAAATCGTTGTTCAAAACATTTCGCGAAGTGCACAACGGAGATAGTCTTGACATCGGAATTGATTCTACCGCTCAAGTCTTAGGAGTAGGGCATGTAGAATTAATTTTTAGTTCCAGAAAAATTATTGAATTAAAAGATGTGTTGTATTCCCCGGAACTAAAACAGAACTTAGTGTCCGGCCATCTTGAATCGATTGGGTTATAAATTAGTGTTTGAAGCAGATAAATTTGTGTTGTCTAAGGGTGGTAATTTTATAGGTTTAGGTTATTTGTGTGGTGGCATGTTCAAACTAAATATTTCTAGTTGTAAAGACAATGTGTGTGTGTTGAATGATGACTTTTCTCTTTGGCATGCTCGAAATTGTTGAAATGATGATAACACTACTTTGTGGTTTCTTATACTCTAAATGGGGGAGGATTGTTGGAAAAATGATTTAGAGCATAAGGTTTATGTGTAAAATTTATGTGGGCACAGTGATATAAACGTTAATATAATGATTACACGACTAATATACGACTATGAAATAGTCGGAATCCGAATCCGGACAAAAGTCGGGTTGACCCATATGTAAGTTGGGTGTCGTGGAAAGAGGCTCTGACGCGCCCTCGCAAAGCCCGTGACACGCGAAACAAAGCACAGGCGAAGCACCACGGGTTGCGCTCGCGCCAGGGCTGCCGCGGTCGCGCCCTGGGCGGCGGGCCCGTGCCACTAGTCCTGCGCGCCCGCATGGGTCTAAGCTTGGCGGTTTGCTTTGTTTTGCTTTTAACTTTCAACGTACACTTTGGGACTTGCTTTAACGGTTATGCTGATGTGTTATACACCTCTTGGCTGATGTTTTAAGTGGATAAGAAGAGAGATCGAGAAAGATAACTAACTTATTATTCTCTCTTGCATCAAAGTTTCAATCATCTTTTCTCTCTAACATTCTACATACATAGTGACATTATTGTATGAGCAACAATATTGTTGTTTTCTTTAATTCTTCATTGTATCTCAAAGGCATATCTGGATAACCCTTGCTCCATTGAATAGAGTCATATTATAATCTTTAGGAAAGCATTAATTTGTGTCTTGAAGGTTTACATTTTCTGTTTTTCATTCTTGCATACACCCTTAATTCTAATAGTTACTTAATGTTGAATCTCAACTTATATTACATCCATCCAATCAACATATCCATCAACGCGTTTTAAGGTTGATTAAACAACGAACATGGTTGCTTTACGTCGGCCAAAAGTATCGACGGCCCGTTTGATTGTTGGTAATAAATTGGAATTTATAATGTAAATTTATTAAGAAAGAACCTTATAATGCAAATGAAAAATAAAATTTAATTCTCATGCTTCAATTTTCTTCTAATTTTCATTAAGGAGGAACCCTTGTAGCTTTATTGAACTGCAGGTTTTATACAAGATACAAACTCACTTCCTCCACAATGGTTGAGCTTGTAGCTTACAAATTTCTAAATTTGCACTCTAGTCCTTGCACCCAACCACTGTGGATCCTCTTAGTATTCTTTTTCAGAAGTACATTATTGTCTTAAGTGAAGTAGCAAGTAAAGATAATATATATCCATTGCATTTTTAATTTATGGAGACAACCTTTTCCTTATTATTGAATAAATATCTGAAGCATATGAGAAATTTCATGTGAAATCAAAGTTTAATACTCTTTATGTGATTATGTCCCAAAAAATTGTTCCATTTGTTTTTTCACATTTCTTAAGACATAACTTTAATATTAGATAAGGTATTGTGTCAGACCAGTCCGACATAAGGTTACAGTCAGACCAGTTCAACTGGACCTGGACACATATTGTCAAACCTGGACAAGTTTTGTTGAACCTGGACACATATTGTTAAACCTAGACAAGTATTCTTAGCCCTGGACACATATTTGTAAACCTGAACACAAATTTGTAAACCTGAAAATATATTTGTAAACCTGGACACATGTTGAACCTGGACACATATTGTTGAACCTGGACATAAATTTGTAAACCTGGTGTAACTTATTGAACCTGGAAACATATTGTTTACCCTGGACACATGGACCTGGACACATATCGTAAAATCTGGACATATATTGTTGAATCTGGACACATGTTAAACCTGGACAAGTATTGTTAGACCTGGACACATATTTGTAAACCCGAACACAAATTTGTAAACCTGAAAATATATTTGTAACCCTGGACACATGTTGTTGAAACTGGACACATAATATTAAATCTGGACACATAGTATTGAACCTGGACATAAATTTGTAAACCTGGTGAAACTTATTGAACCTGAAAACATATTGTTTACCATGGACACATGGACCTGGACACATATTGTTAAACCTGGACACATATTATTGAACCTAGACACATTTTGTTGAGCCTGGGCATAAAAAAAAATACAAGTATTGGACGGTCCGACGATCGGACCGTCCGACACAATACTTTCACTTAAAATTAATATCTCTAATTATATATAACAAAATACTAACAAACTTATACATTTGGAAAGTATATTTTGAGACAAATCAAATGGGATCCCACATGACTATATTTTTCATTGACTATATAAAATATAAAGAAGGTCAAAGTTATAATGTGAATAGTATCTATAGTCAAAATGAACCATTTTTTTTACAGAGGGGGTAAAAATGCTTTGTCCGCTCCAATATAATTGCAACGTTGACAATTTAGGCACTATTCCTAATCATTCTTTATACTTTTAAAAAACTTAGTCATGTATGGGATCTCTTTAAAATTGTCTCAATGTACTTTATTATGTTCTTAATTTTATAATTTTTGATAAAACACAACTAAAAATATTATGAATATATAAATTAAAAATTGATAAGCGGAAAAAACACTAAAAAAAATTGACATTAATAAAGCATCCGACAAGGTTTAATATATGGAAGCAAAAAAACAATATCTAATTACAGCATTGGGTTTGTTCTTGGAAAATTGTTGTCATGTCACATGTTGCCAATTTTCCACCACAAATAACTTTCTTGATTATTTTTTTTTAATAATCTTATCTTTAGCTAGTTTGCAATTGTTAATTTCACCATTTGATTATTTATGAATAATCTCACATTTGCTTAATATATTCATCTAATTATAAGGTTCCTTTTTACTTATTAATTGTTCTTATTTTCATACTTTAATCTATATTTATTTAACATTTAACTTATTACTCATCTCCTTAAGCCAAAGGTAGGCAAATGTAAAAAGAAAAAAAGAACAAAAAAATAGAGATTCTTAAATAATAGTACTCCCTCCGTAACGAATTAGTAGTAACATTTAGACTAGCACGGACTCCTAGATGAAATATGTTAATTGTAGTATTAGGTGGTATAATGATAAAAGTAAGAGAGAGAAATAAAAGAGAAGGAAAAGTAAATGGGGTATTATGTGGTATGATGATAAAAGTAAGAGAGACAAAGTAAGAAAGAGAAAAGTAAGTGGGATATTGTGTTGTTTATTTTGCCAAAAATGAAATAAAATGAAATTGGAAAAAATTATTGCAAGTATTTTGTTACACCTAAAAATGAAAATTGTTGCTAATAATTCGTCATGGTGGGACTAGTTTCTTTTGTCCGGGGTGGAAGTTCAGTCATTACTTCATGTTCATGTACAGATGTACTCAACCAACCTCCTTGCCACCATAGTCCGCAAATAACATTAATTGAAATAGGTCAAACTATTTCTTAGCCCAAATCATGAATGGTATATACTCAAAAGCTAAGGCCCGTTTGGTTGTTGGTTATAAATCGTGGTAATGGTAATGAATTTATAGTGTAATTTTGTTAAGGGGGAACCTTATAATCTCCATGGAAAACAAATTTCCATTCCCAATCTTCAATTTTCTTATCAATTTTCATTCCCATTCCATTACCATTGGGGATGACGGTATTTGATAAGAATGGATATTTGTGAATAAAATTAGATAAATTGGAGCTAAGGTAGCACTACCATGGGAATGAATTTTGATTCCCCTTCCAAATTTAGTTATAAATTCATTCCCATTACCATGATTTATAACCGGCTACCAAACGGGCTGCAAGAGTACTATATAAACTAAGGAATATTAATTTTTTTTATATACTCTATATGTTTTTCCAAAATTTACTCTAAATGATTTATTTAAATTTTAAAGAATAGTAGTATTGTAAGAATTTATGAAGATTAGTTAAGAAATTAATAGTTATATAATGAAATATTTACAGAGTATACGAAATTTAATTTAATATTATTTCATGCAAAATAATTTTCTAGGGAGTTAAATTAAGATTTAAAAAATAAATAAATATAGTCCATTTTTTATGTAATTTTTTTAAATATTTCATGCATAATAAATTTCACTATAATTTTTAAGCCGTGCATTTATACTAGGTTTTTTTTTTAATAAAAGAGAAAAAAAAAAGTTTTGAAAGTAAAACTTCTAATATGAAGATGACACGTATCTAACTCCAAATATTGTTGTAGTAAGGTAAATGATAGAGTATTTAATTGCGAGACAACACACTTAGAAAATGTCAAGAATTATACCTGTTCATGGATGTTGATGTTAAGCCCTGAATCCTGGTTTGCTAAAGTTTTAGATTTGATTAATTGATTTGTTTAGAGACATAAATCATGTGAATGATGTGTAAATAGTAGTGTACAATGCAACTTTGCGTATCGTGTACCTGGAAAAATCACAATTGATAATCTTCATGTTCAAAAAGTTTATACATTAGCTACGTGTACCTAGATTTAGGTCTGTTCTTTAGGACTGATCTGATCTAATCTGATCTGAACTAATCTGAACTGATTAGGTGGGGTATTATTTTGTGAGAGTATAATATTAAAACAAAACTGATCTGATCTGATCTAAACTGATCTGATCTGATCTAAACTGATCTGATTTGATCTGATCTGATCTGAACTGTAGCTTTTAAGTCCAAAAGTACAGGGCCTTAGGGTACAACGAGATAAAATATAATTAAGTATATATCTCGTATAAATATTTTAGAATTTATATTCTAACTATAGCGTTAATGTTTTGGATTTAAACAAATTTTTGAGCCCGTGCAAGTCACGGGTTATTTTTTTTAAAAAAAATATCAAAAATAAAATATAATTTTAGAAAATGATATAGAATTCTATTACTTCCTCCATTTCGAAAAAAACGCAACAATTTCTATTTTTGGATGTTTCAAAATAAATGCAACAATTTTAATCTTCTATTTTTGTAAGTTTTTTTTTCTTTTTTATCTCTCACATCATCACATACTTCACTTTCTCTCTCTATCCCTTTTACCCTTACAACAAAAAATTGCCTAGGAGTCCGTGATACCCTAATTGTTGCATTTTTTTGAAATGGAGGAATCATTATTTTTTATTTTTTAATGCTTACACTAAATCAACCAATAATCACCATGAGAATTCTCAAGTTGAATTCAAAATAAATGCACAAAACTTTGGAGGGGGTATGATAATTGATAAAAAGGTAATCAAAATGGCTATAATTAATATTGTTCAAAGAAAAAATAAAGGGTTAAAAAATAATTATCTTAAAAGGATGACACTCGGCAAAAACAGTTCTTATTTTAAAATTTTAATTATAGATTCAAAAAAATATTCTCTGTTGTAATAACCTTTATTTTTTCTTTTGCAAGGGAACCAAAATTAAGATAGGTCTTGGTATAAGTATAATACTTTGTAGAAACTTGTTATAAAACTAGTTTCACCCGCATGTTGAGACTTGATACGAATTAAACTAGATCCATCGTGATTATGTTTTTTCTTACGCTTATAAAACTAAAAGCAATCAAATACCACATATGAATAATGCTATAAGTCAAAATGTAGCAACTAAATTGGGACGAAGAGAATATAAATTAAATTTGTGTAACTTTGATACATCTTAGCACTTGGCTTTTTTATTTAAAAAAGTAAAATGTATGTACACACATTAAAGTAAGTATGTATGTGGACGTGTTTTTTTTTTTTTTTTTTGACAACTCATTTTGCAACCCAAAACTTTCAACAATTGTACCGTACACGCTTCTCTAGAAAAAATTTCTTTATCAAATTTAAAACACTAATCATCCATAATTAACACAACACTAATCAATCAAGTAATCAACCCTAATTCTCAAAAAAAAAAAAAAAAAAACAGCCGTAATCAACCACGTACCACCACTTCTCACCAAACACAACCACCAAAATTGACACCCCATCCACCGACTTAGGACCGCCCCATCCACCGAATCAGATCAGGACCCAACACCAAATCATAACCCTAGCCACCCAAATTGCAACCCTAGCCACCCCACGCAAAATCGCAACCCTAAAACCCAACACTACCACGACACTGCTTGAAACAATCAATTGTAACCACCATCGGCTCAAAAAACAGCAAGTCACAACCACCACTACTAATCGAAACGACACAACTAACTACAACCACCACCACTGCTCGAAACACCCGATTCGAACAACCCAACTTCAACATCACCACTTCGAAGTTGGTTGTTCGATTTAGTGTTTCGACATAGAACCAAAAAATTGAATGGTTCTGGGTTGTTCGAGTTATGATTTCGAGTGGCTAGGGTTGTTTGAATGGTTCGTTAGCAGTGGTTCTAGGTTTGTGGGTGGTGCGGCGGTTCGATGGTTAGGGTTGTTTGAATGGTTTGAATGTGGTGGTTATGGGTTTGTGGGTGGTGCGGCGGTTCAATGGTGGTGGTTATGCATTGATGGGTGTAGAAGTGAGGAGGAAGAAGGTGGTTGCAATGGAATGGGTGGTGGTGACTGGTGAGCATGGTAGTGAGTAAGAATTTATGGTGGAATAGGGGTTGGTGGTGGTTGTGAGAGTGGGGGATGGTGGTGAATTGGTGAGTAGTTTAATTAGGGTTATGTTTGATTTGGTTTAATAATGTTTGGGTTAATTTATAGTGAAAATTAAGAGTTATAATAGGTGGATTAGTTTTGTTAGTAATGGCAAAAGTGTAATTTTTGTAAATTTTTTTTACCAAAAATAGATAGGTTGTAAATTGTTGAAAGTTTTTTGTTACACCTACAAATAGAAAATGTTGAAAGTTTTATGTTATGGATGGAGTACATCAAACATCTCAATCAATAACTTAAAATAGAGGTGCTTATCGAGTGAGTCAATCTCCAACTGGGGGTTGCTCGACTCATGCTCGTTCGGTTTGGACTCAATTTGAGTTGCTCGTTTAATGTTTTGGCCTATTGCATTTCAATGTTTTTTTTTTTTGTAAAAAAAAAATCAATGATTATAATATTCTTAAATTATTTATTCCTAAAGTGTATTAATTTATTGTATTAAGTGGCAAACAAATTTTTCTTAATTTATTATATTAAATTATTTTCAAAGATTTCACATAGAAAATTATTGATTAACCTATAAAATTATCGAATGAATTTCAAGCTAATTCGAGCGAGCACAAGCCAAATTAAGTCGAACTTTGACCGAGTCGAACTCGAGTAGCCTGCGAACTGCTCACCTCTATGGTTCCGTCGTCATTTTAAAGATCTTTTAATTTGGGCTCCCAAATTCATCCGTCTTTGATCCCTCAACTCACTTTTGCAAGTGTTGATCTTCGTTTTTTCAGTGCTTGTTACGCCTACCTCTCACTTGAAAGATTGTTTTTCCAGTTGGTTTTAGTTTGTTTTTGTTATGTTTCAGCTCATAATCTTGCTATATTAGCCATATTAAGCACTTAATTTTATGTTTGTTTCCCATTTCAAAAAAAGAAAAAAAAAACGGGTTGAAATAAAAAAAAAAAATTTGAATAATTAAGTCAATTGCAAAAATCTACTGTAATACATATAGAAGATGTAATCAGTAATCAGTAATCACTAATCAGCCAAGGAATGAGAAAAGCGAAAAGCAAAAAGCGGATAGTCGATAGTCATCAGCTCATCATAACCGTAGGACTGGGACAACAACCCGCGGGAATGAGAGCGTGGTCAGGATGAAGAGAGGCCCTGGCCTGTTCACACGGCAGACTACTTTAATGAAAGTGGGAGTTTTGCCACTCCCATCATCACTCCATGCTAAACATACAAGTTTTCTGTGTACTGGTTAATTTTTGTGGATGTCAAAAACTTTGTTCAAATCTCACCTGAGTCATCGTATGTATTTTCGAGAATTTTTTTTATCATGATCCTCTTTGATGTGTGTGTCAGCCAACTTTGGATTGGTGACCTGCATTAAAAACCGGTTCAAGACATAGTACGACCTAGTGACCTACATTAAGGATCCATTCGGTATGGTATGGTGTAAAATATTTTTAGATGAAAATAGTTTTACATGGAAAACCTTTTACATTGGAAAATCCATTTTCATAAATGTTTTACGATGTTTGGTTGCGTGTACAATGATTTTCCATTGTAACCAATTTCCATGGTTTGGTTGAATTGAAAATCAATTGCTACGGAAAATGTTTTCAATTCAATCGTGTTGTAAAATGTTTTTCTTCCAATTTGGGAGGAAAATGTTTTCAGCAAGATGGAAAATGGTTTCCACCTCATATTTTACATTTTAATATTTTATATCAAACCAAACAACAATGTAAAATGAGAAAATAATTATCATGAAAAACATTCTACATACTACGAAATGGACCCTAAAAAAATCACAAATAAGATTCTAGATTCCTACTCTCTCTGTCGTTTTTTTACTTGGTATATTCGGAGTATTTTTTTTTTTCACATCTCTCATCAATACAGTATATACTTTAAACAGAAATATCTTTAATTAGGTGTAGTGGTGTACTAAAAGATGATACAAAGTATTTAAAAAGTAAATATTGAAACTAAGTAAAATATAGCAATTACGATTATATTTTTTTTTAGCATATAAAATTACAAATAGTCAAAATTTACAAATGAAGCAAGTACTCCCTTAGTCCTAAATTACTTGTTACATTCTCTTTTTCACATCTCTCAATACATAACTTTAAATTAAAATATCTTGAGCTACACATAATAAAAAATTATATGTTTAAAAAGTACATATTGAGACGAATCAAACTAGATCTATCATGACTATATTTTTTTTTTATGTACATAAAACTATAAGCAGTCAAAGTTTATAAATGAATAGTGTCATTTTCCATAACGTAGCAACTAATTTGAGACGGAGGGAAATCCAGTATGTAAACAACTTAAAAGAAAATAGAAAGTACAAAAAAAGAAAAAGGAAAAAAAAAAAAGGGTTCAACGGTAAACAGTAGAAAAGGGTAATCAATCTGACTAAAAATGTCCAAGTCCAAGCTTATGTGTAGCAGTAAACTACTGTTTCAAACTACTGAACTCTGATATAATGATAGACAACATCAATTTGACCATTTTTGCCATTGCAGATAAAACCACGTGCACCAACACACGATGACTGCTCAGATTTCAGATACTCTAGTACTCTACTTTCGTTCTTCTCTTTCTTTCTTTCTTTCATTTTTTTTTTCTGGCAGTGTATGGTTCTGTTTACTGTTACTCCACTGGAGTTAAACTAATGTAGGCTTATTATTTTAATGGGTCAGCTTTGTTATCAAGATCAAATTGAAGTATCAAGGCTACAAATAGAGTGGTGATGAATAAAACATGGAGGATAAATTACAAATATGATTAGAATAATTGGGCATGTGATGACGTGGAAAAACCACTGCCTTGAAAATGAGATTCGGCCCGTCCGACGTACAAAGCATTATGCCCGATTCGTTTACCAAGGTTAACATCACTCCCACACAATCATGTACTTGAAAGTGAGAGATTGGAGACACACATTTTTGCTCAAGTATGGAAGATTTTGTGAACTCATAAATTATATGAGAGAGCCAATATCATTTCTTCCTTTTATTTTTTATATCTCTCCATATAGCCATCACAAAAGACCTATTTATAATATAGAAAATTTGTAGATGTTACAAGTTTCATATCATCAATACCAAGCATTGTTGCAAGAATATGCATATTGATTTCATTAACAAATAAATATTCCTCATAATATGGGGGTTACTAATGCTACAAATTAGCCATAACATTCTAAAGGTATCCAATGTATGGAATACTAAAGTTACTCATTAAGCATATAATTAGGCTTTTGAAGCCATTATTCCAACAATGAGCACCAACGATAACATAAGCATTTTGAAAATTTAAGGGGAGAAAACTGATGATATTGTCATAAGTGAAATTGGTGGTAACATGGATACCAAGTAAGAGAAAAATGAAGAAGAAGAAGAAATTATTATTAAGGGGAGCAGGTTAGTAACACGGGTACCAACACAATAATGAAAATTAATCAAATATAAGAACATATATGAAGGAGATAGTTGGTGACATGAGCACCAACACAAACAAGAAACTTCAAGTTTTAGATTGTTGATCACAATGGCATCAACGGAAGAATATTTTGAAGTACAATGCAAGAATTATCAAGATTAAGAGGGGTGTTAAAGATTGATATAGAAAATTCGAAACGAGTCATGTAAAATCTAGAAAAATAATAATAAAAAAAAAAACTTATGCAAACAAAAGGTGATGATGAAAATGTCAAGGATATGTGAAGTGAAAAATCTAGAGTAGTATATTAGACAAGTGTAGAAAATTCTAGAATATAGGATGCAACAACTATAAATATGTAAAAAGTATTACTAAGCTAATATATGCATGTGTTGAAAAGGAAAGCAAAATAAGAGAGCTCCCACTAAATAACAATAAAAGGGTAAAATAATGGTTCTACCAAGTTAGAATGAGAATGAGAGACATGATCTCTCAAGAAAAACAAAATGTTGTAATCAACTAAGGGTGTGTTCTCTTCAATTTGTATCAGATCAGATAAGATCAGACCGCATCTCACCAATTCTCATAAATTTTAAGATCAGATCAGATTGGAAAATTTCAGACAAATAGAACACACCTTAATTATGATCAATGAAAATATATACATTTTCGCTATACAAAATCCGGGTCCAACAAAATTCCCGCGTGCAGCCAAATTAAAAATTCTATCACCGGATGGCAGATCGGATCAAGTTGAACCATAGCTTAAGCCTAAGGCGCCATTCTTTTGTGCTGGAAAAAAATGAACTGAACTGAGGAAAATTGAACCAAATTGAGAAAAACATTTTTATTTTATTTTATTTTTGATTATTTTTATTGTTATTTTCTATATTTTATATTTTATTTTTAGTTTTAATTTTAATTATACTTTTATTTTATTTTTTAAAAAAAATTTCAGTTTTAATTTAAAGTTTAATTTTAAATTTTTTAGTATTATTTTAAACTATACTTTTTTTTTAGTCGACCTTAAAAAATGTGTCGGGAAAAGATCGGCCATAAAAAGTTCGCCAAGAAAGTCGACCAGAAAACCGTAGACTGAAAAGTCGCCAGAAAAGCCGGTCGGGAACATTTTGTTGGAAAATCGTTGGTCGGAAATTCATTGGAATAGTCAATCGGAAAATTTACCGGAAATATCAGTCGAAAACCGTTGGTCGAAAAGTCAGTCGTAAAAGTTCACCGGAAAATTCGGTCGAAAAACTGTTGATCAGAAAGTCCCAGAAAAAGTCGGTCGAAAAAATTTCTTCGGAAAAGACCGACCGCAAAAGGTTCGCCACAAATAGTCGGTCGAAAAAGTTGGTCCAGAAGTCGGGCAAAAACAACAACAACAACAACAATAATATGAACTGAAATTAGAAGAACTGAAAAAAGTTAACAAATATAGGGGGTTTTTTTTTTTCAATTTAACAAAGGTAATAGATTTTTTTTAAGTTAACAAAGGGATTAGGAGAAGAGCATGGCTGATTAAAGATTAACAGTTTAGGGACATAGCTTAGAATTCTCAAAAAATATGGACACAGCTTGGAAACCCAACAATAGTATGGTATCTTAGAAAAATCCAAAAAGCAATGATAAATTTTCACTTTACCGGAGTAGACAATAACCAATTAGCCACCCTTACATCACAAGTCAGATTATTAATTTCCCACATGCCAAAAATGTTTAATGACATTAATTATATTTTTTTTTTATGGAAATGACATTAATTATTGGAAGGTTAATCTTATTCAATTATTATGACCTGATTATTTTTTATTAAGGGCTTGTTTACTTCAACTTAGATTCAGTTCAGTTCAGTTTATTTCATCTCTCAATTTTATTCTCTTATAAAATATTACTTGGTGTGACGACCCGACTCGCTTAAAGCGGCGCGGAAGAAACCGACGAGTCGAATAGTCAGAACTAACAAACTAAAATACTTAAAATTCAAAACAAAACCTCAAAATATTATTACTATAACCCAAAAGTACAAATACCCACAAGTTTGTACACAACTAATCCCAAAAGTCAAACTACTACTACTAACGTACATAACTCCAAATACATGTCAGAGTTGTAGTAAAGTATACAAGTAGCACTACTATAGTTCAAAACTAACCGAAACCCTAAAATAACAGTAATACAACTATATAACAACATCGGCGCTCGCCCAACCCAAAGCTAAGCAAGAACCTCATCATCAGAATTACCTGAAAAGTAAACAACAGTCCATCGTCAGTGGCGAGTAACATAATTGTCTCACCCTAACGGGAATACACAAATCAAACAACCCAAATCATAATATCAAATCATGCGAATCATACAAATATACATGCTTGACTCGACTAACTTAACCAATCTTATCTTTGGCGCAATCATTCGCATACTAGACCGGACTACGCGCGTACGAACGCATCTTACGCGAACGAACTTTCCAACTATGCCAAGATTGAGAATCTTACTCCCAACCCTATGAAACCAATCTTACTGGAAATCCATGTCAAAGACGACATAGTGGTAATCACTATCCCAATACCGCGGTTAGGATAGGGGCAACGTCTTAACCCAAAAACATAGAATCTTACTCTACGATTTAGGCGTCTAATAGCGAAATCAAGCTAATCTTTAAAATCTTTAACTCTTTAATCCGAAGTTTACATTCTTAGTTACTTCTTAAGTTGCATCTTACGCCTTGACTTAAGAAAATAACATGTAAACCAAACATCTTACAACATCTTATCACTTTCTTTAACCTTTTTTTTAACTTTCTTTAACTTTAAAGACTCAATCAAGAACTCATAAAGAACCTTAAAGAACTTCATCAAGAACTCAAAGAACTCATCAAGAACTCATCCATTATTCAAGATCTTCAATCAAGAACTCAATCAAGATTCAAGAACTTCAACCAAGAACTCATCCACACATACTCAAACTACACGCATAACTCAATCAATTCAACACATGAAATCATCAACTTTCTAGTATCCAAAATTCACCAAACTTGAACATGATTAACATAAACTTAATACTAACATAATCAATCATAGAATCATCATTTTAAAACTTAAAATCATCATAAAACCATTTCAAAATCAGATTTATAATTCATACTCAAAAACATGATCAAAACTTCATATAAACTAATCTCGTTCATTTAATCTATACTATGGATCATATTATACCAATCAAGTTGAGAAAGTATGTTACCTTGATGAAGATTAACAAGGTAATCACTAAAAACTTGCTGCCCGGAAGTGCAAACACACGGCCCAATTACACGGCACACACGGACACGGCACGGCTTGCACGAACCACGAACACGGCCACCACAGGAGCACGTGCACCACCACGAACCACCTCTTGCACACGGCCTGCTGCATGGCTTCACCACACGACCCACATGGCCACCCCATGAACTCGAACCACACGATCAACCCACTCGAACAAAGCCCAAACCAAACCCGAACTAGTGATCTTGAATGCAAATTAGGAGGTTTAGTTTGTGTTTTGATACTTAAAGATCAATAGAAGTTGAATCTTTAAGTTTGGAGTTTGAATGGATGATGAACAAATTAGTTGGGTGCTTATAGCCAAAAATGGCGTGTGGCTATGATACAAATGGGAGGGAGTTTTGTGTTTCAACTTTGATGGCAAGTGTTTAAGTTGGCAAGGATGGCAAAATGAGGTTTAAGCCTTACTAACTCTTCTATATATAGAGGTTAGTTAAGGTGTGAACATGAGGCAAGTGGCAAATCCTTGCCATGCACACAAGGAAAACCGGCCAAGGCAAGAGAAATGGGCCTAATTGGGCTCTCGTGATCCATTGGGTTAATTTACAAAAATTGCATGATTAATCATGCTTAATTCGATTTAGCCCAAAATATTAAATAACTAATTAGAAAATTAAATAATAAAATTCTAATTAATTGAATAATAAAAAATAAAATAAATAATAACTAATCAAAATAAAATAATTCGAATTAAATCGAAATTATTCACATAAAATAAAATAAATAGTTCAAAAATAAATTTGAACCATACATAAAATCACATAAACATACATAAATACACAACAGAAATACCTATAAAATCAGGGCTGTTACACTTGAGACTTTGTAGAGATCGGAAAAGTCTACAAAAAATTTGAATAATTGTCAAGAAAAAGAACATAATATTTATGTCCATGAGTACTCAAAACAGGAGAAGTCCATAAGTCACTATGAATTATATCAAACGGCATAGTAGTATGAGATATTGAAGCGTAAAAAGGTGATTTTATTAATTTACCCAAAGGGCAAGAATGACAAACATGAGATGAAGCCTTATTACAATCTATCAAATTACTACTACGCAATGAACTGAGAATATTATTTCCTGGATGACCTAAGCGAGAGTGCCACACATCGGAAGACACAACGGCAAATGCTGATGGAAATTGTAAAATGGAAGCTTGAGTATATGGTGAGAAAGGATAGAGGTCCCCACTGCTATTACACCTCACTAGAGCGCTCCCCGTCTGCAAGTCCTTCACAGAAAACCCAAAAGGATCAAACTCAATGGAGAGATGATTATCTTTAGTGAATTTTCTAACAGAAATGAGGTTTTTGACAAGTTTGGGAACATGAAGAACATTTTTGAGATGAAGAGAATTATTATGTAAAGAGTGATGGCCGTAACCCTTAACTGGAATTTTGCTACCATTGCCAACAATAACGGAATTATGAACATGATTACTTAAATTAAAATAAGGAGAGAGTATACCGTCGGAATGTGTCATATGAGAAGTGGCACCCGTGTCCATATAATAATTCGGATCGTGCAAGGACATTGTGTACATGGCTTGTTCGACGTCCGTCGGCACGTACCCAGACGGTTGAGGCTGAGCAGGAGCAGCATAGAAAGCTTGGGGACGTGGCCCAAGAATGCCGGATGAAGGTGACAGAGGAGGTCCATGGCGCGGAGGAGCAGCAGCCCACGAGCGAGAACCGAAAGACGAAGAGGGGTAAGGACAAGGCGGTTGTGCCCACGCAGAGGGAGGAGGAGCCAGTAAGCCCACGGAGGAGGTGACATGTAACCTGTCCCAGGTGGCTGCAGGGAGGACTGCTGGACAATGGTTGGATGAGTGGTCCTGTTGCCACTGTTTTCAGAAGCACCCCCACGACCCTTACCTATTCCCTTCTTGCGACCACCCATTCGAGATGTACCACCACGAGAAGAGGCATGTTGTTTGGGCGGATCAGACGGAGGGGCAGTCACGACAGATTGAGTGAGCAGAGCTTCATCACGCAGTTCATCTGCCAGATCAGATGCGTTAATTTGCTCTTCAAGTTCTAACATGGAGTGCAATTCATCGAAGGGAGGCAACGACTTTAGGTGACGAACAGAAGTACGGAATGACTTATATTCATCTGAAAGCCCTTTCAACAATTGAAGTGCCATCCGATTATCGGAGACCTTGTCACCAACATTCTTTAAACTATCGGCAAGAGTTTTGAGACGAGAGCAATAGGATTTGACCCCGTCAAAATGTTCGAGTTTGGTGTTGGTGAATTGCGCGTCAAGATTTAACGCTCTAGCAGACTTGTTATTATGGAAGAAATTTTCAAGACGATTCCACGTATTGATGGCTTTGTCATCGGCATCAAGTATGGAGTTTAAGAGGTCATTGGAAATTGTCCCGTATATCCATTGACAAACAATGTCATCAAGTCTTTGCCATAGAGCTTGGTCAGAAGGATTCACGGGCGGCGTTTTGTCATCAACTGGAGTGATATGGTCAAGAACCATATAAGCACGACAATGGAGCTTGTAGAGGGTAGACCAGTTGTTGTACTCGGTGCCAGCATAGTCAAGAACAACGGGAATATGTTGTTTGATGTTGGTAACGAGTGTAGCCGGGTGAATGTTCGAAGAGGTAGCCATGGAGGCCGAAGAAGAAAGAGAGAAAAAGATGAGCGGAAGAGAAAGGAATAAACCTAAGCTAATGATACCATACAAGAATGATTTGCCTTGCCTTTTCATTGATAGGAGAATCCTTAATATACAATACTAATCTAGCTTAAACTAGGAAAGGGAATAATTTAAAAAGTAAATAAAATATTTACAAAAATATATAATCAATAAAATAGAATATTGACATATTCTACTCTATTGCCTAATAGTTTATTCTCTGCCCATCTTAAAAAAAAGGTTTCAGTATATAATTCAAATAAGTTCAGATATGTTAACAATAGGCCTAATTAGGTTTAATCAACTCAGTAATATTTTATCAGGACTAAATAGGTGTGATAAGTATAATTGTTTCTTATAATAATCAAGGTTAATTAGGTCTAATAAATTGAATAAGTTTCAATCAAATCTAATCGGGTTTAATAAATTAAGATAATTAAGTCTAGCTAACAAGTTAATGAGAACGCTACCAAATAAAATGTAGTAAGGTTTAATGTTCGGTTCACCAAATTTTTACTGGTATAGTCTAATCTAAACTCAATTTTTTTTAATGTTATGTGATCTGAATTTATTTTCGAATATGACTATACTCTGCCATTCACTATGCCCTAATCCATAAACAAAATGTTTGTCAGAGATCTTGTTATATTTGTATATATTAATATGTTTTTTTTAAATATGTAATACTTATAATATTTTTCATTATGGAATTAAAGGCTTTAAAGCTAAAAACGAAACATAAAATCGCAAGCCCTAGTCATAACTTTTTAATTTGAATTGAAATAAGTAATAATCTCCTTAAATAAGATAAAATAAACATAAACTACGCTATAATAAGTTTAGATAAGGTCTAATGGTTAAATTAAGTTATAATTCATTCAAATAAGGTCTAAGAAATTCAAATAAGGCCTAATAATCTCAAACAATATCTAAAAATTTGTAAGTAGATGCTCTTGATGGCCTTTGTAGAAGTTGTGTATAGCATTTGGATCCCGAGGAATGCTATGCAAGGTTTTTAAAGACTCTTGTTTGTCTAGTATGCAAGTTGTAAAAGAGGTTATTTTTAGAGTAGTTTGTCGAATGGGAGATGATATTAGAGCTAAGTTGATTGTTAATTTGTAAAATGGTAGTGTTACTTGTGTTGTTTGTAGTATCTTATGCTTTGGTGAACCCTTCCTAGAACGTGGCACTATAAGAGGTCGTTTACATTAGCTGAATAGAGATGAACTGAACTGAACTTAATAGAGATGAACTGAAATGAACTTAATAGAGATGAACTGAAATGAACTTAATTGAATTAAAAATATTTAACTTTTGAATTAATGATTTTAAATAATGATTAATTTGATATTTTAATTTTCTCCTTAATTTTTTGTAATAAATTTTAAATAGTTTATTAAATAAATATTTAACTTTTGGATTAATGATTTTAAAGTAAAAATAATGATTTCTCACTTTTGGATGATTATTATTATTATTATTATTATTATTATTATTATTATTATTATTATTATTATTATTATTATTATTATTATCATCATCATCATTGTCTTCGTCATCATCATCATCTAATTGAAATCAATATTATTATCAACATTTTTACTATTATCATTGTTATCAATTTATCATTAGAGGTGAAAATTGAGTCGGGTTGGATTCGTGTCAACCTTTTTACATAAATGGGTTTAATTCTTTGACCCTAAGCCGACCCGTTTAATGAACGGATCTTGTTGTGTTGACTTGCTTATTTAAATGGGTTAAACCCCTCAAGCCAAACACGTTAATAACTGGTCAATTTCGTGTCGGGTTAGTGAGTCGCATAAATTTTTCCCACCTCTAGTTATCATTATCATTATCATTATTATTACTTAAATAATATAATAGAAAATAATTAGTAAAATTATTGAAAAAAACCTGAACTGAACTAAACTTAATAGAGATGAACTGAACTGAGCTGAACTTAATAGAAAATAATTAGTAAAATAATATAATATAATAGTGACTTAGTTTTTTTTTTTGTTTTTTTTTTTTTTTGGCAAAGGGGACTTAGGGCTTGTTTACTTCAGATTATGTTCAGTTCAGTTCAGTTTAGTGCAATTAATACAGTTCAGTTCAGTTCATCTCTATTCAGCTAATGTAAACGAGCCATTCGTTTTGTTGCTTTGGTGTATTTATGCTAATTAAATTCATAATCTAGTTAATCTGAATAATATTTAGGCTAATTAAATTAGTAAAATAATTACAGTAATTAGGACAATTATAAACACTATTAAAATAAAGTACTAATAAATAAAGCTAATTTATAGATATTCAAAATATCTAACCCCTACTAATTGAGTTAAAAAATAATAATGCAAGGATATAAACGTAAATGAATATGGGCCCCACAAACTTTCTCTTGGCTTACGTAATAAAAATAATTTTAAATAAATTCTTATAAATAATGATAAGAAAAAATAAGTTGCATTGAATGAACCCTTAGGGCATTAGTAATGAGAGGTTTATAGAGAGGTTTGTTTTTACTTTTTTGAGGTTTGTCCATAAACTTCTGATCTTGTTGTTGGGCAAACTTACAATATAATAGGTTTGTCAAAGTTACTAAAGAGTAACCTCTTTGTACTAGCTCAATAAATTTTTATTTTTTATTTTTTGTGAGAGAGTTGATTTTTTTTTTGGGAACAATGGGTCCCATGAACAAACCTTTGGTGAGATTTGTCTATTATTGGTGAAAGGTTTGTTTAGGTAGAGGTTTGCACAGTAATGACATGGCACATGAACAAACCTCATGTGGGTTTGTTCTATTACTAATGCCCTTAGTAGTTAGTATATTAATGATGCGTAGTCATAGTCTTCATAGATAAAACAATGTACATGTCATTTCTGTTTTTCCAAAAGGATTTACCAGCTCCATACCTTTTTTATGGATGATATTCAAACTATTCTTTAATGTTTTACTATTTCCTTTGCGCATGCATTGTGAGATTAAAGCCATATTTGAGTATATGGGCACACTGTACTCTTTGTGAGAGGAGCACATGAAGATGTGATCTCACAATGAGGTGTGCCCATATCAATTTTGGGTGTGTCATTTCCTTTGATTCACCAATTATCTTGTTACTTGGCTTATTTCATATCTTATCAATGATGGAAAAAGAAAAGTTTAGATCATACTTTCCTTAGGGTGTGTTCTTTTCATCTTATTTTTTCTGATCTAATCTAATCTGATAAAATAAGATCTGAAAATATATAAAAATTTGAACTTATATTATGAAATCTGACCTGATCTGATATAAGTCGTAGAGAACACACCCTAATTGTACTCTATAAAGAAAGCAAGGGCATTGTACATTTGTACTTGGACACATGGTATTGGATTATGAAAATGATTAATCCATAACTACCATAAGAAATATACAATAGTCAATCACAAGACCATCATTAGCAATGAACCAAAGAAAAAAAGAAGAAAAAAGTCATCTACCATTCATCTATGCCACACTCAACTTGTAAACAAGTAAGGGCTCGTTTATATTAGCTGAACTGAATTGAACTGAACTAAACTGAAGTGTATTAATTGAACTAAATAGAAATAAACTGAACTGAACTGAACTGAATAGAGATTAACTGAATTGAACTAAACCGAAGTAAACAAGTCCTAAGTAATCAAAATCCAAGTAGAGCAAGAAGAGAACAAAACAAATTAAAGGTGAAGGCCAGGAGTACGTATTAGCTAGAGGGCGACGCATGGAAGTGAAAGAGAAGGCCAGAGATTAGACATTTCCAAGACAGACAAAGGCCACAGATGGATGCTCAGATCAGATGAACTACATACTTAAATTAGCTTGTGCATTCACTTGTCATTCACCACCATCTACATCTTTACTACTCCTTTTGCTCCTTCCCTATGCATTCTCTCTGTCGGTTTTTCTTTCTTCCTTTTGGATTTTAAACAACTTATTCTCTAGTACTCCCAAACGGGCCCCATAAATATTATTTTCGTGTCGAGCTTGTGCTAAGTTATAAAGTATAAAGCCTATGTATAGTCCAACTCACGTTTTGTGTAGGGACGACTCGTGCCATCGTGTATGATAAAAAGTGTTATATATTATGAAATTTTAACAAAAATAAACGTGTCAACTTGCTGGCCAGCCCTGTCATTCTCGTGTCAGGTTCGTGCCAAACTTTTAAAATGTTGTCCATACACGACCCATCAGTTGAATTGGTCTTCAGGTCGTGCCATACTCATAGCAAGCTCAGATCGTGTCAGCCCGACCCATTCCCAGCTCTATAGTCATACATTGGTGTACACTTCAAATGTATAAGCAATGTTATATGTAGTATGTAACTATGTAACTTAGGCTTATTATTTATAAACGTTAAATCCATTTCTTAAACCCGAAATAGTTTAGGAATTTATGAAAAATTTACACATCATTTGAGGCAACAAATGCTTGATTCAAGTTTTTGTTTCCATTCAAGTATATCATTTTTTCTAATATTAATAATAAAAAAAAGTAAAATTTAATTTTTGACATACAAAAAAAAATCAACAAAGCTCGCTAGGTCTAGTATGGTGGTTGTCACTAAAGGTGTAAAAAGTTGACACAAATACACAATCCATCAGTTTGAAACAAAATTAACTCTTGATCTTATTTATAAATGGAATTGGATCGAGGGTTTTAGTTTAGATTAGAGGTTCAAGTCCACTTATTTAGAACATTTGTAACAATAGACTTGTCATGGCCTGGGTTTGTTTTTACTTGCTTGAAGTTAGTCCACAAACCTTTTATTGTTAGTAAAATATTTTTTTTTAAGTTGGACATTTATCTAAGGGATGTACGTAACTCTGGATACCGGGTTCAGATCCTCCAGATTTCAGTTTTGGTAGATTTGATAGATTTCTGAAATCTAGACACTTAAAAAACAATCAATGGCTAAGATCATTTCTGTAAAAGTAAAACAAAAAATATTAAAAAACCCTCACTCTCACAACTCTACCAATCCTCAACTCTAGAGGATCTCAAACACCTGGATACCCTAGACTGATACCCTAGACTGAAACCAGTAGTACAGACAATTTATATACACTCATGAAAAATGAAACTGTTGACTGAATTAAGCAACAATTAGCATATATAAAAGTAGGAAGAGTTGTAATCGATGTTTTTAATTTTGAAATCAGATTAAATAAGAAAATGAATTGAATGAGAGGACCAGTAGTTTTAGAATGAACTTTCGTAACCGGTGAATCTTATAAACTTTGGAAGATCGGTTATGACTTATCCTAAAAGAAGCTCTACCACACCAGACACCGCGCAAGTGCCACAAACACGAGCGACCTGGACGGACGTCGACAATGTTCGCATAGGGCTTGTAACTTTAATAAGAAATATATAGAACTCATCCCCATGACCCCAAACATTCAATGTATGACAAAGTTACTTTAGTAAACACATTAAAACCCATGAATATAAATATCGACAATATGTCCCTTAACATTCCAACATAAGACAAAGCGATTGTTTACTTCAGATTAAATTCAGTTCAGTTCAGTTCAATACACCTCTATTCAGTTCAGTTCAATACACCTCTATTAAGTTCAGTTCAGTTCAGTTCAATTAATACACCTGGCCTCTATTAAGTTCAATTCAGTTCATTTCATCTCATCTCTATTAAGTTCAGTTCTGTTTAGTTCAGTTCATCTCTATTCAGCTAATGTAAATGAGGCGAAAATTTTGTATTAATTTCCAACAGTTTCTGATGGGGTAAAATACACCCACTATTATTGGGATAGCACACGATTATTTAAGCCCAACTAAGTCCTAAACCCAAGAAGAGGACCACAACCACAGGAAGGCCCACTCCAGGACCAGACCCACATGTGAGATAAGCTTAGTACATATAACCTGGCCCCACAGGGTCCACGCTGCACTATAGACCTGGTCCAGCCCAGCTGACCAGGACCAGCCCAGCTGACCAGGACCAGCCCAGCTGACCAGGTCCAGCCCAACCGACCAGGTCCAGCCTAGCCAACCAGGGGTACCAAGTCAGTCCAAAGGTATTATAAATACCCATCTCTATGCAACAATGAAAAGATCCAAGCCACAAAAAAGTAAACACTTCACGTATACTTTCTCTCTCTTACATTCTCTCTCAAATTACTTCTCCTACACTATACTGACTTGAGCGTCGGAGTGGCCTTCCCCGGAACACTTCCGGGGGTAGCTCACACGTGTTCTTTGTGTAGGAACGGTGCTTGATCGTGTGGAAGCGGAACTTGCTCTCGGCCCATTGTTAGGTGTACCAAAAATCGCCTCAACAGTTTCTAAGAGCAAAAATCATATAACACTTTTTAATTATTATGTAAGCAATCCCATATGTTATGGTTGTGGGAGTCTGAAGATGTAAATAATAGACTAAGGGCTTGTTTACTTCAGATTATATTTAGTTCAGTTCAGTTCATCTCTATTCAGTTTAGTTCAGTTCAGTTCATCTTTATTAAATTCAATTAATACACTTCTATTCAGTTCATCTCTATTCAGCTAATGTAAACGAGTCCTAAGGGCTTGTTTACTTCAGATTAAATTCAATTCAGTTCATCTGTATTAAGTTCAGTTCAGTTCAGTTTAATTTAGTTCAGATTAATACATCTCTATTAAGTTCAGTTCAGTTCAGTTCATCTCTATTAAGTTCAGTTTAGTTCATCTCTATTCAGCTAATATAAACGAACCCTAATAAAGATCAAAACTTGCTTTGTGCCCTAAGAGATACAAGTTCGGAGTGACAACCAACATGCCATTCGTCTTGACTTAATCTAATAATATTGAATAATACTTTTTATTTACTCTTTTTTTTTTTTTTTTGCAAAAATACCTTTAGGCTCTGTTTTTTAGGACTGAACTGATCTGATCTGATCTTATCTGATCTGAACTGATTAGGTGGGGGTATTATTTTATGAGAGTGTAAAATTAAAAACAAAGTTGAACTGATCTGATCTGATTATTGTAGCTTTTAAGTTCAAAAGAACAATACCTTAATGTGGACTTTCATTTTTAATAACACCTTTTGGCTAAATTCAAACAAGAAGATCAATTTTTTCATAGCTAACAAGCAATAATTTCCATATATTTTTTAGATTTGCTACATGTTCTTCTTTTAGTTTACGCATTTTGATTAGTATATTTTGGATTTATTTCCCGTCTTATTTTTCACTTGTCATTCAGCCCTTTTAGTGTTAGTTTCATTTCGGTCATCCTAGCGTAGAAATAACTAATTTTTGTGTTTTTTCTAGGATAATATTGTGTTTTAGATGTTTTATTTAAACAACTAAATTTTAATAACTAAATTCGTTCCTTATGTCTTTTGTGTTTAATTTTATACAATATTTCAGACATTTTTGGAAGCCAACACAAGTTGTGATAGATTCCGATGGAGCGTCGATAGGCATAACAAGAACACCAACATAACCATAAAGTCCCAAGTTCGCGCAACAAACATAGGGAAGAAAGCAAGATGAAAATATGTGCAAAATCCAAGTTGCACAGTCATGCACCTTTGAACAACACAGCCATGTTATTTAAAAGTGCATGGTTGTACAAACTAACGAAATTTTAGACAGAAAGTCTAGATTCTATTTGAACACTCTACACGACTGTGTCTAGTGTCCCTAAAGCTATTCACAACTTGTTTCATTTCTATGATCGGGTCATATAAATAAAATATGTTTATTAGGTCGTATTAGGAGACTTATAGAAATTATTAGATTATGTATTATGACTCCCTACCTCTCTCATTTCTCTAGTTTAGGAGTAGATTAGGCTTGTATTAGTTTAATTTTGTTAAAATTTCTTTTGATTTTCATGTTCTTCGACTCTTCTCAAGGTTTAATTCAACTTTTTTTAGCTTTTACTTGAATCTATTTTATGTTTTGCAATTAGATCAATCGCCAAATTGCGTTACATTATTGTATGACCCCCACCTTACTCTTTAATTCTGCTACTCTCATTCAATCATAATCAATCACCCAAAATGATTCAATGGTTGGATTATAGGGGATAATCGATTTTCCTTTCATAATAATAACAAAAAAAATTAAATTACATTGTATCAAATTAATGCCCCATGTTAAATTATATGAGTTTGCTCATCCCATCTTTCTCTTATCATTCGAATGGATGATTTAGGTTTTTTCGGCTATTTCCTATGATAAAAAATTGGGTTATTCCCACTGGTACACCTGAAAATTTAACAAATTTTACTGGTACACCTAAGTTTTTTAAATTCCCAATAATAAACCTGAGTTTTTGACAATTCCCAAATGTGACATTTAAAAGAAATATTCCGTTTAAAAACATAATATTCCGTTAAATTACTATTCATTTAAGGAATATTTCGTTTAAAAACATAATATTCCGTTAAATTGCTATTCATCTTAGTTTTTAGCATGCATTTGAAGATGAATATTGTCGTTTTTTGCAAATTTTGACCTCAAATTTGATCCATTAAGGGCTAAAATGACCCCAAAAACCTTTAATTGTGTAATTTATTTGTCACACAACCCGATTGCACATAAATCGAGACAAGTAGTTAACGGTTTTGGTTAATAAATGTCACATTTGGGAATTGTCAAAAACTCAGGTTTATTATTGGGAATTTCAAAAACTCAGGTGTACCAGTGGGATTTGTTAAATTTTCAGGTGTACCAGTGGGAATAACCCAAAAAAATAGACTAAAATTCTAAAAAAACTTATCCAAACAATGCTCCATATTATAGCTTCTTACAATACAATTTATATCATAGTTCCAGGTGTACATACTCTGATGTCCAAGGGAGGAGAGATGCAAACTCGATCATAACCTCTACGCTATATTACTATGATACCTTAGCTTGTGTCCTTGTTAAATGACCGTCTCAATCAAAAGTGTAAAATGATAGTTGAGGCCCAGTAGTAAGTTATATATTCTATCAAAATTATTCCTAATTATTAATTTAGGCCCTGTTTGGCAATCGGCTGTTGGCTGGTTTAATTGGCTTGTTTGACTAGCTGGAAATATTGGCTGTATGTATTGGCTTTTTAAGTTGGTTGTCAAACCAGCTGTTTGGAATAGTGTTTGGTAAAATTAATTGTGGATGTTGGGTGTTTATTAGAACAACTTTTTCATTTTGGCTTAAAAACCAGCTTTTTAGCCAACCAAAAAGCCAATAACCAAACATATATTTTAGCTGTTTGACTATAGTGAAAAGCCAGAAGCCAGTCAAAAAGCCAGTTTCCAAATAGGGCCTTAGTATTTTACAATTGCTCATTTTAAATCGGTATATATACACCGGAGTGGGGTAGTCGCTAGTGATTGCAGTCCCATTGCAACAGAAAAATCCAGCTCGTTAACTCCTTTAGGTAATATTAGATTCCATATTAAGCAAACTTTATTACGGAACAATAATCTCTAATTATCCATCTGTAATTCTCAATGATAAAAGATAATTGAGTGTAATTCACTCATTGATCACTAACATAATTGGATCGTGGAACCATAATATTCACACAATCAGCTAATTAATTAACCACTTTTATTATTGTTAATGATTTTACGTTCTAATCATCTTTCTTTCTTTCTTTTTGTCACAGTAACAAACTGTTAGATAATAATGCTTTTTTAGGTGGGTTGTATGCTTGTTTCTTTTATGTCTCCTAATGTCCTAAAAATAACTATTCTAGATAATAATTAATCACCGTTATTATCGATTAAAGCGGGGCCGTTTAATTATTAAAAAGCCTCCAAAATTTTGTAATTAGTCGCAAAATTTCAAGCACGTACCTATGTGCTTAAGATATCTCCCTTTCATGAGGTCTAGACTTTTAGACTTTTAGACTATAGTAATAATAATGATATATAATTGATGATCATAAATGATTTTAGCTTATCTTATGTTTAGTTCATAAAATTAGGTTAAACTCGTGCATTGTACGAAAACGTTATCTCAAAAACATACTCCCGTCCATAAGTTATGGTTAAAATATGATACTCTTTATGAATAGTCCCGCATTATTTTCATTATTATGAACATTCTAAATTATAGAATGATTCGTTAAAACTAAAAGGAAACCAAGATTTGTAAATATATTACTTCATCTATATGATTTTGGAGGGAATTTCTTTTATATATAGTGTCTTGGTTGATTAACAAGTCTTCTCCTGGATTCTGCTTTAGTATATAGTGTATTGATTAATGATTCTCTAAAATAGCTGCCAATCACATAATACATATATACATGCATTTAGCACTGTCAATTCAGGTCAACAGTTCAGTTTTGGTTTTAACCAATCAGTTTGGGTCGTTTTCAGTTCAGTTAATTTCAGATAATTTTTTTTCAGTTCAGTTAGTTTTGATTTCAATTCAGTTCAGTTCAGTTTTTGTACGGACATATTTCAGTTCAGTTCAGTTCAGTTTCAGTTAATTGTTCAGTTTAACCAATCAGTTAAAAATTCAAACGGGTGCAATTCAGTTCAGTTCAAAATGTCGACAGTTCAGTTCAGTTTTGGTTACAGTTTTTTTGGTTTGGTTAGATTTAGTCAGATCATTTGAGATTATAATTTTGTTACAATTAATTTGTAGTATAGTTTTTATTTCAATTTCAGTTAATTTTTTCCGGATATAACTCTATGGTTGGTCTTCGATTTTACCCGTACAATTTCAATTGTTGTTAGTTTATTGTGAACGTTTGATATAACGGTTCTGATTGTATTCAGTTTACGTTTGGTTAAATACGGTTCTATCCATACGATTTGAGTTATTATCAGTTAATTGTAAATGATTATATTCAGTTACATTATGGTCATTTTCAGTTTTGTAAGGACATTTTTAACGGTTTTGATCAATGTAGATATCGAGTATGAATGGGTTTACCCGAGTTTTCTTGCGTTTTCCCCCCAAATAATATGGTCGGATCGTATTCGGTTTAGCTGTTGAAGTGTTTTGCCTTGCAACGGGTTAATTTATTTGTTTATTTAGTTAAGGTGCACATTAATGTTATTATTTATTATGTTTCAATTTTTATATAGATCAATTTATCTTTTGTACTAATATTAGGTGTAAATGTGTAAGCGTGTATCGATTATTAATATCAAGTGTAAATGACAGTCAAGATGATGATGGGTGATACTGAATTGAAGATAACAACGATCATAACAATAATGATAGCAATTAACAACAACAACAATGAATTGATGATGATACCAATGATGATGGTGATTGATCTGATATATATGAATAATATAATGACAATAATAATAGTAACAATATCGAGAACAAGAACAATAATAAGATTTTAGCCTACTTTTAATCTAATACAAAGTTCATAATATGTGATATGTATAATATGTGATATGTGTAAGAGAGTTGAGGTCTGAGGATATTGTAGCCGTATACTAGAATGCATACAATTTTAAATTTTTCATTAAAGCTTGGGAGGGAAGGTTAATTTGTCATTGAAATTTGGGAGATAAGGTTAATTTTTCATTGAAATTTTGGAGGGAAGTTAATTTTTTTCATTGAAATTTTGGAGGGAAGTTAATTTTTTTATTGAAATTTTGGAGGGAAGGTTAATTTTAATTGAAATTTGAGAAGGAAAGTTGATTGAAATTTTGGAGGGAAGGTTAATTTGTAATTGGCATTTGGGAGGGGAGTTAAATTTGTAATTGAAATTTTGGTTTAGTTAACCAACCGTTTAAACAATTTTCAGGTCATTTTAGTTCAGTTAACCAATAATTTAAAACATTTTTTCAGTTCATTTGGGTTTAGTGAACTAACAATGTAAAACAATTTTTTGTGAAATTCACTTTAGTTATGATCAGTTCAAAACTGTTTTAAATAGTTTAACTTTTTCAGTTCAGTTGATTTAAGTTCACTTTCAGTTTAGTTAAGTGCAGTTTATTTTGTTTCAGTTGGTATTTCAGTTATGAATCATTTGGTTCTTGGTTCATTTCACTTCAGTTAATTCAGTTCAGTTTGCGTTAGGTTCAGTTTCAGTTAGATTCATTTATCATATTTTCAGTTCAGTTTCAGTTAGCTTCATTTATCCTCTTTTCAGTTCAGTTCAGTTAATTTTAGATACTTTTAAGTTCAGTTCAGTTCAGTTAATTTCAGATACTTTTCAGTTCAGTTTTAGTTCAATTCAGTTATTTTCGGATACTCGATTTTCAGTTTCAGTTTCAGTTCAGTTCAGTTATTTTCAGATATTTAGCAGTTAACTTCAGTTTCAGTTCGCTTCAAATTCAGTTCAGTTCAGTTCAATTCGATATTTTTCAGTTGCATTTCAGTTATCATTTCATTCAGTTCAGTTCCAGGTAATTTCAGGTTGACCCAAAACAGTTCAGTTTCAGTTAGTTCACTTCAGTTAAATCAGTTCTGACCCAATTTGACAGCGCTACATGCATTGTATAATTAGTTAGGACCTATGCTAGGTATCATTTTCAATTTTTTGTTGTTATTTTTTTTTTGTTGGAAACCGAGTGACATAAATTATATCTAGAATATCAAATGAGTCGAGTTAAGCCGAGTATAATGAGAATATTTAAGCTATGCTTGATAAAGATTACAGGTGTTCAAGCATGTGATCATGTTCGAATTAACTTTTTAATTTGCTCGTTCGAGATTCCCTTGTCATTATTGTAGACTTGCTCGAGCATTACCATTTAGATGTCATGCTCAAGCTTTATGATGAGCGAGCTACACAAGCTAAATTTAAAATTAAATATCAATATAATCCATGAACAATGATGTCAACTAATTAGCTTATGCGACATATATACAATTTATTGATACGTCTTTCTATATAACATTTTTATTTTCGTTTACGCTACAATAAATTGCCCCTTTTATGATATATAGGTTTTCAATTTTGAACTTTTGAAAAGTTTTTTTTATAGCTTTGAACGAGGGCTACCATATTCCTCTCAGCTAGATGTTTGGGAAACATTCAAAAGGGCATTTCGGTAAATGCAAGTAGGTTAGTAAAGGGCATTAAATTTGCTTCAGTTTATTTAATAATTATATAAGTTGAGGTTATTTACATAAATGTCATGTTAGATATGAAATAACTATCTAACTGGGAGGTATTGGTCATTTTCCGCTTTGAACAAGCTTATAAATGAATTGAACATATATAAAAGAGTTTTCCATGAGCCTAAACGAGTAGAATATAAAGATGAAAGGGCTTAATTAGCTCAATTACTAAACAAGCTTCAAAACTTTGTACGTCCGAGCTTGTTCATTAAATTTTTAAGGGGCTGTTGAGGGGTGTTTTTGGGTGGCATCAGGCCCTATGATTTCAAATTTTTGGTGGTACATACACCTTTTAGATATGTGGTTCGATATGGATTATTTACTACAACAAATTGACACTTGTGCCACGAGAAAATGAAAGGTTGTGGTTGTGCAATTTACCCACGAAAATACTTTTGTGGCATAAGTGGGTATGGCTAGAAATTTGCCACGGGGAAATGAAGGGTGTGGCAAAAATTTTTATGGCACGGGTACTCACGTATCAAAACAAATCTATTGTTGCGTATGTTATCGTGACAAAGCATTTTTTGCTACAAGAAAAATCGTGGCTAATAACACTACTAGAAAATATACTATTTACAACGGGAATTTCCGCCGTGAAAATGTGACCTTGTCGTAGAAAAGGGAAGTCTAAATGATTTTTCCCGTTGTAAAAATATGACCATATTTTAGAAAAGGGAGGTCGTAAATAATTTTTCCCGTCGCAATCCCATCTTAAATTAGTCAATTTTAATAGAGTTTGGGTTAAGTATTAGATAAGTTTAAGCGACGAGCTCAAAACCTATCATAAAAGATCTATATTTGCGACATGATTTAGACCCATCATTTTAATTTGTACTCGTCGTTAGTGGGATAATTTTTGTTGTGCAAGCTCCCTTGCCACAAATAATACGGTGGTTAAAAAAAATTGTTGCGACAAATACTACCATACATGTCTAATATAATTGGAATATATATCCTCATCTAACATATGCTTATATAATACTCCATAATCTTAATATAATTCACTACAATTACTCAATTAGTCACTCATATGTAAAAATCAAGCCTTTTATTCATTATAATTATGAGAATGCAAATATGCAATGATATGAAACTAAAATAAAGTACTCGTAATAAATATATGTGAAAATTAAAATATAATAATGAAATATGCACAAGGATCGTAAGTACTACGTATACATAAAAAGAATGGAAGCCAAACATAATTATAACGGCAGAACATGAAATCAAACATAAAACTCGACAGTACATGGTAAAATTCCCTAATAAAGAAAAAAACATAACAGCCCAAACAATAATTTTAACAAACAAAAACAGGAAAGTAATTGTTGAACTCCATATATCATATAGTGCACTAGTGAGTGTCCCATATCAGAAGATGAGGAGATACTAAACTAACTTATAAGTTTAAGAGTTACTCCTCCTATCACCAATTGGTTTTAAGAAGGAACCTCCTATGGCTTGTAAGTGACATAACTCTCATCTTCCATATTGGGTTTCCCAGGCTCGTTTCTAATATTCAATCAAATTTAATATGGTATCAGAGCCCAGGTTATGAGTCTTTTCTAAACTGGGTATTATTAAGCACTGGAAAGGTAGGAGTTACTCCTCCTATGACTTGTAAGTGACATAACTCTCATCTTCCATATTGGGTTATTCATGCTAGTTTCTAATATTCAATCAAATTTAATAGGAATTAATGTTAGGCAAGTGTTTTCACCCAAAAAAAATGTTAGTCAAATGTAAAACATGCATGTACTTCGTATAAAAAAAGTATATGAACAAGAAAATGAATGTACACGAGCTAAAAGGAACAAACGACTTCATTTTGAAAGATTAATTAAAATAAATTCAATTTTTTATTATAGGAAATCATAAAAATAAGTTTTTATACATAGTCAAATAGTATATGTTTGATATGGAAAAATAACCGGTTAATTTTTACATTTTCACATATCTCGGGATGCAACTTTAAATATTAATATTTTTAAGGATTATTCCTATTGGTATACCTGAAAATTTGCATATTTCAACTGTTATACCTAAGTTTTAAAAAATCCCAGTGGTATACCTAAATAAATAACGAAATTCAATAACCACTTTTAAAAGCTGTTTCAGGCCATTGAATACCACTAATTCGACCATAAACATACTTAGGTTAACTATAGTTAGTTTTGTCGGATAACCACCATTGACTAAATAAAAAGAAAAAACCGATTTTATGGTTGTTAATGTACTAAAACAACCTTTAAAAGTTGTTATTGAATTCCATTAAAAATGTAGGTATACCAATGAGATTTTTTAAAACTCAAGTATACCACTGGGAATACACAAATTCTCAGGTATACCAATGGGAATAATCCTATTTTTAATTATATATTATAAAAAATTATAAAAATTACATATTTGGAAACTACGTATCGAGCCGAATCAAACAAGATCCTACATGACAATGTTTTTCTTATAATATGTATGAAATTAATGAGAGTCAAAATTACAAAGTGAATAATATACATAGTAAACATGGAGCATTTACAATGGGATAGAGGGAGAAAAAGTTAAAGAGGAGAGACAAATATAAATTATTAGAATAATACTTAGGTTTTATAAGTACAGATAAGTTCGATCCATGTGTAATGACTTTAGTTTAGATAAGTTCAAGTCTAATAATGATGCGATACTAGATGGTCAATCAAGCTTCACCAACGTTCATCGACGTCATTTTTTCCATATCTACCTTACTTCGCTAGTTTTAGCTTATTTTATGCATTTTCGTTCGGGTTGTAATAATTTAACTTAAACTTGTTCTAATTAATGCTTTAGTAGTGTTTAGGTTAGTAATAGAATGACATATGGGCTTAAAAGCAAGCTAAAATGGGCTGACATATATAGGGCTACACGACCGTGCAATGCAAAGAAGAGCACGACCGTGCACGAAACAAAAGCTTCAATTTGGCTTGCACGACCGTGCATGACTGCACTGCATGACCGTGCAAGTTACAGCACGCCTAATTTTAGCTTTGCGGTTTTATTCCTTGCTCATTTAGTGTTGATCTAATCTTAACTAGGGCTGATTATCGAGCGAGCCGAGCCCGAACTCTGCTTTGCTCGGCTCGTGTTCATTTAAATTTAGTCAAACTCAAGCTGATCTCGAACCTTGATGAGTCGAGTCGTAATCGACCCGAGCTTTGACCAAGCGTTGACCGAACCCTTACTGAACTGTTCACGAACAATTTCAGATCACCTAATATTATCCTTAGTTTATATGTCTTCTCTATTATAAATTTTTTGAAATATTTTTTTAAGTTAATATTTTAACAATATATAAGTCTCCTATTTATTGATATATAATAACTAGAATAAATAAATTTATTTATATAACATAATATATTATATTTACATATATAAAAAGTTAATCGAGCTTGTTCATGAGCTTTTCGACCTGAGCTTGACACAACTCAAGCTCGGCTCATCAATGTCTCGAGCCGAACTCGAACCGAGCTAAAACGAGCCGAGCTTTGACCAAGCCGAGTTAGAATTGTTCACGAACAACCTAGGCTCATTATCACCCCTAATCTTGACACTTGATTGTTCTAGGAATAATGTTCTAGATTAGAAGCCTCATTAAGGTATGCTTAGCTCTTTAAATAGTCTCTTTTGCCTCATTTTGTACTCCATCCGTTCCAAAATAACTGCTCCGTTTTCCTTTTTCATCCGTCCCAAAATAAATGCTCCATTTTTTTTGGCAAATGACCCGCATATAATTTTACATTCATACCCTTACTTACCACTTTTTTTTAAAGGGTACCCTTACTTACCACTTAATACCCACTACTTTTTACCTATTTTTACTTACAACTTTACACTTTTACCCTTATTTTTCACAAAAAGTGGGTCCGAACAAAAATCTCACCCAAACCCTTATGAAGCAGTTTTTTTTTGTGACAGATGGAGTATTTAGATTTTGATGAATGAAATTATTAGAGTTTTCTCTTTGAAGAGCCCTTTGTGAGCTTGTCTATCCTCGGTGGTTGGTGAAATCTTGCAAAACTTGGTGAATTAAATTAGATTATATTTAGTTCGTGATTGTTAGTCCTTAGTGAGCTAATTTTCAAGTTCATACCCTCTTTTTATGGTTGTTTTGATGATGGTTGAGTTGGGTTGGTCAAGACATATAAATTTTGAGTTTCTTAAGTATATTTTTGCATGTTTTAGCTTCCCTATATGTATCAAATAAGTTGGAGAGACACCTTAAAAAAGTATCAAATTTAACAAGTTCAGATAAGTTCAATTCAGATGTAATAATTAAGTTATAATAAGTTCAATTCAGATTTGTTTAAATAAGTTGAAGCAAACATACGCACCCTGATTCCACTATCCATGGACAAATCCAATCCAATCCAATCCAATCCAATTCAATCCAATCGATCTTTCTAAGCCCGTGAGGAGATCAATACACATGTTTCATAATCTTAGAAATAATTTTTTTTATATACATCCGGTGTAAGATGCATCCAGATACATATACAAAGAAATTAAACAGTGAATGAAATTTTAGGAAGAATGGGGCATTGGGTTATACTCCCTCCGTCCCATTTTACTTGCTACATTTCATTTTGGAACAAATTTTTATGTAAACCAATTTTTATGTGGGCCCACCATTGGTAAAGGTAAGTGGAAAAAAAATTGGTTTAAAGAGGATGAAAATGACAAAAAAGAGGGTAAGAATGTAAAATATGTGTGGGGCCCACCGACCCATAGACTATAAAAGAAAATGTAGCAAGTATTTTAAGACATCCAAATAAGAAAATTTTAGCAAGTAATTTGGGACAAAGGGAGTATTAAATAAAATAAAAACAATACCTACAGAATACTGTAAAAAAAAGGACTGAAGTGACATAATACATCCAATGATCCAAGCATGGGATTAATCAAATCAGAAATAGCCCGCGAAAACAGCGCGGGAGCTGTTTCCCAATGCATACATATTGTGTAAGTTCATTACCCTACCTTTCTGCTCCTCTCATGTCTTTTTCTCTTCTTTCTTAGGTGTTCTTTGTCAGAATTTCACATCCCTTTGTTATCATGAAATATCTATAAATTCCTTTTTTTTATATTAAAGAAATAAAGGATTTTTGGTCCCACTTTCTATCATTTCAGATGTTCACTCTCTCGACCTTGACAATCCTCGCTCGGTTTCTTTTTAGGGGTTTCCGACCTTTTTTTATTTTTATTTTTAATCTATACTTATTTTTTATAGGAATTTCTATTTCATAGAAAATTATTTCATACTTCAAATTCAAAGGAATTGCTCGAATATGTTTGGTTGTCATTCCTAGAATTTACAAATTCTATGAATTTTGAATGACCAAAGGTGGGGTGGGTTAATAAATTTTCATATTTTGTAGAAAATTGAAATTTCGAATTGTGATTTCCCCCATTTTGGTACTCCCACTGGTACAATTAATAAATTCCCACTGGTATACACTTAAGAAATAGTGAATTCCCAGTGGTACTCCACAAAGTTTAAAAATCCCACAAATGCACACGATTTATGTATAAATAAAAAATGTGAACTTAATGAGTGTTATGGTTGAATTAAACGTTAAGTCTATTAGTTTAAGTTAACCTTAGGTTAGATTATAAGAAACCCTAATCTCCACTATCTTCTTCTTTATAAACCTGCTTCCTTCATCTTTCTCTGTTCTCCATTCTTCTTCCTCCATTTTCGTTCCTTTGTCCCTCTCTCTCTCTCTTCTCCATTCTTATTTTCGTTTCTCTGCTCTCTCTCGTTTCTTTGTCTCTCTCGTCTGTTTCTTTTCTTTTTACTTCATCACCATGTCTCAAAATTCACGCAATTTTCAAAATTCACGCAGGTTTGATGTTAATGGTTATTGGGTAAAATTCAGGAAGTGTAACTGTGATCCCTCAAGTTATTTTGACATTCGAGTTTCTGAGTCTAAGAAGAACACTGGGAGACCATACTACAAATGTGTTGTTTGTGGGGAATTTGAGTGGTTAGAAGATGGAGCTATGATGAAGAACGAATTAATTGAGGAGGAAGCATCTGAACTGGCCGAGTTGAAGGTTGTTGTTGAAGCTATGGCAAAATCTGGAAAAAATTATGTGAAGATGGCAGTGGTGTTATACTTGATGTTAATAGTGGCTTTTATGATGTATAAGTAGAATTTGGATAATTGGGGGTAATTTGTGGTAAATGGGGATTTGGGTGTTTTTTTTTTTTTTTTTGTTAAGAATGATATTAGTATTAAGTTTGTGATGTCAGAATTTCCCTAAAATATTTAGGATTTAAGTTGTTAGGGTTTGAGTTTGTGATGTATTTTCAATGTTAGTGTTTAAGTTAAGTTGTTAATGTATTTTGGTATGGATTGATTATGAAATTTATGAAATTTCAATTTTAATTAAAGTTTACAAAACTTTACTTTCTTTCAAATTAGCTCAATCATCAATTAATGTTATGCTATGTTTGGATACAAGCAATTCATTTGAAATGATGGATTTGGGCCAAATTACATGTTTGGCAAGTTAAATAATTTGGAATTGGATTTGACTCAATTAACAACCCAAATGTTTAACAAGCAAATGTTGTGTATTTCAAATACTTAACATAACCTTGTCATTTCAAATTCTAAAATCACCCAAACAAATAATTGCCATTTGAATTGTAACATTTCAATTTCAGAAACTGAATTCATTAATTTGAAATGAATTCCACATATCCAAACGCTACCTTAGTTTGATTTATGATATATGCCAAATTATTTGGGATGAAAAATATACATTACATCAAAAATATATAAAAAATACACATAAAAAATATATCATAAATATACTACAAAAATATATACATCATATGAAAAAATATACAAACTGAATAATTTGTATTTTGATTTTCATATATGAGCCGAAATTGTTTACATCATACCAAAAATATACATCATATTAGCCGATCCCTTGTTTGAAAAAAACCTAATATGTTAAGCATAACCAAAAATATACATCATATTAAGCCGATTCCTTGTTTGAAAATAACCTAATATGTTAAGCATAACCAAAAATTTACATCATATTTTCAGATTGTTTCAAAATACCCAAAATATACATCATAGTAACAGTTTCAAAATACCCAAAATATGATTGCCACATACATCACATCATCCTATTTTGTTCTTGATGGCCCTGCCCTAGAACTGCTCCTGGTTGCTGCAGCTGGTCCAACTTTCTGCTTACCCTTGCCCTTATTCTGCTTCTTCCTTCCTCCCATTTGGCATGAGTGTATGTTGTGCCCAAATTCTTTACATCTGCCACATCTGTAGGTCTTGCTTCTCTTGCCTTTTCTCTGTTCTTCTTCACCTCTTCTTCTATTCTTCACAGGTCTACCAACCCCTCTTTTTAGCACTGGAGGTTCAATTGTTGGATAGTCAGTTGTTGGCCATCGATCTTTGTCTGGTATGGGCCTAATTCTACTGCCATAAGCCATCTTATACCTCTTGACAGAGTACCACTCATGCACAAAGTTGATTGGGTCAAGTCTTGCATTTAGAATTGCTCTCATTCCATGTTTGCATGGGATTCCTGTGAGTTGCCACTGATTGCACTGACATGTGTGGTTAGTCAGGCTTACTGCAAGTGAAGCCTTTCCATCACCTATCTCATACTCACCCCTAATAGAAACAAATGCCCTGCATGTCCTAGACTCATTGCACAACACTTGGACCCTCTTCACTATGTTTGGACATATATCATCCATATCCCATTCATCACATAAGTCTCTTCTCTCAGCCAATCTCACCATGGTTACCCTTCTCAAATCTGTATTGCACAAAGCAAGTATATTATATTAGTTAATGTAATATATAGTACCTAACAAATATGAATAAAGAAACTAGAAATAACATTTCATTACTTTCAAGTAGGGTCATAATTGGTCTGCTTCTGTCTGTTCCAAGTGTTGCATTGAAGCTCTCGACAAGATTTGTTTTGTTTATGTCACATTTGAGGTCAATGTTGAACTTGTGCTTTGACCATCTTGATTGTTCACCCAAATTTGCAAGCCAAACTCTTGCAGCTAGCTTTTCTTTATCTATTTGCTCCATTGCCTTACCAAATGTGAACTCATTGTATGCTCCTGTTGCAAGCCAAAACAGTTGCCACATCTTTGGTCCAGGATAAGCCCTCTTCCAGTTTACACTTAGGTGTTTAGTGCAAAACCTTCTTCCAACTTCGGGCCAAATTTCTTCACAAGCACTATGTATAGCCTGCAATTAAATGATATGGAAAAAATGTAGTAGTTAAGTATGATTGCAAGTAATTGTATTTTATTACATAATAATGAAATGAAAATACCTTGTGTCTGTCAGAAATTATGCACCAATTGTTTCCTCGTTCTGTTGATTGTAATACTTGCTTCAAATGGAACACAAAATTCCTCCATGTGTCCTCATCCTCTGCAGGTCCTAAGTACTCTTTTTTTTAAAAATGGTGTGTGTTTTTTTAGATCTTAAAGACTGCACAGGCTCAAATGTAAGGGTGGGTGTGGACATGAATTGAAATTGTGAGTCAGATTGATTGGTGGGAGTACCATCCATTCCCCCATCTCCCCTGCCTCCCCCTTTCCCCTTGCCCCTGCCATCACACCTACCTTCCCTTCCTTCCCCATCTCCCTTGCCTCTGCCTTCCCCATCACCACTGCCCCTGCCTTCCCCATCCCCAATGCCCCTGCCTCTGCCTTGCCCCCTACCTCTCCCTCTTCCCCTGCCTTTCCCTCTTCCCCTACCACTGCCCTTTTCCCTAGCTGTCCCTGGGTCCATCCAATGCTCCATGTTTTCATAAACTAAGTCCTCTATTGCTTTAGGTGATAATGGAGGTTGGTTAGAATGAGCATCAATTACACTAGGTTGGTTTGAATGAAGTTCAGGAGGGACAAGTTGAGAAGTGACAGAGTGAGATGAGGGTGTGGTATCACTCTCAACAGTGAGGTTTACTCCTTTTCTTTTAATTGGCAACTTGCTTCTAGATTTAGGATGTACATCAACATGTTCTGGTCCATTAATTAGGGGTGACTGAACAATAATTACATCTTCCTTAAACCTAGGACTCTTTCTAGTTGGACTAAGCATTTGTTTTTTTAGGAGGAGGTGTTTTGGCCTTTTGTGTGGTTGTTTGAGGTGGTGGTGATGGTTCTACTACTTTTGCAACCTCATTTTCATTGTAGTTTTTAGTGGTTTGTTCAACCATCTCTCTTAATTTCATAGCAGCTTCAAAGACAGGTGTGGGTTTGGACAACTCACCCACCCAAATGTAGATTAGGTCTCTATTACTTAGGACACTAAACATCTCCATCAACTGCAAATCAGTTTGAATGTAATGGTGTTTCATTTTGTGTACATATGAAAAATGGGGGTACTTTGGAATTGGGTTTTCCTCTTTAATAGCATTATCCATCCATTCATGAATTAAGTCCAAAAGGTTAACTTTATCAACATCATTCGCAATGACATCAGTATCCTTCCCCCTATACTGAAACCTCAACACCAAATTATCACCCATTTGTAAATAACCTACAAAAAAAAAAGCCCCAAAAACAAGGACAAAAAAAATTCAACAGTGATTAACCAACAACAGTGACATCAGTATAATTCAACAAATTAAGCTACAAAACATAATTCAACAAATAACATTTAAACAGCAATTAAAGAACATCAAAGCATATTCAAGTAAAAAACCCTCATAATTCGAATTAAAACCCAGAAAATTCGAATTTTAAACCACAAATTTCGAATTAAAACCCCCATAATTCGACAAACCAACAAAATTCAACCTAAAACATCCATTTAAACAACAACAATGCATATTCAACTAAACACCCCCAAAAATTCAACCTAAAACCCCCAACTAAACAACAACAAAGCATATTCAATTTAAAACCCCAAAAATTAGACCTAAATTGCGTAAATCTAGTTCCAAACCCTAACCTTGAAAGATAACAATTAAATAAATAAAAACCCCCAAAAAATAACAACTAAATTCAAGTGAGAAAACATACCTGAGAGTATCAGTGATGGCAGCCAAAATGCACAGAGAAGCACGAATCGGTCTTCAATGGTGATAAAGAAACCACGATTGTCACACAGAAAGAGAGAAGAGAGAATGTGAGTGTATCGAGTTATGAGGGATGAGTGAGAGACAAAAGCTGAGATAATCCTTTCAATTTTTAACCATGGTTAGATTTCTAACCATCAATATCATTAAACTAACGTTTAATTCAACCATAACACTCATTAAGTTCACATTTTTTATTTATACATAACTCGTGTGCATTTGTGGGATTTTTAAACTTTGTGGAGTACCATTGGGATTTCGCTATTTCTTAAGTGTACCAGTGGGAATTTCCCTTATTTTTTTATGTCAAACAAACAATATTACCAAAAAGAAATTCATGGGAATTGTGAATAAACATGGTAATTAAGAGCAATCAAACAAGTCCTTATTTAAACTAATTACACTATCACAATTAATTTATCTGAATTCATTTTATTTTCTTATATATGAGTTAAAATATGAGCATTATCAAAAAAGAAAAGGAAGATGGGAAAAAAATTTAGGGTGCTTTCTGTTTATCTTAATAACAATAATAAAGTTTAAGTTCGGCTGAGGTTTAATTAAGTATACTAAGTTCAATAAGGTTAATCAGGTCAAATATGGTGTGATAATATTCAATTAATAATAATGGATTGGGTTGAAATTTTCAACCCATTTAAGTAAATGGGTCAATCCGATAATTATTGTTGTTGAATTTTAAGCGATTGTTTTAACCTACTTGTTATTTTTGTTTGGTAGAAAGAGTAGCATACCATTAATTAAAACTTAAAAGTGGCATACAAAGTATTAAACCCAATACAATCCTCATAAAGTTTAGTCCAAAAGAAAGGGGTGGTGTATTGGATTGATTACATTAATCGCATTACTACACTAATCCTGCTTCTCTTGGCAATCACATTAGCAACATTTTCCTCACTCGTCGATGACCGACATTGCGGAAGTTTTGGAAAAACTCACTCCCTTCCCTGCAATCTGTCACCACATTCGAGTATGTGCTATGAAAAGTGATTAGATTGTCAATAATTATATTGTCAAGATTTAAAACGCGGTAAAAATCAAGTTTTCTTTGATGCTTAGGATCTCCGCAAAGAGGGAATCATGGGCAAATATTTTCTTATGGAAGTCTTTAACCCATTGTCCTCTATGATTGCTTATGATACCTCCAAATATTATGCTTCTCTCACACTAATGAATGAGGAATCTAAATAGACCATCAACTAATTTGTTCGTAATATAGGGAAAAAGGTAAGGGAGGGGCAATGTTTAGGAATTAGCTAGTGTGAGATAGAATTTGGCACGTATCCATCGTCATAACATGGGCTACTCGCATCACTAGTAAAATAATTCCTTAGAATTAAGTTGTTTCTTGATTGCCTCCAAATTTCGTAGCATAGGAAGGGGAAGAAATCTTTTCCATCTCATGCTTTGAAAATTGGAGAAGGAGGTCAGGTTACCATGAAGCGTAGCTTCACAGTTTCCTGACTAAAGGTCGAAAAAGGGAGTTATGGAACGCTAGATAGACATTGAGTGGGGGCATTCACGAAGAATGTGTAAAGAATCTTCAGTAGAAGACATACATCTAGGGCAACAATTATCATCAAACACCCCTATTGTTCAAAGGAGTTTTTATGGGGCAACCTATCCCTCCAAAGTAGCCAAAGGAAGAATTTCATTTTAGGAAGGGTGTAAAGAACCTACTTATTGTTTGAATGCTCTATTTTACTAATCTTGCTACTGTAAACTAAATATCATCTACTAGATTTTAATATTTTACTTTATTGCAACTGTAAATTATTCGTTGTTATGAATTAGGATAGGTTAAATACTTTAGGTTGCAGGGAAAAAAATTTGGCTAAAAAAATATATGGGTTAAACCGAACATGTCATGTTTCTTTTGTCCAATTTTATACCCTTCGGCCCCAAATACAACAAAAGTCCAGTTTATGACCAAGGCTTTTAGAGTATCTTCATAATGGGGTGTGTTAAGCTCGCTTGTCCCCTAAAAAACTTATTAGTAAAGGCAAGTGATTCTTATCTCACTAATATGTATTTACACTAAATGGTAAAGTCGCACATTCCACACGCCCGCGCACTGCAAACATACATCTGGAAGTTACACACATTCGTGCGGTGTCCACGCTCTTTATGCCTCCATTTGTGGCTCTTCTCACAAAAATATCACGTTGACATTAATTAGTCGAGGTTGAAGGAGAAGATTTAACGTTGATAATAATCGAATCCCACACATTGAAAATGCGACTATGCAAATGTGACTCTAAGAGCATCAAAAATGTTGAATGTTGAGCTTGCCCATAATTTGTCTCTCCTTTCCTCCTTCTTCTACCTCATTTTCAGCTAACTTTATTTCTTACCCTCTCTAATTCATTTACAACTTCTTATAATATTAAGCTGGTCCATTAAATTCTTTCTCCTACTCTTTGTAAACCCAACTAACCTTTTATATAAACATAATAATAATAATAATAATAATATGGGATGTACATCTCCCCCAAAAAAATAGGTGCCCCAATATATTCCGGCAAATTACAACAAAAATGGTCTCTTTTAATTTGGGGAGGGTCCCATTCCCCATTGCTGATGCTCTAATACCATATTACCACTCACATGTAATGTACTCATCCGTCTTTATTTACTTGCTACATATCATTAAATGTCATTATATGTTCATTTCAAAATCTTGTATGTTTCTAGTTTTATGTAAATAATTAAAAATATAGTCATGATGAATCTATCTTGATCTGTCTCAATACATTCTTTTTAAATATATATGTTTTATAATTTTTTATTATAAATAATCGAACATATTTTTATTTAAAATTGTGTATTAAAAAATATATAAAACATAATGTAGAAAGTAAAAAACAGGGTAAATATATGTAAGATGTGTAACTCCATCTATCGCCGGAGAAAGAGAGATTAGAAGGAAGGCGGCAAGAGGTGGTATACAACGATGCATGTGGGAAGTGGGACCAAGAAAACCCAAGTGTTGGAGACCGGATGAACACTTAAGAAGGAAATAGAGATGCGAGAAGTGGGTCCCAAACTGAGGTCTAATCAAATGAAGTAGATGGTGGGAGTCTATCAAACTATGGCTTTGATGTGATATGTGGGGTCATGTTTTTACAAGTAAAAATGACTAATAAAGGAGTGATTATTGTCATCACTTTCTATGATTGTTGACGTCGTAATACAATGCCTCTCCCTCTTCTTATTAAAACCAAACCAATCAAGTCACTTCTCATGGGTCCTATTCTTATACATTCATTCGTTTTCATTCCATCAATCCATCATTTACAATGTTTTTGGCTTTGTTTGGGAGTTAGTTGTTTGCTGTTAGAGGTTAGTTGATTGAATTAACTGTTTTGAGTAGCTGTTTGTGATAGCTAATTTGACTAACTAATTTATATTAGCTGTTTGTGTAAAAGTGTTTGGTAAATCGCGGTTAGAGGTGGCCACTGGGCCGGGTTGGCCCGGCCCGACCCGGACCCGGCCCGGTTTTCAACCCTGATGGGTCAAGCCCGGTTAACCCGGCCCGGCCCGACCCGTGACCCGACCCGGTACAAACCGGGTGGGTCATGGGTCGGATTTTGCAAACCCAGCCCGTAACCCAACCCGTTCGTTTAACCCGGTTAACCCGGCCCGACCCATGACCCAGGCCCGGCCCGGACCGTGACCCAGGCCCGGCCCGTTCGGCCCGCTCGGACGGGCCACTGCCACGCTGCTGCAATTTCTGGCTTTAATGCCTTTTTTCTAATGCAATTGCTAATGCATGCATGCAAGCTCTCCTCTCCTCTCCTTTTTTCTGCTGCCTCCAACGGCTCCCTTCCCCCCCTTTTTTTTTTTTTAATTTAAATTTTACATATTCCCTCCCAAATTTCCCCTATAAATACCCATCCAATTTACCCAATATTCTTCACAATTAACATCAATCTTCTTCTCTTCTCTTACTCTCTCTAATTCTCAAAGTTCTCATTCTGAATTCTTAATCTCTTAATTTTAATAGTTAAATTTTAGAAGTTTATACTAAAAAAAAATATTCAGAAATTACTAGTTTATATTCAAGTTTTAGTAGTTATATACTTATATTAAAATTTCAGTTCTTATATTTTAAATTAGTTTCTAAATTTAAAAAAAAATGTCTGGAAGGAATAGTGGTGGTAGAATTGGTGGTGGTAGTGCTGGTAGAGGTGATGGTAGAGGTAATGTTAATGATCAATTTCACGGTTCGTATGAAGTAAATACAGATGAAATTGAATCATTAGCTAGGGCATTAAACAGTCAACAAAATCCTCGTCCACCTCGAACCAACCCATATCAATCCCATCAATCATCATCATCAATGCCACCTCCTCATATTCCGGTGGGCGCCGGAGGCGGAGGTTACGTTCCCGAATTTGAATCGGAGGATAATATGGAAGGTATAAATTCAAATTAATATTTTTGAAGTTATTATAGTTGTTTACTTTATCATACATTTATGAATCATGAGTTTATATAAATAAATTAATTGTTTATGTAAATAATATAATTTGAAATTAATTTTGATTCATACATAGTTACATAGTTACGTAGTTACGTAAATAATATAACTTGAAATTAATACTTTCAAGAGTTTGAATAAATTAATTAATTCACTAATTGTTTATTTATGTACAAAAAATGGATATATTATGAAAATAAAGTATTAATATTTCATTTTTTTTAATTAAGGAGGAGGTGAACAAGGTGGTCCTAGTAACACTAATACAACATCAACTGGTAAAAGAGAAAGAGGTCATACCTCATGGGTATGGCCTTACTATGACAAAGTAGCAACAAATGATCCCGACAAATATACTGCAATTTGCAAAATTTGTCGAGATGTTACTAAAACAAAAAAACCAAAAAGTTACAAGTGGACCAAAAACAATGGAACCGGAACATTGGCCCGTCATTTAAAAAAGGGTCACAACTTGGGGCCCGATGGTGCAGAAAGAGATGATTCGAGACAGGCTCAAATCCATGGGTACGCAACGACTACTCCCGGCGCAGGTATGCCTTTTGTTTATAATCGTGATAGAATGATTGATGAATTTTCTAAATATGTTATTCTTGATGAATTGCCGTTTACTCATGGGGAAAGCCCCAATTTCGAACATTTTAACCGGGTTGCTATGCAACCGACTTTTAGAAGAATTCCTAGAAACACCCTTAAATGTCGCACCATCAAACTTTATAATTCTTATCGAGCTTATTTGATGGAAATGTTCCGTACCTGTGATGGTCGGGTTAGCATAACTAGTGATTGTTGGACTTCTTTTGTAGGTGAACCTTTTATTTGTGTAACTGTTCATTGGATAGATGATGAATGGTTTTTACAAAAAAGGATTATTTGTTTTGAGGCAATGGAGGAAAACCATACGGGTTTTAACATTAAAACCCGTATTGTAAATTGTTTAAAAAATTTTCAGTTGGTTGACAAACTTTTTTCAGCTTCATTTGACAATGCATCGGCTAATACCCGTGCTATTGACTTTTTAAAATAAGACAGTGACGTACCTTTGCTACTTAATGGTAGCCTTTTACACGTTAGATGTTGTGCGCATATATTAAACTTATGTGCGCAAGAAGGTATTAAAGACTTATATCCCCTATTACAACCAATTAGGAGTGTAGTAAAGTGGATTAGAGTCACTCGTAGTATGAGCAGGGCTTATAAAAGAAAATGTGAGGAAAGAGGACTAAAGAAAAAATGCATAGGTTTAGATTGCGTAACCCGATGGAATTCTACTTTTAAATTATTGGATGATGCGATTAAATATCGTGAAGTTTTAACTGAATTGTATAATGAAACTCGTTCTGAGCCGGGTGAAATGATTACTAACTACAATTGGTCTATTGCTATGATTATTCGTGATGTACTTGCCGCATTTGAATATGCTACTAAAGTTTTTTCTTATGTTTAAGAGCCTAATGTACATTTAGTTGTATTAGAAGGAATTAAAATAGTTCACGCCATTCACGAAGGCAACAAGAACAGTGAAATTCCTGCCGTCACCGACATCATGTGGGGAATGAAGGTAAAATGGATGTCCTATTTTGCCGAATTCCCTTACATTTATGGCATTGCAGTTATTCTTGACCCGGGTCTCAAGCTTGAAGGATTGAGAAGCTTGTTGACCTTTTATTACGAAACTCTTGGTACAGATTATGATGTTGATAAATATGTAAATGATTGTAAGACAATATTAGATAGACTATGTGAACATTATGCGGGTATTTATCAACCCGGTCAGTCTTCACAACCAAAGCCGAAAAACAGAGACCCCTTTCTAGCATCTATCCTTCGTAAAGGAAAATCGAGGGTACCATCCACATCATCACCCTCCCAAGATGAAGGTTCAGGTATAGATGATTATTTATCTTTTCAATTCGAAACTAACGAAAATTTTCATATTATTAAATGGTGGCATTCCCATTCAGTTCAATTTCCTATTCTAGCTAGAATTGCTAAGGATGTCCTAGCAATTCCGGCTTCTACTGTTGCTTCCGAGTCAGCTTTTAGTGCAGGTAAAAGAGTATTGGATGAAAAAAGATCTAGTCTACACCCTGATACCATAGAAATATGTGTTTGCAAAAAAGATTGGGATCAGGCGGAAAAGAGGATACAAGGATTGAAGGAGGACGACCAAGACGAAGAAGACCCGTGGATGTTGATGAATACATCAGAATCCGATGCAGGCCCTAGCGGAAATGACACAACATAAGTCAAAAGTCACAACAACGGTCCACAACCACCATTCAGGTACGCAAAAGAACTACGTGGGCTTTGATTCCTTAAGTTTACTTAAGAAACTTAAGGATACGTAGGCATCTTATTTTGAAAAGTAAAATTTAATTCAGAAATTAAATTTTAATAAATTAAAATTTAATTCAGAAATTAAATTTTAATAAATTAAAATTTAAATAAAATTTTAATTAATTAAAATTTAATTCAAAAATTAAAATTTAATTCAAAAATTAAATTTTAATAAATTAAAATTTAATTCAAAAATTAAATTTTAATAAACTAAAATTTAATTCAAAAATTAAATTTTAATAATCAAAGTAAGTCCAAGCCCCCCCCCCCCGGGGGGGTTTCATATATTTTTGCCTTATTTTTTACATAATTATTTTAATGTTTTTAAATTATGTAATTATTTTTAATGCATATGTTTTGTAAATTGTAATTAACTAATATCATTTGGATGTTTTTTTTCCAGTGTGTTGAAGTGATTTAATTTTATTATTTTTTATAAAATATATTTGTAAATTGTAATAAATTATTTTCTAATTTATAAATTAAATATTAGTTACGAATTCTAGTTGTGTAATTACGAATTCTAATTGTGTAAGTAATACTTTAACTTTCTAGATTTTACATACATTTTTATAATTGTAATTTGTAAATTATAATATAAGTTCAATATATATTGCAACTTAATTTATTTGGTCAACTATGATTTATTAAAGTAAATTTGTTACTTGTTTAATTGTTTTAATGTATTATATTCAATTATTCAATTATTCATATTATCATATATACTATAAAAACTCAAAAGTCAAAAGTCAAAACCATGACAATTTACAAACCCTCCAAATCTTTTCAAATTACCTAAACCCTCCAAAGCCCCCCTAAACCCTCTCCAAACCCCCCTAAACCCTCCAATTCTCCAAATGCCTAAACCGTAAACCCCCTTAAACTGCGAACCCATGAACCCGGTCCAACCCGCGAACCCATGAACCCAGTCCAACCCGCGAACCCTTCCCAATCCGGCTAACCCGCGAACCCGGCCCGGTGCCAGGCCCGGTTCAACCCGGTCGAACCGGTTCATGGGTCACCACTCCATGAACCCGGCCCGGTTCGGCCCGGCCCGGTGACCCAGCGGGCCGGTTCATGGGTCAGACTTTTCTGGCCCGGCTCGGTACTTGGCCCGGCCCGGCCCGTTCGGTGGCCAGCATTCATAGCGGTTAGCTGTTAGATGTTTCAGAGTAAAAAGAACTAAAAAGCTATAAGCTCTTCCAAAGAGCTCCTCATATGAGCTTTTTGAAAAAGAGTTTTTTCACCCCAAAACTCTCTTCCAAACCTCTAACTACCAAACACCCACAAATAGCTTTTTGAGTTGGTCAAACCTCTCTAGCTTGTCTCTTAAACCTCTCTTTTTTCCTCAAATCTCTAACTCCCAAACACCCTGCTAATCTTATATGGGTGTGCTTGGTTGGGCATTAATCAAAAGAAATGGAAATTAACTATCCCTTTTTTCTTTGATTTTATTTGTTAAGCTACTTTTTTCATTCTCATTTCCTTTCTATTTTCATATTTTAACACATTTTTAAACATATTTCATATCTTTTTTATTTCCTTTCCACACCTTACACCCAGCCACCCCACAAACCACCAACAGTAACCACCCACCTCCCCTCTCCATTCGCTCGCATGCGTCGCCCAACCCCCACCGCACCCCACCCCACCCACAAACCCTAGCAACCAAAAAACCAACAAAACACCACCCACCTCCCCTCGCGCACCCTTTGTCGGTGCCGACCCACCGTCGCCCCAGTCCCAATTCAACCCTACCCACGAACCCCAACCAACCCCACCCACGAACCCCAACCACCCAAAAAAATATGAAAATCTAGACACAAAACAACCCACGAAACCCCACCCACCTCCCCTCCCCCACCTATCAGTATCACAGGCGCCAAACGACCCTCCCCCACCCTCGCCCTCCTCACACCAACCCCAGACCCACCAATGAAACCAAGGTGGGTTTAGGGTTTATTTTGTTTTTGGGTGGTTAGAGTTTCGTGGGTGGTTGAGGGGTGATGTGAGGGGGCGTCGACGAGGTTAGGGTGGTGGTTGATAAGGTTGTCGCTAACCTAAAAAAATAACCTAGCAACTCTAACTAATATAGATAGGGAAGTAGGGTCGAATCCACATGAAGGTACATATTTTCTCTTAATCCTAAAAAAGTTCAAACTATTTAAAAGCACCTTTGAGGGAAATGAAATAAAACTAAAGAAAATAAAACACGAAAAAAACTAATAAAAACCAAAACTTTAGAGATCTAGGATTTAGGTTCACTATGATTAAAATCTTGAATTGATTAAAGATTAGTGTTCAGTAATTCACATATAAGTTTTAATCGAGATCTAACAGGCTCACACAATATATTAGATCTATAGAATTAATTTAATAATCTCACATAATTTACTAGATTAATTTCACCTAAAATCTTAAGTCTATATAGAATTTTAACCTTTCGGCTACCGATTCGATATATACTAAAATTTTGTGATAAAGATCATATTTTATAAAGTTAAAAGCAACTCATGAATTAAAGAACAAATGAAATCAATCAACACATTCAATCAATCATAGATCCCAAACCCTAAAGGGAATGAGATCTAATAAAAGAAAATAATAAAGATTAAAAGAAAAGACATAATAATTAAATCAAACATGAATAAAAGAAAAGAAAACATTACCGAATTGAATAAGGAAAGATTAAATCGCATTAATTATTAAAGAAATTAATTAACAAAAGGAAAGAAAATAAAGCTTGAACCCTAAAACTATAACAAGAAAACAAATAATGGTCCACATACAATTTACATGGGATTACAATGGGTATTTATAGGGAAAAATATACGAAGCAAACATTTTTCAATAGGGCCAAATGGTTTCTTGGGCCCAAATCATACCAGCAATTTCAAATGGTCATAACTTCTTTGTTTCAAGATGGAATTGGACGTGTAATCTGCCGCTGAAAAACGATTTGAATGTAGTTTCCAACACCGCTGAAATCGCTGCAATCCGATATGCATAGCTCAAGGTCAAAATAGTAAGAGGTGGTCAAAATCATTCGAATCGAATCGAACAATTTCAAGCCAATAATTCTTCACTAATTGTCACCGCAACCTTTCCGATCCGACAATCACCATGACTTCCCAATGCTTCTACAGTGCCTAGCTTGGCCTACTTTTATGGTTTTTGTCCCATTTAGGGTCTGTTTACTTCATCTTAAATTCAATTCAATTCACTTCAATTTAGTTCAGTTCAATTCAGCTCTCAATTCAATTCAGTTCAGTTTAGTTCAGCTCTCACGGCTCGTTTACTTAAGCTGAATACAGCTGAACTGAACTTAATTGAACTGAATACATTTGAAAGTAATATTTTATAAGAGGATGAAATTGAGAGCTAAACTGAACTGAACTTAACTGAACTAAACTGAATTGAACTGAATTTAAGCTGAAGTAAACAAGCCCTCAGTTCAATTTAAATTAGTTCAACTCTCAATTTAGTTTAGTTCAGTTCAATTCAGCTCTCAAAAACAAATCGTTAAATCTGACGATGTTGGACAAAAGGAGGTCGTGAAGTTCAACCACAAAGTCGCAAGGTGCGATCTCTTTTTGCCCCTCGTTTCCTTTGCCTTGTTCCATCTATCCATGTTCATAATGCTCAAGTACATTTATTCATAAATGTTTCAACAAAACCTTGGTACATTAATAATGAGCATGCTAAAATCACCCCACGGTAGTTAATTTTGATTGGATTACAGTTCTTTTTATTTTTAATAGTTAGTTAATGGCTGCATTAAAGTTGAAGGGAAAATTCTACAGGACTGCTATAAAACTAGTGTTACTCTACGATACATAATGTTGGGCTTCTAAGAAGAAGCATATAAAAAAGGTAGGGGTTACAGAGATGCGGATGTTGAGATGGATGTGTGGCAACACTCTACGAGATAGAATCAGAAATGAAGATATTCATAGGAAAGTTGGAGTTGAGAATATTGCAAGCAAGCTAAGAGAAAATCGCTTTCGTTGGTTTGGGGATGTAACACGGAGACCCCATGGAGCACCGGTACGAAAGGTGGAAGAGCGGGATCAGGGGGATTTCAAATGTGGTAGAGGGAGACCGAAAATGACTTGGTGGGAAGGAGTTAGAAAATATATAAAACAGTTGGATTTACAAGAGATTGAGGCTCTCGACCGTGCGGGGTGGAGGAGGAAAATCTATGTGGACGACCCCTCGAAATAATCACTTTGGTTCATGTAGTCGACTCCACTTATGGGAACAAGGCTTTGATTGATTGATTAATTGAGTTAATGACTGCATTTATTGAATAAATTTTATTTCTTGATTAAGTAAAGCCAATATTTTAATAATATATCTGGGCATTTACTCGATGGTAAATGTGAATGTGTAATGGATAATTTTTGGGGGATTTTTTTTTATTTATTTAATATGTTTATAAAAGCTCCAATTGTTATATGGTGCTCCCAGGACCACATAGCTTTTTGTGGTCCTGGGAATCTTCATTTTTTTACTCTACAATCTTCATTTTTTTTTAATCCTTAATCTTCATTTTTGTACACTATAATATTCATTTTTTTTTAACCACAATTTTTTTTTAAAAAAAAAAAAACTAAAAGCTTCATTTTTTTTAAATTAATTTTTTAAACTACAATATACAATGCTCCCGGGAGCACATAGAACAATTGTGGTCTCGCGCGTCAGCGAGTCAGTTTTAACAACTAAAATGAATATTCATTTTTTAATACTGAATATTCATTTTTTTATACTAAATATTCACATTTTTTAATACTGAATATTCATTTTACCGCAAAAAATCCAAGCTTACATTCACGTTTGCAATAACTAAAATGAATATTAATTATTGCATATCGAATATTCATTTTTTAATACTGAATATTCATTTTTTTTAATGTTGATTCATTTTATCACAAAGAAACTGAACCAACAATCAACTTTGCACCAACTAAACTTAATATTCATTTTCTAATACTGAATATTCATTTTGTTATACTAAATATTCATTTTACCACAAAGAACCTAAATTTACATTCACTTTTGCGATAACTGAATATTCATTTTGCAACAAAATCTTCATCTCATGCAAAATCATAATATGTTGAACAAATAATACACAATATTCATTTCCTACTAATACAATATTCATTTTTTTTAAACAATATTCATAAATCTAAATAAAGAACTAATGAATGTAACATATTATACGCAAAATTAACACCATTCACAAAGTACAAAACAAACATCATAAAAACATAAGAAAATCTTCATATTCAAAAGCATAACAATCATTTTTCAATAACAATGAAACCAAAATCTTCATCCCATGCAAAATCATAATTATGTTGAACAAAAAATACACAATATTCATTTCCTACCCATACAATATTCATTTTTTTTTAAAACAATATTCATAAATCTAAATAAAGAACTAATGAATGTAACATAAATCTAAATTAATTTTTACGTATAAAAAAACCTGATTTTTTTTATGAATTAAGAAACTGCTTTTAATTAGGAATTCTATAATAAGAGATTTTACAAAAAAAACTGATTTTTCCATGAATTTAGAAACTGTTTTTACGTAAAAACCTAAAACTGATTTTTTTAACTCTAAAACTACATCGTTTTGGCAAGGGACCATGTAGAGCTACGTGGTCCTGAGATCATATAATAATTTGCGTAAAAGCTCCATGTATCTTCCAACTGAGTAGATGAATTAGAAACTCCATGTATGCCCATAAAGCTGGTTTATTTATCTGATTACTTACAAGTTACGTACAAGTTACAACAGCGTAGTATAAGTCTCGTGTTTCATTTTTTTTTTTTCTTTTTCTTTTCCTTTTGACCTTTATATAGGGTTTAGAAATATAGAATTACAGAAGTAATCACAAATGAACAGAAAAGAAATAAATCTTTTTTCCCTGTTTCTTCAGCAGATAATTGCAACAAAGTTCCCAGACATAAACAGAATCATAAATCTATAGTTAACACTAGAGGAGAATCTCCTTTGTCAACTACAAATGTCTTGGTAACAGTTTTGTCAAAACTAAGAAATTCCACTTCATAAGTCCCATGGAAGCCCCTAAAGCAAAACTGTTCTTGCTCATCAATGTGACCATGAACACAAGTTAACCATTCGCGCTTGAGATTGAGATATCTTTTACCAGCTTCATTGATTTCCCCTTCAGCATTCACAAGGTGCGAATTTTCCCTGCTCATTAAGAGCTCCCAAAACCCCCACAACACGATCCCTTCAACTGCAGGATGAGCATAGGCCTCTCGAAGCATTACCTCTAAATCATCGGCTCTTATGTACTCGTTTAATGAGGAAACATCAAGCTCAGTGAACCATAATGGAAGCCCAAGTATGCCCAACTTCTCGAGGGCAGAGTAGACAATGGGGCCTACAGGACTATCGATATGTCCTTGAATTCCGATCCCTCCTACTGATGCACCTTGTTCTTGTAGGTTCAGAACTTGCTTGATGTATTTCTCAGGGCTTGATATTGGATCATTTCCATCTTCAATGTGGTAGTCATTGATAAATAGAAGGGCAGATGGGTCTAGCTTGTTTGCTATCTTAAACATGTTAGCCCGAATATCTTTACCTAAACGATCTTGGTAAAATGATCCATGCAACATCTCATTGTTGACATCATAGTGCCTGAATTTCCCTTTGTAGCGAGTGAGGAGGCCTGTAAGGCGGTTGTGAACAGCTGTCATTAGGTCATTTTTACTGAGGGATTTGACCCATGATTGAACTGTGTCCTCTACTTCCCAGAAGATGCAATGCCCTCGAGCTTGTATGTTATTCTTTTGGCACAAGTCCAAGATTTCATCAGCATCCTTGTAGTTGAAGTGACCCTCTTGTGCTTCAGTCCAACACCACTTGAGTTCATTTTCAAACACTGCCCAGTTGAAGTTTTCCAGAAAGAAGGCCACAAAGTCTTCATTGTCTGTGTTTGTCCTGTTAATGCAGGAACCAAAAGGGAAGCTGTTCTGTGTTTGCCTAACTTTCACCAAGCTTCCAAATATTCCATCTCCTTTAACTTTCAAGACTACGTCACGTTTACGTATCTGGGAAAAAAAAAAGAACAGAATAAAATACACAGAATGTCTGAAATGCAGCAAACTGGTTTGCTGGTTCAGAAATGTCACGAAGATTACATGGAAGTCATTGAGACATTGAGTGAGGTGGGAGGTATTTTAGAATCAAGCAGCTATACAGAGTTGGTAGGGTTTTTTTTTTTGTTTTGAAAGATGCAGAGTTGTTAGTTAAAAAATGCCTGCAAGAAATTTCTAATAAAGATTTTGTGTATGTAGGTTTATTTTGGTAGTTTTGAACTTTTGATATACCAATGCAGATCTAGGCATCTAGCCATTCCATGATTTCTCAATCAGCATGAGCAACGCACAATGAAGTGTAAACCATCCATGCTAACTTATGAGGACAAGGACAATGGATTTTACAAAAGAGCACCTTTAAAATCTATCTTACTCAAAATACAAAAGTCCTGATGAATTGGAAGCTAGTTTTGCCTCGGTAGCTCACTTGCTCCTTGTGTAATTTATTGTAGCCACTTTTCTATGTTGCTTTTCTTTTTTTTTTTTTAAATAAAAAAAAAATTACAGTATGTTGGTACAGAATGATTTAGAAGGAAAAGAAAGGAAGGGAGAGTGAAGGAACCATCTTCCCTTATTTGGACAACACATGAACGGAGGGAAAGGGAGAGAATTAGGAGGATCCATTTTCCTTCCCTTGCAAGTGAACCAAATTTCTTCAATGTTTGATAAGATTTGGATGGAAAATAGGACAACTTCCTCTGTACCATTGCTTCCCTACCTTTTCTCTCAACTCCCTCACTTCTTTTTCCCTTTGCGATTGCTATCCAAATATAGCGTTAGTGTATTTTGGTTCAGTGAAGTTACTTCTTACAGTCAATGGTTCCTATCCCCTCCATAAAATTTACTAAACATAGAAAAAAAAACAAAAAGAAAAAATTTGCAATGATATTTTACCATTTATCCAGTCCCAATCTAGGCAAGGATCCATTGTCCTTTGGGTTTAGGATTATGGTGGACCATTTGACAATAGCACAGAATACTAATTGCGCATGTCATTGTGATATAGCAAACATACAATTGGACTTTCATTAAAGCTCCGTTTATTAGGGCGTAAAACATCCAGTGAAATTATTTTTCTCTATTTTCAATTTTACATACTTTGCAAAGTAGTGTAAAATCATTTCCTCTAGGAGTAAAATATCCCTTAAAATGATGGAAAACCATTTTCCCTTCAAAATGAAGGAAAAACTATTTTCCTTTATTTTCCTTAACTTAACTCTTTACTTTCCCTTCCATCTCCCTTATTTTTCATCATTTTTCTTACATGATAGTAAACAATGGAAAACTTATTTGGCAATTGTGTTTTCCAATGTAAATTATTTTCCGTTGAAAATGTTTTACGCCCAATTAAACGGAGCCTAAAGGTCAATCAAAAATGACCTTAACACTAGGAAAGTTGTTGAAAGGAGCTTCTTTAGAAGCATTTGAATACATTTAATTCTAAAACATATAATCATTAGAAGTACCTTATCAGTCTGCCTTCTCAAATGTTTGAATCTAGCTTGTCGATCGACAGCAAAGATCTGAAGGCTTCCAAGCATTAAATCGACTCCTGGATCAGGGCCCTGAGCATAAACCATGACCTTTGATGGTTGCTTCTCGATCCTAAACGAACCACCAATTTCATGCCATGTGTCATTTCTGATCTCAACTTGACCCCCATTGACCCACTGCTCATCCACGCTAAGTGCAATGTTGACAATCTGTGGTCCAGAAGCAGTAGACCCAATTTTAACCCAAGCAGAAACCTGATATGTGAGAAAGAGCTCCACTTTGTCAGTTATCATCTGAGCAGGGCCCATCCAGTTTTGTGTGCGCTTCGTAGCAAGGATGCAGCGATCACTTGGTGGCTGGTGATGTTCTAGAGAATCCACAGCCATGGGAGGAAGAATAAGGGGGGAACCTTTTGCCACACTTAATGTGCAATTTCCAAGAGGAAACCAGCCGTTGGTGCCATCACTAAGTTCACTGTTTCGAACTATATTGACTCCAAAAGAAGTGCTTTGTTGCTAAAAATAACAGTGTCATCCAAAGCTTAAGCATTAAACTAACAGAAATTTCCAAGTTTTTACCATTTCATTGGTAACACTACTGTTAAAGGACCATCTCAACCAAAAGCTTTTGGTTGAGATGGTAAGCTTTAGATTGAGATGGTCCTTTAACATGGTATCAGAGCCCAGGTTGTGGGTCTCTTCTAAACTGGGTGTTTGGGTTGCACTAGTGAATGTTCCACATCGGAAGATGAGGAGAGACTAAACTAACTGGTTTTAGGATGGAACCTCCCATGGCTTGTAAGTGACCTAACTCTCTACTTCTATATTGGGTTGCCCAGACCCGTATCTAATATTCAGTCAAACTTATCAAACACGAAATTTTTCCCTTAAATCAAAGTAATTCTATCCAAGTTTTAAAATTGCTATACTGTAGATCACAAATTATAAGCAAAAGATTCCTGAGTAAAATGTGCAACACTAACCTGAATGCACGGTGGAAGAAGTGGAGGAGTTTTGGGTGCACGTTTTACTATGAGACTGTGCAGGAGGATGTCAGTACCGGGAGGTGGTCCTTCCAAAAAAATGACTGCACTTGATGGAGATCCATTAATAAGAAATTTTCCCTGGATGTGCACCCAATCTTTGTCTGTTGCCTGCACACTTTATGATGCAGCAAATCATCAAACTAAGGTAATTGTGGAAAAAAGGGTACATGTCATTAGATATAAAGTAATTTGAGAATCACTATGGCCAAAAAATAAAATAAAATAAAAAGAGGACTATCAACTGTAATTGCTTTATTTAATCTAAATTGTAGCATTTAGATATGTAATTTAAAATCTAAGTTGCAAGCTCAAGGATTGTGTAAGATTTAGCAAATGTAGAAATTGCAATAGGAGCTGAACATCTACATATCTAGACAGTAATAACCAACAGTTGTAAAAGAAAGAAAATGTACAAGTAAAAGAAACTTACTTTGAGATGCCAATGTACTGCGCACACTTATCAGGTGATTGAACCCATAGAGTAGCTCGGACACCAGCATTGGTAACTTTATTACCATATATCCGAACAACAGCAGTAACCTCGTAAGCCAGCTTTCTCTTAACTCTAGCTGTGATATCTTGTTGAATTCCATTCCAACATTGGGTTCGTTCTGTTGCTGCAGCAAATAACTTGCCAGACTCTGTCTTAATACTTCCGTCTGCCATAGAGTCGTGCAACACAACTTTGCAACCGCGTCCACACCAGTTATTGAGTCCATCTTCAAAAGCAGGGTTTAATGTTACATTTTCATCATCTCCCCATCCGCTCACATTCTGTCAAATTATCAAAGAAAATAAAAGTTTATACAAGCACTGGAACAAAACAACTGATACCTTCCCTAATAAGAGAAGCATATTTTCCTATTTTTTTTGCTTCAATTATTATTGTTAATTTGCTTAGGTTTTTTACAATTACGAATTGTAATATTTTTAACTAAGGATTTTAAGTTTTTTATTATCGAAAAAAATTAACGTTTTAGTTATTGAAAAGGTTCAATCAAATAATTTTTTCATCTTATTTTCCTAGACAAATCATCAATTCATCATCATACTCTGTCTACACCAAGGAACGGTAAAAAATACAGGAAGAGTAAAATTGTAGTGCTAGTCTATTGATTTTAACTACAGGTGCATACAATTCATAGGTAATAAGAATAGAAAAGTCATCTCACTGGCTCGCATGCCGTAGGGCTGGGACAGGAAATTGTGACTGATTTTACAAGAATGTCCACGCCAGGATTAGGTCCTTCGAGATAGAAAACCACACGATCAGGATTGGTTGTTAGCACAAAATTTCCTTCCAAGGTCTCCCATTTCTCATTTGAGACAGAAATCCTATGCCAAACCAGCAAATTTATCAGCACATATTAATTATATAAATTATTACATATATGAGAAGAATTGGAGATGGAAAGAATAGCCAACTACCGTTCAATTGCCAGATAATCGATATCAGATCCTTTGTACAATAATTTCAGTGTAGCTTTAATGCTACAAGATTCATGAATTCCCAAGACTCTAACATTTGCAGAGATCTTATATGTACAACCCGGGGAGACAAGGCTGGTGATATCTTGTTCCAATCCTTGCCAGCACTCCTTCCTATTCATAACTCTTGCATAGCCACCGTCCAATTTTGTTGACTTAGATGACACTACAGAAGCATCACAGCAATTGTGTCGCCACAGATGCAGTCCTTGGGAGAAATTGTGATTCAGTATAATGTTTCCAGCAAAATCTGTCCTTTTGTCAGCTATATTTCCGTTCAAATTCTGTTACCATATGCAACTGTCTCAATCAGGATTTTTTTTTTTGAATTTTTGTTATCAAACATCAATTGCATCACTTACTCTTTACTCCATGAGGAGTTTTGAGAAATGAAAAGAAGAGGACACAAGATCAAAGCACTCACTGCCAACGAGCTCAGAATCTCAAGAACTTTTTTTTGATGTATCAGTTAAGATAATTCAACTCACTTTCCACCCCCCCCCCTCCCCTCTCCCTATTAGGGTCTATTATATACGTCTATAATCAAATATCATGCATATTAGCTCACTATACAAAAATCGGTTGCTTATTTATTAATTATTTTTTATTCAAAATACGTAGCATTGATCTTAAAATAACTTAAACCTCATTTTAAATTGTGCGCACTCATTTTCATTTTATTTTATCTTGCAGTTTGAGTTTTTGTGTTAACATTGCTTGCATTTTGTACGTAATTGTACAACAATAATAAAGAAATAGAATGTAATTAATTATGTTGTTTGACCATTAAATAATATATCCAACATGTAATTATGTCGTTAAGCCATTTAATGTCTTATGGTCAAAAGCCAGTTTATGAATGAAAGGAAAATCATACACAAACATCATTCCAATTTACTAAATTGCAATTAGTTGAAAATATATTCATTTAAAAAAATGCTTTTGATGAACTAAACATGTCATAATTACTGCACATACTGTGAGGTCGGAACAATAAATGGCCACTGATTTTATGAGCAGGTCCACACCTGGCTGCGGCCCCTCTAGATAGAACACCACTCGATCAGGCATTATTGAGAGCATAAAAGTTCCTTCCAATGTTTCCCATTTCACCTTTGACACTGGATTTCTGTGCCAGGAAATTAAAATCAGCTCCCTAAATGTTTAAAATTGAGTGAAATTCAGCTTCATGACTCACCTTTGAATGAACAAATACTCAGTGTTGGATCCTTCATACTCCAATCTTAGCGTGGCTTGAACATTAGATGTCCCATGATGTCCAGAAACAGACACACCAACACAAGCAGAGACTCTGTATGTTGTACCTGGAGAAACTCTACTTGTTATATCTTGCTCCAGCCCTTGCCAACTCTCTTTTCTGTTCGTCACTAAAGCATAATTTTCAGCCACTCCAGTGTTTCGTAGCTTGGGTGGAACTATCAACACTTCACAGCCATTAGGGCGCCATGAATGCAGGCCTTGTGCAAAATCATGACTTAGTATGACATTGTCAACTAGGTCATTGCTTGTACTGCCCATATATCCAATTCCTCGCTGCAATTACAAATGAATGTGAGTCTGTGAGACACAACTCAGGATCTCAATCGGTATTGCAGTATTTAGGGTCTGTTTGGTAGGGCGATAAATGTTTTTCCCTGAAAACTATTTTCCTCATTTAACACTGTTTGGTTGGACTGAAAATTAAAATGGAAAAGTTAGATTGTAAAATGGTTTTACACAATAGTTGAAAACATTTTCCTCTGAAAATCAAAGGAAAATTGTTTTTCATTCTATATTATCATGACCTCACAACACACTCTCTCCCCTCATCTACATACTTTCTCTCTTCTCATGAAAACTCTCTCTCCTCACAAACGCTTAAAATGGAAAATCATTTTCCATTCAACCAAACAACGGAAAACTATTTTGAAAATGGTTTTCTTCATGGAAAATCATTTTACTTTGAAATTGTTTTACGCCCTATCAAACGAACCCTTACATCAAGCAACTATCTTTTAGATTCAGTGTGTAACTTGGTAAGGGAACAACATTACCATTTTCCACACAACACAAACTTATTTTTTTTCTTCATTTTTTCATGATCATTCACTGCCAATTGAAAGGGGTAGGATGGGAACATAAATTTATGAAGAAAATTAGGTGACTTGGAGTTAAATTACAACCACCAAGGGAAAGGATATTGATTTTTCTTCTAAATCTATATATAAATCCATTCCCATTACATTTGTTTATAACCTGGTACCAAAAGGAGGGATAGAGATATTTTGGTGAAATTTAGAGGCCTTTCTGCAATTGATTTTGCAGCATAACAAGATACAATAACTATGCATATGGGATAATGGGAAAACCTCCTGAACTGAAGTAATTAAATTCTCTGTCTGAATTTGCTTTTGAGAGAGGGAAAAGGTTAATTTATCATTTCAAAGTTAAGTTACTGGAGTTTTTTTGGTAGCAAAATCTGGAAAGTAGAGCAACAGAATTTGAGCAGCAGAATTACTAGAATTAGCAAGTTCTTAATCCAAATGTTTTTCACTTTAATTAAAGAAACTAAAGTAATTATTCAAAAACATCCACTACATACAGCATTCAAAAGTAAAGTCAACCACTATCAATTAATCAACTTAACCAGTAATATCAATTAATTAACGTAACCACTAATATCTATTAATGAGCTTCAAATGATAATCTCACATAATTACAAGTTATCACAAACATTATTACCTCATCATCGACAGCGTTGTAGCTGTTGTTCCTTTGCGGGGTCTCCATAGTTTCTCCTGATTCCTAGTTTCCTACATATATAAACAAACAAAAAAAAATCCAGAAATTTCGGAATGTGTTAATGCCATAATTTTCTAATTGACGATATATAATGTAAAGAGAAAAAATAAGGATCATAAGTTTACCAGATGATGCCATTTGATTTGTTTTTCGTTGTGTCTGATAATATTTATGTAATTAGACCAATGCATTGATGTCGAACAAACAGAGGAAAAACAAAAAAGAAAAAGAAAAAGAAAGAGCAAGGCAGTACATTGGAAAATGTATACCTCAACTTGTGATGTTTAAAACATATTTTAAATGACATTATAGGGGAGTCCAACTTTTAAGTGTATTATCGTAAATAAAGTTGATTTTATGGGGGAGTTATGCGGGCTTTCATATATAATTACATATTTATAAAAGATATTTAAATTTTAGCTAGCAAAAGTGATCAATATTTTTATTTTTTTGAGGAAGACGTTAGGTTGAAAAGATTTAAGTTTCTAAAGTTTTATGAAAATTCTACAAGGTATTGAATCATAACAATATATTTTTAAATCAACGGCTTAGATTTTATGGAAGGAGATAAGAAGGGGTAGGATTTTTGGAAGAAAAATGGGGGGGGGGGTGGGCGGATTTTGGAAAAAAAATATAAACTATTGATTTTAAAATCAGTGCCCAATATTTCTTAAATTGTACTTGGTATTGTTATTTACTAACTCTACCGAATCTCCATACGGATGTAAATATTGCAAAACAAAAAGGTTCAATTAAATAATTTGGATTATTAGGCTAATGACGTATTTAAAATGAATATGGACTAATATGTGTTGACACCCTTTATAGTTTCTTATTTAATATTGGGCCAAATTTAAGGCATTTAAAATCCTGTAAATACAACAATAGGGTTAGAGTTTTTTCAATTCATATAGTTTCCTATTGCCACTATTAATACTCTAAAGAATTGGAAGATCTAGGATCCACATTCATCTTCAATTAAGGATGAGGTCTTAGTCTAGTAGTTAAAACTTCTGAATACCAGACTTGAGATCCTAGGTTTGATTTTTACCACACATATTTTTTAGGATTGCTTATTATCCTCCTTACAGATGCGTATGTTGGTTAAAATTGAACCGTATGACCTACATTAAGGCCAGTTCAAAGCCTAGTATCACACACAATATCCTACTAAAAATACATTCATCTTCATTCATGGAACAAGGTAAGCTTCCACATTTAATCTTTACTAAATAACTCAAAGTGGAGTTTAACAATCTATAATTTGGAGCTTAATTCTAACATTGCCAACTACCTTGCAGATCATAATGTGAAATTGGATAATTTTTGTGTGATGATTTATTTATTTACATTAAAGTTTCATGTATATGATTACTTACAAATTACAACACCTAAGATAAATCTGTTGTGGTGCTTTCTTTCTTTTCTATTTGATCTTTTTTTAGGGTAGAGAATTACAGTAGGAGAAAAAAAAATACACAATTGAGGAATCCTATCACAAATTAGCAGAAAAGCAATGATTCTTTTCCTTTCTTCAACAGATAATTGCAACAAAGTTCCCAGAAATGTTTCCAGAAACTAACAGAATCACAAATCTATAGTTAGCACCAGAGGAGAATCACCCTTGTCAACCACAAAGGTTTTGGTAACTGTTTTGTCAAAACTAAGAATTTCAACTTCATAAGTCCCATGGAAGCCCCTAAAGCAAAACTGTTCTTGTTCATCAATGTGACCATGAGCACGAGTTAACCATTCATATTTGAGCTTGAGATACCTTTTACCGGCTTCATTGATTTCCCCTTCAGCATTCACAAGGTGTGAATTATCTCTGCTCATGAAGAGCTCCCAAAACCCCCACAACATGATCCCTTCAACTGCTGGATGAGCATAGGCCTCTCGAAGCATGACCTCTAAATCATCGGCTCTTACATACTCGTTAATCGAGGAAACGTCGAGCTCAGTAAACCATAATGGGAGCCCAAGTATGCCCAACTTCTCGAGGGCAGAACAGACAATTGAGCCTACAGGACTATCGATATGTCCTTGAATTCCGACCCCTCCTACTGGTGCACCTTGCTCTTGTAGGTTCAGAACTTGCTCGATGTACTTCTCAGGACTTGATCTTGGATCATTCCCGTCTTCAATGTGGTAGTCATTGACAAATAGAAGGGCAGAAGGGTCTAGCTTGTTTGCTATCTTGAACATGTTAGCCCGAATATCTTTACCTAAATGATCTTGGTAAAATGAACCATGCAACATCTCATTGTTGACATCATAGTGCCTGAATTTCCCTTTGTAGCGAGTGAGGAGGCCTGTAAGGCGGTTTTGGACAGCTGTCATTAGGTCATTTTTACCGAGGGATTTGACCCATGATTGAACCGTGTCCTCTACTTCCCAGAAGATGCAATGCCCTCTAGCTTGTATGTTATTCTTTTGACATAAGTCCAACATTTCATCAGCATCCTTGTAGTTGAGGTTGCCCTTTTGTGCTTCAGTCCAATACCACTTGAGTTCATTTCCAAACACTGCCCAGTTGAAGTTTTCCAGAAAGAAGGCCACAAAGTCTTCGTTGTCTATGTTTGTCCTGTTAATGCAGGAACCAAAAGGGAAGCTGTTCTGTGTTTGCCTAACTTTCACAAAGCTTCCAAATATGTTGTCTCCTGTGACTTTCAAGACTACATCACGTTTACGTATCTGGGAAATAAAAAACAGAACAGTATAAATCCCCCATAATGTCTGAAATTCACTAAGATTACACAAGTCATCGAGGTGAGGCATTTTAGGAACAAGTTGATAGATAAAAAAACACCTGCAAGAAATTTCTTGTAACAATTTAGCTTATGTTTATTTTTTATTTTGTTTTTGTAAATATGAATTATTATGAAATTATATAATTTTTCAGCAAGAATAACCAGATTACCAGAACATAGCGTATCAGTCAGCCTAATAAGATAATATTTGATTCAAAAATATATAGTCATTAGGAGTACCTTATCAGTCTGCCTTCTCAAATGTTTGAACCTAGCTTGTCGATCAACAGAGAAAATCTGAAGACTTCCAAGCATCAAGTCAACTCCTGGAGCAGGGCCCTGAACATAAACCATAATCTTTGATGCTTGCTTCTCGATCCTAAAAGAACCACCAATTTCATGCCATGTGTCATGTCTGATCTCAACTTGACCCCCATTGACCCACTGCCCGTCCACACTAAGTGCAATGTTGACATTCTGTGGTCCAGAAGCAGTAGACCCAATCTTAACCCAAGCAGAAACCTGATAGGTGAGAAAGAGCTCCACTTTGTCAGTTATCATCTGAGCAGGGCCCATCCAGTTTTGTGTGCGCTTAGTAACAAGGATGTAACGACCGCTTAGTGGCTGGTGAGGTCCTAGAGAATCCGCAGCCATGGGAGGAAGAATATGGGGGGAACCATTTACCACACTTAATGTGCAATTGCCTAGAGGAAACCAGCCATTGGTGCCATCACTCAGTTCACTGTTTTGAACTATATTTATTCCAAAAGAAGTGTTCTGTTGCAAAATATAACAAAGTGTCATCCAAAGCTTGAGCATTTAACTAACATCCCGCTGGTTGTTGGAATAAATTGTAGTAATGAAAATGAACTTAAAACATAAGTTAGCAAGGGAAGAAACCTTATAATCTCCATGGGAACATATATTCTCGTTCCCAAGATTGAATTTTTTTTATATTTTGCATTACCATCCATTAAAATCAAGAAGAGTAGTATTTGATGGGAATAAATTGTGGAGAAACTTGGACGAATTGGAGGTAAGCAAGCACCACCATGAAAATGAATATTGATTTCCCTTCTAAATTTACATATAAATATATTCTCATTACCGTAATTTATAACTGGTTAACAAACGGGCCATAACAGTAATGTCCATGTTACCACTGAGGTAGGTACAAAAAAGTCAAATTACCAAACAGGCCATTCGGGTCAAACATTTTTTTTTCTCTATTTTGCTAAATCTCATGGATAACATGGAAATTTTCAATTAAAAAGCACTTCTACCAAGTTATAAATTCCAAGACAGTAAGACACAACTTATAGTCAAAAGATTACACAGTAAAAATTGGAGTCATGTTAGGAGGCAAGGTAATATTGTCGCTCATATTTTAACAAAATTTAGTCCTAGTGAGTTGGGGGATCGGGTTTGGCTTAATGGTGGTCCAGATTGTATTGCGGATGCTGTAGCATTCGATATCTGTGAGAACGTTATCATTAATTAATGAAATTCCCCCTCTTTCTGTCAAAAAAAAAAAATTGCAGTGCTGACCTGAATGCTTGGTGGAATAGATGGAGGAGTTTTGGGTGCATGTTTTACTACGAGACTATTCAGAAGGATGTCAGTACCCGGAGGTGGTCCTTCCAAATAGATGACTACACTTGATGGAGATCCATTAATAAGAAATTTTCCCTGGATCTTTGCCCAATCTTTGTCTGTTGCCTGCACACTTTAGGATGATACAGCAAATCATTAAATAAATTAATAATTTCAGACTATCAACTGTAATTGCTTTATTTAATTTAAAATCATTACATTTAGATAAGTAATTTACAATCTAAGTTGCAAGATCAGGATTGTGTCTAATTTAGCAAATGTAGAAATTGCAATAGGATCTCTTAACCCTACTTGTTGAATTCCATTCCATTACAATAGGATTGTGTCTAATTTAGCAAAAGTAGAAATTTACAATCTAAGTTCCTGTAATATTAGTCAATGCTCAGACCTTAAGATAAAAGAAGAGAGCTGACAGTAACAAGTAACAGTCATTAAAGTAAGAAAATGTACAAGTAAAAGGAACTTACTTTGAAATGCCAATGTACTGCTCACGCTTATCAGGTGATTGAACCCATAGAGTAGCTCTGACACCAGCACTGGTAACTTTATTACCAAATATCCGAACAACAGCAGTAAGCTCATAAGCCAACTTTCTCTTAACCCTAGTTGTAATATCTTGTTGAATTCCATTCCAAAATTGGGTTCGTTCTGTTGCTGCAGCAAATAACTTGCCCGACTGTGGTTTAATACTTCCATCCGCCATAGAATCATGCAACACAACTTTGCATCCTCGTCCAGACCAGTTATTGAGTCCATCTTCAAAACTAGGGTTTAGAATTATATTCTCATCATCTCCATCATCTCCACATCCGCTCCCATTCTGTCAAATTATAAAATAAATGAAATTTTGAAGTGATTCCTCCCTTATGAGTTATCAGCACTCCTCTTTACAAGCACTTCAATAAAATTACTAGAAAAACCTGATCTATTCCCTTGAGTTTACCATTAGATTTAAAATACGAGTTAATAAGTTAGACTCGAACAAAATTATGGTATCTTGTGAAACTAAGTTGACAGAACAATTTATGTTCATCATCATACTCTGTTCTCACCACCAACGGCCAAAAAGACAGCAAGAGTAAAATTCGAGAGTAATGATTTAAAATATGGGTGTATATAATTCATAAGGAATAAGAATAACAAAGTCACCTCACATACCGTGGGGCTGGAACAGCAAATCGTGACTGATTTCACAAGTATGTCTATGCCAGGATTAGGTCCTTCAAGGTAGAAAACAACACGATCAGGAATGGTTGTGAGCACAAAATTTCCTTCCAAGGTCTCCCATTTCTCATTTGAGACAGGAATCCTAGGCCAAACCAGTAAATTCATCAGCGTTTATAAATTATCACTAATTTGGGAAGAATTGGATATGGAATGAATGGCCAACTACCTTTCAATGGTTAGATAATCAATCTCAGATCCTCTGTACACTAATTTCAGAGTGGCTTTAATGTTACACGATTCATGAATTCCTGAGACTCTAACATTTGCAGAGATCTTATATGTACAACCCGGGGAGACAAGGCTTGTGATATCTTGTTCCAATCCTTGCCAGCACTCCGTTCTATTCGTAACTCTTGCATAGCCACCGCCCAATTCTGTTGACCCAGATGACACTACAGATGCATCACAGGAATTGGGTTGCCACAGATGCAGGCCTTGTGAGAAATTGTGATTCAGTATAATGTTGCCAGGAACATCAGTCCTTTTGTCAGCTATATTTCCGTTCAAATGCTGTTGCCAAATGCAACAATCTCAATCAGAAAAAATCTTTGAATTTTTGTTACTCCGTATCAAACATCAATTACATCACTCACTCTACGGTTAATGTTGAAATTTACCTCAACAAACATGAGGAATTTTTTAAAGGGGGAAAAAAAGACATAAGATCAACGTAACCACTGTCAGCAAGCTCAGAATCTCAAGAAGTTCTATTAAAGTACCAGTTAGAATATGGTTCATAGTACCTTGGTGCAATGCATATTGTTAGGGTGATTCAACTCGCTTTCAAAGAACCCCCTTTTATGAGGGTAAAAGGGTATATTCTGTAAGTTGATAACCAATATCATCATGCATATTAGCTCTCTATACAACATTCAGTTGCTTACTCGTATATTTTTTTGATTCAGAATAATTATCTTAAAATAACTTGCAGAACTCATTTTAAAATTTGGGCAATCATTTTCATTTTATTTAATTTTATTTTGTAGTTTGTGTGTTTGTGTCAATATTGCTTGTGTGCTTTAGTAATTACGCTGTTTAACCATTAAATATATACAATATTTCAGAAAGATTAAGATAAAACAAGCATGAGATAAGTTCAACTTTTCTTCTTGAAAAGGACACACAATATTCATTTTGAATATTCACATGTTATGGATTATTTATTATTATTATTATTATTATTATTATTATTATTATTATTATTATTATTATTATTATTATTATTATTATTTGTGTGTGTGTGCTGAAATATTTGGTGCTAAACCTTGTTAGATATCTTGGGTTTGCCCCTAAGGACCATTTGCAAGTGCAACTTAGAGGGCCAAGTAACCTTCTGTACATTGGCTTATATCATATGCTATTTGTTGCATTATCAATCAACTATATTTCATTTTATCTGCTATGGAGAATGTGTTATGGTTGAAAAACCAGTTTATGACTGAAAGGAAGATCATAGACAAACAAAACTCCAATTTGCTAAAGTGCAATTAGTGGAAAAGATATCCACGTTAAATATTTATTTGAAAAAATGCTTTGGATAAACTAAACATGTCATAATTACTGAACATACTGTGAGGTCGGAACAAGAAATGGCCACTGATTTGATTCGCAGGTCCACACCTGGCTGTGGCCCCTCCAGATAGAACACAACTCGATCAGGCATTGTTGAGAGCATAAAAGTTCCTTCCAAAGTTTCCCATTTCACCTTTGACACTGGAATTCTGTGCCAGTAAATAAAAATTAGCTTCCTGAATGATTATAATTGTATGACATTCAGCTTCACGACTCACCTTCGAATAAACAAATACTCAGTATTTGATCCTTTATACTCCAATTTTACTGTAGCTTGAACATTAGATGATTCATGATGTCCAGACACACCAACACAAGCAGAGACTCTGTATGTTGTACCTGGAGAAACTCTACTAGTTATATCTTGCTCAAGTCCTTGCCAACTCTGTTTTCTGTTTGTAACTAAAACATAATTTTCGGTCACTCCAGTGTTTTCTAACTCCACTGGCACCATCAACACTTCACAGCCATTAGGGCGCCATGAATGCAAGCCTTGTGCAAAATCATGACTCAAGATGACATTTTCAACAAGGTCATTGGTTGTACTGCCCATATATCCATTCGCTGGCTGCAGTTACAAATGAATGTGAGTCAATCGGTATCACAGCATTTAGAACAACTATCTTTTAGATTCAGAGTATTGACTCATAGGGATATTTTGGTTGGAAATATAGATGTCTTTCTGCAATTAATTTTGCAACATAACAGGATCCACAAAAAAAAAAGATACAATTATTATGTCTATGACTTTACGGAAAAACCTCCTGAAACTGGAAGTAATATGGTCTGGTGTGCACTGTAGGAAATGGTAGTATTCTATTTCTTAGGACTACCATATTGACATTAAATATTCATTGAAGAGATGAACATAAAGCTTATGAAAACAGAAAGGGAAATTCTATTTGGTACCACTGTATTTTAAGCTTTGCCGCTTTGCCATTTGGTACCCAGTGTTTTTCAAAATCCTACCTTGTACCACTGCAGTTTGGTCTTACGGTCTTATGATCTATCATAGCATTCCATTATATGAATCGTTAATTCAGGGGTTGAATCGGGTTAGGAATTTACATTGTCTGCATACCGTGCTTAACAAGAATTGCTGAAATTGGTAGGAAAAAAAAAACTATCATCTCATTTTGTGTATGAGCAAATGAAACTAGCTATTTTTTTCAATTTTGGCCACAAATTTGATTGTTAAGGACAAAAGTGACTTCAGATTCCTTAACTAAACAAATTAGGTAAATCTCTAACCTTGTTCAAACCCTAACTAATGTTTTGTTTAAGATAATTTTACGATAGATAGAAAATTTAAAGTAAGTGCCACCATGTATAAATTTTTAAAAAGTTGGATACCATATGAAAAGGCCAAAAGTAACGTGGTACCGGCTGGAATTTTCCAAACATAAAAACACTTGCGAAAATCTAAGGAAAACGAAAAGAAAGCGAATGAAGAATGACAGTGAAAATGCAGAACAATTGTCCAAACCCCAAAATGTTGCTTCGAAACTCATACTTCAGAATATTGAAGATAATTATGCCGAGCTCATTTCTAGAACCGCATTGTGCTATGGTTTTAAACATAGCACAATGGCATAATCGTAAATAAACTAAAAGGTGCTAGGCAAATGCCATTCGTGATTGCTCCATTCGTAACATTTACAAGCTTACCATTGTGCTATGTTTTTAAACATAGCACTATTCATAATTGGACATCCCTCTTCATTCAGCTTGTAACTAACTCTTTAATATATTCTTTCCTTGTGCACCAAAAAAAAAGATTCAAATATCTAATAAAATTCTAGACCTGGATTTACTTTTTTTTTTTTTTGGGTTGGGGGGGGGGGGTGTTGGAAGTGAGTGAAGGATACTAAAAGAATCAGATAATTATATTGTAATGAATTTTAGAACAATAACCCTTTCATATACACATGTTTTTCTTTTTAATTATCAAAATAATCAGCCGGTACCACCTGAAGATCTGACAGGATACTTTTTGCTTAAAATTTGAAACTTTTGAACATAAAACCATAACTTTTTTTATGGTTTTTTGCTTAAAGGAATGCCAGATGGTCTCACAAGAGAAATGGTTTTTTGAACATAACCACAATATATTTGCTTCCTAATTCCTATAACACTGGAGCAAATTCAGCAATTTATGGAACAAAAGTAAAAAAAACAGCACTAACGTTTTTATAAAATATGGATCAACTCAAAAACTGAAATAATTGGCGTAATTGTGCCATATTTCTCTCATTTCCTTTTTAATGATGCCAAATAGTAGAGGCATTCCACATTCTCTCATTAGACTAGCAAATATCTCTATTATATAAGCCAAGGGGAGCCATGGTGTCCCTCTCAAAAAGTCCATGCTACCCCTTAAAATTTTCTAAAATCTCAATTTGTATCACTCCTAATTATTAAGGAAAGTTATTTCAATTTTTAAACTTTTTAAAATGAAAATAGTACAAAATATAAAATTCAAAAAAATAAAACAAAAATACAAAAATTCATAATTTTAAATTCTCTATAAATAGACATACATATTGATATAGTGCATCAAATAAAAATTTTACATTTTGATTATCGTTGAAATTTGGTAACCAATAGAATATGGTAAATAAACTTTTTTTTTGTTCATTGTTGTGCGATGACCGAATGATTGGGTGAAAATTTGTTTTTTATTATATGAATGAGTGTGAATTTGACGTATTTTTCAATTTTTTGAATAAATAATCTTTATTTTTTGTTTGTTTAGACATATCAATAGATGTATTTAAAATACTATCGTACGCTTAGTTCCCAATATATTGGTCGCTGTTTTTTTTAGCTTCTTTCAAAGTTATTTTGTAAGTGAATTTGGTAGCAAATAATTACTGGAATTAGCAAGTTCATTTTAATCCAAAATTCGTTCCATTTAAATTAAAGCCAACAAAAGCAATCATTCACAAAAATCCAATGTATAGCCACTATCAATTAATCAACTTCAAATCATAACCTTACATAATTACAAGTTATCACAAACACTATTACCTCATCATCGACAGCTTTGCAGCTGTTGCTCCTTTGTGGGATCTCCATACTCTCTCCCGATTCCTACATATATAAACCCAAAAAAAACCCAGAAATTCGGAAATTGGTAAATGCCATAATTCTCTAATTAATTAACGAAAAAAAAGTAAGGATCAAAAGCTTACCAGATGATGATGATGTTTGATTTTGGAATTTAATCGACGTGGGATGCATAATGCTTTGAACTTCCTCATATATAGGTGAAAAAACGTACTGAATAGGGTTTTTGACGACAATCAAAGAAATTTAATTTTGAAGTTAAAGTTTTTTAAATGCGCGGGACCAACCAATCTCAACTTCCAATCAAACCCTACTGTCGGAAATTTACTCAACAATGTATTATGTGAAGGGTTATCTGTAAATTAATTTTTGCTTAAATGGGTGTATGCTTGAATTGAAATGGAAGAGTAGTAGTAGTAGTAGTGTAGCTCCCAATTGAAATAGTTGGCTTTTGCTTTGGATTAATTTATAAATAATGTAGTCATATTCCTTTCTTGTGTAGTCTTCCATCTTAAGTAAAATAAAACCCAGAAATCAATCTAAAATTGTTCTTTCTTTCTTTCTTTCTTGATTACCAACTTCACAGTGTTATAGTATATGTTAGGTGAGCTGGGTTTTTCATTGTTGCATGTTGTGAGAGTGAATGAATTTAGGTTTAAAAAACTTGAAATCTGTTTCATGTACGATTCTAATTATTTATGACCGAGATCGGCCAATTGACCAAATTGGTAAAAAAAAGTGACACCCAACGACAATTTGGTAAAAAAATTTAATTTTGCGATAAATTGGTAAAAAAAATTAGCTTTGGGTGACAAATTAGTAAAAAAAATTACTTCAGATGACAAATTGGTAAAAAAAAATTAATTTTGGCGACGACTTGGTTAAAAAAAAACTTCTGACGACATTTAAGCCAAAATTTTAATTTTAATTCATTTTATAATTTGGTCAATACACAAAATTATACATCCCTATCAAATTTTTCGATCTTTTTATGAGTATTAAATTTAACTCCTTTTACTCACACATATTTATCCAACCATCCCAAATTATTATTTATTTATTTTTCTCTTCTCTTACCATAACAATAAGTGACATACTAGAGGGAAAAAAGTATAGATTATTGACCCTAAAATTCCCTAGCTATTTTTTCCATAACTTTTTTTAATATTAAATTTAACTCCTTTTCTAAAACATTTATTCATCTAATGAGCCCAATTTTTTCCCCTTCGATTTCTTGCCATAATAAGTAACATATAAGAGGGAAAATTTTCATTTAGATAGAGCGCAAATGTATTCAATTTAAGAGGGAAAATTTTCTTTTAGATTGAGCGCAAATAAAAATTAAATTTTTTTGGCCTAAATGTCGTCGGAAGTTCATTTTTTTACCAAGTCGTCACCAAAATTATGTTTTTTTTACCAATTTGTCATCCGAGGCTATTTTTTTTACTAATTTGTCACCCAAAGCTAAGTTTTTTTACCAATTTGTCGCAAAATTATTTTTTTTACCAAATTGCCGTTAGGTACCACTTTTTTTTTTACCAATTTGATCAATTGGCCGACCGAGATCTGAAAAGCTGAGTCATGAATTTTTTGACCTAACAAATTGTAAAAATTTAAAGGTGCGGGTTTGATTCATCTTAAGTTTTTTCATCCGATTTTGTTTGGTCTGATTTAATCTGAAATTTTCTGATCTGATCTGAAATTTTTAGATCTGACCTGATCTAATCTGATATGATCTGAATTTTCTAAAAAAAAGCACTCTTTAAGTTGAATCAAACACACCCTCAGGGGAAAAGCCTCGTTAAGTACATGTCGTGTATATTTGAATTTAGATATATGCAAATATTTTTTTTTTATTCAAGGGCTATGATTTTGGAATTGGATATGTGATGTTGTTGAACTTAATTTACTGTCCTAAAAACGAGATTTGACCCATCCTAAATACAAAGTGTTGGTTGATTCGTTCCTTAATTAAGGTTAACATCACTACACCGGCACAATCATCTCTATTATATAAGCCAAGGGGGAACCATGGTGTCCCCCCTGAAAAAGTCTGTAATACCCCTTGAAAATTTCCAAAAAATCAATTTGCATCACTCCTAACTATTATGGAAAATTATTTCAATTTTTAAATATTTTTAAATGAAAATATTACAAAATATAAATTTCATAAAAATAAAATAAAAATATCCAAATTTATATTTTTGAATTCTCTATAAGTTGATGTCCATATTGATATAGTTTGTCATCATAAAAATTTTACATTTCGATTATTGTAGAAATTTGATAACCACTAGAATATAACATGTAGATACATTTAAAAATTATGGCACGCAAAGCGTGCATGTAAGGCTAGTATAGTTAAAAGTGAGGGATTGAAGTCACACATCACTTTTGCTCAAGTTTAGATCATGAGAATTATTTTTTAAGCCCCTTTTTATAATTATCACCAAAGCACAAGATATAAAAAACTTGTAGAAGTTACAAGTCTCATACCCATCAATATAATACTTAGAATATTGCAAGTATTTGTAACCACCAATATAATTACATTGACATTTTGATCATAACATTTCCTTTTAAAAGATCATAATAGAGGAGTTAGGAGTTGTTATGTTTTAAATTTGCCATAACACCAAAAAGAAATTCCAAGATATGACCATTAAAGATTATTCATCAATGCTTTTAATTAAAGCCATTAAAGAAATTTAAGATATATATATTTATTGTGAACAGTCTCCCGGTATATTCATTGTGCTCATAGCAAATCAGCCAAACCTTCCTCCACAGTTTTGGTGGTGCTTGTGTCCCCCAAACCTTTCTCCACACCAAGTCAGCCTTCATAGCCTGATTCGCATGCCACCAATTTAAGTACCCATTTAGTGCCAACCAATAACCTGATTTTACCGTATAGACCCATCCTTGTTGGGCCACCAATACAACTTATCATTAAGGGTGTCCAAAAAATCCGTAACCGTGTAATCGGTACTTTTTAACGGTTAATTTATCGAACCATTAATTTTTAACGGTTACGGTTACCGAACTGTTAATCTTAATGGTTAACGATTACTGTTACGGTTAACGGTTTTCATCCGTTAATTTTTTTAGGAGGCATGAAGTATGCTTAACTCAATTTTCAAATAATCTCAATGCATTATTTTTAACAAACCCACATATGTTCCTAACCCTATTGCCCTCATATGGATAACTATGATTCATTTATCATTTTATATTTTCATATTCCATTATTCTTAACGGTTAAAGGTTAATCGTTTCTTAATGGTTAACCGTTTCTTAACGGTGTTTGTTAACGGTTCCGTTACGGTTACAAAAACCAATAACCGTTTTAACAGTTAATCGAACCGTTAAGCCCATCGAACCGTTAAGCCTTAACGGATCGATTAACCGTTTATGAACACCTCCAACAAAATGATTTTGCACCACATATGCTAGGCCATATATAAAGCTTATGTCAACCCTCTACTAGCCTCCAAAACTCTTCCACATCAAAAATATTTCGCGCCCAATACCTTTTTCTACTAATGAATTCCCTCCATGAACTAATCTCCATATTTTCTTTACAAGCATAGCTTTGATGAAAAACTTTAATTCACGAAAACATAGCCCTCCCATTTACTTCAATAGACACAAGCTATTCCATTTGCACCAATACAGTTTTTCAATCCTCCACATTATTCGAACCCCACTGAAATTTTGTCAACATGGATTGAAATTTCACAATGAGCCCATTCAAATATATAAGTTGGGATTGCTTGAGCCATTGCTTTAATTAGAATCTCCTTACCGGGCTTCAATTACAATTTCTCCTTCCATGCTCCCAGATTTCCAAATTCTTTCCTTGAGACATGCAAATATCACCTTTTTAGAGCATCATAAGATCGTTGGTAGCCCCAAGTAATTTTCATGGCATTCCACCTAAAGGTGGGCACGGGCCGTGCCGGGACGGCCCATGTGCCAAGCCCGCATGCCTCGTGCCACAACGTGTCGTGCCTATAACGGGCCAAGAAAAGTTCGTGCCGTGCCAAGTTATAAAATATAAGGCCCATGCACGGCTCGACCCACGTGCCGTGTCGGGTCGACTCGTGTCGTGCCTTATACTAATTTTTATATATTATGGATTTTTAACCAAAATGAGCGTGCCAGCGTGCAGGCCGGCCCGTCGTGTTCGTGTCGGGTTCGTGCCAAACTTTTAAAATGTTGTTCATAGGTGACCCACGGCCCACTAATACGTCGTGCCTTCGTGTAGTGCCGTGCTTATAGTAGGCTCGTGCCGTGCCGAGTTGGCCCGCGTGCCGGCCCGGCCCATGCCAACTCTAATTCCACCTCCTTAAACACAATAATATTTTTAATCTCCCTCCGCTTCTCAATTTTTTTTTTATTTTATTTTTTTGCTAAAAATCACCTCCGTCTTATCAAGCCTCAACTCTCTTAACTAGCTTAGGTTAAATTTATATTAGTTGAGTCACACTAACAACAATTTAACAGTTTTCCATCCTTTAACCCTACTGAATTAGCTTGAATAGTAATTGAGGGATGCCATTGATAATTGTTACTGAAAAGTGCTATCAAACATAAAATTTAAAAATGTATGTTGTTTTTGTCAAAAAAAAAAAAAAAATCTATAATAAGTCTTTTTTTGACAAACTCTCATAATTTTAAATTTGTTTTTGTAATATAGAAATATTAATTTAAATTAAATACTAATTACACCGAAATATATATGATTTTGGGATGCATTTCTAAATTATTATCATTTTAGGAAGCATAATAAATGCTTATTACCCTTGTAAAATTATAAAAAGTGGATTTAAATCAATTCTCACTGACACAAACCTAACAAGCAATATCACACATGACCATAAATTTTCTAATGAATAAGGATGCGTTTTCTTTAATTTATTTTATCAATAATCAGTGATTATCATGTCAGGTCAGGGCTAATAAATTCTAATCAAGACTAATAAGTTCTAATAAGTTTTGGATCCATTCTTATAAGTTTTAATAAGTTTCAATGAAGTTATATTAGTGTTTATCAAGGTTTATCAGGGCTAATCAATATTCATCAGTTTTGAACCGGATCCGGCTTTAAAAAAAATCATATTTCGTAAGTTAAAAAAAACACAACCTATGCAATCAAAGAGAGATTATGAATATTGTAAAAAAAATGAGTAAATCTCGATGGAGGGAGTATTATACAACTTTTAATTTTCAATAGGAATGCAAATTTTGTCCTCATGTTTTGGCAAGTAGTCTTACTGTTGTGAAGTTAGTACTCTGTTTTATTTAGTGCAATCATGAAGCCAGGAAAAGTGCATGAAATGCCATATAACTCGCTGTCTGATTTTCATTCATGCATATGTGCACAATATTTACCGCTCGTTTGATAGTCCATCATAAATTATCACTACAAAAATGATCATGATTTAGCAACTAAAAAAAGCAACAACTTTATAATCTGTTGCTATTTTGGCAACAAATTTAAGAAAATTGTTGCTAATATAATTTAGAGAAAAAATTGAAAATTTGTGTTGCTAAATTAGCAACTAAATTAAATTTTGGTTGCTAAACTGGCAACCAACTAATATTTTGATTGCTAATTTAGCAACCAAATTATATTTTCGTTGCAAATTTGGCAACAAACTAATTTTTTAGTTGCTAATCAAGCAACCAAATTATTTTTTAGTTGCTATTCTAGCTAGAAGTTATATAATTTGGTGGACAATTGCGTTGCTATTCTAAAATATAATGTAGTAACATTTTTCAGATTTTTAATTGGCTACCAAAATTTTATTTCGTTGCTATTTTAGCAACCAAAATTATATTTTCGTTGATATTTAGCAACCAAAATTGTAATTTCGTTGCCATTTGGAACATTCATAATTACTTTAAGAAGATTTGACACACTACATATGTGAACAATGTGCATCTTAATAGTAGGGAGGTCATGTGTGAAGATACTATATAGTTAAGCGTGCTAGATGTGAGTAATCCTGGGATGGTTGCTATTTAGCAACTAAACTGATAAATTGGTTGCTAAATTTTGCAACGAAAACTGATAAATTGGCAACGAATTTATGAAGTTTTGGTTGCTATATTTAGTTGTCGACTCATGATTTAGCAACTAAGCATTTTGGTTGCAAATTTCGTTGCTAAGACGTTTAGCAACTATTTTTCAGCTTTTAGCAACCAAATTAATTTGTTGCTAAATTGGCTTTTTTTTGTAGTGTATAAACACTAAAATTTCTATTTTTTCATTCTTTATAAATAGAGACTATATTGATATAATAACTACCTATTTCGTGTGGGGGGTTACAAAGTTCATTTGTATGTGGGTTTACAAAGTTCATTCGTATTGGGGCTACACGGCTAATTTTGTAACCCAACATAACTTTGTAATCCCTATAAAACACTTTGAGCCCCACTTAAACATTTTGTCACCCCAATAAACACTTTGTAACCCAATAAAACACTTTGTAAATCCACTTAAACACTTTGGGTGGGTTCTCTTCGTCTTGTTTTTTCTGATCTGATCTGATAAGATAAGATCTGAAAATGTATGAGAATTTGGACTTATATTATGAGATCTGATCTGACATAAGTTGAAAAGAACACACCCTTTGCAACCTCAACAAAACACTTTGTAACCCCTATACAACACTTTTTTCTTTTTTTCAACAAAAATAAAACGGAAAGCTGAAACATTGGGCTTGCAAAAACAAATTAAACATTGGGCTGAATATAACTACAACATGCACTAAGCCTAAAACCAGCCGCACAATACAACAGGCTACACGGTTTGAAACCATACAATCAACCTTATATAAGAATTTGCCTAAGAAAAAAAAAATTCATATGGGTTCTCGTTTGATTCGCCTCAATATGTACTTTCTAAATATATAATTTCTATAATTTTTTATTATATACAACTAAACATAATAATTTGAAAAAATGAGTATCGTGTGAAGTGAAAACATAAATGAAACTTTTATTTTGAGACGTACAGAGTGCTTGAAAAAATCGAACCCATAAAAACATGGGAAAATAAGAAATACCCCACAAAAAAAAAAAAAACAAAAACAAAGTAGCAAAGCAATTTATAAAATTATAAGACACGATGAGCCATGACTCCCATGAGATATCATAATTGCCAGGGTTGAACACTGCAAAATTTGGCAGAGACATGCCATATTTGTAGTATAATAACGCGCCAGATAGGGAAAGGAACAGAGTGCAAACAGAGAAATCGACAAGAAAAGAAATGCAAACTAGTGTGAGGGGAGAGATTCTCGTGAGTTTCCTTTTCTTGCGTTGCTACTTGAAAAGCTTTTGCTTTTGTATTGTGTGTTTAGCTCTTTTCCGTTTTCAACATTGTCTACATGAGGTACCGTACTGGTCCATCAGTCGCGGCTCGAGGATTTCAATAATAATAAATTATAATTATTCACGATGAGTTTTTATGTTCTGATATCGATTTATAATATTATTTATACATATTTTCAAAAGCAAATCTTTCTCTAAGTAATCATTCAATATATGATCTATCATGCTATTCCGATCCGTAACTTAGCTTTCACTTGAGTAGGAGGAGGATTTAAAGTAGGAGATTATTTATTAAAGAAAGTCGAAACATTTTGCATTGTTGGAGACTTGGATTACGTTTTCTTTTTGTTCTGTAAATCAATATATTTTCAAACACAAACATCCAAACTTCAATATTTAACACACTTCAAACTAAATATAGTTATATGACTATATGTGTATGCCAAACTTAAAATACAATTACATAAGATACAAGCAGACAACTCTTAAAATATAAAAATCATAATATAAACTAAATTAACATGAATATATACTCAATGAATTTAATGAAACACAAATCTAAAATTAGTATATTAATCATATTAAACTCACATAATTAATATACTAAATTCATATATATATATATATATATATATATATATATATATATATATATATATATACTTATAGAAGAAATATACTAATTCAATTCTGAAATATGATTTAGTATATATACACAAATTTGAAATTAGTATATTGAACATTTGAACTCATTTACATTCTTGAACTAAATCAAATTTGGGCAAAAACTAGGGTTTCAATTTGGGGCTTTGTAATGGTACCTTTGGCTTTAGCTAGTGTCAATGTTCCAATGGGGATGCAATGGATAAGGAAGGAAGTTCCAGTTGCATCTGAGCAATTAGCTAGTGTCAATGTTTAGGAGGTAGAAGAAATTCGTGTTGTACAGGAGCAGGTTTTGTCACCTGAGAAAGACCTTATCTTTTCTAGTAATGGTTGTGCAGTCACTTGAAATATTGATAAGGTGATAGCTAGGAATTAAGTCCTTTGTTGTTCAAACCTCAAACTCTTCTACTCAGTTGGGAGATGGTCACTCAGTAGCTGTGAGTGATGTTAGTGTGCCTCTGCCTAACCAAATGGTTGATCATGGAGAGAATAACAATATAGAATGTTAGGGGGTGAACAACCCTTTCAAACAGAGACATAAAGCATTTTATGGTCAATAATAAGATTGTTTTTTGTTGCTTATTGGAGACTAAGCTAAGCTAAAATCTAATAACGTTGGGGTTATGTACTCTAATGGCTTTAATGGATGATGTATGTGCTCTAATTTTCATAAAGTCAAAAGGAAGAAGAATCATGATATGTGGTCAGATAACATTTTTAAGTTGGCTATAGTTGATGTCCAGGAGCAATTTATTCATAATAGAGTTAAACATTTAGCTTTAGGATATGATTTCTGGTGTTCGGTAGTTTATGATTTTAAAGACAGGAATTATAGAATGGCTCTTTAGGAGGGATTAAAATAAAGCTATTAGTCAGTACTCAAATGGGGCTTGCGTTGTGGTTGGGGATTTCAATGTCCCTCTCAACTTGGAAGATAGGTTGGGGAGGCCTGTTTCTGTGGCAGAGACTATGCACTTTTGACATATAGTGGAATTCTGTCAGCTAAGGGACATGAATAGTGCGGGAGCTACTTTTACTTGGTCAAACAAGCAACAAGGCCTTGATAAGGTGAGTTCAAAATTTGTAGAGTTCTGGTAACTGAGGAATGGATCCAAATGGTTGAGGAGTCTTTTGTGCATTTTCTTCCTGAAATTCGGTATGACCATTTCCTTGTTGTGATACATTTTGAGAAGCAAGTTGGGGCAAGGAATAAGAGTTTCAAGTTTTGTGACATGTGGTGTGACCATCCTGAGTTTCATGCTATTATTGGTCAAGCTTGGGATCATGCTATTCATGGTGAATTGATGTTTAAAATTGTCCAGAAGCTTAAATTAGTCAAGACTCAAAAATTTGCATAGGAGTGGTTATTCTGAGATTGGGGGTAGATATCTGGATGTTAAGGAAAGGATTAAGGTATTGCAATTGAAATTCCAGGATTAAACTTCAAATGAGTTATATGAGAAGGAGTATGAGGTAATTCATGAAGTAGTTCACACTTTAAGAAATGCTTATTATTCCTTCGTGAATCAGAGATAAAAAAATTGATTGGCTAGCTAGTGGAGAGAGAATTCAAGTTTCATTCACTCAAGTCTCAAAATTCAGCAGGATAATAGAAGAGTGATGAGCCTGAGAGACATGCATGAGAAGTGGTGTGAACGCAAATATATAGGTACACAAGCCTTTGTCAATTACTATAAGTCCTTGCTAGGTGATAATCCCTTATAAAGAACTGTTGTAAATTAAATGTTGAAATTGTGAAACATGGCCTTGTTATTACTGAGGATCATACGTACTCTGATTTTGTTATCCCATGACGTTGGAGGATGTTAGAAAGTTTGCCTTTTCAATCCCAGGCTGCAAACCTCCTAGGCCTGATGGCTTCAATAGTCCATTCTTCCAGTAGACTTGGGATATTATAGGTTCTGAGATTTTAGCTATTGTGAAAGACTTCATGAGGACTGTTCAATTACTTAAACAAATTAACTGCACTAATTTAGTGCTTCTTCCTAAATGTGACAGACCCTCTTCATTCTTGGAGTTCAGACCTATAACATGTGGCAACATGTTATATAAGATCATTTCCAAAGTGATGTGTAATAGGCTCAGAAGGGTGTTACTTGACTTGATTTCCAATAATCAATCAGGTTTATCCCGGATAGAAGGATTGTACGTGATATTTGTATAATCCAAGATATGGTTGCCAAGTACAACAAGTAACTATCCCCTAGGTATGTTTATTCTTAAAATTGACATTAAGAAGGCATATGATTTTGTTAACTGCTATTTCTCAAAAAGATTATCTTACAAGCTATAGGTTTTCCCTATCATTTTGTGATCTTAACTATGGCATGTGTTTATTCTCATTCCTATTCTCTAATGGTTAATGGCGAATGTCATGGTTTTTTTAAAAGGTAAAAGGGTCATAGACAAGAAGACAATATGTCTACCTTGTTGTTTGTGGTTTGTATGGAATGTCTGTCTGGGCTTCTAAATGATGCAACTAATCATTCCTCTTTTAAATATCACACTAGATGTAAGCCTATCAAGCTAACTCACTTACATTTTGCTGATGATTTGGTGGTTTGCTTTAATGGAGATAAATGCTTAGGTGACTTGATTTTTAGAGATTTGGCCACGTTCACAACCTCTTCTAGGTTGGTGGTTAATAATGGTAAATCTAACATCTACTTTTGTAATGTTCCAAATGAGGTGAGTAAAGCTATATTAGATGATTCTGGTTTTATAAAAGGTGTGTTGCCGTTTAAGTATCTTAGAGTGACTATTAGTACTAAGAAGTTGACTAGTGCATAATGTCAAATCTTGGTTGATAAGATATTGAGCAAAATAAGGAATTAGGGTTCAAAGACCATGTCTTATGCTGCTAGGGCTATGCTTGTGAATGTTATGCTTATGTCTATTTAGTTCTGTTGGGCAAATATCTTCATTATTTTGTCTAAGAAAGTATTAGATCAGATCGAGTTGCAGTGATTTGTAGGAATTTTTTTAATGAGATATGAAAGCTATTTCTACTAGGGTCCCTCCTATAGGTTGGGAATATGTTTGTAGGGCTAAAAGGAAAGGTAGTCTAGGCCTTCTAGACTGCCATACATGGAACATTGCAGCAATGGGTAGGGCCGTAAAAACAGGTTAAACGGTCGGAAACACGTCGATCAAAAACGGGTTCGGTCAAAAACGGTCGGTCAAAAACAGGTCATATGACCCCTTTCGGTATCGGTCGGTAGCGGTCGGTCTTATTCGGTATTCGGATGAATTCGGTATTTTCTAAAACAAGTGTCGGTCGGTTTCGGTCCGGTACTTATCGGCTCGGTCGTTTGTCGGTAACAGGTCACATTTAGTCGGTCAAAAACGGTCTTTTGCAGGTCATAATCGGTATACGGGTCATAAACGGTCAGTCAAAATCGGTATACATGTCAAAATCGGTCGGTCAAAATCGGTATGCGGGTCATAATCGGTTATTTACGATTTTATGCTAGTCTATTCAGGCCAATTAAGATCGGTTATGTTCTATTTGAGTTTATAGTAAGGGTGAAGTAATTCGGATAAAAATCGAAAACCAAATCAAACCACACCGAATTATAATTTTTGATTGGTTTTTATTTTATTTTGGATCGGATTGGATTGAAAAGTTTAAGAAATTTGGATTTCAGTTAGGATTCGGTTTTGGCCTTTTAAAAACCGAAAACCGGATTACATGTAACGACCCGACTTTTTAGACGTGTCGATTGACGAAGGGAAATCGACAAACGGATCATTACCAAAGTAAAACAACTATAAACGAAATTATTAATCGGAAAATGAATACTTTTACTGAATTATTTCAACTGTTGTCCAAAAATCTAATGAAATCCAAAATAAAAAGTAAGTACATGAATTATTCCAAAACCGTCCCAACATACTGGGATCGTAAATAAATGTAAACTATAATGTTTATTTCTAAAGACTAAGTAAACTAAAGTGTACTAAGTCCTCATCCACTCAAAGCCCATCCATCGAAGCCCGTTAATCAGCAGCATCTTCTCCTGAAACTGAGGGGGGGTCCACCGTCAGTGGCGAGTAACTAGGCTGTCCCATTTAATCGAGGGACCACCAAACACATAATAGCATAGAAAAGATCATAAAAACCATAAGAGAATCTAATACATGCTATACATCATTCAATACAAACTACGTATAAAAATACGTACAAACTACGTATACGGATACGTACAAAATACGTACAAATATACCTGCAGAGATACGGTTAGAATACGTATAATCTACGTATAATGTACGTACAATCAACCCTGCAAATACGGTTAGAAATACGTACAAATATACACTCAACATTCGTACATACATACATTCTTACTCGCATACATACGTACCCATACATTCATACATACATGCTTTTCAAATACATACGTACACAGATACACAACGGAAGACTTATATCATTTTAATACACATATTTATCAAATCATAACCTACATCTTATATTATACCCCTTGTCATATCATCGTATCTTATATTATAACTCATATTATATACTTAACTTATATTGTATCCTATCATATCACCCATATCATAACTTATACTTATATTATAACAAATCGTATCGTATATTATATCTTATCATTTCATAACATTCTTATCATATCATATTGTTTCATCTTCATATCATATCATATCATATCATATCATTTTCATATCATATCGTTCGTTGGACCGGTCACTATAGCTCGTTGTGGATCCCGTTTGCACCACAACTTTCCTAGAACATGCTGGGGTGAGCTCGTGTACTCAACCCGTAGCGGATCACGTTTGCATCACTAAGCCTAAGCTATGGCCATAACTCCTAATAGCAGCTCGTGTACTACTACTAGACGACTACATATCCTAAGACCCAGAACTGCTCAGGGGAGCTCGTGTACTCGTCCCAATTGAGCAGTGGCCTCGACTTAACCCAGTCTGACTACTCGAGTCATCAGGTGGGCGTCCTTATCATATCTTATATCTTCAACATTACATCTTATCATATATTGGGAAATACTAGGTGACCGTAATTGGAAATGAAATGTTCGGAGTCCCAGGAAAGAGAGGTGCGGCACGTATATTGGCCATCTTAAATACCAAGTCTTTCCTAGACAGAAACCGAGACATAACATATATTCCTATTACTCTGTTTCCTTTCTTATCCCTATTAATGTCTTATCGTAACTTTCATATCTTATCCCTACGGATACCTAATCTTAGTAATAATACCAATATTATTTCATAACCTTAATAATACTAATAACGTTCGGAATACTTATATCACTAATACTTATAATATACGAACTATAATAATATTAATAATAATAATACTATTATCTACCCCTTCCTGTTACAACTTGTCCCTGATAATTATTTTATCCGTAACTTTTATATTTAATTATTTCTACATTAATAATAATCAAAATTTACTAAATTTGACTAAATCAAATCAATCCACTCGACATTCCTAAATTTAAACCAAATAATTAATTATTTTCATCAATTATTCTAATTAATCAATTAATTACTAAAAATTATCAAAACATGATAAAAATTCTATTTTTATTCTTTTTCTTCACTCGACTTTTCTTACACGAATCTATCAACTTTATCAATTAATTTACATAAGTTCAATCATCAAGATCAAATAAATTAACTAAACTATATTAATAAAAATCATACTTTTAACATATAAACATCAAGATTGAATTAAAGAAACAAAATTAGAAATCATCCTTGTCGTTCATTCATCCACTCGACATATTCAACATATTATATCAATAACTAATTAATTAAATAACTTCAAACAACAAGATTTAATTAATTAAACTAATCAATAAAAATCATATTTTTAACAACAATCATCAAGATTATTAAGGATTAACATAAAGATTGAATTAAAGATTAGCATTAATAATTCAAGAATCATCAAGATACATCTTAAAAATCATATTTTTAATTCCCTTTTAATACTAGATTACTCGAAAAAATTCAAGAAATTAATAATAACATATTTTAACAATTCAATTACCCTATTTTACACAATCTGATTTTTAAAGAATTAAATCTAGATCGACCATCTAAAGGTCTCTAATAATCTGGAAATTTTTATGGGAGCTAAATATAGGTTCAAGGTTTAACTTGCATGAATTTCGTTTAAAAATAACATCATTTACTAATTTTAAGTGATTTTATAATTTACAGATCAGATTAGAAATAATTCGGTTTCAGATTTTTCTGCCATAGCAATCGATCTTTAAAAATTACGAAAACATTACACAAGACTTAAAACAGTATTACTGACCTCCACCTAAAATTTCGTAGCTATTCGATTTGATTAGATATATTAATAAATTCGTAAACCTAATCTGGACAGTTTTACCGGTTCGAGAGATTAAATTATTATAAGTAATAAAAGGGCGAATTTTGCCACGAAATAAATCATGATCAATAATAAAACAGAAAAGAAACTTCCACGAAAAATTCATCAAGAAATATCAAGATTTGATTAATCAATAAATTCATACAAGAAATTATTCAACAGTTAAAGATTTTCAAGATACGACATAAAACAATCAAGAAAATTCTCAAAACAAATCAAGAATTCTATCCTCATATCATTCGACTTTTTCGAACCTAACATACATTAAATTCCCTACAATTTTCATATTCAATCCTAATTAACTATGTGTTTTTTCCACCCATAAATTAAAAGGAAAAGCGAAGTTACCTGATTCGCTAAATTTTCCAAGGCACGAAAAATAATTCACCTTTGGTGAATCTTACACTTGTTCGACTTTTTTTTTTGAAAGAAAGAGAAGGAGAGAAATATTTTTAGAGTTTAAGTGTACAATTAGTAAAATAGGACCCAAATGAAAAGAGTAGTCCTATTTATAGAAAAAGAAAAAAAATAAAACAAACCCTAATTGAACCTAGAGTGGGCCGTGTAAATGGGGTAGTTAGGGGGAAATTAGCTAGGTTGTGTATATTAGGTTTGAATAGGTTTTAAATAAATTAAATTAAATAATTAACTTAATTAATTAAATAACTTAATTATTAGATAGGTCCAAAAGAATTATTATTGACCCAAATAATAAATAGGGGCCGGCCAAGGAGAAAAAGAAAAGAAAGATTGGGTCTTTGGCCCAATGTTGAGGAAAAAGTTTGGACTAGAAATGTAAACAGTCCAAATTGAATGGCCTTTAGACTTAGAATTGAATACATACTATTTAATATCCGCGAAATTTTCTGGCCCTAAATTTCGGGGTATTACATTACAAACCGAATTTAAGTTGCTATTGTTATGTTAAATTCAGTTTCTTATGTCTAGGATGTGTAGTGAGTGCTAATAAAAAATGAAGCTTTGAATTGATTAAGTGCTCATAAAATATTTATATGTAGACCTTTTAATTTCCTAAAGCATTTGAGAAGGCACTATAAACTTGTTAATCAGTTGAATATCTTGCTATTTGCTAAAACATATTATTTTATTTATGGGTTATTAAGATGCATTTTTTTAAAAAATAGTCTCAAAAGTTTGGATCAGATTGGATTACAAATACTAAAATTGGATTGGATTGAAATTTTTTTGGTTTGGATTCGGATCAAAAATTACAAAACCGAATTATTATGGTTCGGATTTGATTTTGCCAATAATCCAAACCTTACATCGAACTTTCACCCCTAGTTTATAGCAACATTGTAACAAAATATATGAGAATAACAACGGCATTAATAAGTGATTAATATAAATATTATATATGGACATTAAAGAATAATCTCAATGACTCAATGAGCCATATCAATTTATGATGAGTGCGATGGCTACCATGATAATAATTATAACAATAATAGCAATATATATCATTGGCCATGAGGATGGAATTTAATGTTGTCATAATCATGATAAAAGCTATATATATATATATATATATATATATATATATATATATATATATATATATAGTAACAATAGTAATAATGACAATGGAGGTGAGTTAATGACATCAATAATCAATCGATCAATAATAATGATGATGGATGGTAATAGCATTGACGATCATAATGATGGTGGATAATGTTGATGATCCCGATGGTGGCCAACATAAAGGATGGTGATTGATGAATTAGGATGACATCAATTATGTATGGTGATGAACGGTGATGATGACGTTGATGATGGGTTGAGATGGATGATAATGATCATGGGTGATGATCTGATGTATATGAATGGTGATTGATGCTAATGATGGATGATGACAACAATAATGATAATATCAATGTATGATGTTGCATGATTACGATGCTGGATGTAGATGACTAATATGATAGATGGTCATGGATGATGATGATGGTGATGGGTTATGACGATAATAATAAGTGTTTATGAGCTTATGATGACAATTAAGACGATGATTAATGATAATGAATTAACGATAACAAAGATGACAACAATATTGATAACAATTAGCAACAACACTGAATTGATGATGCTAACGACAATGATCGTGATGGTTGATATAAATTGAATAACTTAAAAATAACGATAGTAGTGACAACAACGATAATGATAAATAAAAAGCTATTGGATGTAAATCTATTTTACTCCGTATAAATTAAAATTTAATTATGTATTAAAATTAAAATTTACTATATGTCTATACGGATGTGCAAAAATAATGATGAAAATATGCATAATAAAATAAAATAGAGATGTAGAGGTGACAAAAGTGACTCAATCGGAAAAAATATCAGAATTCACATGATGTTATTGACCCCAATTTTACATGACCTGAGCCAACCCAAATTTTTCGGGTCGGGTCGGGTTAAGAGCGGGTTGTGTTTAACGGGTTCAAAACGAGTTTGAGTTATTATTTTTTTGTCAAAACCCACTATTTACGGGTCAGGTTTACTGAGTTTATCGGGTCGGGTCGAAAATTGACAACTCTAGTTGATAATATGAGAATTTAGATAAACTTTTTTTTTAAAAAAAAAAAATACACATCACACGGATTTGTTGCATGTAATCCGTGTGATGTATCTCCCTTCACTCTTCACTCTTTAATCACAACCATCCAAAAATATGAGAGGATTTACAACCATTGATATGATTATATAAATTTATATCATATGAAACCCTAACATTTCCTTCCCATGTAATCCGCCGTCCCCCTTCTGATCTCAACCTTCCTCTCTCTTCATTCTTCACTTCACTCTTCATTTTCATTCCTCTCTCTCTCACGCTCTCTGGCTCTCTGCTCTGTCATTTCCCAAAAAAAAATTTCGTTGATGGAACTAGCCGTTTATGGCCGTTGTGAGTAAATCACCACTATCTCATTATATATATTAATATCATCTTCAAGTTTCACTCATCTTCAAGCTCTCAAAGTGTTCTAGCTAAGGTAAGATTCGTAGATCTTATTTAGGGTTTTAACAATTCGATTTTTTGTGATATTCTGACTATATTTATTGTTCTGTTATTGTTTTTGTTTCGTTTTTCGTTTTTTTTTGTTTCGTTTTTCGTTTTTTTAGGGTTTTAACTATATTCTGACTATTTTTTGTGATAAGATTCGTAGATCTTATCTATGCCTTAAATTCGTTTTTTGTTTAATTTTTTTGTGATGAATGTTTTGTTTTTGTTTTAGATCTGACTTGATTATTGTTGCTTTTTTTCAGTCCTATATTTCGTGTTCTCTTTCCCCCAAACAAGGTATGTATTTTTCTGTTTAAGATCTGAAGTTGTTTCGTTGTTTTTGCTTTTTTTAAGATCTGAAGTTGTTTCTGCTTTTTTTAAGATCTGAAGTTGTTTAAGTTGTTCTGTTTTTTTTTTCGTTTTTCTGTTTTTTTAGATCTGAAGTTGTTTTTTTTATTGTTCTGTTATTGTTTTTGTTTCGTTTTTCGTTTTTTTGTTTCGTTTTTCTGTTTTAAGATATGAATTAGTTTTTATAATTTTTTTGTATGAATTATATAGATTCTGTGAATTTTTTGGGGTTTTTTTATTTAAAAAATTAAAAACAGAAATCAATTCATTTTTTTACTATTAGAGTTTGGATTGATTTTTTGGTTAGTTCAGATTTTTTGGGTTCATTTCAGTTCTGATTTTTAGTTCACATTTTAGTTCACATTTTAGTTCTGATTTTTAGTTCACATTTTAGTTCTGATTTTTAGTTCACATTTTAGTTCTGATTTTTTTTAGTTCACATTTTAGTTCTGATTTTTTTTAGTTCAGATATAAAAATGAACTTAAATTCGTTTATTTGTTTTGGTTTGGTTTAAATCTGTTTTTTTTTTTTTTTTTTTTTTTTGTGCTATGAATTATATATAGGTTCTGTGAAATTTTTGAACTTTTGTTGCATTTTTTTTGTTTTCGTTTTTTTAGATCTGAAGTTGCTTTTTTATTTTTTTTAATGCATGAAATAGTATTTATGAATTTTTAAGATTATTATTATTAAAACTATGATTAACGAATACATTAATTTGTGATTGCATTACAAATTCTTTAAGCTAGAATATGAAATTTGTATATAATTAGTTTTTTTTTTTTTTTGTTCTAGTTTAGTTTTTTGGGTTCATTTAATGGTTTTTATTTTCATAATTACATCTTAGAGTATAGTTTAGTTTGCCATGATGTATGAGCTCTTAATATTATTAGCTCTTCAATCATATCTAAATTTCCTTGTTTTTTTTTTTTTGTTTTTTCCTTCTAGGTATGACTGACAGTCCTAATACACCTTCTGAGAAGAGGGTTAGAGAGAAGAAAAATACTTCATTGGTTTGGAAGGAGTATGATCTAACGTGGCCCAATGGCCAACGACATGCAGAATGTAAACATTGCCCCTTTGAGGCAGATGCGCCAGGTATAAGCGGTACAACAAATTTCAAACGCCATACTGAGAGATGTCCAGGTTATAAAGAATTTATTAAAAATAATAAATATGCTAATGTTGAGTATGATCATGATACTTATGTGCGTATGTTTGCCGAGGCTATATTATTTCATGGTTATTGCTTGAGTATGGTAGAACATATTAAACTTAGAGAATTGCATCGTTATTTGAATTCCAATGTTAAAGACGTGTCTAGATACATGATTAGTAAATGTGTGAGGGGTGAACATGAAAAGTACAAACAACTTGTATTTGACACTATGCAATCTTGTCAGAGTCGTATATGTTTAACTTGTGATGGATGGACAGCATGCACTTCACGTTCTTATTTTTCTTTTACTGCCCATTTCATTGATAATGATTGGAAATTGCATTCGCTTTTGTTAAATTTTCGACGGTTTCCCCCACCCCATGATGGTGAAGCTATGTTCATGTTTGTAAAAGGTTTGTTGAATGAGTGGAATATATCCAAAAAAGTTTTTTCAATCACACTAGACAATGCTTCCGCTAATAATAGGATGGTTGAAAAACTTAAGCGTGATTTGCACTGCTCATCTCCTCTCCCTTTAGATGGAAAGTACTTTCATATGAGGTGATGTGCTCATGTTTTGAACCTTATTGTTAAAAATGGTTTGAAACTTGTTGATGAACCTGTGGGTAAGTTGCGTCAAGTTGTTAAATATGTTGATTCTTCTGATATAAGACTCACAAGTTTTGAAAAAGCTAAAAGTTATAAAAATTTGGAATCCAAGGGTAATTTAGTTTTGGATGTTTCCACTAGGTGGAACTCCACTTATGACATGATTCGTAGGGCCCTTGATGTGAAGGATGCCATTGATTTATATCTTACATTTGAAAGTAGGGATATTGATGTTGATTGTATTTCTGACCATGAGTGGGATACAATTCAAAATATTTGTGATTTTCTTGAGCCATTCTATGATATTACCAAGCTATTTTCTGGTTCAAAATATCCCACTGCAAATCTATTTCTACCTTGCATAATTTTTATTGAAAAACTTTTGACTGATTCTCACCAAGATCCTATTGATGCTGTGAGAAAGATGGCTGCTCCTATGTGGGAAATGTTTGATAAATACTGGTTCGATCATTCTATGGTTCTCTCTTTTGCTTTTATACTTGATCCACGTTTTAAATTGTCTTATCTCACTGATTTGTATACTATGCTATGTGTTCCTACTGCTGCCGATCAAAAGTCAAGTGATGTGCTTACTGCTTTTGTTGCTTTATATGCATGTTACATGAAAAAAAATCAATCTGCTCCGCTTGCACATTCTGTTTCAAACTCTGCTCCTCCTCGTCCGTTCCAGATGCGGAAGTTACAACAGGATTTTCCACGTACTTCCACATCTAGGACAGCGCGAGGTGATGTTGAGTCATATTTGAGCACGTCTCTTGTTGTTGATTGTGATGATTTTGATATTATTGAATATTGGAAGGGACAATCTACTGCTTATCCAATACTTGCATTGATGGCTAGAGACATTCTAGCCATTCCAATTACTTCTGTTGCATCTGAATCTGCTTTTAGTGTTGGTGGTCGGATCCTTAGCAAATTAAGATCTTCATTGTTACCAAAAAATGTTGAAATTTTGGTGACAACGCGAAATTGGCTATTTGGGTTTGAACCTGAGGATAATGATGCAGAAATTTTAACTATTGTTGCGGAAGAAATCGCTGATGGTGAAGAAGAGGCAGCTATCGTCGAGTAGGTGCAACCTTTGTCGGCAGCGGTGCTTGCTGGCAGCGGCCTTATGGTCAGTTGCCCTTGCATTCTGTTGCCCCTATGGTTGTTGCCTTTGTCGGTAAGTTGCCCTTGTGTTAGTCTTTTCTTTTTCCGGGTAAGTGTAGTGCTCTATGAAGATTTTCTCTTGTAATTTGGTTTTTACCAAATTATCACATCTGAGAGCCCATTTTAATTTTTTATAGAGTATATTTTTGTATTTAATATATTACCACTTTTTTTTAGAAAATTAATGTCTATTTTGCCACCCAGCTCTGCTTCTCCTGAGTCTTGTCCCTGCTTCTGCTGCCCCAGCTGCTTTGCTACTGCTGCTGCCTCCTGCTTACTGCTGCTGCTGCCTCCTGCTTAATACTGCTGTTTCTGTTGCTACCTCCTGCTTACTGCTGCTGCCTTCTTCTATACTACTGTTGCTGCCTATTGCTGCCTCCTGCTTACTAGAAACTTGGATGTTAGAAAGTTGGTTTATGTATTAGACTATGTTTGAGTTTAGTTGTTTGGATATTAGAAAGTTGTAAAAAAACCTTTTAAGGGTTGTTTGGATGTTAGTTATTTGGATGTTTGAGTTTACTTTGAGGGGTGTAAATAAAGTTAGTGTTAGATGTTTGGATACTACAAAACTTGTGATCTTGTTGGGTTTTTTCTTTGGAAAACAAATGTTTGATCGGAGATGAATAAAGTTTATTTATTTAATGACATAAACAAAATTATTATATATATGTATTGAATTTTAATTGTTATATTTTCTTTTATTTGAATGCATTACCTTAGATTAATATTCAATTATAAAAAACAATGAAAAATTCTTTAAGAGTAAAAGGCTTTGCAAAATTAGTTAGCTAATTAATTGATTAAATTATACGGAGTAATTTATAGAACTGTACTACCTTAGCTCAAAAATTATCTTTATAAAATTATTAAGTGTTAAAATAATTAACTAATTGAGTCATTTAATTATATATATAATTTTATTCAAATTAATTTAATTTTAATGAAATTATGTTAACTTTAATTTTATTTAATTATAACGTGTTTTAAATTAATTAATTTTTATTATTTATTTTCCAACTTAGAGAAATCATGTAATTAAGTTCGGTCCAAAACGGGTTCGGTCGTAAACAAACAAACAGGTTCGGTCAAAAATGAGTTCGGTCGTAAACATACAAAACATGTTCAGTCAAAAACAGGTCGGTACAATACGGTTTCGGTCAAAAATCGGTTTTTTACAGGTCGAAAACAGATTCGGTTTGAAAACAGGTTCATTAACGGTCGGTTTCGGTATAATAAAAACAGGTCGGAAACAGGTTCGGTATTAAACGGGTTGGGTATCGGTCGATTTCGGTATGTATAGAATCGGTCGAAAAACGGTTTCGGTATAATTCGGATTCAATGGCGGTCGGTATTCGGTCATTAAAAATTCGGTCAAAAACAGGTTCGGTATCGGTCGGTACGGTCGGTCAAACAGATTTCTGACCCACATTTACACCCCTAGCAATGGGAAAATATGTGTGGGAACTGGGATATATCAAACAAGAATGAAAATTAACAACTTAAGTGGGTGAGTCATTATTACATTATGGGAAGACACTAGAAGAGGGTTGGATGCCACCATACCATTGCTACTTGGCAGTGGAAACAAATTTGGGAGGCAAAGAAAAAGCTAAAACAAGGATTTCATGGGAAAAAATGGGCTCATCATCCTTGTAAATATACTGTAGACAGTGTATTACCTACCTTGCCAACAAAAGTGTATACACCTAGGAAATAAAAATAATATAAGGAATGTAAATTGGTTAAATAGATTGTATTAGTTGTTTTGGTTTTTGTTTAGTACACCCTCCGTCTTTTTTTACTTGCTATATTCCTTTTAACACAAATTATTATGAGAAATATGTATAGTGGTAGGGACCATAAAAATAGATATATTTATTGAGAAGATGACAAAATTAGGGGTAAAATAAGTACTCCCTCCGTGACATAAAACTTTCAACAATTGATTTTGCACGCATTTTGAGGAAGCGATTTAAGGGTGTAAACGAAATAATTAGCTAAAATGGTTTTAATACAAGCAAGAATGTGATTATAAGTTCCTAATATTAATTTTTATTTTGACTAATTCCTTCATTTACACTATTAAATTGCTTTATCAAAATGCGTGCAAAATCAATTGTTGAAAGTTTTATGTTACGGAAGGAGTAGAATAAAGTGGGTAAATGACAAAAATATTGATAAAATACATAGAATTTATGTGAGCCCCATATGCCAAAATAGGAAATGTAGCAAATAAATTGAAATATACAAATAAGGAACTATAACAAGTAAAAAAAGACAGAGGGGAGATTTGCTTGGCCTGGTTGGTTGTAGACCTGAGGTGCCTAGTGTGTATCTGTGTACCTTGTTTTTTCTGGTGAAATAACATTACTTGCCTTTTTAAAAAAAAAATTCGTATCAGATCATCGAATATGAGGTGAATCAAACACAAGCTAGGTTCTAATAAAGTATAATCAAATCAATCAATAAATTCCAATCACTTTAATAAGTCTAATTCAAATAAATTCATAGTAAAACAAGAGAACAAATACCAAACATGCTAGGAAAATGTATGACAAATTGTAGAAATCTACTCGGGATACACACAGAGAAAATACGAAAGAAGGAGCTCAGATCCGAAAATTAAATGACGTAGAAATTAGCACGGATTACCATGCTGCTGACATATTAATGGCAGATTATGGACTTTACTGTACTCTATAAAACTAACTTTAGTAGAGAAGAGATTGCTAGATTAGGTTAGCATGTAGATTAACGTAAGCAAAGATAAATTAACCCCGTAACCTGTAACAGTTTAGTACTGTACTACACGTTTCCAGTAAGCACATCATACGACGTATGCAAACATAATTACAGAAGAAAGAAATTTGCAATTTGCAAGCTAAGCTCTCATTCAATTTTTATTTTTATTTTTTATGAGTGTGTCTTATTCTATAGGTTAAATCTTGTGAACAGTGAGTATGAGTGTTCGAGTTCGAAACTCAGATCACCGTTTGCATTTGCGAGGATTCATCATTTTTTCTCTTGTGGGAGTGTGTTGGCCAAATTGAGTCGGGTGACAGCAGTAGGTAGAGCTGGCAAATTAGGTTGAAAAGTCAGGTTCGGATTGTCAGGTCACCAGGACATGTACCCTTAACCCTGAACCCGACCCATTTAATAAACATGTCGAGTATTCGAATCGACCTGTTTATTTTTTTAACCATTTTTTTTTACTATCTAAAGTATTTACCCTAATTCCTATAAAAAAAAATTACAATTTCAACAAAGCAGAATATTAAAATTTAATAGATAATAGTTAGTTTACAGTAGCTTAAAATTCAGTAAAATATAGTAGCATACAAGTTAAAACAACTACTAAAATTTTAAAACAATAATTAATCAGGTTAAGCGTGTGTGTTATAATCATGTTAGAATTTTCAACCTTAACTCAACCTATATAATACATGTTGGGTTCGGGTTGACCCTTTTAATAAACACGTTGAAATATTCAACCCAATCCATTATTAATGGGTCGAGTTCAGGTCATGTTGGCAGATTGAGTCGTTAATAGGTTCAATTTAAGACCTAGAAGCACCCATATTATTATTTAAAAAATAATTTAGTTATTTATTTTATATAATGGATTAGTCCCACTTGTACACGATAGCAGAAACCACACCTAGGGATGTAAAAACAGGTTAAACGGTCGGAAACAGGTCGGTCAAAAACGAGTTCGGTCAAAAACGGTCGGTAAAAAACAGGTTATATGAGCCATTTCGGTATCGGTCGGTGGCGGTCGGTCTTATTCGGTATCCGAACGAATTCGGTATTTTCTAAAACAGGTGTCGGTCGGTTTCGGTCCGGTACTTATCGGCTCGGTCGTTTGTCGGTAACATGTCACATTTGGTCGATCAAAAATGGTCTTATGCAGGTCGTAACCGGTATACGGGTCATAAACGGTCGGTCAAAATCGGTATGCATGTCAAAATCGGTCGGTCATAATCGGTATGCGGGTCATAATCGACTATTTTACGCTAATCTATTCAGGCCAATTAAGACCGGGTTATGTTTTATTTGAGTTTATAGTAAGGGTGAAAGTAATTCCGATAAAACCGAAAACAAAACTAAACTGCACCGAATTATAATTTTGGATTGGATTTTATTTTAATTCGGATCGGATTGGATTGAAAGTTTTAAGAAATTTGGATTTCAGATTGGATTCGGTTTTGGCCTTTTAAAATTGGATGCATTTTTTTTAAATAGTCTCAAAAGTTTGGATCAGATTGGATTACAAATACTAAAATCGATCGAATTAGATCGGTTCGGTTTGGATTGAATTTTTTTTGCCTGGATTCGAATGGAACATTACAAAACTGAATTATTATGGTTCGGATTTGATTTTACCCAAACCGTACACCCAACTTTCATATAACAAGTTTTTAATATATTTAATTTTATTAATATATAATTCATACTAAATTCTTAAATTTAATTTTATTTAATTTTTATGAAATTATATTAAGTTTAATTTATTTATATTAAGTTTTAATTAAATGAATTTAGAAAAATTTCATCAATTTTGTCAACTTAGAGAAATCATGTAAATAAGTTCGGTAAAAAGCGGGTTCGGTTGTAAACAAGCAAACGACTTCAGTGATAAGGCCGGTCCAAAACAGGTTCGGTACAGTACGGTTTCGGTCAAAATCGGTCAGTCAAAAATCGGTTTTTGGCAGGTTGAAAACAGGTTTGGTAACGGTCGGTCTCGGTATAATAAAAACAGGTCGGAAACGGGTTCGGATTTGAATGGGGTCGGTACCGGTCGGTTTCGGTATGCGTAAAAGCGGTCGGAAAACGGTTTCGGTATAATTTGGGTTCGGTAGCGGTCGGTATTCGGCTACTAAAAATTCGGTCAAAATAGGTTCGATATCGGTCGGTAACAGTCAGTCAAACAGGTTTCTGACCCATATTTACACCCCTGGTCCACACCACACCTGCCAGTCTTTTCTTCATCTCTCTGGTTCTGACATTTCTCCTACCAACCCAACTAATCTTCAGATAACTCAATCACAAGCCAAAGATTACAAAACTTCTACTGTAGATAGGGAATACTCCACTTTGGTTTCAAACAAAACCCAAAAAACATAAATTTTCAAATCGTCTAGTGCTGTATCCGTTAATCACTTGATCTACATGAAATGATTGTTGGTCTTCAGGTCCAGTTGGGTTGAGTAAAATAGTTTCGGGTTAGGTTATAGCTAGTGTGTAGTCGAATGTCAATGGGTTCGGATCGAATTTGACTTTTTATAAGTCAAAGTTTTCGTGTTTGGTTATTATTTATGCATGTATTGTCGGGTTTTTTCCTTAGTCTTTTTAATTTATATGCTACATATGCCATAAATTAAAAATTAATGAATAAAATGGTCCTAACTATCGCGGGTACTGTAAAAGCAGTATCAAGTATTGATTATCTCTATCACAATGGTCACAACTTTAAGTGGTACATTCTCAAAACGGTTTCAACGATGACCAAACTTCCAAAAAAAGTCTAAATTATTAATTGTATAAAATTACATGCGTGAGAGTGTACAAACCTTCAAGTTGGTATTGTTACAAAATAACTGATAATTGAGACTGTTTAAAAGGACCGACAACAGTTGAAATTGTTTTCATCAAATTCTTCTTCTTTAAATACTACGAAGAACTCTGTAGTAGATTGCATTTCCTATTTTAGTATGTGAGCCCATATACATATTACGAAGTAATTGTTTACCATTTTTTTGTCCTAACTGGTTAGAAGGGCTACCTATATATATATATATATATATATATAAAATCAATTTTTTACTTTTTTTTTTCCTCTACCATTTCTTTATCACCTATTCACATGAGGATCTATCACACATGTACTCCATATATTTATTTTTTTTCCTAAAATCATATAGTGTATATTTGCCATTTAGCAAACATTTTGAGTCCAATGAAGTAGCAATGATACATGTCTATCTTATGAACTTATTGTTTATTATGAAAAGAATAAATAAAATGTGTGGTAAGGTTTAACAAGGGTAGTCAGCTGTTTGTTTTTACATAGCTTGGCTTGGTATTGTTTTGTCCTGTATGTTAAGGTTATTTATCACCTGTAGCTTTATGTGAAGTATATGGTTGTCTTCCCTTGAAAAAAAATACTGTCTTTTTTTTTTACTTGATATATTCCTTTAGTACAAAATTTTAGAAGAAACATGTGTAATGATAGAAACCATAAAAAAATACATGTATTTATTGAGAAGATAAAATTCGGGATTAAATAAGTAGAATAAAAATAAGTAAATGACAAAAATATTAATAGAATGAGTACTCCATTATTAATTTTGTCATATGGCACGCCAAAAAATTACTCTCTCTATCCCTTTTTAAATACTACATAAAAAATTGGGTGATTTTAAGATTGTAGTTGGTATAGGTGGGCCATAATATCGAAAGTAGTAAGTGTGAATTTATAAGTGAGTCATAATATCAAAAGTAGTAAAAGTAAAATTAATTAATGTTATGTTAAGGGTACAAGTGTAATTTTATAGGTGGACCATAATATTAAAAGTAGTAAAAATTAGAAATGGAATATTTATTTCGGGACAACCAAAAAAGAAAAATACAGCATTTATTTTGGAACGGATGGAGTACATTTATATCCTAAAGGTGTACTTTCTTAACTAAAAAAACACTTTTCGCCCTCTACAAAACAAAAAAAAAAAATGCTCTTTTTTAAAAATGACTCCAAAATCAATTTAGGTGGGACGGGAGAGAGTAGAATTTATGTGAGTACTACATGCTAAAATAATTGAGATATCCAATCCAATATATAAAAAAAAGGGTAAAAACTTAACCCGCAATGTAGAAATCTCCTATTAATATACTGATTAATAAAAATGGAAGCTAAGGCAACAACAATAATACAGCAATAATAATGAAAAAGCTACTTAATGAATTAAAGTAGTAATAAAAAAAAATTAAAAAAAAAACCTATACACCCAAAAAAAAAAAAAAGAGGAAGAAAGAAAAGAATTAAGGATTGAAAATAGAATTGCCACACTTGCATTTCCAACTCATGGGCTTATAATTAGACAAGCTATCTCCTCTAGAATAAGCAATATTAGCAGGTGGTGTTGAATGCCACACAAAATGATTTCTTGGGAACCCTTGTTGTGGTACTACTGGTACTTGAATTGCTTCACAATGTCCACAATTTCTGCATCTTCCTTCACATCTTGGTGGCCTTGATCCTATCAATTCTCTTCCCACTTCTACTCTTTCTTCTTCCTGTATAAAAAATAAAAAAATCATTAAATCATACAATTCTTTTATTAATTAGTTTCAAACTAATTTCTTTTTTTTTTTTTGAAAATAATGAAAGAATTTTTTTTATTTTTTTTTGTGGGTATGTTTGTGTACCTGAATTAGCTCATGTTGTTGGGAATTTGGCAACCCTGAGAACAAATTGTACAAGAGAAATTGGTATTAAAGGTGTCAAAATTAATAGATTTATTAATTAGAAAAGCTATATGTAACCCTCATTAAAGCAATAAAGCATATAAGAAGCTAAGAGCTCGTTTGGTTGTACAGGTGAAATTAATTTTATAGGAATTTGATATTTGTGTTTAGTTGACCATAGAAAATTGAAATTCACACACGGATTTTTAATTTCCTACAAATTATATTTACTTTGGAATTTCAATTTCTTGTGGCCTTGTTATTTCAGGCTAACCAAACACAAATGCATTGGGATATTTCATAGGAATAATCCAAGCAAACAAACTCTAAAAGTGCAAAGAATAGAAATTAAATAATCATTTATTTATTATAACCCTTAATTAATTAAAATTGAAAAAGAAGGATAAAAGAAAGAAGAAAAAGAAAAATGTTACCTTGAGCAAAGAATGGTAGTTGGGTGAAGATGGAAGTGAACAAGAAGAGGAAAGAAATGAGGAGGAGTTTAGTAGTGATGTGAAAGACTTGATCTTGAAGATGAAGAATTAGACCCATTTTAGAATGAAAAAATGAAATTGAAAAAAAGAAAAAAAAAAAACAGAATTCGAGAGAGAAAGTGATTGTGGGCAGTTAATGAGATATAATGTAAATGTGGTGATTGAATTAAGGAGAGGAGAGAAGAGAAGAGGGGGAGTGAAGTGAAAGTATTTGAATGAATGAAAATTGTGGGAAAAGGCAAAAAGGGGAGAGCAGAAAGCATCTATTAAACGAAAGCCTAAAAAGGGAAAATATTAACTCACTTGAAAACTTTTTTGACGAAACCTCGTTCAATGAGCCCTCCCCAATACTGCTATACTTGTCCCAATTTACTTGCCCCATTCTGATTTTGAGCATTGTTCACATGTGAACTTTGACTTTATTTGATTTAATATACGTAAGAAAAAACATAGTCATGATAGATCTAGTTTAATTCGTCTCAACATATACTTTTCAAATATATAATTTTTAGGAAAATTTGTTAGAAAAGACCTTATAAAAAATTTGTTGTGAACAGGGACCTAAAACAAAAAATTTTTTGCAAGGAGGGACCTTACCTCTATTTTCCGACGTTGACCGTGAATTTCCGACGTTGACTCGCTATTTCCCTCCAATTTTCGACGAATCCTTTCTTCTCTATTTAACCTTTCCTTTTCTTTTCACTATAAGTTCCTTTTTCCTCCACCCCCTCTATTTTCCCTCCTAAATTCATCTACATTAACACTTCCTTCTAACATTTAAAATTCTCTTTTTCTGAATTTGGGTTTCCTATCTCTTACCCCCTTAAATACGAAAGGATTCGTGCAAAATTGGAGGGAAATAGTGAGTCAATGCCGAAGATTCACAGTCAACGTCGGAAAATAGAGGTAAGGTCCCTCTTTGCAACTTTTTTTTTATTTTTAGGTCCCTGCTCACAATTTTTTTTATAAGGTCTTTTCTCACAAAATGAATGTTTGAAAAGGTCTTTTCTGACAAAATTTCCTAATTTTTATAATTTTTTTAATATATATAAATAAAGATATTTTTATTTAAAGTTGTGTCTCGATATATGTGTAAAAGAGAATGTAGCAAGTAAATTGGGACGTAAGTAGAAATCAACCTCCTAATCTTGCCACGCAATACTTGTATAGTTGTGATAATAATAAAGATAAATAAATAAATAAACTAGAGAGGCATTGGTAGTTTATTACTAGTACTCTAAAAGATTTATTTATGGGGGTAGTAGAGGGAGAAAGGAGTGGAGGTTGACACTTGTCCGGTCAAAGTTTGGCATGATTGGAAATGATCATTTTAGCATGTATACGATCTGGTCCGCAAGAAAAAAATTGATACTGATTTGAAAATAAAAAACTTCACGTCGAGATTCTGATTAAAAAATATCTAATCATAGTCCGTTTGTTGTTACGAAAAAACTAGATAAATTAAACTGCATCATCGACTCGATCGAATGTACTATTTACTTATGGTATGTTTGGATTATTGCATATACTTTTAGCGGTAAAATAAATTTTGGATATTTTTAATGTAATTTAAGACTTTTGTTTTATTTTATGGAATAATAGTTCAAATTAATTTTGGGATCAATATTGAAATCGAAGTCTGAAACACGTTGGATATAGGAAATGTAAATGGTTTTAGATCAAATAACCAATTATTAATCGAAGCCAAATCAGGTATCCAACTTTTTATTAAATTCATATTATGAATTATATATCCAATTCAATCAATTGTACTCCATATTTCACAAGCTTGAATGGGCTCTATTTGAATAAGCTTCTCTTATCATTGTGTATTTTTAACTAAAATATTGTACATAGAATGAAATATTTTCTAGTTTTTATTTGGGGTGGAATCTAAGGAAAGTTATAACGTATTGCAAATGCTGACCAATTTATGTTTAGATTGGAGAGAGAAGTATGTTATGAATGGTGTGGCACATATAAATAACAAATAATAAAAGGTTACCAAAAATATAAAGCAAAAGATGTAAGATTTTTGAAGAACAAATGAATAGGAAAGGTGTACTCCCTCCGTTTCATTTTACTTGCTATATTTCATTTTGGAACAAATTTTTATGCAAAGCAATTTTCATGTGGGTCCATCATTATTGGTAAAGGTAAGTTGAAGAAAAAGATTGGCTTAAAGAGGATAAAAATGACAAAAAAAGAGGGTAAAAATGTAAAATATGTGTGGGGCCCATAAACTATAAAAGGAAATGTAGCAAGCATTTTGGGACATTTAAATAAGTAAATTGTAGCAAATAATTTGGGACACAGGAAGTATTATTTTTTGGAAATCTTATAGGGATTTAGTAGGAGACTTTCGGATGCCTTTATGCATCTTAATTGCTTCTTAGGGCATGAACTTATCTCATGGGTTAAGAAACGCAAAAAGGAGGAAATTATTCAAGTTGTCCTAATTAATATTTGTTCTAAATAAGGCATATAATCATTCCAGTTGAAAGTTTGTCAAAACTATGCTATATCATATGGCCTGGGTTTCCAGACTCAAGAACTCATCTAATCAAATTAATAGTGTATGACAACTATTACTTATTCAATTCTAATTAATGGTGAACCATCCGTGTTTATATCCTCTAGAGTTAGAGTTTTGTAGAGTTGTGAGAGTGAGAGTGAGAGTCGTATAATATTTTTTATTTTACTTTAGTCTTTTTTAGTTAAAATTATAGTAGACATAGATTTGAATTTGTTTGGTCCAGATTTGCTAAAATCTAGCTACCAATTCGAAAGGATCCCAACCCAACCATCCTAAACATTTATGCTATCAGAGGGGGCTAAAGCATTGATTCCCCATCTCTCTTTACTAAAAACAATACCAAACCAGTTCAAACTTAAAGTCTAGATTGTCCATAAATCTAAACAATACCGAAAACAAACTAGATCAAACTTTCTCAAGCCAATAGAGTAAAATTCCTAGATACATGGAAAATGAGACTTTACGATAGAAAATATTATAGAAAGAATCTCATCGCACACCTAAGTCGTTGGGGCTTATTATTAGCATCCTCAATCACTTGCAACATTATAAAGATAAAACCACGTTAGTGGCGACTGGAGAGTAACTTATCGTTGTTCCCTGCTAAGGGTATAACTCGATTTCACTAGCTAGTGAGACTTACATCAATAATAGAACTAGTGTCAATTCAAAACCAAATAATATAACATCTCAATACATGCATACCACGAGAAATTATTGTTGTATATATAGTTAGATATACATATATTAGGCTACATGACAAACTTTTTGTCTTTTTTTAAAATAAAATGACAAATTTTGTTTGTCCTGTAGCTGATATACGTATATCTCAGCTATACACCAATAATATCTCGCATATCACAGTACATATTACTAACAAAACCAGCACATAATGTATATCATAAAAAGTAAATGATTTTTATCAAAATAACCTCAAAATAGTGAAAGTGCCCAAAACCTTTTCCATAAAATAGTCCCAAAAAAAATTCTTAAATATCTTCCTCAAAATATACTAAATAATTAATCTCAATGTAAATATATCATAAATCACCATAATCATCAATCAAAATTTCTAAAACCCATATCATTCCTATAAAGTTTTTTACACAAGTTCCGTCAATCGAAAGTTCAAACCCGTCAATATCCAAAGTTCAAACCCGTCAATATCCAAAGTCCAAATTCGTAATATCCAATAAATATCAATTAGGCTCCGATAAATCGTTAATAATTCTCAAACGACATAGAGAACCATGTCACAACTGAACATACACCAACTAGTGTATGTGAAGAAGATTCATCACAAACTAGCTTAGTATGACAATAACTATCTAACCTAAAGCCGAAACACTAGTGAAGGCGACTCATCACCAGATCGTTAAACGAATTCAATAAAGGCGATTCATCATTTTTCGTTATTGATACACGATAGGCGATTCATTATCAGGTATCCGTATGATGCTTAAGGAATTAGATTCCAAGGAAATGTACAAGCAAAAACAATTTAATTTGACAAACTCATCTTTGGGGACATAACTCTTTGGGGAAAAGATTCACGGCGCGTTAATCTTAGATCTTTTGTTTCGATGGGTGGAGGACTGGAGGTGCAAAATGTAGTACGAGCAAAAGTTTGTCAATATTTATTCAGCTGCTAAGCTCCCACAACAATCATCAAAATGCAGATTTACTGTCTTGTGTTTAGTCAACGATGTGAAATTGTTGCAAACTTTTGATCATTACATAATGATTTTCATAATGAGTAGTTCTTTCAAGTTACATACGGAGTAAAAAAAGTTTATGGAGTACTTAACATTATCTTTATTATATAAGTCAAGGGGGAGCTATGGTGTCCCCCCTCGAAAAGTTTAAAACACCCTCTGCAACATTCTAAATATTCAAATTATATCAATATGAACAATAAAGTAAATTTTTTATATTTTTGAAATGTAAATATTACAAAATATATAATTTTAAAAAATAAAATACAAACACCAAAATTTATAATTTTGAATTCTCTACAATTAGACACCCATATTGGTATAATTTTTCACAGATATATTTCAAAGTATTGGTTTTGATTTTTTTTAAATACTGAATAACAATTAAGCTCAAAATTTGACGCACGCATAGCGTGCAGAGAAAGCTAGTTATTATTAAATGAGGATCAAGTCATATATAGCCCAGTGGTTAGGTTTCAGAATTTCAGGCACGAGGTCCTGGGTTCGATTCTCACCGCACGCATTTGCGAGGATTCCTTATTATTCCTCCTTACCTATGCGTGTGTTGGCTATAATTGGGCTGGGTGACCTGCAGTAGGGGGGTTCCAAGGCTTAGGGCTCGTTTACATTAGATGAATAGAGATGAACTGAACTGAACTGATAGAGATTAACTGAACTGAACTGAATATAATTTGAAGTAAACAAGCCCTTAGTATCCCACACATTATCAAAAAAAATTATTATTGTTAAATTATAATTACTACCTCCATTTTTTTAATATACTTCGTTTGATTTTTAATTTACACTATTCAAAAAGTATACTTTTATTATTGTTTATAATTTATACATAAAAAAATATAATCATGTGGTGCCTCATTGAATTCGTTTCAACATGTAGTTTTTTTAATATCTAATTTTTAAAATTTTCACAAATACACAATTAAAGATATTAATCTTCAAAGTTTTTTCTCGGCAAGTGCGAAAAGTGAAGTGAGTAAATTTAAAAAAAAACGGAGGAGTATAAAATAATAATTATTATTAGGAAAAAAAATCAGTTAACGGCTTAACGCCCATCAATAAGCATCCGCACACATGATTAGGAAAAGATAAAAATCACAAGGACAAGGCCAATAAGTCATTATTGTACCATAGTTATGATATTTGCTTACTAAATAGGCGGTTGTTTGTTTTTGATTTCTCTATATATATGATTGATAGTATAATAATCAAATATGTTTAGGTCTAATTGTGACGGTGGTTATTGAGGGTAATGAATAATGCGTTTTGGAATGTATATTGTAAGGAATTTAATGTGCGATAAAATTAGTTTTGAAGGGAATGAATGAAAGAGTGACTGTTTAAAAAAATTAAATACTCCGTATTTAATATGATGATTACAAAAAAAAAGGTTATTATTGCACACTAATTTTATATAGATAAAAAAAATAATGATTTTCACCCACTTTTATTAGTTCCATCTATAACTTTATTTTGTTAATTAATTCAATTGTAATTAAGATTTGAAAAAACAAATTAACCTTACTTAAGAAAAATGCCTCCTTTAATCAAAAAAATTTCCGATGATGGTGCCAAATAGCGGTTTATGCCGGGGGTGTGGTGGTTGTCATGAATTTCTTTATTATACAGACACATATGTTAATTCAAGTACAAATTATAATTGAGGATGAGGCTCTAGAATTTTAAATGAGTGTATTGGCAAAATTGGGCCGAATAAGCTATATTACGGTTTGATTGAAGGTTTAGTAATTAAGATGAAGTGAGATTAAGCAATGAAAGACAATAATAATCGAGGTCTGAAATGAAAAGAAAAGAAAAATGACGCATGAAACGATGAAACAGTTGCCCTGGTAACGACGTTACCTACCAAAAGCTGCTACAAAGAAGAAGGAAAAAAAAAAAAAGGTAGTGGGTGTACTGTACGTAATATCAAACACCTGCAAAATTTAGTTAACACAATACACACATATACAATGCTGGACAGCTCTTGATTACTCACTCACTCACTCCATACGAATTAAGATAGATAGATAGATAGATAGATAGATATGAGTTGAAATTATCCCCACCCCTTCTCAACACGCCACCTTCTTTCGTTTCCTTCCAACAGTACACTGCTGTGACTCTATGTCATACACTATTTCTTATCATTCATATTTCATAGTTTGTTTTTTTTAGTTTCTACATTTTCATTATTTGAATATATCTTTTTTGATATGTAAAGCTTATTATTTGATCTAATCTGCCATGTTTTAATTAAACGTATTAAACTTGACTTGATTGTAACGTATTAAACCTGACCTAACCTTTTCAAATCTGATAAGTTATGAAACTTGATAAAAAAAAAAAAAAGACGAGAAAACACTCTTAATTTCTACCTATTTTACCGTTATTTTTATCATTTACTCCGTAACTTGTTTATTCAGCCTATTTTTGTCATCTTCATCATAAATCCTTCTAAGTACTTTTAATGATCCCTATCATTCACAAGTTTCACCCTAAAAATTTGTGCTAGAGAGAATGTAGCAAATAATTAAGGACAGATGGAGTTTTTTTTAGATGTTTAGTTTTCATTCCTTGTATTCATATTTATTTCCGACCCCGTTCACGACCCATGCCAGTGAAACCTAGGTGTTGTTCCTCCTAACCCAGTGCAAACTAGTCTTGTTCTTTGAGACTTAGGGCTCGTTTACATTAGCTGAATAGAGCTGAACTGAACTAAATTGAACTGAATAGAAATGTATTAATTGATCTAAATAGAGATGAACTGAACTGAACTGAATAGGGATTAACTGAATTGAATAAAGATTAACTGAACTGAATATAATTTGAAGTAAACAAGCCCTTAATTTCAGAAATTTCAGTTCAATTTAGTTTTATTCAGATAAAATAAATTCAGTTCAACTCCAACCGTATTTAGTTTAATTTTATTCAATTTATTTCAATTTAGTTTAGTTTAATTCAAATTAAACAGGTTAAGGGTTTGTTTACTTCAGATTATATTCAGTTCAGTTCAGTTCACTTCAGTTAATCTCTATTTAGTTCAGTTCAGTTCAGTTCATTTCAGTTCAGTTCATTTCAGTTCAGTTCAGTTTATCTCTATTTAGTTCAATTAATACACTACTATTTAGTTCAGTTCAGTTCATCTCTATTCAACTAATTTAAACGAGCCCTAAGTATTGAGGTTAAGATTCATATTCATGTGAGTGAATGTTAGTTTTTAATATTTTGAACAGTACATAGTAGTAAGTTAGCTAACCACAGAACTGTAAAAATGATTTCATATTGATATTTTAACCCACGAGATTTCCATCTTTGTTATGAATGTGTTAGATCCTAGAATTAGACAACATAATACTGCCAATTCTACGAATCTCTTTTGACTCTTTCTTTCCTTCTTTCCTTGCCTTTGCTTTTTTATCTTTGACATGACACCATTACTACTCCCTTTGTCATTTTTCCACGCATTCTGCATGATCTCCTCACTTTTCACTATTTCTTCCATTTAATTCATGTGCATATTATTGGGGAATGACTTTTATAGTTTAAAATTTGATCTTCGCACTTCAATTACTCCATATTTCGTTATTATTGATGCATAGTTGTTATATATACATGTATAGTAATTACAGGATAAACACTTTTTTTGTAATGAAAAATGATAAGATGTGTTTGTCCTTTAGTTGTTATATATGTACCTATGATTGTTCTTCGTTCCTAAATAAATATGGAGTACTCCATTTTTTTAATTTGTCCCAAAATACATACTCGGTTACTACATGTGGTATTATGACCCACCTATAAAATATGTTTTTATACTTTAAAATAATATTTTTATACCCTTAAAAATACTTTTAGCCACTAGAATATAAAAAATTATACAACCTTAAAAATGAAGCAAAAAATATTTGGAGCATTTTGTTTGGGGTAGAGGGAGTAATTTTTAATGTTATACTCATTAAGAAGGAAATAGAAATCAAGTGTATCTTTTATTCAATTTATTTGAACTTATTTGTACTTATTATTATTGGTATATTATATAATACTAATAATCAATTAATATTATTATTGTTATTATTATTATAAACATACAAAGTGATGTGATTTATAAAAAGTTAGTGGGGAGCTGAAATACAACTTGAACCCCCACACCCCTATAGTCATATAGCCAGAAATAAAGTAACACGTCTACTGGACGAAGGGATCACGCATCCCTCCCATTGCACACAATCCAATATCAAGCACCTTGTCTACTGAAACCACATACCGAAAACATACGTCAAACAAGGTATCATGAACAATGTTATGTCATTGTTTAGTGCCACAAGACTAGAACATGACACATTATGATCCCTAAAATTGTCCCCTTCAAACACTAGTGGAAAAAATACTCCGTAATAATATATGCTTCAAGACATACGATCCGGGTTTCTGTAAAACCGGATCATATAATTCTGGAATGAATAAGAGTTATTATATTATTTATTTTTACAAAAAAAAAGGGATCATATTCATATAATTACCTTAACTTTTTTTTTGAAGGAAATAAGAAAGAAATAACATAGCCGTTCCATTTCTTTCCCTCACCACAATCCCCTAAAACCTAAACTTGTAGCTCCTCATTACCTCAACACAACCAGGCATGCAGTGCCACCACCACCACCGAAACGCCAACGACAAGCAGCAACAATAACAACACGCGAGCAGTCTGTTGGTGTTCAGACTTCGCTTCTTCGGTATTCTGATGTTGTTCAATTAGGTCCCGCCTACGAGGATGCTCTGGCTCTATTCAATGAGGTTGTTGGAATTGACCTTATGAGTAACCCTAGTGAGATCACTGCCCCTAACTCATGAAGAAATTGACAGATATATATTTCACGAAGGTTACTGCATCAGTGGAATCCACTTTCTCCTTATCTTCGCATCAGGTTGCTTTATGGAAATCTCAGCAAGGGGATCATACCTCTTCCTAGCTAAGGGCGGTCCCGATCTCGGGTTTGGGTCAGATTATGAACGGTAAGGCTTACTGTTGTGTTCTTTGTTACCGGATGAGGGTTCCTTTGTTCTCGATTTCGGCGTTGTGTTCGGCTTGCTCAAGGGTTTTTGATGAAGATATTTTCGGTGACCATGTTGTGTCTTGTGCTGCGATGGTGTGTGTTAAAAATCGACATAATGTTGTTCGTGACACCCTTGTTGATATTTGTTATCGGTCTGGGATTTCTGCTCGGAAGGAGGTTCACATTGGGTTGATTGGAGGGAGCGATGGAGCTCTTCGACTAGCGGATGTGCTTATTTATTCTTGGGACAGATGTTTGGATGTTTGTGTTGACTTGACGGGGCCTTCTCCTATGACATAATCCGAGTTATTTGACTTTGTGCCTGGTCGGGTCGTGTCGGTTAGAGATGTCAAATCGGGTTAACGTTACAGGTTAGGGTTGACCCAAACGTGTTTGGTACATTTTCAGTTCAGGTTGAATCAGGTTATCTCGTTTAACAGTTCAGTTCGGTTCAGGTCAGACTATTTCGGTAGCAGTCATAATAGGTTGCCTTTTTCTCGGTTATAGTTCAGTTCAGGTTCAGGTCATTAACGGTCGGGCCTATATCAATTTAGTCCAAAATGATTCAGGTTAATATGGGTCAACGATAAGAAACAGTATGTTTCGGGTTGAAGCCAATTTGTATCGGGTTTTATTAGAGTGTCAATTAGATCGGGATTTGACAATATTTTGGGGTTAATGTATGTATGTATGTATAAAAAAACCGCATTTTCAACTAACGTCCATATAAATCGAGTCAAATGATTTTTTCTACGAGGAAATAGTAATTTTATTCATTTATTAACAAGATCAGATAATTTCCAATATTTCCTCCGGACCTTCTTCAAATTTCAGTCAAATGATTATTAACACTTGGTGAAAAGTACGTACTTTCAAATTTAATTACAACTAGTACTCAATCCATTTCATAGAGTGTTCCATATATAGGTGAGCGGACACTTTCGTATATTAAAAATGTTTCATATGGAATTATGCAAGTAAAATGTTTCAGGTTTCAGTTCAGTTCAATTCAGGTTTCGGTTCAGTTTAGTTCAGGTCAAATTATGTACCGGGTTGATTACAATATATTTCAATTCAGTTCAGTTTCTTGAATATTCAGGTTCGAGACAGGTCATTATCAGTTCAGTTCATATTCAGTTTAGGTTCAGGTCAGTTCAGGTTATTAATATATGGGTCACTTTCAGTTCAAGTCATTTCAGTTCAAGTTAATTTCAGGCTATGGATCACTTTCAGTTCAGGTTATTTCAGTTCAGATTATGAACAGTTCAGTTAACCTAGCGGGTCTCAACCCAAACTGACCTCCCTAGTGTCGGTTGCAGCTCAGAGGAAGCGGGACAAGTATGAGGCTCGTTGTAGGGCAATTGGATATGGTTTTCTACCTTTCTCCTTTTCTATGTTATGGGAACTAGAGAAGGGAGGTGTGACGTTGCTAAAGCGGGTGCAAGTGTTCGCTAGGACTCAAGATATAGGAGCTCGCAACGCTGCTCACATCTTCAGCTGCAGGCTCAGGTTTGCTATAGCTAGAGGGGTGGGAGCCCAAATTGTATCTCGGCTCCCCACTAACTTCTTGTAATTTATTTGATTTTGTAAGTTTTTGTTCAGTTTATCAGAGACATCCTATGGTCGCCAAAGCACTTGATATCATTAGTACTGAGGGTCCGGCTCGTGGTTTGTTCCTCAACGTGGATAAGACTGAACTTTTCTGGCCCGTGGAGGAGGACCCGAGGAGCAGGGTAGATGGAGTTTTTCCTACTAACATCTCTCATCCATGTTATGGTGTCAAACTTCTAGGTGGGTCCGTTAGCTTGGATGTGGATTTTTGTCGGGATTTGTTGTCGAAAAGGGTTTCTAAAATCATCGGTTTGATGGAGGCTGTTAGCGGGCTTGAGGATCCCCAATATGAGCTCTTTCTTCTCCATAATTGTGCCGGTTTTGCAAAACTTTCTTATGCTTTGAGAACCTGCTCCCCTTTCTCCTTCTCAGATGCACATGTTCAGTTTGATCATGCTTTACGCTCTTCTCTAGAGAGGATTGTTACTGCTTCTGGGCCCGGGTTTGTTGATTGGCAATGGCGGGTTGCCACTCGATCTTCCAATTAAGTTGGGAGGTCTTGGCATTTTCTCTGCAGGGGATGTAGCTTGATATACTTTTCTTGTTTCTCGCCTTCAAACGGACTCGTTATAGACCCAGATTTTGTCAAACTCGGGTATTTTTTCATGTGGCCCTTCTTTCCAACGTGCTCTTGATGATTATAATGTTTTTTGCAATGTCGATGCCCTCCCTTTCACCACTGATTCTTGTGCCCCCAAATGATGAAAACCTTGGCCAAGTGTTATTTTTGGTGTTATTGAGAAAAATCTTATTACGAAATACATGCTTAGTTCAAGGCAGGTTGCAGTCCTTAATTGTATTCGGGGGGCCCTTGCACAAGATATTTTGCTCACTATCCCCATTGATGGCTTGGGGAAGACGATGAACCACCGTCAATTTCGTTATGTACTGTGTATAGGCTCATGTACCTCTGTTTGGTGAAGGAAGTTTATGTCCGAGTTGTAATGCTCCTAAGATGGACCAATGGGGAGACCATGCAGTTCATTGTTCTAATGAGGTGGGTGTGAAGTTCAGGCATGATTTAGTACGTGATATTCTTTTTGACATCTGCTCCAGAGCTGGGATTGTTGTGCGTAAGGAGGCCCCTATGGGTTTTCTTTCAAAGGAGGGGAGAGATCTTAGACCTGCGAATCTTTTACTTCTCAATTGGTATCGGGGCAAGGATGCATGCTTGGATGTGACTGGTATTTCTCCCTTTGCCGGTATAAGGTCGGGTTCATGGGTCCCTGGATCGGCCTTGCATAATGCTATGGAGAAAAAAAAGAAGAAATACGCATCCAAATGTGAGGAAAATGGATACAAGTTCATCCCCTTTGCTTTTACCACGTTTGGGGAGCTGGATAGGGAGGCTCTTGATACACTTTCTCGGATCAAGTTTTTTTTTGTAGTCATTCCAATAATGCAAGGGATAGTGTTTTTATGTTTTATCGTTTGAGCTTTTGTATTCAGAAAGGGATGGGGGCACGACTTGTTTCTCGACTCCCATCCAACTTTTTATAACTATTATATAGTTGTTTTTATAAAAAAAAATAATAATAATAACAATCTTAGAGGATCAGAGGGATTATTTTCTTTACTATTTTCACTTTTTATGCAAATTAATGTTCACTTGGAATTTGGAAATATAAATTTAAATGGGATAGGTCAAGTGAATAAGAGAGAAAGAATTAAGCGATAGCTAGTTTTGGGATAATGATTTTGGCACTCCCCTAATTGATTTTGACACTCCTCAATATTACTATTCATGTGAGAGGGGGAGGAGTGCCAAAATCAAATTGGGGAGTGCTAAAATCACCACCCCTAGTTTTGTACTATGTACAACTGCATAGTCGCAAATTTGTAATTTTACATGCCAAATTTGTACAACTGCACTATTTTTTTTTTTTTTGGCATCTACAATTTCTAATTGGAACTCTAATGTATGAGACTTTATATTTGGATGATATATTTGAACTCATTTTTAATTTTATTTTTTCTGGCCCTCAATGCAAGGAAAGCAGCTTTTGAATGCATCCAATTCAACTCCCCTTTCTCTGTTGATAAACTTGTTCCGATGGATAGTTGTTTGTAAAAGAACATGAAAAATTAGCTGATGTAACTTGTATATTTTTTATATAATTGAGAGGTATTTGGTGCATTCGTATAACTATGAGGCTACCCATGTATTTTGAATTACTCGACGTACCTGGTAATCGGAAAAAAATTATTAATCAAAAAATTGATATTAATTGTACAATCAAAGTCGGAAAAGGAAGGTGAGAATTTCTAGCTTTCATTTCGATTTTTACTATGGACTATAGCTTGGATATAATCTATCATTGATCAAATCTCTATCATATAAGCTAAGGGGGAGCCATGGTGTCCTCCTTTAAAATGTCCATGTGATCCCCCTAAAGATTTCTAAAAATTCGATTAAAATCACTCCTAACTATTTAGGAAAGTTAATATAATTTTTAAAACTTTTTGAAATGAAAATAATAAAAAAATATAAAATTTGTAAAAATAAAATAAAAACACCTAAATTCATATTTTTGAATTCTCTATAAATAGACACCCATATTGATATAATTTGTCACATAAAGTTTTTACTTTTTGATTATTGTAGGAATTTGATAGCTGACCTAATATAGTAAATAAAAATTTTCTTTTTGTTCATTATTGTGATTTTGTGAATGAGTATGAATTCGATAAATATTTCAATTTTTCAAACAAACAATTTTTTTTGTTTCTTTAGACAAATTAAAAATACATTTAAAATATCATCGCACGCAAAACGTGCATACAAAGCTAGTAATTAAATAAGAAAAACTCTCATTGATAGACGTGCTAAAGCATTGCCATTACGAAGAAAACTTATTAGCTAATTAGGTTATTAAATTTGTCAAATATAATCATTCACACAAGTCAAGACAACAACTCGAATGAAAAAAAAAAAAGACACATTGTGTCCTTTTATCAATTTTTATCCTCAAAAACTCCATTATGATAAAAATTGACTCCCTAAATTTAAGTCGGACAGTTTTTGTCTTCTTTATTAAATTCCACCTCAAAAGTGAATCAAAAGGGCTAAATTGAATTCTAAAATCTTTTCCTGTACATTAACTAAAATGCTCATAAATCAAGAATAAACAATTAAAGGGTCACTAACATAATAACCCATTAAGACTACATTCGAGAATAATTTGTCGAACATAACTAACAATGAAATTTATATTTCTGAATTTCAAAAGTTTGTGAAACCTAAATACTACTAATATGAATTTTCCAATAAATAATTACCAATAATAATAATAAAAGAAAACTAGGTTTTTCTTCCCCATCAACTGGTTGATATGTACCAATGTTGTCTTGGTCTAATGGTGCCAGGGGCTAGACTTGGTAGGGAGAACCACGATTCGATCCCCACAAACAAGTTGGGAGGAGTTTAAAACCTTAACTCGGGACGCGCTCCAAATCCGGATTAGCCCAAAAGGGTGAATCGGTGGATACTCCAAAAATAAAAAATAAAAAATGGTTGATATATACAAGTTCCAATTCACCTTTTCACCTTCAAAATTGTTTGGTAGCTAGCTAGCTAGCTCTACAAGTGTCACAGGGCAAAATTGTCAATCATGTGTTGTATAACATCAGCCCCTGCGGAATGCATACAATAAGTTTGCACCTGCCAAAATAAGATCGAGAATACATTTAAATAAATATTAATTTGTGAAGAAAAACCAATGAAGTTGTTAGTTGAAGGAAAAACCAATGAAGCAATATTAATTTATCAAAGAATTAACTCAATAAAAAAAACCTTAAGTTGTTAGTTGAAGGCTTAGATGGGTTTTATACTAATCTATTATTTTTTTTTTGCTATTCTTATATACATCCGGATGTATGGTACATCCAACAGTAATTTTGCTCATTTTAAAATTTAAAATGAGCAAAAAAATACCTTGAATATACATACTTCTATGTACATTCAGATGTATAAAAGATACATTATTGTAAATGTGGATACAACATATAATCATATATAAGTGTCCTCAGATCTCACTCAATATTTTATTGTGGGAATGAGCGATTGATAAGATTTATACAATTTATATGTTACACCCAGGTGTGTATGTACCCATGTTTATATTTTGCTCATTTAATATTTATTTTACTCATTTATTAGATTTAAAATAACAATCTTTATATTATGTTAGAGAACCAATTCAACCAAAAGTCTGGGGTTGAAGTTCGAGATAGATTTTTTATACTCTATCAAATACAAATAGACGAAAAATGCATGAGAGGAGGATCTTGCCTGAATTGAATTATGTGCAACCAATCTGTGTTTACCACCACCAAATTTAACATCAACTCTTTCCCAGCTAACTGTTGTCAGCCCCTTTATCATTTCTTCCATCATATCTGTGATAGTCATTCCATAAGAATGTAACTAGATTTATGAGAGGAAATAAATTGATTATTTGCAAGTACTTACATCATTTGATTACCTAATTATAGATAAATAATATTTGCTAAAAGATTCAAGCTAATCGCGAAACAAATACCCGTTTCCAAGCCCGAGTATCGAGAATCAGACATTGAAATTTTCTATAGTTGGTAGTTTACTCACTGTATAGATATTGGTGTCATGGCCCATTATATTTTTGATATTCAAAATTTAGCTCACATTATCATCATGTAGTATAAGTGTATAACTGAATGGCACATAAACGGTACACAAGTCAAGGATTCGGATTCTGCATTATGAGAGAGAAAGAATTGGATTCTATACCTAGGTTTAACTACTCGTACTCTTTATTACACCTTAAGTAGCTGTGTCGGACACTCAACTTCTGGACAACTTATTTTGATCCGAAAATATTCATATTTTTCCATAGAACTGCCATGACACATACCCGTGTCTGATACTTCTAATAGAGTCGGAGACGGACCATTTCATTCAAGCATAGAGCAACTAACCTCGTGTTCGCAATCTTTTCCAGCCATATATTATGGATCCCAAAGTGGAGTCTCGTCTTGGGGTGGTAGTCACTACTCCTGTTTCCACATTTACAATATGTCGATACCTCTCATTCCTCCGGGCATGTCGCTTCTGCAAATAAAGAAAATATTGGTTAGAAACTTAAAATTACGATACACTAGTTTAGAAACATGTTAATTCTGATATACTATCTCCGTTTTGTATTATTTACAACGATTTACATCTTTAATCTATACTTTATGTTAAATCATTGTGAATAATATGACACGAATGTAGTATATAAAAATGAGCCTTCCAAGGTTCAAATTTTCAAATTTGAAGTCTCACCTTGGGGAGTTCATTTTCATGTCGGAGCGAGGAGGTGCACCATCCAACAATCTCTTTAGACACAATCAAGGTTACAAAGGAATAAGTTATTTGTCTAATGGTATGCCTTATGTATGTTAACCCTTGGAACTTATGTTATTTTCTATTGGGCTGCATTAATAATATGAACTGAACTAAACTAAACTAAATCCTACACTCAACAGAAGTTGGACTGAGCTAAACTGAATTTATCTAGAATTAAGTCCAAAAGAACCACAATCTTGCTTCAAGGAAGAAGCATTGACATTGAGGCCTTAGTATAAGCAGTGTTTTCTTCACAAAAACTAGTGTCATTTTAGTATTTTGCAAGAATAATGAGTCCTACCACGTTATCGAAGTACTCCATGAGTTCAAGATATACATGCATCGATCAGTTTTGAACATTGATGTTAAACTATAATATTAGCTAAGAAATTCACCATTATTTTAGCTCAAATGAGAATCCAAACCTTTGACCACAATGATTAAAGGTGGAGGTGGAACAATTGCTTTATACCTCAACTCTATCTAACAAATGAGGTTTAACTAAAGCAAAGTAGAAAAGACACAACTTTTCTATATTGAAAAATGTTGGAATGGATGGATTATTGGAGTACCGATAGAGTATATAACATATTCCTGGGCCTTAACTATTAGCTTAAGCTTTTGGTTGAGATGGTCCTTTAACATGGTATCAAGAGCCAACGTGACGCAAAGGTCACGGGTTCGAATGTCTCCTCCCTCTCCCCTTCCAAGTGGAATTAATTAACACAAACTACAAACTCAAAGAGAGTAAAAATTGCACAAAAGGATACGGTCGAAGCGCATATTTGCATAGGCAACACGACGATTGAAAGATTGTAATGCAGATCTGAGAAAAAAGTACAGGCTAATCAGTAAAAGTGCAGCAATTTATATTATACAGGCTTCACTCTGTGGTGAACAAAATGAACAGAAGGAAATGGTAAGGCTTACATGAATGGAAGATCCTCACAATCACTTGCCATCCTAAGAAGAAGTGGCGGTTTTTCTTTCTCCTTATCGGTCAAAAATAAATGCCTCCCTGTTCTTCCTAGAATCCATGATGCTTGGCGAGCTAATAGTTCTAGTGTATGGAAGCCACAGAACATTGGAACCTAAATAGGAAGGGAAAGTAAGTAAGCCAAGAACAAAACATATCGGAAAATTCTCAATGGTAGCCTTACGTTTTTGAGTTTTCTGTTTGGTACTTTGATAGTCATTCTCAATTGTAAATCTCAATAGTAGTCGTAAGTTTATGGTTAAAAATGTGGTATTAACAATGATTTTCCATTGCAAAACAATGATAAAAAGGTTAATATCTAATTAAGGTCTCTGGTACCTAAAGTAACGTAAATTTCTTTCAAAAAGACTTTGTTTCCTTTAATTCATTTATAAAAGGCAAAATTGACATCACTAGGCCATACTACTTGTCATCTGCCCATATCAGTCCTAACAATTCATTTTCAAATGGGCTGCCATTGAGAATCTCCCAAACCAATCTTAGTCATCGTGAAGAGACTATTGTATTGTAGATTGATGATTACCTGATTGTGTCCCCTTGAACCGAGATGTGGTGTTGCGAATGTGATGAAGTTCACCGGCTCAAGACCGGCGACCTTGCCAATATAATTTTCTTCATGTAATACTTTTAAGGAGCTATTGCTTCCTGTATCTCCATGTACATTGAATAGCCTATTCAAATAGTTTCTACCAAATAAGAGGGTAATTGCATATCTTGCAATCAAACCTCCTAGTGAATGGCCTATAAATGAAATCTTGCATAGATGTGGATAGTGTTGAATGACTGATACCACCTACAATTACAAATGGTAAAAGGCTTTGTTATGAACAAAGCCTGATTGCAACACTTAAACACTCAGACTCTTACCAAAAATTAATCAAATCATCAGCAAAAGCTTCAACAAAAGGCCAGGGTAACTTCGTTTTTAGGAAATTATAACTCAAGGTAATAAAGGGCTTTAAAGTTTAGTTGACTGACCAAGGCTATAATCTTTGTTGCAAATTTAGTTTAGCAAGAGTAGAACACTTAACAGTAATTTCTATCATGATTGCTGTCAGCAAACTGTTTTGAGATTTCCTAATGGTACCTTTTTTAGGAGGTGCAACCTCAGGCAGCTATCCATAATAACTAGTGTTACCTAAACTCCTAGATTTCCTGCGAATTGCGAACCGGGAAAAAAAAATTATGGTTGATTTTGGATTATTTTGGCGCATTTTGGATAAACCGCAAATTATAAAAGAGAATTAGGTAACATTGATTATAACAAAGTTATAAATTACAATGACGCAGAGTGAGAACTAAGCTAGAACAGATTTAGGGCTTGTTTACTTCAGATTATATTCAATTCAGTTCATCTCTATTCAGTTCAGTTCAGTTCAGTTTAGTTCAATTAATACACTTATATTCAGTTCAATTCAGTTTAGTTCATCTCTATTAAGTCCAGTTCAGTTCATCACTATTCAGCTAATGTAAACGAGCCCTTAAATGTCCTGTTCTTTCAGATTTATTTTCAGTTCAAGTCCAGTAAAGGAAAAAAAAACAGGGACCTTAGCAAACAATGTGATAATGCTCTTCGAAATATTTGTATACCTAAGTATCTATTTTGTATTTTCCTTAGTCATTGGTCACTAAGGCCCTTTTATTTAGGAATTATTTTCAATTCAATTTAATTCAGTCTAAAAAAACAGGACCAACTTGGCGAGTGTCAACCAGCATGGATTTCCTGGCATAAGAAACAAATTTCAAGGTGAAATTAATGATGACAAACCTCATCTGCAAGCCGCTCTCCCATTACATCAATTCCATCAAATGTAAGGGTTGAAGTATTTCTTTGACTACCTGTTACATAGGACTACAATCAATCAGTAAAACCACATTATATACTTGTGTATATAATGTTACAGGAAAATATGAACACATAATAAACTGTAAGGCATATCAAGATATGCATCTACCAAAGAGAAGTAGAGTGTTGGATTCTTACAGTGAACTAACACTTGTTGGGGATATGCCTTGAGAAACTGCTTTGCACCAAATCTCCAATCCTGTGAACTACATGAATCACACCAAAAACTGAGTTAAGATCCATACAACCAAAAAAAAACAAAAAAAAAAACAGCATAATAAAATCAGTGAATCAAAATGTGCTTAATTGCTGGATTAATCATAAAACAAGTGACTCTAAGCATACAACAAAAGGTTAGAGCAAGTGATGCTATCCTGTTTAAGATAGGTTCAAGCGAACCCACTTGAATTTGGTTGTGCTGAGGTTTGCAATCCAAGTCCCACATGGAAAGATTAAGAAGTTGTCTTGCATACAAGTGGTGATCATGGGCCAGGTCGGGCCGGGCCCAATGCAAAAAGTTAGCCCATTAGCCGTACCAGGCCTTGTTCGGGTCTAAATTTTTTGTCCAAAACCTGAAAATTTACTACGGAGCTTTTTTGGGTTGGGCCTAAAAACTAACCAAAAGCCTAATTTTAAGTGTCCAAAACCCACACAAAGAAATAAAAAATTGGACCGTGCTCAAATTTGGGCCTAATATGCATGTTCAAAGCCCGTAAAAAATCGGGCCGAGCTAATTTTGATCAGGTCTAGACTATGCGGCCTTCAGGGAAGGTGTCAAAAACAAATCCGAGCAGGCTAGGCCTAAAGCGGACAATATCATACTAATGCCGGAGGCTAGGTGGTGTCGTGGGGCCCGAAAGGTTGCCAGGATAATCACACCTTCCCATTTAAATTCTGTGAAGGGTAAAATTTCGTCGTTTGTTAGTACTTGTTTTTAGTTAATATTTTCACTTTTAGCTTCTTATATATATCTCTAGCAAAAATGAAATGAAGTACTGATAGTCTGATACAGTGACACTCCTAAACCCTAAATCTGCTGCAAGCAACTGCATGAGCACCAATTTCCTTAAGTGCCAATTCTAGTAGCTCAAAATTGCTCAAGAATGCATAATTCTTTGTTGTTAATTTTGTTTAAATACTTATCACACTATGACGTCCTTGATATCAATTTTGCACTAGACAAAAAAACTATGAAAAAACAACAAAATCAATTACTACATCAACCTTTTGTGTTCTTAAAATCAATAAAATTTAGGAAAACTTATTTTTAATAAGCTAACATTTGTACATTCTTCATGAAATAAGTCAAACTTTTAACTATGATGAATAAGTTAACATTGTATGTACTTATGCTATGAATGAGTTAAATCACAATGTCACCCCTATTAAAATATGATATGTGTCATGATTTCAACGTCTAGTTTAACTTTTAAAAAAGGTTAAAATATGTCCCTAACAAGGCCTACACATGTGGAATGAGAACATACGGAAAAACATTTTCCTTAAAACTTTGGTGAAAATTATTTCAACAGGGTGTAAAAAACACTTGTTAGCTTAAATTATTTTATTTAACTTTCCGGCCAAAATAAATAATGTAAAATGGGAAAACAGTTTTCAGAAAAAATAATTTATGTCCTACCAATTGTACCATATGTAGCCATAGAGAAAATGATTGCATAAGTTTGGTTCAAAATGAAGTTTCATATCAATGTTCAAGTGTTGAAAATTTCATAGGACTGGTGAAATCAATGAAATATGCAAGTAAGATTTAGGTTAGAGAGTCTTTAATAGTTAGGAAGTTAGAAATTTCTCCAATCTTTCCTCAATGGTTTAGTGAACCACTTGAGGTGACAGAACAATTGATTATTGCAACCACAATTATCCCAAACACTACCAGAAATACGTTCAAGCAACCATCTCTAAAGTGTATGGTACATGACATCCACTCTTAACTTGTAGAAAATGTCAAATTTGTTGTGAACATTGAAATCATCAAATTTTTTCCTCAATCCCTGAAAGGTTCATTCCAGGGATAAGGCAATAGTCACAACCACAACCAAAAAAATAAAATTTACTGCCGGTTTAATTCAACTTAAATAAGTACTTTTATGTTTATTTTAAGAAAATTAATATCAGGTCAGAAAAATTCAGCTCAGATAAGAAAAATTTAGATCATATTAGAAATTTATAACTATAATAATAACTACAATTTGAAAAAATCAGATTAGATAAGAAAAATGCAGTTCAAATCAGCAAAATTCAAATAAGATCAGATCAAATCAGAAAATTTAAGATCAGATCAAATAAAAAATATGAGATAAGATCAAAAATTTCAGATGAATCAAACACACTTTTAATCTACGTAGTACAAAATTTTTGTTGTGCTTGTTGATAGGAGGAGTTAAAAAAAGATTTCACATACGGAGTAAATACGTTCGAGCTCAGGACCTTGTACCTGGAATTCTAAAGTCGTAACTATTGGGCTAAAAACCATCCTTACTTGCTCCCTTTAAATCAGATGTTAACACTTTTCAATTTAGAGTATTTGTTTTGGAAGCACTCTACAGCGTTTTTACAAATTAAGAGGCACATCTAGAATTTTTTTTTGTTGTGAGAGTAAAAGGATAGAGAGAAAAAGTGACTCTGTAAGAGATGAAAAGAAAGGAATTACAAATATAAAAAGATTAAAATTGTTGTATTTATTTTAAAACGAATGAAGTACTCCGTTTCTTTTTTGCATGGCCCCCACAAAAAAATAATAATTCATATCTAATTATGTTTTACTACCTCCATAAAAACTTAATTTGCAGCAAATTATGCATTAAAGGAATTTTGGTGTGTGTTAATGAAATATCTCATAATTGATTTTGGCACCCCAATAATTGATATTGGCACCCGAGGAAAATTTTCTATATTTTACTCTTAGGGTCCGTTTACTTTGGTGTAAAGCATTATCAATGTAAAATGGTTTTCCATAAAATAAACATTTTACTTTGGAAAACCTATTTTCATATAAATTTTCCAATATTTACTTACACGGAAAATAAAATTTACTTCCAACTTTGAAGGAAAATGTTTCAAATAGGGTGTAAAATGAGTTTTCACCCAAAATTTTACATTTTATTTTTTCAACCAAAATAAACGATGTAAAATAGGAAAACTGTTTAACGAAAACATTTTTCGCTCTTGTAAACGAACCTAAAGTGGGTGCCAAAATCAATTTAAAATTTGACAATATCAGTTTCCCTCACTTTCACTCCAACACCTAAACACACTATAATTCTCCTAAACGCAACAAAATGTAGCAATGAATTAAAGGGACCACCAATATCTATTGCATCTCGACTTCAAAATGTCGGCAAAATAACATAAACATTAGATATGATCAAATAATTGTATTATTATTATGATGCATTAATAATTTCATAAAGTAACCATTAGTATCATATGATGATGGACCAACCTGCCAATAATACCATTAACCATTACGATCAAATGAGTAGGTTGACTCTGTTGTTCAGCTGCATCAGCAGCCACCATATCAACACTCCCATCTTTATTTTCAATATCAACACTTGGAGATTCAGCATCCAATCTTAAGCACCCAATTCTCGGTATCAATTTTGATTTTGATTTTGATTTCCTCTGTTTCTTTATACTATTTCCCCTGTTTCTGGAATCATCCCCTAATTTAATCCCATTTACAACAGAAGCAGCTGCCATTATTATTATTAATTGTATCAGAGAAAGGGATTTTAAGGGGTTTTAATTTTGAGTTTTAAAGGGGGGAAAAATTGCAGATTTTAGGCAAGTAAATAAATGTAAATGGGGGGGGGAAGAAAAAGAACCCACATTGTTTGAATCTTCTAAAAGTTGAAAATCAGTTTGGTTGAAATTAAACGAAATGAAAATGATGGGTGGGTTTTAAGCTATTAGTATAATAAAATAATAATAATAATAATTGAAGGTAGACTAAGTCCAGAAATGATGAAGCAGAAGCTTCAGTTTGATGTGAAATGACCAAGTTAGAGTCATGAAGTTTGTCATAGAGTATGGAGAAAGTGAAGGGTAGAATTGGAATTTCAGTTTCGTGAATGCATATTGAAGATGACACTTTAAAATAAAAAAAAAAAACTGAAAATGGTAAGTCTGCGTGGTTAGGGTCATAGATTGTGGGGATTCTAGAATGGGAAAATCAAAGAAGGAAAAAGAAAGACTAGTTAGCAAGACTTGAAAGAGAAAAAGGCATCAATGACCATGAACATGATAAACCACTGGGCTGTTTGATGATGACGCCATCTACTAGCTAGAGCCTAGAGCTATGTTCATTATCAGTAGTAATTGAACTGAACTTAGTCTTAAAGTTGACAAAAATGGGCACTACACGAAATCAGTGAGTTTGGGTCAAGAACTTTGACACGTCTAGTTAATCGGGTTGACACGAAACGATACTCTTATTAAACGGGCTGGATTTGGATCAAGGGGTTTCAAACCGTTTATGTATGCAGGTTGACACGACACAACTCAAAGTATTAACTTTATAGTGCATTGACCAAACACGCTTGCACAACCTGAATACGACACAAAATTAACAGGTTTGAATCAAGGGTCTGACACATCTAAGTAGATAGGTTGACACGACACGACATATTCATTAAACAGGTCGGGTTTAGGTTTCAACCTGTTTATGTATGTGTGCAATGATGATGTTGTTATAGATTTAGCCTCATACAATGCATGTTTTTGGGGAAAAAGAACTTGTTTTCATCATATTATAATTCATCGCATTTCATATTAATACATATTGATACAAATTGAAATTATAATTTCATACTCCATAGTCACCCATTCATATGACATATGATGGTATAATTTGATAGCACTTCAATAACAAAATAATTTATTTACATAAAACGATGAAATGGATATGAAGATTTCACATACAGAAAATTTATGAAACAGAAGAATCTAGCGAGAAAAATCCATGATCATGTAAGATCTTTGATTGCATTTACGATGTAGCGAGAATCTCGCAACATTAGTGTTTTATTTACACTATTTACGATGTTGTCTTTGATTGCATTTTGTGATTTATATGTTAGATAAAGGACATGATCATGTAAAATCTCGTTAGATTCATCACAAAAATACATTATTAAAAATCCAACTTTTATAATTTTTGAATATATTGATAATCTAGATTGTGCATTGACAAATGTGAATATTCTTAATGTTGTGAATAATATGAAATGAAGTACATACTTTTGAAGCTTTCAAAATTGTAAGTTTAAAATCTTAATATCCGAAGCCATATGGTTTATTTTGATACTGTTCAATGAGTAAAAAAAAAAAGTTATCTATCTATTATGTATCTATCTATAACTACTCTCCAATTTTTTCAATTCAATGAGTAAAGAAACCACACAGCCTCAATCCTTGTGCTTGCAGGTGCTATTCGAGAAAGAGGAAAAAAGAATTGGAATCAGGCGCTCATCTTTTTACTGTTGACGCTTGGCTTTCATTCGAAAACATAAATCAATTGTATCAATATGAATCATGTTAGCTATATAGATGTATGTCAGTGCCTAGATCAAGAATGAACATGTTTTCTTTGAAACAAAATTCGTTTTCACCAGCTTTCTAGGTCATTCGATGCAAAATTTGACCTAGTACGACCACAAAAAATCAAGTAACAATTCATTTAAAAAAAGAGAATATAATATCAAGCTGATGGGTCTTTCGGTGGTTCTTCTCCAGGTAGATCATCGTATGACACAGGGACTCTAATCCTATCATGTACAGAACCTCGGTTCTCTTTAATGATGGGCTGCGCTGATAGTTCTTCTGCTGGTGGTTCCAAACCAAGATCATCTGAAGTGCTGACAGTTTGCTTATTAGTGATTGCACTTGAGGCAACATGTGGCCGTGCGATACTCAATGGTTGCTTAAACTGTTTCTGCAAATTTCAAAGAACATAATGTAAGGGGCAAAAATAATCATTCACAAGGGATTTTGACCGTGTTCTTTTGGACTTAATTCAGGGCAAATTCAATACAGCTCAGCACGGCTCCTACTGGATTTAGTTCAGTTTAATTTAAGTCCAAAAGAACAAGACTTAATTGTACCAAGATGAAGCAAAACCATACTAAAATTGGATATCTACAGACTACAATAGTTTGGAAAATCCCCAGCTTATACATCAGAAATGAATTCTGATCATGATCAAAGCTTCTTTAATTCTTATCCCATTTTCACTGATTTATATCAGCACTATGGTCCCCTGGTCCACTGCTTTTCCTTTCAGACTTGTTAATTTAGACCTATTGGAATTAGTGGCACACAAATAGAATTGATAGAGATATTGAATTTTTTTTTTTGGCTCATAGTACATTCGTATCTCGCAAGTCTCTTTCTACAACACCAACTTGAATACATGATTTAGTATTTTAGCATACATTCATATTCTTTTAGAAAGTTTGAATAGTTCTCCATAAATTACCAATGTGGCAAGATCAAGACATTGGACATGAAATGAGAGACATGATTAGAACCTTAGTCTCCAGCTTAATATTGGGCTCATGTTTAGGGGGGAGGGCCCACGGCCCGCCCCAAACAATTCCCATATTTCATAACAAACATTATTATCAGACCTCAGGTGGTTAGGCCTCATGGCTGGAAAGAGAGAGCTTCTATTTCTAAATCTATACACATCTTTCCTAACAAAAGGAGCAGAAGTATAGAACACAACCTTAAGCTACCTAAAATTGCTTAAAGAGCTCTGGCATTACACATCTAAAGGCAGCAATGAATTAATTAACATTAAAAATATATATTTATATATATAGAAAGTTGGTATCCCAGAAAACCACGTTGAGCTGATTTCTTAGCATAAAATAACACAGTAATATCCACATTTGAATCATCCACAAATCTTCATTCGCCTTTATCCTGTGGTTAATTTTTCTTCAAACCAATTCTTACGTATCCAACGCATATTTAGATTTCAAAGGCTTCTTATAGAATCCCCATAACCCCAGCATTCCATTTTCATAACAGAAGCATCATCCAGAGGGCATCATACACACCAACCAACATTATCTATTCCCTCTTCTTCCGACAATACTAGTCACTCCCACCTTAAGAATCTCTTTACTTCAGGCTATGCCCTTTGAAATGTTTTGACACGTCCACATAAGCATCTCAAATCCTATACTACAACCAACTTCTTAATATAATATTTCCTAAAGGCCCAACATTCCAACACAGATAAAAGAGTCAGTCTAACCACTGTCAGATAGAACTTCCCCTTAACCTTAATGTCCTACAAGGCTAAACTCCTCAATTGAGTCATTTGTTCTTAATCTTATCATTATGTGATGGTTGATATCTACATTCCTCAGCAAAATAAACCATTAATTTTATGAATTATATTTTGGTTGATATCTACATTCCTCCGCAAAATAAAGCAAAATACTTTTGGTAACTCCTTACCATCTTATGTCACTGCAGCGTCGTTTGATCTCTCTTCATCTACATTCCTCGGCAAAATAAACCAAAGTACTTTTGGTAACTCCTTACCATCTTATGTCAAATGCACCGTCGTTTGATCTCTCTTCATACTAAATCAACACCCCAAGTAATTAGTAGTACAGTTTTCAAAATTTCAGACATGAACAAAAGCTAAGTTCCCCTATACCTCTTGCTTTGACATTGACAATGTCATCCACATTCACATTATTGCACAGATACAAGCAACCAAAAAATCCTAATACTTGAATCTTATGAATTTATCTCGAAATTATTGGATTGTGCCCAATACAAAGTATTTAGGGTGCATTTGGTTCAAAATTGGGTATGCGTTTGGAATGAGGAAGGAAACCAAAGTGGTATGGGTTTGGAACTTGAATCTTGATATTGGCTCTTTGGTAATTACTTGCATATGAATCTTTTTCTTTTATTTGATACCTAGAGGTATGGGTATGAGTCGTACCCACCTCCTCCTTTGGTTTCTAAACCCATACCCGTATGAGTTTTAGTTTAGATTTCTTAAAAAACAAACACATAGTATGGGTTTAACTCATTCCAAACCCATACTGCATATGATCATAACTTGAAGCAAATTAAAAAACAAACACAGTATGGGTTTAACCCATACCATACCATAATAACTTGAACCAAAACCTTAGAATTTCGAGTTATCAATAAATAAAAAAATACAAAATAACACAATAGGGAAGTTGCCTTTGCTTTGCTATTTATGTGACAAGACAAGTATTTTCCTTTACACAACAAAAGGCATCAAAACATCAATTATCTAGATTCCAAATAAGAGGTTGCGCAACAAAATGGGTGAAATCTAAACTGTATTCAGGACACAAAGAAACAGCTTTGCTTTTAGTAATCAGGACACACGATTCTTGAGAAGGTTTTTCTTTTTTCTTCATACAAGAATACATGTACATAACTACATATAAGTGATTTACTTCAAATGCACAAAAGAACTATAAAAAAGGATGAGAGGGTGACTACAGTACTTACCTCAAAGTCCTTTCCTTTCTTCATTATCTCCTTAAAGGCATTCGGGTCTCGTGCTCTAAGTATATTCCATAATATGCCTCCACCTGATCTAAATCGATCACCAAGAGCAGTCTTCTGACCTCCACATGCTTGGACAGCATCTACCTGCAGTTCACACGTGATATTAAAAAAAATGCATGGAGTCATCTTTTAGGAAAGGAAAAAAACATAGAATGGCCAAGCTACTCCTAGATTAGACAATGTAAGAAATTTTAAATTAAAAAGGGAAATATAACTCATTTTATATTAAATGAGTTTGGTAGTAAATCTTTTTCTTGATCAGCAGTGAATGAAGGTTTTTCCAACAACAAAATCCCCCAAGCAAAGACTGTTAATAAAAAGTAAGAAAAAGATGAGCATATTAGTCTAAAGCCCTTCACAATCATCAGGGACAACTAATCTTAGCAGGAGCCAAAGCAATCCCGCCTAAATCTAGTATTCTTTTTGCCCGCCTAAAACTAGTATTCTTTTTGCAGAATCCCTTGCTCTTAGAGAAGGTCTAATTCAAGCTAACACTTTAGGTATACAAAAATTTACAAATAGAGGGGGGCAACATTATGGTTATAAATGCTATCAAGGAAACATGGAAAATCCCTTGGCAAGTTTATAATATAATCCAAGATTCAAAAAATTTGTCAACTAAAATAAAATCAGTATCGATTTCTCATTGTGACCATAATCTTTCTGTCCTTTTGCACAAAGATTTTCTTGACTGGTCCTATTTGAGAAACTAGCTAGTTTCTTTTCCTTATCAATATATATCTATATGTATGTATATATATAGTCTAGAGCTCTCAATCTTACAAATTTCAGAATAGGAATTAGAAATGCGTAGACAGAAAAGAGATACGAAGTATATATAACACATAATTGATTCACTAAAAAAAATAACCACTACCAGTATTGGATAAAAAGCACAGAAAGGGAGGAAAGAACAGATGAGATATCTAACAAACTAATTATTCAGCAATTTATAAGCAACTGTCAACCATACAAACACCCAAAATGAGAAGAATGCAGGGAGACCATATGGAATGCTATTATAGAACTAAAAACAAAGGAATAAGCAAATGGAGAGGAATTTGTTCCACTGCCAACTAAGTGAATCTGTCGAAATATAGGGTAGATCAAGAATTGAAGAAGGAAAATGAGAAAAACTGATTTTCCAGAGAAAGGGTCCTAATAAACAATTTAGCATTCAAATTATTACATTACAAGTTTTGTTTATAAGAAACATAGCTAAAATTCCGTAAACGTTTCCGCAGCTTATTTTGTGACCTGCAATAGTAGTAAATTCCTTAAAAACTGTTTATAGGAAACGTAACTAAAGATTCCTTAAAAGTTTCAGCAGCTTATTTTGTGAAGAACAAGGTCAAACCAGAAAAAGTGTATCTCAGCACAGATATCTGAAGCCTGAACAACTGAAAGAAGTAAGAAGCTCCACAAGTAATATCTGCAAAGGCTGCAAAACATGATTGTGCATCAGAAACTATAAAATCTGTGATCCCATAACTCCATAATTCTCAGGTAGGGTTAGCTGGAAACATTCTCATTTGCCTCACCTTACAAATTGAATTATATAATAGGTCCACAAGGCCATGTGCAAATTGAGGTAACTTATTAGTCCAACAGGAGGCAGACCGATCAACCTATAGTAGTCCAAAAGATGTACACTGATCAAGAGACAGCTTAAAGTAGGTTTTTGAGAATGGCAAGACAAAGGGTAGTCTCTCAAGCTATTTAGAGACAATCATACCGATATCTGGTGAAATAGGCAAACTCAACGCTAGAATGACCTTGCAAATTTAATGATATTTGGTGAAATAGGCAAACTCAACGCTAGAATGACCTTCATATTTATTGTCCCCTTGAACACCTCACGTAACAACAGTCAAAGCAAATTAATAAACAGAAATAGGGTATACTAGAAGCGTAAATGAAGAGAAGCATTCTGTTTGAGAATGAATCAGAAAGAGTCAAACATCCAGTGTGTGTAATGATTAAAGAATTGAGCTGAAAAGTACTTAAGTTAAAAACATGTGATCAGCAACTGCGAATATGTCGCTAAAAATCGAAAAACAAGCCAAATAAACACATTAAATTAAGCCAACTTGCAACAAGAGGCAAGTATATGCAAACAGTATAGAGCATCAGGGCAGATACAGCTTTTCATTAAGCATTAGAGTATCTGCCAATAGCATAGGTCAATAGAAGGTACAAAGCCCACCCCTATTAGCACCAAAGACAAAGATACAAGAGTTTTGAAATGAGAATTACAGGTCAACATTACCTCTTCTACAAGGTCCTTCATTGCAGGAATTCCTAGAACACCAACAGCACTGTAAACCAGATATGACTTTCGCTCCCTTAGCCGTTTACAGACACTCAGAACAAACCTGTGAAAAGTACAAGGAAAGCATCACTTAAATTACATCAGCTGTAAGAAAGTGAGACTGAAATTAACTGGAATTTGGAAGTGATATGCAAGTGAGAATATAAAACCTGTCAATGTCAACGCCATCGGATCTAGGTATCACTTTCTTATTCTTCTTCTTTTTCTTCCTCTTCTTATTCTTTTTGTTGCTCTTACTATTTGAAGGTTGTGTATTAACACACTCAGAATTCGACTCAACTTCCTTGCAGTTGATGTGAGGAGTTTTCTCTGAAAGATGGCCATCAACGACTTCACCTTCTTCTATATCCATCATCTCCACATCTTCGAAGCTCAGCTCTTCATCAATACTATCTAATACGCTTTCTCCAACCTCCATTATAGATCCTATATATCAACAATAAAAGCCACATCAAACCAAACATTGGGCCAAGCTTAAAGCATGTATTAATCAGAACTATGCCAGAAAACATCTCTAATCATCAACATACAGACAAGTAACGCCAACATACCTATTTGTATACAAGTATTTTAAAAATCAAGGAAAATTGCCACATACAGCCAAATTAATAAGTTATTTTGCAACTTAGAGCCACTTAAGTTTATTCTTGCAATTTACAGCCATTTAATTTCACTATGTAATTAAATTACAACCAAAAACAACTTTGCTAACTAATTCAAACAAACCCAAAAAATGTGATATTATTTTTTTAAAGATTTTCAAAGCATCACACTTTGCCTAAGATTGTTTAGAATGGTCAGAAAAATGAGATTCATTTGTAATTTAAATAAATGGAATTTAAGTAGCCATAAATTGCAAAAAAGAAATTAAGTGGTTGCAAATCATAAAATGACATATTTATCTGGGTGTAATTGACAAATGACAAATTTTCCAAAAATAATAATAATTAAAAAAAAAAAACGATACTATAATCTCCTGCTAAGAACTAATATTAGGGAGAGGGGCATTTTAGACAGCGCATGATAAGTTCTTTCTAGTAGCCTAAAGAAGAGTCTAGTTAGTATATTGAGAGTAATCTCTTTGGAAGAGAATCAAGCCTCTCGAATGTTTGATAGTTATCTTACATGGTGTTTACTTCTTCTAAATTATTTTCATCAACACTATCTTCCAGTAAGCATCATCTCTTATCATCTATTTTGTCATTAGATTTCTGGTCAGCATCTCCTGTCTTGACTCCTGACACAGTGACATATATTACCCAAATTAAGTAGCAACAATGGCAAGGCTGGCCCTTAGCATGGACAAGGTTAGCCCAGGCTCAGGACCAAAAATAATAGGGCCCACATAAAAAAATCTGAATTATTATTTAAAAAAAGCAAAACTAGATTTTCCCCCTTTCTTATGTATAACCCATTTTCCCGTTTCTAAACAGTGGCAGATACACTATGGGTTCAACTGGATTCATTGAACACAGCAAATTTTCAGGGAAAAAACATTTTAAAAAAAATAAAATCTAAAAGAAAATGGTCTTAGCTTGTTTCTCATAAAAAAAATACTCATTTATTTTTTAATTGAAGGGAATATATATTATGTACTACCTCTGTGTCGCAATAATCGCACTTTTGTCATTTAAGGCTGTAACACAAATACAATACTTGTAGCAATTTATTTTTTTTACTATATTTAGTAAAAAAAATACCCAGGTTTAGCTTTTTTTTTCAACTTTACTTTTGTTGTTTGGCCCAATTAATTATTCAATTTTCACTCTCTCTCTAAATCCATACCCTTACAAATACTAATAACCCTTTTTTTTTTTGCTTAGGAGTCCATATAACATACTTATGTAGCGAGTAATGTGATACGGAGGTAGTATATTTTGTAATGAAAAAATTACTTCTAATAACACAACGTTTTAGAGTTTTTTTCCTAATAACACATCCTTTTAGCAATTTTTTCCTACAAGCTTTGGATTATTCCTTAATAACTCAATCTTTGAACTTTATTTTTTTGCATTGACAAAATTCTGTAAGTTACCCTTAATTCTTTTTTTTCCTCAATTTGTTTTACACACAGAGTATATTGTTTTAATGAATTAATCATTCAAAAAGTAAAACATCAACAAAAAAAATTAGAATTTCACAAGTAACAAATAATTTTTGTCATAAATAAATGGGTTCGAGGGCTAGGTTACTAGGGAAAAAAATCCAAACCCTTTCGAACTATGTCTCTCGGAGAAGCGCTCTTTCGGCTACCTTCTCCTCGAGGTATGCGGTGTTATTAGAGGTCATTTTTCCTAAAAAAAATACATTATATGAACTTATAATTCCGAACCCACAATATTGGAATCCTGGATACGCCACTGTTTCTAAATCATGACTCTCGTAAATTTTCAACAACTCTTTCTCAATTCCCCAATTTGTTTATTACTGAACTAAATAAATTATTTGTTTGTTACAACTACTCTAGTTAGTTACTAGAGTTAGTTGATCTTACTACAGTTAGTAAAGATAGCATGTTAATTGACTTATCTATTTATACTTACCGACTTCAATAGAGCTGTACAATTTGGAACATACATGTTCTATCTTTCTCTCACAATACAATAATACAATTTGTTCATTCTCTGAATTCTTTACTTTCTTGAACTAATTCACATGGTATCAGAGCTAATTCCACTTAGGAATTAGGTTGAGATTCTGGATAGTGCATTAATTCGTGCAAATTTTGAAGTAATTTCTTATGTGAATTGTCTGCAGTCTGAATAGCAGGTTGCTTGATTTTTCCAATGGTTGAAGTTGTTTCTAATGCTGAGGTGAATGATGCGAATTCAAGTATGGTAGATCCATATTTTATAGCTAATTCAGACAATCCTGCTACATCCATTACTACTATGATATTTGATGGCAAAATTTTGTTAGATGGAGTAAGAATGTAAAACGAGCATTAGGTGCCAAAAACAAGTTAGGTTTCATAGATGGTAGTATTCTTGAACCTGAAGAAACTGATAAGAATTATGCTAAATGGAAACATACTGATTATATGGTGAATTGTTGGATTTTAAGTTCAATGAATGGAGATGTTGCTGATGATTTTTCTGAGCTAGAACCAGCTTATGATTTGTGGTGGAATATGAATGATAGGTTTAAGCAAACCAATAGTCCAATGATTTTGCAATTAAAGAAAGAAATTGAAAATCTAAAACAAGAAAATCTTACTATTCTTAGCTATTTTGGAAAGGTTAAGAGATTGTGGGATGAGTTAAAGAATTTAAGGACTTTACCTGTTTGTACTTGTGGTGTTTTTAAGAATTGCAGATGTAATTTCTTGAAGAAGATAGCTGATTTTGAACAAGAGGACAAGTTAATGCAATTTTTGATGGGTTTGAATGTTGCCTATGAGACTACCGTAACCAATAATATAACTATGGATCCCTTGCCTAATATGAGTAAAGCTTATTCTATTGCTTTACAAGTGGAGAAACAGAAGGAGGTGAAAGCAGGTCAAGAGGGTTTGCCTGAAAGTAATGCATTGGCTGTGCAAAGGTATGTGAGGCCTGGAGCCCTGGACAGAATTTTGAGAATCAGGCTGGATCTCAGTATGGGCAGAATGGCAGTGGAAGTTTTCAATCTAAGAAGGATTGGAAGAAAGAGAGGATGGAAAGGGTATGCAGTGTGTGCAAGGCTAGAGGACATCTAGCTGAACAATGTTTTGTGATACATCTGCAATACATTTAGTAGAAAATCCTATGTACCATGATAAAACAAAACATATAAAAAGGGATGGTTTTCTCAAAGTTTTCTCATGTTCCTGCAGCAATGCAACTGGCTGACATTTTGACAAAGCCTCTGCCCTCTGTCAAACACTTTCAGATTTCATCCAAGCTTGGACTCATGAAACATGGTCAAGCTTGAAGGGAGGGTATTGAACTAAATAAATTATTTGTTTGTTACAACTACTATAGTTAGTTACTAGAGTTAGTTGATCTTACTACAGTTAGTTAGTAAAGGTAGCATGTTAATTGTCTTATCTATTTATACTAACAAACTTCAATAGAGCTGTACAATTTGGAACATACGTGTTCTATCTTTCTCTCACAATACAGTAATACAATTTGTTCATTCTCTGAATTCTTTACTTTCTTGAACTAATTCACATTTATCAACTCAATAACTTCCCAATTTATAATCTCCCCATCACAATCATGCTTAGAATTCATCATCTTAAGTTTTTTAATTTTTCTCTATTTGATCTTTTGCGGCTGGCTTAAAATTCATATGGTGGTCTCTTTTATTTTATTTTATTTTAGTTGAATTTCAGAATTCATGGATTTTTTTATAAAAATCGAGCGAAATAATACGTAACTACTAGGTGGGTGACCCAGGGCAAGATGGGCGGCTGCCCTGGGCTCAGGAAGAAAACCTAAACCTCCATTTTTTAGTCTACAGCACAGCACATAAATTATCTTCGTTTTTTTTATAATAGCACATACATTATCAATAATATTCGATGGGAAATTCATTCTCCTTCAGGCAATAAAACAAATTACCCAGCATGAACTTCCCTTATATATTCAATAAACCCAGATTAGAAGAACCCAGCCCCATTGAATGATTGATTCTACGGGAAAAGCAATCTTACCTCAAAAGCTTTGCTTGCTTTAATGGAGGAAAGGCACCACAAAGACCAACGCCTAACCCAGTCACAGTTAGTTCGACAGAGAAGAGAAGAGAAGAGGAGAGGAGAGAGAGGGTGAAAAAACAGAGAGATGGAATCAGCTGCGCTTGTGTGTGTTTTTTTATTTTCTTTTTTTTTATTTTTATTTTAGGGTTGAAATTGAAACAGATAAATTGGGCAAAACATTTGTACATATTGGCCCATTGACCAAATTGTTTAAAAAAAAAACTAGTCTTTTGACCCGACGTTATCGGAACTGTGACTGTACAAAAGTGTGAATGCTTATTTTATTTTACTATTTTATAAGTTGTTGATTAGGTGGTAGTTGGTTCGTGTTGTGTGTTTTGCTTATTTGAGCGTAACATGAATGATACACTTGTAGTGAACCGTAAATATTATTTATTTAATATGAAATAGAAACGTCAAAACACTTTAATACGTTACATGTAGGAGTAGTTTAAGTGGTCTATAAAAGCGATTTTGAAAGTTAAATATCTTATTCATACTAATACTAATACTATTTATATGGCATACGATTTTTGCCACTTCAACTCAACATATCAATTATGAGGCATTACCTTTGTTACTTTCATCTGCAAGACAAATAATAATTTTTACCTAGCCTTTTTATCTATTCTATGCAAGACAAAACGAACCCGTATAAACTTCATGGTAGTAAATATTGTGACCTTTGTTTTTCACTTTATTATGGTTTATTCAACATATCTATATTATGTATTTTTAAAAAAAAAAATTAAAAAGATTAGGTAGCAACCTAATAATATATACTTAGGTAGCAACCCAATGCATGACTTAGACGGCAAATGGAGAGTAAAGGTGAAGAATGAATGTCATGATTTTTTCAATAAAGTTTTCTTTTAAATCCTAGTAGGAGATTAACACCTAGATACAACTTAATGAAAAACAATAATTTTGTGATAAATTGGTAAAAAAATTAACTGAAAAATTGGTAAAAATAAAAGAGAAGTATTATGTCAGACTCGTCTAACACGATGTTACTGTTAGACGAGTCTAAACTGGAGAAATTAAATTTGATGGTCAAAATTAACACATACCTGAAGAGAATAAACACTCACCTGGATAAAATAAACACTCGGTTGAATTTTTAGGGGAAACCTTGAAGAAAAAGAAAACATCATCTGCAAAGAACCAATGAGAGATAATTGGCGCCTAGAGCACAATCTTGATGCCTTGCAAGGAAGTAGTTTCCTAGATGGATCATACCTTTCGAGAGAACATCAATGTAGAGGATAAAGAGATAAGGGGAGAGAGGGTCTCCTTGCCTAAGACCAGCCTTAGGAGAGAAGAAAGGTGTCAGAACTCCATTGACTAGGATTGAGTACGACACTTTGGTGACAAATTATTGCATGATCATGAAGATCCATGCATGTGAAAAGTGTGAGCTTTAAGGACTTTCTCCAAAAAGTACCTAATTATTCTGTCATAAGCCTTACTTAGATCAATCTTTAGAATTTCAGGAGCAAGTTTACTAGTTCTTTTCTTTTTTTAACCCAAGAAATGATTTCATGAGCCATGATGCAATTGTCCTGGATGAGCCTACCTAGGATGAAGGCATTTGAAAATCTCCTGCAATATGTCCCATAAAAGGTTGTAATCTTTAAAGAATGGCCTTAGAGATGATTTTATAAGAGTTATTGCACAGACTGATGGACCTAAATTTAATGACCTCCAACTTATCACTTTAAGAAATGATTGTGATGTGGGTCTTGTTAATCTCTTTGAGAAGGAAGCCTCCATTGAGGAAATAAAAGGCATCTACAATAGTGATAATGACTTAATTGGGTTACTACAAATTCCCATAAACATTCAAAACTCCCATGAATTTCATTTTGTACTTGCATGTGTTACAAAAGTTTTACAGGTTGGGCCAAACCAGATTATTGGGTCGGGCCATTAATGATAGATAACCTTAAAAAAATAAGAAAAAAACAATGAACAAATAGAACAAGTAATAGTGAGCCCATGTGACCAATGCTCAAAATGGGAAGCAACAAGGCTTCAAACTTCAGTCTAGGTGTGTCTGTTGATTGATCAAAATTGACTGGAAGAAGCTTTTGAGCTAAAGAAACATGTTAAACTACTTGATTTGCAAAACAGTGGCTCTACAATTGCGCGAGCCGAATGCCATAGTACAAGCCATAAAATCAGATTACAACTGCTTCAAGGTAGGCTTTTGGTGAGTATTCCATTGCAATGCCATCCATATGATGGAGGTACCTGGAATAACAAAAAACAAACATCAATTCTCACACTAAAACCCATTTCAATCAATTTTAAAGTACAACTGTCCCACCGATGACCGGTCTTCCAAAAACTGTCTCAATTATTAATTATATGCCCAACTTTAAGGGGTGTTTTATAAAAACGATCCTAACTATAACATGTCTTCTAGAAGATAATCAGTAGTTGAAACCCTTTTTATCAAATACCCCTCAAAGTTGGACTGCTATGGGATAATCAATAATTGGGATTGAGTTTAGATGATCGGTCATGGTTGGGATCGTTCTTATCAGCTCTGGTGCAATAAAATGACAAATTACTGGTGATTTTTGTAAAACTTATGTGCTAATCCAAGTCAAGCAAGCAAGACATATATCACACTAGAAATATATTGGGATTTGGGAAGTAATGTAATTATAACTGCTTCATATACTAGGTCATAAGATGCCTCTAGTGTAGCTGATAATATCCATAATTAAGAGTCAAAATCCTCTCTATTTTCTTTAGGAAATGGATGGTCCATTTCCTAATCAATGGTTGAGAATGTATGAAAGGGGAGATAAAAGGAATTTTTGCAAATTTTATTTTAATATTAAATTAGGTGTCAAAATCTTAAGATAGGAAATGAAAAAGGAAAAGATCCTAATTCCATAATTACACATATATGCTACTTGAACAAGCAAGATTCTATTCCTCCTTCTCTTCTCTTACGAGATTTCTTTTATAAAAATAAGTAAATCATAATACCATACAGCATTGCTAATGCTAGCAAAGGGAATAAGGCATAGTAGCTCAAATAGGAGAGAGTGAGAGACTCTTGTATGTGTTTTGATGTAAGACAGGCATGCTACCTTTTAATGACGTAACAATAATTGCATCTTAAGCTTTTTAAATGCCTAAATCTAACATGTTGCCAGTGTTACATACCTAAAGTGCCTGTGAATCTCAACAGAAAAGGCGAACTATGGTCAGTTTTGGGCTCACTTTGGATGAACCACGAATTATAGAAGTGGATCAAAAGGCGAATTATGTAACACTTGCCATTCCTATGAAGAGAACTATAGTAAAAGAGAGGATTGCTATTTTAATCAAGGCATTGATAATTCTTAAGAACCATTGGCTATAGTCCTGTAGAGTACAGAATTCAAAGGCTCAAACTCTTACATACCAAGTATATCTTTTGTGTGCACTCACTAAGGATATATTCAACCTGTTTGATATAACCTGAATTTTTTAATCTAATCTAAAGTTATCAGAAATCAAATGAGGCATAATTATATTCATATTAAATGAGTAGTTTTATACAGTGTATGTTATCTTCATAATCTATTGTACTTTATAAAATAAAGCAAAAGGACTGATGCCCCCCCCCCCCCCCCCAAAAAAAAAAAAAAAAAAAAACCCACCAAACACCTAGCAAGCAAAAAGATTGGTTGCATAAGTTAGAAGTAAACATAACCTAACCTGTCTGCTAAACATAAATATCAGGAAGACAAACTAAGAGAGTAAGGGTCCGTTTACTTTGTGTAAAACATTTTCGATGTAAAATGATTTTCCATGAAAAATATTTTACGTTGGAAAACTCATTTTCATATAAATTTTCCAATGTTTAATTGCACTGGAAAATAAGTTTTACTCCCAAATTTGGAGGAAAATGTTTCCAATAGGGTGTAAAATGAGTTTTCACCAAAAGTTTTACATTTTATTTTTCACCCAAAGTAAACGATGTAAAATAGGAAAACATTTTTCGTCTAGTAAATAGACCCTAAGAGTATCATCCATCAAAAGTTCCAAACCACAAAAGTAGACTGGGAAACATAATTTTAAAAATAAAAAGGAAATACATAGCGAAAGAGATGGAAAACATAGTAAGATATATTCACAAAATGACCAAATTAATGAGGTACAAATCCAGAGATACCCTAAGTTAAGTTAGTACGCGATCATCAATCAAAACAAATTTCAGCATTGTACTGGACTAACAACTTTCACTTAAAAGTTGTAGAAAGGTAAGAAGAAGGTTGCAGATCACCGTCTATGCTTCTCTAGATCACCAACATTTTAAAAGAATCTTAGATATAGCAATCAGTTTGGCAAGTTTCCCAAAGAGCCAAAGAGAAGTCTCCTATGCTTTTCTATGTCAACATGGGCATGACAAAGCTATATAAAGAATAAAGTTAATGAAGACATAATTAACAGGCATAGATATATACACCAGAATCAAGCAGCAAATTTTAAGTTTACAAAAAAAAGGTGGAATATAAAGAAAACACAGGATTACCAGAACACAAAAGAAAACACATGATGCACATGTGTCAGAAAGAGAAAAAAACATCCAATTCTTATTACAAGTGGAATATAAATTTAGAGGCTTTACAAAGAATAAATGCTAGACATAAAGCTTTGTAAATTCATACCTGCAAAAAAGCCAACAGTCGACAGATTTGTTATCGTCATTGTGTGGTATACTAGGTATTCTGTCAGGAAGTGGCCAAGGGCATAGATGAAAGATAAAAATGTTGCAAGGTAGAGAGGCTTATTGTCAAGATTAAAAGCACAAAGAAAACAGAGAGTACAAGTCAGAAGAGTCCAGACCCCAAAGGTCCTCCCATGAACTTCCGACACTGCAAAAGCACAAAATTTGGGACTATTATTCAGTGTTATAGCTCTAATGAACAACCAAAAAATTACTGTAGATGAGACATAAGGAATTCATCTCAAACTTATAAGATGAGAGCATAACAGCAAATCAGCAATGACATTCATATTTTAAGTGTTCATAGTTCCAATTCCGTCTAGGAATCCTTCTTACATCTTTCAGCCATTACGGGGGTAATGATTTTTTTCTATAGATTGTAAGAAGCAATTCTATAGCATAAGGTTTCAAAAATTGTTTTCCAACTTGTGGATAACAAATCCTGCTTCTCTGCCAGGGTTATAGTATAAGCCATTGGGCCTGAGGGTAAACAGCCAACCAGTACAGTCAGCCAGTTTGTGACTGAGAATGGTTAAAGGATATCTCAGGCTGTTAAAATACTGAATCCTTTATTTTATATTTTTTTTACTCTAGGAGTACCTTTTTGCACATAAACGGAGAGCACAAGGAATGAGACTTCACCAATCAAGATTCTGCATACCACATATACTTAGGAATCTGAATCTCGCAGCCTTATCATAACAAATCTATATGATGAAGTCTTCCCTCGAAAAAACTTTACGCTTCAAAGTCTGATTAAAAATCCATTCAATCAACCCCAACTAAGAAATCTAGTGAGTGAGGTATCATGAACATATGATGCATTCTATGATATAGTCAGAAAGATAGGACACTATAGTTTGGTAATGAAAACTGTGGAATCAAGAGAGGATAAAAACAAAACACAATGATGCAACCCTCTTAGATGATTAGCAACTCCCAAAAATAGCTCTGAGATGAAGCATATACACAGAACATTCATGGATATCCATAACTGCAATCAATGCTTTTAGAATTACTATACCTAGGTCATTCAATAAATCAACCAATCAATCAGTCTTAATCCAGCAAGCGGAGTTAGCTACAGGACCAAAACGCTGTCCAATGGTGCCTCACTGACATCTATACCTATATACAACAACAACAGCAACAAGCCAACAACAACATCAACATCAAAGCCTTATTCCCAAAAATATTGGAGTCGCCTAAACATGAATCAAATCGCAAAACCCTAAACCCTATATCCTCCTTCCCCAATCTTTCCTATTTGCCACAAAATTTTCTTTGAGTCCCAACAACCTCATATTATTTTCAACCACCGATTTCTCCTCCAGGTTTGTTTGGGTTTTTCGGTTTTTCCTATGCCTCATCCTTTCTACTCTTTAAGCCTCCTTACCAGTGCATTATTCTCCATTCTTCTTACCTAAACAAAGCACCTTAGTCCATTCACCCTCATTTTTCAACTATGAAAGTAACTCTTTAACTTTTTTTAAAAAATAACTTAATTCCTTATTCTATCATTTCTTGTATACCTACACATTCAACATAACATATGTAATATTGTCATATTCATCTTCTGAACATGACAATACTTCAAAGCCCAAAAGACTGCTAAAATTTCTCATGGTCATATAAAAACGTAGGTAGAAGCTCCTTTCCACTTTGTCCAACCTAATTTTATCCTATGAGTCAACATTTCCATCCAATTCACCATCTATCCTAGATAATCTATCCTAGATATTATCTTTAATTTATAAGATCACATATCTTGATCTATCATACTCACAAAATTTATCTACTAATCAAATTAAGGATGTCTTGCGCCATAAGTCTAAATATCTTAAAAAGAAAGTGGAGTTCCCAAGCTAAGGAAGCACCTCTAAAAATCATAATGCAACTACGTGATTGTTTTCTGCTTAGAGTAAACGAGCATCAAACAACATGGTGATGCAAACGAGACAAATAATATAAATACAGGAACTGCCATAACAAGTTTCTGAACAAAGTCATTGTCCAAAAGATGTTTGGGGGGAAAATATGACGTAATTATGCAAGTTGCAAGATATTAGCAGCCAATTATGTACACTACAAAGTGGGATTCATTAACTTGAACCATATGAAAGAAACATTGCATCCAACAAGTCAAATCCAAAGCAAATCAAATCTGGGACAACCCACAAATCTAAACAAGATTGTGGTGATGCAAACGAGGCAAAAAAATCTATTAGCAAAGCATTAATTACCCATCATATAATAGTTGATTTCAATCCGGGGGAAGTCCAAAACATCAAGTTGGTGATTACAAAAGTGAGAATTCAGTAAGAAATCAGATATAACATGATACAATTCATTGAACAGACAGAAAATCAGATTTTGCAACCACAAAATTTCTAGGGTCAACCACATTCCGCATTAGCTAATTCATAGTTTAATCAATTCTTAAATCTTAGGGATCTTCAACGCGTTGAAAGTGGGTTGATTGGAAATATCACATCAGCATTAACATCCTCGATTCTAGCAATTTTCTTGAAACTGCAAATGGTAAACATAATTTGCATCGAAGGAGTAAATTTTAATAAACCCTACTTCGACAATTCAGCCGAAAATAACGACTAAAATGTAGGATGTGCAATTCAATCAAAGAAATAGAAAATTAGCCAAACATGACCCAAGAACATTGGGCGATGAAAGAAGAAAACAGCTTACTGTCAGTTTCAGAGAAAACAGCAAGTCGAAGAGCCCAAATATCAAAGAAGCCGAACCAAACAGAGGCTAACCTCAGCAAACCAACCAGCATCAGCCACCAGCCTAACGCCTTCATCACTTAGATTTTGTGTGTTTTTGTGAGAAAGAGAGAGAGAGGAGAGAGAGAGTTGCTAACTTGATGTGACATGTGATGATGTCTATGCAGCAAAAACCTTCAGCAGCACACTTGTAAATTCCAACTAGAGATGGAAGTGATATTTTTAGGATTTAGATCTTCATATTTCGAATCTATACTGATCCGCGTTGGATATGGATTTTTGAAAAAAGGGATTTGGATGCGGATAATCTAGGTCCACATATCTATTTTTTAATAAAACATGTACTTAATTAGTGATTTGATATAATTTATAGGATCCAAATGCACAATACTTTAAAACCTCAATAGTCCATTACCCAATACATCCAAATAGCAACTTATCTTATACTCCCTCGTAATATAATACTAGCAATAATTGGTTTTGCACACATTTTGAGGAAGTGATTTAAGGGTGTAAACGAAGAAATTAGTCAAAATGGTTTTAATACAAACAAAAATGTGGTTACAAGTTGCTAATATTAAAATTATTTTGACTAATTCCTTCGTTTACACCCTTAAATCGATTCCTCAAAATGCGTGCAAAACCAATTGTTGCTAGTAATATGTTACGGAGGTAGTACTAGATTAGTTGATGATGTTAGTATTGGGTTTTAATTTGCATATATAATTGATTATATAATGTATGGATTTTAAGATGTTGATGATGTTAGACTGTTAGTAGTGGGTTTTTTTTTTTATACGTATTTAATTCATTAAAATAATTAATTATATCATTAAATAGGTATAATACAAGAGGATCCGTTTTAAATCTGGATCCACAAGATCTGAATCCTAATTTTATGGATCCGTCGGATTTGGAACGAATATGGATCCAGGTTGAAAAAACAGATCTGGATCCATCAGGATCTGGTCCAAATCCGATCCGCTGTCATTTCTAATTCAAGTGGAAATTATCTTGGGATCCCAAAAAATATATTGGTATTATCATTGCAAGAGTAAATTTTCTATGTTTTATGTAAAAGGTGAGGTACCAAAATCGATTGAAGGAGTGCCAAAATGAATTTCCAACCTGCACCCATTAAAAAAACACCCACACCCAATGACACTCGTTTTAAGCACATATTGACCTGATCCAATTAACACTCAGCCCACCTTGCACTTGATCCACCTTGCACCTGACTCAGCATAGAACCCGACTCACTTTCCATTCGACACACCTATTACCCAACCTACCTCTCATCCAACTCAATTGCTATATTTGAATTAGAATCAGTGTTGGATCCAAAAATTTTAGCAACGAGATCACTTTATAAAAATATGCATTTCTCTCTCAACGTTAATATGATTATATTAAGAATTTTATATTATGGGGTCACTTTTCACTATTAACCGGATCCCTTATTGGGCTTAGGGATATTGTTTTTAAACTTGTATTCTTGCTCACTTTTACATACATTTTCAATTTGTAATTTTTTTTTTACAAGTAAGGTGAACTGGGCCCCAACACACAACTCATATCTCAGAATAATTGAGCTGGCAACACCCGGGAATGTGGGGTTGTCGATCCCAGGTCACCGAAGAAACCAGGTGACTTGATTACCCACCGAACCAAGCTCACTCGACAATGTGTAATTCTATACCTTCCGATATTCACGCATTGTACTTGTAATTACATAATATTTGAGGTATTGACATAGTGGATTAGTAGACTCAATGCTACTCGCAATTTGTCACCTTATTCCGATGTTTTTTGCGTTACCAATCATTTTGTCTTATTGTTTAATTGCTTTTACATTTTGCATTATTTTTTGCCATTATAAAATCGTTGTATTAAAACACATTCAAATGCCTAGTTGTTGTAACGTCCTATCCAATTTGAATCGTTAGAAGAAAATTGGCATAAACAACAACCATCACTCAAACTTAAATAAATAAACCAAGGAATAGGATCGTGTGAGAAAGGGTGTTTTAGGTGAGAAAGGCTTTTATGTGAGAAAACATCTGCACCGTTGACAATTTTAGATCTAAGGGTTGATGTTTGATCTTTATTTTTTAGTAAGGGCAAATTGGTAATTTAATTTGATTTATAAATTTCTAATTTTTTGATTAAAAAATCTGTTTGTTTTTTTTTTAAAATGTTACATTTTTTTTTAAAAAAAATCATATATTTATTTTTTTTAAATATGCTTTTTAATAAATTTTTTTAATAAATTAAATTTGTTTTTGTTTTTTTAAAAAAAATTGTTCGGAAGTACATCTTAATATGCTCCAAATTTTATGAGTCGTGTTCTAAAATTTTACGACATGTTCATAATTTTATAAGCTTTGTCTAATTTTTATACACCATGTTCTAAATTTAAAAAACCATGTTACAAAGTCATCATATTCTAATGTGTATATGTGCTTAAAATATTAAAAAGCCATATTTTAAAGTAGTTTATTGTTTGTTTTATTTTAAGTAGATGAAATATTAAAAAATTTATACATCATGTTCTAAATTTTATAAGATATTTTCAAAACTGTATACAATAAGTTTGAAATTGAATAAACTTATTTTTTAAAAAATAAATAAAATGATACAATTATAATAAAATTATTGACCTTTTATAACAAAAAATATAATAAAATATATACTTGAACAATTGAATATTATTTCAAAATATTCTTAATATTTTGTATTGAGATTGATCTATGGAATTCGTAAAAAAATAAAAAATAAAATAACTTATTTAATGTTCTAATTTTTATTAACCATATTCTAAATTTTATATGGTATGTTCTAATTTTATATGACATGTTCTAAATTTTATATGACTAATTGACTATATGAGAAGATAACGGTTTAACAAATTCCAAATTTTAGTTGTTTTTTTTATAAAACATAAATTTAAGTTTTTTTCTTGATAAAAATATATTTTAGTTTTTTTAATAAAAAAATAAATTTTAGTTTTTTTTATAAAAAAATAAATTTTAATTTTTTTTGGATAAAAAAATATTTTTTTTTATTTATCCCCTAACAAATAGGGGTTAGTTACTTAAGTTTTTTTAGTTAAAAAAAAATCCATTAAATCCTAACCATTAGATCTCACTGAATCGACGATCTAGATATATTCTCACATAAACAATCTTTCTCACCTAAAGAGGTTTTCTCACATGATCCTGACCCAATAAACCAATAACCACCAACACTAGAAATTTAATTTTAGGATTTTTCATAAGGTGCCTTGTGGGTTTAAGTAATTCACATGGTGCCCAACACACTTCGTTTTCTCATGGAAAAATTATAGTCATGACCCATAAACACCTTACCATATCATTAATCCATTATGGTAAAATTTAGTAAATTTTGTTAGAAAAGACCTTTTAAAACATTCATTTTGTGAGAAAAGACCTTATAAAAAAATTGTTGTGAGCAGGGACCTAAAACAAAAAAAAAGTTGCAAAGATGGACCTTACCTCTATTTTCAGACGTTGACTGTGAATCTTTTGTGTTGACTCACTATTTCCCTCCAATTTTGCACGAATCCTTTCGTATTTAAGGGGGTAAGAGATGAGGAAACCTAAATTCAGAATAAGATAATTTTAGATGCTAGAAGGAAGTGTTAATATAGGGTTCATGTAGATGAATTTAGGAGGGAAAATGGAGGGGGAGTGGAGGCAAAATGAATTTATAGTGAAAAGAAAAGGAAAGGTTAAATAGAAAAGAAATGATTCGTCGAAAATTGGAGGGAAATAGTGAGTCAACGTCGGAAATTCACATTCAACGTCGGAAAATAGAGGTAAGGTCCCTCCTTGCAACTTTTTTTTTTGTTTTAGGTCTCTGTTCACAACAAATTTTTTATAAGGTTTTTTCTTGCAAAAAAAATGTTTTATAAGGTCTTTTTTGACAAATTTTCCTAAAATTTAATAATCATAAGAAACTTTCACTTGTTCCACCAAATCTATAGATTCCTTTTGTTAAAATTAAATTTCCATATTAAACATAAACTACTGATGATATTATTCCATAATAATAAAATCTCTTGTTATTGTTATTCTATAATTGAAAGATTTCAATTGATATAATTTTATATTAACCACACACAAAAAAAAAAAACATGTTATAATTCATCGGCACCATATTAATTGCAACGTTTACTTTTTCATGTTTGTCAATGTAAAATTTGTATTTATAATATCTTTATTTATGTTTTACTAAAAAAATATAAAAGTTAGATCACAATAAAGCACACATCGAGACAATTCCAAAAAGAACTCACATGACTATATTTTCTTACGTGTATAAAGCACAAAAGGCAGTTATATGAGTGATTATCAATAGTGTTCGAATTGCAAACGTTGCAATTACATAAGAGCGGATGAAGTATTATGTTTTTCATTATAAGGAAAAGATACCAATATTATTGGACAAAAAGGAGATAAATCTATATATGGATAGATCATTACAATATGACATTCAAAGTTATACTATATATGTTTATATATCACATATCTATATAAGAAAGGCTAAATGATCATCTTTAGTATCAATCATTGTATTTTTCAAAATTACCTCATTATTTAAATTTTTGATCTCTCAATAAGTTACAAACATGGCTGGATTCACCAAACAAATTATCATGTTATTGATGTTGTTTTTTTCCATATTTTTTAATGTAAACAAGGCAGATCAACCATTCAATGTTCGAATTTTGAATCTGTTGCAAAACAAGCAAATGCTTCAAGTGCATTGCAAATCAAAGGATGATGATCTTGGAGTTCACCAAATAGAGTACAACAATGACTACATGTTCAGTTTTCATCCAAATCTTTGGGGTACAACATTCTATTTTTGTGGCTTTGTATTCGATAACAAGTTGCATTGGTTTAACATTTATGTTCAAGGGCGCGATCATAGACGTTGTTTTGAAAATCATAGTGAATGTTTATGGATGATCAAAGAGATGGGACCTTGCTGGCACGATGCTACTAACCCATATAATTGTTATTCTTGGAATAAATAACATATGAAAATGCTTTCGAATCCGTCATAAGTTATTGCTTGTCATGTTATTTTTTAATATAATAAAATACTTCTTTGATATTATATTTTTACAATGATAATGAAATGTCGATCTAATTTCTATAGTTGTAGAAAAAATTATTAGTAAGAGATGTTTTACTTATCATCGAGTTTGACTCATATGGAATAATTTGTGGAGTAGTGACTCCATTACCTCTTTTCGCTATGAAACAATATAGTTTAAGTTAAGACCTTTATATTTTGTGGAATGACTGTATGAGTTGATTCAATAGTGGATTAGTCTTGAATATATATCTGCACATTAGCGTAGCACAAGTAAATTGGCTTGGGGGTTTTACAAGAAAATGCTCATTCGATGCCTAAGTCAGCGTATTATAATAGTAGATAATTAGAAGAACAATAAATTATTTTAGGCTTTAAAATTGAATACCTCCTATACATGTAGGTGTTATATATAACAAATGCATTTAAGACAAGTAACACAAAATGGTCGGTGAATCAACCGTTGGATTTAGAGGATTCATTATCAAGTGGTTTTTGGACCAGACTTGGTCTTTAAATGATTTGGTGGGTTGTATGTTTTGTAGTCATATGACTTTTAGCAATAATGAGCGATTTAATATGGCCCCCCAAAGTTGATTTATAGAACCCAAACAACTACCCCCATAATCGATTCGAATAAAATCCGAGTTAGATTAAAATGAATGTTTTGGAGGTATTTTAAAATGTGGCGATTACCCTAACCTTTTTTGATTAGTGGGACACATGTGTGGTTAGGAAAAGGATAAGGTGAACTAGTTGTCATAGGGGTGTCATTTATCTATAAAATGTGAGAGACGACACTTTTTTTATTAGGATATACTTTTTTTTAAAAAAAATTTGAAAAGAAAGTCTATCTACTAGTCTCTCTCTCTTTTCTTCTCCTTGCATTTCCACCTTAATTGATTTGAAGAGAACTAAGCAAAGGCAAACACATCGTCAGAGCAAGGGAAGTTATGCGAGTTTTACTTGGATATTTGCTTCCTATCTATAGTTTCAACGAACTCTCTTGTTGTCTACCCTCTATCCTGTTCTCTTAGCTAGGGTTTCTTTCCCAAAACAATTGTACTTTCAAGGTTGTAGAATGAAATCCATGGGAGTAGGCGAGGGTCCGTAGTAGAATCCAACAACTCGAGAGATAGTATACTAGCAAGGTAGTTGCAAAACCTGTATGGAGCTTTTGAGAGTCCAGGGGTTAGATTGTAGAGTCCTTCGTTGTACACCAGTCAAAGCACCTTTAGAAGTCTCCCCAATCAGACAAGTTCCAATTATCGATTCTATGGAGGACATGAACGTAGAGCCGAGGGCACATGAGGGAGGTGTTGCTACAGGGGCGAACTTTCGTTGCTTGTAGATGAGAACATTGAACTCTTAGAGACCATCCTATATGCGGAGTGGGTGATTCATAATGGGCCAAGGATCACGTACGTATATGTTGTGGCTTTCAAATTGATTTACGGCGTAATGGAGGCAGATGGATATTGGGCCAAATTACTTGGTCTTAGGGATAAAATTACGCACCCTTAAAGGGGTTTATAAGGGTGTATGCTCGGTCATTCAACCACCGACTTCGATAGCCCCTGCACCTTTTTATAAAAAACCTACAAAATGCCTATAATTTCTCTTTGGCCCAGCTGACCCCTTTAAGCATTAGGAGGGAGGTTTCCTATTTGTGGACATGAATCTTTCTAAATTTCAAGCTTAACTTGTCTGCCTTCAGGTGTGTTGCATAGTCTGAAGCCAAATTAAATACTAGGGAGGGTAGGGAAGGTGCACAATGGCTAATTAAACTAAGGGGTTGTTTGTTAAGGGGTAATGAAGAAAGGGAAAAGGAATCTAGAATCTTCATTCCCTTACAACATGTTTGTTATATCTTTTTCCAAAAATCGTTTCTCCATAAATCAGTTTGCAGTTACCCAAATCTCCTCAATTATAATCCCTTCCTACCCCTTGGGACTTGGAAACCCTCAATTCCTTCTTAGCTTTAACCAAACTTGACCATCATCATCTACCTTAACTAGGCCCACCAACCTTGACCACTATCGGCATATCTACTACAGCAACCGTTAGGTAACACCATGCCAACAAATACAATCATCTGTCGTTGGTTGCCGGTCGTCGGCCACCGCAACTACGACCAACCACTTTCAAAAAAATACCCACTGTAAAAACCCAAACCCTTTATAAAAAAGAAAACAATAAAGCACCTATGGAACCTAATTGATACTCATAAATTAAATGGTTGAATTTGACCATTGAAATCTAGATCTAGAGTCTCCATTAATGACTGGCTGGCTGCCGGTTGTGAAGGAGGTGCTATGGAGGCAAGATGGGTTGGTAAGGATGAACATGGACTCATGGACTTTTTCTTTGGTGAAGAATTGGACGAAGATGGTGGGATTAATGATGGAGCTTCTAAAGTTGTGGCATTAAGATACCAAATTTTCATTGTTTCCCCGCCTAACCAAACATGACGCGGAATTTGGGGTTTTTTAATTTCTTTCCTTTCCATTCTCTTTCTTGATTTCATTCATTTACATGATCATGAACCAAACAGACCCTAAATACACTACCCTTTGCCTATACAAAAGTTCGGATAAGGGTTAGAAGGGGGAATGGTTTCAATTAGCTAGGGTGCCAAAAGACCCCAGACGCACTAACTTCTTCGATGCGGCAAGGCATTTTATTCATCTCATAACAACATTCTCTCCATTTACCGTTCGCTCCAGACCCACGCTAAAAAATAGAATAACAGAGTGTAGTCTCAACATTAAAATTAGAAGAAAAAATCTTCCTATTCCTAGAAGTTCAAATCTCTCAACAAAACACAGAGCATGCACATCACCCTTCCTTGTATTTCCTCTCCCATCACGAGCTGCAATTTGGAGCTCATCCTTAAAGGAGCGTACCTGCCTATTGTATGTCATACTCAAATTCCCTGCAAAATCAAGTAAGTAAATAACAAAAATATAGATAAAAATAAGTAAAATTTATGCTAGCCCCAAATGTCAAAATTGAAAATATAGCAACTTAAAAAAACATGGATAGTATTATAGAAATGGTCTCAAATTCCATGCAAAATCAAAGACTGATTTTAGCCTCTTGTATATCGTAGAATAAAAGTACTGTTAAAGATCATACACAAGCCACAGTATCACTTACACTCCAATTGTAAAGAGCAGAATGAATATACTCTTTACCCTCCTAATTAACTTTCTACTTCTATAAACCCTCCTTCTACTGTACACAATTTTCACACTTTTCAGGTCAGTAGTTGTTGCTGCTGCTGCTACCACTAGTACACATTCCATCTAAAAAACGCCGATGGAGTACACATTCCATCTCTTACTACATATTAACCCGCCCCAAAACTTATAAGTAAATACCCAATCCCACAAAAATCAAAATAAAAAAAAAAAAAAAAAAACCAACAGAAAGCGTCAGCAATCCGGATCATTAGAGTGGCACAATTCCTTCCTAAGCTTTTGAGAGAAAAGCCTACAAGCGTCGATACTAAGATCCACCGCGGCTGCTAGCGCCACGTACGCTGCCGCATCCTCTGTGCACGTCACGTGCTGCACGCTAACCTCCACCGTCGGCTTACTACACTTTCCTTCCCCCTGCACATTTGCTGACATCACAAACCCTCTGTACGGCCACAACCCCATCCCAAAATCCCCACTCCCCCTCTCTCTCCTTGGACTACACCCTGGCGACGAAATCGACCGTTGAATTACCCGATTTAAACCGCTCCCATTATTATTATTACTACTATTAGTACTGATATTATTAAATTGACCCGAACCCAAATCTATAGTAAATTTGCCACCCTTGGCGGTGTTAAGGGTGGCTTCGGCTAATACAATGCCTGAGCTGGCACTCATGTCAGGTATGAGCTCGAACCGATACCCAAGGCCATCATGGGACCCTCTCTCTCTCCACGCCTCTAGACGGCCCCACGGCTTCCAAGTACCTTCACCCGGTCTAAGTATAAGCCACGAACCCGGGTTGGATCGGCTCACGCGGTCCGAACCGGGTGATGCTACAAAGGGTGTTACCATTGAAGCTGCTGCTACGGGTGAACCTGATAAGTCATGAACAGTTACTGACCACCCTTTTCTTTCTTTCCCTGCTTTCTCTCTTTCGCTCCCAAATGTGCTTAACCACCCTCTTCCGCCCCCTTGCTCAGATGATCTGCCAAAATAATAATCACAATCATTATCAGTCATTGTGGTCACCAAATCCAATTTTTCTATAGTGGTCATCCTTTAAAACGACCACCACTATGGAGAAATCTCAATTACGTTAAATGTTCTTTATTTTTAATTTTCCAGAAAATAGTAATTAATTTTGGAATTTATCATAAAAATTTTAAATATTTTTTTAAAAATTTAATTAATGGAAAATATTATAAAATGAATTTTAAAATTAATTATGGAATTTTGGATAATCTAATAATTAGAAAAATGGTTTTAAAAAAAAGGTAAAATAAAATAATTTTGAGGGCAATGATTTAATATGGTATTGCGGCCATTTTTTGGGAGACCGTTGTAGAAGCCCACTCCCTATTTGTAAAATTACTAAACTGTCCCATTAATGGGAAAATTATTTATCTAACCCAAAGGTAATCCATTTCAACAATTCTTTTAAGCATAGAAAATTACTTCCTACGTTTTATTATGTATAGGTCTTCAACAATTTTATTTTTTTGTGAATTTCAACAGGGCAAATACACAAAAAAAAATAAAAAAAATTAAGGTTACTAGTGAGAAAATAAAAAAGAATAAGATTACCATTGAAAATTTCTCAATTTTACTATTCCCTCCATTCCACCCTGTTCTTTATGTTTACTTTTTGCACATTTTTTAATATAAATGTTTAAATGTTAATATCTTATACTACACGTTATAAAACATTATATAATATACATATTAAAACACTGCACATTTAGACGAACCTGACAAGATACCATTTGAATATGGTTTTTTTGTACGCAATGAAATTTTTTCATTTTCTCTTTCCTAAAAAAAAGGATTATTTTGTTTTTAATAATCCAACTTTGCGAGTTTTAGCAACTAACTTATTTTTAAAGAAAGGTGTACACTGCCCACATAAGGCTAATAATCTCAGCAAATAACCTTGACAGTGGCTGAGATTGTCATCATTGGGACAGTTGGACCAACTGATCCAAGAGGATTTATATTGGCACATCAAAAATTTATATGGGCACACTCTTTGTGAGAAGAGCACATAAAGATGTGTTCTCACAATGAGGAATGCCCATACCCTTGAGGTTCTTCAACAGAGTTTTACCAACTAATAATCCAACCTATGTACCCCAAATCTAACCAAATAAACCAGAACCTCTCATTTTTCGAGTTTTAGCTATTGTATAGATAAGTTAACGATGTAACGATAGACATTTGATATGTAGTTGATTAAAAAATCCAATAACACAACAAAAAGACATATGATTAACTCTCATTTTCAATTTTGGTTCCGTGGCTGCTAAAAATCAAAAATTAAATTATTATATTGATTTGGGGTGCAAATGTTGATTAGTGGTTGTTAAAACCCCAAATGTTAACTATTAAAAGCAAATTTTCCAAAAAAAAGTAAAAAACAAATTAAAACGGAGAATAGTACTCCCTACCTAACATAATACTAGCAACAATTGATTTTGCATGTATTTTGAGGGTGTAAATAAATGAATTAGTCAATATGGTTTTAATACAAACAACAAAGACATTATAAGTTGCTAATATTAAAATTATTTTAACTAATTTCTTCGTTTACCCTCTTAAATCGCTTCCTCAAAATACGTGCAAAACCAATTGTTGCTAGTAATATGTCACGCAGGCCTATATTTTTTGAAATTTGAGAAAAATTGGAAAGGGTATTCCAAAACAAATTACCTTAACAAAATAATTCCAGAGACAAATTCAGTTCAATTCATATAATGTTAATCTAATAAAAAAAATCTAAATTTAATTAATTCAATCCATATAACAAAGCCTAAATTTGCTAATCTAAATTCTTACTACGTATTTAAACTCTTTTTCAATGAATTAATTTTACTATCAAAAAAAAAAAAAAAACAAAGTTCCAAAGACACTTGGAGACAAAAACAGGAAAAAAAAAGATTAAAAAAAATGACCTCTTCACAAAAAGTGATTTTATCATGAACTAGACAAAATATCTATCAAATTACAGAGTATTTTTCATATTTCTATTTTTATCAAAATCACATATGATTCAGTGAAATGAGTCAATAATGAGATTTCATGTCCAATTAGAGAAACAGGCAAATATTTCCAATTGAAGAAGAAGAAAGAAAGGAAGAATGAATACCTAGAACGCTGATGAGAAGGCGTATGACGGAAGCTAAAATTACAGGTGAAAACAGGTTGCCGAATATTCCCTTGGATCTGAAATACTTGAGGACTACACTCTGGTTCACCATCAAACTGAAACACAAACCTAGGGTCAGGATCAGCTCTCACATTCAGATGAAACTGCGATGCACCTGATAATTCCTTCCCTTCTTTCCCAACACTAATCCATCCATTATGAAACACCACAGCCCTTGATTCACACCCTTTCAGATCCAACGGCACTGACACTTTCCCTAACAATCTTCCTGAGTTTTTCACCCCACAACTCGCCCCTGTTCTTCCCGTGAATATCGACACTTTTAACAACAATTTTCCGACGAAGATTGACTTGCTCGCTAGTTTGTTGAGATCATCCTTGCTCAGATGAAACGTCGCCGCGAAAGGCTGCGGTTGGTTTGCGTCGGGAAATGTGTTTTCCGATGGAATGTAAGGGATTACGGCGGTTTGAGGCCGGAACCCTTTCAGCTTGATTTTACAGAAACATGGAGATGAAGTTGGGTGGATTACTGTTCGTGCTGGTTTTGCTGGGACTGGTACTTTCAACGCTAAGTTTCCGACGCTTAGACGAACAAATGGACATGGGTCCATTTTTTACTCTCTCTCTCCCCCACCCTTTTTAATCGAACAAAAGCAAATGAAAACCCAAGGTTGAAGATGGTATATTATATCATCATCATCTTCAAATTGGAAAAAAGCAGTTGAATTTGTTTGTAGTTGTTGTTGTGTTCTTGTTTGTTTGTTAGTGATTACAGGGGAGGATGAAGGAGAAAAAAGAGGAAAAATCTATGGGTTTTTGGAGGTCTTAAAATGACTTCTTTTTTTTGTTTTTTTTTTTTCGTCTTTTTCATTGCCCTGGAAAGTGGATGGAGTACAGCTGTGTACAGGTTGTCACTTACTAAAACCAAAGTCTGGGGGGTATCTGAAGGGGGACCTCTTCGCAGAACAAAAAAAAAGAGTGGGACCCGCGTCGATTTTTTTGCGGGTTGTTGTTGAGCCAATGAGTGGGTGACACGTAGGATGGAAGAAATTGGAAAAAAAAGTTTGTAATTTGTATTCCTCCGTCTCAATTTACTTGTACCACTCTGACTTTGGACACTGTTTACATGTGAACTTTGAATTTATTTAATTAATATAAGTAAAACATGTACTTTTTAAATACTTCCTCCGTTCCAAAAAAACGCAACAGTCAAAATTTCCCATATGTCGAGACGAAACTTTGACCATTAATATCTATAATTATGAATAATGAAAAAATATAAAAAGTTGATATCTATAGTATTTAATGAGACGAATCTAACAAGATCCCACTTGACTATGTTTTTTATAATGTGTAAAACTCAGAACTTAGTCAAAGTATACAACGTGAATAGTGCTAAAATTTGACTGTTACGTTTTTTTTAGAACAGAAGAAGTATATAAATTTTTAATATATATTTATTTAAAATTGTGTCCTAAAAAAGATAAAGTAACAAGTAAATTAAGAATTTAAGATTGAGGGAGTAAATAAATGAACTGAGAGGATAGTGTGGGGGATGGGGTCCACAATCCATGACCTGTAGCTAAACAAACTCATGTAGTGGAAGTAAATGTGAGCCGTTAAAATGAGTGGTAGGAGTTTTGCTTAATCGTACGGCTTTAGATGGCTGGGGTTTTTTCACTTAAAAAAAAGGATTTCCAAATGGTACCCTTGAACTATCAGCTTTTTCAAATTGTGCCCTTTTTTATTTTGTTTCAAATACACCTGTTTACTGGGCGGGGCGGGTTAGGCGTGTGCGTATAGCTGTTAATTTTTGATCCGACCCGATAAATTCAGTAAATCCGATCCGCAAATAATGAGTTTTGACAAAAAAATAAAAATTCAAACCCGTTTTGAACTCTTTAAACATACACGCTCTTAACCCGACCTGTTTTCAACCCGACCCGAAAATTATTAAAAATGCATTAAACTTATGATATTATAGAAAAATGTAAGTAAAAACATTTTTACCATTAAAACTTTGAATTTAAGATAATTTTATTGGATCACAACATCAATTTTTTGATATGAATTAACTATTAATGAAATATTTATTATAATTTGTACTTTTTAGAACGCTTAAGGTAAATTTTAGTACATATATTGCATTAAAATATCAAAAAATTAAAGGGCGTTATAAAACTTTCCAACCTGTTGGGTCAACTTGAACCCGAAAAATTTGGGTTATAAAAAAAGTTAATACTGACCTGAACCCGCTAACACCCAACCCGGTACAACCTGAACCCACAAATATTTTACACCAACACGACCCGACCTGTTTGACAGGTCTACCTGTGCGGGTTGGGTCAAGGTCGGCTAAAAAATTCAATAGTAGGTCAGGTCACGAATTATTAGCGGGGTAGCGGTCGGGCCTTTAAAATATTAAATATAAATAAAATTTAAGGTAACCAATAAAACAAATTTATACGAATATGGGTATGTTCACTTCAACTTATTTTATCAGGTGTCAAAACTTATCAGGTTTGAACAAGTCAAGTCATGTTTGATAAGTTATAATCAGGTCAGATCAGGTCAGGTTTGATAAGTTATAATTAGGTCAGATCAGGTCAGGTTTGATAAAGTTATAATCAGGTCAGGTCTAATAAGTTTCAATCAGACCAGGTTTAATACGTAATGTTTACATATTATGAAAATATAATTAGCATGAAACCATTTTACGTCAAGGCACTTGATGTTCAGCTTGTATCAACTACTCCCTCCGTTCCATTTTTTTGCAACAATTTGACAATTGTTACTATTCACCGGATACCTTTGACTCTCTATAATTTTGTACATATAAGAAAAAATATAGTCAAATGGGATCTCGTTTGATTCGGCTCGATGTATACTTTTTTAATATATATTTTTTAGGGAAATTCCCAGTGGTATACCCGAACTTTTTGGAAATTCCACTGGTATACCCGAGTTTTTTTTAATCCCAGAGGTGTACCTAATGTTAAACATAATTCCCAAAAGTAACCTTTTTGGTTAAAAATTATTAAAAACACTAACCATGGTTAATAAATTGAAAAAAAAAACCATAAAATAATAATAAAAATAAAAAACAAAGGAAAAACAACCGCAAATTGGGGGCAATCGGATCATTTTTTGTAAAATCCGACCTCAAATCGGAACCCTTAAGGATAAAAATGACCTGTAAAACCTTGAGCGGACTATTTTTTTTACATAAATCAATGCGCGCAAAACGAGGCGAATCAGGAACGCAAATTGGGGGGCAATCGGATCATTTTTTGCAAAATCCGACCTCAAATCGGACCCCTTAAGTGTAAAAATGACCCATAAAACCTTCAGCAAACTATTTTTTCATGTAGATCAATGCGCGCAAAACGAGGCGAATTGGGAACGCAAATTGGGGGCAATCGGATCATTTTTTGCAAAATCCCACCTCAAATCAGATCCTGTAAGGATAAAAATGACTCGTAAAACCATGAGTGGACTATTGTTTTTCACGTAGATCAATGCGCGCAAATCGATGCGAATCTGGAACGCAAACTGGGGGCAATCGGATCATTTATTTTGCAAAAACCCATTAATTTATTATATTATTAGTTTTAAATTTTATTTTTTTAAAAGAAAAATAAAAAAATTGTTAACCAAAGTTAAATCTAACCTTAAAATAGGTATATTCCATTACATTTAGCGGAATATACCTTCTAAATGTAACGGATGGGAATTAGACATAATTTCAGGTATACCACTGGGATTAAAATAAACTCGGGTATACTAGTGGGATTTCGAAAAAGCTCGGGTATACCACTGGGAATTTCCCTATTTTTTATTATATGTATTTAAAGATATTTTCATTTAAAGTTGTGTGTTGGGAAATATGAAAAAGTAAATGTTGCAAGGGAGTGCCATCTTTTATCAATTATATTTTCCCTTTTTTTTTAAAAAAAAAATTCATTAATAATCTTATTTAAAATAATAATGACAATTAAAAAAACGTAAAAATTCCTTTAACACTAAAAATTTATTCATTATTTTTCCTTTAATAGTCTTATTATTCAAATTCCTTTATCATTAAAAATTTATTCATAATTTATTAAGAAATAATTTATTCAATTTGCAATATACTATTGTTAACGAATACTTTAAAATTATCGCAAGCATTTCATGCATAAAAAACTACTTTAATCAGGGTCAATCAGCTCCAACAAGTTAATAATCATGTCAAATCAGGTCTAATAAGTTCTAATCAAGTCAGATATGGTCCATAAATTCTAATCAAGTCAGATCTGGTCCAATAAGTTATGATCAAGTCAAGTCAGATCAGATCAGGTCAGGTTTAATTAGATCAGGTTCGGTCGAATAAGTTGAAGAGAACGCACCCTATATTAATGTAATTATTTTTGTCAAAACGTTTTTTTAAAAAATTACTAGGCTATTGTTTTTTTGTTAATATTGGTCCTGATCAATTAGGCTTTGTCCATTAAAGGCTCTGTCCAGTAAATACCCTATAACATTGACCCTAACCACATACTATTAGAGTACTCTGTCCAATAACCAGTTCTAGTTTCAAATGGTAACATTTACTCCGTAATTATCACACCAATCAAAAAATTAACTTTGTTAGAAAAATGTTAGTGTGTTTAGGGTTATGTTATTTTTCTAATTAAGAGCCTCCATAATGGTTACCTACAAGGACTAGGTTGCAAATATGAAAAATTGCAAGCTACACGCTCAACCATTGTGGAGGAAGAAAGCTTGTAGTTAACACATGTCTCGTAGCTCAACAAAGTTACAAGAGTTTAGGCCCCATTTTTTTTTTCTTTTTTCTTTCACCTTTGCATTAAATACAAAGGTACAAGTATTATAATTTGCCATTGTTAAAATTGTTATAGTTTATGCCATTTTAATGCTCTAAATAACCCAATTATCTTATTTAATTCCTCTATTGAAAAAAAAGGATCAAACTTCCCCTTGAAACAAACTCTGCTTCATCTCCTTCCTCCACTCATAGAGTCATAGTTTTCTTTGAAAGTTTATTTTATCTCATTCCTAAATTCATGGTCTTCCTTTGTATGTGAATCCAAAACTGAAGACAATTGTGACAAGGAATTCAATTTCGTCATTCAGTACTGACCAGAACGTTGGAGTTTTTACAACTTCGTTCTAGAAAGCAAGGTATTTTTTTCCTACCAAATAATTTAGTTTTTTCAAAATTCTTGGTTAATTTTTCATATTTCACTTGAATTTAGGATAATTTGTTACTCCAATTGCTTAGCTAATTAGGGTAATAATTCTATGCAGAATGTGTGACGAGTCAAGAATCTTGCGTTTGAATATAAAGAGTCATTTTTTCATGTGAATGATGATGTTGATAGAAGGAAATTTCTAGATGTAGTCATAGATTATAAGGATAAGGCTAGGAGGCTAGGAAAATGGGTTTAGAGCTTGTTAGGAACCCCAGATTATACTTGGAGAATGAAACACTAACTTATACTCCATCCGTAACGAATTACTAGCAACAATTTCTATTTTTAGGTGTAACAATTTCTATTGTTAGGTGTAACAAAATACTTACAACAATTTTTTCCAATTTTATTTTATTCCTTTTTTTGGTACAATACCGCACTTACTTTTTTCTTTCTTACTTTTCTCTCTCTTACTTTTATCATATTACCACATAATACCCCATTTACTTTTCGTTCTCTTACTTTTCTCTCTCTTACTTTTATCATTATACCACCTAATACCACTATTACCTTATTTCACCTAAGAATTTGTGCTAGTACATATGTTGCTAATAATTTGTTACGAAGGGAGTACATAACTACATAAGAACAAGGTGTTGGAACATTTATGAATAAATGGACTAAGGCATTGGATAATGGGTAAGTAAACAAAGGCAAAAGAATCCACGAGGCAGAAAGGGTCTCACGACTCGCGACTTGGTCGTGACTCGCAAGGAGCCCTCCGCGACCTGCGAAAAGTTACTGGATGTCTGGGCAAGTTTAGCATAGTGCTCGCGAGTCGCGACGGGGCGTCGCGACTCATGATTCTCCTCTGGAAAATTCGAACAGTTTGTTCGAAACTTTGGATTCTTTTCTTAGGATTCCTTTACGTATTTAAGCTTGTTTTTTGAGCTTCAATACTGATGTAACTGGGGATTAGACCAGATTTAATGAGGAGATTAAGAGCTTGCATTGTTGATGGAATAATCTTTATTTCATCCCTTAATCCAAGCTAACTTAATTTCTGATTTTAATTGGTTTAATGTGTGAAATAAACTCAAAATTTTTCTGAGCTTTTCACTTGCCATAGTGCCTATAAATAGGCATGTATTTGTCCATTGCAAGGTACAAGAATCACAAGGAAAACCCTGAAATTCTAAGTGCTTATATACAACTTGTTAACATTTGGATATCTCTAGCTAATTTATCTAAGTGTGATTTTAAACACAACAAACACAAGTCCTTTTGTTCTTATACTCTTGAGATCACTTGAGTGTAAGGTTTCGTTCTCCGTTGTATCTCACTAATCATTCGTGATAACCCGATGGTCTATAAGAGGCGAATTAAATTAGTAGGAAAGTGTATTTCCATGCCTTGGAGGGTCAATCATCATCATTATCCTTGCTCATCACCAACACAAGGATCTTTTGACAATGTTTGAGAGGTTACATACTTCATGGTACTAAGTATATAAATGTATGGATGGGGAAACAAAAAAAAGCCTAGTGCATTGAATAATCTTGTTCTGGAACTTAGGAAACGAAAACACAAGCTGAAAATGTTATTGATGCTGAAATACCCTCCGTTGATAAACAATGTAAGAGAATTTCAAAATTACATGTGTGGAGGAATGCTAAAGAAAAGACAAAGGTGCTTTCCAATGAACCTTAAGTAATGAACAATCATGTCATAATGGAAGGTAATTTGGATAGATTTAGGGAGCATTTCGGGAGTTATGAGGGTTATAAGCCGTAGTTGGAGAATGCTAATGAAATAGAGTTGAACAATGTTAATCACATTGATCAGGATGAGACTTGGGCTAGCTAACATTATAGCACAATATGGCCCTCTTTCAGATGATGCTAAAGTCTACAAGAAGGATTTAATTGACATCAAGAAGGAGAAGAAAGAAAATAAGTGGGGGCAAGAACAAGAAAGAAGTAGATCTACCTAGCACTTACCACATAACAAAGGCAAGAGTGTGGTTACTGTGCCTAGAACCTATGTAACACCTGAAAATGAAAGTCCTTGTCGTGGCAATGCCTTCGGTCTTAAAAGAAGTCCCAAGTTTGCTTTTAATATGCCCAATGTGATAATGATGGGCACCTCTTCACCACAACTCCACAAGTAACAAAAAAAGAAAAGTCAAATTCTAGCAAACCTGCAGCTGATTTCAATCTCCATGAAAGTGATGAAACATTGTATGCTAGGAAAATTCCAAAGACTACTGCCATTAGAAGAAGCATGATGATGAACACAACATCTAAAATTGTCTCAGAAAAGAGAAAACTAAAACTGATGAGTGGTGGGAGTACTGTAATTCATAAAGGAAAGAAACAAGTAAAGAACATTGGTAGGTGGTATAGTTATTGAGAGTGATGATGAGAAAACTGAAAGTGAGGATGTGTATTACAAAGCTGAAACTAACAGTGACAGTGACAAAGTGGGAGGTTTTGAGAAAGAGCATTTAATACCACCATATTAGAGAGCTAATGACAACATCAAGCCTGTTATTGAAGACAAATGGGAGCCTGGCCAATGACATGATTTTATTGATGATTATAATGATGACATATATATATCTGGCCTGGCAAAGTTGCACAAAAATGGTGAATTACATAGAGTAGAAAGAATTTGGGAAGATTGAATTACATTAAGAAATCCTCACTTTACAATTTGAAAGCACATGTCATCAAGAATATTTTTAGAGGGCATGATAAATCATATGCCTTGCTTCCAAGATATGTGAAAATGATTCACGAGACAAATCCTGAATCTGTGGCATTTTACACAGCAAACGGAGATAGGTTATCCACCTCACTCCAGTTTAGAACCATCTTCATTTCTTTTGCTGCACAACTAAAGGGGTTCCTTGGAGGGTGCAGGTCTTTGATTGGTGTTGATGGAACACATTTAATAGGAAATTATGGTGGTATGTTGTTGATTGCTATAGCCTTAGAAGGAAATAATGGAGTTATTTCCGATCCATTGGCTTATGTTGTAGTCAGCATTGAGAATGAGGATAATCTATCGGGCTTTCTTATTCCACAACTTGTACTGCAGAGATGACTGGACTATTATAAGTGATAGGCAAATGGTGAACATTTGTTTATTATAACGCAAAACCTAAGAGGAGATATTATTGCAGACACTTAAGTAGGAACTTCAAGAAAATCTTTCCCGGGCCATTGACTTACATACTATTTTGGAGAGCTTCTAATGCAAGTAATCCTTACTCATTCAAAAAGGCTATGGAGATCGAGGCTCAGAAAGGAAGAAAAAGCTCCAGAGTTGAAATGGTTTGCAAAATTAAACTTGGACATTATTAGGGGCCTTTAGTAGTTTTCTCTCAATTTGCAAACTTACAAGTTATATAAAAAACAATTTAATCTTTTTTAAAGAAAATTAGTGACAAAATTTTTCAATGCTAATAAATCAGCGTTTAAATATAAAAGATGTTGACATATCAACGAGTGAAAAAATCACTCACCGATAGATCAAAGTATACAATAATTTATAGCTGATTTTTTTTATTAATCATGAATCATTTTACAAAGTATGTGACAAACGAAATAAAAATAAATAAACCGTTAAATTATTAACATATATATAAACAAAATGAATTGATTTAAGATTCTCATAAAACTTACCACTTATTTTATAAAGATAATTTTTTTGAGTGTCTAGTTGGATAGAGTTTCACCTTAGTTCAAAAAATTAATGAAAATTTTAGCAATATTTTAAAATATTAAAAAAAATGAAAGAAGTTTTATGGAGTAGAGTTGTAGTATGGAGTGAGAAGAAGAAAAAACGTCAGTGTTTATGAAATTTTAGGGGTTTTATAGAAGAGAGAAATAATGATAAGTTAAGAAAGTCGCTAAGAGATCAGTGAATAATGTCGAAGATTGCTAATCAACCAGCTTATAAAATCAATAATCGTTAACTAAATCGACACATAGAATCAATTATGTTTGACAAAATCAGCGTGAATTATATCTTGGCGCTGATAACTTAGCGAATCAAAGTTTTAATCATAGGCAAATCAGCAATATAATCTCATGTTCACTAACGTTTAATTTTCCAAACATCATAACTTTTTTTTGATCTGTAACTCCAAATATGACGTATAATATATCATTGGAAACTTCTTTAAGTCTACTAAAAAACTAAGATATATATATATATCATAACTAATATATATTTGCTAAAATTAAAAATAATAATTTAATTAGCTAAGGCTTAATAATGTCCAATAAGACATAATTACTTAATCTTCTAGAGAAATGAGATTGTCCACATCTTAGAATCTTACAACCTAACTTAAGCCCAAAACGGTCTTTCACGTGAGGGAGAGTGATAGTGTATATAATATATTCTTGGGACTCAACTATTAGCTTAATCTTTTGATTGAGATGACCCTCTAACAATTACAACCTAAATTCTCCGAGAAAGCGAAATGAGCCCAAAACTAAACAAGCTTAGCTAAGTAATTATCATCCTTACAATCAACATTAAAAAATAATACTAGGAACCATATATTGGAATATGATGTGTTAGTAAGGTGCCGAGTTGTATTAAGTAGATGTTTCACTTGTATTGTTTTACTAACATGTGTTAATTAGTTAAGTAATTGGTTATTAGATATATAAATTGTACTCCCTCCGTAACATAAAACTTTCAACAATTGGTTTTGCACGCATTTTGAGGAAGCGATTTAAGGGTGTAAACGAAGGAATTAGTCAAAATGGTTTTAATACAAGCAAGAATGTGATTATAAGTTCCTAATATTAAAATTATATTGACTAATTCTTTCGTTTACATCCTTAAATCACTTCCTCAAAATGCGTGCAAAACCAATTGTTGAATGTTTTATGTTATGGAGGGAGTAGTTAATTATGTTACAAAGGCACTGCTATACTATTCTGTTCTAAATGAAATAACGTTATAAAGTTCTCTGTTATGAATTTATGATTCTCTTCTTCTTTCATTCTATTGTAAATTTCATCATGGTATCAGAGCTTATCTAATCTTTTGTCCCCATTTTTTTTTATCATCCCTTTATATGTCCAATTACATTTTCCATTCAAGCTGTTCGAATTTTTTGTTTGTCTTTTGCTATATCCCTAAATTTCTAAATAAGATGGTGCATGAAACGTCTACTAATTCTTCTACTCTTCCTCTAAATTAAGATCCCATTTTGTTTTTAGGGAAATATTTTCTACGATTGTATTTTGAGGAAGAAAGGACTTGAATGATCTTTCTTCAGGGAGAGAAAAAAAGAGTGATTATTGAGAAGGGAAGAGGTATATCATTCATTAATGTTGAATGAAATCGGTTGGGTGCGTGAAAACCTTTATTTATAGAGGGAAATCAATGGAGAAATGGATTGGAAGGAAAAGACGCGTACGAAGTGGGGATCATTATTTGTGCCTGTATATGCATAGAGATGGCATTGTGACCGATATATACCTGAACCAGGTCCAAGTAAGGGTTTGGGTCTAAATTTTTGAAATCCAAAGGGTCTGGGTCTCATTGATCATGGGTTGTGTAATATCCCTAGTTTTTGAATGTGGTTTTTAGTTTATTTTGTGATTGCATTTTGAGGGTGTTTGGTGGAGAGAGTTTTAAAGAGAGTTTAGAGTTTTGGAGAGAGTTTAGAGTTTTGACTAGTAAAAACTCTATTTAGGGTGTTTGGTGAGAGAGAGGATTAAAGAGGGTCTTGTACCAAAAACTCTGATCAAAACTCTCTTTTGAAAAAGCTGGGTAGAAGAGCTTTTTCAAGAGAGTTTTGGAGAGAGAAAAAATAAATCTCTCTTTTGTACATATTATTAAAACTTAAATTTGTTTTAAAAAAAAAAAAATCTGTCTATAAATGTAATTTTACATGCTCTAAAAGTACAAAACTCTAAACAATCAGCTAAATGTTACCAAACACCTTTACACAACAATTATTTAAATCAGCAGTCAAATCCTCTGAACAAAAAAGTAATCATCTAACCATAAACTCTAAACTCTAAACTCTAACCTCTAAACTCTAAACTCTAATCACCAAACAGGGCCTTTATGTCTTGGTTTTAATTTTGGGTTGTTCTAAACTTGTGTTCTAATTTTGGGCCTAGAATTGCATTAAGTTAGATTAAGTAGCCCAATTACTCCTAATCCCACCCCCACCCACCCCCCGGCCGGTCCTCTATGGGTAAATAACCCATGTTTTGGCTCCTCCTCTTGCCTACACCTCTATATATAGGAGAGCACTTGAGATTTTGGGGTTACTTACATCATTTGCAAAATACTTACTTCAATCAAAACAAACACAAACTTCATCTTCCTCCTCCTTATTCACGCCAGTTTTTACCCCATTTTTACACTTCAATTTCGTCATCTTCTTCCACCCAATTTTTCAAGATTCTTACATCAATATACTACATATCTAGTGTAGTATTATTTTCATTAAAAAAATTTGTTCAAGATCATTGGTTCGGGTTTATTTCGGGTTAGGTTTGATTGAGAGGTTCTTGTTCGTGTGGGTTGTGAGGGTCCGTGCGTGCTGCGGTGTTGATCGTGGCCGTGTCGGTGGAGGGTCGTGCGTGATCGTGGCCGTGTCGTGTCGATTGTTCATTTGGACTTTGGGATCCATTAATAATAAGTTTGATTTACCTTTTCCATGAGTTTTAGTTATATTTTTTCGTTATCGAATCGATTGGTAATTGCCTGTTTACGACGTTATCACTGTTAACGTCGTTGCAAAAATGCGGGTCATTACACTACATCCTTATTTCTCCTTAAGAATTCAAGTGTGTTGTTATATTAAAAGTTTTTTTTAACATAATCAATCTTATTATTCTCTTCTCTTAATGCTATTCTTGGATTGAACTTAGAGGCTGGTCTTCTAGATTGTCTTTGAATAAGGGTTTTGTAGTATTGAAAATTTTACTAATTAACTAATCATAAGGAGATTAGAAGATTTATTCTTCACATTAGGTAATCAAGATAATAGATTTTGAGTTGTTTTCAATGATCGATACTCTAGTAGGAAGTGGATATTAATCGGAGCTAAGATCTTCTTTGATTATTAATTCACTGATTATTGAACTTAGATATTCTTGTTCAATTCCATTGTTTTATTGAGTTTCTTAATTAGCTTAATCATTATTTCAACAATTTTATAAACCCCACTCTTTTCACTTAGTGTATTTCATTTTAGTTTATTTCAAATACATTTTAATTAGTAACCCTAGTTTCCTGTGGATACGAACCTTGTTTCACTACTAAATTTATTTTTATTAGAAAGTAAGAGAATTATATTTGGTTTAGGCGCATACGACAAGGACCTGCCAATCATACAACTTCAAAACATGTGAGTTTTAGTTGCAACTCCAAAGTTAGAATTGTCGAGTTGTACTGTAAATTATAACTTTGCAAGTCGTAAACTTTTGTAATCTAAGCATTTTACATTTTTTGAGAAATTGATTTATCGTGGTTGTACGGTATGTCCACAACAACAAAATCTGGTTCGGCCGACCGATTTTACCGACCGACAATATCATTGTCGGCAAAGACCGACCGTGCCCGACCGCAAACCGTCGTTAAAATTTTCCGACCGTCATCACAGTCGGGAAAAAATTTACCGACCGACGTTGCGGTCGGTAGCGGTCGGTATTTGCCGACCGTATTCGTGGAGGTCGGTAATACCGACCGCACGTTGGTCGGAAAAAGTGCCATATTTTGCCTTTATTGCTTTTGTCTTTTTTCCCGACCGCTACCAACTGCTAAGTCGGTCGGCCGAGCGAATATTTTTTATAAAATTAAGTCGGCTCAAAACCGACTCTCTTTCTTTCCACTCATTCTCTCATTATCCCCTCTCTCTTCTCATCCCTTCTCTCTCTCCTCATCCCTTCCCTCTCTCCTCTCTCTCCTCATCCCTTCTCTCTCTCCTCTCTCTCCTCATCCCTTCTATCTCTCTTCATCCCTTCTCTCTTAATCCCCTCTCTGCTCGGCGAGCCACGCCCAGCGAAAAGGTGACCACCGATGAGCCACGCCCAACTAAAAGGTATTCATCTTTTTTTTCTTTTTCCTTTTCCTTTCCAGATTTTTTTTGGGTTTCCCTTTTTTCGTTTTTCCATCATTTTTCTGGGTATTTTAGATCTAGGGTTTCCATTTTTCATTTTTTCGTTTTTCCATTTTTTCTACGTTTTTCCATTTTTTTTCTGGGTATTTTAGATCTAGGGTTTCCATTTTTTCGTTTTTTTAGTTTTTTCTGGGTATTTTAGATCTAGGGTTTTCGTTTTTTTTTTTTCAATTTTGATTTTTTTTTTTACATCTCTAATTTATCATATTATTTATTCTCTTATTTGTAGGTTTGAAGATCTGAAGATTCAAGTGTGGTCAAGAACAAGTTTTTTATGTTTATGATTTTTTTTCCCGTTTATTTCATGAATTATTTTGAATAAAGAGGTAGATTGATTGTTTATGTAAAAATATTCATTTCTTTTATTATATGTAATAGTATATTGTGATTTGTTTATAGAAATTTTATAATTTTAAAGTACACAATATTGTGATTTGTTTAAAGCAAAATAGAGTATTTTTTGGGAACCAAGGGAACCAGTGTGCATATTTTCACTGCTGGTTTCCCTTTTTTTTATTTCGTAATTACCCTTTTTCCGACCGACATGCGGTCGGTATTACCGAACGCATGTCGGTCGGAAAAAGGGCCATTTTTTTGCCTTTTTTTGGGCCGGCAATCGGTCGGTAATCAGTCGGTACACAATTTCCGACTGATTACCAGACGGTAAAAAAACAATACCGACTACAATTCGACCGATCGGCGTGTACCGACCTTTAGTGGTCGGTACACATTGGTCGGCCGAACAAGAATTTCTTATTGTGGTCGATACCCATAACAGAGTGCGAAAATTTTAAATTATTACACGATAGAAAATTATTGATCAAATTCGCATAGCAAAAAATAAACTATTGATGAAATGCTTGAAAAATATGAAAGACCCAATTAAGACCCATTTAGGATCTAAAGACCCATTAGACCTATAAGGCATGGGTCTAAGAATCTAGACCCAGTGGGTCTAGGTCAGGTTTGCGTCTCAAAAAAAAAAAACAGGTTTGGACTGGCTAGACCCAACCTAGACTTGACCCATCGCCAATCCTATACACGCATGAGGTGATGTGCGTGTACTCGCACGACCATTCCCTCGTTCCGTTCGTGAAATCCCCGATATCTCGGGGGCGGTTATTTTGGTGCCGCTTTTTTAGGGTTTCCTACGTCCAATCAGTTTTTGCGTTTTGGATAATTATATTTTAATAATAATCTACTACATCCGTTTCAAAATATGTGCAAGAAATATTTTTACACGAATTTTAAGATTGAGATTAGATGGTGTTAATGAAGTTATTAGATAGATAAACTTTAGCACAACAAGAGTAGCACACTAGCACTATATCTTATTGGTGTTAAAATTATATCAACTAATTTGTCCATTTGCATCATCTATTCACAACCTTAAAATACATGCAAAAATGTTTGTAGCACATGTTTTAAAAAAGAGATAGAAAATAATAGAAAATGAATTAGTTATTTACCAAATGAAAATATTTAGAAAATAGATTATTTATTTTGGAAAATAAAATCATTTGAATAAATATTTAGAAAATAATTAATTTAAAAACATCAGACTGCTATCATTTTATTAAAGTTTAGGAGGCATATCATCAAGTGGGCATAATTATTTTCAGAGTTTTACCTGTGCGACATAGTATGACAAAATCATTGACCTGTTATAGGGGACAAACGTTGGTGATATACACCTAGTTTTCTCATGGTAAAATTCTAGTAATGACTTGTAAACACTTTAATTACCATAGGTTCTTTCAATAAATTCTTATAGAAAAATTGCATAACCATAATAAATTGGCACTTTTTCAACCATATCATTTATTCGTTTTGTTAAAATTAAATTTCCATTTTAAAAATAAACTAATGATATCATTCCATAATAGGAAAATCTCTTGATATGGTTATTCTTTAATTAAAAGATGTCAATTGATATTATTCCATATTAACAAAAAAATCAAGTTATATTATGTTTTCCATATTATAAGGAAAAGATACCAATATAATTGGAGAATATATATATATATATATATATTGATAGATCATTAAAATACGGCATTCAAATTTATATTATATATGATTTAATATCACATCTATATATACTAAAGGGTAAATGATCATCTTTAGTAACAATTATTGTATTTTCAATTTTCTCTCATTGTTTAAATTTTTTATCTCTCAATAAGTCACAAACATGGCTCAATTCATCAAACAAGTTATCATATTATTGATGCTGTTTTTGTTTATATTTTTTATTGTAAACGATGCTCGAATAACATTCCGTGTTCGAATTTTAAATGGTTTGGAAACTAAGGAAATGCTTCAAGTACATTGTAAATCAAAGGATGATGATCTTGGAGCTCACCAAATTAAATACACGGATGACTATATGTTCAGTTTTAAACCAAATATTTGGGGTACAACATTATATTTTTGTAGTTTTGAATTCGGTAATATGTTGCATTGGTTTAACATTTATGTTCATGCGCGGGACCATAGGCGCTGTTTCGAAAATAATGCCGAATGTTTATGGATGATCAAAGAGATGGGACCTTGCTGGCACGATGATACTGACCTGCAAAATTGTTATTCTTGGAATAAAGGACATATGAAAATGCTTTCGAATCCATAATAGCTTAGGTTATTGCTTTTCGTGTTGTGTTTCTAGTGCAATAAAATGTTTCTTTGATATTATATATATACAGTGGTAATGAAAGGTCTAATTTCTATAACTTTAGAGAACTATTATTATTTTTATTATTAAGAGACGTTTTACTTATCATTGAGTTTAACTTAGGTAGAATGATTTTTTGAGCAGTGACTCTGTTACTTTTTTTTAAGTGGTCTAAGTTAAGACCTTTTTATTTTCTGAAAAGATTGTATAAGTTGATCCAATCGTGGATTAGTGTTGAAAATCTGCACAATGAGCATAAGTAAAATGGCTTGGGGGCTTTTACGAGAAAATGCCCTTCTAATGCGTAATTCAGAGTCATATAATGTGTAGATGAATAGAAGGTCAATTAATTGCTTTAGTTTTTAGAATCGAATACACGTACATGTAGGTCATGTAGGTCGTATAGCAAATGCATGTAAGACAACGAACATAAACTGACCGTGAGTATTTTTTAATTATCCTTAGGCTTCAGAAGATTAATAATTACCAAGTGGATTCAAGTGGATTATGGGCCAAACTTGGTGTTTAAATGATTTGATGGGTTGCGTGTTTTGTAGTTATATGGGTTTTAGCAATAACAACTCATTGAACATGGCTCTATAGACCTAATTTATGTTGGTATGGTCAGACAAGATTTTCCAACCAAGTTTACAGAGATAGGCTTTACTAACTGCATTAGTCTTTCGAAGCTCTAACCCTCCTAAATACTTAGGTCTACAAATCCTATCCTAAGAAATCATATGGATACCCGATTTAGCTGAATTTTTTTCCAAAAAAGGATCGATTAATACGATCCAGGGAGGATGAAGTGTTAACTAGAAGTGCAGCAGTTGATATAGCGTAGGAAGGAAGGGCCTCCAAATTACTTTGAATGAGAACCAGTTTATCAGCTTAGAGATCTATTGGGCTGACCAAATGTTTAATTTTGAATCAGCTTTACGGAGGATATGTGGAAAGTTAGACTTCGAGAAGGTATTGGATGAGAAAAAGACACCTAGATAACTTCCTAAGAAATGTTTTGGGGTCATGCAAAAAAAAATACCCGCCAGATGGCGTTTACGGGAATTGTCCACCTTTTTTGAAAAAAAAATGAAGGATTTGTTGAAATTAATTAGATGCTCTGAAAGGGACATGAATTCTTTAAGAATAGAATGAACTTTAGAAACAGCCGATCAGGTGGCCTTACAAAAAAGGAGACTATCATCAGCAAAGAGAAGACAAAGTATGATAGGTGCGGTAGAAGTAATTTTAACCCAATAGGTGAGCGTGGAAGAGAAGATTCCAAAGCCAGCTTGCGGGCTAAGACTTTCATACAAATAATAAAAGGCACGGGGACAGGGGATCTCTCTGACAAAGTCCTCATGACGGGAAAATAAGGTTTTCTATCTGACCATCAATCGACGGAGAGAAGGAAACCATGGTACCACAGCCCGTATCCAAGATACCCATTGATGATTAAAGCCGAAGCTATGAAGGGTAGCCTAGAGAAACTTCCATTCCACCCTATCATAAGCCTTTTCCATACCAAGTTTGAGGGTAACCCAACCAGTGTCATTCTTAGATTTGGCGAACATATTTATATTTTCATGGACAATTAGAATATTATCCTGAATAGCCCGGTCCGAGGTAAAAGGAATATTTATATTTTCATGAACATATTTATATTTTCATGGGCAATTTTTTTTGAAAAAAAAACAAAAAATAAAATAAAACAGTTCTTAGATAGAAAGCATTAGATGGCAATGTATAATATATATTGATAAGTAGTTATTTGATAGCATTTTAGGTGCATTTTAGGAGTCTTTTCCTAGCTTAGTTAGTGCATAATAGCTTAGTTTTGCATGTTTTTAAATCTTTTTGGTACATTGGGTGCTTCACGGGTATTTTGTTCATATGGTGATGTTTTAGGCCTTTTGGAAGAGTTTTTGGAATGCCATCATGCAGAATGCCTGACTTTGAACAGCTATAACTTTTCCTCTACTAAACTTTTTGGCACGATTCCACTTGGAGATGAAAGCTTGTTCCGTAAGCTTCGCAACGATAGGTCGCATGCCCCAAACCGATGAACAAGCAGGAAGTTATGACGTTTTGAAGTCGAGCTGTCCAACAGCCTGAGGAAGAAGGCAACACGTCCGTGTTGATTTCAACACGTCCGTGTTGACTTGTGTCTAGAGGATCAGATTTGGTTCTGCTTGTTGTTTCTGAAGGCAACACGTACGTGTTTATTTGAACACGTCCGTGTTGACCTGTGTCCAGAAGCTCCACTTTTGGTTCTGTTCTTCTGCCATATAGCAACACGTCCGTGTCACTTTGAACACGTCCGTGTTTCTTGCCCACCTTTTGTTCCAGATGCTACTGGTTTGGTTCTGTGTACACTGCTCCATGCCAACACGTCCGTGTCACTTTGAACACGTCCGTGTTGGTCTGACTTCCGGGTTTCTAAACTACGCCGTTTCAGTTAGTTTTGTGCGATTGTATTTATACCCCAAGGCTTTTGGGGATTGAAAAAGGGGGGGGGGGGATCTATTTTTCTGCAATTTTCATTGCCCTAAGTTAGTGCTAGTTCCTTACTTTCCTCAAAAACTCAAAAACTTATGCTTTTAAATCCTCCATGTAATCTAATTTGTAGTTTCTCAAACTCTTCATTCAAGAAGATTTAGTTCATCAATTCCAATCTAATTTGAAGCTTCAAGTAATTTTCTCTCTTCTCCATTTTTACAATTTATCTTTGATTTGAATTATAATGCTTTGCATGTTGGTTGATGTTGTTGATTTCAATAATTCTTGATTCTTTCTTGCAATTAACCTTGTTTTTGCTCATGAATCACACTTTTATAATTATTTTTATAATTTGTTCTTGATTTATTTTATGATTTTTGTATATGTCACCTATTGCTCTTGAAGTTAATTGTTATTGATTATTACTTGAATCTAACCTTAGTATTTCCCATGGATTATATTTTTGTGATGTTTATCTTAATTTCTATGGATTGTGAGTAGTATAATTTTAGGTTTTGGGTGAATCCCTCAATGTAGTCATGGAGAAGTAATTGCATGTTGGAGTTTAATTGCTTTAGGGCTATAATTAGTTAAGATTAAGGGGTTTTTATGCATAGTTTTTGTGATTGATCACCATTAGAGCTTGATTCTTAATCTCCTCAACGAAGGATCGAAAGATGAAGTTGAGTTGTAGGTTCCCTTGTTCTTATTTAACTAAAAGGCCATGAAAATAGGAATTTCTAGTCAAAGGAAACCTCTTGTCATCATGTTCATGTGTTTAATGCTTGGATTTGTGATTATAACCATGAAAATAGGTTGTAATGCATACTTTTAGGCAATCCCTCTAGCTTGAAAGAGTAGTTGGGTGTTTTAGATGACTTCCACTAGTTTTCCCCATTGAATTGTTCCCCTTGTGGTAGTAGTTGTTCCATGACGAATTTGAGTGGTGAATCCCAATTCCTAGTCCCTTTTATCTTTGATTTTCCCATTTTTACTCTTTAATTTTACTAGTTTTATGGTTTGTTACTTATTAACTCCGAAAACTTGTCTTGACTTAGCTTATTTAAACATTAGCATTTGGTGGTTGATTCAAAGCCTCTCATGGGTTCGACCCTTTCTTGCCCTTGCTACTAGTTAGTAGGACCGAGATAGGTTTATAATTTGATAGGTTGGCGACGCCCTGTCATATATGCATCTTTTTTATCTTCATTCAAGGATTCTGATATAGGTCAAAAGGCCAGAAAAATGGGACTCTAATTAGTATTCATATTTATTTTAATGAATTAGGATCAAGTGTGCACTTATTAGTACAAATGTAAACTAGGCTATAGTTCATCATTGTTCATAGCTTAAAATATATGGAAAAAAACCCATGTCTTAGCCTCAAATTATATCTTAAAAACTAGATAGTGCACATAGATATATTGAAACCTTCGTTATTGGTAATAGCTAAATAATGATGTTTAGTGACATGGTATAAGAGGAGCTTTGAGTGATAGGAAACCGATTAGTTGTAGTGAGTTTAGCATGATATGAAATAAAGTTATATAACTTTATCTTAGCTCTTCTTAAAATTATCTAATTGAAATTAGTTTATCCTAAGCAAACACATATAATTAATTGAATTAGATAAACTTATTCTGATTAAATTAGTGCTACATGTAACTAAATACAGCTTATAGGAATTAGCTGATTAATATAGTATATTAAGCAATCACTTTCTATTATTGTAAATAAGTATATATAAACCATTGATTAATTAAATTTTGCTCTCATTCTAATACTCAAAGGGTGGGATGACAACTACTTGAACTACGAGTTGCAATTTCTAATCATTTATAACAATTATATTGAATGTCAAAGCTTTCTAATATACTGTCCAACTCTAATTTACTAATGAAAACAATAATTTATGTTTGTCATAGGTGAATCAAAGCTACAATTCTAATCATTTAGAACTACTATGTAGTGTTATTTCCTCTAATAAGATTACAAGTTAAAGGCTTGTATAAATATAATCATTTAAATTTGATTAGAAATTAGCTTTTAATAATAGAATAAATGCTTACAAATATAAATGATCGTTTTGATTGCTAAATTAGAATTCAATTCCAGTTCTAAATTTTAGCCTTGTAATCATTTATACTACATTACTGCTTTTAAGCTCTGTTACAAGTTTCAATTAATCAAAAAGAGCTGGAATTTCAATTAGTTAATTGAAATGACTACCACTCTTATTAGTTAGTTATTTATCTTTATTGGGATTTAGCTAATTACTTATATTTAGTTAATTTATACTAATAATGTTGTTTTCATTTTGTATTGCAACGGTATTTGCTATTCCACGTTTCGCATTATTATTCATGAGTATGTTTATTAAGTTTCGCATGCTTAATCTCTATTATATTCATTTGTATAGTGAAAATAGTAACTATGCTAATATATAGTTGTATCTTTAATAATAGATCCTATAATAACCCGAAATTTGGGGCCAGAAAATTTCGCGGTTATTAATGTTATTCTAAGTCCGATTAGGCCATTTAATTTGGGCTGTTTACATTTCTTGGTCCAATCTTTTTCTTCAAATTGGGCCAAAGACCCGATTCTTTCTTTTCTTTTCCTCCTTGGCCGGCCCTCTTGTGTAATTGGGTCCATTTTAATTCTTTTTATTTAATTATCAATTAAGTTATTTAATTTATTAAATTAATTATTTTAATTTGATTTATTAAAAAACCCAATCAAATTGGACCTAACAAACTTTGTTAAGTCAACCTAGAATTGCTAACTATTTCCCCCATTCTTTCTATCCCACACGGCTACCCTAACAAACATTAGGGTTTTGTTTGCTTTCCTTCTTTTCTATAAATAGGACTCATGTTTTTCATTTGGTTCCTATTTGCTAAAGTTTACAAACCCTAAAAATTTCACTTTTATTTTCTCTCTTCCTCTCTCTTGTGTGCCGTGAGCTTCTTTCAAAAAAGGGAGTGAATTATTTTTGGAAATTTAGCGAATCCAGGTAACTTCGCTATCTCCTTTAATCTATGGGTAGAAAAACACATAGTTAATTAGGATGTATCATGAAAATTGTAGGGAATTTGTTCTTGTTTCATTTCGAAAAAGTCGAGTATGTATGATATGATTTCTTGAATTGTTTCATGTATTTTCTTGAATTTGTATGATGATCTTGTATGTTTAATTGATTAAAATTGTCTAAATTAATTCTTATTAGTCATATGTTATTCGAAAATTTATATGAAATGTTAATTTTTGTTCTTGAGCATGTCGAGTGGCACAATAGTTTACAAGATGATTTTTGTGTTTATTTTCTTGAATTAAAAGCATGTTCATGATTTAATTTGATTAGTATAATTTAAATCTTGGAAGAAAAATTAATCTTGTTCATGCCTAAGTATGTCGAGTGGTTCAAAATCAAAAGGAAAATTAAAGATTTAATTTTTATCAATCATCATGTTGAATCTTGATTAAAAACATGAAATCTTGAATGTAAATCTTTAATCTTTATCATGTTAATTTAAATTCTTGGATGAAATCTTGTTATTGTTTTGACTATAAAAAGCCGTGAGTTTTTGCATGAGAAGGTATGATTTTTGATCTTGTTTTGATTTAATCTTGATGATTGTATGATAAAAATATGATTTTTAGTATTATTGTTTAATGTAATTAATTAATTTTGATGAATATGATTATTTAGATTAATTGATAAAAATTGGTATTTTTGAGGCAAAATTGTCGAGTGGAAGAAAACAAGGAAAAATAGAATTTTTTTATCATGTTTGATAATTTTTAGTGATTAATTAGAATAATATAAGAATTTAATTAATTATTGTTATTAATTGAAAATGTCGGGTGCCTTAAGAATTTCGGTCCATTTTAGCTTAATTTTGACGTAAACTATTTTAGGAATAATTAATTATAAAGGTTACAATTAAATGGATTATCAGGGATAAGTTGTAATATAGGGTAGATAATAATATTGTTATTATTACTAATTATTACACGAGTAATATTATTAATATTATTAATATATATACGGTTGATATTAGTATTATTATTAATATTAGGTATCCGTAGGGATAAGTTATAAAAGATATGATAAGATATTAATAGGGGAAGAAAGGAAACAAAGTAATAGGAATATGAATTGCTTCGATTTCTGGCTAGGAAAGACTTGGTATTTAAGGTGGCCAATATACGTGCCGCACCTCTCTTTCCTGGGACTTCGAACATTTCATTTCCAATTACGGTCACCTAGTATTTCCCGATATAAGATAAGATATGATATTGAAAGATATAAGATATGATAAGGACGCCCACCTGATGACCCGAGTAGTCAGACTGGGTTAAGTCGAGGCCACTGCTCAATGGGACGAACACACGAGTTCCCCCGAGTAGTTCTGGGTCTTAGGATATGTAGTCGTCTAGTAGTAGTGCACGAGCTGCTATTAGGGGTTTGATAGGAGGGATTTCTTACCAAATAAAAACCCCCGTCGTAGTATGAGTGGGGGTGTCGAACACGGGGAAGGTCCCGCCGCTTAGCCTAGGCATAAGAGCGTCGAACAAGCTAGGTCAAAGGATGGTCGCGAGAGGCGGAGGAAGAAACTACGAAAACAACTAAAACTAAACTAAGAAAGCTAGGATAAAAGGGGACTAGGGCTAAGAGATCACAACTCATGCCACCATGAATTGTGAATCAATCGAACTTAGACTTAGGTCGTGGATAAGGGGAGGTCGTTCTATGATCGTACCACTCTTTCAAGCTAGTACGATGACCGGAAAGACATAAACAACTCACTTTCGTGCAGCGACACATCTAACAAGTCCTAAGCACAAAATCACGAAGACCGGTAACTTTCCCTTGATCGAAGGCCCAACTTTCGTGGTGCTTCCATCAATCGGGCAAAGGAAGTCATCACCCACGTTCACCTTTCGGTCCTTCGATGGGGATTCTTCAATGAATCCTATGCTAGCTAAACACAAGACTCAACATTACCGAATCCTAAGGTACCGACAAAATCACAACCAAGCCTAAAAACAACTAAACTACAATCATGGAGGATTTGAGAAGTTTCACTCAAACCCTAGAAATTAACTACTCAAACATAAATAAACAAAATATAACTAAAAACATAATTAAATACATAAATTAAACCTAAAACTAAGAACAACAAAAACAACAAACTAAAACCTAGAAAACTAGAAACTAAACTACTAAGAACAACAATGAAATCAAAATGAACAACTAGGCAAACATGAAAATAACAACAAAACTAACTAATTAAACTACAATAACAAGCTAAAACTATAAGGAATAAGTACATAAAGCAATAAAAAGCAAGTAAGAGAAAGCTATAAAATTACCTTAAAATGGAGAACAAGAAGAAAAAAAAGAACAAGAATTATCTACTTGCATAAATCAAAGAACAAGAATGTAAATTACAAGAAGATTGAAGAAGAAAGCAATAAAATCTAACCTAACCCTAACTATGAGCCTCTAACCTCAGCTAAGAGTGAAAAATGGGGGAAGAGGGGTATATATACAAGCCCCAAAAAAAGTCGAGCAAAACAGCTTCACACGTATTAAAAAAACAGAGCTGTCAAAAGGAGCGGCCTTGCAAGAATTAGGAGCGACCGCTCCTTTTCTACTGGGAAAATATCCTTCAAAAGGAGCGGCCTTGCAAGCACTAGGAGCGACCGCTCCTTTTCTACTGGGAAAATATCCTTCAAAAGGAGCGGCCTTGCAAGCAATAGGAGCGACCGCTCCTTTTCTACTGGGAAAATATCCTTCAAAAAGGAGCGACCGTGCAAGTGGAAGGAGCGATCGCTCCTTTTGTTTTTCTCAACCACTGCCAACACCATATGTAGAGGGGAGCGAGGGTGCAGTTGTAGCCAAAAATAGGAGCGGTCAAAAGGAGCGGCCGTCCAATGGCCAAGGGGGTGTTTGTTGGGAGAAATGACTATAGTTTTCCTCTGGGCTTCCCGGCTTACTTCCTGGCGCTCCGAAATGAACTCCGGACCTACAAAATGGAAGAAAACACAAGAATAGAGCAAAATCGAGGGAAAACACATAAAAACCAAGAAAGGAGCCCTAAGCACCAAAACAAAGAAAAATGAGAGAAAAAGGGAAAAAACAAAGAAAACTACTCATAAACTAAGTAAATAGGCTAGGAAAAAAGGGAACAAAATACTTCTTATCAAACTCCCCCAAGCTTAGCTTTTGCTCGTCCCGAGCAAAACCTAAACTAAAAGAATGGAAGAACCCGATAAGAGGTAAACCTAAAAGAAAGAAGAACAAAACACGAATAAATACACTAACTCACTTTCGTAGGAATCACGGTTGTTTTTAGCAAAAACAACAAGCCATTTAAACCTCAAAGTTGCCAAGGAGGACGAGTGTGCTCTCGTAGGGGTTTCCAAAGAGTTTAACCCATAACTCTATCAAAAACAAACCAAGGCAAAGGTTCGAAGGAAACAAAAGAAAAGAAAAACAAAAAGAAAAAGAAAGGAAAAAGAAAACAAAACGAAATAAAACAAAACAAAAACAAAAGCAACTAGTTGGACTTGTTAAAGGACCGAGGATCGATGAATGCGAAACTTTCTAAGCACTAACGGAAAACATGCTCAAAGATGTCAAGGGTGGATAGTCAAATAAAACATGCTAGATTGGAGAATTAGAGAGGAACATTCCCCTTTCGCTCAACAACCAAGCATCCACATGCTAAGCTAGTGTCGTCTCCACCCATAAAGGTAGCTTCTCATAACTCCACGAAGGAGTCGGAAAAACAAAAAGGAGAAACAATTTAGGCTACCCGACATCTCATCATAGCAAACCGCTCAATATGCTTGAAACATGACTTCCTCAACCGAAAAGGACTCAACTATCTAGGATTGAGAGGGCTTTAGGGTTGTAATGTAAGGCTAAGGATAGGGTAGGAATCAATTTGGCTTGTGTTGCTCAAAACTAAATAGTGAAGCAATAAGTGCAAATGAGCATCAAATAGTAAACGAACTCCTCAAATTTGCACACATACACTAAAAACCCCAAGCTTATTCAAAAAACTAAATGAAAAAAAAGAAAAATTATACAACAATTTTTTTTTTTCTTCAACTACTCCTCCCCCCAAGCTTGAATGACACAATGTCCTCATTGTGAAAGGGAAGGAATAATTACTTTTTTTTTATATATGTGTTTTTTTTTTTTTTTTTTTTGATGACCTTGCCTTTTTCATCTTAGGCCGGCTTTTGCTGCAATTCAAACAAATCGACACACTTTCGCTTGGCGAACTCCTTACTTCCACAAGTTTTCAATACAAAATAAAAACAAACCAAAAATCTCCAATTGCTTCACTACACCTAAAAGGTATAAAACAAAACAAAGGGGATGCAAGGCTGGTAATGTGGCTTAGATGAAAGAAAAGGCCAAGTTCAAGGGGTTCCAAATGGTGAATGGGAAGCAAGAACCTAAGAAATTGAAAAGAAGCAAGATGATAAAACAAAAAGGAAAATGCAAAAGGAAAAAGGAAAATAACTAAGAAATGAATGCCTCTGTCCTCCCCTAGAGTATCTCGGTCACAGTCTCGGAAAGTCATGAATCAAGTTCTTGATCAAGTTATACTATGACAAGGATCCTATTGCCACTCAAACAAAATGATGAAGGCTAGAAAGATTTGACAATTTTCTCACATATGAAGGGTAGTGAATTGCAAATACTACCTCAAGGGCTTCAACTAGCTAGCAAAGCTTTGCCAATCATACCACAAGCCAAGACATTAGGTTTCATGAACTCCAAAGTTCTGAAACCTAGCATGTAGTATTTGAAAATCAACCCCAACATCTCAAACCATGTGGACCACTAACACTTAGGAAGGAATGCATTCAAAGTCCAAGAAATTAAGAACCAAGTCCAAACTACAAACAAAACAAAAACACACTTTGCCTTGAAAAGAAAATAAAAGAAAAAGAAGAGGAAAAAGGGAAAATAGAAATAAAAACTAAACAAAAGGAAGGAAAATAAAATCAAGCATGAATGACTCTCAATCAAGCAACCAAGCATCAAACAAATAAATAAATCGAGGCCCAACGCCATCGATATCCAAATGTCCTCAAAGGCTCAAAAGCCAAAAATTGAAAGCCAAACATCCTCGAACAATCATCTCCTCCTAAAATTAACCCTACAACTAAGCAAACAATGAAAATAAAAGAAAGGGAGTTTGGAATGATCTCACCAAAACAGGCTAATAAGTAAGCATACAACCTCCGTTTTGCGCTTTAGTACCGTACATGTCCATGAGAGTTGCTTATTCATTTAACCTGCAAAAAGGAAAGAAAAGAAACCAAACTCCAAAAAAACAAAATAATTACAAATAAAAGAAAAAAGAAAAAGAAAAAGAAAGGGCTCGGGTTGCCTCCCGAGAAGCGCTTGTTTAACGTCTTAAGCTTGACAAAGGAGCTGGACACAGGGACTAAGACATAAAAGAAAAACTATGTCAAAGTCATCCAGCGGGAACAACCACCGGGGCTCAGTAAATAGCCCCGCAAAGCTCGCAAGAGCTTGTCAAATGCACTGGCACTCAACTCACTGAATACCACATAAGCAATGGTCAAATAAAGCAATGGGGACGGTTTGAAAACCGGCATCCTATGCTTATGTGGGAGTGAGTGCCCACAGGGAGGTAAATTAAAATAAAAACTACAAAAAGAAAAATCAAATAAAGTAGGGGGAACACCTCCAAACACCTCCCTTGCCTTGGTTTCTGAAAGAGAAACATTGGAGTCAAGACAAGAGATGATGCCCTCGGATGGAGGTGATATGAGCATGGATGGAAGTGGGGTGGGATGTGAATAGACGAGGTTAAATCCTCCTAAAAAGGGAATAAGAGAATGTGGTATAACCACATCCTCCACATTAATTACCTCGTCGGTTTCACTTGACTCTGCTATGAGGGCCTCATCCTCTACAACATCGCATGACGATATGAAAGTGTCGTGATTCTCATCACAACATTGCCAATAAATGTCATCGTCTATGTGAGTCGGGATGGTGTGCTCAACTATGAGGGGTGAGGGATCGAATTCGTGACTAAGGTCATCATCGAAGGGTTCACCTAGGGGAATATGAGGTGAATCAACTATGTTCATGCCAAGACCTTGTAAATACTCTTCAAGAACATGATTAAGCGAACTCGAATCATGCGAAAAATGATGAGAAAAATCAAAGGTAGTGGCATGAGGTGATGGTTGATTAAAACCATATTCCTCAAGTGCACTCAACTCATGACTATAATCATGTATTCCTTGGCTAGTCATATCCCACTCATAGGTGTCCTTAGCGAGACACTCGAATAAGAGCCAAGCTCTATCCAAGTCGAGAGCTAAGAAATCGCCATGAGATAGATATTCTACCCAATTTCTCGTCTCAAAGTTCAAACCCTCGTACAACATATTGCATATATCCCACTTACCAAAATTATGATTAGGCGGAAGAGAGCTTCCAATCCTATCATAATACAACCAAAACAATTCATGCTCATATTGGGGATCGATCAAAGAAGAGGCCATGAGGCCTAAATATTCACAAAAATAAAGAAAAAGAAAGACCTAGAACCATTCTACTCAACCTAAACTAATGGCATTGCCTTCCCCGGCAACGGCGCCAATTTGATAGGAGGGATTTCTTACCAAATAAAAACCCCCGTCGTAGTATGAGTGGAGGTGTCGAACACGGGGAAGGTCCCGCCGCTTAGCCTAGGCATAAGAGCATCGAACAAGCTAGGTCAAAGGATGGTCGCGAGAGGCGGAGGAAGAAACTACGAAAACAACTAAAACTAAACTAAGAAAGCTAGGATAAAAGGGGACTAGGGCTAAGAGATCACAACTCATGCCACCATGAATTGTGAATCAATCGAACTTAGACTTAGGTCGTGGATAAGGGGAGGTCGTTCTATGATCGTACCACTCTTTCAAGCTAGTACGATGACCGGAAAGACATAAACAACTCACTTTCGTGCAGCGACACATCTAACAAGTCCTAAGCACAAAATCACGAAGATCGGTAACTTTCCCTTGATCGAAGGCCCAACTTTCGTGGTGCTTCCATCAATCGGGCAAAGGAAGTCATCACCCACGTTCACCTTTCGGTCCTTCGATGGGGATTCTTCAATGAATCCTATGCTAGCTAAACACAAGACTCAACATTACCGAATCCTAAGGTACCGACAAAATCACAACCAAGCCTAAAAACAACTAAACTACAATCATGGAGGATTTGAGAAGTTTCACTCAAACCCTAGAAATTAACTACTCAAACATAAATAAACAAAACATAACTAAAAACATAATTAAATACATAAATTAAACCTAAAACTAAGAACAACAAAAACAACAAACTAAAACCTAGAAAACTAGAAACTAAACTACTAAGAACAACAATGAAATCAAAATGAACAACTAGGCAAACATGAAAATAACAACAAAACTAACTAATTAAACTACAATAACAAGCTAAAACTATAAGGAATAAGTACATAAAGCAATAAAAAGCAAGTAAGAGAAAGCTATAAAATTACCTTAAAATGGAGAACAAGAAGAAGAACAAGAATAAGAACTATCTACTTGCATAAATCAAAGAACAAGAATGTAAATTACAAGAAGATTGAAGAAGAAAGCAATAAAATCTAACCTAACCCTAACTATGAGCCTCTAACCTCAGCTAAGAGTGAAAAATGGGGGAAGAGGGGTATATATACAAGCCCCAAAAAAAGTCGAGCAAAACAGCTTCACACGTATTAAAAAAACAGAGCTGTCAAAAGGAGCGGCCTTGCAAGAATTAGGAGCGACCGCTCCTTTTCTACTGGGAAAATATCCTTCAAAAGGAGCGGCCTTGCAAGCACTAGGAGCGACCGCTCCTTTTCTACTGGGAAAATATCCTTCAAAAGGAGCGGCCTTGCAAGCAATAGGAGCGACCGCTCCTTTTCTACTGGGAAAATATCCTTCAAAAAGGAGCGACCGTGCAAGTGGAAGGAGCGACCGCTCCTTTTGTTTTTCTCAACCACTGCCAACACCATATGTAGAGGGGAGCGAGGGTGCAGTTGTAGCCAAAAATAGGAGCGGTCAAAAGGAGCGGCCGTGCAAAACATAGGAGCGACCGCTCCTTTTGTTCTGTTGCAAATTTTGTGCTTTGCTTCTTGCCTTGATCTCCAATGGCCAAGGGGGTGTTTGTTGGGAGAAATGACTATAGTTTTCCTCTGGGCTTCCCGGCTTACTTCCTGGCGCTCCGAAATGAACTCCGGACCTACAAAATGGAAGAAAACACAAGAATAGAGCAAAATCGAGGGAAAACACATAAAAACCAAGAAAGGAGCCCTAAGCACCAAAACAAAGAAAAATGAGAGAAAAAGGGAAAAAACAAAGAAAACTACTCATAAACTAAGTAAATAGGCTAGGAAAAAAGGGAACAAAATACTGCTTATCAGGGTTATGGCCATAGCTTAGGCTTAGTGGTGCACACGAGATCCACTACGGGTTGAGTACACGAGCTCACCCCGGCATGTTCTAGGAAAGTTGTGGTGCACACGGGATCCACAATGAGTTATAGTGACCGGTCCAATGAAAGATGAAATGAATGGTATGATAAGAAAGAATTGAATGATATGATATGCTACGAAGGATATGACAGATGATTACGATATGAACGTTATGATTTGATAAGATATATTATAAGTTAATGAAAGCATAGGATATGATATAATATAAGATATGATATGAACTAAGGTTTGGAATGATTAAGCTATAAGAATGTAATGATATAAGTACAAGTATAGAATTTGGTATAAGTCTTCCGCTGTGTATTTCTGTATTTGGACAAGTATGTATGTATGTGATGTGCGTGTATGTATACGTGTATGTATGTACGTATGTCGTGTGTATTTGTACGTATTTCTGACCGTATTTTGCAGGTATGATTACACGTATGGTATACGTACATTATACGTAGATTCTACGTATTTCTAACCGTATTTCTGCAGGTATTTGTATACGTAAGTTGTACATATTCGTATACGCATTTTTGTACGTATTCTTATACGTACCCTTGCATTGAATTATGTATAGCATGTAACAGATTCTTGTATGGTTTTTATGCTATTTTCTATGATATTATGTGTTTAGCGGTCCCTCGATTAAATGGGACAGCCTAGTTACTCGCCACTGACGGTGGACCCCCCCCCCCCAGTTTCAGGTGAAGATGCAGCCGACTAAATCGGGCCTCCGCTGGATGGGCTTTTGGAGAGACTGAAAGCCTTAGTACCCTATAGATTATTTAGCTGTTTCATAATGTTTTAAGACTATTTACTTAGTTTATTTATGATCCCAGCATGTTGGGACAGTTTTAGGATAACTTATGTAATAATGAATATTGGGAACTATTAGTTATTTTGGATGATTAGTTTATTTATCTAATAAAGATATTCCTTTTAATTGATTAAATCTAGTTTATAGTTTAAATTATTTTGGTAATGATCCGTTTGTCGATTTCCCTTCGTCAATCAACACGTCTAAAAAGTCGGGTCGTTACAGTTGGTATCAGAGCCATAGGTTTAATCCTAAGTTACTTCTTCACAAGTGACTTCGTAAGTTGAGTGCTTTATAAATCCGAGCGAAACTTAGCCTAATATGGAAAACCTAGGTGAGTGAACCATGGGTAGAAGCCAGGGTTAAGACGTTTTATCGTTCCTTTTCCGCGTTGAAGCCGGTTCGTGTGTTGTGTGTTTTCTAACTCGGTGTTTGTTTCAGGATGTCGACCCCAAGATCCTCCGGTTCCCGTCGTCGTCGCAACCTAGAAGAGGCGATTCTTACTTTGGCACGGAATAGCGTGCGTGTTCAGAACCCCCAGACGTCTTCTTTCGATCGGATTGCACGTCTACGCCCTCCTACTTATGACGGGGCAGCTGACCCAACCGTTCTCGAAAACTGGATTCGAGAAATGCGGAAGATGTTCGATGTTCTGGCTTGTTCTGAAAGAGAAAGAGTTCCGATAGCAACTTTCTATCTTCAAGGTGAAGCTGATAACTGGTGGAGTACGCTTCGGGCCGATCCCGATACAGATTTGAATCTGAGTTGGGAGGTTTTCACAAAGAAGCTACAAGATCAGTTTTATCCAGAGGAACTCAAGTGGCAGAAACAAGAAGAGTTTCTCACCTTCACCCAGGGTAATCTGTCCGTCCAGGCTTATACGGACAAGTTCACCGAGCTCTCCCGGTTTGCAGCAACGGTCATACCTTCAGAATCCGAGCGGGTCAAGAGGTATATCAAGAAGCTCAACTCTAACATCCGGGTTCATGTGATCAGCAGTAGGGTGAAGACTTTCCAGGAAGCCTACGAGGTAGCTCTAGAGGTTCAGTCTTCGGTTTCTGAGGAGGACTCAGCCAGGAAGAGGGTTACTCCGGCTCCGGCCCCAGCACCGGTTAAAAAGACCAGGTTCGAATCTTCTTCGAAGCCACAGCAGAATTCTCGACCAGCTCCGAGCCAAGGTCCAAAGGTTTGTCGGGGTTGCAAGAAAGAGTTTCATCCGGGAAAGAAGTGTGACGGGTCTCCTATAGTGTGCTTCGATTGTGGGGAAGCAGGTCATAAGTCAATCTTTTGCCCCAAGAAACTTTCAACAGCAACAGGTAGTCAAGCGCCAGTCAGAAACAGGATCTTCTGCATGACGCAGGAAGAGGCAGATGCTCAGCCCGATGTGGTCACGGGTACCTTTCTTGTTCATAACTGTGATGCTTATGTTCTGTTTGATACTGGTGCCACCGTGTCTTTTGTTGCTAGTTCGTTTATTGTGAAAGCTAACCTGATGGGAGAGTCTCCTGTCAAATCTATGATAACTCTTCCTTCGGGAGAGGACTTTGCTTGTCTTCGGGAATACAGGGACGTTCTTATCCTGATCTTGGGGGTACAGTTCAAAGCCAACCTGAAAGAGTTTCCTATGATCGAGTTCGATGTGATCCTAGGCATGGATTGGTTAGCCAAGCATCAAGCGACTTTTCGGTGTCAAGACCAGGCTGTCACCTTGCGTGGTCCAAACGCAAGAAGGGTGACCTACGTCGGGAAACCGATAGGGAAAGGTTTGAAGATCGTGTCCGCCATGAAGATGCGCAGCCTGCAGCGCAAGGGTGAAACCTTGTACTTGTGTCAAGTCAAGGATGTGACCAAGGAGGAACAGCTAGAAGCCATTCCGGTGGTTCGGGAGTATGCGGATGTTTTTCCAGAGGAGTTGCCAGGGATACCACAGGAAAGGGAAGTGGAATTCAACATTGATCTGGTGCCCGGGACTGCTCCTATTTCTAAGGCTCCTTATCGTATGGCTCCAGCGGAATTGAAAGAGCTGAAGACTCAATTGCAGGAATTAATCGACAAGGGCTTCATAAGGCCCAGTGTGTCGCCATGGGGTGCTCCGATATTGTTCGTAAAGAAGAAAGACGGCAGCATGAGGTTGTGCATAGATTACCGGGAGCTTAACAAAGTGACTATCAAGAACAAGTATCCTCTACCCAGAATCGAGGATTTATTCGATCAGTTGAAGGGAGCCAGTGTCTTCTCCAAGATTGATCTCAGGTCAGGGTATCATCAGATTCCAGTGAAGCCGGAAGATATACCGAAAACTGCGTTTCGCACTAGATATGGGCACTATGAGTTCGAGGTTATGCCATTCGGTCTGACGAATGCTCCTGCAGTTTTCATGGACCAGATGAATCGAACCTTTCATCATCTCCTGGACGTGTGTGTTGTTGTGTTCATAGATGACATTTTAATCTATTCTAAGAGCGAGCAAGAGCACACTTAGCATCTCCATTTGGTGTTAGGTATTTTACGGGCTCAGAAGTGGTTTGCGAAGTTGTCAAAGTGCGAGTTCTGGCTCAAAGAGGTTGCCTTTCTAGGGCATGTAATCAATACGGAAGGTGTCATGGTAGATCCAGCCAAGATTAAGGCGGTGGTTGAATGGCACAGTCCCAAAAATGTGGCCGAAGTCCGAAGTTTTCTTGGCCTAGCAGGTACATTGAAGTATTTGGTATAACTGTTGTAATGTCTATGCTAGAAACTTACCTGTGAATTTTATGTATCAGGTTACTATCGGAGGTTTGTGAAAGACTTCTCCAAGGTAGCAGCACCTATGACCAAATTACTGCATAAGGACTGCAAGTTTGTGTGGACTGAGCAGTGTGAAGAAGCCTTTCAAGCTCTCAAGAAAAGTCTTGTGTCTGCACCTGTTCTTGCTTTGCCGTCAGAGGGTGTAGGTTTTGAAGTCTACAGCGATGCGTCAAAGAAGGGTCTAGGCTGTGTTCTGATGCAAGAAGGGAAGGTGATTGCGTATGCTTCAAGACAACTCAAGGTTCATGAGCAGAATTATCCGACCCATGACTTAGAGTTGGCAGCGGTGGTGTTCGCTTTGAAGATCTGGCAACATTATCTCTATGGAGTGACTTGCAAGTTGTTCACCGACCATAAGAGTCTGAAGTACATCTTCACTCAGAGGGAACTCAACATGAGGCAGCGACGTTGGCTCGAATTGATCAAGGATTATGACCTCTCGGTGGATTATTGTGAAGGAAAAGCTAATAAAGTAGCTGATGCCCTAAGCCATAAGGATCACCATTCATTCAACAGGGTGGCGGTTTTACCTAGGGAAATATGTTGTGATCTTCGCAAAATGGAAGTTGAGATGGTTATGCCAGGTAGCACCCGTGTGTACTTGAGTGCTATGAGTGTCGAGTCGAGTTTATACCAGGAGTTACGGGAAAAGCAGAAGGAAGACCCGCAACTCGAGAAAATTCGTGAAGCCAAACTTCAAGGCAAGGCAGAAGACTTCACGATTGAATCAGATGGCAGTATGAAGTTCCGTAACAGGTGGTGTGTGCCCCGGAATTCGAATATGAGGAATCGGATCATGGAAGAGGCTCACAATACTCCTTATTCGGTGCATCCAGGTGGCGGAAAACTCTATAAGGACCTGAGGGAATATTTCTGGTGGCCGAGGATGAAGCAAGAGGTCGCAGAGTTTGTTGCACGGTGTCTCACGTGCCAGAAAGTCAAGATCGAGCATCAGCGACCAGGTGGATTATTGCAGCCGTTACCGATACCCACATGGAAGTTCGACTCCATATCCATGGATTTTGTGGTAGGTTTGCCTACGACGTCTACGGGTTTGGACACAGTTTGGGTTATCGTGGATCGTTTGACTAAGGTTGCCCGGTTCATTCCTATGAAGGTGACTTGGTCAATGGAGAAGATGGCAGAGGCGTACTCGAGGGAGATCATTCGGATTCATGGTGTGCCTAAAGATATCGTATCCGACCGGGATCCCCGATTCTTGTCACGGTTCTGGAAGTCGTTGCAAGAGGCTTTCGGGACTAAGCTTAATTTGAGTACGGCGTTTCACGCAGCTACGGATGGGCAGACAGAGCGGACCATCCAGACGTTGGAAGATATGCTTCGAGCTTGTGCGTTGGATTTCTAGCAATCTTGGGTTAAATCTTTGAGTTTGGTGGAGTTTTCGTACAACAACAGCTATCATACCAGCTTGAAGATGGCTCCTTATGAGGCTTTGTATGGGCGTAAGTGTCGTAGCCCTACTTGTTGGAGCGACATCAGCGATGCTTTGGTGATTGGTCCCGACCATATCCGGGATACAGTGGAGCAGGTGAAGATCATCAGGGCGAGGTTACAGGCAGCTCAGAGTCGGCAGAAGTCTTATGCTGATCGTCGTCGGAAGCCGCTAGAATTTGAGGTTGGAGACAAGGTGTTGCTGAAGGTGTCTCCTATGAAGGGTGTGGTTCGATTTGGCCAGAAGGGTAAGCTCAAGCCTAAGTATGTTGGACCATACGAGATCTTAGAGCGGGTTGGTGTAGTCGCTTATCGGTTGGCGATGCCTCCGGATCTATCGAGGGTTCATGATGTGTTCCATGTGTCACAGCTACGGAAATACGTCAACGATCCTTCTCACATTATTCCGGTAGAGTCATCGGAGATCGAGCCGAACTTGACCTTCGAAGAAAGACCGGTTCAGATTTTGGATCGTCAGGATCGGTTGTTGCGTCACAAGGTGGTGCCTTTGGTTAAAGTTTTGTGGCGTAGCCAGAAGTTCGAAGAGGCTACCTGGGAGACCGAGGCTTCAATGAGGGATAAGTATCCCGAGCTGTTCGAAGCAGGTACGAAGTTGTTTTCTTTTATTTGGTTGCTTTTGTCTTGCTTTTGTTTGTTTGTTTGCTATGTTTCTGTTTGAGCTCCGTTAAGTAAATTTCGAGGCCGAAATTTATTTAAGGAGGGGTGACTGTAATAACCCGAAATTTGGGGCCAGAAAATTTCGCGGTTATTAATGTTATTCTAAGTCCGATTAGGCCATTTAATTTGGGCTGTTTACATTTCTTGGTCCAATCTTTTTCTTCAAATTGGGCCAAAGACCCGATTCTTTCTTTTCTTTTCCTCCTTGGCCGGCCCTCTTGTGTAATTGGGTCCATTTTAATTCTTTTTATTTAATTATCAATTAAGTTATTTAATTTATTAAATTAATTATTTTAATTTGATTTATTAAAAAACCCAATCAAATTGGACCTAACAAACTTTGTTAAGTCAACCTAGAATTGCTAACTATTTCCCCCATTCTTTCTATCCCACACGGCTACCCTAACAAACATTAGGGTTTTGTTTGCTTTCCTTCTTTTCTATAAATAGGACTCATGTTTTTCATTTGGTTCCTATTTGCTAAAGTTTACAAACCCTAAAAATTTCACTTTTATTTTCTCTCTTCCTCTCTCTTGTGTGCCGTGAGCTTCTTTCAAAAAAGGGAGTGAATTATTTTTGGAAATTTAGCGAATCCAGGTAACTTCGCTATCTCCTTTAATCTATGGGTAGAAAAACACATAGTTAATTAGGATGTATCATGAAAATTGTAGGGAATTTGTTCTTGTTTCATTTCGAAAAAGTCGAGTATGTATGATATGATTTCTTGAATTGTTTCATGTATTTTCTTGAATTTGTATGATGATCTTGTATGTTTAATTGATTAAAATTGTCTAAATTAATTCTTATTAGTCATATGTTATTCGAAAATTTATATGAAATGTTAATTTTTGTTCTTGAGCATGTCGAGTGGCACAATAGTTTACAAGATGATTTTTGTGTTTATTTTCTTGAATTAAAAGCATGTTCATGATTTAATTTGATTAGTATAATTTAAATCTTGGAAGAAAAATTAATCTTGTTCATGCCTAAGTATGTCGAGTGGTTCAAAATCAAAAGGAAAATTAAAGATTTAATTTTTATCAATCATCATGTTGAATCTTGATTAAAAACATGAAATCTTGAATGTAAATCTTTAATCTTTATCATGTTAATTTAAATTCTTGGATGAAATCTTGTTATTGTTTTGACTATAAAAAGCCGTGAGTTTTTGCATGAGAAGGTATGATTTTTGATCTTGTTTTGATTTAATCTTGATGATTGTATGATAAAAATATGATTTTTAGTATTATTGTTTAATGTAATTAATTAATTTTGATGAATATGATTATTTAGATTAATTGATAAAAATTGGTATTTTTGAGGCAAAATTGTCGAGTGGAAGAAAACAAGGAAAAATAGAATTTTTTATCATGTTTGATAATTTTTAGTGATTAATTAGAATAATATAAGAATTTAATTAATTATTGTTATTAATTGAAAATGTCGGGTGCCTTAAGAATTTCGGTCCATTTTAGCTTAATTTTGACGTAAACTATTTTAGGAATAATTAATTATAAAGGTTACAATTAAATGGATTATCAGGGATAAGTTGTAATATAGGGTAGATAATAATATTGTTATTATTACTAATTATTACACGAGTAATATTATTAATATTATTAATATATATACGGTTGATATTAGTATTATTATTAATATTAGGTATCCGTAGGGATAAGTTATAAAAGATATGATAAGATATTAATAGGGGAAGAAAGGAAACAAAGTAATAGGAATATGAATTGCTTCGATTTCTGGCTAGGAAAGACTTGGTATTTAAGGTGGCCAATATACGTGCCGCACCTCTCTTTCCTGGGACTTCGAACATTTCATTTCCAATTACGGTCACCTAGTATTTCCCGATATAAGATAAGATATGATATTGAAAGATATAAGATATGATAAGGACGCCCACCTGATGACCCGAGTAGTCAGACTGGGTTAAGTCGAGGCCACTGCTCAATGGGACGAACACACGAGTTCCCCCGAGTAGTTCTGGGTCTTAGGATATGTAGTCGTCTAGTAGTAGTGCACGAGCTGCTATTAGGGGTTATGGCCATAGCTTAGGCTTAGTGGTGCACACGAGATCCACTACGGGTTGAGTACACGAGCTCACCCCGGCATGTTCTAGGAAAGTTGTGGTGCACACGGGATCCACAATGAGTTATAGTGACCGGTCCAATGAAAGATGAAATGAATGGTATGATAAGAAAGAATTGAATGATATGATATGCTACGAAGGATATGACAGATGATTACGATATGAACGTTATGATTTGATAAGATATATTATAAGTTAATGAAAGCATAGGATATGATATAATATAAGATATGATATGAACTAAGGTTTGGAATGATTAAGCTATAAGAATGTAATGATATAAGTACAAGTATAGAATTTGGTATAAGTCTTCCGCTGTGTATTTCTGTATTTGGACAAGTATGTATGTATGTGATGTGCGTGTATGTATACGTGTATGTATGTACGTATGTCGTGTGTATTTGTACGTATTTCTGACCGTATTTTGCAGGTATGATTACACGTATGGTATACGTACATTATACGTAGATTCTACGTATTTCTAACCGTATTTCTGCAGGTATTTGTATACGTATTTTGTACATATTCGTATACGCATTTTTGTACGTATTCTTATACGTACCCTTGCATTGAATTATGTATAGCATGTAACAGATTCTTGTATGGTTTTTATGCTATTTTCTATGATATTATGTGTTTAGCGGTCCCTCGATTAAATGGGACAGCCTAGTTACTCGCCACTGACGGTGGACCCCCCCCTCAGTTTCAGGTGAAGATGCAGCCGACTAAATCGGGCCTCCGCTGGATGGGCTTTTGGAGAGACTGAAAGCCTTAGTACCCTATAGATTATTTAGCTGTTTCATAATGTTTTAAGACTATTTACTTAGTTTATTTATGATCCCAGCATGTTGGGACAGTTTTAGGATAACTTATGTAATAATGAATATTGGGAACTATTAGTTATTTTGGATGATTAGTTTATTTATCTAATAAAGATATTCCTTTTAATTGATTAAATCTAGTTTATAGTTTAAATTATTTTGGTAATGATCCGTTTGTCGATTTCCCTTCGTCAATCGACACGTCTAAAAAGTCGGGTCGTTACAGATCCTATTGAAAGAATTTGCTCGAATCGACGTTTTCGTGGTAGGCGTGCTCGTGATGTTGCAAGTACAAGCACTGCAACATTCCCTTTGATCCAAAATAGGTGGAAACGTCGGCGGAAGAAAGGTAAATTGCATTTAAGCTCAGCTTTTCCCATTCAAAGAAAACTTTGTAGAATTATGAATTATAGGTATATTGTTATATTTCCATATGTTTTTGGACATGTAGGCCCATGTGCAGTGTAACGACCCTGATTTTATGGTATTTCTGCCATAAGTTTATGTGTATTTATGTGATGCTATGTATAGTTCAAATTTATTTTTGAACTATTTATTTTATTTTATGTGAATAATTTCGATTTAATTCGAATTATTGTATTTTGATTAGTTATTATTTATTTTTATTATTATTTAATTAATTAGAATTTTTATTATTTAATTTTCTAATTAATTATTTAATAGTTTGGGCTAAATCGATTTAAGCATGATTAATCATGCACTTTTTGTAAATTAGCCCAATTAATCACGAAAGCCCATTTTGGCCCATTTTGCAAGCCAAAACCGGCCCTCCCTTGTACATGGCAAGGATTTGCCACTTGCCATGCATTCACACCTTAAACCACTTCTATAAGTAGAAGGGTTAGTAAAGCTTAAGGATCCATTTGCTAAATTGCCAACTTAAACACTTGCCATCAAAGTTTAAGACACAAAAACTCCTTCCATTGGCTCCCATTCCACACGCCATTTTTGGCTAATCATCCATCAAATTTGTTCATCAATTTCTTAAACCCAAAACTTAAAGATCCATATCCTATTGATCTTTAAGTATCAAAACACAATCTAAATCTTTTGGTTTGCATTCAAGATCGTTAGTTCGGGTTTGGGTTTGGGTTTGATCGTGTTCGTGTTCGTGTGGGTATTCGAGTGGTGACCGTGTTGGTGCAAGTGGTGGTTCGTGTGGAGCCGTGCAGTGGGCAGCCGTGCAAGTGGTGGTGCCGTGTGTTCGTGCAGTGGACAGCCGTGCTGGGCAGCCGTGCCAAGGTGGTCCGTGGTGGTGCAGGCCGTGTGTGCGTGTGGTTGCCGTGTTGCTTGGCCGTGTGTATTAGTGTTTCGGGCTACATTTTGTGTTGATTTGTGTGTTAATCTTCAATAAGGTAACATGCTTTCTCAACTTAATTGGTGTACTATGATTCATGGTATGAATTAAATGATTAAGATTAGTTATTGTTGAAGTTTGATCATGTTTTTATGTATGGATGTAAATCTGGTTTTTATGTGGTTTATTGATGATTTGATGATTGAATATGATGATTTTATGTTTGTTTATGATAGTGGTAAGTTTATGTTTATCATGTTAAGTTTGATGAATTTTGAGATACTAGTAAGTTGGTAATTTCATGAATATGTATTGATTTATGCATGTGGATTATGTATGTTGGATGAGTTCTTGGTTGAAGTTCTTGAATCTTGATTGAGTTCTTGATTGAAGTTCTTGAATCTTGGATGAGTTCTTTATGAATCTTGGTTGAGTTCTTTAAGTTCTTGATTAGTTCTTGATGAGTCTTGTTAAGTTCTTGATTAAGTCTTTTAAGTTAAAGAAAGTAAAGAAAGTTAAAGAAAGAGTTAAAGAAATCGATAAGAAGTTGTAAGATGTTTGGTTTACGCGTTATTTTCTTAAGTCAAGGCGTAAGATGCAACTTAAGAAGTAACTAAGTGAGTAAACTTCGGATTAAAGTTAAAGAATGTAAGATTAGCTTGATTTCGTAGCTAGACGCCTGAAACTTAGAGTAAGATTCTATGTTTTTGGGTTAAGACGTTGCCCCTATCCTGACCGCGGTATTGGGATAGTGATTACCGCTATGTCGTCTTTTGATATGGATTTCCAGTAAGATTGGTTTCATGGGAGCGAGAGTAAGATTCTCAATCCTGGCATAGTTGGAAAGTTCGATCGCGTAAGAGGCGTTCATACGAGCGTAGTCCGGTCTAGTTTATGAATGATTGCGCCAAAGATAGTTGGATAAGTTTGTTGAGCCGAGTCTGTTTTGGGATGATTTTCGCATGTTTGTTGTTATGCTTTGGATATTTGATTTGTGCTATGTTCTTGTGTATTCCCATTAGGGTGAGTCAGTATCCAAAGTAATAACGAGAATACAACTAATTCAACATATCGGCGCTCGCCCAACCCAAAGCTAAGCAAGAACCTCATCATCAGAAATACCTGAAAAATAAACAACAGTCCACCATCAGTGGCGAGTAACATAACTGACTCACCCTAATGGGAATACACAAGAACATAGCACAAATCAAATATCCAAAGCATAACAACAAACATGCGAAAATCATCCCAAAACAGACTCGGCTCAACAAACTTATCCAACTATCTTTGGCGCAATCATTCATAAACTAGACCGGACTACGCTCGTACGAACGCCTCTTACGCGATCGAACTTTCCAACTATGCCAGGATTGAGAATCTTACTCTCGCTCCCATGAAACCAATCTTACTGGAAATCCATATCAAAAGACGACATAGCGGTAATCACTATCCCAATACCGCGGTCAGGATAGGGGCAACGTCTTAACCCAAAAACATAGAATCTTACTCTAAGTTTCAGCCGTCTAGCTACGAAATCAAGCTAATCTTACATTCTTTAACTTTAATCCGAAGTTTACTCACTTAGTTACTTCTTAAGTTGCATCTTACGCCTTGACTTAAGAAAATAACGCGTAAACCAAACATCTTACAACTTCTTATCGATTTCTTTAACTCTTTCTTTAACTTTCTTTACTTTCTTTAACTTAAAAGACTTAATCAAGAACTTAACAAGACTCATCAAGAACTAATCAAGAACTTAAAGAACTCAACCAAGATTCATAAAGAACTCATCCAAGATTCAAGAACTTCAATCAAGAACTCAATCAAGATTCAAGAACTTCAACCAAGAACTCATCCAACATACATAATCCACACGCATAAATCAATACATATTCATGAAATTACCAACTTACTAGTATCTCAAAATTCATCAAACTTAACATGATAAACATAAACTTACCACTATCATAAACAAACATAAAATCATCATATTCAATCATCAAATCATCAATAAACCACATAAAAACCAGATTTACATCCATACATAAAAACATGATCAAACTTCAACAATAACTAATCTTAATCATTTAATTCATACCATGAATCATAGTACACCAATTAAGTTGAGAAAGCATGTTACCTTATTGAAGATTAACACACAAATCAACACAAAATGTAGCCCAGAACACTAATACACACGGCCAAGCAACACGGCAACCACACGCACACACGGCCTGCACCACCACGGACCACCTTGGCACGGCTGCCCAGCACGGCTGCCCACTGCACGAACACACGGCACCACCACTTGCACGGCTGCCCACTGCACGGCTCCACACGAACCACCACTTGCACCAACACGGTCACCACTCGAACACCCACACGAACACGAACACGATCAAACCCAAACCCGAACTAACGATCTTGAATGCAAACCAAAAGATTTAGATTGTGTTTTGATACTTAAAGATCAATAGGATATGGATCTTTAAGTTTTGGGTTTAAGAAATTGATGAACAAATTTGATGGATGATTAGCCAAAAATGGCGTGTGGAATGGGAGCCAATGGAGGGAGTTTTTGTGTCTTAAAATTTGATGGGAAGTGTTTAAGTTGGCAATTTAGCAAATGGATCCTTAAGCCTTACTAACCCTTCTACTTATAGAAGTGGTTTAAGGTGTGAATGCATGGCAAGTGGCAAATCCTTGCCATGTACAAGGGAGGGCCGGTTTTGGCTTGCAAAATGGGCCAAAATGGGCTTTCGTGATTAATTGGGCTAATTTACAAAAAGTGCATGATTAATCATGCTTAAATCGATTTAGCCCAAACTATTAAATAATTAATTAGAAAATTAAATAATAAAAATTCTAATTAATTAAATAATAATAAAAATAAATAATAACTAATCAAAATACAATAATTCGAATTAAATCGAAATTATTCACATAAAATAAAATAAATAGTTCAAAAATAAATTTGAATTATACATAGCATCACATAAATACACATAAACTTATGGCAGAAATACAATAAAATCAGGGTCGTTACAATATATGTTTCAAATTAGTCCCGCAAATCATTTACTAAAAGGAGGTCGTTTGTTTCTTCAGTTTATTGTTGATATGTATGTGAAGTTAGAAAATACTAGATTGGATTTCTTACGAAACAACCAAGCTACAATAAGAGCAGAATTATATCAAGGGATATTAGACACTCTTGATCTGAAGCGGGTGAAACAAAAAAATCAAATATTGGTCGTCGAATTATCTTACCTCCATCTTTCATAAGAGGCCCTCGTGACATGAGAAAGAGATGCTTAAATGCAATGAGGCTTGTTCAAAAATTTGGAAAGCCTGATCTTTTTGTCACAATGACTTGCGAACCAAATCGGAAAGAAATCAAACAAGAGTTAAAGCCAAAGGAGCAAGCTCAAGATCGACCTGATTTAATAGCTAGGATTTTTCGACCAAAACTCAACATGGTACTTGAATAGACAATCAGTGCAAACTCCACATGGCCATCTAATATTTTGTTGCCTACTGATCAGTGACGGATTTAGAGACGCATTTTAGTCCGTTTCAAATTTAGAGACGGAATAGATAAATCTGTCGCTAATTTCAATCAGCGACGAGCATTTCAGCAACGGAAGGAGTCCGTTGCTATTTCCATCGCTGGTTTGTTATAGCGACGGAATTTACCCTTTAGCGACGGATTATTTTCGTCGCTAAATGTCATTTTTCTTGTAGTGTGATATATGTAGTCTAAATTATATATATCAGAGAATGAGCTTAAGTAAATGCCAATAGCCTTTTGCATCCTACAACTATGCTCAACTGCTAGGACTTATCTTTTGTAAGCATCATTCCATATATGGTATGATTGTTTGTATATATTAGCTTGCTAAACTTTCCTAGCTTAAGGGCTTGTTTACTTCAGATTATATTCAGTTCAGTTCAGTTCAGTTAATCTCTATTCAGTTCAGTTCAGTTCATCTCTATTTAGTTCAATTAATACACTTCTATTCAATTCAGTTCAGTTCATCTCTATTCAGCTAATGTAAACGAGCCCTAACTTTATATGTACTTGTTTAATATATATATATATATATATATATATATATATATATATATATATATATATATATATATAATATTATTAGTTTATGTATATGCAATTATGCACCTTATTATATTTCTTTCTTTAATTTTGGGATTCACTGACCCAATGTATGCATGCTCTCTTACACATCATCCTATATATATAGAAGCTAATATATAATTCTAATAATACCGTGGAATTACCTTCAACATCTACTTACAATCATTACTCCTACTTTAACCATAATTCATTAACTAAACTTCTTTTTTATGGAGCAAACATAACAACCTTTAACAACAACTTGTTTAACATATAAATTCACTTAAGCAATAATTTAAATTCACTTAAGCAATGCACACAAGTGTATTAATTACAACTAATGTTGGAACACAGCGCGCGTAGCGCGCCGTGAGACAACTAGCTTAGTATTATGAAAGCTGTTGTAAATATAATCATTGGAAATATACCCGTTGGAAATATAATCGTTGCAAATAATGATAAAACTATATCAAAATGAGTGTCTATTTGTAGAGTATTGAAAAATATAATTTTTAATGTGTTTAATTTATTTTTTTTGAGTTATAAATTATTACTTATATATTTTTAATTAAAATTTGGTAGATTTTTCATGATTTTTTTCTCTCACCACTTTCCTCCCTCTCCTCTCTCCTATTTCCCACTCTCATGCATTTCATGGGCTTTTACATTTTTTGTTTTTTCTTAATTGTTTTTTGTTGTTCGTGGCAGTGTTTGTTCAGGCAAACTCAAAATAGTTTGTTTGCAACCAAACCTTTAAAGATTGTCATTAAGAGATGTTTTTAATATAATGGTTTGCTTGAAAGCAAAGTTTTATTTGCTCACCATTAACAATGACATTATATATCACATCTATATATACTAAAGGCTAAATAATCATTTTTAATATCAATCTTTGTATTTGTCATATTTCTCTCATTGCTTAGATTTTTTATCTCACAACAAGTCACAAATATGGCTCAATCAATCAAACAAATTTTCATGTTACTGATGCTGCTTTTTTCCATATTTTTTAATGTAAACGATGCTGATGTGCCATTCCATCTTCGAATTTCCAATGTGTTGGAAAGTAAGAAAACACTTGAAGTACAATGTAATTTAAAGGATGATGATCAGGGTCGTGCATTCACCTGTGCAAACAGGTCTTTTGCACAGGGCCCCCATGGTAAAAGGCCCAATAAAAATTTGAGTCAATTAAAAAAACCCAAAGTCCTGCATTTTACCTTCCGTTCTTCACGGATCCCACACACCATTTCACCCTTATTCTATTTTCTTTCCTTTTTTACTTTTTTTTTCTTTGAATGACTTTTACCCTTTTGACCTTTTCCCACGCTCAACATTACTCCATTTAATTCCTCATTATTTTCTCCTTAATTATTTTGAATGGAAGATTTAAGTTCCCATTCTTCTCAATTAATAAACTTTATACATTATTTGATAAAATTCGCATTATTGAAATTTGCCTATGCGTTTAGTTACAATTGAGGATTTCAAGCATTTGGTAAATTGCTGGTAATCTGACGATAAATTTGCTTCCAAAAGTCTTAGAATATCATAATTTAAGTTAAGTAGCTTGACAGTTTATATACAAATATTTGTTATGTGATTTTGAAATAAAATGAGAATACCATAATTTTTTTTATTATTAAGGGCCCAATTTTTAAAATTTGAACAGGGCCCCGAATTTGTGCGGCACGACCCTGATGATGATCTTGTAGTTCGCCAAATTGAGTACGTAAATGACTATATGTTTAGATTTTACCCAAATTTTGGGCATGCAACATTATATTTTTGTGGCTTTGTATTCGATAACAGGTTGAATTCGTTTAACGTTTATATTGAAGGGCATGACTATAGGCGGTGTTTTGAAAATTATGGTCAATGTTCCTGGATGATCAAAGAGAAGGGACCATGTTGGCACAATGCTACTGACCCGCATAATTGTTATGGTTGGAATATTGGACAAATGAAAATGCTTTCGAATCTAATATAGGTTATTGCTTGTCATGTTATTTTTCTTCATATAATAAAATGCTCTTTGATACTCCGTATTAAATTACATGAGCTAATTTATTACGGGTACGTTTCACATGAGACGAAGCACAACAATAAAAAAAAGACCTAGCTAAAGCTAAAATTTCATTAAGTAAAAGATCTAAAAATGAATTTAAATCTAATTTGCACTTGAGTTTATTAATTAAATTAAATCTAAGGAGTCAGATTCTACTATATTGCTTCTCAGCAAAGCTCAAAATCAGACGCATGCGGCCACACTTGGACATTGTCAAATATTTCCTTATTTCGAGCGCCTAGTATCTAATTCTTTTAGTAGCAAACTAGCATAGCACCCGTGCGATGCACGGCTTGTAAATCTTAATATTAACTTTGTAAATAATAATATAAATATTTGCATAATACATTTTCTGATGCAGTGACTTTAACATACATTATATTATTAAAATCTTATCTTTATAAATAGCAGCCTATATTAATATAGTTATTTTAATTAAAAAAACTCATACAAAACGATGAGTAATCTTTATACAAAATCTTGACTAACCTCCACACAAAACCAAGTAACCATTACACTAAAGAGCTAGTTATTCATATATATACTATATATATAATAAAAAATTTCAGTAACCCCTGTCTAAACATGAAAAATGCACGGCTTAAAAAATTATAGTGAAATTTATTTTGCGTGAAATATTAAAAATATTACATAAAATAGTGATTTTTTTAAAAAAACTTTAATTTAAATTATTAAAAAATTATACCGGGTTTTGGAAAAGGGGTTGAATTATGAAAATTGTGCAATATGAATTAGTAGATAAAGTAATATAAATGTATTATATTCATATTTTACCTACAAAATATTATAATATTAAAGAAAACTTTCAAAATAAAAAGACCTTTTAATTATTTTTTTTTTGTGAGAAAAGTCTTTTTATAATTATTATTTTTGTAGAAAAGGAACTAATAATACCATTTCGAGAAGGAACTTTTCCATCGTTTTTCAACACGAAATTTCCTTCTCACAAAAAACGAAAAACGCATGAAATTTTCCTTTCGCAAAGTTCTTTGTTTAGGTCCCTTTCTGCAAAAAAAATAAAATAAAATAATTTAAAAGGTTTTTTCTCACAAATTTTTTTAAAAGGTATTTTTTATACTCTGTACATATTTCATAAAATAGTTACACATATCTTTTAAGGAAATAGGTGATTGAATCATATATATTTTAGTGTTTATCATAAACACTACAATATAATTTTAACTAATTATTGTTGAAAAATGCATGAACAAAATATTTTTTTTCAAAATGAGCAAAGTCAATATAAGTTTGTTTAATTTATAACCGTCATTATATAGATTAAGTTGTTTTAAATAACATTGACAATTACATGTTTGTGTAAAAGGTAGAAATTTTAAAAATTTATGTACTACCTACCCTATCTTACTTCACTATTAGTTTCCACCATTCACCCTATTCTTTTAGGATTGTTTTGTGACTTTTGACATATAATTATTATATTATAGAGCAAATAAATTCTTTAAATTCACTTACTTTTTTTAAGGATCCAACTTTTTATTTTGTTCTTTACTAATCATCCATTGAAAACATAGTCTGCCTATAATACCCCGAAATTTTGGGATATTTTAAATTTTTTTAATTAATTAATTATATAATTAATTATTTAATTTATTATTATTTAATTAATTATTAAATTAGTTGTAGCAATCTAATTATTTTAAACTGGCCCAAACCTTTTTCTCCTTGTCATGCTAAGACCCAAATCCAATTTCTTTCCCCTTTCTCTACGCCTCACAGCCCCCTTGTTTCTTTTTCCCTTTAATTGATTTATCTAACTTATTTTCACCAATATTACTAACTTATATCTATTTTGACCTTTTCCTAAAAATCCTATTTTTATCCCAACTTCTCCTACTTTGATTACTACATTTTAGGAAGCCAATAACACCCATCCTCCTTATGATACCCCACGGCCCCCTTACATTCTCCTTCAAATTATTTAATTCTTTTTCAAGCTAAAATAATAAATCATATCTATGTTTGACCAGATTCCAAAAATCTAATTTTTATCCTCCTACTTTCTCTACTAGATTTTAGGAGTTTTTTTTACTCCCTTGCCTAGTATTTCTACACGGCCAGCACACCAGAAAAAGGGGAACCACTTTTATAATTCTTAATCTCTAAAAACTAAACTACAAATAAAAACTCCTCCTTTTCCCCACACAAATACTTCCTTCACTTCATCAATTCAAACACCTTCATCAAAGAAAGTTCAACCTTTAGCCTTTGAAGATCGAACTATTCACCATCAATATTAGATTATTAGGTAATTAGATTGCTTTATTTAATCTGTAGGATAGATTAGTATATAATTTTTAGAATAGGTTTAATCATGTATAGAATTACTTAGAACTACTTAGAATTGCTTAGAATCGTGCTGGATGAATTTTGAATTGTTTATTGATGATTAACCATGTTTGTCGAGTGCTTCTAATATCATTCCAAGATGTTTTGACAGGTTTATTTCATGTTCTCGCTATATTTTATGATTGTTTTACGATTCTTGCTAGTTTAGAACTGATGGAATTAATTATGGAATAATTATGAATGATGATTAATTGTTGATAATTGTATTTAAATAAATTAAAGTGTCAATTTTGGTGATTACAGGTATGAATGGCGAGTGGTATTAAGTAACAAAAAGAGGATTTTATCATGTTTTTAGTAATATTTGTTGATGATTGTTAGTTTATTTGATTATTTGTTTATTTAATTGATTGATTGAATTGTTTATATGATTATTGTAAAGAATAGAATTAATTATTGTTTGATTATGAAAATGTCGTGTGATACAAGTCTTGGACTAGAATTTTGAGTCAAGTTAAGTTGGACTAGAATTGATTAGAAGTCAAGTTGTGTCAGTAAAGCATTGAATTGTGGACTAGAATTGAGAACAGGATTGTAATATGGAAAAGATGATTAACTACGAAGTGACCGCCTATCTAGTGGCTTAAGTTGCCATGAACATAGGTTTAGTCGAAGCTACTGTCCTATCTTCGGATTTGGGACAGTTCTTGATCCTAGTGCCGGGAAGTAGATCTAACGTGGTTGACCCGGCATGAGCAAGGAAAGTTGGGGAAGTATTAAGGTTTCCCCTACGAGCATATGACTGGTCACGGATTAGCACATGAACTGAATAGAACTGAAGAGTCAATAGTGGTGTCAAGAAGTCTAGAACTAAATAAGTTAGTTCGGAAGGTCTCGGTTTATTATGTGTTATGACTGTTTTCCGCTGCGTACTTGAATGTTTTTGTTTATGAATGCTTTCCTAGATGAATTGTTTGACTGTTTGGTTGACCTGTTCTGATTATTATGTTTCTAATTGTGTTCTACTGATTAAGTAGAACAATCTAATTACTCATCACTGACTGTGGACTCCAAAATCCTTTTCGGGTACAGGTGATGACACTATAACAAAAGTAACTTTAGGTAACACACTAAAAGTGTTACCTAAAGGACTAAAAATGTTACATTAGACATTAGGTAACACATTTTAGAGTGATACATCTGCTCGTGCTACCTATTCCATAAGGTAACACTTTTGGTATCACTTTTAAAAGTGTTACTTGTAAGATTTTAGGTAACACTTTTACTGATCTTATGTAACACTTTAGAGTGTTACTTTTAATATCCATAGGTAACACTCTATAAACTTTTGGTAGCACTTTTTTTTATGCTACGTATCATCTATGGTATCACTTTTTAAAATATTATATATCAGTTTCCATCACTTAAGTAACACTTTTTAAAAAAATAGGTAATACTTTTGCTTAATTTGTAACACTATGGTAACACTTTTGTTTCATTCGTAGCCATATGGTAACACTTTAATTCAGATAATTTATCACTTTTCAAATACTTTAGGTAACACTTTATGTAATAAAAATAATGATGATGATGATAATATTGATGATAAATAATAATAATATAAAAACAACATTGATAACAATAATTACATAAAGAAACAACGTATACAATAAAAATATATAATAGCAAAAATAAAAATGATAAAATTCATAATAACGTAAATGAACTCAATTACAAAGAAAAGTTGAGATGTCCAAATTTGAATTAAAAAAAAATCATAATAATTACATAAAGAAACCTGTCTAAATATCTCATATATACAACCTTATTTTTTTCGGAAACTAAATTTGAACCCTAATCTTCGTGCTTGTATGGGAGTTCGTATATAATATTGCTATTCTAGTAGATATAATATTGCTACTCCGGTAGAAGATCATTTTCCAAGCCTTGTAAAAAAACAGGAAAATATTAATTAGAATATAAATTTAAACTAAGATATTGATTGAAAAAAAATCCAAAACTCAACTCTATATACAGTATATATGTATGTATATATATATAATGGAGTGTTGATGCATCAGAGGAAGTTTGTGCTGGATATTTTAAAGAGTACACATATGGAAGATCTAAAGCAGTACATGTTCCTTTTCCACAACGTGTGAAGCTCATCACAGGGACACATCGATTGAGTGCTCGGGCTAGCACTGCAGGTCATGTGCTGCAGCGCAGATCGCAGACTGTGTCGCAGTCTACTGCTATTGTCTAGCTCTCTTCTGTCTTCTAGCAATTGCATTTATCAAGGTGTCTTATTTAGTAGGGAGGAAATGCTTCAGGAAAAGAAAATGAAAGAAAAACTGTGAATCCAATAATGGTACCAATAGTAGTAGTAGTAGTAATACTATAATTGATGTTAATAGTAGGGATCTAAGTCTCATATCTGGGAGAATAAGCCAGAGTAAATCAGACATTATATTTGAATTTGGGAAAGAGGGTGATCAAGACTTGGAAAAAAGGACAAGTTTTTGTGCTGCATTTGAAGCTGATAAAGTGTTGTTTGAATTATACCAATTAAATTGGACATTTGGGTTTTGTTATAGAGAGAAGTATTTTGTTTTACCTAGAGAAGTGAAAGGATTGGGGATTATTTTACCCTAAGGAAAGCAATCAGTGGCCAAGAGAAACTCATATGCAAGTAGTGGCCAGAAATAACAAAGGGGAAGTTCTAGCTGCCGTGTCAAGAAGAGTTAGAGCCTGCTGGGCCCCGTCCGAGGCTGACTTAAAGGCTACAACATGTCTCAAAAATCTAAACAAACTCATAATCATGGTAAGAGCACCAACACTTACAACACTAAAACCATTAATTTTCGTTATTCTGGACAGACTGTAGTAGAACATCCATAACTTACAATCTAGGTCTACCAACAATTACCTGTTTACTGCATTGGAAAGTAGACTTGAAGAGCTTCAATTTAAGTGGTTAAGGAGCCAAAACTGATACAGTTTGACCCCTCTAATATACTGCTAAATAGGGCTGACCAAACTAGCTATGAAAATACAAATATATGAGTATAAGTTCCTCAAATTCATCATCAACCATTACAAATTCAACACAACCTAAATATATCATTTAAACTATGAACACAACAAGATAGAATCAAATTATACTCCCCAATTCACAACTAAACCCTAACCAAAAAAATTAAGGATTAATGGAAGAAGGGATGAGTGGTAGTACCTTTGATGTATAGAGTGACCAAGAGGACAAGGAAACCACCACGACCACCACTGCCGGCAACGGCGGCGTGCCGGCAGCGACGCCAACCAGCAGCATCGAACAACAATTCCGCCCTATTTTTTTGTTCTAACCCTAACCCAAATAATGAGAGAAGACGGAAATAAAAATAAATTTATATGGTGATGGTGGTGATCGGACAACCGGCGAGAAAGCAGTGCCGATGAAGAGAGCGGGGACGCGGGGTGGGGATCGGCCGGCCGGACATGATGCGAAAGGTGTACGTACTGGTGTAGCTTTTCTCCTTCCCCTCCCATTTATTGTGTTTTGGGTTTTGTTTGGTTTAAGTGACAAATGTTGTTTTTATGGTTTTAACTTTTAAGGGGTAGGATGCCTTTGGAAAAAAAAAGTAGGATGCTAAGTTGCAAACAAGTTAATTTCAAAAATATATGGAAAAATTGTGTAGAACTACCAAATAAATGTTAACTTTTGAAAACTAATATCAAATAAAAAAATTGTTATAAAAGTACCTAATAAAATAATTTTTGAACTGCTACCAATTGTCGTGTTTTATTTTCATTTTTCCGAAGTTATGGCACACCAATTTTGATTACTCTCTATTTTTTTCCAAAAACTGCTCGATTTTCATCTATTGTTAAGCATACTCAAGCTTCAATGGAAGAAAGTTGGTTTGAAGAAAAAAGGGGAGGATTTTGATTCATTTCATAAGTTAAAAGTCTGATATATAAATTAAAGGAAAGAGAAAGTTAGAAATAAGGTTGTTTCTATTGTTTTAAGGGGTCGAGATGGCAATGAAATTGTTGTCTTAGCCTAGTTTAGTAGTAGTGTATAATTTCACAGTTTTTAATTCTAACAAAAAAATTTGTATACCCCCAAGAAGCAAAGAGTTTTTTGTTAGAATAATTTTGTAAATGTTTTTTTTTTCAAAATTGAGAAAATAATAACAAAAATATTGGGAAATTTTGAATTGGGTTGATATTATATGAATCTTATACCCTTAAGAAGGCAAGAGTACTTTGGATTGTAATTTTCACTACTTTATTTTCTATTAATGCAGTTTTATTATTTTTTATTATTGGAAAATGCCGAAGTGGGTCTCGAATTTGGATGAGCTTGGGATTGTGGATTGTGGATCTTGAAAGAATTATAAAAAAAGGTCTATTATTTTTCATTATTGTTAACTTAAATTGCTACTTATTATTTATTAAGCGCTACTTCTATCCAAATTCAAGTAATACTGGATATATATAAAAAAAATTACGTCACCAAATGTGATACATTGAAGGAAAAAAAGTGTTACTCTAATGTGTTAAATATTAACAATTGATAACTCAAAATATTACATATAAAAAATTGTTACTTTAATGTGTTACTTAATAAAAAATGTTACCTCAAAAGTGTTACATATAAAAAAAGTGTTACTTTAGTGTGTTACCTATTAAAAAGTGATACCTCAAAAGTGTTACATAAAAAAATGTGTTACTTTAATGTGTTACCTATGAAAAAGTGCTACCAAAAAGTGTTACATATTTGTAAAGTGTTACAAAAGCGTTACCTATGTACTTCTGAAATTTAGATTATGAAAAAGTGTTACCTTTGAGTGTTACCTAAAGTCACTTTTGCTGTAGTGTGATTGATTGAGTTACGCAAGGGTTGAGATTGTGTGCAAGATAGCTTAGTAGTTTATCCTGATGACCATTTCTAGCTTTTGTATTATTATTATTAGTAGACTTTCCTTATTTTGTAGTAGTAATGGACTTTGGAATCTTATAAATTTTGGATTATTTAATGGTTTATTTGAATAATATGAATTAAGTTTAGAGCTTCTGCTGTAATTAATGAATCTGATAATAAAGGTTTTTAGATAATAATGATCTGTATTGTTGTTTTCTCCGAAAACAACGCTGCTAAAATACGGGTCGTTACACTGCCCCCATATTTATAGCTGCTTCTCTTATAGTATATATTGATTCACATATAAACTTCTCTTATATATTTCTAAAGATATGTTATATTATATATCAATGTTTATTATGGTAGAAAATATATTAAGATAGAATAAAAAATTGGTTTTTTAGATTAGGGGAAAATGGCGGGAATTTTTTTAATAAGAGAGTGACACGTGGCAAAATACGGTTTTAGCTGCTTCTCTTATAGTATATATATTGATGATTTGCCTTTTTTTAAATCTATGCTTTATATGGTTTGATCTTTTCTCAGTTTATATCACTACAATTTTATTTTTCTTTTTAAGGGTTTTAATTTTAGAGTTGTGTTTAATTTTTCAGTTAAATTATATGCTCAGTAATTGGCGTTGTTATTATTGTTGAATTCTTTACGGAATCAGAAAAAAATTTCCCAAATTGTTTTCTCTTAATTAAATTATCTATGCTTATGTCTGAACTCTGAAGGCTCATTTATGCTTAATGAATTTATTTATTTAATTAATAAATACTCCGTAATCTGTGACATATATAGCTGCAGTGATGATTGATGATGCGGTTGATACCAGCTAAGAAATGAGCGGGAAATCTTTTCTTGATATAATGACACGTGTCCCAGCTTTGGCCTATTTTAGTATAGGATATAGATAGACTAGCAATACTATGTCAGCATCCGTGCGGATGCACGACTTTTAAAAAAGTAATTGATAAATTTTGTTGCAATAATGATTATCTATATTGTGTAAGTAAAAGTCGAAATTACAAGAAAAAATAATAATTTTTGTTATACTGAAAAAAGAAAAAATGATGGATGCATTTTAAGGTTGTCATAACAATTATAATGTTAAAATGTTTTTATTATTGTTTCATATAATTTTTTTTTTATTAAAAAGTAGAGAAATGCAAAATTGTAAATAAGCGCATTAGGGTTAGTATCAATATTATTATAAAGTAATTGTGTTGTACTTTATTCTATAACAATTTTTACTTATTTAATATATTCATAAAAAACTATTATTCTTCCTTAAAAAAATCTATTATTCTTTCAAATTTAAAAATGAATAAACATAGGTAATTTTGACGACAAAATGAACAACAATGCCAATATGTATAATAGATATTATTATTGTTAGCAGTTTCCGTTTTATTTTGTAGTAAGGTAACACTTAAAAATGTACAATCTTGAAAAAAATATTTCATTTTTATATTGCACTTATATAATTTTAATTTTATATATTGTGATTAAATTATATACATGATTTTAAAAAATTATTGCAACAACTTTATGTTATGAATTTTTTTAGTAAGATTCAATATTAACAAATAATGCACATGCAGCAAAGACCTTAACAAATTATTTGCTGCGGTTATTTGGATAACGCCTAATAAACACAGGAAATAGGGCGTAACAAAATGTATTTAAAAAATATTTATATTAAAAAACAAATAAGGGTACGTTTGATTCAACTTATTAAGCATTATAATACTTTTTTTTAAAAAAACTTCAGATCAGATGAAAAAAGATTCAGAATAGATTAGTTGAGTTTTGAAAAATTCAGATAAGATCATACCAGATAAATAAAATTCAGATCAAATCGAAAAAGTTAAAACTATAAAAATAACTATAATAAAAATTAGATCAGATTAGAAAAAAATTCAGATAATTGATCAAATCAGAAAAGTTAAGATCAAATCAAGAAAAATTAGGAAAGATCCAATCAGATTAGAAATGTTAAGTTCAGATCAGATTAAATAAAAAAAATTTAAAAGGAAAATATTGAAGGAAAAAAAATCAATAAATAGATAGAAAGTTTTTAAAAAGGAAAAAAAAGTCAAATGAAAATTGGGAGGGAAATTTTTTAATAAAAAGGTGACATGTAGCAGTTGATGATGTCAGCGATTTTTGTTTTAGTAATAATTATATTATTATATTATTTTAGAAAATTTAATTAAATTTTGGTAGATTGTTTTCATGTTTTTTTTTTCTCACCACTTTCCTCCCTCTCATCTCTCTCCTATTTCCACTCTCATGCATTTCATGGCTGTTATATTTTTTGTTTTTTCTTAATTGCTTTTTGTTGTTCGTGGCAGGGTTTTTGTTTGCAACCAAACCTTTAAAGATTGCCATTAAGAGATGTTTTTAATATAATGGTTTGCTTGAAAGCAAAGTTTTATTTGCTCACCGTTAACAATGCCCTTATCTATCACATTTATATATACTAAAGGTTAAATGATCATCTTTAATATCAATCTTTGTATTTGTCATATTTCTCTCATTTCTTAGATTTTTTTTTATCTCTCAATAAGTTACAAATATGGCTCAATTAACAAAACAAATTTTCATGTTACTGATGCTACTTTTTTCCATATTTTTTAATGTAAACGATGCTGATGGACCATTCCATGTTCGAATTTCCAATGTGTTGGATACTAAGAAAACACTTCAAGTACATTGTAAGTCAAAGGATAATGATCTTGGAGTTCACCAAATTGAGTACGGGAATGACTATATGTTTAGATTTTACCCAAATTTTTGGCATACAACATTATATTTTTGTGGCTTTGTATTCGATAACAAGTTGCATTGGTTTAACGTTTATATTGACGGACGCGACTATAGACGCTGTTTTGGAAATTATGGTGAATGTTCCTGGATGATCAAAGAGAAGGGACCATGCTGGCACGATGCTACTGACCCGCATAATTGTTATGTTTGGAATATTGGACATCTGAAAATGCTTTCGAATCCATTATAGGTTATTGTTTGTCATGTTATTTTTCTTCATATAATAAAATGCTTATTAGATATTGCATGAGCTAATTAATTTATTACCGGTACGTTTCACATGAGATGAAGCACAACAATAAAAAAGACAGCTAAATCTAAAATTTCATTAAGAGTCTGTTTACTTTGGTATAAAATATTTTCGATGTAAAATGATTTACCATGAAAAACATTTTACGTTGGAAAACTCATTTTCATAGAAGTTTTCCAATGTTTACTTGCACGAAAAATAAGTTTTACTTCCAAATTTAGAGAAAAATGTTTTCAATATATATATAGGGTGTAAAATGAGTTTTCAACCAAAGTTTACATTTTAATTTTTCACCCAAAGTAAACGATGTAAAATAGGAAAATTGTTTTTAAGGAAAACGTTTTACGCTCTAGTAAACAGACCCTAGCTAAGTAAAAGATCTAAAACTGAATTTAAATCTAATTCTACTATATTGCTTCTCAGCAAAGCTCAAAATCAGATGCATGCGGCCACACTTGGACATTGTCAAATACTTCCTTATTTCGAGCGCCTAGTATCTAATTCTTTTGAGTTAATTCTTTTAGTAGCAATACTGTGCGGCACTGAACTGAACTGATTCGGTCAGAACTGATTTAACTGAACTGAACTAACTGAAATTGAGCTATTTTGGGTCGATCTGAAATTACCTGAAACTGAAAGTGAACTGAACTGAATGAGCTGATAACTAAAAGTCAACTGAAAAATATCAAACTGAACTGAACTGGATCTGAAACCAACTAAAACTGAAGTTCACTGCTAAATATCTGAAAATAACTGAACTGAACTGAAAATCGGGTATCTGAAAATAACTGAACTAAACTAAACTGAAAAGAGCTGAGGATAACGGAAGCTAACTGAAATTGAACTGAAAAGATGATAATTGAAGCTAACTGAAACTAAAAATGATACAATATTATCCGAACTGTTTTGAACACTACAAGAAAATGCTAAATTACCTACCGCCATAAGCAGTAGGAAATGTAGAAAAATCGGTCAGAAATCATGTTTTCGACCGATTTTCGGTCGGTATTGAGTGGTAGGAAATACGTTGGTCGCTAATTGTACATTTCCGACCGATTTTCGGTCGGACAAATTACCTACCGCATTTTACAACATTTCCTACCGACTTTTAGCAGTAGGTAATTTCCTACCGAAAAATAAAAAATATTGGTAGGTGATTTGCTACCGCAGTTCTCAACATTTCCGACCGAAAATGCAGTAGGTAATTTCCTACTGGAAATATGGGTAGGTGATTTGCAACCGATTTTTCAAATTTGCATTCGGCCGACTAGCGATAGGAAATTTCCTACTGAATGAAGGCTGGTTTGGAGTTACAAAATTATAATCTCAAATGACCTAAACTAAAGCTAACCGAACCAAAAAAACTGTAACCAAGACTGAACTGAACTATTGACATTTTAAACTGAACTGAATTGCATCCGTTAGGATTTTTAACTGAATGGTTAAACTGAACAATTAACTGACTGAACTGAACTGATATATGTCTGTACAAAAACTGAACTGAACTGAAAAAAAATTATCTGAAATTAACTGAACTGAAACGACCCAAACTGATTATTTAAAACCAAAACTAAACTATTAACCTGAATTGACAGTGGCTAATTGTGCCTAATAGCTAGCTGGTGCCCCTTTCATAACCTTCCAATTGAGAATTTTTACCCTTCAATACTCTCTTCGAGTTATGAACCGACGATCCTTCTCTCTGAGATTGATCCATGTGGCATAACATGTGATAGCCGGACCACAAAGAATACTCACCATTAGACCTGTTCAATGGATTGGGCACTCATTAGCAGTCATAACCCAATCCTTATCTAAAAAGGCTAGCCTTTTTATTTCAAAACGGTTTGGCTGTGCTTTTAATAGGCTTAAATTTAAATAGGCTGGGTATGATTGTACAAGGCTCTTAATGGGCGAGCATGAGTAATCTAATACTTCAGTATTTAGTTATTCACTTATTCTTTTACTCCTCACTTTCTAGTTGTTTTTTAATACATTTTTTTACTATTATTTACTCATTCTTTTTATTTTTTTTTTTTAAAAAAACAATGGGTTGGGCCGAGCCAGATTTCAAGGGCCTTGGCCCATCCCGGTCCGAATTAGCTTTACATTTGGCCCGGCCCAGTCCCTCCCAATTTATTCCAACCCATTCTGTTGCACGGATCTACTAAACTCACCATCATTTGTATAGTGCCAACGCAATTTGTCAAGCCAACTTGGGCATATGGGATTACTACAAATAATTTCCTCATCTAAAGGAAAGAACACTGTAACACCTCCTGGGAAGTTTCACAGGGTGCATATAAGTGAGGACTAAATGCACTGAAAGGACTCATCTTGACTTGTGTGGTCAAGTTATCAGTCCAAAGTGTCCTTGGATGACAAAAGACACTGCCTATTGTGGGGTCGGAGTGTGACAAATGGTATCAGAGCAACCTTGCGATCGCGTCCACTCAATAAAAAAATCTCTAGATTAAGCATCTAATAATCATCAATATAATGAAAGCCAAAATCAGAAATTGTCCATCAATACTACTTCATATTCCCCCTTCCCTAGCTAAAATCTAACCTAGAAAGGAAATAGACATGAATAAACAAGAGAAAATGACAATAATAAACATGGCAAGAAGAAATCTAAAACTAAACATAAAGAATGAAAAAAACAAATAAGAGAAAAGGACAAATACCAACTAAAACAATCCAACAACTAATAAAATTATGGGGGTTAATCTTTAACATAATTTATGTGATCAATTTGAGAAAAAAGAAAGAAAAAAGGAAAAAGAGAGAAAGAAGTGATGATTTTAGGGTGAATGAAAAAGGTTATTGGCATAAGTATATATAGACATGGATGGTTATCTAAATAATTTTATTTTTTTTGGAGAAAATGTTACAAGGAAATCAGGAGTTCTTCCTCTCGAAGAAATAACCTGACTTATCTATAGCTAAAAAATAAGAAAATTTAGCTTCAAAAAAGGGATCAATATCGACATGCGTAGACTGGTTGGCTTCTTGGAAGATGTGCGAAGAGGAGACTGTAGTGAAATCCCGAAGAATAGTTTGAATATCATCCATTAGTAGTTGGATTTTCCACAGACATCGGAGAAAAATAAGGGAAATATAACAATAAAGTAAGAGAAAATAATTTTTTAAAAAAAAAAAAGAAAAAAAAGGAAATTGCTCCTTTGGAGCCGTGGAGAACAAAAGCTAAAGGGGCTTTTGCAATTTGTCGTGATACAATTCAAGATTAATTTTTTTTTTTTTTTATAGGATAATGTGTGGGATATTAGGCCTTGGAACCGGGCCTTACTGTAGGTCATCCGGCCCAATTTTTAGCCAACACACGCATCTGTAGGGGGATAATAAGGAAACCTCGCAAATGCATGTGGTAAGAATCGAACCCAGGACCTCGTGCCTGAAATTCTGAAGCCCTAACCACTGGGCTATGACTTCATTCTCACAATTCAAGATTAATTGGACTAATCATAAAATTTGAGTCAATTAACATTGGGTCCAAATACTTAAAATAGTTAAATGAAATTTAAACAAGCAAGTCTAAAATACAAATCTAATTTAGCTCAAACCGATTAATTTAAAGATTGGGCCTCTAAATTAAATTCAAACTTTCAGGCTATTTTATTCAAATCCAAAGCTAAAATTTAACTTGGCCCAAAAATACATTGAAAGGTTATTCCGGTCCAGATACCAAGAAAGGACTAATTAAAATGACTTATATCCCCTACTTTGCCAACTTGTCATTATTTCACATTAATTTTGAGTCAGTGCACAACCATGAGTTGCCATAAACTGAGCTCTAGGAACCTAATGGATGGAGATATAATGAGAAAGTCTAGAATTGAATTAAAAAAATTAAAAGAAGATAGTTATTGAAATTATTATAAAATATTTTTATCATAAATTCCCGAATATTAATATTAAAGATTTTTCCTTTTTCTGAAAAAAGGAATTTACATTACAAAAACTCACACAACGAGGGCAACTTATCATGATTAAAGAGGACAATATAAGTATTGTTTTACTTAATGATGCCTACAAGGGCAATTATTTTTGCACTCATTGATATTAACAATGAAGACAATATATATGATTATTTTGCCCCCTTAGACGTTTGAAACTTTGCTCTATTTGACAATAAATAAAGTGTTTAAATCAAGGAAAGCAAATTATATTGCCTTTGTTGATGATCAATGAAGGCAATTTTGTTTGCCCTTTTTGAATTGAATCAAAGAAGGCAAAACATCTAAAATTGGCTTTTAAACCTAATACAACGGGGTTACAAGGGCAACATGAGGACAATACTAAAATTGTCATTATAACCTAAGAAGACAAATTTTGTATCAAATAGGGCAATTAATTAATTGTCCTTCTTGAACACATTTTTTTGTAGTGTTATTAATAGTTTTCGAAATAATTTTTTTATGAGGCTACAGAAACGACATCCTAATTACCTAAAATTCTAACATCGAATATAAGGGGTGTTACACAACATATTTAAATGGCACGGATATTAAAAGCTAAATGAGTAAGGGATCGGATAAAGTGACCAAAAAGCCCATGTGATTTTTATTTGTTGGGTTAGTAACTTAGTATTAAAGTGTTAGTTGAATTGGTTTATTTAGTAAGGGTACATGAGTAATATCACAACAAATAACTTACTAGGATAAGAAATGTTACATCTATTTTGAAACATTTTGAAAACATCCTAATATATTAATCCTTTTGTTAAACTTAAATTTCCATATTAAAAATAAACTACTAATATCACTCCAAAATGAGAAAATCTCTTGATATTGTTATTCTATAATTAAAAGATCCCTATTGATATTATTCCATATTAAGAAAAAAAAAAGATTAAATTATGTTTTCTATTATAAGAAAAAGATACCAATATTACTGGAAAAAAAGATATATCTCTCTATATATATAAAACATGGATAGATCATTAAAATAAAACATTCAAATTTATACTATTTATGCTTATATGTCACATCTATATATACTAAAGGCTATATGATCATCTTTAGTATCAATCATTTCAATTTTCAAATTTCTCTCATTGTTTATATTTTTGATTTCTTAGTAAGTCAGAAACATGGCTCAATTCACCAAACAAATTATTATGTTATTGATGCTTCTTTTTTCCATTTATTTTAATATAAACGATGCTCAAAAACCATTCCATGTTCAAATTTTCAATGTGTTGGAAACAAAGGAAAAACTTGAAGTACATTGCGAATCAAAGGATGATGATCTTGGAGTTCACCAAATACAGTACGGGAATGAGTATATGTTCAGTTTTGAACCAAATTTTTGGGGTACAACATTATATTTTTGTAGTTTTGTATTCGATAACATGCTGCATTGGTTTAACATTTATGTTCATGGGCGCGACCATAGACGTTATTTTGTAAATGATCGTGAATGTATATGGATGATCAAAGAGATGGACCTTGCTGGCAGAATGCTAGTGACCCACATAATTGCTATTCTTGGAATAAAAAACATATGAAAATGCTTTCGAATCTATCATAGGTTGTTGCCAGCCGTGTTGTTTTTTAATACAATAAAATGCTTTCTTTTACATTATATATATACAGTGATAATGAAAGTTCTAATTTCTATGACTTTAGAAAATATTATTATTAAGAAACATGTTACTTTTCATTAAATTTAACTTATGTAGAATAATTTGTGGAGCTGTGACTCCATTGCATTTTTTTAGTATAAAATTAATGTGGTCGAAGTTAAGAACTTTGGATTTTGTGGAAAAACTGTATAATTAAGTTGATCCAATCATGAGGTCTACTTACAGTATAACCCTTAGGATTAAGAGACCAAGAATTACACTAAAGAATTTATTTATTTATTTATTTTTTTTCACATTATCAGCTTCATTAATTGCAAAAATAAACATTGTACTTACCACGGTTAACAATAAGCCTGAGATAACAGTGAAAGTAAACAAAGATCTGATTAGCAAGTAAACGGAGCGTTTCTCACCTTTGAAACATAGGATCAAATCATCTACAAATTCCAAGTGTGTCGTCTATTTAACAGCTTCATATCTTAGGTGAGTGTGTTACTTTTATTTTTGAGAGCTGGTTAATAAAAGTGACTAGGGTAGGAGGAAGTACGTGGGCACATTTTCAGAATTTCATTAAATCTTTTATGTTCCTTTATTTGTATTATCTCTGTTTTACTGTCCGTTTCAATCTCACTGCAGAACCAGTTTACTGTTTACAAATCATGAACTATTTTAAGACGAGAATTTTTTAATATGTACTCAACTCATCCCCTATTGAGTACCGATGGGACCTTCAAAAACTATGTCTATTAAATACTATTGAATCACAAACTGAATCAAATACTTCTCCATAACATAAAAATGGCAACAATTATTTTTTCCACGCATTTTGAGGAAACGATTTAGGGGTGTAAACGAATGAATTAATCAAAATGGTTTTAGCACAAGTAAGAATATGAATATAAGTTACTAATATCAAAATTAATTATTTTGATTAATTTAATCGTGTACACCCTCAAATCGCTTCCTTAAAATGCATGCAAAAACAATCGTTGCCATTTTTATTATGTTACGGAGAGTGTAAAATACAATAAATTTGTACATGAGCAAAATCCTAAAGTAATTTACTCATCAAACATGATATAGTGTGAAATAATAGATGTTGTTATAATTTCTTATTCGAAATTAATTCAAATATGAGAAATTAAATTAAACACTTCATTGCGCGCCATAAACTTTGCTTGTAAGGGCTTGGCCTTCCACATGCTAAGTGCAACCGTCTCTTCCATGTCAATTTCATCATCAACACCTTCCCACGTAAAGCATTGTATCAACGACCCCAAAGTCAATCCCACAACTCTTGTTGCCAAATTTTCACCAGGACATGCTCTTCTTCCAGTGCCAAAGGGCATGAAGTTATACCCTATTCTATGATCACCCCAAGCAGTATTTTCAAATCTCTCTGGCTTAAATTTGCTTGGTTCATCCCAAACTTTGGGGTCATTCTGAATAGCCCATAAGTTCACATTTAGCATCGTACCTCGAGGAATTCGATAGCCTCCTATGACACAATCCTCGGTGGACTCATGAGGTGGTAGGACAGGCGCAGCTGGGTACATACGCAGTGTTTCGTTTATTATGCAATGAAGGTAAGGAAGTTTGTGAAGGTCTTGTTCTTCTATCAATCGGTCATGTCCTATGTGTTGATCGATTTCTTTCCTTGCTTTGTTTTGGATGTCAATATTTCTTAGTAATAACGTTACTGTCCATTCCATTATGCTAGACAATGTTTCAGTTCCTGTTAGCAACAATATCTAGCCAAAACAAAAATAAATTAAAATAATGTTATTTGTTATTGACATCACAATTTAGACGCTGCTCATTTGGACTTAATCTTAGTAAAATTCATCTCGTTTTAATTAATTTTTGTTTCATTAATAAGAATTAGTTCAATTTACTATGGTTAAGTTTAGTCTAATTAAAATTGTTTGGTTCAAAGAAAAACAAGATCCTTATATTTTTTTCTTGTTATAGTTTGGGAATCATATTAAAAAAATCAAGATTATTATAAAAATTATATTGCATTTTAAAACAATTTCATACGTGTTTTCCTACTTTTGGACTAGCGAAAATTACAAGTAAAATTAGATGCAAACCTTTTTTTTTTCTGATTTATCTTTCGAATAGCGCAAAATAAATGTGAACTCATCACACACATTATGAATAATTTTTTTTTAATAACCTTTTAAAAAATTTCATTCCTTTATTTATTTAAAATTGTGAATAATAAGGGGAATAATTCAAGATTATCATTAAAAAACGTAACTTACTTAGACACACGAGTAAAAAAAAATAAAATTACAGTTGGAATAATAACCTGCCATAATGAAATTTAAAGGAACAAATGGAATTTTTTTTACCTAAATAATATTCGTAAAACTACTTAGATTTACAAGAGTGTAATCTCGTAGGTTTATGTTAATATGTTAAGGGATAAATAAACTTATGAATTATGATATTGATAATAATTTTTCGGAAAAATTTATACGGATAATCCCAATGCAACTAGTGGAGGTCTTCCAATATTAATCCCAACTATCGATTATTATAGTATAATCCAAATTTTAGGAGTTGTTTTATGATATTAGTGCATTGACTTAGTTAAAATATTGTATCTGGTTACTAATTCGAAAAATAATCGTTATCTTCCCTTTTTCCCTATATATTTTACTTGAATATTTTTTTCCTTCATTTCTACGAAGGAATTCAGAAACGGTCATAAGTTCGTATGAACTAATATCATAAAACAACCTCCAATAGTTGCGATTAACTACCCCTAAATTAATTTCCAGGTGTCCGACATGTATTACATACGTATAATAATATCGTCTATTTGCTTTGTACATCTATTCCTTTTACGAGAGGTGTGCGTCTTGGCTTAGTGGTTCTTGCAAACGTCGAACCTGGCTCTCGAGTTTAAATCTCACAGCACACATTTATAACGATTCCTTATCGTCCCCTTGTGGATGCGTGTGTAGCCAAATTGGATCAGGTGACCTACAGTAAGTAGGTCCGATTCAAAACCTATTACAGTTACTTTATCAAACTTAAAAAAAAATCTATTCCTTTTACGTAGTAATTACTTGTAACTATTTTGTGCAATATGATAATCCGGTATTAGGAAAACATAATTATCAAAGTGAAGTATTTTGATTCAGTTGAACTATTGTGTTTTAAATCTTTTAATACGTATTAAAAATGATAATCGCATGAAATTGTTTTTTTTCCAATGAAGAAAGACAAGTCAATTAGTCTCTTTCAAAAGGCCAATCATACACCTTCTAACTTGTGGATGATATATAAGAGAAACAATAACAAAAAAAGAGAAACGATAACATATATGGATACAAGATAAAACATGAAATATTCTTAACTAAATTACATCTTGATCTTTTTTAATTTTAACTAGTAATTTGGCTTGAGCATTGCCCTGAGTCGCAATCTATCTTTTTTATATTTATTTTTATTTTGTCCTTGATCTATTGCCACCTAAATTATTATCAATTAAAGTTGTTTATAATATAATAATTGAAATTATCTTATTAAATACATGGAGAAGATATAGATTAATGGTAAAAAGTCTGGCTACATGGAGGTAGGTTGTGGGTTTGATCCTTGTTAAGGCCTATTGTTTTAATTCATTACGGATTTTAAATGGTGTGATGACAAGTTGAACAATGACATGGAACAATGATTTGGCGCCTACATGACGCAATACGGTGCGATGAATGCCTTTTAATATATTATTTTAAAAGTAGGTTTTATTTATGATAAAAAAAATATTTTTATAGTTATATTTTATAGTTATATACGTACAAGAGTATCAATAATTAAATGTCTAAACTTTTAGACAAAACACATCTATTAACATTCATTAAAAGTTTTCTTACATTTTTATGCAGTAATTAATAGTAGAGTTATGAGGAAAAAATTGGGAGTGTGGTTGTTGCTTTAGTACGTAATTGTTACTAGACTAGACAATACTCTAAGTAATACTCGGGTACTAAGGGCTAATATCAATTTATATAGGTGTATATATGTGATATGGGAAAACTAAAAGAATTTATCTAATAATTTGGGATGATTATTAATTATGGAAGAAGAAATTTTAAGTTGAGTAGATAAATCTAGATTAATATTGTATTTGATTTTCCAAAGTAAACTTTTTTTATATGCTGAGGTAAACTTGATTTCACTCTCCAAAGTAAATGTGATAAAATCAATTTATAAACTTTGATAGGTGAAAACGATAGATGAAGAGTTTCCTTAAAAAAAGGGGAATTTTTTTTATGTTTAGTTTTTATAATTAATAATTTTGGATAATACTGGAAGAGAAATAAAGAGTAAATTTAGGAGAAAAAAATTTGGGCAACGATTATTGTTGCTTTAGTATAGGTATATAGATAGTTCGATCCAACAACATCTTTTATTACTTCAAACCCAATTTTCGAGGGGTTAATTTTATTTTATTTTTTGTTTAAAAAAAGTTAACTACATACGTACTAAATCTCCTTAAATGAGATCTAAATATGTGTGAGGTCTCATTTGATTTATCATGACGTGTAGTTTTTAAAAATGTCATTTTATATTTTGTGAAAAAATCCACAAATATTTACAACTTTTTGTTAAAACCTTCTTGATTTTTTTTTTAAAAATAAAACTCCATATTAAGACTTTATCAAATGTACCCTGCCATAAGAGCATCCATAACAGTAAACTCAAGAATGGTTTGCAAACCCCAAATCTTTTTATCTCTTTGTTAATGGTAAACCATAAAAGGTTTGCTTACAAACCTAAAAGAAAAAGTTTGGAAAACCAAACCGGTTTGCAAACTCAAAGGGGAGGAGAGAGAATTTTTTTGTAATTTGTAATTAAAATAACTCAAAATGGTTAATTTAAAAAAAAATAATTGCACCAAAATTCATATTTTTAAATTTTCTACAAGTAGATACTCATATTGATGTAGTTTTGTTATATAAATTTTATAGTTTGTTGCTAAGGGGTAAATTTAATAGTTGGAGAGAAAAAAAGGTAAACTTTTTTTGTAGTTTGTTGTTAAGAGGTAAATTATAAATGGTTTGATTTGGTGATGTGGATGAAAGAGAAATTGAGAGAGAAATGTGTGAACTTTTCATTTGAGTTTTCTGTTGTGGATGGCCTAATGTCATAATTTCATCAAATTTAACAGAGATGAGCTCTAAATTGAAGCCCACTTCACCCATATTATATTTAATTTTTTTTAACTCTCCCCTGAAGTTTCATTCCAAACATCATTATACGCACCCCTAAAATTTTCAAAATTTCAATTAAGCTATACTACAAAATTCAATCAAGTTGGAAGTGTGTAATTACTAGAGGGTATGACCGTATGAAGGCCAATATTTACATGTTCTGTAGTATGGAATTGGTAAATTTGACCGAATTATAACATTAGAGATGCATTTGATAACCTCTCAAAATATTATGGAGTTTGTACTAAGAAGAGTGTAAAGTAAGAGTACGTACGTACCATAACAAGGCCTTTGATAATATCTTCAGTAAAGTAACCTGGATCTGACTTCTGTAGTCCCAGCAAAACCTGAATCAAGTTCTTATTATTCTTGTTCTTGTTGTTGTTGTTGTTGTTGTTGTTGTTGTTATTATTATTATTATTATTATTATTATTATTATTATTATTATTATTATTATTATTATTATTATTATTATTATTATTATTATTATTATTATTATCACTGTTTAAATTACAGTCACTTTCTTCTTCTTCTTTCATCTTACTTCTTTGTTCATCTACCAAATCTTGGAAAAACTTATCAAATTTAACAAACACAGATTTCCATTTATTCTCATCTGCCTTATTCAAACCCAAATACTTGAAAAATGGGAAAAAATCACCACCACTAAAAGCTCCACCACTAGCCAACAACTCCTTCACTAAAAGTTTAAATTTTTTAGCTTCTTCTGACTCTATTTTCTCCCCATAAATCCTCTTCCCACCAATCATCCTCATCATCACATTACTAGAGAGCTCAAACAATGATTGCTTAATCTCCACCGTCCGATCATGATGATCATAGATTCTTTTGAGGAGTGATTTCACCTCGTCGGCTCTTATATCACCCAACAAGCTCAACCGTTGTGAAGAAAGAATCTCTGTTGCGGCGATCCTACGGTGGTTACGCCATATCGGGCCGTATGGGGCCCACAACATTATGGTGTAATCATAGCTCATTTCTTTCGCCCCGAGGAGGCGAGGGCGGTTGGCGAATATAAGGTCGTTGTGGTGAAGACAGTCCTCGGCAACAGATGCTGACGAGACTAGGAGAGTGCGTCGGAACCCGAGCCAGAGTTGAAGCACCGGGCCGTAGCGGTCAGAGACCTTAGCTAGGGCCCGGTGGATCTGGGCCGGGTTCCCTACGAGGTGGAGATGGCCCAATATGGGTAAGGTGGGAAAAGGGGTGGGTGGTAAGTTTTGAAATTTATGCAAGAGTTTTTTGGTTACTATGTAAGCCACTAGGAAAATGGTTGCATAGAATACAAAGTTTTCATCCATTTGTAATAGTTTGTGTTTGTAGCTTAGGTTTGTATTTTAAAGTTGTGTGGTTCAATTTAATGGTATACAAGGTTGAAGATATATATATATATATATATATATATAGAGGAAGGATTGGCTAAAAACCAAAAGATAGTTGAAAATCAGATAGAAAATGGTTTAAAGGGGTACATTAGCAGTTATATATATATATATATATAATTTTTTAGTAATAAGGAATAGAATATATTAGAAAGTATTCCCTCTGATCTGTAACATAATACTAGCAACAATTGGTTTTGCATGCATTTTGAAAAAAATGATTTAAGGGTGTAAATGAAGGAATTAGTCAAAATAATTTTAATAGTTGCAACTTATAATCACATTCTTGTTTGTATTAAAATTATTTTGCATACCCTTAAATCGTTTTTTTAAAATACGTACAAAATTAATTGTTGCTAATATTATGTTAGGAGGGAGTACTACAATTAATTTTTCAGGGATAGTACAAATATAATTAATTTTTCTCCTACGTATAATAAAGGATGACTTTTCTATGAATCTATCTATCTTGATCAGGTGCAATTAAAGCAAATTAAATTGAGTGGTAGTGGTATTGTTTTGAGTCAATTCAATTCAATTTAATTTTTCGTTTGTTGGTCATAAAAACGATTTTTAATTTTTGTCTTTGTCTTTACTTTATTATTGTAAGAGGCGGCTCTCATTCACTAATCACTCAATTGTTACCAAGGTCCATCTAACTATATGGCATGCATAATGCATTTTACACATATTGTTAATTGATATAAAGAGATTGTCCAGTTATATATAAAGAGTGTTCATTGTCAATTATAAATTTTTATTTTGTTCAAAACGATATAATATTGTTTTAAAATTATGCATACTTCGCAAACAATTCATAATTACTTACTTACTTTGAATAGTTGTTTCTTTTTAATAGGAAAAAAAAATTATACATGAACATTTACTATTATCCACTATTACTATATAATGTTCAAATGTGACCATTTTAATGACTAAATACTAAATCTAAATATTTTCATATATGTTTAGTTATAATACCTAGAGTTTTAGGCCAATTTATAATAATAATTAATAATAATAATAATAATAATAATAATAATATATTATTATTATTATTATTATTATTATTATTATTATTATCATCATCATTATTATTATAAAAATATAGAAAAACTTACAAAATCATTTTGTTTACAAAATCTAAATATTTTCATATATACTTTGTTGTAAATACCCCTAGTTTTGGGCCAATTTATTATTATTATTATTATTATTATTATTATTATTATTATTATTATTATTTTATTATAAAAACTTTATTATTAAAAACTAAAAGTCAAAATGTCTACAAGAAGTTAGTGGGAAGCCTAGATACAATCTGGGCCCCCACTCCCCTAGCTACAACAAAGCTAATACGAGTGAAGATGTGAGCAGCAACACGCGCACCAATATCATGCGCTCTAGAAAACATCTGAATCCGTTTCAGCAGTGCAACAGCATCCTCCTCAAATTCGCCAAAAGTAGAGAAAGAGAAAGGAAGGAAATCATACCCCAGAGCAGCACATCGATCTGAGTAGACTGAGTAGTTATTTTATCAAAAATAAAGGTCCAAAGTATTTTTTTGATCCATTAGTTTTGGACTGGGCTTAATTAGAAATAAGTGTTAATCAAAATCGCTTTTAGCTCAAACCAAAACCAAGTTCAATTGGGCAAACCCCTCCAGGGCCTTCACTAGCTAGCCAGCCCAAAGAGGTAAGCTCTTGTTTTCCACTTAATATGGGCAAACATGCTTATAATTTTTTCCCTTAATTTAAGAGCTCATTTGGTTGAACGTAGGTAGTTAATTTCCATAGAAAGTCTCATTTCATGGGAAATAAATTCTCTTTTCCATTTTCGAGGAATTGGCTATATATATGTGTTTGGTTAAGCATGTGAATTTGAAATTGACACAGGAATTTGCATTTACCAAGGGGGAGGTAAGTTATTAATTTCCTACACTTCATAGGAAATTCTATTTCCCTTGAAAATTCTATTTCTTATGCTGGTGGTATATCTTGCTAACCAAACACAAAGCCATTTAGTTAATTTCTAAAAATTTCTATTTCCATGGAAAATACACTCCAACCAAACGACCTCAGCAAATTTAATTCTCACTCCCTCTTTCCCTTGTATTTCTCACGGCAACATAACAAAGAAAGCAATTTTCTTCTTCTTCTTACTCTCCAACTTCTCTAATTATACCATTAGTATATCTTACTCATATATAGCTTTAATTACTTCACATACATATTTTTGCTAAGGTTGAGGGAATTGAGAAAGTGCTGCTCATTCTCAACTCGTAAAATCTTATTACTAGTAGTGGTGGCCAGTGGGCCGGGTTGGCCCGGCCCGGCCCGGACCCAGTCCGACCCGGACCCAACCCGGTTCTCAGCCCTGACGGGTCAGGCCCGCTAAACCCGGCCCGGCCCGTGACCCGACCCGGTACAAACTGGGTGGGTCATGGGTCGGATTTTTGAAACCCAGCCCGTAAAAAAGCCCGTTCGCTTGACCCGGATAACCCGGCCCGACCCGTGACCCAACCCGTACTCGACCCGCAACCCAGGCCCGGCCCGGACCGTGACACAGGCCCGGTCCGTTTGGCCCGCCCGGACGGTTTTCTGCATGCATGAAGGGTGGTGCAGAACGGATACCTGCAACTCTACAAGTGCAACTTCCTTCTCCCAAAGCATGCCCCCCTCCTCTCCTTTTTCTGCTGGCCAACGGCCATTTCCTCCTTTTTTTTTAAAAAAAAAAAAATTTACATTTTCCCTCCCAATTTTCCCCTATAAATACCTATCCAATTTACCCCAAATTCTTCACAATTAACATCATTCTTCTTCTCTTCTCTTACTCTCTCTACTTCTCAAAGTTCTCATTCTGAATTCTTAAACTCTCAATTTCAATACTTAAATTTTAGAAGTTTATACTAAAAAAAAAATTCATAAATTACTAGTTTATATTCAAGTTTTAGTAGTTATATTAAAATTTCAGTTCTTATATTTTTAATTAGTTTCTAAATTTCAAAAAAAAAAAAATGTCTGGAAGGAATAGTGGTGGTAGAATTGGTGGTGGTAGTGGTGGTAGAGGTAATGGTAGAGGTAATGTTCCTTTTTTTCCTAATGTTAATGATCAATTTCACGGTTCGTATGAAATAAATACCGATGAAATTGAATCATTAGCTAGGGCATTAGACAGTCAACAAAATCCTCATCCAACTCGACCCAACCCAAAATCAATCCCATCAATCATCATCATCAATGCCACCTCCTCATATTCCGGTGGGCGCCGGAGGCGGAGGGTACGGTCCCGAATTTGAATCGGAGGATAATATGGAAGGTATAAATTGAAATTAATTTTTTTGAAGTTATTATAGTTGTTTACTTTATCATACATTTATGAATCATGAGTTTATATAAATAAATTAATTGTTTATGTAAATAATATAACTTGAAATTAATACTTTCAAGAGTTTGAATAAATTAATTAATTGTTTATTTATGTACAAAAAATGGATATATTATGAAAATAAAGTATTAATATTTCATTTTTTTTAATTAAGGAGGAGGTGAACAAGGTGGTCCTAGTAACACTAACACAACATCAACCGGTAAAAGAGAAAGAGGTCATACTTCATGGGTATGGCCTTACTATGACAAAGTAGCAACAAATTATCCCAACAAATATACTGCAATTTGCAAAATTTGTCGAGATGTTACCAAAACAAAAAAACCAAAAAGTTACAAGTGGACCAAAAACGATGGAACCGGAACATTGGCTCGTCATTTAAAAAATGATCACAACTTGGGGCCCGATGGTGCAGAAAGAGATGATTCGAGACAGGCTCAAATCCATGGGTACGCATCGACTACTCTCGGCGCAGGTATGTCTTTTGTTTATAATCGTGATAGAATGATTGATGAATTTTCTAAATATGTTATTCTTGATGAATTGCCGTTTACTCATGGGGAAAGCCCCAATTTCGAACATTTTAACCGGGTTGCTATGCAACCGGCTTTTAGAAGAATTCCTAGAAACACCCTTAAACGTCGCACCATCAAACTTTTTAATTCTTATCGAGCTTATTTGATGGAAATGTTCCGTACCTATGATGGTCGGGTTAGCATAACTAGTGACTGTTGGACTTCTTTTGTAGGTGAACCATTTATTTGTGTAACTGTTCATTGGATAGATTATGACTGGTTTTTAGAAAAAAGGATTATTTGTTTTGAGGGAATGGAGGAAAACCATACGGGTTTTAACATTAAAACTCGTATTGTGAATTATTTAAAAAAATTTCAGTTGGTTGATAAATTTTTTTCAGCTTCATTTGACAATGCATCGGCTAATACCCGTGCTATTGAATTTTTAAAACAAGACAGTGACGTACCTTTGCTGCTTAATGGTAGCCTTTTACACGTTAGATATTGTGCGCATATATTAAACTTATCTGCGCAAGAAGGTATTAAAGAGTTACATCCCCTATTAAAACCTATTAGGAGTGTAGTAAAGTGGATTAGAGTCACTCGTAGTATGAGCAGGGCTTATAAAAGAAAATGTGAGGAAAGAGGACTAAGGAAAAAATGCATAGGTATAGATTGCGTAACCCGGTGGAATTCTACTTTTAAGTTATTGAATGATGCGATTAAATATCGTGATGTTTTAACTGAATTATATAATGAAACTCGTTCAGAGCCTAATGAAATGATTACTAACTACAATTGGTCTGTTGCAATGATTGTTCGTGATGTACTTGCCGCATTTGAATATGCTACTAACGTTTTTTCTTATGTTTATGAGCCTAATGTACATTTAGTTGTATTAGAAGGAATTAAAATAGTTCACGCCATTCACGAAGGCAGCCAGAACACTGAAGTTGCTGTCGTCTCCGAAATCTTGGAGAGAATGAAGGCAAAATGGGTGTCCTATTTTGCCGAATTCCCTTATATTTATGGCATTGCAGTTATTCTTGACCCGGGTCTCAAGCTTGAAGGATTGAGAAGCTTGTTGACCTTTTATTACGAAACTCTTGGTATGGATTATGATGTTGATAATTATGTAAATGATTGTAAGACAATTTTAGATAGACTATATGAACATTATGCTGGTATTTATCAACCCGGTCCGTCTTCACAACCAAAGCCGAAAAATAGAGATTCCTTTCTAGCATCTATCCTACGGAAAGGGAAATCGAAGGTACCATCCACATCATCACCCTCCCGAGATGAAGGTTCAGGTGTAGATGATTATTTATCTTTTCAATTTGAAACTAACGAAAATTTTCAGATTATTAAATGGTGGCATTGCCATTCAGTTCAATTTCCTATTCTAGCTAGAATTGCTAAGGATGTCCTAGCAATTCCGGCTTCAACTGTTGCTTCCGAGTCAGCTTTTAGTGCAGGTAAAAGAGTATTGGATGAAAAAAGATCTAGCCTACACCCTGATACCATAGAAATATGTGTTTGCAAAAAAGATTGGGATCAGGCGGAAAAGAGGATACAAGGATTGAAGGAGGACGAAGAAGACGAAGATGACCCGTGGATGTTGATGGATACATCGGAATCCGATGCAGGCCCTAGCGGAAATGACACAACCTAAGTCAAAAGTCACAATAACGGTCCACGACCACCATTCAGGTATGCAAAAGAACTATGTGTGTAACGACCCGACTTTTTGAGACTGTCGATTTATGAAGGGAATCGACAAACGGATCATTACCAAACATAAAACCTAATTTTAATGTAATGTTCAAAATCTGAAATTCTTTTATTAACTAAATACTGAAATAATAGTTCCGAAAGACTAGAGATAAGTACTAAAATACATAAAGGTAAACTGTATCCTCCCAACAGGCTGGGATAAACTCATTAACTAATAAAAAATAAAACTTAAACTAGACCCTGGTTCACTCTACTGATCACATCATCACACAACCCGAACCATACGAGAGCCACTTATGCGTCTGCGTCATCACCTGAAATGGGGGGGTCCACCGTCAGTGGCGAGTAACTAGGTTGTCCCGCTTAAATGAGGGACCGCTAACCACATAATAGCATAGAATCAACCATGAAAACCATACAAAATACAAGGAAATACGTACAAGACTAAATACGGAATGCGTAAAAAAAATGCGTACAACATACGTATAAAAAGGCGTACAAAAATACGTATAAAAATACGTAGAAAAATACGTATAAAAATACGTAGAAAAATATGTATAAAAATACTTACAAAGTACGTACATAAATACGTATACAAATACGTATACAATACCTGTAAAATACGGTTAGAATACATACAATATATGTATACAATACAGATACAAATACGTACAACATACATATACAAATACATACAACATACATATACGTATACATACAACATACATATACTCAGAAATACACATATATAATACAGACTCACCAGACGTATGCAGCGGAAGGCTTAATATTATAACCTAATATTTATATACTCGAAATTCACATAAATACATACATACAATCAACCTTCCATTAAATACATATCTTATCATATCATATCATTTCGTTTCATATCACAAATATCTTATCTTGTCATATTCAAATCATAATATTGGACCGGTCTTTATAGCTCGTTGTGGATCCCGTGTGCACCACAACTTTCCTAAAACATGCCGGGGTGAACTCGTGTATTCAACCCGTAGCCCTCCTTTGCAAGAACTAAGCCTAAGCTATGGCCATAACCCCTAAATAGCAACTCGTGTACTACTACTTAGACGACTACATATTCTAGAATCAAGAACTGCGCAGATACCGCAGTCTGGCAGTGGCAACGACTTAACCCGATTGACAACTCGTGTATCACCAAAGGGGCGTCCGTAATACATACTATCTTTTCTAAAGGCCATCGTGAGACCACTATTTCTTTTAAGTCTTTTCTAAATGCCATCTTGAGACCACTAATTATTATCATATTATACCCTTCCCTTCATATTGCTACTTCCCTTCATATTGCAACTTATCCCTACTGACCCCTTTAATTATAATAATTATAATAATAATAATAATAATAATAATAATAATAATGATAATAATAATAATAATAATAACAATAATTCTAAAATTATTCTAATGTTATATAAGTCAAAAATTAAATTAAAATTGATCAAAAACAAAGAGGGTCCATTCGACATTTTTAAATAATAATCATTAATTAAATAAATTCATATAAAAATCATGCAACAATTAAATAAAATCATTTAAATTACAACAAATCATATAAATCAACAATTATCATAAAAATTACATAAAACATGATAAAATTTCTACTTTTCATATTTTGAGCCACTCGAAAATTTGAGAGGAAAAAATACCGAAAAATATACGATTAATTCAAGAAATATAATTAACAACAATTAATCGTAAAAGCTTAATAATAACAAATAATTCATGCTTAAACCTTTAATCATCAATATTGAACCAAAACAAAGTTAAAATCGATTCTTTTAATACATAGATCCACACGGCATTCTTGGCATAATAACAATATCAAGATTAAATTCAAGATTCCATAATAACATGTTTTAATTAAAGAATAAATCATACTAATCCAAGATTGATCAAGATTAATCATAAAAATTAGATTTTTAATTCCCTAAAATAGCTTAGGTCACTCGACAATTCTAGAGTATATGAACAAATGATTCTTTTTAATTAAGACTTAAATCATACATATAAATAAATAAATAAATCATGAGCATGCCTTTATTTCAAGATAACTATGCATAAAAATCATCATTCAATCTATCATGCCACTTGACAATTGCATAAAAATTCAAGAACAAGAATTTAAAATTATCATACAATTATTCAATGAAAGTACATGATTAAATAAATTAATACATGCATAAAAAATCCATAAAACAAATAAAGATTCATGAAACATCAAGAAAATAACATAATAAATTATACTATATGGTTCGTAAAATACTAGGTGAACATGACACTATTCCTATCAATTTTCATGATTTAATCCTAATAAATTATATGGAAAACTTGTTCCAAATTTAAATGAGAAGTCTAGTTACCTGAATCGCATTAAAATTCCAAGAAGATTACCCCCTTTTGAAAGGAAAAGTACACGGCTTTAATAAGAACAAATATTAGGGTTTTTGAGTTTTTAGTAATATGGAAGAGTATGTAAAAGAAAAATAGGTTTAGGGCTTGTGCCCTATTTATAATATAAGGAACCATAGAAAATAAAAAAAAATAAAAATAAAAATAAAAAGAAATATAAGGGGGGCCGTGGAACTAGAGAGGGAATAGGGGGAGGAGAGTAAAATTAGGGGAGACTTAGTATGTTAGTTTAGATTAGGCTTACTAAATCAATTAGTTAAAAGTAGGGTTTCTAGATGAGTAATAAGATATGGGCTCATTAAATAAGCAATGACCCAAAAAGAAACAAAAGAACACAATCCCTTGGCCATGAACATAAGGGCCGGCCAAGTGGGAGGGAGATTAGGTCATAGGCCCAATTTCAGGATAAGCTGGAAGAAATAAGAATTAAACAGTCCAAATAACGGGCCCTTTGGACTTAGATTAGCAAATAATATTAATAACCGCGAAATTTTCTGGCCCTAAATTTCGGGGTATTATAACGTGGGCTTTGATTCCTTAAGTTTACTTAAGAAACTTAAGGATACGGCCCCCCCCTCCCCCGGGGGGGGGGGTTTCATATATTTTTGCCTTATTTTTACGTAATTATTTGTGTTTTTTAATTATGTAAATATTTTTAATGCATATGTTTTGTAAATTGTAATTAACTAATATCATTTAGATGTTTTTTTTCCAGTGTGTTGAAGTGATTTAATTTTATTATTTTTTATAAAAATATATTTGTAAATTGTAATAAATTAATTTGTAATTTGTAAATTAGTTATTAGTTACGAATTCTAGTTGTGTAATTAATACTTTAACTTTCTAGCTTTTACATTTTTATTATTGTAATTTGTAAATTATAATATAAATTCAATATATATTGCAACTTAATTTATTTGGTCAACACTATGATTTATTAAAGTAAATTTGTTACTTGTTTAATTGTTTTAATGTATTATATTCATATATACTATTACTAATATTACATATTTACTATAAAAACTCAAAACCATTACATACCCTCCAACACTCCAAGTATCCAACCCCCTAAACCCTCCAAACCCCCCTAAACCCTCTCCAAACCCCTCTAAACCCTCCAAACCCTCCAAATGCCTAAACCCCCTTAAACCCACGAACCCGTGAACCCAACCCGCGAACCCATGAACCCGGTCCAACCCGCGAACCCGGTCCCAACCCATGAACCCGGCCCGGTTCCCAACCCGGGTGGGCCGGTTCATGGGTCGCCACTTCCTAAGCCCAACCCGGTTCAGCCCGGGCTGGTAACCCACCGGGCCGGGTCATGGGTCACCTGGTTTGGGCCCGACCTGGTAGTTGGCCCGGCCCAGCCCGACCCGGCCCGTTCGGTGGCCAGCACTAATTACTAGCATCCCACTTCCGTTATAAATGAGCGCATTTTTTGACAAATTTACAATTTTTTTTTTTTTAAAAAAAAAAAAAAAAAAACTTAGGTATATTTGTTGGAAACCCTTTTAAAAACTAAGGGGGGCCATGTGGATTGGATACTTGGAGGACCTTTGCTAATTGGTGACTAGCTTAATTATATGTTGGATGATGAAGTCATTTTAGAAAAATCGTTAGTTTAATTGTATGTTGAATGAGGAAATTTTATTCCCTTTTTATTTTTTACATGCATGTTGATTTTAACCATGTTTTTATGCATACAATATTGTTATTTCTTTGATTATATATTGTTTTATTTAAATTATAAATTTTTTGAATCTTTATTCGTCATGTTAGCAACATTCTTGAATATTTATACTTGTTGGAACCTGATGAAAATGTACTCCCTCTGTCCCCTTTTATTGGGGAGTGATTTTGGCACTCCCCAATTTGATTTTGGCACTCCTCCCCCTCTCACATGAATAGTAACATTGAAGAGTGCCAAAATCAAATTGGGGAGTGCCAAAATCATTTCCCCTTTTATTTGCAACATTTGCCTTTTCACATCTCCCAACACACAACTTCAAATAAAAATATCTTTATATATATATATATATATATATATATATATATATATATATATATATATATATATATATATATATATATATATAGTATTTGGTTTATGCGTGAGCAGTGCCATTTATCATATTTTCCTGGACTTTTGATCCATGTCATATAATTTTTTTATAAAATCATGTAAATTATGTTGTTAATCTTATTGCATAAATTAGCTGCATGCTGTAAATGTAAACAAGGCCGTGTCGTGGAAATTCGGGGCCCTGTTAATTTTTAAAAAATGCCCCCTTACATAGATTTTTTTAATGCTATTTTAATTTTATTTCAAAGAAGTATCACATAACAAATATTTATATAGAAAAAGTAGTATTATAGTAGAAACAACTTTGAAATTAAATTAAAAAAAAATAAAAACATCTCCATATCAATTTAAACTTTCATACTCTTAAAATGAACTTCCATTTGAAAACATAGAAGGGGAAAATAATTAGAAATTAAATGGAAGAGTTTAATGTAGAGCATGCAGATGATAAATTTAGTTGAGAAAATGAATAAATTTAGTTGAGAAAAATTGAAAAAATGAATATATTTGGTTGAGAAAATGAAAGAAGGAAAATTGGAAAAGGAAAGAAGCCTTGAAAATAGGCATGCATTGAAGAAGGTGGTATGATTAAAAGGGTGGAAAGATGGAAAGTACAACTGTAGAACTGATTGGAAGGAATACTGATTTGCTTTAGGTGTACATTGAAGGAGGTGGTTTGATTGGAAGGTGGAAAGATGGAAAGCACAACTGTAGAACGTATGGGAATGAAGACTGATTTGCTTTAGGCGTGCATTGAAGGAGGTGGTATGATTGGAAGGTGGAAAGATGGAAAGTACAACTGTAGAACTGATTGGAAGGAATACTGATTTGCTTTAGGTGTACATTGAAGAAGGTGGTTTGATTGGAAGGTGGAAAGATGGAAGGTACAACTGTAGAACTGATTGGAAGGAATACTGATTTGCTTTAGGTGTACATTGAAGGAGGTGGTTTGATTGGAAGGTGGAAAGATGGAAAGCACAACTGTAGAACGTATGGGAATGAAGACTGATTTGCTTTAGGCGTGCATTGAAGGAGGTGATATGATTGGAAGGTGGAAAGATGGAAAGTACAACTGTAGAACTGATTGGAAGGAATACTGATTTGCTTTAGGTGTACATTGAAGAAGGTGGTTTGATTGGAAGGTGGAAAGATGGAAGGTACAACTGTAGAACTGATTGGAAGGAATACTGATTTGCTTTAGGTGTACATTGAAGAAGGTGGTTTAATTGAAAGGTGGAAAGATGGAAAGTACAACTATAGAACCTAACGGATAGGAAGGAAGACTGATTTGCTTTAGGCGTGCATTGAAGGAGGTGGTATGATTGAAAGGTGGAATGATGGAAAGTACAACTGTAGAACTGATTGGAAGGAATACTGATTTGCTTTAGGTGTACATTGAAGAAGGCGGTTTAATTGAAAGGTGGAAAGATGGAAAGTACAACTGTAGAACCTAACGGATGGGAAGGAAGACTGATTTGCTTTAGGCGTGCATTGAAGGAGGTGGTATGATTGGAAGGTGGAAAGATGGAAAGTACAACTGTAGAAATGATTGGAAGGAATACTGATTTGCTTTAGGTGTACATTGAAGAAGGTGGTTTAATTGAAAGGTGGAAAGATGGAAAGTACAACTGTAGAACCTAACGGATGGGAAGGAAGACTGATTTGCTTTAGGCGTGCATTGAAGGAGGTGGTATGATTGGAAGGGGGAAAGATGGAAAGTACAACTGTAGAACTGATTGGAAGGAATATTGATTTGCTTTAGGTGTACATTGAAGAAGGTGGTTTGATTGGAAGGTGGAAAGATGGAAAGTACAACTGTAGAACAGATGGAAAGGAAGACTGATTTGCTTTAGGCGTGCATTGAAGAAGGTGGTTTGATTGGAAGGTGGAAAGATGGAAAGTACAATTGTAGAACGGATGGGAACGAAGACTGATTTGATTTCATTTTTTTTTATATCAAGACACCCTTTATTAAATTGGGCCCTTTAAATTAGGGGCCATGTGGTGAATGCCTTACAGCCTTGTCTTTCACAGAAGCATTAGCTGCTAGCAAGCTGTTAATCTTGAATGTTGATAAACCATAATTCCATAAAGACTAGCAAGTTACCAACTTTTCTTAATAATCAAAGCTCACCAAAAGACTCCATAATTTAATTTACTGCTGCAAACAGATAATTCACTTCCCCAAATCAAAATTGGTTGTCGATGGTTAAAAGCATTGTATGATAAGAATCACATCCTCACAATACAAAAGGATAGGGAAAGAAAAAAGGGAAGAGGAGATCAACACTGTCCAGGCATTTCAACAACTTAATTCCCATCCAAAAATTCTGGAGCAACAACAGCAAATTAGGCACGTTCGAAATGCTAGAAAAAAAAAACTTATAATTTTTGCCCCTAATTTTAATTAGCTAATTTGACAGACGAGCCTGGGCCGCGCCCACCACAGGGGGTGCAAGTCCACTTTACAAGACAAAGGAGGTTTCATCTCAAAATCATATGGTAGTAAGGAGAATAATCCTTTAGCCATATAAAGTGGGGACAACTTTATTATTTTTCTAATACGAGATTTGTTCCCAACACTCCCTTTATTTTTAAACTCTTTTCACATTCACATGTGGGCTTTTACATGGGCTTAACACTCCTCCTCCCATGTGTGTTATGCATAATCTTGGCCCAGATCAATCAAAACCCAAACTGGGCTCTGATACCATGACAAACGGTCATGGTCCGCGCTCACTATGGGAGAGCTAGTGCAAGTCTACTTTACAAGAAAAAGAAGGTTCCATCTCAAAACCTTATGGTAGTAAGGAGAGTACGTAACCCCTTAGCGGAACTCAAGTTAGGTATAGAGTCTATAATAAGTTGTAACAAGTGTTCAACCCTATTATAGTGAAGCGTTTTTGAGAAAATCCATAGTGGATCGTGGTTTTATTTCTAGTTGGGCCCTAGAAAGTTTCCTCAATGAATCTCTCGTCTCTCTTATCTTGTTCACGTTTCAATTAGTTTATAAAATCAAGCAAAGCTTAAAATAGGAACTTGCAACTACAATTCACCCCCTCTTGTAATATGTCATCCAAATAACAGGGATTTGAGGATGGCATAAGGAACGCACCTTAGCTCTTCGAACACCTTTTTGCTTGTTAAATGTATTCGAAATGGCATTTGTTTATTTCCCACATCTTTTGCTTGATGCAAGACTTGTTTTCCTCCTTTTGTGAATCAACCTTTTCTAGTATTTACGATGATACCATGCATAACGTTTTATATAAAACTAGGTTAGCACTCGTGTGATGCACGATTCTAACAAAGTAATTAATAAAGAGAATTTATATTGGTAATTTTTTATTCTTATTTAACCGTATTGTAATTCAATGTTAACTTTTCATTATTCTATTCTTTTATATACTATTTTTTTGTTAAAATAAAAAATTGAAATTATATTTTATAATTTTTAATTCTAATAAAAAAACTGTATACCCCCAAGAGGTCAAGAGTTTTTTGTTAGAATAATTTTTAAAAAAATTTACCAATATTGAGACAATAATAACGAAAATATTGGTAAGCGCCAAATTGGGTTCATATTATATGAATTGTATACCTATAAGAAGTCAAAATTTGGAATCTAAATTTTCACTATTTTTATTTTCTATTAATGCAATATCAATCCATAAAATAAACAAATTGAATGAACCATGTGCATTGCAGCATAAATGTAAAGCTTCAAATAATTGTAAACTACCAAAAAAAAAATAAAATATGCTTTTAGTTAGAAGCTAACTATGACACTTTTCCTTTAATATTTTTATTTTTTGTGTGGAAAAAAAATGCAATTACAATTATTTAGAAACAATTATTATTTGATTTTGAAACTTGAAAGGAGTAATTAATTAATGATGACATCATCACTTCTTTTGGGGGAAAATTTTTTCATGAGAGTATGACATGTGGCAGTAGATGATGTCATCATATTCTGTTTTAGTATATATTATTATTATTATTATTATTATTATAGATTTAATTAGAAGTAAATAGTTGTAGGTATATGGTAAAAAAATTACAATTTTATTGTCAAATTATAAGACAACACAAGAATTTTCACAATAGTCCACTTGAACTTGAAGGTGGCAGTTTTGAACTTGAAGGTGGGAATTTTTCTCTTGTATATGTTTAAAATTTTCAAGTATTTTCTTACGGAGTATAATTTTAATTAGTTAACCCCAATAAAATTTAACAAATTCGTTTTAACTCTACTAAACAATTTTCGTGGATTTACCACTTGTTTTAGATAAAAACCATAGAACCTGGAACTGCATTCACTGTGTAGCTTATTCCAAGCACCTTGCAACAATTGCAAGTGTTTTATTATAAATGTACTTCGTGTGTTTCAAAATATTGTTACATTTATTTTTTGCACAGTTTTGAATGCATTCATTTCAGCATCTATATTTTCCAAGTCACAAATCTTTATAAGAATTACAAAAGTTAATACTCAATTAAAAAACTACACATTTAGACAAATCTAACAAGATCTCATAAACTTTTTTCCCCCTATGTATATAAAGATCAGATGTTTCATAATTAAAATTTATCTCTCGTCCAATCGAAAATCATAAACATAACAATTTTTTTAGTGGGTTGCTAAACGTCGCCCGCATATTACTTAAAATCGCCCACAACCAAAAGTAAAAAGACAAAATTGCCCTTGTTTTAAAATTAGACCACAACAACTTAGATTAAATATACAACGACGTCGGACACCACGCCATGACCTCGACCACCACCGCCGCCACCACCACCACTACCATGGTGGTGGTTAAATTTTTTTTTTTAAATAAGGGAAGGGGCGTCCAGATCAGACGCCCTAACCATGGTAGGTGCGTCTGGACGCCCCAACAATATACAACGACGTCGGACACCACGCCATGACCTCGACCACCACCGCCGCCACCACCATGGTGGTGGTGGTTAATTTTTTTTTTAATAAGGGGAGGGGCGTCTAGATCAGATGCCCCGACCATGGTAGGGGCGTCAAAATCAGACGCCCATGGTAGGGGCGTCCAAATCAGACACCCCAACCATAGTTGGGGCGTCTGATTTTGACGCCCCTACCATGGTCGGGGCATCTGATCTAGACGCCCCTCCCCTTATTTAAAAAAAAAATTAACCACCACCACCATGGTGGTGGCGGCGGTGGTGGTCGAGGTCATGGCGTGGTGTCCGACGTCATTGTATATTTAATCCAAGTTGTTGCGGTGTAATTTTAAATCAAAGGCAATTTTGTCTTTTTACTTTTTATCGTGGACGATTTTAAGTAATATGCGGGCGACGTTTAACAAGTCCCTTTTTTTAGACGGAGGAGTTTACTATTGGCTTTTGGAAAAGGCGTAAAGCCGCCATGTTTTCTGCTTTTGTTTTTGAACATGTTTGTTGCTTTTTAATATTGTTTCAATTGGTCGATTTCATGAAAAGAGAAAGTCAACTTGCCATTTGTATTTCTTGTATCCCAAGGCATTACAAAAACTTCTACTCAGGGTAAGCTAATAAGTTTCAATCATGCCTAATAAGTTTCAATCATGCCTAATAAGTTTCAATCAGATATAATAAATTCCAATTAGATCTAGGTTTTTTAATTACTGATTAAATAAAATTAATAAATAACTTAAATTACTCCTATATTATAAAATAAGAAAGATAAATTGAATTAAATTAATTTTATCCTAGAACTTAATTCAACAATAAAAAATTACATAGCTTCAAATGTACTCCCTCCGTAACGAATTACTAGCAACAATTTCTATTTTTAGGTGTAACAAAATACTTGCAACAATTTTTTCCAATTTCATTTTATTCCTTTTTTGGTAAAAAAAAAATACACTACCCCACTTACTTTTCTCTTTCTTACTTTTCTCTCTCTTACTTTTATCATATTACCACATAATACTCCATTTACTTTTCCTTCTTTTACTTTTCACTCTCTTACTTTTATCATTATACCATCTAATACCATTATTACCTTATTTCACCTAGGAATTTGTGCTAGTACAAATGTTGCTAGTAATTCGTTACGGAGGGAGTATAACACATTGCTTTTTTGGATTATTATTATTATTACTCTGTATTATTTTATTTTATTTTTTCAATCAGGTTAAATAAGTTCGAATAAATTCTAATCAGGTTTAATAAGACCTAATAAGTTCTAATAAATTCCAATCAAGTCTAATAAGTTCCACTAATAATTGTTTTCTTCCGTTCTTACATAGTAAGTATATATATTGCAAATTGAGTAAATGATTTATTTCTCTAAAAGATTTATTATTTATGAATAAATTTTGATTTGTACTTGCAGATTTAAAAATGTGATTACTTTTTAAAATAAGGCTATTAATAATTTAATTTTAAAAATCAAATATATATCATTATGGTATGGAAGATTATTTTAGTACACAAATGACAAAATTGTCTCCAACTTGACTAACAAGTATAAAGAATGAGTAAGGGTATAATAGAGATAAGTTCTAATAAGTTCTAATTAGGTTTAATTAATTCTAATAACTTAAATCAGATTTGATAAGTTAAGGTCCAATAAATTGTTCTGAAGAGAACGCAACCTTAAACACTTATATTTACTCAGTACTCACTACAAGACAAAAAAGGGACCACATTAAGTTTCACTCAAAATTAAAATGAAGCAAATTTTAATACACATAGCCACATAGGGAATACAACATGCTAATTATAAAAGTTGCATGCTCACAACTATAAAGGTCCTAAATATTGCAACATGCAATAATTAATTCATTAAGCAAAACGACCAAGTTTAAAATATAGTAGTCCATTGAAAATCATTTCACTATATATAGAAATTAACTAGAAAGTACCAATCCAATTGAAGCTCAATAAATCCACAAATTAAAGCAAAAAAACAAAACCCAAATGGATCAAAGTTCACTAATATTATTCTATATAACCCTAGTCATAACATCTTACATAGCCACAAAAATCCTCCTACGTAAATTCCAAAACTACCCTCCAAGCCCTTTCCCTACACTTCCCATCCTAGGTCATCTCCACCTCCTCAAACACCCAAACTCCATCCACCGAACCTTATCCAAACTCTCCAACCACCTCGGCCCGGTTGTCAGCCTCCAGTTCGGGTCCCGCCAAGCCGTCCTCGTCTCCTCCACCTCCGCCGCCGAAGACTGCCTCCACGGCCAAAATGACATCACCTTCGCCAACCGCCCTCGCTTTGTTGCCGGAAAAATCCTCGGCAGAGATTACACCACCATGCTGTGGGCCCCGTACGGCCAGCTATGGCGTCACCACCGTCGGATCGCATCCACCGAGATTCTCTCTCCTCACCGTCTGAGCTTGTTGGCTGACATCAGAGCCGACGAGGTCACATCATTGATCAAGAAAATAATCTACAATAATAATAGTAATGAGGATTATGGTGATCGTAGGGTGGAGATTAAGGCGGCGTTTTTCGAGATGACGAATAATGTAATGATGAGAATGATCGCCGGAAAAAAGATGTACGGCGGAGATGCGACGAGTGATGAAGCGAGAAAGTTTAGAGAAGTGGTGAAGGATTTAATGGAAATAGGGGATGCGGCAACTGTAGTGGATTTCTTCCCATTTTTGAAGTATTTAAGGATTATTCATGTTAAAAAGGAGAATAAGTTTAAGGATATTTCTCAAAAAATGGATAGGTTTTTTCAGAATTTGGTGGATGAGAAAAGAAAAGAGTTTACAAATTCACAAAGCAACAAGAATAATAATAATAAGTCTTTGATTGAGGTGTTGCTTGAGTTGCAAAAGTCAGATCCATCTTATTTTAGTGATGATATGATCAAGGGTCTTGTTGAGGTAATTTCACTTCACCCTTTTTTTTTTATTTTCCTTTTAAATTAAATGTCATATATATATATATATATATATATATATATATATATATATATGTAGACTAATAAAATAATATTAGGGTGTGAGTATAGTTCACTCAACTTGCTCTCTTCTTCCAATTATTCATCATTTTTACATGTCAATTATAAACATGAGATGACAAGCTTTCATTAGAGGATGAAGGGAGAAGGTGTGACAAAGGTAAGAGTGCGTTTGATTCAACTTAGAAAAAGTATTGTTGTGCTTATTTTTAAAAAATTCAGATCAAAATAGACCAGAAAAATTTGATCAGATCAGAAAAATTCAAATCAAATAAAAAAAAAACTTATAACTTTAATAATAAATACCATCAGAAAATTCATATCAATCAAATCAGACCAGATCATATCAGATCAGAAATTTTCAGATAAATCAAACGCACCCTAAGCTTGGTAAAAGAATATGGTTTTTAAAATTAGACAAAAGCTAACGAGCGTCATCGAGGGTGTGTTTTTTTCATCTTATTTCAAAACTTATCAGGTCAGATCAGGTCCAATAAGTTATAATGAGGTCAGGTCCAATAAGTTATAATCAGCTCAGGTCAGGTCCAATAAGTTATAATTAGCTCAACTTAAATAAGTTGAAGAGAACATACCCTAATCGTTAGATAATAAAACTAAAAGTGAAAATAATAAATTATAACAAACAATAATTGCACTGGTCAATACGTGATTTTGGCTTGTATTTCAAAATTATTATTACCATTTTAAGAAATGTATGAATGTTTATCTAGCGCCTCCCGGAGCTCATTAGCATTATCATTTTTATTTCCGAAAACGATAGAATCGTACTTATTCAGTGAGATTAGTGTTTAATTGAACTTGACACTTCCATTTTTAACACCTTATATACAGGCTTTAGTGTTTTATTTATCATTGTTATTGTTTAAAAATATTAGGTAAAAACTTATGGGCCATGGAGCTGAGGACAGCAAGTGACATGTATTGATAAAAAAAAAATAAACTTCATCCAATTAATTTTTATTTCAATTAATGGTAAATACACACGCGTACAGGTGAGTTAGGACAATGAGGAGCAACTTTTGTCAAAATAAAAAATACCTTAATAAATCGAAAAAATGGGAGTAAATACTAATATAGTATAAAGACATGTATGCAATAATGTATTCAAGAATTTAAAGAGACCAAGGCAATTCGCTTTTTAGATGAAGCAATTTTATTTTTCCTCATTTCAAATTTGTTAGCTATGTACAATTGATGAAATGATGAGCAATGTTCGAGCACCAACACAGTGGCTGAAGTCATGATAAAATCTTTGAAGCGCGAGATTCGATTATTATCAAAGTCAATTTTTCTTTCCCAAAATCCTGAGCAATGTCTACATGATATTGTTGAAAAAAGAGTCATAAATTGAGAGACAACCAATCCAAATAAGTAAAAAAAACTTGTGATATGACTCATGGCAATGGGTCAGGTCTGGGCTGAGTCTAGTCAGACCCAGACCCATTTATTTTTTAGATATCCAAATCCGACCCAGTCCCTGTGGGTACAAAAATTTTAGATTCAGACCCCAGATTGTGCAGGTCTGATGGGTCTTGGGTTCAAAATGGGTCTTGATTGGATCTTTCATACTTTTAATCAACAATTTACAATTGCGTAGCAATTAAAATTTTTGGCACCCATGCATTATGTTGCGTAAGGTGCGGTAAATTAAAATCTAAAAAATGTAAAGTATTCAAATTACATCGTTACGACTTACAAAATAATAAATTATACCTCAATAATTCTAACATCGGAGGTTAGCTGAACTACAATTCACAAATTACAAGTTTAATATGATTGCATACATCAAGAATTCAAGTCTCAACTGGAAGGATAAAAGCATATATATATATATAATTTAAATGTAAACGGGTCTGGGTCGGGTATTATGGATCTGAGAAATCTGGACCCGACCCATGAGCAATGAGACCCAGACCCAACACAGACCTATTGGGTCTAAAAAGGTTAGAGCGAGACCTATATACATGGGGCGGGTCCAGGCGGGCCTGGGTCGGCTCTTGGACTCATTGCCATGTCTAGATACGAGGAGCGGGTAAGGGCCTATAAAAAAAATCAAACGCACAAGACCCTAACATGAAAAGAGCCTCAAAATTTTAATTTTCTTATATTTACTAATATAAAAATCTTTAACCCTTTACTTTTGAAAAAAAAATCTATATTTTATACTATTAATTTATTAAAATTTAATTTTGTTACAGCTAAAATATAATCAATGTATTAATTTTAATAATATATGAGGGCTTCAACTTTTATATTTGAAACATATGATGGTCCCAGCCCTCGAGCACACAATATATTTTGTAATGTTAATCCTACGTATTTTGATAACATAAGTTACCTAACCCATAATTTAAAAACGGCAAATCGGCAATCAGAAGAAAGACCGGTCATGAAAGATATGGTAGACGAGTAGTGGAAATATTTTTTATCAACATAATTCGTATATTTATAGAAAAAAATACTTGGTATATTATATTCTGCTTTATTTTAATTTTGGATTGACTAAGCCACTAACAAAAAAGGTTACAACGATCCATTAATCAGCATTTTGAAAGACCCACTTGACGTACATTTTTTTTTTTAATATAAGACAAATTCTGAACTTTGACAATGACCAAATGTTAACACCAAAGGTTAAATCATGTTGTTGTTAGAGTTCAACAAATCTATTTGAAAATTCAAAGTCGATTCAATTATTTATTTTTAAAAAAATCTAAAATTTCATTTTCGAAAAAAAATAATCATATTTTTGGTACCAACTCGGTATTGTCACGTGTCTTTTGAGTTTATTTTGAGTAACATGATTTAACAGCACATGGAATCATTATAAGTACCATGTATATTTCCTTCACGCACTCTAGTTTTATATAATACTTCGGGCTAGTTTACTTCATATTATATTCAGTTCAGTTCAGTTGATCTCTATTCAGTTCATTTCAGTTTAGTTCATCTCTATTTAGTTCAATTAATACACTTCTATTCAGTTCAGTTCAATTCAGTTCATCTCTATTAAGCTAATGTAAACGAGCCCTTGGTATTATTTTGATCAGACATTGTTACTAGCCGGAACAGAGACTACCTCGAACACAATGGAATGGGCATTGTCACTTCTATTAAACAACCCTGAAGTACTCCACAAGGCACATAAGGAAATTGATGAACATATTGGAAGTAGCAATCAATTGATCCAAGAATCCGATCTAGTTCATCTCCCATACCTACATTGCATCATAAACGAGACACTTCGAATGTACCCAGTAGCACCACTGCTACCACCTCGTGAATCATCGGCAGCTAGTGTCGTGGGAGGCTACCACGTGCCACAAGGCACAATGTTGATCTTAAACATATGGGCCATCCACAATGACCCAAATGTTTGGGTTAACCCAAACGAGTTCAGACCCGAAAGATTTGAAAATGTAAAAGGTGAAAAAATCGGGTATCAATTTTTACCTTTCGGATCAGGAAGAAGGGCTTGTCCAGGGGAGAATTTGGCGATGCGGATTATTGGATTGACTTTGGGGTCGCTAATACAATGTTTTGAATGGGAAAATGTTGGGGATCAACCGGTGGATATGCAAGAAAGTGTTGGAGTTACTATGTGGAAATCTAGCCCATTACAAGCTAAGTGTAAGCCTCGTAATAGTATGGTTGAGTTATTATTATCTTCTATGTGAAATATTCATCAAAATATCAAATCAAAACGTTAAACATATGTTTCGATGATAAATTTCAGTGTGTCTTGGATGATCATGGGTGACTTTTCTCCTCATTATGTAATTTCTGCTACTTTATGTTGTAATTTGAATATGGTAAATCTAATTTAATTTAAGCATCCTTTTAGCAAAAAAGAAAAAAAAAAAAAACAAAAAACAAATAAATGATGATTAAAATTAGTGTAAAAAGTAAGAGAGTGATAATTGGTAGAAAGTGTTATGGGTCCAGCCCAATTCAAGTTTTGGTAAAATGTGTTTTATTTGGTCTTTGTTAATGGAATAATGGACCAATATCAGTAGCATTTTTACCTCTTGTTGTTAAGTCTTAATTAGACTTATTTTATGATTTGAAAATACGTCATATAGGAGGTGATGTGGCTGATTATGTTCAGAATTGTAAGAGCCTTCAAAGGCACGATCCAAATAAGTGTAATATTTGCATCGTGCCTTAAAAGGCACGATCCAAATAAGTTTATTATTTGTAACTATTACATTTGTAACGCCAAAGGCACGATGCTTATAGCTCAAAAGGCACGATGCTAATAGAGAATTTTCCACTACTGAATTCTATTTTTTTTTTTTTTTTGACAAGGGGAAAATTCTAATGTTTAAAAAAATCTTAGACATCTTGTTCACAATGTCTAATATTTGCATGCTTCTATTCAATGCGCATGTCTTGTAATGTTTTTAGTGAAATGAAAGATTAAAAGGTAAAAATAGGGGGGGTTAAATATGAGATGTGTACAAGCTGCAAGAAGCTTCAATTGTTTAATCGGATTGCCAAGGGGTTGTTTACTTCATATTATATTCAGTTCAGTTCAGTTTAGTTCATTTCAGTTCATCTCTATTCATCTAATGTAAACGAGCCCTTAAACCTTTCTTATTTTGCTTCTAATTGACCATTTGTTTGCTCATTTAAAATGATCAAATTTGTTGCTACCATCTCATTTATCCATTTGTGCTAATCTTATTTGAACGATTTCAAAGAGCGACAGAGGGTGTATATTAGGAGTACAATATTAGATTGATGAAAAAGAAACTTTGCAATTGTGAACAATTTATTTAACTTCAATTTTAAAATATAAGTGCAACAAAATTTTACTATATGGATACATAAGAACTTCCAAATAGATACATTAATTATGTAACCAACCAACCATTAAAGATAGATTATTTCAATGTGGTGCCTTTGGTAATAATTAAGATTCTCATTCTAAATTATAATTGGAGGAAATGAGCTGAGTGCTCAATGAAAAATAATTGGCGGAAATAAGGCGTTTGGAAAATCAGTTGCTATGTTTGGATACAAGGATTTCATTTGAAATGATGGAATTGAGTCAAATAACATGTTTGGCAATAGTAAAAAAAATTGGAATTGGATTTGACTCAATTCCTAACCCAAATCCTTAATGGGTAAATTATAATATGTATTTCAAATACTTAACAAAACCATGTCATTTCAAATCCTAAAACAAACCAAACATGGAATTGGAATTTGAATCGTAATATTTCAATTTCGGAAATTGAATTCATCAATTTGAAATGAATTATACATATCCAAACGATACCTAAATTTATTTGAAATAAGATTTTCTTCTCTATATATCACTATAAGAATTCTCTAAAAATACATATTCATATTGATTTAGATTTTCATACAGATATTTTATCTTTTGATTATAGTGCAAATTTAATGAGAGAAAGCATATACTGGTCTGGATCCACATTTTCTTTTGTTCATTGTTATGAGATATGAAAGAGATTTTTGTTATAAATGATTAAGTAGTAAGTATTGGACAAATAATGAATGTTTCTAATCTTCCCAGGTTTGAAGTTTAATTTGTTGTACTATTGTGTAACGATCATGTCAAAAATGTCATCATGTATAAATGAATAAAAAAATACTTGACATACAAAGTATATAAGTGAAGGAGGGAGGAGAGGGGGAATACTTTTTAAATAGCGATTTAATTACTATTTATTTTTTTATTACAAAATGGATGTTACTTTAGAAATAAACTTGCGAATTTAGTTTTGTTACTATTGAGTAACAGTTAAGCTTAAAATGTCGCATGCATAACTTCCATAAAAAGCTATTGTTGTTGTTGTCATAATAATAATAATAATAATAATAATAATAATAATAATAATAATAATAATAATAATAATAATAATAATTATTATTATTATTATTATTATTATTATTATTATTATTATTATTATTATTATTATTATTATTATTATTATTACACTTACCTTCTTAGCATAAAATCATAAATTTTTATATAAATTGTAGTTAGTGATATAGAAAATTATAGATTTATGGTCAAAAGTTACAAATTTTTAGTTACTCCCTCCGCTTCAAAATAATTGCTCCACTTTGATCAAAACTGTGATAGCTTTTTGATCAAAGTGGAGCAGTTATTTGAAACAAAGGGAGTAAAACTCATGTCAACTATTTGACAGCCTAACATGAGGTTTTTTTTTATTAATAAAATTTTGCTTTTTAATCAGAGAGATGGATGTGAAAATAAGTTAAACAATCGGTACTAGGGGGTCAAAATAGGTTTGGTGAAAAATAGTTGGTAAAATAGGTCATATATATGAGCTCTTTGGTATGTGTCGGTATTAAAAGAGTTAATTTGGTACCTAATCGAATTTGATATTTTCCTTAATAGGTGTCGATCTAGTCATGCCTTATTCGATGCTAAGTCAAATTTGGTTGTTCTCAATTCTCAAATGGTTTTTGCCAGGTCATAATTGATATCTAGGTTGTTAAAATGGTGTTTCTTAGGTCATAATTGATATCTAGGTTAAAACTGATTGTTCCTGTTCTGAAACTTCTCGTGAATTGTCAACGATCTTTGATGTGATTGATGCAGACTCCGTACACTTCTTGCTAGGGTTTTGACCTGCCAAACAGTCAAAGGTTGCTAACTCGGGGTGGAACTCGGGAACGCCCCTCCGATGCTTAAGTCAGATATCGGGAGTAAGGAGTCAGTGTGATGTGAGTTTTGTGAGCTATGAATTGCGTTCCTTTAGAGTGATTGGACTGATCCTTATATAGGCATTAGGTTCCCCGGTTAGGGTTTTTACTTAGCCAGTTGGGCTGACGTGTGGGCCAGGCCCATGACAACCAGGTCAAAGTTTTACCAAATCAGCTGACACGTGGCATCATCCCATTCATCGCAGAATACCTGATGCGTCCTTAGCCCCATCAGAATTGGGCCTAGGATTTGGGCCCACTAGCACGGGTTTGACCACCTGGGTGGGCCCGGAACACCGATCAATATCGGTTGTAGGTCATTAACATTCGATCATATTGGGCATAGGTGCCTAGAGATAACAATGTGTTTGAATCGTATCGGATCTTGCATAATTTGATTCTGATAGTAGTCAAATGTCCAATATGGTATGCGATATCCACACCTCTTGTAATATCCTACTCCGAAATCCAACATCCAATTTCGATTTGACTTCGATAAATGATATTTAATGTAACTATTATTTCATTAATAAAATCAAATAAATGTAAAATATATATAGCATTAACTGTATATTTTATTATTAAATTAGATATTATACCTTAATCAAATGCATAATTAGTAAAAAGTATGTTTTAAAATATATATATTTATATTTTGTCCAGAATTTCCTACAATACCAAATAGCCAAGTGAAAAGAGGGGGGGGGGGGCATTGTTGAGAAAAAAAGGATTATAAAACATAAAAGTTTTACAAATTCTTATATGCAGCTGGTTGCATGGTTTATAAATCATGCGGCCATTTACATTGTTTCAAATGGTTCGGCCGTTTTTAGTGGTTACAAAGTCTTAGTAGGGTTACAAAGTGTAAGTGGGATTACAAAGTATTTTTTTAGGAGTTACAATGGGGTTACAAAGTATTTTTAAGGTTACAAAGTATTTTTTTGGTTACAAAGTGTTTAAGTGGGGTTACAAAAGTATTTTTGGGGTTACAAAGTGTTTAACTGGAGTTACAAAGTGTTTTTTTAGAGTTACAATGGGGTTACAATATATTTTTGGGGTTACGAATTATTTTTTGGTTTACAAAGTGTTTAAGTGGGATTACAAAGTGTTTTTTGGGGTCACAATTGTTTAAGTGGGGTTACAAAATTTTTTTTGGGGGTTTACTAAGTGTTTTTGGGTTACAAAATGTTTAAGTGGAGTTAAAAATTGATTTTTTGGGTTTAGAAAGTATTTAAGTAGAGTTACAAAATGTTCAAGTGAGATTACAGAGTCTTTGTAACCCCCTTTCAAAAATTAACTTTGTAACCCCTCTGTTTGGTTTTACACAGCGTGCCGCACTATTTAACTAGTAATGGTGCAACATGCTGCACCAAAAACGCCCTAGTTTAGTTTTTCAATAATTAAGAATAGTTTATACTTCTTTCACACTGAATTATCCTACATTTGTTGGGAGAAAAATTATGCATTTGATAATTCTTGGGACCTCAGCTCCATCACCTCCGATCCCCTTCACCTTATCCATGGACCTTTAGCTATGGATTCACTCTATTCCTTTTTCATGCCTGTGATTCTGAGAAAACTAACATTCCCTGGAAAAAATTTGGTTGACCCACCGTGTAGACTACACACCCCTATATAAAAGGTTATGATAATTATGTTAGTGGAATTCAACTTGACTTAAATATTAATATTTTAATAATCTATTAATAGCGGGTACTTGGATAATATACCCGGTGGGTAGGTGTAGCAATGTCCACATTCCCTTTTGTGCCTTGGGGAAATGGTCAATTTTTACTCTAAATAAAATGGTAACTAAAAATTCAAATTGTTAATTAACACGCTCCCAGTTAATATGTAACCTCATCATTAATGTAATAACCCGAAATTAGGGCCAGAAAATTTCGCGGTTTATTAATATTATTTTAAGTCCAAAAGACCCGAATATTTGGATTGTTTACTCTTATTTCTCTGTCTTATCTTGGAATTGGGCCCCATGACCCATTTTTCCACTCCTTTTGGCCGGCTCCTATTATGGCCAAGGAGCATATTTTTTTTATTATTTATTTAACTAGATAATAGTCTATCTAATTAATTGTTAAAAAAAACCCTAATTGTAGCTCAACAAACCCTACTTCCTCTCCTTATTCACGGCCTCCCTTCAAAATTGTTGTTATTTTATTTTTTTTATTATTTTTCTTTTGTTCTTTATATTTAAATAGGGAACAAAACTCATAACCTATTTACCTATTTTCAATATAACTTAAAACTCACAAAAGAACCCTAAAACCTTTGTTGTGGCCGTGTGGTACTCGAAATATAATCAAGAAATTTCTCTTGATTTTCTTCCTGATCCAGGTAACTAGACTATCATGTTTAAGTTTGGTACAATTTAATTGTATAGTTAATTAGGATTAATCATGGAAATTGATAGAATTAGTATCATGTTTAGGTTAGGAATTTTCGAATGATATGATGTAGGTTACTATGTTAATTTCTTGACATCTTTATGTGATTTTGATGAATCTTTAATTGTTTTAATTAATTTTATGCTTAGAAGAATCTATTTAATTGTATATTTATATTGAATGATTGCATGATAAATTGTCTAATCTTATTCTTGAATTATATTATGATTGTCGAGTGATGCATGATAATTTCATGACAAATTTGTGATATTTTCTTGAATTAAAATAGTAATCTTGATAGTTTAATAGTTAAATTAAAGTTTGGAATTAAAATAAATAAATTGTTCTTGTTGTCCAAAGTTGTCGAGTGGCCTAAAGTGATTTAGAGGATTAAAAATCTGATTTTTATGATTAATCTTGATAAATCTTGAATTGTTATTATTAATCTTTAATTAGTCTTTAATTCAGTCATGTTGTTATTAATTCTTGAAATTGTTCTTGATGTATTATTTATCTCATGCTAGCCGTGTGGTTCAAAGATATAAAAGAATTGATTTTGTTCTTGTTTTAGTCTAATTTTGATGATTTAATGTTTAAAGCATGATTTTAATTGTTGTTATTAAGTTTAATTGTTTAATTATTGATAATTGTATTTAATTAATTAAAAGTATAATTTTTGGTATTTTGACATGAAAATGTCGAGTAGTATAAAGAATGAAAAATAGGATTTTTATCATGTTTTAAGTAATTTTGTTAATGATTCTTGATTTATATGATTAATTGTTAATTTAAAAGATTTATTTAATTGTTTATATGATTAATTGATGAATTGATTTAATTATTGTTTTGATATTAAAAATGTCGAATGGTTCTATTATGAATATGATCAATTTAGTTTAATTTTTGGCTTATAATAATTTAGATTGTAATTTTAGGAACTAATATGATTAAAGGAATTAAAAGGGGAACTAATAAGATAAGTTACAATATGAAGGGAAGGAATAATATAATAATAAGGATAAAGTTATAAGATAATAATAAGTATTGGTCTCACGATTGCCATGTCGATAAGATAAGATGATAAACGGACGCCTGTTTGGTGATACACAGGTCACCAGATTAGGTTAAGTCGAAGCCACTGCCCTACTGCGGTTTCTGGGCAGTTCTGGATCTTAAGATGCGTAGTCGTCTAAGTAGTAGTACACAGGCTACTATTTAGGAGTTATGGCCATATTAGGCTTAGTTCTTGCAAAGGAGAGCTACGGGTAGAATACACGGGTTCTTCCCGGCGCGTTTTACGAAAGTTGGGATGTACACGGGCATCCTTACGAGCTATAATGACCGGTCCATAAAGTTAAGAAGATGGTTAAAAGAAGAATTTTGAATAATAATATGGTAAGATAGGTATTATACGGGTCGGATATGATTATGTATATGTTAATGTATTTATATGTATAATTCTATGTATTGTATAAGTATAGTATGTTAAGTCTTCCGCTGCGTACGTCTGAATAGTATGTATGTAAGTATGTCTAAAGTATGTGATTAAGTATGTATTCATGTATGTATTTATGTACGAATATATGTATATGTATCACTACAAGAAAATTGATATTTGGCAACGAAAGAATTCGTTGCTAAAAATAAATTTAGCAACAACTTCTTATTTTTGGCAACAATTTAACTTTGTTATGGGAGATCCCGTTGCTAAAGTTATTTGCAACGAAAATCGCTTGTTGCCAAAAATGCATTATTTGCAACAAAACTTTTGTTGCGAAAGATAGCTTGTTGCCATAACTCAAATTGGTCTTTGCACCTAAAGCTTTTTTTTTGCAACAAAGGTTTTTGTTACTAAAAATAAAAATTTTCAGCAACAATACGATTTGTTGTTAAAAAACATCTTTTTCCACGACATACTCGTTGCAAAAGACTACACGAACCCCACTATGACAAATCCGACTTACTATTTTCTGCAACAAAATTCGTTGTTACCAATAATAATTGATTATTGGTTTATAGCAACAACTAATTGCGTTGACAAAAATTAATATAACCATGGTCTTTTTTGGTTATATATCGTAATACCATATTGTAAATTTGGGACGTTCTAATAATATACAATTAATAAAAAAAATCCATTTGATATAAACACTCATTACAAAATAGCCATAATATGTTGGCTTGATTCATTTATTCATAATGTATCCAAAAGTACATTACATAGCTTTCCAACAAAATATACCAAGAGATAACATGAACCATTTCTTGTCCAAAAAATTAGGCCATATACGGATATACCAAAGTTTTGCCCTAAGAGTCGTACAAAAAATTGCTAGATAAACTTGTTAGCTCCACATGAAATCTTCTTTCCCCAAAAGCATGAAATTCCCTTGATATTTTATTCTTCATTGTTCATCATCATCATAACCAAAATTCAACCTAAAAGATCAGAAAAAGGAAGAAGGAAGTACTCAGCAAATATATTATTTTTTGCAAACCTCAACAACACATCCAAGAATTATGAATGTTTTATGCCTTGAATTTGCAATGTTCAAGCAGTATCTCAGGAAAAGCACATACAGACATATTAGGTATTTACCAATTATGTATATGCAAACAAGTAACACAATCAGCCAGACAAACTAGCTAATACAATCGGCTCTAATCTATAAGCTGATTATTGATTACCAAACAAGGACTATAATTGCACCAAGAAATTATCCAAACATAAAATCACCTCACCAGCTTGAGGGAGGATGGCAATCGTTACAACACTGGAATGAATGCAGCCAGACTTCTCCGTCACAGGAACACGCTAAAAAGTAATAATAGGATGGCATTAGCAATGATGATTATAAACCGTGAAAATCTTTTGGCTTCAGTCAAAGCAGATTTATACCTGAACTCTATGAGTTCCACTCTCAAACTTGAGCTTCCCATACACATTGGCACCAGAGACCAATCCAACAGCTTCCTGATAGATAGCCATAAAAGATCAAAAACTCCATTAAAACAAAAATTCAAAACAACACACTATTGTACCTGTCTCAAGTATCATTGATTGCATCTTTGTCATATTGTAACCAGACTCGATTGCTGATTAATTTAAAACCACATAAGGCTGAAGACTGACATTTTAATTTGAATATCTCCATGGCAAATAAAGAAGCTTCTTCCCCTCTAGTACCTAGTTCAATAGTTTCTGTTAATTTGAAATGCTGTATTTTAAACCTGAAATTTCAAATACTGGATTTAAATTCCAAATACTCTATTTGGAAATAACTAAAAATTTGAACTTATGGTCTGTACATGCCATCATCACCACTTCTCCTGTATTTCTAAGCACCTAATTCTCTCTCTTTCTCTCACTTTACAACAATTATACCATACCACCAACAATATACAATGTATCAACTAATTTCGGTTGATATATCTAACACATAAAAAACCTTGCTTCATTTTTCATAAGACTCAAAGCTAGTAGTATAGCATGATTGTCGACTAGCTGTGCAATTCGAAAAGTGGTAGTGATGCTTGAGGAGTCATTGACGGAATCGAAATGTTGTCAATTGAGTCTGGATTTCAAAGTCTACACACAATGGGCTTATTTTTATAAAGGTTGGAATTTGAATCAAATCCAAATGCAATTTTTTTAGTTGCCAAACATCCTATTTGCAGCAATTCTGTAATTTGAAATGATTTTAGTATTTCCAAACAAGCCATAACTTCATTTCAGAAAATTGTTGAAATTGGAACTAAGATAAACTAATAACTCAGATTTAGGGGAAAAATGTTGAAGATTAAGAACTCAACTCAACACAACTACAACACTATACAAGCATATTTAACTCAGATTTAGGGGAAAATATGATGAGAACAATGGGAATATACAATCACAATCACCTAAACCAGAAATTTGCACAACAACAGGAAAATCAACTAAATCAACTAAACCAGAAATTTGCACAAACACAATGACAATTTTCAAACTAAATTCGCTCCAAATGAACAAACACACCAATTTGAAGGACAAAATCAGAAATTCGAGCACCTGGTTGAGTGTTGCGCTAGGTCTCTGCACTTAGATGCTACGCTGGGTCGCACCGGCCGTGTCGCAGGGTCGCCGTGGGTTGGCTGTCGCCCACCGGTGAGAGAGAGGAATTCACACAAAGTTGAAACGCTCAAAGGCAGCAATATTGTATCAGGTGAACAAAAAGAAGGGGAAATGGGGAATTCGCACAATTTGACCATTACCATTGTCGTCGCCGGTCGTTGGTCGCCTTCTCTCAGGCCAACAGTCGACTGGTTTGTTTGGTGCGTGGGTTTGGCTAGGTGAGAGAGAGGAATTGAGGGTTTTGTGTTTTGCTGTGTTATGATAGAAATGTCGATTTTGGTTTAAAAAATTGATTTTAAGGGGTTTTTTTTAAAAAACTTTGTTTGGAACAAAAGGTAGTGTTGCTAAAAAGAAAATATTTAAGGTAACAATATAACTTTGTTATTATAAATAATTTCATATATAGTCACAAAATTTTTGTTGCCAAAGCTAGGTCTCTTTTTTAAGGATTTCTGCCCCCTTATATATAGTCACAAGGATTTTTGTTACCATACGAGTGTTTGATTTTTATTTTAATAAAGCTTTGTTTAGTTATTTGCGTATGTACTAAAAGCATTATACCCCTTAAATTTTTTTATAAAATAAGGAAACCTCTATTTGGCAACAATTTATTTCGTTGCTAAAAATAAGACAATTTATGGTAACAAACTGCAGTTGTTGCCATATATGATTTGATTTACAGCAACGACACGATCGTTGCTAAAGTTTACTCTCTTTTTTCAATAATTGTGGAAGGCAAAATTTCATTAATGGTGAGATTTTCACGAAATTTCGAATTATCCTGCCCCCGTAGTTTTGGTGGATGAAAAGTGGAAAATTTATTTTTGGCAACAAAAATTTCATAGCCAAAAATAAAAATTTTGTAGTAACAAGTTTTAGTTGTTACCATACATAAGTAGATTTAAAACCACGAAATTGTTGTTGCTAATTAGTATACCTTTTTTTTTGCCTAATCCCGCCTTAAAACATGTTGGGTAAGAAATCAAATTTCATAAAGTGAAATTTTTACTTTTTTTCATAAAATAAGGAAACTTATATTTGGCAACAATTTATGGTAACAAGCTGCTATTGTTGCCATATATAATTTGATTTATAGCAACGACACAATCGTTGCTAAAGTTTGCTCTCTTTTTTCAATCATCGTGGAAGGAAAATTTTCATTTACGGTAACAATCTTTAGCAACGACATAAAAAAATCGTGACCAAATATCATTTTTAGTAACAAAATTTTTTGTTGTTGCGAAAAATTTGTTACCAAAAATCAATTTTCTTGTAGTGTATGTATGTATCCTTATGTATTCTACAGGTGTATCTATACGTATTTATACGTACATGTATGTATTCCTATACGTATTTCTGCAGGTACTGTATACGTATTTTATACGTATCCCATACGAATTTCGTATGTATTTTTATACGTATTGCGTATGTATTTTTATACGTATTGCGTATGTATTTTTATACGTATTTCGTATGTATTTTTATACGTATTTCGTATGTATTTTTATACGTATTTCGTATGTATTTTTATACGTATTTTTCATGTATTTTTGTATGATTTTCTTGGTTAATTCTATGATATTATATGGTTAATGGTCCCTCATTTAAGCGGGACAGCCTAGTTACTCGCCACTGACGGTGGACCCCCCAGTTCAGGTGATGATGCAGACGCATAAGTGGGCTTACGTTTGGTTCGGGATGTGTGTTTTGTTGAGATTTATAGAGAGAACCCGGAGTCTATCTTGTGCTATTTTATTTCTTTATCATTTTTTTCCGCCCAGCCTGTTGGGAAAGACAATTTGAGTTGTATTTTGGATTTATTTAAGGACTTTTGAGACTTTTTATTTGATTATTGGTTAATAAATGGAATAATGAACTTTAGAATTAATTATGTTCTTTAAGTTTTGTTTGGTAATGATCCATTTGTCGATTTCCCTTCGTAAATCGACAGCCTATAAAAGTCGGGTCGTTACAGTTGGTACCAGAGCATAGGTTAAGACCCTAAAGTTACTTCTCCATAAGTAGCTTGAAAGATGAGCGCTTTATGAATCACGAGTGAAACATATCCTAAAATGGAAAACCTAGGTGAGTGAAGCCATGGGTAGAAGCCTGGGATAAGATATTTTATTGTTTTTCGCGTTTCTAAACGTTAATATGTGCTTATGTTCTTAATAACCGGAATCGTTGTTTTGTAGCATGTCGACTCCAGAACGCAATTCTCGCTTCAGACAGCGTGCTTTGGAGGATGCTATCCTCACTTTAGCTCAGAAGAGTGTTTAACCTCAAAGCAGTCAGTCGTCTTTCGATCGGATTGCACGACTCCGACCGCCAGTCTATGATGGGGCAGCAGACCCGACCGTGAGAACTGGATTCGAGAAATGTGGAAGCTGTTTGATGCCCTTGCATGTTCTGAGCGGGAAAGAGTTCCGATAGCGTCCTATTATCTAAGGGGCGAAGCTGACAACTGGTGGAGTACATTACGGGCCAATCCTGAAACAGAACTAGTGCTAAACTGGGAAGACTTCACCGAGAAGATGCAGGAACGGTTTTACCCTGATGAGCTAAAGTGGCAGAAGCAGGAAGAATTTCTCTCGCTCACCCAAGGCAACATGTTCGTTCAAGCTTATACAGACAAGTTTACAGAGCTTTCTCGATTCGCTACTGCGGTCATTCCTTCTGAAGCTGAGAGGGTCAAGCGGTACATAAAAATGATGGACCCTCGCATTCGGGTTCATGTGATCAGTAGCAGGGTGACGACCTTCCAGAAGGCGTATGAAATAGCTCTGGAAATTCAAGCGTAGGTCTCCGATGAAGAAACAACTAAGAAAAGGGTACCTTCGGTTCCTACTCCAGCACCAGCAAAGAAGTCTCGGTTCGAGTCTACTCCGAAACCTCAGCAGAGTGCTCGACCAGCTCCGGGTCAAGGCCCGAGAATCTGTCAAGGCTCCAAGAAGGACTATCACCCGGGCAAGAGATGTGATGGGTCGCCGATCGTGTGCTTTGATTGTGGTCAAGAGGGTCACAAGTCGGTGTTCTGTCGTAAGAAACATCCATCAACAACAACTAGCCTAGCACCAGTGAAGAACAGGATCTTCTGCATGACTCAGGAAGAGGCAGATGCTCAAACAGACGTGGTCACGGGTACCTTCCTTGTCCATAATATTGATGCTTATGTTCTGTTTGATACGGGTGCTACTGTGTCCTTTGTTGCTAGATCTTTTATGGTGAAAGCCAATCTGACTGGAGAGTCCCCGGTCAAATATGTGATAACTCTTCTTTCGGGAGAGGATTTTGCTTGCCATCAGGAATACAAAAGTGTTCCTATTATAATCTCAGGAGTGCAGTTTGTAGCTGACTTGAAGGAATTTCCGATGATCGAGTTCGATGTGATCTTAGGGATGGATTGGTTGGCCAAGTATCAAGCAGCCTTTCGATGCCAAGATCAAGCTGTCACTTTGCGTGGTCCCAACGCAAAAAGGGTAACCCATGTTGGGAAACCCATGAGTAAGGGTGTGAAGATAGTATCCGCAATGAAGATGCGCAGTCTGCAGCGCAAAGGTGAGGCTGTGTACTTGTGTCAAGTCAAAGACATGACCAAAGAAGAGCAGCTGGAAGCCATTCCAGTGGTTCGTGATTATGCAGATGTGTTTCCAGAAGAGTTGCCAGGGATACTGTAACGACCCTGATTTTGTGGTATTTCTGCCATAAGTTTATGTGTATTTATGTGTTGCTATGTATAGTTCAAATTTATTTTTTGAACTATTTATTTTATTTTATGTGAATAATTTCTATTTAATTCGAATTATTTTATTTGCAGTTATTATTATTTATTTTAGTTATTATTTAATTAATTAGAATTTATTATTTAATTTTCTAATTAATTATTTAATATCTTGGGCTAAATTGATTTAAGCATGATTAGTCATGCGATTTTTGTAAATTAGCCCAATAGATCACGAGAGCTCAATTTTGGCCCATTATCCTTGCTTGGCCGGTTTTCCTTGAGTGCATGGCAAGGTTTTTCCACTTGCCTCATGTTCACACCTTAACTAACTCTATATGTAGAGGAGTTAGTAAGGCTTTTGCTCATTTTGCCCATTTAAACACAATTGCCATCTTATGTTCTTGCCATAAAAAAGATCAACACAATTCTCTCCATTTGCCTTGCCATTCTACACGCCATTTTTGGCTATTGATCATCACCAATTGTTCATCATTCTTTCTAATCCCAAACTTAAAGATTCAACCTCTATTGATCTTTAAGTACCAAAACACAATTTAAACCTCAACAATTTTTATTCAAGATCATTAGTTCGGGTTGGTTCCGGCTTGGTTCGTGTGGGGTTTTGTGGGTTGCTCGTGTGGTGTACGTGGTGGTGCTCGTGTGCCGTGCGTGAAGGTTGGGCAGCCGTGCAGGTCGTGCAAAGAGCCGTGCAAGTGTGCCGTGTTGTTCGTGCCGTGTGTGCGTGGTTGTGGGTCATGTGGATCGACTTTCCGGGCTGCAATTTTGTGTTGTTTTTGTGTGTATATCTTCAACAAGGTAACATGCTTTCTCAACTTAATTGGTGTACTATGATTCATAGTATGAATTGAATGCATAGGATTAGTTTATGTTGAAGTTTGATCATGTTTTCATGTATGGTTGTAAATCTGATTTTGATGTGGTTTATTGATGATTTAATAATTGAATATGTTGGTTTTATGATTGATTATGTTGGTATTAAGTTCATGTTGATCATGTTAAAGTTTGATGAATTTTGGATGATAGTAAGTTGGTAATTTCATGGTTATTATTTGAGTTATGCGTGTGGAATATGTATGTTGGATGAGTTCTTGGTTGAAGTTCTTGAATCTTGGTTAAGTTCTTGGTTGAAGTTCTTGAATCTTGGATGAGTTCTTTATGAATCTTGATTGAGTTCTTTAAGTTCTTGATGAGTCTTGAAAGGTTCTTGATTAAGTCTTTTAAGTTAAAGAAAGTAAAGAAAGTTAAAGAAAGAGTTAAAGAAAGTGATAAGATGTTTCGCCACTTACTCGATAAATGTGTCGTAGTATTCATAGACGATATCTTAGTCTATTCGAGAGATGAGTCTGAGTATACGGAACATCTCCGGATGGTACTTGAGATATTGCGTAGTCATAGGTGGTTCGCGAAACTCTCCAAGTGTGAGTTCTGGCTTCGCGAAGTAGCATTTCTGGGTCAAGTGATTAGTAAGGACGGCATTAAGGTAGACCCGGCTAAGATTAAGGCCGTAGTTGATTGGAGTAGCCGAGAAATGTAGCGGAGGTTCGTAGTTTTCTGGGATTGGCCGGATACTATCGACGATTCGTCCAGGACTTCTCCAAAATTGCTAGGCCGATGTCTAGGCTCCTACAGAAGGAGGTCCGATTCGTTTGAACGGAGGCTTGCGAGCAAGCATTCCAGCAATTGAAACAGAGATTAGTCTCTGCTCCTATACTTACCCTTCCAAAAGATGAGGAAGAATTCGAGGTCTATAGTGATGCTTCGAAGAGTGGCCTAGGATGTGTGCTCATGCAAGGCGGGAAAGTCATCGCTTACGCATCAAGGCAATTAAAGGTGCACGAGCGTAACTATCCTACGCATGACTTGGAGTTAGCGGTTGTAGTGTTCGCGCTCAAAATTTGGAGGCACTATCTCTATGGCGGTTCGTGTAGAGTATTCACGGATCACAAGAGCCTCAGGTACATCTTCACTCAGAAAGACCTCAATATGAGGCAGAGACGATGGCTTGAGCTGATTAAGGACTACGACCTGACGCTTAACTATTGGGCAAGGCGAACTTAGTCGCAGATGCACTAAGTCGTAAGCATCGCTTGAGCTTCAGTAGAAGCCGTAGTTCCGTCAGACTTCATCTGACATTTATGAGTGCCGAACCTGATCTGATTCAGGAATTGCGCGAGGGTCAGCAGAATGACCCACAGTTAGCTAGGATTCGAGAGGCCCTGCGGCAAGGCAAGGCCGTAGGTTTCGAGATCCCTTCCGATGGTAGTCTGCGATTCCGAGGCAGGTGGTGTGTACCAGACTGTTCTGACCTTAGGAACAGAATTATGTCTGAGGCACATAACTCGCCTTACTCTGTTCATCTTGGACGTAACAAGTTATACCAGGACCTCAAGGGCCAATTCTGGTGGCCTAAGATGAAGAGGGACGTAGCAGAGTTCGTAGCTCGATGTTTAGTCTGTCAGAAGGTTAAAATCGAGCATCAGAGACCAAGAGGTCTGTTGCAGCCACTACCTATTCCGACCTGGAAATTTGAGTCGGTATCTATGGACTTCGTGGTTAGCTTACCCACCTGTAATGGCTTGAATGCTATTTGGGTCATAGTGGATAGGTTGACCAAGGTCGCTAGATTCATTCCGATGAAGATGACCTGGTCTATGGAGCGTCTAGCGTAGGCGCATACTCAGGATATTATCCGACTTCACGGAGTTCCGAGGGAGATTGTTTCTGATCGGGATCCGAGGTTTCTATCTCGTTTCTGGAAATCAGTTCAGGAAGCCTTCGGGACGAAGTTGAAGTTGAGCACCGCTTTTCATGCGGCGACTGATGGTCAGACTAAGAACACCATCCAGACTTTGGAGGATATGCTTCGAGCATGTACTCTAGAGTACCATCATTCTTGGGTACGTATGCTCTGCTTGATAGAGTTTTCCTATAACAATATCTATCACTCCAGCATCGAGATGGCTCCGTACGAGGCCCTGTATGGCAGGAAATGTCGGAGTCCTATATGTTGGAATGCTATTAGTGATTCTGTGGCTTTGGGACCTGAGATGGTACGCGATACTATCGAGAAAGTCCGAGTCATCCGGTCTAAGATGCAGGCCGCTTAGAGTCGTCAGAAATCCTACGCCGATAATCGACGTAGACCGCTGGCCTTCGAGGTAGGTGACAAAGTCTTGCTTAAGGTTTCACCTTTCAAAGGAGTGGCACGCTTCGATCAGAAGGGGAAACTCCGACCGAAATATGTGGGACCTTACGAGATACTGGAACGAGTTGGGGAGGTGGCGTACCGATTGGCTTTACCACCTAGTTTATCTAGTGTGCATGACGTATTCCATGTTTCCCAGCTAAGGAAATATGTACATGATCCTACCCACATTATTCCAGTGGAGTCGGCCACGTTTGAGCCGAATCTGACTTTTGAGGAGCGACCCGTCCAGATCTTGGATCGGGAAGTGAGGACCCTTCGGCGTAAGCAAGTCCAGCTCGTCAAGGTGTTGTGGAGAAATCAACACCATGAGGAGACGACTTGGGAGACAGAGGCGTCCATGAGGCAGAAGTACCCGGAGTTGTTTGAGGGTGAGCGATCTCCTTTGCATTAAATTTCGGGATGAAATTTCTTTAAGGAGGGGAGGTTGTAACGACCCTGATTTTGTGGTATTTCTGCCATAAGTTTATGTGTATTTATGTGTTGCTATGTATAGTTCAAATTTATTTTTTGAACTATTTATTTTATTTTATGTGAATAATTTCGATTTAATTCGAATTATTTTATTTGCAGTTATTATTATTTATTTTAGTTATTATTTAATTAATTAGAATTTATTATTTAATTTTCTAATTAATTATTTAATATCTTGGGCTAAATTGATTTAAGCATGATTAGTCTTGCTTTTTTTTTGTAAATTAGCCCAATGGATCACGAGAGCTCAATTTTGGCCCATTACCCTTGCTTGGCCGGTTTTCCTTGAGTGCATGGCAAGGTTTTGCCACTTGCCTCATGTTCACACCTTAACTAACTCTATATGTAGAGGAGTTAGTAAGGCTTTTGCTCATTTCTCCCATTTAAACACAATTGCCATCTTATGTTCTTGCCATCAAAAAGATCAACACAATTCTCTCCATTTGCCTTGCCATTCTACACGCCATTTTTGGCTATTGATCATCACCAATTGTTCATCATTCTTTCTAATCCCAAACTTAAAGATTCAACCTCTATTGATCTTTAAGTACCAAAACACAATTTAAACCTCAACAATTTTTATTCAAGATCATTAGTTCGGGTTGGTTCCGGGCTTGGTTCGTGTGGGGTTTTGTTGGTTGCTCGTGTGGTGTACGTGGTGGTGTTCGTGTGCCGTGCGTGAAGGTTGGGCAGCCGTGCAGATCGTGTGTGCAGCCGTGCAGGTCGTGCAAAGAGCCGTGCAAGTGTGTCGTGTTGTTCGTGCCGTGTGTGCGTGGTTGTGAGTCGTGTGGTTCGACTTTCCGGGCTGCAATTTTGTGTTGTTTTTGTGTGTATATCTTCAACAAGGTAACATGCTTTCTCAACTTAATTGGTGTACTATGATTCATAGTATGAATTGAATGCATAGGATTAGTTTATGTTGAAGTTTGATCATGTTTTCATGTATGGTTGTAAATCTGATTTTGATGTGGTTTATTGATGATTTAATGATTGAATATGTTGGTTTTATGATTGATTATGTTGGTATTAAGTTCATGTTGATCATGTTAAAGTTTGATGAATTTTGGATGATAGTAAGTTGGTAATTTCAGTGTTATTATTTGAGTTATGCGTGTGGAATATGTATGTTGGATGAGTTCTTGGTTGAAGTTCTTGAATCTTGGTTGAGTTCTTGGTTGAAGTTCTTGAATCTTGGATGAGTTCTTTATGAATCTTGATTGAGTTCTTTAAGTTCTTGATGAGTCTTGAAAGGTTCTTGATTAAGTCTTTTAAGTTAAAGAAAGTAAAGAAAGTTAAAGAAAGTGATAAGATGTTGATAAGATGATTGGTTTACGCGTTATTTTCTTAAGTCAAGGCGTAAGATGCAACTTAAGAAGTAACTAAGTGAGTAAACTTCGGATTAAAAGATAAAGATGTAAGATTTAGCTTGATTTCGTATCTAGACACCTAACCTTAGAGTAAGATTCTAAGGCTTGGGTTAAGACGTTGCCCCTATCCTGACCGCGATATTGGGATAGTGATTACCGCTATGTCGTCTTTTGATATGGATTTCCAGTAAGATTGGTTTCATGGGGGCGAGAGTAAGATTCTCAATCCTGGCATAGTTGGAAAGTTCGATCGCGTAAGAGGCGTTCGTACGAGCGTAGTCCGGTCTAGTTTATGAATGATTGCGCCAAAGATAAGTTTGGATAAGTTAGTTGAGTCGAGTTAGTATTTTGGGATGATTTTCTCATGATTGATGTTTTGATTTGGATGTTTGATTTATGCTATGATCTTGTGTATTCCCGTTAGGGTGAGTCAGTTATGTTACTCGCCACTGACGGTGGACTGTTGTTTACTTTTCAGGTAATTCTGATGATGAGGTTCTTGCTTAGCTTTGGGTTGGGCGAGCGCCGTTATTATGATTTAGTTGTATTTTTGTTGTTTATTGGTTTTGGATAGTATTGGTCTATAGTAGTGATTTGTATACATTCGTTTTAGACTCTGATATGTGGATTGGAGTTACTTGTATTAGTATTGGTAGTTTGACTTTTGGTTTTGTTTTGTACAAACTTGTGGGTATTTGTACTTTTGGGTTATAATAATAATATCTTGAGGTTTTTTTTTAGTTTTTTTTAAGTATTTGAGTTGTTAGTTATGAATATTCGACTCGTCGGTTTCTTCCGCGCCGATTTGAGCGAGTCGGGTCGTCACATATACCACCCGAACGGGAAGTGGAATTCAATATCGATTTGGTGCCCGGAACTGCTCCGATTTCGAAGGCTCCATATCGTATGGCCCCTGCAGAGCTGAAGGAGTTGAAGACCCAATTGCAGGACCTGATTGACAAGGGTTTTATAAGGCCCAAGTGGACTGTTGCAGCCATTGCCGATACCCACATGGAAGTTTGATTCCATATCCATGGATTTTATAGTGGGCCTACCAGCGACTTCTACGGGTTTGGATACTGTGTGGGTTATCGTGGAATGTTTGACTAAAGTCGCCCGATTTATTCTGATGAAGGTGACTTGGTCGATGGAGAAGATGGCGGAAACTTACTCGAGGGAATTAATAGGGTTACATGGTGTGCCTAAGGATATCGTGTCCGACCGGGATCCCCGATTTTTGTCACGGTTCTGGAAATCTTTACAAGAGGCTTTTGGAACTAAGCTTAATCTGAGTACAGCATTTCACGCAGCTACAGATGGGCAGACGGAACGGACCATTCAGACGCTAGAAGATATGCTACGGGCTTGTGCGTTAGACTTCCAGCAGACTTGGGTTAAATCTTTGAGCTTGGTGGAGTTTTCGTACAATAACAGCTATCACACTAGTATTAAGATGGCTCCTTATGAGGCGTTGTACGGGCGCAAGTGTCGCAGCCCTAATTGTTGGAGCGACATCAGCGATGCTTTGTTGATTGGTCCTGATCATATCAGGGACACGGTGGAGCAGGTCAAAATCATCAAGGCAAGATTGCAGGCAGCTCAGAGTCGACAAAAGTCGTATGCTGATCGTCGTCGGAAGCCGTTGGAATTTCAGGTTGGAGATAAGGTTCTACTGAAGGTGTCTCCGATGAAGGGTGTGATTCGGTTTGGCCAGAAGGGTAAGCTCAGACCCAAGTATGTCGGGCCATATGAGATTCTAGATCGAGGCGGAGAAGTTGCTTATCGATTGGCGTTGCCTCCGGATCTATCGAAGGTTCATGATGTGTTTCACGTATCCCAGCTACGGAAATACGTGAATGATCCTTCCCACATTATTCCGGTGGAATCGTCAGAGATCGAGCCGAACTTGACCTTTGAAGAGAAGCCGGTGCCAATTTTGGATCGTCAAGATCGGATGCTGCGGCGTAAGGTGGTGCCGTTGGTTAAGGTACTCTGGCGTAGTCAGAAGTTCGAAGAGGCTACGTGGGAGACGGAAGCTTCGATCAGGGATAAGTATCCCGAGTTGTTCGAAGCAGGTATGAAGCTGTTGTGGTTGTTTTGTTTTCTTTGTTTAAGTTGGTGATTGATTGTATGTGTGTGTGTGTTTTGAGCTTCGTTAAGTAAATTTCGAGGTCGAAATTTATTTAAGGAGGGGTGACTGTAATAACCCGAAATTAGGGCCAGAAAATTTCGCGGTTTATTAATATTATTTTATTATTTTAAGTCCAAAAGACCCGAATATTTGGACTGTTTACTCTTATTTCTCTGTCTTATCTTGGAATTGGGCCCCATGACCCATTTTTCCACTCCTTTTGGCCGGCTCCTATTATGGCCAAGGAGCATATTTTTATTATTATTTATTTAACTAGATAATAGTCTATCTAATTAATTGTTAAAAAAAACCCTAATTGTACCTACCTTATACCAAGTCTGCTAAAATAGCTCAACAAACCCTACTTCCTCTCCTTATTCACGGCCTCCCTTCAAAATTGTTGTTATTTTATTTTTTTTATTATTTTTCTTTTGTTCTTTATATTTAAATAGGGAACAAAGCTCATAACCTATTTACCTATTTTCAATATAACTTAAAACTCACAAAAGAACCCTAAAACCTTTATTGTGGCCGTGTGGTACTCGAAATATAATCAAGAAATTTCTCTTGATTTTCTTCCTGATCCAGGTAACTAGACTATCATGTTTAAGTTTGGTACAATTTAATTGTATAGTTAATTAGGATTAATCATGGAAATTGATAGAATTAGTATCATGTTTAGGTTAGGAATTTTCGAATGATATGATGTAGGTTACTATGTTAATTTCTTGACATCTTTATGTGATTTTGATGAATCTTTAATTGTTTTAATTAATTTTATGCTTAGAAGAATCTATTTAATTGTATATTTATATTGAATGATTGCATGATAAATTGTCTAATCTTATTCTTGAATTATATTATGATTGTCGAGTGATGCATGATAATTTCATGACAAATTTGTGATATTTTCTTGAATTAAAATAGTAATCTTGATAGTTTAATAGTTAAATTAAAGTTTGGAATTAAAATAAATAAATTGTTCTTGTTGTCCAAAGTTGTCGAGTGGCCTAAAGTGATTTAGAGGATTAAAAATCTGATTTTTATGATTAATCTTGATAAATCTTGAATTGTTATTATTAATCTTTAATTAGTCTTTAATTCAGTCATGTTGTTATTAATTCTTGAAATTGTTCTTGATGTATTATTTATCTCATGCTAGCCGTGTGGTTCAAAGATATAAAAGAATTGATTTTGTTCTTGTTTTAGTCTAATTTTGATGATTTAATGTTTAAAGCATGATTTTAATTGTTGTTATTAAGTTTAATTGTTTAATTATTGATAATTGTATTTAATTAATTAAAAGTATAATTTTTGGTATTTTGACATGAAAATGTCGAGTAGTATAAAGAATGAAAAATAGGATTTTTATCATGTTTTAAGTAATTTTGTTAATGATTCTTGATTTATATGATTAATTGTTAATTTAAAAGATTTATTTAATTTTTTATATGATTAATTGATGAATTGATTTAATTATTATTTTGATATTAAAAATGTCGAATGGTTCCATTATGAATATGATCAATTTAGTTTAATTTTTGGCTTATAATAATTTAGATTGTAATTTTAGGAACTAATATGATTAAAGGAATTAAAAGGGAACTAATAAGATAAGTTACAATATGAAGGGAAGGAATAATATAATAATAAGGATAAAGTTATAAGATAATAATAAGTATTGGTCTCACGATGGCCATGTCGATAAGATAAGATAAGATGAGAAACGGACGCCTGTTTGGTGATACACGGGTCACCAGATTAGGTTAAGTCGAAGCCATTGCCCTACTGCGGTCTCTGGGCAGTTCTGGATCTTAAGATGCGTAGTCGTCTAAGTAGTAGTACACGGGCTACTATTTAGGAGTTATGGCCATAGCTTAGGCTTAGTTCTTGCAAAGGAGAGCTACGGGTAGAATACACGGGTTCTTCCCGGCGCATTTTAGGGAAGTTGGGATGTACACGGGCATCCTTACGAGCTATAATGACCGGTCCATAAAGTTAAGAAGATGGTTAAAAGAAGGATTTTGAATAATAATATGGTAAGATAGGTATTATACGGGTCGGATATGATTATGTATATGTTAATGTATTTATATGTATAATTCTATGTATTGTATAAGTATAGTATGTTAAGTCTTCCGCTGCGTACGTCTGAATAGTATGTATGTAAGTATGTCTAAAGTATGTAATTAAGTATGTATCCATGTATGTATTTATGTACGAATACATGTATATGTATGTATGTATCCTTATGTATTCTACAGGTGTATCTATACGTATTTATACGTACATGTATGTATTTCTATACGTATTTCTGCAGGTACTGTATACGTATTTTATACGTATTCCATACGTATTGCGTACGTATTTTTATACGTATTTCGTATGTATTTTTATACGTATTTCGTATGTATTTTTATACGTATTTCGTATGTATTTTTATACGTATTCCGTATGTATTTTTATACGTATTTTTCATGTATTTTTGTATGATTTTCTTGGTTAATTCTATGATATTATATGGTTAATGGTCCCTCATTTAAGCGGGACAGCCTAGTTACTCGCCACTGACGGTGGACCCCCCCCATTTCAAGTGATGATGCAAACGCATAAGTGGGCTTAAGTTTGGTTCGGGATGTGTGTTTTGTTGAGATTTATAGAGAGAACCCGGAGTCTATCTTGTGCTATTTTATTTCTTTATCATTTTTTTCCGCCCAGCCTGTTGGGAAAGACAATTTGAGTTGTATTTTGGATTTATTTAAGGACTTTTGAGACTTTTTATTTGATTATTGGTTAATAAATGGAATAATGAACTTTAGAATTAATTATGTTCTTTATGTTTTGTTTGGTAATGATCCATTTGTCGATTTCCCTTCGTAAATCGACAGCCTATAAAAGCCTGGTCGTTACAATTAAGAACTGGTTTATTGTTTGTTATCAGGCCAGCCCGGTTAGGGTTATAGAAAATGAGTAATTGTTACCGTACAATTAAGCTTAAACTTTATGTTTAACCATTCATACGCACCCCTATATAAAAAAAACTGTTTATTTTATTTTGAAACTAAAATTAAATCTAACATATTATAATACATCAATTCATACATGACATCAGTCCCAAAGTAATATGGTCTCGATCATCAAACATTATACAAACATATGTACGTAATACAAGAATTGTTTTTGAGCGAAAATATATAAGAATTTAAACATGAGAAATTAAGTTAATCGCTTCATTGCGAGGCATAAACTTTGCTTGTAAAGGCTTGGCCTTCCACATGCTAACTGAAACGGTCTCTTCCATGTCAATTTTATCCTCAACATCCTCCCACACAAAGCACTGAATCAACGACCCCAAAGTCAATCCCACAACTCTTGTTGCCAAATTTTCACCAGGGCATGCCCTTCTTCCAGAGCCAAACGGCATGAACTTATACCCTATCCTATGATCACCCCAAACTTTATTTTCAAATCTTTCTGGCTTAAATTTGCTAGGCTCATCCCAAACTTTAGGATCATTCTGAATAGCCCAAAGGTTCACATTTAGCATCGTGCCACGAGGAATTTTATAGCCTCCTACGATACAATCCTCCGTGGACTCATGAGGTGGTATGATAGGTGCAGCTGGGTACATACGTAGTGTCTCGTTTATTATGCAATTAAGGTAAGGAAGTTTGTGAAGGTCTTGCTCTTTGATCAATCGGTCATGTCCTACATGTTGATCAATTTCTTTCCTTGCCTTGTTTTGGATGTCAGGATTTCTTAGTAATAATGTTACTGCCCATTCCATTATACTGGAGGATGTTTCAGTTCCTGTTAACAACAATATCTAGACAAAACCCCAAAAAGGTTATTTGCTGAGATCACAATTTATATGTTGCTCTTTTAGACTTAATCTTCATAAAATCCAACACATTTTAGTTAATTTCAGTTCAATTGCTAACATTCAATTCAATTTAGTTTGGATTAGTCTAGTTAAGATCAATTCTTTAATTTCAAAAGAACAAGATCTACATGTCAAGTTATTAAATGATTCTAATAACTTTATTTCAACACTGAAAAATATGGAGTAGACACTAATCAATAAAATCTAGCTAGGAAATTGGACCAGGGATAATATATCAATAAATTAATAATTGTAGCTATGTGACATATGATAATCCCGTATTTGGAAAAGATAATCATCAAACTTAATTAGTGAATTTAAGTATTTGGATCCATTTGAACTTTTTTTTAAAATATTTTTATTAAAAGCAAAAAAGAAAAAAAAAGTATATTCTATTTTTCTTCTTTCTATACTATTACAGTGAAAGCCGCTAAAACTAGTAATTTTCCTCTCAAACTCTTATTTTCACTCCTATGGTACATTTATTCCTTTCTCTCTTTCCCCCTCTCTTTAACATCCTAATTAATTATAAATAATTTTTTAAATTTAAAGTATCGTGCATTGAAACTAGAAATAAAAAAATTGTATTAATAAAATTTACTTCCATAAATAAATAAGTTTTAATTTAAACAAAAATTGTATTGACAATACAAGCATATAAATTTTAAGATGTATTTATTTATGCAGGTATTAAGATATTATTTTAGAAAATTTTAATTTGATGGTAAAAAAATATCGCAAAGGTACGTACATTCAATGTGTCTTATTGCTTATTTTAAATAATTTTGCTCATTTGAAAATTTAAAATAAGTAAAAAAAATAATATAAAATAAGCAAAATTACCCTTGAATGTATCGTACATTCGGATATATATATATATATAGAAGTAGGCTCATGTGAGAAATGTAGTTTTGGTGAGAAGGGTGAGAAGCAATCTCAACCTTTTGATCAACAAATGAATGACTAAGATTAAATTTGAATTTCCTTTTTTACTCCTCCTATAGTTTAGAATCAATGTATCTATGGCAAAAGTCAATATATTTTTATTCAATGTATTTTTAGTATATGTTGAATGTACCTATTGGTGGTCAATGTATCTCTAGGTATTAGTTAATGTATTTATCTCTTCTCACATTTCTCATGATAAGTAATTTCTCACCGAAACCTAACCCTATACATATATATATATATATATATATATATATATATATATATGTACATATATATATTCTCATAGTTATTGAGTCAGATTACTTTTTTGGCCATGCATGAGAACATGCGTGTTGCAAAAATTGTTACGCAAAAGTGTTGTTACGTAAATATTTACAAATTCTTTAACACTAGTTTGATTATGGACGTTCATCCATCGTTCATCCATACGTTTCTTTGATTACTACTTGTTACTTAAACTAGTAATTGAAATAAATGACATCGGATTTGACTAGAGATTCATTCTAATTTTTTAAATGTTATAAAATTCCAAAACATATAATACAAATTATACAATATTATTATTGTATACAATTGATTTAAAATCAAGACATGAAAATTTAAGATTGATTTTATTACGGATTTTTTATTAAATTTTGACGGTATTATTAGACTAATCTTAAGAAAAAAACTTCAAATGAGGTATTATTATTATATTTGTAATAATGAGTGGTTTTTATTTATGTGATCTTTATTACTACATCCAAATTATAGTATTACTTGCAACAAAAAGGTATTATTTATTTGTGAGTATTAAAAATTACTTTAATTTGTTACAAATATTATGATATATACAAAGCTAGTATTTATTTTAAAACAATTAAATTAAAGATACTAAACAAGATCGTAGTTAAGATATTGTTTATAATACATTATCCTTGGTAGTCTCTCTCGCTTTATCTCTGTTTTTTTATATTATTGTTATATATGTGCTCATTATCAATCTCATATTTTTGAGTGATTTTAAGCATATTATGAACCAATTTATTTTACATATCTCGAGAGTCTAAATCTTTTGTTCCACTTTATGTGTATAATTTGTATGCCACTGATTTTCATTAGTTGAGAAACACTTTTTTAAAATAATAAATTAATAATTAGTGGATCCTTGCATTGTTTTAAATAGAAGGAACATTTGTTAAAAATCACCTTCAAAATTTTTTTTCGTAAAAAGCAACCTTATTTATTAATTTTTTTTTTTTTGTAAAAAAACCACCTTTGGCTCAATCTCGGTGTTTAAATCGAAGCCCTCCGTCATTCCGATGAACCCACTTTGTACCTTCCCAAGCCATCTCTGTCCCTTTTCCTCCCCTGAACCACCTCCAAAAAAGACCCCAAAATCGAAACCCAAAATTCAGTCAAAGGTTCGTGTATCCTTACATAAAAAATTTCAAAAAAAGGTGCCTTCTTAAAAAAAAATTAAAATATGTTTTTTGACAAAAAAAAAAGAAATAAAATTATTTCATAAGATAGTTTCTAACAAATTTAACCTTTATCCTTGAAAATTGAAAACTTTTAACTTCAAGTAATAATGTATTGTGGTTAATGTTAGTAGTGAAATCAAACTCATGAATTTAATAATATTTTAATGTCCTTATTAATAGTGGGTAGACTACCCACCGAGTAGGTGTAGCAATATTCATGCAGCATATATATATATAAGCCAATTAAATTACTCATATACAGATAAATTGTATACTCGGACTACGTACCATAACAAGGCCTTTGATGATATCTTCAGTAAAGTAACTTGGATCAGATTTCTGCAATCCAACTAAAACCTGAATCAAGTTCTTGTTCTTCTTATTGTCACCTCCTCCTTCTTCTTCTTCTTCTTCTTCTTCTTCTTTCATCTTACTTCTTTGTTCATCTACCAAATCTTGAAAAAACTCATCAAGTTTACCAAACACAACCTTCCATTTTTTCTCAGCTGCCTTATTCAAACCCAAATACTTGAAAAATGGGAAAAAATCACCACCACTAAATGCTCCACCACTAGCCAACAATTCCTTCACTACAAGTTTAAATCTTTTAGCTTCTTTAGACTCTATTTTCTCCCCATAAATTCTCTTTCCACCAATCATCCTCATCATCACATTACTAGTGAGCTCAAATAGTAATTGCTTAATCTCCACCGTCCGATCATGATGATCATGGATTCTCTTGATGAGTGATTTCACCTCGTCGGCTCTTATGTCAGCCAACAAGCTCAACCGTTGTGGAGAGAGAATCTCGGTTGCGGCGATCCTACGGTGGTTACGCCATAACGGGCCGTATGGGGCCCACAATATGGTGGTGTAATTGTAGCCTGTGATCTTGGCACCGAGGAGGCGGGGGCGGTTGGCGAATATAATATCGTTGTGGTGAAGACAGTCCTCGGCAGCAGATGCTGACGAGACTAGGATAGTGGGTCGGAACCCGAGCCAGAGTTGGACCACCGGGCCATAGCGGTCAGATACCTTAGCTAGGGCCCGGTGGATCTGGGTCGGGTTCCGTAAAAGGTAGAGGTGGCCCAATATTGGTAGGGTGGGAAAAGGGGTGGGTGGTAATTTTTGAAATTTATGTAAGAGTTTTTTGGTTACTATGTATGTAACTAGGAAAATGGTTGCATAAAATACAATGTTTTGATCCATTATTATTTATTAATTTGTATTTTACGGGCGTAGTGATATATAAATATGTTAAGGGAAAAAGTAACACAAATACAATTAGCTTTCTCCTTTTCATATAGGAAGACTTTTCTATGCATATTCGTGAGGTACAAGCAAATTGAGTTGTTGTGGATTTGTGGTATTTTGAGTCAATTCAATCAAACTATCGTATCTTGGCGGCTTGGGCGTAAAGAAAATCTGGATGGTCCTTTTTTATAGGATAGCATAACGACATGAAAACGGAGACTAGTACGAAATGGGTATGGTATACAATAAGTTAGTTTGAAAAATATGTGATAGTCTCATACAGATATGTGAAATAGTATAGATATTATCAAATGCTTTAAAAATTAAATTAATTTTTAAGTACCATTTTGAATAGTTTTGTTTAGTTTTTATATTAAGAACCAGAAATATATTTTAAAAGTATATGGAAATATGAAGAAATAAACTAAATAAATATATAATAAAACATGCCAAAAAAATTAGTGTTAAAATGAAGTAACGTATCCGGTATTTTAAAAATATCGTTATCCGACACGAGTACAACTCACTCAGCGAAGTATACGTGTTGCCTAGCCTGAATGGGTCACGTTGTTGGCATTGTAAATGTTATTGGCTTGTTGCAACGTTTATCTATATATACTCTAGGAAAAATTGCCAAGAATAAGCCAACCTTTGGGCGATCTTCCACAATTAAGCCAACCTTTTGAAAATCCAGAAATAAGCAAACCTTGTTATCATTTAAGCCAAAAATAGGTTAAACGATTATTTAATCTATTAGTTATTTGTTGTTTCAAGTTACTGTTATCATTTAAAGCAAAAAATAGGTTGAATGATTGTAAAATAGTGATAAAAAAAAATAGAAAATAACATGTTAAATAATCATTTGACTTATTTTTGGCTTAAATGATAACAAGGTTAGCTTATTTCTGGATTTTTAAAAGGTTGGCTTATTTGTGGAAGATCGCCCAAAGATTGGCTTATTCTTGGCAATTTTTCCTATACTCTATTATAATTTGAACTTCTTTTTAGGTTCAATTCAGCATATACAAGTCCGTTATTACTGACTGTACTAATGTAGTAATGACTAATGTGGGCAATTGATATTGGCACTCCCCAAATTGATTTTGGCACTCCTCCCCCTTACTATTCATGTGAGAGGGGGAGGAGTGCCAAAATCAATTTTGGGAGTGCCAAAATCATCCCCCACTAACGTGTAATGTTGTCGATTCTTCTGGCACTTTATAGATAGGAACAGGACATTCAATGAGCCCTCTCTCTCTAGTTAAATTGAGTGTTGTTCCTTCCTTCCTTTAATGGCCTTGGAAAAGTACTATTCCATTTTATATTATGTGTCCTTTTAATTTGAACATTATTAACGATGTGTTTGGTATGATTAACATAAATTTAGGGTTCGTTTACTCAAGTGAAAAATGTTTTCTCTGAAAACAGTTTTCCTATTTTACATCGTTTACTTTAGGTGAAAAAATAAAATGTAAAACTTTGGGTGAAATCTCATTTTACACCCTATTGGAAATATTTTCTTCCAAATTTGAGAGTAAAACTTATTTTCCGTGCAAGTAAATATTGGAAAATTTATATGAAAATGAGTTTTCCAATGTAAAATATTTTTCATGGAAAATTATTTTTACATTTAACATGTTTTACACCAAAGTAAACAGACCCTTAATTGAAAGTAGTTTGAAAAGGAGTGAAAAGAATAATAAAGTATTACCTTTTTATATATGTTTGGTATCATAGGGTAATGGAAACAAATGAGACGTTTGATTGAGAAAGGAAATGTAAAATGTTTCCACTACTTTGACAATAACCAACAATGTTTTTTACTTATAAGCCCATATATAGCAAACAATAAGAAATGGAAAGCGATAGAGCATATAACATGTTCATGCAGCTGGGCCTTAACTATCAGCTTAAGCTTTTGGTTGAGTGGTCATTTAAGTGGACTTGCACTCCCTCGTGGCGGGTAGGCCCGTTTAGCATGGTATCAGAACCAACGTGACGCAGAGTTCACAGAATTGAATCTCTCCTTCCTTTCCCTTCTAAGTGGAATTAATTCACGTCATGTATAATGGGACATGTGTTGCGTCCACATTTCAAACTCAAAGGGTCTTTCATGTGGGGGTGATAGAATATATAACAAATTTCTCTGCATTATTCTTGGTATTCCCCTCCCCTCTTCGCCTGTCCCTGACGCACCTTGTTGGGGCTTCTCCTCGGATGGGTGTTTTACTATTAAATCAGCCACCTAGCTAGCTCACGATATCCCCACTTATGCTCCTAAATGGGATTTCGATTGGATTTGGAAATTAGATATTAATCCTAAACTGCAGATTTTTGTTTGGCAATGTTTAGATAACGGTTTGCAGGTCCGTTACAATCTGGTCACTCGGGGTATTCCGATTTCCCCTGTTTGTCCCCTTTGTCAAAATTACAATGAAACTAAGATCATTTATTCCTTCATTGTCCCTCTGTTGTCTCGGTGTGGTCTCATTGTCAAGCTATTCACTGGTTCGCCCCCCTATCAAATTTGTACTCGCTCCCGTCTCTCCTTCTGCATCTTCGCTCCTCTCATTACCCTTCTCTGGTCAAATTCCTCTACGTTCTTTGGAGTATTTGGAAGGCTAGAAATAGGTTAGTCTTCGATAACACCCCTTTTTCGTTTGTTGCTATCTTCTCTAGTGCTTTCTCTTACTTTCAGGAATGGAAGTCTCGTCTGTTTGTCGATTCCCTTGTTTCTATTAACTCGTCTTCTCCTACTCCGCCCACTCCCAGTCGCCTCGCTGGGTCCGCTGGTTCCCTCCTTCTCCCGAAACCATTTACTTAAATTTTGACGGCTCGTCTCGTGGAGACTCGACTGCAGCTGGTCTTCGTTGTTTTGCGTGACCATCTTGGGTCTTGTCTAGTTGCCCGCTCTTTCTTTTTAGGCAATACCTCCTCTTTGGTTGCTTAAGCTTTAGCACTTCGAAATGGTATTCTTTTAGCTCGCGATCTCGGGTTTTCCTCTATTTTTATTGAAGGTGATAATCTCACAGTTATTAATGTTTTGTAGGGTAAATTCAGCTGCCCCGGAAGATCCAGCTGCTTATCTCAGATATTCAGACCATGCATCCTCTGCGATTTTGCCTGTTTCGCCTCAACTCATATTTACCGTGAAGCTAATAGGTCTGCGGACTATGTCGCATCTCTGGGGCATTGGACCTCTTCGCACATCGATATTGATCCGTTTATGGATGCAAAGTTCTCTTTCTTCCTCACTGTTGACAAGTCAGGTTCTTTTTTCGAGAGGAAGACAACCTAGCTTACCATATTTATCTTTCCTTTCAAAAAATAAAATTAAAAAATTAAAAAATAGCAACTCTACGTAACTCCGACGCATAACTTTAATGGATACTTATTTTGATATGAACACAGTATTTTCTGTTACGTTGTTTTTTCATGCTGGTCATAACCTATACGATCGCATATAATTTAAGTACTTAATATGATCGCAATTTTTATAAAACTATACCTGGAAATTATGCTTAATTATTCAACAAAATGGTAGACTTTGAAAGAAGACATAGACATCTACTAAAAGTGTCTAGAGCAATTAAATATAATGTTAATTTTAATGAAGAAATTTTAGGAAGGGTGTATCTTGAGTGCAACGTATTTAATTTTAGGGTCAAACATTATCATATAATAGATACACCCTTCTTTCTCCAGAACATGCTGTAAGTTCTTGAGTACAACGTATTTTAATTCTTTCTCCAGAACATGCTGTAAGTTCTTATCATATAATAGACCTAGCTAAAGAATTACAATCGGGTCAAACACTCTCCAGTATGTATTGATCTGATGTTGTGGAGAAAGAATTAAAAGCCTTGTTTTACCATACCGAAAGATAAGAAAGCTATTAGCTCAAAATGGTTGTTTAATTAAATCAAAATTACATCCTGATTTAACACATATTAGCTAAGTATACATATTATTGGCCTTAATCGGGTTATACTAAAGCAAAAGAAGGTCAAGCTTACAAAATTGAGAAATTTCTTTATGGTTTGAAGCAAACTAACAAGGAATTAAAACTGTTTCTGCTTAAGATTGTATTTCAGCAAAAAAAAAAGCAACATTATTTGTTATTTACTAGAAAATTAAATGGTAATTCCATATTTTATAGTATATGTGGATGAACAAGGTGAAGAAGGATCTGGATGTAACATTTACTATCAAGTATCATGTAAGTTTGTGTCTTAAATCTAATTTATGCCCCCTTCAAAATCCCATCACGTACGGGAGGTCTTGCTACCTGGTCAATGAGTCGGGATCCAGGGGTGAAAGGCCTGGTTTGGGGTTTGGGGCGCAACGAGGCCCCCCGATAGGGGTTTAGGTTGTCATGTATGTTTAGAGTTTTCTGTATTAGGCTTATTTTTCGGGCCTTTTTGTATCCTAGGAGTCTATATATACTCATAATCACTTTAACCCTAAATATTCATTGTATTAAGAAATTCTTCAAGATCAATAAAAAAAATTTCCTCTCCTCTACCTGTGGACGTAGTCGATACATTGTAGGCGAACTACATAAATCTGTGTTTGATCTTGTTAATGTTTACTTTATGTTTTTCATGTTGTATATTTATTTAGGGTATAAGGGTCTTATGCAAGTTTTATGTGGGTACGGTGTAATATAACTTGCATATGATGTTTAAACACAAAAAGTAAGACAGAGAGTAGTCGCGAGTCGCGGGTTTAAGTCGCGACTCGTGAGAAGTAACTGAATCAGAAAACGAGCAAAAGGGTGCAAAAGGATCAGTGGCGAATCGCGACCCGCGAGGGCAGGGTCGCGACTCGCGAGTCCAGGTCTTCGTTAGTTATGTGCAGTTCCTATTCTTTTGCAAGTCGTTCCACTAACCCGTTGTGGGTTTGAATGTATAGTTGTGGGCAGTTTTCTGATGCAAATGTGTGGTCTATATAAGACTCATATTAGGAGAGAGGTTTCATAAGCTTAAATTCTCTTTCTCTGTCAAATTCACTGAGTGTTTCATCTTCAATATTAAGCTTTTACATATACTGAGAGTTTTGAGTGAGCTCCAAAACTTGTTTTCTTCGTTGTATCTCAAAGGCATTTTTGGTAAACCCTGCTCATATTCTATAGGGTCGAAATTAGTCTTTAGGAAAGCGTTCGCGTGCCTCGAAGGTTTCATTTCTCTGGTTTTGTGTCCATTGTTTATTTCACTAACCCTATTTTCCCAACAATCTAAAGACTAAATTTTCGTTAAGATGGTCACAATTGGTGAATTGTTGCTAATTTTCACAAATTGGAGAAATTTGTGGTGATGGTTTTGATGATGGAAAAGGAAAAATGAAGGAGCTATCGAAACCACAAGGACGAAGAAATTGATGGAAGATGTTTTCACAAATTATGGCATGATTAAATTCACTTCAAGTAAGAAGTTTCTTGTTTTATGATTTTAATAAATTATTGTTTATTGTTTCTCTATGGATTTTTGACATGTTTTCAAAGTTTATTGATGTTGTCATGTATTCAATTAGAGATGAATTGTCATGTTTATTATACGCCAAAAAAGATGATTGGTAAAAATCATGATGATCGGTAAAAGATCACGGAAATTAGCATTGTTAATGGATGAACAAAGTTTATTGTTCATGGAATTAGGTATTGTCAATGTAAATTGATAATATGAGATTTGTAATTTTGATGGTATAAATCTGTGATAGTTTAATCATAGAAATTTGTCAAATGTGATACAAAGTGAATATGATTGAATTCCTGGTTGCATGATGTCCGTTAAGTTTGATGATTCATGGGTTCAATTGAATTCGTCATGCACAATTTCAGTTAGTGGTTTATATCTGTTACTGTTTTCACTTGTTTATTCTTAATTTCGGTTATTTTAGCATTGTTTAATTTGCTTGCTTTTTGTTAATTGCTGCTGAAAACTCCTTGTTAGTGGGCATGATAGAATGTCATGCTCTTATTTCCATTTGCTTAAACCCACGTTGTAGGCATGTATGATCAATTGATCATGGGTGATTATCATTTCAGTTATTCATGGAATTTTGAATGTAATGGTTGACTACACTAATTAATCCTTGCGTGATGAGCTGTCCGTAAATTTTGGTTTGTCAGTGTACCGGTTATTTAAGTTTGTTAACTTTGTCTTCAACTAATTCCACTTAGGTTGCATGATTGTATGACTGTTTCGGTTACTTCCTTGTTTATAGGGAGGTGTATTGCATTATGCATAGTTGGTTAGTTTTGGTCATACAAGGTAACCGTCCATGTTGTTATAGGAGTTGTAATAGGAGTTGCATTGCATTAAGTCATATTAGTTTGTCAGTAACTAATATTTTGCAATTCTTGTTATAAGTGCTACGAAACAAGTAAAGCTATATATATTTTTATTATCTTTACTTGATCTCCTTGGTATAAAGGAGTGATTGACATGAATTAATGATTAATTGTTAAAATTCAATATTCTATGGCTTAATAGAATAAAAGGATTACAATGAAATCCACTAATGCATGTGTGGATATTGTATGATATATTGCAGTAATTAGATTAATCATGAAATTATAACCTCTTGGATTTTTATATGTCGATATAATTTTGATCAAGGAATTTTGATCGGGCATAGTGATAATCTATACTTTGGTATTATTATTGATAATTAACCACCAATTGAGATGTATATGTGGTCAAGCATATGAAATTTTATTTTGTTAGATTGTTTTATCTAATTAAGTAAAATTCTCATGTTAGTGGTTGTTAATGCCAAACGACATATGCAAATGATTAATTTGGTAAAAGTTATTATTCTATGGTTTAATATATAGAATAATAAGGATGAATTGAAATTCATGATATAAAATATATATGCAAACATTGCATGGTTAATACTGCAATTAATTAATCATAAAGGTTATAATCTTTGGATTTAGAGGATTATGTATTTATGTCAATGGTCAATTTAATTATTGATATTTGTATTCTCTATGGTATAATAGAATTATATTTATTTGTTTCTATTGTTCATGTATTCTATTCAAATCCTTTGAATAGTGACAACCTCAGCATTAAGGTTGTGAATTATTATTTCCTAATGGATATATTTTGTATATTAATATTAGACAAGAATTATGTATTTTAATACAAAGTATTTGTGATGTATAATTTCACAATATGGTCAATTAAAGATGATACTTGACAATTAAAAGATTTAGACTTGTAGAGGCAGTGAATAACTTAATCCAAGTTTTTCCAATGTTTATAAAGTATACATGAATTAAGTTTTACACTACAATATAGTGGTGTGTCTGAAAGAAAATTATGGTTTATTCCATGTTATTATATTCAGATTTATATGATGGCATATGGGTAAAGTTGTCTTAATGACATGTTATATTTCAAAATGATATCTGATAAAAGATATAAGGAAAACCCATATGAACTATGGTACCGAAAAGAAGTCAAACTTGAGTTATTTCAAAGTTTGGAACCCAAATATTAAATTTGGACAAAAGTGGAGTTGAGTGCATCAATAGAGAATATGCGATATAGCAAATTCTATAGGTTCTATGTTATAGAACAAGTAGCATTTGGTTAGTCTATACCACCAAATGGTTAAAGGATGCAACAGATAATTAATATTATTTATCACTTCCTAGATTAGAGATTATAACTGCAAAGGTACCAATTTAAGAATTTGATCAATGTGATTATGATCAGGAAATAGATGATCAAACTCAAATAGAGAATGATTCATCTAAATCATCACAATTTGGTAGGATAATATGGCTAAGGTAAAATTCATTAGCCGGTTTTTCATGTATGTTTAAAGAATCAAAGTTTTTCTTTTGATAAAGGTTTCCATATGTTTCAATATGGAAGGTGATTCTTTAATTTGTTGAGATACATAAAATCTCAAGATATTCCTTACGGAATAGGATTATTTATGATGAGGGAAATATTTGGATTTTGGTTAATTTACTCCTAAAAGTAAACCTATTGGGTGAAAATGATTTTCAAGGTCTATTGAAATTTTTCTGCACTATTGATGGGTCGTAAGCCCAGTTAATGGCATTCACCCATTGCAAGTGCTTTATTATAAGTTACTTATAGTTCATGTAGTTATTTATAATCTTATGATCCATGTATTGGATGTCAAGATAACATTCTTGAGTGATATGTTATACAACAGGTTTACATGCAACAAACAGTAAAGTTTGATGTGTAAAGTCAAGAACTTAAAATTAAGTTGATTAAATCAAGGATTTAATGACATTGTTTGTCTAATGGATTTCTATGAACAATTCAAACAAGTGTATATATAGTAAATTGATGACCACGGTCAAGTTGTCATAATTCTACTATATGTAGATGACATATTTTATTTTAAAACAGTTTTTATCCCTATAAAAGATCTGGGGGAGGTTAATGTCATCTTGGATATAAGAATTAAACACCTATGTATACTGAATAAGTTATTACCAAGTAAAAGGTAATATAAGCGATAGGTTGTTTAATGTAAGTAAGACGAATATTATTGTATTAGCGGTGAGCAAATTGTGCAATGTTACTAGTAATACTAGTATGAAACGTTGAAAGTTAATTATTCGTCATGTATTTTAAGGAAACAATATTTTGGTTTGATTTATAGTAATATGTTTTATTGTCGAAGGGAATACGAATGCAAGTTGAAAGTTATTTTTCTTCTGTTGGATGGGTGTTCCTCCATAGGGAAGGAAATATTTCTTGGGTATTCAAGAAGCAAACTTGCGGTTTAGCCTTTCTTTGACAATAGAGTTTATTGCTATGTAATTGGCTGGTAAGAAGCTGGATTTATAAGAAATTATAGTCAAGTTTATAAAGATGACTATGTATGGAAAAGAACTAGCGCTTTAGCTAGAGATTCGATATAGTGGTGGATGACAATCGGTTTAGATTGAAGGCCCTGAAATAATCACGAATGAAAGAATCTCAACTTGACGCCCAATAAGACGTTGGGTCTTAAGTTCAATGAGATTAATTCTTTCATTTGATGACTGGAGAACTTATTTACATCATCCAAGGTAAAGTTCCGGACATAACTGTGATGGTAAAAGAGGTTGGTTTATCCTTAATAGATCTCGAGATTGTGCTTAATCACAGGGGCATGTTAAGAGATATACCTATGTGAATGCGAAGTGTGGCCGCTTCAAGAAGCTAAAGGGGAATAGCTTTGATGCATTCATGAAAAGATACAGGACACATGGCTGTAATAGTGTCGGATTATTTGATATGTAAAAGTAAAGTATTTTGTGCGTGTAAGATCGTCAGGTTTTCATATGTGTTGAAAATGGTTCAATTGTTAAAACAACACCATTTGGATACGAACTCTTGTATGTATCTTGCACTAGCTGGAAGTTCAAGTCATGTACACTTTCATTTATGCATGAAATTGTTTGAAGTGGAATTTTTACTTTGTGATCTTATACTCTAAATGGGGGAGGATTGTTGTATATTTATTTAGAGTATAAGGGTCTTATGCAAGTTTTATGTGGGTACGGTGTAACATAACTTGCATATGATGTTTAAACACAAAAAGTAAGACAGAGAGTAGTCGCGAGTCGCGGGTTTAAGTCGCGACTCGTGAGAAGTAACTGAATCAGAAAACGAGCAAAAGGGTGCAAAAGGGTCTGTGGCAAATCGCGACCCGCGAGGGCAAGGTCGCGACTCGAGCTCGCGACTCGCGAGTCCAGGTCTTCGTCAGTTACGTGCAGTTCTTATTCTTTTGCAAGTCGTTCCACTAACCCGTTGTGGGTTTGAACGTATAGCTGTGGGCAGTTTTCTGATGCAAATGTGTGGTCTATGTAAGACTCATATTAGGAGAGAGGTTTCATAAGCTTAAATTCTCTTTCTCTGTCAAATTCACTGAGTGTTTCCTCTTCAATATTAAGCTTTTACATATACTGAGAGTTTTGAGTGAGCTCCAAAACTTGTTTTCTTCGTTGTATCTCAAAGGCATTTTCGGTAAACCCTGCTCATATTCTATAAGGTCGAAATTAGTCTTTAGGAAAGCGTTCGCGTGCCACGAAGGTTTCATTTCTCTGGTTTTGTGTCCATTGTTTATTTCACTAACCCTATTTTCCCAACATTTCACGCATCCGTTATAACATATCAAGCATTTAGACTCTATGCACTTTAGGGTTCAGGTTTACAGAACAAAACAAGGTACCTACCTTTCCTAAAAGAAGTATATCAAGGACATTCTAACAGATGTTAGGATGAGAGACACTTTGAACCAACAATAACACCCTTTATATAGCCTTAAAACTTTCTATTGATATGATGATGAGGGAGACTTACTATATATACCAGAAGCTTACAGAAGAATTGTAAGCAGGCTTCTGTATCACGGACATCTAATTTCCTGATTTCCTGATTGGAGCAGCCCTACATGTACTCAAATATCTAAATTTAGTTTTCTGATTGGAACGGACATCTAACTCAATTCATGCATCAACCAATAATATTTAATTTCCTGATTTTGGAGCAGCCCGGCCTACATGTACTCAAATATCTAAAAGGAACTTCTGCATATGGTTTTTTATTGAGCTTAATCACATTTAAATATTAAAAATCTTATAGTGACTCAGATTAGGGAAGTACTCAATTTTCTAGTAGATCATTGAGTACATATGCAGTCTTTCTTGGTACAAATTTAGTTATTTGGATGACTACAAAATAAACAATCTACGTTCATTGAGAAAATCATCTATATATAGAAGCTGAATATAGAAGCTTGTCTAATGCTACAAGTGAAATTACTTAGATAGATGAAATGCTCGAATATAAATATTCATGTTAAAGTTTGTCTACCAATATAATATCATTATTTTGTAATAATACTACAGCATGTATCATAAGAAGACAAAGCACTTGAGGAGGCATATGTATTACTTTCGTGAATATATAATAAGTTATACGAGTAGCTTACTCCCACCATTTTGATCTTCATATGATGTGAGGGGCTCTATTACTATACTATGCTTAATTTTTTATGTGCGTTGTTGCGTATTGATGCGTTTAGGCGTTAATGTTAGGCAGGGCTGGAGCTTGGGGTGTTTAGTCGTTGGGCAGGGCAGGGGCCTCAAAAAATATTATACTAGTATGTATTACTAATGTTACATAAATAAAACAAAAAAAATATCATGGCTTAATGGTAAGATTTTAGGCCTCAATCAAAGGAACCCAAGTTCAAATCCCCTTGTAAGCGCACTTTCATTTTTTGCACCTAGTGTATATTATATTAGTTTTATTTTTTTAGTAATTATGGTTTTTTTTTAACAAAAGTTGCAATTACGATTAATATAGATTTTTTGATTATAAATCCAAATAATCAAAATGTAATCCAGGAATCAGGTTTCAAAATGAATATGTCTGTGTTTTCGTATCTATACGTCGAATTCTATCTAATTAATAAACTTACTTTTTAAAACAAAATTTGACATTTAAGGTCCTCATATAATGAATCTGAACAGGACCTCCAACATCCTAGCCCTAGGCCTGACATTGGGCAGCAATCATACAAAAATATCTTGAAATGAAAATAGGTTTTACTGATACCATTTTTTTTACAGACAAAGTACATGATTCTCGCACACAAGGCTCCTATCTCAGGAAATATCTTGACACGGGGGAGTGGGGTAGGTGTCAAATCCGTGACCTCAAGGATCACGGGATGTCCTCCACCACTTGAGCTACACCTCTTAGACTTACTAATATATAGCATTGTATTTGTATATACACATACATATCTTGCAATGAAGATAGTTTGTAAGTATATGTTTCTCATTTCACTACTCTTTGAAAACTTGGAAAAGTTGAAAATCTGAGTCTATCAACATGGCTTGACTTGACTCCAAAAAAATAAAGTTTGGACCCATTTTTAATCGACTCAAGCTTGTATAGCTAATTAAAGTTGACTTGACCTTGAGCCACTGGACAGTAGTAACACACTCAAATTACTTGTTTTCTCATTGTTATTTCTCTAGCAACTTGACTACACCTTGTTTTCTAAAAGCAAGTTTGAAAATAATGTAAAAGTACAAAACAAAATCAAAACATTTTGATATTAACAATGTTAAACTTGACTCATTACTCATTAAAATGTCGACAACGAGTTCAATGAGTATAACGTACTCCTAAGAATAAGATAAAGAAACAAGTTGGCGAATCAAAGAAAAAATTTTAGTGGTGTCAAAATACATTTGATAAAATTTATCGGGTCAATTGATCAAAATTAATTATAAGAAAAAATTAGAAAATTTTAAATTTTACAAGAGAAAATTTTCCAAATCCAAGTTCAAGTGGGGTCACAGTGGGCACCACTTAATGTTTTGTTTACACCAGTACACCACTGTTTTTTTTAATATACAATTTATGCACCTAATTTTAGAAGAGTTAAGTGTAGTGGAAAGTACTCAACCTTGATCAATAAAGTTTCAAATTGAGTACTATAATTTCAAAATTAAGTTGCATATTGAGGACTTTTGTCAACTTTTAGATAGCTGAATTTTACCTCATGCTAAAAGGCAAAAAAAATTAGTTTCATCTCCAAAATAAGCACCAGTTGGTCTCTCTCTCCTCCCTCAATTGAAGTTATATTGCAAGAAATTATTTCGTTCAAAATTGACGGCAAAGAAGGGGATGAATACTAGCATAATGGGCACATGTCGTAAAGGTCGTGGACTCGTGCCGGATTCAACAAAATATTTTGAGAAGTACAATTCAATTGAAATACATAAGGGATTCTTTAGCCATTCCAAAAAAAAAAATAGCAAATAATTTTGGCAACGATTATAAATTGGTTGCTTGATTAGTTGATTGGCAACCAAAACTATAATTTCGTTAACATATGCAATATCCATGATTGCTTAAAGAACATTTGTTATACTACTTATGCTAATAATGTGCATGTTTGAATTAGAAAGTTTATATGCTAAGATATTTTACGGTTAAGTGTGTTGGGCTTGGAACAATCTTGAAAAGGGTGACCTCCTGGAAGGGATGAGTGCCAAATTGTTACATTTGGTTCATTCATATATATAGCAACGATTTCTTTTTTTAATTTGGTTGCTTTTTAACAACATAAATTTAAAAAGTGGTTGCTATTTATTTAGCAACGAAAAGTAATAATTCTTTTTCTATTTATTAGCAACATAAATTAAAAAATTATTTCCATTCAAAAAAAAATTAAAAATGATTTGTTATAAATAGCAACGAATCTGTAGTTGATAGATAAAAAGGCAACGAAATTTACTTCCGGTTGGTTGTTAAACTCATTATCGACTAACACTTTAGCAATCAACCATTTTTGCTGCCAAGTTCGTTGCTAACAACATTAGCAACAGAGTTTTTGGCCATATAGCAACAAAATTTAGTAGTTGCTAAATTCATTTTTTTTAGTGAGCATCATTTAGAATTATAAGTTTGATGTTTTCTAAAAATTGGTTTATGTTTTCATTATATATTTTTTTAAACTGTCGTTTAAATTTAACTTTGGATTTTGCAATATATCTTCAAATAGAGTAGTTAAATCTCTTATTATACTATTGCAAATCTCCCGTATATTCTGACAAGAGAAACCAACCCCACCACTCAACACCCAATTCAACTTCCATTCTCTCATCTACTAAGACAACAATTATATAGATCACCCATCTTACTCCATCCACCAATCGCCATTGCCTATCAGTCTATCACAATGGTAGAAAAAAATGGGGGAAAATTTGGTTTTTTTAAAAAAGTTTTAATAACATAAAGAAAATCAGGCAAACTCAAATACTCAATTGTTTAAAAAACTATTTGTTTCAATTTGAACCTCAAATTATTTAATGGAAATCATCAATCATCAATTATTGATGGATAATAACAACAAAAGTGAATCTAAGCTTAATTATATAATCTGAAATGGAAAATATTATGTGTACAATACATATATATTAAATAGATAAGATTTAAGATTAATAAAAATTAAAATAGATATTATTTAAGACTTTTTTTATAAAAATTAATTCATAAAAAAGCTTAACCTACAATAAGAGGTAACTTCTCAAAAATATAACATAGAGACCCCAACACAAAACTTTTGTAGATTTAGCAATCAATTTGCAACTTTAAGCAAAGTTAAGTACTCTCGATTATACTTAACTCATTTTCAAAACTTCAAACCTAACTCTCACTCTGATAATACTTCGTTAAATCGAGGGACAACCAATTACTGATATTAAAATTTTGCTTGATTAAAATAAAACCAATTACTATATGCTTTGTAAAGATGATCATTCCAACCAAAAGCATACACTGACTGTTGATGCGTAAGATTATGTTTATATTCCATATAATTTATCAGTCACCCTTACATGAAATACAACTTGGGCTTGAAATATGGATGCAACACATGCCCACTGCACACAATACCTGGCGTTAATTAATTATTCCATTTTGTAAAGGAAGGTGGATGTAATAAGAACCTATAGCCTTTGTATCACGTTGAAGCTTATAACATGTCAAATGATCAACTCAACCAAAAGCTTAAGTCGATGGTTGATGCTTAACCTAATGTGGTACTCATCTAAACATTTTTTCTTGTAAACAAATTAGAAGAACTCAATTTCACATGATCGGAAAAAAAAAACAATAATTTAAACAAATAGATATTCATTCATTAAAGAAGACTTTCTTTTTAATATAAATTCAATTGGTACGATAGATGTTTGGGTTGGAAGAAGGTAATTAAGTACTCCGTATTATAATTTGAAAGAAATTTTTTTTTTGTCTTGGCTACGAAGAAAAAGTATATGCAAACATGCATATGTATAAAGATAGAAATAGCATTAGAGGTTAAGAGTCTTAAGACTTACTTACATTAGAAATTAGTGCCCAAGTTTTGAGACTGCTTGATTCTTTCTTCTAGTATTGTAGTATGGTGCCGTGGCTATCATTTTCACTTTTTTTTTTTTTTTTTTAAAAAAATCTTTGCTTAGTAGGTCTCTAGTGAGACCATGTTTTATTATGAAAAATTGTGAAAAAATCTGTAAAAATTATTAAAAATACATAAAAAGTTATCAAGTAGTTTTATGCATATATATTTATATATTTTCTGTAACTTTTGCAATTTTTCTTTAACTTTCCATAGCGATACATTGTCTTATAATCAAAGAATTTTCATTGTATTCACTTTGTCCTTTTATAGTGAGTAACTTAATTTGAACTAATATGTAAAAATAAAATAAATAAAGAAAAAAGACCCAATCAACGAAAACCCGTTTTAGTAGTTGTATTTCTTGTTGAATTATTCAAAAATTATGTTGTAGTTATGTCATGGTATGCCCATGACATTCATGTCTCTATCATATGATGGATTTATCAATGATACTTTCCGCGTTTGGTTCTTTTTTATTGTTTATGAAAATTAGACCATGCTATTGTAAATTGTATGAAAATTCTTCTACGGTCGTTGAAAAAACGACCACCAAAATCAAAATAATCTAGATCGTTGGTTTTCTATGTTAATTAAGTTGATTTTGGTAATTAGATTTGACTTTTATTGTAAATAAAAATATAAATTTAAAAATTGTTTTTTTTTTTGAAATATTAATTCATTTTTAATATTTTTGGATTTACCTAAATTAATTTTAGATTTTGATAATTTAAAAATTAAATAAAAAATCCGAAATTAATTTAGGTAAATCCAAAAATTAAAAATGAATTAATGTTACATTAAAAAAATTTAAAATGTTTATTTTTATTTAAAAAGTCAAATCTAATTACTAAATAAATTGTAATGATAATTATTATAAGATACCAAGTATGAGAACAAGAATGTCAATTTCTTATTAAAAAGGAGTGTAGTCCTTATCTTTATTACATAAATCGCTTACTAACTAATTATGATACGTATGATTTTAGGAGATTTCACCTTCATAGTTCAATATTACATTAAAAAAAAAGGGGGAAAAATCACCTTTTAGAGCATTATATTATTGATAATGTATGAGATGCTTAATAATTTAATTCAAAATTTAATGTTGTTCCTTAACGCTTAATGAGATCCAAATGTGAGTGTTTTTAGATGATTTCAAAATAAATTATTATATGTATGTGTTAGCTTAAAACATACGCAAACTTCAACGAAGTCTGCATGTTTCGTCTCTGAAACATCAAATCTCTAATGAATATACCCCCTCTCTTTTAAACTGATGCATGTTCTTTTCATTTGGAATTACGTTCGACAAATTGATAAGGCTTCTTATTGAAAAAAAGAAAACAAATAAAATATGTCATTAATTGATGGAGATAAATGAAAGCTACATAATATCATATTTCTAACCAAAAACTAAATTAATTATTTTTTTCTTAATTACCTAGAGCTTTGGATTTCCATGATTTATAATTGACTTACATACCTTTACATTTCCCGGATTCTCCATATTTGTTTCAATGCCCACATTATCGTGCATGAATTCGTGTTATTATCTTATATGCGGCCTTTAGGGTTGCATATAGCTTTTTCCTAAAATAATATGCAAATTTATCGTTTCAAATTAAAAGCTATTATCACTTATCAACTAACATTACTACTCCCTCCGTAACATAATAATGGCAACATTTTGACATAAAGTAGAGAGAAAAAATGTCAAATCGTTGACATTAATATGTTACAGAGGGAGTACATTAGGAAGAAATACCTACTTCGTTATCTTTAACACAATATCATCTTTATAAATACATATTTCATATGGGAGTTTCGCTGCTATAATTAAATCAGTGACAATAACCTAATGATCTTTTCTCATGATTATCATTTATAACTATTATCATCATCGCAATCACCAAATGAAGATATCTGTAAGAAAGTTGTTGTTGCTGCAAATATCGCGAGCAAGCTTAGAGAAAATCGCTTGCGTTGGTCTGGAAGAGTGGGATCAAGAGATTTTAAATGACTTGGTCGGAAAGAGTTAGAAAATATTTGAAGCAAATGTATTTACGTAGGATTAAGGCTGTTGTCGTAGAGGATGGAGGAGGAAAATCATCGTGTATGACTGTTGGGTAATGGCCCAAATTTTTTACAAGCCTAAACTCATACATGGCTTCTAGAATTATACCAAAGGCAATGCTTGCCTTTGTTCACCTATAAATAGATGGTGCCATTTCTTTCTTGGAGCATCAACCTAAGAGAAGCCAAATACACAAGATACGCCACACAAACAGTCAAACGCATAAGTCTTTTACCCTTTTTGTAATTCTCCACATATAAATATATCCACTAGTGTTGTAATACTTGATTGTGAGCAATTATAGAGAGAGTCTTATTGTAATATAAACGTCCACATAAGGAATAATTGTACTCTCCTATATTTCTATTTAGTGGAATAAAAAGCTCGTCGTCAACTGAGTGTTCCCACATAATATAAAATTGTGTGTTTTTATCTTAATATTAATCTTGCCTATTATTGCCCTTATTATATTTTTTTCGATCAATAGATCTTCACTTCTGCTATGTACTCTTGACTCCCTAATAATGACTATCCAAAATAATCACTTTGGTTCATGTAGCTAACTGCACTTTTGAGAATAAAACAGGCTAAGTACTTCAATTAATAAAAAGACTCACTATAATTTATCATGCATGCCCTTTTATAACTCATGATAGGGGATCTTGCTAATCTCTATAACCTAAATTACTATATTATATTCAGAAATTTCTTGAACAAGATCATTAAAAAATCTCCTCTCCAATCCTCTTACTGTGAACGTAGTCAACACATTGTACAACAACAAACCACGTAAATTCTGCATTTGTATGGCGCTTGCCACCTCCCTTGCTAGCTAGCTAACACCCTAATCTCATTCTTCCATTTTGTTTTCCTTCCATTTCAAGATTTAGTTGCTTAGTGTATGTTAACTACGATACTAAGTTAGTTATTAATTAAATTAAGGGACTTAATTATTAAGGCGGTGCTACAAATAATAATTTACTTAATGAAAATGCAAGGAGGAATTCGAGAAAGGAGAGACAAACTCGATCATGAAATTAAATCAACCCTGATATACAATAATATAATAAAATTATTAACCTATCAAAACTTATCATCATATATTCATATCATATCATATTGTTTGGTATTAATTCAACAAAAATAACCCAAAACTACTCTTATTACACTAATTTAAGAATTATTCAAACTCACCGATCAAAAATAATACGCTCGGTAACGCGGTACAACTCCGCAATCGAACGATACTTTTTGATTTTCCTTCTTCGATTCAAAACGTCGTCGTCTTCAAGTTCTCCGGCAATCTCCCTATCATCAACTTTCTTTCCACCACTCTTATTATTATTATTATCATTATTATCGTTGATCAACATAATAACGGTGTTGTCCATTATTCTCGGCTTTTTCTTGCTGTCGTTTTTCTTCCACACGGCACGACTTAGAGTTGCAACGGTGTTGTCAACGTTGTTGTAAAACTTAGAGTTGCAACTCTCGCAACTGTTGTTGGTCGTTGTTGTTGTCGTCGTAGTCGTTGTTGTTGTTGTGGTTGTTTCGCCTTCGCTAAGCTGTATCAAGTGCTTGGCAATTTCAATGTCTAATTCAGTTATGTCTTCGTAACCCATAATTTTGATGCCGTTATTGATGGGTGAATGATTAAGGAAGTTGAGAAGAAAGGAGAATGAATGAGAAAGATGGGAAGAAGAAGAAGAAAGAAGCGTAGAAAATACTAGGAAGAAGACAAAAGAAAGAGTGTATGGAATGCTTTACGGTACGGGGGATTTTATATTATATCACTAAAAATTTATATTAAAAAAAAATAAAAAAAATAAAAAAAAAAGCAGAAAAAAAGAAAAAACAGAAAGAAAGTTTAGTATTGCACTCTTGTATATTTGTATAAGTGCAATAGTGCATAACTGGTTTGGGTTGAGTTAAAAAAAATAAAAAAATAAAAAAATAAAAAAAAAAAGAAAAAAGAAAGTACCAAACTTTGCCTTTGTAAATGATGTACTTAATTAAATTTCAAAAGTTTCAAATCCGTAACTATTCTAATAAGTGGCCTGCTAAATCAGGTTAACTTCAATTTTTTATTGAAAAATTTTTCTTAAAAAAAAATCAAGGTTAAAAACTCCAAGACTTACGACCCCTTTCAGGTATCATCCTTTCCCATTAGTTCTGACCATGCTTTTCGTGTTTATGGTTGAACCTTTCTTCTTGCGCAGCTCGATCGATCTTCTACCGAAGAGAAAAAGAGGCCCATGACTTGTGTTAGCCGGCCCTGTGGATACGAGTCAACTCCCCTTGAAGGAAAATTCTGCTAGTGCTCCTTTGAAGGTTCCTTCTTCCATTCCAGAATCAGATAAGAAAGAACGATAGATCATCAGAAAGCAACCCCCACAAAAGGGGTCGTATAACTGTCTCTTCATCTTCTGACCAAAACGCTGATCTACCGCCTCTCGTAAAAATGGACAATCCCGTGTTTTCAAAATAGCAAGAATCCAGTCATTCATCTGAAGATTCCCTTCATCGCTTTCTTAAATTAGACCCATAGATCCTACTACTAATGTGCTTCCTTCCTTTGACTCGACCAACGGCTCTGAAACACAGATGGACGTCACTACTTCTCCCTCCATACCATTGGTCAGAGATGACACCCTCTTGGCAAATCCTGATGAATTCACCAATGCCCTACTTTCGCTGGGTGATGACTCTAATCGCGGTGATGTGCAGGAAAATGTCCCTTCATCTTCCAGCCCTATAGAGCAACACGAATATTGCCAAGAGGAACCTTCCTCTCCTCCACAGCTTCGGAGTAACGTAGGGATGTTGCTGGCGATGTGATTGCTCATACCCCCATCGTGGACACACTGACTCCTCGTGCCAGTTCTGTGTCCATCGTGTCAGGTAATTCACGCTCCCTTCCTTAACATTTCGTATCCCCCTGTGTTATAGCTAAGATTGATGCCTTGTGTTTTAACAGCAAACCCCCATCATCTACCTAGTGACTCCAGCACCCAACAGTTGGTGCTTGCTAAAGTTGGTAAGTTTCCTTTCGGCATTGTTACCTCTCTTTCTGAGACCAGGGGGGTGTCGGGTGGGCGTGCAAAAAGCCCCACTGCACAGGGCCCCGTTATATAAAGGGTATATTTTTTTTGTTTTTCTTATTCATTTGTCTTAAATTATTCTTATATTTTTATATAAATTAATGATTTTCTACTAAAATATTTTTGGGATGTATATATATATATTGTCAAAATAATATCAAATATTAGCATTTATTAAGATCTGAAGGGCCTAAGTACAATTTTAAAACAGGGCCCCCGATAACTCTGACACGGCCCTGTCTGAGACTCTCAGTTAACTTTAAACTTTGGTCAAGCACCTCCTCGATGACCCCTCCCAATCTCCTCCGCGAACTGCTCAGGCTCTGTAGGGCCGGGAAGCCCAACAAGGGGATACCCCGGGTTTCCGGACCAGGGCGGTCATGGAGTTAGGTCATGTGTTGGATTCCCTGGTGGCTATAATGAGAGCCCCTTCCTTGATAAGTAAAATATGAGTATGTTTCGGCTCCCTTGCTTTGTGGGGGGCTGATTTAACGGGCGTCCCACTTAAAAAAAGAACTAACCACCCCACCATTGATGCTCTAACAGCTACTCCGACATATTTTCAGTGATGTTGGTTGCTCGTTGTTTGTGATCCGGTATCATTTAGAAAGAGGTTAGATATTAAGTGTATAGTTTTATAAGAAAGATAAGTGTTAAAATGAGGGTGTAAGCAAGTAGAATGCGGTCGATGTTTAATAGCTCACTTTTACAAAATCTCATAAAGTTGATTATATGATGTAATTCTTACAAATTTGAAATTTACGAAAATTTCTATTTCATATAAAAATTTAGATTTAATTTTCGTTCTTTCATTTATACGAACTGAAGTAGATTGCAATGATTAACTGCTGGAGACGTAACAATATATGTTGAGATTATTTGTGTATGAGGCTTAAATCGTTAAATTTTTCTTGTAAGAATGAGCCATGATTGAAGTTAGGTGTCGGGTGATAAAAAACACCCTCATTACGAACTACGAAGCCCCTAAAATATTGATGATCCAATTACATTTTACATTTGTTTGGTCCTAGACCCAACATCAAGAAAGTTACTAAAATATCTTCATTGGGCCCCTAAAATATTGATTATCCAATTACGAGGACCTATAAATACCCCCTTGTGGGACATTTTTTTGTAGGGATCCCTCTCTACTTTAACTTCATTATTTTTTTCTATAACCTTCTTGTTTTGCTTAGTTAAGCATTAAAGGGAAATTCCCGGTATCCTCGGGCCAATGTCCTTCCTCGGTTTTGCAAGCCTCATCAACATTTAGTCGGCTATTGGAGGCTCATTCAACCAAATTGACCTGGATAAGCCCCTAGAGAAGAGGTAATTCCCAAATAGTAATTTCTTTATCATTTTTATTTAAGTTTTTTTTTTTACAGACAGAAATAACTTCACTAGAATACAAAACACGTCATTCATAACCCGAAATCCTAACAATAGCATATTCTTAAGTGGGTATTTGTTTGAAACAAATGAGAGATGACGTATGGGGTTAGAATGAATCAAACTCTATTTTGTGTTAGTTTTACATAACACGAAATTAAATACCATAATTCAAAACTCGGCCCAAAGGCACGGGATTCGAAATTCATAGAAGGTAGGTTTGGCTCATACCCATAATTCTACTTTAATAAAAGAAAGATATTCCTTCTCAAGTAACAATCAAAGCTCCTTGATTTTATTCTTGTTCAATTCCTTTACCAGTTTAGGAACCAAACACCTCCTAAAAGAATTATCATGTCTCTCTAGTTTTCTAATCCGGCCTACAGTCTTACAGGACCAGGCTCCAACATAGTGACGTTTTGTTGTACGGCTGTACCTTACTTGTAACCAAGATAATATGAGTTCGATTCTCGTTACCCCACTTCCTTTGTGGAAAATGTTAGCAAAATATTATTGTGTTAGGATTATTGTGCTACTCTCTCTCACAATTATTTAAGTTGTATAGTATTGGGGTTTTATTTTAGAAAAATTTCTTAAAAACTACCTTATAAAATAAGCTTTTTGTCAAAAACCACCTCTTAATTTTATTTCTTTTGTAAGAAGCCATCTTATTTTTTAAAAAATATTGTAAAGAATCACCTTTGGCCGAATTTCAGTGTTTAAATCGAACCCCTCCGTCATTCCGGCGCACCCAATTCGTACCTCCCCAAGTTGTCTCCGTCCCTTTTCCTCCCCTGAACCACCACCCCGAATAAAACCCAAAATCGAAACCCAAAATTCAACTAAATGTGGTAGCATGTAAAACAAACAAAAAAAAAAAATTAAGGTAATTTTGGACAAAAAAAAATTATAAGGAACAAATTTTCCTTTATTTTATTTTTATTATACTTTTGAAAAGGGCCTATTTTTTATAGGGACAACTGTTTGTAATTGTTGGGCCGAGCATCGTATAGAATATTCCGAAGCCCATCCATAAGAAGTGTATAATCGTATATCCTCAAACAAGATAAGGCAGACTCTAGCTATAGCTTAAACGAGACGCACAGAGTCTCTCATTCAACAAACTTTAATCAGAGGTATCAATCACACACAACACAACAATGTCAGTTTCAGCCATTTTTGGTGCGAGAATCTCTAGCACTCCAATCATCAGCAACCATGGAAGCAAAGTGAAGTTGCAAAATCCGACCATGGTGGTTCCAATTGAATGTTCATCGAGGCCACAGAAGAAGGCAACTGCACATCACAGGAAATCTAGACCTAAAAAAACCCAGCCCTGGGATATACGACGTCGTCCTGCTGTTTACGCTCCTTTTCCTCCTCTTCCATCTGATTTTACTGTGGTTTCTTCTGGAGATGTTGAAGTTGATTCTTCTTCGTCTTCTCTTCCTGAATCTGCTGGTTCTGATTCCAAGTCGGAGTAATTTTAATTCGTTTTCTGTTTGTTTTGTGTTTATGTATTGAGTGTTAGTTTTATGCGTATGAAGTGTTTGATGAAATGTTTGTGTAATCTGTATGTGTATGTGTATTTTTGTTTTTGTTGAATCTGCTATGATTTTTTTTTTTTATGAGTTCTTTATCAATGGTTACTTGTTAATTCGGCTGAGTTTTGTGGAGAATGGCTAATGAACAACAGCAGTATGTAGTTAGAAACAGATGCAAATGATACAAAATTTCAGCAATGACATTGTTCATTATATATACATAAGAACTCATGGAGAATAGTGCAATCCTCAATCAATATTCAATACCACCTCTCTGTTGATGTACGACCATTCCAAACTTGGTTTAAATTAGACCTGACAAAACCTGACCGAACCCATGAACTCAACCCAATAATAACGGATTGGGTTGAATTTTTCAACACGTTTGACTAAATGGGTTGACTCAATCCAACCCGTTTAATTTAATGGGTTGGGCCGGGTTGAAATTCTCAACTCGATTTCAACCCACCTAACCCATCAAGAATATACGTTGTAATATTATTGATGTTGTTCGTGTTATTATTATTGTTATTATCATTGTTGTATTATTATCAATATTATTGTCATCATCATCATCAAAATATTAATATTATTATCACTATTATTATTATTATTATTATTATTATTATTATTATTATTACTCGTATTATTATTATTATTATTATCTTCGTCATCATGATCTAATTGAAATCAATATTATTATCATCATTTTTACTATTATCATTGTTATCATTAGAGGTGGGAATTGAGTCGGGTTGGGTTCGTGTCAATCTGTTTATATAAACGGGTTGAATCATTTGACCTCTAACCCGCCCCGTTTATTAAATGGGTCGTGTCGGGTTGACCCGTTTATTTAAATAGGTCAAACCCCTCAACCCAAACCAATTAATAACTGATCGATTTCGTGCCGGGATAGCGGGTCGTATCAATTTTTCCCACCTCTAATTATCATTATTATTCCTTAAATAATATAATAGAAAGGAATTAATAAAATTATTGAAAAAACCTGAGCTGAACTGAACTGAACTAAAGTGAACTGAATTTAAGCTGAAGTAAACAAGCCCTTAATTGAATTTAACTTATTTTAAACCAAAACTAAGTTTTTATACAAAAATCTAAGTGAACAGTTTTGAAATTGGTTAGACTCAACTATTTTAACCAAAATTAACTAAATTAAAAATAAATTTAAATTCTAACCCCAAATTAATGAATTGCAATTGATTGAATGATTTTCATTTCTTTAATTTAACCTAAAAGAAAATATTGTTTTTCTCTCTTTTAGCTCCCAAATTCAAATGAAAATATGAACTTTTCCTCTTAATCCTATTGAAAGTATTGGTTTTCTCTCTTAAATTCAAATAAAAATATCACATTTCCCTCCTAAATTCCAATGAAAATATTGGCTTTCCCTAGTAATAAATTCAAAGACTTCTTATTTCCCCTCAATGTTGGCTATATTGGCTATGTAGGGGGGACAAGTAAAAGTAGAAAAAGTGTATGTGAGACTATTTAGTCTAAAAGAAAATGTAACAAACTTTTAGGGACATTTAAAAAAGAATATGTGGTAAACATATAGGGAGAGTGGAAGTATTAACTTTTCTTCTCAAATTTTAATGAAAAAACTTTGACTCTAAAATCATAACACATTTCCTCCCAAATTTCAATGAAGATGTTAACTGGTTAACTTATTGCGCATAATTCGAAATAAATTGAAACTGGATCGATTGAATCGAAAATATAAATTAATTGTTGTAGTACATAATTGTTTTGGGTTCAACCATTGAACTTTTAACTAATTGTGTATAAACTGAAAATAAAGTGGAAAGTGGAAACTAAACTGAATTGAACTATAGATATAACATATAAGTCAATCGAAACTGAAACGGGTTGAAATCAAAATAAATTAATTGTTTCTAAAATTATTGAACTGAATTGATAAAAATTGAACTGTTTAGTTATAACCATAATTGAATTGATAACTGAATTGACATGTCTAGTGACAAGCCCACAAGTAATGGATGCACCATGAATCTGAGAATTGCTAAAAAAAAAAAAACATACACGCACTTTCACGCAAAATAAATTTTGTCACATTGAAAAGCTTTTTAGTTTCTATTCTTTTATATTAAAAAAAAAGGGTTTTGCTATTCATTGCCCTAAGAGCAATGCATGTGAATTATCAAATGCATTAATTAATGTGAAAACACATTGAAATTTGTTTTACACAATGATTATATGAAAATTTTCCATTGAAATGTGAAATTATTTTCATATATTAAATACATATTTCAATTTTCTATGTAATATTTTCATATAATAAATAAATAAAATATATTTATTTCACTTTTCAATGAATTTTTTACACATATTAAATGTAAATTTCAACTTTTAATGAATTTGTTAATTCTTATGCATTGCCTTTAAGGCAATGAATAGCAAAACCCAAAAAATAGCAACAAATTCTCTCTCAAAAATATCTCAAATAAATTCAATTCAAAAAATTTTGCAACAATCTAGCAAATTATTGGAATTTTGCTTGACATTCTGTCAAAAAAAAAATCATATAAATAAATTGATTTCAAGAAGTTCAGTTTTTAAGTTCAAATTCTAAAAAAAAAAGGAGAAAATCAAAGAGAAAATTCAATAAAATGAAGAAGACAATCAATACTCCTTTTGTTTTTTTTTGCTCAAAAAAAAAAAATACTCCTTTTTTTTTAATTTACTCACCTTTTTTTTTTTAATTTATTCATTTCTTACATCTATTCTCCTACATTTATTAATTTATGATTCTCAAATGTTTTTTTCATACTCTCTCTCATACTTTTGATTAACTTGAATAAAATTACCCTCTTTTCTCTCTTTTTCATATTATCTCTCTTACTTTTTATACAATTTAATTTTCTGGTTTTGATTAAAACCCAAGTAAGTAAACTTTAAAAAAAATGGAGGGAGTATATAGTAAGTTTAGTTCTTTTTACTTTTACAATTTTTGAATTTGCAACAATGATTGTTGAATTTTTGCCAAAAAAAAAGCCTTAACTCACTATTCACATTCCAAAAACTAAAATTTTTTTAGTACCAAACGTTCAAAACTGTAAGAAGAATTTCACAACACTAAAATAAATACAAATATTCATCACTTAGTGCTACAATTTCACCTGCAACTAATAATTTACCTTATTCACAACATTATATTGCAATACTCACAACATAAGACATACTATATAGAAAAAAATGTAAAAAATAAGTCAACCTTTAGCCGACCTTCTCAAATTAAGTCAACCTTTTGATTAACTCAAAATAAGTCAACCTAATATACACGTCTTCTCAAATTAAGTTTTTTCACTAATCGTTTGTTGATTAAATTAACATTTTCAATGAAATATCATATAAACAACAACATGTTAATGCACTGCTTTAATTTTGCATTGAAATTATTAACTTTCTCCCCCATTAAATTAGTGAAAAAACTTAATTTGAGCGGATATGTGTAATAGGTTGACTTATTTTGAGTTAATCAAAAGATTGACTTAATTTGAGAAGACCGACTAAAGGTCGACTTATTTTTTACAATTTTTCCTACTATATATTAGATTATTATTTATTGCAATGTTCTTCATGTTGATCATAATGTTCACCACACCTAAACTAACAAAAAATCAGCTTATTTAAGGCAATGTTCATTATTTAGTTTGGTTGTTGTTGTTTAGTGTAAATTAGCCCTTCTTTCGCATGTAAACATTGTTTTTTCAATTCTTTTTCTTCATGTATTGTTTTGCTACAAGTTATAAACTTATAAGTAATAACCATGTTATATATGCTTTATTATTTTACACTTAAATTTCATGTTTTAGGCTTTGTTTTATTTTTATTTCATGTTGTCTTGTTAGTGGATTTTTGCATTTTTATTCATGTTCTTCATGTTAGTAACTTCTTAAATTCTGGAAATAAAGACTAGGAACATTTGAATGATTTTCCTCGATAAATTATTATATTAATTCATCCATCCCAAAAAAAAGTCACAATTATGCGTTCACAGTCTCCTAGTTATTTTTTACAATGAGTAATTAGAAAAAGTAAGAGATAATTGAATAAAATAAATTGAGAGAGAATGTAGAGACAATTAAAGATTTAAAGAATTGGTTAGAGAAGGTCTGGACAATTAAAAAATTTGAGAGGGATAAGGTGGGGGCAATTAAATACTTAAGAAGGTCATTTATGTCTGGACAATTAAATGCAAAAGTTTACCATATAAGGAAAATAAAAAATTATTGTATTTATCTTAAAACATCCGAAAATGAAAATTGTTGTGTTTTTTTTTAACAGAGGAAGTATAAAAATTACCTTTCTTACTTATTTCTATTTTACAACAATTCAATAATTTTTAGATTTAGTTGTATTTTCATTCATGCTAAAACTAATATAAATCAAGGCCTAAATGTCGACTTTTTTTAAGATAAAAAAAATGGAGAATTTTATCGCACTTTCGACATTAATATAACCTTCATACACTCCCAACATGACAGCTAAACTCGAGGACAAGGGAGTTCTGTGGGGAGCTGTCCCATCTTGGACGGCGGTTCGAACCTTACCCCTAGTAATATGATGGAGTTTCCCCTTCCCCCATGTGTTGATATTTTGAGTTAGGACTACTGGACTAGTACCAAAGACACACTTATGAATCTTACCGTATAAAAAAAATATAAAAATAAAAAATAAATACGACAACAGGAGGATCATGTATTGTAACGACCCTGATTTTATTGGTATTTCTGTTGTGTATTTATTTGTATTCATGTGATTTTATGTATGGTCCAAAATTTATTTTGGACTATTTATTTTATTTTATGTGAATAATTTCGATTAAATTCGAATTATTTAATTTTGATTGATTATTATTTATTTTAATTATTATTTAATTAATTGGAATTTTTATTATTTAATTTTCTAATTAATTATTTAATATTTTTGGGCCAAATGCTATTTAAGCATGATTAAACATGCAAGAGTGCAATTAGCCCAATTATTTATCGGAAGCCCATTTTGGCCCATTTTGCTAGCCATGGCCGGTTTTCTCCCATATTATGTGGCAAGTTTTGCCACTTGCCATGCATTCACACCTTAACTAACCTCTATATATAGGAGAGTTAGTAAGGCTTAAACATCATTTTGCTCATTTGCCATCCTAAATACACTTGCTCATCAAAAGTTTAAACACAAAACACCCTCCAAATTGCTCTCCTTCACACGCAATTTTTGGCTTATTTTTCCCAACAATTGTTCATCAATCTTTTCAAACCCAAACTTAAAGATTCAACTTCCATTGAACTTTAAGTATCAAAACTCAAATTAAACCACATTATTTGCATTCAAGAATTCTTGTTTGGACTTTGTTCGTGGGGGTTGTTCGAGTGGGTGTTCGTGAAGTGGTCGTGTGGTGTTTGTGGTGGTGCATCGTGGCCGTGGTTGAAGCCGTGTGTGCAAGTGGTGGTCCCTGTGGTCGAAGGCGTGCAACAGGACCGTGGTTCGTGGTTGTTCGTGTCGTGTCCGTGCAGTAGGGGTCGTGTTCGTGTGCTCGTGTGCTAGCCGTGTGCAAGCCGTGTGCAGGCCGTGTGTGTAGTTCGAATTCCAGGCTGCAAGTTGTATTGAATTTGTGTGTAATCCTTAAAAAGGTAACATACTTTCTCAATCTAGTTGGTATACTATGTTTCATAGTATAGATTAAATGTTTAGATTAGACCGTTTTGATGTTTTGTAACCATGATTATGTATGGGTTATAATCTGATTTTGGGTGATGATTTATGATGTTTTCTACTTGATTATATGAATTTCATGATGGATTATGTTAGTATTATATTTGATGTTATTCATGTTCAACTTTTATTAAGTTTGGATGATAGGAAGTTGATGAATTTTATTGTTGAATTTGATGAATTTTATGCGTGTGATATGATGAGTTTGGGATGAGTTCTTGAATCTTGAATGAGTTCTTGGTTGAAGTTCTTGAATCTTGAATGAGTTCTTGATTGAAGATCTTGAATCTTGGATGAGTTCTTTATGAGTTCTTTGAGTTATTTATGAGTTCTTGGTTGAGTCTTGGAAGTTAAAGAAAGTTAGTATTATTTAAAGAAAAGATTAAAGAAAGGTTAAAGATTGTTTAAAGAGGTTCCAAGTTTGTTGGTTTACATGTTATTTCTTGATTCAAGGCGTAAGATGCAACTTAAGAATTAACTAAGAATGTAAACTTCAATTTAAAGTTATGATTAGCTTGATTTCGCTACTAGACGCCTAAAACTTAGAGTAAGATTCTAGGTATTTGGGTTAAGACGTTGCCCCTATCCTATCCGCGGTATTGGGATAGTTGGTGGTCTTACTATGTCGTCTTCGGATATGGATTTCCAGTAAGATTGGTTTCATGGGGTTGGGAGTAAGATTCTCAATCCTGGCATAGTAGAAAGTTCAATCGCGTAAGATGCGTTCGTACGTGCATAGTCCGGTCTAGTATGTGAATGAATGCGCCAAAGTTAAGGATTTGTTAATTATTGGTTAAGTTAGTCGAGTCAAGCATGATTACTTGTTTTATGTTTGATGGTAGTATGGTATGATGATTCGCATGTTTTGATGTATGTTGGTAAGCTTGATTTAATTGTTTGATTTGTGCTATGTCCATGTGTATCCCTGTTAGGGTGGGACAGTTATGTTATTCGCCACTGACGGTGGACTGTTGTTGTTTTTCAGGTAATTCTGATGATGAGGTTCTTGCTTAGCTTTGGGTTGGGCGAGCGTCGTTGTTATTTAGCTTTTATATTGTTGTTTTATGATTTTCCTAGTTTGGACTATAGTTGTAGTACTGGTGTATTTCTCTAACTCTGACATATATTTGGAGTTTACGTTTGTTAGTAGTAAGTGATATGACATTTGAGATTAGATATGTACAATCTTGTGGGTGTTGTACTTTTGGTTTAGTATATATATATGCATTTTGAGGTTTTGTTTTAAGTTTTAAATATTTTAGTTTGTTAGATCTGACTATTCGACTCGTCGGTTTCTTCCGCGCCAGTTTAAGCGAGTCGGGTCGTCACACGTATACTTTTCCGTCTAAAAAAAAAAACAAGAGGATCACGTATAAAGGGCTCCTCCCTTGAAAACTAATACTCTTAAGGCAATCAAACCAACCCTATGGCCCTGTTTGGCAAATAGAGTTTATAGTTCGCTGATAGAGTTTTCATTTTTTGTTCATAAGATTTGACTACCGATTTAAAAAGTTGTTTTGTGTTAAATTATTTGGTAAACTTAACTGATTAATTAGAACTTTACTTCTAAATAATGTAAGATGACCCAATCCTCTGATGAAAAAACTCTATATATATACTAGTTTTTTCATTTTGAGGGTTTTGATCCCAAAACACTCTCTTTAAAACTTTATTCCATCAAACATCATATTTAGAGTTTTGAGTTTTGACTAGTCAAAACACTAAAATTATTCCAAACCTCTAAGCCTCAATTCTCTCTTCACCAAACATCCTCTATATCCTCCTGCAAATTGCTTTCGTTCAATTCCTTGATAGGTTGGATGTCCTAGAAAACACCCATCAATGACCACTAAAACCGTAATAGCAAACCAAACCAAACCAAACTAACTTCCTTAAGGGCATGTTTATCCCTCAGACTCACTCTTATCATTCAGACTCTGCCACATCAGCTTTCCACTAACTTTTACCAATTTAGACTCATACAAGTTTTTACACTTTATCCCTAAAGACTATAATACAAACTCATTTATCCATATAAAAAAAATAAAAAGTTGTTTCATAAAGACTTGCATTCAGACTCAGATCCAGTTTGTATAAGATTATCCCTTAAGACTCAAACTACCTTTATTAAATCTGTGGGGCCCACGAGTCTTGAGTAGAGTTTTAAAAACCAAAACTTGCATTCAGACTCAGACACAGTTTATATAAGATTATCCCTAAAGACTCAAACAAAACTTACATTCAGACTCTAATTCAGACTACCAATAAACATGCCCTTAGTGTTCAAATAGTACTCACACCTATCAATTTTCCATCCAACCTGAAAATTAAAACCCAATAAATCCAACCCATAAATAGCAGGTTCTGACAAAAAATAACGACCCCAACCCGTTTTTGAACCCGTTAAATACAACTCACTCTTAACCCGACCCAAAAACCATTAGCAATGTATTAAACTAATATTATTATAGGAAATTTTAGACAAAAATACTTCCTACCATTAAAACTTTGAATTTAAGATTATTTTCATTAGATCACAACATAGATTATTTGTCATGAATTGGCTATTAATAAAGATATTTCTTATAATTAGTACTTTTTAGAACATTTACGGTACATTGTAGTACATATATTGCATTAAAACATGAATCGTTAAAAAATGTTATAAAACTTCTCAACTTGCGTGGTCAACCCGAACTCAAAGAATTTGGATTATAAAAAAGCTAATACCGACTCGAAACCGCTGAAACTCAACCCGTTACAACCCAAATTCGCAACTAATTTACACCGATCCAACCCAACCTGTTTGACAAGTCTAAGTATACCAAAAACTTCAAACCAAGCAAACTACCTAAACTAACCTAAAATCAAACTAAAAAAACTTGTTTTAAGGAAAAATTAAGTGGAGAGGGAAATTTACCTAAGGCAAAAAGTAACAAGTCTAACAACCAATGTCCATGCTTAGCACAGAGTAACTCAACCACCTTGCATGACATGCAACTTTTAATTGCAACACAGTTCAATAACATCTGACGGTACTATCTAGAACTATAGTTCCATAACACATGTTGAAGTCAACAGGTTAATCAAGCAATCAAAAGTATCCAACAACCAAAAAATAAAGGTTCTCTACATTTCATCACCAGTGAAAAGTGGTGAACCAAAACTTTATACAAGAGTAATCTGTTATATACATAGTACTAATTAGCTCAGTTAAGAAAGCAGTTAAAACTTATGAAATCAAAGAATAATATTATTGGATGAATGTTCACCATTATTCAATGAGCAGATGCTGTACATGGATAGCTTAGCTTAAACCCAGTTTTCCACTAATATCAGTCTTTTTATGCACAGCAGCCGGCTAACCACCTTCAAATGTCAAAAGAACACACATCAGTTAGCTGTACAAGTCCCCCCAGTCTTATGCAAGCAAGCACTTCTCGTTAATGCAAGCAACGCACCTTTTCTTCAATCGTCCTGTTTTACAGGAATCATTTCTGAAGATAAACACTTGTGACTATTTCATTTACGTTTCGATTGTTCTAATGTTTCAACTGATTTAGCGTGCAGCTGTTAGATGATGATTATTATAGCTTTTCCTCTCTATCAGGCTCAATAGGAAATCGGTAAATACATGCTCATATTCTGGCATCTTACCATAACCTGCATATATAAAACCATGCACGATACACAACGAGTGGATTAGTTTGCTTGCATATCTAAACTATGCTTCTCATCAATGCTATCTTTCCAATTCATTCTTTTTGTTTGTATATCTAAACTATGCTTCTCATCAATGTTATCTAATTCGCTTCTATATTTCAAGATTCGCATATTTTACTTCGTATGGAGTTTAGGGAATTAGGTAACACAACTTTTGATCAAAATTCAAAAATTAGTTGTGGGACACATAAATGATAATTTATAAATGTAGAAAGTAAATTAGTCTATAAAATACCCTCAGAGGATAATGTAAAAAACTTCAGCATTATAAAGAAAACTATGTGCCTAGAACATTATGATTTGTCATCACATAATGCATTAAGCAATTGCAGTGCAAAGATGACTCATCTCACCTGGAAAGTAGTTGATATCAATAACATAAAAGTTATCACGGGTCCCGAATTCTCGTATCATGTCTAGATTGAAAAGCTGAAGACCCTAGAAAGTCAGGAATGTAACAGATTATGCAAGAGTAAGTTCCCTTCTGAGCCATGGCAAAGCAACAATATACACATTTTCTAAAGGAAGTGAGAAAGACTTACCAGTCGACGACGAAGTTCTCTGGCAAGTTTCTCCAATAAAGGCCGTGGAGGAAGCTCTACAAGATGAGCAACAATTTGAGTTATCATTTAAGAGAATAATAATAATGATTATTATAACAACAAAAAAAGTGGGCTGAGTTATGGGAGTAGGTGGTTAAGCTGTCAACAGCTGTCCCAACCTGACTGCCGACTTATTATTGTATCAACAGATCAATTAAGAGATTTTACCAGCAACATTAGGATCCAGATCTGCATCTTCTGCTGATGCTACCGAACAAGAAACTCTCGGAAAACGGTAAACACCACTGGTTCTTGAAAGTTCACGTTTACTAACATTGGGCAGTGAGAATCGCTTCACGACTTTTATAGCTTCTCCGATGATGAAAACTTTGAAGAGTACTCCACCTACAAGCATCAGGTCCAATGGACACAGCCTATCAGAAACTGCATTAGTTATGAGAAACCATTAAAACGGTAGTCAAGACTTTCTTAGAAAATCACCGTGGTTCACAAACTCCTGTAGCACAAGTGGTGGCTCCAGTCTTTGAAGAGAGTACTGATCATAGGCAAGGGATAGCTCATGTGATTTCGAGCTTCCATCAGAAATTAAAGGCTTTGCAACTGAAACAATAAATCTTGGGTGTTATTCATTATCGAATAAAGCAAAAGAATGGGGGAAAAAAGGTCTAGTGACACCGTTTGTCGAGTTCTTTGTTCTTTTTGCTACATCTTTTCCAGATAATACCAAAAAAAATTATTTACATAGTTAAAAAAACACACTTTTGTATATATAAAAGAAATGTTGCCGTTTAAAACTTATGATGAGAAATTCCCTAAACACAGATTAATATTATGGTTTGTTATTATGGTATCAATGGATGGATTAACATAACATACCAAGAGGAAGGTTCAAGCTTGCCTTGGCAACTTTCAGAGGAATGGATGATGCATCCCTTTTAACAACCAATTGTTGGGGAATATTAACCTTTCCTGCACAATTTTATCAATAAACCTTTTGTTTAATCCCAGTAAATTATTATGTAATTCATAACCAGAAAATCATCATAACGAGAGCTGTGGAGTCAAAGAGAATTATCACCATTGATTCCAGATGGCTTACCACAACTTTCAGATAGGTTCAAGTCAGCAACAACCTGCAGCATCGACTGCCGATTGTGCAAATGTCGTATGGCATCTGGTGGATCCAGGATGGTAACTTCAGGATGCATTTGCCCGTAATCCTGCATGTATATAATACTTGTTGAGTATAGGGTAAGTATGTCAAAATTGGTGCACGAGGAGTTTGAACCCTAAATGCATTAAATTTGGGGCCATCAAAATAAGAATTTGAAGCCTTAAGGAAAGAACATATGCAAGCAAAACCAATAAAAGTACATATTGCATGCCACATCAAACAGTGATCCCTCCCTCAGTCTCCCTCCAACATAAAACGAAAAAGAGATATAGAGTTGCATGAGTATAACATCAAAAAGGCCCACAAAACCCCACAAAGAAAGAAAGGAAGAAAGAAACAACTGGAAAAACATCATCACCCAGGACTAAGCAACATCTACCCCAAATGTTATTATTTTTTTTATAAAAAAATACAAAGGACCCTTATTTAACTGGAGTTTTTTTATATATATATAATTAGAATGGACATGCTTTAACCTTAACTGGTAGGCTGGTATACAAGGCGAATGAAAAGGGAAGGGAAGAAGAGAATCGTCACTCCTCACTTGAAGTTGGAGACCTCATCCTCAACATCAGGTCATGAATCACTAAAAGAAGGAAGAACTCTGAAGGTTACAACACATAAGAAATGCTTGAAGCAATAATGAATTAGTCATCGAGCAACTTTCGCAAGTGAATACTGAACCTCTACCATGTTCCAATAGGTGAAGTGTAATAAGTAAACATTTGAAATTTTCAGTAAATAAGCATGGAACACATTAAGGAAACATAAAGAACTTGATCATAAGCAACGGCAATACTAACCTCGAGTATTTGCTGCCACTCCTTTCCAGTTAACTGCATCAAAATTATATGGTACACATGCATTAGGTCTTGTAAAAACTAGTAGGATTTCAAAAAATACATCCTATGACAACGAAGGGCCTAATTTTATGGACAAGGGCTGATAGGCATGAAAGCATGTATTGTATGTTATTAAAATGGTATGCTTTGACATTAACAAAAAAATAATGGTTTAATTTCATTTGTTTTATACAGTTACCTTGTGCAATAGAATGTCAAAAGGACCTTGTTCTGAAAGAGGCTTGTTTAAATCAATAGCAACAAATAAAATTCCCTTCAGCCTGCAAGTATATGTTTTACATAGAATAATCAGTGACAAGGAACACTTTGAATATTATTTCGGGAATGCATGAGCATTATAATAAACAATAAAGACAAATGTGGTATACTCATATCTTATAATAACCTTTGGGGTATAATTTATTAAAGAGAAGAGGACAAAGAGACAAAATTAGGGATGGTATAGACTACGTAGATACTAGTTGTTTAAGTAAGAAATATGCTGTAATTCAGCTAAAAAGAGGGGAAACAAGAGCAATTTGACATAAATCTGGTGACCTTTTGCATGTCACAGCTAATTTGACATAGCTCACCCAAGTGTGCAAATATTAAATCGCATGATGAATAAAAAAGGGAGCAATATACACACACATCTATGCACATTTCAATGAAAACAAAAAACAAACAATTTTTTTTTTTTTTGGTTACTTAATTGAGCTTGTGGCACTTGGCTTCCAACCATGATAATTAAATGGAGCCTGGAAGAGAGCACATCACATAGGAATAAACTATTTTAGAATGATGACCTTTCTGTCCTATACTCCTATAGTATATATAATATACATTATAGTCAATGACCATTAAATTAGAGTTGAAACTCGCACCCCTAGGTATAACGCGCTTGCAATACGTATAACTAATAAACTATGGTAAGAGCAACGCTTTTACCATGTAGAATACATACATTCTCGATAAGATGAGCAATTTCTTTCACTAATTAAGGCTACTGTTTGATTAGCTGTAAGATATTTTGAAGTAAAATAGTTCTAATGGAAATCAATTCATGGTGGAAAATACAATTGCAATAACTAGTTTTTCCATTGTTAAGTTGTATCAAAGAAAAAAGAATGAAACAAATGATAAATAATAAGAGAAGGGAGAAGGTGGATGGGAAGAGAGTAAAAAAGAGATGATCAAAATTGATATGTTACTTGGACTCTTCATTTCACCTGAAGTACCCGTGTCTTTCCAGTTCGGAACCTCAAAATGCGGACATGCGTATGACACTTGGAGACTCATTTTTGGGCTAAATTATGAAAACCAGTGAGTATTCACAAAATTTCCAAGATAGACACACGGACACATACACATTTGGGCATGGGCACCAAGTTCAAGTAATGTAGGGAAAATGGATATTTAGCCGTATTTCCCATCATTATGAGTCAAAATCCTACACTGCCTCCGTTTCTTTTTAAATGCAAAGGTTAGACATTTTTCATAAATACATTATGTCAAATCGTTACATTTAAAAAGAAGCGGAGGTAGTACTTTATCCTTCGGAAAGTTTGTTTCACACACCATTGCAACATCAAAAATAGAAAATTGGATAAAATCATTTTATGGGAAAAATGTGTTACACTCAAGTTGAGTCCAAGGGGAGTGAATTATTGATGGACAATATACTTAATCCATTCAAGAGGGGATTGATGAAATTGACAGGTACTAAGAACAAGAACGGAAAAGGGTAAACAGCTGTTTGAATACCCAAAGTCCCAAACTCCACTAAGCTACAACCTCCTAATCAATAATGAAAAAGTGGTGTCCAAGAACATATAAAACATCGACTTGAATTGTTTGCTAATGAGGCCCCAAAGGAAAATACTTTGTCTACCCATTGGGTGATTTAGAGCATAATGGTAAGTGGAATCCAACGGAGCATGTGTAATTATTTTTAACTGCTTAGTAAATTATCCACCGGGTAGAGGTAGCAATGTCCGGCCCCAAAACCCTTCAATTGATAATAGAAAAATAATTGATTTTGGTGGACCTGAGAATGATATGTTTGCTGATTATCTAGCAGAAACATATCAATTCAAAAAATCATTATCACTTACCGGAAACAGGCGGAAATCCATTAAACAGTCTGTTTTTTTAATTTCATTCAGCAGAATTTGAACAACAGAATCTCCTATTTCTTGATTAATTGAAAATTAATTTTGCTATGATCTCAAAATCAGGCCCACGGAGTTCAAGGAAAATGGAAATCAAGAAACTAATCTTTAGTTTCCTTTTTTTTCTATATTATATAATAATATTCCAAGGAAACACAGAGAATCTGCAACAGGATGAGAATAAATAGATACCAGAATAATTTTAGAATCCATAATCCTTAATTAAGTACTCAAACATCAAACTTTAGCACAAAATCAATGATTCCCAGTTCAAAGAATAAAAAACCCCATTTAATTTATTGTTCAGCTTTAATTCAAATTCCAGAAATTAACACTGTTAACATTCAAAACTCATGCTTTTCAACCCTCTTATCACTAACTAATACAATAGAATAAAGAGTTGAGCAATTTGTCAGTTGAATATTCATCTCTGATCTGTAGCAGAAACAAATATATACATATAAATTATAGTGTTTTTCTTCACAAATATATACATATAAACTCATGTTTCTTCAAATTCCAAAGATTTACCCATGGTTTTGAGAAATTTTACATGGTTCTCCTTAATATCAATTAATCATTACTTTATTTCACTAATTTAGTTAATTGTTTTGTTATTGAGAGTACATTTTATCATACCCAACAAACCATACATATTAACTTAAATGACCCAATATTAAACCAAATTAATGAAAATTTTCAAGGGTAGTTTAGCGTAAAGGGCATCGTATATACAGTTTTGTGAATTTAAAGTTACAATATAAAACTTCTTCAAACCATTCGTACACCTTAGAATTTGAATAACAAAGGTAATATGTAGAAAAAACCCTATTATAAATAATTCTAGCTCCATTTCTTTTTTTAATGACCATTATACATTTTTTTCTTTCTACTTTTGTTTCAAATTGTTGCATTAAAAAATACAAGAAAAAAAATGCAAAAAAAAAGAAGAAAAAACACCGCAAAATATTAATCTCAAGCAACATTTTACATCATTTACAGTAACCCAGTTTGGGTTTCAGCGCCAGAGAGAGAAACCCATTTTCTGGGTAAATTTCATTTTCTATATGAATTGAATGTCTAGGAACTCACAAAATTACAATGATTAAAAAATCAATTCCAAAAATGTTGCATTCAAGATAATTTTTAATCTTACAATATTTTCCAGAAACGCCAGAAATCACCCAAAATAAAAACCCCAATTCACATGTAAAAGTACATCTTAATCGAAAAATGCGTAAACAGAGAAAATTAAATTTGAAAATGAAAATGAACAGAAAACCACCGACCAGTAAAATTGAATCTAAAGACATGCAATAGAATATCATTATCAATGGCGTAATTTAATTTTGAAAAAAATGATGTAAAAGTTCAAAATACCTAGCAAGACCTTCAAGCTTGGGTTGTAAAAAACTCTTGGTTTTCTTAGACGTAAGAGCATACCCTACAACAAGTTTTGCAGGTTCTGCAAACCCTTTGAACAATCCTTTTTTCATGTCTTCGTCGTCTTCGTTTTCTTTTTCTTTCATTTTAACATCTCTTTCTTCCTCCATAAATCTAATCATCATCCTGTCTTCAACCACCATTTTTAATCAATCAAATTGATGATGATTTCTTTTTTTTTTTTTTTAAATTTGAATAAAGATTTATTGAGATGAAATGAAATTGGGGTTTGTTTTGTTTGATTAAAGAAATAACGAAACAGAGGAGATTGAATGAATGTGGTGATGAACTAAATTAAAGATAGGGAGACATTAGAGGAAGAAAAGGAGAGATTAGGAAGGATTATTTATAGAGTAAAAAGTGGAGAAAGAGAGAGAGGTACAAACAAAAAAGGCTTAGCTGTAAGAGCTTTTATGGAGTGCCCACGTACACCTCTACAAATCAAATACTACACTCCCTTAGTGAATTTAGCTACTTTTTGCTTTCTAGTTCATGTAATGTTTGATACTCCTATCGCTTTTGTTTGCAATAATTTCTTTTTTAGGATGTCTTAAAATGTTTGCTACAATTTTAAAATAAGTAATATGGTTCACATGTGGTCCCCACAACTCTTCTCTACTTTATTTTACCTTACCCCACATACCCCCTACTTTACACACTAAAATACAAATTTTTATACCAACTCAATACTAAACTCTTATAAAAGTTACAATTGTACCGTGTTGCAAACAAAGGGGGACGGAGGGAGTAGTTTGGTACATCACATAAGACTCAAAATAGATCTGATAATCGAACCGTTCAGATTGGATTCGGATTGGATTATTTAGATCGGACTGTTTCGGACCAATATACTTTCGGACTAAGTTCAGACCGGTGTACTATTTGGACCAGATCGGGATTCTGATTGAGGTTGCTGACCAAAATCGGATTGGGACCATTTCTGATTGGATCATTCTCGGATCAACCATTTCATATCGGACCATTCGGGTCGGACCGTTTCAACAGTGCTTGTTGGATTCTTCAAAAACATTACTTTTGTAGTTTAGTATAGGAAGATTGGAAACTAATAATCCCACCTTTCACACTTATCCAACTAATAATTCCACCTTTTATAAATCTAGGTAGTGGTGGCCACCGAACGGGCCGGGTCGAAGACCTCCGACCCATTAATCGGCCCGGTGGGTTACCGGGCCGGGTTCATGGATAGGCGACCCATGAACCGGCCCACCCGGGTTGGACAGGGTTGGCCGGGTTGGACCGGGTTACGAGTTATAACACTCTGACCCATGACCCACCCGTTTAGCACCGGGCTGGGTCACGGGCCGGGTCCGGGCTAACCGGGTCTGACCCATCAGGGCCAAAAATCGGGCCGGGTCCGGGCCAGTCCAGGTCAGCCCGGCCCAGCGGCCACCACTAAATCCAGGAATATAATCCCACCTTTTCATATCGTATTCATCTGTTGGACCTTTTTACAATACCGACCTAATTTAAGGTTAGTTTTAGAGATCTATTGGGCTTAGAAACATGCGCTAAGTCAACCGTGAGGCTAAATTGCGTGCTAAGCACAACAGACCTCCAAAATTGACCTTAAGTCGGGCTAATATTATTAAAAGGTCCAAGAAATGAATACGATATGAAAAGGTGGGATTATTCCTGAATTTATGAAAGGTGAGATTATTAGTGGGATAAGTGTGAAAGGTGAGATTATTAGTTTCCAATCTTCCTTTAGTATATCAATTTCATCCATTCTTAACCAAAAAACCATTCAAATTCAACATTTTGTGATAACGAACATGCTAAAATTAAAGAAAAATAACTTTTATATATGAACGGTTCCTTTTATTGGCTACATATTTCGTTTTGGGTGATACCTTTTATTGGGTACATTTGTAATTTTCTATTTATATAAACCATTTTTATTCGTCTTTGATTGAAAACATTTATTATTATAATACCATTGTTAATTAATTCAATCTTGATTGTGAATGGATACAATAAATAAAAAAAGTTGTATTAATTATCATAACTCATAAGCACTAATAAAGATATTGAAACAAACATTTTTAATAAAAATAATTATTATAAACCCCATTACGTATTTACCTTAATAAGCGAGTAAGATTCTAAATATAACCAAGAAATATTCTCAACAATCTATCGTGCAGTCTATAAAAGATTCTGTAAATAACAACATAATTTGCTTTGGATCGGACGAGTTCGGATCAGTTTGTTTTCAGATCGGGACGAGTTCAGGTTGGGCCTGTTCGGATTAGGATGAGTTTCAGACTATATGAGGTTCAGATCGGGTTAGGATTTGGGTGGGTTCTGTTCGGATTCAGATGAGTTTCAGACCAAGTGAGGTTCAAATCAGATATTTCGGATCAGATTCCAGATTTGGATTGACTTTGCCAGGTTACTCAAAAGAGTAGTAGGATTGTCAATGGGTCGGCTCCGGGTTGGCTCCAACTAGACCCAGACTCGGTTATTATTTTGAGATTTAGACCCTGCCTAGATCCATTGGGCCTATAATTTTTAGTCTCATACTCTATGGGCCTAATATGGGTCTTAATTATGTCTTTATATTTCAACCATTTAATCAATAATTTACCATCGTGTAACAATTTAAAACTTTTGTACTTTGCTATGGGTACTGTGCAATCACGATAAAACAATTTCTCAAAAAGAAAATGTAAAATGCTTAAATTACAAAGTTTTGACTCGCAAAGTTATAAGTTAGAACTCGGCAATTCTAACTTTGGAGTTGCAACTACAATTCACAAGTCTTCAAACTGTATGAATAAATGCGTATGATTGTATGAGAATCTTTTTATGATTTTTTTGGATTTTTTTAACGTAAATGGGTCTTAGGGTCGGATCTGGGTCTGAGAAATTTGTAGCCGATCCATACTTGACCCATGTTCAATGGTACCTAGACCCAAAAAAGTTAGAAACATACCCTTATAAATGGTTTGGGTCTAAACAGGTCTGGTTTTTGTTTGTTCTATGGTTTTGTTGTCCAAAAAAAAAAATGGTACCTAGACCCAATCTAGACCCATTAAATCTAAAAAAGTTAGAAACATACCCTTATAAATGGTTTGGGTCCAGACAGGTCTGGTTTGGGTCCCAAACCCATTGTTATCTACCCATCTATATTCAAGAGACGGTCCCGTCGCATAAGTTTTTTAAACGTTCACAGTTAATAATAATGTTGAAGTTTGAATCTCATTATACGCATTTAAGATGAGTATTTATCCTTCTTTTAAAAATGTGTATGAGTAAGTTAAACCTGAGTGATTAGAATTAGGCTTAATGCCTACTCGCAACCAAGATCACTAACAAAAAAACTCCATATTTGGCATGCTCACAAGTGGTACGCACATACTCATAATATCTTTAGTTATATAATTGTAAAAAAAATTATTTAAAAAATGAGTATTAATAAGTACTCATTGAATTCTCATTGAGAGGTATAAAATAAGATAGCACATGACCATTTTTTAATAGATTACAAGCATTTTGAATTTTCTTGTCTAACAAGATTCCAAATGGAACGAACAAATACAAACAAAGGAGATAGGGTCTAAAGGTTCAAATTTACTCTATTAATAGTGATTGCTATCCTTTGACAAAATTAAAAGAGCAATTTATTGCTTTCTCTGTTATTTATGGAGAGTGATTAGTTAACCCTTAGACTTGCCAACCCTCATAATATTGATTTTTCATTTGTCTCAAGAATATATTAAACCTTTAATTTTATGCAATCTCTAATTAATTGCATACATATTATTATTTTATTGCAACCATGAGAGTAGCTCAATCATTTTTTATTGTTTATTATAGAGGCAAATTTTAAATGCAAATTGGAAAATGATGGAGAGATAAGGATAAGTATGTGACAAAGAGAAATATAGAAAAAAAAATGACAAGATATAAAGAAAACAAACATTTGTTGCATATAATAGAAAATTTTCATTTTTAGTAGATGTGGTTGCAATTAAAAGAGTGGAGGAAATAATAAAATTGCACTTTTTATCAAATAGTTGTTGCTCCTTAATATTTTTGTAATAAAGTTAGATTCGTTATATATTATTTTTTGTTTTACTACCCTTTAATATTTTCACCCAAATTGTCATACACAGCGTGTACAAAATGCTAGTTTTAGATTATCCAATGTTGGGCTGAATTTGTCAAGAAATTATACACATACATACATTTAGTGTATGTGGTCTCAATATTAGTGGTGGAGCTAGAAATTTTAAAAGATGGGACAGAGTACAAGCGTCGAACATTAAGCAAACATGAAATTTCAAAAACAAAATGAAGAAAAAATGGGAAAATACTGAATTAGTATGTTGGATGGTAAGTGTTGGACAAAATGTGATGGTTGTGGGTTGACTACAAGTCAAAGTGATGGCGGAGTCATGTTAGGGTTTTAGCTCTCATGTTTTGCTTGGATCTTGATAGAATGATTGTTGCATGTGTGCTTCTATTTTGATATTTGAGGGTTTGCTATATATGTTTTATGGTTCTACAATTATGATTTTATATTTTGAAGGAAAATATCTTGTGTGTTTTGAATGTACACTAAATTAGAGTACATTGAATAGTAATTGCCTTAAAATATTAAAAATTGCCCCTTGATAAAATAAAATAAAAAATTATACTTTGTAACTTTTTCAGAGAGCAACTTATATATATATGTTTGGTTGTTTGGGTAACTTGATATCTGTTTTACATTAAATTAGTTTACACTCGATGTATGTAGGATTATTTTTTAAAAAACAAATTTATACATACACATTTGTGGTAACTTTACTCATTATATTTCTATATATTTTCCTCATTCTCAAATTTAAAATGAATAAAATTATATTAAATGAGTAATAATACACTTTTGGATCAGGGGCAGACCTATGTAGGTTCACAGGTAGCACTTGTCCTAGATTATCAAAAAATTGTTGAAGTTTGTATTTCAAAAATAAAAAATATATATACATATATAATAGTTTGTACCTCGAATTCTCCAAATATATATATATATAATATAATGTGTTGATCATTAGTGTTACATCACCTTCAAAATTTTGGGTCTGCCGTTGTTTGGATGAACTTATTTCTACATGTTCCGGAGTGCGTAGTAGTCCCATTGAGGTGGGAGCCAAGTATACATTAGTGTATTTGTAGTTGTATCCATATTTGCCACGTGAGTTTTTGGTTGTTGTTGTCCATGGTGGGTGTTGACCCTCAAGTTGAGGGACACGTACAGGTCATTTCATGAAAGTAAAGTGACTATTTTACCCATTTTGTATCACAAAATATGGACAAATATGCCTATATGCTAGTGATGCTACAAGTAGAGTTGCTATGTGTGTATAAAATCTCCTACGAGTATAAAGTTTTAGACTCATATGATCATAACAAATGGGAATTTACAGTAATCCTAAAATTTTGAGTGTCTCAATTTACTTGCTATATTTCATTTTGTATCACACAATTTATACTTATTCTACCCTTATCTTTGTCATTTACCTCATTTATTCAACCTATTTAAACCGATTTTTGTCATCTTCTTCATAAATACAACTACTTTTTAATGTCCATACCACTTCGCATGTCTCTTCTAAAAAAATTGTGCTAAAAGGAATGTAGCAAATAATTAAGGACGAAGAGAGTATTATTGAAAGATTAGGAACTAGTTTCCACACTTCCCGATTTATTTTTGCACTATGCTCTCTCTCTCTCTCATATGAACGGTGCTTGCATTCCCCAAAATACTGTTCTTCTAAGATTTGGCAAATTTAGATTTGGCAAAATTGTATCATATTCAATTGTTCGACCCATAATCGCTTAATTGCACTTGATATTCTACAACTCTATTTCAAGTGAAATTGACAACACTCAACTAGAAAATTAGAACACTAAAAATAAGAGGTTCATGCAAGAGTTTGTTTCATGTTTTAGCTCGAGATTTTGAAGAAATATTAAGAGTAATTGGGCTGCTATTGTTAGGGCCTGTATTTATTCTTTTATCTTGTAATGTTGTAATTAGTTTTTTGGGCTGTCCTTTTATTTTCTGTACAACTATAGATAGGCTGCTTGTTTTGTTCTCTTTTGGCAGTTAGTTATCTAGGGATTTGCTCATTCCCTTGTATTTAAGGCAAGTTGGCCGTTTTTGTAGATATACACAAATACACAAAAATATTCAAAAACACAAAGTTTTTCATGGTATCAGAGCCCTAAGGCTGACGATTCTAAAAATTTTGTTTTTTTTTTTATTTCTGATATCAATATGGCAAGAATGATGATGCTGGAATGGGGTATGCAGATCCTCTTTACTTAGCATCCTCAGACCATCCAGCAATGCAGATTAGCTCTATGGTCTTCAATGGCAACAATTTTTTGAGCTGGAGTCGAAGCATCAAAATGTCTCTAGCTGCTAAGAACAAACAAGGGTTTGTTGATGGAAGCTGCAGCAAACCAGAGGTTACCTCGAAGGAGTTTCAGAGGTGGATGAGGAATGACCATATGGTGAGATATTGGTTTACTTATTAAAATCCTGATTCTTTGTTTACTTATTAATTATTAATTTAAAGATAATTTAACAAGATATTATTGTAATATTATGAGTTCTTGAAATTAATCTTGATCATATTGTATACTCTTGATGGCCGAATAGTTGTATTTAATCTATGTTTTTAATCTTGATAATTTAATCTTGATAAAATTAATCTATGATCAAGATTAAATTATAATCTATGTAAGATTATAATTTAATCTATGTTTAGTATAATTTTATAATTGTTAATTAAATTATAATCTTATGATTTATATTATTGCTTATTTAATTAATTCATGATAATTGAGAATATAGTTTGGATCAAGAATTTCGAGTGATATTATTGTCAAGATTGGCCGAGTATTGTTATGTGAAAAAGGATGAATTTTGATCTTGTTTTGAATCATGATTTATGTTAATTTTATGATTTTAATTATTTTATTATTAAGTTATATGATCAATTTAAGATAATTGTGTTTGATGAATTTAAATTACTAATCTTGTTATTTCTTTTGTAAATGTCGAGTGGCCATATGGTTGAACAAGGGTATTTTTCTCATGTTTTATGCAATATAAATTGATAATTGTTAGTTTATTTATTTATTTGATGAAGTATTTAATCTATTGAATTGTTTATGTGATAGCTAAAGAAGTTGATTTTAATTATTTATTTTATTTTAAAAAAATGTCGAATGATATGGAAATTAAGGTGATCAATTTAGTTTGATTTTTGACCTATAATAATTTAAGTATATGATTTAAGGAATTAATGTTATTAAAGGAATAAAAAGAATTAAGAAGATAAGTTGAAATGTTAAAGGAAGGATTAATATGATGATAAGAATAAGATGATAAGATGATAAGAAGTATTGGTCTCACGATGGCCGTGTCGATAAGATAAGATAAGAAGAGGACGCCGGTTTAGTGATACACGGGTCACCAGATTAGGTTAAGTCGAAGCCACTGCCCTACTGCGGTCTCTGGGCAGTTCTGGATCTTAAGATGTGTAGTCATCTAAGTAGTAGTACACAGGCTACTATTTAGGAGTTATGGCCATAACTTAGGCTTAGTTCTTGCAAAGGAGAGCTACGGGTAGAATACACGGGTTCTCCCGGCGCATTTTAGGAAAGTTGGGATGTACACGGGCATCCTTACGAGCTAATGACGGTCCATAAGGATAAGGAGACGATTAAGATTGGGATAAGGGAAATAATATGATAAAATATGTAATCCACGGGTTGGTACGTTATTTATATGATGTTATGTTATTTAAGTTTGTATTAATGTATTATATATGTATTATAAGTATTCTACTTTAAGTCTTCCGTTGTGTACGTCTGATAAGTATGTATCTATGTATGTGTTCATGTATGTATTTAGGTATGTATTTACATATGTATTTAGGTATTGTAAGTTCAATGTATACTCAAGAAGGGGGGGTTGAATTGAGTATGTGTGTTTTTTCAATCGTTTTCAAAGTTTGTTTATCTTTTTGTGAGAACAACGAAAGAACAGTAAATAGAGAGTAGGAACACAAGGATTTAACGAGGTTCGGCTTCTAAACAAGTCTACGTCCTCCACTCTCTCACCAATATTATTAATCAACTCAGAATAATAACAAGGTTACACACTCAATTAAATGCTACAACTTTGTAACACTTAATTCCCCAACTGTTAACTCTAACAGTTCACTCAATGTTCACATAACACTCCCCAACCACTTCCCTCTAAGTGGTTCAAATATTACAAACTCAAATCTCCGTAAGTTTTTCTCTTAAAGATGGATATGGAGATAGTTTTGCTCTAAGGATAGACTCTCAGAAAATATGACTTGGTTTTCTTTGGAGAGCAAAAATCTTCTAGGGTTTTTTCAAGAGATTGTTTATATAGGCAAGGAAAAAACCGTCCTCTAGAAGTGTGCTTGGAGACTTGCTTAAATTGTGCAAACAAGCTCAGCTGACACAAGTAGAAAGACACCTATTTCAGACCTTTGTCTCCTTCCACTACATGTAGTGGAAAGTACACTAGAGTCCAAACAAGTACATTTCAAAGCTGATTTTGTGAATCAATTTGGCAGATTTCCAAAACACAAGTGATCCATATTTTTCAAATAAATTTTCAAAAATAATTTTGAACACTAAAATTTGTACGGATCACGTGCGTAATACTGAGGTTTGTTCGCACAGTGGTCTCAGTACTACTAAGTCTACATCTGATAAAGGGAATTGTTTCAAGCTTGTTCTTTGCCTGTTCTCACCTTGTTCTTGGCCTGTTCTCTTTACTGGATGTAAACTTAAAGTCTTTTTGCTCTTTACTTAAAAACACTAAGAATATTTTCCTAAGCCTATTTTACAAGAAGATCCTAGAAATATAAAAATAAATAACTCCAAGCTCTTGGCTTCTGATCTTCAAGTATCTCAAGGCCTTCATGGTTGCCTTGATGAGTCCTCACTTGATTCAACCTGTTCATACACAAATATGCATAGACATCAAGTATAGAGAACTGGTTTGTCATCATTCAAATCAAACATAGTTCGACAATTTCCCCCTATTTGATGATGACAAACCATGAAGTTCCCCCTGAGAACAGTAACCAATTGTTTCAAAGTAAAACAACTGTTCAGAGGAACTGGTCTTGCACTGTGCCTGTAGTCAGATTCATAATATCAGAGAATAAAAAATACACAGCAGACTAGAGCACAATTTGACTGATTGCAATGGTCAGTCACTCATCACATTACTCAATTAATTATTGAGTTTCAGCATTAAACCTGTAACCTGCAAGACTTATCAATTATCAAATGTAGCAACAGAAATTTTCAATTTCACTTGGAAGAGTTTCTTCCAGTTGGGATGGATAGGAGCACTTGATCTGAATTCAAGGTACTCCTAGGCATAAAGCTGGGCCATCTCTTAACAATGTCTGAACCTTGTTCAAGTTGCTACACTTGACACTAGGAACTTCACCTGTCCTATTCCCCCTTTTGGCATCATCAAATGACAAAATTAACATAGCACACAAATTAGGAGAAGGCAACAAGTAAAGTCATAAGCATAATATAAACACAACATTCTAGAGATGCTGTCCCAAAAGTGAGTACCTGCAACTCACAATCCTAATTGTAAAAGTGCACACACAAGTTAAAAATTATACAGACCAATATCATTCTGCAGAGAAATTGTTTAGCAGAAATGGTAAAAAACTAGAGATAATAATTGTTCAAAGAAACTAGAGAAATGATAGTTTGAGAGAAATGTTAGTAGGGTAGGGGGTAAGCTAGGAGGAGTTAGAATTAGCATCATCATCATCAGAATCCTCAGTTGAATCCTCCTTCTCCTTTTCTGCACTCTCCTCCTGTTGCCTTTTCTTGACTTGGGAAATGATGGGAACTGGTCTCTTGGTGGTCTTGGGCTTCAAGCTGGAAGAGGAGGCAAACTTTTCTTCATGGGAGTCCAACCATGCTGATATGTTCTTTATAGATCCATCCAGAGAAGTACACAGGGCATTTACACTAGCTATCATCTGCTGCAGTAGTTCCCCATGTGTTTGCACCTATTTGGACAGTGACCCAGCAGCCTCCTCAAACCTTGAACTGCTTGTTCTTCTGATCCTTGTGATCCTCTCTTCATCCCTCATCTTCAGCATTCCACCCTCAAAGGTCATCCCCTTCTGACCTAGGATCTGGTTGGTGAGGACAAACATTTTCTTGACCTCACCACTCAGATGGACCTTCCTACTTTGGAAAACCAGAGTAAGCCATGCACCATAGGGTAGAGAGTGGTTTGACCTTTCCAGAATGCTAACCATGTGAGCTAGCATGAGACCAGGGAGACTCAACTTAATTTTCTCATAGAGACAGTAGATAATCACAGCATCCATCTTCCTCACATCCATTCTGCCCTGAGCCCTAGGGAGTACTATCTTAGAGGCTACTGTATGAAACAGCCTCATCACTGGTTCCCTTAGTTGGCCAATAACATAGCCAGAACCATCACTTGGAGAACTAGTGAAGAGAGTGGTCTGTATGTGTTCTGTACTGACCTCAGGAATGGTTGGCCAGTTGTCTTTTGAATAGTCACAAAACCCACTTCTTGGTACACCCAGTACCTCCCCTAGACTCTTCTTTGAAAGAGTGATGTCGACCCCCTCGACCTCACTCCAGACCTTCCCTTTGTCAAATTTCCCTAATTTGGAGTAAAAATCCTCAACACAGTTCTCAAAAACATCCAACTTCTTACCAAACAACCCCTCCCAACCTTGGAACTCTATGGCCTCCTTAAACTCCTCTAAAAAGGGTTGACTCATCCAAGACTTAGGACATGCAAAACCAAATAAGACACCCCTACCACTTAATTCAAACAGTGGTTCAGAAATGGTCTTACCTTTTTTCTTGACAGAGGCCTTTTCAGGGGCAGAGTCAGCTTTCCTCTTCTTTTCTGTTGGGAGTTTGGTTGCAGGCTTGGGGCTCTCAGAGGCTTTGCCCTTCTTTGCAACACTCTTCAATCTTCACTCTTTTCTTCTTTTCATCCTTCTTTTCCTCTGGAACTTTCTCAGCATGCTCCCTTTTGACTTCTTCCTTACAGACCCTTGTCCTCAAGGTCCTTGTCCTCTTCCCAGTCTCCTTTTCCCCTTGTACTACCCCAGTTATTTCGACATCCATGTCCTGTGCATGTGTGTCATCATCCTGCTTCTCTGTTTCTTCCTTCTCAACTTCTTTCTCCTTAGTGCTTGGCACTGTTTTCTGTGTGGTCTGAGGTGATGGTGAAGGTGTCTTTTGTGGTTGTGGAGAAGGTAACGGGGTTGTCTCCTTTTGTGATGAAGATGGTGGTGGAGTTTTGGACTTTGGTGGTGATGGTGGAGGAGGAGTTTCGGCCTTTGAGGGTGATGGTGATTTTTGTGGAGGGGAAGGGATAGTAGGCTGTGGAGAGGGTTGCTTAGGTGATGGAGGGAATGATGGCTTAGATGGTGAGGGGGTTTTCTGAGGTTGAGGTGGTGAAGATTTTGGTGAAGATGGTGGTGTTGATTTAGGGCTTGGTGGAGGAGTAGGTTTTTCTTTGGGCTTACATGCAACCTCTGATTCAACAACTGTTTCTGTTGTGACTTGGTCCTTGACCTCTTCTTGCTTCTCATCTACATGGTGGTGTTCAGCAACCACTGCAGTACTCGATTCCTTCTCAACCTTAGAAGGTGTGAAACTGGGAGATTGACTTAGTCCTCTGCTTTTCTTCCTGCAGCAACCACTGCAGTACTCGATTCCTTCTCAACCTTAGAAGGTGTGAAACTGGGAGATTGACTTAGTCCTCTGCTTTTCTTCCTTGCAGCTTTGTTCTTCTTTCTTCCCATTTTGAGTGAATCAATAAGTTTGATGAGAGAGAGAGAAACTGATTTCAAATTCTTTAAAAGAGATTCTGATGATGTTGCTTAGGGTTTGAGAGAGAAGAGCAATTAGAGAGAGAGAGATGGTTAGAGAGAGAATTCAATGTGAAAGAATGAATTAAAATGAAGACAAAAGGCAGTTATTGGAGCAGATAAGATGGAAGTTACTTTACACTGTTCACAACGGTCATATGTCAGATCAATTAAATCCTCAATTTCAAAATTGAGGTTTCAGCAATAAATTAATATAACCGTTGAAGGGGTCTGGTCTGACGATGGTCTGACGCTGATCTGTATATATTAAAAACTTGAGGCATCTTTTAGTTAGGAAACTTAGAGATACCACACATTGGAACAACATCAACATAAGAACTTTGAAGCCACTTGCATAAATGACATTTAAAAGTTAACCAACCCTGCTTATGAACACTAATGATAAAAAGTCAAACATAGCCAAAAAGGGAAAGATAAGTCCTAAGGAACTAGGATCTAATCCTTACCATACCAAGTAATGTGCGCAGTTTGACAAACACTTCCCTGCTTAGGGGTTTAGTGAAAATATCAGCCAATTGTTCTTCAGATCTACAAAATTCAAGATTCACATTTCCCTTTTCAACATTGTCTCTGAGAAAATGATGTCTGATTTCAATATGTTTGGTTTTAGAGTGCTCGACAGGATTTTTAGAAATGTTTATAGCACTGGTGTTATAACACAATATAGGAACACTTCCGGAACAGACCCCAAAATCCTTAAGTTGTGTCTTTATCCAAAGCAATTGAGCATAACACAAAGCAGCAGCTATGTACTCTGATTCATCTGTGGATAAGGCCACTGAATTTTGTTTCTTAGATCCCCATGATATGAGACAAGAACCTAAGAAGTGAGCCATTCCTGAAGTTCTCTTCCTGTCCACACTAAAACCAGCATAGTCAGCATCAGTGTATCCTAAAAGATCAAAATTACTTCCCTTTGGATACCACAAGCACATGTCCTCTGTACCACTCAGGTACTTAAAAATTCTCTTAACAACTTTTAGATGAGACTCTTTTGGGTTGCATTGAAATCTAAACTGAGAACACTATGTCTGGTCTACTAACTGTTAAGTAGAGAAGTGAGCCAATCATACCTCTGTATAGCTTATCCTCAACATCCTTTCCTTTCTCATCTAGGCTCAGTTTAGAAGAGGTAGGAATAGGTGTGTCATAGGACTTGCCATCTTGCAGACCATATCTCTTGAGCAGCTCCTTGAGATACTTTTGTTGGTGGATCATGATTCCATCATCCACTTGCTTGATTTGAAGCCCTAGGAAGAAGCCAAGTTCTCCCATCATACTCATCTCAAATTCACTCTTCATTAGGTCTGTAAACTCATCGCACAAAACAAAATTAGTAGCCCCAAAAAAATATCATCAACATATACCTGGACCACTAACAGATCTGTTCTCCTTTTCTTTAAGAATAGAGTTTTGTCCACTGAACCTCTCTTATAATGATTTTCAATAAGAAAACTATAGAGTCTCTCATACCAAGCACGAGGGGCTTGTTTGAGACTATAAAGAGCTTTGTCTAATTTGTAGACATGATCTGGACAAACTCTATCTTCAAAGCCAGGGGGCTATTCCACATACACATCTTCTTTCAAATAACCATTTAAAAAAGCAGTTTTAACATCCATTTGAAAGAGTTTAAAGTTCATGTGGGCAGTAAAGGCAATTAGGATTCTTATTGCCTCAAGCCTGGCTACTGGAGCAAAGGTTTCATCATAATCTATTCCCTCTTGTTGGTTAAACCCTTGAACCACTAGCCTGGCCTTGTTTCTGACTATAGTACCAGAGTCATCCATTTTGTTTCTGAAGACCCATTTGGTTCCAATAACTGACATCTCATTGGTTCTTGGTTCAAGATGCCAAACCTGATTTCTTTCAAACTGGTTCAACTCATCTTGCATGGCCAAGATCTAATCAGGATCAGTTAGTGCAATCTTATAGTCAGTTGGTTCTATGTGAGATAAGAAGGAGAAGTAAGCACAAAAGTTCTTCCAAACATAATTTCTAGTTTGGACTCCTTTTGATAAATCACTAATGATTTGATTAGAAGGATGAGAGCTTCTTTGCTTAAACATACTCTTTCTTACAGCATTTGAGTCACCTAAGTTAGAACCAATGTCTGTACTGGTTCCCCTTATTTCATTTTCATTTTGAGAGGGTGGACCAGTTTCTTCAGTGTTCTCTCCCACTTCATCTTCAGTTGGATGGGCAGGAGAGTCACTGAGATCAACAACTTGTTTAGCATTTGCCTCTGCTACACCAGACCCATTGTTGTTAACAGGAGGAGTTTGGGGGTCTGGTTCAACAGTGTTTTCTAGTTACAAAGCCTTCATCATAATCTACCTGCACAGGCTTGTTTTGTTTGGTTCAACATGTTAGTTTCATCAAATAACACATGGATACTCTCTTCAACACACAAGGTTCTTTTGTTGAAAACGTTATATACCTTGCTATGAGGAGAATACCCAATAAAAACAGCTTCATCACTCCTGGGGTCGAACTTGTCCAAAACTGGTCTTACCATTGTTGTGTACAAAACACTTACAGCCAAAAACTCTTAAATGTTCAATGTTTGGTTTTCGACCCCTTAGAAGTTCATAAGGCGTTTTTCTCAGTATTGGTCTTAGCATAACCCTATTGAGTATGTAGCATGATGTACTCACAGCATCAACCCAAAATTTCTTGGACAGACCACTCTCTAGAAGCATGGTTCTAGCCATTTCTTCTAGAGTGCGATTCTTTCTTTCAACAACTCCATTTTGTTGTGGAGTTCTGGGGAGTGAGAAGTTGTGAGAAACACTATGCTCCTTACAATAGGTTATGAAGCTAGCATTATCAAACTCTGATCCATGATCAGATCTGATAGATGCTAACTGATGATTGACCTTGTTCTGGACCTGTTTCACTAAAATTTCAAATTCATCAAAAGTTTCATCTTTGTATTTCAAGAATATGATCCAAGTGAAACGAGAGTAATCATCAACTAAGACAAATACATAACTAAACCCATTTCTACTTTGTACACGCATAGGTCCACATAAATCCATGTGTACAAGTTCAAATGGTCTAGAGGAACTAACCACTTTCTTTGGTTTAAAGGATGATCTCACATGTTTGCACTTTGCACACTCTTGACAGAGCTGGTCTGCCACATATTTGATGTTAGGTAAACCTATCACCAAATCTTGTGTTCTCAACTTGTTGAGCAAAGTGAAGCTAACATGTCCTAATCTTTTATGCCAAAGCCATTGGTCATCCTCTACAACACTAAGGCAGAGGGCACTGTTCTGTGGAATTTGACTTAAGTATGTAATATACACATTGTTATGCAATGTTCCTTCACAGACCAGTTCCCTTGTCTTAGGATTCACTATGTGACAAGTGTTTGATTCAAAATTCACTTTATTTCCTTTGTCACATAGTTGAGATATGCTCAAAAGGTTATGTTTCAAACCTTCTACATAGTAAACATTGTTAATTGCTTGGGAGAGTGACTTACCAACCTTACCTACTCCTTTGATAAGTCCTTTGCTATTGTCACCAAATGTCACGTGCCCTCCCTCGAATGCAGTGAGTGAAAGGAATTGTTCTTTATCCCCGGACATGTGTCTTGAGCAACCACTGTCCAAATACTAATATGGCTTTCCTTTCACTCTTACTTGCACAAGCAAATTAAAGATTAGTTTTAGGAACCCAGACCAGCTTGGGTTCCTTGTTCTTTGAAACATTTTCAACCTTGACCTTCCTAACCCACACTTGTTGGGTGTAGGTTTTGTTCTTCTTGTCATGCTTCCTTTTGGTGAAACATTTGTTAGTCACATGACCACTTTTACCACAATAGGTACAAACATGCATATCCTTGGCGAATATATATTTGCCTTTCTTGAATTCATCCAACCATGTGTTGTCTCTGCCTAGAACAGTTGTAGAACTAGATCCAGAATACCCTAAACCAAACCTTTGAGAATTTCCAGGTTGGGATGTGAGGATGTTTAGGGTTTTTTGAGCATCTAACATTTTGTTCAATTGGTTCATACAATCTGTTAGCTCATTTTCCTTGTTCTCAAGCCTCTTAAGTTGAACTTCATTTTGTTTCTCAAAAGATTTTAAATCAAGTCTAGTCTTTTGAAGTTCATCCTGTAGTCTTGAGACAAGGGAGGGATCTGGTTCGTCACTGGTCTTCTTGATGTTTTCTTGTTTTAGCAGGATGAGTTCAGCCTCAAGATCACATATCTTAGCTATGCACTCATCATGTAAAACATCTAAAACCTCATCAAATGCAGTGGGAGAACTAGTCTCTTCAGAACCCTTAAGCTCACCATGTTCCTTGTGTAAATCTTCAAGTTTTTCAATTAAGTGGTCATATGCAAGTATGATATCAGATTTACTTAAGGTGCATGTGTCTTTTAGTAGTTCAAAGTTTGAATTATGTGTAATGAATTTCTTGATCTCATTAAACCCCTTTTCAATTTTTTCAAAAAGTCCATCCTCTTTAGGGACTGGTTTGGAGTTTAATGTCTCAAGCTCCATTCTTTGCTGATCTGCTGTTATTTCAAGTTTAGAAATTTTTTCTTTAAGTTCTTCACAAATAAGCTCAAGTTCAGCAGATCTAGCACCACATATTTCATAATCTCGAACTGTTTCTTTTAGTTTCTTTTTGTTGTTCTGATAGGCAGACCCAACACTAATGCATTGATCAATGGTGAATTCAAGATAGTCAAGTAGTTCATCTCTATCTAAGTTATGCATATTTGCCTTTAAATCATTAAAAAATATTTGGTTGTCATCTGAAGTACTTCCACCAGCCATGAGACAGAGAACCTTTTTTTCTTCAAACAGACCTCAGACTGGTCTGTGCATGTGAAAGCAGTTAGACAGAGATTTGCTTCTTCTTCATCTTCCTTATTCTCTGATTCTGAATCTCCCCAAACTGCAGCCAGCATAGCTCTTTTGAAAACCTTCTTCTCAGCCTGGACTCTAGGATTTCCCTTGGGATTTTTCCATGTTGGACACTCCTTGATTCTGTGCCCCACTTCACCACATTTAAAGCAACCAGCATTGGAACTGGTTTTCCTGAACTGTCCAGAACTGTTCCTTCCTTTAGCAAACTTACCCTTGGACTTTGTCCTAAGGTATTTTTCAAAGCTTCTGGCCATAAGACATATATCGTCTTCATCTTCCTCAGATTCCTTTGCTTTGAGGACCATTTCCTTGTTTTTTGAGCTAGATTCAGCCTTTGAATCTACCAACATCTCATGAGTCATCAAGGAACCAATAAGTTGTTCTAGAGATAGTGAGGTCAGATCCTTTGCTTCTTAAATGGCTGTAACCTTGGGCATCCACTTCCCTGATAAGCTTCTTAACATTTTCCTCACTAACTCTTCACTTGAGAAGGTCTTTCCCAATGACTTTAGTTCATTTACAATGGTCATGAACCTTGTAAACATGTCCTTTATGTTTTCATCCCTAGTCATTTCAAAGACCTCATACTTTGACATAAGCATGTCAATTTTTGACCTTCTCACCTCAGAGTTGCCTTCATATGCAAGATCTAGTGTATCCCATATTTCCTTTGCAGAAGAACAAGCTAGAATTCGATTTACCTCACATTCTGCAATTCCTTGTTGAACAAGTGACATTGCCTTTGCATTTTTCTCTAGCTTCTTGTAGTCTTCACTTGTGTACTCTTCTTCTGACTTTGGAACTATGAGCCCTTCCTGATTCTTCTTGTGGATGAACGTGGGTCCATTTTTGACAATCATCCAGTATTCATAATCTATACCAATGATAAGATTTTTCATGCAATTCTTCCACCAAGAGTAGTTAGTGCCATTGAACTTGGGGAGTCTTGAACTGTTTGATTCTTGAGTAGACATCTTCTTGCTCCTCTAGGTAGTTAACCTTTGGAGAAGTTAGGCTCTGATACCAATTGTAAGTTCAATGTATACTCAAGAAGGGGGGGTTGAATTGAGTATGTGTGTTTTTTCAATCGTTTTCAAGGTTTGTTTATCTTTTTGTGAGAACAACAAAAGAACAGTAAATAGAGAGTAGGAACACAAGGATTTAACGAGGCTCGGCTTCTAAACATGTCTACGTCCTCCACTCTCTCACCAATATTATTAATCAACTCAGAATAATAACAAGGTTACACACTCAATTAAATGCTACAACTTTGTAACACTTAATTCCCCAACTGTTAACTCTAACAGTTCACTCAGTGTTCACATAACACTCCCCAACCACTTCCCTCTAAGTGGTTCAAATATTACAAACTCAAATCTCCGTAAGTTTTTCTCTTAAAGATGGATATGGAGATAGTTTTGCTCTAAGGATAGACTCTCAGAAAATATGACTTGGTTTTCTTTGGAGAGCAAAAATCTTCTAGGGTTTTTTCAAGAGATTGTTTATATAGGCAAGGAAAAAACCGTCCTCTAGAAGTGTGCTTGGAGACTTGCCTAAATTGTGCAAACAAGCTCAACTGACACAAGTAGAAAGGCACCTATTTCAGACCTTTGTCTCCTTCCACTACATGTAGTGGAAAGTACACTAGAGTCCAAACAAGTACATTTCAAAGCTGATTTTGTGAATCAATTTGGCAGATTTCTAAAACACAAGTGATCCATATTTTTCAAATAAATTTTCAAAAATAATTTTGAACACTAAAATTTGTACGGATCACGTGCGTAATACTGAGGTTTGTTCGCACAGTGGTCTCAGTACTACTAAGTCTACATCTGATAAAGGGAACTGTTTCAAGCTTGTTCTTTGCCTGTTCTCACCTTGTTCTTGGCCTGTTCTCTTTACTGGATGTAAACTTAAAGTCTTTTTGCTCTTTACTTAAAAACACTAAGAATATTTTCCTAAGCCTATTTTACAAGAAGATCCTAGAAATATAAAAATAAATAACTCCAAGCTCTTGGCTTCTGATCTTCAAGTATCTCAAGGCCTTCATGGTTGCCTTGATGAGTCCTCACTTGATTCAACCTGTTCATAAACAAATATTCATAGACATCAAGTATAGAGAACTGATTTGTCATCATTCAAATCAAACATGGTTCAACAGGTACGTATTTATGCATGTATTTATGTATGTATTAAAATGTATGTATATGCATGTATCTTTATACGTATTTTACAGGTATTTATATACGTATCTATACGTATTTTATTCGTATTCGTATGTATTTTTATACGAATCTTGCAGAAACTTTGTACGTATTTTGTACGTATTTCCTTACGTATTTGTACGTATTTTCATACGTATTTGTATGTATTTTTATACGTTTATACATGTATTTTTGTACGTTTTCTTGGTTGATTCTATGATATTATATGGTTTATGGTTCCACATTCAAATGGGACAGCCTAGTTACTCGCCACTTACGGTGCCCCCCCCCATTTCAAGTGATGAAGCTGAAGAATAAGTGGGCTATCGTATGGATCGGGTTGTGTGTTTTGGCAAGACTTATAGAGGAAACCCGGAGCCTACTTTATTTTCTTTTAGATATTATTACTTAGTTTTGCCCAGCATGTTGGGACTGAACAGTTTTAGTTGTGGATTTTTGGATTAAAAAGGATTTATAAACATTTTATCTTCCCATTAGTTAATGATTAATAAAAGTAACTCTTGAACTTATAATATTTAAATGTGTTTTGTTTGGTAATGATCCATTTGTCGATTTCCTTCGTAAATCGACAGCCTATAAAAGTCGGGTCGTTACACCCTGTGTGTGAATGTGCAGCATCAAAGACCTGTGTATGCAATGTTGCTAAAAAGATTCATGAGCTAGAGGAACAGAACAGGGTCATGGAGTTTCTTATGGGCCTAGATCCTAAGAAGTATGAAGGGGTCATAGGGAATATATTGGGTATGGATCCTCTGCCATCTGTAAACAAGGCATATCACTATGTGCTGCAGGTGGAGAAGCAGAGAGAAATCTTAGAAGGAGTTGGTAATGGAAATGCCAATTAGATGAGTGCTTTCAATGCTTCAAAACAAGGGAACTATGGTCAGAACAAGAGGGACCAGAAGAAAGAGAAGATGAATGTGTGTGAACATTGTGGGATGAGAGGTCATCTCAAGGATGAATGCTTCAAGCTGGTAGGATATCCAGATTGGTTCAAAAATCTGAAAGGGAAGATTGGAAGCAAGTATGTGGCTCATGTTCAAGGGTCAAAGGAAGAAGATTATGAAGATACTCCACTAGAGAATGTAAGGAATGAGAAGAATGCTGAAGGAAGTATCTCAGACAGTGGCTCGGTGTCATCAGTGGTCAATGAGGTTTTGAGGGCCTTAAACCAGAAGCAAGGAGAGAATGCTGGAGGAAAGGACTCTAACAATTTTGCTGGTAAGATTTCAGTTTCTAATGCTTTTAGTATGAAAGATGTTTTAAATGAATACTCTTGGATAGTGGATTCTGGTGCAACAGACCACATAGCTGGAAATAGCTGTGTGTTTTGTTGTTTTAATGAAGTTAAAAAAATTATAAATGTGTCTCTTCCAGATGGGAGTTTGAAAAAGGTAGAGAAGATTGGTGAGGTAAAACTGTCCTCAAGGATAATATTAAAGGAAGTTTTATACATACCAGAGTTTAATCATAATCTATTATCCTTGAATAAATTAATTGAAGGAAGCAGGGTTGAGGTAAAATTTGATGCTAATGGATGCATTTTTCAGGACCAATGTAGTAAGAAGATCCTTGGATTTGGTGAGAAGGAAGGTGGACTTTACAAGTTTTCAATAGATGGAAAGCATGGGAGTAGAAGTGAAGATGTCATTAACAAGAAGATTTTTGCTGCTAGTAGTAGAAATAATGAGAAAAATGTAGTAGATTTGAATGAAATAAAAAAAAATCATATTAGACTAGGACATATATCCTTATCTAAGATGAAACATTTGGGATTTTGTAATTGTGGTGGTTTGCATGAGTTGTATTGTGATACATGTTCTATGGCAAAACATCATAGACTTCCTTTTAATATAAGTAAAAATGTTGCCCAAAGTAAATTCTCTCTTGTGCACATGGATTTATGTGGTCCTTACAGGATTGCAAATCTGAATGGTGAAAGTTATTTTTTTACCATATTAGATGATTACAGTAGGGTCACATGGATTCAACTAATTCACAACAAAGGACAGGTCATGACAGCGTTCTTGAGATTTTTAAATCATGTTGAGACACAATTTGATTCAAAAGTAAGACAAATCAGATCAGATAATGGGTCTGAGATTTTGAATGATGAATGTAATGAAATCGTAATAAAAAGGGGAATAGTGCATCAAAGGAGCATTCCAGGTGTAGCACAACAAAATGGGAGAGTTGAAAGAAAACATAGGTTCTTGTTGGAAATAGCAAAAGCTTTAAGATGCAGGGTTACCAAAATATTTATCGGGTGAATGTTTGTTGACAACCACTCACTTAATCAATCTAATGCCAAGTCAGGTTCTTAATTGGAAGTCACCATATGAAGTTCTATTTAAAAGAAAACCTCAATATGATCATTTGAGAGTGATGGGTTGCTTGTGCTATGCAAGTGAATCAAGAAGGATAAAAGATAAATTTGAACCTAGGTGTGTAAGAGGAATATTTGTTGGATATCCTTATGCTCAAAAGGGTTATAAGATTTATGATCTAATTAAGAAGAGGATATTTGTTAGTAGGAATGTGTTTTTTAAAGAAAAAATATTACCCTACTTACATGGTGACAAAGAAGAAAATGAAATTAAACAGAACATGAATGAGATTCCCATAGATCGGGCAGAAGATTTTACACATCATAGAAGAGATGAGGAAGTGACTGAAGTAGAACAGAACACTACAGAGCAGCAGCAGGGAGTAAGGGAGGAAGAAAGTGAAGAAGGTGTGATAATGGAAGAGGAGGATCACCCTAATGCAGAACTTGAACCTACAGAAAGGGAACTAATGGAAATGGTGTCTCCAGAGCAAGATAAAAGACCAGCTAGGAACATCAAAATCCCCAGCAGATACAATGATTATCAGGTAACATTACCTGGTAACAGAGAACAAGCAGAGCAAGACATGTCACCAAGTTTTCTAGTTAAAAAAATAGAGTGTTCTGATGATGAATATCTCAAGATCATCAACAATGTGATGATGGTACATGAACCAGATACCTTTGAGAAGGCTGCAGACAATAAGGAATGGGACAAAGTAATGCAAGATGAAATTAGAGCTTTGGAGAAAAACAGCACATGGGGATTGGTTAATCTTTTAGTTGGAAAACAAGCCATTGGGTGCAAATGGGTGTACAAAATTAAACACAGAGCAGATGGAAGCATTGAAAGGTATAAGGCAAGACTTGTAGCTAGAGGTGACAAGCAAAAGGAGGGAAAGGATTTTAAATACACTTTCTCACCAGTGGCCAAATTTGCTACAGTGAGAATAGTCATTGCAGTGGCAACCATCAAGAATTGGAAGTTGAATCAGCTAGACATCAACAATGCCTTTCTACATGGAAGACTTGATGAAGAAGTGTATATGAAACCACCACAAGGTTACAAAGGGGTTCCAAAAGGCAAGGTGTGCAGATTAATTAAAAGCATTTATGGATTGAAGCAAGCTTCAAGACAATGGAACATTGCCTTGAAGGAATTTCTGATGGGTAGAGGGTTCAAACAATCAAAAAGGGATTATTCTCTATTCATTAGAGAAACAAACAGGAAGATTTGCATAGTGTTGGTATATGTAGATGATCTATTGGTCACCGGGGATGATGAAGAATATATGGAAATTTTGAAGCAAGAATTGGATGAAGAGTTCACAATCAAAGATCTAGGACTCATGAGGTTCTTTTTGGGCTTGGAGGTCTACAGGAATGAAGAAGGAACAACTCTTAGTCAAAGAAAATTTGCCAAAGAGATCCCGCATCAAACAAGAATGATGGAGTGCAAACCAGCAGCATGCCCTTTCCCAAAGGGGGTCAAGCTATCCATAGAGGATGGAGCAGTCATGGAGCAACCAGAGAAATACAGAAGTTTAATTGGGAAACTACTCTATCTTGGTCTGAGCATACCTGATATAGGGTATGCAGTGCAATAACTCAGTCAATTTATGACATCTCCTAGACTTCCTCATTGGGAGGTTGCAATGCATGTTGTGAGATACATCAAAGGAACACAAAGCATGGGAATTCATTACCCAGCAGCAGCAAATTTAGAGGTGACATCCTACTGTGATGCAGATTGGGGAGCATGTAGCTTCTCTGCTAGATCCTTAACAGGGTACTGCATGTTTTTGGGAAAAAAGTCTGGTGTCCTGGAAGACAAAAAAACAAAAAACAGTATCAAAATCCTCAGCTGAATCAGAGTATAGGAGCATGTCACAATCAACAAGTGAAGTAGTGTGGATTGATGGATTTTTGGAAGATATGGGAATAAACACACAGAAGCCATCCTAATGTTTTGTGACAACAAGGCTGCAAATCATATTGCTCAAAATCCCATATTCCATGAAAGAACCAAGCACCTCAACATAGATTGTCATTATGTAAGGGATCGTGTTGAGGAGGGTTTTCTTCATACAAAGCACATCAGGACAGGCATGTAAATTGCAGATATCATGAAAAAGAGCTTGTCCACATAGCAACACGAATTCCTTTCTGGCAAGTTAGGTCTGGTTGAGCTTCTCCTAGCCCAACTTGAAGGGGGGGGGGGGTGAAGGAATATTAAGAGTAATTGGGTTGCTATTGTTAGGGTCTGTATTTATTCTTTTATCTTGTAATGTTGTAATTAGTTTTTTGGGTTGTCCTTTTATTTTATGTACAACTGTAGATAGACTGCTTGTTTTGTTCTCTTTTGGCAGTTAGTTATCTAGGGATTTGCTCATTCCCTTGTATTTAAGGCAAGTTGGTCATTTTTGTAGATATACACAAATACACAAAAATATTCAAAAACACAAAGTTTTCCAGATTTGTTCTGAAACATTATTATTGTTGGAGAACTAACGTTATTTGCAAGAAGGTTACAAGTGAAGAACTATATATTTAGATATATTTGGGGAAAATCTCAATAATTACCATAATTTTTTACTTATAGAAGATATTTCATTATTTTAAAAAATTATTTTCTTTTCAACTTAATATATGTATACATGAGTATACTTTTTAAATTTGAGAATGAGGAAAATATATAGATATATAATGAGTAAATTTGAGAATTCACTCACTAAAACTCTCTATGCATTTTTCTCTCTTTTGTGGCTTGAACTAATTAGGGTAATTAGAAACAAAATCCTAAAGTCCTATTTATACTAATTAAAAAGTTACTCGACAAATATACGAACAAAATCCTAGAAACTGATCGGACCTAGTCGGGTATGAAGAAACTCGCCCGGGTATACGAGCCAACCAAAAAACCACGCCCAGGACCCGCCCGGGTGCGTGAGGCCTTCACCCTCGATTGTTGCTATCTTCGTCTTTCCATTTGCGTCGTCTGTTGTTGCTGCCTTCGAATCGAAGTCGCGCGCCTCCCCGTCCACCGCCCCTGTAGCGGCTGCAATCTAGGGTTAGTTGTTATTTTCACTTTAATTTTAGTTTTAATTTTTGTTTTTAATGTTAATTTTTGTTTTTAAATTTCTATGGAATTTGTGTTTTTATTTTTGCGTGTTCATTGAGTTTGGGTGGGTGGGTCGGTTGTGGCTGGGTAGGGGTGGTCGTCGATAGGGGTAGTCTGGGTGGGTTGGCTGTGGTAGTGGCGGTCGTGGTTGAGGCAGGGGTGGTCGTGGGTGTCGATCATGGCCAAAAGAAAAATGAGAATCAATTCAAGACGGCGACCCCGAACCCACAAACGCAAAACTTTGCTCTGTGGAAAGCAAAATCAGCAAATTGAGGTATTTTTCACTATTGAATAACTTGATCCTATATTGAGGTTTTCTTTCCTTTTTTTTGAATTTTATTTTTTTCTTATCGAATTAATTGTAATTACTTGATTACTTATTTTAGTGGTTAATAGGTTTTCAACATCTGAAGGCTAATCAGTGACTAATACTGCTAATTTTTTCCTTTATAGATAGAGCTATATGTTCAGGTTGTGGAAAGCAAAATCTCACTTTTTTGTGCTAATAACTTATGATTCACTTGCTCATTAGATTTCCTTTCTTGCATATAACAAGCAATTCAGGGAGATGGGCTCATTGGGCTGTTTGCCTCAGTCGTTGGTAAATTATTGGGCACTATTGTGATGGAGTGATGGTATTGATAATGAATTTTTCACTATTGAATAACTTAATCCTATATTCTAATTGGACTTATTATGCCTGCCTACTTAGCTTGTCAAAATATTGTTTTGCTTGTATTGTTGCCTTGTTGCTACTTTCTCAGGATGAAAGGTAAACCTAGAAAATGTGTTAAATGAAACTTGTGCTGAAGTTTTCAAGTACAAAAGAGAAACTTACTAAATCATGTAATTTATAAGACATATTTTATGTCCTTACTTTCTACATTATACTTACTTTTAAGTACTCAATCATTTAGGTTTTTGCAAAATGAGCTTAGGAAGAAGAAGATAATTGATGCGGTAGGTTTTTTTTATGTCCACAAAAGCTCGAATTATTCAAGATTCGCCCCACCATGCTATCAAGCTATTTAGCATATTCAATATCCAAACAAAGCACAAAACAATCTATACTTGCCCCCTTCTATCAAGAGTACGTAAGCTTCCCTACTTATTATTTAAATTCATTCTCATCGATTAATAGTGATCGTAGAAATCGTTAGAAATTAAACTAACTATTTTTTCCTAACATTTTTATAACAAAGGCATCATTGGATGTTGGTTGTAATGTGCATCAATAAAGGTGAAGCTCTATTGTTTAACTCATTGGGTGTTGGGTTGGACAAAGTGCAAGTTAAAGGAGCTTTATCTGTGTAAGTGTTTCTTTCTTTTGCTTTGAGTAACTTGTCTTTCTTGTAAGTTTGGAAGTTAGAATAAATTTGATGTAGATTGTGGTATATAAGTACTAAAGTTTGTTGATGTTTGTTTGGAGGCAAGTTGGTTTGTGGTTATATATTATTTTGTTGAAGAGATGGGAGTATTGTTTTTGTTTTGTTTCATATACAGGTTATTGTTATTACATGTAGTTTGTACCCTTTTTTGGGGACATGCTGCCGAAATGTGCATAGGCATATATGCTAAATTGTTTGGCGTAGATTGTGGTATATACAAACTAAAGTTTTGGCGATGGTTGTTTGAACACAAGTTGATTTGTGGTTATGTTGTGGCATGGTTATATGGATGACTTTGGTTACGTTGAAGTGATGGGAGTATTGTCTTTGTTTGATTTCTTATACAGGTTACTGTCGTTATTATACATATAGTTATGTCCATTTTTAGGGGATTTTGTTGCCGAATTTTCCATAGGCATATATATGCTTAATTGTTTGATTGTTCATATACTCTCTTTCATGTTGTTTTCCAAATTTATAATTTCATTAGTAAAATGAATGAATATGATTTGAGACTTATATTAATACTTTGTTACATGATAGGGCATATAGGACTTTAATCTCAGCCATAGGGCACGAAAAAGGTCTTAATTGGACTGTTGTTGATGTAAATTTAGTGTTTCCTTAAAATGATGAGATTTTTTTTTTTAAAACCATTTTTTTTGTTGAAAGTGTTACTTAAATGTTACATGTAAAATTGTATTATAGTGTCCTCAACAACACGGAGGAGTTGAGTGTGGTTATTATGTGATGATGTATATGCACAAAATTGTCTCCACCATATTCCAAAATGAAAGCAATTTGCAAAAGGTAATTAAACATTTGCTTTAAAAAAATTGTATTATGTATATGTTCTTTTATTTGACATTGTTACTAAATGTTTATCTCTCTTCTTGTCTAATGTAGGATTTCAATTTGGCGCCATATTTCCAAGCGAAAGTTGATGAAATGCGTGAAATATGGTGTAGATATATTATTGATGAATGTGTGTAGTTTTTTTTTTTTTTTTTTTAATTTTATGTTTTAGGAAATACAATATATACAAAACTCAAAGTTTGTATTTGGAGTTTTTTTTTATTAATTTAAAGAAATTTCATTTTGGAGTATACATGTTTTTGTTTATATATATAATTGTTATTTATTTTTTTTTCTATTATAAAATTTGGATTTTGGTAATATTTTTAAAAAATAACCCCTAATGCATCATTTAAGAATAGCTGATGCGTTAGGTCCATGATATGAGCTATTACATCACCTATTATGTAGTAGAAGCTAATGCATAAACTTAACTAATGCATCACTTCTTATCTACTAAATGATGGGATAGATAGGCTATTGCATCACTTCCTATGTTCAAGGTGATACATTAGCATAACTAATGCATCATCTATTATATAATACATGATGTGTTAGTTTAAAATGAAAATTGGTAAATAGGCTATCGCATCATGTTTATAGTTTTAGGTGATGTATAAACTACCTAATATGTCTTCTATCATGTACAAACTGATGCATAGTGTCAAGCTATCGCATCATTTCCTTTTTTAGGCGATGCATAAACATACCTAATACATCGACTATTATATAACGTATGATGTGTTAGCTTCAAATATAAATTGCAGCATAGCCTATCGCATCATGCTTTTGATTGGAAGTGATGCATTTGCCACCTATTGGGTTGCCTATTATTATGCGATAATTGATGCATTAGTAATTTAATATCAACCTATTGCATCACTACTTACATTGGAGGTGATGCGTAAACATACCTAATGCATCACCTTAAAGTGACACGTTAGGTATGACACCTATCGTGTCGGGCCAAAAGTGACACGATAGGCATTTTAGAGGGGACACCATAGGTGTTTTTTTGTAGTAGTGTTGGTTGCCATCCTTAAATCATACAAAATTTTTAGAAACAAATATTACTAAAAGGTTATTCAAGAATGACAAGTTTCATTGCTTTATAGTAGTATCATCAAAATGGTTACGTAGTTATCTACTAATGTGTTGTGTTATTTAAGAAACCAGGTCGGATACTTGATCTCTTAATACCCACAACTATCTACTTTCATGCATTTTCATTTTATACTTTTAATCATCTATCCTTCCACAATCAATATTTTACATAAAGATCTGATCTAGACTAAAATACATGAATTAAAGTATCAATACAGTACAATTCTTCAAGATTACTTGATCATCTTTAACATTTACATAAAGATCTAGACTAAATACATGGTAAATTAAAGTCGATCTCAATGTAATTCTTCAAGATCAGACTTCATTATCATCTTCAACATTTACATAAACATCTAGACTAAAATGCATGGTAAATTATAGTTTCCATGCAATTCTTCAATATTTGATCAATCTTTATTCAGTTCTTTTTTCTATAACATGTCGATCACAAACAATGTATACAAAAAAATAGAATGAAGTAAAAATATGTTTGTCAACATTAAAAAAAATAGCACTATCACAACAATGTGAATTAAGATAGCCCATAGCGCGCCTACACTTTACATATATATACCTAGTGTTAAACCCGTGCGATACACGGCGTCATGTTATATTTAGAATGTAATTATGTCTATGCAAATGATTTTACTTGAGTTAGTAATATAGAAACAAGAATCAAGAGCCACGCAATGCTGAAAATTCTTCTATAGCCGTCGAAAAAACGACCACCAAAGTCAAAATAATCTAGGCCGTTGATTTTTTATGTTAATTAAGTTGATTTTGATAATTAAATTTGACTTTTATTGTAAATAAAAATATACATACTTTTAATTTTTTTTTTTTTGTAATATTAATTCATTTTAAATATTTTTAGATTCACCTAAATTAATTTTAGATTTTGTTATATTAAAAATTAAATTAAAAATCCGAAATTAATTTAGATAAATCCAATAAAATTAAAAATGAATTAATGTTAAATTAAAACACTATTCAATGTTTATTTTTTTTTTTTAAAAGTCAAATCTAATTACTAACTAAATTATTTTGACTTTGGTGGTCGTTTTTTCGAAGACCATAGAAGAAACATCCCACACATGCATATTAGAAAATATTTACTATTGAATCTATGCCTAGTATATTAAAACACCGATCACCCTTGAAAATACACATGACATAACCTCAATGATCTCTTCAAAAATCACCCCATCCCTGTCCCCTCCCAACGCCACATCATCCCTGGCCTCATTCTATCAATCACTAAAAGATCTATATTTTTTAATTTATTATTTTAGAATCTTTTTCAATCTTATCTTTAACCTTTGATCTTCCTTTTTCCGAATTAATAAATAATTTAAAAAAAATCTTCTACACTCCATAACTAAATATTAGTCACTTTAATTTCTTTAATTATAAAATATGCTATAACAATTTTATCGTATAGCCATAAAACCATGGTCTCCATATTACAATTTACTATCAAGTAAAATTTTTTTTAAAATTTATTTAATAATAATATATTTTAAAGTATATTTTTTTTAATTTAGTAGTTGACCCGATAAAATCTTGTGTTTTACAAAAAAACCTTCATAATCCGGGTACCCGAGATCCGACCTGCTTCTATCAGTTCTGTGTATCTATATACTATAATAAAAGTAGAAAAATCATCCCAAAATCAATATTAATACACCCCATAAGGAATAATTAATGACAGTGATAAATATAATAATGAAAATAATAAATAGTTAAAGAAATAAAGTTCATCTTATTATAATATCATATGCATAAATTAAAGAGTGGAGCAATAAAAAATTTATAAAAACCATAATGTTGGAAAGTTGGCATGCATGTACAACAACTACAAAGATGCACTCATGCACCTTTACACGTCCATGCAAATCGAGAGCACTTCTTGTAATGACATTATAAAATCCATAAATCTAATCTAATAATCATGATTAGTAGTATATTTTATTACAAGCTAAAAGTAGGTAATAATCTAGTGCAAAACTGTACTGTAGCTTCTCTATTTCGTATGATGATTTACATATGATTTTAACGTTATGGATGAGGATTTAGTTCAATCATAGTGGTATTATCAGCTGACATTTTCTCCATAAATATATGAAACACATGCATGTATTTGATTTATCTTACCTTGTAAAATAAAATAAAAGATGTCCCTTATGTTAGGGAAATTAGGGTTTATGAATGTAACAAAGATGTATGGACAAATTTTAAGAAACTTTGAGGCGTGTAATCACTTTCCTAAAAGTAGTATTTTGACCCTACGAAAGTCCGGGCATCACGAAATCAACTTTTGAGATACAACGAAGAATAATAATACTCAAGCTTTCTTTGAGTATTATCCAATGAAACAAAGTATTTGTTTGAACAAGAAGATGAACACTTAGAAACTTTTTGCAATGAGAAAAGAGAATGAAGACTTATATTATGGTTTTCAATCTGATTTAGAACTCAACATATAGCCAATACACGGCCATACACACGTACAACACATCCCTCAACTATAGAGATCGTGCTTTGACTAAGAAACCGCAAAAACGAATAACTGACGAATTATCGTGGGCGCGACACGAAGACACGTTGCGGGTGCAACCCAGGCAGCGCGAGCGCAACCCAGGTGCAGCGCCGGCGCGAAGTTGGCCTTTAGTCTTCGTTCGTGTGCGTTGTCGCGGGTACGGGAAAAAGGTCGTGAGCACGAAAATTCCTCTGTCAACGACACATCGAAATGGCATCGATCAAGGTTTACGTACTTAGTCACATTTTTTCCATATTATACACTTTAGGATATAATATTAGTCCGGCAAACACGCGTATAAACATTATTTAATTAATTCGTTACACCATGTCCACACAAATTAATTAAATAAACTTGAGTATATTCTAATACTCTAAATAACTTCAACACCTTAGTCCCTTTACGACTTGCATACTCCCTAATCCCTGTGTCTCCTTTTCGTTGCCCCTTGTGGCTTGGCACACAAGACAAAGAAATGTGTAAATGGTAGATCAATATGGGCCACTTGTGTATATAAAAAGTAGAGAGCAGTGCAATAGATTGCTAAAATAAGGAAAAGGTGCAAAGAATTAGCAAGTTGAGACAATCAAATAAGAAAATGATGCAAAGAAAAAGGGACGGAAGGAATAGCAAATTCGCAACAAATTATAGCACGGAGTGCAATAATTGCTATAGTTGTTATCAATCTTTACATAAATTGTGTTTGGATAGCAATGTAAAGGGAAAAAGGAAGGGTCGAAAAGGAAAAATGGGAGCGGAAAGAAAGGGAGGGGATAGTGGGGCTTCATTTTCGTTCCAAATTTATCCAATTTTAAAGGAATAATAGTTATCCAAGAGAAACGAAGATTGATGCTTCCTTCCCCCATCTATTTTCGAAATAAAGAGATTTGGTGACCTTCATTTTCTTTCTCTTCCTTTATCTCATATCCTCTATCCAAAGAATGCTTTAGTGTTTGTCTATTTTATGGAAATTCTATCCTTTAAATATGGTATGGAACTTGAATTTTTTCATCAAATATTTTTCATCAATCATTTTCAGACTAAAGCTATTAAATTTACACTGCGTGAAGACTTTGATCTTTTATTGTCAAACAATGTTTCTATTTGTCAAGCTATCAAAAAAAAATTATTTCATGACACAAATTGAACCGAATTAATTGAATTGAAATGAACTAAAAACTAAATGATCCATAGTGACATAAGTACATGGAATATGGTAAACTAAACATAGCATTTTCTTATTATTGATCCACCTGCTATTGATCATTTTAAGGTGACATGAGAACGACCTCTTAAAAATCAAATGTAATAATAATTGAGAAATTTAAAGAAGAAAAAAGACAGAAACAAAACAAATAAACTGATATATTGTATTATGAAAATAACATACAACGCATAATATACTCTCTCCGTCTAGAAAATAAGTGCTCTATTTTGATCAAAATTGTGAAAACTTTTTAATCAAAATAGAGCATTTATTTGTGGACATAGAGAGTATATAATAAACTAAGCTAGCTAAAAATTGGGTCCACCAATCACAAATTCTACTATTATTTATCACTATCAAAATAGATGTTCATCCGGCCTCCTAATATATTAAGCTACAAGTACTGTTTAACGTTGTAAAGCACTAACAAATCCACTACTTTGGAGCATTACCCAACCCGACCCGACCTGCAAACAACTTGCATATATAGATCACAACGCCCAATAACTAGATCTAGTACGTCAATAGACAATAATATACTTTCTCCGTTTAAAAAAAATACTTCTTCCATTTCGAAAAAATGCAACAATTGGGGTGGCACATACTCCTAGGCATTTTTTTTGTTATGAGAGTAAAAGAGATAGAGAGAGAAAATGAAGTATGTGATGATATGAGAGATAGAAAGAAAAAACTTAAAAAAATTAAAGATTAAAAGTGTTGCATTTATTTTGAAATGAAGGAAATATAACAATTTTCATTTCAGAAAATTTCAAAATAAATGCAACAATTTACATTTCAGAAAATTTCAAAATAAATACAACAATTTTATTATTTTTATTTTTATTTTTATAAGTCTTTTTATCTCTCACATGATCACATACCGCCACTTTCTCTCCGTATGCTTTTACTCTCACAAGTCACAAAATCACCTAGGAGTCCTTTTATTGCATACAATAATATAATTGACCTAGTTGGAGGTCGTCGTTGATAGTTCATACACATAATCTGATAGCTAGGTTCTTCGTATAGCCGTATATGTCAAAATCAAGAGGGCATGAAAAGCTTGTGTTATTATAATTTAATACAACTACATGTGTAGTATATTTTTATTTGCTTTTCCAAGTTTCACCTAATAAATTGATAAGTAACGAGGATGAAGTCTTAGCCCAGTGGTTAGGGCTTCAGAATTCCAGACACGAGGTCATGGGTTCGATTCTCACAGTATGCATTTGTGAGGATTTCATTTTTTTTCCCTTATAGATCTAGTATCGCACACATTATCCTATAAAAAATAAAAAATAAAAAATTGATAAGTAATGAATCGGATCGGGAGCTATACATACTTTATCTTCATTGCTAATCAAACTTGCATTTGCGCATCATGACGCCCCATGCATGACGTGTGGATGCTGCTAAATCCTCTTCACCCTATTCTTCGGTATTAGCCCCCCAAAAAAAGTTGATTGTATAATAAAAAAGTATATTAACAAAACTTAATTAGACTTTTTTGGTACTATACTATATGGATTAGGTTTAAAGGTCACTTCCAAGTAATATATTATATTAATAAGCATTATCTAGCATACTCCACACATCAACTCCACACACTAAAGCTGTCAATGGGTCGACCTTGGTTGGATTCGGGTTGACCCATTAATATAAACGTGTTGAAATCCCCAACCCGATCCAACCCATTTAGTTAAACGGGTTGAGGTTCTCAACCCAACCTTATAATAAATGGATTGACCCGATAACTCGTTTAAAAATATTATCAGATTTTCATTAGCATCATATAACATTATACTACCATATGTCTATACTATTATATGGACTATAACAATAACTCATAATCAATCAATCAATATATATACTATAAGAGAAGCAGCTAGAACTACATCTTGTCACGTGTCGCTCTCTCATTAAAAAAATTCCCGTCCTTTTCCCTTAACCTAAAAAAGCAACTTTTTTTATTCTATCTTAACATATTTTCTACCTTAATAAACATTGATATATATATATCTATATAAATATTATTTTATTTAATTCTATAAATAATACTTGTACCTCAATTCTTTTATCTCAATATATATACTAAAAGAGAAGCAACCGAACTATAGCTTGCCATTAAAATGAAGATTATTTTTTCAAATTTATTATCTTAATATTAGCATAGTTTACCATGCTAATTAACTTCCCTAATGTTTTGTGATTACATTAAAATGCTTCTTTATATTAAATAAAAAATAAATTTGAGATTCCATTAAAAAAGAAGATTATTTTTACATCACATTAAGATAATACGATTATTATTTAATTTGTTAATCATGCTAATTAACCTACTTAACCTAACTTTGCGGGTTAAAGTTAACTTTGTAAATCTCTCGATTTATAAATTTAACCATGCTAATTAACCTAACTTTGCGGGTTAATTTTTTTTCTAAATTGTTTAAATTTACTCCAAAATTTGTTCATGCATATTACCTTAAATTTAACCATTTTATATTAAATATAATGTATCACCTTATACAATATTTTTTGTTGTTGATTTCATTGACTTCTCCCACATTCTTTTTTATTCTTATCTATATATTACAATAATTTGAAGAAATAAATTAATAATCTTTTATTTCTTTTCTATGCATTGATCTTGATTTTAAAATTATATTAATAATCATAAAAATTATCGAATTGAATATCAATCAAAATATTACTAAAAAAATATCATTTATCTTTTAAATTTTGTTACAATCATCGTTTTATAAGAAATTGTGTACTATTTCATTGCATGAGCACTTATATTAGATCGATCATAACCATGGTTACCGTACCAATATTCTTAGAAGTTTATATGTGAATGAAAATGCGACTTAGCAATTACGAGCTACCCACTCATGAAAATAGGGGTTGTCTATGTTTTTAATGGAGGATTGGTAAAGAAAAAAACAAAAGGTTGGACCCTTAAAAAGTAGCTAAATTAAAAGAATTTATTTGCTCTATAATTATTATATGTCAATAGTCACAAAAAATTCCTAAAAGAATAGGGTGAAGGGTAACAGAGAAGTAAAATGAAGAGAGTGGAGCTTGTGTAGGGAAGAGTGCAGACTAGGTTTAGTCGGGAAAGGGGTGATCTAGCGAATGGACTGGGCATAAGTCCAAATGGGGTAACCAAGGGGCAATGTAATGTAGAAAGATGGCCATGGGATCCAAAATAAAGGGTCTGTTTACTTTGGTGTAAAACATTTTCGATGTAAAATGATTTTCCATGAAAAATATTTTACGTTGGAAAACTCATTTTCATAGAAGCTTTCCATTGTTTACTTGCACGGAAAATAAGTTTTACTCCCAAATTTGGAGGAAAATATTTCCAATAGGGTGTAAAATGAGTTTTCACCCAAAATTTTACATTTTATTTTTTCACCCAAAGTAAACGATGTAAAATAGGAAAACCATTTTCAGGGAAAATATTTTTCGCTCTAGTAAACGGACCCATAATGGCAAAGAGGGTAGATATCAGAGATATGGATGCAACGAATTATTAAATTCTGGCAGGCCGGTCGTCCATTCTCGATAAACTCCCATGTGAAGATTTGGAGTTTGGTTGATGTCTAATTTCCATAGCCAATGGAATTCACATTTAGGGGAGTACGTTGGGATGCAATGAGCTAGCCAAGTGGCCTGGTAGACTTGATGGAAAAATAGTTATCTAAAGCAAAACTCCAGCAAGGTTCATCCAGCATAGGGGTAGAAGTGAGATAGGAAGAGGGAGAAGCTAGCTTAGGAGGACTAAATTTCAATAGCCATTGTATGAGGATAACCCATTGTATGAGTCTTTTGGTTGCGTCTGATATTGGAAGTACGAGAGATGGCGTAAGCATTTTGCATGGATATCCTTAACCCATAGTTTATCATGATCAGAGAGCACTTTCTATCCTAGTTTGTAGAGAAAATTAAAGCTTTGTTAATAGTTTCAATTTTATAGGGCCTGAGAACACCTAACACGTACTTTAGGCGACATATTTTATCCCATGCAATCATAGGGATGCCAAGATTGGAATGGTTTTGTTTCTAAAAAAAAAAGACATGTTAATAGTTAATACTGAAGGAATATGTCCTCAGTCATTATCGACAATTACTAAATATAATTAGGATTATATTATGGAGATAATAATTAAGTTAAATTAGGAAATTATATTTACTTGCTAGAGAATAAATATAATTAGTGAGTACATAATTTTGGGCTCGCAACTATACTTAACTTAATCCTATGAGGTCACACAAAATGGCACAGGATTGGGCATAAATAATAAAGCCCATTGGATGCTAGGATTAGGGTTTTCTCTGATATGACTAATGAGGTATATATATTACCTTATTAGGGTTATGAGAAATAACAGATTATGATCAGTTGGCAAACATAGCAACACAATCATAAAAACCCTAAAGCCTATTGTGTTCATATGGTTTTTTCCCTAAAAAGTAAGAGAGTGAATATTGATCCATCTCTTCCGTACTAGCATATGTGGGATCTAATCCAATGCTTGTGGACTGATTAGAGGAGCATCAATTGAGGCTCTAGATCTCCGTTCTTGATATTGAAAGCACGCATCAAAGGTTGTAATTACTATCTTTTATACTTGATTCATATTATTTATTATTAGTGATCCTGATGTTATAGATGTTAGGAAATTGTTTCATGAAATTTCGCTAATCGCATCTATAAACTCCTACAAATACGATCTAAATTATTTGTGCTAGACGACAAAATGGCTGCCAAAGACATGGCATAGGAAAGGAGGGCTTCCATAATGCTTTGAATTAGGATCGTTTTTTCGACCTTAGATAGCCATTAAGCATACCATAGGTTTAATTTAGAGTCATCATTTTGGATAAGATGGGTAAAGTTTGATTTGGAGAATCTAGAGGATTTAAAAAAATACATTTAAATAACAGCCAAAAAAATATTTAAGGGTCATGTTAAAAATGCAAGCTAGTTGACATTTCCAAAGATTATCGACTTTTTTTTTGGAGAAAACAATGGAAGATTTATCAAAATTTATTAGTTGGCCTATAATAGGGACATAAACTCGAGTAAGACATATCTGATTTTTTGCACACCCAAATTTTTCTTTCAAAAAGCAGAAATGCTAAGCTTGTTACTTGTTAGGTAATACTCCCTCCGTATTTTAATAACTGCAACGATTTGACATTTTTTCTCTCTACTTTATGTCAAATCGTTGCAGATATTAGAATACGGAGGGAGTACATGACTAGTATAAATTGGCTTGATATACGGAGTATTATATTAAGCTGAGGATTTTGGATAATTAGGGCTTGTTTATGTTTACTGAATTGTGCTGAACTGAAATGAACTTAATCGAATTGAATTGAACTTAACTGAACTGAATCGAACTGAACTGAATAGAACTGAATTGAGCTGAATATAATTGTTTATGAGAGAAGGAAATTAAGAACTGAACTGAATTGAATTGAACTGAACTGAACTTAACTACTACGGAGTATGAAGTACTATGAACTATAGTATAAATTGACTTGATATGCATACTATCATACTATGGACTGTGGTCGTCCTTTTTCTGAAGATAAAAATATCAAGAGGGCTCCAGAAACAATCCAAAATAAACGACAGGTCTCGTGGTCCTGGGCTGATTGATACTATATATATTTGTCATGCATAGGCTCATAGCAAGTAGTGGATCTAGCACACTGACATTTTGGGATAGAACTTTTTGGATAATTATAAATGAATTGAAATGAAATTAAAATAATTTGAACCAAAAACTGAAATAAATTGGAAATACAAAAATTAAATGAAGCGAAAAATGTAACAATTTTTTTTTTAAAAAAAAAAAAAAACTAAATGGTAAATAAAAAAAATAAAAAAAATTCTCTCTTTTCTATGTTCTCTCTCCTCAAAAAAAACTAAAAATTCTAGCTCCTTTTCTATTCGTAAGGGGCTACCAACCTACCATTATCATATTTTTTATGATGGTAAGCCCCAAATCTTCTTTTAATTTCTTTGTTTTTGTCATTAATAAATTTTCTTCTCTCTTTATTCTAATTTTCTAACTAATGTTTGGGTTCTTTGTTACCTTTAATAGGAGTATTTTGGGTTAATTTTCTTCTCTTTTTTTTGTGGAGCATCAGATTTTGGAAGAATTAATTTTTGATGGAGGCTTAAGTGGTATCAAATTTGATCTCAAATCTACAATATATGTATAATCAATTGAGTTAAGTTGTATTCAATTCAAAAACTACAATAGATCGCAAGACCCCTTGTAAAAGGCTGCAAATGACAGTGATGTGAAAGACGAGCGAATTGATCTTTTGTAGATGTCGTATAATTCTTTTATCAATGGATTGATCTTTATTTTAAAAAAAATAAAAAAAAAAAACTACATGGGAAAGTAACAAAGTTAATTTGAATTAAATTGAAATCAACAGAAAATGAAACTTATTTAACCCAAAATTGAATGAATTGAGCTAAAAGGAAAACTGATTTGACCAAAAATTTATTAAAAAAAATAAAAATAAAACCAATTTGATACAAAATTGATTTTAACCAAAATCAAACTAAGTTAAAGTTGATTTTATTCAAAGTTGTCCCTAGAAGACGCTTAATGGGTTCATATTTACACCTGTTACAAAACTTTTATTTGAACTAGTTGTCACACGCCGTGTTCCAATATTAGTTATAATGCTTATAATTTTAGGTGTTGAGTACTTAAGTCAAGTTATACTAAGAAAGATGTTAGAAAAGCTAATTAATGCATATTACATAGAAGAGAAGTTGTTTAATATAGTACTGATGTATATCCTGTAAGAACAAAGATTAGCAAAAATAAAAGAAAGCTTATTTGAATAGATCGTGGCGTGATATGATCACTGCCTTAAAATTGAAATTACCTCGCTACGACACACGGCAACAACCTCCAGGGTTACACGATCGCTATTTCACCGGTGTCGACAGGGAAATAGGTTAAGATGCCCTTGAATATTACCTATAGAAGAAGTATGTATATGATTATTTGTAAACTGTATAAAATAGAGAGAATAATGGAGGAGAAAAGTTTTTCGTTTTTCGTACCACTGGTTGTGTTCAGAGTTCGATATATATAGTAGTTGGAGTACAGAATATGGCTGAAAATATTCTGGTTTAATTACACAATGGTAACAAAACAGTTAGTGGCTTAATTACACAATGGCTAATGGCTTAATGGTTGATTAATTCTGTAACAGTAATTATTATTGCTGATTAATTCTACAACTATTATTAACAAAACGATAATAAGAACAAATGTATTATTTAAACAGCCCAAGTCCAAAACTTAGTTAAGTTATATTTCCCAAGACCCATGGCCCTGGCCCGACCCGGGCGGTGCGCGCGCGTGTGGTGATCCACACCCTCTCAAGCCCACTAAAACCTCTAACTCATCACCCAATTCAAAGTATATGGGAGAAGTAATTGTATATAAAGTTATAAACTATACAACTTCCTCTCACACTATCAATGTGGGATAGTGGACTCTCCACATTCTTTTGAATCAATTTACACCTAACTCCAACATATCTACAAAAATAAAAGATTAGTAATAAATCTTTACCGCACAACAGTTTCAATAGACATAATTTTCTACAAGTAGATTTTAGTCTAGATTGGTGGAAGTGTTGGTGACGGTATGTGGTTGTTTAGACATGAAACAACAAATATAAGAGAGATTGGTGGAAGTTGAAAAATTTATTAGAAAATACTGTAGAGTGGTAATCAAAGAAGAAGAACGAATTATTATTAATCAAAATAGATTGTCCAGTACCTACTAACTAGAAAAGAGAATAGGCATATATATATATAGTGAGAGAGAGAACTACTTAAGAACTAACTACAACTAACTAACTAAGGTTAAAATAGCTTAACCTTAGATTATAGTTCTAATATCCCCTTCCCAAGCTTGTCACAAGACATAAGCCCAAGCTTGCTACACAGCAGAGAATGCCTAGTGGAAGCCAATGGCTTGGTTAAAAGATCTGCCAATTGATCTTGAGAACTAATGTGTTGAACTTGTAGAATGACATCCTTTACTTGTTCCCTTATATAGTGAACATCCCTCTTGATGTGTTTAGTCTTTTCATGATACATGGGGTTCTTGGCCAAATGTTCAGCTGAGATGTTATCACAGTGTATAGTAATGGGTTAAGGTACTGTCACCTGAACATCTTCAAGAAGGCCTTGTATCCATGATAGTTCACTAGCAGTACTTGAGAGGCTTCGATATTCGGCTTCTGTTGATGATTTGCTGACTGTAGGCTGCTTTTTAGTCTTCCAAGAAATAAGATTAGAGCCCAAGAAAATGTCATAAGAGCTCAAGGATCTACTAGTGAAGGAACAAGTTCCCCAATCTGAATCTGAATTGGCTGATAAGTTCAGGGCAGAATGAGCAGAATAGAAGAGGCCATGATCAATGGTTCCTTTTAAGTATTTCAGAACCTGGATAGCAGCGCTAAGATGTGGCAGCCTTGGGTGTTGCATGAACTGAGATAGATGTTGGACAGAGTAGCATAGATCTGGTCTAGTAAAGCTCAAGTAGATCAGTCTTCCAATTATTCTTCTATAAGCAACAGGGTTGTCTAAAAGAGCACCATCCTCTGGAGGCAGTTTTAGACCTGTAGAAAGAGGAGCTACAGAAATCTCACAATTTAACATGTTAGTATCACTAAGAATATCATTAATATACTTCCTTTGAGATAGAAAAGTTCCTATTGTGTCTCTAGTAACTTCTACTCCTAGGAAGTAATGTAAATGGCCAAGATCTTTGATAGTAAAAGCTCTATCAAGGTCCATCTTAACAGAATCAATTTGAGTTTGAGATGATCCTGTTATTAAAATGTCGTCAACATAAACTATTAAAATTTAAAAATCAGAATTAAGCATCCTAGTATAAAGGGAGTAATCTTGTTTGGACTGTTTGAAACCAGAATTTTTTAAAAATAAATCCAACTCCTTATTCCATTGTCTAGGTGCTTGTTTTAGACCATATAAGGACTTTAGCAATTTACAAACTTTCCCATCTTTAGCCTTATCATAACCTAATGGAGGAATCATATAAACTTCCTCATTCAATTGTCCATGTAGGAAGGCGTTGTTAATATCTAATTGACATAAGGGCCAGTTTCTTATAGTAGCAAGGGCAATAATGATCCTAACTGTGGCTAATTTAGCAACAGGGGAAAAAGTTTGATTGTAATCTATGCCTTTTACTTGTTGGTATCCAGTGGCTACAAGTCTGGCTTTGTATCTTTCAATAGTTCCATTAGGATTTAGTTTTGTTTTAAAGACCCACTTGGATCCTATAGCTTGTTTCCCTTTAGGTATAGTAGTAATAATCCAGGTCTCATTATCTTCTAATGCTTTTAGTTCCTGATTCATTGCTTGAATCCAATCATGGCTTTTCACAGCCTGCCTATAAGTCTTGGGGTCTACAATATTGCTAGAATTTACAGCAAAAGATTGAGATTGAGAGGATTCCGAGTCTATCTTACTCTTGTGAGGAATATAAGGGGCAACAAAGCCTTTTAATCTAGTAGATTGTTGAACTTGCCTAGCACTAGTTCTTAAAGGAGGATCATGAGAGCTATTAGTTTGATTATTCTTAAAGTTATCCACTTCATTACTGGTCTGATCATTATTATGAGAATGCAGATCATATTCAGAATATTCTGTAGAGGGATGTTCTGTATTTTCAGAACAAACATTTAAACCTGGAGAAGAGTTAGTAAAATCAAACACATCATTAACAGGTTGAGTACTTTGCATATAAAGAGGAACAACAGGATTATTTTTAGAGGTTGTTGAAGGTATGCAAGGGACAAAATCAGTCCCAAACTGTACCATAGTAGAAGCAGGTGGTGTGCTTGATTTTACCTTATTTTGATAAGGAAATTCATTTTCTAAGAAATTAACATCTCTAGAAACAAAGATAGTTTTCTTATCTAAATCAAAAATTTTATAACCCTTTTGGCCACTAGGATAACCAATGAAAATTCCTTTCCTAGCCCGAGAATCAAATTTATCTCTATTTACTTGGTTATTGATTGCATAACACAAAGAACCAAAAACTCTTAAATTTTCATAATCAAGGGGTTTATTAAACAAAATATGAAAAGGAGTTTCCCATCCTAGAATTTTAGTAGGCATTCTGTTTATGAGATAAGTAGCAGTTAAAATACACTCTCCCTAAAATTGTTTTGGCAAATTAGCATGAAATCTTAGGGCCCTAGCAACCTCAAGTAAATGCCTATGTTTTCTCTCAACTCTACCATTTTGTTGAGGAGTACCAACTATACTTTTCTGATGGAAGATACCTTTTCTTTGAAATAAAGAAACACATTGTTCCTTAATTATCTCAGTTCCATTATCAGATCTTATCATCTTAATTTTCTTTCCAAACTGAGTTTTAATAAGAGGAATAAAATCAGAAATAGTTTTAGCAACTTGCAATTTATTATTAAGAAGAAATGTCCAAGTTGATCTACTATGATCATCAACAATGGTTAAAAAATACTTAGCACCACTTAAAGAAACTACATGATAGGGACCCCAAAGATCTATATGAATAAGATCAAAAACATTAGAGGCTCTATTAGTACTAGAAGAAAAAGGAGACTTATGTAATTTAGCATTAGTACAAACAGAACATTTATAATCCTTCATAGTACTGCAATTACAAGTGCTAATATGTTTCATTTTTGACAAAGAAAGATGTCCTAGTCTAGCATGAAACAAATCTAGATTGGTCTTTCTTATAAACACATTATTCCCAGAACTTATAGGCTTATTTCTACTACAATTACCTACTGGTTTATAAGCACTTGGAACACTAGTCTTAATCTGTTCAGAAGCTTTTAGACAGTATAATCCTTGCCTTTTTGTTCCAACAGCCACAATTGACTTGGTTTGGTCCTGAAACAAACATTCACTCTTAGTGAAAACAACCTGTATCTCAGAAAATTTAGCTAGCTTACTTATAGATAATAAGTTGTGTTTAAAACCTTCAACAAGCAAGACTCCATGAAGGCATAGTTTAGAAGTAATATGCACACTTCCAGCCACATTAACCATTTTACATGACCCATCAGGAAGGCAAACTTTTATAAATTTTCCTAACTTGTGTTTATTAAACAACAAAGATTCATCAAAAACCATATGGTCACTAGCACCAGAATCAATTATCCAATAATTTTTATCACAAGTAAAATTATTAACTATATTAAAAGCATAGGTCAAACCTGCACAATTTGCATAAGAAAATCCAGAATTGTCCACATTATTGTTAGACTTGTTAGTCATTGCCTTAACCACTTCTTGACAAATGGAAGACACCATTTCAGACTTGAAAGCTTCCAAGTTAGCTCCTGAATTAGATCCTTCAAGATGAGTGTCCAGCATTTCTTCTTCATTAACTGAGACATTGGCAGCCAATCTTGATTTCTTACCATCAGTTTTCAAACCTTTTAGAGTTAGGTACCAATCAAGATACCCATTTACTTTAAAACGTTGCTCAGAAGTGTGCCCCTTAGCCTTACACACATCACACTTTCTATCCATTTTTTCCTTCTTCCAGTCTTTCTTGATAACAGAACCATTCCCAAGGTTGGAAGAATTGTTCCGTGGAAATTTTTGCACAACCAAAGCACTACTATCATCAACAATAGGTTGAGTACCATTAACCTCCCTTTGTGTTTCAACTTGTTGAATCAAAGAGAAAGCCCTACTAATTGTAGGAACAGGTTCCATAGACAAGACATTAGTCATTGCATTATCATACCCACTGTTTAAACCCATTAAAAATTGCATCATCTTGTCATCTTGCTCAAGATCTGCAAGTTTCTTTAAAAAACCACAAGTACATTTGTTGACAAACCCACAAGTGCACACTGGTAAAGCTCTAATAGTTTGTAATTCATCCCACAATCTTTTAATCTTGCTACAGTAAGACATTATAGTCATATTTTCTTGTCTCAAATTAGCAATTTCTTTCTTTAATTGGTAAATCATAGGACCATTTTTTTTACCAAATCTCTCCTTAATATCAGTCCAAAGCTCAAAAGCACTCTCAGTATATGCAAAATCATCAGCTAGATCACTATCCATTGAACTAGAAATCCAACATCCTACCATATAATCAGCAGTCTTCCATTTTAGATGAATCAAAAATGTTGAACCAGAACAGAGTTCAATCAAGGTAAAGAAAAATCAGAAAATGAAAAAAGGAGAGAAGAACATGCAAATGAATCAACAAATTGTAGACGGAAAAAAAAAATCAACTCAAAATGAGTTAAAGCTCCGATACCATGTAGAGAGGTAATCAAAGAAGAAGAAAGAATTATTATTAATCAAAATAGATTGTCCAGTAGCTACTAACTAGAAAAGAGAATAGACATATATATATATATAGTGAGAGAGAGAACTACTTAAGAACTAACTACAACTAACTAACTAAGGTTAAAATAGTTTAACCTTAGATTATAGTTCTAATAAATACTTTTTAAAACATTTTTTGTGAGAAAATACTTTATAAAAAAATTGTTGTTAACCATGAACAAAAAAAAAGTTCCAAGGGACCTTACCTCTATATTCCGATGTTGATTGTGAATCTCAAGCATTGACTCGTTATTTCTCTCCAATTTCCCATGTATATGCTCGTTTTTTTTATAAGAGGCTTGTGATTTAGTTTTTGATCTTTTTTCATACGATGTAAGAACATATTTTACAGAGAAAAAGTGAAGTGAAAGTTGGAACAGATGCAAGACATTACGAGCTAGATAATTTACCAAGAGTAACACTACAATAATAATCTAGGTAAAATAAAATCTTATAAATTGAGTCTCACAACAAAGTCATAAATATGTGCTTCACCAGAGAATCAAGCTTTACCTATCATTAGGCAGATGTAAATGACAACTTCATGAAAAATACAAAATTTTGTCATTCATAAAGCCATGCATGCGTGAAAATTCTTCTATGATCGTCGAAAAAATGACCACCGAAGTCAAGTAAGTCTAGACCATTGATTTACTATGTTAGTTAATTTGGTTTTGGTAATTTAGATTTAACTTTTATTTTAAATTATTTTTTTGAAATGTTAGTTAATTTATTTTTTATATTTTTTGGATTTATCTAAATTAATATTAGATTTTGATAATTTAAAAATTAAATTAAAAATCCTAATTTAATTTATATAAATCTAAAAAAATTAAATATGGATTAATATTACAAAAAGATAATTTACAAATGTTTATTTTTATTTTAAAAGTCAAATCTAATTACCAAAATTGACAGTTTAGATTATTTTGACTTCAATGGCCGATTTTTCAACGACCATAGAAGAAAAATCCATGCGTGAGACTTCCTATAAAGTATGTAAGAACAATATTGACTTAGATACCATATCAATGCATTGAATAATTGTGCATCCATCTTTGACATAAGGAAACAAAACCAAAAGGTACTTTGGTTTAGGAAAAGAAAATAAATAAACAAAACTAAAATGAAAATACTTATGAATCCCATATACAACTTTGCATCAAAAGTTCATAAAAAATGATGCCACAAACTAAAAAACATTTTAGGGAGTGATTGAGTAACCCTAAGAATTTTCAACTCCCTCAGATTTTTATTAGCTGAAAATGTGTTACTTTCCCTCTCCAATTTATGACTAATTTATCTAAATTTTATTTTAATTTGGGGAGTGATTGAGTAACCCTAAGAATTTTCAACTCTCTCATATGTGATTTTTATTAGTTGAAAATGTATTACATTCCCTCTCCATTTTATCACTAATTTATCAATATTTTATTTTGATGTGTTTAGAGAGTTGGTACGTAACCTTGAGGATTACCCAAACATTTTTCTATTTTTTTTGCCATTAATCATAATATTAGCTATAGAAGCTTGCAATTAGGGCACATGTGGACATGTAATATTAGCCTAAAGATGGCCATAATCAAGCAAAAACTTCATACTACTAAATTAGTTTAATTACCATAAAATTTATAACAATAATTGTTCCTTAAAATGCAACACAACGTACATACTATACATTGTTATTTGATAACACATTTGATAGCCCTATGCTTTGACTATGGAGCAGAATTGGATCACACTGGAAACCAGAGAAAGGATCTAAATCACAAGTTGGATCAAAGTTTTTAAAGACAAATAAGATTTAAAATGTTGAAGGTATAATACGGCTTGACAAATAAGTTTTTAAAGCAATAACAAATTTTTTGAAACCGCACCGCACCGAAATTTATATCAAACCACACTAAACCGCACCGCAAAATACGATTTGGTGCGGTGCGGTTTGTGATTTAATCTACCTTTTAAATTTTTACTTTATAATTAGTAATTGATAAGGAAAAAAACCTTGGATTTATTTTTTGTTAGAGCCTTAGAAAGTTAGAGAAGTCTTAGAGAGTTGCGGGTTTAAACAACTTGATAAGGCATAAGACAAACAAAAGGCATAACTTTAGAAAGGTAGTAGACCAAACAAAAATTATAAAAATAAATATTTTAGAACAATTAAGAAAATTACGGTTTAAGGTTTGGTGCGGTTTCAAAATTTTCGGAAACTAATTGCACTGAACCACAAAATTACGATTTGGTAAAATTGCGGTTTGTTTTGTGGTTTGGTGCGGTTCAGACTGCACTCTACTCAACCCTATACATAACAACCCAAGTGTTATACATAACAATAATCTTCTAGAGAAGTGAGTTTATTTATATCATCATTGAGTCTTTCTTCGGGACAGGGGACTAAATTTGATGTCAACAATAGAAAAGTAATAAACCCATCAGGTTGAACCGAGTTAGGTCAAAATTTGGCAGGTTTTAATGGGTTTAAAAATACGGGTCTGAATGGGTCAAAAAATTGTAGGAAATAAAGGTTATATATATCAAGGCTACAAATAAAAGGAGTGGAGAGGGAAAAAAATTAGGGAGGATGAATTACAAATATGAATCTTAGATTTTGCATTGGGTACGTGATATTGTCGTGGAAAAACCACTACTTTGAAAACAAGATACAAAACGTTATGTACGATTCGTTCCACAAGGTTAACATCACCCCTACATAGTCATGCACTTGAGTGTGAGGGATTGAAGTCTCAAAAGCTCTTGCTCAAAAGAAAATACTCTAGGTAGATAGTAGTTGTCTCCCTCGTAAACTTGACAACCCATATATTTATAGATGGAGATCAGATGTTACACAAGAACTTAAACTACAATAATAGATAATTCATTACAAATAACTAGGTATATTAATTATTCATCTTAAGGAGGTTAAATCTCTATTAAAAGGCTCATAGAAAGCACGAGTTATAATTTTACACTATAACAATCAACTGAGAATCTCAAGACAAGGCCATAAGTAGAAATTTAATAAGGCATTGAAACCAATTTTCCAATAAATAAAAATCAAAAATAGATGACAAAACCAGCTATTTACGGATCGAATTTATTTAGTGTTTCTGGTCGGGTCGAAAATTAGCATCTATAATTAATAGTGTATTTGACACCGCTATTAGCGACTAGGAAGTACGTGGTTGGTATTTGTTAATGATTTGTATAAATTGCACAAATTATTACAACTGTCGACTTGTTGAGGGGATTTGATGTCACTATATACTTGATCCTATTTTAGGCCTCATCAATCATCATCCTTATAGTGTGACTGGTTTTATATTAAGTCCACTTCAAGTCGTTTTTAAAGATTATTATTGATGTTGTCTCTTTAATATTGGTTTGTAGAGTTTTGAAGGAGTATTGTTTGAAAAGGTGAAATAGCAATAATAATTTAATATTTTATTTCCCATAAATAATATCAAATTTTAATATTAATGTATGATTGAAGGGGACATGGAGTATATACAACACTCATTTCAATTTGATATTCCTCTGTTAATATTGATAATCTTCAACAAAATATTCTAAATTGTTTACATTAGCTGAATAGAGAAGAACTGAACTGAACTGAACTGAACTTAACTTAGGGCTCGTTTACATTAGCTGAATAGAGCTGAACTGAACTGAACTGAATTGAACTGAACTGAACTGAACTGAACTGAACTGAATTGAACTGAACTGAACTGAACTGAACTGAATAGAAGTGTATTAATTGAACTAAATAGAGATGAACTGAACTGAACTGAATTGAACTGAACTGAACTGAATTGAATTGAACTGAACTGAACTGAACTGAACTGAATTGAACTGAACTGAATTGAACTGAACTGAACTGAACTGAACTGAATATAATATGAAGTAAACAAGCCCTTAATAGAGATGAACTAAACTGAACTGAATCTGAAGTAAACAAGCCCTTAGTCTGATATATATAAGAAAGAATATGTAGTGATATGTCTTGAATCCGAGTCCTCGTTTCAAAATCTAATCAAAATGGTGGTCACGCTAATCTGTAGCCTAAGTCTACTAGTATGTAGTAATATGCCTTAAATCCGTGTCCTCGTTTTTAAACGTTTTTCGATCGGATTATTGTAATTAGACTTTAGGTTTTTTTTTTTTTGGACTTTTCTAGGTCTACTAGTATATATATTCCCTAGCTTGTATTCTGAAAATTCATCATCAATAAAATACTCTCCTCTACTGGTGGACGTAGAGAGTACATAATTGGTGAACCACGTTAAATTTGTGTTTTGTTTCTTGTTTGATCTTTACTTTATATTTTTCTCGAATCTGTTATAACAAATATAATCATATGGACTGTTATATATTTAATGTATATGGTAAAGTAAACTGTGGTTTACTTATGTTGCTTGTCTCAAGAAAACTAGGGTTAACGGTTGCTCTTCTGAGCCTAACTTCTTTTTTTTGAAAGGAAAGACAAACAACGAAAGTTAGGTTGTCTTCCTCTTAAATAAACAACTTGACTTGTCATCATCTAAGAAAAAGGAGAACTTTGCATCCATAAAAGGATCAATATCGATATGCGTAGGGATCCAGTGCCCTGGCGATGCGATGAAATCTGCAGACTTATAGTTTCATGGTAAATATGAGAAGAGGCTGAATAGGTAAAATCGAGGAGGATGTTCCAAATATCAGACATTAACAGCTAGATCTTTCAGGGGCATCTGAATTTACTCTGAAAAATATTGATAACAATGAGATTATGACCGTCAATAAAAAATAATAGAGGAAAAGCCGACGTTGTGAGCTACAAGCAGTCCATTCCGAAGTGCCATGATTTCAGCAACTAAAGTGAAGTTATTGCCTAAAAAAAGAGCGGGCAGCGAGACAGGTCCGTTGATGGTCACGAAAGAACTACACCCGTGGGCAGCTGATGAATCTTCTGAGCCTAACTGCTCGAACCTTTCTTGTTGCTTAATTACACAGCAAATGTAAATTAAAGCAATCAACAATCTAGTAAGTGGAGGGCCATATGGGCATGAATAAAACTGATTGCGATCTCTTTTTACCACTAACGTTTTAAGTTTTTTGGCTGTATTTATCCCTATACTTTGGTAAATGATAGTGGAAAAGTGGAGGCCCTATTTGAAACTTGAAAGTCTTTGTCATATTATATATGGTTTTTGTCATATTGTTACGTTTATGTGTTATGGCTACAGCTAATGAGTGCCTAGGACGTTAAATAAGAAGATTAAAAATACGTGGAAATAATAAGCATTGATTACATCGAATGACGTATGATTTTGACATATATTTTAAAATTAGGGTTTTTCTTAAAAATACTAATAAGATTTTGTAAATTCTCAGATGTACCGACTTTTTTTAGAGTTTCTTATATACACCCACCAATTAATACAATTTTTTCATTTATAGTCTAGTTCTTATCTCATGGTTAACTTTCCGTTAAGGCTATTTTCAAATCTGTTAAAATTAAAAAAAAAAAGGTCTTTCTTAAAAATACCCATCGGATTTTGCAAATTCTCATATGTACCCCCTTTCTTAAAAATCAAAAAAAAAATACAAAAATAGTGAAAACCAGTTCAGTTTCTTCATTTCACTCCAACGTCACTTCACCATGTTCTTCCGCCTCTAACATCTTTCAATGAAACCATACTGAAATTGCATGTTACAACTATTGTTGTTTTTGTTGTTGTTGATTGGAAATTGTTATAGTTTTAAATGCTCAAATTTGTTACTGTTTGTGGAAATAGTTCTTTGTTCTGTTGTTTTTTTTGTTTCTGATGTTGGTTGTGGTAGTTATTGCATGTTCTGTTGTTAAAGATATTATTTTGTTACTAATGTTGTTATTATTTTGGTGAGAATCCCATCGACAAGGAGAATTTGATGAGAAATTGTTGTAGAACGATTGTTACCTATCGCCATGGGATGGAGGAGGTTGAAGATGAGAAGTGATATTTGGGATATGAGGTTGAAGATGAGAAAATGAAATCAGGGATTATGTTTTAAATAACATGTGATAGGGGTGTGTAGAATTTGGAGGGAATTTTTTTCCCTTTTTCTCATTTTTTTTAACAGCTTTAAACATAGCCTCAATGGAAAGTTAACCACAAGATAACGGTCAGTCTATGAATGAAAAAATTATATTAGTTGGTGGGTACACATAAGAAACCATAAAAAATGTAGGGACATCCGAGAATTTGCAAAATCTGACGGGTATTTTTAAGAAAAACCCTTAAAATTATTACCATTTTATAAAATGTATAAAAGCTTATCCATCGGACACTTTTTAGCAATATTCATGTGTTATATATGATTGCTCATTTACCTTAATCAACCGAAATGTGCAATAAAGAAGGGTTAAAGGGGGGAAAATTACAAATTAAGAAATGGAAAATTTGTCAAAAAAGACCTTTTAAAACATTCTTTTTGTAAGAAAATACCTTATAAAAAATTTGTTGTGAACAGGGACCTAAAACAAAAAAAAAGTTGCAAAGAGGGACCTTACCTCCATTTTTTAACGTTGACTGTGAATTTCCGGCGTTGACTCGTTATTTCCCTCCAATTTTCGACGAATTCTTTCTTCTCTATTTAACCTTTCATTTTCTTTTCAGTATAAATTTATTTTTCCTCCACTCCCCTTCCATTTTCCCTCCTAAATGCATCTACATAAACCCTACATTAACACTTCCTTATCGCATCTAAAAATATGTTCTTCTGAATTTGGGTTTCCTCATCTCTTACCCCCTTAAATGCGAAAGGATTCGTGCAAAATTGGAGGGAAATAGTAAGTCAATGTCGGAGATTCACAGTCAACGTCGGAAAATAGAAGGTCCCTTTTTGCAACTTTTTTTTGTTTTAAGTCCCTATTCACAACAATTTTTTTATAAGGTCTTTTCTTACAAAATGAATGTTTTAAAAGGTCTTTTCTGACAAATTTTCCTTAAGAAATAAAATATAGGAGTTGGAAATTGCAAATTACTCCCTCCGTCCCATTTTACATGCTACATTGCATTTTGGAACAAATTTTTATGGAAACTAATTTTAATGTGGGCCCACCATTGGTAAAGTTAAGTGGAAGAAATTGATTGGCTTAAAGAGGATAAAAATGACAAAAAAGAGGGTAAAAATGTAAAATATATGTGGGGCCCATAGACTATAAAAAGAAATGTAGCAAGTATTTTGGGACATCCAAATAAGGAAATTGTAGCAAGTAATTTGGGACAGAGGGAGTATTATAGCTCTAGTATATATATCTGAGTAATTACTCCTTTTAAAAAGCATAATAAGATTAATAACAATATAGCCTCTCTAATACTCCCTCTCAAGTTGGAGCATGAAGATCGCGAATGCCTTATGAATATGGACATGATTAACACCTTAACAACTAACAAGTCTACCCTTACTAGTATGTAAAATGACAAAATTATCCTTGACTTATATATAGAATTACAACATTACCCCTTCTACGTGAAATGAAAAATTACCCCTAAAAATTCAGAATTACAAAAAAAAAAAAAAAAAAAAAAGAGAAGATATTGTGTCAGACCAGTCCAACATACATAAGGTTACTGTCAGACCAATTCAACTTGACCTGGACACATATTGTCGAACCTGGACACATGTTGTTAAACTTGGACAAGTGTTGTTAGCCCTGGACACATATTTGTAAACCTGAACACAAATTTGTAAACCTGAAAATATATTTGTAAACCTGGAGACATATTGTTGAACCTGGACACATAGTATTAAATCTGGACACATAGTACTGAACCTGGACACATATTATTGAACCTGAACATAAATTTGTAAACTTGGTGAAACTTATTGAACCTGGAAACATATTGTTTACCCTGGACACATGGACCTGGACACATATTGTCGAACCTGGACAAATATTGTTGAACCTGGACACATATTGTTAAACCTGGATAAGTGTTGTTAGCCCTGGACACATATTTGTAAACCTGAACACAAATTTGTAAACCTGAAAATATATTTGTAAACCTGGACACATGTTGTTGAACCTGGACACATAGTACTGAACCTGGACACATATTGTTGAACCTGGACATAAATTTGTAAACTTGGTGAAACTTATTGAACCTGGAAACATATTGTTTACCCTGAACACATCGACCTGGACACATATTGTTAAATCTGGACATATATTGTTAAATCTGGACACATATTATTAAACCTGGATACATTTTGTTCAATCTGGGCATAAAAAAAAATAGAAGTGTTAGACAGTCCGACGGTAAGACCGTCCCACACAATACTTTCAAAAAAAAAAAAAAAAAAAGGAGTTATTAGGAATGCATGTTATCCCACATCCTATTCTGGATTAGGACTTCCTCGATCCCCACACATGCTTGAACACTCGTACATCCCAGAAATATCTTTACTCATACATATATAATGGCATATTTTAAATATTTACATATATAATATCTTTACATAATATCTTTGAAATGTCAAAGCCGCATATCATTCTCCCCAACATAGTTGTGCAAAATTTTTTAAAAAATCTATCAATTCAACAGATATGATGATTCAAACCTCTCTATTCTAAATAACCAGTGGTTGAAATAATTTAATCATTACTCCATGTATCACTCCTTATACGAGTAATTCTCCACTCTTAGCTGTTATATACATTTAGCAGCTTCTCAGCCAATCAATTTGCTCAATTTATGTCAGAAATAAATGGAGATGGTCCCGCGTACAAGTGAAGCTAAAACAGTACGTGGACAATAAACAACACCTTTGGGACAATAATTGTGTTACACAGGACAATAATTACGTTGCACGGGACAATAATTATGACATTCATTCAAAAAACGCTAAATATATTTAGCAGCTAAGATTTTATCATTCCTCCTCCTTATACTACTCATTTTGCTATATCATCTATTCATGTGAAAGCAGCATTGGAAGAAGAAGAAAAAGGAAGAAAAAAATGTGTCATTTTTTTAACAGCACAAAGTTCGTTGGTTGTGCTTCAAAGATGTATTACTTTAATTCTTTGTTCAAAGTTAAGTACTATTCCCTCCGTAACATAATAAGTTCAACAATTTGACATAATTAAAGTAGAGATAAAATTGTCAAATCGTTACAGTTAATATGTTTCGAAGGGAGTATTATTTAAGAGTTTGGATAGTAATCAGCAGGTTAGTGCGGTTATGTTAGTAAGTTAGTAGGGTTGTGTAGCTAAGCTATAGGAAGTAGTATTAGCAAGTTGCTGTGGTCTTCTACTTCTATTTAAATGCATAATGTAAGTTGAAATTTATTAAGTGAGAATATCATTGGGAAAGATTGCCAAGAATAAGCTAATTTTTGGCCGATCGTTCACAACTATGCCAACCTTTTGAAAATCCATAATTAAGCTAACTTTGTTATCATTAAAGTCAAAAATAGGTTAAATGATCATGTAACTAATAGATTAAATAATCATTTAACCTATTTTTGGCTTAAATGATATAACAAGGTCAACTTGATTCTAGATTTTCAATAGATTGACTTAATTGTGAAAGATCGACTAAATTTTAGGTTATTCTTGACAATTTTTCCTATAGTGTTTGAGTTTATGCTTTCTAGCTTCTCTGTATTATTCTTGTCACTATATTCCTTCCCCACATAAATTAACACTATCACCCATGCATATTGTTGTTTGTCTAATTATAGATGATGCAAGATTTTTTTTCTTGGAGAAAAGGTAAACAGTTGAAAAAAAATCAAGATCTCTTCCTCTCGAAGAGATATCCTGATTTATCTAGTGCTAAGAAATAAGAGAACTTATTAGCATCTAAAAAGGGATCAATATCGATGTGCGTAGGGGTCCAATGCCCGATGGACGCGATATAATCTATATTGTGGTTGGCTTCACGGAAGATATAAGCAGAAGAGGAGGCCGCAAAGTCTCGGAGGATGGAGCGCATGTCATCCATAAGGAGCTGAATTTTCCAAGGACATCTGAATTTACCCTGCAAAACATGAATAACAATTAAGTTATCGCCTTCAATAACAATGGAGGTTAGATTATGTTGTCTAGCTAATAGAACACCATTTCGAAGGGTTGTGGCTTCAGCAACGAGGGAAGATGCATTGCCCAAAAAGAAGACTCGGGCTGCAACGCAATCATCATGGTCATCTATAAGGACAACACCTGCAGACGCAGAGTTAGTAGTACAGTAGCAGAACCATCAAAATTAAGTTTAATCGTACCAGGGGGTGCCAATTGACAAAGGAAGGGCCCTGGGGAGGTAGACTAGGGAGGGAGGAACTATACATGGAATGGAGAGCATCTACTGAGAGACGGGATTTCCATTCATAAAAATAGAAGAAGGCCTGGGAAAACACAGCTGTAGAGGAAAAAGGAGAATTACGGAAAAACTAACATGTTCCGAGCTTTCCAAATACTTCAAAAGATATGAAGAACTTTGGCCATGGAGGCATAATGTTGACTATGTAAGCAGGAGAGAAGAGAAGAAAGGGAGGGTAGCATAGGCAAAGGTAATATCCAACGGATAGACTGAACATCAGAACAAATGGGGAGAACCATTGGGCAAAAGAGAAATAAGTGGTCCTGAGTTTCCTCAGCTGAAAGACAAAGAGGGCAAACGGGGGAGAGGGGAAGACCTCGGGACGCTAGATTTTGACCTACTTGGAGACCGTTATTCAAAAATTGCCAAACAAGAATTTGTAGCTTGGGGTTAATATCCAATATCCACAACCAATAAAAGTCTCATTTAGGGGAATAAGTATGTCATGGGCTAACCATGTGGCAGACTTTATAGTAAATCGACTATCAAAAGTAAATATCCCAACATGGTTCATCCATATATAAGATAGGAAGAGGGAAGGGGAATTTCAAGAATAGTATTACAAACATCTAAGGGGAGAAATTGAAAAAGTAAATGGAGGTTTCATGTACCATTCGTAATGAAATAATCCACTGTTAAGTCGGGATTATGAATATCAGAAGGGTTAATATTTAGATGGGAAAGTAAATTAACTTTAAAAACCCAATTGTCAAGCTAAAAAAAAAACACTAAAGCTATTACCAATTTTTCAACTAATCCCTTTAAGGAGAAAAGGGCACATGTGGAGAATATGCTTCCAATTTTCCATATCCATGTGTCTTTAGGTTGATAGATGATTTGCATGATGTTTTTGTAGTATGCGACTGTATATAGGGAGTAGTACAATCATGTTGCATTAATGCATAATGCATAATGCATAGTACATCATTGTCTTGCACTGAATCTTTTGTTCCATTCAAGGTATCTCGTGGAGCCTATTTTTATCTTTTAGGATGTCAATGGTGCTACTTATACAGAAATTATTAGTTTATAGTTGATATGTATACAGCACAAAAGAAAACGTTGGAAGAAAGTGACAACTTTCTTGATAATCCTTTTGTCCTGTAACTGATATGTATACATATCGGATATGTGATAATAATTTCTCCTAGATATCAAGGGATCGAATTCTTTATATTAGCTTCTTCATGTCATGGATCCATCATTACTTATTCAAGCAAGCTGGAATATTATCATAGCTTAATTTGTACCTCTCTGGGGTGCGATAATGATAAATCAATTAAAAACCACATGTGGATATTTTATAGGGAATAATTTGATAAACAGTAGCTCTTTGGTCAGTCCTTCTCACAAGGGTGAGACCAGATCTTTCTAAGAATATTTATGAAAAAAATTTGTAAAAGTTATTGAAAATATTTATAAAAAAAAAATTAATTAGTTTTTATACATATATAACTATTTATACTCCCTCCGTACCATATTAATGGCAACAATTAGATATTTTTCCTCTCTACTTTATGTCAAATCTTTGCCATTAATATGTTACAGAGGGAGTATATTATATGTAACCTTTAAAAAAAAAATTAAAATTTTTTTTCTAATGAGACTTGATCTTACTGTATGTGAGAATGTCCCACCCAAAAAAATATTTGGTCAATATATTATCAGACATGATAATTATTTTGCCGTAACTATAAGTGAAACATACAAAATTTCCGATAAAATATTGAAACACAACGTATAAAACATACTCGACCTAATTTTTTGATTGAGGGAAATGTCACAAGAATGCAGATAGATTTTGTCTTATTATAAAAAAAGGTTACGCTATATGCAGCCCGCATATAAAAAGCTAAAATAAAAAATAAAAAACATTAATTTTGCATTTATTACATTGATCAATGTATAATTTTCACATAAATTCACAACTTATTTCCATATTAGGTAATGTAATTAATGCAGCCCTAATTTTTCCAGTAAATACCTATAACCTTGACCCTAATCGATAAGGCCTTGTTCATTAAAGGCATTGTCCAATAAATACCTATAAGACATGGCCAAAAACAATAGCGTAATATATGTTGACCCTAATCGATAAGGCCTTGGATGCTGATGTTCCAAATTAAAGGCCTTGTTCATTAATTAGAGAAGAAATGATAAGACCTACTTTTTTTTTTGAAAAAATTATTACGCTATTGTTTTTGGCCATGTATTGGCTCTGGTCGATAAGGCCTTGTTCATTAAAGGCATTGTCCAGTAAATAACTATAACCTTGACCCTAATCGCATGTCATTGGACTACCTTGTCCAATAACCAGATCTAACTGATAGACTTGCTCATTAATGAACTCATTCTCCCATCTCTTCCCCCGGGTACATGGGCAATTTTATTATAGAAACTTATACTCCCTCCGTAACATATTAATGACAACAAATCATTTTGTACGCACTTGAAGGTAATGATTTAAGGGTGTAGATGAACAAATTAATCAAAACGCTTTTAATACAAGTAAGATTGAGATCATTTGTTCATTTGCACCCCTAAATCGTTTTTTAAAGTGCATGCAAAATGACTTGTTACTGTTAATATGTTATAGAGGAGTATTATGGTTGGATCCATGACATCGTTCTATATGAAAGTGTTTTGCCCTCAACATATATAAAGTCCCACAAATACAAGATCCTAAAATTTTCCTACAATGAAAAGATGAATTAAAAAAACTATCATTTCTTTCTCTAATTAATCACAAGCAAAGTCTCCTCTTGTTTTTGAAGAAATGACCTTAATTAGGACTTTAATTTGGAACATCAGCATCCAAGTTTTCAAGAATCCCATTAGCCCACACTATTTCACTTGTTGTTGTTTATAAAACATGCTCCTATCTATACTCTAATATAATTGATCATCAAAAGTTTTGGAGACAGTTTTTTTTACTATTCCCGTCTGTTTAAATTAAGCAATTCTTTGATGAATTTTCTTTGACTTAATTAGCATTGTTTTTCATTTACTCAATGCATTCTTCATTGTCTCTTGTCAACAGGAGATTATCCACATAAACTAGCACTTAATTAGCACCACACATTTTTTTTAACTCCTCTCTTCTTAATGATCTGAATATATAAAGGAGTAATCTCATTTGGATTGACTAAGTCTAAATCCCCTTTAATTTGAATTAGGAATCCCCTGCTTTTAAGCCATACAAGTTTTTTTTTTATTTTTTTTTATTTTTAAGTTGCATACTTTACCTTCTAGAACTTGTTTTTAACCTTCATAAAAAATATCCAATTTTCCTTGCAAGAAGGCATTGTTGATATGTAATTTAATCTCCAATTTTTTAATAGTTACTAGTCTTGCAAACCCAATAATTATTCTCACTGTAGCAAATTTGACCACTAGTAAAAAAAACATAGTAAAAAATGTTATAAAAATTTGAAATAATCAAACAAAAAATGATGCAAATAATTAGAGACGGACAAAGTAATTCGACAAGTGAATTGTTATTCACTAGCTGCATATAATTACAATTAAAATTTATAAAGACAAATATGTCCTTACATAAACTCCTATTAAAATTTTCCACAGCCACCAACATTTGTTAACCACCAACATCAGAATTTGTTGGCAACTACCACTGTTGGAACCCACTGCCGCCGTCATCGGAATTTTTAAAAAAAAAATTGAAAAAAAAACACTTTTTTAAAAGTAGGGTAGTTATGGACCCAAGAACAATTGTGGTACCAGTTATTAGTCTGGTACCACCAGGTTGTACCCGTTTTTGGGTATAGTGCACCTTTTTTTTTTGTTTCTCAGATTTTTTTCTAGAAAAGGTAATGGCGATGCCAATCAACGGCGACAACAATGATGATTGGTGGCCATGATCAGAGCATAGATGGTGGTCCGAATCCATAGAATTTTTGTATGGAGCATGTGTCATTCTAAGTGCTAGTTGTAATTAAACACAGCCACACAGACAGTGATTGATAAAATGCAGGTGAATAACAATTCCGTTAGATAAATAACCTAAATTACTCCAGCAAACTAACCTAGCATACAGTGGACCATTGGGTAGACAAAGCCAAGCTTTGGGCACTCAAGAATTAAAAGTCAAGACCAAAAAGCTAGTAAAAAAAAAAATTGGGCTAATTGATCCCATTTTTTTTACAAATTGTGTCAAATTGATTAGCGCTATCAGGCCCTCAACAGCAGATTAGGATCGAATGAGCACTTATTTGAACTCAAAAGCTCTCTACAATTTCCTTGGTGTTTTCATGTAAAACTCTTCAATTCAACCCATAATCATTCCCACACTATTAGCCTTAACTTCGAGTAAAACCTGCTTTCTTTATATAGATTAATAGACAAAAAATTGATTGAAACATGTTGCATGTCTCATTTGAAGGTAAAATAATACAATTGAAGATTTTAAAAATCACCAAAATTGAGATACAAAACTTTAGCCCAAGCAAAAACTCTCAAGCTTCCAACTAAAATGACAAGATCGGCCTGCTTTCACGCCTGCCTCATTGGACGATGGCAATCAATCACCGATGCAGTAATATCAAATTTGCCGAATGTATGCCAGGTGCGAATTAGCATCAGCTACCAGTTTCCATGAATCAGTTATCAGTTAATTTCCAAGGCAATCCTCGATGCAAACTTTAGTCTTGTTGGTTATCCATAAAACCAAATGTGGTTTCCTCGTTCTTTTTCATACCAAACGAGTTAATATTTTACTCCTTGTTTTTTTAATTTGCCTCCACGAATTCAGCTGGTTTATCAGAGGACTGCAACCACAGTGGTGAAAGTGCAACAACCTTCCCAATGATGATGAGTGTAGGTGACACCAATCCAGTACATCTGATTTTATCAGCAAGATCCTTCAACTCCGCAAATACCTGTTCGATAAAGAATTCAGTTACAGCAAATTTTAAGAGTATTGTAACGCACAACCTCCCAAATGAAGTTGGCTGTCGAGGTAGCAGTTATATAACCAAAGTTTACCTAATTTTACAATGTTTGACCAAAGCAAACAACATATAAATCTCATTGACATGGGCGATCTGATAGAGCTGTCAATTTTCGACCCGACCTGCACCTGATAAACCCAGTCAACCCGACCCGTAAATAGTGGGTTTTGACAAAAAAAGAAAAACTCAAAGCCGTTTTGAACCCGTTAAATACAACCCACTCTTAACCCGACCAGACCTGCTTTCAACCCGACCCGACCCGAAAATCATTAAAAACGTATTAAACTTATGATATTATAGGAAAATGTAAGCAAAAACACTTCTTACCATTAAAACTTTGAATTTAAGATTATTTTTATTGGACCACAACATCAATTATTTGCCATGAATTAGCTATTAATAAAGACAATTCTTATAATTTGTACTTTTTAGAACGCTTAAGGTACATTTTAGTACATATATTGCATTAAAATATGAAAAATTAAAGGGCGTTATAAAACTTCCCAACCCGCTGGGCCAACCCGAACCCGAAAATTTTGGGTTATAAAAAAGCTAATACTGACCTGAACCCGCTAACACCCAACCCGGTACAACCTGAACTCGCAACTATTTTACACCAACCCGACCCGACCTGTTTGACAGGTCTAGGCGATCAGAATAACACAATTCGCAAGCACATGATGATTTGCATTTTAATTCATAACATTCCTTAGTTTAGAACACAGTACAATCTTTTAGTCTTTTAAAAAAAATATTATTTTAAAAAAAAAAAACTAATTTTCTGAGTAGCTTATAACTTCAATTTTTTTGCTATTTCTGAACTGATGCAACTCGTCATGTTCTATCATACATCTTGACAATCCCCAGTCCAACAATGTATGCCCTATAGGGAGGATGAAAATAAAATTATAAAATTACACCATACAAAAAATGCATCCGTAACAATTTTATTAGAAGACTACGGTTTGTCTGCCTTGGGATAAATGGCTGCCAATTTACACCACAATTACTTGTGGTGATGAACTAGCATAAATCCTATGTTATTGGAAAGCAAACTTATAAAAATTTGGGATCAAGCAAAGAACAAATTTTTCTTACCAAGCGTTGTTGGGCAGTTGTCCCTTTTTCCACTGCAACAGTAGGAGTATCAATGGGCAGGCCATGTTGCACCAATTTTTGGGCAAGAGAAGGAAGGGTTGCCAAACCCATATAGATCACTAAGGTAGTATCAGGGTCAGCAGCATTTTCGGCTACAAACAATGGATCAGTTCCCCCATTCCTTGAGTGTCCTGTGAGATATCTAACACTGGTAGCAATGCCTCGATGTGTTAATGGGATTCCCAGCTCTGCAGCTATACCTGAAGCAGCAGTTATGCCTACAACGGAAAAAGGTGTGAGACTACCACATGATGTACTATGTATGACATTAAGGGTTTATTTGGTAGAGCGTAAAACATTTTCAATGTAAAATGGTTTTCCAAGAAAATCAATTTACAACTGAAAACTCATTTTGAAAAGAGTTTTCCATTGTTTGGTTGAATGGAAAATGAGTTATGAGAATAGAGAATGGAAAACAGTTTTCCTTAGATTTTGGGAGAAAAACATTTTCAACTATGGTGTAAAACCATTTTACACTCTTAACTTTTCCATTAAAACAGCAAAAAACCAAGCACTTTTTAAAGGATGTGGTAGAGGGAATAAGACGTGAAAAAAAACGGACCCTAACTTCAGCCTTAAAAAACGGACCCTAACTTCAGTGTAAAATGAGGAATATAGTTTTCAGGGAAATCATTTACGCCCTATCAAACGGACCCTAACTTCAGCCTTAAAACAGCAAAAAACCAAGCACTTTTTAAAGGATGTAGTAGAGGGAATAAGACATGAAAAAAAAAAAAAAACAAAGCATTCCACATGATATCAAATAATGACTAAGCTCGACATAAGTGATAAGTCTATAAACTAAATGATTTTCAACTGCTACGCAATATAGATCAAATGATTTTCAACTGCTGGGCAATATAGAACATCAGTCACAGAGTCTCTAAACCAAATGATCACAAATCACAAACTTTACAAAAGTGGTAGACCAAGTGAAAGCTAAACAAGGTACCAGGAACAACTTTAACATGAATCCCATTCTGCTGCAAGAAATCCATCTCTTCGCCACCACGTCCAAAGATCTGCCAAAAGTGTTACAAATAATCAAATACAATTACAAAAATCATACAGGCTATCAACTTTAACTCATAGTTTAAATAGATACCCACAAGAGGATCTCCTCCTTTAAGTCTAACAACATGCGCACCAGCCTCAGCAAAACTCAAAAGCAATTGATGTATCTCTTCCTGAGTTCTACTATGATACCCAGCAGTCTTCCCGACATACAAAAGCCTAGCATTGGGACCCACTAAATCAAGTACATCGTTGGATACAAGACGATCATACAACACAAGATCAGCAGATTGGATGACTTTGACAGCTTTCAATGTCAGAAGATCCGAATCACCTGGACCTGTACCCACTAAAAACACATTCCCAATTTCATTATTCGCATCACTATCATTTTGCTTCTCTCTCTTATCTGTCAAAACTTCAAGTAGCTTTTTTAGTTCTGGGAGCTGCAAAGCAATGTCATTTTCTCTCCTACTCTTTGACAATGAAGATGAAGATGAAGAACCATCTTCAGAAATAGGATAAACCCAGCTTTCCCTTTGATATCTTTGCACCGAGTGCTTCTCAGTGAAGGTTGATGGGGTAGTACTTGAGTGTGAGCTTGACCAAACTACCAGTTTGTAATTGGTTGAAAGTTGGGAGTGAATTGTTGTGGGGTTTTGGAGATGGGTAAGGAAGGTTGTGGGATTTTGAGAAGATAAAAATTGAACTTGAGTTAGGGATGCCATTGAAATGCCAAATTTTGTGCCTTCTACACACAGAAACCAAAAGCACAAATTAGAATTACAAAATGCAAATGTTTACAAGGGAAAGTAAAATCATGATTATTGTATTGATCTTAGTAGAAAATGTTGGATTCAGGATATTAATAGTTGTAGGGCACCAAAACTAACTAATAAAAAATATTCATAATTCATAACCGAAAGTCACAAATGAGTTCAAAATACAATCTAAGTACGTTAAAATTATTACAATTGTTCTAAATGAGTTTTCATTCCATTCAAATGTTATAAAAAAATAAAAATAAATAAAAAAATCATTCTCAAAATAACTAGCTAGAGTTTCATGCTTGCTTGTCTTAACATGTTTCACCGGAAGCCTATTCAAAGTCTTCACATTCCAAAATCATTCATCTTCAAACATCAACAATGAAGTTCTCAAGTGAGTTTTCCAAGTACCAATTGCACACTTGAATAATCCATTACGGCTAAGATCAATGAAGTTAAAACAAATTCCTATCTTGAAGACAACATATTTCCCCAATAATTACAAGTTAATAAAAACATTGATTAAATTATACAACCTCTGTTGAATCTGTTCTCTAACCACAAATCCTCAACAGTCATTTAAGGTACTTAGAAAATGAACCAGATTTAGTCAATCCTAATTCCTAAACAATAAACATCTAACATTTAGCAAAGTAACAGATAATTAAGCAATTAAATCTCAAACAAACAATAAATTAGGGTTTGAGAAATAACAAACCTGGGACTGCCGGAGTGCCCGACGGATACGGAGACGTAGACAGCCACGTAGACGGCGGCTGGTTCTGGTTGTTGTAAGCTTGTTACATTTTTTTTTCTTCAATTTTTGTTCCCCCTAATATAAGCAAATAGCAGGCAAACCAGAAGCCGCAGCAAGTAGACTTTGGAGGAGACGGAAAGGCAAAGGCTAACAAGACTGTAAGTTTGTGACCTTTTAGCTGCTAATACGGGCAGATTCATCCTTCCTTTCAACGAGGGTGGTAAAACTAGAGCTGGTGGATCGAGCTATGGTGTCGGGTTCGGGCTCGGTTTCCAGTTGTGCTTTGAGTTGAATATATATGGGTTGTGTTTGGTTAGGAGGTTTCCCCTCAAATTAGAGTTTTTGACCCATTATAGAGTTTTTGACTGGTCAAAACTCTATTATGTGTGTTTGGTAAAATAGCTGATGTAATAGAGTTTTGGGGGGCAAAACTCTACTTTGTAAAACGCTGGGTATACCAGCGTTTACAAAGGAGTTTTGTAAAACTCAGTTCTTTGCCCCAAATCACCCTTCACATTCAGTTTCTCATTTGACCTAAAAAATGCTCTCATCTCCATTTTTTGCCTCCTTCAACTCTTCTCCTTCTACTCTTCTGAAATCATTTCAGCCTAGAATTTTTGGGATATCTTCAAGGAGGTCAGTGAATCTTAATTTTTTTATTTTTTTTAATAATTACTTGCATTCTGTTGTTTTCAAGAGTTTTTCATCTTCTTGATTAATGGGTATTTGCTTGTGAATTATTGAGCAAAATGTTGGGTAATTTCTTCCCCCCCTCCTCCACTTCGTTTGTTTCCAATTTAGTCATATGTTAGATGCCCTTAATTACTCCAAAAACAAGTCACGTTTGATAATTTTTTAGGGCTATGATTATGCTTTTGATATATGATTTGAATGATTATGTATGTATATGTAAATGGTAATTTTTTTTTTAAAAAAATAGTTTTTGGGAGAAGAACAAATGACTCTGTTAGAGTATTGGGTTTATTGTAGCCACAATTGAAACTAAAATTATACAGGCTAATTTTAGCCACAGTTGGGTTTTTTTTTTTTTTTTTTTTTTTTGCTTAAGTTAAAACTAAAATTGAACACTGTAATTGGACTTAAGTTAAAACTAAAATTGAACAGCAACTTCACTTGAACACTATAATTGAGGTTCTTTTTTTTTGGGCTTAAGTTAAAACTAAGATTGTAGCCACAGTTTATTATAATCAAATTTATTACAATTATAAATTTATGTGCTAAATTTGTGTAAGTATATGCCAAAAAATAATTATATAAATAGTTATAATTATCCATTATTTAGCACTAGTTGATATGTGTAGTACTAGATTTGAGCTTGTTTGCATATTTATGATTGTGGGTAGTTGCATTTGTTGTCCATAAAAAATGAAAGACAAGTTAAAAATACTTAAAATAGTTCTTTTATTAATCATTGAAGATGGACTCAAATAGCAAAAGGGACAATGCGGAAGGTGAAGGTTCGGTGAGAGATGTGGGTCGGGCTAGTTGGTCTAAAGAAACTTTACTCATATTCTGTGATTTGTGTATCCAATATGCCGAAAGGAGTAAGGGGAAGCGGGGTGCAACAATTTCACAAAGAATGCCGTGGAAGGTGCTTGAAGTAGAGTTTAGTAAAAAAACTAATTTGACGTATGACAAGAATCAACTAAAAAACAAGTGGGATTGGATGAGAAATCGTTGGAGCCTTTGGAAAGCACTTAAAGGGAAAGAAACTGGATTAGGTTGGGATCATGAAAAGGGAACAATAAGTGCTAGTGATGAGTGGTGGAAGAAGAAAATTGAGGTCAGCATACACATACCAACTTTATCATTTAAATTGTCAAAAGAATTAAATTAACTAACTAGGTTGATTGAATTATTATCTAATTTTATACATTTTTTTATAGGAAAATACGCATTTTAGAGCTTTTCAACATGCAGGTATTGAGCCCGAACTTGAGTACAAGATGGAACAACTTTTTGGAGGCTCGGTTGCACAAGGAGGGTTGAAATTTTCTCCAGCCCAATGCCCAAAAGAATCGGTTTATATCCCTTCTATGACACCTATCCATATCCAATCTTCACCCCTTAATGCTGCCAATGTTGGCATGGTTGACCATGATGATGTGATGAGTGACAATGGTGATTTTAATCTAAGCCGAATTAACATGGATTGGCAAGAAGTTTGGAATGATTCTACTCCACTTCCTTCCCCCTCACCTTCTCCTCAATCAATTGAACAAGTAGGTAAAGGAAGTAAAAGAAGCTCTGAGAATGATGTTGTGGAGAGTTCAAAGAGTTGTCGTACTGAATCTACTAGTAGAAAGGGAGGGGTTGGAATGCTAATGGAAAAATTGGATGCAATGGTGAAAGTTGTAACTGAGAGGAACAATAAGGAAATGGAATTGATGAGTCTTGAAGCACAAACACTTCATGAATCCTCTCGCAGACTAGCTGATTTATTGGCAAAATTGGTGTCTATGCCCGACCTCGTGCCAGGAAGTCCAGAATTCTTTTTTGCTTGCACGATGATTGAAGACCCCCAAAAGAGGATACTACTCAATGGCATGCCAGATGACAACACAAGGCTTCAGTGGATAAAGTATTTGTATGAAAAGAATGAGTGAAAACTGAATTGACTTCCGATATCTAGTTTAGTAATTTAGTAATTAACTATTAAGACTTCCGATAGGAGTATTTTGAATAGTGAATTAACTATTAAGACTTCCGATATCTAGTTTAGTAATTTATATTTTGGATAGTACCCCCTTTGGATAGGAGTATCAACGGGCTTTGTATGACATGAACATGCAAGTATCATGGGCTTTGTATGACATGAACATGCAAGTATCATGGGCTTTGGAATTTTTGTTTATATGCAGGCAATTTAGCCTATTAACATTACTAGTATGAGTGTAGTATGAACATGTGTTAGTAATTATATTAAAGCTTGGTTTTTCTGAATGTATTATAGCTTGTATTTTATTTATTTTTTTCTATATTACCAATAATCTTGATGGTAATGAATACAAATGCTAAGATGTATGCAGGTATGGATTTGCATGATATACGGAACCGAATGCGAAAAAGACGTAGAAATAATGCATTTTGGGATTATTTAGCATTTGTAGTCGGTTATGCAAGCCTTTATTATGTTAAATACATACACAAGGAGCCATGTATGACATCGTTTCAAACGGGAGAAAAATGGATGCATGAATTATTAAATGGTCATGAAAAACGTTGTTTCAACATGTTTAGAATGACGCCATGTACATTTCAACATCTATGCATGGATTTAGAAAATAAGCATGGGTTATCACCTTCAAATAGAATGTCAAGCATAGAGAAAGTGGGTATGTTTATTTACATTCTTAGTAAAGGAGCCTCAAATCGAGATACGCAAGAGCGATTTCAACATTCTGGTGAAACCGTTAGTAGAATTTTTAAAGAAGTTTTGGATGCCATGGAAGGTCTATCAAGAGATTTACTAAGACCACGAGATCCCAAATTTTCCAAAACCCCTTCATACATTGAGGATGATGCACGATATACGCCACATTTTAAGGTATGTATTTGAATTATTATTTCTATTGTTTACATGTAATATTGAATATCATATAAATGTTAATTAATTCATTTTAGGATTGCATTGGAGCCATTGATGGTACTCATATAGATGTTATAGTTCCCGAAGAGGATCAATTACGATATAGAGGAAGGAAAGGGATACCCACCCTCAACGTTATGGCAGCGTGTGACTTTGACTTGCTTTTTACTTATGTGCTTACTGGTTGGGAAGGATCGGCTCATGATTCTCGAATTTTTCTTGATACTATTGGCAATGAAAGTCTCAACTTTCCAAAGCCTCCTCTTGGTAATTGATCAATATTTATAATGCTTATTTATTTATTGTGATTTTTTTATTACTCCATCATATTTTAATTATTATTCTTACTTTCCCATGTCAGAAAAATATTACTTGGTAGATAAAGGATATCCGGAAAGAGAAGGATATCTAACTCCATATCATAAGACAAGGTATCATCAATCTGAATTTCGTGGTGCAAATGCAAGAGGGCCTCGGGAAATTTTCAACCGTGCACATTCTTCTTTAAGGAGTTGTATTGAGAGGGCATTTGGCATTTTAAAGGCACGATGGAAAATATTAGGGAAAATGCCGAAGTATTTGTCACAAGATCAAAATAGAATAATTTGTGCTTCATTTGCATTGCACAATTACATAAGGTTAAGCAAAATTCCTGATCCAGCATTCAAGATCATAGATGAGGATCCCACTTTTATTCCTCCCGAAGCATCCCGAGATATTGATAGTAATTCTTTGCAAGAAGCTCAACGTCTGAGTACTAATGAAATGACAAAAGTTTGTGATGACATTACTACTAGTTTGATGAGAAGTAGACGACGACAACGTATTTTTTAAACATATGGAGTATAAGCTATGTGCTAGTTGTGTAAGTTAGTATACATGACTTTTTTTTAAGGAGAAACATATGATCATTTGTTTTAGTGAAGCACTTTGGATATTAATTTGCATATTTTTTTGGGAATATTACCTTGAATATATATGTGCAACACGTTCAAAAAATAATAGTAATAAGTTAGATAAATTAAAAATAGAAGAGGGGTCGTTTCTAGTTATTTTGATAGTAGTATAATTTTATTTGCCCATAAATGAATATGAATAAATTAGAACTCACATATTAATTCTTATCTTTAAAGAAAAGGAAATATTACAAATAAAAGTCAAATGTCTATAAATGTCATTTTACACAAATCAGCTTTTACCAATCATTTAAGTGTTACCAAACACAATTTTATAAACAGCTGTCAAATCAGCAGTCAAAAACTCTAAGCAAAAAGTAAAAACTCTAACAACAAACTCTAAACTCTAACAGCTAAACTCTAAACTCTGATTGCCAAACAGGGCCATGGTGTTTCCATGACGATCTAGCTTTTTGTGGTTCAGCAAATTTTCATTTTTTTTACTCACAATCTTCATTTTTTTATCTTTAATCTTCAATTTTCAACACTACAATATTCATTTTTTAAACCACAATCTTTTTTATAAAAAAAAACTAATTTTTTAAACTGCAGTATACAATGCTCACGGGAGCACATAGAGCAATTGTGATCTCGCGCGTTAGAGAGTCAGTTTTAACAACTAAAATGAATATTCATTTTTTAATACTGAATATTTATTTTTTTAATATTGAATATACATTTTTTAAACTTTAAATAGTGAATATTTATTTTACCTCAAAAAACCCGAACTTACATTCACTTTGGCAACAACAAAAATGAATATTCATTATTGTACATTGAATATTCATTTTTTCACATTGAATATTCATTTTATTAATAGTGAATATTCATTTTATCACAAAGAACCTGAACTTACAATCAACTTTGCACCAACTTAAACTTAATATTAATTTTTTAATGTTGAATATTCATTTTGTTATACTAAATATTCATTTTGTTATACTAAATATGTATTTTACCACAAAGATCCTGAACTTACATTCACTTTTGCGAAAACTAAAATGATTATTCATTTTTTAATATGAAATATTCATTTTACCACAAAAAAATCTGAACTTACTTTCAGTTTTGCAATAACAAAAATGAATATTCATTTTTGTATATTGAATATTCATTTCTTCATAATGATATTCATTTTTCAACTAAACTTACATTACTATCTGAACTGAATCTAAAATAAATATTCATCATCAATATAAAAAACAAAAAAAAAATCAATAAAACAACACACATCATCCATCACAATAATCACAAATGAAAATTGCGATTGAGATTGATTGTTGAATATTATGAACGAAATCACTCAGTTAAGATGGGAGAGAGAAAAATTAGCAACAAAGAATGAAAATGACCAAATGAGTATGGAGTGAGTAGTAATTTATTAAACTAAGTTGCATTGATACATGTATAAAAATGGAGACGAACATGAAACGTGTATAGAATACATTAGTTTTAAAAAATAGGATACAGGTACAAAAAATACATATTATTAAATACTTTTAGAATTAATAAGTTTATTCAATTTCTAATTAAGGGGTCGTTTGGTTATCAAAAGAGAATGAAAATCACTTTAAAAAAAGAATACACCACCACCACCACCACCCCACCCCCACCACCCAAGTTCAAAAACAACCCCCACCTCCTTCACCCCTCCCCTCCCCCACCCCTTGCCGACGCCACCCCCTACTCCACCACGATGGCCTCCTCCCCTCCCCTACCCCTCAAAACCCGAGTTTTGGTTCATGTGGGTTTTGGTTCGTGGGGGGGGGGGTGGTTGGGGTTGTACGGTGGTGGAGAAGGGGCGGTGAAGGGACGACAATCGACAAGGGGCGACGAGTGGGGCTGGGGTGGTTTCGGGGGTGGTGGAGGTGGGTGGGTTTTTTTTTTTAATTTGGGTTGTTAGGGTTAGGGCTTCAAGGGTGGTTAGGGCGCTGATGATGGGTGGGGCTGGAGGAGGCGATGCCAACAGGGGTGGGGGAGGGGAGGTCGTGGGTGGTTATGGTTGGTGTTGGGTTGGTTGGGTGGAAGATGGAGGAAAGGGATCGAATGGAAAAGATAGGGGGGTTGGGTTTAGAAAAGTGTTAGAATGGGGGAATGAGGAGGGGAAAGGGAATGGCAAAAATAGTCTAACAAACACAATCAAAGGGAATGAGGGCAGTTGATTCCCATTTCCTTTGATTATTACCCCCAACCAAACACACCCTAAGTTGTGTCGTGTTCGTATTAACCCACACACACAAATGGGTTGAACTCCTGACCCAAACCAACCCGTTTTAATAAATGTGTCATGCCGTGTCAACCCGATTTCTTAAACGTGTGAAAGTCTTAACCCAAACTCGTTAATTTCGTATTGTGTTCAATTCTTGTTAGCATGTCATCTCATTTTTTTTTGTACTATAAAGTTAATGGTCGATTGTAATCACGTCGTGTCATCACGCATACATAAATGAGTTGAAACCCCTTGACCCAAACCTGACCCGTTTACTAAGCATAACGTGTCAACCCACTTACTCAAATGTTTCAAAATTCTTGATCCAAACCCGCTATTTTTTGTGTAATGTTGGTTTTTACCTACAATAAAATTTTCGATACCTTCTGCAATATTTTAATTTAATTACAACCATAACATAAGAAAATACTATTTAAAAGTATATGCAAATATGATTGGGCAAACATATGGGAAAACTATTAAAAAGAAGAAAAAATTGTCAGGAGGATCCTTAATTTTTTTTTTTTTTGATTTGTGAAGAAGGACCATTTAAAAAAAATGGCATTTAACGGCCCAAAATAAAAAAAATAGTTGTGAGAATAGACATTACTCTTCTTTTCCGACGTTGACTTTAATTTCCCGGCCGAAAACAAAATAAATAGTTGTGACAATGTACCTGTATAATATTCTATTGATACCCTTTATAATTTTCTATTCCTCCCAAATAGTTTCAATTGTTAACATCTGTTCTTAATCACAAAATTTTGGGCCGTTAAATGCCAAAATTTATTTAAAAGGTAATTATTCACAAATAAAAAAAAAAGTTTGTCCCTCCTAACAATTTTTTCTGAAAATAATAATGTTAAAAACTTGAAATGGATTAATTGGATATGTTAGAAATATCGGTATCTATATCGGTATGGGTTTCGGTTTTCCAGTCAAGAAAAAAGAAAGTAAATCAACTGACCAATTAATTTAAACTGGGAAAAAAACCCTTCGTGTTCCTTTTGTCTCTCCCATTGTGACCTCTTGAGTTCGTCGTTGAAGTGAGTTTTGTGTTGCTGTTCCTCTATTGAAGCAGAGTTTTAGAGGTAAGATTTTTCGTTTTTCCTTCACCAAATATACAATCAGGTTTAGTTTCGCACAGTTGCTGATTTTGTCTGATAATCACATAGGGTTTTTCTATTTTCTAGGGTTTGGTTTGTTTAACTGATGGTTTATTGTGTGCCCAATGAAGTCGTCTAATTACGTGAGTTGGCGTAAAATCTTGAAATTGAAATAAAATGTTGCTTTGTGTTGCCCCTATGGTTTTGTTCCTTTCTTTAGCATTCTCTTTTCAAAAAAAAAAATAAAAAAAATTCATTGGTGAGTCAAATTGTTTATTTGTTTTGGTAGGTTAATTACGGAACTTTGATAGGGTTTCATATTCTAATTTCATTGCCTGAAATTAGTCATGGGTTCCTTGGCACTTTTTTGGTTAATGTTCCAGTTCTTTTCAATGAAATTGTTGTAAAGAAGGTATCTTTATATTTACTAATTCATTTATTTTTTTTTTACATAGAGTAAACTAAATTTTTGTAGTATTTTTGAGCTTGTTTAACTGTTTGGCCTTATTAGTATGCTGATTCTAATTGATTGATAATGAACATATGTAGCTGGGAGGTTGCCTCTTGATAGTAAATTAGGATTTCTAGATTGGATTATGTATGTATGTTACATTGCTTTTAAATTTATTGTTGAACTTCTTGACCAAATTGGATCAAATGATTCAAGAGGGTGCTTGATTATGTGTAGGTTTAGGAGGGATGGGGTAGACTGGACTTATAAATTCATACAGTTGATTTGTCTGGTGAAACTACAATTTGGTAGTATTTGGTATTTGAGTATAGGAGTGGATTGGGTTCAATCTATTTTCTCCTTTTTGGTTTTTGAAGATTTATTTCTTGAGTAAGTTATTCAAAGAGTAGTCTCTGCTTTCATATTGGAAAATAGGTGGTGGTGTGATGATCTCTTGTAGTACTATTCTTGCCAAGCAATATAGGCAAGTTTATGAATGCCTTGAATCTCCATGTGTTATCTGTTGGAGTGTTGGGTGTGTGATCCATGATATGCCTCTTACCTTCCTTTAGAGGTTACTCCTTCTAGGAGTGGATTAGGGGATCTGAATGTAAGTGTATACAAAGTTAGATGGTTGACAAATATTTTGGGTTTGAGGGTTGGGGGTGTTTAATGTGTGGGTTTAATCTGTTTGATGTATACATATTTATCGTCCTATTCTGTCTTCAAAAATCTTTTATAAGCCCCTAATGGTTGTAGCTAATAGATTGTAGAGGATAAATTAACTAGGATTCCTGGTGGCCTAGCGCAGGTGAGGGCTAGAGGAATCATCTTGGTCTAAGGTTAGAAATTCTTATATACATATGGATGTATGGTACATCAAAGGGTAATTTTGTTCATTTTATGGTTTTTTTTTTACTCATTTTTAAATTCTTATATATACATCCGGATGTATAGTAGACCCATTGATCTAAGGGAGAGTGAGATTTGAATTTTGTAATTTTGTGTTTTTATGATTATTGTGTGTCTATGGAAAAATGGCTGTGGCTTTTCTCACAAGCCTGGTTTTCTTTGACATAGGGATTCCGAGAAAGTATGGTTTTGAAGCAATGGATTGGATGCTCTAATAGGGTCTCAAACTCTCACGCCTTTGGAAGTTCATTGTAAAGCTTTCATCACATTTTTTACATTGGTTTAATACTAGGTGGGTAACGGGGAGTCTTTTAGTATTCTTTTTTATTTATTTTATTTTACTTCTCCCTCCCTTCATATTGCAAACACCTTATGATATCCATATTCTCTCTATTATGGGTGATGAGTGGTAATAACATCTCTATTTGGAGAGGATTTGCTTAAGTGGGAACTGTGTCAGTGTTTCCAACTTGTTGAGCATCGTTTATTTTGCTTCTTAGTCTGGTTGCCATGATAGGATAATGTTTTTTTTTTTGGTTGTTTGGGTCTTTTCTCTCTCCTTTTATAACCATTTATAAGAAAAAAAGGAACTTTAAACTGCAAATATCCTCTCTTATTTCTTTAGTAGAAGAACTTTTTTGGGTTGTTGACTTGGCCAAAAAAAAAAAAAAAGATTTGGAATGGTGTTAATCTGGAGGTTTGAAGACTAAGTGAGGTATTTTATCCTTATGTGTGCCATTTATGTCTACTTAGTGGAGAAGGAGGGTTTCATTTATCTTTGCATTATTGTCAAGTCTCATCAGTGATCAGTTGGCTATGCATCTGTGTTTCACAGTTCAGAGTCTTCAGACTATTAGTGTTTTGCTCTTCCAATTACTCTTTTAGATCAATTACATGTTCAGTTTATTTATTCTGAAAGGCTAAATTGGCATAAACTGTCTTGGGCTGTCTTCTTGCTTTCTTTTTGGTGCTTTGATTGGATAAGGACGATCTTTTTTTTTTTTTGATTTGGAGTTTGATTTTCTCGTGGGTGCCATTGTTGTATGTGCACTTAGCTTTCCTTTGAGCAAATGCGTTAATTCCTAGGTGTCCCTTTCTAATGTAATTTGAGGTTGAAGTTTTTTCCTATGGTTTTTGCTCTCCCGTCTTTGTCTTTCTAATAGATTTTGGTGGGACTATGCACTTTTGTTGCAGATAACTGTTACTTTGGCCTTTTTTTCCCCCCAATATGTCTCTTTCTTTAACGCCTGCTAAGAGACACCATACTCGAAGCTATGAGGACTCAAATGGAAAAAAATTTCAAAAGTCGTCTACTCTTAACTCTACAAAAAAACCTAGAAAAATATCATCTGGGGATGCTGTTTTTCGTGTTGTCTGTCCATCTTCTAGAATTGAAAGTGTGGCTGGAAAGGGTATTGATATTATATCACATATACGCCAAGAAACTGGTGCGAAGGTTAGAATTGATGATTCCGTTTCCGGATCTGACGAGAGGGTAATTTATGTTATGGGCCCTGACAAGGAAGTTGAGAGCGGCAATCAGCATAATAAGAATGAAAATGAGGGCTCTAAGTCAGCGCAAGAGCAAGTTAATTCTGAAGAAAACAATGTAAAAGATGCTGGGAAGGAAACTTCTTCAACAGCAGAAGATCCACTATTGAAGAATGGAACTTCATCTGTTCAGAAGGCTTTGTTGCTTGTGTTTGAAATTTTTTTTGAAGGGGTGAGGGACACAGAAGAAATTAAAGAAGAAAGCAATGGATCTGTGACAGTCACTCTAAAGTTGCTTGTGCTTTCAGGTCAAGTGGGTTGCCTATTGGGGAGGGGTGGCTCTGTGATCAAGCAAATGTCTGCTGAAAGTGGTGCTCAAATTCGCGTTCTCCCCAGGGACAAACTCCCTCAGTGTGCCTCTTCTGCGGATGAAGTAGTTCAGGTGATTTATGGTTTTGATCTTTTTGGAATATACGATTGTTCTATTTTGAATGTTTTCAGCCCATTCATGGTACTACACCACTTTGCTCGAGCATATGATTCATTAGTTGTTACTTTTCACTGTAACCTCTGGGTCATTTTTTTTAATTAGTTTTTGTCTGACTATTTTCTAGGCATTACTCTTGGTTTATATCATATTTGCCTTATTGATGGTATGATACACTTTAATTCTAGTTATGCTTGTAATGTTACTATGGGCGAATTGTATTTTTATCCATGCCTGAAAGTGATACATAATTAAATATCTCTTTTTGCAGTTGTTTCATTGAATTATGAGAATGCATGTGCAAGAATTTTTATCTAAAGTCTTTCTATTGTTTCAGTGAATGGCAATTCTATGTTTCTGTATGAACATAATATATCTGGAAGTTGCGGTCAGAGTAGAGAGGATTTAGTTTTAGCAGATTGCTAAAGTTCGCATTTACATATCTGTTTCTTTCATTTTCTTTTCCCTGACTCATTTGGCACAGAAGCATGGATGTAGCAAGTAGTAAACAGGTCACATTTAAAGCATTAATATATTAATGGTTACATGAGCCCTTTGCTTATTTTGCCTATCCCAACCTGCTTACACAGCCTTGGATTGTGTGTCAGGAAGGCTGATTTGGCTCTGCCTTCATTATACTTGTAAATAAAATCATTTTGCATCATATAGTCACATTCTAATTGCAGATCGTGGGACCTGCTGATGCTGTAAAGAAGGCAATCAGGACCGTCTCAGATCAGATAATTGAAAATGCATCTGATGATCATGAGTCATTTCCTTTGAATGATGCTGGACCCACATCTCATGCACACAGCACTCTTGTTCCAAGGCATGACTCCCATCCTCATCGATCGCAGCCTTCTCACGGGACATCTTTTGCTGGTGGATTTCGTGATAATGCTGATTTTCATTCAAGCGTCCCCCCAATGTTTCCCAAGTTTCATGAGAACTTTATGCCTGGTAGAATGGATGTTCCTGACATAATAACTTTTCGATTACTCTGCCCTGATGAGAGGGTAGGTGGTGTGATTGGAAAAGGAGGAGCAATCATTAAGACTCTGCAGCATGAAACAGGGTGTGAGATTAAAGTTCTTGAAGGTGCTTCTGATGGAGAGGATCGCATGATAGTTGTATCTGGTCCAGTGGTATTTTTTTTGCACACCAGTTGATTATTTATGCTTACAGAATTACCCCCTCCCCCTCCCAAAAGAAAAAGTTCGAGGGACACTAATTTTTGTTGCCTAATTTGCGCAGCACCCACAAGATAGGATCTCTGCTGTACAGGATGCAGTTCTTCGTGTGCAAATCCGCTTAGCTAAAGCTATACCTGATAGCAAGGAGAAAGGTTTAACAGCCAAGCTTCTTGTTTCATCCAATCAAATTGGCTGCCTTCTTGGTAAAGGTGGCTCTATTATTTCTGAGATGCGGAAGGTTACTGGAGCTTATATTCGTATCTTGGGAAAAGATCAGATCCCTAAGAGTGCATCTGAAAATGAAGAAGTAGTTCAGGTGTTGAATATTTTTGCAATTATATAATAATTGCTGTTTACTCTCTGATTGATTTGAAAGTATTTTGGATCGTTATGCTGAACACTTTAATAAAGCTAAGATTTTATTTGGCTGTAGCTGAAACTTTTAATTTATTATTTTCCTAAATGTTTCGCAAATTGATATTTTAGAAGTTACAAAGGCATACTTGATTGTTTTGATGCTTTTGCCTGTACTATATTGTTCAAAATGCAATTTATTGCTTCTCTTTTGTGGTTTTGATTTGACCAGATAAGTGGAGAACTGGAGATAGTTCAAGAAGCACTATTGCAGATAACCACGAGACTGCAACATCATTTCTTCCGTGATGCATATCCTTCAATTAATCATCCCTCAAATTTTGCTCATTCAGATCGAGCACCCCCACTTCCTCCGTTTATGGGAAGACGTGAAGTTTCTCCTCCTGGAATGTTTCCTAAATTAGGTCCTTCATTTAGAAACTTTGATTCTATTGGTGCCCCACCTATGCATGGTGGTTTTCATCCCCATGATGAACATCCTCCATTTATGCACGATATACATAGGCAAGGAATTCCTCATATTTCTGAAAGACCGTGGCATCCCCAGGTAATTTTCTAGGGCACATTAGAGTATGCATTGGTTGATCAATATGCTGCACTACTGCAGTAATAGTATGCATTGTGTTTGTTATGTTGGTTAGCTTATTGCCATTGTGTAATTTGATCATTGATTGGTGTTTCTAATTGGCTTATAGAATTTCATGGAAGGTGCTCCTATGGGCATGTTGGATCATGGTGGACCTCCGCAAAGACGGATGGCTGGATTTGAAGGGTATTTACTATTGCAGATTGTCAGTGCTGCTTCTGTATTCTGTTATTAAATTATTTGCTAATGGAGTTGTCATGCCTATCTTTTGTGTCTAAAGGGGAAGTCAGCAAGCTGTAATCACAAGCACGACTGTCGAAGTAGTAGTTCCCAGCTCTCTTGTACCTACAATATATGGAGAGGATGGTGGATGCTTAAGACAAATTCAACAGGTATCTTTACAACATAATATTATCATGCTGCATAGTACATATATCCCTTTTGTTGGTCGAAAAGATTGTGCATCATTATCAGTCGAGTTGATGTAACCATGTCGGAGTCGTAGTTTGTATTTAATTTTGATCCAAGTTAGCATTGTTGACTTTTTTTTTTATTTTTGGGTAGAAAGGCAACTAAAATTAAACTAAAAAAAGTCATACAAATCGTCATAAATTCGTAAAACTTAGACTACTACAAATGTTGCTATTTACGACAGGAATTCCTGTCGCAAAAATGTGATCCCGTTGTAGAAAAGGGGGGTTGCAAACGATTTTTCCTGTTGTAAAAGTAGGGCCCCGTCACAAAAAAGGGGGGATCGCAAATGATTTTTCCCGTCGCAATCCCGTCGTAAATGAGCCATTTCTAATAGAGTTTGGGTTAGGTTTTCGGTAAATTTTAGCGACGGGCTCAAAAACCGTCGCAAAAGATCTACATTTGCGACGAGATTTAGGTCCGTCATTAATATGTACCCGTCGTTATTGGATCAATTTTTTGTAGTGTTAATACAAAAGTCTGGTGGAAAATTTAGAGGATTACTCTCATTGATAGCATTGGAACAAAGCCTACTCCTTTTCGCTATTTCATCAGCCAACTTGTTTTCTTCACGGCTCAAGTGCTCCAAGTGGAAGGTCTGGAACTGCCCCTTTTCCCTGCAAAGATTATTAGCATTATTCGAGTATTTGCTATGAAATGTGTTCGACTTGTCAATAAGTTCCTTCGCATTCCCTCAACCTTTGTACATGATTAAGTTTGCAAAACCATAGTTGTGACACAAACATAGTGCTTCATGGATACCAAGGTGGCAAGGTGCATGAAGTGAATCAAGGGCAAAGGTTCTTTTGGGGAAACCTTTTACCCAAGTGCCTTGATGCGATCTGATAGTCCCACCCAAACCACAAGGTTCATCTCTTTTAACAAACAAAGGCATCAATATGAACCATTAAACTATTCGGAGACAATATGATGTGTGGTGTAGTAAGGGTTGAGTTAGGTAAATGCAGATTAGGGATGATTGATCTAGCCTGAGATATTTCCATAGTCACAATTTGGGCCGCTCGTATCACCTCCTAATTACTTTTAAGGATGCCAGTAAATATTAAAATTATTTCTAGATTTCCAAATTTAAAAGCATAATATGGGAAAGAAGTCTTGCCTTCTTATGCTTTGAAAGTTAGAAGTGGAGGACAGGTTCTTTCGAAGCCATTCTTCGCAAGTACTCGACAGGAGTTGATTAGAAGGGGATATGGAGAGCCAAATTGCCAATAGATAAGGGACAATCTCGCAAGATGTGAACTGAGTTTTCTGTTCACTTAAACATCCAGTTCATTAGTGAATTATGCTACTTTGTGTTGGCATTCGCGGCAAAATCGAAATAGTGATGAGTAGGGGGAATTGGGAAGTAGCCGTGCAATGGTTACGATTTGTGATACTAAACAAGAGGGGCAGTGCCGTCTCGTGCTTCTTTGGGGCCCGGAGCGAAAATAAAATTAGGGGCCCTAAACAATGGAGACATATTTCATAAATAATATATTAATAATATTTAATATTAAAAAGTTCACAAAAATACGAATTACAGGATAATCATTTGAAAAATCTAGTTCTCCGAGCATTTTTTGAAGCGAATTAGTCGATCAAATCCTCACAATCTATATTGTCTAACAACTCATTCTCAATAGCCACCGTAGCTAGTCCGGTGAGCCTATCTTGAGACATAGAATTATGCAAATAAGTTGAAACTTGAAATATTGGAGAAAATTAAGGAAAAAAAATATTGTTGAAACTTGAAATATTGTGATAATATGAGGAAGAAGATGAATAGTCACAAGTCTATGAAATTCACGGACTCAACTTCACTGCTAAATGTTTTTCCGTTTATTTCTTTTTTTTATAAAAATATTATTGTACTACATATAAAAGATGTGGGCCCCACAAAAAAGGGGCCTTGAGCGGTCGCTCAAGGAGAACATGCTAATAGACGGCCTTGAAGAGGGGCGTTGGTTACTTGGCTTGCTATATAAGATGGGACATCTGGATTTTTTTTGCTGAACCGTACAGCACTATTGTCCTGTGACAAAGTTTCACTGAAGCTGTAATATACCTCACTGAGAAATAGTGGGTAGAAGCTACTGTTTGTAGGTTTTCTAATTACCCTCCCTAGAAATTATGGTGGCTTTGCCATTACGGTATGTTTGGTAATTGAGATCATAAATGTCGATAATGGGAATAAATTTATATGTAATTTTGGAGGGAAAATCAATATCTATTCCCATTGAATACCACCAATTTATCAAATTTTATTCACAAATATTTATTCCCGTTGAATACCACTCTTTTCACTTGTAAAAATTTATGTATTGATTTAATTGCAACAAATGGGTTAGCTCGGTTCTCTATGGACTTTTTAAAGTAAGGTTAGGAGAATGTTCAAAGGTAAAGTAAGAGAGAAAACATGATGTGTATGTGTAAGATTTAGGATATAATATTTATTTAAGTTTTTAAGTTAGGGATATTTTTGTCATTTCAAGTCTAAAATTTAGAAAGATATGAATTGTTGCAATTATTGTGTTACAACCTTATTTAAAAGTGTTGCAGATAAACCGATACAGAGGGAGTAGATATTTGTGTGTGTGTTGGGGGGGGTGTTAAAGGTTTCTCCCTTTGCTAAATTGTACTTTAATTCCATTCCTATCACCACAATTTATTACCAATAATCAAATGAACCATCGGTGTTTTTACTTCTTTGAAACCTTATGTTTGGCTGAATTTCAATTTCCTGAATTGAGAAACACTTGCAAAAGCTAGGGCAAATGCCAAAAACTAGTGTACAGTAAATTGACTCCTATTGTTACTCACTGATTCCGGCTTATGGTTGCAGATTTCTGATGCAAAGATTGTGTTCACTGATCCGAAACCAGGTGCACTTGAAACTCTTATTGTCATTTCCGGAACTCCTGAACAGACTCATGCTGCACAGAGTCTTATTCAAGCCTTTGTTATGCTTGAGAATGAATCTTCTTGATAATTTGAAAAATGTTTGTGGCTACTTTTACCGCATGGCCACAGTAGGAAGTAGTCATTTTTTTTTTGTCAGAAAATGTAACTTTAGTATTTTGTTAGTTGAATAATCCTCATCTTCAAATGTTAATGCTGTCAATCATCTTTGTGTTAGCCTTGTTATTTTTGCGTTAGAAATATAGTCAAGGCCACAGCAATGAAACTGACTCGAGAATTATGTCTTCCCAACTTGCATTTTTGGTAATTTTACTGGCTTAATTCTTGAATTCTCCTCCATTTCCTTTTCTCATTGTTTGAAGCGATGTTTGTCATTCTTTGATGCTATATTGCTGTATAACCTATGATGGTAGCAGTAGTTTGTAAGAAATACATGCATAAATTTCTAACCAATATGGCGATATCAAGGATAATTTATCCCCCAACACCTAGGTAGCATAAATACTTTATTGAATTAGTTTTATCTGTATCGGATATTCAAACAATACTGATACGATACTTTATACTCTACTCTATTTCTAAATTATTATTTTTTTGACATGTTTCACTATAAATTTTTACCCAAATTTTCATATGCCTTTAAAAAGGTTTTCTTAGCTTTTTGTAAAAAAACTAAATTAATCCAAATGATGTTGAAAATATGGTAAAATTTTCTTAATTTTAATAATATTCAATAATATAATAATATATATTACTTATACCTATATCTTAAGTTTTTTAAACTAATATATTTTGTATCCGTATTCATGTAGTTTAGCCCCACATGACCACACATTTGATTCCTTTCATTTTATGGAAAAATGATAATGAATACTTTCTCTTTTTTTTAAAAAAAAAAAACAGTATTGCAATATTTTCTTATTTGAAAGATTCATATTAATTATGGAGTACAACGTAATCAGATTTAAACAACCTTTCTTTAATTCTCTCCTTATTACATGAGCCGATTCGTTATACTCTCTCATCTCTACTTTATTAAAAAAAAAGTGTGCAATTTTAATGCATCAATTAAATGAGAACAAATGAAATATATATACTTTGCAATGAAAATTTTCATTACCTGTCAAAAAAAGGAAAATTTTAATTACCCTAATACGTTCTTAGGGCAACTTGTGGCTAATAATTCCTTGTTAATCGCCTCACATGTTTGGCTCCCAAGTAATTAAGTCAATGCACCTTTTTGTATATAAGTTTATAGGATTTCAGATTACATAGCATAAAAAAAAGGGGAACATGTGAAGTTGCCATCCAAGAGTATTAATTTTCACGAAATAGTATCAACCAAACAACAAACGATGTTTACCTTCTCATAAACTACCAAATTTTTTACAATTGCTTTCACCTTCTCTTCTCATTGGATTTAATAGAATTTCTATTCCATGCCCCCCAAATATGTATTTCCGAATGGTTATGTTCGTTGATTGTTTTTACAAGGTAAAACAGTTACAACACAAGTCTTCTATCACATAAACACCTAGCTGGCATTGCCCAAATGGGGTTGGCGAGAACGTTGATGTTGAATTGCAGAACCTTCAAATCATGTACACGATTTCTATTCAGGTTATGGCTTATTCGGGTTAGTATCTTGGCTGAAGTTATAGAGCTCTACCAACCAAAACAATCTGAATCTCAGGCATAATTTTTATCTGGGAAAATTCATCTTTTGAAGATTCATTTCAGTAAAAGCCTCTCAGAAAAAGCAGAAACAAGTTCATACTTTTCACTGTCATAACATGCAGTCCTAAATGCTGCTACAGTTACGCGGTCTGTTACACTTTGCTGCTTATCCAATAGCTTTCGTAAGAACAATGCCGCCATTTCCACTTTCCCATCACTACAAAGCTTCCTGATGAGCGTACTCACCGTTCTGATCCAAAGCTTATTCTCCAGTCGGTCCAACACCTTAACAGCACAACTAACATAATTGCTTTTACAATACTCATAACATAGAGTTAACCGAGTCACCTCACAAGGCGAAATACCCTTATCAATCATGGTATCATACAGCTTGCGAGCCTCTTCGAGTTTGCTTTCCTTACACAATCCACTTATCAAAGCACCATAAGTATAGCTATCTGGCACACAATTATACTCCTTCATTTGATGGAAATACTTGATAGCTGAGCTGATATTACTCACCCCACAATATCCGCATATCATGGAAGTATAAGTTTCCTTGGTTGGAACAAATCCAAGCTGAAGAGCCTCTTTGAAACACTGCTCACTACCCGCCATTTCCTTCTGTCTCGAAAACAAGGCAATTATTATGTTATATGTGTATATGTCAGCCTCAAAGCCTGCCTTTTTCATCTTACAAAGATATGCCAAGGCCTCTCTTGTATCATTGCGCTTTGATGAAGCCGACATGAGGATCGTATGAGTGACTTTATCAGCTCGCAGTCCTAGTTCAAACCCCTCTGCAAGCACTTCACAAGCCTCCTCAAATCTACCCTTGCTGTAGAGACCACTTATAATGCTATTGTAGGTACAAATATTAGGAGCAATCTCTTCTTTCATCATTGTATCCATAAAACTATAAGCTGTTTCGAATTTTCCTGCTTTACAATACCCATCAATTAGGGTTGTATAAGTGTCCACATTGGGTACCAACCCCTGTTCCTTCATTCGGCCGAGTAACATCTCTGCTCGATTCAACTTCCCCTCCTTGCAGTACCCGTTGATCATGGCAGTATATGTGCATTCGTTTGGTTTATAGTTATCACTTCGAACAAGCTTAAGGAATAGCCTAAATGCCTTTTCTGTCCATCCTTTCTTGCAAAGCCCATGGATCAAGGTTGTATGTGTATAGACATTAGGTTTCCAGCCTCTGCTAACCATTTCCTCCAACAACTCAAATGCTTGCTTAATATTACCCCTCTTGCATAACCCATCAACCAAACATGTAAAATTGATGAGATTTGGAGTGAATCCCATCTCCTTCATCTTATGAAAGAACCAGAATGCCTTGCTTATATTACCCACATTGCATAATGTACTCATCACCATAGTACAAGTCGCATTATCAACAACAAAATTCCGTTCAATCATTTTGGTTATCCATTTCTCTACCTCAGAAATCTTATTTTTCCTACAATAACCCACTATCAAGTTAACATAGCTACAAGAATTAGGAGAAACACCTCTCTTAGACATTTCATCGAACACGTACTCTGCATACTCAACAGAACCCATTTCACAAGCAATCCTAACGATGCCATTCAGAGTCCTCGTACTCGGAGTCAATCCCTGATTATGCATCTCAATAACCATACTAACAGCCTCATTAAACCTCCCAATCTCAGAAAAAATCATCACCATTTGCACCATCAACTCATTGGCTTTATCAAAATTCTCATTACTAATCAAACAAGAAGCTGCAACAACGTAAAAACGCATAAAATAGCGAAATTTAGAGTGATGAATTACCCAATCAAAGAAACTCAATGCCACCATTGAACCTGCATCTTCAGCGAGCGATGCAACAATGGTAATGACCTGATCATGGGATAGAGATTCAACGGTTACGTCAAGATTCAACTTAAAAGGAGAATACCTGAGATGGGTATGTTGGTGATATGATTGAAGAACTTGGAAACGAACTTTTTGGACAAGGGATTGAGGTGATGTTGAAGTCGATAATTCAGAAGTGGAATGAGTTTGGTGAGACAGTGGTCTGAAAGTGAGGAGTGAAGAAAGAATTGAGATGGTGATGTGGGGAAATTTGTTGAATACTCCATTGTTGGTAGAAAGCATGAGAAAGTGAGTTCTGTTGAGTTGGGAGCATTTAGATGTTGGCAAAACTGGCTAACATAAAACAATAGGGGGTGACTGGTGAGTGATGAGTTCATGTTTCTTCGGCTCGTTTGCTTGATGACTCTCTAGGTCACTGCTGTGAGTTACTACTTCCATACTTTTTTACTTGTTTCACACAATTTTTTAGGAGAAAAATGTCTAATGATAGGGATTATTGGACTAGACCTGATTATTAGACAGATCAGAGTGGGTTAGACTTAGGCTGGTACGGTCGGGTTAGGGCCAGGGTCGGCTAAAAGATATTAATAGCGGTTGGGACAAAGCGGGTCATGGGTCATAGCGGGTCGTTAGTGGTAAGGCCATTAATATATTAAATATAAATAAAATTCAAGGTAGCCAATAGTTAAAACAAATGTATACGAATATATTAATGTACTCTGTAATTATTTTTGTCAAAATTTATTAGGCGATTATTCTTAGTTCTATATTGGTCGTTGGCCCTGGTCGATAAGGCCTTATCCATTAAATGTTATGTTCAGTAAATACCTTATAACCTTTACCCTAACTGCATTGCATTGAGCTACCATATCCAATAACCAGGTCTAGTAGGGACCATAAAAAGTAAAGGTATTTATTGAGAAGATGACAAAATTAGGGGTAAAATAGCTAGAATATATAAAATGGGTAAATGACACAAATGTTGATAAAATAGGTAGAATTTATGTGAGCTCCACATGCCAAAATAGAAAATGTAGCAAGTAAATTGACATATGCAAATAAGAAAAATGTAACAAGTAAAAAAAGACAGATGAAGTATTACTTTTTTTAAACACACAAGTACACAACTTTAAATGAAAATTTCTTTAGATACATATAATAAAAAAAAGTATAAAAATTACTCTGTATATATTTAAAAAAAGGTACACATTGCACCGAAACAAACGAGATTTTATTTGGACCGGTCTAAATTGGACCGGAATGGAAAAATCGGGCCCAGTATGATGTTAGCATTTTAAAAATTCTAGTTCACCTATTCAACCAGTTCCAGTTTAATTCAGTCTTTTATTGGTAAATACCTCTACTTGTTAGCATGGTAACAACTAACAAATTAAATACATATATGATTCTCCCTCTGTTTTTTTTACTTGCAACATTTTCCTTATTTTGGTGTCTTAATTTACTTGCTACATTTCCTTTTTTATATGTGAGACACACTTAATTTCTACTTATTCTACCGTATTTTTGTCATTTATCCTCTTTTTTGAACCCCTTTTTGTCATCATTTTTATAAATATCTCTACTTTTTAATGGTCTGTACCACTCGACATATTTCTCCTAAAATGTTGTGTTAGAGTTAATGTAGCATGTAATTAAGGATGGAGGGAACAATGGTTTTTGCTACCATTGTTAACAAGTAGGTTACATATACACAAGATATTACAAATAAAAAAATTATAGCTTTTGCCAGAATAACATACCACATGCATATGGTTACTTGCCAATATATGGGCAATTTCTTACAATGATAAACTTGCCCGGCCCATTTAGAATAAAGAATATATTTGCTGATACTCTAAATTGTAACCTTATTTTCGAATAAAGGATCTGAGCAAGCACCTTATTCTTCTTACCGAAGATAAAAACATTCGAATTTTAGATCAAATACAAATCTGTTATAGCAATGGTATGATCAAATCTTATTGAAACACTATATTGTACTACTCAGTCCTTGACCATGATAAGATACTATGGAAGATCCGATCACAACATAGTATAATACTACTCCCTCTGTTCTTTTTGTTGTTTACTCGCTCTCTGATTTTTCCACTATGACAAAAAATTTAAGTATAGAACAAAATCGCTATTTTAACAACCCAACTTTGGTCATTAGTCTCTACAATAAAGGTATTGTTTAGGTTTTTTTTAACCTCAACAATATCGCTATTTGAGATAGCGATTTTGTTAAAGAAATCTCTATCTAGAATAACGATTTATGCTGCGTAAAAAAATTTAAAAACAAAGCTGATGTGGACAGTATTTTGGTAAATATTGTTGGTTGGATAGTATTTTGGTAAACATTTTTGCTCCCAACATTATTTTGGTAAAACACTCGCTAACAAAAGCAACATAAAGGGTAATTGTGGTGTTTTTTGGTGTGACTTGTATTACCAAGTAATACATTTGGGTTACGGAGTAGTTCGACAAAGAAAGATGTGTTTTGGAAGCATTGGAGTATTGAAGGTACGCCCCCGGGCAGGTATGGGGAGCTCCGGGTGGTTTTGTTGACGAGTAATGTGAAGACACCACGGCCCCGGGTGGGGGAGCAGTGCCCCGGGCGGGTTTCAACGGAAGACTTCATTTGAGATGGCTTCGCACCCAGGCGGGTTCCTGCTGACCCGGTACTTGGATTTTATGTCACTCGTAAACCCGGGCGGGTTTCTTCATACCCGCTCGGGTCCGTTCAATTTTCTAGGGTTTTGTTCGTCTTTTTGTCGAATAACTTTGTAATTAGTATAAATAGGACTTTAGGGTTTTGTTTCTATTCATTCTAATTAGTTTAAGCCACAATTGGAGAGGAAAACATATTGAGAGTTTTAGTGAGTGAATTCTTGGGAGAATTACCAGTCTCTCGATTGTATTCCGTTTGTTTGATTTCCATAGTGAAACATTTTCGTACCGGCCAGGAGGACGTAGCTATCACATCAATAGTGAACCTCGTTAAATCTTTGTGTGGTTTTAGTGTTTTTCATTGTTTGTTATTGTAGTTTGTCTGTTTTCGGGCTTCCGTTACAACAAACTTGGTATCAAAGCGGGATTTAGGATCCGGGAAGATGAACACTACTAACACGAAGATTGAGAAATTTACGGGTAGGAATAGCTTCGCGCTATGGCAGATCAAGATGCGTGCCTTGTTGAAACAACAAGGTATTTGGAAACCTTTGATTGAAAAAGAAAAGGATTTGATTGAAAAGGGTTTGAGTGCAGCAGAATTTGAGGCGATGGAGGAGAAGGCTCACTCCACCATATTACTGAGTTTGGCAGATGATGTGATCACAGAAATTTCGGATGAGGTATTGACGTCAGGTTTGTGGTCAAAGTTGGAGAGTCTTTATATGACAAAGACTCTCACCAACAAGTTGTTGTTAAAACAACGTTTATATTCTCTGCGAATGCAGTCAGGTACGCCTTTAAGGGATCATTTAGGCAAAATTAATTCTATTTTACTTGATTTACGTAATATAGATGTTAAGATTGAAGATGAGGATGCTGCTTTGATTTTGTTAGTTTCTTTGCCTGTGTCTTTTGAGAATTTTGTTGAGTCATTTGTGGTGGGAAAAGAAACTGTGACTCTAGAAGAAGTAAAGCTAGCACTTTTTACTAGAGAGTTGCGCCATAAGGCGGTAACAAATAATGACAGTGGTTTTGATTCTGAGGCTGGATTGGTAGTTAGTTCTTCTGGAGCTAATAATTTGAACTATAAGAAAAAGAAAATTTCTAAGGGTAATAATAGTAAGCCTAAGAATATTTGTCACTACTGTAAAGAACCTGGTCATCGGAAATATAAATGTCCTAAAAATCCCAGAAATAATTCCAATGTTAATGTTGCACAACAAAGTTCTGATTCTGATTCGGAGGAAGATATGGCCTTAATTGTTAGTGAAGGTAGTCAGCCTACGGATCGTTGGGTGTTAGATTCAAGATGTTCTTTTCATATGTGTCCTAGTCGAGAATGATTTTCTACCTATGAATCTGTTGATTGTGGTGAAGTTATTATGGGTAATAATGCTGCGTAAAGTGGTGGGTAGAGGTACTGTTAGAATTAAGACAGTTGAAGGAAAGATACGTACTTTGTTGGATGTTAGACATGTTCCGAAACTAAAGAAAAATTTGATCTCTCTTGGTACACTTGACAAGCAGGGATTTACTTTTTTGAGTTCAGATGGGGAATTGTGTGTTTTGAAAGGTTCGAAGGTAGTGCTGAAAGGTACTAAGTTGGGTACTTTGTATTATTTACTTGGTACTGTGCTGACTGGTTCTGTTTTTATAGCATCCATGGGTTCAGATGAGATGACTAAGCTATGGCATAAGAGGCTAGGTCATATGAGCGAGCGTGGTATGCAACCATTGTCTAAATTAGGCCTTCTTGTGTGTTGGGTACGCAACATCGAGCCAGGTTTAGTAAAGGGTTGCATGTCACAAAGGCCACTTTGGATTATATTCATTCTGATTGTTGGGGGCCATCTCGGGTTGAAGGTATTGGGGGATATCGATATTTCGTCACCTTTATTGATGACTTCTCCAGGTACACATGGCTCTATGTTTTGAAGCAGAAAGGAGAGGTTGTCAACATCTTCAAGCATTGGAAGGTGTTAGTTGAAAATCAGACTGGCTAAAAGGTAAAACGTCTCCGAATGGATAATGGTCTTGAGTTTGTTTGTGATGAGTTCAATGCTCTTTGCAGGGATGAAGGAATTGTTAGACATCGTACCGTTAGGAAAACACCACATCAGAATGGTGTTGCAGAGAGGTTGAATAAGACTTTGCTTGAGAGAGCTAGGTGTATGCTCTTTGATGCAGGTTTGACTAGATGGTATTGGCCGGAAGCCGTGAAAACGGCTTACTATTTGTTGAATCGTGCTCCTCATACAGGTATTGACTGTAAAATACCTTGTGAAGAGTGGTCTGGAAGAAGTGCTGATTATTCTTTGTTGCAAATTTTCGGGTGTGTTGTTTATTATCATGTGAATGATGGTAAACTAGAACCGAGAGCCAGAAAGGGTTGTTTCATGGGATATGGAGATGGTGTCAAGGGATATAGAATTTGGTCCCCATCAGAAAGTCGCGTCATAACTAGTAGAGATGTCATTTTTGATGAAAATATTATGTTTGTGTCTATTAATAAAAATGCAGGCAACAGAGATGATAGCATTGTTCGTGACGATGGGTTTGAAATAGAACCTTTGTCTATTGCCAAGGATGGTATGTAGATTCAGGTGGAGCAGAGTCTGGTGACTACTAATCAGTTGACAGATGAGCCTGTTATTGACGAAACAGGTGACTCTGAGATTGATCACACTGCGGAGGTTGGTTCTAAACGACTGAGAAAGAAGCCTCAGAGACTAATTGAGGAGATGGAGGGACGTCATGTTCCGGGTCAGAATTGTTGTGTAGAGGAGTTGGTAGCATATGCTTTGCATGTTGCAGATGATATTGAGACACCTGAGCCAATTTCTTACAAAGAAGCAGTTGCTAGTGCCGAGTCAGATAGATGGTTGGTTGCTATGAATGAAGAGATGGAGTCTCTTCACAAAAACAAAACATGGGAACTTGTGCAATTACCAAAGGGTCGTAGATTAATTGGGTGTAAATGGGTTTTCAAGAGAAAAGAGGGTACTTCTGAAGGGGATCCAATTCGATACAAAGCTCGGTTGGTTGCTAAGGGGTTTAGACAGCAGGAAGGAGTGGATTACAATGAGATATTCTCACCGGTGGTTCGACATACTTCTATTCGGGTGCTTCTAGCAATAGTGGCACATTTTGATCTAGAACTTGAGCAAATGGATGTAAAAACAGCGTTTTTACATGGGGAACTAGAGGAAGATATCTATATGGGTCAGCCTGAGGGGTTCATTGTCCCTGGGAAGGAAACTTATGCATGTCACTTGAAGAAGTCCTTATATGGACTTAAGCAGTCGCCTAGGCAGTGGTACAAGCGGTTTGACACTTTCATGGTGGAGCATGGCTACAACAGAAGTCTCTATGATTGCTGTGTTTATCACAGTAAGGTGGAGAATGGATCTTCTTATATTTATTTATTATTATATGTTGATGACATGCTTATTGCAGCTAAGGAAATGTCGGATATGCGCAAGTTGAAAGAGCTTCTGAGTTCTGAATTTGACATGAAAGACTTAGGAGCAGCTCGCAAGATTTTGGGGATGGAAATCTATAGAGATCGTGCCAAGAAGAAGTTGTTTCTTTCACAAAAGGGTTATATTCAGTGTATTTTTGACAGTTTTGGTATGAAAAATGCTAAATCTATAGATACTCCTATTGCTTCTAATGTTCGTCTTTCTATGTATACTCCTCAGTCTAATGAAGAGAAGGAGTACATGTCATGTGTTCCATATGCTAGTGCAGTTGGAAGTTTGATGTATGCAATGGTTTGTTCTAGACCTGATATTTCACATGTTGTTAGTGTGGTTAGTAGGTTTATGTCTCAACCTAAGAAGGAGCATTGGCAGTGTGTGAAGCGAATCTTTCGCTATTTGGTTGGAACGACGGATGTTGGTCTCATTTATGGCAATGAAACACAATGTTTAGTGTCTGGGTATTGTGATTCTGATTATGCAGGTGATGTTGATACCAGAAGATCTGTGACGGGTTATGTCTACACTCTTGGAGGTTCAGTGATTAGTTGGAAAGCCACTTTGCAATCTGCAGTTACGTTGTCTACAACGGAAGCTGAGTATATGGCGTTAACCACTGCTGCAAAAGAGGGTATTTGGTTACGGGGTCTTGTTAGTGATTTGGGTATTCATCATGATCGTGCTACAGTTTATTGTGATAGTTTGAGTGCGATTTGTCTTGCTAAAGATCAGGTTCATCATGATAGAACTAAACATATTGATGTGCGTTATCATTTCCTTAGGAATGAGAAGCGTGTTGAGGTGAAGAAGATTGGTACTGCTGATAATCCAGCCGATATGTTCACCAAGCCGGTTCCAGTTCGCAAGTTCAAACATTGTTTGGACTTGTTGAATGTTGATAGCCATGTTTGAGACCCTCATGGGTCGTGCCTCAAGGTGGAGGCAATCCTCGCCCCGGGAGTAGGAGGGCGTTTGTGCTGGTTGGTTTGTTAGTGTTTGTTTTGGTCTTGGCATGTATTGGTGAATACAAGTCAAGGTGGAGATTTGTGGTGTTTTTTGGTGTGACTTGTATTACCAAGTCATACATTTGGGTTACGGAGTAGTTCGACAAAGAAAGATGTGTTTTGGAAGCATTGGAGTATTGAAGGTACGCCCTCGGGCAGGTATGGGGAGCCCCGGGTGGTTTTGTTGACGAGTAATGTGAAGACACCACGGCCCCGGGCGGGGGAGCAGTGCCCCGGGCGGGTTTCAAGGGAAGACTTCATTTGAGATGGCCTCGCACCCGTGCGGGTCCCTGCTCACCCGGGCGGGTCCCGGGCTCGTCTGGAGTGCTGGTTTGGCCACGCACCCAGGCGGGTTTCAGGTGACCCGGGCGGGTCCTGGGCCTTGGATTTTATGTCACTCGTAAACCCGGGGGGGGTTTCTTCATACCCGCCCGGCCCCAGTCCGTGCAATTTTCTAGGGTTTTGTTCGTCTTTTTGTCGAATAACTTTGTAATTAGTATAAATAGGACTTTAGGGTTTTGTTTCTATTCATTCTAATTAGTTTAAGCCACAATTGGAGAGGAAAACATATTGAGAGTCTTAGTGAGTGAATTATTGGGAGAATTACCAGTCTCTCGATTGTATTCCGTTTGTTTGATTTCCATAGTGAAACATTTTCGTACCGGCCAGGAGGACGTAGCTATCACATCGATAGTGAACCTCGTTAAATCTTTGTGTGGTTTTAGTGTTTTTCATTGTTTGTTATTGTAGTTTGTCTGTTTTCGGGCTTCCGTTACAACAGTAATTAACATTGTAGGATGTGTGAAAAATAATCTTTGTTCATCCTACAACATTGTATATGAAATTAGTACATACATGATAGTTATACAAAAAAACAGTAAACAAAAACTATCCAAAAGTTAGAATGCTTGTAAAAAAATTGTCATTCATTGCATAATTGAGAAATTAAACAAAAGTTAAATTTCAATTTCCAATCATTTGTCTACCCATTAATTACACATGCAACAAAGGTTCCCACAACATTAGAAGGCTTACAATTTTTTGTAATACACAAGTCAATCCACTTCAATTTCTCTGGAACACTCACTTGATGCTCTCTACTAGGTTAAATAAAAGACTAGACTTTTTTTTTTTGTTTTCCTTCAAATTTTTAATAACCCATGATTGAAAAATATAAATATAAATATATATATATATAGTACTACACATACATATATTAATCATTCTTGAGCAGCTTGAAAGGGCTTGTATTTCTGGACAGAACCAATAAGTCCTTGAATGGAACCAGCAGCAACAATCAAAGAAACAATCAAGCAAACAAAGCTAAGAAGTTTAAGGGCTAGCCACTTTGATGAATACTTGGGAACTTTAGCTTGTGAAATGTGCATCTCAATAGGGAAAAATACTGTAAGTGGCCAAAAAGACAATGCTCCTAGTAATCCTAGGAAATCATTGAAGAATGGAAATAGCATTGCTATTATTGCTGTTACTATCACATATATTGTCCTCCATACTAGCCTGAACCAATTGAAGTAGTAAATTCCGCCCCCTACCGGAATTTCCACTGGGTACTCCCTTGTTATGAACTTGTTCTCCGGCCACTGATTCTTCGACCATGACTCCACGAACCCGAACACGGGTTGGGTGAAAACCTAATAATAAATACGATCATTATTCGAAAATCGATATGTATCAGTATAGCTAGTAAAAACTGACACGACATAATTATGCAGCCTGGAATTATAGGGTTTAATTTGTGTCAAGGACTGTACTTTGACACGCTTAAGAAACAGTTTTGACACGACATGACATGACACACTTATTAAACGGGCGGGGTTTGGATCAAAGAGTATTGAGCCATCTATGTAAGTAATTTGACATGAACACGACATGATTACACTCCACAATTAATAACATTATATACAGTACAAAATGACACGAGATGCTAACACGACCCGACACGAGTCAACGACAAGCTTATATATTAAACAGGTCAGGTTTGGGTCAAAGGGTTTCGACTCGTTTATGTATGCTATCTAGTTGTCACAACGACACGATTATACTTAACAATTAGCTTTATAGTGCAAAACTTGATATGACACACTAACACAACCCAAACACGATGACATTTGACAATTAATATTATAGTACAAAAATTGACATGATATACGTACAAACATGGGATAATAACCTACCCAAACATGACACGGCACATTATTAAATGGGTTTGATTTGGGTCAAAGGAACCCATTTATTTATGTATTTGGCTCACATGACTGAATTACAGTCGATAATTAACTTTATAGTGCAAAATTTGACATGACACACTTACACCAACCGAACACGACACGACACAACAAAATTTTAAAACAGGTCAGGTTTTGGTAAAAGGGTTAGTACGTACCTGGTAAGCACCAACAAGATGAATGACAATGCAAACATTGGCAAAGTCAATGAGCCAGAAAGGCTCGTAAAAACCGAAACCAGTGAGGAAATTTCCAGGGGCATCATTTCCAAACGCGGCATAACCCATGCAGCCACACAGAACATAGAATAGAGTGGTCGTGGATACTCCTACAAGGGATGCCTTCTTCATTGTTTTGTTCTCTGGAGGGCTCGATTTTAGTGTGTCCTGCAATATAATATACACTTTTGTTAATTAATACATTAATATCTTTAATTGAATATTAGTAATAATAGCTATATATATATATATATATATATATATATATATATATTTCTTGACGTACAAATTATATTGCAACAAATAAAATTAAAACCACATGAGTAATACCTACATGACTATGTTTTCTTAAATACTTCGTATATACTCCCTCCGTCCCTTAAAGATTGCCCATATTGATTTTTGCTGCTGTTTATTTGGTAACTTTGACTCTCTATAATTTTATATATGTAAGGAAAAATATAGTCAAATGGGATCTCATTTGATTCGGCTCAATATGTAGTTTTTTAATATGTAATGCTTATAATTTTTTCTTATACATATCTCAAGATATTTTCTTTTAAAAATGAGTCTCGGGAGATGAGAAAAAGTAAATGGGACAATCTTTTAGGGACAGAGGGATTATAAATTTAGAAAAGAATTTATAGTGTAATTTTGATTTTGGCTCTTTTATTATACATATGCAAGAAACATATGATCATAAAAAGTCTTGTTTTATCCGTCTCAATCAATAACTACATTCCAAGAGGTCGTTTGGATGGATTGTATTTTCCATTTTTAGGAAATATTCAAATGCATTTGTGTTTAGTTGGCATGATATAACACATGCACAGAAAATTAAAATTCCAAGGGAAATAGAATTTCCCATGAAGTGTAGAAAATTAATCACCTACCTCCCCCTTGGTGAATGAAAATTCATGTGTCAATTTCAATTTCCTATGGTCGACTAAACACAAATAGCAATTTCCAAGAAAATTGATAAGGGAATTTATTTCCCATGAAATAAGACTTCCCGTGTTCAGCCAAACGAGCTCCAAATATATCTAGTTTTCATAAAATTTTCAAATCCCCAACTCAAGAATTTAATGATTGTATTTATGTCATCAAAAATATGAAAAAACCAATGTGCATTTTGACTTAATTCGACAAACAAATGCAAAAAAATCCCTAACGATATTAGCACGTTGAATGCAACAAACTAGTGTTACATCTTACATGTAAATCAACAAGTCCCAAAAAGCACCAATAGCTTAAGGCTACGTTTGGCAAAGCATAAAGCATTTTTCTGAAAAACTATGTTCCTATATTTTCCAATTTCACATTGTTTGAGCATAAAACATTTTCCTGAAAAACTATGTTCCTATATTTCCAATTTCACATTGTTTGATTCGCAAATTAGTGTAAAATTATTTCGGCGATGAATAAAATATTTCTTAAAATAATAGAAAACTATTTTCCCTTCAAAATAATAGGAAAGCTATTTTCCTTACACCCTCTGTAAACTCCTCCCACCACCTCATTTTTCCTATTTTCCATCATTTTTCTTAAGTGATATCAATGAATGGAAATCTTTTTACAATTGAATTTTCCATTATAATTTTTTTTTTCAAAAAAATAATATTACATTGAAAATATTTTAGACATAACTAAACGGACCCGAATAAATAATTGTTGATACCATAGCTTGAACCTATGATTTATATGGTAAAGAATTCAACTCTTAAACACTAATCTATTAGGTTAGCGAATAAATAATTGTTGATATAAGAAAGAATGAAAGAGTTTTCCTCTGATTATGAAGACAACAAAATCTTTTGGAAAAGTGATGGAAATTCTCTATTTTGTTTTTAGGGAAAATAAAACACTTGTTTTTTATTGGGGCCCCATAAGTGGGCCTAAAATATTGGGCCTTCATTCTCATAAGGTAGCCTGGTCTTTGTCATCACTAATTGAAGGGTCAGTTTTCCGCGTCCCCAAAATACACAGTATTTCCTATATTCTCCCATGTGTCCATGCTTTTAAAATTAAAATAGAGACTAAATTAATTTGAAACCAATAATAATTTTTCATGCAGAATCCAAATTCCTACAAAATACATTTCGAGAAATTTAAAATTCGTACATATTTTTAATTTCCATATTTTGTGGGAATTAACTCACCCAATAATAATAATAAAATTATGATAATGTTCGTAAATTTACTTAAAAACACTTCTAAAATTCGATTTTGACTCACTAAGGTTAGATTATTCTGGAGTAATAAAAAAAGTTTGCTTATTAAATTAGTAGCAAAATAGCAAAAAGAAACACAATTTTTTTTTTTTTTTTTTTTTGTATGTTGCACAAAAGATAAGGGGTTCTTAATTATGTAAGAAAAGTTAGTGTTTTTTTAAATTTTTTTTTTTTTTGGCCAAGAAGTGTTTTCTTTCAATTTTTTAATACTAAAAGAATGATTGTAATAACTTTAATTATAATTGTGATAATGAGTTCGGAAGGTTGAAGGAAGAGTATAATATTAATCTCCAAATTCATCTTCATGGATATAAAAAGGTTTTCTTATAAGTCGGTAGCTATGTGTTCTATAAAACTTCAATAGTTAGGTAGAAGTAGAATGTAGGATTTTTGAGACACATACTATTCATTTATTTTATTATTTATTCCTTTATTAATAAAAAAAATTATTCATTCATTTATTATTTTATTAATAAAACATTAAATTTCTTAAAACAATAATGAGAATGGCTTTATTTTATTAAAGCCCTTCAAATAAAAAAAAATCCTAAAATTATTACCATGATAAATAAGGCAATAAATTACGATTCATAACACTTTAATGAGTATGATTCCTTTTAAAACAGGATAGAAAAAATAATTAAAACCCCCTCAGATAAAAGAACAAGTCCAAAATTATGGTCATGAACTCATGATAACAAAGTAGGAATTTTTCTATTTGAATCATTTTCATTTTTTAGAGTAATTTTTTTCCGATCAGGATTTCATCAATCCGAAATTTTCGAATATATAATTTTTCGGGTTGAATCGTATTAGATATCTAAAATGAACAGCCTTGGCATGAAAAATAATTTTAGAAGGATTGCAAATAATTTAAACATTAACCTTTTGAAATATATTTATAGATTGGAAAAACTAACTCCTACATTATAATATAAATTTTTCTTAAAACCAAAACATGAAAAATGATTTCCATGAAAACACCTTATATCTATCCCTAATAAGATGAATGAAAAATCTCTACCGAATCTTGACAAAACATGGAAAACTAAAATGTAAAGCTAAGGTACCACAAAGTCATATTCAACTCAGTACAATATCTTTTGGGCGTATCCACACCTATGCCCTTTTTGATGTGACAATGCATTTGGGCTTTTTTTTTTTATTTTCATGGATTGCTAATGGTCGAAATTCAAGCATAAGTAAAAAAGGGAAAGTGGGTTTGTTTTTCTTCCTTTGATTTTTCTAAAATTATCTATATTTGTCTATTATATTATTCCCTTCATCTCAAAATAAACTGTTTCATCTTTCTTTTTTATCCGTCCAAAAATACTTGCTTTATTTTCTTTTTAGTATCATGGCCTATTACTTTTTTACACTTTTACTCTTATCTATCTTAACCTCATTAATTTTACCCTAAATTACTAAAAATCATAGCCATTAACTCATTACAATATAAACTGGAGGCGTTCCACAAAAAAATAAAAGTAAAGAAAAAAGAAACAGTTTTTATGTGACATAACAGGGAGTATGTAAAAAAGTGAGCAAGAAAAGAAGAATAAATATACGGCCATAAACAAATATTCGGTGGTCCAATATTAACGTATGATCCACAAGGCATCAAAGTATCAAACACCTATATTTTTGCAAACCATTTATTTATTCACAATTATTATTATTATTATTATTATTGTTAGGGTATTATGTATTTATAATATCGCAAGGGTAGTTTGGTACATTGCTATGTAAGGTTCTATTTAGTTTTCTATATATATTCAATGCCGTAGCCCTAAGAGGGCACGTTTTCCCAAATACTCGTACATGGTATCAAAACTCTAGGTTTTTTTTTTTTAATTTCTTTTTCTCTCTTTTACAATGTACCAAACTACCCTTGCGATATTATAAATACATAATACCCTAACAATTATTATTATTATTTTATCTTAATGCCCCCACTCAAATTTAAATTTTATGTTATATGAATACTTTAGTATAATGAGGTAAGTTCAAATGACAAAAACTAATTATTAACAATGTTAATAACTAAAATTAATGGTTTTGTTAAACTAGTATGGTATCTGAATTTGTCTTCCCCTTTCCTTTTTTTTTTTTTGTGTAAAAAAAATAAAATAGAAAATTCATAATTATGAAATTTATATATCTTCACGTCGTTCGTGCTTGTTAGGAATAGATTTTCTGTGTCTCCGCATTACAGTATGTAAGGGTATATATACAGCCTAAGAATAAAGAATTAGGCCTCAATAATTGGCCCAATAGCTAAATATAAATAGATACACAAATATAGGCTTAACAGTGCTTTATATATTTTTGGGATGAATTTTAATGACTAAGTTTTGACCAATAATTTGTCACATAAGTCAATAAAAAAGTACTTTTGTATCTTTGATTAGTACTTTGTATGCTTTATATGACTATGCAATACTCTCAATTTCTTGCTCAATATCTTACATTGTATAAATATTTCGTTAGCTTTAAGTCACTTATTATTTAAGCTTCGATCATTATTACAAACATTGTCATCCAAAAAAGTCAAAAAATATTCAAGAAATGTCAAAACTACCTCATCTGATGCTATATAAGCTATGAATTATTCAATTATGTGAATTTTTAAAACGTAGTAGTAACTTATTAGTAATTAGACTTGGTTATTGGGCGGGTCGGGGAGGGTCATGGTCAAGGTCAAGTTGGTGCGGGTCGGGTCAGGGTCGACTAAAAAGGGTCAATAGCGGGTTGGTCCAACGCGGGTCGTTAGCGGTCGGGCCATTAAAACATTAAATATAAATAAAATTTAAGGTAGCCAATAGTTAAAACAAATGTATATGAATATATTAATGTAATTATTTTTGTCAAAACTTTTTTTTTGAAAAATTTATTAAGCTATTATTTTTGTTCTTGTATTGGCCCTGGTTGATAAGGCCTTGTCCATTAAAGACCCTATCCAGTAAATACACTATAATATTGACCCTAATCGCATGTCATTGGACTACCCTATCCAATAACCGGGTATATTAGTAATTATGAATATTGACTAAATCACAAAAACAAAAAATTGTCGTACATGGAAAAAGATGTCACTCTAGCCAGAAATCTTGTCAACCTAGACATGATTGTAATCAAATAGGAAGAAAATCCAAATACAACTTTGACTAAAAGTCTATTAATTAGTCACATTACGATTAGACGAGTTCTTAATCAATTCATATAGCGTAAATAATTTTACTTAGTATTATATTATTGGAATTTGGAAGATTAGATTTGGGGTGGCGTTGAAAAAACACCGCAAAACCAGGTGATTCGAAAGACCGTTGTTTGTTTGCCGATAGATGTTGTACATTGTACCGGTTACAAGATATAAGAAAATCATCACGTAGAAGAAGTCAAAGATAATTGTCATTTGAGTGAAAAATTTCTAATCTGATCTGAACTTAATTTTGTTGAAACCATATGAAATTTTTTAATTGGTCTTTTTATTATACTTATTTTTATAGTCATAACTTTTCTGATTATCTAAGCTTTTCTGAAACTAGAGTGACCTGGTGCATTAGCACTAGGTATATATGTTATTTTATGAAAACATATATACATTAAAAAAAATATATCAAAAATACATTTAAATATGTTTTAGTGTTATATTGTTCAATAAATATGAAACGTTAATTTATCTAGTGTTTTATTATCATACTTGTTTAATTTTCTTTTGTGAATTTTATGATTTTTTTTTAGTAATATAATGAATTTATTATAGAAGTGTGTATAGTTTAATATTACTTTGTATCGGTTAAGAATTATTTTTACATATATATTTTTTACATATATAATCTATATAATATATTAAAAGGTATTTTTAGCACCGTATTGCACCACATAGGTGCCAAGTTAGTGTCATGTCATTAGTCCATGTGTTTGTGATGATTTCTTCACACCATTTAAAAGCCAAAATAAATTAAAACAAATGGTTCCAACAAGCATCGAACTCACAACCCAACTCTATGTAGGGGCAGAATTTTTTCCAATAGTCTACATCTCTTCCTCGTATTCAATAAGATGATTTTAATTATTATAATAACTTTAATTGATAATAATTTACTGGTCAGTAAATCAATGACAAAGAAAAAAAAAAGAATAATTGCTTGCGACCCTGAACAACGCCTGAGCCAGATTGCTAGTAGAAAATTAAATAGGGTTAAAGTTACAAAGAAAATACACAAAATGAGTTGTGGTTTATGATTTATGGAAGAGCTAATTGGATTGAAGCATGCATGCCAACGAAAGTTGGTGCGTCACATGCAACCCATTTGGCACGCCATAATCAATTATTATCAATAGGGCCTCTTCCTACATGCATGTATTTTACGCTGGATACTCTATTAATATGGACCCTAAATTATGCGTAAGAATCCAAATTCTTATTATGATCTTTATCCCAATACTATATACTCGTACTTGTAGAGAATGAAGTCATAGCCCAGTGGTTAGGGTTTCAAAATTTTAGGCACGAGGTCTTGGGTTCGATTCTCACCGCACGCATTTACGAGGATTCCTTATTATGATATTATCCCCCTTACAGATGCGTGTGTTGGCTAAAATTGGGCCGGATGGCCCGATTCCAAAGCCTAGTACCCCACATATTATCCTTAAAAAAAATATACTCGTACTTGTATACTAATATACTATATATATTCTTCGCGTCATTTAACATAATATAATTTTTGTCTTAAACGCAACGTAAACTATAATGATACTGCCATTGCATGTTACTAGAGTATTTTATCTTTGGCATATAGCATACCTAATTATGTTAGGAATGTGTTGTATATCAGATTCTTGGCTCATAAACATTCGTGCTTAGCATTATTTATTGGATTATTTGCCATTAAAAAGGCAATCTTTCACCCGTTTGCCAATAATAAGTCAAACTTTTGAAAAATCGGAAATAAATTAACCTTGTCAAGATCGAAACCAAAAATAAGATAAATAACCTATTACCGGTAGAATAGATAAAAAAATTAATTCTTTTTTCTGTTTTCTTTTATCCTTTATAAAAAATAATCTGATTTTTTTAAATATTTCTTTCATTTTCTTAACCCATCACTTCCTTTCCTTTCTCTCTCCTCACCTCCCCACCCCATCCTTTCTCTCTCCACCTCCCCTCACCTATATACCACCGACGACAACCACAACAGCACCAACAGCCACCGCCATCTTCCGTCCCCTCGTCACCGCCTACACACAACGCCACCACCGCAAGTCTCCTCCGATCTCTACCGTTTTTTATCTGTACTATTCTTTTTTTTTAGAGCAATCGTGGGCTCGGTTGTCGGTGGGTTTTGTTGTGGGGATGCGTTCGGTTGTGGGGTGATGGGTGTTCGGTTGTGGGGGTTCTGGTAGGTTCGTTTGTGGGGGTGAATTCAATTGTGGGTGGGTTGGGTTCTGGTGGGTTCGATTGTGGGTGGGTTGGGTTGTGGGGTGTGTTTGGCTCTAGGGGTTTCGGTTGTGGGGTAGTCTCGGTGGGTTCTGGTAGGTTGGGCGTAGGGTTGGGTTGTGATGGGGGTGGGTGGTGTTCAATTATGATGGGGTTTGGGCGAGGTGAGAGTTGAGTTGGTTGTGCAAGTAGAGAGGGAGGAGAAATGAATTATATGTATAATTATATATATAATTCATAATTAATTATGGTGAACCTGTTATAACCTGTGATTACAGGTAAACATATAGCCATATAGGTGAACAACTTAAAATTGGTATTAATGATGACAAGGTTAACTTATTTCTGATTTTTCAAGAGGTTGACTTATTATTGACCAATGGGTGAAAGGTCGCCTTTTTATTGACAAATAATCCTTATTTATTTTGTAATCTTGGATTATGATATGACACATAACACCATTTTCCATTATTGTGTTACAACAACATATTTAAATAATATAATTCAATGTTGTTCTTTAACAGAGCCAAAATGCCTTCACATAAACACCAAAATAAATAAATAAATAAATAAATAATACAATATATATTGAAGTAACGTATAGAAAACAATAATGGCTAAAGAATTTTTGTTCAGATCGATAAATTTTCAAATTTTTTCTTTATGTTTCATGATTTAAGTTAGTTATTCCCATTTCTATCACCAGCAACCCAATAGTATTATGGTTATTGTAATTAATCATTATTTTAGGTCAGATTATACCGAAACACCAATCATTTATGTAAAATATAGAAATGAATTGTCTAGATAATTAATAATATAATTAACCAACTTATAAGACTGATTTGAGTCCTACCAACTATTTTCAATTGAATTATTCCATTAATTAAAATAATTAATAGATATTAATTAAAAAAAAATAGCAAAAGCTAACATAATATAAACGAGTACTTGCCTGGATTTCAATGAGGACAGTAGAAAAAGCATAGGCAAAAGCAATATTGCCGATTGCTTGAAAACACTTCCACACTTTATCTGCGGCTGTTACGTCCACTCCTACTGTTACTCCTGTCAATGATGTCTTTGCTATTCCCCCACCTTCAAAAACATATATTTGGTCCATATTTTATAAGTTATACACTTCATTATTGTTGATACATAGGGCTCGTTTACATTAGCTGAATAGAGATGAACTGAACTGAACTGAATAGAAGTGTATTAATTGAACTAAATAGAGATGAATTGAACTGAACTGAACTGAACTGAACTAAACAAGCCCATAATGAATGAATAATAACCACCATAAATTTCATGTTACTTTTCCTTTGATTAGTATGCTTAAAAAGGAATTAACAAGATTCTTGGTAGTAACATAAAAAGTAATTAAGTTTTCTATTTGTTAATTTATGTATAGGTAACATGAATCCTTCAACCGTCCTCTTTTAGATTCATAAATAAAAACTAAAAATAGTATTGATCTGATGTAACACTAAGGCCTTTTTTTAGATTGAAATGAATAGACTCATCAGAAAATGAACAGAATTGAATTAAATTGAAATTTCATATTTACCTCTTTTAGATTCATAAATAAAAACTAAAAATACTATTTATCTGATATAACAGTAAGGCCTATTTTTAGACTGAAATGAATAAACTCATCATAAAATGAACTGAATTGAACTAAACTGAAATTTCATATTTTAAATCTGAAATAACAGGCCTTAATGTGTGTGTGTGTGTATATATATATATAGCTTGTTTTGGGATTGTAGTCCAATTGATTGTGCTCATTACAACTTTACAAGTAATACAAGTGACATTGTGAATTTGTGACAACACATAGATATTTATAAATAAGATAAGGCAAAAGGCTAAGAATTGAATAGAGGGAAAAAAAGCTTGCTATATAGTGGTCCAAATAAAAGGAATGTAAAACTTACCAGCAACTTTGGCAATGGAGAGAGCAAGGCCAATAGAAGAATAAGCAAAGGACATGATAGCAGCCACCATAGAAAGCCAAGAAAGCTCATGAAAGTTGGGGATTTGGCTTAGAAGTATTTGAGTACACCCGAATACTATCATGAACGGGGTGTTTGATGTGCTACACGCCACCTGGTGTCCGTCTTTGTGGAAACAATTTGACCTTTTTACAGCTCTGTTTCATTTTCATTAAATTATTTTCACTCATCAAAATAAAGAATAAAAATAAAGCCTTTTAAAAAAAACAATCACAATAGTCACATTACACTAATTACTTTAATATAATTAATTAATGAAAAAAAAAAATCAAAAGCAAAAAATGTACTTCATATATTCTTTTGGATCATTCTTAATTATAATAGTTTGAACATTTTACAAGTACAATTTCACTGGTATTGATTCATCTTTCACCTATATATTATTTTGAGAAACATTATATCCTTTCATTTTTTTTTCATTAAACTAACACTAAAAATTAAATAAACTCCAAATAACAAAAATCAAACTAGCGATCTTTTTTAAAAATTGCTTCATGCCTTGAATGTGAAACTACATTTTTTTAAGGATCGCATAACCACATTTTTTTTTTAATTTTTTTTTTATTCAGTTACTTCTTCAATTCTAAAATTTTATGCACTGTACTCCTTTCATAATGAATTAATCTCCCCCTCTCCCCATATTCAGTTAAGTCCGTTCCAATTGATCTCCTTAATTTTTCATTATTCCATAAGTGGAGAATAATATTGTCTTTCCTACCCTGTCTTACCCTATTTGTTTTAAATTGGAATCACTAATTATTAATCCAATTATAAAGTTATACAAAATACTCAGTAATAAATATCTATTGACATATGATAAATTCTAAAGATCGATACTTTTATACAAGAAAATATTTTTTTTTTTACAGATAATTAAATTATAAAGATTCTCTTTGTTAATTTTTCTTTTATGAGACACTCTTATATAATCACATGTTACAATAATAGTTGTACAAAGTAAAATCCTATGATGTGAAAACATCTTGTTTAACCCAAAAATTGATAAAAATGTGAGTTGATAGCACAAAGAAGTACTCCCTCCGTCCCAAATTAGTTGCTACATTTGGAAAAATGACACTATTCATTTGTAAACTTTGACTGCTTATATTTTCATGTACATAAAGAAAAATATAGTCATGATGGATCTTGTTTGATTCGTCTCAATATGTACTTTTCAAACATATAATTTTTATAATTTTTTATTATATGTAGTTCAAGATATTTTTTATTATATTTTTATAATTTTCATGTACAGAAATTAAGAAGAATCGTTGACTTACACCATGCTAATAGAGGCTGTAATTGTATATCCAATTGAAACGCCTATCAAACTAATGTATTGTGCTATGCCACACAGCTGGACTTTCTTGCCACCTGATTAACAACAACATCATAATAACTATCGTCAAATTTAATTAACCAATTCAAAATCCCAATGCTATCCATCCATACATATATACCTAGTAATTACACACGGATTACACAATTTCATTATTTACAATTTATTTTAACGTATCTGGAGCTCGTTTGGTTGAACACTGAAAGTTAATTCTTAGAAGAATTTTTATTTTATGTGAAATAAATTCTCTTATTAATTTGTTAGAAAATTGTTATTTGTGTTTGGTTGAGCTTAATAAATTGAAATTGACACAAGAATTTTCATTTACCAAGGGGGAGGTAGCGAGATAGGTGATTAATTTCACGTTCTTGTGTTATTTTGTGCTAACCAAACACAAATACATTTGACTAAAAAGAAATGCAATCCAACCAAACAAACTCTTAGTTATCTAAATTTATTTGAATTTATCAAACACCGTTTTATAAAAAAAGATAAATTGATTTTATTTTTATTTGGTGAACTTATTTCTATTCAATATTGACTGGCAATCAAGCATACATCGAAAATAAGATTCTCTTAATATGAATATGAAATTACATTTCTACCGCCTAGGTCCAGTCTAAAAATACTTTTCGTGCTACAAAAAATGCTTGAGGATCTAGCTAGTTCAGTGAAGCTATAAACATTTCCTAGAGCTTAAGCTTTGAGATTGTCATTACACTCGTAACAGGCAACGAAAACGCCATATTTTTTTGGTAAGAGTTATGAGTTAGGTTCAACTCTAGTTGGATAAAAAATATCAAAATAATTATCAAACTAATAAAAATTGCTTCTTTTGATCCTTTTTCAAATAAAATGCTCAATCTCTAGTAGGTGTGGATCACACAAATAATGAGGAAAACATCTTTTCCTCCCCTAAAATTACGAGATGGACGGTCGCGGATTACACGCAAATTTTTATTTATTTATTTAGAAAGGACGGTTGAAAACAAATAGCAATCCAACTATCCCAGTGTTTATTACTCTATTGGGTTAATTTTATTACCAGAATTTATTGGATAACCAATTAAGGGTTGGTGATAAATTATTATTCTAAAAATATAATTTGTCGGCGAAGTACAATTGACGGGTGCACTAGTGACATGATTGATTTGAATGACAATGAAACACACGTTAGGAGTACATTATCCACCATTTCATGACAAGAATGTGCTTAACTTTTCGAACATGCATAATATAACCATTAACCAACATTAATCACAATTATATATAGCAAGTAAATACGAATGAAATTTGTAAATCAACAGTTTTACTTTGGAAATGTAACAAATAAATTTGAACAGATGCATTATTTTATTAGAGATCAATTCAAACATAGGAATTGAAAGTAAAGATGATGTTTTTAGCGGCTGAGATAAGTCTAGATTAAATTAGTACACACAAGTTAATTGAAATTGAAACTTGAAATTGGGTCTAACATAGTTTTGTAAATTATATAAGTTTTAGTTAGACTCAACCAAATATAATAAAGTGTTTTTTTTGAGTAATGTAAACGAGCACGAAGTATTTTTTTGAGTTATAAAGTGTTTTTTGGGGTTACAAAGTTTTTTTTAGGGTTACAAAGTGTTTATGGGGGTTGCAAAGTGTTTAAGTAATGTTACAAAGTGGGGTTACAAAGTATTTTTTGTGTTTAGAAAGTATTTAAGTGGGGTTACAAATTAAGTGAGTTACAAAGTTTTTAAATGAGGTTACAAAGTCTTTGTAATCCCATGCAAAAATTTGTCTTTGGACTATATCTTATTAAAATTTATTAATTTTTTTTATGAGAAAGACAAACCTTATTTTTTATTAAAAATTTAAAACGTATACACCTTTTGTCATTTAGTATATTTAGAGTGATCATTCTTCAACTTGCTAGACATAAAATTTACCTAAACAACTAAAGTGGATTTGCTAAACTAATTGAAGCTGATTGAAATTATTTTAACTGATCAAACATGATGAACCGAACTGAAGTATATTAATTGAACTAAATAGAGATGAACTGAACTGAACTGAACTGAATATAATCTGAAGTAAACAAGCCCGATCGTAACCCCGAAAACACTTTGTAACTCCAAAAAAACACTTTGTAACCCCACTTAAACCAAAAAAAACTTTTGTAACCTCACTTTATAACCCCAAAAAAAATACTTTGTAACCTCACATAAACACTTTCTAACCCAAAAAAAAACTTTGTAACCTTAAAAACACTTTGTAAGCCCATTGTAGCTCCAAAATAACACTTTATAACCCCAAAAAATTCATTGTAACCCCACTTAAGCATTTAAGAATTTGTGATCAAATTTTTAATATTTAAAAAATAAATGTATAACCAATGCTTAAAAAATAAAACACAAACATACATCATCACATTTGATTCATATACGACATTAGAAAAGTAGATCAAAGTTTCAAAAAAAGTTGTAAAGCTTTATGGTTAAAAGTTAATTAACACCTTTTTAAGCTCCCATTTTTTTTTCCCTTTTTTCAATTCATTTTATCTTGTTAATCTCTCTTTCCTTTCAATTTTATTCAAACAATTATTCCTTTTTATATTCCATTATCTTATTTGTTGGACGATGAAATAGTTTTTACATTTTTTATATACTTCTCCCTTTTTTTTAAAAAAAAAGAAGAAAATACTCAATAAAACATTCAATTGTATACACACTCACAACTCATTGGTTTGTAAAAACATAGTGAATTAGTGATGATTAAAAAGAATATTAATTCCGTCGGAATGAAATCGGAAAAGTTAATCCATGGTTTGTAGTTGTAAATTGACTTCAAAATAAGTTCAGTAGACATTAAATACTTCCTCTATCCTAATTTAGTTGTTAAATTTTGACTTGTAGCATTGTTCACATGTGGTCTTTGACTGCATCTAGTTTTATAAGCGTAAGGAAAAACATAGTTATGATGGATCTAGTTTAATGTGTCTCAACACATACTTTTCAAATAATATATATTTATTTTTATTTAAAGTCGTAGTGTCTCAGAAAATGTGAAAAAATGAATGTAGAAACTAAATTAGAACGGAAGTAGTTTTTTTTCCATTTTATTTCTACAATGTCAAATATATAGTTGATAGGTCAAAATTTAACATTAAAGCAATTCAACAGATTAATAAAATTTGTTTAAAGTTGACTGTGTTTTTATTGTCATGTGTACAAACTACAAACTAAGGTGATTATAATTAAGATATATCCAACATCCAACACATTTTTAGTAGTCAAGTGTGGCAGACATAAGAATTTAATCACCAAATAAATATCAACCATAAATGATAAATGGTCCAATTCTATGAATAATGCTAATCACACATTCACACAATCCTCAAATTAAAGTATGGTATTAGAAATTTAGAATCGTCTCTATATATCATCAAATCACGACACCTAGCATTTGGGAATAAAAGTTTTTCTTTTCTCTCATTTTGGACCACAAATTATTCACCTAAAAATATCAAGAATCTCAATAATGAGAGTTCTGAGACATCTGACATAAATCGATATAATTTTTAAGAGGGTGTTGATTTTGAAACGTCTGTTATGATCACCATCAATCGATATAATTAATTTACTACTTTCGTTTCAATTTATTCTTTATATTTTGACTTTTGCATATTAATTAGGAAGAATTAGTTAAAATTTGTTAAAAGTTATTTGTAGTTAAAATGTTTTGGAAATTAAAAGTGCTTGGAATTACACTAGTATAACAAGTACCCCTTTTTGGTTTTTGGTCAAAAATTAAAATGGATATTATTTATAGTCAATCAAATTGAGTATTTTTACTATTTTATGAATAGTTAGTGTAATTTAGTAAAATTAATAAGGAATAATTAGAAGTACGAAAAAGGAATAATGAAATATGTATGTAAAATAATAAAAGAAATAAAACACCTAAAATAAAAATGTAAGAAATAAAGTGAGACGAATGGAGTATTTTAATATATTGTTTTCATGCTTTTGCCAACTATGTCATTATCCCTCTGTTTCGCAATATTTATTACATTGGAAATCTTAAATACAATGAGAAAAACTTCAACTACTACTTAAACAAAACAAATTCAAATATTCAATCCAAATCTTGTCTATGTGCACACTTTTTAAATGTACACTTTTATACTTCATCCACTCCATAATTGTTGCAATTAATAACTGTTGCAATTAATATTAGAGGTCGGTATGAGTTGAAAATTGTGTTAAAAAAACGTAACAAATATTTTGAAACAGATCAAAGGGAGTAGAATTCAATTTTGGAATAAATCCTTTTGACTCTTTTCCACTCTAATTCTTCAATTAAAATAGAAAAGAGATAAAAAAAAATCAATTATGCAAAACAATAAAGAAAGAAAACGAAAGGCAAGAGAAGTGGAAAAGTGGTGCTCAGTCCCACCTCGTATCCTTTGGATACGAGTTCAAATCATATTACTAGCATCACTCCTTATATATGTAGCTCAAAAAGAACGGAAATCGTTGCATAATAAAAAAATTAAAAAAAAAAGAGAGAGAAGGAAAAAAAATACCTAAATTAGATCGAACAACTTCCATATAAGTGTAGTTTCTCTTGCCAGTAACAGGGTCAGGGGAGCGGTACCCATCGGCAAGCATAGTTGAGGTCATGTATGTGATGAATGAGAACGCCACCAACACCGCCGGCCCCACCACCCACCCCAGCTGGGCCATCGCCCACGCCAACGACAGCACACCCGACCCTATCACCGCTGTCACTATGTGCGCACTTGCCGTCATCACCGTCCCTTTATTATATTTTATTTTTTTTACAAAAGAAAATTGTTATTATTATTACTAGTAGAAAATAACTGCAACGTAGCGATTTGACAAATCGTAGCAGCTAATGCGTTACGGATAGAGTACTGAAATATTTAATTACTCAACATATGAAATAAATGACCAACATACAATCCTACAATAATTCATTATCTTCAATCAAAACTCAATTCATTTTTAATTGTTTATTTATAGTGGCCATAAAAAAAAATGTTTATTTATAGTGGTTACTAATTTTATTACTTTTTTTTTCTTTCCTTTTTTCAGTTATCTTGTAATTAAGAAATTAACGAACTTCATTTCCTTGTGTGAGAATTCAAATTTTGACCCGACGTGGCCTCAAAAAATAGAGGCGGAGCTAGATGCATTGAGCCACTGCTCCATACATCATTCCTCTTGATCGGTAACTTAATTAGTTTCTCATTATTAATCATAAATGTCACCCCATATCGTTTGGGGTGACATTTTTTTGGTGACTAAATATGTTATATAAATGTATATGAAGGGGATAAGTAATGGTGGTGGTGATAGGTGATATTTACCGGTACGGAGGGGACGGCCATCGTCGTCGAGGTTTTTGTCGAAATCATGGATGTTTCCACCGTAGCTGCCGCCTTGTTCGACGTACAAGCTATTGGTGTGGGTTTGAGTGACCATGGTTCGTTTTTTTTTTTAATTATTTTTAAAAGATGGGTTAAGACTATATTTTTTGGTTTAATGTGACAAGGATTGTGTTGGAAGGAGCACAAGAATGAAGCTTAGAGGGGAGGTTATTATTTATAATAAGAAAGAGTTGAAGAAGTTAGAAAAAGGTAGCAAGAAAGGGAGAGAGAATGTTTAAAAATTAGGGGTCCAAAAAGCAAGGGAAAAAAAAAGGAGAATTGCAATTTAATAGCGGTGAGAATGAAAGTCATATATAGTTTGAGAGTGTGGACTGTGGAGGGAAAGCGTGAATGGATTGATGTTCTTATGTTGTGGTGTTTTGGACTTACTTTTGAAACTAGTATTTTGGCTCGGACAATATTTCGGTTTTAGTATAATTATTAATTTTATTTCAAGTATAATTGTTAATATAATGTAATCTGATATAGAGAAGGGTCATGTTCAATGTGATAATTAATTATAATTTTGAAATTTTTTTTAAGAAATTGGAATTAAAAAAGAGAACAACAATAAAAGAATTGAGATAAGATGATAGGTGAAAACAGTTTTGTGTTGTTAACTTATTAGATTTGTTAGAAGTGTATGCATTGTTTATAAGCTTTTATCATATTTTACTTTTAAATATTAAACCAGCATAGTAGTTTGATGGTTAGCATTTCATAGAGTTTACATTTTATTATAAAGGTTGTGGGTTCGATTCTCAACCAAGACAATATTTGAATTTTACTTGAGATTCAAATATATGTTTTTCCTACGTACGTACACGTGGACAATCCTATGTGGCATGAAGTGACACAATACGGTGCAAGGAACATCTTTAAATAGATTGTATAGGTTTCGGTTATAATTAGTACAATTTAGAGAAATCTAGTTTCGTTCATTTGAGCTCCTATTGAATTTAGGATTTGGTTCAATTATTTAGCTCATGTTGAGTCTAGTATTTAATTTGATTCGGTTTGGTATGTTTCAATTTTAGTGACGCATTGAAGTGTTTACATATGTACATCGTCGGGCTCCAATGCAAGATTTTATTAGAGGAATACTGCCACACATTGCTTATGCCGCTATACGGGATAGGTTGCGAGATGCATTCCAGTGCTACTACGTTGAAGAAGGTCAATCATTTTTTTTGTGTAGATGCATTTAATTAGAAGAGGATTTGAGTAGATTTCAGTGAAACCGTATCCATCCTTATAGCTCTCTCACTTTTTATAGGGCAATGTTATATTGAGTATCATGAGATATAACTTATGAATGGGACACATGTGTACTTTATCGATAAAAAATAAATGCATTTACCAAGAATTTACTTTGCAAAAATCTTGTATTTTGTATGATTAATGGGTAATTCTTTACTTATTTATTTTTAAAAGGAAAAATGAAAATTAAAGGCATTAATAGTAACTCTAATAAAAAATTGATTACACCGAATAAAACGTGATTCAAAATTGCATTTTCAAATTATTAACTTTTTGGAAATATATTAAATGCTTAAATAAAATCCTAACGAACTTTTGAATATATATCGCTATGCTATTAAAAATGCTATAGAAAAATCAAGTTGACGATACTAAAACACAAAAAAAAAAAAAAGAAAAAAAGAAGAGTATTTGATGGTAATAAAGAAGTATGATGATATATCCTCCATTGGAAGGTAAACTAAAATGTAACGGAATGGGGAGGGTATATTTCCATATAGGTTCTTGTAATAAATTATGCACACTTTAAAATTTTATATGTCACTCTTACCACCTTTTAGGTAAAACACTTGTTTATCCTTTAAACCCTCAAGGTCTCAAATTTTAACTAGAATGTCACTACTCCACAAATTTCCAACTCACAATCCAAAGGGTTGAGATCCTCTAGAGTTTAGGATTGGTAGAGTGGGAGTTTTTAAATATTTTTTGTTTGACTTTTGCAGAAATTATCTTAGCCATTGATTGTTTTTCAAGAGTCCAGATTTTAGAAATCTACCAAATCTACCAAAATTGAAATCTAGAGCATCTGAACTCCGATCCGGAATGGCCTATTTGGGTTTGATCTTGATGATTTCGTTTCAAATCCTCGATTGGAATGTACCAATTCTTTGTTTTTATTAGTTTGTTTTTTTATTTTATTTTTAGAATCATTGAATTTTAAATTCCCACCATATTTGTAATAGTAAGACATAATTTCAATTGAAATGATAAATTTTAAATGAAAGTTTGGTTTCCAATTAAACACTACCTAAGGGCTAAGGGCTAAGGGCTAAGGGCTAAGGGCTAAGGGTAATTGAAGTAATGAACTAATGACCTTATGGTGAAACAAGTAATTTTCTAGTCTAGAAAGATGGAGACATGTCTTCATACTCGTCTACCTAGCCAAATAAAAGTAATTTAATTTGTCTATCACATTTTGAGGAAACAAAAAACAAAGGCAATACACCCTTATTTTATTTATATAGATATGAAATGAGGAATGCTACTTTTTCTTATATATAAAGATAAAAAAAAAAAAAAAACAGGAATGATAGATAGAGTACTGAGATGAATCAAAAGAGATATCACACTTTACATACTTGACTCTATTTTCCTTATATACGAAGTATAAATTTATAAGGATGGTCAAATGTTATACTCCGTATATGAACAATTATTATCAAAGTAAAAACAATGCAAGTAAAAAAAATGGAGGAAGTATCCTCTATGTTTGATTCACCTTATATTTGCTGATCTGATCTGATATATGAACTAATTGCATGATTTGATTAAACTTTGACCTTGCGTATATATGCTAATCCATATATAAAGAATAAAAATATCAATTGAGATCTTAAATTATCAATTGAGATCATAATGAATAGTTTTGTTATGGAATTAAAGATGTTTAAAGTTTAAAAACATCAAATTAAATTATTTGATATGATCTGAAATGAGTAATAATAAGGTGTTGAAAAAATGCGAATCAAAAAATGTCTTAGTTAATAAAAATATCAATTGAGATCTTAAATTATCAATTGAGATCATAATGAATAGTTTTGTTACGGAATTAAAGATGTTTAAAGTTTAAAAACATCAAATTAAATTATTTGATATGATCTGAAATGAGTAATAATAAGGTGTTGAAATAATGCGAATCAAAAAATGTCTTAGTTGCATTTTAAGGTTTATTTTGCATTCTTTTCTCTTTAATGGGTATGTTTTGTTCACTTTATTTTTGGTTAAATTAAGTTCAAATATTTTTCAGGTAAATTCGGATAAACAAAATTAAAGTTTGCATCTATCACAAAATAAGGTCTAATAAGTTTATTCAGATAAGCAAAAATAAGTAGGTCAGCATAGACTTAACACCATAACTTTTCTTCCTCAATTGTTTGTTGGATATATTTAGAGCATTAAGAATACACTCATGGTTATTTATGCTAATTTATGTGGATATGGTGAAATAATTTAGCAAAATAATGATATACGTACTATTACGAACTTATTACCAAGCTCGGAAAAAAAATTCGGTGAAAAATAAGCTAAGTTGTAAGACTTAGGAATGTGCATAAAGTTGTCGCGGACAGGGACGTTTTGGGCATTCCCGCGCCATTTCGTTCGCCCGCGACGAAGAGAAAGCAGCACAGGAGAAACAGGATGCTGCGCCCGTGCCCCAAGGTCGTCGCGCCCGCGACGTGAGCAGTGCGCCCTGGCTTCGTCGCGCCCGCGCCTCTGGTGTCGCGCCCGCGATGGCTTGTTCTTGCGCGTCCGCGATAATTCTTCTGAGACGTTTGAATTAGCGGTTTTCTCGGTCAATGCACGTTGCTTGGTCTTTGGTATATGCTGTACGTGGTAACTGCCTTTACTGGCTTTGTGGTGAGTGGGTAGTTGGTTTTTTGAATTATAAGACTACGTATAATTCATTTTACACAATTACAACAATTGCAAAAAGAGTCAGAGTGTTTTGTTTTCTTTCAAAAGTTCATCTTCAACCTTCACTAAAATACTGAGTTACATTGGGTATTATTCTTTGAAAGCAAGAATAATATTGTTTTCTTCGTTGTATCTCAAAAGTAAACATTCGTGATACCCGTGCTTTCGTAGGGTCGAAGTTTTTGCTTTTAGGAAAGTGATTACACGCCTCGAAGTGTTTTACTGATTGTTTTCATTTTTTTTTGTGTTTTAACCCTACATACATATAACAGTCTAAAAGCAAAAACCTTCTCTCAAAAATGTATACAATCAAAGATTTGACACCCAATTTCCAAAAGCTGGACAAGTTCGAGGGTGTGGGGTTCAGAAGATGGCAGAAAAAGATGCATTTTGTTTTGACATCTCTTGGTGTGGCCTATGTCCTTACTACTCCAAAACCAAAGGAGAAAGAAACTGAAACTGTGGAGGAAACAAGGGCACGAAACAAATGGGAGAATGATGACTACATCTGCAGAGGTCATATCCTCAATGGTATGTCAAATGATCTTTTTGATATTTATCAGTTTCATGATTCCTCCAAATATTTGTGGGATGTATTGGAAGCCAAATATATGGCAGAAGATGCATCCTCCAAAAAGTTTTTAGTTAGTAATTTTAATAATTACAAAATGTCTGAATCAAGGCCTGTGATGGAACAATTCCATGAAGTGCAAACAATTGTTGGTAGTTTTAAACAACATGATATAAATGTAGATGAGACATTTATTATGTCATCAATAATTAATAAATTACCACCTAACTGGAAAGAAGTTAAAAATGCTCTAAAGCATAGAAAAGATGATATGAACATGGAACAATTAGCCGTCCATCTTCGTATTGAAGAAGGGATAAGACTACAAGACGAACCAAAGGAGGTAACTCCAAATTCTTCTACCATCAATATGGTAGAAGATGACAAGGCTAAGGATGGTTACAATCCTAAGAGGAAGGGCTATGACCGTCATGGACATGGAAAAAAAAACGAAATGATGGGGATACATCGAAAACACGTGCATGTTGGGAATGTGGGAAGCCCGGTCACATGAAGAAGAACTGCACCATCTGGAAGAAAAAGATGAGCAACAGCAAGGCTCAAAAGGGAAAGGGCGGTAACGGCCAAACCCAAAACAAACAAGGTACTACTTGTGCACAATTTTCACCTAATTCTTTATTGAATTATGTGTGTGTGTGATTTTTGAAATCTTTTCTGTGCAGGATGATTGTTCGTGGTATATTGATTCAGGCGCATCAAGACATGTTTGCAAGGATCGCTCATTATTCAAGTCATTCCATGAGGTTAATGATGGAGAGATGTTGTATATGGGGAACGATTCAACTGCAAAGGTCTTCGGCAAGGGGCAAGTAGAACTAGTATTTAGTTCAGGAAAACCTCTTATTATAAGAGATGTTTTGTATGCCCCGGAATTGCGTAGGAATTTAGTGTCGGGTGCAATTCTGAATCGGTTAGGTTTTAAGATGGTTTTTGAGTCAGACAAGTTCATTTTATCTAAGGATGGTGTATTTTTCTGTTTTGGATATTTGTGTGATGGTATGTTTAAGCTTAATATTTCTAATGCTTTTAAGAACTATGCTTGTTTGGTTAATGATGTTTCTCATTTATGGCACAATAGACTTGGTCATGTTAATTATAGAAAGTTATCTTTTATGTCTCATCATGCTTTGATTCCTCCTATTAAACCAAGTAATGATAAATGTAGTACATGCTTATTAACCAAAATCACACGAAAACCATTTCCAAGTATTGGTGACAAAAATAATTCATTGCTCGAATTGGTGCATAGTGATCTATGTGATTTTCATAGCACACCGTCTTTAGGTAATAAAAAGTATTTGATAACATTTATTGATGATTATTCAAAATTTTGTTATATTTACTAGTTAACGTCTAAAGATGAAGCCCTAAATAAATTTAAAATCTTCAAAGTTGAAGTGGAATTGCAAACAAGTGTTAAGATAAAACGACCTAGAACTGATAAAGGTGGCGAATATATAGATAAAGATTATTTCCAATCCTTAGGCATAATACATGAAACGACCGCTGCTTATACACCACAACAAAATGGTGTGGCGGAAAGAAAGAATAGGACATTACAAGAGATGGTGAATTCAATGTTGTCCTACTCAGGTTTGAGCGATGGATTTTGGGGTGAAGCGGTGTTAACCGCATGCTATATACTTAATAGGGTTCCTGTTAAACAGAACAATGATACCCCATATGAAAAGTGGTATAAAAGAACTCCAAACTTGAGTTACTTCAAGGTTCTCAAGTTTTGGGGTTGTAGGGCAATTGTTAAAGTGCCTGAACCCAAAAGAAAGAAATTGGGTGAAAGGGGACTTGAAATTATAGAAAGTTATTTTTATTTGATTTTTTATGAATGACTAATTAATTATATTATTTTACTATTTCTTTTCATATACATTATTGCTTTTTTTGAAGCTCTCATCATTGCTTTTTTTTTTTTTTTCTTTTTTTTAATAAAGAATTCATTGCATATTTTCTTCATGTTTTTAGTGAGAATCACCAATTGGTCCTTAGGACCTCAGGTTTAAGTAACCATTACTGATTCTAAATTAAAATTGTGATGAACAATATGATTCTCGTTTTGAGATTTTTTTCCCTTCTACTTTATTGATTAACCATAATTATTTTTAATTTTATGTCTTACTTTATGCGATTATGTATTTCAAGTTGTTCAAATCTTACCAAAAGTAGGTAGGAGTGGACATTAACCTTTTAGAAGTCCTTTAATTCATTCCACTTTTGGTTTAATTGAGTTTATGGTTTTTAGAATTATATTTGTTTAATTATTTTTTCCTTAAATTAGTTAATTTACCAACCAAAACTTCAAACTCCTCCCTCTTTACTTGCTTGCAACCAATCACGTTAATTATGACGAGAGTTCATGTGATAATACGAACCTTACTTCCCTTTTTCCTAATATATATTCTTTATTTTGTTATAATAAAGAATAGTAGAAAAAATTATTTTTGTTCAAGTAGTGCAGCGACGTACACATGTCACTGCTATAGGATCTAAATTTCGAGGAGTCTAATATTCGATAGAACTAGTGCGTTTGTGCCCTAGTTTAAGTTGACTAGATCGAGTGATTGACTTCATAATTTTCCAGAGTGAACCAAATCTTTGGAAATTATTCTCATAATTACAATCTCATATTCTTGTTTGTTTATATATATATATATAAAAAAAAATCTTGTTTCCTTTTTGTTTTCTTTATTCTGTTATTTTTTTATCTTTTAATTAATTATCATCAGGACCCTTTACATATATAGTTCAGACTTATTAGTATTAGTTGAATAAATTGTGCCACCATGTTTTTGGAGTTGTATTTGTATATTGCCATCCAATTCTTATGAGATTTTGATCCAAATCTAATTAAGGTCTCCCATTCAGTACCTTTTTGTCTAAAAATTAAATCTCTCTTTTTTTTTTTTTTTCCTTCAGAAAGGGACGATTCTTAAATTAATTAGTTCATGGTTTCTTTCAAGGCTTTGAAATTCTAGGATAAGTTTGTTAAGATCCAACCTATCAAAGTTAGCACATTAGTATTCTTGCATGGATGAATCAATCATATATAGTATGGTGTTGAATTAGTTTTAGACATCTTATTTGTCATCATATAAGGTAGGTCATTTCATGTTCACTTCTTAATCTTATAACTAGGTTAGCTTCCATGCGAGTTTATTTATGTTATTGATAATAATTTTTTTTTTTTAAAAAAACTACTAAATAATTTATATTTAAATGAAAACAATATAAATTTTAAAAAAATTGACATAAGACAATATGTCACAATAGTTTTTTTTGTTGTTAACTTAGTACAAATATTTAAATAGAATTTTTTTTAGCTACATTAATTTACAAAGGTTTCATCATATTTTAGTTTTAAATTGTAAACCACCAAATATATGTAGTTTAATTTGATGGTTAAGAACTTACATTTCATTGCAAAGGTTGTGGGTTCGGTTCTAGTTTATATTAAGGTAATGTTTATATTTTAGTTGAGATTCAGACCAGGTGTTTTTCCTAAGTGGAATCCTATGTAGCATAATATGATATCAATTTTAGATTATACACACTTATGAGATGTCAATCAGATGCCATGTGTTGTAAAATAGGAGTATTTTCAAGGCTACAAGCTAACATCTAATAATGTAATAAATGGAATAATGAAAGGAAGGAAGTCGGTGTGGCGTGATAAATCACGGACTTTGAAAACGAATTCCGGTGCAACCGTGGTGCTCAATTGTATCCACCGGCTCGTCCCCTAAGGTTACACACCGCTCTCACACTAAGGCACTTTAGGGTGAGAGGTGGAGTCATAGTAAACTTATGCCCAAAGAACAAGGAATGTGTTTAGCTTTTTTTTTTTTTTTGTATTTTTCAAGTATATCAATTCATCAAAATGAAACAAGTATTTATAGATAGAGATAGAAGAGCCTAGAAGACCTCTCATCAATATAGTGAGAGATGGAAGAATCTAGAATACCTCTCATCAATATGGTGAAAGATGGAAGAACCTAGAAGATCTCTCATCAATATGGTAATAGATGGAAGAACCTAGAAGAACCTAGAACATCTTAATCATCTTCATAAAGGGGGAGGTTACAAGAAGTCAAAAGGACAAGAGAATTTAAAGAGACAAGGTAGAAAGTGTACACCGCAACCCATCCGCGGGAAAATGTAGTAGGCCGCAACCTACCTGCGGTGTAAACTAATCTTGCTCTTTTACACTCTTTACACCAACAATCCCCCACTAAAGAGAGGAAAAGTAAATAGCCAACAAAAGAATGAGAGAAACAACATATTGGGCATAAGAGGAGCTAAATACATAACACTGAGATATTACATTAGTAATTTGAAATCTAGTGCTTAGTGCAATAATACAATGAGTTACAAATGTAAGGGTGGACTATCCCTTGAAACCCCCACATTCTTTATCATGGAGTGGACTAACCTTGAAACTCCAAGATTTAACCCATGGCACATACCACACATACATCGCTCCAACATTTTACACAGACTCCGCGAAGAGATATGCTTTTTATAGCCAAGCATATTCACCTTAGGTCTAGTGGAGGCTCTAGGAAAACCGCCCAAGTCTTCCATAAAGATGGCTGGTCTTACCACCACATCGGTGAATCACAAGTGTTTGTCATTAAAACTTAGTCAATGGGGTTAAACATATTCTTATAGCTCAACAAGTGCTACATTGAAACTATTAACCCCCCATAAGACCATGGATTCATTAAGAGCTTAATGCTCATCCTCACAACAAACACAACAATTCAGTGATTCCAAAGTTTTAGTGCGTCCACCTAAACATTTGGATTCATTAAGAGTCTAAGGACTCAACCTCCAACGGTGGAAAAATCAAGTGCGTCTCAAATAGCACCAAACTAAATGGTTTATTGTTCCATTAAGAGCTCAAATGAGCTCAGCCTCAACCAAGCATTACAAGTTTACAACACATGCCATAGGGATAGGAAAGTAATGCTTGTAATCTTTCCACTTGGGCTTAAGGCCTATCCCCCTCGACATTTCCTCAAATCATCAAGGATTGTTACATGTCCCAAATTTTCTTACCAATAATGTGCAAAATAATTTTGCTCGAATACTTTCCAAGAGGAAAACTAGCATGTAACCATTTCAACTTGATTTACACAAATGGTTAGAAATATTATACATCGTATCCACAATATGAGACATGCCCCAAACTTGATAATTTAAAGACTTACTTATCAAGTCCAATCCTTGAAGATAACATAGCCGCATTAGTGAATTTGCTTCATCAACCACCAATCACCAACACTTGCTCTCCGATACATTGTAACATCTTTCCCGGAAGCTAGTGTAATTCACGAACATCGTACCTAAGAAGATACTTTGTAAAAGATGAAGCAATGTTAAACAACATTAGTCACTAACTATTAAATTTGTAAAATGGTATACTTTAACTATTTCACAAATATATGCTATGTTAAGATAAAATGCAATGCAAATCACTATCACATCGCAAAACATATTAGCATACAACATTCAAGACATACTTTAAGAAATCTTTAAAGTATACTAAGTCATGCTAATAAAAACACATTCCACATGGATGACGACATGACCATCAATTGTCATATCATCACAAAATCTTCTCAATCACGAAACATGTATGACACTTTGGAGAAACCCCAAAATTCACAAGTATTATTATTCTAAAAAAAAATAAAAATAAAGCATGTCATATTCAAATTCATGAAAGTTCACTTAACTTATAGAGAAGATAAGAAGTTCAAGCATGTTATAGTCTACATATACACATTAACACATGTGATCCTTAAGACCACCAAATTATTCACGTTGTAGAAATAACACAAGACATTATATTACCTTGAAGCAAATAGTGAGAAACAAACTTAATCACAAGTATTTGATTCTCACAAGGTACTAACCCAACTCTTGTACCACATCCTAGATAATAGTCCATGAAACGCACTTGAACCTTCAATTCACATTTCTTATCTTTAACATGGAACTCACAAACCAACCCACTTAGTTTATCACTTAGAAAAAATGGTCTTCAACCACTAGGAGAAACATAAAGAACAAAGGACAAAAGTCCTAAGAAACTAGATCATCTAAGTGAGACACATAGGGTTCCAAGAAAACCAACACCCTTAAACCTTAACTCACATGTTTAGCCTTGAGAACATCCAAAACAACTTAGTGAAAGGACATAGAAAAACTTTAGGAGAGGACACTCCTTAGAGGGTTTTGAAACAACCTCTAAGTATGTTAGACAAGTGAGATTCTAACCAATCCTTAAGCTCTTCCAAATTACTCACACAAATCACTAAATTGAAAACATACTACAACAACAAATCATGGTAAACTAGTAAAACAAATGTCTTTAGCATAATCAGTCACTTACATGCTTTGCATCAAATAAAAATTAAACATTAAGAATTGATGCCTCTTATTCCTCTTATAATCACATTTTTCACTCGATAAGCGAAAGAAATACATAAGTGGAAATATAGCATTCAAGAGACATGATACAAACAAAGTCATGCAAAGCCAAACGTTTATTCACTTGATCATGGCATAATGCATAACATGCTAAAAACAAATTATTTTAGTAAAGAATATCAATTATTATGGTACATGGAGATAAACCAACATTCACATACAAAGTCGTGCAGCATATACAATTCGCTTAAAAAACAAAACCAAGAAGTTTCACAACCACAACCAAGACTTTGAGTCCAACACTTATTTTTAGGGTACACTTTCCCCCACATTGGACGATAAAAGTCTCCAACTAAGTATTGAGACCAGACATAATAAACTCTCCACCTTTCACATGGGGCACATAAGAACTAAATTCTAACAATAAAATTCTATACACTCATAGAATCATCACCCCCACATGCCAAGGTTAAGTCTAAAATCAAAACATAGTTAATATGGAAAAAAGTATACGCAAACATACCTCCATGTCGCCTCCTATCATTTACCTTAGCGATCAATGATGAGCAACCAAATGACTACCAATTGTATTGATTGTGCATCCACTAAGTAATTTGAGCTCTTGAACCACAATTGGACTCATGTTCTTTACTTGATTCATATTGACATCATGTGAAAAATTACTAACATCAAAAGAAATAAAATTCTCAAGAACCATTTTTTTTCCACATATAAAGAGATACACAATGACTCTTCACATTAGTACCAAAATAAACCAACTTGAACAAAGGGGAAAAAAATATATGCCAAACATGCACTAAAAGAAAATTTAATAACTCTTGAAAGCTCTCTCCTATAGTGGACAAGAAAGAGTAAAATAATTGAGCCATAAAAATAACTCACATTTTTTGTACTTCAAAAATAACATCACTTGGTTAACACGACTTAGTTAACACACAAAACAAAGTACATGGCCACCAAACGACTTTCAAGATCAAAATTAAAAATAGCCATGATAGTCCAACAAGCTAAGACAAAGGAGAGCATAGCACACATAGGAATTCCAAGAGCAACGACCATTAAACAATAGTACCCTTGCGAGACAAATCATGTGACTCTTCACAATAACATTACATGATTCATTCAAACCCTTTACTCACTTAAAAGGACTAAAAATTCATGAAACTATGCAATGTAATCATTTAGCAATTGAGTATGAACCTAAAAAATTCCACAAGCAAAACATTAAGTGCTAATCATAATACACTTTGAGGTCATACTCAGTGCAACACATAATTCATGGTAATACATACATTCTAACAATGATTAACCCATGAATTATATAACGACATTGAAGCGTGCAAACATTAGGAAAATCGAACCATCTTATTATAAGAGTTAAATCTAACGCCGACTTTCATAATGATAAACGACACAACGCTTCAAAACACCAAGAAAATTGAGGAATAAATCGAACAACGTTGGAACATACAATGTAGTATCACACATACATAAAGCATGCATTATACATTATCCGTTAATCGTTTAAACTAATAATCATCATATGAACAAATATAACACATAATGACAAAATAATTGTCCAACATTATAATGCCAAGAACACAACTCATATATTTGCAAGATAATTATTAGAATCAAAATCACATGCTAAGCATAATCAAAAAATAAAATTATTTTAGAAAGGACCTCCCCTTGAAATAATTCAAGTGTTGTATATGAACACTGTCCAAAGTACGTTCAAATTTCCTCTCCAAAAACACAGACCAAATTTGAAGCAATAACTCCCAAACCTAAGCTTTAATCAACAATCCGACCGTTTAAAATGAAGCCTTATATGTCCCAAACAACCTCCTAAAATTTGAACCAAAACCGATAACAAATGACCTTCGATCGGGGGCCGTTTCCGGGACTGCTCCCAAAAAAACGTGAATAATAAAATTCCCAAAAGATGATTTCTCTTCCTACCATTTCATCTTCTGATCAATACCCATTGCGTAGCCATTGAAAATAAGTAATTCATTTTCAAAATTGTTGTAAAATAGGAGTATTTTCAAGGCTACAAGCTAACATCTAATAATGTAATAAATGGAATAATGAAAGGAAGGAAGTCGGTGTGGCGTGATAAATCACGGACTTTGAAAACGAATTCCGGTGCAACCGTGGTGCTCAATTGTATCCACCGGCTCGTCCCCTAAGGTTACACACCGCTCTCACACTAAGGCACTTTAGGGTGAGAGGTGGAGTCATAGTAAACTTATGCCCAAAGAACAAGGGATGTGTTTAGCTTTTTTTTTTGTATTTTTCAAGTATATCAATTCATCAAAATGAAACAAGTATTTATAGATAGAGATAGAAGAGCCTAGAAGACCTCTCATCAATATAGTGAGAGATGGAAGAATCTAGAATACCTCTCATCAATATGGTGAAAGATGGAAGAACCTAGAAGATCTCCCATCAATATGATAAAAGATGGAAGAACCTAGAACATCTTAATCATCTTCATAAAGGGGGAGGTTACAAGAAGTCAAAAGGACAAGAGAATTCAAAGAGACAAGGTAGAAAGTGTACACCGCAACCCATCCGTGGGAAAATGTAGTAGGCCGCAACCTACCTGCGGTGTAAACTAATCTTGCTGTTTTACACTCTTTACACCAACCCCATGTGATGAATCAAAGGATCTGCCTTAGAGCACAATTGTTGTAAAGTTAGTTATGCGACATCATACCTGGACGTACTATATGCGCACAATTCTCTTTTAATAATTTAAACCACATGCTAATAGGTGATTTAATTTATTGATTTATTATATATGTTGGTACTCCTCTCTTTAATTTTTTACTTTCAATGTTGGACGACACTTAGCTTGTGGGTTATACTTTCAGTACTCTCTATCTCTATCTCTCTCTCTCTGCACAATTCTGTTAGGCTTGGGTGGGCTACGTGCTTCTAGCAGATCTTCAAATACTCTCTCCGTAACGAATTAGTAGCAACATTTGGACTAGCACGGACTCATAGATGAAATAGGTTAATTGTGGTATTAGGTGGTATAATGATAAAAGTAAGAGAAAGAAAAGTAAGAGAAGGAAAAGTAAATGGGGTATTTTGTGGTATGATGATAAAGTAAGAGAGAGAAAAGTAAGAAAGAGAAAAGTAAGTGGGATATTGTGTTGTTTTTTTTTTTTTTTGTCAAAAAAGGAATAAAATTAAATTGGAAAAAATTGTTGCAAGTATTTTGTTACACCTAAAAATGGAAATTGTTGCTAGTAATTCGTTACGGAGTGAGTAGTTTCCATCTTGGATTTTAATGGGTTGGGACTTGACCATGGTCTTGACAATGGGATCATGTTCGCTTTGATACCATGACATGGGCTTAACACAAGTCCGCTCAAGAGGAGAGTTAGACCATATATAAGCCCAACGAGATTCCAATGTTTCATAAAAAAATCATATGTAATAGATGAAGTAGACCATTAATTTGTATGTTGTTAATCTTCTACATGATATATTAATGTGGGACACATGTAGATTATACTTTTAACATAAAGCTACGGATATTGAGCTAAATTGAATCCATAAAATAAGGAGTACGATCTTTGGTGATTACAGTAAAAGTACTAAAATCAAGTTATTTGTTGCTACAATTTACAACAATTATTTTTAGTTCACTTTTGTTCAATTTTATTTCCATTCAATTTAAAACAGGTTTTCATGCAGTTTGTATCGATCCAGATTTTAGTTTAGTTATGCTTCATTTTCATTTCAATTAAATGAAATTCAATTTGAAATAATTAACTTAGTTCAATTAATATTTCAATTATGATTACTTTAGTTCTGTCAATTCAGTTTAGTTTCTAATTAGCTGGTAGTTCATATCAAGCAACAGTTGTCAAACAAATTGACAACTCTAACAATAACAATAATAGGCTGAATTGAACTAAATTGAATGACTCAAAAGTGACATAATCCAATTGAATGGATTTTGACCTAAATTTAGTCCAATAGAACAAGAGCTAATTAAAATATTAAGGAAAATTTACTATTTGCATTGCTTGCACTTTGCTTTAATGATGCAAAGCTATTGAGCTAAGCTATGGAGTATCAATATAATGATTCTTCTCGAAATAACATTAATAGTACATTACATGTTCTTATTTAAATTCAAGTGGTTGGATACAATTGATGGTTCATGCACTATAAGGGGTATAGGTTTGGTCATAGTATTTAGCTTATTAGTCTTAATTGTACATTTTTTTTTTCCCTTCCACTTCTTTCTGCATAGTTCTCCCACTTTCTCTTTAAGTCTTTCCTTCACTCTTTTGTTTGGTTCTTGTCTTAGCAATTGATTACAATTCATTGACTTTTGATAAAAATAAGATCGTCTATAATGAACTTAGAAATCATTATAGATTGAGCAGCCAAAACAAAATCTGCTGATTTGTGTGTCGTCTATTATCGGAGTTTACTTATTACCTCCACTACATATTAGTTGCAACAATTGCTCATGTATTATTATTCATTAGGAAATTTGCTGGAACACCGCCAACTACCGGGCTATCGGTTAGAAGTCACATCATTAAACCCTTATAATTTGTGTTGCGGAACGCACCACAACTAAAGGTTATGTCACTCAACACACCAAACTAGGCCAATAGCTGTTTTTTTTATTTATTTGGTAAATAATTAATAGGTGATGTTGTTTCAAAAAAAAAATTGCCTTATTTATTAAATGTAAAATCCTCATGATCATCATATCCATACAATGACTTGTTGGTTTATCCATCGGACCGAAGTATTTCCCTTAACATCCGCAAAGATGAATGGGGTTAGCTAAATGATAAGGGTTAATTGTTGTTTTTTTTATAAATAAAACTAGTTTAGTATCCCGTGGGATGCATGGTCGTAAAAGTTTTATATACTCATTGAAATTAAAAATAATATTTGCATGTTATTAAAACTCAAAACCTTATATTAAAAAAAGCAACAACAACCAAATTTTAATTCTATACTAGCAATTTGGCCTGTGCGTGGCTCTAGGTCACAATCTTTTTTTTTTTTTTCTTAATTTTCTTTGTCATTGATTTACTGGCTCCTAAATTATTATCAATTAAAGTTATTTATAATAATTGAAATCATCTTATTGAATACAAGGGGGAGATGTAGACTACTGGTAAAAAGCTTGTCTACATAGAATTAGGTTATGAGTTTGATGCTTGTTGGTACCATTTGTTTTAATTTATTTTGGCTTTAAAATGGTGTGATGACATGGTGCCTACGGTGCGAGGAACACCTTTTAATATATTATGCTAGCTTTCTTTGAATGCGATGCGTGCGGCAATTTTGAAAATCGTGTATTATTGTTGTCAATATACACATGATTCTTTTAGTGATTGAATCTCGTCCAAACTAAAATTTCATGAGTTTGAACCGAAACATTTTTTGCATGCCAATAATGCAATACAGATAAGTGGATTATATATGGATTCGTAAAACAATTATCGTTGTTGACTTACTTTGTATTGATTTAATGTTTATTTTAGGCAAAGATTTTGTGTATATATACTGATTTTGGATTGCTACCCTATTTTGTATTGTATAACATCCGTCCCTATATGTTTGCTGCATAAGGACCTTTGTCATTATTCATTGTGCAACTTTAACTCTCTCTAATTTAATACATATAAGAAAATATATAGTCAAGTGGGATCTCATTTGATTTGGCTCAAAATGTGTACTTTTTAAATATATAATTCTTTATTATATATATCTAAAGATATGTTCATTTAACGTTATGTTTTGAAAAACGTGAAAAATTAAAGTAAATGTAAAGAAGTCAGAGCATGTATAGTTTTTTTTGTTATTTAGTTAAGAGATGAAGGTAAGAATGTAATTCACTTAAACACTAGCTGCCGCGGCCCCCCTCTTCCCTTATAATAGACATAGATATAAATAAAATAAATAGAACACACAAACGTCATATCAAAGAAATTTTAATCTTATGACCTAGCGAGTGACGTGAGTTTTTCAAGAAGACAAGTGTTATGGATTTGATCCTAAATTCTTTCATTTTCGATGATTATTCTCCTGTCTATTCAACTAGCTTTTAAACTATTCTATCTTAGCATAACCTCTTTATTTCCCATTTCAGCAATTGACAAATCTGGCTTATATTCCATGAATTAGTCAGGGCCGGGACAGTGTTAACGGAGGCCCTGTTCACATTCTTGCAAGTAGGCTCATCTGTCAAATTATATTTTTCTTAAAAAACATCAAATTAAAAGTTGAAAAAAACAATTCTTTAAGATTTGAACTTACAACTTGAGCCTTGAGATTAATTGTAACCCAGTTTAGTTAAGCTTACCATTAATCCATGCAATATTTGCTTTTTATTATTGGAAACAATAAGTAATATTATAAATCAGGGGTCCTTATTATTTGGGGGCCCTGAGCGGTCGAGCACCCCACGCATGCCAAGCGCCACCTGTGAATTACATAATTTCTACTCCAAATTGATTAGTCGATGACAAGCCCTCAACACAATTTCTCGTAGTTGTTTCACACCTATTAGATTAAATTACTTTTTGGCTCATGTAAATTATATGTTGTTTAAAAAGTAGAAAATGTAGTGATGAACAATAACAATAAACTAAAATTAAAAGAAAGATAAAAAGAAACGACAATCTATTTATCGGTGAACCATGGCAAAAGCGTCTGCACTACTGGGTTGCACAATACTTTTCGTTAGCTCGTGGTTCAATTAGAAATCGCACATCTTTCTCACTACGATACTCTAGGGAGAGAAATTGGAGTTTTGTATTAGATGAGAATGGAAGTATTTTAGAATTTGTATTTTAATTTTATTAATGGTTTGCATATATTTATACCCAAGAAGAGAAGATAGGAGAAGATAGAGGATAAGGCCTTTGCCCATTGGTCAAGATTTCAGAATTCCAGGCATGAGGTTTGCTTCGATTTTCACTGCATGCATTTGTGAGGATTCTTATATGTTCCCCTTACAGATGCATATGTTGGCTAAATTGAATCGGGTGACCTGCAGTAGAGCCCAGTTCAAGGCCTAGTGCCCTACACATTATTAAACAAAAAAATATTAGAAGAGAAGATAAAGAAGATGAATGGCTAACCAAAGTAACTAGAATCCATTTGTAATAGCCAAGAGAAAGTAATTAGAACAATTAAAATTGGCTCAGTATGAAAGGCAAACAGGTTGTTCAAATAGACCACGTGCAGCATACACTTTAAAATATGGAGCGTACACTCCAAAACCTGGCTATATATCTTGACAAGAGAGTTTGTTAAAGCTAATGAAGTGTACGCTTCAATGGCTTCATGATATAGGGCATATGCTTCAACCTATGGAGCGTATGCTTCATATAATACAAAGTGTACGCTTCAAATTTTTGGCAAAACAATAATTTTCTAAACATCATAAATTTTTTCATTTGCTTATCTGAATTAGGCATATGAACCTCCTGTTAGAAAACATTTGAAGTTTACTTTCTAATGCAATTGGAATCATATAACAATCTGATCAATATGTACATCATCAAAAGTTATGATCATAATATAGTGGTTAGTGCTATTTTTACTTTAACACTACTTTACTCAATTAATTGAACTTAAAATTATATGATTATGCTTTCAGGTGAGTTCCCTTCAACTTATTAATTAGATCTGAACTTATCTTAATTGAACTTATATGTCCTAATTAAACCTGATTAAAACTTGTTGAACTTGATTAGACCTTATTATAGAAATAATGATTTATAAATACTTAATTTATCGGTTCCATATTACTTGCAACAAATATTTTTTTGGCACATATATATTTTTAAAACATAATTTAAGCAGAAGCAAGAGGAAAACTATAAGTTATCGATGTTGCAATTATTTCTCCAAATTTGTTCACTTACAATCTTAAATCTTTTCATTAAAATGCGTGTCAGAGAAGTGCTAAATAGGAACAAATAAAGTTGAAAATTACATTAGTGGGGGGTGCAAGTTGGGTGTGGTATTATAGGCCTTGTAGCATTGAGTGAATACATGCCTCTAAACATGCAACAAGTTGGTTAGCATTAGCTAAGGAAGACAAATGAAGACTCACAATATCTACTCGTCAAGAACAACTTGTCCCACCCATCGATCACTTGCACACAGCTATCAACTATATGATCCATGAGTATGTTGTGGTCCTCATATCAGCATGAGTTTTCGGTCTTGACTCTTGAATTGTGAGAGAATTGTCCCATTTACGACGGGTACATATTAATGACAGATTAATCTTTTACTGGATCTAATACCACTCAACGTCATTGATTTTAGATCCTTAACGGCCCGTTTAGTTGTTGGTAATAAATTGTGGTAATGGTAATGGATTTAAAGTGTAATTTGTTAAGGAAACAATTCAAAATCCCCATGGAAAACATATTTTTCATTCCCAAACTTCAAATTTCTTCTTATTTTTCATTACCATCCATTACTATGTGAGAGGGTGGTATTAAATGGGAATAGATATTTGTAAAGAAAATTAGATAAATTGAAGTTAAAGTAGCAACACCATGGGAATGAATTTTGATTTTCCTTCAAAATCTAGTTCTAAATTCATTTTCATTACCTACATTTATGACCAGCTACCAAATGGGCCCTAAGAGTTTTTAAAACTTAACCTCGCTCATACATACATCGCAAATCTCTATTATATAAGCCAAGAGGGAGTCATGTTGTCCCCCTGGAAAAGTCTTTATTGCTCTCTTGTAATTTCTAAAAATCCAAGTAGCATTACTATTAAAATAAAACAATTATTAAGGAAAGTTTCTGGTTTTAAAAATGAAAATATTACAACTTTTATAATTAAAAAATAAAATAAAATAAAAAAACCATAATTTATATTTTTGAATTTACTACAATTAGGCATCCATATTAATACAATTTGTCACATAAAATTTTGATTTTTGGTTGTAGTAGAAATTTAATAGTAGGCAAAGTAGAATATATTAAGTGAACCTAATCCTTAGCTTGGTTTATTGACGTCGGAAGAAAGACAAAAGGTTGTTTATGATTAAAGTTGAATTGGATGGATGGTAAATCTTACTATCTAATATTCTCAATTAATTTGTGTTTTATTTTCAATTGCAGATCTCTTTTCTAATCTTAGTTTGGTGATACTAATTTACCTACATAAGGTATTACGTGTTAACTAAATTAATTATAAATGATCAAATATTATATTCTTATATCTTCAACCCCCTAAGCTAAATCTTAATTTATAAAAGTTAGGGTTGGGCAAATAATCTTAATTCATCTCTACTATATAAGCCAAGGGGGGGGGGGGGGGCATGGTGTCCCCCTCAAAAAGTCCATAATGCCCCTTAAAGATTTATTAAAAATCAAATACCATCACTCTTATTTATTAAGGAAATTTATTACAATTTTTGAATTTTGTAAAATAAAAATATTACCAAATATACAATTAGTAAAAATAAAATAAAAAATTCAAAATTCATATTTTTGAATTACCTATAAATAGACACCCATTTTAATATAGTTTGTTACATAAAAATTTTACCTTTTTTATTATCGTAGAAATTTGATAGCCGATTTTATTCATTGTTATATTGGAATGGTTGGATGAAAGGGCAAAGTTTATTTACGATTATGTGAAAGAGTGTGAATTTAAAAAATATTTCAATTTATTGAACAAAAACATTCGATTTTTGAAGATATTAAAAATATCGTCGTACGCAAAGCGCGCACACAAGGCTAGTATGTATTTAAACAAATTAAAACATGTCTTTAAAAAAATTAGACATACGTCTTTAGTTTTTACTTCTGAAAGTTTATTACAAAATATTATAATTATTGCAAAAATTAAACTTTTTTTTAAACAAATTAATACGTCTTTAGTTTTTATTTTACTATTGCAAAGTGGGAATGAATTGAATTAAATAGATACATTAATTTGTGGCGTGTTTTAATACTGAGTAAAAATGATGTCAAAAATTTCACAGCACACATAGCGTGCATGCAATGTAGTAGTATATATTACAACTATAGTTATATATATTATTGTAATACTACACCACTATAAAATTTTGTTAGCTTAATTAAGTCATTGACTTCATAAAATTCTCATCATAGTGCACATTATATTATTATTCCCCCCCTTTTTTTTCCGATTCCACTTAAGAATCAGAAAATCAAATAATCCATAATTAATCTTACAAGGCACGTCTGGTTAAGGTAAGAGAATGATATATGTTGTAATACCACACCACTATAAAATTTTGTTAGCTTAATTAAGTCATTGACTTCTTAAAATTCTCACCATATATAGTTTACATTATCATTTTCCCTTTTTTTGTGCCCATTTTTTATATGGTGAATGAGCATGATGTTTGTGATCTTATATATCACTGTTGAATAATATTCATTTTGATTGTTTACCTATAGAAGGTTTAATTTGTTTAGTGCTAACATCGGCAATTTTATTATGACTTTTATGGCGGATTTATGATGGCTATATTAAGGCTTTTAAAGTAGACTGACTTGTATAATGGAAATTATACATTATGATTCTTATTATTCATAACGGTTATATTTTTATGACTTTAATTTGTAACTCTCTTATTTATTGGATCATTAAGAGTATAATCATCCTTAACTAAGGAGATTACAAAGTTGTTAAGTTAAAATTTTACATGTGTTTCATGAGAGGTAAAATTTTGCTACTTGTTAGTAAAATATAGTAACGGAATAATTTTATGTTGTTGATCCATATACTCCAATTCAAGGATGCATAGTTCATGTGAATAATGGCAGTTAGTACATAAATCGCATTATTAGTTGGAGCTAATTCTCTTTTGAAATTGGATCCTTAAAATATAACAATAGGATGGAGAATTAATCATGTTATAGTTTTAGTGATCTGAGTATTGGTTTGACATGTCCTCATCTTGTAATATTTTTAAAAGCTTAACTACAAGAATTTAAAAACGATTGGGCTTTACAACTGACCAATCTCAGACAACTAGAAATATAGTTGACTAATCTCGTAAGCACCCGTAATCCGTTATACATTAAATTAGTGTACGCAGACAAAGCAACATATATATCAGAATTCGTGTTTTTATTAATTTAGGTCTAATCTCATAAGCAACCCTAATCCGTTATATTCCTTGCATTGAGGTGTATTGTTTATCTTGCCATAAATAGCATAATTTGAATACTCGTTAATGTATTGGTAACACATAATTGATTATAACAGACATGCTAAAGCGTGTTATTCTATTCTTCTTAAAGGGATGAATCAGGAAGTACGGAGTATAAAACTATAGACGTAATAAAAAGCATACATTCACGTAAAAAAAAAAAAGATAATGTCTTAGCCTAGTAGTTAAGCATATACGGAAGCTAAGTTATTAATAGACATGGATGAATCTATAAATTATAAGACGATATAGTGTAATTGTAACTCAAACACTCTTGTACATTTACGCATAATGTCAATGTCCGATCCGAGTTGATTTTTCCACAATTGTAAATCTGTAATCGATCAACATATATAAATGCCTTTATTTATATGAAAACCCGACAAACTTTAACTGTATACATCTAAAAAAATATTTATTGTTTCAATTATTCAAGGTTCTTCTGCCACAACTAACGATTTCTTTTGGAAAAAATCATACGAATAATTCCAACTATTAAAGTTCTTCCAATATTAATCCCAACTATCGATTATTATAGTATAATCCAAACTATGGGGGTTGTTTTATGATATTAGTCCATACTAAATAATGACCGGCTCTGATTTGCTTCATAGAAAGGGAGGAAGATAGAGTCAAGTACAATAACTAGGGGAAGGGGAAGATAACGATTAATTTTTGAATTAGTGACCAGTTACAATAATAGATTAATTAAGTTGATGGACTAATATCATAAAATAACCCCCAAAGTTTGGATTATACTATAATAATCGATAGTTGGATTAATATTGGAAGAACTCTAATAGTTGAGATTATTCATATAAATCTTTCCTTTTTTTGGAGAAAAGGTAAACAGTTGAATCTCTTCATCTCGAAGAGATAACCTGATTTATCGAGTGCTAAGAAATAAGACAACTTAACATCCAAGAAGGAATCAATATCGATGTATGTAAGGGTCCAATGCCCGAGGGACGCAATATAATCCGCAGTGTGGTTGGCTTCATGGAAAACATGTGGCAGAAGAGGATGGAATGAATGTCATCCATAAGCAGCTGGATTTTCCAAGGACAATTAAATTTACCCTGCAAAACACGGATAACAATTAGGTTATCACCTTCAATAAAAAAATGAGGTCAGATTATGTTGCCTAGCTGATAAAATATCATTTTGAATGGATGTGGCCTCAGCAACAAGGGGAGCAGCATTACCCAAAAAGAAGGCTTGGGCTGCAAATTTGTAATGCAAGCACCATTGTGATCTCTAAGGATAACTCCTACAGACACAGGACTAGTAGTAGCAGAACCAACAAAATTTAGTAATCGTACCAGGGAAAGGAGGGTGTCATTTGACAAAGGAAGGGCCATGGGGAGTTGGACAAGGCCGGGTGGAAACATACATAGAATGGAGAGCACCTACTGAAAGATGAGATTTCCATCCATAAAAATAGGAGAAAGCCTGAGTAAAGACAGTTATGGAGGAAAAAGGGAAATTACAAAAAAAAAAAACTAACCTATTCTGAGCATTCCAAATACTGCATAAGATATGAAGAACTCTGACCATGGAGGCATAATGTTGACTATATAGTCAGCAGAGAAGAGAGGAAAGGGAGGGCTGACTAGACAGATGTAATATACAACGGATAGACTGAACGTGGGACCAAATGTGGAGCACCTACCATAGGGCAAAAGAGAAATAAATGGTCCTGAGTTTCTTCAGCCGAGAGACATAGAGAACAACTGAACAAAGGGGGCGGGGGAAGACCTCGGGAAGTAAGATTTTGGCGTGCTTGGAGAATATTATGTAAAAATTGCCAAGCAAAGATTTGGAGTTTGGGGGTTAACATCCAATTTCCAAAGTCAATGAAAGTTCCATTTAGGAGAATACATTGGGATGTCATGCATGCATGGACTAACAATGTGGTAGATTTAATTGTAAACGGGCCATTAGAATCAGAAAATTCCAACAAGGTTCATCCATAAAAGGGAAATCGCCAACAGGCCACAACTAACTATATTACTAATACATATAATTATAGATTATTACATCATAATATTACAAATCTAATTGGGATAGTTCTGATAATTCAATCTATCATCATACAGTATTATAAATTAAATGACAAATGATATTGACCCTGTTTGGTGATTAGTGTTTAGAGTTGAGAGTTTGTGGTTAGATGACTACTTTTTTACTCAGATGATTTGACTGCTGATTTAAATAATTGTTGTGTAAAGGTGTTTGGTAACATTTAGCTACTAATTATTTAGAGTTAGAGCATGTAAAATTACATTTATAGGCATATGTTTTTTTTTTCAAAACAAATTTAAGTTTTAATAATATGTACAAAATAGTCATATTTTTTTCTCTCTCCAAAACTCTCTTGAAAAAGCTCATCTACCCAACTTTTTCAAAAGAGAGTTTTGATTAGAGTTTTTGGTACAAAACCCTCTTTAATCCTCTCTCTCATAGTCAAAACTCTAAACTCTCTCCAAAACTTTAAACTCTCTTTAAAACTCTCTTCACCAAACACTTCCGTTGAAACTTTTCATAAATTTTCGGATGGAAATCAATCCCATGATCTTCTGAAACTGGAAGGGAAGCTTTAGTTGTTAAAGGACCATCTCAACCAAAATTTTAAGTTGATAGTTGGTGTCCGGGAATATATTATATACTCTATTACTCCCGCCCCCCTCACATGAAAAGCCTTTTGGGCTTGAAATGTGGACGCAACACATGCCCCATCATGCCCGCGCAAATTAACTCAACTTAGAATTGAGATAAAGGAGAGATTTGAACCCATCACATCTGTATCATGTTGGTTCTGCTACCATGTTAAAAGACAATCTCAACCAAAAGCTTAAGTTTATATATAGTTTAGGCGGTCCAGAATATAATGTCATATACTCTATCATTAGCAACTTGAGCTATCCCTCCTTCTCGGATTGCTTTATTTTTAATGTTACCAACTTAAATTGCCTCGGTATCAATTCAATAATGGACAATGGATGAAGGGCACACATCAATTAAGATGTCAAATTAATAATCATATTATTCTAGTGAGTATATATAAAGTTATTAGTTCCAAGTTCATTTCAATAATCTATTCTATCCATCAATTGAAATTAAAGTTGTTAGAGATTTTGCTACCTAGCTATATGATGAATATGTCCCATTCAAGTAAAGAGAGTCTTAAATTATTACCATACTATACAATGGACACTACAGCCCTGAATTTCATATTCTGATGCTAAATATGGATGGAGTATATATTATATACCATTCAAGGTAACCATGCATATATATATATATATCTGAAATTGGTCTTAGATTCTCATCATATCAGATAATTTAGTTTTTGTACTTTAAATAAAGCAGCCTTCCTGATAAGAAAATTGCATGGCATGGCATCACGCATCTGTACCTATTTTAAGGCATTGTTCTCATACATTACATTCATACATATTCGAGATTTTCACATTTATCAAAATAAGTTATCAACATCATATAAAAAAAAAAAAAAGAACTACTTGTATGATGAAAATTCTACTGTAGTCTTATGACTACCGATTACCGTAGTGGATGGTTAGGATTGCATGGATTTTGATTTATTTTTAATTCCTAAATCTAATTAAAAAAAACTTCTAAAATGCTTTTATTAGATTTTAATTTTTGGAAAATAATTTATGATTTTTCCTAAAAGCAGTTTTTATTCTTGAAAAATCAAAAATTCTTTTCCTAAAATGAGAATGTAATAAAAGCATTTTAGAACAGATTTTTTTATTAGATTTAAGAATTAAAAATAAATCAAAATTCATGCGATCTTAGTCATCCACTACGGTAGTCGGTAATCATAAGACTACAATAGAATAATCTATCCCTTGTATGATGCTGCATTATTTAAGTTGTTGACCACCCCACCCCAAGAAAAAGAAAAAGAAAATATCCACATCAAACAAGCGGTTTATGGACAATTTTGTGTTAAATTGTGCTCCCTTACCTTGCTCTCCATTCATCATTCTAATTCTAATATATACAATACAAGATCAGGATTAACATAATTAACTCTCCTAGCTAAATACTAGAAAACTAAATATTAACTTTCAAAAATTAATATTTAGTATTTCCTCTATCACACCCATCAGTTTGAGTGGGAGGAGGACAGATGCTGAGTCTGGATTTAAAATTCAAAACTAGTTGTGGGAGAGAGCCCTTTTGTGAAAATGTCTGCATATATGAAGTGAATGCCAAGTTCAACGTGTTTGATGCTTTGATGTTGAACATAATTACTAGATAAGTAAACCGCACTGATATTATCACATTACACAATAGATGGTTGGCCAAGGGGAAAATGAAGCTCAAGAAGGAGGTTTTGCAACCAACATGCCTCGACAACAACGTTTGCAATGCCATGATCTGATACTCAGCTTCAACACTTTAACTTATATCATTCACACTCAATAAAATTTTAATTAAATTCACTTTTACTTCTATTATTAATTAGCTTAATCCTAAAAATTATTTACTAAGTTATATTTTGAGTAAGGCTCCTCTTGAACCCCATATAGTGCACTAGTGAGTGTCCCACATCAGAAGATGAGGAGAGACTAAACTAGCTTATAAGTCTAGGAGTTACTACTCTTATTACCAATTGGTTTTAGGATAGAACCTTCTATGACTTGTAAGTAACCCAACTCTCCTCATCCATATTGGGTTGCCCAGGCCCTTTTATAATTTTCAATTAATTAAATTTAACATGGTATCAAGAGCCAACGTGACATAGGGGTCACGGGTTCGAATCTCCCCTCCCTCTCCTTGCCTTTCATGTGAGGGGGAGTGATAGAGTATATAACATATTCCTGGGCCACAACTATCAGCTTAAGCTTTTATCTAATGTTGTTCACTCGTCTAAACGGAGAAATTACACTTCATTGATCTTCCTCACACTAATTTTCCCTGTTTTCCTCTTCGTTACCTAAAATAAAAAAGCAATATCATGAGCCGAGGCCCAGTAACATAATACCCTGACAACGTAAATTCATTTCAATTCATTTTATTTGCAAACAGGGATGAGCTTTAGAATAGCGTTAAACCTTTTCTAAAACATTTTATAAAAGATACTTTAAAATATAGCATAAAAACATGTCATAAAACATTTCGTAAACGTTTTATAATATAATAATTAAGACAAATTAAAAGAACAAAAATGTGAGCATTAACATAATCATTTCCCATTATCTTTTCCATTTAATCAATTTCTTTTTTTTCGGTAACTGACGAGTATAAACAGGAATACAGGACATAGGACAAAGCCTACCAGGCGTACCATAACATAATACAAGAAACATGTATTACCAAACAATGGGTAATATCGAGGTACGAAGGTACTTGCACGACCAGAACAGGAAACAGGAGTCATATAGACTATAACAGGATACTGCCAGGACCGAGTCTTTCACTTTTCTTTATCATGTTTCATATCTTTTAATCATACGTGCCAACATTTATAGTAGTAGTAGCAGTAGCAGTAGTCGTAACAGAAGCAGCAGCAGTAGTAGTTATTGGGGTTTATTGATAATTATTGGGTGAAGATGGATGATGGTGTTTCTTTTAATGTTTTCCACTTGGAAGGTGAAGATGGAGAAGGTAAGGTGGATGGTGGAGATGTAAGTAGTGATGTAGGAGGAAGATGAGTGATGGTGAAGATTGAAGAAGGTGATGTTTTATTTGATTTTATTTTCCCTTTTTTTTGATGAATTAGATATATAGAATAGTGATTGGGCTTGAATGGACTTGGCCCACCTAACACAAAAAGATTTCTATGAAAATAATTGTACATTGAAATAATTAATAAAAGGTTTTATAATATTTTTTGGAAAATATTTGTACTTTGAAAATAATTTACATTTAAAACTTTAAATCGAAAAACGATTGATGAAATCATATTTAAAACTCATTTTAGTTTTATTAAAAATAAATATAACTCTACTAATAAATTTGAAAATATAGTTTAAAATACGGTAATTAGAATCGTAAAATTATTATATTAATTAGTTAGATTTTGAAAACTTCATGGTATTACATAAATGGATTTAAATTATATTGAACTGGAAGGATTAGAATTGAATTGAAAAGTCAACAACAACAATGATAATAACAACAAAAACAACTAAGGGTCTGTTCGGTATTGTTTTTTGTTTTAAGCTTTTTTTTAAATAAAAAAAATAAAAATAAAAATAAAAAATGGGAAACCAGAAAAAGTGGTTTTCACTCTTAGCTGTCAATTTTTATTTTCAATCTGTTTCCAACAAGTTTGAGTAATTTTGGTGTAATGATATGACTAATGTCATATAACTTTGAATACCAAAAAACAAAAAAAAAAAAAAAAAACTCAGTGTTACCAAACGGTCCCTAAACTTATCTGATCAAAAATGAAATGAACAAGCTCTGGTTGGATTTGATCATTCCATTTCAAATGAAAAAAATTGGCTAAATTCAGCTGTTTGGGAATAATTTCCATTTAAAATAGGATTTGGTACAATTCCATACATGTTGAAGTAGGTTAATAATGTGTATAATTGATGCCTTGATGGGATGACTATAAGCCTGATTGAATTAATGGAGATATGTCATCTTCTTCATCAAGTTCAGCAAGTAATGGGGGGAGAACTGAATTCTGATGATTTTTTTGTAATTAGGGGTACAATTTAGGGTTTTGGCAAATTAATTAATTCTTTGAGTATTGAAGTAGATCTTTATGCCATGAAATAGATAACTTTGATTGGGATGGTGTTGATTGTGAGATTCAAGGTTGGGTGCTTGAAGTTGAAGGATAAATGAAGGGGATGAATATAATTAATTAGGTTTTTTTAATTTTTGGGCTTTAATTTTTATTTTTAATGTAAAAAAATGTAATTGTAAATCTATAAATAATAATTATTGTTAAGCTAGCTCTAAAATTACAAAAATATATTTAAGAAAATTAAAAAAGAGCTATAAAAATGATAATAGAAAAATTATTAATAAAATTATTAAACGAATATCCTAATCAATTATGTAACGACCCGTATTTTAGCAAAGTTGTTTTCGGAGAAAACAACAACACGGATCAATAAAACCACAAACTTTTATTAACAAATTCATTAATGGCATAGCGGAATCTCAAAACTTAATTCAAATTATTTAACTAAACCAATAAATAGTCCAAAATTAAGGAAAAGTTCAAGTTCAAGATTAACCATAAACTACTGTAATTCACTAATAAATCTATTACAAAGGCTAGTGAAAACATGGAATAACTATAATTCTACTCTTGCTAGCTCACAATCTCCGCCCTTGCGTAACCCAGTCAATCATCACCTGTACCTGAAAAAGGATTTTGGGGTCCACAGTCAGTGGGGAGTAATTAGATTGTTCTACTTAATCAGTAGAACACAATTAGGAACATAATAATTAGAACACATCAACAGAACAGTCAAGCAAGTCAACAGGGAAAATCATTCAAAAGCATTCACATTCAAGTACGCAGCGGAAATCAATCATAACAGAAATAATCAACCAAGACACTCTATACAGACTTATCCAATTCTAGACTTCTAGACTCCACTATCGACTTTCCAGTTCTAGTTCAGTTCAAGTGCTAATCCGTGACACAGTCATATGCTTGTAGGGGAAACCTTAACTCTTCCCCAACTTTCCTTGTCTCATGCCGGCCTGCCGGGTCAACCACTTTTGATCTACTTCCCGACACTGGGATCCAGAACTGCCCCAAAACCGCAGAAGGGACAGTGGCTTCGATTATACCTATGTTCATGGCACTTTAGCCACTAGATAGGCGGTCACTTCATAGTTAATTATCCTTTTCAAGTTCACATTTCCAGTTCACAATTTGACTTTCAGTTACAAGACTTGACTTCTATTCAATTCTAGTTCAAGTTGACTCGCAACTCTAGTCCAAGACTCAATATACTCGACAACTATACCATAACCACACGAAATTCCATAGCTCAACATTAATCAATCAATCCATCAAGTTCATACATATTGGCATGCAGGATTCATATTTCAACAGAATATCTCAATCATAAACAAGAATAGAAATCGAAACTTACCCATAAACTTACCAAGAGTACACGGCCCTCAATATAATAATACTACAATGATTCATCCTTATAATTTATATGATTAATTCAATCAACAATTCAGAATACAAATCTTAATCAATTATTCATAAACAATTCCAAGAAGGTGATCAAAACCTAATCCTTTTATCATAAAGACAATAAAAATTAACCCTTTTTATCTAGTATATTACACGGCTTTCACAAAATAAAAAAAACAAAATTAACTCTTCCCTTTATAGTTCTAGAAATATCAAGATTGAATTCATAATACTAGATTATTTAAATAAAAATTCATACTTTAGATTTAATCAAGATTTTCGAGTGGATTAACTATCAAAACTTCTTCATCACACGGCTTCTTTAACAATCAATCAAGATTCAAGCTTTGTTTTCAAGAACATAATTATTTCAAGTAATAAATCAAGAAATTATGAAAGAATATTAGTAAAACAAGCTTATAACAAGAAAATTAACTCTTGGACATAATTGAGCATTCGAAAAATTCATGAACAAAAGAGTAATCATTTGGCCTTTACAAGTTTGCATAAATCACTAGATCATTCATCAAATATCAAGCAAGGATTAAAGACTATACACAATTTTATAACAAAATATAGAATAAAAATCATCAAGACTTCCTTGGAATTACACGACAATCAACATCAAACAATTCTAAATAATTCAAAAATAGTTGTTGGCAATTCTAAACAATTCTAAATAGTTCTAAACCTATTCTAAATAATTATATTACTAATCTATCCTATTGATTAAATAAAACAAACTAATTACCTAATAGTAATGTTGTATGGTTCGAACTTCAAAGTGGTAAGGCACGGTTCTATGGCTTTATTTTGCTTCCTTGCTTTACTTTTTGGTTGGTGATTCAATAGGAAGGATTGGGATTTATTTGGGTGAATGGCTTAACAACTTTTCTTTGGAGGAAAAGAATTATAGAAGTTGTTGTTCTCTTTGGGGTTGGCCGTGTGTTTTTAGTAATGAGGAGGTTAATGACTTCCTAAAATTTAGTAGGGAGTTTAGGAGAATAAAGGTGAGATTTTTAGTTGGGGTTAAAATAGATATAGTTTAGTATTTTAGGTTGAACAATAAAATTAATCAATTAAATGGGAAAAACCCCAATTGGGCCGTGAGGTGAGAGAGTGGGGGAAGCATTGGGCTTGGGTTAGGACAGGATAAGGTAAAAGATCTGGGCCAAGGTCAACAATTAGGCTTACCAAAGTACTGGATTAATAATTAATTAAATAATAATTAATTAAATAGTTAATTAATTAATATATTTAATTAATTAAGAAAAATTTAAAATAACACAAAATTTTGGGGTATTACAAATTACATCTCTTGGGATTAACGGCTCATATTCATTTAACTTTGGTAGTCGTTTTTTTACGACCACCAAAGAATTTTCAAAAAATACATAATACCCATAGAGTCATAGTTCATTAAAAAAATTGTTGATCATGGTGTTGCAATCTTCCAAAATCAAAAGCCAAACGAGGATTCTAAATTATTCTTAATTAAATACTTGTTATTTCTTTTCTTTTTTTGACAGAGGTACAAACCACAAACTTAATGAGAGGACTGATAGTAAATAACGACACAATGAAAATATGGAAGTAAATCAAGGCCGTGATTGCTGTAACTAGGTTGCGATCACCATGGTGGAGTGAGGTTGTAGTCCGTATAGCTTCAAAGGACTTCATAGAGTTCAAGAAGATTTTGATGTGGTTCTTGTTTGCATAGAGCGCCTCTTAGCTTGCAGTCCTAGTCTTAGCGTTTTCCAGTGTGGTTGTAGGCTGTCACATGCGTTGGCTGAGGCGGTTCCCATAGAAGCAAGTGGTGTCTCCATCATTAAAGGACCAAGAGCAATTGTAAACAAGAGGTTCCTGTAGAGTGGCGAACGGTATATCTAACTTCAGAACAATCTAGGCATAGTAGTTGCCCGATGATTGGGAAAAAAAGTTGACGAAAGAAGAACGGTACATACGTTCCTATGCATTTCAACAATTTGATAACTACTTGTTATTTCAACTAATTTTCAGCCCACGTACTCACGGAGTGATTGTTGTTGTTGTTGTTGTTGTTGTTGTTGTTGTTGTTGTTGTTGTTGTTGTGCCCCAATGGAGTACCAAGTATTCAAATGATTATTACAAAAAAAATTATTAAGTTTTCTTTAAAAAAAAATTAAGTTGTATAAGATGATAGTATTAAATAATAGTAGTTTAATATAACATATTTAAGACAAATGGGACACACGAATATTAAATAATACGAGTAGTAGTTTAATATAGCGTAGTGTAAAATAGGATTGAAGAATAGATTTAAGAGGATAAAGAATTTGCATTGATACACTATATAAGATGATCACCAAAAACATTCAAGAGAAATCAAAGTAGTGACAAGGTAAGTTGTAGTAGTGTCAATAATCTTTAATTACACAACAACCACATAAATAGTAATTAAGTGGTTATGGAAGATCAATAGATTAACCTAAAAAGATATTGAAGTTTTTTATTAATTAAAAAAGATAAAAATAAAATAAATTTATAAGAAAATGACATGTGGCAGGTTAAACTTCTTGTTTTAAATATATAACTAGTTTAAACCCCGTGGCATGCACGGGTTATGTTTGTTTTAATGTTGTTCGTGTATTGATTTGCTGCATGTATTTTATTATTTTTTTGTTGGTTTTGTTATTGTGATGGTTGAGTTGTATTAGGATGTTGGTTTTTTTTTTTATTTGTTTGGCAATGTTATTGTGAACTCTATGATTTTTTAATGATGTTAAAGGAAGTTGTATTAAATAAGCTGTATAATAGTCTTCATGAGAGCCGTAATGAATTGTTGAGTGTTAGTTGGGGAATATCAAAATTCCGCGAGAAGCGATATGACGTGGGTAGTTCTAAAGCAATATACTGTGTAGAACATGTTATCGTACTCCTAGGCGTTTTTTTTAAGTGCCAGATTGATACAATGTATTCAATTGTTTTTATGTTGCGGGTGTAGTTATTACCTGTGTTTTTTTGGTTTTAATTTTTTTCTAAAAAATTGTGAAGCTTGTGATGTAGTGTACATCAATTTTTTTTATTTTTTGTTGTGGGTATATTTATTTTTTAAGGATTTGTTTTTTTCCTTCACTTGGCTTCAATGTGGGTGTTAGGTGTCGATGTAGTGTGTCTCATGAAATGTATAACAGTTGTAATCCTAGTTTAGCGTTAGACAAAGTAATGCTAATCTTCTGTCTTGGACAAAAATACAAGTCTTAATAACCAATGTAAGTTTTCAGAGTATTGTTTTGTTGTAATGTTGGGTGGACGCAACAATGTGTTGTCGCTTCATTCTTCAATTGTGTTGCGAGGTGTTGGGATGTCGGCTTTAAGTTTCTTCAGGGGTTCTTGTAATTGTAGTTGTGCATCTGTTGTGCTTGTTTTGGGTGTTTCCTCGTTGGTGCGCTTCTTTCCTTTGTCTTCATCCTGTGTATTGATGTTTGTTAGGAATTATATTGGTAAAGTTGTTTATTAATTGGCTGTTGTATTGTTCAATTATAGTGACTTACAATATTTTTGTTGTTGGGTGTTTGAGTGTTGTTGTCTTCAGTGGGTATGTCAAACACCTTTACAACTGTTAACTCTTGTAAATACCCTCTTTTGTTAAGTTGTACCTTGAAAATGTAGGAACTCCCCAGATAATTTGCAAATTTCTCATATATCTTTTCCTCTCCATTAACCTGCATTAATTATTGAGGTACTTTTTATTTGTAGGTATGTTTGTGAAGTTGAAAGCATATTTTGTATAGTAAGGTACCTTTGCACTGATAAGTTGCATTGCCGAGATGGGTAACAGAATAAGTTTTTCTACATTCTGTTCAAAGAGTCTCATTTTCATTGTTGCATCCCCATCAGTAACTGAGATAATGATCTTGTACCTGTTTGATGTTAATTATGTCGTTATATGTTGATATGTCATAATCGTTTTTGTATTGAGCTATCTATATATGTTACCTTTGTATTGGATACTCTTCAGTATGGTGACATTTTCTGCAGTAATGATCGCCATCCAGCTTTGATTTGCAAACACTACATGATTCATACCTCCAATTGTATTCCTTTACATGTACTGCCTCAATTTTTGCAATAGTAGTATATGTTTGATTCAATTCCTGTGATTTCCAGTTCCGTTATGTGTTTGTTAGAGATGTTATATATTTGAAAGGAATTTACATTTTGACGTTATTTGTTTGTGTTTCACCTGGTTTTCTTCTTGGTCCAAGTAGAGTTGTTGCAGTTCAGTTATTGTTTTTCTATTTTTGTTCATTGCTTCTTCACGGCTTTCTGGCTGTGCGGCCTCAATATGTGTGATTTGAGGTGGAGTTTCTCCTACCCTGTTTTTTTGTTAGTATTTGATTAATTGTGGATTTTAATTGATCGAAGAGTCGTATTACTTACGCTTCCTTGATTGATCGTACTTCGGGTATGTCTAAATTGACATGAATCTTCGTTGCACTTGTGGAATTCAGTTGATAGTTTCCTGTCATGTATGGGATATTAGGTTAGACATACATATGCTTATATATGTGTGTGTCTGTGTCCATGCATGTTTACATATTCTTGTGCGTGTGTGCATGAAATTTGTTGCATATATAAATATATGTGTACATATTTCTTTTCAGGTATATATAGATGTTTTCTATGCGCCCACCTTGATATTGTCTCACATGTGTGCTGGAGATTACGAGTATCTTTGGTTCATCAGTGTTGATTGTTAAGTTCGGTGGAATTTGTTCAACTACTTCATTCCACAGTGTTGTCATCACCTTTGTGTTCCTGCAAGTATAAAGTTTAGCAATTGTATTGTTGGTAGTACGGCATGGCTTTTTTGGTTTGTGGATTTACATGGTGTCCTCAATGTATAATCGTCTCCTTGTGTTTCCATCCTCATCTGTTACTGGATTTTCAAGAGCAGTGAGCAGTCCTATTACATCTGTATTATAATAGGTTGCAACATTAGTTTGTATTAGTTTTTGATGAGCACGTGAAAGCATTACCTGTTACTATGTCATGTGAAAGCGTTTTCTACGATGTACCCCTCCAAAATGAGACTTCTAAATGGTACCCCCGAGGAAGTACTGCTCACCACATAGTACCCCCTATAATTATTAATCACATAATTAACACACTAAATATGATTATTAGTGCTCTAACCTTCATGATTAATATAAACAATTGCTAATTATTGCTATTTTTAAAAAATTTCGGTAGTCTTTTGTGTTTTTTAATTGTATTTTTTGGTAATTCTTTGGGAATAATTAGTCATAATTAGTAATAATTAGCAGTAAATTATATTAATTATGACGATTAGTGCACTAATAATCAAGTTTAGATTGTTAATTACGTAATTAATAATTTAGAGGGGTACTAAGTGGTGAACAGTAGTTTCTTAGGGGTACCATGTAGAAGTCTCAATTTGAAGGGGTACATTATAGAAAATGCTATACCACAGGGGCACTACGACATAGAAAATCCCATTATTATTTTACCCTAGAATTTTGTTGATTTAAAAAAGGAGTTCATGTAATGCTAATTATGGAATAAGAAGATTTTTGTATTTTTAAAACAACATGAAATATGTGTAGTTATATCATTCTTTATTGGTTTTTAAGAAAAAACTTAGGACAGTAAGATAAAAAAATATAAAAGTTAACCAAAAGGAAATTATCAAAATGTGTAATTAATATATAAATACACACATTACATAAAATTAGTTAACAGTTACAATTTAAATACATTCTTTTTCCTAACCTTTAGGAATAATTAAAAAAAAGTACACATAATGTTAATTAGGGAATATGAGTAGTTATGACATTCTTTATCGACTTTTAAAACTGATTTAATAATGTAAAAATAAAAATGCAAGTTTACAAAGAACTAAAAACGGTAAATTGAGTAATACAATTACTAAAAGCACAAATTGCCCTAAATTAGGTGATAGCCAAGATTTGAATAAACAATTTACCCTAAAATTTAGTTATTTGGTTGTAAAATTAGTTCCCGTAACACTGAATATACTTCATTTGTTTGTCAGGATAAAAAAAGAAGCTAGATGAAGGATTAAAACTACTATAGAAAAGATGGATGATGGATGACGGATGACGGATGACGGATGATGGATGATGGATGAAAATCTTGAAGTTTCAGATCTAGAATATTGTTATATTTTGCTTGTCATTCTCTCTTTCAAAAAGTTTAATCCATTTTGTAAATCTTGTGTAAAAATTTCAGCCATATGTTTATTTTTCTTCAATGACTATATACTTTACGTGTTATATGTATATTTTTCAACAATGACTATAATGTAATATTTGGTTGAGTGGAATAAAATTAGGTTTTTTTTAATGGGTCCAAAGTAGGTAAGAAATGATAATTCAATTACGATTATTAGGACTTTTAAGAGTATATACCAAGAGAATTTGCATACTAAAAATTAGCTACGGATGAAATTTACATAGTTGATATAAGCTACGGAAATAAAAAATTATCCGAAGCAAACAAAATTAGCTACTCCAGTTGTAGCTATGGAATGAAAATCAAAGCAAATTCCGTAGCAAAAAAAAAAACCATGTGAAATTTAATAATTTGATTTTCAAAAAAAAAACATTGACTAACAAAAAATATTTTTAAAAAATGGATATAATTAGGAGTGGTCAAAATTATAAATATGTAAGGCTCACTTCAATTTACATGTTACGCATAACTGAGGTAAAAATAAATTACTCGGATTCAGTAACAAATTTAGTGCTTGGAATGACTGTAATATAAATAATCCAATTGAATTAACAATGCCCAAAGATTCTTTAGAGAGTTAAGCTAGGCTAAGCATAAAATCACCCGAAATTAAATTTATAAATAAATTCAAGGAAATCTCACGGTGTATTTGGCGTCACTTAAGCTGATAGATAAGGACCAAAAATATGTTATATACTCTATCAAGTAAAGATATTAAGTGAGATTGAACTCTCAATCAAATAAGATAATAAGTTAAAAAAATGATATATACTCTATCAAGTAAAGATATCAACTAACATATTAGGTATAATGACATGATTTTTAAACTGAGTGATACAATTCAAAAATACTTGATAAAGAAATTTTAAAAAACAGAACAAAAAAACAGAAAGCAAAGAAACCCAAAAAAAACCTTGTTACTGCGGATACGATTTGGGCAGCGGAGTCGGAGGCAAAGGCGGAGGCGGAGGCGGAGGCGGCGGCGGAGGATTAGGCGGAGGCGGAGGCGGAGGCGGCAGCAAAGACGGAGGCGGAGGCTTCAACGTCCCAACTTTGGCCATCAATTCCACAATATTAGCTAATTTTAATAGTTGTTGTATTGTCTTTTGATGCTCAGTTTGTTTCATATTCACCTCTTCTCACTTATTTCTTTAAATTATGGTTTTCTTCCATTGCAAATTAAGCTTCATCCTCACTATTTCTCACTTATTTTACTTCTTTGGTTTAACAGGTAAAAATAATAAGCTTCAGGTAGGATTTCAGCAGCGAATTCCTCAAGAACTGTATTAGCAAACCCTAATAAATAAATCAGAAAACTCTTTATCTTGAACCCCATTTGACGCTTGAGTAGACTCCATTATCAAACCTCGATTTACAAACCACAAAAATTAAACAACCCCAGAAAAAAAAAAAAAAAATTGCTACAGCCCACAATTATTTTAAAAAATCAAACGAACTCAATTCCCACTCTCAATTATTATTTGCAGATGTTTATTCTTCTTCTATGCAATTAAAGATCTTCAACTGGATAATTGGGGAAAGTGGGAATTTTTGTGGTCAATTAGAAGAGAGTTTTAGAAGAAGAAGAAACTCTCTGTTGATGTTGTTGTTGGTGATAAGAGAGAGAAATAACTAAAATTTATTAGGGCTTTAATTTTTTTTGGGCTGTTTATGGGCTACCATTTAAAACCTAATAAATAAAATAGTGGAAGTTTAGAAGATGAACAAATGTGGCAAACAAACCAAAGGAAGCAAGAGGTGTTTGAGGTGCACATGTGGCACAAACACCATAGAGTGGAATATAAAAATTTGACACATGGCAAAGAATGTATTAGAGATGGACATGTGGCGCACAAAGATCTTATTTTAAATATTTAAGTATAGACTAGTATTGTAGCTCGGGCGTTGCCCCGGCCCTCCGGGTCTCAAACCGAAGAAATATAGTGAGTTTTGAAACTAAATACAATGAGAAAATATTATAGTCTTTTTAAGGAAGCTTAATATTAAAAAAAACGTATTGTTTGATGATGATGATGATGATATTGTTGTTTCCTTTGTTCTTGCCTCCAAAAATAAACAGCAAAAGATATTATTGTGATGGTTGTAAAAATTTAACAATAATATCAATACTTCGTATATATTTTTTTTCAAAGTTTAAATAGTTGACATGGAATAAAGCATTATCGTTGAATAGTAATATTTTTTACTCATGTTAGTGCCTAAAAAAATAAGGGACACAAGATTTTATCAAAATTATTGTTATACAATAAACCTAATAAATTGTCTAAATCTGTGGTTAGAATCTAACTTGATTTGTCAAGAGGGGTCAAATAATTTGCATGGAAAGAAAGCATTTGAATGAAATTACTGAATTAAATGACATTTAGTGCACTCTAACAATTGAACAATATGACTTAAAAAGGTGAATATTTAGACAATAAATAATGTTGGCTGAGTCGGTAAGGGTGTATTACTTGTGTGATATGGTCTTGAGTTTGAACCTTCATATGAACATATTTTTTAATTGAACACCTAAACAATAATCCTACATGGCAATATTGCATATGTGCCGAACTCTAGTGAAAGAATGATGCTTGCTTGTCGGCTTATGTGTCAGCTTACTTGTCGTGTAGATGGTGCTTCGCGCACCTTTTAATATATTGTATAGATTATAGATTATAGACTAGCATAGTAATCTGCTAGGTAGCATGGATACTTCGGTGAGGTAGCCGTATCCGTACTGAATACCGATGCAATACTGATATTTCTAGAATACCCAATATTTTATTCAATTTTAAAATTATTTTTTTGACATGTTTTATGATACCTTTATCCATTTTCATCTTTTCATATGTTTTTTTTAAAAGTTTTTCTTATATTTTTATGCCAATCAAATTAAAGCATTCCAAATGATATTAGATTTTTTTTATAAAATGTCTTAATTTTGAAAGTATTTGATAATAATTATTTGTCATACTCGTGTCCTATAATTTTCAACTCAGCGCATTCTGTACATGTTTCGTACCTGAATCTGTTTTTGTACTTGTATTTATGCATCTTAGCTAATCTGATTCTTACTCCATTTTTTAAATTGAAATTTCCTTTTCCTATGCTTTGGGATTAAACGCAGGTATATGAAACTTAAACCCTTTTTTTTTTGAGGAAATTTAAAACGTGAACTTTGAAATGAAGTGTTTAAAATGAATTAATCTATCTTCTACTAATTAATAATAACTATAACCAAAATAAAAACCGCTGACATTATCATATGGCAATTTCTCATCAAAAATTTTCTCTCCAATACTATTTTTCTCTTATTACTAAGTAAAGTAATTTATTTTTGTTTCTTTATTATAGCTAAATCAAAATTATATTTTGACTTTTCCTTATTTTTCCCAAATGTTAAAGCATTTAATAACTATGTATTTTACGGAGAAAGTTGTTGCTCTTATTGTTTTTTCTAATATAAATTTTTTCTCCCTCTTCCATATATGTTGCCTCATAGATACGGATCGGAGTAGTATTATATTTTTTTTCTCTTCTTTACACTCGCTCCATCTGTTTTTTTTAATTCTTGAATTAACATTGTTTTGGTTAACATAAACTATAAATACAGAGTTCATTTCTTTTTAATTTTTTCGCGGGTATGTTGATGGGAAACTAAAATTTTATAGTTGTATAATAATTTACCTTCAATAATATTTGTAAATATTTCTAAATTTTATACTTAAATCATTAATCTTGAAAAGTAAAATTTTCTAAGTTCTTTAACTCATTTGTAGAAAATTTATTTAGTACAAGATTATTGAAAATTTATGTGTGAAGTTCTTAAAGTAACTTTTTTTAATCATAATGGGATTTATTTGATATTATTTTAAATTATAATGACATTAAAAAAATTACTGATGGTTTTAATTAGAACCAACAAAAATATATATGTGCCTTTTTAAAAAAAAATATCATTACTTATCTTTTTTTTTAATCATATGTTTGAATAATTCTCATCTATATGTGCCTTTTTTTTAAATATCATTACTTATCTTTTTTTTTTTTTCTAAACCATCAAGATTGGTCATTACATAACATAAAAGTAAGAACTAAAATAATTCTTGATCTAATAATATAAATTATTTTTTTGTTATAATTGTGCATCGCACGGGCACTAACCTAGTTCATTCTATCCAAACACTTACCATGAAACTACTTCAATAGAATTTTGTCATAATATTCAAAAGAAGAAGGCCCAAAAGACACTGTTGGTGGCCATGTTGGTATTTGATCCTGCAAAGCATTTCCTCATTCCATGGAAAGAGTTCAAAAATGGCCCAACAACTTACCAAAAGAAATACTGCAAATTATTCTCTGATCCCAAGACCACCTACCTCACTGTGGTCTCGGGTTGTTTTATAGTTATTATACTATAAAAAAAAATTCACGTGTTTGTTATTTTCTCTCTCTTTAGCTTATCAAACTCCAATTTGGTATCAAACTGTTGCAACAATTTCACTACAATTTTGCTATTTTTAAAAAATTTATGTAGATTTGCAATTTGTTGTAGCTTCGTTCAATTTTTTTGTTTTATCATCGCAATTTCGATCAGAGCATCAATATTACAAATGCAATCAATTATCAATTTGAATTTTCGTTTAATTTGCAATGATGGTTGATGTTGTTGAGGGTTGCACTTTGCCATATGAGGTTGTTTGTGATGGTATTCAGACTATGTAACGTAATATGATAATAGTAAGAATTGAAAAAAATGAAGATAGTAGTGCAGGAAAATGAATATTGTATTTTGTTTGCAAATGAAGATTGTATTTCATAGAATGAAGATAGTTTTATTGCAAATTAAGATTCCGTTTTTTTAAATGGAAATGAAGATTCTGTTTAATAAAATGAAGATACTATTATTTCAAATGATGATTGTGTTTAAGAAAATCAAGAATGAAATATTGCACTTCAGAAAATGAAGATTGCAATTCAGAAAATGAAAATAATGTTATTTTAAATGAAGATTCCTTTTTAAAATGAAGATACTGTTATTTTAAATAATGAATGTGTTTAAGAAAATGAAGAATGAAATATTGCACTTCAGATAATGAAGATTGCACTTCAAAAAATGAAGATAATGTTATTTTAAATGAAGATTCCTTTTTAAAATGAAGATATTGTTATTTCAAATGATGATTTGTGTTTAAGAAAATGATGAATGAAAGATTGCACTTCAACAAATTTAGATAATGTTATTTTAATTGAAGGTTCCTTTTTAAAATGAAAATACTGTTATTTCAAATGGTGATTGTGTTTAAGAAAATTAAAAAAATGAAAGATTGCACATCAAAAATGAAGATTATTGCACTTAAGAAAATGAATATTGCACTTCAAAAAAATAAAGATAACGTTATTTCAAATGAAGATTATGTTTAATAAAATGAAAATATTGTTATTTCATATGATGATTGCACTTCAGAAAAGAAATTAAATATTCTACTTTAACGAAAAGAAAAGCTTCAGATCTAGTTTTAAAAAAATGAAGATTCTTGTTTAAAAATTAATGGAGATGGTAATTCAAAAATGAAGATTACACTTAAGAAAATGAAGATTCTAGTTTAATAAAAAAAAATAAAGTTTATAGTTTAATAAAATGAAGATTCTAGTTTAAAAAAATAATAAAGATTGCACTTCAGAAAATGAAAATATGCACCTTTAAAAATGAAGATTGCTAGAAGTAGAAATTATTTAGGAAAATTTCAATTGGTACTACTGTGTTTTGGCGAATTTCCAATAGTATTACCTAGTTTTTTTAATCCCAACGGTAATATTTATTATGGTTAAATTTCCAAATGTGATGTTATTAAACAAAAAACCGTTAAAATTAACAAAAAAAATACATTACTTAAATATAATTAGGGCTAATTGAGTCATTTTTTTTTTGCAAATTCCGACCTCAAATCGGATCCTATAAGGGTTAAAATGACCCGTAAAACCTTAAGCAGACTATTTTTTTACGCGTAGATCATCCACGATGCTACATTTGAAAATTTGTTCATAATTTGTATTACCGTTGAGATTAAAAAAAATAGGTAGTACCATTGAGAATTCGCCAAAATACGGTGATACCAATCAAAATTTCCCAATTATTATTGTCGTGTATTAAACGTACTCGCTGGAGCACAAACAAGGTATGTGGCCCCGGGAACGCAGTATATTGAAGAAATACAGGTACAATTAAAAATTCTATCATTCCATTTTTCCATAATAAAATAATCAAAAATAAAATAAAATTGAGGCGGGAATTTATCAAAAAAACTGATACGAAAAACACCCATAACAGAAAAACCCTAAATACGGTGGCGGAAATGAGTCGCCGGAAAATATTATGGTCAGAACTTCCGCCGGAGCTCTTATCAATCATCGCCGCACGCTTCCATTGCCGGTCAGACATTCTCAATTTCCGGTCAGTCTGCCAATCATGGCGGAATTCAGCTCCTCTAGCTCTCCTCGCCGGTAAAACTACCATTCTGTCCCCAATCTTACCCCATCATTTCTCAATTAACAGTCATGATGATATTACGAAAACTGGTGATTCGTTAATTGCAGATTATCCTCTAGTTTTAGTGGCAACTTCTGTAATTCTGATTCGATCAATTGTTAACCCTAGTTTACCACCATTGTTATTTTACGTTGAAGAGTTTGATCCTGGTAAACTTCATCTTCGTGAATTTTTTCGTAGAACATTTTATCCGGATTTGCCGACGAATTTCCCAGATTGTTTGAGTTTGCCTTGTTTCCGAGTTTCTGAACTAAGTAGATTTTATACTTTAAAGACGATGACTCAGTTTATGCATCAGTTTAATAAAGTACTTTTTTATGTGGATTCTCATAAGTGTGAAAATGTAAGTAAAATTACTGATGATAAAGGAATTGATGATTGTTCTCTTATGGTGCTGTGTGATGTTGGGTCACTATCTAAAATAACTTTGAAAGATGGGAAGCTTTGGGGTATGTCCAGTCAAGGTCTTAAGACATTTGATGATTTTGTGTGCTTTAAAGGGAGGGTTTGTGTTATTGACCGTAAAGGACGATTGTATTGGGAGAAAAATGGCAAGTTAGAGAGACCCATGGTAGTGAGTGAGCCAGTGGGTGAGGGTTTGGGTAGCGACAGGAAGAAACGTTTGGTTGTTGAGCCGTGTGGTGAGCTCTATTTAGTTTACAGATGTCCAAGGTACATGGGTGTTGTGTTCAAGGTTTATAAGTTGAATGAGGGGAAGAAGAAATGGGATGAACTTAAAGGTATTGGTGATGATAGGATTCTTGTTGCAACTCATGATGGATGCTTTTTTGTTCCAACAAGGGACATACCTCAATGGGGAGGCAATTGCCTTGTATTTAGTAAAGAAGTTTTCCCTTCTTATAATAATGTAAGTGTTGCTGATTCCGAAATCTTCAAGGCTTCAAAGAGAAAAACACTTGAAGTTGCTGTTTTTCACTTTGAGACTGGTGATTGTAGGCCTATAAGTGATGGCTATGCAGAAGTGTTGCGGCCAGTCCCAGCTTGGTTGTCATCAGATGCACACTCTTCCAAATGGTAACCATTTGCATTAGTTCATACAAAATATAAAGTATTACATAAACTAAAACATATTGCTTATTTCCTGAATTTACATATTGCTTAGTTGTTGTAATGCCTCAGTGCTGTGCATCCTTTATTGTGTTTCTAATTACTATCAAACTATTTATTTATTTATGGCTTCTCCATTGATTTGTCATGTGTTTGTTTACCATGGACCTTTGTCGAATAGATGTTCTAATTGATGGTTTCTTGGAGTTGCTAGTTGATGCTCCTTTAAGCTCATGGAGCTTATTTATTGCATTTATGTGTGTTAGTTGGTAATGTTTTAATTCAAACAACCTGTCTTTCAACTTTAGACTAAGTGAAGAATACCTTGAAAATCAAGTGAGCGTGTATTTTGTCAAAATTACTAGTATTGCAAAAATGTTGATATTGTCAATATTACCAGTATTACAAGATTGTATGTATGTATTTCTCCCTTGGTTTTTTTTTTAAAAAATTCCTCACTTCCTACATTATGTCATTACCTAAAAAATAGTAATCCTCCGTTTCCATTTGTTCTTTACGTTTGTTTTCTAGGATGCAAGGAGAGAGAAAATTAAGAACGTTAAAAACAAACTGGAACGGAGGGAGTAAAATTTTATTCTTCTATATTTAATAATTTATGGTTCCCAAGTTTTTTTCCCATACTTTCTCTCTTACTTTTGACAAATTTTAGTAAAATTATCTTTTTTTTTTGGTCTGTTTTCCATACTCACTCTTTTACTTTTGTGTATTTATTTTTATCATTTATTTTTTCTCCTACTCTCTAATAGTCTATTGGTTTTGATGAAAATTCAAGTGAGCATAGTATAATGAGACTTGTCTTTTCTGTCTATGCTCACTTGGTCACTTATGTTAAGATATACTAAAGAGTTTAAATATTCATAGGTTAAATAGGGGTTCTCAGAAGGATAGAGAATTAGAAAGTTCCCCTGTTCGAAATCATTCTGAATTGAGTGACATCAAAGAAACCTCCTGTACACCGGAATTCCAAGGTCATACACAAGCTAAGGAGTGTCTCTCTTCAACTGACGATCGGGAGAACTTATATGTAAAAGGTTTGTTTAATGATAGCTTTGAACCCTTCAAATGTCATATTGAAGTATAATACTATCATGTTTCATTTTTCTGGTTGAGTTTTGCCTGATTTGAGATTCTAGAGGCTTGGAGCTTCAGATATCACAATGTAGATCGATCAAACCTCATCCTCTGTTCATTATATTTCTTTGTTGCAGGTTCTACATCTAACAATACTAGGTTTGACAATGCTGTAACTAGTATTCCAAAGGTAATATTCGACCTTTCATTTTGAACGTATCGATAGTGATTGTCATATTTGTATAATTCTATACTTGTCTGCAATCATATATCTGCAGTCTCTTGAAAATGGTGTCTCAAAGACAAAATTTGAGGGTGTAGATGTTAGCTCTGATTTGGTACCAACCTTGAAGGAAATCTGGGCTAAACATGGAAACATACTTGAGCAACATCCAGCACGGAGCAATGACCTTATAGCTTGGGCGTTGGAGTCAATCGCTAAAGTGGTAATACTTGTTGATAACACCTCGGGCAGGTCATTGAACAATTCTCAAGTGGACTATCTGAGTTCCACTCTTTTCGACCTTCAACTTATGCGATTGAACGTAAGTTGGTTGGTTCCCTCTGTTGCAAAGGTTTTAAATTTGCACAAAGCCATGGCTAGTAAAGCAGAAATCGAGGGAACTCTAAAAGAGATTGATAATGTCGCTACCCAAGACGAAGAAATGAAATCGAAGTTCCTTGCTGAAGTAGGTGGCTTAGAGAGAATGTTAGATGAGCAGAGGGTGAAGGTTCTTGGGAGCTTGAATGTTCTTGACTGCCTTGACAGAGGCAATTCCTTAGGGAAGTAATTATGTTGATTTGGTTTCTTTGAATACCTTATCTATATAGAGAAACTGAGAAAGTAGGCTAGATTTTTGGCACTACACAAAATGCAGTAGGTTGAAATATTCCGAAATTTTATAAACTTAAAAAAAAGTATTCAGGGAGTCGACCTAAATTTTATAATATGTCTTGTTACGGATTTTTGTGACGGTAAATATTGCCAAAAGTATTTATGTGCGTAATATTAAACATAAGTATTTTACTAGCTAATGTGCAATTTTAACAGGTATAATATTTTAATACAACATGCATTGTATTTAACTATACGGTCTATTTTGTTTAAAATATATGGATAATAAATTATTTTACCTTAGATATAATTTGATTATCAAATTAAATATGTTACGGTTTAGATATTCACTAAAACAAGGCCTATGTTTGAAATTTTAAACAAAATACCTTTAAAATTATTATTTTTTTTTTAAAAAAAAGTCCATAATAAACCAACTTTTGGCTTTTTTTTAGCTTAATAATAGATTTTTAAAAGGTTGGTCTAATTGTGACAAACTAATCAAATGTGACTTATTTTTGATAATTTTTCATATTTCGAATTTAATCCAATCAATTAAACAATTTAGTTCAAGTATACGTTTGCCCTTTTTTTTTTTTTCTCTCTCCATTCCAAAACCCTAGCCCCAAAAAAGTCCCTAACAAACAAAAAAGTTTTAGGCTACCATGGATGAAAAAGTTTTATGTGTTCTGTCTTTATGGCGGTTTTGTGGTACTATTTTCAATTACATGTTTGAAGTTGTAGAGAAGATGATGATAGTCCAAGAAGGTATAATATATGGTATAATTTCTCCGCTCAAAACAACTATAGCACAGGTTGTGAAGATTTCTGCCCATAAAGATGTACATACATCGAAATTAACGAGGTATTTCAACATTGAATCTATTCTCCAGGAGCAACACTCGAGTATGCTTATATTTAATTATTTTGGATGTGAATCTTGTTTCCGTATTTTTGAGTTATGTATTCATATTGGATGTAGATGTCGTATGACTATTTACGAATGAATTTCATCTTCCTTGTAAAGAAAAAAAACAATTTAAAATGTTCAACCCAAAATATATGTTTGCATCTAAACACCAACATCAAGTCTGATAAAAAGATTTTTATGTTGGTCATTTCAATATTAGTTTTCTAACCGCGTGTTGATTCCTAGCTACATCTTTATGTCAGGTTAAAATATATTATTACTTATTAGTCTAAGCTGCCTTATACTTGATTCTTGGGAGTACCCGAAAGATATATTTTGAGAGACGTTTTGAAGGATGCGCAAATATGAATCCTAAAAAGCTATCTTCCACTTTTATCTTTGGGTCAAATCATTTTCCATTTAGTTTGATTTTAGTTAAAATCAGTTTTGTATTTATTTTTCGTTTTAGTTTAATTTTGGTTAAAACTAACTTTAGGTCAAATCAACTTTATTTTTAGTTTCATTAGGTGGGAAGCTCAATCAGTTGCAATTCAATTCAAATCAGTTCTGATCTTTTCCAGTTCAGTTAATATTGTCATTTTTTTCGATTTTCTGAAGTTATTTCAATTCAGTTCATTTTCAGTTCTTTAGTTTCAATTTATAGTTCAAGATTTCAGTTTGCAACTCTCTTTTAGTTTACTTTTTTAATTAAATTTTAGTCCAGTTACAATTACCTAAACCGTTTCAACTCAATGTGACAGCGCTACATACAATTAGGAATTGAATATCATTTTCTTTAGCAACAATGACATACAATAAACAAGACACTACACATGCCACACTACTCAAGTACTCATGTCTAATGGCAATGTTCGACACCCTAAGACAATTACTCAAGTCATTGACCCTAGAAAGTTTACAAAAGGACACAGGATTATTAGGGAAAAGCATACGATACTCTTAACCTCAAAAGTGTTTTGTTCATGTTTAATTTCCAGGAATAAATTATCGTTACTTTTAGTTATCAAAAGTGTTTTGTTCATGTTTAATTTCTAGGAATAAATTATTGTTACTAACATGTTACTATACTTCGAGAATTGGCATTTGCATGTCTTATCCATAAATTTAGTGGAACTATTTGTGACAAATAGGCAAATTATTCTCCCAAACTATGTAAAATGGCAATTTCTTTCAGGTTAAACTACTTGATTTTTAATCAAAGAAAATTGTTAACAAAGATTGATAAATACAAAGTACAAACAAAATAATCATTAAAAATAGTAGAATATTATCCTTCGTTAAGCGTAATATCTCTTTTTTATATTACATATTAAACATATAAGATATAATATAATCAAAGTTTGATACAATATTGAACCTATGACAAGTACGTCTATTGTATGAAACTCTATCTTGTATCAGCCTTTATTTTTGTTGTGTCTAAGGTGTTATTCTTTTGGACTTAAAACTACAGTAATTAGATCAGATCAGACATTATTACTCTTTATTATTATTATTATTATTATTATTATTATTATTATTATTATTATTATTATTATTATTATTATTATTATTATTATTATTATTATTATTATTATTATTATTATTATTATTATTATTATTATTATTATTATTATTATTATTATTATTATTATTATTATTATTTTTCGAGCATTATTTTTCCACTCGACATTTTACGACGACGGTTTTCGGACTGACTTTTTCAGCGTTGATTATTCGGCCGACTTTTCCGGCGATGATTATTCGACCGACTTTTCCGGCGACGATTTTCAAGCCGAGTTTTTCGGCGACGATTTTCAGGACGACTTTTTCGACGACGGTTTTCGGACTGACTTTTTCCGGCGGTGATTATTTGTCCGACTTTTCCGGCGACGATTTTCAGGCCGCGTTTTTCGGCGATGGTTTTCGGGACGACTTGTCCGACTACGGTTTTCGGAATGACTTTTCCGGTGGTGATTATTCGGTCGACTTTTTCGGTGACGGTTTTGGAGTCAGATTGAATGAAGGGTTTGAAAAGAATGAAAAGTAAAATACTGAAGAGGTGAAATGAAATGAGCTTGAGGCTTTGAGCTCATTAAATTTTGTCCCTAATAAAAATATAAATATAAATAAAAATATAAATATAAATATAAATATAAATATAAATATAAATATAAATATAAATATAAATATAAATATAAATATAAATATAAATATAAATATAAATATAAATATAAATATAAATATAGATATAGATATAGATATAGATATAGATATAGATATAGATATAAATAAAATCAAATCAGAAAAACTCAAATCAGATCAGATCAGATTAGACAAACTCAAAACAAATCAGATCAGACCATACCAGATCAGTCCTAAAGAACAGAGCCTAAGTAGAATATTTCTTGTATCTAACTTGATTTTTTTTTTACTTTTTTAAATGTATTAAGGGTGCGTTCTCTTCAAATTATTAGACCTGTCTGAACTTATCTGAACTTATCAGACCTGATTTAAAATTATTAGACCTTATTTAACTTATTAGAACTTATTAGACCTTATTGGAACTTATTAGACCTTATTGGAAATTATTAGACATTATTAGACCTTATTGGAACTTATTAGGCCTTAGACCTTATTGGAACTTATTAAAACATATTAGACCTTATTGGAACTTATTAAACCTGATTGAAACTTATTGGAACGTATTTTATATGATTGATTAAAATAAATTAATAATAATAATAATAATAATAATAATAATAATAATAATAATAATAATAATAATAATAACGATAATAATGATAATATTCTATTCATTTGAACCTATGTTCTTTTTTATTGTTGAATTACGTTCAAGAAGGTAATAATAATTAATATCTCTTTTTTCAAACCCATTATTAATTAATATTATCAATTCCAATAACAACTTATCTACATATTTAATTTTTCTTAATTTACTTGTAGTAAAATTAACAAACTAGAAAGGATTGAATAATAATAACTAGCCTTTTATGCATGCTTTGCGTGCGATGAACTATATCAATATGGATGTCTATTTATAGAGAATTTAAAAATATGAATTTTGGTATTTTTGTTTTAGTTTTTTGAATTTTATATTTTGTACTATTTTCATTTAAAAAAGTTCAAAAATATATGGTAATAACTTTCCTTAATAATTAAGAGTGATATAAATTGAAATTTTAGAAAATTTTGAGGGGTAGCATGGACTTTTCGCGGGGGGACACTATGGTTCCCCCTTGGCTTATATAATAGAAATATGGAGGATGGGTAAAGTTTAATTTGGACCAAAATTAAATCAAACCCTAAATAAATAAATAAGTTTTATTTTATAATATAAAAAAATAGTTTAATTCAATAATCTAACTCTGATTAGTTTCTCTAAAAAAATTATAAAATAAAATTGGTTTATGTTGTGTAAGAGTGATTTAAGGTCATTATTAATTTTATTTAATTAATAATAATTAAAAATAATAACCTAGACCTGATTGGAACTTATTAGAACTTATTAGACCTAATTGGAACTTATTAGACCTTATTGAAACTTATTAGAACTTATTGGGCCTTATTGCAACTTATTAGACCTTATTGGAACTTATTAGACTTGATATAACTTATTGGAACTTATCTGAACTTATTAAACCTGAAACTTATTTTTTTTAAGGTGAAGAGAATGCACCCTAAGTTTGATTTTTGTTTTGTCCAAATAAAAATGTTATTATATTCATTATTCTTTTTTGTATGGAAAGGAAATTAAGGAAAGAGCATAATCGATAGGGAAAAACCAACTGGTTATAGTTTGGTAGTAATGTTTGCAAGTCGGTTGTCTTGTTCGTTTCGCTGAAACAATGTTTAATTTCATATTGTTTAAATTGAAAGTATTGGGTCAGACTGTCTGACTAAATATTTTTGTTAGACGGCACCCTAAGCTACACTTTCTTCTGTGGAGCTTTATCTGCCCCTCTCAAATGGCAACTCAAACCTCAAATAATTCGCCATGGCTACTATCAAATTTGACTTCCTAATTCCTGGCATCTGTACATCAATTACCATCGATTCCATTAAAATCAGAAGAAATTAAGAAAATCGCAACGAATTTGGATGAGAGAGAAAAACAAATGCGGTTAAACAAATGTCAGAAATTCAATTGCAAGATTGTCGTCTAATTGTTGCATTTACAACTGAAGAATTTTGTTACATTAGAGCATGAAAGATAAGAAATTTTCAATGCTCCAAATAGCACTCCAGATTGTCGGCTAATATCCTCTCAAATAGCACTCCAGATTGTCATCAAATATCCAAGTAAGTTTTCAATGCTCCTCAAATGGCACTCCAGATTGTCAACAAATATCCAAGTAAGGTTTCAGGTTGGAGAATTTTCCATGTTTAATATGTGTTCAGTTTTAATAATAGTGTTCATGCTTAATAATATGTGTCCAGGTTTAACAATATGTCTCCAGATTTAAAAATATGTGTCCAAGTTTAAAAATATGTTTCCAAGTTTAACAATATTTGTCCAGGTTTAACAATATTTGTTTAGGTTGAACAATATGTGTCCATGTTTAAAAATATATGTTCAGGTTTAACAATATTTATCCAGGTTTAACAATATTTGTCCAGGTTTAACAACATGTGTCCAAGTTTAACAATATGTGTCCATGTTTAAAAATATGCGTCTAGGTTTATCAATATTTGTCCAAGTTTAACAATAAGTGTCCAGGTTTAACAATATGTATCCAGGTTTAACTAATATATGTCTAAGTTTAACAAATATGTATCCAATTAAATTAGTCTTTTTGTTCAGCTCAGTTGGATTTGTCTGACAGTAACATTACTGACAGACGAATCCAGTTTAGTTTTTGTAGGTCAGTTTGGTATATAATTATCCAGGTTAAACATACTTTTTTCTAGTTTATTTGTTATGTTGTTCGGGTCCAATTTTTTTTCAAATCAAAATTTTAATCCAGGTTAGTTGTTATTTTGTCCAGGTGGACTCTTTTTTGTCTAGGTTGGTTCCCATTGTTTTCTGGAGAGAAAAAACTAACCTGGAGGGAATAAACACTAACCTGGATGAAAATTGAAAATAATTGATTGTATTCCATATTTTTTTATTGATTATATTTTATACTGACGTTGATTTAAAATTAAAAATTTCCTCATATTGTGTTGTTGCTGCTCATTTTTTTGTTTTTCTTTTGGTAAAAGCTGCTGCTCTTTATTGATATTATCATTACACTGTTTTGAACTTTTGATGGTGTTGTGGTGTTGTTCTGCTACTATCAACTATGTATTACAAAGTATTCAGTTGATGGAATGTCACCTCGTCTGACCATATATTAGGGTCAGTGTCTGACATAATACTCTCTTATTTAAATTGTAGGACTTTAGCATTTGATACAACCTCCTTAATTATTTATTTGCAATAATTTAATATTTTTTGCTCTCTACTTAACGTCAAATTATTTTTTCCAATGGTCATAGTCTAGTACCTAAATAGCTCATTTCATTTTATCTCTTTTTATCTGACACCATAACATAATTTTTACTATATCCAACAAAATCTATTTTATAATAATATCCGTAAAGATCATCTAATGTATGATATAAATGCCTATTTTAGACACTTATAGATTTGTGCAAACCTATGATTTTTCTTTGAGAGAAACAATTTTGATTTTCCTTATTTAACTTTCCTTCCAAAAAAATAAATAAATAAATAAAATATGGGCGTATTAATGTCTGTAACTGATCCTACTAAGTGCTAATACATACATTCAGAAAATCCATGTGGGAAACAGAAGCTATAGTGCTAAGTCCTTATAAAAAAAAGGGTAAAGGCAGAAAAATAAGAAACTAACTGTTTTTCAATGAAGAAAGATGAAACGAGGATGTGGTAGTAGCTTGGTGATAAACTACTCCATTTGTCACCCAAGTAGCGAGGATCAAACCTCACCAACTCCTTGTTTGAGGAATTTCCTCCTTATCTCCCTGCTCATTCCAACGACTGAATAATTATTCAGGTTAGTAAGGCATTACCAACTAATGAACCGGTAAGCTTCCTTAACGAACCGAGAAAACCGAAAAAATGAATAAAGATAAAACAAGAATAGTAATTCACTAGCATTTGATGCCATATAAACAAAGCCTTGCTATGCGCTTCCGTCTTGAATTACAGACGACCTAGGTTTTCGACCAGGCGGTTCTCGATCTCCATCCTTTTCTTCATCAGAACTGCGTATTTAGAGACCAATGTTGGGTCTCCAGCCTTAACAGAAAGCTTGCAGTTCAAAGAAGTCTTTTCCAGTTTGTCTCTATACATGCAGTCAAAGGGAATAAAACTGCCCTTTGCATTGCACAGCCAGCCATGAGCAGCCCTTAATGCAGCGCCTAAAGACGCGGAATCTGGCAACCGAAGAGAAGATGGCATAACCACCAATTAATCACTTGAACCATCCAAGACCCATAATTGCATTCATTTAAAAGATGGCATGCTGCTACAAAATCAGATGTAGTAATAGAAAACCAGGGAAAGGTGTGCATGTCACAGAATGCCAACAAGGTTAAAAAGATTACGAGCAGAGATGAAGTCAGGAGTTCAACACTAAAAATCCTAAGCACATACATGTTAATATGATTAGACATTTAGACATACAGTAAGGTTCGGAACAGTGTTAACTAATGTCCTAAAATCCCTGCGAATTACGAATTGTAAAGGGCGAGATGTGGTCGGTTTTGGGCTTTTTTGGCCCATTTTGAACGTTCAATGAATTATAGAAGCAAATCAAATAGCAAATTAGATAACACTAACATATGTATCTCAAACTCTCTGCCTTGCCCCACAAATGGATCATGGGGTCCAGTGGGGGAGGTTGAAGTTTTTAACCCTAAAACTTAGCCAACTAGGTCTGTAGGTCAGATCAGAGATGTGCCACATATCTGATAGAACTGCCAAACGAGTTGTACTTGTAATTTAGTGAGGCTAGCTTCAGAATATTAAGGACTCACGGACTCACCTGGTCTTTCAACAGTGTAAATGTCACAACCAAATATAGAAGCCAAAGAGCCAAGAATGCATTCATTGGCTGATGCTCCACCAGTCGCTATTAACCGTCTCGGAGGGAAAGGCATCCCGAATCTTTCAACATGAGCTCGCATTGAAAGAAACTGGCCCTCAATCAGAGCTCGAACCTATAAAATAGTCACTGAGGACCTTGTGTATGGATATACGAAAGTCAATAGCAAATAATAATGCTAACCTCAGATGGACCATCAAACTCATTAACTTCATGTTCAGCCACATCATCAGCAGTATCACCCGTCAAATTTTTTAGCATATAACGGTGGAAACCAGCTGAAGCAAAATCAAGAAACCAATTTCATAGTAAGATTCAACAAACTAATTTTTTTTAGTATTAGTTCTTACTTCTTAGCTCCAAGTAGATTCAACCACAAAATCAATTCCTATCTATGGTTCTTAGACGACTTAGTTTAGTAGTTTTCATCAACTTTACTTTTAATACTTGTATTTTTAAAAAAGGATTTTTTGCTTTGAATAATACAACCTTTCAACGATTTGCAAAGAATAATACAACCTTTCGTTTATTCGTGAATAATACAGCCTTGTACACAAATTTGCAAAGAATGATACAAAACCGGTTTTTGACTTATAAAATAGGTTACAGGGACACGTGTCAAGTTATGATTGGTCCTTGTCATTTTTTTTAAAAAAAAAAAAGAAAAATAAAATCAAAAAAATAAAAAATAAAATCAAAAAAATAAAAAAATAATTAAAAAATCAGAAAATAAAAAAAACCACCCCACACCCAGCCCCCCACCCCACCGCCACACCCAGCCCCCCAACCCCACCCCACTGCCACACCCAGCCCCCCACCGCCGCACATTCCCCAGGCCATCGTCGCACCCAGCCCCCCTCACCCGAAACCCTAGCCCCGCCTCTCCCCACCCACCGAAACCCCAATCCCTTCCCCCACTCGCCGAAACCCCCTCGCCAACCTCCGACGGCCACCGATAACCCCTCCCTTGCATTCCAAACCCATCGAAACCCCTAGCCCCACCCTCCCCACCCCCGATCCCCCCCACCCCGATTCCCCCCACCCAAAACCCCTCCTTCAAAAACACACAAATCCTCCACCCCCGTCTGTCTTGGCCACCACCCCCACGGTCATCTCCGGTCAATTCCGACACCAATGACCCTACCCCCGCCCCTTCCCCACCCCATTGCCCCGCCCTGCCGCCCTGCCACCACCCCTGCCCCCTCCCCTTATTATATTTTTTAAAAAAAAAAAATTGATTTTGATTTTAATTTTTTTTTTTTATTTTTCTAACTTAAAAAAAATAAAAAATAAAAAAAATTAATAGTTTTAACCTGAATAGCAGGTTACAGGTCACATGTATCATTGGTTGCAAAATTGAGAACAAAGTTGTATTATTCACGAAAAAACGATAGGTTGTATTATTCTTTGCAAATCGTTGAAAGGTTGTATTATTCAAAGCAAAAAATCCTTTAAAAAAACAGATATTTCCTACATTTGTGCCCTGAAAAACAGTGAAATTTCACTTTGATGCCAAGTGGTTTTACTAATTTCCAATTTATGCTAAGGAGGACAGGTGGGTGAAATTTTGTGGATTCCGCACCACATCCGCCCCAGTTAGTGAAGGTAGGGGTATGACACCTACTGTGCTTAGTAGTGATTTACAAAATTTTAGAAAATTATGGTAATTTCTTAATTTGTAAGTTTTAGGTTCTTAAATTCAAAAACCCAACACTTTTAAAGGGTTTGTGACAAAAAGAAAATCCTTTTGGAAACATAAGTTGGTTTTCAACATCCATCTTCTGGCCCAAAACGCAATTTTAGGCTACCTTTTTCATATGCCAACTAGTACTAGGCATCATTTTTGTAGGTTTGGGCATAAATCTTCTGCTCAAATCTTAGGTGTGATCTGACTCCTAAGCTCAAGACATGTTAGTAACCTTAATAAAATTGTAAATGTGCTGGAAATAATTGAATTAACAATGTGAATAATACAACCTTTGTCAAGGCACCAAAATAGAATTAGTGAAACATCAAGGCATCAAAGTGAAATTTACATTAACTGCAGGTGAATAAAGTGGAAGTTTCCCTAATAATATCCATATTTGGATTCCTCTGCTTAAGCTACTGGAGAAAATGAAGTTACTAAAACATATATTTCTAACATAAGACACAAAAAATCCTTAGTCCTCATTGTTAGTTCAAACCAATCAATATTTAAAATTGCTCAATGTCACACACAATATCAAAACACTTTAAGAAATATAGTGTTGCAGAAATTCAAAGATTCTCATTACATAATTCACAAAATGCTGAAATACATACCCGGTAAGGGAGGAAGAATTTCATGCTCCTTATAATAAAAACCTAGCTTTCCATCTGTAGAACATCAAACAATAAACCAAAAGAACAGTCTATAGATATAAAATCAAGTATCAACTATGGGAAAAACCACCAACCATTAAGTGGATGTGTTTGCTGCAAATATTTGTTGAACAAATCCCACGAATTATCCGCATGCTGATTACGAATATCTAGTAAAATTGAACATCAAGTAATTAAATCTCCTGTCAGACCTTCGGATAACATTTTGCTTAAAAATTGCAACTCTTGACCATAAAACCATAACTCTTTATATAAAACATAACTATTTATGTAAAAAGTTAAAGATTTATAATAAAAAGTTACAATTTTTAAGTTTAAAATGTTGTCAGGGAGACAGTAATATTTGATATTGCCACATGCCACAGAATTTATATATAAGAAGAATAATGATTCACAATAAATATATATTGATTACTAAAATAGAGAGCAACCAACCTTCACGAGTCAGCGACCCATTTTTGTAACATAGCATTACCATAAAACCTTTTGAATCCACAGGATTAGGGAAAACATGACCTTCTAAACGAAGCTGCGGCTCGTCGGTGATGCCAAATACCTGGTTAAAGAATGTAGCATTTCCATCAATGACCATAACAGAAGATCATCTACCATCCTTGCTTATTTTCTTTTTTCTAGTACAATTTGCATAAGTAAACAATTTGCATTATCAACTCACAGTGTCACTTGTCCCAAGACTAATAGCAAGATCACCAGGAGTGTTCAGTGTCAATCCTACAGGTGGAAAATGCATGATATCAGGGAGCAAGATTCAGTTTAGTAGAAAAACCTAGTTTAGCCAAATATCTACGATTAATAGTTACTCGAGGAAAAGGACACAAGGGTAACCATAATAAAAAATAAAATCTATAGATATAGTTCCAAGATATATATAAATCAACCATGTTGTACTGAAGGAAATTACAGGTACTTCAATCTATCCAACTATATATTCTCCCTTCTTGTTCTCCCAATAGGTGGATCCCATCATCAGAACATTGAACCTTGCATCAAAATCTGCTACTAATTCTGAGTTTCCACACTGGCGTGTTTGGTGAATAAAAGTTTTGTAAACACTTAGCAGATTGACATGAAATTAAAGGATTAACCACAATCCATAAATTTTGAAAATGCTGTTCTTTCAACTGTTGGAACCATGATACTAGCAACAAAGCAAAATTTTGAAGGCCATCTCCTTTGTTTGCTTTAATCACTCACACGATATTGTTTAAGCTCATACATCATCCAAGCTCTCATTTTTTTACCAAAAGTATTCCATAAATAAACCCACCAATGCTTTTCATCCTTTGCGTTGAGCCATCTCCTTTGTAGCTGGCTGCTGTATGATATTAGTGTACAACTCTCAATTCCACACACCCTAGGAAGCAGTGCTCATGGATAGAATTACAAAGATTTTTTAAAATTTTAAAAGATAAGGTAGCTACTCTTTTAGCTACTAGGAAAAGATTATACAATTGCAAAAAAATGGATAAAATATAATAAATGTTTGGAATAGGAGCTTAGTTTCAAAAGGGGCGAAACACACCAACGCACAAAGGGGCTACAGGAGTAAAATGAAGAAGATAACGCAAAAAAGAAACAACAAAAAAAATAGCAAACGATAAAGAAAATAAGAAAGCAGCCATGAAGGCTATGGGAGTAAAAAGAGTTGGTAAAGGGAAGAAAAAAGATGAGAAATAAAAACACAAAAAGGTGCCAGAGGTGCGCGCGCCAGGTGCGTTGCCAGACGCATAGACCTGGGTGCATCTTTCCAGCACCTTTGAACAGTGCTGTTTGGTGATTGAAGGAAGTCAAGGAACTATGCACACGAATTCTGGACAAAGGAAACAGGGTACCTGCAAGGCTGTTTGGATTGTCTCCAGACCAGTGGATAACCAAGCAATTGCTGCTGAAGTGATACCTGAAATAGACACATAGTTGACATCATGAGCAAATAGTTGCTTGCAAGAGCCCCTAAAGAGCACAATATTTAGATTTTCATGTAAGATTTTTGGTATGACAGTCTGTTGAGATATTGCAAGAATAATGCTCCCCACCTCAGTTGCACATAAAGTATATGGTTATTAAAAGTTATAACATACAATCAATTCAAGATGAAATTAAAGTATGAAACTATACTAGCTGAAATCATATCTCCAAAATGTGTAGAGAACAAAAGAATTCTTTTAATCATTAGTTGGAATCCCATCTGAGAGAGGGGGCCTTTCGTCTAGTTAAGTAGTACATCAAACGGTATTTTGTAGGCTAGCTTTGTCCTTTTTCCTTGCTATGAGGAGCCTAGGGAAAAAGATGGTACGAGCCGTCCCACGTGTGAGCCAGAAGAGGCAATCCAAGACTTGACCCACCGTTTTCAAAAGGTTAGCCCCGCACACGGTACCATGTACCCTCTTTTACATGATACCAATTTTATCTTCACATTTTTCATACAATAACTCAAGGAAACATGTAAATAATCAATTAACATTTAACTATTTAAGCAAGATAATACTAACCTCTCTACAAAATATGGAGCAATTAAACCAGCGACAGCATATGCAGGAGCTGGCTTTCCAAGCTTTTCCGCCAGTTCAGGTGCAGTAGCCTATACCAAATAGCAAAGAAAAAAAAAATGAGGAGATTGCATCAACCAGATGTAAATCAGAAAACAAGCAATAGATAATCCTTGAGATATACTTCGCATACAATACAACAAGAAATAAAAGAGTAAGTGAATGCAACAGATAGCATACATCTAATGCCTTCTTAGACCACACTCTCTGCTTGATATCCAATAAGTTCATTCCAGCACCATCAGTTTCATCAATGCAAGCATAGCTTCCTATAAGAAGAGATGCCATAAATGAGCTCACAAGCGATATCCTCTCGGTTTCTTTGTATACTTCAGGTTGTGTCTCGTATATTCTCCGAATTTGAGGGCCGGTATATCGTTCATGTGCACGAGACCCTGTGAGACGGGACAACTCCAATGCCCCTCCCATAGCCTCCTCTATCTTCTTGCATTGCTCAGTGGTACTACTATCCATCCATATCGGCGATTCCTTAATGGAGAAAGCTTCTACAAATTGTTCTACCAATTGTTTCTTAGGATCCAAAGATGACAATATTGATGAACTCCCATTTTTCCAATACACACTGCCATGCTGCTGTCCACTTCCAGATACTGCAGCAACCTTTGTAAAATCAATCTTTTTCGATAAATTTTGAAGCATCATATCAAGAGCTTCAATCCACATTAAGGTGGGTGAAACAATCCGGCCACTAACACAAGCATCACGGTAAACTCCGCCCTTGGTATTGTAATGGGGTAAGTCAGAATCAAATTGAACAAGCTCTGCAGCAACCACATTGAAGTTGGAATCCAACACTGTAGCCTTTAATGACCTAAAAATAACCAGTGTTTAACATTAATGTGCCCTTGATATTTGAATTACAGTATTCAAAATCCTATGATGATCAAATAAAATTAAATTGATTGCCAATCTAAATCAATCTTGCTTGGGTTCCCAATTGCATGAAATTGGTTTAATTTTCTTTTTCCCCAAAATGCAAGGCCGGAAATAATGATTGAACCAAACATGAACAAACAGAAACAGAAAACAGCCGTGATCATACCCTAGAACTGAATGCCTAAAAATGAAATTATAATCGGCTTTTAGGTTTAAAAAAAATCAAAAACATAATGCAATGATGAATAACATATCAGATGAAGAAAATACGTATTTCTAAAAACAGCAAAATTGCTATGTGGGCAAGTGAAAATTGAGTGATTAGAAAATAAATATGACGAGATAAAGTGGACGATACTCACTGAGTGGAACTGTCAAAACCCAGAAAGAAAGACCCTTGAGGAAGAGCAAATTCCGCCATTAGAGAACCTGATGATCTCCTCGAAGCTATAGAAAAAAATTCAGATTAAATCAAAAAAATTCAGACGAATCAAACACACTCATTTAGATGTGTATTGGACAAATTCTATTTCTATGAAAAAAAAATCGATTTCTATGATATGAGTTTAATATTCATGGTTAAATTCAAATATTTAAAGAAAATGGATAAATCCAAATCAGTTATCCTTTTTTTAGCAACAAATCAAGTGTTGTGCTGTGAGCCTGTGATCTTTGTCATAATTTGGATAAACTTTGATACTTTCCAACTGAATTGCAGGAAAGTTTTGATTTTTATTTTTAAATCATCTCTATTTATCGTAACCAATTTACACATCATATCTCTATTGTTTTTGGCGCGCGTTGATAGACAGGGGTTACAAAGTTGATTTTTGTATGGGATTACAAAGTCTTTATAAATCTAAAAAACACTTTGTAACCCTACTTTATAATATCTCTATTTATCGTAACCTCATATATATACTTTGTAACCCCATTTAAATATTTTGTAACTCATTCAACAATTTGTAACCCTACTTAAATACTTTATAAACCTAAAAAACACTTTGTAACCCTATTTTGTAACATCACTTAAACACTTTGTAACCCCAAAAAACAATTTGTAACCCCAAAAATAAACTTTGTAACCCCACTTAAATTTTGTAAACTAAAAAAACACACTTTATAACTCAAAAAATCATTTCGCAATCCCAAAAACACTTTGTAACTCTAAAAAATACTTTGTAACCCCACTTAAACCAAAAAAACCTTTGTAACCTCACTTTATAACACCAAAATATACTTTGTAACCCCACTTTAGCATTTTGTAAAAAAAAAACACTTTGTAACCCCAAAAACACTTTGTAACTCCAAAATAACACTTTGTAACCCCAAAAAATACATTGTAACCCTAGTTAAAAAAACACTTTGGAATCCAAAAAAAAGACTTTGTAACCCCACTTAAACCAAAAAAATCTTTGTAACCTCACTTTATAACCCCAAAAAATACTTTGTAACCCCACATAAACACTTTATAACCCCAAAAACACTTTGTAACCCCAAAAACTCTTTGTAACTTGAAATAACAGTTTGTAACCCCAGTGTAACTCCAAAATAACACATTGTAACCCCAAAAAATACATTGTAACCCCAGTTAAACATTTTGTAACCCCAAAAAACACTTTGTAACCCCAAAAAACACTTTGTAACCCCACTAAAGACTTTGTAACCCCTAAAAATGGCCGCGCCATTTGAAACAATGCAGCTGGCCGCATGGTTTACAAACCATGCGGCCAGCCGCATATAAGAATTTGTGTATTTTTGATTATATTTACACGCAATAAGTCGTTTTCCTTACTAATTTTTGATAATAAGAGAGAAATGAAGAGAGTTTTTAAATTTTTTATTTTAATGCTAAATGAGTTGTCAAAATCTTAGGATATAAAATGTAGAGGATCCTAATTCTTTAAAAACAATAAGAAAAAAAATGCAAATAAGGGTGGGTTTGATTCTACCTAAACTAGCTTTTTATGCACGTTATTTGTGGGTGTGTTTTGAGCTTAAGTGTTATACGGTAGTAAAAAAAAATCAAAATAAAAACTCTACTTAAACTAGCTTTTTCGGGTTTTTTTTTTTTTTTCAAAACTCTACTTAAATTTGTTAAACTTATTAAAATCTTTTTTTTTTTTTTGAAAACTGACAACGAAAAAGTGGAAACACCTTTTTCTTGTTTACTTTTTTTTTTTTAAATACTAAAAAAAATGATATCAAACAAGTATTTGATGTCCAAAATTGTATTTGATTTGTGTCAATGAGTTTAATTGATTGATAAATCATTGGTAGAATTTCCTTTTTCACAATTATCTCGTTAAATTTGCATTAATTTGTGTTGGTTTAATTGATTTCAGAATGTGAATTTTTTTAAAAAATAATTTACTAAAAGGTAAAATTATCAATCATAGGGAGACATCATAGCTCGTACTTAGCTTACATAATGGAGAAGCTTTTTTTGCACATGTATGGACTAAAGAATATACTACCTCCGTTTCTTATTATTTGCAACGATGTGACATAAAGTAGAGAGGGAAAATGTCAAATCGTTGCAAATAATAAGAAACGGAGGTAGTAGTATTATTAAGAAGTTATTTTTACATTGAGTTGTGTTGGTTTACACTGATGCGTGCATGGACTAAAGAATATATATGTACGCCACTATAAGATTGAAAATTCATTATTAATAGCATAACATTATTTATCACTTAGCTTATTAATATAAACCAATGAGATTGTACTCATATAAATCTCGGTATTTATTTTAAGACGTATTTTAATTTTTCTAATAATCTTAAATTTTGAATTATAAGATCCCAAAACTAAAAAAGAGAAAAACATATTTTAATATGTTTAAATACTTATAAGTTACGTTTATTTGTCCACCCTCTAACTGTTATAATTAATATTCAACTATTGAAAATGTTGGGCCGCCGTCAAACATTCACGCACAAACTAGTATGATATTGTCCGCTTTGGGCCGGTCAAGCCTTCACGGGTTTATTTTTGGGCACAACCCAAAAGGCTTCCTACTAGTGTGGTGAACTAACCATAATAAGGAGCTCTTCAACTCCCTATTTCTTCCAACACCACAGAACTCCGCCACGACTAGAGGACTTTCGATACAAGGACCAGCAGATCACCAAATCATAAGGACAAACAGGGACTCCCACACCACGGCATCCACCCCTACCCGGGACCGAACCACGCCACTTGGCTCCCGGCTCTACTGATACCACTTGTTGGGCCGCTGTCAAACGTTCACACACACTAGTATGCTATTGTCCGCTTTGGGTCGGCCAAGCTCACGGATTTGTTTTTGGGCACAACCCAAAAGGCCTCATACTAGTGTGGTGAACTAACCATAATAAGGAGCCCTTCAACTCCCTATTTCTTCCATGTGGGTCTTGAATTGTTTATCCTCAACAGAAAATTTTGGATATGTATATTTAATCAAAAGGTAAAATAGTTATGTGACAAACTATAACAATATAGGAGTCTATTTATAGAGAATTCAAAAATATAAATTTTGATATTTTTATTTTATGTTTACAAATTATATATTTTGTGATTTTTTTTTAATAAAAAAAATCAACTTGTAATATCTTTCCTTAATGATTAATTTAATCATTCATAAATCAATTAATCATTAAAAAATCAAAATATATTTATCAATTTAATCATTCATAAATATATTTTATGGAAACATATAGATATATGACAATTAATTATGTGACAACTAAAGGCTACTTATAAATTACAAATTACCAAAAGCTACTTTCATTTTTCAAAACCCAATAATATTAGCTTTTGGCAAATCTATCTTCACCCCTAAAAGTTACTCCAAAAGTTCTATCAAAAAAAAAAAAAAAAGTTACTCCAAAAGTTGCTCAAATGCTATATTGTCAAACACTCATTCTCTTTATCACGAACATTGAGTAACTAGTTATAAATGATAATAATAAAAATGAATTTATATGTATACATTCCCATGGTTATTATGATAGCGATTCCCATGGTTATTATGATAGCGCTAGACTTCAAATTATTTAATTTTCTTCACAAATATACATTCTCATGTAATATTACATTTTCCAATAGTAACAAATTAGGTTAGCACCCGTGCGGATGCACGGCTTTTTTAAAAAATAATTGATAAAATTTTGTTTCAACATTGATAATATATATTGTGTAAATAAAAGTTGAAATAAAGGAAAAGAATAATACTTCCTCCGTTTTTTTAGTTGTTACATTTTATTATTTTATCTTTCACATATATTCCAAAAGTGTAACAACTAAAAAATGGAGGAAGTTGTTTTTTTTTTTTTTTATTCTATTATTTCATATAATGTTTGTTTGATAAAAATAAAGAAATGTAAATTTGTAAATAAGCACAATGTTGTTATGGTTAGTTATAATATTATACAGGTAATTGTGTTGTAATTTATCCTATATTAATTTTTACTTATTCAACATATTCATAAAAGCTATTATTCTTCCTTAAAAAAGCAATTATTCTTTCAAATTTAAAAATGAATAAATATAGGCAATTTTGACAACAAAATGAACAATAATGCCCAAATGTTGTATAGTAGATATTATTATTGTTAGCAGTTTCCGTTTTATTCTGCAGCAAGCTAACAATTGAAAATCTACAATCTTGATAAAAATATTTCATTTTTATATTACACTTATATAATTTTAATTTTATTGCAATTAAATTATACACCTGATTTTTTTTACAATTAATGCAAAAACTTTATGTTATGAAAATTTTTGTATGATTGAATATTAACAAATAAGGCTCATCAAAGACCTTAACAAATTATTTGCCGCGGCTATTAGGATAACCCCTAATAATCGTGGCAAATACGGCGCATCAAAATGTATCTTTTGTACTATTATAAGTTGTAACTAAAAATAAATATTTATATTTAAACACAAATAAGGGTGCGTTTGATTCAACTTATTAAGCATTATAATACTTTTTTTTAAAAGTTTATATCAGGTAAAAAAAATTCAGTCCAGATTATTTAAGTTTTGAAAAATTTAGATAATTTAAGATCATATCAGATAAAAAAAAATTAGATCAAATCAGAAAATTTAAAACTATAACTTAAATATAAAAAAAAATTAGCTCATATCAGAAAAGATTTAGATAATTGATCAAATCAGAAAAGTTCAGTTCAGATTAGAAAATTTAAATTAAGATCCGATCATATTAGAAATGTTAAGTTCAGATCAGATTAGATAAAAAAAATATAAAAGGAAAATATTGAAGGAAAAAAAAACACCAATAAATAGAGAGTTTTTTAAAAGAAAAAAAAAAATGTCAAATGAAAGTTTGGAGAGAAAATTTTTAATGAGAAGGTGACATGTGGTAATTGATGATGTCAGCGGTTTTTGTTTTAGTAATAGGTTATTATAGATATATAGATGATAATGAAAAATATGAAGAAAATATAAACTTGGGAATAGGGATATGTTTTCATAGTGATTGCAACATTGTTTTCTTTCCTAAATTATGCTTTGACGTCACAACCATCACCACAATTTATTACCAATAAGTAGAGCTGGCAATCCCTAACACGACACGATAACACAATACGAACCCGACCCGAATTTACTGAGAGAAACTCGAAACTGACACGACACGACACAAATTGACACAAAAATGGCCCATTTTGACACGATTGTCATATAAAGCAAGTATTTTACATCTATGTAACTTTTCACAAAATTAATGAAAGACCCGAAACTGACACGAAAATTGATCTGACATGAACACAACCTATTAACCCATTTTGTCCGCTCTACCAATAATGACAGTAACTAAACGGGCCGTAAGAGCTAGGTATCTAGAAGCTACTCATAAGCTAGTACCTAAAACGCCGATAATAGGTGCTGTTGGAGCCAACAAAACGCTATTATGAAGAAGACAGTTCACCAAGAATGATTCTAAAAGTAGATAAGCTACGATTTTCCTCCCAAAACAAACAACTTTCCAGAAATGCATCACAAGATTTCCACCCCTTTACCATATCTTGCACCATACATACCACTCATTTCTCAGCTCACAGGCTTCTCCACCTACAACAACACTTTTATTATTATGCAAAATTAAACTACAGTTGTACTTAACATTATCAACAGAACAATAAATTATACATTGAAAGCTACTTCAACAATGAAGAATATTTAAACCCCTCTCAATGTCTGCCCAAATTAATATGGGAAGTAAATATTTCTTTGGTTCTATAATCTTTGCATTGACCCATGTGATGATGTGATGGTGCGTTTGATTCATCTGAAATTTTCTGATCTCCTGATCTGATCTGATTTGAAAATTTTAATCTAGTTTGATCTGAGTTTTTCTGATGAGTTATTATTATAATTATAAATTTTCTGATCTGATCTGGAATTTATGAAAATAAATGAACCGTGAGTTCCTTACTCCTTAGTTCTAAATGTGACAAATATTGAGGACCAAAGGAGTAATTAATAGCAACTTCGCCATCGGACACTGAAATTATATACCGGCATTTAATATATTTTTCAAAATAATACTCACTCCGTAACAAAATAACTGTAACAAATTGACATAAAGTAGAGAGAAAAAATGTCAAATCGTTGCAGTTAATACGTTACGGAGGGAGTACTTAGGGCTCGTTTACATTAGCTAAATAGAGCTGAACTGAACTGAAGTGTATTAATTGAACTAAATAAAGATGAACTGAACTGAATAGAGATTAACTGAATAGAGATTAACTGAATAGAGATTAACTGAACTGAATATAATCTGAAGTAAACAAGCCCTTAATCCACTCGTTTATTATTATGTACAAATTCCATTGTAATTTTTTATATGTGAAATCTTTATACTTTTTACGGGATTTTTTTAACATGCAACCAGTCAATTTACAAGCATTTTAAGGGAACAATTTAATGATGTAATCAAACAAACTAATTAGCATAATTTTAATACACACAAGGGTGATATTATAGAGTGTTGGTTGGTTATTTATTAATATATTTGTTTACACCTTCAAATTTCTCCTATCATTGTTTGTTATTTGACCATACTTATGATAATTTCAAATTTAGTTCATGAATTTTAATTTCTTAAACAAAAATGTTTCACCAAATACTAATAAGCATCAATTAATTTATTTTTTATCAAAAAAAAAAAAGAAGGAATACAAACCTATTGTTACTTTGCCAAAATATCCCCCTTACAACATGGGGTAATGCTTCAAAATCACGCATAATTTAATGTAATTAATTTCTAATTTAGATTAATATTTCTATTTTTTTGTACCTTATATGACATTTTACTTTAGTTAACTAATTAAATGTTTAGGGTATCAAAATAAAATAAATGGAAATTTTAAATGCCTATTAAATTTGATGACAACTAAACAATGCCTAATAAATGAATTAGGATCTCCACTTTTTTTTTTTTGAAATGAAACATCTTCACTTTTAAACCATCTTGAATGTTCATTGTTTCTTGCCTAATTTTTTTTTTTTTTAATGTAGCATGTAGCTTTTCATATTTGCCGATTCACTATTTTGACCGATAATATCTCATATTGTATAAACCTAAAAAATACGTCGGGGCTAATGGAGTAATAAGTAACTATATTTTTCCTAACTTACAAACTTTGGGTATTTTTTTAACTCATGTTTTGCTCATCTACACCTAATTTTCTATAGGTAATTTTTTTTTTCTTTTTTTTTCTTCTAATTACTCTAGGTTAAAAATTATAAAAAAAGAAAAAGAAAAAAGAGAAGTTTATAGCATTGTTGACATGAATCCAAACCACACCATGACTAATTTAGAAGATTCTTTTTATTATTATTATGAAGATTACAAATGGGAAGATCTTAGAAACCACAATTTTATTTATCTATTTTGGAGTAACGAAAGCAAACAAATGATAGAAATATACAACAATTATCTTATCTGAAATTATATGTAAGAGATTCCTCATTCCTCCAATGGAAGAATCTTTCATTTTCTGAAGGTAAAAAAGCGCACATTTGTCATCATCACCTCATATATCATAATACTGTAAAAAATGCTACAAATCTACAAATAAAAAATAAAAAAAAACAATCACAAAACTACCAAAACAAGAATTTCTCTTATAAAACAAACCCATCTGGGGAAAAAAAGTGTCAAAATCGTTCGATTCGATTAGTTGCCAAAAATAAAAATAAAAATTGCCTGGCTTCATCCTGTTTGCCTTAAACGACACAAATGGAGGATTAGGGGTTACAAATTTACAGAGGATATAGAAAGATTTAAAAAAAAAAGGGGGGGAAAAAGACAAAACAAACCTCTTAGAATTAATCTTATTAGTAGAAAGAAAACGCAGGAAAATGAGGGTTGCGATTGAAGTTGAGAGTACTAGAAAAAGGGTATTTGCCAGAAGGGTATTTCTGTAAATTCAGCAGCGAAAAGAAGAAGTAGAAGAAGAAGAAAGCTCCATTTTCATCTTCAAGCTCAGTCTCAAACAATGACGACGCCATTAATTGTGTTTTCTGTAAAATTCTGGGTTTTGGGATGGAGGTGAGAAGGGGAAGTGAGGAAGAAAGTGTAAATGTGAGATTTGAAACGTGGAAAAAAGCGTGTTGGGAAAGCCGGTAAAAGGCCATTTTCAAGGCTTTTTTTATTTTAATTTAAAAAGAAAGAAGGAAAAAAAAAGGGTTTGTGGTTGGTTATTTTATCTCTGTTCAGCTGTTTTGGTGACACTCGCCGCTTTTGTCTCTCCTCAACACCTGCTCCTGATCTCCTACACCCCCACTCTGTGAAAATCAAAATCTTAGTCAACTTACCCACCCACTATTAAAATTAAGAAAAATGATTTTGGCACTTCTAAGTTCTCAATTTGATTTGGTATTTCTTTCCCTCTCACATGAGGAGTGACAAAATTAAATTGGAGAGTGGCAAAATCACTCACCTAAAATTAAGGATCGTAACCGTTTTTGGGTGAAAGTGGTTTTTTGCAAAAAATATTTTAGAATGGAAACTTTTTTTTTTTTTATTAAAGTTTTTTGTTGTTCAGTTGTATATAAAAATATTTTACTTTGGAAACATGTTTTTTTTTTTTTGGTGGAATTGAAAACTTTTTGATTCAATTGGGATGAAAAATGTTTTTTTTTTTTTACAATTGTGATGAACTAAAATTTTTTCATTCCAATTTGAGGGGAAAATGATCTTCCATTCCAAGTTTTATATTGTACTCCCTCCGTTCCTTATTGTTTGCCCCGTATTGACTTTTGGTACTGTTCATTTGGTAACTTTGACTCTCTATAATTTTATATATATAAGGAAAAATATAGTCAAATGGGATCTCGTTTGATTCAGCTCAATGTGTACTTTTTTAATATGCAATTTATATAATTTTTTATAACATGTATCTAAAGATATTTTAGTTTAAAGTCGCATCTCGAGAGATGTGAAAAAGTGAATGGGCAAACAAAAAGGGACAAAGGGAGTAAAATGGAACAATGTAAAATGGAAAAAAGGGCACTTTGCAAACACGGTAAGACGACGTCTTTTGTTTCTAATAGACACTTTGGAACAACAAACATGAAAAAACATCTTGAAAAATGTATGCCTAACATTGAAATCAGACAAAAGTTAAGATCGGTTTGTTTTCGGATCGTGTTGTTTTGGATCTGGATTTTCCGGTTCGGGCGAGTTCGGATCTGACTTGTTCGGATTTGAATGCGTTTCAGACCGGGTAATTTTTGGATCGAATTGTGATTCAGATCGGTTTTGAATTTTAGCGTTGACTTTCTCAAGTCTAACTATAACACATGTTGCAAATATCTCCGCTCATGAAGATGCATAAAATCGAAATTAACGAGTCATGTCATCATTGAATCCATTCTCAAGGAGTTGCATTCGAGTATGCTTTTATTTAGTTGTTTTGGATGTGAATCTTGTTTCCATATTTTAGGTTTTCTTGACATATATATTCATATTCAATGTTGATGTCGTATGACTGTTTATGAATGAATTTCATCTTTCTTGAAAAAAAATATTTGGACAGAATAACATTTGTTTTTCTCATTCCAAAGCTCAACACAAAAAACTCTTCATCACATCTTTTTCAAAACAGTGTTTTGATGACAACTCTCTTTCAAACCGTTTCTCACCAAACATCCAAATTAGAGTTAAATTCCATAAAATCTCTAAATATTCTTCAAAACTCTATACACCAAACAAGGCCAATACCTAACAAATACTCCTAAATAAACAAATAGCCAAATGCTCCTATGTAAACCATTTTCACATATATTTTTTCACTCGTTTTGATCCTTTTTTTACTGTACTTTTTTTATACGAAGTTTAAATTGTAGCACTCTTGTTAGACAATCATGTGCAACGAAGGTACAAAACTGACCCAACCTGCTAATAATCCACCAATACACCATGAACCTAACTTGAGAAAAGCGGGATTATGGTTGAAGCTTTTAACTGGTTTAATTAAACGGGTTGACACGAATAATATGTTTAATTAAATGGATTGAGTTAAGGTTGCTATTTCTGACCAAAAAATAACTTGCTTTGACTCATTTAATACATTAATATATAAACTGTCTATTTAGAAATTAACAATTTGGTTAAATAACATAATATGTTTTCTAAAAGATTATTATAAGTAATGTAATAAATAATATTTTAAACATAATTATATCTTGGGGAACATGAATAAACTTTAGATAGGTAGTTGGATTATTAGGGTTGAGTATATTTTGACCGATTTAGTAAACGAGTTATGTTTGGTTAGTTAAGGGTTATTCAACCGGTTTATTCCAACTTGAACATGACCCGACTTGACATGCTATACGGTTTGAAAATACTTTAACTAAAAAATTGTAACTTCTTACATAACTAATTACATTTTATTTTAAAAGTTATGATTTTATACCCAAAAGTCCAAAAGTTATGCTACACACTACAACAAAACATGTCTTTTACGACTAGGTCTTCCGTACGGTTGTCCTCAATTGTAATAAGCTTCTTCGTAATTAATTTTACAACGAGACCTAAATTCTCGTCGTAATTGATGGTCATTTACGACGAGAATCTGGTCATAATTAACTAAATATTACTTTTACGGCTTGTTTGATTGTTGGTAATAAATCGTAGTAATGGTAATAAATTTATAGTGTAATTTTGTTAAGGATGTACCTTATAATCTCCATGGAAAACAAATTTTCATTCCCAAGCTTCAATTTTCTTCTCATTTTTCATTCTCATCCATTACCATTGGGGGGTAGTATTTGATGGGAATGAATATTTGTGAAGAAAATTAGATAAATTGGAGCTAAGGTAGCACCACCATGGGAATGGATTTTGATTTCCCTTCCAAATTCATTCTCATTACCATGATTAATAACCAGTTACCAAACGGGTCGTTAGGATTTTTTTTATTACGACCACTTATTACATTACTATTCTATAAAACTCTTTAATATTTAGAGTAGAGTTGTTTATTAACGGAACAGTGTGCTAAAGGCTTGTTTACTTTAACTTAAATTCAGTTCAGCTCTCAATTTCCTTCTCTTATAAAATATTACATTCAGTTGTATTCAGTTCAATTCAGCTCAGCTCTCAATTTCCTTCTCTTATAAAATATTACACTCAGCTGTATTCAGTTCAGTTCAGCTATATTCAGCTAAAGTAAACAAGCCCTAAGTCCACCCAACTTGGCCGACAAAATTGTGGGCTTGTACAATGATTTTAGTATATATATATATATATAATATAATATAATATATAATAAGTTAAATCAAACGCACACTTAGTAGTTTGATAGTCTATTATAAATGGTGGTAATGAGAATGAACGAGCCATTAATTAATTTAAATTAAATACTCCCACACTGTAACGACCCGTATTCTAGCAGCGTTGTTTTCGGGGAAAACAACAATACAGATCATTAACATTTATAAACCTTTAATATCAGATTCATCAATTACAGCGGAAGCTCTAAACTTAGTTCATATTATTCATTAAAACCATTAAATAATCCAAAATAAATACATTTCTAAAGTCCAACAATGCTATGAAATAGGGAAAAGTCCACTAAAAATAATACAAAGGCTAGGGATGAACATTAGAATAAAAATAAACTGCTAAACTAGCTCGCACACAATCCCAGCCCTTGCGTAACTCAATCAATCATCACCTGTACCTGAAAAGGGTTTTCCACAGTCAGTGGTGAGTAATTAGATTGTTCTACTTAATTAGTAGAACACAATTAGAAACATAATAATCAGAACAGGTCAACCAAACAGTCAAACAAATCATCAGGAAATCATTCATAGACATCATTGTTCAAGTACGCAGCGGAAACAAACATAACATCACAATAAACCAAGACCTTCTATACTAACTTATTCAGTTCTAGACTTCTTGACACCAATATTGACTCTTCAGTTCCATTCAGTTCAGGTACTAATCCGTGACCAGTCATATGCTCGTAGGGGAAACCTTAATTCTTCCCCAACTTTCCTTGCTCATGCCGGGTCAACCACGAAGATCTACTTCCCGGCACTGGGATCAAGAACTGTCCCAAATCCGAGGATAGGACAGTGGCTTCGACTATACCTATGTTCATGGCAACTTAAGCCACTAGATAGGCGGTCACTTCATAGTTAATCATCTATTCCATATTACAATTCTGTTCTCAATTCTAGTTCACAACTCAAAAGCCTTTAATGACACAACTTGACTTCTGATCCATTCTAGTCCAACTTAACTTGACTCATAACTCTAATCTAGGACTTGTACCACTCGACATATCCAATAGCAAAACAATAATTAATTCTATTCTTTATAATAATCATATAAACAATTCTATCAATCAATTAAATAAATAAATAATCATATAAACTAACAATTATCAACAAATATCACTTAAAACATGATAAAAATCCTCTTTTTGTTACTTAATACCACTCGCCATTCATACCTGTCAAAACATCTTAGAATAATATTAGAAGCACTCGACAAACATGGTTAATCATCAATAAGCAATTCAAAATTCATCCAGCATGATTCTAAGCAATTCTAAGTAATTCTAAACAATTCTATACATGATTAAACCTATTCTAAACATGATCAAACCTATTCTAAAAATTATATAACTAATCTATCCTATTGATTAAATAAAGCAATCTAATTACCTAATAATCTAATATTGATGGTGAATGGTTCGATCTTCAAAGGCTAAAGGTTGAACTTTCTTTGATGAAGGTGTTTGAATTGATGAAGTGAAGGAAATATTTGTGTGGGGAAAAGGAGGAGTTTTTATTTGTAGTTAGTTTTTATTTGTAGTTTAGTTTTTAGAGATTAAGAATTATAAAAGTGATTCGCCTTTTTGTGGTGTGTTGGCCGTGTAGAAATACTAGGCAAGGGAGTAAAACAAACTCCTAAAATTTAGTAGAGAAAGTAGGAGGATAAAATTAGATTTTTGGTTGGGGTCAAAATAGATGTGGTTGTTTCCCCTCTTAGCCATGTAAATATGGGTTGGAAAAGGGTTTATGGTTTCCTAAAATTTAGTAGAGTAGTTAGGATAAAAATTGGGTTTTTTTTGGAGTCTGGTCAAACATAGATATAAATTAATATTATTGGTTTAAAACAAATTAAAGAAATAAATACAAAGGAAGGATTAAGGGGTGGGCCGTGTGTAATGGGAGGAAAGGGGGTTAGAAGTTTCTCAAAATCTAGTATAGAAGGTAGGAGATGTTGGAATAAAAATGTGATTTTTAGGAACAGGTCAAAATAGATATAGGAATTAATAATATTGGGGAAAACAAATTAAATAAATTAATTAAGGGAAAAGGGATGGGGGCCGTGAGGTTTAACAAGAGAATAGAAAATTGGGTTCGGGGTCTGACAAGGTGAGATCAAAGGTTTGGGCTAAAGTAAAATAATTAGATTGCTACAACTAAAGTATTAATTAATTAAATAATAATCAATTAAATGATTAATTAATTAACTATTTAATTAATTAAGAAAAATTTAAAATATCCCGAAATTTCCGGGTATTACACACACACTCGTTAATTTTTATTTATACCTTAATGACCCGTTTGGTAGCCAAATATAAATGGTGGTAATGGACTAATGGGAATGAATTTATAGATAAATTTGGAATAAAAATCAAAATTCATTCCTATAGTGGTGCTAGTTTAATTCTAATTTATCTAATTTTCTTCACAAATATCTTTTTTCATCTAATACACCTTCCCAATCGAGAATGAAAATATGTTTTCCATAGGATTACAAGATTTTCCGTAACAAAATTATTCCTTAAATCCATTACTATTACCACAATTTGTCATTTTATGTAGGGCTGACAAATCGGGGTTGACGGGTCGAGTTCGGGTTTGGGTTATCAGGTCATGTACCCTCAACCCGAACCCGACCCATTTAATAAACATATTGAGTTTTTGTAACCTAACCCGGCCTTAAAATAAACGGGTCGAGTTCGGGTCGATTTTTTTTACCGAAAATTTCTTATACAATCCAAAGTTTTTACCCTAATTCCTTACAAGGAATAATTTACAATTTCAACAAAGTAAAATATTAAAATCTAATATATAGTATTTAGTTTGCAGTAGCTTAAAGTTCAGTAAAATAGAGCATTCAAAATAGCATACAGGTTAAAACAACCGCTAAAAATTTAAAAATAACAATTAATTAGGTTAAGCGGGTTATAATCAGGTTTATAGTTTCAAGCTTAACCCAACCCATATAACAATGGGTCGGATTTGAGTTGACCCATTTAATTAAACGGGTTGAAAATTTCAACCCAACACATTACTAATGAGTCGCGTTCGGATCGGGTTAACAGGTTGGATTGCTTTTTACCGGCCCTAATTTTATCACTAAAAAAACCAAACAGACAGGTAAATATTACCTATGCATCAAATACAACTATGGAGTATTTTAAACCATAAAAATAGCGTAATTTCTTAGAGACAGAGATCAAAGAGTAACAAGTTTGTTACCGATATGGGGATATCTGCTAATTTAAAAGTGATGGTATTAATGAATCATTGCAGATCTGCATATCGTATCAGGTACGTTGTCAACAGACAAATTTCTTATTTTGCTGAGGGGTTTAATTGTTCGAACCTCACGTCACTACACCATCAACAGTAAACACCCCTTCCGACAAAACAGAGATCACACTTTTTTTAAATTTTTACGCCTGTCCCAATTTACTTGCACCATTCTGACTTTGGGCACTGTTCACATGTGAACTTTGATTTTATTTAATTTAATATAGGTATAAAAAAATATAGGCATGATGGATCTACTTTAATTCGTTCCAACATGTACTTTTCAAATATATAATTTTTACAATTTTTTATTATATATAGTTAAAAATATTTTTATTTAAAGTTGTGTCTCGAGAGATGTGGAAAAAAAATGTAGCAAGTAAATTGGAACGGATGAAGTATTTTTTTAAGTTAAAGAGTGTCACTCCACTCGGTGTGTTTGATTGTCATGAAATTTGCTGCTCTAATTTATTAAAATTATTTTTTATGATCTTATCTTGTAAAAAATTCAGGGACAAAAATAAAAGAATCTCCTGAGTCCAGACTGGTTTGGTCCGAACCAAATTTCAGTCATGGACCGGACTAAACCATGTTTGGATTGGATTTTGTGCACCCATGGTTTACATCTAATTGGTTTTAATTTTTCATGTTTCAACTTTTCAATAAATTTTAAATTTGGAATCTTCAATCACCATAATAGATAAAATTTAGGAATATTTGATTTTAATAATCTAACCTTTTAGCCATTCGCAAATAATAAACCAACCTTTTGATTATTCTTAAATAATCCAACCTTTGTACCAAATTTCATAGAGTGAACCAAAACCAAATTTTAGGTGTCGTTTTGGGGTTGGTTTAAGTAGTGTTTGAGTAGTTTAACGCTAACGTTGTTGACCACTTACCTAAAGACACAAACAACACTTAAATTAGCCCCAATATCACACCTAAAATTTGGTTTTGGTTTACTCTATGAAATTTAGTACAAAGGTTAGATTATTCAGGAATAATCAGAAGGTTGGTTTATTATTTGCGAATAGCTAAAAGGTTGGATTATTAAAATCAAATATTCCTAAAATTTACCGTTTATAAAACTCATTCAAAACTTTAACTGACCAACTTTGTAATCTCCATAATTAAACACGATCATACTCTTAAGTCTTAATGATCCCATAAGCGAGAGAGTTACAAATTATAATTATTAAAAGACATATTTCTTCCGTAACATATTAACTGCAACGATTTGACTTTTTTTCTCTATACTATGTCAAATCATTGTAGTTATTTTGTTACAGAGAGAGTACAATATTTTCCCTTGTACAATGCTACAAGCCAATCTACTTTAAAAGTCATATTATAGACATTGTAAGTCCACCATAAAAAGCCATAATAATATAGCCGTTACAAATCAACCATAAATTTTCCAGGCAATCACATTGATTGTTACCGTTTAATACTATTACGGCCGTTCGTTATTGGTAATAAATTGTGGTAATGCTAATTAGTTTATAGTGTAATTTTGTTAAGGAAGAACCTTATAATGCACATGGAAAACATATTTTCATTTCCAAGCTTCAATTTTCTTCTTATTTTCCATTCCCCTCCATCACCATGAGGGAGAGTGGTATTATATAGGAATGAATATTTGTGAACAAAATTAGATAAATTGGAGCTAAAGTAGTTACACTATGGGAATAGATTTTGATTTCCATTCCAAATTTAGTTATAAATTCATTCCTATTACCATCATTTATGACCGGCTGTCAAACGGATGGAAAGTTGCCCCTTTGAATAGTTGATGTCAATTACAAATTCAATCACTTTAAGCAAATTATTGAGAATAATAGAAATTTGAGAAATAGAGAAAAATAAACAATAATATGGCAGAGGAAGAAGATAAATTCACTAATATCAAATATGGAGGAACAACTTAAAGGGAGAAAGTCTAGTACTCCCACACACAATAAGGCACTCGAAAATCTGCTCACAAAACTTATTCTCTCTAAACATATTGTTATATAACTGATGTGATATGTTGTTATGGGCACAATGAACCTTGAAGCCATATAACATATTTATAGGATAAAAGAAACACTAAAATATAATTTTTATCATAATATTTGGCCTCCAAGAATAAAGAATATCCTCTAACAAACAAATCTAAAAATAAGAACTTTAAAACAGAAAATCGTAAAACTTGCAACAAACGACTGACAGGTTGACCCGATGGGGTCAGACTCCCAAAATTCGTCTCATGCTCACGGACCGATTGGGGTGACCTCGCCCGACCATGTGACCCGATCGGGTCACCTGATCCGACTGACCGAGTCAGCCCAAAACTCCGCGATTTCACAATTTTACAAGCTACGAACCTAATTCGAGCCACACCTTACAATCTCCACCTTGGATCGAATTCGGTAAGATCCAAACATAAAGCGAACATCATTAATCTCCTCCTTCCTCCTCCAACAAAACCCAATCGGGCTCCTCCTTAACACAAGGAACTTGAACTTAAACCTAAAACACGCTTAGGCAACCAAACGGGCACAACTTCCGACTTGTGAACCGGCATGCACGTCCACAACCTCGCATCCAAATCTTTATCACGATGATCCGAAGAGAGAAACGAATTAGACACATTGCTTCCAACAATCTTAACATCAACACCAATTGATTCAAACTCAAATGCAACATAATCAACCAACTCATAAACCATCCCAACTCTAATACCCTTCATCTCAACCTTATAGCCTTTAGATATCGTAGCGTTACCATCTTTAAAAGCACAAACATATCCTTGAACATCAAGAGCACCACCCACTGAGATAAGGTTAAATTTCAAATCGGGAACATGACGCACACATTAGTCAATACAATCACTGCACCATCAAGCATTATCATCTTTACCGAACCAACTCCAACAATGTTGCAAACATCACCATTGCCGAGTGTAACTCCTCCACCTTGAACTGAATCATAGGTAGAAAAATATTATTGAGCCAAGTATGGTTTTGATGATAATGAACAAATAATGATTATCTAACTAACATGTGTGTTAAGATGTGCATAAACAAGTTCATAAGTCTTAAGGAAGAACGTTCCTATTGTGATTGAAGATGTATGCAATACAAGTTCATGGGTTGGAACAAATCAAGAGAAGCTTCTGAGTTGAAGCAACTAAATAAAGAAGTTCAAGCGAAGGAATACAAATGGAGAAGTGTTTCTAAACGAGAACTTCAAAGAGAAGATCAACCAAGAAGAACTTGAAGGAGTATTCAAGTATTCAAGGGAGATCAAACCAGAGAAAAGTTTCAATGTGGGAATGCAACTCAAAGAGGTACCAAGTTGAAGCCTTGCAAAGAGAATACTTGAAGAAGCACAATCAAGAAAGCAAGCTAAACTGAAGTTCCTATGCAACACGAGTTAAGTTCCTGTAAAGTAAACAAATCAAGAGAAATGAGAATCAAGATTTCCAGAGTTGGAGCATCTTGAAGGTGAAAAGAAACTAGGAAATTAAGAGTTTAATTTTCTAAGACTTTTGTAAATATGTTGAGTCATGGGTCTGATTGGAACACGAGTTAAGTTACAAGTGGAACTTGGGTCTGTCTGTCAAAGGAACTTGAGTCCAGTTCCTACAGGAACACGAGTCCAGTTCCTAGAGGAACTTGTGTCTGTTTGGTCAGTTATGGTAGTCCACGTGTCTAGCATGATTATAGCATAATTTTAGACTGATTTAATTTGGTAAACCACTCAGAATATTGATGGAGAATGGAGTCCTTAATTTTAGGAAGTTGCAACAAACTATTTTGAATTAATATGTGGTAAACATTTGTTACCTAAAATTTAGGAGCTTAAGTTGGTTTTCTGATTTAATTGGGCAGCTTCTTTTACTGATTAAAAGAATAATTTATTTTCAGAATTTGTTTTTTAAATTTGGTAAAAAACGGTTATTTGACTAGCTAGAAAATAGGGTTGTTGCAACTAGTTTGTTGGTAGTCAAATTTGGTGGTTATACTACTTTTAAGTGGTCTTTAATTCTGAAATAAAAGTTGTCAAAAGGGTTTGTTAGTTTCCTAAAATCATGGAGTCAAATAAGTGGGGTTTTACGTGAAGTAGTGGGCATGTATTAAGTTTATGAATTAACCTCTTCACCATGTAAGTTTATGTCATACCTCATATAGTTATTAAAATCAGTCATGGAGTCCTAAAAATAAGAGTCAATAAGTAGTGGGACGTGGGTGTTAGTTAGTGGGAACATGGGCAGCAATGTAGTGGGCAGTTACAAGTTCCTGACAGCATTTTGAGTGGGTTTAGTGGTGTATTTAGTGGTTACTTGGGGAGCACGACTTTAAACCTTATAAATATTATATGGATCACCTATTCTAAGGTGAGCCAGACTTCAATAAAGTGGAGAGCTAAAATGTTACATCATATGTCCACATATTGAGTCAGTGGGCAGTCAGATTTTATGTTCAATATATTAGAGTTTGATTTCTATCAAGATTTTGGAGAGGAGAGGAGAAGAGAAGAGAGGAGAGGAGAGGAGAGGAGAGGAGAGGAGAGGAGAAGAGAGGAGAAGAGAAGAGAGGAGAGGAGAGGAGAGGAGAGGAGAGGAGAGGAGAGGAGACGAGAAGAGAAGAGAAGAGAAGAGAAGAGAAGAGAAGAGAAGAGAAGAGAAGAGAAGAGAAGAGAAGAGAAGAGAAGAGAAGAGAAGAGAAGAGAAGAGAAGAGAAGAGAAGAGAAAGAGAAACAGAACAGAGAATAGAAAGAGAAAGAGAAAGAGAAAGAGAAAGAGAAAAAGAGAGAAAGAGAAAAGGGAAAAGAACACTAGGATATAGAGAATAGAGAAGTAAGTTCCTAGAGGAACTTACAGGTCCAGTAGAGTATTATTGGTTGTAACTAAGTTATTGCCCTATAGTGAAGTGTTTTAGAGAAATCCTTAGTGGGTCGAAGTTTTATTTCCAGTTGGGCCCTGGAAAGTTTCCTCGCTAAATCTCTCTTGCATCGTTTCTCTTTATTTTGCTTTCATGTTCTTTATTTCCGCAAAAATTGACTACTAAGTTCCATACTACAATTCACCCCCCCTCTTGTAGTAGTTCATCCGAAATAACAAATAGTCTTATCGGAACAAACATGAGAAGAACTTCCAGAATCAACAATCCATTTGTCACTGGAACTAGGTACATCATTTACAATCAAACTAACACTGTGATCATCTTGATCATCATGAGCAAAATCCGCACTATCGGCTTCCTTCTCTTGATCAATCTTACCCCGATCTTGACTTTCTTCTTTAATCCTTTTTTTTTAGCTTTAGACAGTTAGACTTAATATGACCTTTCTTATGACAATAGTTGCAAATTAATTCTTTATGTGATGAATTAGAAGACTCATAACTATCTCTTACAACAAGTCCTTCGCCATGAGAAAAATCAGATTCTTTAACAACTAATTGCTTCTCAATTAATTCACATTGCAACAAGGCATCTCTAACATCATTAAAACTAATCTCATCACGACCATAAAGCAATGTTTTTCCAACGTGCTTGTATGAAAAAGGTAATGAACACAATAATGTAATAGCCAAATCCTCATCATCAAGTTCTACTTCTAAATTATGCAAATCCATAACAATTGACAAAATTCATCAATATGAGACTTAATTAGTTTACCTTCTTGTAACTTCAAATCATGAAGCTTACTCTTCAACAACAACTGATTTGTGCACTCTTTGTCATGTACAAAGACTCTAACTTTAGCCACAACTCCGCAGTTGTTTCTTCTTTTGCTACTTCACGCAAAACTTCATCCGACAAGCACAACTGAATAGCAGATAAAGCCTTCATATCGAGTTCCTCAAACTGAGTATCTGTCATAGATGATGGTTTCTTATTCTTCCCGAAAAAAGCTTTCTCCCAACCTTGTTGAATCAAGACCGCTCGCAGCTTGAGTTTCCACAAGCCAAAATTCACATATCTATTAAACTTCCCAATATCAAATTTGAATGCTGACATGATGACTTAACGCAATTGCACAACAACGTAACCTTGGCTCTGATACAACTTGTTAGGAATTATGCGGGAAAAAGTTACCCCTTTGAATAATTGATGTCAATTACAAATTCAATCACTTTAAGCAAAATATTGAGAATAATAGAAATTTGTGAAATAGAGAAAAATAAACAATAATATGGCGGAGGAAGAGGATAAATTCACTAATATCAAATATGGAGGAACAACTTAAAGGGAGAAATTATTGCACTCCCACACACAATAAGGCACTCGAAAATCTGCTCACAAAACTTATTCTATTTAAACAAAATAACTGATGTGATATGTTATTATTGGCACACTGAACCTTGAAGCCAAATAACATATTTATAGGATAAAAGAAACCCTGAAAATATAATTTTTATCAGAATATTTGGCCTCCAAGAATAAAGAATATCCTCTAACAAACAGACCTAAAAATAAGAACTTTAAAACAGAAAATCGTAAAACTTACAACAAACGACTAACATGTTAACCCGATTGGGTCAAATTTGACCTGATCGGTTCAGACTCTCAAAATTCGTCTCATGCTCGCGGACCCGATTGGAGTGACCTCACCCAACCATGTGACCCGATCGGGTCACCTGACCTGACTGACCGGGTCAGCCCAAAACTCCGCGATTTCACAATTTTACGAGCTACGAACCTAATTCCAGCCACACCTTACATTTGTGAAGAAGATTTGCGTTACTCTTGACCATAATATATAGTGGTGTGCACCGGTCCAGATCTGAACAGGACTGGAACTGGTTGGACCGGTGGATCGGAATCCACATTTTTTGTGGACTGGGACCGGACCAGTTCACCAGTTTGGACCGGTTTCTAACTTTTTTATTTAATTTTTTTTTCCTCTAACAGGTCCGGGTTTGGACCGAATCAGATCGGAATTTAAATACACTTTTTGTAAAAAAATTAAAGTATATATTAATTTTATTAGATTCCAATCCGGACCGGAATTTATCGGGTTTGGACCGGACCGGTGGACCAGAATCACTATTTTCATGGACCGGGGACTTGACCGATCCTATTCTGGCCTAATCTCGGTCCGTACCGGTTTATGAACACCCCTAATAATATATACCTCCTTACATCATTTGATATATGGTGCTACTAGACATGTCAAACGTGTCAAGTATAAATGACGTAAAATACTTTCGGGTTCGGGTTGAATACTCTCGGGTTGATCTAAAAACTTTGGGTTTGGATCGACTCGGTGGGTTTAGAGATTTTAAAATCGCTACTATTTTTATATTTTAAATGTAATATATATAATCATATTTGAAAACAAAAATCTAAATTTGTATCTCAAATAATAAGAATTAATATAAAAGACTTAATAATAAAACTTAATCAATAGTGTTCTTAAGAACCATATTCAACAAATAAACGACTAAAATAAAATAAAATATGGAACTATATTATCGGACAACCTTCTTGAATGCAATAGAAAAAATTACAATCACTGAATTATAATATAAGACAAACAATTAAATTAATTTGTATACTTACATAAGATAACATCAATGTAAAGATAAAAATTATCAAATAAGAAATATAAAAGTAATAGTTTAATACCTTAACGTTATAGAAATATATCTGCTTAAAAATAATAATAGAAAAACACTCAATCCACCGGGTCGAATTGGATTGGGTCGAAATTTGACGGGTTTAATAGGTTTGAAAATACGGGTTTGATTGGGTGAGAAATATCAAAATAATTGTCAATACCCGCTATTTATGGGTCGATCGAGTTTATTGAATTTTCGGATCGGATCGAAAATTGACAGCTCCAAATGCTACCAACTTCACGTTAGTGGGAAAATCACCATAATGGGTTTTTTTTTTTTTTTTTTTAATTTTAAAAAAGTGAAACAACTTCACCTCTTTATATTTTTCAATTTAAACTGAGCAAGACCTCAATAAAATCGAATTGCTAACTAATCCAAATTCCAAATTTACTCTCAGAATATAACTCATCCTCCCATTAGAATATAATCCATAAATTAAAGGTAAATACCCACATACTTGCCCTGTCCTTTAAAGTTTGCTACATTTGTTTTTTCATGTATCCCAAAACATAATTTTAAATCTATATATCTTAAGATGTATATAAAAAAATTTATAAAAAATATTCCCTCCGTCCCTAAAAGATTGCACCATTTACTTTTTCTTATTTCACGAGACACATCTTTAAATGAAAATATATTGAGATACGTATAATAAAAAATTATAATCATTACATATTTAAAAAGTACACATTGAGCCAAATCAAACAAGAACCCATTTGACATGTTTTTCCTTACATGTATAAAATTATAGATGGTCAAAGTTACTAAATGAACAGTAGCAAAAGTCAAAATGGGGCAATCTTTAAGGGACGAAGGGAGTACATATTAAAAATGTACACATTGAACCGAATCAAACGAGATTCCACTTGACTATATTTTTTCTTGTACGTATAAAATTAGAGAGTCAAAGTTACACAATGAATAGTGAAAAAAATCCTTATGTAGCAAACAAATAGGGATAGAGAAAGTAATAAATAAGGGGCACATAACACATGTATATACAGTTAGAATTTGACTGAATAGGGATGTATGATTAGAATGTATTCCTAATCATTCATACATCCAACTGAATTACAAAATTTAGCACCTAGATAAGGTACGTACTCCCTACATAAATGTAACTCATAATTAATGTTTGCCCTTAAAAAAAATGTTCATTATTGATGGTGAGTGTTTATTTGGTCTAACTTACTCACTCTCTCTTTTTTTAGTTGCGGATAGAGTATATAAGATATTTTTGGGTCTCAACTATTAGCTTAACACTTTGGTTGAGATGATCCTTTAACATGGTATCAGAGCCAACGTGACACATAGGTCACGAGTTCGAATCTCTCATCCCTCTCCCTTCTAAGTGGAATTAATTCGCGCCAAGTATGATGGAACCTGTGTTGCGTCCACATTTCAAGCCCAAATGACCTTTCATGTGAGGGGTAGTGATAGGGTATATAAGATATTCTTGGGTCTCAATTATTAGCTTAAGCTTTTGGTTGAGATAGTCCTTTAACACTTTACATTTTTCTTTTTTGGGTGTCTCAATTTACCTGCTACATTTTTTTTTATACGTGGGACTACTTAATTTTTACCTATTCTACCCTTATTTTTGTCATGTACCCTATTTATTCAACCTCTTTTACTTTTTTTTGTCATCTTTTACATAAATATTCATACTTTTTGATGATCTTTACCACTTTACATGTTTTTCCTAAAAAATTGTGTTAGATAGAATTTAGTAAGTAATTGAGAATAGAGGGAGTATGAGCTTAAAGAGACATATACCATTCCTTTGTGGGAGAATGGGGTTTGGTAGGGGCTCAAACACTCTAAACCAACCAAAGTACTCCCTCCGTCCCATTTTACTTGCTACATCACATTTTGGAACTAATTTTTATGTAAGCTAATTTTATGTGGGCCCACCATTAGTAAAGGTAAGTGGAAGAAAAAGATTGGCTTAAAGAGGATAAAAATGACAAAAAAGAGGGTAAACATGTAAAATATGTGTGGGGCCCATAGACTATAAAAGTAAATGTAACAAGTATTTTGGAACATCCAAATAAGAAAATTGTAGCAAGTAATTTGGGACAGAGGGAGTACCAAACAACTCTCTCTGTTGTCTTTGCCAAAAAAAAAAAAAAAAAAAAAAAAAAACTCCCTCTCTAGTCAATACCTATATACTATTATGCTGTACAGATTTTGTTTTGGAAGAGACCTATATGCTGTTGTTGTTGTTGTTGCTTCTGCTGCTGCTGGACTTGTAATAAATACTAAATACAGCTGCTACATTTGTGTCCTTTATGTTAACCATTTATCATCAATGCATGATTACCCCGCAATTTGCCCCATTTCTTCAACACCCCCCTCACATGTAAGGTTAATTTTTAATTTTTTGTCTCATGTAATTTTTTGGGTTTAGATTGTTTTTTTTCCTACTCCCCATCACATGGACCTACTCAATTTGGTCAAGTGAACTTAAAATTTTTAAAGCCATTTTAGGGTCCCATATCGTTGGTCTGGTAATATAAGGAGTAACAATCTTTATAATCTTTATAATCATCTTTATAATCTTTCAATGTGGGATAATACACTTGCATGTGGTGAACTTGGAAGGTCTATTCTTCAACATGAACTGAACTGAATTTAAGTTGAAGTAAACAGTCCCCTATTTCTTATTAAAAAAAAATCAGATTAGAAAAAGTATCAGATAAGAAATATTCCTTAAAAAACATAATTCAGATCAGATCAAAAAAGTTCAGATCAGAAAAATTTAGATTAGATCAGATCAAAAAAGCTTAGATAAACTGAACACAACCTTATTTAGAAAAAATTACTAGCCTTATATGCACACTTTGCGTGCGATAATATTTTAAATTTATCTTTTAATTTTTCTAAACAAACAAAAAAACTTCATAATCCCCAATCTTCATTGCTTTGCTCCACTGCGGATTTGGGTAAGCTTTTGTTGTCATTATTCTGGGTTTTTCCTTATTCAGTTTGATGTTATCAGTTGATAATGTTCAATTTGCTTTGTTCAGAATATGATTTGGGAGATTTGATTTTTTTTTTAAAAAAACATTTTTGAATTTATAATTTCTAAAAAAAAAAAAAATAAGAAATTTTATGATAAATTACCTATCGTCTTTCAATTCTCTTTAACTTCCTTACATTGCCTGAATTTTTAATTCATAATTTTTTTTTTCATATCTTAATTTAATATTAAATACATAGTTTTAAACTCTTATTTACGGAGTACATGTTCTTATTTATATGTATATTCAATTTCTTTATTCATTTTTATATACATTGTGTATATGAATAGATGTTTCTTATATATTTATAGTAAAACATTGTACTTTTTCTGTCAAACAAAATTCCATGCAAAGCACAGGGTTTAAAACTAGTTCTATTAATAAAGGGATGCATGGGGATGGGAAACGTAGAGGAAGTTGGGTATGAGATTTAAAGAAATGGTGAAGGCACGTCCAAAATTGATATCTTATTGTAAGAACACATCTTCATGTGCTCTCATATCAATTTTTGATGTGTCAATATCAATCCATATTCATGCATAGAGTTTTGAGAGTGAAAGATACCTTAGGTAGTTAGAGACTTAGAGGTTTTCTTCGGTTCCAACAAATCTGGATTGATTCTCATCGGTCGTCACTAGAGATGGCGGCGGACCGGATCCAGATCTGGATCCTTTTTTCCGGTCTAGATCCAGATCCACTCTGGATCCGCGTGGATCCTCAGAATGAGGATCCAGATCCTCTTATATTATACCTACTAAATGAAATAATTAAAAATTTTAATGCATTAAAATTATCATTTCATCACATACACAGTTAATATGTAAATTGAAACCCATTAGTAAATAGTAATTACTTACAAACTAACATTATCAACATCCTAAAATCCACAATTACATAATCAACATCCTAAATCCATAATTACATAATCAATTTGGGTAATGGACTATTTGAGCTTTGGAGTATTGGGCATTGGGGTCCTATAATTTATAAGGCTATCATTAATTTAGTATATGCTTTATTAAAAAAACAGATCCGCGGATCTTAATGTGATCTGTAAACAAGATCCCAGAGGATCCATATCTGACCCGGATCCACACGGATCCAAACAATGAAGATCCAAATCCTTACAAACGGATCTGGATCCAACAACCGTTAGCCATCTCTAGTCGTGAATGCTTTTATGCATAGACCATGATAGCTCTCATTGTCTTTAATTTTAACTTTTCCAAAATATGTGTAATTTCGGATCCCAATGGTTTCTCAATTTTCAATTGGAAGCGCAAAATTCCAAGCGTTTAGGTTAGAGGAAAGACTCGCTAATTTGTTTGGGAAAATTGAGCATGAACCATAAAAATGTGTAAGATTTATCTACCTATTTGCTGTGCCAATTTTTACAAACTTCTAAATTGAGTTTACTTGCTTAAATTGTGGGATCGTTGTTTATTTGCTGTATATCAAATAAAATTTCTTACATTTTATTGCGTTGTTGATGCTCTGTAATTTTTGAGAAACAAGAACATGTTAATGGGTATCTTTTGCACGCCAAATGTTTGATAAATTGGCTCTAATGCAAAGCGCATCATTGACTTGTTGAAGCACTTCTTTTGTTTTATGTAATGCTTTCTTTACAGCCTTCGATTAAATTATGTTTTGCACTTATCTCTTCTTTTTAGTTGATGTGCTTAATTGGTTGAATATGGGTTAATCAACTAATCATTACACACCATTTTGTGTAGGTTATATACTTTTTAGATTCCTAGCTATACTTGCTGCCTTATACCCTGACCTTGATTTTGTTATTGCTTTTACTATTTCAACTAGTGTAATGATGTTAGTTTTAAGTAGATATGTTTTCTGCAGTAGTAAAGAATCAAAAATATTAGTCATGTTGATTTTTGGGACTGGTTCAATTAGCCTCTGGTCAAATTTGAATTATTTAGTTTTAGGGCCTGTTCGTTATCGTTTCTTGTTTTTAGTTTTCTCTTTGTCAGTTTTCATTTTCAATATGTTTTCAACAAGTTTGACTAATTATATGACTAATGCCATATAACATTGAAAAACAAAAAACCAAAAATCAGAAAACCACAGTATTACTGAACGGGCCTTTAGCTAATGGTTGTGGAAGAATGCCAAAATTTTCAGTGGATATTTGCTCGAATCTCGACAAATAGGTAAGTGTAACAATTACATTAAACCTTAAGATCAAATTCTATTCTAAATATTGGCTATTATGAGACTTGATTGCAGAATAATAGAATGGAAACAATCAATCAAAGCCTTGGTCCTATAAGTGGAATTGGCTACATGAATCAAAGTAATTATTTTAGGTAGTCATCCACAAAGAATGAATGAATTGCAACAAAAAAACAAAAGAAGAAAAAAAGGCAATGAAACCATAGTACTCCGTAGTAACTAGTAAATTTCCCCCTTGTAATGAGCCTGCAATATTTGTTCTACAAGAAGGAACCTTGTTGTGATGTTAAGGGCTTTGAAGCCTTAGAGATGCAGAGGTAGTAGATTACTGTGGATGCACATGGTAGCCGTGCAATAGGAAATATATATTAATCTTGCACAAGCTATTTGTTTAAGACTTTAAGCCCATCACAATGAATTGGTTTAAATAAATGCAAGAATCTGATGAGTGGCTTGTATTACTAAATAAATAATCATTTTTTATGAGTGGGCTCTCATGGTCACACACTCACACTTCCTAGGTTTGAATAACATTTTTTTTTAAAATTTTGATTGCTCTGTATCTAAGCCCATGCATCAATTTCCAGTGTAAAAGGAAAATGGCATTATGAACTACTTTCTACTGCAATATGTGCTTCACCCTTCACCTTGAATTTAGAGAAAGATGCTTCTCAATCAATAATTTTTTTTATCCTAAATGCTTTATAAACTGTAGTTGATTTGGGCCCTTACTTTGGAATAGGTTTGGAATCAAAAACCCACTTTGATCATTTTCTTTTAAAAAGCTTCCTTTTTCTCTTGTTGTCACTCTCAAAAGATAAGGGCAAAGATAAAAAGAGGAAATGACAGAAAACTAAAAGCAAAAGAATTATTTTTACTTTATAGTTTGTGCAATTCAGATGCTTGCTTTGCTATAAAGCAGTTATATTGATTACATTCCTCATATCTTACAATGGTTCTTGGATGAAGGTGGATAACAGAAAAGATAGAATCTACCTATTACTTTTTTTTATAAAAGAAACAAAAGAGGACAAAATGTTCTTCTTGAAGGGTCTCCTAATGCTCTTGCAGAGACAATGCTTTTTGTACAGATGCTCTATTATTTTACCTTAGATGTCTTATATCTGCGGTCATGGTTGAAATGTTTTATTTATTGTTGTGGGTTTTACTGTGTCTTTGGTCTTATTTGTTAACTTGTAAGAATCAAATCGGCAAGGGTCTATCTCACCTAGCAACTGCACAATTTCGTTCATAGTTGGGCGTGGGATGCGGGCCCTAGCTGTACAACGAATGGCTATGCAGATAACTTGTATCATGTCTTCCCTGAATGAACCTGAAACACGTTTGTCTAAGACCTCTGCAGCTCCTTCCTTGGTTTCCACCTTGGTGGCAACCCAATTTATGATGTTCTTGTTCTCACCAAACTCTGCTTCCACTGGCCTTTTCCCAGTAACAAGTTCCATCAACACTACCCCAAAGCTGTAAACATCACACTTTGTTGTTGCCTTGGATGAGTTTGCATAGTCTGGAAAAAAAAATGTTGAATTAAAAACTATTAATTTACTTCATGTGTAAAGTTTTCATGCTCATGTGGAAATTAAAACTAGTAAATTGCTGAGTCAACTGTGGCAGCTGTACTTTAACTAGTTTAACAGTGATGCAACGTGTAAGATTGATTTCTGTTATCAATAGAACACTAACATTGATGAATATTTAAACATCACAAGCAGTTTCTGTGGGTGTAAATGGCATTTAGATCAAAACATATATGTGTGCTTTGGATGAGACAGCCTGTGACAAGTTCATTATTTTTATCCAATGGCAACTATTACTATCTGGAATTGTAACTTACCAGGATCCATGTAGCCATAAGTGCCTGCAATAACAGTATTGCTTGAATCTTTCCCACCTTTGGCTTGCAGGACCTTGGCCACACCAAAGTCTGCAACCTTGGGATGGAAATCAACATCAAGCAGGATATTGGATGACTTGATGTCTCTGTGTACAATTGATGGAACCAGATCGTGGTGTAGGTAAGCCAAGCCTTGAGCAACACCCAGGGCAATTTGGTGGCGGGTTGGCCAATCCAGTAGAATCTTCCCGTAGTGTAATGCATCCCAGAGGTTTCCGTTTGGCATGTGCTCATAAACGAGCAAACTACAATCAAAATTTGAAAGATAGCAGTAAAGCTTCACGATGTTCTTGTGCCTTATATTTCCAAGAGTTTGAACTTCTGTCTCAAGTTCCTTGTCCGGGAGGATTTGATCTTCTGAAACTTTGTCCTTTGTTTTCCGACTCCATAGCTTCTTCACTGCCACAATGTCTCCACTGCTTAAGCCAATTCTATACACAGTTCCCGATCCTCCATGACCAATGATGTTCTCGTCAGTCATGGCTTCTAAGATCTCTCGCTGATCAAAGTTTATTCGATGGAAGCTTTTGACGTCATAAGAGCAGAAAGAAGATGACATGGTCTCATCATGTCCTATTAAAGATTGACCTTTTCTTAACCATCGTCTAAAGAACAAGAAAGCTCCAATTAAGAGAAGCATCACTGAGGCTATCATCACCCACATTAGGTCAAGCCTCTTGTTGTTGGAAGTGTGTGGACAAAGTGGGAAGCTTTTATCTGATGAATTTGTGTATTCTTGCACACAAAGACCAGGATTTCCTAAGAAGCTTTCTTCTAGGCCCTCTGTTAATAGAGAGAGAGGAATTGGTCCATAGAGATGATTGTTTGAGAAGTTAACGGAGTTGGGGATTAGCTTAGATAGACTGTGAGGTAAATTTCCTGTCAATTGATTGTTTGACAGATCAAGGAGGTTGAGAGATTTCAGTTCAGACAGTGAATCTGGGATGGAAGAATTGAGCTTGTTGCTCTTTAACAACAAGAGATTTAACTTCATCAGGCTACCAATTTCATTAGGTATAGGGCCAGACAAAAGATTGTTGCTGAGGTCAATTTTTACTAAACCGAATGCCCCTGAGATCTCGGAAGGCAGAGACCCTGATAGTTTGTTGTTTGAAGCAAAAAATTCTGACAGGTTTTTGGCATTTCCTATTGATGGGCTTATAGGGCCCGTCAATTGATTGAAAGCCAAATCAATAACGGATACATGGGGTAGACCAAAAAGTTCTTGTGGTACTGAGCCCTTTAACTGGTTGTTGCTAATACGAAAACGTACTAGTGATGTGCACTTTGCATAGGTTTCAGGTATCTCTCCAGTAAGCATATTAGATAGTATGAGAAAGTACACGAGTTTACCTCCATTGCAGATTTCTGGTGGCAATTTACCTGTTAGTCGATTCTCTGACAAGTCTAACAGAATCATAGGTGATGATTTTCCAAGATTTTTGGGAACTTCACCTGTCAGAAAGTTGTCATAGACAGACAAGTAGCTCAAAGAATTCGAGTCCCCCAAGGCAGATGGAAGTTCTCCTGTGAGGCTGTTGTTGTAAAGCTGCAAGCCTTTGAGTTTTGGAAGGCGGCATATTGAATCTGGTATTCTTCCTGTCAGTTTGTTTACTGACATATCCAGATCCGTCAGCTCTGTTAGATTGCCCAACTCTTCAGGTATGGTACCCGTGAGATCATTATAGTACAACATGAGGGACTTGAGATTCTTTAGCTTTGCTAACTCCGGTGGAATTTGGCCGTGGAGGTAGTTACCACTCAGTTCAAGATCAACAAGAGATGACATATTTCCTATGGATGCCAAAATAATACCCTCAATCTTGGTTGTAGACAAGACGAGTGTCCTAAGCCTTGTCAACCGCGTGATGTTCTCTGGAAGTTTCCAACGGTTGAGGTTGTTATTCTCATTGAAGTTTATTTCCTCAAGGTTGGTGAGGTTCATGATGGACATAGGGAAATCTCCATTGAATAAGTTGTATGACAAGTCCAGTTTGCGAAGAGATTTCATGTTTGAAAAATTTGGAAGTTTGCCAGTGAGATATAAGGAACTCATGTTAAGCACTTCCAAGAGAGAACAATTGATGATGCCATCCGGAAAAGTGCCATGGATGAAGTTGTTGCTAATATCCAGCACGCGCAGCTCAGGCAGATAAGAGCACACATATGGTGGAAAGGAGCCTTTGAGTGACCAGCCTGAAATTTCGAGGTTTGTGACTTGACCTTGGATATTACAGATGATTCCTGTGTAGTTACAGTATGAGTTCCCGTCCTGGGCATTCCAGTAAGACAAAGCGTCACCTGAGAGTGAGTTTTTCATGAGTGTAAAATATTGAGATTGCGTATGACTTGTGGCTGTGATCGAGTTTAGAATTGAAAGAAATAATATGAATGAACATAGGCAGAAAGATTGAAAAGCCATGGCTAGCTTCTTCGGTGGAAGAAATTTGAAAGCGGAGAGGTATTTGTCTAGCTAGTATGATTGTTGCAGGTGAAGCAGCAGAGAAGAGTGTATGTATATAGCTTGCATGATTGAGGCGATTATTGGGTGAAGCAGTAACGAGACGTGATGAGAAAAGAAGGTTCTCTCTGTACACTGCTGAAAAAAGAGAGAGGTCACATATTTTGCATAAAGAGTAAAAAAGGCTTTATGCTCTACCCACTAACATTTTTAGAGAATATAGATTATGTATAAATCAGCTGTACGTGTACACTCCAAACATGTTTTGATCATCAGGACCACTTGATGCATTATTCCTATTGCTCTTATTATATAGTATTATACTGCATTTTTTCCCCTAATATTTCTATCTAAAGTTGATTTATCTGAAAGATAAAACTTTATTGTGACAAAAATCATCTTAGAATTATTCCTTTACATTTAATGGTTGCCCTAATACATTTTTGTTTTGGAATGGTTCTGTTGGAATGATTGATTAGTTTATTTTCATTGTACTAAGCTAAAATTTAAAAATATATAATTGATATTTCACTTGTTTCTCTTACAAATTTCTTGATTTATCTTCCTTTTCACCTATAATATTCGGTTGTGACCTCTATGATTTTGTTGTAGGTTTTTTTGGCCGGAGTAGTACTGTGATGGATGGTTTACAAATCTTGGGCGTTTCCTCTGTATACAGGTACCAATTACTTTATATATATTTTGCTACTCCATTTATATTTTTTATGCTCGTCTATAACAAGCATTTGTTTGAGTTTTTACAGAAAAGGTACACGGTTCTCGCACACAAGGCTCCTATCTCAGGACATACCTTGACGCGGGGGAGGGGGATAGGTGTCGAACCCGTGACCTCAAGGATCACGGGGGTGTACCCCAACATTTGAGCTACACCTCTTAGACAAGCATTTGTTTGAGCTATCACCACTATGCATGTATGTATACCATCTTCTTTTGTTTTTATTTTATTTATTTTTTATTTTAGTGCTTTTTAGGCTCCACCTACCAGATTGGTTTGCTTTTATATGTTATAAATTAAACTGCAGTATCGTTATATATTTGCTGGTCCTTGATGGTTTTTCCAACCGTTTATGAAACATGTGTCAGGTGCTTTATCTTTAACTATTCTTTGGCTGGAAAAAGCATTAGAACGTGTTTTTAAACATCATGGAAAAATCATTTAGGGAATGTGTAACCAAAGTATATTGTCCTTTGCTCAACTACATGAAAAATCACAACCAAGTATATCTAAGTGTAGGCTATAGCTCTGTTTTATTTGGGGTGAATGAATCCGAATTGAAGCAAATCGACTTGACCGGATTATGTAACAAAACTAATAGTAACATTTAAAAATATATGGTAATAAAAATATTAACATCACCAATAATATTATACTAATATTAAAAAAATAGAAATAACAACAATAACAATAGCTATCCTTGCCAAAAAAAACAATAGCTATAATCGTAACAATAATATGAACGTTGTAATTATAAAATGTAATATCTATAATATAGAAACAACAACAACAATAAACATAATGACAATAATTTTATTTTTTGAGGGGGAAAGAATGACAATATAGTTGAAGTAACAATAACAACAAGTCAACAACAACCTATGTTATTTCCAATTTCCATTTCTTTTTAAACATACCTAATTACCCATATTGGATATTGGCACTATTCGATTTATGCTTCTAGATACTTCAATTATCTAGAACCATGTATTTGTAAATATAAATCATACAATAATAGGTAAGCAAAACAAAATCTATGTGATTTGTAGTTAGAAATTTTGCTTTAGATTATAATTTTTCAACAAAACAAGCGACTAAAGTAGCCTAAAATGTTACTGCCTGCATTTATTATATCAAAAACATGTGCAACATTCTATAGTCAGGGATAATTATCATAAATGTTGTATCTTGAATCAGTGTCTTATTTTATGACAAGGTCCTCGTGTCTTAACATTTAGCATTTTATATGCTTGACTCTCGGATATGAACCTGTATTTGATACTCATATCTGTGTCAAAAAAAACCTGAAAAGATTAGGGCGTATGTTTATTATAACTAATTGTGTTTTGTTCTGTAATGTAGTATTTAGGTTCAAGTGCTCTACATTAGATTGTTGTTTGTTTCTCTCATGAAACTCTTGTGTAAAAAAGTATACTTTATACGTTCAATAATTTTATGAAATTGCAAGCTTTCAACTTACTCTAATTGGACATCTTAAATGTTTGTAGCATTTCTATATTTGGCTATTGACTCCTCTTTAATTCTTCCTCTTCGTATAGGACTTTGTGTATATAGTACAAAAATGGGATTTTGATCAACATGGTAACAAATTGATAGTGGATTATTTTCTCTTTCACCCTACAGGACAGTTGAAAAAGATGGCTTTCTGAGTTGTTTAAATAATTTTTGTCATGTATCTCAAGAGTCGTGAACCAGATATATTGTTCATAGCACCTTTTCTTTTTGTTAGTTCTTTGTGCTTGTTAGCTTTTTGGTACTGGTTTTCTTTTTCCTCAATGCTAGAGTTTGTTGCAGAATTGAGGGAAAGAGTTTTTACAGGCTAGAATCAATCTTTTGGCAATAGAGGTTGCTACTGGATTCATTGATTTCTCACCATATTCCACTTTTTACATATAAATTATTGTTTTGAAAATGAACCATAGTCCTTTTTATTATTTCATTCACTCAGTACCCTGAAGAAAAAAACATGAATATAGTATGGAGTTATGTAGTGGAAGAACCCTGAATCTTTTCAATAGTTTCCAGTCTGGTTTTTCTCTTCCAACTTTTCATTGTTGCTACAAGGTTAACTAACCCTACAACTTGACTCTTACTGTATTCCTGCAAAAAAAAAAAAGCTTCAATTATTCATGCGATAAATGCATATGATGCACAAACAGAATATTTCGATAGAGCAAAAGGTGTTTGTGGACAGATATGCTTTCAAAGGAATTGAAATGCCATCAAATGAATTTGGTTTTCAAATTCTCTCAATTGAGTTTATTTTTATAAAGGCTGGAATTTTGGTCTAAATCAAATACAAATTCTTCTATTTCCCAAACAAGTCATTTGTGACAATTCCATCATTTGAAATGAATTCAGTGTTTCCAAAGGCACATGAAATTCCGGAAGTTGGATTAATTAATTTAATGGCATGGAATTGGGTCACATTGGGATTCCAAACTCTTTTGTTTGCCAATTCTACCTTTTGGCCTGACTCTATAATTTCAAATGAAATCCATCAAAGTATTTCAAGCTCACTCATAAATAATGCTTATTAGTAAAGCTTGTCAATTAAGTGTTTAGTATTTTCCTGTTCGTTTTCCCTTTTTCTTGATAGCAAAGGTATATGTTTTGAAGAAACATAGATAGTGGATAACTGGATACCAGGTAGTTATGAAGACTTGGAATTCAATCTATATTAGGACATTTTGAGAAAGAATTGATTTGGTTAATACAATTTGCAAAGTGATTTCAACAATTTTTGACATTTGGTAAGGTCTGGCTTGGTGATGTTTGTTAGTCAGTTACTGTTCTTTATGCTATTTTGAGTTGAACCTTTTGCTGTTAGATTTAGCTCAGTCGGTTTGGTTTGAAATGAGTGTATTTTGACCTACTTTAATTATGTTTTAATTCGATAGGCATCGATGGATAAGGAGAAGAGTTGTGATAATAATCTTGTCAGTGCCCAACAAGCAGAAGAACTGAAACTGAAGGAAAAGAAGAAACGAGAGCGCGAGGTATATGACTCAGAAGAGGTGAGTACAAGTCCTGTAATGGGATATTAGAGCACCCTTTGTATTGCTATTTTCAATGCAATGTATTCACTAAAACGTACACTATATGTCCTAAATAACATGTTATATATAGCCTAGTCTAATCATACATATGAGTTTCATGTCTAGTAAAAATCATTCTGAACTAGTTTCACTAATGCTTGAATGTTATGCTGACTAAAATGTCTAATAATCTCATAATCACTATAAAATGTCACGATTTTCTAGTCGATTGAGTGAAACCCGGTCGGGTCATTTTCTACCCATGAGATTATTGCCATTTTTTGTCACAACCCATTTTGCTGTTGGGTTTGGTTTGAATTACTGGCGGGGTTGCTTTTTTCACTGTTCTAGTCATATTACCTGTGTTTGTACTTGCGCATGATTTCTTTAGTATTATTTTTTTTGGCAAATTGCTTGTGCATGATTTATATATGAACTTACTATAACTTCTATTATAGAAAATCAATGTCAATGTTGTCTTGGACATTGCAAAAAATCACTGTTAAAATTTATCTTAAAAACAGAAGGATTAGCTAACAAGACTAGATTATTGGCAAAGCAGTTTTTGTAGCTCATTGTTTTTTTTCGTCATTAATATGTGGTTAGTTTGTGAGTAATGAGTGGATGACAGCTATTATAGTTGATTGAAATATTTGGGGTGTAATGTATTGTGAAATAAAAAATTTTTTTGTTCATTTACGGTCCGTTTGGTAGCCGGTCATAAATGGTGGCAGTGGGAATGTATCTACAACTAAAATTGTGGGGAAAATCAAAATTCATTTCCATGGTAGTGCTAGTTTAACTCCAATTTATCTAATTTTTTTCACAATTATCCATTCTCATCTAATACTACCCTCCCCAATTGTAATGGATGGTAATAGAAAATAAGAAGAAAATTCAAGTTTCGGAATGAAAATATGTTTTTCCATGGGGATTATAGGTTCTTCCTTAACAAAATTACAATTTAAGGGTGTTTGGATTGAGTTTTCTAAGCATAGGGAACGGATTCAATTAACACATTCCATTATCGTTTGTTTGGTATGTGAGTTGGGTAACAAATACCGTTACTTGATGGTAATAGTTGCCCCTAAGTTGTTTCCGGTCAAAAGCCTTAGGAAACAAATACCTTTCCGGTTCTTCAAACAATACCATGTTGGAAATAATGCATAAGATAAGGAGTAATGAAGTGGAAGAAGAAAGGTTTTAAGGTAAAGGCTTTATCCCACATTAAAGGGATGAGGGGAGTTTTACTTGTTTATTAATGTATTTGTCATTTATTGTATTTGAAGTGTTATGGAAGGAAGTGGGCATCCCCACGCGCGCGCCGCCGCCGTCGTCCGTCCGGCTCGGCTTGTGATTGTGACACGTGTGCCTACTTTTTGGGCCTCGTCGTAACTGCTGTTCCGATAATTATGAGATCAGTCAGTTACGCACCCATAACTCAAACGTTTTTAAACGTTGTGTAATTGTTACTACTTTTTCTCCCCTCAACTTTACTACTTCCTATTTTTCCTCTTGCAGTTTTGTTTTTTATGCTTTTAAAAACTGATCTCTGGATTCAGTTTTAATACATACAAAAATATTCTGTCTTTCTTCTTCCTTGTTTCAGTTTTGAGCATTTTGTGAGTTCCAAATCCTTCTTTCTGCGTGCACATTAAGGAGGATCGCTGTGTTAAATCTAGGGGGGGCAACGCCATCTCCGATTGCACCATAGTCGGGGCGAATTTGCTTCTAAGACGGTGTTTCATACATGTCACATCATTCATATACTTTAAACAAATTTGGCCCACATTTCATTCTCATCTGATTTTACAGTTCATATTTCCCTGCATACCACTCGTTACTCACCTATGCAGTTCTTCATCCATGGCTTTCATATCTCTTTCTCAACCAGTGTTTCTCTTCATATGGCAATTAATGATGAACATTCAGTAATTTTGATTTTTCAGCTTGTTTACAGTACTTTTGATTATGAATTTTGATCAAATGGTTTTTCAATATGCTAATTTTGATTTTTCAGATAATTGTTCGTACTTGCGTTTGTTCATGTGTGAATAAGTAGTGCTTTAGGGTTAACTTTAACGAATTACATTACATTCTGATTTTAGTATCAAATGCTTTATTTCCAGCTTGAGAGTTGAGCTTTTCTGTTGCGTTTACAGTACTATCAATTGCTTTATTTCCAGCTTGAGAGTTGAGCTTTTCTGTTGCAAGTTCAGGTCTTCTTATGCTTTCTAAATTCTAATCTTTCTATGCAGTTATAAGCGTAAGTAGGCGTTTTATCTATTCACGATCCATGACAATTGTTTGGAGGAAGGAAGGAAATGCCCTTATTAAACAAAACTTGTCGAAAGTGCAAATTGCAATTCCATCGGGAAATCTTATTTCAAATTGAGTTCAAATTGCTGTCTCTCAGCAGGACATATAACAGTGGCATAAAAGAGATGGAATGTAACATGGCTTAACCGTGATGGCAAATCTAATGAGGATGATGTTATATAAATTTTAGGAAAGAATGATAGTAATTATGATTTTCATTATCTAATATAGTTATGGCCTAGGGTTGTTGAAGATAATTCTGTGCAACAGTTGTTAACATCATGTAACAAGAATTCTGTGTAACATTTGGATGCATAGCTCAGTAGTGCTTCAAGTTTTTGTTCCAGATCTCTGGCATTTCAGCACTCAGCAAGTCAGCAGAGTTTTAAATACTCCATCGGTCCTAAAATAAATGTTACATTTACCTTTTCACATCACCAAGACAATATCTTTAAAAATTAACTAGTTTTAACTTTTAACCCCGTGCTTTGCACGTGATTTTGTTTGAGTTATAAATTGACTATATATATGACAGAAATATTAAAATGTTTTACCATAAATATATAAGAAACATATATTCATATATACCAAAATGTATGTTAAAAAAATAAAGAAATTGAACATGCATGTAAATAAGAGCATGTACTCTGTAAAAAAGAGTTTAAAAGTATGCATTTAATATTAAATTAATATATGAAAAAAAATATTATGAATTAAAAAAAAACAGCCAATTTAAGGAAGTTAAAGAGATTAGAAAGATGATTAGGTAATTTATCACTAAATTTTTTTTTTTGAAATTATAAATTCAATATGTTTTAAAAGAATGCCATGTACTATGGTTTAACAAATCCTGTTATAAATATTTAGTATAGATTATAGATAAATATTAAATAATAGTAGTTTAATATAGCGTAGTGTAAAATAGGATCGAAGAACATAACTAAGAGGATAAAGAATTTGCAATAATACGCTGTATAAGATGATCACAAAAAATATTTAAGAGAAATCGAATCGGCGCTTTTTTGTTATATAATACATCAACTTCAGCTAGTTTATAATTATTAAAATCTTCTTTTTAAGTACAATGATGAGAGATAGACTAATGGTTTAAATATTTAACCCCGTGCTATGGAGAAAGGGTAAGGTTACATGTTTACCTTGGCCCATTTACACTACATTAATGTTGAGTGGTGATTGGCTCTTGCATTTGACATCTTTTGAAAATCCTTTTAAGTTGATTTCAAATTTTCATTTCAAATTTAAACATTTTCAGATTTTGAAATTCAAATATATTTTTTAATGCCTTTTTTTTAATAGGAAAATGATATATGTAGCCCTTAGGGCTACATATAAGAAGCTTAAAATGGAAATAATATGTTGAATTAAACATTTATTGCCTCAAATGATGTGCATATTTTTCATGAATTTCTAAATACTTTACATTTTAAGAAATGTATTCAATGCTTATATATAGCCCTAAGGGCTACATATAACATTACCCTTTTTAATAACAACTATAATTATATTTATTTTAATTATTTTGAAGAGATTAAATCATTTTCTTATATGAACATGAATTTCGTTTAATCTCCATGGTTGCCGCCGACTCGCCACTACCCACCATTGTCACTAGCATAGAAACTGGCGCCGGCAGCACAACCCACCAAAACAATGGTAAATCAAAATACCTAATTTAATTTTTAAAATTACGGGATTTTGCTTTGAATTTGTCAGTGGCACGGGTGGTGGGAAGGTCGCCGGCCAATATCGAGCATTTTGGTTGTGGTGGATGTGCTTTGAGATGTAACTGCAGCGGTTGGCGGTGGTGGTGGTGTGGTTTTTTAGGGCTTTTTTTTTAAAAAAAATAATAATTTTGTTGCAGTTTTAAGGGTGTGGTTCAGGTCATCGGCTTCCGACGACCTGAATTGTGGCTGTCTTGGGTGACGGGTAGGTGGTTAGTGCTCCGTGTTCAAACGATGTTGGACGGAGGTGCTTTTGGGTTAAGAAGATGACGACGACGACAACTTAAGTTGTTCAATTCCCAACCCAGAAAAGAATAAACAAATTAATCCTCTTTGATGATAACACATCCTATTTTAAAGATTTGATCCTCAAAAATTTGAAAAGGCTTCAAATAGGAGAAATTCAATTTGGAGGATCATATCTAAAAAATTGAGACAAATTTTTATTTGTTTTAATGAACTTTCAACTAAAAGCAATTTGTATGTTTTTTTGGGTGCATAAAGGAATTTCATATGTAGTATTTCATATATTATATTATGTCATAGATTAAAATAATATAAAATACTTTAATTTAGATAAAACATAGGAGTATATAAATAAATACCTTTAAAAATATGGGGATTACAATTTGATGTACTCGTTTGCGGGCTTGGGTCGGGCCAAACCATGGTTTTTATTTATTGGGCATGTGGGCGAAAATTATATGTCCATAACCTTTCTTGTCATAATAACGGGCTGGGCCGCCATAATAACGAGCTAGCGGGCTTAAATTATGCGTTATAATTATTAGCGAGACACAATAATATTAATTTGTAATTAAGACTTCAACCGTGAATAATTAACTTACAAGATAGTACAAGAAGTTTAAAAAATGCATTATTAGATATTTTTATGGTAAACCGCGTGTTTTTTAAAATATACTACACTAAAATATACGAATATATATATGTATATCTTGTTTACAGTTTATCCTTCTTAAAAGCAGGGTTAACACAAATCTTGAATCATAATTCCACCAAATGTAACATTGTAATACTGTTTTGAAATTTAAACTATAAAATAGAATAATCTAATAAAATATGATAAAATAGTTTATAAATTTGAAATTAATATACGAGTAGTAATAAAATCCAGCGATCTTGAAAGAAATTTTCTGCCGAACTAAAGATGTAAATCCAAACAATCAAACGCGTTAATCGCACATCAATCGTATCAATTAAGAAAACAATCACCTGGTAAAAAAACATAATCGAGGAGAAATTATTTACATGAACACATTATAATGGTTATATACACATTAATAAACTATTTTAATTGAGGTGATAACAACCGTTCGGAACCTAATAAAATCATTTTAACTGTATTGAATATTTCAATTGTGGGTAGATGTGAATAAAACTTATTAGAAATGGTTAGACCTAAACCGACAAGGGAAGGTGATTCGGTTCGAGTTAAACCGATATATTATTTTTCCGACATTGGCTTATGTAATAATAATCTCGGTTTAAAATTAATCTAACTCGAATCTAGATAATTAGAGCATTGTCCACATCGAACAATTGACATAGTTGCAACTAGCTCTAAACACTTATTGAATGCTTCGAAAGCGGAATTATCTGAGCTAAATAAACTTGATAAAATAATTTATATTATTCTCAATAATTCGTAAGTATAATATTATTAATAATGAGCGAGTTTGGGTTGCCCAAAACAAAAATGTGTGGTTGGGCGTGACAGACTGTTTTGGGTCGGGTCTCATAAAGTGACTAGAATGCATAATATTTGAAGCCAAAAGCCCGAACTATTCTTGGCAAAAATAGGGGCTTGGTATGATTCAGGTCAATTACGTCATGGCCAAAACATGCACAATTAGGGGTTGGAACGGGCCGAGCTCGCTGCGATTTCAAGGTGAGTTTGATCAGCCTCTAATGTCAAATAAAGAAATTTATTAATTTTGATATTAATTCCATTAAATGTGATGTGTTATGTTTAATTTGGTGGAAATGTGACAATTAACTTAAAAAGGCATACTTCAAGTACTCAATCAATTTTATGGAGGGTCATTTCTCATTTAGTGGGATCAGTTAGGCCTTACGTAACCTAAAAAGGCTATATGAAATTCAAAATTATTTACGGAGGATCATTTCTCATTTAGTGGGATCATTTAGGCCTTACTTAACCTAAAAAGGCTATATGAAATTCGAAATTATTTACGGAGGATCATTTCTCATTTAGTGGGATGTTTTTTTATTTGACATCGGCATATGATTAGGTATTTTTTCCCCGCCTTTATATCATGCAATTTGGAGGGAAGATTGGGTGTCTTTTCATATTCTCAACCAACATTGTTATTAAATGGCTATAAATAGACATGTTCCTTGTTACATTAGACACTAAAAGAACTTAAGTACAAAGTGAAGTGAAGAAAAATAAAGTGTTAAGGAAGAAAGAAACAATGGATTGGGGGAAAAAATGTGATTCTTTAGACGAGGGTAAGCAATGCGATGCCCTAGATACTGTTTTTTTTGGTGCATGGAAGGATATTTTTATAGGGGATATTCTTCCAAAGGTTAATGGAATATTCGATTTGCTCATGTGGCAAACCGTTAGTGTAGAATGTGCTCGAATTGTAGGTGAGAGGATTAACAAGAACAGTAATGTCGATTGGACTGCTCTGGAAAAGGTTTTCTCAAAGCCTCCTCTTGAATACTGTAATGCGGTACATAACAATTTGGAAGAGTCTGAAAATTGTCCTGATTGTGGGTGGACCGTGCATACTCGTTGTTCCTTATTCTTGGATGCCAAGGAATATTTCATAGGTAGTTATGGCGGTCTAATGAGACATGAAGAGCTGGAGTGGCCATGGAAGTCATTTGCTCTGACGTTGAAATTCAACATTAAGAATTTTTTTTTTAATTTTGTTTCACGAAAACATGCTATGTAACGAAAAATTAGCTGCTACTTTATGTTGTTTTAAACAATGAATGAAATATGTATTTCCTAGTACTAGTATTAAGGTTTGTGATTTAAAGTATGAATGAAATATGTATTTCTGTTTTATTTCAATTGAGATGGAGCTTACTTATAATTTTATCTTTTGATATCCATAATGTGTGATTCCAAAAGTAAAGAAGTCAAAGTCACATAATTGAATTATCTGAACACATGTTACTTGCAGAATTTGAACAATTAACTACAAACAAATGCATGTATTAGGATGAAACAAATACTGTGATCTTATGTATTCGAAGATTTGTGTGATTTGAGGATGTAAATTTTATTAGGATGGCAAAGTCTTACAATAAAGATGAAATAAAGTATATTAGGATGTAAATGACATATTTGAGGGTGTAAATATACATTACATAATAATGTAGTCATCTTCATTGTGGAGGAAGGTAAATAGTCACCGTTTTCCCGCCATTTTATAAGTAAGGCCTTTAATTGTTATTCAATACAATTAACTACTAACCAATGTATTAATTATATTATTTGTGTTTTGGAGGGAAATATAGAACTTATTTCCCTCCAATTTTTCATCTTTGATATTCTATATATATACATAGTCCATTGATATTCCTAATGGATTATGGTAAACCAATTCTATTTTGAATTTTTTGTTTTTTTTTAAAAAAAGATGGAACATTCAAAATTTAATTTTAAAAAGTCAAGTATTGATCATCAAGAGTGGGAAGACATTTTCGTATGTAATATTTTACCTAAAATTTGTGGAATAAAAGATCTTCTAAGGTTTCAAATTGTTAACAAGGAGTGTGCATCAAGAATCGGGAAAAGGATTAACAAGAACAAAGATTTCGACTGGAGACAATTGGAGAGGGTATGTTCCAGACCAACATCCTGTTGTAACCTTCCCCATTACGACCTAGACGAGTTCGAGAACTGTTTGAAGTGTTGGCGGGTCGGTCGTGTTAGAAGGCTTTTCTACAAAGAAGGCGTGAAGTTCTTTGTTGATACACATGGTGGTCTAATTCGTAAAAATAGTAAGAAGACATGGCCTTGGAGGGAGTTATTGCAATTAGAGAAGAAGCTCCATATGTGGACTGACAGGAATGTGAGACGACTTTGTAGTGGCATGGATAATTGAAGCGATTTATCAATTCTTGTTTGATCCTTCCTCTTTGAAAAAATATCTTTTGCAATTTTAGTTAAAGTTCTGATGTTCTTATGCTTTGTTAATGCAGTTCTTAATAAAAATCGATGAGTTTTAATTAGATATCTGTAATGTGTGATTCCAATATTTGTGTGAATTGAGGATTTAAATTTTATTAGGATGGCAATGCCTGACAATAATGATCAAATAAAATATATTAGGATGTCAAGAACATATTTGAGGACGTAAATATACATGATATATTAATGTAGTCATATTCATTGTGGAGGAATGTAAATAGTCACCGTTTTCCCGCCATTTTATAAGTGAGGCCTTTAATTGTTATTCAATACAATTAACTGCTAACAAGCCAGCTATAAATGTTAGGATGAAAAATGGTAATAGGGAAGGAGAAAGAAACAATGGAGAGGGAAACAATAACCATTGTGTCTCAACCCAAAAAAAATACGCTTTAGTATAGCTGATCATCCATTTGGAACAGAAAAAAAGGTATCATCGGGCGTGTGGGAGGATATATTCCTATGTCATATACTTCCAAAGGTTAATGGAATCTTCGAGTTTTTGAAATTTCAAATCATAAGTAAAGAGTGTGCTCGTAAGGAAGTAGATTTTGATGAAGATGTTAATTGAACATAACAGATAATTAAAATAATGGAAACGGTTGACATGAACTTAAATGAATTGAATTGTTTTTATGTTATGCTTAGTACACAAAAATGACAGAATTGTTTTTTTACAGTGTTTCATACTTTATGTTTTGGGTTGTATTTTTTGTACTATATTGAGTAAAACTATGAGCCCAAACTTGTGTTGGTTGCTGAAAAAGGAATTTATCGTCGAACCATCCCAGTGGAATTAGGCGAGGTTCATACTTGAATTCATGGTTCATCGTTCGGATAGGGAACTTGGATGTGGTGTTAAAGGGTGCATCATTGTCTTGTTGGTAAGTATGTAATAATTTTGTACTTGTCTAGTTATATTAAACATACTATTCTATTCTCCTATTTTACCTCTTTACATGCTATATTTTATTAAAAATACTGTAGATTGCCTATCTTGATAGAATAAACTACGGAGGTAGAGGTTTACATTGGAACATCAAAGAACCACGTCTTGGTGCATGGACCCAAAAAGATATTGACCTTGCTATTGAGAATGATACAAAAGCCGATGGCTCATACGGGGCAGCCGAGGTATATGTCTTTAGCATATTCAATAATTTGACTATTTCGGATAATAACTATTTACATTAAATTTATTTGTTCTCTTAAACTTCAGGTAGTTCGTGATGTTGTCTACGGGAAGGATTATCCGATTGGTGCCCCGTTTAAAATTGGACCATGGCTTCCTCGGAAAGAAACTGCGCGACATGTTGAAGTTAAACAATCACAACCGGTTGTGAATCCTCTCCCCGAACCTGAACCTCTTTTGAAAACAAGGAACTTAAGAAATTATAAAGGAAAACAGTTATATTTTTTCATTTCAATACACATGTTTCTACATTTATTAAGTACTTTTGTCATATTTTTAACGTGTCCATGTTTTTGTAGAAGATTTTGAATACACAAAAGGGTGGAAGGAAGAGAGGAAGAGTTCAACAAACTACTGTTAAAGGCTTTTTGGCAGAAAGAAGTAGCAGTGAAACTGAATCTGAAGAAAACCAAGGAAATCAATACGAGAAACAACGACAGTCAAGAATTGCTGAGAACCAGAAAATATTGAAAGCATTGAGTTTGGAAACAAAGGTGAAAGCATTGAGGGATTTATTCCGAAAAAGAGTGAAAAAGGGAAAATCGCAGACTACTTCGACAATGGTTGTTAAGAGAAGGAAGAAAGGCGAAGCTTATTGTAATGACCCAGATTTTATTGGTATTTTTGCCGATATTTATGTGTAATTATGTGTATTTATGTGTTAGTTCAAATTTATTTTTGAACTATTTATTTTATTTTATGTGAATAATTTCGATTTAATTCGAAATATTTATTTTCAGTTTCTATTACTTATGTTATTTATTATTTAATTAATTAGAATTTTTATTATTTAATTTTTCTAATTAATTATCTAATATTTTGGGCTAAATAAATTATTGCATGATTAGTCATGTAAATTATGTTAATTAGCCCAATGGATCACGAGAGCCCATTTTTAGGCCCATTTAACCCCATGGCCGGTTTTCTAGCAAGGATGGCAAGCCTTGCCACTTGCTTTGCTTTCACACTTAACCAACTTCTATAAATATGAGTGGTTAGTGAGCCTTAAGATGTTTTGTTCATTTGCCAACCTTAAGCTTTTGCCATCAAAGTTCAATCACCAAATTTCCCCTCCACTTCCTCCTTGCCTCACGCCATTTTGATCAATTGAAACCCATCAATCGTTCATCATTTTTCCTAGCCCAAAACTTAAAGATTCAAAGTTCATTGATCTTTAAGTGTTCAAACACAATCCTAAACACAATTATTTCATCCAAGGTCTTTAGTTCGGGTTTGGTTTTGGGTTCGTGTTCGTGTGCATTTGTGGGCATTCGTGTGTGAAGACCGTGCAAGGTGGTGGTTCGTGCGTGGTGGCCGTGCAGTGAGGCTCGTACAGCCGTGCGGTGGCTCGTGTGGATGGCCGTGCGTGGTGCAGGGGGCAGCAGCCGTGCTGCTGTGGTGTTCGTGGTAGTGCCGTGGTGGTGCCGTGTGTGCCTCGTGTTGAGCGTGGTTGTGATCGTGTGGGTCGACTTTTCGGGCAGCAACTTTTTGTGTTGTTTTAGTGTGTAATCTTCAATAAGGTAACATGCTTTCTCAACCTTTTTGGTATACTATGTTTATAGTATAGATTAAATGCATGTTTGGGTTGTTTGATGATGAATATCCATGATTTTATGTATGATTTGTATTCTGATTTTTAAGTGGTTAAATGAGGTTTTGATAAAGGTTTTTCATGGTTTTATGATTGATTATATGTTGTAATATGATCATGATTAATGTGTTAAGTTTGGTTAATTTTGGATGATTTTCGAATGGTTTTATTGATGATTTTCGTGTGGTTCATGATGAACATGCGTGTGGTTTTGATGAGTTTGGATGAGTTCTTGGTCGAGTTCTTGAATCTTGATTGAGTTCTTGATTGAAGATCTTGATTCTTGAATGAGTTCTTTATGAGTCTTTGATGAGTTCTTTGAGTTCTTTATGAGTTCTTGATGAGTTCTTTGAGTTCTTGGTTGAATCTTGGAAGTTAAAGAAAGTGGGTTATTAATTAAAGAAAGTTAAAGAATGTGGTAATAATGATTAAAGATTGGTGAAAGATTGATGGATTATGGTTGGTTAGGCTCAAGATCAAGGCGTAAAGGCAATCTTGAGTATAACTTCGGTATTTGAACTAGTTATTTTTCAAGAATCAAGGCGTTGAGGCAATTCTTGAATATAATTTAGTTAGGTTGAGTTAATAAAGTGATTAAATGATTAATTAATAAAGTTAGCTTGATTTCATTTCTAGACGCCCTAAACTTAGAGTAAGATTCTTTGTTTTTGGGTTAAGACGTTGCCCCTATTCCATCCGCGGTATTGGGATAGTTGGAGTCATACTATGTGATCTTTCGTGAATTTCCAGTAAGATTGGTTTCACGGGACATGGATTTCCAGTAAGATTGGTTTCATGGGGTTTGGGAGTAAGATTCTCAAATCCGAGCATAGTAGAAAGTTCGATCGCGTAAGATGCGTTCGTACGAGCCTAGTCCGGTCTAGTATATGAATGATTGCGCCAAAGATAGTGTTTAAGTCGGTTTTGAGTCGAGTTCACGTTTTGAGGTTGTTCTCGTTCTTTGGTTGGATGTTGTTGTTTGATTTGTGCTATGTGCATGTGTATTCCCATTAGGGTGAGTCAGTTATGTTACTCGCCACTGATGGTGGACTGTTGTATGTTTTTCAGGTATTTCTGATGACGATACTCTTGCTTAGCTTTGGGTCGGGCGAGCGACGTTTATTGTTCCTGTTATTTGATGTAATTTCTATTTCTGTTGTTTGTAGATAGTATTGGCGTATTGTATAGACTTTATACGTTGTTATTTGGACTCTTTTACGTTGTTTAAGACTCTGACATGTAGTTGGAGTTTACTCGTATTTTTAGTATTTCTATTTTGACTTTTGGGACTAGTATGTACAAACTTGTGGGTATTTGTACGTTTATAGATATTAATAATAATTTTGAGGAATTAGTTTAATTTCCTAAGTTTTGAGTTGTAGTTTCTAACTATTCGACTCGTCGGTTTCTTCCGCGCCGATTTAAGCGAGTCGGGTCGTTACAGTTGGTATCAGAGCTGAATGGGTTCTAAGTGAAGTTTTTAGGATTTGAGTTAAACCCGGGAGTTGAGAGCTTTACTTTCCCGAGTGAATAAACCAAATTCTAGGATTAAGTGAAGGGAGAAGAGTTGGGTAGAAAGACCGGGATAAGATCTTTTCTATTTCTTTTCTTCCTTTATTTTGATTACTTGACTTTGGTGGGGTATTTGACTAACATTGTATTCTTGTTATGTCTTTTGTTGTGATGCGTGGCAGCATGTCTACACCTCGCCGGTTGAGTACTGGACGACAGAGGTTGCGGGCACTCGAGGAGGCGATCCTTACGTTGGCGCACCATAGTCGTCATACGCCGAGTACGCAGTCGACGTTCGATCGTATCGCACGTCATCGACCTCCGACATACGACGGGGTTGCCGACCCCACTACTTTGGAGAGCTGGATCCGCGAGATGGGGAAGCTCTTCGACGCGACGTTTTGTCCCGAGCACGAGAGGGTGCAGATCGCCGCATATTACTTACGTGGAGAGGCCGATAACTGGTGGACGTTAGCGAAGGACGCGTACCAGCCGTTGCATGCGATGTCTTGGACCGAGTTTACCGATAAGGTCCAGGAGCGTTTCTACCCCGACGAGTTGCGGTGGCAGAAACAAGAGGAGTTTCTTACTCTTGCACAGGGTAAGATGTCTGTCCAGGCGTACACCGATCGATTCACGGAGTTGTCGCGGTTCGCTACGTCTGTGGTTCCGTCGGAGAAGGATCGGGTCAAGCGCTACATTAAAAAGCTACATCCGAGGATTCGAGTTCACGTGATCAGCAGTGGAGCGACGACGTTCCAGCAGGCCTACGAGGTAGCACTCGAGATTCAGGCATCGATGACTGAGGAGGATTCGAACAAGAAGAGAGCTCCGGTTCCGACGACTACAGCTTCGTTTAAGAAGCCCCGTTTCAGCGCACCTAGCAGTACCCCTCCGACCACGAGTTCGCGTAAGGGTGGCGATGGCTCGAAGTGTAGAGGTTGCGGCCGAGACTTCCATCCAGGGAAGCGGTGTGACGGTTCTCCTATCACTTGTTTTACTTGCGGGAAGGTAGGCCATAAGGCGTCGACATGCCCCGAGAGGAAGCCAGATTCAGAGGTTAAGCAGCTTCCAGCACCGACGAAGACTCCGGTGAAGAACCGAGTCTACTGTATGACCGAGGCGGAGGCCGAGGTTCAGCCTGACGTAGTATCAGGTAGATTTCTTGTCTCTGGTGTGTTAGCATTGGTTTTGTTTGATTCTGGTGCTACTGTTTCTTTTGTGGCTAGTAGTTTTGTCTCGAGGTCTAAACTTCGAGGCAGCCTTCCTGTTAGTTCAGTTGTTACTCTCCCTTCCGGAGAGGATTTTACTTGTCAGCGCGAATTCCGAGGCGTGCCTATCGTGATAGCAGGGGAGCAAGCGACGGCCGATCTGAAGGAGTTTCCGTTGATGGAGTTTGATGTTATACTTGGTATGGACTGGCTATCGAGGTATCAGGCGATCATTCGATGCCGAGATCAGTCAGTGACATTCCGAGGTCTTCAGGGCAACCGAGTTACTTACTCTGGGTTTATCCTAAAGAAAGGAGTAAAGGTAATCTCAGCCTTGAAGATGAGGAAACATCGCCAGAAGGGCGATATGGTGTATCTTTGTCAGGTACGAGACTTGTCTGATGAGTCTCTGTTGGACGATATACCTGTAGCGAGGGATTTCAGAGACCTATTTCCTGATGAGCTACCAGGCGTTCCACCTGAGCACGATGTCGAGTTTCATATCGACTTAGTACCCGGGACAGCGCCGATCTCGAAGGCACCGTACCGGGTGGCACCATCTGAGTTATTGGAGTTAAAGACGCAACTCCAGGATTTGATCGACAAGGGCTTCATTAGGCCAAGCGTTTCTCCGTGGGGAGCACCTGTGCTCTTCGTGAAGAAGAAAGATGGTAGTATGCGCCTGTGCATAGACTACCGAGAGTTGAATCGGGTAACTATCAAGAATAAGTACCCGTTGCCTAGGATTGAGGACCTGTTCGATCAGTTGCGAGGAGCGGGAGTGTTTTCGAAGATAGATCTTCGGTCTGGATATCATCAGATTCCAGTCAAGAAAGAAGACATTCCGAAGACTGCTTTTCATACCAGATACGGCCATTACGAGTTTGAGGTGATGCCCTTTGGTCTCACCAATGCGCCAGCCGTGTTCATGGACCAGATGAACCGGACGTTTCACCACTTACTCGACAAATGTGTCGTAGTATTTATAGATGATATCTTAGTCTATTCGAGAGATGAGTCGGAGCATACGGAACATCTCCGGATGGTACTCGAGATATTGAGGAGTCATAAGTGGTTCGCGAAACTCTCCAAGTGTGAGTTCTGGCTTCACGAAGTAGCCTTTCTAGGCCATGTGATTAGCAAAGAAGGCATTAAGGTAGACCCAGCTAAGATTAAGGCTGTAGTAGATTGGAGTAGCCCGAGAAATGTGGCGGAGGTTCGTAGTTTTCTGGGTTTGGCCGGATACTACCGACGTTTTGTCCAGGACTTCTCCAAGATTGCTAGGCCGATGTCTAGTCTCCTACAGAAGGAGGTTCAATTCGTTTGGACGGAGGCTTGCGAGCAAGCATTTCAGCAGTTGAAACAGAGATTAGTCTCTGCTCCGATTCTTACTCTTCCGAACGATGAGGAGGGCTTCGAGGTCTATAGTGATGCTTCGAAGAGTGGCCTAGGCTGTGTGCTCATGCAGGGTGGGAAGGTCATCGCTTACGCATCGAGACAACTAAAGGTGCACGAGCGTAACTATCCTACGCATGACTTGGAGTTAGCGGCTGTAGTGTTCGCGCTCAAGATTTGGAGGCACTATCTCTATGGCGGTTCGTGTAGAGTATTCACGGATCACAAGAGCCTCAAGTACATCTTCACTCAGAAAGACCTCAATATGAGGCAGAGGCGGTGGCTTGAGTTGATCAAGGACTACGACCTGACGCTCGACTATTGCGAGGGTAAGGCGAACTTAGTTGCGGATGCGCTGAGTCGCAAGCATCGCTTGAGCTTCAGTAGAAGCCGTAGTTCCGTCGGACTTCGTCTGACATCGATGAGTGCCGAGCCTGATTTAATTCAGGAACTGCGCGAGGGTCAGCAGAACGACCCGCAGCTTGCTAGGATTCGAGAGGCTATACGGCAAGGTAAAGCCGTAGGTTTCGAGATCCCTTCCGATGGTGGTATGCGCTTTCGAGGGAGATGGTGTGTACCGGACTGTTCTGATCTTAGGAACAGGATCATGTCCGAGGCACATAACTCGCCTTATTCTGTTCATCCCGGTGGTAATAAACTTTACCAGGATCTTAGGGGCCAGTTCTGGTGGCCTAAGATGAAGAGGGATGTAGCGGAGTTTGTTGCTCGGTGTTTGACCTGTCAGAAGGTCAAGATTGAGCATCAGAGACCAGGAGGTCTGTTGCAGCCACTACCTATTCCGACCTGGAAATTTGAGTCGGTATCTATGGACTTCGTAGTGAGCTTACCCACTTGTAATGGCTTCAATGCTATTTGGGTCATAGTGGATAGGTTGACTAAGGTCGCAAGATTCATTCCGATGAAGATGACCTGGTCTATGGAGTGTCTAGCTGAGGCGTATACTCAGGATATCATCCGACTTCATGGAGTTCCGAGGGAGATTGTTTCTGATCGGGATCCGAGGTTTCTATCTCGTTTCTGGAAGTCAGTTCAGGAAGCCTTTGGGACGAAGTTGAAGTTGAGCACCGCTTTTCATGCGGCGTCTGATGGTCAGACTGAGAGGACCATCCAGACTTTGGAGGATATGCTTCGAGCATGCACTCTGGAGTATCACCAGTCTTGGGTACGTATGCTCTGCTTGATAGAGTTCTCCTATAATAATAGCTATCACTCCAGCATTGAGATGGCTCCGTACGAGGCCCTGTATGGCAGGAAATGTCGGAGTCCTATATGTTGGAATGATATCAGTGATCCTGTGGCTTTAGGACCTGAGATGGTACGTGATACTATCGAGAAGGTTCGAGTCATCCGGTCTAAGATGCAGGCCGCTCAGAGTCGTCAGAAATCCTACGCCGATAATCGACGTAGACCGCTGGCATTCGAAGTAGGTGACAAAGTCTTGCTTAAGGTTTCACCATTCAAAGGAGTGGCACGCTTCGGTCAGAAGGGGAAACTCCGACCGAAATATGTGGGACCTTACGAGATACTAGAACGAGTTGGGGAGGTGGCGTACCGATTGGCTTTACCACCTAGTTTATCTAGTGTGCATGACGTATTCCATGTTTCCCAGCTAAGGAAATATGTACATGATCCTACACACGTGATTACAGCGGATCCGGTCATAATCGAGCCGAATCTGACTTATGAGGAGCGACCCGTCCAGATCTTGGATCGGGAAAAGAGGACCTTGCGGCGTAAGCAGGTACCGCTTGTCAAGGTGTTGTGGAGAAATCAACACCATGAAGAAGCGACTTGGGAGACGGAAGCGTCCATGCGGCAGAAGTACCCGGAGCTGTTCGATGGGGAGCGATCTCCTGCACCTTGAAATTTCGGGACGAAATTTCTTTAGGGAGGGGAGGTTGTAATGACCCAGATTTTATTGGTATTTTTGCCAATATTTATGTGTAATTATGTGTATTTATGTGTTAGTTCAAATTTATTTTTGAACTATTTATTTTATTTTATGTGAATAATTTCGATTTAATTCGAAATATTTATTTTCAGTTTTTATTACTTATGTTATTTATTATTTAATTAATTAGAATTTTTATTATTTAATTTTTCTAATTAATTATCTAATATTTTGGGCTAAATCAATTATTGCATGATTAGTCATGTAAATTATGTTAATTAGCCCAATGGATCACGAGAGCCCATTTTTAGGCCCATTTAACCCCATGGCCGGTTTTCTAGCAAGGATGGCAAGCCTTGCCACTTGCTTTGCTTTCACACTTAACCAACTTCTATAAATATGAGTGGTTAGTGAGCCTTAAGATGTTTTGTTCATTTGCCAACCTTAAGCTTTTGCCATCAAAGTTCAATCACCAAATTTCCCCTCCACTTCCTCCTTGCCTCACGCCATTTTGATCAATTGAAACCCATCAATCGTTCATCATTTTTCCTAGCCCAAAACTTAAAGATTCAAAGTTCATTGATCTTTAAGTGTTCAAACACAATCCTAAACACAATTATTTCATCCAAGGTCTTTAGTTCGGGTTTGGTTTTGGGTTCGTGTTCGTGTGCATTTGTGGGCATTCGTGTGTGAAGACCGTGCAAGGTGGTGGTTCGTGCGTGGTGGCCGTGCAGTGAGGCTCGTACAGCCGTGCGGTGGCTCGTGTGGATGGCCGTGCGTGGTGCAGGGGGCAGCAGCCGTGCTGCTGTGGTGTTCGTGGTAGTGCCGTGGTGGTGCCGTGTGTGCCTCGTGTTGAGCGTGGTTGTGATCGTGTGGGTCGACTTTTCGGGCAGCAACTTTTTGTGTTGTTTTAGTGTGTAATCTTCAATAAGGTAACATGCTTTCTCAACCTTTTTGGTATACTATGTTTATAGTATAAATTAAATGCATGTTTGGGTTGTTTGATGATGAATATCCATGATTTTATGTATGATTTGTATTCTGATTTTTAAGTGGTTAAATGAGGTTTTGATAAAGGTTTTTCATGGTTTTATGATTGATTATATGTTGTAATATGATCATGATTAATGTGTTAAGTTTGGTTAATTTTGGATGATTTTCGAATGGTTTTATTGATGATTTTCGTGTGGTTCATGATGAACATGCGTGTGGTTTTGATGAGTTTGGATGAGTTCTTGGTCGAGTTCTTGAATCTTGATTAAGTTCTTGATTGAAGATCTTGATTCTTGAATGAGTTCTTTATGAGTCTTTGATGAGTTCTTTGAGTTCTTTATGAGTTCTTGATGAGTTCTTTGAGTTCTGGGTTGAATCTTGGAAGTTAAAGAAAGTGGGTTATTAATTAAAGAAAGTTAAAGAATGTGGTAATAATGATTAAAGATTGGTGAAAGATTGATGGATTATGGTTGGTTAGGCTCAAGAAAGTAACTACAAACTATTGTAACATTTCCTTAAGAACTATGCTGCTGTTGGAATTTTTTGGTCGTGTTAAATTGTGCATTTTTTGTTGTTAATTACTTCTACTATTACATTTTGGTTTATAGGGTGATGATTTACTTGTGATGACTGAATCGGATGAAGTTGAAAATTGGAAAGAACCCGATTTTGATGAAAAGGAAAAGAAGTTGGTAGATAGCCTTTCCACAGACATCGTCACTGCTAGTACGTTGTATTTTCAATGTTTGGATCTGACAATAAGTAAACACGTGTTTACCAAAATCTCTTATCCTGGCAACCAAATCCCTTTAGAGGTATCTTTATACTACAATTTCTTTTGATAACACTTGTTCCCTACTTACGTATAAAGTGTACATATCTATATATTATATATTGTGAACTAAGTTTGACCTATTAATTCATGTGTTGACTAGGTTATTACAGCAATGGCTAGTGTGACAAACTCGAGAGTTGGGATATTTTCTGTATTTGTGTTTCGTCCATCTTTTGTGGTATGTTCCTTGAATAGAAAATTTTTAATTAAATAATGATGATATTTTAAACATAAAGCCCAAGTATGCCAAAGTTTCTGAAATTAGCTAAAATTTGATGTATATTTTCCTTTTCATTTTATAGAAATCCTTAATTGAAGCTAGTGATGAAGAAGTTGATGCTGATGAATTCAGCAATTTACACAATACAGAGGAAGAATGGATAAAAAAATCATACACCTCCCAAGGACTGGACTTCTCCAAAGTGAAGAAGGTATTGTTACGTAAAACCTAAGAAGAGATTGATTTGAGAAAGGGTATTATAGACGACATTTACAAGTTTTAAACTTATATGACTAACTAATTTCTTCCGTTGCAGTTCATAATTCTAGCCTGTTTTGATGGCCATTGGGTGTTGTATGTATACAACACGAAAAACAAGACAACCTTTGCATTGGACTTCGCTGAGCTTTATACAAAGAAGGCTCATGAAGATTGGGGGGAATATTTGGTATGCTTAATCAAATGTATTATTCTTGTTTAGTGAACAAAATATATTATGTCACAAAGTTAATTCCTCCACAAAAATTAATTTTTCATCCTACTTTAAACTTTTCAGGCTATGTAATGTTGTACATCAATAAAGTTAAGCACATGGGATATTGAAAGTGAAATTATTGATCATTTCGCTGAATATTATGTTTCATTTGTGAGAAAAGTGCCTAAGACAAAATTGATGGCACAAACTGGGCTTTTAAGCCTCCTTTAATTACATTTTCTGCAATGTGAAAAAAGGCTCTTGGTGTTAGTACAAGGTTAGTATTAATTCATTTGGACCATCACCAGGTCATTTATACAACGTAAATAATTGTTATATTTTGATGCAGAATGGCTTAGAAAACAAAGCTGAAGGCAAAATAAGGAATTTTGTTGCACAATACTTAATAGCCCATCCCTGCAATCAAACACGAGAAGAAGTGTTCAATCTTCTAAGTGAGTTTTCAATCACAACGTCAATGATGTAATTACGTTTAGAATGTAAATCAATGCACACTTTCATTATTTTTAAATTTAACTAATTTGGGTTTATGTTTAAATCAGGAGTCGATGACAAACAGACGGATTTTGCATCACTGAATGAAAGTGAGATTGGAAGTGGATCACAATGACTATTGCATCTCTCACAATGACTATTGCATCTCTCACTGATTTTGTGTCACCATGACTATTGCATCTCTCACTGTATTAACCGATGGAATTTCAATCCATAAGGATCACAATGTGAAGATGAGGATGAAATTGTTTATATACCTTTTGAATGGCTATGTGACATTAATGTATTTTGGAGCCTTTATGTGTTGTATTATGATGGTTAGTTTACGTTAGATTTGGACAAAATTGAATCACCTAGAATGAAAACATTACTTTTGGTGTCTAATATCTTTTCTTGTCATCAACTATGATGTCATTATATTTTGATACAAGTCATCCTACTTTGAGCTTCATTTATTTATTTGTTTTTACTAGGAATAATTACATTAATAGGTACCAACTATTGCACTTTTTATTTTATAGGTACCAACTTTTGATTATTCACCAGCAGCACGAACTATTACATAAAATTGCAAGGATAGGTATATCACCTAAATGTTGTTGCAATTTATAGGTCATTCATACTTATTTATAGGTCATCCATACCTATCGTTGCAACTTTATGTAATAGTTGGTGCTGCTGGTGAATAATCAAAAGTTGGTACTGCTGGTGAATAATCAAAAGTTGGTACCTATAAAATAAAAAGTGCAATAATTGGTACCTATTAATGTAATTATTCCTTTTTACTAAAGGGAAATGAAACCGTGGTTACGTAATATGAAAATAAACAAGTGAAATTCATCATCAACAATTTAAACCCTCAACATTTCATTCGTTAAATGTTGATCATTTAAACGAAATAAATTATAAACTAAGCCAATAAAACACATTGAAATATACCCTTCAATTGAAATGCAGGCAATTAAAAAAAAAAATAGCCTACATACCTAATCTTGATGTTAAAAAGTAAATATTATGACAAAATAAAAAATTAATGCATTTTCAAAAAGGATTATTATATAATTATGAGGATCAAATTTCCAGCCATTTAAGCTATCCTACTTTCGTAATGTAATATATTGCTATTATGTTAACTTTGACAAATACTAATTCCATTGCAAAGAAAAGTTAGCAACAATCAAACATTAACTTCTAATCAGTACACAATTTTGAAAAAAGAACTTAGTTGGTTTGCCAAGTTACAAAATAAGCTACTCATGCCTATTCGACCAATACGGAAATGGTATAGGTGCTTGGTTCATTGATTGCGACCAATTACTTCCACCACTCAAACTTGGTTCACCATGATAGAAGCCGTTGTACATGTTTATATCTTCATTTCCAGCGAGATTCACCGTTGCAGAATTTTGAGTTTGTATGCCTATGTCAAAAGGAACTTCTTCATCTGCTACATCATCTTCATCCTGCCCACTTACCCTTTTCTTCTTCTTCTTCGTCGACGCTTTCTCGCACGGGTTTGTTTTCCTGTTCTTCGCAGCTCTACCAGTTTGTCGTTTGTCAACTGGATCTTTAATGCTACCACTATCCACATGAGCAGCTTGCTTCTTGAGGTGTGCTTGATTTTCTTCCCTTGGACTTATCCGACGACGACCATAAACCTTCCGTATGGAGGGATCCCACCAAGAACTACCATCTCCTCCGCTCCTCACAATTCCTACTTCTTCCTCCAACAAGCCCCTAATTTTCTCTGTGTGCTCCTTGTACATAGCATAAGTCTCTTCATTATGCAACGCTAAAGACGACAAGTAGTTGTGCCTTTGTGTCAACTCCCTTTGCTTTATAACACGCTCTAACTCCAACGGATCATAATATGAGACCTTAACATTCTCATACTCTATAACCTTGTCTTTCCTCCATCTATCCAAAATATACTTCTCTGGAATACAATCGACGTACTCTCGCTCCATAACGCCGATAATATGTCAACAAAATCCCTCTGAATTCAAACAACTTGCAAGAACACAAGAACTCCCCTATAGCAATGTCCATCTTCACAGAGTAACTCTTCCATCTTGCTTTCCATATAGGTTTAGTAATTTTCTCATCAACGGTAAATGAAGTCACTCCACCTAATGTTAGCAACTTCGTCACATTTATGTTCTTCAACGCAGCACACTCTTCTTTCACTTCCTGAAATTTCGCATTAGTGTATGCTTTGTGATAGACATACTCAGCTACAATGTATTTGTCATATGAAAGTGGCCTATGCTTCGAAGAGTATTTGAGATATTTTTCGTCTTCTACCTTGTCTTTAAGGGCCCGCTCATACTGATTTATGAATTGAATCAAGCCAGTTTCCACACTCACATAACCTTTGAAAAACCTATTAATACCTTCACTTCTCTGTGTTGAAGACATACCAGCCCAAAATGTGCCCCTCCAATGACCAGGGGCCCACCTTGCCCTGATTTCAAAAGCGTCGGTTAGCCACGAATTGTTTTGAAGGGCAAACTTCTCCACCATAACTCCCCATGCTTCATCAAACTCTTCTGGATCCAAGGAGTCATGAACAATGACTTGCAAATCCTTGTCAATTTCCTTCCACATAGGTAGTTTACCGAGATTTCTTGATGCATTTTGTAGTATGTGCCAGAGGCACAATCGATGTGGTATACCTGGAAACACAAGATGAACCGCCTTGCCAATCGCTCTACATTGGTCGGTTAGGATGCCTTGAGGTGGCTTGCCCATGCACTCCAGCCATTTGTTAAATACCCACACAAACGTGTCGGCATCCTCGTGTGATATAAGAGCAACTGCGAATACAATGGATTTCCCATGATGGCTGACACCCACAAAAGGAGCAAATGGCATTCGGTACCTAAGGCATAATTGCATGTCAATGAATCAATTATTCTTTATTACGAATCAAGTACAAGCCAAGTAACATTATAATAATCATGATCCTAAACATTAGAATGTGATCCTAACAATAGTATAAGTTGCAACTAAATAGGGATAATATTATACTAATACTCCTACGTAAATAATATTCAATCCTAAACTTTAAAAATAGATCCTACTATCAATTTGTTGATACTAAATGGGGATGATCTATTAACATTGCATATCTTCGATCACATGAACTATTTAAAGCATGTAATTATAATCTAAAACATTTTAAAAAGAAAAAATTAAAATTAATTTTCATTACCTATTGCACAAAAACGTGGTGTCGAAAGTGACAATATCCCCAAAATCGTTGAACATTGATCTACTCCTTGGGTCAGACCAAAAAGCATTCATTAATCTACCTTCATCATCCCTTTCAATGGATGAAAAAACCCCATTGTTGTACTCTTTTTGTTGTTTGAAATAGTTTTCAAGAGCAACAACGTCGCCTTCAATTCGAGCTTTACGACGCTGACATTTTACAACATTTCTTACATCTTGTTTGTTGAATGGTACATTCTCTTGACCGCCACTCTCAACAACCAATGAATTGTAACTCTTGATTATAGATACACCGGCTTTATCATTCACAGCTATTCGATTTGCAGTTGCATCATCAATGCTGCGGTAATTAGGCATAATTGGACTATTTTTTGGGTCGAGTTCGTGATTGTGCTCCAAGAAACACTTTTTCAATTTCATTTTCCCATCTTCGATTCTTGCATCAACGAAAACTTACACCCCGTGACATTTGAACCTTCACTTTTTTTTCGACCACTACATTTACAATGAAATCTAATCCTTTCCATCATGTAATACCTTGGTTCATTTGTCCCAGCACTAGTACGATTAATTCCCTTCTCACTATACTCTTTCAACAACCTTGTTGATCTTGAAAAAAATGTGAAACCTTTACGGAAAGTGTAATCATGACAAAAGGTAGTGAATTCTTCACCTGAATCAAAGCACATGCCTTCGGTTGGAGCATTCAAAATATCATTGTGATTTGAATTGTCTTGAGCCATCGATGTCTCAGGTTCAACAATTCCTTTTCCATCATTCCACTCTATTGAGTCCTCAAGTGTATCGTCAATACATGGCGGGAAATCATTTAAATCTATTCCTTCCATTTAAACAATCTATTGAGTCCTCAAGTGTATCGTCAATACCCTGCAAACACATTCATACAAATATTAAAACATGACAACAAATTCTTAAAATGTATGAACATGAATGGATAGATCCTCTAAATTATAGAAATGATCCTAATAATTTAACCTATAAACTAAAGTTTATATGTTTCACAGAAACTATTATTTCATATTATTCCACTAAAATATGATTTGATCCTTTAAATACAAATAGCATCCTACCATAAACATCAATTACACCTTAAAACTTAAAAAAAAACACTACATGCGACATCAATGGCTGCCACTATGGAAGATGAACAGCCACAAACACAAAAAAAGACAGAAATAACATCACAGATTCTCCTAAAAGACATTATCAATAACAATATCTGTAATAACCCGAAATTTGGGGCCAGAAAATTTCGCGGTTTATTATTATTATTTTATTATCTTAAGTCCGAAAGGCCCATTTTTGGACTGTTCGATTCTTATATCCTTCAGCTTATCTTGAAATTGGGCCTATGACTCAATTTCCTCCCATTTGGCCGGCCCTTATGTTATGGCCAAGGGATTATTTTCTTTTATTTATTTTTGGGTCATTGCTTCTTAAGTGAGCCCATATCTTAAATTACCCAATTAAAACCCTAATTATACCTACCTTATACTAAGTCTACCAATTGAGCCCAACAACCCCTACTCCCTCTCCAAATTCACGGCCCCCCCTTATATTGTTTTATTTATTTTTATTCTTTTGTTCTTTATATTATAAATAGGGAACAAGCTCCTAACCTAATTCTTTTTTTTTTACATATTTTCTACACTCAAAACTCAAAGAAAACCCCTAAAAATTTTCCCCTCTTGGCCGTGTAGTATTCGAGTCCCAAAGGAAGGATTTTTCTGATTTCTTTTGCTGGATCCAGGTAACTAGACTTTCTCCCTTAGATTAGGGTAGATTTCCATATAGTTAATTAGGATTAAAACTAGGAAAAATTAAAAGAATTAGTATCATGTTTTAGGTTGAAAGTTCGAATCTTATGATGATATTTGAGCATGTTATTTTCTTGATATTTTATGTAATCTTTATGAATCTTTAACTGTTTTAATTAATTTTTATGCATGAAATAATTGTTCTAATTATATAATTGCTTGAATAATTGCATGATAATTTTCGATTCTTGTTCTTGGAATTTCGAGTATGTGTCGAGTAGTGTGATGCATATTTTGATGATTAATTCACGATATTTTCTTGAAAAAAAACAGGTAATCTTGATTATTTAATTATTTAATTAAAGCATTAAATTAAAATTATAATTTTCGTTCATACTACTCAAAAAGTCGAGTGGTATAAAAGAACAAGAGGGATTAAAAATCTGACTTTTATTGTTGAATCTTGATTAATCATGAATTAATATGTAAACTTGAATTTAATCTTTTATTTAATCATGATATCATGAATTCTTGGAATTTATCTTGATATTATTTTTGTGCCAAGGATGCCGTGAGGTTTATGTGTAAAAAGGATTGATTTTGATCTTGTTCTGATTCATGTTGTATGATTTAATGTTCAAAGCATGATTTATTGGTTTTAATTAAGTTTATATGATTAATTATTGATAATTATATTTATTGAATTAATTGTGTAATTTTCGGTATTTTCACATAAAATTTTCGAGTGGAAAAAAGTATGGAAAGTAGGATTTTTATCATGTTTTATGTAATCTTGTTGTTAATTATTGATTTAAATGATTTATTGTAATTTAAATGATATTATTGAATTGTTACATGGTTATTTGATGAATTTAGTTAATTGTTATATTATTATAAAGTGTCGAATGAAACTAGAATAATTTTGGTCAATTTTAGTTTAATTTTTTTTGACTTATAATAATATTAGAAGGTAACTTTAGGGATTAATATGATTAAAGGAATTAAAATAACTGATAAGGACAAGTTGTAATATGAAGGAAAGTAACAATATGAATAAGAAGGAAAGAAACAAGATATGATATGAATTAGTGGTCTCAAGATGGCCTTTAGATATTGCTTGTTAATTAGTGGTCTCACGATGGCCTTTAGAAAAGACAAGATACGTAAGGACGCCCATTTGATGATACACGAGTCATCAAATCGGGTTAAGTCGAAGCCACTGCCCTACTGCGGTCTCTGGGCAGTTCTGGATCTTAAGATATGTAGTCGTCTAAGTAGTAGTACACGAGTTGCTATTTAGGGGTTATGGCCATAGCTTAGGCATAGTTCTTGCAAAGGAGGGTTACGGGTTGAATACACGAGTTCACCCCGGCATGTTTTAGGAAAGTTGTGGTGCACACGGGATCCACAACGAGCAATATGACCGGTCCGATAAGAAGGTTAAAAGAGGGTTTAAGGATAAAATATGATAAATAAGTAATTTACGGGAAGGGTTATGTGTATATGTGTATTTTCGTGTATATATGTATTATTTTGGTAATATTAAGTCTTCCACTGCATACGTCTGGTAAGTCGGTATTTAATTAGTGTATTTCTGAGTATACGTATGTTGTACGTATTTATATTTGTATGTTGTACGTATTTGTATTCGTATGTTGTACGTATTTGTATCTGTATTGTATACGTATTTCGTATGTATTTCTAACCGTATTTTGCAGGTATTTTATACGTATTTTCTACGTATTTTCTACGTATTTTCCTACGTATTTTTATACGTATTTTTATGCGTATTTTTGTACGTATTTTGTATGCAGTTTTGTACGTATTTCCATGTGTTTTTGCATGATTTTATTGGTTGATTTTATGCTATTATATGGTTAGCGGTCCCTCATTTAAGCGGGACAGCCTAGTTACTCGCCACTGACGGTGGACACCCCCCCCATTTCAGGTGATGATGCTGAGGCTTAGAATGGGCATACGTTGGCTAGGGCTGTGTGTTTCAGAGTTGTTTAGAGCAACCGTAGTTTGTTTTGAGTATTTTCTTTTGTTACTAGTTAGTTGCTCCCAGCCTGTTGGGAAAGACTTCATTTAATTATGTAATTTGGTATTTATTTATTCACAATTGGGATTATTATTACAGTATTTAAGTAATAAAAGGAATTTCAGATGTTAGATATAATATTATTGTTAAGTTTTATGTTGGTAATGATCCATTTGTCGATTTCCTTCGTAAATCGACAGCTTAGAAAAGTCGGGTCGTTACAATATCAACCAGAAATAGACAAATTATATTTATGATATTAATAAAGAGCATTACAATAACATTACATAGAAATAATTGTTGAATTATAGAACATCAAAATAAGATTACATTAAACTGAATGTTATAATTGATTTGTTGGATGATTTTTTTTGTACAAGAATAACATGGAAATTTAAATAAGATCACAAATTTGTGGAAATAGAAAACAATTACTTACGTAATTATATAGACGATTGAAGAGAGGCTCGCAGGAAAAGGTCGTTGATAATGGTCGCCGGAAAAGGTCGTCGGTAATGATCGCCGGAAAAGGTCGTCGGTAATGGTTGCCGGAAATTTGTTCTCCGAGAATGATGATTACAAAATATTTTTGAATCGTAAAAAATCTAACTACTAATTATTTCTAAGTTTTTAATCCAACTATATTAGTGTAAAAAAAAAAATAGTAATATTAATTTTAATATGAATTATTGTGTAAAAGTTTAGGAAGGAAAAAATGGAGGTAGAAAATGGAGGCAAAATTCCCACCTCATTGAAATTTTTTGGAGGCAAAATTCCCTCCAAAACTAAAAAACTTTCCCTCCCAAGCAAAAAATAATTCATTAAATAGCTTTAATCTAATTGGCTCATATGTTTGTGTAAGTGGGCCAAGGTTACATCTTGTGTAACCTAACCATCTCTCCCGTGCTATGCACGGGTTTTGATCATTTAAACCAATTATCATGTAAATTTATGGATTTTTTTTTATTTGAAACAAAATGTATGATTTCTATTTTGATTTTGAGTTATTTCAAGTATAGCGATTTGATTTGTTGTGATATGTGATTTCACAAGATTGAGGATCAAAGTGGAACTTGATTGTTATAGGAGTAAAGAGACATTTAAGATTTTTTTTTTTTTTAAAAAAAAAGAAAGAAAGTAAGAAGGAGTGACAATGCTAATGTATGACACGTGCCGCTTAAAGTTCCTGTTTTAAATATTATAGATATCTTTAATTGTGTATAATAAAAAATTATAAAAATTATATATTTAGAAACTACGTTTCAAGACGAATCAAACAATATTCTACCTGAACAGTGTTGGGACAGAGGATCAAACGAATCAAACTACATATAATACTTGAACAGTGTTGCAAAAAAAAAAAACACTTACTTGAACAATCTTTGCTATCTTGTTAGTTTGTTCAACTTGCATGGTGATTTAGCTTGAGTTGTGGGTGAATTGTGAACTTGCTTGACCTTGTCTTTGCCATAACATAACTTTTCTGTTGCAAGTTCAGGTCTTGTTATGCTTTCTAATCTTTCTATGCAGGTATAAGCGTAAGTAGGCGTTTTATCTATTCACGATCCATGACAATTGTTTGGAGGAAGGAAGTAAGGAAATGCCCTTATTAAACAAAACTTGTCGAAAGTGCAAATTGCAATTCCATCGAGAAATCTTATTTCAAATTGAGTTCAAATTACTGTCTCTTAGTGGCATAAAAGAGGATGGAATGTAACTTGGTTTGACCGTGATGGGCAATCTAATGAGGATGATGTTATATAAATTTTAGGAAAGGATGATCCTAATTACTCCCCTCTGTCCCTTTTTAAATGCTACATAGAGAAAATTGTTGAATTTTAAGGTTTTAGTTGGTTTTTTTTTGTCATCTAGTGGGTATAACTGAAATTTTATAGGTAAGCTATAATATCAAAAGTAGTAAGACCCCGTTCTTTAAGACTTCTATTAACTTAATTTAAGTGAATTTCATTTCATTTAAGTTCAGTTCATTTCATTTAATTTCAGTTAATTTAATTTAATTTAAGTTCATTTCATATAAGTTCAGTTAATTTAATTTAGGATAAATTCACACAAATAATCCCACCTTTTCCAAGTCTTCTCAAAATGGTCCCACCTTTCGTTTATCTTAGAATAATCCCACTTTTTTTGGGTCTCTTCTCAAAATGGTCTGTCTTTAATGTAAACTTGCTGCAGTAGGTGAATTCACTTATTAGCAGGTAACCCATGTTACCGTTGCAAATTATTCCCTCCCTCTTCTTTTTAATAAGCCCACCAACTCCTTTGCACTTTGTTCTCTCTCTTTTTTTTTTTTATTAAACTTTGTTCTTTCTCTCTGTTCCACCATCTTTGCTCTTTTTTATTTCCTTTTTCATTCTCTTTGCTCAATCATTCTTCCTCAAGGTGCAAAAGCTTAGTGTTTCAAGTCCACTGTTGTCATCTCAATTTCGTTCTTCTCTCTGTTCCACCATTACAGACTGTAAGGCACAATGGTCCTGCTATGGGGAAAAGATTTTATGGGTGTGCATATTGGCCTGTCAGTATAAATTAGGGTTTACTCGAATTTCGACTGCTATCAATTTTTTTAGAGTTTAACTTTTGGTGGTTTTCCAAATTCTTACTTCAATTTGTTTGAAATTAATGTTTATTCGAATTTAGGATTTGTAATTCAATTTGATTGAATTCGTTTATTTGTTGTTTTGTAATACATTTGCAACACACATGTGGGTGCTTGTGGTTGTTGTGGAAATCAAGCTGATGGTGATGTATTTTGGTGGTTTGTTATGGGTAGTAATGGTAGTAGCCTTGTAATGGTAGTAGGCTGCTAGTAGTAATGAATTGCAAATTGTAGTAGGTTAGTAGTAATGAAGGATGCTTTTGATTGTATTAATTTAGGCATTATGCCAACTTTTGTTGAAGTATTTGAATGTAATGGCAACTATTAATGATATATTTGCAATGATTTTGATATATTTGCTACATGTGGGGAAAATAAGCTAACAAATGCAAAATATTACTTTGTTTAAAATAACACCATTAAGGGCTTGTTTACTTCAGATTATATTCAATTCAGTTCAGTTCAGTTAATCTCTATTCAGTTCAGTTCAGTTCAGTTCAATTCATCTCTATTTAGTTCAATTAATACACTTCTATTCAGTTCAGTTCAGTTCAGTTCAATTCTGTTCAATTCAGTTCAATTCAGTTCAGTTCATCTCTATTAAGCTAATGTAAACGAACCCTAAATCATCACTTTGTGGCAAAATTACAAATGCAAAACATTATTTTGATATATTGCTACATTTGGGGAAAATAAGATAACAAATGCAAAATATTAATTTGTTCAAAATAACACCACTAAATCATCACTTTGTGGCAAAATAAAAAATGCAAAACATTATTTTGATATATTTGCTACATTTGGGGAAAATAAGATAATAGATGCATCAATAGACATTGTTCAAAATAACACCACTAATTCATCACTTTGTGGCAAAATAACACCACTAATATCATTCATGACTAGTTTAAAATAGCACCACTAAAACAACCAAATCTAAACATAACATATGTCTTTATATGACAAAAGCCAACATAAAACAAAACCTACAATTGTTATTACATAGGTTTAATACCTAAATACAAGAGACATTAAAGTACTGTAAATGACAACACATGAGTTGAACATGGCCTCATTGTGGATTGGATGATGAAGCTTGACTTTGTCTCAAATAATGGATGACTTAGAGCATTGGCCACCTCTATTCCTTCCCCTTCCCCCACTCCTGGTATTGGGTACCTGCACAAAAATACCAAGTTTGTTACTTGATGCACTTGCTTTGTAAGGTAAAAGATACATAAGTTAAACATAAGCTCAAATAATACTTACATTAGTGAATGGTGTACCATCAGAACCAAACATCACACCAAAACCTTGTGGTGCCCTTCCTCTTCCCCTGCCTTTGCTTCCACATCTGCCTCCTCCTCTGGAACCTTGGCCTCCCCTTATGGCTCTACCTCCTGCCCAAGCCTAGTTGGTTGAGCTGATGCTGATAGGTGGGTGGATGCAGGGGTAACTGACCTTTGGTTGGGTGGATGGGTATGAGCTGTTGGTCTCCCCTTAGGTCTTTTCTGTTGAGGTTGTTCAGCACTTTTGGAGGTCACCCATGGCCTTGGCCTTTTCTGTGGTGGCTTGGGTGGTTGGGGAGCGGCTTCTGTGGATGTTGTTGGACATCACCTTCTGTTATGGCCTTTTCGAAAGCAAAGACTACAAGTCATCTCGATTCCATGCCTTGTCAGTTTACCAGGTTTTTTAGGATTCTCACTTGGATCCTTTCTTCTATTTTTTCTAGGCCTGCCAGGGCCTATCTTGATTGGTGGTGGATCTAGTGGAACCTCGACTCTAGGCCAGTGCCTCTCCCCATCACATGGTGGGATTGATCCAGCATATGCCCTCAAGTACATAGCCTTCTTCAAACAATCATCCACATAATCCTCAGGAGACAAATGACAGAAGAATAATGCTGCACATTCATGACAGCAAGGGAAGCCACACATATCCCACTTCCTACAAGAGCAGGTCTTAGTATCCAAGTTCACTGTAAGACTATCGAGGTAGTGATTAACCTGGAAGATCCTACTGGTTGATGGAAGTACAGTGCACTTGGCAACTTCCTCTTTCTCTTTTTCCAGCTTTGATTGCACCCTAGGGCATATTGGTGAAGTTGATTTCTCCATTTTTTCCCTTTTCTGAACCAACTTCTGCATTAGGGAACCCCTGATGTCTTCAAGCATGTGTATCAGGTGTTTTGTCCTAGCATGTATGATGTAACCGTTGAAGGTCTCGGCAATGTTACTTGTAATGACATCAGTCCTAGTGTTGCTATCCATGAAAGCCCTACAAAAGAGCTTTGGATTGTAAGACTTGAAAGCCAAAGCAGCTGCTTCATCCTCTTTCTCCAATGCCTCAAAGGCTTCCTCAAAATTTGCCATGTTGTATGCTTTGGCAAGAGTCCAGAATCTAAGCTTCATATCATCACCTTTGAAGGTTTTGTGCCAAAGAGCAAAAATATGTCTCGTGCAATGGCGATGCTCTGCCTTGGGTAATATGGAGCTCACAGCATTGATAATAGACTATTGATGACAAAATTATAGTAAATTAGAATACAGACACATGTATTATGCTTTCAAACTGCAATTTAAAGTAGAATATGCATACATATTTCATGTTTTGAAAAGGCAACTTAGAATATGCACACTTAAAAAATGCTTTGAAAATGACAATTAAACTAGAATATGCACACATATAGTACACTTAGGTCAAAAAATAAAACATTATGTGTATCAAATCCCACTTATAATATGCACAAATATTTTATGAAAAATAAAGTTACCTGATGTTCATCAGAAATGATGACTATCCCTGAGCCATCTCCTAACTCCAATTGGCTCTGTAGTTTTCCAAAGAACCATGACCATGAGGAGTTGTTTTCACCTTCTGCTGCAGCCCAACAGATTGGATACATCTGCTCATTGCCATCTCTCCCTACAGCTGAAAGAAGCTGACCACCAAGGAAGGTTTTCAGAAAACAGCCATCAACGCAAATAACCTTCCTACAACCTTCTATCCAGCCCTTTGTCACCCCCTTAAAACCTACAAAAAGCCTTTGAAACACAGGAGGGAACACTTCTTGCAGTGGATCTGTGACCACCTCAACCACGGTTCCAGGGCTTGCCTTCTTCAATGCTTCCACATACCTCCCTAACTTCATGTAATGTTCCTTCATGGAACCATGTAGCATTTTGTGTGCATAATATTTGACTTTATAAGCAAAATTTATCTTGATATTCATTTTATAACCTAACCTAACAGTCTCAATTATTTCCTTTGCAGGCCAATGGGGTCTAGCCTTAAAAAGCTCTAGCAGTTCTTTTGCAAGCCAGGTGGACTTCATTTGTATATTTCTGTCCATGTTTCTGGTACAAGTGTGGTCACGAACTACACTTTTTAGCACAAATGTAGCCCTTCTGCTATCCCATGAAGCATACAGCTTGAATGCACAACCATCTGTGCATCTAACACCTAATCTTGCACCCCTTTTGTGGTTGTTGACAGAGAAATGGAGATTTCGTCCTTGAAAATTGCAAACTTGGCTACTGCTTCCTTGAATAAAGCCCTTGATGCAAATCTCTGTCCCACCTTCCAATTAAACTTGGAGAATTCAGTGTCAGCACCAACCAGAAGTCCCCTTCTAGCAGCTCTTTCTTGTGGATCTAATCCCTCCTCATCACTGCGTGGTGGTGTATGTATGTCATTGTCAAACTCCTCATACTCACTCACAGGCTCGTTCTCATTTCTTTGTTGTTCTTGTTGTGTTTCATTGGTCACTATTTTCTGTTGACTCAACAACTTCCCTTCAGCTGCATCTTTCTGTAGCTGCTTGGCTATCTCAATCAGCTTGTTAGTGCAACCCTTGACCCTTTCTTTTGCAGTGACATATTCATCATCACTGGTTACATTCCCATCATCTACTCCACCAAAATTTTCCTCAAATTCATCATCAATATCATGTCCTCCTCCTTCTAAATCACCATCATTCACCTGAAACTCCCCCTCATCATAATCACTTGAGTTGGAACTGTACTCCTTATCACTGTCACTTGCATCATAGCCCCAAAGATCATCACCAATAAGTTCATTCAGACCTAAAGGGCTGTCAGGTCTGTTGTCCTCCCAATCATAATCATCTGGGACAAGGTTGACAATGTGTGTTTGAGACCTTTGTGTAGGGATATGGGGGTTATCAGGCTATTCTGTTGAGTTTTTGGGACTTAGTTGAGATTGTGAAGGTGCTGGGATGTGGGTGTCAGTATTCAATGGGTATTCTGTGGGTGTTTTGTGGCTCAGTTCAGGTTGTGGAGGGGGTGGGATGTGGGGGTTATCAAGGTGTTCTGTGGATGTGTTTTGTGTGTGGGTATGAGGCTGTTCTGTGGGTGTGATTTGGTTGTGGATGTGTTGAGGTTGTTCTGTGGATGTTGGTGTGTTTGCTGAATTTTTAGGGTATTCATTAGTAGGGTCAGGAGGGGCTGGTGCTGCAGTTCCTGAGTCAGCCAAACTCACATGTTTCCTAGGGCTTTTCCTTAAATGTGGAGCCCTTATTGGGGTCAATTTTTTTTCTATGCTGAGCCTTTATGAAAATTGGTTCTGTGGGTTTTTTTGTGGGTTGTTGCATTGTTTGGGCCTTGTGTTAGGTCTGTTCTTTAGGTTGGCCACAATCATGTGGGGTAAGCAAAGACTCAAGTGTACTAACCCCATGATCAATATACAAGTCAATCCCTCTCCACTTTAAAGCTAATTCAGCCATTACCAAAACCTCACTATCATGATACACCCTCCTCAAGCCTTTCTCAAATGTATCAGAGTTTGACACCAAATAATATACACTTTCAACTTCTCCATATTTTCCACACTTCATCACTAACTCTTTTACATTGAACCAACACAATTCATCAGCATCTACTTGGAATGACTTCATTGCAGACCCAACATAAATTAAAACCCCTTTACTGTCCTTCTTAAATGTACCACCATGAAAAATCCTCAAACTGACAATGGTTTCCATTTTTTTTATTTCAACCCTATAGCATATACAAGCAAATACAACCATAAATTAGGAAATTTAACAACAAAAAAAAAAAGAAAAAAAGGGTTTATTTTCAACATTAACCCTAACCAAACCAAAGTTGAATTATACCCTAATTTTGCAAATAAACTAAATTATACTTAAAATAATCACACATTAAATTCACTGCCACAAGCCCACAATTATACCCAAAATTCCAAATTTTCAAAAAAAAAAAAAAATTAAAAACCAAAAGAAGAAGACATTCAGAGGTTGAAGTTGAAGAAACAAGAAAAACGAAAAGAAGAAAACATTCAGAGTACAAATCGAACCTGAGTTTCAGAAGTTGAAGTTGAAGGAACCCTAGCTTTGCCTTCCAGATGAAAATTCGAAGCTTCAATGGAGATTTTGAGGAAGAGTGAAGAGTGTTTCAATGGTGAAGAGTTTGAGAGGTTGCTGATGAAATGAATTTTATCTAATTTTTATGGGTTTTGGAGGGGTAACTCATAAGGTGACCTGAATAGTAAGTTACAAGTCACATGGACCATTTTGAGAAGAGACCCAAAAAAGGTGGGATTATTCTGAGATAAACGAAAGGTGGGACCATTTTGAGAAGACTTGGCAAAGGTGGGATTATTAGTGTGAATTTTTCCTTTTTTTATATAAAAAAAAAACATTTTTTTATATTAGAAATCAGTTTTTTTTTTTTTTTTTTAAAAAAATGTATAAGAAAAAAACCGGATCCGGATACCTGGTCCCTGGAACCGAATTTCTTGATACCCGGATTATCCGGGTCAAAAAAATTGTGACCCAAAAAACCTGGTAACTGGTTTTTGGGTACCCGAAAATCCTGTACCCTAATTTACCCACCTATATAGAGAACTATTTTTTTTTTCTATTTTTTTAGGTGATTACACGTTATATTAATAAATTATTCTTTTGTCATATTAAAATCATCGGTACTTTAATTTTTTTTCCCTTTTCATGTTGTTGTTGTTATTATTATTATTATTATTATTATTATTATTATTATTATTATTATTATTATTATTATTATTATTATTATGTAATTCCTTGGATAACAAATCTCATCATCCATGACTTGCATTGTTTGCATGAATATAATTCAACCTGCAAGAAAGAAAATGAACATGAATTTCTCAAACACCCGGGAGCCTGGCGTGCTTATTATAAAACAAAGAGCTAGTACGTTATACCTGAATGCACCAGGAACACTGTACTATGTAAGCACGCACTGAAATGAATGGAATATGGATTCAACTGGAACTAGACCACTGGAGCACTAATATCAGCTTCAGGCACTGCACTATCTTAGAAAAAGAGTTTAAATTTATAAGCTTATAAGCAGAGCAGATGCTACACCAGACTTAGCATTTAGCAATAGCTTGATCCCTTAGGATACTGAACACCAGATTTAGCAATAGCTCAATTCACAAGCATGCATGCATGTCTTTCAAATTCCGGGAGGACCATAAAGTAAGACCCATTGCATTGCTAGGGACCAACCAACTTCCCATAAGTAAAGTGTTAAGGCCTCCGCAGTGGAAGAATAACCAAATCACACATGAAATCAGATAAGATAGGAAAGTAAACAGCTAACACAACAAGAAAGAATTCTGCCCTCGGCCGACCGAATTTACCGACCGCCTATATTAATTACAGTCGGGATTTGCAGTGACATGGAGCCGAGCAGAACAAGGGGACTGATTGAAGTGCTCCCTAATATCACCCTTGAAGTCTATTGGAAGGATGAAATTTACTGCCACATACTTCGACTCATGATTAGGTGTCTGTTCAATTGAATGCAATACTGTTATCATAGTTCTAACGACTCGTATTTTATCAACGTTGTTTTCGAAGAAAACAACAATAAGAATCAAAATTATTTTAAGTTATAATTCCAAATTTAATAAAACAGCGGAAGCTATGAACTTAATTCAATTTAATAAATAAAACTAATTGATAATGTCCAAAATAAATTAAAAATCTATAGTCCATTATTGTTATCAAAACTACGAAAAGTCCACTAAAATACTATTACAAAGGCTAGAAAAGACATAGTAATAATCTAAAATCCTCGCTTGCTCACAATCCCAGCCCTTGCGTATCCCCAATTCATTCTTCCTCCATACCTATAAAGGGATTTGGGGTCCACAGTTAGTGGGGAGTAATTAGATTGTTCTACTTAATCAGTAGAACACAACTAGAAACATAATAATTAGAATAGGTCAACAGAACAGTCAAACCAGTCAACAGGAAAATCATTCAAAGATAATCAAATTCAAGTACGCAGCGAAAACAAATCATAACAGAATATTCAAACAAGACTCTCAAGACAAGCTTAATCCTATTCTAGACTTCTAGATTCCATTATTGACTTTCAAGTTCTAGCTCAATTCAAGTGCTAATCCGTGACACAATCATATGCTCGTAGGGGAAAACCTTAACTCTTTCCCAAACTTTCCTTGTCTCATGCTGGGTCAACCACTTTTGATCTACTTCCCAAGCACTGGGATCCAGAACTGCCTCAAAACCGCAGAAGGGACAGTGGCTTCGACTATACCCATGTTCATGGCACTTTAGCCACTAGATGGGCGGTCACTTCACAGATTATTATCTTTTCAAGTTCATCATTCTAGTTCTCAATTTGACTTTCAAAGGCACAACTTGACTTCTAGACAATTCTAATTCATCTTAACTTGACTCAAAACTCTAGATCAAGACTCAAACCACACGACATTTGCCATGTAACCACACGAAAATTTACCCATACGATAACACAATTCCATCCAACAAGTTCATACATAAGACATGCAATAATCATAATTCAACAACATAATTTAATCAATAAAATAAAATAGAATTCGAAAACTTACATTACTTACCATAATCACTCGGCTCTTTGAAATAACAATAATACAATATTTCATCAATATACATCATATAATCAATTCAATCCTAAATATAATTACAAGTTTAATCTAACGAAAATAATTTCAAGAGTATAATCAATTTCTAGTCTTTTAATTAATTAAATCATAAAAATTCAGTCTTTGGTCTTCTTAATCCACTCGACAATTTCGAACTAAACCAATCAAAATCTAGTTTTAATCCAATTGAAAATATAAGTTTTATGTTATTAATTAGAATAATTTCAAGAACAAGTTTAAACACCAATCCTTTATCAAGAAAACAAGTAAAAATCCACTCTTTTATTTTAAATATGCCACTCGGCTTTTTCATAATTTAGGCAAGATTAATTCTTTCTTTTGTAATTCTAAAAATATCAAGATTTGATTAATTATACTAAATTAATTAAATAAAAATTAGTACTTTTCTCTATTACTCAAGATTTTCGAGTATAAGTTGTTTAAACTAGACTATTACATGGTTTTAGCAAAAGAGTAATCAATATTAAATTTTTATGTTTCAAGAACTATGCTAGATTAACAATAAATTCAAGATTATCATTAAAGGCTAATAATAGATCAAGATTTTAGCATAAAGATCAAGTTTTCATCATGGAATATATTCGAACATTAGGTATATTACACGGCTCACATTCGAACCACACATATGATCATTCAATAATTATTTTTATCAATTCTAATTTAGCAAGAATCATGAAACAAGCATGGATTATAATAAAAACATGTAAATAACGTAACGAAATATCTTAGAATTATGATGGAACCACTCGACATTCACCCTAGCATACTAACAATTAGTTCAAAATATTATTCACACAATTCTAAGCAATTTTATGTAGTTCTAAACCTATTCTAAAAATTATATAACTAATCAATCCTAAAGATTAAATAAAGCAATATAATTACCTAGTGTGGATGAGTTTGGTTCGACTTTCAAATGGAGCAAGACACGGTTCTTGGCTTCTTTTTGGCTATTCTTGCTTCAATTCTTGGTTGATGATTCAATAGAGATGTTTAGCAAGGTTTTTGTGTTTTCAAAGTTTGAGAGGAAAGAAAAATATAGAATTGTTGTTCCCTTCTTGTTTGGCCGTGTAGTTTAAGAGAATTAAGGGGATTGGTTTCTTCTCCTAAATTTTAGTGGTGTGTTTAGGATAAAAGGTGTGACTTTTTAGGTGTAGGTCAATTATAGATATAGTTTAGAATTATGGGTTGAAAAATAAAATAAAACAATGGAATAAAAAGAAAAGGTGTGGGGGCCGTGAGGTGAGGAAAGGAGAGGGAAAAATTAGGCTTTGGTTTTTGGCAATTAAAGCAAAGATCTGGGTCATGGTTAATAATTAGGCTCACTAAGTGCGAGGTTAATAATTAATTAAATAATTATCAATTAAATAGTTAATTAATTAAAAAAAATTAAAATAGCCCAAAATTTTGGGTATTACAATAGCATCTTCGAAGTTGCCAACATTAAAATTGTTGTTCACGTGTTTAAGTCGTGACTCGAGCTGTAACGACCCTGATTTTATAGGTATTTCTGCTGTATGATCATGTGTATTTATGTGTTGATATGTATAGTTAAAATTTAGTTTTGAACTATTTATTTTGTTTTATGTGAATAATTTCGATTTAATTCGAATTATTTTATTTTGATTAGTTATTAATTATTTTTATTATTATTTAATTAATTAGAATTTTATTATTGAATTTTCTAATTAATTGTTTAATAGTTTTGGGCTAAATCGATTCAAGCATGATTAATCATACGATTTTTCTAAAATAGCCCAATTATTTATCGAAAGCCCATTTTGGCCCAATTTCCCTTGCTAGGCCGGTTGGCCCTTGTATTTGGTGGCAAATTTTGCCACTTGCCTCATGTTCACACCTTAACTAACCTCTATATATAGGAGGGTTAGTGAGGCTTAATGATCCTTTTGCCATTTAATCACCCTTGCCATCAAAAGTTTAAGACACAAACTCCCTCCATTTGCTCCCATTCCACACGCCTATTTTGGCTAATTGAAACCCATCAATTGTTCATCATCCTTTCTAAACCCAAACTTAAAGATTCATCACCCTTTGATCTTTAAGTATTCAAACACAAATTAAACTTCATTACCATTAATCAAGATTGTGTGTTCGGGTTTGGTTTTGGGTCGTGTTCGTGTGGTTCGAGTGGGGACCGTGTTCTTGGCTCGTGTGGTGGCCGTGTTCGTGGTGGTGGCCGTGCACCAGGGGCCGTGTGCCGTGTGTCGTGGTGGTGGTGCAACCGTGTTGAAGCCGTGTGGTTTCCGTGTTGCTAGGGCCGTGCGTGTCTCGTTCCGGGCAGCAAGTTTGTGTTGATTTTGTGTGTAATCTTGAATAAGGTAACATACTTTCTCAACTTAATTGGTGTACCATGTTTCATAGTATAGATTAAATGAACACGATTAGTTTATATGAAGTTTTGACCATGTTTTTATGTATGGATTACAATCTGATTTTTAAGTGGTTATATGATGATTTTATGTTTGAATATGATGATTTTTATGATTGATTATGTTAGTAATAAGTCTATGTTAATCATGTTCAAGTTTGGTGAATTTTGGATGCTAGTAAGTTGATGATTTCATGTGTTAAAATTGGAAGTATGCGTGTGGTTTATGTATGTATGGATGAGTTCTTGATTCTTGGATGAGTTCTTGGTTGAAGTTCTTGAATCTTGATTGAGTTCTTGATTGAAGATCTTGAATCTTGGATGAGTTCTTTGAGTTCTTGATGAGTTCTTTAAGAGTCTTTATAAGTTCTTGATTAAGTCTTAAGAGTTAAAGAAAGTTAAAGAAAGGATTAAAGAAAGTGTTAAGATGATATAAGATGTTGGTTTGCATGTTATTTTCTTAAGTCAAGGCGTAAGATGCAACTTAAGAAGTAACTAAGATTTTACTTCGGATGTAAGGTTTAAAGATTTAAAGATTAGCTTGATTTCGTAGCTAGACGCCTAAAACTTCGAGTAAGATTATTTGTTTTTGGGTTAAGACGTTGCCCCTATCCTAACCGCGGTATTGGGATAGTGATTACCGCTATGTCGTCTTTGACATGGATTTCCAGTAAGATTGGTTTCATAGGGTTGGGAGTAAGATTCTCAATCCTGGCATAGTTGGAAAGTTCGTTCGCGTAAGATGCGTTCGTACGTGCGTAGTTCGGTCTAGTATGCGAATGATTGCGCCAAAGATAAGTTTGGTTAAGTTAGTTGAGTCAAGCATGTATTTGTATGATTCGCATGATTCGATGTTATGATTTGGGTTGTTTGGTTTATGCTATGTTCTCGTGTATTCCCGTTAGGGTGAGACAGTTATGCTACTCGCCACTAACGGTGGACTGTTGTTTACTTTTTCAGGTAATTCCGATGATGAGGTTCTTGCTTAGCTTTGGGTTGGGCGAGCGCCGATATAGTTACATAGTTGTACTTTTGTTATTATTCTATGATTTTAGTTAGCATTAGACTTTAGTAGTGATTCTTGTGTATTTTTGCTATAACTCTGATATGGTTTTGGAGTTACGTTTATTAATAGTGATAGTTGATTTTTGGATTAGTAATGTACAAACTTGTGGGTATTTGTACTTTTTGGTTTAGTAATAAAGTATTTTGAGGTTTGTTTTAATTTTTAAGTATTTTAGTTTGTTAGTTCTGGCTATTCGACTCGTCGGTTTCTTCCGCGCCGGTTTTAGCGAGTCGGGTCGTCACACGAGCGGAATATCAACAGCGATGAAAATAACTCGCCTCGAGTTCACCCTCAACGTCAGCGTTGAACCATAGATTCTGAGCAACATACATTGTTTAATCGAGTAATGGGTTAACGTCAGGTTCCTAGAAATATAATTCTCTGGCATTTGCTTGATTGTTAGCATTGATATCATTTATGATATCTTCATCTCTATCTGACACCACGAAAGTTATACCTTGCTAATAACCAGGGGCGAAACCAAGATTTTAATATCAATTGGGCCAAATATTTTTAAAAAAATTTTAAAACATATATAATTTATTTATTAATAAGTAATAACAAGGACGAACATTTTTATCTCATGCTTTAATTATTTTTATCCTAAATATTTTGTAGATTTTTATATATAAAAAAACTACAAAATAAAATTAAATCTAATTTAGATTGTATCTACGTACTTTAAAACTAGCAAAAATTCTCAATCAAATAGGGGAATTGTACCTTAGAACAAATTTACACAATACGAGTTTGCTAATCACTAAGGTAAAATAGTAAAATAGTTAATTGATATATTTTATAAAATCTTGTCAGTGACATATACTAAAACTAATGGGTCACATTTATGACTTATGGGTTTCAGGCTCCTCCCAGCCTCCCATGTAGCTTTACCCTTGCCCATGACGAAAAATAGCAGCCATTGAGACAATGTCCATCCTCCCTGCCCCAATACAATATATCTTTTTCACATCTTCAATTCTGATTTCTTATTGTAGATTGGATTGAAAAGGTAAATAACCAATGAAGACGACTAAAAAAATCAATCACAACTAAAACTAAGACTGAAATTAATATAAATGCTTACATCAACAAGTTCAACATTGTCAATTGGAACATCGTCAATTGGAATATCGTGAGTAGCAGCATCCTCATCTTCAAAAACTGTATCAGAATGAAACTCTTGGCTCATCTTTGATGGTTAATTGCGTTCGGTGAAGATCTGAAATGAGCTGAGAATAAGAATGAAAGGATGAAGAGAGCAATCTGATTTTATTATGACAGAGGAGTCGAACTTGCTGACAGAAGAACTACAAGAATATATATAGTAGCAGAGAGCATAAAAATAGCAATAAAGTAAACTAACTAAATAACCTTGACTAACCTAAGGGAGAGACTAACTCACTCCCTCTAATACCCCCTTCCCTAGCTGGACAAGCTTACAAGTCCAAGCTTGTTACAAATAAAGAAGTGCCTAGCTGAAGTGAGAGGTTTGGTGAGTATGTCTGATACTTGGTCTGCTGTAGGGACATGATGAACCTGAATAAAACCATGCTCCACTTGCTCTATTATGTAATGCATGTCTCTTTTGATATGCTTGGTTTTCTCATGAAACATTGGATTGTTTGCTAGATGTTCTGCAGAAAGGTTGTCACATGCAAGCGAAATTGGATGTTGGATATTGATGAGCAGGTCCTGCAGTAGGCCTTCTACCCATGTTAACTCACTAGCAGCAGTGGAAAGACTCCTGTACTCTGCTTCAGTAGAGCTCTTACTAACAGTTGGTTGTTTCTTGGTTTTCCAAGAAACCAAGTTAGCACCAAGGAAAACGGCATAAGTACTTAGACTTCTGCTTGTGAACTTGCAAGCTCCCCAATCTAAGTCACTGTAACCTGACAGATTTGGGGTTGTATTAGCTGTGTAATAAAGACCATAGTCACTCGTGGCTTTGAGGTATTTTAGCACATGAAGTGCAGCTCTTAATTGTGGAGTTCTGGGCTGTTGCATGAACTGAGACAAGTGTTGAACACAATGTGAAAGATCTGGTCGAGTAAAGTTCAGATATAGCAACCTTCCTATAATCTTTCTATAGACAGCTGGATTGTCTATAAGATATCCTTCTTCTAAGGTTAACTTGAGTCCTGTAGGAAGAGGAGCAGGTGCTTCACTACAATTGGTCATTCCAGCATCTGCCAAGATGTCTGAGATGTGTTTCTTTTGAGAGAGGAAAGTGCCATCTTTAGCTCTTGAGACTTCTACTCCAAGAAAGTAGTGTAATTGGCCCAAGTCTTTAATGGTAAACATCTCGTCTAGATCCTTTTTCACTTTAGTAATTTGATTGTTGGATGAACCTGTTATCAAAATATCATGCACATAAACAATTAAAATTAGGAATTCATTATCAAGAGTTCTAGTAAAAAGTGAATAGTCTTGTTTAGATTGGTTGAAACCATTTGATTTAAGAAATATGGTTAATTCCTTATTCCATTGCCTAGGTGCTTGTTTAAGACCATACAATGATTTATGCAATTTACATACTTCTCCTTTCTTAGCCTTGGTATATCCAGATGGGGGAAGCATGTAAACTTCCTCATCTAGATAGCCATGTAAGAATGCATTATAAACATCCAATTGTCAGATTGGCCAATTTTTAATAGTAGCAACATCAATGACAATTCTAACAGTAGCAAGTTTAGCTACAGGAGAAAAAGTTTGATTATAGCCTTGGCCTTCCTTTTGTTGATAACCAGTGGCAACAAGTCTAGCTTTATACCTTTCTATAGTTCCATTAGGATTAAGTTTAGTTTTAAAGATCCATTTTGAACCAATAGCCTGTTTTCCTAAAGGTAAGGTAGTTAATGACCATGTATTATTGTTTTCAAGAGCATTAATTTCATTTTCCATAGCTTGAGCCCATTCTTTAAAATATTTTTCTTGATTATAATTTTTAGGATCAATTATTTTAGAGGAATTAACTGTAAAGGATTTAGATTGGGATGACTCATTAGAATCCAGATTTTTATGAGGTAAATAAGGGCATTCATAGCCATCTAGTTTGGTAGATTTTTGTATTATTCTAGTAGATGTTCTAGGTATTATAGCAGTAGGATTATCATCAAAATTTGATAAATCTAGAGTATTATGAGTATGAGGATCAGTACCTGGAAGACTTATAGAATCAATAGAGAATAGATCAACCTGATTTCTTGCTATTTGATGTCCTGTGCTGATGTCCTCTATGTCAGGAACATTCTGCCCTGCAGTATCATTGGCAGCAGATATACTGCTGTTGGGTGCAGGGGATACTCTGCTTCCCCTTCTGTTAGAATTATAGTTTCTGGCCTGATTATTGCAATCAGAAATAGCAAGAGTATGCATACTATCATTGCCAAAAGAAACTAAGGGAATAGAAATATTAGGCTAAGATTTCTGGTTTTCCTCCATAAAAGGAAAATTGTGTTCATTGAATTTCACATCTCTAGACATGAATATAGTTTTCTTTTGTATATCATAGATTTTATATCACCACAAGGATATCCAAGGAAAATTCCTGTTCTTTATCTAGAATCAAATTTATCTTTATTTCTATCCCTATTAATGGCATGGCAAAGACATCCAAATACTCTCAAATTATTATAATCTGGTTTCTTTCCAAACATGATTTCAAATGGAGTTTTCCAATTCAAGACTCTAGTAGGCATCCTATTTATCAAATAGGTGGCAGTTAACACACATTCAGCCCAAAATCTTTTAGGTAAGTTAGCTTGAAATCTTAAGGCACGTACAACTTCAAGCAAATGTCGATGTTTTCTTTCAACTCTACCATTTTGCTGAGGGACACCTACCATTGATTTTTGATGTATAATGCCCTTTTTAGCAAACAATTGAAAAAAAGGTTCATTTAGGAACTCTGTTCCATTATCTGATCTAATAATTTTAATCCTTTTATTAAATTGAGTTTTAGCATAGAAAATGAAATTAGAAATAGTTTGGTAGACTTGTTGTTTATTATGCAATAGAAAAGTCCATGTAGCTTTGTTATAGTCATCTAATATACTTAAGAAATTTCTTGCTCCACTTATGGCTAAAACTCTATAAGGACCCCATAAATCAACATGTATCATACTAAACAAGTCCTTTGCTCTTGAAGAACTCAAAGAAAATGGCAATTTATGTAACTTTGCATTAGTACAAACATTGCAATCAAAAGAATCCAAGTTTGTGCAATCACAATCACTAATGTGTTTCATTTTAGTTAAAGAAATATGCCCTAGCCTAGCATGAAGCAGATTTACATTATTCTTACTTTTGATAGTTTTAGTACATTTATTACTACTATCATTTCCAAGCTCTTGCTGAACATCTATATTGTTACATGTACCAACCTTATTTTCAGAACTACAGTTTATATCACTATGAGTAGAATTAGCTTTCAAACAATACAATCCTTGCACTTTATGTCCATTAGCCACAATATCCTTATAAAGGTCCTTTCAAACAACTTGCAAATTAGATTTCTCAGCCAATCTACTAACAGATAGAAGATTATGCTTAAATTGCTCTACTAGAAGAACATCATACAAAACTAAATGTTCATTAATGATCACTGTTCCACAATATTGAACCATTTTGCAACTTCCATCAGGTAATCCAACTTTGATTCCTTTTTCTAATTTTCTTTTATTTATTAATAAGTTGGGATCATAGACCATATGGTCACTAGCTCCTGAATCTATGATCCAGAATATATTATCACAAGAATAATTTAGATTAGATTTAGAATAGTTCAAGTTGTTACCTGCACAATTTGCATAAGCAAATTCTGAGGGTTCTGACTTAGTAGACTTCTTGTTTATCATAGTCCTGATTACTTCTTTGCAGACAGAAGACACCATGCTAGTACTCAATTCACCATCGTCATCATCTTGAAGGGGTGTTTCTGAATCCCAATTCTCAGTAGTAGCATTAGCTGCTATTCTTGGCTTTGAGCCCCCTCCCTTGCTTGCCTTCAAAGTGTAATACCAATCAGGGTACCCAATCACCTTGAAGCATTGATCAGACGTGTGGCCTTTGCCTTTGCACACATCACACTTCCTGTCCATCTTGTCTTTCTTCCAATCTTTCCAATCTTTCTTCCCTTGAGTTCTAGTCTTATTGTATCCAAGTGATTCATTTCTAAAATTTCCATAGCCTTCATTTCTTAGATTTCTATTATTATTCCTAGGATTATACACCACTAAGGCACTAGATTCAGCTATGGAGTTGGTCATACCACTTACCTCCTTTTCTTTTTTAACCTGTTGGACAATGCAATATGCTCTATGCACAGTAGGCAAGGGATCCATAGACAAGATATTGGATACAACATTATCAAATCCATTGTTTAACCCTAACAAGAACTGCATTAGCTTGTCTTCTTGAACCTCATCAGACACTTGTTTCACATAATAGCAAGTACATTTATCAAGAATTCCACATGAGCATATAGGTTTCTTTCTTAGACTATGTAATTCATCCCATAGGCGTTTCATCTTCCCAAAATAAGCAATGACAATGAGGTTTTCTTGTTTTAGGTTAGCTATTTCTTTCTTTAATTGAAAAATTAAAGGTCCATTTGTTTGTCCAAATCTATCCTTTATATCACACCACAACTCATAAGTTGTCTCTACATATTGGAAATCCTCAGCTATATCATTATCCATAGAACTCAAGATCCAAGAAGCTACCATGTAATTTGCTGTTTTCCATTTTTCATAGTCCTTATGAGTAGAATCAGGTTCTTTAATAGACCCATCAATTAAACCTAGTTTATGTTTAGCTCCCAATGATCTATATATTTTTCTACTCCATGGTAAGTAATTAGAACCATTAAAGACAACCTTGGTTAAAGAAGATGTAGGGTTATCAGCATGAGAGACAAAGAGAGGGTCGAAAATACCTTGGTTAGCACCTTCATTTGGGTTCGAATCTGCTGTAGAAACTGCAATTGATGAGGCCATCTTCACCGCTAAAACTTGTAATAAATTGAACTTGTCTTTTCACGAATTGGGACATGAAGAAAAAAAACTTCAATTTAGAGAAATCCCCAAAAAATTACGAACACAGCAATAGAACCCTAATTTTATCAGGTTCGAGTAACCAAGAAATCAAAGATTACTAATTAAACTCAATGTGGGTAAGGCTCTAATACCATGAAATGAGCTGAGAATAAGAATGAAAGGATGAAGAGAGCAATCTGATTTTATTATGACAGAGGAGTCGAACTTGCTGACAGAAGAACTACAAGAATATATATAGTAGTGGAGAGCATAAAAATAGCAGTAAAGTTAACTAACTAAATAACCTTGACTAACCTAAGGGAGAGACTAACTCACTCCCTCTAATAAGATCGTTTTGGGGATTTTTTTATTGATATTTGGTTGGAGAAAAGAAATAAACAAGTACGGACGAACGTCTATGGTTTTGCTTTCTATCATCCCAATTTCTCTTTTTGGGTTCAATCAATTCGGATCATATTTGGGTTTTGTTCTTTCCGACTTATTTTCAGTTCACTTCAGTTCAGCTCTGAGAATTTTATTTTAGTTTAGCTCTAAGATTTTCAGTTCAGTACAGCAAATTTCAACTGAAAAGAACAAAGCCTTGGTTGGATTTGATTCAAATATATACTACAAACTAAGGTCTAAGGGTCTTGGAGCTTGTTTCAGACCATACAAAGATTTGTCAAGTTTAAAAACATGGTTTGGGAAATCATTGTTTATAAAACCAGGAGGTTGCTCAACAAATACTTCCTCTTTCAAATAGCCATTCAAAAATGCAGTTTGACATCCATTTGAAAGAGTTTCATATTAAAATGAGCTGCTACATCTATCAACATTCTAATTGCCTCCAATCTAGCTGTTGAGGCAAAGGTTTCATCATAGTCAATTCCTTCTTACTGATTGTACCCTTGGACCACAAGCCTTGCTTTATTTCTGACTATGGTACTTAGATCATCCAATTTGTTTCTAAAGACCCATTTTGTACCAATGACTGTCCTGTCTTTGGGCCTTGGCTCTAAGTGCTAAACTCTATTCCTGTCAAACTGATTCAGTTCATCTTGCATAGCCAATACCCAATCAGGATCATTCAAAGCCATTTTATAGTCAGTTGGTTCAATAGTTGAAAGAAATGTATAAAATGCACAAAAATTCTCATACAGTGATCTTCTAGTTTGAACACCTTTTGAAATGTCACTTAAAATTTTGTCAGATGGATGAGAAGATTTGTATTTAAAAGTGGATTTTGTTTCAACTACTGATGGTGGAGGTTCAGTAGAGCTGTCAGAGTTTTCCCCTTCATCAACTGATTCAGGAGAGTCTTCTTCTTGCTCAACTGTTCCCCCTGATTCTATTACTTCTTCAGAATTAAGCTTACCTTCCTTACCTTGCTGATCTTGATTAGGATCATCCTCATTTTTAGGAACAACATGAGATGTAGGAGTCTGAACAAGATCATCTCCATCAGGATATGTAGATGCCTCCATTTTAGTGAAATCCATGAGGCCAATTTCTTCATCTTCATGTACTTGTGGAGTCTCAGAGAACATGTTAGTTTCATTAAAGATAACATGGATACTCTCCTCAACCTTCAGAGTTCTTTTATTGTAAACTCTGTAGACCTTGCTTTGAGGTGAGTATCCAAGAAATATACCTTCATCACTCTTAGGATCAATTTTATCCAATTGTTCCTTACCATTGTTGTGGACAAAAGACCTGCATCCAAAAACCCTAAAATGTGCAATGTTAGGTTTTCTACCTCTTATAATCTCATAAGGTGTCTTTTTTAGATTTGGCCTAAGCAATGCCCTGTTTAGAATATAGTTTGCAGTAGAGATGGCAGTCGGACCCAAACCCGGCCCAGATTCGTGGATCCAGATCCGTTTTTGTAGATCTGGATCCTTGAAATTTAATTTGGACCCATGCGGATCCGGGTCGGGTCCAGGTCCATCCTGAAAAAACGGATCCGGGTCTGGATCTCAGACTCGGACCCAGACCTGTAGACCCGTTATATATATATATATATATATATATATATATATATATATATATATATAGAGAGAGAGAGAGAGAGAGAGAGAGTCGGGATCTGCTAAAAACCTTAGTGAAGTTGAAAACTAAAAACTTTTACTTTTGACCGTTTGATGCAAATCAACGGCTGAGTTTAATTTCAAGGAAAAAAATATACTCACCTAAAACTAATCCTTGTTTTACGCCCTTAACAAAAAAAAAAAGTTTTTTTACGCTGTTATTTTTTTTGTGAAAAAATAGAATTAGTTTGTAAATTTCAAAGATACTCAAATTAAAGGAGTTTTCGATCATATTAGAATCAACAAATTTGATCGAATCATGTAAGTTTGTATGATTTGTATGTTTATTGTCGTTTGTGTTCGAATTTGATGTAGTGCTCAATTAAGTTTATATTTGATAAATATGCAGTGCTCAATTTCTTGTGAACACCTCTATATAATAGCATGTACCCACTCATATATTGTATGTACCCCCTGATTATAGTATGTACCACATTATAATAATATGCACCTCTATATAATAGCATGTACCCCTCATATAATAGTATGTACCTCCTGATTATAATATGTACCACATTATAATAGTATGCACCTCTATATAATAGCATGTACCCCTCATATAATAGTATGTACCCCCTGCTTATAATAATATACACCTCTATATAATAGCATGTACCCCTCATATAATAACACTTTTCTTGTGAGCAAGAGTTACGTTTGTGTTCGATTCAAATACATACTATAATCAGGGGGATACATACAATATATGAGGGGTACATGCTATTTGACTCAAAACTGATTACTTCAAATCTTCAATTCAATGGAGGAGACTAGGAGAGAGCTTTGTTCGAAAAAAAATGGAGGAAAGATCGCTGTTCGAAAAAAATGGAGGAGAGAGAGGAAGTGACGTTTTTTTAATTTTCAACAAAAAATAGAGGAGAGTGAGGGAGTATAGCATTTTAGAAAGTACCTTTTTTTATTTTAATTTTCAAGGTTGTTAAATTAAATGGATGGATAAGATCAAATTAACTTTATTCAATGGTCAAGATTAAAAGTTTTTAAGTTTTCAATTTAGCAACTAGTTATATATATATATATATATATATATTTGAGGAGTAATTCATAATTCATAAGTTGTTGTCTACTTCGTAACATTCTTATGTCACAAGCCCAATCTCTTAAAAAAAATATTTTTTTAAAATTAATTTTATGTTGCTATTGTAACATTAAATTTATAAGACATGTAATTTAGGAATTAATTCTTTTAAGACATATAATTTATGAATTAATGGTTTTAAGACATGTAAGAAATTTAGTTAATGTTATTTATATGCTTAAATTTTAGAAATTTTGTATTTATTAAAAGGAAATACGGTGGACCCATTTCGGACCCGTTTTGGACCCGGACCCGTTGGATCCAATGGATCTGGATCCATGCATTCCAGACCCGACAGATCCGGGTCGGATCTGGGTCCAGCCTTTGAAAAAGGATCGGGATCTGGGTCCACATAGACCCGCTCCAGATCCGACCCATTGCCATCACTAGCTTGCAGTGCTAATTGCTTCTTCCCAGAAACTCTTAGGGAGACCACTCTCAATGAGCATTGTCCTAGCTAGGGCCGAGCAACGGTTCCGGGTACCCACCCATGGAACCGGACCCGGTTAGGAACCGGCGGGTAATTACCCAGAACCGGTTCAACTGGTTCCGATTTCGGATCCAAAAGTTACTACCCGGTCACAACTGGTTCCGGTTCCGGTTCCAAGAATTTTGGACTGGGTATGTACCCGGTGGGTACCCGGTTGTAACGGTTCCAATTTCGGGTACCGGTACCGAACCCGTTTCCAATGGATACCCAATACCTGACCCATTTGAATTAGGTTTTATAATTTTATCCAATGAAATGAAGTATTGAAGTGACTACTGACTAAGCCAAAATATAATAAGCCTATTTTTTTTTTATTCAAAATTTGTATGTTTATGACTTTATGTAAACTCTTATGTAATGTGTGTAAACTCGTGTTTATGAATTTAAGTAAACTTGTATGTTTTATTTTAAATTTGTAAACTTGTGTTTAAGGAAATTTTATTTGTTGATGTTTAGTGTTAAATTAATTAAATATGTAGTAGAGTAGTTGTTGCACATTAAGCCGATTTGTTATTTAAATTTAAGAAATTGAACAAAATACACACCTATTAAAGAAAATCGGGTACCCGGTATTGGAACTAGTACCCAGTGGTTCCGGTTCCGGTTCCAAAAACATATTACCCAGTTGTAGTGGTTCCGGTTCCAGATATTTTGGACCCGGCGGTTCCGGGTTCGGTTCCATAGAAAAAGACCGGGTACCCGGTTTTGCTCACCACTAGTCCTAGCCATCTCCTCAAGAGTTCTGTTCTTCCTTTCCACAACACCATTCTGTTATGGTGTCCTTGGAGCAGAGAAGTTATGGATTACACCATTTCCCCCACAAAACTCAATGAATTGTGAGTTATCAAACTCAGTACCATGATCTGATATCAAGGAGACCAGTTGCTGACTTATCTTGTTTTGCACCATTTTGACTAGAACCAACTTTACCTATGCCAACAATTGTTCCCTTGCTGTTGTCTCCAAAATTGACTCTTATCACCATTGAAGGATGTGAGTGAAAGAAACTGGGATTTGTCTCCTGACATGTGCCTGGAGCATCCACTATCTAAGTACCAAAAGCTTCTTTCTAGCCTGCAAAAAAAGATCAGATGTTAGATTTAGGAACCCAGACTTGCTTGGGTCCCTTTTCAGAAACAGTTCTAGCATTTCTATCCTTTCTAACCCAAATCTGGGTTACCTGTTTTTTGTTCTTTGCCACACTGTTTTTCTTCTTCCAACAGGAATTAACTGTGTGACCTTTCTTACTACAATGAGTGCATATAATCATGTCCTTTGCAAGAACATACTTACCCTTTTGAAATTCCATGATCCAGGTGGTAGTGGGGGGGGGGGGGGGGTGACCAGTTGTCACTAGTACCTGTGTATCCTAAACCTTTTCTACTATTGTTGCCACCAGTCGTTAATAACTTGTTAAGGTTATTATGACCATTTAGCAACATGTTGACATCATTCTTGTTCAGTACTAACACAGCCTCTTTCTCATCCAGTTTTCTTAGTAAAATTTCATTTCTTTTGGCTAAGTCAATAAAGTCAAGAGTCAACTTATCATAGTCTTCTCTTAACTTTATAAAGTGCAAATCAAGAGTGGTGTCAAAAAAAGCAAGTTCCTTCCCCTTCCTCAAATTATACAGTTTTGTTTTACGATCACAAATTTTAATTTCAAAAGCATCAATCAAACCAGTGTCATGAGTACAGGGGATAGTGGAACTCAACTTAGTAGTTTCATCAAGTTCTTTATACAAGTCTTTAACATCATCAATAAGAAGATTAAAAGCAGTTTGCAAACTAGACCTGTTTAAAGTACTTGCCCTATTTTTCCACTCATTAAGGTTGATTAGGTCACCACCTGTTCTAGGAACAAGGGGACCAGTTAATCCTTCTTCAGATTCATCACCTATTAAAGAAGTTTTACCTGTTTCCAACTCAATCTTGTGTTCATCCAAAGAAATTTCCAATTCAACAACTTGATCTTTCAGTTCATTGCAAATTCCTTCTAGATGACTACAACTTGCTACAACAATTTCACATTCCTGAGTTTTTTCTTTTAAAACCTTTTTACCATTTTTGTAAGCATTACTCAGTTCTAGACATTGATCTAGCACAGTTTCTAAGCATTCTAACAGTTCATCTCTATCATACTCATGCATTTCATTTCTTATTTCAGAGATGCATACCTATTGTGAACTGGTTTCACTAGTTCTGGCCATCAAGCATCTTCTCAGAGTACAACACTTTTCAGTCTAGTGCTATTCTCCTCAGATGAGATCTTGTGATTCAAGATAGCAGTCATACATACTTCAGACTTATCTTCCTCTTCATCTGATTCAGAATCATAATCTCCCCAAAGAGAAGCAATCATGGCTCTCTTGAAGGCTCTCTTGTTTCTCTTCTTGTTCTTATTGTCCTTCCACTTAGGACAATCTCTAATCATGTGACCTGTTTCACTACATTTAAAACAGCCAGAATTGTAAGTGTTAGTCTTTCTAGGTTTCTTACCTTTGAAGCTCTTCTTCTGATCTCTAAAATGGATTTCAAATCTTTTGGCCATCATAGAGATCTCATCTTCATCAGACAACACCTTTTAAGGCAATAGTCTTGTCAGCCTTCTTTCCTCCTTTAGATTCTACCATCATCTCATGAGTTAACAAAGATCCAATCAACTGTTCTAAGGTCAGTTGTGTTAGATCTTTTGCCTCATATATGACAGTCACTTTAGGAATCCATTCATTAGACAGACTTCTCTGAGCACTTTTCTGACTAGATCTTCATCTGTAAAGCTTTTTCCTAAAGACTTAAGATCATTTACAATTTTCATGAATATAGAAAAACAGTCATTAATGTTTTCATCTTGAATCATTTTAAACAGTTCATATTTTGACATAAGTAAATCAATCTTAGACCTTTTTACCTCACTTGTGCCTTCATAGGCAAGTTCCAAGGTATCCCATATTTCCTTGGCAGTGGTGCATGCAGAGATTTTGTTGGTCTCATTTTCACCAATAGCTTGCTACAGTATAGACATGGCTTTGGCATTATTCTCCAATCTCTTGTAATCAGAGGCCACATACTCTGATTCCTTCTTAGGCACAAAATTCCCTGATACATCCAGTTTGATTACCTCTATTGGACCATTCTTCACAATCATCCAACATTCATAGTTAATGCCAATGATGATGTTCCTTAGTCTGTTCTTCCACCTTGCATAGTTCTTGCCATTGAATATTGGAGTCTTGTTGTCATACCCCATAGCATTCATCTCTTGAGTGTTCATTCCTCTAGGATGTTAAGCTCTTTTTAGAGGAACTTGGCTCTAATACCAATTGTAGGATCTAGAACTACTCAAGAAGGGGGGGGGGGGTTAAAGTGACTAGTGAATGTAAATGACAGATTTTTGCAAAACTAACTAGACCAGTTGGAACTGTTCTAGTTGCGGAAACAGTTAAGCAAAAGAATAAATAACACACACAAATTTAACGAGGTTCAGCCAAGATTAAATAACACACACAAATTTAACGAGGTTCAGCCAACTTTGGCTTACGTCCTCTTACCCTAGTTATTTTATTAATCAACTCTGAAAAATAGAACAACCTCACACACACTCAACTGAACTTATCAACTCTAACAGAACAGTTCAACACTCAACCCAAGTGTTCCCCAGTGTTCTTGAACTCACAAGAACAAGTACAAATGAACTCACAGATGTACCTTTCACCAACCCCTCTTTTAGTGATGATTATAAGTAATTTTCCTCACACAAAGTTGCTCTCAAAAGCTAAAAAATGAGTACAATGAATTTCTATGATGAAATACTCAAAACTGGTTTTTATGTTCCTCCTTTCAAAGTGCTCGATATTCAATGTTAAGTGTGGCCTATTCTAGTACCGCATTCCTTCTTTTATAATCAGTTCGTCCCCTTGATCAAATCAGAAAGTATCTTTGAATTCCAAAGAATAAAAATACTTTCCTAAACTAATTAAGGAAAATCATATATTTCAATTTACTCGAAATGTATTATTTGTTGCCATAGTTACATAAGCAGAAAAACAGTAAGAATAAGTGGAAATATGGCAATAATATTTTCCAAAATTAGTTTGGCCAGTTTTAAAAAACTTGCCATAAATCGAATCAGGTCGGAATTGTTCTGGTGAACTGTTCTACCTGACTACAACGTTCTACTTATAAGTTCTTTTTATGAACTTATAATCACAACACTTGCACTTCAATCAGTTAAACACAGCTTTAAAAAGGAAAAAATAAAAGGCAAAGAAAAATAATGCTATAGATAAATGGGAGATAAAACCCCCTGAAAAATGCCAAGTTCATACAACAAATAGTGGTTAACATCTAATACTACGTTACTATTAAACCATGGTTACAAATGTTTAATACACTCAGAAACCTACTTATTATAGCCGGCAAATTACAACAATGAATACGCTACCACCTTAACAGGTTAATGCAACAAATGGATATTCTATACCACGCAAATAATACTGCTTTGTTGCATCTAAAATGGTACGATAGTAAATAAAAGCAAGTACCAATGCAAAAACAATACCTACCTAGATTTATGAACAACAAAGATACAACTCGATCTAGATACAACTAATATACGTAGTTTTGCGGTCATACATGGCTTTTACATTCATGTAAAAGATGAAGCTACTGAAGAAGTGGTTACCAAACCCGACAAGAGGCCAACGACAAGGGCGCTGTTGTATGTGCTCGGCTCTGTTTGCATCGAATTATTACGATCATCGATGAACGTTTCGTTCAAGAAGGGCCCACCAACAAGTGCTCCAACAGCAACATTAGGGTTGGGTTTATCCGAATTAAGCCACTTAAACCCATCCTCACATCCTGTTTTTGCATCTGCTGGAATTGAGGCTCCTCTGTGGTGCACAAATTGTGGGAATTTGTCACCGTAACCCACAAGAAAGCTCATTTTCATGGGATTTTTTCCTAAGACATAATCAGCCTGCCAAACCAAAGAAACTCGATTAGTAAACTACAGAATCTTGCATACATCTGGTGTACAATCTTAATTCTTAACCATAGAAGTCACAATATAAAGGTAAAATATTACTATATGTTAAAAAAGAATATAATTAAATAATAAAAGTCACTATATCAATGAAGCTATTAGTACTCTAATAAATGTCAATAGGTTTCTCTAATGTTTATTCTTTTTACATAGCAAGAAAGCACACCTGTGAGAGGGCAAACTTCCGAAGATCCGAGGGTTTATAGGAATGGCCATCGCAAGATATCCGTGCAGTTCTTGAAGAAAGCATGTAATCGCTGTAGATGACAGCCAAAAATGCAGCTGCGACAGGATGCTGAAGTGCGTTCCAGTCACTGACCCATATCAAACCACCTGAGTAACAAACAGTTCAAAAAGGGTTTATGCACTTTCAGGAACATCAGTAAGTCACAAAAGAATGTTAAACTCCTCTAGGTTTCTGGTTCATTAGAACTATGCATGATAAACAAAATTTTGACTTCATGAATGTATCAAACTCCTCTAAGCTATCACCTCATTGGCACTTGAGGAGGAAGATAAAGGGGGCATCCTCAAGCAATGGGTGGTGAAGATCGAACCTTGTACCTCTAGGATACAAATTGGGTGCAGACACCACTTCCTCGAATCAGTCAAATGAATCAAATTGTTGATCAGACTATTTCCAACTTATTTGCTTTCGATATATATTTTTTCAAGTTTGAAATAATGAATTGCTATATGTTACAACTTTATAGGTCAAAACAAGACAACAGGGATGAGCCATTTCGTTATATTGCGAATACAAGTCGCATTAGTTTGTTCAATTTGGAAGTAAAGCAGTAAAGCACCCAACTAACCAAGAGAAATAAAGACAACTAATAAATAGTCAAAAGGCGTTTAGCTGTTGAAAAACAAAAATCTCTATTTCTCCATTTCCCTAAAAGTTTCTCAGATTGAAGGTTAAATTATGAATAGCAAGTTTGAGGCATCTTGTAGAAATCACTTATCTAGCAAACATGTCATATTTTTAAAATTAGACAACTGTAGATAGTTATGTAAATTTAACAGAGTAAAAAATTGGGTTATATCAGGGATTTCAAACAAATTTCACAAAAACACAAAGAGACATTTTGATGAGAACACATTACCATCTGTTCTACTAGATGTTGCTGTCGGAGAACTCGGCAAAAGACCACACATCACAGCCTCAGCTGTTTGCCTGTATTTCTGAAGGCCAGAGTTTGCAGAACTTGAAACATCCTTTGAAGCAAAAAGATTGACCCTAGAGAGTAGTACCTGGAAAACATTTGAAAGGCTGTCAAAAACTGTGATCTCTCAATCATTATGATGCAAGGCTGTTTAGAATATGTATTTGATATTATTGTAACTAGGATATGTATTCACAGAAAATAAATAAAAAGAAATTGTAACTAGGATATGCATCCATTTTTTCTTCATAGCTTTAGGAATATATGCATTCAAAGACTACTCTTCAATTGATTATCTTAGAACAGTAAGTTCTTAGCCTCAAGCACATATACGATATACATTAAAACCAGAGGATGCTTCTTAAAGGGTAACCAGACATATTAGTGAAGAACCATGAATGTTATTAATAATACTAATTATTTAGTTTTTTTTTTGGACATTACTAATCAATTAGTTAGAAGTTAGGAATATGCCAATCTAGTCCATTATGTACCATCGATCAGGATAGTGATTTTAGCACTCCACTTTATAAACATGTTATCAACTAGAAGATAGAAGAAAAGTGGAGTGCGGAAATGAATTTGACATTGCCAAAATCACTATCCCATCAATTAATAACTTCTTTTATTCTGAAATAGTGACAGTTATGATGTTCTTTAACTGCCCAAAAGATTTCATATATTTCTAATATATTTCTAAAAGGAAACATGCTTGGAGTTTTAATGATAACATTGTTTGGAGTGATTTTCATGATATCCTTGTTTGGAATGGAATAAGTTATCATGCTTGGAATTTTCATGACACCCTTATTCGGAATGAATAAGAGGAGAAGGTGAGAATCATAAATTTGAAACAATCATGAAATTATCCATTTTTTAGTATTAAAAACAATGCAAGTCATAGAGATTGTATTGATAAGCCATAAGGAGTAGTTAAGTTATGTATATAACATAATGTTCCTCAAACAAATGTTGGGAATAAACTGACCTGAGTTCCTGCCAGTTTATTATCCCAACTAAACCAGGTTGGACTTCCAAAATCAGCAAATTCTTTCCCATTGTCATTCACATAGTCGAGGTACGTATTATCTTTGGTTGCATGATAGAGCCAGCTTGCAGCCCACAAGAGCTCATCTCCATAACCTGTTGAATTATAAAAAGTTGCAACTTCGGGAATGTTTTCGCTGTAAGAACCTCTGTGCTTGTCAGCAAAGTCAAAAAGCTGTTTTGCATGCTTTAAACAAGTGCTTGAATAGGTAGAATCACTTGACTTAAACACAAGGGATGCTGCTGCCAGAGCCGCGGCTGTTTCAGCTGCAACTTCTGTTCCAGGTGTGGAAACATTCACTTGTGTAAGCGGCCTTTTCTCGGTCATTGTTTCAGGCCTGTTCCAACATTTATGGTCCAAATCCGGATCACCAACCTGCATGGATTTATCAACCGGGATTTTATCTATTGCTTTCATATATACTTCCTCTGTAGCCAAATAAACACAACAGACCATTTTGCACACAATTTAAGGATAAAAAATTAAGGGTGTAAACGACCTTGATCAAAATAAATTTAAGACCGGTAGCCTATAGTATCATTATTGCTTAATTAGCTCGTTTACACTGTTAAATGCCTTCCTTAAAAAGCATACAAAATAGCTTATCATATCAACCTTAACTATCAAAGCTATCAACAACCTAGACATACTACCCAAATGTCCAACTTGGCTTCTTTTTTTTTTCTTCTTTTTTAAATGGAGAAAGTCCATGATTTAGTCCTGCAATGTAGTGTCAAACTAATTCTAAATGTACATATTAAGTAAACTATGAATAAGACAGTCACAATGTCATGACTCATTCTCATTCACAACTCATCTGATCAAGACTTGTGGGGTGTATCAATGATATTGAAATACAAAACACTAATGCGAATATCTTCCGATCAACAATACTTAGTTACATACCACCTATACATTATGACATGGATCAATCAATCATTCAATTTCAATCAAGCAAATGAAGGAAAACACAAAGATACCTGAATATATAGAACATTATCTTTAGGATGAGCATTGACAAGGAAGTCAGTGATCCACTTGAGGTTATCTTGAGCAGGTTCGAGTTGTTTTGCAACCGCCATTTGATCCCCATACTCGAGGATAGCCCACGACAAGACGGTCGCAGTAAAGGCCAATGGGAACCCAAACTTCATATTATCACCAGCATCATACATTCCTTTTGAAAGATCCAATTTTGCTTCTTTCCCATCATCTAATGCAGAATCACCCCTCCAAGATATCTTGTTATCTTTCAGCTTACCAGCTGCAAGATCAATGTAATTGTATAAAAATGAGCAACTTAATTAAACTTAGATCCACTAAACAAGACCATTTCTTCTTGGACCACATAACATCTAATAACATGTATTATTATGCAAATTTCAGATCCAAATGGGTATAAAATAGAAAGTTATATAAAGACAAGAAAACATCTTAGTCATATTACTATCACATTATTGGCATTTTTTAGACAATTGACCTTAATAACAGATTCAGCTCCACATTTTATGATTAGCAATATCAGCATAATTTGCCTTGATTGGACCACATAACATCTCTAAACACATAATCTGAACTTTGACATTGAAATAATAAGATAAAATTTCAACTTCCAATGATCAAATAAATAACAAATGACCCATAAAATAAAATTTGAAGTTTGACATAAAACTAACATCAAATTGCTTTAAATTATTAGAAAATAAACTAACAAAAGGGGTCAAATAAAATTCAACTTACATTTTTGGACATCAAAAAATTGCATAGCAAGCTTGAGGGAATCAGAGTATTTGGCAACAGGGGAACCAGGTGGGCCAGGAACAGGCTCAGCTTTATCAGAAGAATGATGAAACTTTGATCTAAATGCAACAAATAAACCAACAACAATTGCAGCCGCAACTATAAACACCAAAAACCAGCCAAAACAACCTCCTTTTGACCCTTTTTCTTCCCCCATGTTTTAACCCAAGATTTTCAATAGATTATTATTGATGAAATTCAAAAAAATAAATCGAGGGTTTTAATGGGGTTGATCATTTGTTGAATGCAATGTGGTTAATTGTATTGTGTAATTAAATTATGAATATGTTGATGGGATGTTGTTGTCGATGGTGAAGTTTTGGGGTTGTGACAAAAAGGGATGCAAGCTTAGATCTAAGAAGAGAAGGTGCTAAATGTGGAAATTAAGCAAGCGCCGACACATTCAAATCCAATTATGAACCAGTTAAATACAGTTGTTTTCGTTTTACTGCATGGGTCAAAGTTTCATTCATTTTTAAATTTTTTCATTGATTGAAGGGTCAAGCTACGGTAAACATCAATTCATATGGAGTACTTGTGTTTATCGTTTTTTGTGAAGTTAGATATTGAACATTATTGTTATTTATGAATGAATTTCATCTTTTTTTCCAATTAAAAAACAAAATGAAAATACAACCGTCTAATTTGTTGGCAAGACCGTCATGCAGTTGACTTTGGTGAACATATGTAGCGAAACTGCCTCTTAGAGTCTAGTATACCAAATGTAGCCAAATAATGATGTTTGAGGCTCATGAAGTGAGCAAACTTGGTAAAACAGTCCACCCTTGCTGATACTTTCTACCCATTGATTAAACTTTCGGATACTTTCCCTAAAGTTAGTTGTTATGTCCTCCAAAATCTGATTCAGAATAAGTAATAACTAGTTCAGATTCCAAGCCGTGCACAACCTTACTAAAAAATAATGAAATTCATAACAAATTCATAATGAATTCTTTGTAATCTGACCCAAATCTTCTGGACAAATAAACTTTGAATGATTGATTTGTTTAGTTAACAAATCGAGTAGGATTAATAGAGAAGTTCTTAATTAATATACCTCATCAAGATATGCATATCTCGTGACAAACCTGTAAATATAAATTAAATTTCTGCCATTATGAATGGTAAAAAATTAATTTATATTTACCAATTTGCCATAAGATATGCATATCTCGAGATATATTAGAAATTTCTCGGGTTAATATCACTCCGGGGACATATTCATATAGGTATCTTATTTAAAGTTTTTAATACACATTGTCACATTATGATATATCATAAGATAGCTAGTTGCTGATAAGGGGCCCATTATCAAGTAGAAGGACCACTCAGCCTTTGTATACTAACTGACCTTGAGTCATTGTGAAGCCCAATTAGTTTGCTTGAAATTAGATGACTGTCATGAACTCAATGACAAAAGGCTTGATTAGAAGCCTTGGGTTTGCATTGAATTTTAGCCTGAAACTCTAGTAATCCACCATTGATACTAGGGAAACCTATATATTGGTATTAAAATTGAAACTTGAGGCTTTATTTATCAGTCAAAACTATGATCTGCAAGCCAACTAATAATTGAGAAATATTCAATTGTAGTCTTAAATTTTTTGAGTTTTTTCTTTGGTAGTCATTCTTAATTGTAGATCTCAATGACAACAATAACTTATGACTAGGGTTAAGAATGTTGTATTAATAACGATTTTTCATTCTAAAAAGATGATCATTAGATCCTTAAAAAAAAGTAAAGTGTTTTAAGATAAAACTAAAAAAATCTTTTATATTAGAAAATCCATATTCCGTAAGGTTTTTCGTTATTTGGTTGCTGGTAAAATGATTTTCTATGTTAAGCATTTTTCATTATTTAATTAAACTGAAAATTAATTGCTTCAATTGTGAGGGAAAATATTTTTCTTCCAATTGTGATGTAAAATATTTTCCTTCCAATTTGGAGGGAAAATATTTTCAATAGGGTAGAAAATATTTTTCCACTCCAAGTTTTACATTTTACATTATTTGGTTTATGGTGATGTGCTTATAACGGATCAAGAAAAGTTTGTACCATACCAGACTCGTGACGAGTTATAAAATATAAGTCTCATGCACGACACATCCCACGTTTCATGTCGTGCCATCGTGCCTAGTACAAATGTTTCTATATAATGAATTTTAACCAAAATAAGTGTGCCAACTTGCGGGTCAACATGTTGTGCTCATGCCAGGTTCGTGCCAAAATTTTAAAGTGTTGTTCATGCATGACCCACGACCCAACAATTGTGCCTCATGTCGTGTCGTGCTCATAGCGGGCTCACACCGGGCCAAGCCCAAATCATGTTGTGCCAAGTTGGCCCTCGTGCCGGCTCAGCCGAGCCCATGCATGCCCAACTCTAGGCACACCTTTGAGGAGGGACAAATGTTTTCCTCCATTAAATTATTTTCCATTCTATTGAAAAAAAAAATTGAGACAATTGATTTTTAGGAAAACTTTTTTCTTCAAAACAAACAAAGCCTACATATGATTTTTGTAATAAGTTTGCAGTGCATTTCAGGTCTGATGGTGTAACTTGTTACGTTACTGCCTATGAAGCACTGGGACGGCATTCTGGGTGCCGCATCCGTACCGGGGACGGGGAGTGTAACGACCCGGATTTTTGGGCCGTAAAATTTCGTGTAAAATTAAGCCTTTAAATTCGAATCATCCGATTTGGGTCCAAAAACTTAATTTTTATTAAATGGATCAAGGCCCATTCACCCTTTTCCTAGCCAAACCCCACGGCCCCATCAACACATTTCTTTTATTTATTTTCTTTTATTATTTAACCATAATTAGAAAATCATATCTATTTTTGACTTAACCTAAAAAACTCTATTTTATCTCCTAAACTAACTCCTAAAAACTAGTAAACCTTAACCTATTATGTAGTAAACCCTCCTAAAATCTAGCAAGCCTAATCTATAAATACCTATAAAGCACCTAACTTTGGACCCTTATTTATTAATCACTTAAGCCATCTAAAAACTCCCCTTTCCTTGCTCATCCTCACGGCCCCTTTATAATCATCAACCAAAACCTTACTTTTCCTTCATTCCTCACGGCACCCCTCCCAATCACCTTCTAAATTTGTGTCATTCACCTCTTCCAAAACAAACAACACCATCAAAGCAGACAAACCTTCAACCTTGGACCGTGCGTGGTGGTACCTTGGCCGTGTGACTTGTCGTGTGAAGCACTCACTACTAGATAAAAGAGTAGTTGCAACGCTCTTTAGCAACGAGTCACCATTTTGCAACACCTTTAGCAACGGGTTACCATTTTTCAACGCCTTTAGCAACGGGTTTTTAATGACAGCTGTCAAAAATGGGAAAAGGCAACGGGCTCAGCACAACCCGTTGCAATAGATTATAAAAGGTAACGGGCTTGATTTTTCGCAACGACTTTGGCAACGGGCTTTACCTTTAGCAACAGTCTTGGCATAGCCGTGGCCTAAAGTAAATGGAGAAATTAAAATTGAGTTTAGAGTTTTCCTCTTTTATTTTCATTTAAGATAATATTTCCCACTTCCAACCCTCACTTGCCCCGTTCCCCAGTCGCCCACTGCTTCTCTTGAAAAAAAAACCCTCTATGGCTCTATGCTAGAGATGGCCAACGGGCGGGCTGGGCCGGGTTGGGTACCGGGCCGGGCCGGGATTGGGTGACCCGGAACCGGCCCATGGGTGGGGTTGGGCGGGCCGGGCCGGGCTGGGTCAGAAGAGGGTCGACCCACGAACCGGCCCGGCGGGTTGGGGACCGGGCTGGGGACCGGGCTGGGCTGGGCTGGGTTGTGGGTTCGTGGGTTGGATTCGTGGGTTGGGTTCGCGGGTTGGGTTCGCGGGTTGGGTTTGCGAGTTGGGTTCGTGGGTTGGGTTCACGGGTTGGGTTCGTGGGTTGGGTTCATGGGTTGGGCCCATTGGGTCAATGGGTCATGGGTTTTAGGGGATTTGGGGGTTTTGTGGGGGGTTTTGTTGGGGTTTAAGAGGGTTTAAGAGGGTTTGGGGGTTTTGAGGGGGTTTGGGTTTTTTTTTTTGGGATTTTTAAATTTGTAAATGTAAATATATAATCATTAGTTGGTGAAAAACATGTTAATTATATATTTAACTTGTTAATTAAAATTCAAACAACTAAATATTATGATTTATTACAAAAGTAAAAACTAATAAGTTAATTAATTGATAATTAAGATAATTTAATGGGGGAAGGGGGTTGGGTGGGGGGGGGCTTGGACTTACTTTGAAAATTAAAATACATATAAAAACATATATTTTAATTTTGTAAAATAAGATGCCTACGTATCCTTAATTATATTAAGGAATCAAAGCCCACGTAGTTCTTAAACGTACCTCAATGTCGTGGTTCGTGAATCGTCAGTCTTTAGTTTTTGGGGGGCGATTCATCTGAAGTATCTAACACCATCCACGGATCATCTTCATCATCGTCTTCATCGTCCTTCATTCCTTGCGTTCTCTTCTCCGCCTGGGCCCAATCCTTCTTGCAAACGCACATTTCTATGCTATTTGGAGAAAGACGGGATCTTTTTTCGTCTAACACTCTCCTACCTGCACTAAAAGCAGACTCGGAGGCAACAGTTGAAGCTGGAATTGCAAGGACATCCTTTGCAATTCTAGCTAAGATAGGAAATTCATTAAAATGATTTTTCCACCATTTAAGTATGTGGAAATCACTGTTAGTTTCAAATTGATACGATAAATAATCATTAACATTACCACCCGTAGCACCTGCGGATGATGATGAGTCTGTTCGTGGTTTCTTCAAAATTGAAGAAACGAAAGGGTCCCACCTGCTTTTGGATTGCCTAGGAACTCCAACCGATTGTGGTTGGTAAATAGATGCGTAGTGATCATAAAGTTGTTCTAAAATATATTTACACTGTAATACATAAGCATAAACATCAAAATTAAATTCTAAACATTGATAATAAAAATTTAATAAATTTGTCAAACCATCAAGTTTGACACCTGGGTCCAATATGGCTGCAATACCATATATGTGAGGAAATTCACCGAAATAGGTGTGCCATTTGACCATCATTCGCGACAAGATGTCGGAAATGTTTTCAATGTCGCCGGCATTTTTAATAGAATTTACAATTTTGATACATTCTAAAATAACTTGGTGAATATTAGGCTCATAAATAAGAGAAAAAATGTTTGTAGCACTGTCAAAAGTGCTAAGAACTTCACAAATAACACTGGCAACGCTCCAGTGATCGTTCGTAATCAATTCATTTCATTTGTACAAGTTTCATTATATACTGTTGTTAACACATCCTTATACCTAAGCGCGTCTTTCAACATTTTATATGTTGAATTCCAACGGGTAGGAGTATCCCAACTCCAAACTCTTTTTCTTAGACCTTTTTCGTCGCACAACTCCTTATACCTACGTTTAACTCGATGAGTAACTCTAAGCCACTTAGTTACATTCCTAATGGGTTCTAACAAAGGTTGTAATTCTTTCATGCCTTCTTGAACACATAAATTAAGAATATGTGCACAACATCGGACATGCAATAACTCACCGTTAAGCAATAAGGGTAACTCAGGATCAGATTTTATGAAATCTACGGCCCTTTTGTTAGCACTTGCGTTGTCTAATGATAAAGAAAAAATTTTGTTAGTAATGTGCCAAGTTCTTAAAACATTTGTAATACGACATTTAATGTTATACCCACTATGACTCTCCTCCATTGATTGAAAAGCAATAATACGTTTTTGTAAATACCAGTTCTCATCAATCCAATGAGCAGTGATACATATAAATGGTTCTCCAATTGTAGAACTCCATGTATCACTAGTCAAACTAAAACGACCGTCATATGTTCGAAACGATTCAATCATATAAGCTCTACGTTCAAAGTATTGTTGTTGAGTTTTACGCTTAAGTGAATTCCTAGGGACTCTTCTATATGCAGGTTGTAAAGCCATTCTATTTAATAATTCGTATTCGGGGTCTTCCGCAAAATTAAAAGGTTTTTCCGTATTAATAACATAATCACCTAAGTAACTACACAAATTATCTGTAGTAAAAACAAAAGGCATACCTGCGCCGGGCATGTCAGAAGCATACCCGTGTAGCTGAGTTTGGGTGGTTCCATCGCTTGAATCTGCGCCTTCCGGCCCCAATTTATGATCTCGTGAAAGGTGTCGTGCTAATGTTCCGGTTCCATCGCTTTTTTGCCATTTGTATTGTTTGGGGTTTTTTGTCTTATTGACATCCCGACAAACTTTACAAATAGCTATAAATTTATTACGCTCATTGGTTTCTGTTTTATCGTAGTATGGCCAGACCCATGACCCTTTACGACCAGTGTTGCCCTGGGTCGATGGCCCGGAATCATCTTCACCTTAATTTAAAATTTAAAGTTATCAATATCACATTATTTATTTCTTATAAATCATAATTAATATACATCTTTTTATATTATTATATTTCATATTTATAATCACCCTAATCTATAATCCTATTATTTTTTTATGCGTACTAAACTACTAATTTCCAAGTGTAAATCATAATTGGAAACGAATGCTGACTGGATAGAATCCCAGGTAAGAGAGGTGCGACACAATGGTCAACTTAAATACCAAATCTTGCCTAGACAGATCCCGGGCTTCTGTTTAAGCCAACTAACCAATCAGATTGTAACCTTATGATTAAACTGGAAAGTTCATATATAATTTTAAATCTTAACATATAGTCATATATTAAAATCATTAATCACATTATTCACATATATAATTTGATTTCCTAGCATATATTAAATTCATTATTCATGTATCACATATATAAATTAATAAATATAATATAAATTCTTATTTCCTAATTCCTAGCATATATTAAAAATTTAAAATCATGTATCACATATATAATTATTGAATTATTCTATAAATTCTTATTTCATAACATATATTAAAATCATGTTACATATTCAATTTTTAACATAAAATAGTAAAAATAATAAAATGCATAACATTACCTCGGGGGGGTCGGGGAGGAGGAGGGCCCATTGTGGAAGACGAATGCCTCGATTGTTGTGACAAAGGATCCACAAAATCTGCGTCGTTTTCCAAGTTCTGAATAGATTCATCCGTATTTTGATAATCATATTCATTTCCACCACCACCACGACCACCACTACCACTAGCTCCACCATGGCCACCACCTCTTGAAGCCATTTTTTTCTTTGAATATATTAATGTAAATATAAGTTTTTTTTAGAATTAAGAATTAAGAAAATAGTAGAAGTTTTTTTTATTTAAAATTGTACAAAAACTAAACAAGATAAATAGATAATTGAAAATATGAAAGTTAGAAATTTAGAATTAAGAAGAGAATGAGAGATTGAGAGATTAAGAGTTGAGAGAATGAGAGATTGAGAGTTGAGAGAATGAGAGATTGAGAGTTGTGAGGATTTTGGGTGTAAATTAAGGGGTATTTATAGGAAGGGGGTAAAATTTTTTTTTAAAAAAAAAAAAAAAAAGCTGCAGGTAGCCGTTAGTGAGTAACGGCTAGTAACCCGTACGGGCGGGCCGGGTTTTTAGGCGGGCTGCGGGCCGGGTTTTTAGGCGGCTGGGTTACGGGCGGGCCGGGCTGGGTCACGGGCTGGGTCTGGGTCGGGCTGGGTCACGGGTTGGGCTGGGTCCGGGCTGGGTTATGGGTTGGGCTGGGCTACGGGCTGGGTTTGTAAACCACAACCCATAACCAGCCCGCCTGGGGATCGGGCCGGGCCGGGCCGGTTACGGGTTGGAGCGGGCCGACCCAGCCGGGCCAAAAACCGGGCGGGTTCCGGGGCGGGCCGGGCCAACCCAGCCCATTGGCCACCTTTACTCTATGCACTCTTCGAAATCTCTTTTCTTCTCCACACAAAAGCCAGTAAAAAACCACAAAATTCCAGCAAAAAATTCATGAAATCGGAGACCACGCACAGTCGATGAAGATGTTAACCTAAATCGAACAGCCTGTGAAAACCTCTTCTCTCGCAGCTTAACACTCTAGTGCATTTCTCCACACAAACAACTCCTTCCTTAACAGAGATGGTAACTCAAATTTCAAAATTTGCTTACCTTTTGTTCTTAGCTATTGTTTCGTTGTCCTTTTTCCCTATGGTTCTTGCTAGGGTTTGAATTTTGGGCTAGGTTTCTTGCTAGAGTTAGAATTTTTTAAGTTATTTAATTTCTAGTGAATTCTTCTTGTTAGGGTTTGAATTTCCAAATTTTCTATTGAATTCTTGCTAGGGTTTAACTTAGTGGAAAATAGGTTTACGCTACTAGTAGTGTTGTAATCAGGTATGCTCTTTGTTCTAATTTATTAGCGGTGATTAACAAATTTACAATCACCATAAATTAGTTTTTGAATTTGTATATTTAATAGCAATCACTAGTGAGATTGACTGCACATGGGTATAAATTCTAGTTGGGCTTATTGGTGTATATAGATTCTTAAACATTTGATAGAATGCACTCATAAAGAGTGCTTTGCTTTCCAAATTTTATCTGTTTTGCTTATACAAATTCCCTATTTCCATTTATTTACTTAATAACTTAATTCTTTTATGTTTTAACAAGTGGTGGTCTGTGGTGAGCTGTTGAGTTAGTAGATGAATTGCAGTGTTGTACTTGGGTTTGTGCAGATGACTAGTGAAGTCAATGATGTCTGAAGTTGTTAATGGTAATATCAAAGCCATTGAACAGGTAGGTTTCTTAGTTGTTTAGCTTTGAGATCTAATTTATGCTCTAAGTAATTTTATTGAAAAATTAATATCATGTTATTTTATTGTTTGACATTGGAATTAGAATATGTTCAACTTATCTTGCTCTTTCTATTTTTTTTATGTTTCATCTAATATAATTCTCCTGGTTTATCTGCTATTTTTATAGGTTCATATCTAGTTCTAGATTGTTGTCCCTGAAAAGTCACTATGCTTTGTCAAATGAAGGAAGCTTATTTGTATGTAGATATAAGTTTTTTTTTTATCTCGTGTTGATATTTGAGATTTTATTTTTATTGAACCAAAGTTACAAATTTGCCTCTTTTGCCTTAATAATAAGGATTATTCTTTTGCCTTGCTTGTTCATTTTCAAATGATCATAATGACAATTTTACCAATCGTGTTATCATCTTCCAATAAATGAATATATAGATTTAACATAACAAAAGTAGGATTTTCTTTATTATTATAGGTAATTGTGTTGATGCAACTAAAATATAAGCATTAGGTATCCCATTTGTGATTCCAAAATATAAGATACAGTAGATGGTCAAACTACTTCTTTTACCTATTTTGAGTATTGACAAAGGTATAGAGTTTTGATAAAGATTAAGGGTTTGGGTATTGTTTATAAAAAACTTCTAAATCTAACTTGTGTGATTAAAAAGGCATCACACCAAAAAAAAAAGCAGTTATTTGATTCTTAGGTATTGTTGATTATTCATGCTGAAATAGTTTTTGACTCTTTGTATATGATAAAATATTGATGGTTTCTTTGTACATCTTGGGAAAATTAGCATTTGAAGCGTGTAATTATAGTCATGTTAATCCAAACCATATCTCTACCCTTAACAAATATATCCTGTTTCCTGCTTTGTCTTAGTTGCTTTCCCTAACATTTTATGAATACATCTTTCATGTTTCATCATGTTGATAAGAAGGTTTTTCCCCTTGCCTGCAACACCTCCCCTCCTCCTTACTGTCCCTCCCCTTCTCCCTACTTGCAGCACCTTCCCTCCCCCTTGTTATCCCTCCTCTTGCCTGCAACCCCCCCCCCCCTTGTTGTCCCTCCTCTTGGATGCAGCACCTTCTCCCTCTTCTGCCACCTCCCCCCACCTACAGGAAGTGTGACACTAAATGGAAATTTTCAGTCTCTTTTTTTGTGTAGTTTCTACTGCAGATTGTTTGTATTTTTTTTTTAAATTAATTTGCGTGTTTTGCATTTTGGTATATTTTGTTGAGTTTATTTTGCTGTATCTAGAGTGATTTTGGTCTATTTATTATTCATATATTTTTTTATTACTCATATTAATTTTATAATCATATTCTTTGGTAGGCATCAAACTTGCTACAAGCTAATCCTGAACTTCAAAAACTACTTGAAGCCAACCCCTGGGTGAAGCATGTGCTTCCCTCTATGTCAAGAAGCACAAGCAATAGTAATCCTACGACCACCTAGTCAAATCAACATATTTCTATGGGAGCACGATCATAAAATCAATTGGTAAGTTTTATTACCTTTTTCAATTAGTGGATGTATGTGGACTGTGGAGAATGATATTATTTAATCTTTATTTGCTTTTAGTAAATTTTTAATATTAATTGTCTTTTATTTTATATGTAGGTACGTGTTGTAGCAAATGACGGAGAAGAGTTGGAGAATGATATTGAGCTTACATAGCAAAATTTCGTGAAATAGTTGGTTCTAGATCTTTTTGGACATAATTGTATTTGTATACATAAATAAGATGTATGGTACCGAATATTTTTTTGTTGTACTAGAGAATATAAGCTAGACTTGAAATTTTTAGTATTTTGATGATGTAACAAGTGAATTTCGAATTATGAATATTATAATGAAGTTAATACATGACTATTGGTTCCTAACTTCCTATAAAATTAAATAGAGTCATATTATTATTCATATATTTATTTAAATAATATCATAGCATTCAAATATTTTAAAAAAAATCTTTGGCAACGGCGAAATTATAAAAGGCGTTGCAAAAAGTAGGAAAATCGTTGTCACAAAACTTTTGCTTGAAAGTGTACTGTTGCAAAAGTTGGCCTTTTAGCAACAGGCATTATTAGCCTGTTGCAAAAGATGGGAAAAATGTGTTGCCAAAAGCTTTAGAATGGAAGTAAGCAGCCCCTTGCAAAAGGTCAGGCCGTTGCAAAAGGTTAAAAACCCGTTGCTAAAAACCTTTTGCAACGCCAGAGAATGCAACGGGCTCTAGCCGTTGCAAAAGGTTTTTGGCAACGAGTTTTTGGGCCTTTAGCAACGGTTTTGAGGGGTTGCAAAAACTCTTATTTGTAGTAGTGACTTGTGTTTGGGCATGGTTGTTGCGTGAGTTTGGCTTGTTCTTTCTAAGGTAACTAGCTCTTTTACTTAAGATTAGGATTAGATTACATGGGATAATTGTGTTAGATAGATTTGTTGTTGTGTTTGTGTTATGCGAGTGATGGCCGAGTGTATGGTACGTTTGTGTTATTTCGGATGAACTACTACAAGAGGGGGGGTGAATTGCAGTATGGAACATGATAGTCAATTTTTGCGGAAATTAAAGAATATGAATAGAAAATAAAGAGAAACGATGCAAGAGAGATTTAGCGAGGAAACTTTCCAGGGCCCAACTGGAAATAAAACCTCGACCCACTAGGGATTTCTCTGAAACACTTCACTATAGGGCAATAACTTAGTTACAACCTATAATACCCTACTGGACCCGTAAGTTCCTCTAGGAACTTACTTCTCTATTCTCTATATTCTAGTGTTCTTTTCCCTTTTCTCTTTCTCTCTTTTTCTCTTTCTCTTTCTCTTTCTATTCTCTGTTCTTTTTCTCTTTCTCTTCTCTTCTCTGTTCTCACACTTTACTCATATTCTTACCCCAATTACAAGAATTCTCTCAAACCCTTTACAAATTCCCCATTACAAGAGTTCACTCAAACTCTCTTTTCTCTACTCAAAATACAGACTCTTGATAGAAATCAAACTCTAATATATTGAACATAAAATCTGACTGGAACTTAGAACATAATCTGGAATATACGATAGGAACTTTGAGTGGAACCGACTCAATATGTGGGTATAAGATGTTACATTTTGGTACTCCACATTAATGAAGTCTGGCTCACCTTAGAATAGGTGATCCATACAGTATTTATAAGGTCTAAAGTCGTGCTCCCCAAGAAAACACTAACTACACCACTAAACCCACTAACAATTGCTGTCAGGAACTTGTAGTTATCCACTAAACTTGCTGCCCATTACTCCTAATCTTTAGCCACGAAACAACATGAAGTTTATGCATAATTTAATCCATTAAATTATTGATTAAATTATATTCTTAAACTTGAATACTAGCTTGAAAGAAGAAGACAAATAACCGACTTTATCATCCTTCCACTCGCCCACTTCTACAAGCACACACACCCACTTTCTTTGACTCCTTTATTTTAGGTCTTCTAACCAAATTTACTGACTTAATATTTCAGAATAAAATCCTAACACATTAACCACCTAGTCCTACAAACTAGGTAACAAACTATGACTACTAAAAAATTCAAATTAGGTTGTTAAACATTCCTAAAATTAAGGACTCCATTCTCCAACAATATTCTGAGTGGTTTACCAAATTAAATCAGTCATAAATCATGCTATAATCATGTTAAACACGTGGACTACCATAACCAACCAACCAGACACAAGTTCCTCTAAGAATTGGACTCGTGTTCCTGTAGGAACTGGACTCAAGTTCCTTTGACAGACAGACCAAAGTTTCACTTGTAACTTAACTCGTATTCCAGTCAAACTCATGACTCAGCATATTTACAAAGGTCTTAGAAAATTAAACTCTTAATTTTCTAGTTTCTTCTCACCTTCAAGATGCTCCAACTCTGGAAATCTTGATTCTCATTTCTCTTGATTTGTTTCTTTATAGGAACTTAACTCATGCTTTATAGGATCTTTAGTTTAGCTTGCTTGCTTGATTTTGTTTCTTCAAATCTACTCTTTGCAAGGCTTCAACTTGGTACCTCTTTGAGTTGCATCCCCACATTGAAACTTTTCTCTTGTTTGATCTCCCTTGAATACTTGAATTCTCCTTCAAGTTCTTCTTGGTTGATCTTCTCTTTGAAGTTCGAGTTTAGGAACACTTCTCCAATTGAATTCTTTCTATCGAACTTCTTTATGTATTTTCTTCAACTTAGAAGCTTCTCTTTGTTTGTTCCAACTTAGGAACTTGTATTGCATACATCTTCAATCATAATAGGAACGTTCTTCCTTAAGACCTATGAACTTATTTATGCACATCTTAACACACATGTTAGTTAGATAATCATCATTGGTTCAATATCGTCAAAACCATAAATAGCTCAACAGTTTGGTTTCAATTTCTTTTGTTAATTGATGATCTTTGATTTCTTGATTGTAGGCGTGTATTATGTGATGGCAAGTAAAATTGGTAGTATTTGTTTAATGGAATAACGTGATGATCTTTCAAAGCTTCCACCGATTGTTTCTTTGGACATTGATAACAAGAGTTTTGATATTATTGTTGACTTTGATCAATCTTGAATCATGGTGATAATTCTTGTTTGCTTTGACTTCTTGAAATGTACGTGTAGTTGGATTAACAAGGCTTGGTATTAGTTTCTGTATTGTTTATATGGTAAAGCTTGTGCATTGATTTGATAATGAGTGGAACTATGTGTGTACTTTGACTTGTTGATGATTTGTTTGGAGTCTTTTGAGTCCTTGTCGAGTCGTGTTATGTCGAGCGGTTAAAGACCGTGCGTCGAGCGGTTGAAGACCAAGCGTTTATCGGTTCATCTGTGATGAATCGTGCGGGGCAAGTTTTGTGTGATTGATTGTGAGTCAGAGTCGTGTCGAGCGGTTAAAGATCGTGCGTCGAGCAGTTAAAGACCGAGCGTTGTCTTGTTATTGAACTTGAGATTGGTGTGTGTTGTGCTTGGAAGTATTGCACTAGCTTGAGTTGATTGTTGTTGTTAGTTATGTTTCCGCTGCTAACTCTGATGTTGTACTTGAAACCTGTGAACGTTGTTGTTTCATGTATTTCTAACCCTGTTATTTTATATAATGTGGTCCTACTCCTAAGTAGGACAATCTAGTTACTCGCCACTGATGGTGGACCCCCAATTCTATTTTGTAGGTAAGCAAGATAGAGGCTAGAAGCGGGATGAGTTTGGTGAGCGTCTAGGCCCCCGTTTTCCTTTCCTGCTTTAGTAGATAGTTTTATTTCTTGTTTTAGGACCCTGAGTTTGGATTAGTTTATTATTTTGTATTTGGGATTTCATTATTAATAATAATAAATATTATTTCCATGAGTTTTAGTTATATTTACATTATAAATCGATTGGTAACTGCCTGTTTACGACGTTATCACCATTAACGTTGTTGCTAAAATGCGGGGTGTTACAGGGACGGTGCGGGGTCGGCAAAAAAACTTACCCGAGTCGGCTAGCCTGATCTGGGGACGACAAGGGTGCATCGGGGACGGTTGGGTTTAGGGTTGGGGACGGTTCGGGGACGGGAAATGGAAGAAATAGCCGTCCCCAAGGCCTTCACCACCATCCTTCAAACTTCAAAGAAGAGAGAGAGGAGTAATTGACTGAAAATTGAAAATCAAACAAAAGAAAAAGGGGGGAGGGGCAAATTAGGGTTTCGGAGAGAAGAAAAATTGGCTACTTTACTCTCCTCCACCACCACTGCCGATCACCGCCGTCGACTCGCCGAATACCGCCGTCGACTCGCCATCACTCACTCGGTCACCGCCGTCCAACACCAGCCAACCATCTTCTCTTCTCTCTGTTAGAAGACTTCCCATTTCTTCTTATCTCTGTTTTTTTTTTCACTTTCTTTATTATGTGGTTCACTTTCTTTTTTATTACCCACTATGCCTGCCTCTCTGCCAGTGCCAGCCTGTATGCCTTTTTTTTATTTTTTTATTCTTTCTTGTTATACACTCCTACAGTCACTAGGCTACTACTAGGTCTACTACAACTATAAGTACTGTTTTATTTATTATCTCTTTCAAAAAAAAAAATATTTACTTAGTAACTAATAGTTTTATTATTAGTTGGGTAAAACTTTATTTTGTATTTTTATTTTTTAATTTATTTAATTTGTATTTTTTTAAGACATGTAATAATTCATTAATATTTTTTTATTTGTGATTTTTTAATGAATTTTTTATGTATATATTTTTTGCCGTCCCCAAGCCGTACCCGTTTTTAGAAATTTTGATTTTTTCCGTTTTTCGTCCCCGTCCCCGTACCCGTTTTTGACCCCGAATCCGACTCCGTGCAACCTAGGTTACTGCATACGCTCATCTTTAGTAGGCAATTATGTTGGTGATAATGCAAGGAAAATCAGAATGTAAACCCTCCAATGCGTGAAAATACACTTTCCTACTAATTCAATTCGCCCCTTATAGATCACAACTTTAACTTCATGTAAACCCTCCAACGTTTATTGATGCACAACTTTAACTTCATGTACTGTATCTTCAATCACATATTAGTAAAAACTATAAAAATGGAGTCAAGATCCTCTCCATTTTCTCTAGGAAGTGAATGATTCATTTCATAAATCAATGGTTGAGAATGTATGAAAGAGGAGATAGAGGATATTTTTGTAAATTTTATTTTATGTTAAATTAGGTGTCAAAATATTAAGATAGGAATGAAATGGGAAAAAAAAAATAGAGAGGATCTTAATTCTTAAAAATGTAATAAGATGAATTAAACATGAGCCACTTGATTGTATTATTTTTCACAAATTCTTGAATACAACCGGTTGTATGGTTTCTTAACCATACGGCTGAAATTTTAAAGCCCAAAGATTGTATGTGCTGCAGCAATAAGGCCCAAACAATATAAAACGTGCTCAGCAATAAAGGCCCAAACAATTTAAACTCTCTGCAACAAAAAAAGCCCAACTGGTTTGTAAATGACGGTTTTACTTTAATTTTGTCATCATTCTTTTTGAATTTTGTAAATCAGTTATTTTTTGTAAGTTGGTTCAAAGTTTTTATGTGTGGTTACAAAGTGTTTTTGTTACAAAGTGTTTTGGGGGGTTACAAAGTGTTATTTGTGGGGTTACAAAGTGTTTTAGTGGGTTAAAATTTTTTTTGGGGGGTTACAAAGTGTTATTTATGGGGTTACAAAGTGTTTTAGGGGGTTCCAAAGTTTTTTGGGGGTTAGAAAGTGTTTTTGGGGGTTAATAAGTGTTATTTGTGGGATTACAAAGTGTTTTGGGGGTTACAAAGTGTTATTTGTGGGGTTATAAAGTGTTTTAGGGGGTTACAAAGTGTTATTTGTGGAGTTACAAAGTGTTTTGGGGGAGGGGTTACAAAGTGTTTTGGGGGGTTACAAAGTGTTATTTGTGGGGTTACAAATTGTTTTGAGGGAGGGATTACAAAGTGTTTTGGGGGGTTACAATGTGTTATTTGTGGGGTTACAAAGTGTTTTGGGGGAGGGGTTACAAAGTGTTTTGCGAGGATTGCAAAGTGTTTTGGGGGTTACAAAGTGTTTTGAGGGGTTACAAAGTGTTTGTAGTGTGAAAAGCGTTTTTGCTGGTGTGTAGTACACGCGCACGCTGCATGGTTAATTAACTGTGCGGCATGGTTAATTAACTGTGCGACCAGCCTCGTGAAAAACGCACTGATTATTTTTTACATGCGTAGTACTAAAAAATATTTTGAAAGATTTTTACTTTATATAAATAGTGTTAAAAATTCTAAAGCTAAAGAATATATAGTGTAGAATTAAGTAATTAACGTAGCTTAGTATGAACTTTTCACCCACTTGCTTCATCTCTCACTCGCTTTTCAGCTATTTAAATTAAAATTTTCACCCACTTGCTTTACTGGATATCCAAATTATATCTAAATGACTAAATCAGTAAATCCTTAGAGCTTAACCTTTTTTTTCCCTCAGTTATACCCATGAGGTATTGGAATTTCCCAGCTATAGCCATGAATTTTGAAAAATTTTATGTTATACCCATGACGTTTTAAAAAATTCTTAGCGGTAGCAAATAAACATAATTATAGCTAACATGGATAAGTCGTTAACAACAAATTAACATTAATTTTCACCACCACAACTACCAAATCAATCTAATAAAAGTCCATCACGCCTCCACTTTTTTTGCAAAGTAAACGGTGCTAACGTTTGTGATCTATAATTATATTTGTTGGCTATAGTTTAAAATTTTTACAAATCTCATGGGTATAACAAAGAATTTACAAAAATCATGGCTACAAGTGGGAAATCCCAATACCTCATGGATATAATTGAGAATAGCGGGTATTAAAGTCATTCACAAATCTAGAGCTAGCAAAAACTGAAACGATAAGAACTTAGCGAGTTTGGGTTAAATTTTTTGACAAGACATACATGTCAAGCTTATTAAACAGGCTGGTTTAGGGTTAAGGGGTTTCAACTCGCGCATTTAAGTATACGGGTTAGCACGATACGATTACACGCAACGCAACTAGTAACTTTATAGTGCAAAATTTAACATAACACGCTAACATAACCCGAACATGACACGAAAAATTAACGTGTTTGGTCAAAGATTTTGATACTTTTAAGTAAAGGAGTTGATCAGGAGGTTCAACCAATTTATATAAACAGATTGACACAATACGACACAATTGTCACTTCTACACTAATCAACTTGAAGAGGAGGGGGTGAATACTCTGCACATAAAAAAAAAAAATAGTTGCATATGATAATAAATAAAAAAAAGTAGTTGTCTCACTACAAATTAAAATTTAAATGTGCTTTTACCAAGCATAGACTTTCATAAATAAAAAAGTACTCCCTCCGTAACGAATTAATTTCACCATTTGTTTTTTCACGCATTTTGAGGAAGCGATTTACGAGTGTAAACGATCAAATTAATCAAAATAATTTTGATATTAGTAACTTATAATCACATTCTTGCTTGTACTAAAACCATTTTGATTAATCCATTCGTTTACACCTTTAAATCGCTTCCTCAAAATGCATGAAAAAACAAATGGTGAAATTAATTCGTTAACGGGGTGCGTATATAGATTTGTGAAGCTACGAAACACTAACTTGTATTTATTGGGTATATGCAAAATTTGTTTTGTTACTCCTCAATCAATATTAAAATCTCCAGTCATTGGGTTTTGGTGCCTGGTTTTTTTTTTTTTTTTTTTTTTTTTTTTTTTTACATATAATTTCACACAAATAAACCAACTTTGAGCATTGTTTTACGTCATCCTCATCACGTCACACTATCCATAGCAAAAGGAAGTGAGATTCTCAACAAATAATCTTGAATTTGTTTTTTTATTTTATTTAAAAAAACATATATAATCCATGCAATAATGCATTAGTGCTTATTGACTTGTAGGGGATTGGATATATTACAAATTAAATTTGATCAATTTGTATGATTAGTTTATAATCAATTATTCAATTGGTGTAGTCAACATATATACTCTTAATAATAAGATTATACTTGCTCTGATCTTTTCCTTGTTTTAATTCTTCAACGTAAGATAATAATTAATCGATTTACTTATCCTAATTTAGTTCCACGTTGATTTATTCAACATAAGATAATTAATAATAGCAATTATTATACTTCCTATGTTCCCAAAAAACGCAACAAACTTATTTGCACTCATTTTAAGGAAGATATTTAAAGGTCTAAACGATCAAATTAATATATGTAATTTTTAGGTAAGTGACCTATAATATCATTCATACTTGTGTTAAAATTATCTTGATTAATTTACTCATTTACACCCTTAAATCACTTCCTTAAAATGCGTACAAAATAATTTATTGCGTTTTTTTTTTAACGGTACGGAGGAGGAAGTATATTAATCGCGGGCATGTCAATCCTCTAATATCGTTATATATATATTTTTTATGGCACTAATGTCATTATATTGGGAACTACTGGAGACATATACAGACTCATCATGTATTTTTTAATAAAAAAAAATTATATAAAGTTTACGCTGAAGGGTAGACTTTGAATAGGGATGGAAAGAGTAATAATACATGCCCTCTGCTTTTATTTACTTGCTATTATTGTTTACTTTGGCATGATCTTCAAATGTATGATGGTGAATATTTTAAATTTTAGGGAAATTATAAAAGTTGATATAGATTATGACTATACTTTTAGTGATAAAAAATATTAATGAATCAGTCAAAGTTATTTCACAATCATAATTATAATATGAAGGTAGATAGTACTACTACTTTGTGTATAAAGTATACATTCATCCAAACTCCAAAGTACATTTGTAGTTTAAAATGTTGTTAATAAAAAATGTGAAGGTAATTTCATGAAATTGACATGGGTAGAAGTCTTCCAATGCATTGTACCATAAAATATGGACATCTTCAATTTGTAGTATGACACTACAAGTTGACTCGACTCATTCCATACATATAATACATTAGCGGCTCGTTTGGCAGGCGGTTATAAATCACGGTAATGTGAATGTATTTATAACTAAATTTGGAAGGGAAATCAAAATCCATTCCCATGGTGGTGCAACCTGAGCTCCAATTTATCTAATTTTTTTCACAAATATCCATTCCCGCTATCAAATACTACCCTCCCCAATGGTAATGGATGGGAATAAAAATTGAGTAGAAATTTGAAGCTTGGGAATGAAAATTTGTTTTCCATGAAGATTATAAGGTTTTTCCTTAACAAAATTACACTATAAAATCATTACCATTACCATAATTTATTACCAACAACCAAACGGGCTGTAGGTACTTTGCCATGACATTATAATATGAAGACTGTAGATTCCTCTTTGCATACTTTGCCATGGCATCAGCTACTTTGTTTGAAATCATACCCACAAATTGGAAGGGATAAGAAGCATGATCCATGAGCTCCCTACAAACATATATATATAAGATATTAGTTGATAACTTGGTTTTATTGGTGTTTTTCCCCTTACTTTGTATGGTTTTATTACGCTAATTATGCTCTTATGAGCCACTTTGCCGCTAATAATAAGTTTGTTTGGAGCATTTTGTATTTTTTCATGGGCTGAAACCGTCAAAGTAGGCCAATCAAGACACCGGAACAGCAACATAAAGTCACGTTGAGTGTTGGAGATGTTGTTTGTTGGTGAAGTAGCAAGGATGATGATGATGAATGACCCTCCAAGGCGTGGAAATACACTTTCCTACTAATTCGATTCGCCCCTTATAGATCACCGGTGTTCCGGGCCCACCTAGGTGGTCAAACCCGTATTACTGGGCCCAAATCCTAGGCCCAGTTCTGGTAGGGCTAGGTACATATCAGATATTCTATGGCGAATAGAGGGTTGCCACGTGTCAATCATCTTGGTAAAGCTTTGACCAGGTTTCCATGGGCCCGGCCCATACGCCAGCCTAACCGGCCCAGCAAAAACCCTAACCAGGGATCTAATGCCTATATAAGGATCAGTCCTACCATTCTACAGGTACGCAATTCATAGTCCACAAACTCACAAAATACTCTGAATCCTTATTTCCGATATCTGACTTAAACATCAAAGGGGCGTTCCCGGGTTCCACCCCCCGGGTTAGCAATCTCTGACTGTTTTGCAGGACACAGCGTTAACTGAGGATCATCCAGAGTACACGTCATACCCCAAAAGATCGTTGACTATTCACGAGAAGTTCCAGAACAGGAACAAATTGGCGCCGTCTGTGGGGACAGTAACAAAAACATGGCAAACACCCGAGCAAAGACGACTCGATCTAATCAGCCAGAAGAAAATCCCCGTGAATCGCCTAACCGGCAAGAAGCACATGTCACTGACGACAACTTGTCCAATAGGGCGAGTGACCGTCGCCGTCGCGAAGAACAGATGGTCTCACGTAAGGACTTTGAAGACATCGTGACAGCGATGAACAACAAATTCCAACAGAGCCTACAGGAGCTGAGAGACAGCACACCCGCTATGATTGGGCAGCAGAGGCCTCCATCCCAGGCCGCAGGTCCATCTAGGGGCCCCAACTCTAGCCGGGAAACAGGGGCGCATTCACAGAGAGGCTCTCAGCCTGGGGACGCTCGAGGAATCATCAATTCTAGACGCGATGACGCTCGAAATATCATCGAGTCGCGTCGGGCACGAACGGCCTCAAATGTCAGGGAGGTCACAAGCCAAGAGACTCGAGGCTAGCCAACGAGATCACCAGAGAGATCTCACCATACTACTGCTAGGAATCAAAGATTAACTGCCATCCCAAACCTGGGGGAAGGCGTGCGTCGTTCCCCGGTGGTTGTCCCTAACCGGGATGACAACAGAAGACGCTCTCCAGTGGTCGAGCCAGAGCAATCAGCGGGAGAAGTCATCTTTCAAACTCCATTCAGCCAAAGACTTCTGTACACCATTGACACAAGGAAAGTAAAAGCCCCCACCATCGAACTCTTCTCTGGGGCAACTGATCCCGCCGAATATATGGCTGCCTACAAAGCCCAAATGGCAGTGCCGACAAGCTGTGAGGCAAGCTGGTGTAGGTATTTCCCTACCACTCTCAAGGGCCTGGCCCTCACCTGGTTTACAGATCTCCCATCCGGGTCGGTCGTTAGTTTTGCAACGTTGGAAGCAATGTTCCTTAGCCACTTCGTGGCCGGGAAGAAGCAGCGTAAGACAAGCATTCATCTCATGGCTTGTCAGCAGGGGGAACATGAGCTCTTGGGAGATTATCTCAAGCGTTTTAACGCTGAACTACTGCAACTACCTAATGTGGAAGACTCAGTAGCTTATGCTGCATTCATGTCAGGACTAAAGAGGGGCAAATTCAAGTTCTCCTTGCTGGAAAACGAAGTGTCCTCATACACCGACGCAATGGACAGGGCTCGAAAGTACGTCCAGGCCTCGAATATCAATAACCCCGTCGAAAAGTCCGACAAAAAGAAAGACAATAAGAGGAAGGAATCTCAACGAGGTGGTCCTAGCCAGACATCCACTTCTAAGAAAGACACTCGGGATGGGGGAGAAGACCCCAGGTTCAATGTTAACAGGCGGGAGATATTCTTGAACATTAAAGGCCAAGAAATCCTTCCAAAACCAACCCCTGTTCGCACATCGGTCAACAGAAGGAATCCCAAACTCTGGTGCGAATACCACCACGAGTGTGGGCATACCACGAAAGACTGCAGGGAGTTGAAAAAGGCGCTTGATAAGCTGGCGGATCAAGGCAAGCTCAACCCTTATCTGTCAAAAGAGAATGGGGCGAAGAAGTAGAAACGCAGTACCAGCGACGAGACTGATGGTCTGATCAATGTCATCGCTGGAGGATATTCAATAGAAGCACCATCAAACAAAGCACTGAAGAGGGATCTTAGGAACTCAACCTTTCAGATTGCTGAAGGGACCATCGAACCACCCCCATCAGGTCCGACGATGGTATTCAATACATCTCCTCTTCGACCTACCTGCTTCCCTCACAACGACCCCCTCGTGGTCGAGGTAGAAGTAGCAAACTCTAGGGTCAAGAGGGTACTCGTGGACAGTGGGAGTTCAGCCGATGTAATGACCTTGGAATGCCTACGACAATTGAAGTATGGCGAAGCTGATCTAACCCCGTTGGAGAAACCTTTGTTTGGCTTTGGGGGACGACCTGTCTTCCCCTTAGGGATCATTAAGCTTCCTGTTCGACTCGGAGAAAAGGGGGAAGGACGCAACTTATCGGTCACGTTCATCGTCATAGACATTAAACTCCCCTACAACATCATCCTGGGAAGACCTTTGTTGAACAAAATAAAGGTTGCCATCTCTACATATCAGCTCTTATTGCAGTATGAGACAGATAAAGGAGAAGTTGTATGGTGATCAGAGGACAGCCAAGCAATGCTACATCAACAGCATCAAGACTACCTCACCGCAGATCGAGGTAGGGGATAAGAGAAAGGAGCCGGTCGAGCCTTTTCAGGCTGTATTTCTAGCTGAGGATGCCAAACATTACGCTCGAACAAGACCCATCGAGGGTCACGAGGAGGTCCTCATCGATGACAATCCTAAGCACATAGTCAAAATTGTCATTGACATGGATCCCACCCTCAGGGAGTCAATCACTCAGCTACTCAGAGAATTTCGAGATGTCTTTGCCTGCGATGTTTCGGAAATGCCAGGCATTGATCCCTCAGTTATCTGTCACGAGCTCAACATTCGTGAAGGATTCAAAGTCGTAAAGCAAAAATTGCGGCGGCAGAGTGAGGAAAGAAACAAGGCAGCTGCGGCTGAGGTAAAAAAGCTGTTAGAGCATGGGTTTATCAAGGAGTGCCAATACTCTGATTGGCTGGCCAACGTTGTTTTGGTCAAAAAGCCTAACGGTACATGGAGAATGTGTGTAGATTTTACTGATCTGAATAAGGTCTGCCCCAAGGATGACTATCCTCTCCCAAAGATAGATAGTTTGGTTGATTCTACTGCCGGACATGCAATGTTCAGCTTCATGGATGCCAATGCGGGCTACCATCAGAAACCAATGGCTGAAAAAGATCAGGCACATACTGCTTTCATCACCAACCAGGGGGTCTACTTCTATCGAGTAATGCCTTTTGGACTCAAGAACGCTGGGGCTACCTATCAAAAGCTAGTGAACACAATCTTTGCCGAGCAGATTGGCTGCAATGTTGAGGTTTATGTTGATGATATGATAATCAAAAGCAAACAAGAAGGTAATTATCCCAAGGATATAAGGGAGACCTTATCAACACTACGGAAGTTTGGTATGAAACTCAAACCCAAGAAGTGTGTTTTTGGGGTTAAGGGGTGCAAATGTCTTGGTTTCTTGGTCGATGAGAGGGGCATCGAGGCAAACCCTGATAAAATTCAAGCCATCATCAACATGCAATCTCCAAGGACGGTTAAGGAGGTGCAACGACTAAGAGGGTGCATGGCTGCATTGGGCCATTTCTTATCCCGATCAGCTGACAAGAGCCTCGCCTTCTTTCAGGTGTTGAAGCGAGCCACATTCAAGTGGGACGAGGAGGCTGAGAAGGCATTCATACAGTTAAAAGAGTACCTTACCGGCATCCCAAAGCTTGTTTCACCCTTGCCGGGGGAGACATTGTATATCTACTTAACCATATCTGAATATGCTTTAAGTGCAGTGCTAGTAGCTGAGAGAGATAAGAAGCAACACCCGGTTTACTTCATCAGTCATGCGTTTCGAGGGGCAGAATCCAGATATACAGAGGCTGAGAAGATGATCTTTGCCTTAGTCATGGCTAGTCGAAAATTGAGGCCATATTTTCAAGCTCACCCAATTAAGGTCCTAACCGGGAAACCAATAAGGAAGATCATCGAGGGAAACAATCATTCAAACCGCATAACTGAATGGGAAAACCAACTGTCTGACTTTGGGTTAGAATATGGACCCCGTCGAGCCATTAAAGCTCAAGCATTGGCTGACTTTATAGTGGAATGCACCAACAGGCCAAATTCTTCTAATCTAGATAGTTCTATGGTCTGGGAGTTGTCTAGTGATGGATCTTCTACTCAGAGTGGAGGAGGAGCAGGAATATTGATCAAGACTGATAATGGGGATCGACTGGAATATGCCATTAAATTTAGCTTTGTGGCATCAAACAACGAGGCGGAGTACGAGGCTTTGATCTTAGGGATTCAAATGTGCCTCACTGCTGGGGCAAGGCATGTTAAAGCCCAGGCTGACTCACAGTTAGTCATGGGACAATTCAAAGGGGAATTTGAGGCAAAGGAAGATAGCATGAAGATGTACCTCCAGAAACTGAGGACCCTCGCTGGGAAATTGGAATCTTTTGACATTCAACATGTCCCTCGATTTGGAAATCAACAGGCTGATGTTCTATCGAGGTTAGCAAGCTCTGCAGAAGGAGAGGAGTCACGAGTCATTCAGTGGCAGGTCTTGAAAGAACAAGCATCAACGAATCTGAAGTCAACACTCTGGCTCGAGGTGAAACATGGAAGGATGCTATCATCCACTATTTGAAACATGGGGCTCTGCCCATGGATGACAAGGAAGCTGAAGAAATCAAAAGGAAGTCCAAATGGTTCACACTGCATGATGGAGAGCTTTACAAGCTATCTTACACACATCCCCTCCTGAAATGTGTGACCCCTGAAGAAGGAGACTATATTCTGAAGGAAATTCATGAGGGATGTTGTAGCATTCATCAAGGGGCAAGAACGATCGCGGGCAAGGCCCTTCGAGCTGGGTATTATTGGCCTACACTCAAGGAGGATGCTATCGAGCTTGTAAAGAAGTGTGTACAATGATAACTTGGTTTAGTATATGTTTTTCCTCCTTATTTTGTATGGTTTTATTGTGCTAACCGTGCTCTTAGGAGCCGTTTTGCCGCTAATAAGTCGGTTTGGAGTGTTTTGTGTCTTTTCCATGTTTTTGACAGGTTTTTGATAGAAGATGCTCTAAATGGGACAAAAACCATCAAAGTACACCAATCTAGGCAAAGGAGAAGCACTAGGATGTCACGGTGAGTGTTGAAGAGGTTCTGGTGGCAATTAGTGAAGAATTGGCTTGAAATTGTTCGATTCGGTTCGAATGATTTTGACCACCTCTCACTCTTTTGGAGATAACTAGAGATATGAATATCGGATTTAAGCAATTCCAGCTGCATTGGAAACTAGATTTAAAGATCTTTCCAACGGTAGGTCATAAGCTCAATTCGGACTTGAAACGAAGGAGTTATGGGCGTTCGAAGTCAGGGCATCAGATTAGACCCCCAGCATGCACCCCGGTACCGGGGTTTATGCAACCCTTACCGGGGTTCATGCACCCCGAACGGGGTACATGTACCCCAGTACCGGGGTGGTTGCTGCCCCTGTTTCTCTCCTTTGCTTTGAAGCCAAAGTTCCCCCAGCATCGGCCCCGGTACGGGGTACATGTACCCCGGACCGGGGTCTCTGCACAGCTCTTCACTCGACATTTTCCAGAAGTACGTACCTGACTCCAGCGACAACCCCGCTACCGGGGTGCATGTACCCCGTACCGGGGTCGGCGTTACGGGCTCCGTTTAAGCCCAATTTTGCCTATAAATACCTGTTTTAATCCCTAGTAAAGATCTTATGCTTTCTTTAGGTTTTTTCCTGTTTTATAGGGTTTAAAAATTAGAACTTTCTCTTGTAAACAAAATTTATTTTATTTCCAATTCAATTAATCAAGTATTCAATTCAAGATCTTCCTTCCTTTAATTCTGGTATTGTTTTTCTCTCTTTATTTTATTTATGTTTTTTATCATGATAATGTTTATTGCTTTGATTCTTTTAAATATGTGTGAGTAGTTTTTTTAGATCTAGGGTTTGGGAAACTTATGTTTGATTGATTTAAATTAATTGAATCTTTTGTTCTTTAATTCATGACTAGTTTTAATTTCCTAAAATCTATTTTGAACATATAAATTTGAGTAATAATCTAGTCGGTAGCCGAAAGGTGAAAACTTCATTAAGACTTAAGATTTTAGGCAGATTTATTTAATAAATTGCGAGAGCCTGTTATGTAAATCTGTAGATCTAATAAATTGCGAAAGCCTGTTAGATCTTGGTTAGAATTTGTTAATGAATTATTGAACATTGGAATTTAATTAGTTTATGATTTCATTCATAAAACCCTAAACCCTAGAATTTCCTTCATTCAGTTAATTCCTATAAAAATTCAATCTTTATTTTTTGTTCTTTAGTTATTAGTTATTTAGGATAATTCAATCACAAAGGCCCTTTATATAGTTCATACTTTTTAGTAATAAAAGAATTAATTTGCTTCTCTGTGGATTTCGACTCTACTTATCACTGCTACATTAGTATTGATATATAGGTTATTTTTGACGGGTTGCGACGCCCTGTCATACAATGCCAAACTCATGCTGCCATCTCTAGGCAGCTTTCGAGTACTCTAACAGCAGTTTAGGCAGTCCTACCCTTTGATAGGCGGGGAATGGACCTACTTGGGCCTTTTCCCCCAGCTGTGGGGCAGAAGAAATTTCTTATTGTTGGGATCGACTACTTCACCAAATGGGTCGAGGCTGAACCCCTATCGAGGATCTCTGATAAGCAGATACAAAAGTTCATTTGGAAGAATATCATCACCAGATTTGGCATTCCAAGAATGTTAATTTCAGATAATGGCAGGCAATTTGAGAGTGGCCCTACAAAGGCATATTGTGCTCAGTTTGACATACAAACAAGGTTCACATCTGTGGCAAAGGCCTCAATCAAATGGACAAGCTGAAGCAGCCAACAAGGTTATACTTCAAGGCATCAAGAAGAAGATAGAAGCAATCAAGGGGTCTTGGGTAGATGAACTTCCAGGAATCTTATGGTCAACTAGAACCACGGTTAAGGAGGCAACTGGGCATACTCCATTCTCACTTGTTTATGGAAGTGAAGTTGTATTACCTGTCGAGGTGGGAATACCCTCGCCAAGAATCACCTTCTATGACTACAATCAGAACGAGGAAGAAAAAGCTATCAACCTAGACCCATTACCAGAAACAAGAGGAAATGCATTGCTCAAATCCATTGCCTACAAGCAAAAGATGACAAGGTACTTCAATCGCAAAGTGTCACCTCGAACCATATCAGTTGATGATTGGGTACTGAGGAAGGTCGAGGCTACTGGAAAGACTGCTCTTCGAGGTAAATTGGGTCCCGACTGGGAATGACCCTATCGAGTCAAGGAAATGGTGAGGCTAGGAACTTATAGACTTGTCAATCAAGAAGGAAAGCCTTTGCCTCGACCATGGCATGCTGATCACCTGAAGAAGTTTTATGCTTAGTTTTCACCCCTACTGGGTTAGTTAGGTTTTAATAAAGCCCTTAACAGGGCATTGTTTTGTTTGAACTTTTGTGTTTTTACCAGCCCTTGCCGGGTCAAATTATTAATTTTGGATATTTTTGTTTCAATAAAGCCCTAACAGGGTCAAGTTTTTTCACTTACTTTTAAAGCCCTAACAGGGTCGAGTTTAGTGTTTATTATCATTCTTTGCAGTATGAGATAAATGCCCTAACAGGGTCGAGTTCTACTAACTTCTAAAAACCCTAACAGGGTCAAGTTCAAGGTTGATTATTTGTCCTTTGCATAATAACATAAAGCCCTTACCTGGTCAAGTTTTTTCATTATTTCTTCTTTTGCTTATAGACATGAGCATGTATGATTGAGCAATAAAATTAATTAAAGTAGTAAATGAAAGCAATAAATGAGGTCAAGATAGTCAAAAAGGGTTGTTTCTCATTAATATTGAAAAGTTGTTACAACCTATGCTAAGTACAATGAAGAAACCTAATCTATACAAATGTTAAGCTCATCTAAGAGCTGATCAGGATCCCCTTGCTGCTGCTGCTGCTGCTGTTGGCTGCCTTGCCCACCACTCTTGCCCACCACTCCATCAAGGTCACCTCCCTCACTCGAGCTAGAAGATAGGAGGTTGGTATCTTGTTCACCCTGGAGAGGGGCAGCCTTTTCTTTGGGCTCCTTTTCCTCAGGAGCAACCTCTTGCCCCTGAGCCTCTTCCTCTAGTTCCAGTGCTTGGTACCTGGATTCAAAGGAAGCCCATTGCCCTGGGTAGAACTCCTCCATAACCTTCCTGGCCCTGCCAAGGGTATCAGCAATGAGAATGCCAGCACCCTCAACAGCACCATTCAGGCGAAGGCCTGACTTGTACCTCTCCCCAGCCTCTGAATCAAGCCACCTGTTGACAATGGCTTCCTCCTCATTCTTCATCGCGTCGAGGGCTTGGTCCCTGGCCTTTTGAGCTTTTCAAGCTCTTCTTGGCCTTCGACAAGTCCTCGAGGGCTTTGTTTTTGGCGCGGTTCACTGAGTCGCGCTGGGAGATGGCATTGGCCAGTTTTTTCTCCAGGTCAGTGATGGAGGTGTTGGCCGTGGCAAGGTCGGCTCTTGCAGTCTCTAGCTGACCTTCCAAGGAGGTCACATTCTTCTTGGTGGTGGCGTGGTCCACCTTCTCCTGGGCCAAGTCAGCCTTGACCTTTTCAGCATCGGCAAGGGACAAGCCCTTACCTTTGTTGGTCAGCATGTACTTGGATGCAGCATGCATCCGGATAGACATCTGCACAAACAAAGAAAGTTAGTAACAAAGAGATAAGAGAATAGAAAAATAAAAATAAAGGGGTGCATAGGTCCTCACATCCAGCCAAGAGTTGTGGAGCTCATTGAAGACCTCCTCTCCGTCGCCTCCCATGATGTACTCTTCATCAAAAGGTGAGTACATGACCCTGAAAGCTCCGTGGAGGCGACGGTTGCGCTCTTTCTGGTTCAGCGCTTTGAAGTGTCTATCACTTCCAGCTGGAACCTCCTTCGAAGAGGAAGGCCTAATGACCTTCCCAGCAGCAACAAGGGCAACCTTTGTGGCTGCATCCTTTTGAAAAATGCCCTCTTCAGGCAATGGTGGCTGATCCCCCTCCACCACTTTTTGTTTCTTCTTTTTGTCCTTTTGCTCTTCAGCAAAAGGATTGGTTTCCCTCGTCCTCTTGATTCGAGGCACCCTGCTGGTCGAGGTTTTCTTTTTGTGCTTGGGGTCCTATCGAGGTAATAAACATGATAGCATCATCGAGTCAAAGGAAAGAGGCAACATAAATATCATCGAGGTCAATGATTACCTCAGGAGGATTGGGAATTGTTTCTTCCTTCGAATCGATCTTGCCTTTTACAGCAAGAGCTTTTATGGAAGCTGCAGTCATGATGGAGGCCATTTTGGGATCTAGTTTGTCTCTTGCTACCCCTGCAATAAAAATAGAAAATAAGTTAGAATATCAGGAAGGATCAAACGTATGAGGTTAGTGCTTAACGGATAAGAGCCCCTACCCTCAGGATATGCTAGGTTTAGCCCCATAGCAGACAAGAAAAAGTCTTACTTTAAGTCGTCCGTGCTGGGAAGCCAGTTAAAGGGGACCATCACTGTCTTTCCCTTTTCCTCTTTCGCTTCGAGCTCGCAGTAGATGGCCACCACTGCTTCCTCAGCAGACATCTTGGGCACTTAGCGATTGAGGTGGAAGTTTGGTTCGTCTTCAACCACCCTAGGGATTTTCCACCCCTCGCTATTGAAAACAAAGAAGAATTCATGCCTGAATCCTTCCTGGTTAGTGGGCACATTATTTACAAACCTATAGCCCTTTCTAACCGGAAAGCTATACCAACCATTCCCATGATCAACACTACGGCTTTCTACTAATTTAGCCAAATTCCGCCAGAGGCGAAGGGTTGGGGTAGTCCTAAGCATTGTACATATGCCAATAAAAGAATTGATTGAGGCCCAAGAGTTAGGCACTAATGAAGCTAGGGATAGGTTATATTCACAAAGAAGCTGTACAACAAAATTATGTAATGGAAATCTAAGCTCCCTGACCATGGCTAGTTTATACACAGCTAGTGGTGGCCACTGGGCCGGGTTGGCCCGGCCCGGCCCGGTTTTTAGCCCTGATGGGCCAAGCCCGGTAAACCCGGCCCGGCCCGAGACCCGGCCCGGTACAAACCGGGTGGGTCATGGGTCGGATTTTTCAAACCCAGCCCGTAACCCAACCCGTTCGTTTAACTTGGATAACCCGGCCCGGACCGTGACCCAGCCCGTATTCGGCCCGCAACCCAAACCCGGCCCGGACCGTGACCCAGGCCCGGCCTGGACCGTGACCCAGGCCCGGCCCGCCCGGCCCGCTCGGCCCGCCCGGCCGGGTTCTGCTCTGCTCCTGCTCCTGCATGCATGCGGACGTCCCCTCCTCTCCTTTTTCTGCAATGTCCTGCATGAAGCTATGGTCTATGGACATGGCTTCTTGAGTGGCTTCTCCCAATGCATGCCTCTCCTCCTCTCCTTTTTCTGCTGGGCAGCAACGGCCATTTGGCCATTTATTTATTTTTTTTATTTTTTTTTAAAATTTTACATATTCCCTCCCAATTTTCCCCTATAAATACCCATCCAATTTACCCCAAATTCTTCACAATTAACATCATTCTTCTTCTCTTCTCTTACTCTCTCTAATTCTCAAAGTTCTCATTCTGAATTCTTAATCTCTCAATTTTAATAGTTAAATTTTAGAAGTTTATACTAAAAAAAATATTCAGAAATTACTAGTTTATATTCAAGTTTTAGTAGTTATATACTTATATACTTAATTACTTATATTAAAATTTCAGTTCTTATATTTTAAATTAGTTTCTAAATTAAAAAAAATGGCTGGAAGGAATAGTGGTGGTAGAATTGGTGGTGGTAGTGCTGGTAGAGGTGATGGTAGAGGTAATGTTCCTGTCTTTCCGAATGTTAATGATCAATTTCACGGTTCGTATGAACTAAATACGGATGAAATTGAATCATTAGCTAGGACATTAGACAGTCAACAAAATCCTCGTCCACCTCAAACCAACCCATATCAATCCCATCAATCATCATCATCAATGCCACCTCCTCATATGCCGGTGGGCGCCGGAGGCGGAGGTTACGTTCCCGAATTTGAATCGGAGGGTAATATGGAAGGTATAAATTCAAATTAATATTTTTGAAGTTATTATAGTTGTTTACTTTATCATACATTTATGAATCATGGGTTTATATAAATAAATTAATTGTTTATGTAAATAATATAATTTGAAATTAATTTTGATTCATACATAGTTACGTAGTTACGTTACTTACGTAAATAATATAACTTGAAATTAATACTTTCAAGAGTTTGAATAAATTAATTAATTCACTAATTGTTTATTTATGTACAAAAAATGGGTATATTATGAAAATAAAGTATTAATATTTCTTTTTTATCATACATTTATGAATCATGGATTTATATGAATAAATTAATTGTTTATGTAAATAATATAATTTGAAATTAATTTTGATTCATACATAGTTACGTTACTTACGTAAATAATATAACTTGAAATTAATACTTTCAAGAGTTTGAATAAATTAATTAATTCACTAATTGTTTATTTATGTACAAAAAATGGATATATTATGAAAATAAAGTATTAATATTTCTTTTTTTTAATTAAGAAGGAGGTGAACAAGGTGGTCCTAGTAACACTAATACAACATCAACTGGTAAAAGAGAAAGAGGTCATACCTCATGGGTATGGCCTTACTATGACAAAGTAGCAACAAATGATCCCGACAAATATACTGCAATTTGCAAAATTTGTCGAGATGTTACTAAAACAAAAAAACCAAAAAGTTACAAGTGGACCAAAAACGATGGAACCGGAACATTGGCCCGTCATTTAAAAAAGGGTCACAACTTGGGGCCCGATGGTGCAGAAAGAGATGATTCGAGACAGGCTCAAATCCATGGGTACGCAACTAGTACTCCCGGCGCAGGTATGCCTTTTGTTTATAATCGTGATAGAATGATAGATGAATTTTCTAAATATGTTATTCTTGATGAATTGCCGTTTACTCATGGGGAAAGCCCCAATTTCGAATATTTTAACCGGGTTGCTATGCAACCGACTTTTAGAAGAATCCCTAGAAACACCCTTAAACGTCGCACCATCAAACTTTATAATTCTTATCGAGCTTTTTTAATAGAAATGTTCCGTACCTATGATGGTCGGGTTAGCATAACTAGTGATTGTTGGACTTCTTTTGTAGGTGAACCTTTTATTTGTGTAACTGTTCATTGGATAGATGATGAATGGTTTTTACAAAAAAGGATTATTTGTTTTGAGGCAATGGAGGAAAACCATACGGGTTTTAACATTAAAACCCGTATTGTAAATTGTTTAAAAAATTTTCATTTGGTTGACAAACTTTTTTCAGCTTCATTTGACAATGCATCGGCTAATACCCGTGCTATTGACTTTTTAAAACAAGACAGTGACGTACCTTTGCTACTTAATGGTAGCCTTTTACACGTTAGATGTTGTGCGCATATATTAAACCTATGTGCGCAAGAAGGTATTAAAGACTTATATCCCCTATTACAACCAATTAGGAGTGTAAGTAAAGTGGATTAGAGTCACTCGTAGTATGAGCAGGGCTTATAAAAGAAAATGTGAGGAAAGAGGACTAAAGAAAAAATGCATAGGTTTAGATTGCGTAACCCGATGGAATTCTACTTTTAAATTATTGGATGATGCGATTAAATATCGTGAAGTTTTAACTGAGTTGTATAATGAAACTCGTTCTGAGCCGGGTGAAATGATTACTAACTACAATTGGTCTATTGCTATGATTATTCGTGATGTACTTGCCGCCTTTGAATATGCTACTAATATTTTTTCTTATGTTTATGAGCCTAATGTACATTTAGTTGTATTAGAAGGAATTAAAATAGTTCACGCCATTCACGAAGGCAGCAAGAACAGTGAAATTCCTGCCGTCTCCGACATCTTGTGGGGAATGAAGGTAAAATGGATGTCCTATTTTGCCGAATTCCCTTATATTTATGGCATTGCAGTTATTCTTGACCCAGGTCTCAAGCTTGAAGGATTGAGAAGCTTGTTGACCTTTTATTACGAAACTCTTGATACAGATTATGATGTTGATAAATATGTAAATGATTGTAAGACAGTATTAGATAGACTATATGAACATTATGCGGGTATTTATCAACCCGGTCAGTATTCACAACCAAAGCCGAAAAACAAAGACCCCTTTCTAGCATCTATCCTTCGTAAAGGAAAATCGAGGGTACCATCCACATCATCACCCTCCCAAGATGAAGGTTCAGGTATAGATGATTATTTATCTTTTCAATTCAAAACTAACGAAAATTTTCATATTATTAAATGGTGGCATTCCCATTCAGTTCAATTTCCTATTCTAGCTAGAATTGCTAAGGATATCCTAGCAATTCCGGCTTCTACTGTTGCTTCCGAGTCAGCTTTTAGTGCAGGTAAAAGAGTATTGGATGAAAAAAGATCTAGTCTACACCCTGATACCATAGAAATATGTGTTTGCAAAAAAGATTGGGATCAGGCGGAAAAGAGGATACAAGGATTGAAGGAGGACGACCAAGACGAAGAAGACCCGTGGATGTTGATGAATACATCAGAATCCGATGCAGGCCCTAGCGGAAATGACACAACATAAGTCAAAAGTCACAACAACGGTCCACGACCACCATTCAGGTACGCAAAAGAACTACGTGGGCTTTGATTCCTTAAGTTTACTTAAGAAACTTAAGGATACGTAGGCATCTTATTTTGAAAAGTAAAATTTAATTCAGAATTTAAATTTTAATAAATTAAAATTTAATTCAAAAATAAAATTTTAATTAATTAAAATTTAATTCAAAAATTAAATTTTAATAAATTAAAATTTAATTCAAAAATTAAATTTTAATAAACTAAAATTTAATTCAAAAATTAAATTTTACAAATCAAAGTAAGTCCAAGCCCCCCCTCCCTTCCCCCCGGGGGGGTTTCATATATTTTTGCCTTATTTTTTACATAATTATTTTAATGTTTTTAAATTATGTAATAATTTTTAATGCATATGTTTTGTAAATTGTAATTAACTAATATCATTTGGATGTTTTTTTTTCCAGTTTGTTGAAGTGATTTAATTTTATTATTTTTTATAAAATATATTTGTAAATTGTAATAAATTAATTTCTAATTTATAAATTAAATATTAGTTACGAATTCTAGTTGTGTAATTACGAATTCTAATTGTGTAAGTAATATATTCAATTATTTGGTCAACTATGATTTATTATTCATTTATTACATACATTTTTATAATTGTAATTTATAAATTTGTTACTTGTTTAATTGTTTTAATGTATTATATTCAATTATTCATTTATTCATATTATCATATATACTATAAAAACTCAAAAGTCAAAAGTCAAAACCATTACAATTTACAAACCCTCCCTCCAAATTTTCTAAATTACCTAAACCCTCCAAAGCCCCCCTAAACCCTCTCCAAACCCCCCTAAACCCTCCAATTCTCCAAATGGCTAAACCGTAAACCCCCTTAAACTACAAACCCATGAACTCGGTCCAACCCGCGAACCCATGAACCCGGTCCAACCCGCCAACCCATGAACCCGGTCCAACCCGCCAACCCGTACCAATCCGGATAACCCGCGAACCCGGCCCAACCCGGCCCGGTGCCAGGCCCGGTTCAACCCGGCCGAACCGGTTCATGGGTCACCACTCCATGAACCCGGCCCGGTTCAGCCCGGCCCGGTTACCCAGTGGGCCGGTTCACGGGTCATCATTCTCTGGCCCGGCCCGGTACCAGGCCCGGCCCGCCCGGTGGCCACCTCTATACACAGCTACACATCCGTCAGGGGGGGAACGGATGGTCTGAAGGTTAATGGGTCGAACTGCTACGTATGGCTCTGAAAATTGGAATTGGGCAGCAAAGGAACGAATGTCTCGCTTGAGACGATGGTTGAAAGTTGGGGCTAAAAAGAAATATTTAGGACCCTTCTTAGGGGGAATTTTTGGGTACACGATGTTCTCTGTCTCCTCTTGACCAGAGGTGGATGGACCATCGAGGTTCATGTTTAGTATACCTACAAGTTTTTCATATGTGGAATAATAAATGTTAGGATGTGCTACAGATGGCTCCCAGGGGTAGGGGGTTTCTACCTCTTCTCCCCCAGACACTGACCCATCCGAGTCAGAAAGTAGAGGGATGGCCTCAGGGATGTTTTGGGATTCAATCCCTTCATCACCCTCGACCCGAAGGACCCCAGTGCACTCTAGGGGAAGAAGGGGTGGAGTACTTGACATGTCCAATACCTAAGTTATTGAAAATAAACTAAGGAAAAGAAAGGTACTCGACAGGACAAGGACTCACTTATTCAAATAAATACAAAGAAGGGGAAGACGGTTACCTTGACAAAGAGACTACTCCGAGTTTGCCTAGACACAAGCTGAGAGAAGACCTTCGAGGAGATTAGAGAACTCTAGAGAGAGAAAATTTGAAGAGTGAGAGAATGATTTTAAGGAAATGATTAAGGGGTTAAATATATAGGGGGTAAAGAATGTGAAACGGTTTTTACCTCATTATGGTAAAAATCAGATAAAACGACATCAAATTATGAGTTTAGAAGGTAAACAGTGTTCACTAATTCATTGACTTTTGGTCAAACCCTCCACGTCATCAAGTGACAAAAAGCCCTATTCAACATAGGCATCAATTGAAGAGAATGGAATGGCTGGACAGGCATTCAGAGTCACTGGGGCTCATTAGCCCGTTGGCTTTGGAAAGAGCTCCTTAGGCCAATGATTAAGCCCTGCTCAAGGTAGGCACCCATCAAAGAAGATGGGGGGTTGGATAGATATCGCACTTATCTTGGGGCTCATTAGCCCCTAAGGATTCGTTGATCACCTTAGGCCAAGGTCCCACTCAATGTGGGCACCCATCGAGGCTGATGGGTAGCTAAGACATCTTCCCCTAACACTCGAGGTACAGGGAGACCCTCGAGGTCATCAGGGCCTTTTCATCGCGGTCGAGGTAATGGACACCCTCGAGGTCATTAGGGAAGGTAGTCTGACACTTAGTCACTGGGGCTCATTAGCCCCTTGGCTTTGAAGAAAGCTCCTAAGACTTACAATAAGCCCTACTCAAGATAGGCACCCATCCAGGGAGATGGGAGGCTGGATAGGTGTCAACCATGTCTTGGGAGCTCATTAGCCCCTAAAGGGATAGTTGGCCACCTTAGGCCAAAGCCCCACTCAATGTGGGCACAACAAAGGTGTATTAACAAACAAAACATCTCTTAGACTGCCCTATCACGCTCGAGGTAATAGGAGGACCCTCGAGGTTACTAGGGTAAACCTTACCTTGCACCCCTATCACGGTCGAGGTAGGTAGGACCCTCAAGGTCATTGGGAAGGCTTTGTCTAAGGATGTGTCATTTCTAACTCTTGTGGTAGGGGGGACCCTCTAGGTGAAAGGGGCAACCCCTGGGGCTCATTAGCCCCTAAGTCCAGGTTGCTCATCTCACTGCCCAAGCCCCACTCAGAGTGGGCATTTGCTACTAAGGATGGAAGTCTTGTTGTTGCCTCTCAAAATACATCCCTCACGGTCGAGGTAAAAGGGGACCATCGAGGTAAAAAGAAGGCCTTGGCAAGATTAACACTTAGCCAAATTTTGATAAAGATCAGATAAAGGAAGTTCTTCACAATGCAATCATGATCGCGGTTAATATCCCCTCAGTACGTCACCTCATTGAACATACAAAGGAAGTTCCTAGGCTAAAGGTATGTCACTCCCATTGAGGTAAAGGAAGACCCTCGAGGTGGAAAAGGGGTCTAGGAAACATCAATACTTAGAAAAATTATAAGGGTTTCAAGGAGTGAAGTTCAGGGGAAGAGGCCCTTCACTCAGTCGGGGTAATTACCTACAAGTCACCACCATCGCGACACGTTGAACACGTGGATCGAGGGAGACACCCTCGAGGTGGAGAAGGAGGAGGACCTAGCCAGACATATGGGTCGAGGTCACCTCGATACACGAACAAAAGGGGGAAAGCCTTGCAGGCATTACTACCTTGATCGAGGGTCCTTCCTCACACGATCGAGGTTCCCTCGATCGAGGAGACCATCCCCCTTGGGGACACACCCTCGAAGTTATATGGGAGAGGGAGGCCTTACAAGCCTATGGATCAAGATCACCTCAATCAAGATTTTTTCCTCACAATCGAGGTTCCCTCGATCGAGGGTTGCCCGATCGAGGCAGGCATCTTCAAGTCATCTTCAACGAACCACACATCATGTTCTTCCTTGCATTCTGGAAGACCCTCGAGGCAAATATGGGGAATTACGGCTAGGGCCACCTCGATCGAGGCCCCCTCCTGAGAGACCCCATCGAGGCTTTTCTTGGGCCTCCATAGGGCTTAGGTGATCGAGGTAATAAAGAACCTCTGCAAACCCCATGGTCGAGGATACCTCAATCGAGGTTCCACACGATCGAGGTTGCCTCGATCGAGGCATCCTTCTTATTTGAGACCCCATCGAGGTCATTTCCATACCTCCCTGGGGCCACCTCGATCGAGGGACTCCTCCCTCACGATCGAGGCTACCTCGATCGAGACCCCCTCCTGGGAGACCCCATCGAGGCTTTTCTTGGGCCTCCATGGGGCTTGGGTGATCGAGGATACCTCGATCGAGGTTCCACACGATCGTGGTTGCCTCGATCGAGGTCTCCCCCTTATTGGAGACCCCATCGAGTTCTTTTCCACATTTCCCTGGGCATGGATGGTCGAGGCTGAGGGGGAAATCCCTATGAGCCTCAAGGTCGAGGTAACCTCGATCGAGGGTCTCCCCCTCACGGTCGAGGTAACCTCGATCGAGGTGCCTTCTTTGGGGCATCCTCGTGATCATAAGAGGTCTGAAGATTTGTTTTTCCGGAGTATTCTGCTCGGCATCCAACGTCGACGGATTCCCGTTCCACGCCGAGCGTGGGGCTAATTGTTCCAGGCCCACCCAGGTGGTCAAACCCGTATTAGTGGGCCCAAATCCTAGGCCCAGTTCTAGTAGGGCTAGGTACATATCAGATATTCTATGGCGAATAGAGGGTTGCCACGTGTCAATCATCTTGGTAAAGCTTTGACCAGGTTTCCATGGGCCCGGCCCATACGCCAGCCTAACTGGCCCAGCAAAAACCCTAACCAGGGATCTAATGCCTATATAAAGATCAGTCCTACCATTCTACAGGTACGCAATTCAAAGTCCACAAACTCACAAAATACTCTGAATCCTTATTTCCGATATTTGACTTAAGCATCGGACGGGCGTTACCGGGTTCCACCCCCCGGGTTAGCAATCTCTGACTGTTTTGCAGGTCACAGCGTTAACTGAGGATCATCCAGAGTACACGTCATACCCCAAAAGATCGTTGACTATTCACGAGAAGTTTCAGAACAGGAACAACCGGGTTACCACGAACGATTAGTGAGATAAAATGGAGAACGAAACCTCATACTCAAGTGATCTTAATCAAGAGTATAGGAACAAAAGGAACTTGTGTTTGATTTTGTGTTTGAGCACACTTAGTAAAATTAGCTAGAAATTACAAAGTGCTAACAAGTTGTAGTGAGTAATAGAATTTCAGATTTTCTTAGTGTACTGAACAATGAACAAGGCAACCTATTTATAGGCCAAGAATGGAAGTGAAATCAGCTTCAAAGCTGATTGAACTCCTCATTCAACACTCTTAAAATTAGAAATAATGGTGTTTAATTATTCATTTAACGCCCGTGAAGATTCCTTGCAACTATGCAACTCTTCAAACTTCTGATTTTAATCCTTCTTAATACTGATTTAATTCAGTAATGAAGTCATTAAACATGTATTAACACGCTTAAAGCATCCAAGGCAAAGTATCCAAAACAGCGTAAAATTAAAGTGCACGATATTTTCCAGAAACATCCCGCGAGCCGCGACGATTCTTCGCGAGTCGCGACCTGGCTCTGTCATGGGCTCGTGGTCTTGGTTTCTTCCAGAAACTTCTCGCGAGTCATGAGGTAGCCTCACGAGTCGCGAGGTACCTTAAGACTCGTAGTTTCTAATTGCCTTATTATACCCTTAGTTCATTGTTCAAGCCCATTTAATCATAAATGTTCCAACATTATTCGTGGTGATGACAATTAGTGAATAGTTAGCTTGAAGTTGTTAGATTCGATTTGAAAGACTTTGACCACGTCTCACTATTTTGGACATAACTTGAGGTATACATATCGGATTGGTACAAATCCAGTGCTATTAGAAATTAAATTCAAAGTATTGTCTAACAGTTGGTCATATGCCCAAATTCCGACTTTAAACGAAGACGTTACAACCATTTGAAGTTCCTAGTCAAACATTGGCCCGAGAAACCACATGGGCCAATTAAACGAACCAAAACCTCTCCTCCCTCCAAGAACCAACAATTGATTGGAACCAAATTCTTAAATTAAAGAATCAGTGATAGTTAGTTGCCCAATACAACCTCCCCCATGAAGGCTCTATATTTTTTTTTATTTTTTTTTTTTGTATTCTTTGTTAAAGAAAAGATAGAAAGAGTACTAATTTTAAGTGTAACATGATTACCTCAATTAGTGGGTGCAAATTAAAGGCAAAACAAACAATGTTCGCGGGCATCATGATGCACGATTGCATGAGCCATCCAATCTTAAAACAAACAATGTTGGAAGTGGATAAATAACATACACCTAAGATAACAATCAAAAGAAATAGATGAAAATGACATACTACTTAGATATACCAACTAAGGGTCATGAATATAATCGAATCTCAATGTATGTTATAGTGGTCCAACCCAAACAATAACTACTGATGATGATAAACTGTAACTGAATTATTTGGTTGACTATAACCATTCCTAAAGCTATCTATTCGAAACCCGATTTGAAATCCGATTTTGGGTCGAAAGGATATCCGATCCGAATCGGATCTAGTCTGAAAGTCATCTGAATCCAAATTGTTTCGGCCCAAACGCGCTCAATTCAAACTCTCTGACTAAACACGTTCAATCCTGATCAAACTGATGAAAAATCAAGTTCATATATATAAACTTTCTTTGGTTTTGATTAAAAAAATCGAGTAAATTTAAAAAAAAAATATGGATGGAGTATTAAATTAATGATATGAATTAGTTGGATGTGTAGCTTTTGATAAGATTTAATCAATCCTACAATCACTCACTAGTTATTTGGTTTCCTTTTATGTAAATATTCAGTTTTGTATTCTTTGCCTTAATATTCTCTCCTTAATACTTGCTATGTATATATGTCATATAATTATCTCTTACGTTGTACCATCTCCGTAACATAAAGATTTCAACAAATGTTTTTTTTACGCATTTTGAGGAAGCGATTTTAAGGTGTAAACGACCAAATTAATCAAAATAATTTTGATATTATTAACTTATAATCACATTCTTGCTCGTATTAAAACCATTTTGATTAATTTTTTCGTTTACACCCTTGAATTGAATGACTTCCTCAAAATACTTGAAAAATTAAATGTCGAAATCTTTATGTTACGGAGGGGGTACTTAGCATGTATAAATACTCTGCCAAAACAGAGTCATAATACAACAAGTCTTTCAAGGGCTTTTTCATTATATTTTAGCTTTTTCTTTAAGTACTAACTTATGATAATTTATGTAAAATGTTAACAATAGCACAGTGGTTACCATGCATGTCACATTGCTCCTTTAATTTTTTTTTTAAAAAGTTGAAACAAAAATGTCACATTGCAAATGGAAGCAAGGTCAGGGTTCGAGACTTGTACTAAACATTGTGACTTGTGAGTATGATAGTTATGTTCTTATTATGCATTACGATTTTGGAACTTATTATGCATTACAATATTAATTGCTTCGATATTAAACTTTCTGTAATTAACCAATATTGATAAACTCATATTGGATCTTGGACAAAATATCATTCCTAGCTATTACAATATTGGTTAAAGATGGTGACACGTTATACGTAGCATTAGTCCATTATTAGATATTCCTTTATTTGCAACCAACTTAAAATTTTGTGATATTTATTTATTTTCCTTCGATATTAAACTTTCTGTAATTAACCAATAAGAATTGTAGACTGGTTTTTTCAAAGTATAACATACATCACAACCCTTAAAAAAACATATATCACTCACCTTCAACTTTTAGGTATTTCGTTTTGTTTCACGGTGTTAAAAAAAGCTTTGATGTATTAAAATTTTCTTATTTTTTTTGCTTAAATCACCACTACATAAAAGGGAAAAAGCGACACAAAAAATCATGGCCTTAGGCTCAATCATCCTTGCTATATATAGACCTAAGGGCAAGGCAATTTGGGTGTTGCCTTTCTAAGGCCACCGTTATGAAGTCTATGACAACGCTGCTTTTTACCACCGTGGCCTTAGCTCTAAAGCCACAGTTGTTTAATGCTATGATACGTAACACTTGCTTACTTTTCACCGTGATCGTAGCTCCAAAGCAAGGGTGATAAACAGTTAACACTTATTGCAGCGGTTAGTAAACTCAGAATCATATTATACAACACCTAAGGCAATGGTTAATGATGTATTGATAATTGATGTGTGTATGAATCAATTACTACCAGGGCCATTCTTGAATAATCTTTGGCCCGGGGCAAAATTAAAAAATGGGCCCTAATGTATGAGCGATTTCGAATTTAACAATTTCCATTTGTGAATCCAGAACTTTAAGGTTGAATTATTTAGACAATTTGTTTATGATATACATGGATTATAACAAAATTATACACATCAATCCAAACCCAATCTACACACATCATCCTATATATTCAATTTATAGTCAATTATTCACCGCAACTATTAACTATATTTCATATAAGACTTTAGCATGTTTAACAATTTACAGCTTTGAATTTATCTTTTATAAGTGTGCGTGTATTAGTAAAAAAAAGTTAAATTTTTAAAGCAAACTTTATGATGAATTAAACAAAACCCGTAAGATTATATTAATCTATTATAATTATAATATAATAAACATTCTCATATCAACTTTGTTATTTTTTTTTTAATTATTTTTATTTAGTATAACATTATTATACTAATGATATTCCCCTTCAACTTAATTCACCTTGATCGATTTATATGATTACCTTGATGTATAACATTATTATATATGGATTCTCATTTAATTCGTCATAACATGTAGTATCTAAACATGTAAATCGTTTCATTATTATTAATATACAGCATGAGGATATTTGCGGTCAAAGTTGATCGTGAAAATCGTATAAAAGTAAATAATGCAAATAATTAAGTGAAAGAGGGAGTAGCTATCAACTAACCGTTAATATAATTAGATAAGAAGCAACTCTGATCTGACAAAAGATCGATGTTCACCGAAAAAAACTTTGTTGACCCACCGAGTAATATACCCACCATTAATAGAGAACAATAATAGTGGGATGCAACTTGCATAATTAATAATATTTTAATACTTCTATTAGTAGTGGGTAGATTACCCACTGGATAAATGTAGTCATGTCCATGTTCACCACAGCATCTAACATTCTAGCTAGCCTAATCCATAATTATTATTGATTAATGCCTAGTATTAGTGTATTACTCCCTCTAGGGCTTGAACACTTTTTAATTAACCAATCAAGGGTTAAAAGCTTAATGGTGGTTAATAAATAATTAAAGTAGGCATGTGGAGGAACAGCAGATATTAAAAAGAACATTGTCCAATTAACAATAAGATGAGTGATTAAAAGAAAAAGTGAAAAAGTTCATCTAACTTGTGCAAACTGCACAAAGAAAGAAAAAGAGGAATGTCTCCTTTTACACCACCATGCATGTTCTTAAGGAGCTTGGCTTATCTTTTAGCACTGAACATCATAAGTTGAGTATGTATTAATAAGGGGGTGAATAATAGAATATATTCCCTTTATCTTTTATTAGGCTAGTGATGAATGATGATATGGAATTGTATGTGATGATAATATAACCTAATGAGTGTCCCATATCGGAAGATGAGGAAATACTAAACTAACTTATAAGTTTATGAGTTACTCCTCCTATCACCAATTGGTTTTAGGAAGGAACCTCCTATGGCTTGTAAGTGACATAACTCTACTCTTCCATATTGGGTTGCCCAGACCCATTTCTAATATTCAATCAAATTTAACATAGTTCTATTCAATTTTGGTGGTAAGTTTATTGTTGTTTGATTAATTTTGAATAAAAATTTCTCTTAATCTTTAGTAGCTTAAACCCGCCCGAGTCTGATCCATATCTATCCTACAATTCGAATAGATTAAACCTGCCCGAGTCTTGTCCCCGATCTAAGAAAATTGAAAATCACGGTCCACCGGTCTAATCAGACAGTCTCAGTCCGGTCTTGGATCGATACACAATCCTAGGGGTGGACCTAGTAAAGAACAACCGGTACAGTTGTACCCAATTTTTTTTAAATAAAAAAAAACATTACCGACCACCAAATGAAATTACCGACTGTTTTAGTGGAAGTCTTTTTTTGGTTTAATGTCCACCAAATGAAATTACAGACAGTTCAAATTTGTTTTTACAAAAAAAAAAAAAATCTAAAAGAATTTATCATCGTATAACAAATTTAAATTTTCAAGCTCCATTATGGGTACCATGCAACCAAAGTAATTTAAATCAACGTCTAAAAAAAACGACGGGTCCTAGACCCATTACCATATCTAGTTAACAGATTTGGTCACTTTTTGTCAGCCCTACATTTATACCTCCTCTATACCTAGTATATTATAACATACCCTCAAACACGCATCTGACATATGACTTCTTATAAATCCATCACTCTCCTCAAAATCACTAGCTCATTCCTCCTCACAATGACACATTATTCTTCTTCTTTATTTTTTAAAGGAATTAATGACACATCATCTTCAATTATTCCTCCTAAATTCAACTTTCAACTTGACAAATGTTTGTTAACTGTCTTCCTTAATCTCTTCAAATCTCTAATTCATAGTAATATATTGATTTCTCTTATTATTATCTTTAAGTTTATGTCTACGTCTTTCCTTTATCGATTTCATCATTATTGAAGTTTGAGAGAATTGGAAGAAAGAAAATAAGAGAGAGTAATTTTATTTCTGAATAATATGAGAATGAAAAGCCCAAGTATATATAGAAGAATACAACTAAGACAACTACCACTAACTAATTAACTAATACATGGAAATAAAAGAAATACAAAAATATTACAAGGCTAATAAATTCTAATATTATTAATACACCAATACCCCTCCTCAAGTTGGAGGTGGTGATGAAGGAGAAAGCTCCAACTTGCACTACAAGAAACTCACACAACGAGGGCAACTTATCATGATTAAAGAAGGCAATATGAGTATTGTTTTACTTAATGATGCCTACAAGAGCAATTATTTTTGCACTCATTGATATGAACAATGAAGACAATATGATTATTTTGCCCCCTTAGACTTTTGAAACTTTGCCCTATTTTACAATAAATAAAGTGTTTAAATCAAAGAAAGCAAAATGTATTGCCTTAGTTGATGATCAATGAAGGCAATTTTGTTTGCCCTTTTTGAATTGAATCAAAGAGGGCAAAACATCTAAAATTGGCTTTGAAACCTAATACAACGGGGTTACAAGGGCAATATGAGGGCAATACTAAATTTGTCATTATAACCTAAGAAGAAAATTTTGTATCAAATAGGGCAATTTTAATTGTCCTTCTTGAATACATTTTGTGTAGTGTTGGACTTGAGAAGATTAAATTGTGGAGAAGCTAAAGTCTTAGTGAGAAGATCTGCTGGTTGCATAGTAGCTAGTAGGAATATAGCTCAATTGGATTAATCCTTCCAAGACTTTGTCACAAGTAAAGTGACAATCGATTTCAATATGTTTTGTACGTTCATGAAAAACTGGGTTGCGTACAATATGTAATGCGGATTGATTATCACAATGTAGAGATATAGGTGTCAAATTTGTTACACCAAGATCATCTAGTAAGCATACTAACCATGTGATTTCTGATGCTGCTGAAGCCATAGCTCTATATTCAGCTTCAGATGATGATCTTGAGATGGTAGTTTGCTTCTTAGACTTCCATGAAATAGGTGTTTTTCCCAATAATATAAGGTAGCCAGTGACTGATCTTCTTGAATCTGGGCAAGATGCCCAATCTGAATCTGAGTAGGCTTGTAAAGTGAGGTTGGCAGAAGCTTTGAGAAGAATCCCCTGTCCAGCAGTGTTTCTAACAAAAGCCAAAGCATGTTGCAGGGCTTGAAAATGAGGCATTCTTAGCTGTTGCATATATTGAGACAGAGATTGAACTGTAAAGGCTAAGTCTGGTCTAGTGTTGGTGAGGTAGTTGAGCTTCCCAACAAGTGAGCTGTAGAGTTCAGGCTGTGGATACAATTCCCCTTCTGTGTTGTTCAGTTTGAGATGCACTGGTAAAGGAGTGGCAACTTTGGAAGGCAAAGAAAAGGGGCAAGCAGCTAGAAGATCTTTTGTGAACTTGTGTTGAGAAAGAATCATGCCATCATTAGTATGGAGGACTTCCATACCCAAGAAATAATTGACTTTACCTAAGTCCTTTATACTGAACTTATGATGTAAATGAGTTTTTATGGAATCAATAGTATCTTGATTAGTACTTGTGAGCAATATATCATATACATATACTGCAGCAATAGTTAAATCAGAACCTGACTTATTAAGAAACAAGTTGTGATCATTTTTGGATTGTTGGAAATCTTGAGCTTGAAGTTCATGTTGCAATTTAGAGAACCATTGTCTAGATGCTTGTTTAAGGCCATATATGGATTTATTCAATTTACAAACTTTATTTTCATGATTTGGTATGCCTTGAGGCACCTTCGTGTAAACTTCTCATGTAAATCCCCATGGAGAAAGGCATTATTAATAGGAAAATTTGCTTTTAATAATCCAACTTTTTGAGTTTTAGTAAGCAATAATCCAATCTTTGGATTATTAGGGAATAATCCAATCTTTGCACCCTAAATACATACAATAATCCAACCTTTTGATTTCTAGCAACCAATGAACTAAACTGGAAAATAAGAGGTTAGTTATATGTTGATCTATGATTTTCTTGGGTTTTTTAATCAACTATACATTGAAAGACTTATATTTACTTACCTATAAAACTGCTAAAACTAAAAAATGAGGGGTTCGGGTTTATTGGTTGGATTTTAATGCAAAGGTTGGATTATTTCCTGATAATCCAAAGGTTGGATTATTAGTTTCTAAAACTCGAAAGGTTGGATTATTAAAAGCAAATAATCCTTATTAATATCTAATTGTAAGAGAGGCCATGCCTTATGTGCAGCTATTGCCATAACACATCTAATTGTGGTCATTTTAACTACAGGTGAGAAAGTCTCTTCAAAATTCACTCCATATTGTTGTTTATAACCTTGTGCTACTAAACGTGCCTTACATCTTTCTAAGGTACCATCTGAATTAAGTTTAACCTTATAGACCCATTTACATCCTATGGGTTTCTTTCCATTTGGGAGATCAACTAAAGTCCATGTCTCTGTATCTTCTAAAGCCTTGATTTTTTTATGCATGGCTTCTATCTATTCTGATTTTTGAGAGGCTTCTGTATAAGAGTGAGGTTCTTGAATTATATGTAAAGATGTGTTAGTGCAAGCAACAAGGTTACACCAATTTTTGGTTATGCTAGGAGGGCAGTGATAATCTTTGAGGTAGGCAGGAGACATTCTGATCCTTTCTGGTCTTGAGTCTAAATTATGTGGAGGTGGATTGTCATATGAAGGGGCAGGATCAGGTACAATAGAAGCATAATCTGGTACAATAGGATCAGAATCAGGAGCATGATTATTTTCATATGAAGTAGTGGGTGTAGGGTTACTTATAGTAGGCAAGAAAATATTATCTTGAGACAAATTAATATGATAATTTGGTTTAAGATTATGAAAAGGGAAATGATTTTCATGAAAAACAACATCTCTTGTGACAACAATTTTGTAGGTTTCTAAGTCCAAAATTTTATACCCCTTTTGTGTGGTGGAATATCCAATAAAGACTGAGGGTTTAGCTCTAGGATCCAATTTAGTTCTTCCTTGTTTCATAGTAGAAGCATAGCAAAGACACCCAAATGTTCTTAGGTGAGTGAAATTAGGTGGGATAGAATACAATTTTTCATAGGGTGTAATGTTTCCTAAAACTGACAAAGGTGTTCTATTAATCAAATAAGTTGCACACATAACACTTTCACCCCAGAATTGAATTGGTAAATTAGATTGAATACACAAAGCTCATGTTACCTCTAGCAAATGCCTTTGTTTCCTCTCAACTACTCCATTTTGTTGTGGAGTTTCTCTACAAGAAGTTTGATGTAAAATGCCATGTTTTAGTAATAGTAATTTCATATCCCCTTTAGTTAAGTCCAAAGCATTATCTGATCTTACAGTTTTAATTTTAGTTTGAAATTGTGTAGCAACATATGAAATAAAATTCTCAAAAACTTTTACAGAATCTGTTTTGTATTTTAACAAATGTATCCAAGTAAATCTAGTTTTATCATCAACTATGGTCAAGAATTGAATACATCCATTCTGAGTTTTAGTATGGTAAGGTCCCCATACATCAACATGAAGTAATTGAAAAGGAAGAGAACTTTTAATAGTGCTAGAAGGAAAATTTAGCCTAGTTTGTTTAGCAGCAGGGAAAACTTGACAAATGTTATGCTTGACACAATTATTTACATCACATTGAAAAGGAAAAAATCTAAATTGAGAAAAAGATAGATGGCCTAGTCTTAAGTGCCACAATTTAGCATTATTTTGGACAGAAATGAAGCAATTCTTTGACTCAGGGGAAGCAATAGAAGCACACAAATCAAATTGATCAACAAGATATAGTCCATCCTTTACCTTACCAAGAGGAATCAGAGGCCCTTTCAAAGCATGGCCGCCCTGAAGAAAACACGGAGAATTATAAAAAATGACATCATATTTCATGTCTTTACAAAGCTTACTTATAGAGATTAAATTGAACTGAAATTAAGGTATATGCAAAACATTAGTCAGGACAATATTAGGGGTTAATTCAACTGTTCCAATGTGTGAAATAGAAACTTGTTTTCCATCAGGTATAGTTATGGTCATTTTTGAATCAAGAATCTTAGTATAAGTTGTGAATTTATGTATATTATTGCATATATGATCAGAAGCACCACTATCTAATACCCATTGATTTGAAGAATATGAAATCAAGCAAGATTTACCTACCAAGTTAACCTGAGAATCTGATTCATTCTTATGTTCTGCAATCTGATTCTTGTTGATGTAATTCACCAAAGAGGTCAGTTGTTCATGTGTAAAGCCAAATATTCCAGCTTCTGTGGCAGTTGTGTCTTCATTTTGAACAACGCGCAGAAGCAGCAATCTTAGAGTTCTGGAATCCTTTAAAGCCTGGTGGAAATCCATGTACCTTGAAGCACCTATCATAGTTGTGACCTGGGATCTTGCAATGTGTGCAATAATAGTTTGATACAGGCTTTCTAGTATCTACAACAGGACCTGCAAATTGGGATTTTTGCCATGTATTTGGTCTAGGATGGAAAGGGGATGTAGGTCTAGGGGAAAAGGAACTTCTTCTTTTGTCAGCATAAAATGTAACGACCCGTATTTTAGCAGCGTTGTTTTCGGAGGAAACAACAATACAGATCATTATTAACTAAAAATCTTTATTAGCAGATTCATTAATTACAGCGGAAGCTCTAAACTTAATTCATTTTATTCAAATAAATCATTAAATATTCCAAATTAATAATATTCCAAAGTCCATTATTACTACAAAATAGGGAAAAAGTCCACTAAAAATAATAATACAAAGGCTAGTAATGGTCATCAGGATAAACTACTAAGCTAGCTCGCACACAATCCTAGCCCTTGCGTAACTCAATCAATCATCACCTGTACCTGAAAAGGGTTTTGGGGTCCACATACAGTGATGAATAATTACATTGTTCTACCTAATCAGTAGAACACAATTAGGAACATAGTAATCAGAACAGGTCAACCAAACAGTCAAACAAATCATCAGGAAATCATTCATAGACATCATCGTTCAAGTACGCAGCGGAAACAAACATAACATCACAATGAACCAAGACCTTCTATACTAACTTATTCGGTTCTAGACCTCTAGACTCCACGAGTGACCTTTCAGTTCTTTTCAGTTCGGGTGCTAATCCGTGACCAGTCATATGCTCGTAAGGGGTCAACCATGAAGATCTACTCCCCCCAACTTTCCTTGCTCATGCCGGGTCAACCACGAAGATCTACTCCCTAAGTGCTGGGATCCAGAACTGTCCCAAATCCGAAGATAGGACAGAGGCTTCGACTATACCTATGTTCATGGCACTTGTGCCACTAGATAGGCGGTCACTTCATAGTTAATCATCTTTTACATTTCAATTCTGTTCTGTTCTCATTTCCAGTTCACAATTCAATTCCTTATTGACACAACTTATCCTCGATTCAATTCTAGTTCATCTTATCTTGACCCAAAACTCTAACTTAATACTTGACCACATGACAATCTCCCTTAGTAAACAATAATCAAATCAATTCCTCAAATAGACTTATAAACAATTTAATGAATCAACTAAATAAACCAATAATCATTTAAACCGACAATCATTAACCAATATTGCTTAAAACATGAGAAAAATCCTATTTTTAATACATAGCACCATTCGACATATTCAAACAAACGAGACAAAAATCATTCTTTAAATTAATTAAACATAATCATCATAAATCAATCATATAAACTTAATAATAAATCATAAATTATACTTTAAACTTTAAATCATCAAATTGGAACCAAAACAAGAACAAAATCAAACATTTCTTGAACATACATCACACGGTTTCTTTGAGTACAAAACAAAATCAAGATTAAATTCAAGAAGTTATCTTATCATGATTAAATTCAAGATTCTATTCAAGATTATCATCAAATATTGTTCATAGATCAAAGTTACTACATAAAAATCATATTTTTTTTATCAAAGAAAACATTCGAAACACCAAGTACCTACACGGCTTACATAAGATCGTTATTCATATTTGTTCAATAATTAATTCTACAAATTCTAATCTAGCAAGAATCATAAAACAATCATAAAACATAGCATGAACATGAATTAAACTTGTCAAATAAGCCTTGAATGAATTATATACCACTCGACATCCTCTAGTGCATCACAATAATTGATTCAAAATATATACAACATGATTCTAAACAATTCTAAACCTATTCCAATCATGATCAATCCTATTCTAACAATTATATTGTTAATCTATCCTATTGATTAAGTAAAGCCAATCTAATTACCTAATAATCTAATATTGATGGTGAATGGTTCGATCTTCAAAGGCTAAAGGTTGAACTTTCTTTGATGAAGGTGTTTGAATTGATGAAGTGAAGGAAGTATTTGTGTGGGGAAAATGAGGAGTTTTTATTTGTACTTTTTATTTGTAGTTTAGTTTTTATTTGTAGTTTAGGATTAAAATAGGTATAGTTTAGTATTTTAGGTTGAAAGAATAAAATAAAACAATTAGATGGAGGATAAAAATTAGATTTTTGGTTGGGGTCAAAATAGATGTGGTTTAGTAATTAAAGTAGGAAAAGAAAATATAACAATTAAAGGAAAATGAATAGGGGCCGTGAGGTGGGGTGATAAGGGAAATATTGGGTTTGGCTTGGACAAATTTAAATAAAGATCTGGGCCATAGTTAACAGCTAGGCTCTCTAAAGTGTTAGATTAATAATTAATTAAATAATAATCAATTAAATAATTAATTAATTATATAATTAATTAATTAATTAAGAAAAATTTAAAATATCCCGAAATTTCGGGGTATTACATAAAAGGCTATGGGTTCCATGCTAGTAGAGTTCTGAACTAAATCCTTATGTGATTCTTCTTGGGTAAACCTCAGAAATTTTAGGACAAGGTTTCATCATCAATATATTTCCTCGAATATTGGCAAAAATATCACTCAATTTCATCATGAATCTAACCACAGTTCTTGATTCTTCTCGTTCTTTAATTCTTTTAGTTAAATCACAAGTACATTTATTGCAAATACAATATGGGAGAGGGTCAACATCATCTAAATTGTCACATATGGTTTTGAAATTAGTATAGAATTCAGCTATGGACAAAGAACCTTGAGCTAGGTTATTCAATTGTTTTTCAAGATTAAAGATGTGTGTCATAGAGGCATCACCAAATCGTTCAGTTCGAAATTATTCCAAATATCCTTTGCAGATTTGAAAGACAATACACTTTTAGCAACTTTTGGTTCCAGATTGTAAAGGATCCAAGCAATTATCAGATTGTTGCATCGTTCCCAGGCGTCGTGTTCTGCAGTGGAATCTTCTGGTGGTTCTGCAATGCTCCCATTAACGAACCCCAACTTATTCTTGGCTGAGAGAGTACTTTCCATGGATTTCTTCCAATCGTGAAAATTATCGCCATTGAACTTGAATGAAACCAGTTGTATAGCGTTGGAGTCCGAAGGATGGATGTAATATTTGCTGGAAGGATCTTGGTTAAAAGGTAGAACTGCTACTGCCATTTTAGGTCGAAGAAGAATCGGAGGAAGAGGAACAATTCAGAGAAATTGATTCTTGAAAGAATCGAGATGCAGAGAAATTAACGAAGATAGATTGATCGAAATTCAAAGATGATGATGAATCTAAGAAAAACAAAGCAAATGATCTGAACAAAAGGCCTGCTCTGATACCATGGAGTTTGAGAGAATTGGAAGAAAGAAAATAAGAGAGAGTAATTTTATTTCTGAATAATATGGGAATGAAAAGCCCAAGTATATATAGAAGAATACAACTAAGACTAACTACCACTAACTAATTAACTAATGCATGGAAATAAAAGAAATACAAAAATATTACAAGGCTAATAAATTCTAATATTATTAATACACCAATAATTATAATGCCTACAACAATAGCTTGAACTCAATCTATATCAATATCTATATGAATACATCTGTACTAAGTATTTTAATAGGGAAGATTGAAATCAAACAATATCATTTACCTCTTAAGAATCACCTCAGATATGACATATAGAAAAAACACTATCATTCATATTTAAAGACACATGACAAAAATTTTAAAACGTTTGTTCATTTTTCCTTATTATTTTTCCCCACATTTGGTCGTTCTCATTTTCCATACATAACTATTCAGTACTTCCAATATAATACAAAATACAAATTTTAGCTAAAAATCTCGTCCGTGCCATGCACGGATCAAAAACTAGTTTAATATGATTTTAATTTGCTCATTTGCTCATTTTAAAATTGAAAATGAGCAAAATTACCGTTGGTGCAACTTATACCTAGGTGTATAAAGCACAAAAACAAATTATAATATAAGTGATTATGAATAGTGCCCAAATTTTCAACATTGCGGTTATATAGCAGCGGAGGAAGTATATAGCACAGCCCAAGTAGATGCTAAAATAAAATATTACTCACTTTTTTGTTATTTAGTTTTTACATATTTTGACTTTATTGGTTCTATTCAAGAAGTTTACTTATAACATTATTTGTAATTTATATACTTCCTCCATTTCGAAAAAAACGCAACAAATTGGATGGTACGGACTCCTAGTCCATTTTTTGTTGTGAGAGTAAAAGGGGTAGAGAGAGAAAGTGGGGTATGTGATGATGTGAGGGATAGAAAGAAAAAACTTACAAAATGGTATAATTAAAATTGTTGTATTTATTTTGAAACTTCCTAAAACACTACAAGAAAATCGTAAATTTTCCTACCGCTATTTAAATTTACCTACTGTTTTAATGGCAGTAGGAAAATACCGACCGATTATTAAAAAATCACCGACTACCTAACGAAGCAGTAGGAAATTTTGCTACCACATATTGTAATTACCTACCGAATAACCGTAGGTAAAAATTTACCTACTGATTTTCAGTAGGAGATATAAGCTATTGTGGTAGGTGATTTACCCAAAAAAAAAAAAAAAACAACTACATCACAAATTTAAAGTTGCCAAAATAAAAAAAAAAACGACTCAAAAGCTCAAAGCCTCTCACGACACTCACTGACTCACATAAAACCCTAACCCAAAACCGCAAAACCCCTACTGCCGCCGTGTCGCGACCGCCGTTCTGCCATCTTCACGGTCGTTCCGGTCTACTGCAGAACAAACATCTTCACAATTCTGCCTGTTGTCCGGTCTACTGCAGCAGTCGACCTGCTGCAGCGCGCTCCACCCAATCGCCCTCGACCTGCTGCGCGCTCCACCGCCATCGACCTTTTGCAACGACGCTCCACCGCCATCGCCCTCTTTGCAGTTGCGCCACTTCGCCGCTCCACCGCTCCACCAACCTCGCTACTGGCCTACTTTGGACCAGGTCTGTTTCCACCTTTAGTTTTATAAATTTAATGGGTTTACCTTTTCTTGTTTGATTGCTGATGTTTTTGTTAATTTTTGCTTGTTTAATTAGTATATTGTTTGATTATTATATGTTTGTTGTTTGATTATTTTAATTGTTGCTAGTTTAATTAATATATTGTTTGTTTCTAGGGCTTGATTGATTGTTTGTTTCTAGGTTTTTTAATTGTATGTTAGCATTTTTTAATTGTTGTATTTTTTTTATTGATTGTTTGTTTTTAGGGCTTTTAAATTATTGGTTACTATTTTTTAATTGCTTTTTTTTTTTTTTTAATTTGTCAAATTACTACCTTTTTTAATTGTTTGTTGTAGATTTATTTATTTGTTATGATTGATTGTTTCTAGGGTCATAAGTAAGATGCAAAACATTTTATGAAGTTATAGATTTTTTTTACAAATTTTAGAAGAAAGATTTTTATTAACTGGTTAAGTATGTTTGTTGTTACTATTAAGGATAATCTGTTTATGAAGTTGAGTCTAGTTTAGAACTTAACAACTAAATAGTTTTAATGGTTAAGGAACAAATTTAATTGATGCTATTAAGTGATTAAGAAAATAAACAAATTCATTCACTTTATTTTAGATCTTTTTTTTTATCATTTACTAACATAAAAAAAAATTGAGAAGATTTTATATATGTCGTATAGTTCTCGCATATCCTTAAAGAACCTTTTTTTATTGGAATGAATGGTGTTGTAGAATCATGTTGGTATTGCTATGACATTGTATGAGTTGTGTAGATATAGTCATCATGAAAAGAACTGAGCGTAGTTGGATGTATGATAGAGTTGAGGGGCGTCAACTCAAGGCTACATTTATTAATGGAGTAGACGATTTTATTGAATTTGCAAAACAACATCAAGTTGTTAAGGACTTTGACAAAATAAGATGTCCATGCCTTAAATGCGATAATAAATGTTTTCTAGATGTGGATAATGTCAGAGAACATTTATATAGAAAAGGTTTTTGTCATGATTATTATGAGTGGATTTGTCATGGGGAAGATATCAACGAATCACAACCAATGGAGCAATCTAATTCTTATCGAGATATGGTTGTTGATGCATTTGCAACAAGTCATGACAATTTCAACTATGAAGAGGCAAATGTTTTGGAAGAAGAACCAAATGACGAAGCTAAGAAGTTCTTTGAGTTACTAAAAGCAGTCGAAAGCCCATTATATGAGGGAAGCAATATGTCTGTGTTGGAGATGGCTTCAAGGCTAACAACTTTGAAGTGTGAGTATAACTTACCACATAGGTGTGTTGATGGATTTGCTTCTTTGTTAAATGAAGCAATTCTGAGTAACAACCTAATGAGCAAAACTTTCTATGACACAAAAAAAGTTCACAAAGGTTTGCAGCTTCCATATGAAAAGATACACACTTGTCCCAATGGATGCATGCTATTCTGGAAGCATGATGCTCATTTACAACAATGCCGTATATGTAAGAGTGATCGATATAAAAAGACTGCCAAAGACAATCTTATTCCTGCAAAAGTCCTTACATATTTTCCAATCGGACCGAGATTGCAAAGATTGTATGCCACAAAGAACGTTGCCCAAGAAATGAGTTGGCACTCTAAGAATCTTCGTGTCAGGGGTACCATGGCACATCCGAGTGATGGTGAAGCCTGGAAACACTTTGATACTACATACCCAGATTTTGCTGCTGAGCCTCGAAATGTTCGCCTAGGGCTAAGTACAGATGGCTTCACTCCTTATGGTAAATTTGGAAGTAAGTATTCGTGTTGGCCAGTGATTCTTACTCCGTATAACTTGCCTCCATCAATGTGCATGAAAAGGTCATTTATGTTTCTTTCTTTGATTGTTCCTGGTCCTAAAAACCCAAAAGGTAATCTAGATGTGTACATGCAACCACTTATTGAAGAGTTGAAACAACTATGGGAAGTTGGTTGTTTGACTTATGATGTTTCTAAAAAAACAAAATTTCACAATGCGTGCAGCATATGTTATGTTATCTGGTTGGTCAACTGCTGGGAAGAAGGCATGTCCTTACTACATGGACCAAAGTAAAGCTTTTTGGCTTGAACATGGTGGCAAAGTCTCATGGTTTGATTTTCATCGTCACTTCCTTCCAGAAGACCATCAATTTAGAAAAAGTAAAATAGCGTTCTACAAGAATAGGGTGGTAAATGACATTGCCCCACCTAGGATGTCTGGGCATGAATTATGGAATTGTGTGTCAAGGCTACCTACTTCCATGGATGGTCCCGAGGAAATTGATAATTTGAAAAAGGAAAAAAAGGGATGGTTTAAAAGAAGTATTTTTTGGGAACTTCCTTATTGGAAGGATTTGTTAATTCGCCACAACCTAGATGTGATGCACATTGAAAAAAAAACTTCTTTGACCAGCTTATAAACACAGTGATGGATGTTAAGGGTGAATCTTCAGATAATGTAAAATCAAGAAAAGACATAAAAAAATATTGTAGGCATCGAGATCTAGAGCTTATTAATGATGGAAGTGGAAGTAGTAGCATGCCAAAAGCGCCTTTTGCACTTGATAAGAGTCAGAGGAAAGCTTTATGTGAATGGCTTCGAAACTTGAAGTTTCCGGATGGATTTGCCTCTAGTTTGGGTAGGTGCATTGATCTAAGAACATGTAAGCTAAGTGGATTGAAAAGCCATGATTGTCATGTATTTATGGAGAGATTGTTACCAGCTGCTTTGAAAGAGTTGCTCCCTTCACATGCATGGAAAGCGGTAACTGAGATTAGCCAATTTTTTCGAGATTTGTGTTCCTCCACCATCCAAATTGAGGACATGGCTCGTTTGGAAGAAAACATTGCAGAAATACTTTGCAAATTGGAAAAGATTTTTCCACCATCATTCTTCAATTCAATGGAGCATTTGCCAATTCATTTGCCTTATGAAGCAAAAGTAGGCGGCCCAGTACAATATAGATGGATGTATCCATTTGAAAGGTAACTTATTATTATTTACCAACATCATTTAAATAATTACTCAACATGCATATATTCTAATATTGGATTTGTTGTAGGTTTCTTAATCATTTAAAACATATGGTTGGAAACAAAGCACGTGTTGAAGGCTCCATATGCAATGCTTACTTAGTTGAGGAGACAAGTAATTTTTGTGCTAATTATTTCCAACCTGAAGTTGATACTAAATCAAGAGACTTGGGAAGAAATGCACCATCGGAGGTTGAGAATCAACTTGACCCACAACTACCGGAAATGTTTAGGGTAGATTGTGGCCGCGCACCAAATGAAGGCCATTTACAATTTCTTCAACATAAGGAATATGAACGTGCACATCTTTATGTGCTTGCAAATAGTGGCATTTTAGGTGAATATGAAAGGTATGTAGCATGCATTACACTTATTAATTGATGAATCTGATTGCAAATGAGAAAAAAAAAACTAAGAATTAACTTATTCTTCACCATTTATATCCTACTTTAGGAAGTTTGAAAAGTAGCGACGAATGACACAATGATATGTTGTGACAAATCAAAAGCTATCCTGGTAAGTTATATCTTTTACTACTATCACACATTTTAATTGGATATTATGGAGCTTTAAGTAGTAAGGACAATGGCTATTATGGAGCTTTAATGGGCCTCTTTTGCTACCGTTTTATGGTTTCATGCGATTGTGTTGGTTTTTTTCTGGTTCTTTGTGCTGCAAGTTGTTATATAGATGAGTATATTTTGGTTAGTTAGGTGAATTTATGTTGTTTAATAGAGGTAGGAAATGTTGTTATGGCTTCAACGTTTTTCTTGAGGTTCTAGTTGAATATTGGAGACAGTGGAAGATTTTTATGCAGGTTTAATTATTGTATGTTTTGGTCAAAATACAAAGGAAACTCTGCCGAATTTTTTTCAAAATCATTACATATTTATGCAAATTAATATGAAATTATGTTGCAGGATAATTATGACAAGATGGTAGATGATTACAAACAAAAGGGCATCACCAAAGATCCTAATGAGGTTTACTTTGATGTGGTTGGTGGGAGGAAAAAGGGTTTAGTTCCTGGATTGGGGAGTGCTAGCAATCTCTATTACAAGAAGTCTAGCAATCGTGGGCACAAGTCTTCGAGTAACTTCACCCCGTCTCTTGTTTCTCAACTTTCATCCCAAATACAACAATCTCAAGATAAAATGTGTGAGAGGATTGCTGAACTTGAAAGTCGACATCAGAAACAACAAGCTGAATTTGAAAGTCGACATGGCCTTATTGGAAGAACAACGCCGTGAATTTGAAAAGGAACGTGCTGAGATGCAAAAGGAGAGAGACCGTGAACGAAAGATGTTTGGGGACGCAATTGATCTTATAAAAAAGCAAGTGATAGAGTATGGAAAACGTCAAAATTGCAAGGATTTAAGCCCACATCAGCCTGATCGTCGTGACCCATCTAGTGGAGGTGCTCCGTGTAATATTTAGTCTACTTTGATGGGTTTTTTTTTGTTGTTGTTGCCTAACTTCCCTAAGTAGTTTTTTGGACTAATTTGAAGCAAGTGTTATATATGTAACTTGCACTAACTGGAAGATTGAGGTAAGATATTACTAATTAAAGCAAGTTTTATGTAACTTGCGTAGTACTCAAATATATTATTTAGACTATTGTTATTGCATATATGAAAATTAAAAAAAAATATTTTAAATTTCATTTGCTTAATAATTAAATGCAAATTACAAATTTGTTAAGAAATTGAAACCGAACTACAAATAACAAACCATCCAAATATGAGTAGGTGATTTCCTATCGATTTTACATATTTCCGACCGACTAGTGGTAGGAAATTTCCTATTATTTATCTATCTTCCAGTAGGAAATTACCTACCGCATATAACTGCGGTAGGAAATGTTGAGAAATGCGGTAGCAAATTACCTACCAATTTTTTAAAAAATTCGGTAGGAAATCACCTACTGCTCAATGTCGGTCGGAAATGTTAAAAGAAGCGGTAGGTAATTTTTCCGACCGACTGTCGGTCGGAAATCTGCAATTAGCGGCCAAAGTATTTCCTACCGACCACCACCGACCGAAAATCGGTCGGAAATCCTATTTCCGACCGATTTTTCTACATTTTCTACTGCTTATGGCGATAGGTAATTCCACACTTTCTTGTAGTGAAATAGAAATTGTTGCATTTATTTCGAAACGGAGAAAGTATAAGAAAAAACATAGTTATGTGATCGGAGGTTTCATCGATCGAATTCGTCTGAATATGTTTATTAATATAAGGCTTTTTTATAAAGAATGGAGGGAATAATATTTACTTAAGGAGTATTTCGGAGCTTCTTTTTTTCGAATAGCAGGAGTCTAGGAGAGGCATCAAATTGACGGAGCTTTCGATTCTTTGCGTTTGTATGGATAGAAAATAAAGACATGAAAAGTACACAATCTGAAAAAATTTTGTAAGTTGTAATTTATCCCTGAGAACTGAGAAGGGGAAGAATATATACAGTATATGAAAGAAAGAAGTACCGTACAGTATAATATTGTATAGATTAAAAAGTAGGGGTTTTTGTCCAAAAATACCTTAGTTACACCACTTTTTGTAAAAAACTACCTTACTTACAAAAGTTTGTCCAAAACTACCTTAGCGAATTTCTGGTTGATCATTACCTTATTCACTATCTCGACGTTGACTTTGCCTTTGCTGGCCAATCTGGTCGTTTTTTTATAAATTTCGACCTCAAATTTGACCCTTTAGAGCAAAAATGACCCACCAAAACCTTGATAGGAATAAATTTTTTGGCACGCAAACCAATAAACGCATATCGAGACAAATTTTGTAATGCAATTAGAAGCTTATTCGACCATTTTTTAAGATTTCGACCTCATATTTAATCCTTTTAGAACAAAATTGACCCCAAAACATTGATTGGGCTAATTATTTTCAAGAATAAAGCAAAGTCAACGCCGTAACAATGAACAAGGTAATGGTCAACAAAGAATTGACTAATAAAGGTAGTTTTGGACAAGATTTTGTAAATAAGGTAATTTTTTTAGCAAAAAGTGGCGTAATTAAAGTAGTTTTGGACAAAAAACTTTTTAAAGTATAGCAGTTGATTAGATGTCTTTTGTGGTGAGGAAAATGATTGTGGTTAACTGGTTATGCAGAGCAGCAGAGTCATGCTCTACTCACGTGAGACACAAAATAGTAAGCATGACTGGCTAGGGAGTAATGCCGTTAAAGTAAATCATAGAAGTATAGGTTTAGTGCTTTAATTGTACTATAATTATGATGTATTATCGAATCTGATTGTTTAGCTGTGGTAAATAAATTGAAGAAGAGTGTTACGTCAAGAAACAGAGTATATGTCGTTTATTTTTTCTCTTGATCTTTCACTAGTAGAGTTGGTAATAGAATAACTCATAATCTACCTAATTTTTATTCTTATGTGAAAGGGGACTGTATAACTGTATTTGGCTAGAAGATTGGCCAGAAAATGTCCTGAAATCTTGAACCTAGACTCGAAGGATATGTACAATGTTCTAAGCAATGAATAAGTTTCCGCTTTCTCCTTCAAAATAAATAAACAAATAAATAATGTATGTAATTACATTCCGACGATAAAAAAAATTAAAAATATATGGATTAGTGTGAACGGAACTTTCACACTAATCTAACCTCTCATTAGGAAGAGATTAGTGTGAACGGAACTTTCAGAGATTAGTGTGAAAGTTTCGTTCATTGAGTTATAAAAAAAAGTTTCGTTCATTCATGTTGATTAGTGTGAAAGTTTCAAACCTTAGAATGTAAAGAGGTAGATTGAGTTTCTCTCTCCTCAAAAACCTAATGAAAACCAGAAATTTGGGACCTAGCTAAATCTAACCTAATGAGCTACCCCTTTGTATTTGGAGCCTTAGAACATATAAATACAAGGTGGGAAGGAATGGGCATAAGCATGGAAGAAGTATGTATCCTAACAAAATCAACACGAGCTAGCAAAGATTGGAGCACGCGAGAAAACAAAGTAAAGCTACAGACCAGATTGCGTGGGCGGCTGAGCGTGCAAGGGCTACTTCGCTCTTTGGCTTGTTGGCTTGCCACAATATGAGGAAAAATGTTGTGGGCACCTACATGCATTCTGTAGAGGAAAAAAAATGTTCTCTCAATGTTCAATACTGATGTTTGAAATGTATAATATAAATATTTTATTTTAAATATAGGTAGGTGTATGATATTAATTGTGCACCTCACGGATTGCTCTCTAACAATTTCTTGTTTCATGATTTATACTATTATATATGGAAAAATTAATTTTACTAACTATTATAATCGATTTATAAACGCTTTTTTCCATTTAATTGCACAAAATAGCTCAATTTAGCTCCTTTATGCTATTAATAATTGTAGGCTAATTCATTGCCCAAAAATATATCATATACCCGGGTGAATGAGCAACATATATAGAAAATTAAATTAGTAATCTTGAATAATTTCATAAGCTAAGCTGCGTATTAAATGAGACAAATGAATGTTAAATGAGCAAAATACATGAATATATATGTACATCCAAGTTTAGGATATAAATTGTACTCATTTTATTTATTTTTTTAATTTACTCACTTTTCTTTTTGGGATTTTTTTTCAATTTACCTGCGTTACCTAAATATATTAAAGTTTATTTCTTCTACATTTATAAATTTATGTTTTCCAAGTGTTTTTTTTTCATATACTCTGTCTTATTTTTTAGTAATTTCAATAAAATTTATTTTTTTCACTTTTTTCCCATTCTCTTTTGTCTCACTTGTAATTTTTCATTGATTGCTACATTATTGAGGTTGGAGCTTTTGCACTTGCTACTTTGATTCTCTTGGTATTTTTTATCAATCATCCTAGTAATTTCTCTAACCTATTGTATTCCTAATTTTTGTTTTCTCTCAATTACATGTTTGCAAAGTTATTGTTTACATTATCATTCTAAGTCTTGATATTTTCCATGAATGTTTATGCTTTGATCATATTTACTTTTTGTTTCATATCACGCTTGTTGTTTTGTGTGAGTAGTCTCATTCTAGAATTTTGAGTGAAGCCTTGATTTAGTTGTGGGATTGTTGGTTCAAAGGTCTTGATCATGTTGTCTTCTTTATATGTTTAGCTAGCATAAATTTCATTGTAGTGTCCCCATTGAAGGACTAAAAGGTGAATATGGGTGATGAATAACTTTATTCAATTGATCAAAGGACCACAAAAGTAGGGACTTTGATCAAGGAAAAGTTACCGGTCATTGTAATTTGTGTTAATGGTTGTTACGTGTGTTCACCACAAAAGTAAGTTATATTTTGTATACATCTTTCCAGTTGCCATACTAGCTCGAAAGTGTAGATATGATTCTTAGAACGACCTCCCTTCGTCCATGACCTAAGTTTAAGTTCAGTTTGGTTCACGACTCATGATGGTATGAGTAAATGATCTCTTGACCTTAGTCCTTACCTTGTTTTTAGACCCTTAGATTAACGTCTCAATAGTTCCGTTCACATTAATCTCTTAATTCTAATGTAATTAACTATTTTATTTTCTTTACGAGATCACTTTTGAAAGTATGATAATAAACAAGTCCCTTTTTTTAAAACATGAATAACTTTTTATGTGAACATTTCCTAATAATGATTTTGAAACTAGGATTGCAAAATCGGGCCCCTATTTTTAAATAATGAAAGTATTGGGTCAGACTGTTTGACCGTCAAACGGCTGACCCAATCTACCCATTATAATATTGAAAAACTTCGAAAGGCCATAACTTTGTGCTTGAATGTCGGATCGGGGCATGCATATAATATGTCGAAATTGAATAATTTTTCGAGACGAACGCAACTGCAAATCGGCCACGGGAAAACGCCAAACGAGGCCTCTAAAGGCCTCAAAATGCCAAAAAATGAATTCAGGTTATATTTTGTCCAGATTAGTTACAAAATGTGTCCAAGTTTAACATTATGTGTCCTAGGTTAAACAACATGTGTCCAAGTTTACAAATAGGTATTCATGTTTAACAATATGTGTCCAGGTTTAAAAATTTTTAACCAGGTTTAATAAGTTTTCACTAGGTTTACAAATATGTGTCCAGTTTTAACAATATGTGTCCAAATTTAACAAATATATGTCCATGTTTAACAATATGTGTCCAGCTCCAGTTGGACTCGTCTAACAATAACATTACTGTTAGACGAGTTTGACACAATACCTTCTCTTTTAAATATTATACAAGTGAGATTCTCTTTGTTTCCTTCTTCTCTTAATTAATCCTCTCTATTATCTGAGCTTAATTCATACTCCCTATGTCCCTAAACGATTGCCCCATTTACTTTTCCTCATCTCCCGAGATACATCTTTAAATGAAAATATTTTGGAATACGTACAATAAAAAATTATAACAATTACATATTAAAAAAATACACATTGAGACGAATCAAACGAGATCCCATTCGACTATATTTTTTCTTACATGTATAAAATTATAGAAAATCAATGTTACCAAATAAACAGTAGCAAAAGTCAATATGAGGCATTCTTTAAGGATGTAACTTTACATAATGCTCCTACTTACCTACCAAAACAACAAGGTAGTACAAGGCATATGATGCAATTATGCAAAGTATGGTAAACCCATTAAACCTCCCCTCATCAAAGATCTATTCCTCCCTTAGGAATTAGGGTCACTCTTCTTATGCAAGAAAATAAACAATATGCACAAATTTCTCCCTTACAAGAGAGGATACCGTTAGCTTGACCTCCAAACTGCCACTTGTCAAACATCTGTACACCTCAATGGGCCACATCAACCGTCGGTTTGAACATTCAGCCGTGATTCATTTTCATCCCACCAAATTAAAGAATATCCTTTTAACCACCATTTCCCCTTCTCTCTCTTTTACCAGCTAACATATTTTTCCAAAACAAACTTCTCCATTTTGATTATATGTATGATTGATATCATAACTTTGATCCTTTGTAATTTTATATATTTAATGAAAAATTTATTCATGGTAAATTTCGTTTAATTCTCCATACTTTCTAAATATATACTTTATCCATTCTTATTAGTTCTTCTATTTGGAACCTTAACATTATTAATCTTTTTAAATTATTCTCAATATATAAAGCAAAATATAGTCATAAGAGGTTTTGTTTGATTCGTCACAATAAGTACACTTTTAATAGGAAAATTTGATGGGAATAATCCCTACTTTCACACGTCTGCTCATTTTGGTCCTACTTTAGATTAACTTAGTTAATCCAAAGTTGCACAACATCTTTTCAATTTGGTCCTAACTGTCACACGTCTGCTCATTTTGGTCCCTAGTTTACCTTAAGTTACCTGATACAACATGTCAACAATAACATTGGACCAAATTGTGAAGATGTTATGCAACTTTGGATTATATTGAGTTAATCAAAAGTAGAAACCAAAATGAGCAGACGTGTGAAATCTGCGATTGTTCCTATTTAATATTCAATTATTATAATTTTTACATATATGCAACAAAACATCGATAAACGATCAAACAAATGCATTGACATATGTGCAAAGTAAAAAAAAAAATGGGAACAAAAATAGTACTCGCTCCATAACATATTAACCGCAACAAACCAAGAATTTGACATTTTTCTCTCTACTTTATGCAAAATCATTGCGATTAATTTGTTACGGATACAAAATAATTTTTGAAAGATGTGAATAATCAAATGAAACTATTTTTTAGGATGGGATATAATTTTGTATTATTATTTTTTTTTAAAAATTACCGTCTCCAAAAAAACAGAGACAGAGAGGGAGAAGTGGAGGAGGTGTGGGGCTCACAAAGCCCAAAATTTCAAATTTTTTTTTTTTACAAAAAGGCACATAAAAACATTTCATTTCATAGCAACCGTGTCTCTCTCTCTTTCTCTCTCTATATCCTCCACTTTCTCTCTCATCTCTCAGTCACTCCCTCTGCCGACTTTGCAACGGCTCTCCGTCGTCGCTCTTCGGCGGAGGTTTATATTTTTCTCTCTCCTCCATTTTTTCCTGCAGTTTCATCCTCTGTTCGAATAATCAGCCAGCTTAATCTAATAGGTATGTATTGGATTTTAATTTTAATTACTCCGTTCTTATTATCCATTCATTTACTAACTATATTGTGTTTGATTACATGCCTCATTTAATTTGTTTTTGTTTTTTTTTTTTTAATTTTTTACCTTTCATGTTGATTGTTGAGTTGTTTCAGCTATTTGCTTAATTATCTGATTGATTTTGACATATTTTTTTTGGATTTTTTGGAGTTAATTTGTTTTTTTTTTAATTAATCAATTTTTTTTTTCAATGATTTGATCTTCCGTGTTCTATAAAATCCGTCGTTTTTGCTTTTCAGTAATCATCTAGAGGTTCTGTGTTATTCCGCCTATTTTTGCATTGATTTCTGATCCTATTCTTAGATTTAATTGGAGTTAGTTGTTGAATCGTTAGCTGTTGAATCTTGCTGCTAATTGCGTTGATTATGTACTCGTATTTTTCGACATTGTTTGTTTCTGATATTCTTTTGAATTTATGGATGCTGCATTTAATTACTCTCAAATTAAGCTTGGAATGATTTTATGCTCTCAATTCGATGTCTAGAATGCGCAAGAATCGTGAAATATCACACGAAGTAGGATAATAAGGATATAATCGGCTTTTCTTTATTGCATTACGATGTAATTAAATGTTAAGGTTTCCGAAGCTCACTAATTATGGAATATTATCAATTTTTGCTTTCTGGTTTTGGTGATAGAATGTAAATTATATATTCTATTAATTTTGGAAGATCAAGTAAGTTCTTAACCTGGTCACCTTTTTTAAAGTATAAAAATGTAAATGATGATTACAGGTGCTGAAAGCTACTGTTTGCACATATAAAGTCTTCAATTTGTGACTATTGATTTGTTTTTGTTTTACCTTTTCTTCAATTGTTTTCTTGTATGTTTCAGGAATACAAAATGATTGGGAACTTTCTTACTAGAGGACTTGTGTAAGTTGATTTTCTTCTCTTATTTGATTTCATGGAGCAGCTTGAATTGTGATGTTAATTGGAAATTTGTTCTTTGTTTGGGGTTGCAGAATGATTCTAGGCTATGCATATCCTGCATATGAGTGCTTTAAAACTGTGGAAAAGAATAAACCGGAGATAGAGCAGCTCCGATTTTGGTGTCAATATTGGTACATACTAATTGGACTTGCTTCTTTGGTGGTTCTCTTTCTTTCTGATCAGCGAATTTCTGAAGCAAAGTACATATATTTCGCAATTTTCATGTTGTATTTTGGTATATTTCAGGATTTTAGTTGCTATGATGACTGTATTTGAGAGAGTTAGTGACGCGTTTATTTCATGGTAAGTGTGCTTTAATTATTATCATTATGCTATGCCATGCCTCATCTAAATACTGATGCTTTGTTCATCTTTGGTCTTTCTAGGCTTCCAATGTACAGTGAGGCTAAACTGGCATTCATAATATATCTGTGGTATCCTAGGACAAAGGTAATATGATATGCTTACACCTTTGCTTTGTATGGGTGTCAATGTTTGATTTTCAGGTCAAATAATGTATTTGTGGCTGTTGTATGACTTGTTATTTTGTTTCAGGGGACGACATATGTTTATGATTCCTTTTTTAAACCATATATTACGAAGCATGAGACAGAAATCGATCGCAACTTGCTGGAATTAAGAATTAGGGCTGGGGATATGGCTTACATGTATTGTCAAAAGGCTGCAAGCTATGGTCAGACCCGAATCTTTGAGATTTTACAGTATGTTGCAGCACAGTCAACTCCCACGCCTCGTGCTACACAGGTATTCATGTTGATAAATTCTAATCATGGTTCCATCAGGAAAGTAGGAGAGTGACATGTTTTCAGCTTTCAATGCTATACATACATTTCCATCAATATTTGTAATCTGTGTTTGGGTAAAATGGATCTGAGTCTCAGTTCTGCTAGATGAACTGATGAAGGCTAATAGGCTATCATAGCATTTAGGGAAGCAAGAAGTACCACGTTAAGATAATTACTTTCATGGAGAGTTCTAAATATATGCAGCAGAATATTCAGCTCACAGTAAAAATTGTTATAAGATTAAGTATGGTGAAAGAATTCCATTGATTTCTGGTAGCTTTCAAGTATGGTCATCTGGTAACACCTAGCTATCAAATCTATCGAACTGCTGATAGCTTAATGTAATCACAATCTTCTCAGTATTATTAGGTAACAGACAATTGACTTGTACTGCTCATTTTTACACAGCGATATTTCCGGTTTTCTGTCGGACGATGTCCTGGTCTTAAAATTTAATTTTTTTAAAAAACACTATCATCACTTGTGAAAGTGATGCTTTCTAAGAGGATATGCATATTTTGAGGTAGTTGATCATATAGTGTATAATTTAAGAAAAAAATATGTGCTCTTTGTTTTATTTTGTTTTGTTAAAGCTAATTAAATAATATGTTTGCACTAATCCTGTTCAATATAAGGGCATGCAATAGTGTAATCCTTATCAGCAATAGCAAGTCTCCCCTTGTCTGACTATCTTGACAGTCTAATGTGATAACCTTTAACAAAAAAATAGTAACTTTTTAGCATGAAACCATAACTTAGATTAGTTATATAAGAAGTTATAGATTTATGGTATAAAGTTACAAATTTATTGTTAAAAGTCAACGGTATGACAAACAGATTCTGTATATCACTAAACTGATGCCAATTGCAGCCACAGCAACCAGCTCCAAGAACCCGTCAACCTCCTGTTGCTGCAGCTGCAACTGCTGCGGCTCCTCCTCGTCAACCATCAACAAAATCTCAAGTTACTACTACACAGCCACAAGATGAAGAGCCTATGTCTCCTACTTCTAGCACATCTTCCAGTCAAGACTTGGAGATGGAAGAAGAAGAGCTCTCATCTGTCAAAGAACCATCCACCTCTTCTTCGGCTCCTGTTACTGCTCCTCCTTCACCATCCCCAAGCTCTCTAAAGAAGGCAGCATCAATGCCTGAGAGCTCAGGCCAATCAGCTTCTAACAACGCAGACATGAAGCAAATGGTAGTAGCTCCTACCAAGGTTGAAAAATCAGCGCCAAAGTCTCCGGGCCCCACAAAGGTTCCAGGGTCCGGGCCAGGAAAGTCTCAGCCTTCTTCGGAAGAGACCGTAATGGAAGAAGCTATTCGGGTCACCCGGGGCAGATTGAGGAAGACTAGGTCCACGACGGTAACTAAATAAATCAATTGCTTTACCAATACTTTTATCTCATCTTGAATGTGAGTAAATTAGCTGTAGGTTGGATCTGCACTGTGAAATGCTTTAATCTGAAAAATGATAAATGATAAATTGGGGGCATTGGATGTCATTGTATATTTGTTACTCACCTTTCTTTAATTCAATTGGTTGCTTTATTGGTCCACTGATCTCATTAGCTATGGGTAGGTATAGTGACAATTTGACGTCATATGCTCAATTTCTTCTAACATAGTGAATTTGTGAGGTTGCAATCGCCTTCATGGACCATTATATTGATTACTGTCTTTTTTGTTAGTATTGATTAGATTTGGTAATCCATAACATTTGATCCCTTCCTGGGGTGTCATCTTACTTAACAGTTAACATCTCACAAATCGTGAATATTTCAATTTCTTATTTTATTTATTTTGTATTTGTTATTGTTATGGGAAATGTTTTTGCACTCTTAAAATTAAATTGGATTTTTCTTCATCTGAATAAAGTATTGAAAATTGTGCTCTCATAGTTGTGCCCAAATGCGGCTGCTCTACAAAGCCCAAAGATCTATGACCAATTGTCTGGTCTAAGTATCTACTTATTCCACAGCTGCCATGTGAATTAGAGGAGATTATCACGTGCACTAGGTGATTAGGGTTTGGATTATTTTGTTTGCTGAATCTTTTTTTCCTTTTATTGGGTTTCGGGTTGATTGTAGTATATTTAAATTTGTTAATTTAGTTAAACAATTTGAGGACAAATATATCAGGTTATCGTTTGCAGATCTAGTTTTTATTTATTTTCTGCGTCAGTTGTTTAATACCCCTCTAAGTTAACAGGATTTGGATACATTACAAATATATGTAGTATTAGATGGCTGTACAACTGTACAAACAGTACAAGTATATGATAGTATGAATTATGATACTCATACTAATAATTGCGGTGGTGGATCCAGTATTAGAGACAAATTATCAGGTTCAACAATTTGATTAAAATGTTTCGAAAATTTAAAAAATTTAAAACGATTGTCTCTATAATTTTTCCTAAACGGCCTTATTATTCCTCCTTAATTTTTTTTTTAATTATTATATTCTTGCTTGGTTTTGTAATTATTAACAATTAATTAAAAAATAAGTTAAATCTTCTAAATAATGCATCTAATTGTATATATCCTATAATCATTAAGTTATTATTGGTTCCTTAAAAATATTAGACTTATTTTTTATTTATTGGTATTACTATAATTAACTGTATTTTTTAAAGGATCAATCTAATAATATTTCCAAAAGACGATCAATGCCGAGGATTATCTAGTTTATTAAATTATTCATATATTATATGACTTATGTCATTTTTATTTACTTATCTTTGAAATAAGGAACCCCAAAAAAAATTCATGGATTACAATGTGATTTTCTAATGTTGCATTTGCAATATAAGTATATAACTAATTAAATCTATGCTAAAGAGGGGGTGGGGACTGGGGAGGAGAGAAAAATGTATGGAATAAGGCTTGAAGTGAGGGACCAATCAAGAAAGACTTATCTAGGAGTTTGTGAAATTACTATTAGGCCAAGTTTTTTTTCATATTTGTTCTATAAATACTACTTAATGTACTGTATATATTCTATTTTCATTTTATTTTTCTAGTTGATTTTTTTTTTTGGAAAATAGGGGGACAACTGTCTCCCCTTATTCCTACATGGGTCCGCCCATTCGAATTTGCAATATATGTCAAAAAGTAATTGAGAATTTTAGGGTTGATTTTCTCTTGCTGAAGATAGTTAGATGTTTTAAATTTTTACTACATATAATTAGAGATACCTTAGTACAATTATGGAAATAAATATTGTTTTTCTTTCAAAATTTACATATAAATCCAATTCAATTGCCAATATTTATGGCCAGTTAATGAAAATAAAGGGGAAAAAACAATTTGATTGTCTGATCAATTGTTTGGGAGAACTATTTAATAATTCGCTTGCAGCTATGCGCCTAATACATGAAAAAAAAAAAAAAAAAAAGCTTAAATTTATAATCAGGTCATGAATGCAGTAATGAGAAAATTTTGAATGATAGATTATTTACAATTTTTTTAAAAAATGGTCAATAATAAATGGCTAAGACTTAGAGATGTGAGTTTTGAATGGAACTCATGGACGGTTCAATGAGTATTATATTTTTTTCGGTTTTCGTGACAAATCGCTACTGGTAGTAGCGGTTTAGTTAAAAAAAATGCAAATTTGCTTGTAATCTATTGCCTTTCAATCTTAAAAAAAAAACTGCATATAAAACACTACTACCAGTAGTGGTTTCTTTATCTGAGAAAACCACTACTGGCATTAGCGATTTGTCTTAAGCAGAATCAAAAAAAATTATCTATGCTGACGTGGACGGTAATTTAGGAATTGATATAAAAGTGGCTACATTTTGAGAATTAAGAAACTTCTCAATAATATTCATGGAAAGAGTTCTTTTGAATGAATTAGTATTATCTCCATTCCATTCTATCCATTTCCTATTCTCAGAGACTCAAATTTTAACACCTAATTTATCATTAAAACAAAATTAAAAAACACCCCGTCTATTTCTCTCTTCAAACATTATCAACCATTGATTTAGGAAATGGATCATCTATTTCCACTAAGAAATGGAGAGGATCTTGTTAGACCATATATCATTATATACTAGCCTTGTATGCACGTTTTGCGTGCGATAGTGTTTTAAATGTATCGTTTAATTTGTCTAAACAAACAAAAAAAATGAAGGTTGTGTGTTCAAAAATTTAAAATATTTTTTAAATTCACATGCATTCATAAAATCATAATCAAATTTTTTGCCTTTCATCTGGCCATCCAACAACACTGAATAAAAAAAAGATTTATTTACTATATTTTTCGACTATCAAATTTCTACAATAATCGAATGGTAAAAATTTTAATGCGACAATCTCTATTAATATGGTGTCTATCTATAGAGAATTCAAAAATATGAATTTTGGTTTTTTTATTTTATTTTTACGAATTTTATATTTTGTAATATTTTTATTTTAAATAGTTCAAAATTTTTAATAACTTTCCTTAATAGTTAGAAGTGACACTAATTGAATTTTTGGTAATTTTTTGGGGTGTAAATTAGACTTTTCAGGGGGACACCATGGCTCCCCTTTGACTTATATAATAGAGATTTAGATGTGCTTAATTGGCACATTGTTGTTAGGGCCCAATAGTGTTAATATTAGCTTGTATATATACTACACTATTAATGAGATTCAAGGGAAATCAATTCCTAACATGGTATCAGAGCCTCTAAAATTCTAAACCTTAAACCTTTCTAAGAAAAATCCATTTTTTTTCTCTATATACTACTACTACTTCATCAACAATGTTCTTGACTCTATTTTTATACTCTCTTTCACTTTTGACTAACTTCAATAAAATCAACTCCTTTTTTTCTCTATTCCATACATACTCTCTCACTTTTTATACAACTTTTAATCATCATTTAATTTTTTAATCTACTTTGAATTAATTTTTTGGTTTTAATAAAATCCCAAGTTTGCAAATTTAAAAAAAAAAAAAAACGAACGAAGTAGTACTCCGTATTTACATTGAAAATATTTTATATCAAACCAAACATGGTAAAGAAAAAAAAGGTGTTGGCTGCTACAACATTAAATATATATGGGTTAACGGGAAGTGTGGGCTTGTGTAATTTGTAGTGGATTTAATCATTAAATATAAATGGAATAAGTTATTGAAGCCCAACCCAGTTTGCACAATTTCGGCATCCTCTTGTTTCCTATCAATTGAATCTAGACATGATTTATGTGGGTCATGCTATCAACATATTGGGCTTTTTTTTTTTACTATTTTATTTACTTATCTTTCTTCATACAAATATTATTATAGGGCCTATGGCTAAAGATGATAATCAATGTGGCCCGCCCAAGTATGGCACAACCCACCACCATAAACTAAGAACTTTTTTTTTTTTTTTTTTTTTTGTGCTATAAACTAATAACTTGTTTGGTTGGGGGTTATTTCTCTTGGAATTCTAAATTCCTAGGAAATAATCCCTCCCTTTTTTTAGATGTAACACTTTGACTTTGGCACTATTTATCCGATTCACTTTGAACGTTAATTGTTACTTATATATGAAGAAAAATATAGTCATGTGGGATCTTGTTGGGTTCACCTCGAAATACACTTTCTAAATATATAATTTTTATACTTATATATTTAGAGATATTACGAGTCCAAGTTGTGTTTCGGCAAATGTGAAAAGTGAAGTGTTACATCTAAAAAAAGGGTAACAAATTAGAGTTGTGTTTGGTTGATCAAAAATGTTAAATTTCTAGAAAATCAAATTTTCACCGGAATTTAAATTCCTCTAAAAACACAAGAAATTTCTCACCCACCCCCACCTTGGTGAGTGAAATTTCTTGTGTTTAATTTGCTCTTAAAATTACTAAGTTGTCCTTGAAATTTTCATTTGGTGCACCCTTCTTCTGCCGCATTCTCTACTTCTACTTTCACAGGGGGTTTGTTCTCCATTTTTGCAAAATTGAAGTATTTTTGGAACGTTTGTGGGATTTGTTCTACATCAAATAAGGTAGTATTAATAGATATTTTCGAAAAAATGAAGTATTTTCATATTTTGTAGGGCTATTAGACCTGTCAAACAGGTTGGTATAAAATAGTTGCGGGTTCAGATTATATCGGGTTGAGTATTAGCGGGTTCAGGTCAATATTAGCTTTTTTATAACCCAACTTCTTCGGGTTTGGGATGAACCAGCGGGTTGGGAAGTTTTATAACGCCCTTTAATTTTTCATATTTTAATGCAATATATGTATTAAAATGTACCATAAGCGTTCTAAAAAGTACAAATTACAAGAAATATCTTCAATAATAGCTAATTCATGGCAAAAAATTGATGTTGTGGTCCAATAAAAATAATCTTAAATACAATGTTTTAATGGTAAGAAGTGTTTTTGCTTACATCTTCCTATAATATCATAAGTTTAATACATTTTTAATGATTTTCGGGTCGGGTCGGGTTGAAAGCAAGTCGGGTCGGGCTAAGAGCGGGTTGTGTTTAACGGGTTCAAAACGGGTTTGAGTTTTTATTTTTTTGTCAAAACCCACTATTTACGGGTCGGATTTACTGGGTTTATCGGGTCGGGTCGAAAATTGACAGCTCTAAGGGCTATTGCTTGATTTATTTTTAGAACGGTGGCGGGATTAAATAATAGATTTTTAAGCTTTCAAGTATAATATGATAATTCATGCATTTGAGTTTAATACTAAAAGATAAATATATTATTTTAGTTTCACTTGTAAAAAAAAAAAATTTAAAAAAACATGAGTAAAGGTTGTGGATGAATGCTAGCAATAGTCAATATGAGTGAAAAAAAATTAAAAATTTTGACATAAAATTAGTTAGAGTAGTTAATTTCCATAGGAAATAAAACAAGTATACCAAATAAGACATGGGAGATTACTTCCGAGAAAATACACATTTCCAAGTGTCAAACAAACATTTTAAACTCATTTTCTAGGAAATTAACAAGGGAAATTATTTCCCATGAAATAGAATTTTCCATGGGAAATAACTTCCCATGTGAAACAAACGACCTCTAAAGAATGGAAGCATGCAAAACATAACATTTTAACCACATTTTTGTAAAGTAAAAAACACGAGGACAGAATGCGATAAGTTAGAGCTAAAATCTAAATCCAATTACTCAAACAAATATATCACCTGTGGCCAGACTTACAAAATGAAAATTATAGCCACTAATTAATATAAGTTGGGTCAAGTGGTAAACATCTTGATACTACATAAGGAGAGTTTCGAGTTTGAGCCCTACTGTATGCAGAAATCTTCATTGGGAGACTCATCCACCACAAGATAGGTATGCGACCCAGGTCAGATCCGGATGTACTCTGGGGGGTGTTCATAACCACCGATGAACCGGGTGTACATGCTAATAAATAAATAAAAATATACCAACTGACCTCTGACCGACAACATGTCAGTTCTGGTCGTGTGCCTATGTTGTTGACTTGTAATTGCCTAAGAGAAGAATAAAGATTACCCTGGTTCTGAGCCGCAACTAGGGCTGAGTAGAGTGCGGTCTGAACCGCACCAAACCGCAAACAAACCGAAAATTTTGAAACCGCACCAAACGGCAAACCGTAATTTTTTTTTAAGAAAAATTCATATGAATAATCCGACCTTTAAGCGGTCTTCTCAAAATGGTCCGACCTTTGGATTATCTCATTATAATCCCACCTTTCACCCTCATCTTCTCAAAATGGTCCAAGTGACCTAAAACCTACAAAACCGATTATTTTTTGGGACAAAAAATAAAATTAAACTAAATTATATATTTTTTTTAAAAACCCAAATTCCCCCCTCTCCAACCCCCCAGCCGTGCCCCCCACCCCGGAAACCCCAACCACCACCCCCGCCGAAAACCCCACCCATGACCAGCCCCCACCTTAATTCCCCCTCCCCAGCCACCCCCTACCCGCCGATTCCCTCTCCCCAACAACCCCCACCCCAATTCCCCCTCCCCAGCCACCCTCCACCCCGATTCCCCCTGCAAACCACCCCACCCCGAAACCCTCCTCTCTCACCGTCGCCCTTCTTCGACCCCTAGTCCCCTCCTCTGCATCTACTCGCCGACCCCTCTCAACCACAACCCCCCATCCCCACCCCCACCGCCCTCCCCCAACACTGGTGGCCTGGTTTAGGGTTTAGGTTTTTTAAAAAAAATTGATTAATTAATTAATTTAAGTAAATCAAATTAAACTTTGATTAATTAGCTAAGGACCAATAAGAATGCAACACGTGTCTAATTAACCTGCTCTAACCGGTCACAATGGGTTGGGACCATTTTGAAAAGATGAGGGTGAAAGGTGGGATTATTCTGAGATAATCAAAAGGTCGGACCATTTTAAGAAAACCGCACAAAGGTTGGATTATTCATGTGAATTTTTCCTTTTTTTTAATTGTTCTAAATTATTTAATTTCATACTTTTTATATAGCCTACTACCTAATCTACCTTACTAAAGTTATGCTTTTTTTTTTGGGCCTTATCTAGTTATTTAAACCCGCAACTCTTTAAGAATTTTTTAACTCTTTAAGACTCTAAGAAAAAAAAAATCTAAGGTTTTTTTTTTGTCCTTATTCACTACTAATTATAAAATAAATTTTTTAAAAGTTTGTTAAACCGCAAACCGCACCGCCGCGCACCAAACCGTATTTTACGGTGCGGTTTGGTGCAGTTTGATATAAATTGCGGTGCGGTGCGGTTTCAAAAAATGACAAACCGTGATTTTACGGTTTGGTGCGGTTTGACGTCCAAATTGCACCAAACCGCACCGCGCTCAGTGCTAGCTGCACCATAGTGCAAAATGAAGGTATGAAGTTATGTTTTTTTATTTTCCATTCATTTCTCTCTCTCTTTTACACGCTTGACGTTTGTGTTTTTTAATTTTTTAATTTTAATTTTATCTCTCAGAAGAATTATATTAAGTGTTATTTACCTCTCATGGAGAATAACTTAAAAGAAAAACAGTTTTTTTTCACTATTTATTATGAACTCTTTCATAATTTATTCTCATCTGAAGATAATATCAATGGGGAGACATGTATTGTGTAGTTGTCTCTTCTTTTCTTTATCTTTTGTGTTGATTGATAATAGCCCAAATAATCAAGAGATTGTTGTATAAAATATAAGTAACTTGTATGTAATTCCACTGGATGGTGCTCTTCTGGATCAACAAAGATTTAAATAATAAGATACTAGATGCACAATTTTTTTTATTTTTTATTTTACATACAAGTAGCTTTAGTGAGCTTCCGGTCACCTAATACGTAAGGTAAGTTCTAGTCACCTCATACTGAACAATATATAAACTATCATGGTGAACTTTTGGCAACCTATTACATATGCCCATACAAAGTTGTTAGAAACTATTTTATAATCTCTTGAAATTTCTCAAAACAAACTATTAAAATCATAATTCAAATATGGCTCAATCTCAATGTTATGTCTTGTCATTCCGTTCACTTCATATATCTAACATGAGAGAGCGTCAACACATTAAATGAAACTTCGGGTTTCTACAACGGGTAATCATTAAACCCGGATGGCCTAATATTATTATCACATCCAATCACATTTTTAAATTTAAATTATACATGGTTAGTTTTTCAATTCTACTAGTGATCACTTTATTAGATGTATTTTATTCATGGCGATGAATATGATGTGATATAAGAACACTAACATGTGTTTTTTTTATTTATTTATGCAATTTGCATTTGGCAAGACAATTAATTAATATTTTACTCAATAATAGCTTATACTCTAACTTATAATATGCTAGAGTATTAAATTAAATCTTGATACATGCTAATATTGTTGGATACCTTATACTCTTCTAGAGCGTTTCATATCATTGTAGTATATATAAATTTTATTGAACATAATCCTCCTTAGGAGATTCATTTAAATGTATCAATTTATCGAAATTACCATTGTTAGTAACTGCTCCTATCTTTTTCAGATATTCTGATCTTTAGAATCCACCGATTTAACAAGCTTTAAGCATGCTCTAAACTCATTAAACATTGATGTTGTCCTTCTAGGACATCAAATTTAGTTGTAGCATTTACAACTAGTGTATAATCAACAACTAGATATTATCACGTGGCCACTCCTATTAAATAAATCATTGACATTTAAATTAATGTACATATATACCAAAACTGACCATCAATATATCGTATTATTGATATTTTATCTCCCCCTAATCTATGCATATGGGGTTATGAAAATAGTCCAACAATATTTTAAAATCTTTTGCACCTTGTAAACCATAAATTTTGTTAGTACAATTGTGTATCAAGTAAAGTGTTCAGCTTGCATCCATTTTAAATTGGAATATCTTATAAGTATGGGCATAATAAATTAAATATATTTATCAATTAAGATGCTTACAATGCCAGGTTCAATCTCTTAAACTCATAAATATTATGTGTTGCTTAGAAAGATAACATACACTCATGTTTGCAATTCTAATGAGTTTGTCTATGAATTATAGATAGTCAAAATAACATTATGCAAACATGCTTATAATATAACTCTTCAAGTAATCAATTTCTAATTCAATTCTAGGAATGAGCTAGCAAGTCTAAACAATATACTTTATAAGTCTAAACAATATATAAGCTATTTAGAATTATTTAAGTTTCCACATGACATTGTGTATATATAAACACATTAGTGTTATCAAAATCGATGGATTATCTAACCAATGTAATTTAAAATAATTAGAAATTTCCATTTCATGTACTCGGGCCTTTTCTAAGTTAAGGAACTTTAGGTCCATATGTACAAGTGCTATATATAAATCCAAGGAACTTCAAGTCCAAATACTTCATATTCACTTTATTAATTAATCCAATAAATTAAACTCCGTGTAGGTATACAATAACAATCGAGCATTAATCAATATATGCACATTAAACCATAAAATTTAAAAAAAAAACTATTTCACAAAAAAAAAAATCGACTTTTCACATGACATTATATTTGTCTCAACCACATTAGTATTGTATGAACTATTCAAAACGCGATAGATTAGTACGACCATCTACAAGATTATATGGCAAAAAAAAAAAAAAAAAAATTCTGCTATAGACGGAATATAACAACATTTTTTGCTTGTCTCTCACATTTAGGCGCAAAATTCGCTTTTGTGGCCCAAATAAGATTATGGGATTTTGACTAAATACAACAAAGCATTAAAAACTGAAATGCTTACAAGGGCCGGGGCAACGATTATGCCTATTTATATGCCAATTTATAACAAATGTCAATGTTCCACAAACTAAACAACCCCCTAAAAAATAGCTATGAATATACAACCTGCTTTGAAAAAGTTTTTTTTCATCTTCTTTGCATATTTGATTTTTCTGTAGTTGATTTAATGGGACTATGCAAGAAAAAATGGTTATGTGGTTGGTTTGTAGTGGGTTTACTAATTCTGTTTGATTGGTTTTTTTTTTTTTTTTTTTTATTTAAAAAAAAATTTCTGATCTTTTGACCATGGATTGTTTCATTGGGAATATGAAGTCGATCTGTATTCTATTTGCTCTGTGTTGATTGATGCAATGAGGTTTACAAACTACAAAGAAATGGAACTTAAGGGGCATGTGTTAACTTAATTTTCGTGTTCAAGAATGATTAAAAGGATGCGACTGGGGACAAAAAATCTTGTAATACAATGAAACTTAGAATTAATCATGTCAAAATCACAAGCAAGTGCCATTGTACCTCTTTGATTTTCCTTACTCATGATTTTTAGGAAAAACATTGAAAAATTAAAATATTGGATAAATTCTTCTTTAAAGAAAAAACATTGAAAAATTAATTGTAAAAATCAAACGAACATAGGGCCCAAAACATGAAATTAACCTAAATCAAATGAAAATGCCCAAAAGAAATTGGAATGACAATTGAGACGAAAATAGAAATGAACAAAAATTCCAAAATGCTGATTGCATGACTATTGCTGTCAGAAGAATCCTAAAATGGATATTGTAGGAAAAGCTGCGTTGAGGCGGTGCTGCGGTGGTCCTCGCTGGTGGCGCAACGAGCGTTGGGGTGTGGGCTGCAACGAACGGTGAAGATGATGGTTGAAGGTGATGGTGAAGATGGCTGTGAAGTTGAATTGGAAAAACAAAATGAATGTGAAAAAAAAATGAATTAAGGAAGATGAATGTGTTGGGTAAATGTGAAAGTGACGGCTCCTTACTTTTTTTTTTTTTTCTTTTTGGAACCCCAACGTGATGTGAAAATGGGGAAAAAGTGTGTTATTTCCATTCAGTAAAGGGGTATATATGGTATTTACAACAAACCCTAATTTCAGAATGTTCCTAGAGTATACATAGGGGTATAATGATCATCCACTAATATATATTACATAATAGTTTTTTTATTTTTAATTTTTTTTAAAAAAAGATACATGACTGTATTGCCTGATAATTTCACTAATAGTCCGTTTGGTAGCCGATTATAAATGGTGGTAATTGGAATGAATTTATAACTAAATTTGGAAGGAAAATCAAAACTTATTCCCATGATGGTGCTAGTTTAACTACAATATATCTAATTTTCTTCACAAATATTTATTCTCATCTAATACCATCCTCCTATGTAATGAAAAATAAGAAGAAATTTCAAGTTTGGAAATGAAAAATATGTATTCCATGGGGATTATGAAGTTTACCATTAACGAATTACACTTAAAATTCATTATCATTACCACTACCACTATTTATTACCAACAACCAAACAAGTCATAAGTGCTATACAATTTGCATAGCCTTATAAAGACCGAGTTGCTAAATTGATTACATAGTAAAAATTTATAACCTCATTAACAGTATGATGCTTATATATAATAAAAACAAAATTAATATTTATCTAATAAAAAAAGTAGTGAACATTTCTCTTGCAGAGAAATAAAAACATACCCCAAGAAGTAATCAAATTAAAATTATCCCATCAAGTGTTAGAGATTAGTCTAGAAAATTCTAGCTGAGTCATGCATAATGTTGAAAAAAAATCTAATATATAATATATTCTAGAAAAATCTTGTAAAATGTTGTAGAGATTTAAGAGTAGAAAAATATAGAGATAATAATAAGAGATATTAGATTAGTAGAATTCTCTAGTATTTGATAAGTTTAGAAAACTCTAGAATTTTGTATGTAACTAGTATAAATAGCAAAAATAGGCATCAGTGCATAGTGAAGAAGTGAGCCAATGAAGTGAGCTAAGTAAAAGAGAGCCCACTAAAATATTAGGAGGCCAGGGTTAGAAACAAAGGGTTTTGTCAATTAAGAGATTAAGATACATGAGCTCTTACAAATACATGTGTACAATTTCTCACAATATATCAACAATAAAAATGTATTGTTGAAATATCAATTATTCGAGTCCACAAAACTTCCACGTGCGCTCAAATTTTCATCACTAAGATCAGATTATGTGCACAAACGTCCAACCAAAATAGACAAAGATTCTAAACAATTCATTTTCTCCTATTTGTAGGATTCTCAAGGAACATGGATTGAGGATTAGGTTTTTCATGACAGATTGCACTACTTGATACTCTGTAAAACAAAATATTGCTCTACAAAATGGTTTGGTGGTATTTTTTTTTTAATGCGCAAATCTTACTAATTTTGACAAAAAATAAAATAAAATAATAATAATAACAAAAATGCAGGAGACAAATTAGAATGAAGGGAACACCACTGCTTGTGAATGGGTGGCCAAACCCTGAATTTAATGTGGATTAACCACTTTTCATATAACCAACAAAATTACTTCCTTCTTTGGCTCTCTATGCTATTTTATGTTATCCCACTAAGTTATGACAAGATTAAATCTCATGCCTTATATAAAGCTAGCTATTTTTGTACGCGATGCATGAACGTGTTTTAATATTAACAGTATTTTTCAAGTATAGTGATACTTATAAAATCAACATACCGTACATTATATACAAAGTATATGTTTTTTTATTGTTTTTTTTTTTTTTTTCTTAAATCGATGTTTCTTCTTCTTTTTTGTAAACAACATAAAACACGTGTTCAAATAAAGTAAAAGGATTTATGTATTATGTTTGCTTGTAATATAATGAAGTGAAAGAGTCTATTTGAATAATATAATTGAGATAACCGAATATATAATAACCAACATTTATGTTTGTTTTTTTTGGGTTTTTGGAAGGAACTAATATTGAGATGTAAAAATAAATAGTATCAATATTAATTTGAAATTAAAGTTATTTCTACAATTATTTTATGCATAATATTTTGTATCAGATTGCTCATTTTATTTGAATATTGTCCATTTTTTTCTTCATATTATTCATTTTTTCTGCATATAGCTCAGTTGTTCTGTGTATAGCTCATTGTTTCTATATATAGCTCATTTTTCTGCATATTGCTCAATTTTTTCACATTACTCATTGTATTTTAGTATTGCACTTTTTTCTGCAAATTACTAATTTATTTCAATATTGCTCATTCTTTCGGCAGATTTCTCATTTTTGTTTTTTTAATTACATTTTTGATATTTAAACTGTTTACAATTTGAAATTCTCATTTCCCTCCAAATTGCTTTTTTTTTTGTTTCTTTTTAGGCATTTCACGTCAATAATATACATAATGCCAACTTTTTACTCATTTGCTTGTCTATTGCTCATTTGAGAGTTAAGTTTTGTTATCTCTTTTTTTTTAATATATATTTTTGCAATTAATCATTTGTATACTATTTTTTTTGGAAATGCAAATGAATTTAACATGCCATAAATTAGTATTATGCTCGAAAAATACTTTAAAGATTACCTTATACTTCCTCTGTAACATATTACTAGGAACATTTTTTCTTGAAATAAACAACATTTTCTATTTTTGGTTGTAACATAATACTAGCTATATTTTTTTCCAATTTCATTTTATTCTATTTTTGACAACAAAAAATTTACATTATTGCCCTTATTGATAATAATTAACACAAGTAGGCCCCACATTTTTTTAAGAATTGACGAGTGAGAGCAATGCACTTCCTTCCCCCGCACACAAACTTCATGAGTCAAGTATAACCCTCTCTTATTTTATCATTATACCATATATCCCATCACCTTATTTTTTTCTTTCTAGGAGAGTGTGCGAAAGCCGCGCAAATGTTGCTACAATTAAGTTATGGAGGAATTGAAGTACTTGAATTGACTACATTGCAGATGAAGATTCTACATTTGAAGATGAATATTGATTTTCTTCCATTATTAATGAATTTTCGTGTACTGATGTTCATGAATTTAATTATGTGTGGTTTGATTCACATTTGAATAATATGGAATTGAAATTGTTGGAATCGGAATTGCATAAAAAAGGGTGGAGTTTTCAATTATTTTCTGGACAATTGAGTTTTAGATAGTTCGGTTCACGTTAGCATAATCTGGAATTGAAATTGTTGTAATTGGAATTGCGTATGATTTGCATTATAATCCTTAAAAGTTTTAATATTTATGAAAAGATCTCTAGACTGCTAAATGCACGTAGCTTTACGCACATATTGGTGCGTGATAAATCCATTGTTTTTAATTCCACAGCAAATAATAGCAATCTGCCAATCTACCAACTCTAGAGTACATGAAGGCCTTCATGCATAATTGGACAATAAAAAGGTCTTTCATGCATATATAAACATCTAGCCTTGGTATAATGTCAGTCAAATTTCAACCAATCCCACATGCCATTTCAACCACCCCACGCCACAACATGCAGCCTGAATATCGAAACAACTAATGGCAATACAACCGGGCTCCCAAGAACCGGTGGTAGAACATCCACACTCATCATCCAAATTTAACCTGAAATACATAACTTATAACCTAGATTTAATTATTTTTTTTGTCTCACTTGGAATATTTGGCATTATAACCTAGAATACAATACTTGTAACATGTAACGCAACTTATAACCTAGATTGTTTTGTCTCACCTGAAATTAGTTTCAATTAAGTCAATTTTGTTCCACGTAAGTCACTATGTATTCTAGGTAAGTTCTATTTTATTCCAAGTAAGTCAAATAACTTCCATGTTTAAGTCATTTTCCCCAGTTAACTCATTTTTGTTCCAGATAAGTCAATTTTTGTTCTAGGTAAGACCTGTTTTATTTCAGGTAAGTCAAATAATGTCCAGGTTTAAGTCATTTTTTGTAATTAAGACATTATTGTTCCAGGTAATTCAATTTTTATTCCAGGTTAGTCATTCTGTATTCCAAGTAAGTCTTGTTTTGTTCCATGTAAGTTATTATGTACTCCAGGTAAGTCATGTTTTGTTCCAGATCAAAACTTGTTTATTCCAGGTCAAAGTTTGTTGGTTTCAGGTCAATCTTTCGTTTCCCAGGTCAATCTTCCCTTATATGTTTGTTCTAGGTGAAACATTCTGTTTTCAGGCTTTGTTTTAGGCCAAGCTTTCTTCTTGCAAGTACTTTTAACTATTTTTTGTCTTTAATTTTTTGGGTCTGCATTGATTAGTATTTTTCTTGTGGGCGGGATCACATGCATCTTTTTATTTTTTCTCTTGTCCGACAGTGGTATTTTTTTTAGACATGTATTGTCGGCGGGGTGTGTGAGGCTTGGTGTTAGGTCTTTTTTGTCATCTTGGACATTTTGGATTACTACGAATCAGCTGGAATTAGGAAGGCTTGATTATCTTTTGTTTTTCTTAAACTATGAACTTATCCAACTATGCTAGTTAACTTACGAATTTAAAGCTTTCATTTTCATTTAACTTTGACTTTGACTTAGAATTTAAGTGACGCTACCATCCAATGATCCAATTGTTGTTCTTCCGCTGGAATTATCTGTTTGTAAGGATGGTGTAGGTGCTACATGTACGCATACATGCATACATACATACATACATATATAGGGTTGAGTTTCGGTGAGAAATTTATTACCGTGACAAGTTGAGAAAAGGATAGAGATACATTATATATTTATGACCAATACGTATATTGACTAACAATTATAGGTGCATTGATTGTAAGCTATAAGTACATTGAGTATATATATATTGACTTTAGACTATAAATACATTGCTTACAAACTTTAAGTAAAGTAGTAGATAGGAAAAAAAATTAGATTTAGTCTCAACCTTTCATTTGCTCATCCAAGGGCCATCATTGTTTAATTTCTCACCCTTCTGACCACAACCAGATTAATTTTCTCATATGAGCCTAGTTCTATATGTATCCTTTTATATTAGGTGAGCAATAGCACCCACTTACCAAAAAAAATTAAGAAAAGGCTGAGAAACATTTCCCAATAATGGGGCAAAGGTTAAAATTACCCCATGCTGCCACTGTATTTTTTCTCAGCTACCTCAAATGCCAAACTTAAAAGTTTATACAATTATGCAAAAAGGATCATGAAAATCTTCATTGTGTTTTACATTATTTATGTGATTATTGTTTTTTGTTAGCCACTTAGGAAAAGGAAACTTTACACACATATTTAATGAAATTTGAATTTAAAATGTTACTAATAATAATATGGAGTACTACATATTACTATAAATAAAGTGACTACAAAATTTATGGGGGAGGACACTCCACATATAAAGGAAATGTGCTTGTGTTACTCCCTTTGTCCCAAATTACTTGCTACAATTTCCTTATTTGGATGTCCCAAAACACTTGCTACATTTCCTTTTATAGTCTATGGGTCCCACACATATTTTACATTTTTACCCTCTTTTTGTTGTTATTTTTATCCTCTGTAAGCCAATCTTTTTCTTCCTCTTACCTCTACCAATGGTGGACCCATAAGAAAATTAGTTTGCATAAAAATTTGTTCCAAAATAGAATGTAGCAAGTAAAATGGGACGGAGGGAATATGTTAATTGTTAAAAGATCTTGGTACTTAGTTACTTACAACTTTTTGTTCCCCTTCAAATGGAAAGCAACATTTATTTTCGTATCAAATCATTATTTGCTTTCTTTTAGTGGAGTATTAATTAACCTAGCATAGGTTTTGTAAAATTAAAGCTCACCTGGTTTTGATCAAGTACTTTAAGCTATGGGAAAAAATTCACTGCAAAAAAATAAATAAAAGAGCATGCAAGTTCACCTGGTTTTCATCTAGTATTAATTCCAAGTTAATTGGTTCGAGTTCGGGTCGGCAGGGTCGTCGTCTCAATCATTATTGAGGCCCTATGCTATAATAATAAATAGGAATAATTACATTAATAGGTACCAATTATTGCACTTTTTATTTTATATATAGGTATCAACTTTTGATTATTCACCAGCAGCACGAACTATTACATAAAGTTGCAACGATAAGTATCGATGACCTATATATAAATAAGTATGGATAACCTATAAGTTGCAACAATATTTAGGTCATATACCTATCATTGCAACTTTATGTAATAGTTCATGCTGCTGGTGAATAATCAAAAGTTAGTACCTATAAAATAAAAAGTGCAATAGTTGGTACCTATTAATTTAATTGTTCCTAATAAATAAGGACCTAAATTTGATGAAAAAATAAAAAAGTTTGTGGTGGTTGTTCTTTTTATCTTATGTGGTTTTTGTAAGAACAAATTTAAATGAGTTTTGCTTTATTTGTATTATTAGGTACAAAACATAAACTATATATATGCATAAACCAGGTATAAACACTTAATTTTTCATGATCTTTTAGACCTGTTAAAATTCATATGTATAGTATAATAAAAGAGGTGATTTAATGGTGTTTTGAGTTATGAAAAAAAAAAAAAAAGCAAAGAAATTGCTTTTGTGCATTTTTAAAAAAAAAAATTGTGAAAGAGGAAAAATTATTTTAGAAGGAATCAAACTCATGTACTTAGTATTAATTTTTGTGTAAATTCAAAAAAAAAAAAAAAAAGAAGAAATGTGTGCAAAAGAAGGTACATGGAAAAAAAAAAAGCAAAAAACATAAAGGGGAAAATTTCACCGCCATTGAGGATTGAACTCGTACAAGTACAAATTAGCAACAAGGTAAGCAATGAACCATAATTTATTAGATGTATTTGAATGAATTGCAACATTTGTTATATATTAAAGATGGTATCAGTTTGAGGCCCAATTAAGAGGTGAGGCCCTGTGATGTGGCGCTGTTTGCACTCCCTCTCCCACGGACCTGTAGGTCGGGTTGGCGGGTTAGGTTGTTTTTTCTCGGCCCTAATTTCAACATTACAATCAATGCATAATCAAGTAATATATGCGTTACAGAGAAAACTTAATTTACTCGTCGTGTAGTACATTTTAGACTTTAAAACATTTTTGATGTAAAATGATTTTCCATGAAAAACATTTTACATTAGAAAACTTATTTTCATAAAAGTTTTCCAATGTTTACTTGCACGAAAAATAAGTTTTACTCCTAAATTTGGAGGAAAATGTTTCCAATAGGATGTAAAATGAGTTTTTACCCAAAGTTTTACATTTTATTTTTTTCACCCAAAGTAAACGATGTAAAATAGGAAAACTGTTTTTAGGAAAAGCATTTTTCGCTCTAGTATACGGACCCGAAGTAGATTATAATGTTTCGTAGACTATAACAAAAAAAATAATAATAAATAATTGCCTATTTCATTCGGGTAATTTGCCGATAAATGTAGTTCGTTAGTACATAATTGATTAATTGTGAACATTGAAGATGAATGTGATATGGACCCATAGGGTCCATACATAAATTATGTGTTGCAATTTTGAGCAAATAAATCATGCAGAATAGTAGCGTTAGCTGTGAGTATGTGACATGGTCCTCCACTAAAGAGTTAAATGGACTAGCTTTGCTGAATTATCTCGGTTTTGTATGCCACATTCCTAATTAATAATTTTCTTTTGTTTAATTGCCATTCAACAAAAAAAAAAAAAAAAAAAAAGCGATCAATGATTCATGACACCATTACTTAATTAGACTTAGGAGCTTAAACATTTGCATCTATTTTGGAACTTTTTGAAGATAGGGTTTCTAGGATTAACAGCTACTTTGAATTTGTAACTCTACCAACTTTCTTATCTCTTGCAATTAAATGAATAATTAAAGGCGAGTTCTCTTCAACTTATTTTATCAGGTCTCATAACTTATCAGGTTTAATCAGGTCATGTCAGGTTGAATATAATAAGTTATAACCAAGTCAGCTTTAATAGGTTAAAACAGGTCTGGTCAGATCAGGTCAGGTCGAATAAGTTGAAAAAAACGCACCCTAAAACGGTAATTAATGGTGCGTTTGTAACAACTTTCCAGTGCTTATTTTTATAAAATTCAGATCAGAAAAATCCATATCAGATTAGATCAGAAAATTATAACTATAATAATAACTACAATAAAAAAAATTCAGACCAAATCAGTAAATATTTGATCAGATAAGACCAGATAAGAAAATTTCAGATCAGATCAGAAAATTTCAAATGAATCAAACGCACTCTTAGACTTAGGAGCTTAAACATTTGCATAATAATTAAAAGGATAATTAAATACCTATACAAGCAGGAAAAAACTTGTCTTACCCACCGGGTAGATTACCCGTCATTAATAATGTATTGTGGTTAGTGTTGATAGTGAAATCCTAGTCATATAATTAATAATATTTTAATATCTCTATATAAGCATTTAATATATTAAATTGACAATAATTTAAAAATGCATATTTAATTTTAAGTTAATATTTTCATTATTGGTACCTTAAATAGAACCCTTTAGGCAATAATTTTCATTTTCCTAATTAGATTATTAACTTTCATTTTCCTAATTATATTATTAACTTTCATTTTCCTAATTAGATTATAACTTTCATTTTCCTAATTATATTATTGACTTTCATTTTCCGAATTATATTATTAAACTTTCATTTTCTAAAAAGCCTAAAAACAAGTACTTCGTAATATAGTATATAGGGAGTACACATTAAGTAAACACAACTTTTAGTCAATGGAAGCATGAAAGCTAGAGACGGGAGCAAAATGCGTTATACATCAACTAACTCCATTTAAAACATAGCAAAGAAATTAATGAATAATGGGGATTTTTTTTTTAAATTAATCTAATTTTTTTCTTAGTTTAAATATAAGTAATGAAGAAAGTTGACTTCATATCAACGTTGTCTTGGTCTAGTGGTGCCAGGGGCTAGACTTGGTAGGGAGAACCACAGTTTGATCCCCCACAAGCACGTTGGGAAGAGTTTAAAACCTTAACCCCGGGACGCGCTCCGAATTCGGATTAACCTAAAAAGAATGAACTGGGTGGATAAAAAAAAAGTTGACTTCATTGATTGATGAGTAGCATTCGTGTAACGCCTAGAATAGCCGTCCAACAAAATCACAAAACTACGTAACCAATTCAAGCATTGAGGTTACCGCTATTCTATGCAACTTTGGAAGCCTCGAGTCTTGTTTGTTAGATCAACCTCTCTTTCTAGTTTCTAAGCAACCCGCATTCCCACCTTGCTACCTCCCAAATACATCAAGACAATCCATACATGCAAACACTTTGATATTTTAATTACAACGCATTATTAATGGATAGATCATCAAAAATATATACTACTCCTTCCGTCACGCATTATTAGCAACATTTAGGGTACGTTTGATTCAACTTAAATAAGCACTTATGTGCGTGTTTTCAAAAAATTCAGATCAGTTTAGAAAAAACAAATCAGATAAGATCAAAAAAATCAGATCAGATCAAAATAGAAAAGTTCATATCAGATCAGAAAAATTATATTTATAATAATAACTACAATCAGAAAAGTTCAGATCAAATCAGATCAGAAAAGTTCAGATCAGATCAATCAGAAAATTTCAGATCCAAAAATTTCAGAATAACCAAACTCACCCTTAGTTTTATTTGTGAAAGGTAAAATATCCAATTATTGCCAATAATTCGTGACGGATAGTGTATATACTAAAAAAAAACTAGATAATACAACCTTTAAACCTGTATATAAAATGTAAAAAATGGAACAATAAACCTTAATTACATCAGTCGACGTGTGATTTTGGCATGTATTTCATAATTTGTATCCTTTAGAAAAGTGAACCGTTAAACATAACTCGTAAATTACTTACTAAAGCCCACATTATTCCAAAACTACCCTTATTCTAAAACATATCCTCTCTCTAATTAGACCATAGCCTAAATTCTTTAATTCATTTTATATCAAGATTAATCATGAAATAAAACATATTACGTACACTAAATCATGAATTAAAATATATTACATACACTACAATCTAAATTAATTTTATAAAAACCTATTTTCGGGCTTGTTTTCACTGGTTTTTTGGCTTTTTAGACTTAATTTTGTTGGGTTTTTGGTGTTTAAATGTAGACTTAACTTATTTTGTGTTCTCATTCAATAAAGGTATGTTTTAATTATTTTCTGAATAACTGGGGTAGAATTGAAAGCATTACAAATATTTTTGCACAATGATATATCTGATTAAAAGACTCATAACTTTTACTTATAGCTCATTTTTAGGCAATTCAAGTTACATAATTTTCCTTGTTCCGAGAGATTCAATTTGATATATTATACGTCCAATTTCACTAAGAAGCGTAGGAGATATTAACATTTCAATACTAAGTGCGCAGTCAGAAAGGTATACTCCGGACGCATGGATCATGCACCCAGACCTAGGGATAGGGGTGCATAAGCCATGCACCCCCACCTAGGTCTAGGCTCATGTCCCATACATCCCCACCTAGGTCTAGGCGCATGGCCCATGCTCCCTTGCCTAGGTCGGGGCACATGATCCATGCGCCCTTGCCTAGATACACCTTTTCTGACTGCATACTTGGTCTTAAAATGTTCATATCACTTTCGTTTCTCAGCCAAATATGATGTGCAATCTATCAAATCTAAGCTCTTTATAGGAACAAAGAATCTTCTCCAATTGAATCATCTGAAAAAAGTTATATAGGTAAATTTATAAGTCTTTGAATTAAAACATTGTGCAAAAGCACTTGTAAAAAGTTGTGAGTTATGTATCAAATCAAAGCTCTCAAAAAAGTTATGAGTCGTCACCGTATCCTCATCCTATGCCGTTATCACCTTTTTTCTTGGCCGCACGTGACATGCTTGTGTGAGAATTGAGAAAGAGTGTAAATGTTGAAATGAAATATTTTTAGAATATAAGGGTATTTTGGGAAAAATGTGGGCTTTAATAACTTAGTAAGTAATTTGTAAGATATGTTTAACAACTTCCCAATCTATATTTGGTTTAACATTTATTCCTTCTAAGACTGATTTACTTAACTCATGCAATATAATTAAAATTAAGTAAGGGTACATGCGACCACCATGATAGCCAATTGATGTTCTAAATCCATGCACGACATGTTATGCAATATTTTTCACTGCTTCTTAATTGATCCAATTTTTTTTAATTGTTATACGTAGTGATGAATGACGATAATTAAATTCCAGCATATGATTAATCGGGGGACCAGGTTGTCACAACCCGTCAAAAATACCTAATATAGCTAATTAAAACAAATGCACTAATGATAAGTAGAGTCGAATTCACAGAGAGGCAAATTAACTTCTTTTACTACTAAAATTTTCAACTTTAAGGTTTGTTCTCTTCACATGATTAGAATGATATGGATTGGAATGGAATAGATTAGACTGAATTGGGTTGATTGGATTAGAATGGATGGATGAGATTAGAATAAATTAAAAGGAATGATTAAGATTAAAATGGATTAGAAAGAAGAGGGATGAGATGGATTGAATTGAGATTATAATTCCAGGAATAGAACACGCCCTACTTGTCTAGCTTGTTAAATTAGAAAAGAAATGCAACACACTAGGTAATAGAAAGCAAAGTTTTGTAAACTCATTAATTAAGAGCCCAGTTTCCTATCCATTTCCAATGTTTCGAGGCATTAGATAAGCATTAAAGGGTAGTATAAATTTGGAATAGAAAAGGAGTGAAATTAAATTAGAAAGGCAAGGAGTAATATTAAAATAATATCTTTATTATTTGATATATAGTTGGTGTAATTAAGTAAATGGAATAAAATCAATTTAGAGATAAATTATTATTTTTGTTTCCACAAGGTTGAGAAGGGCAACAAAATGATGATAATGGTTTTCTTTAGCAAATGACTATAGATTGTGATATGTTTGATGTAAAACATAAGAAAGAAATGGATAAGATACAACAAAATAAGCACTAAGAAATTTGGCAATCAAATGATGAAGAAAATAACTTGTAAGGGGTGAACACAAAATCATATAGCACTACTAAGCTAGCTATTTCTCTTTTTTTTTTTTTGTCAATATTAATTTATTTTATGTTATGATTTATTTTTATTACCCGTATAAAATTAGTGATGTACTAGCATGTATTAGTAATTATGATAAGTAATGAAAGACATAAATTAATTAAGAAGTATAAACATTGTCAATAAAGTCAATATTTAATTTAGGCCCAATTCTTTTGGACTTATTTTTAGTTCATTTCAATTCCGTTTTACTCAGTCCAAAAGAACGAGGTCTTAGAACAATATAATTTGGCATTCATAATTCATCATATGTTACCTTTCATTCTCTTTCTAAATTCTCAATAATTTAATTGGTATAGGACATTTATCTTAAAGTTGATGTATTAGCATCCTAGGTAGTTGTCTAGTGAATCCATCTCCTGGCCTCCATTTGTAAAATTTGATTGAACCTATGCTTTTGTTCAGTTAAGATATTTTTTTGTATATTGGACGGGTCAATCAATCAACCAATCAAAGCCTTATTCCCATAAGTGGGGTCGGCTACATGAACCAAAGTGATTATTTTGAGAGATCGTCCACATAGATTTTCCTCATCCACCCGCACGATCGAGAGCCTCAATCTTTTGTAAATCCAACTGCTTCATATCTTTTCTAACTCCTTCCCACCAAGTCATTTTCGGTCTCCCCCTACCACATTTGAAATCCCCCTGATCTAGATATAATGTACCCCAACTACCAAAAAACAATCCCGAGCCTCTACGATGTTAATTCCTTTTTAAAAAAATAATTAATTTTAACACTTCTCTCTCTAATTGAATTTAGATATATTAATATTTTAATGCTCCCTAGTTACTTTAAGTACTAGAATATTTGTTTAGGTCATAAATGGTGAAAAAAAAACTTCAGGTCCTAAAGGGTGAAAAACAGAGAAAGTTTAATCAACACCTGTTCCCTTAACCCCATAAAAGATGTGATGCAACAGGTTGTAACAAATTTGCTTCAAAAAAATAAAAATTGGAACGTTTTAAAATCTGTACAGGATTAGAAATTTTAACATACACCCGGATGTATGATACATTCAAGGGTAATTTTGCTAATTTTATATATTTTTTTCTCATTTTAAAATTTAAAATGAGCAAAATTTATATATAATGAGCAATAAAACACATTAAATGCACATACTTCTATGTACATCCGGATGTATAATAGATCTAGGGGTGCTTGTCAAACAAACCGAGACCGAACACCCTCAGGCTCAGCTCGTTTATTTTTTTTACTCGGCTCGTGAGCTCAGCTTAGAATTTTTAAGCTCAGCTCGAGCTCGTGAAAATAAAAAATCCAGGCTCGAGCTCGACTCAAGCTGGTGAACTAGGCACATGCTCGTGAACTCAACTCAGGCTTGTGCGCTCGTGTTAGGTTCCTTTGTTTAAAGATTTCAATTTTACATCATACATAATTACAGGTTTAACATCATATATACACACCACAATTTAATAATTCAATGTTAGATTAATATAGTATATTTGTAATTTATATATTACGATTTATTTGCAGAGAAAATTATATTTAATTTTATAATATTTTATAAATTTATATAATCAACATGTTCACGAGCTTTTCGAGCCGAGCTTAATCTAGCTCGGCTTGACTCGTTTAACTCTCAAGCTGAACCTGAACTTGAGCTGAGCTTTGACCGAGCTGAGCTTTCACTGCAAAAAACTCACACAATGAGGGCAACTTATCATGATTAAAGAGGGCAATATGAGTATTGTTTTACTTAATGATGCCTACAAAGGCAATTATTTTTGCACTAATTGATATTAACAATGAAGACAATATGATTATTTTGCCCTCTTAGATTTTTGAAACTTTGCCCTATTTGACAATAAATAAAGTGTTTAAATCAACGAAAGCAAAATTTATTGCCTTTGTTGATGATCAATGAAGGCAATTTTGTTTGCCCTTTTTGAATTGAATCAAAGAGGGCAAAACATCTAAATTTGGCTTTGAAACCTAATATAACGGGGTTACAAGGGCAACATGAGGGCAATACTAAAATTGTCATTATAACCTAATTAAGAAGATAAATTTTGTATCAAATAGGGCAATTTTAATTGTCCATCTTGAACACATTTTTTGTAGTGTTTGATGGAGCTTTGATCGAGCCGAGTCTGAACTGTTCACGAACATACTTGGCTCATTAATTATCACCCCTAAGTAGAACCATTGTTAAAGGGTTAAAGCTAATAATTAGAAAAAAAAGTAATGATATACACAACCCTCATAGATGTATATAAGTATTTAAAATATTTATCAAAGTAGTTAAAATTATGAAATGAAGGTCAATATCATGTATCAATGTAAAAAAAATAAATTACTTATTAAGGTAATATTTCTATTTGTACACGGTACACCTTAAGAAATTTATAATAGTCTTCCTTAAAAGTAATGGACCATTCAATTTTTTTTCAAAATAAACGTAATTATTGAACTAATATATGCACCCATTGATCCCACAATCAATGGATTTTCTACTATTATTCTTCATTATGAGTTTGCCCTTTTCTACTATTGTTCTTCATTATGAGTTTGCCCACTAAAATTCTCCGCTAGTTTTTAATTCAATTTAAATACATTGGCACAACTACTGGTTGAGTAGTTTATTTCTCCTTTAATAAAAAATATTGTATGGGAGCTTACCGGTACACTGGCAGGACCATGCATATCCATTCGAAGAACTCCCAAGATGCCGGATTTAGCAGAAATTGCTATCAGTAAGATGGCATTCAAGGGCCAAAAGGGCCTCAAACTCCATCATCCAATGAAGGATCAATGTATACCTCAAGATGGCGGAAGTTTGGACCCAGCCTTATATGTGGCACCATCCAAGGCACCACTCAAGCATCTGGGCCCACATCTTAACAAACTAACTAAAATTAGCAAGACCGTACAAGTGACAGTCATCTAGGCACCCACTCAAATATATAACAATCTAGATGCCAGAATTGGCATCAGGCAACACCAGCATAACACTTGTACCAAAGGGTACCGCCGTCTTCCAGCATCCAATTCTATAAATAGGAGATGAATGCACCTTACAAAGCTATTCACACATACACTCTCTACTCTATACTCTTCTACTCTTTCTCTCTCTAAAACACCCTAGCTGACTTAAGCATCGGAGGATCTTTCCTCGGAAACAACTCTAGGTTAGCTTACCGTGTCACCTTTGTGCAGGAACCACCGTGGGCGTATTGCTCCATTGACAAGCTTGAGCATGGACGGAACAAATAAAATCTTAATAGTGAGCTAAGTTTTTTCCAATGTAAATTTATAACGAATTATTCCAAAATATCTCATATCTAGTAGTCCCTCCATCCCTAAATAAATACTCCAATTTATTCTTTTTTAGTACGTCCAACATAAATGCTCAATTATTATTTTTGCGTATATGACTCATTTCTACAATTACATTTATTCCCTCAAAATAAACATTCCATTCTACTTTTGGTTATATAGACTATAAAACCGTTAATATCCACTACAAGACAAAAAAGTTACAACCTTAAAAATGACCCAAACTTTTGTATCATTTAAAGAGGGATAGAGGAGTAAAATCTACAGTACATTGATTCGTTAGGATAGTCAATGGTGTTGTTTGGATGGTGAATGTTGAACTTAGTTGGCTGATTTTGATTGAGTTTTTTTGCATTGATACTTTTGTTGTAGATAATCAATTTAGTATAGTTTTTAAATGGTTTTCACCTCTACAATTATCAAATTTTGTGATAAAGTCTTGAATAAGGTGGACTTATATAAGTTTATTGTAAAACAAGTTCAAGTATGTTACTCTAAACATGCTACTATAACTTACTATATCGATTCAAGTTTTTTTTTAGTTATTAAAGAATTTAACCATATCAAATATTCACAATGTATAAACATAATATTGTAATACATATAATACAAGACAAACTTTTCTAGCCAAGGACCCTCCCCAAATGGTAACTTTTCGGCAAAATTAGCAGATTTGTTTCTGCAAGGCTACATATACCATAATAGGCCAAATAAAATACCTTATAAATGGATCTGGAAACTAGCTATAGATATATCCTCAAAAATAAAAATTAAAATTAAAAATCTGGAAAATTTGTAATGATCGACTTCCCATAGATGAAAGGCTAACTCATAGTAATGTGGCAACCCCCTCTTATTGTCATTCTTGTAATCATCATTTAGAAGAAATGGATCATGACCCCAAACCCTATGCGACAAAAGTTGTGGCACTCATGGATATCTTGGAGCAACAAGGACGGAAAATTCCTAAACTTAATGATAATGTAGACATGATGATGCAAAACCTATGCAACATTAAAAATGAAATTGGAGTAGAAATTATCTGAAAATGTAGCATTGTCTGGTGGTTCACGTGGCTCACCCGTAATAAGCTTGTCTTTAACAACCAAAACTATTCTAATAGCTATATAACAAAAAATGACCAAGAACTACCTTCAAAATTGAAGCAAGAGCAAGAACATATATATTGCTTTGGAAGTCCAAAAAAAAATAACATTAACAATAGGATCTCTTCACACGTAGTTAATTTGGAACCGGCCCCACAAAATAAGTTCAAACTGAATTTTGATGGATTTATAATCAACAATAGGTCAAGTGCACTTTGATTCATCATAAGAGACCATAAGATAGATATATTAATAACTGGGGCAAAAATACTCCATAAAAACTCATCTATTTTGTTTGCATAAGCATCAACCTTGAAAAAAGGAATTCGCCAAGCTATGATTATTTTAAAATTAAAAATTTACTGCTTGAAAAGGATAACATAACAGTTATAAACGCTGTCAAAGTGATTTGGAAGACACCTTAAAAAATCAACTCTATAATCTGATGTTAAGTTAGACGTACCATGTTTTAGTAATTACAGCATGACCATCACACGACATGCTTATACCGATTTAACTTACCGGTTCCATCTTTCAGACAACAACCCTTCCTATATTTTTTTGGCAAGGATGCTAAAGGTTTATCTTTTGATCGGGGGTAGTCTCTTTTCTACCACTCAAGATATTGGGACAGGGATAGCTGGGTACATCTTCACTAGCATCGGGTTCACAATAGCTAAGAGTGTAGGGGCTCAGATAGTATATATCTTAGCTCCCCACCAACATTTTATAATATATGAATAATAGGATCCTTTATAAAACTCATATAGTCATATGTGTAAGGTGTTGCTCGAATTTGGGTTCGTTTGCTAGTCGTATATCTTGATTTGTGAATCACGGAGTTTTTTGGGCTTGACCCGGTTGGTCGGATCATCTGACCCGATCGGGTCATGTGTTCGGGTGACCTCACCCGATCTACTCCGCGAGCATGAGGCAAAGTTTGGGAGTATGACATCAACTATTCAAAAGGATAATTTTTCTGCATAATTCCTAACAATATGTTACAAAAATACTGCCAATTTACCTCCATTGATATGGTGCACTTTAAAATTCGAGTTTATAACAGTATGTCAAATGGACCGACTTTTAAATTGCGATAAATCACCCAATTATAATATCATAGAGATCTATCGATGTTATACCTTGCATTATTGCATCCATGCCCGTAGGTGATGGTGTATGTTTTCTGCAATTGCAATAGGTTAGTATTGTTTTTCTAATATCTTAGATTTTAGGAAAATTTAACAGGAATAATCCCAACTATTAGCGGTATTCTCATTTTAATTCCAACTATGCTTTAAGTGAAAATTGTGACACCCGACTCGCTTAAACCGGCGCGGAAGAAACCGACGAGTCGAATAGTCAGTTCTAAAATACTAACATACTTAGAAATTAAAATAAAACCTCAAATTGAACATATGCTAAATCCAAAATTACAACACCCAAAAGATTGTACATATCTAAATCCCAAATATCAATACTACTACTACGAACAACATTAACTCCAAAATAAATGTCAGAGTTAGAAAATACAAATATCACTACTATAGTCTAAACTAGAATCGTAAAACAACAAAACAAGAACTAAATAACATCGGCACTCGCCCAACCCAAAGCTAAGCAAGGACCTCATCATCAGAATTACCTGAAAATAAACAACAGTCCACCGTCAGTGGCGGGTAACATAACTGTCCCACCCTAACGGGGATACACATGGTCATAGCATAAATTAAACAATCAAATCAAACATACCAACATGCGAACCACACATCATAATATCGATAATCATAATAACAACAAGTAATCATGTTGACTCAACTAACTTTAACCATTAATTAACATACTTAAACTTTGGCGCAATCATTTACATATTAGACCGGACTAGGCACGTACGAACGCATCTTACGCGAACGAACTTTCTACTATGCCAGGATTGAGAATCTTACTCCCAACCCCATGAAACCCATCTTACGGGAAATCCATATCCAAAGACGACATAGTAAGACCACCAACTATCCCAATACCGCGGATAGGATAGGGGCAACGTCTTAACCCAATTCTTAGAATCTTACTCTAAGATTAGGCGTCTAATAGTAAAATCAAGCTAATCTTTAACCGAAATTTACATTCTTAGTTAATCTTAAGTTGCATCTTACACCTTGACTCAAGAATAACTTGTAAATCAACAAATCTTGGAACCTCATATATCATTCTTTAACTTTCAAGACTCGACCAAGAACTCATAAAGAACTCATAAAGAACTCAATCCAAGATTCAAGAAACTAATCAAGAACTTAATCAAGATTCAAGAACATAATCAAGAACTCAATCAAGATTCAAGAAACCAATCAAGAAATCATCCATATACTTGTCATCAAAATTCACGCATGAATCTACAATGTTCAATCAACAATTAATCAACTTACACGCATCAAAACTTGAACATAATTATCAACAAACATGAAATTATCAAAAGTAAACATAATATACATAGAATCATGGCAAGAACATCATAAAACAACTCCCCAAAATCAGCCCAAGTTCACGCATAAACAAGGGTGATATTCATCAATTCGGTCTAATCTAATCATCTAATCTACACTATGAATCAAGGTATACAAACTAGGTTGAGATAGTATGTTACCTTAATGAAAATTAAACACAAATATACACAAAACTTGCTGCCCGGAAACTAATCCACACGGCCCCAACATACACGGCCAACCACACGAGCACACACACGGCTTCACCTTCGAACACGGCCCTGGTTGCACGGTCTCACGAACACGGCACGACCACTCGCACACGGCCCTGCTGCACGGTTCACCACACGAACCACCACTTGCACACGGCTTCCACACGACCCACTCGAACAAGACCCAAAACAAAACCTGAACAAGAATTCTTGATTGAAAACTATTAAAATTATAGTGTTTAAGGTTACTTGATCAATGAATGTTGAATCTTTAAGTTGGGTTTGGAATTGAAGATGAACAATTGATGGGTTGATGATGCCAAAAATGGCGTGCGATATGATGGCAAATGGAGGGAGTTTTGTGTTTAAACTTTTGATGGCAAAGGATGAGCAAATGGATCCTAAGCCTTACAATCACCTTCTATTTATAGAAGTGATCAAGGTGTGAACATGAAGCAAGTGGCAAAATAAGCCACTAATCCTAGGGGATAACCGGCCATGGCAAGGAAAATGGGCTTCTAAGATCATTTGGGCTAATTGCACTCATGCACGACTAATCATGCTTAAATCGTATTTGGCCCAAAAATATTAATTAACTAATTAGAAAATTAAATAATAAAAATTCTAATTAATTAAATAATAATAAAATAAATAATAATCAACCAAAAATACAAATAATCGAATTTAATCGATATTATTCACATAAAATAAAAATAAATAGTCCAAAATAAATTTTGGACCATACATAAAATCACATAAATACAAATAAATCGGTGACAGAATACCGACAAATCTGGGTCGTTACAAAAATAATCCCAACTTTTGGGGTATCCTTCTCAAAATAGTCTCTATCACCTACAACTTGTAGAACCGGTAAAAAAAAATGAATCATCTTCCTCCAGCACCTAACCACCAACACTAAACCACCTAGCCATCACAACCCAAGCCCAAACCCTATACCACCACTAACTTTTCCGAACCACCACTTGACCACCAACACCACAGCCTGACCATCACAAGCATAACCATAACCACGACCATAACTTGAACCTAAACCTCACCAAGACCTTGACTGAACCAGAACCACTCCCTCACCACGACCAAAACGCAATACCCTATACCCACCCATCAGGACTCAGCCCACCCCACCACCAAGACCAGGCCCACCTCACCACCACACACCACAACTCAGACCCACCCTACTACCATCATCAGACCCAACAACCTCGATCAACGCACCATGACCAGACCTAGCCCACCACGACCATGACGAGACCCATCCCACCACCACCAGTCCACCACATGAATTTTAGTCTTTTAGAAAGAAGAAAGAGAAGAGACAACAAGCACACGCACCATGAACATAACCACCCCACCACGACCATGACCACACTCACCCCTCGCACCATCACCGGACCCACCCCCATCACCACCACACGAATTTCAAAAAAAAAAGAGAAGAGCCATAAAGCAGCGGCGGTGGCGGTGGCAATGAGGAGGAACCACACCAACACTATAATTAAAAAAAAGAAAGAGAAGAGATAGATTGCGGTGGTGGGAACAAGGAGGGAGGTTGCTCGGTGGTTTAATGGTGGCTTGTCCATGAAGGTGAAGCAAGGAAGAGAGAACGAAGGAAGAAAGAAAGAAATGAAGAGGAGAAAGAAATAATGACTGGCTCATTAAGTCAATAAGTGGAGGAGACTATTTTGAGAATAAGACCCCAAAAGTTGGGATTATTTTCAGTTAAAGCATAGTTGGGATTAAAATGAGAATACCGCTAATAGTTGGGATTATTCCTGTTAAATTTTCCTAGATTTTATACCTATATATAGGTGGTGCGGTCTTTTGCAATTACAATAGTCAATAGGTTGAGGATCAAGTCATAGCCCAGTGGTTAAGGCTTCAGAATTCCAGGCACGAGGTTTTGGGTTCGATTCTCACCGCACGCATTTGCAAGGATTTCTTATTATCCCCCCCCACAGATGCGTGTGTTGGCTAAAATTGGGCCGGGTGACCTGCAGTAGGGCCCGGTTACAAGGTCTAGTATCACACACATTATCCTAAAAAAAAAATAATCAATAGGTTGTGTTATTTGCAGCACCCATTTTAATTTATAGTTTTTTTTATTTATTTGTAGTTTCATTGGGCTAATTTTTCCTTTTTTAATTTTTTTTCATTCTCAACAAACATGGATCGTCTTTTATAGTAAAAATTGATCACAATAGCACCAATTATGGGCTGAGAGGAAGAAACAACACAAACTTGATTGAGTACAAATGACATCATCAAATATTAGGCTTGAGTGCACATTATGACATGAACTAACATAGGGCGACAAGAACTTCATTCGACGAAGCTTAGACCACCCAACGTCATTTATGTTATAGTTTACCAACTAGCGTTGGCTTGAGTGGTTAAGAGCCTAAAGCTCCTTAACCAAGATCTTGGGATCAAGCTTTGGGAATGGAAAAAAGTTCTAGCTAGGAGGGACGCTGCCCTTTGAGGCACCCATGCAAACTCCCGCGGGAGAGTAGTGCACTCGCCAAAGGCGGTGGCCCCGGTGGGAACTCCTGGTGGTAGTACAAAATTTTTTTATAATTTGCATCCAATACTAATAGTTGATGTAATTCAATTTCATTTTTTCATCTAAGATAATTGGTTTAATAAGGTTGTATAAATCAATTTCATATCTATATAACATATCAAAAGGCATGGTGTACATATCATATTGCGTCACGTAGGCGCCAAGTCATTCGTCTACATGTTTAATTTGGTTACGCGACACGTAATTATGTCACATCTATTAACAAAATAGATTATGCTTAGAATTTAGATTCAAACCTATCACCTCTTACAATTCAAGTGATGTATTTACCATTTCAACTAACTAACTTTTATTTCTGCTTTGAATATCCAGATAACATTATATATTCCTTCTATTTTTTAAATTATTTACATTTATATTATTTTTGTACTTTTTCACAAGAGTGACAAACATATATATACTATATCAAATTTAAAAAGTAATCCGGACAATGCCCGAGCTGACACACTTGTTTCCAATAAACTTAATTTTCTATATATTCAGATCAGATCTTTGTCTTGTCTGGAAATCATTTGCTAATATCTTGGTTGTTTTAACTTGTTCGTTTCATTGAATTCAGATCTTTTATTGTCATGGTTAGTTATTTTCCTACCATAGTTTTTTTAGGATTTTCCTTTCCAAAGGTTTATTAAGACCAACCGAACTCTATTAAGCTCGGCTTGTATTTAGTTAAATTTTCTCGAGCTTTACCTGAACTACTCAAAATTTGTTGAGTCGAGCCAACATCAAGTGGAGCTTTGATCAAGCGTTGTCCGAGTCTTTGTCGAATTGTTCACGAACAAGTTAATTATATTACCCGTAGTTTTCTTGTTTTCTTTAATTTTTTTCTTAAATTTTGGTTTTGTTCAAGTTTTGATTCAATGTATTTGTTAACTTCTATTATATACGTAATATGTAAAATATTTTTATATGTATTTAGAAATGACATATTTCAGCTCAGTTCATTAAGATTTCAAGTCGAGCTCAAACTCGAACCGAGCCATAACAAGTTATGTTTTGGTCGAACTTTAACCGAGCCGATCTCAAACTATTCATCACCAGACCAGACTCATTGACTTTAACAAAAATGTGGAGTGTAGAGGATTAACAAAAAAAATCCTAAAAACCATTTAAATATCATCCCAGATGTATGAGTTAGATCTTTCACACTGTAAAGAAAATTTACCCAGCTAAACATTAATAACGTGAAATTACCGCTTTCTAAAAGAGTAGGCCAACAAAAACAATGTAATCTTAGATTATCTAATTAAGCTAGTATTAACCTACATACATATATATGCACATTATCTTTATAGATCAAAGTATAATAAATTAAAAATACTATGTTTGTATTATTAGCACACATTAGCTAAACCACTTCTCAAACATTAAAAAAAAAAAAAAAAAAAAAGAAAAGACAAGACCCACTATCACTACTAGCACCACTTCTAAAAAAATTAACCTTTTTGTTTCCCTCCCAATTTGTTAATATCCCCCTCTTCTCTTCTTCCTCATCTCATTACCCATTTACCAATTTACACTCCACTATGCACATGCCATGACCTTCTCTTCCTCCTAAAATCTCCCCCCCCTTTCTCATGACTTCTACCTTGTTTGGTCTTCTTTTCATGGGTATCCTCACTTTCATCCCCCCTCATCATGACTCCTCCTCTTCTTCACAACCCCCCAAAAAGCCCAAGCACCACCACAAGAAACACCACCCACCACCAAAACAACCACCGCAATTAAAGCCCGAACCCAAGAAAACCCTTAAGAAACCCAAGCCCGACCCGAAACACCCGCCGTCGTCTTGGGATCAGTTCAAGAACCTTCTAACTTGCAAGCAAGTAGAAGGTTCTAGAGTCCATGACCCGTCTAAACTCGGGTCTTCATGCGGGTCCATGTGTAGTTTCCGTGACGTGGTTCATGGTAACACTAGCCGGGTGGTTCACAGGTCTGATAACTCCTCCCCTGAGAGCAGCTCTTTGGGCCAGGATACCCGGCTACTGACCCGGAATAAAACCGGGTCGGGATCCGTTTCGACGCGGTCTTTATCCGGGTCGGTTAGATCCACCACCACCACCGCCACCACCCATTCAAACTCCTCTAGAGGGATGCCCTTGAGGAAGCTCTCTGGCTGTTATGAGTGCCACATGATTGTTGATCCTAGCAGGTTTAATTTTAATTAAAATATATAATTAACAGTTTTTATTTTATTTTTTTAAAATTATTAATGTAAGTTTAATTAATTAATTAATTAATTAATTTTATCAGGTACCCAATAATTCCAAGGTCTACTGTATGTTCGTGCCCTCATTGTGGAGAAATATTTCCTAAGATTGAAAGCTTGGAGCATCATCAAGCTGTTAGGCATGCCGGTATGTAATTCTTACTCTTTTTATCCTAGTATTCGCTGCAGGGTTTGATATTCATTATCAGCCAATGAGCTGGTAGATTTCTTAACCTTACATAAATAAATAAAAAAAAACAAATATGGGGCCTTGCCCTAAAGGCCTATACAATTAAAAAGAATTGTTATCAAATGTGTACCCATATTTTCCTCTCAAAAATATGAAAATTAATTAATAACTATAATTAGATCGATATACTCCCGATATCCGCACTCTAATTTTTATATCCGCACTCAAAAGGCTAGCTAGAGACATGAGCACTGAAAATAAAAATCAAATAAAAAGTGTGGATATAAAAATATGAAGTGTCGATATCATTTTCTTTCCTGTAAACTTCTATGGCATACATGGTTGACGAAAAAAGTGCAGTCACATAGAGTTTTGTTTAATTTGTCTTTTTTAAAACTTTATTAATATTCAATTTTTATATAGTAAAAAAATAATAATAAAGATATTTATAAGCAAAGTATTGCATTAACAAATGTCCACCATCAAAATTAAAATAAAATGAGAACGGAGGGATTACTAAATAGATATATATATCTATATCTCTATTATATAAGTCAAGGGGGGAGCCATGGTGTCCCCCCTCGAAATGTCCAAAATGCCCCTTAAAAATTTATTAAAAATCAAATAATATCACTCTTATTTATTAAGGAAAGTTATTACATTTTTTGAATTTTTTTAAATTAAAATATTACAAAATATACAATTCGGAAAAATAAAATAAAATAATAAAAATTCATATTTTTGAATTCTATATAAATAGACACCCATTTTAATATAGTTTGTTACATAAAAAATTTACCTTTTTATTATTATAGAAATTTGATAACCAATTTTGTTCATTGTTGTGGAATGACTGTATGAAAAGGGAATGTTTGTTTACGATTATGAGAATGAGTGTGAATTTAAAATAAAAAATTTAATTTCTCGAACAAAAACCTTCGACTTTTGAAGATACATTAAAAATATCGTCGCACGCAAAGCGTGCACACAAGGCTAGTATATATATATTGAAGGGTTTTTTCTAAGAATTTCATCATATTTTTTATGTTTTAATTATTTTTTTGTATAGTTCTCAATATACTTGTTTAAAAATTAATATCTTTTACTTTGCCTATAAAAAATAGCATGTCGCTTGTCAGGCAATCAGATAGAATAATTTTTACCAAAAATTGTAACTTTTAATATAAATCCACAGTTTTTTTATATATAAATCTTAACTAATTATGTAAAAAGTTATAATTTTATGTTAAAAAATTATAGTTTTATAATTAAAATTTCAATTAGACCATCTAAAAAGAGATTTTGTACAAGAATATAAAATATTACATATATAAATTATAACTTGTAACTTACAAATCAAACAAAATCACATATGAAATATGAATATGTTTTTTGTTATATAATAAAGATTTATTATAATTAAAGATCATCTTAGTCAAAATTTGAAACATATTTAACATTGTTAAATAGATTACTTTATAAATATAGCCATGGGGTCGTGACTCGTAAGATTAAATCATAATTAGCAATAAATATATGGACACATTTTTAGTACTTGGTCGTTGGGACATGGGATTCAAATTTTAATTTAGGACATGAATGTGATGTCAGAGCTTTAAAGATGTTAGATACTGAACTGCAATATTTATAAAGAAACAACTTCAATGCCTAAATGGCCTACCATAAATAACACTGAAAGCTAAACCATTTTTAATTTGAGGATAACAAATGCACCTGATTCCAAATAAAAAGAAGGTAGTTGAACACTAAATTTTTCATTTATCTTTTTTTGTTCTTTTCTTATTGGTAATTCTTCTTGTGAGTATGTAGAGCTGGGAAAATTAAAGTTCACACACCATCCATCAACCCGACAAAAATCGATCAATTTGTTATTAGCGTGTTTGGGTTGAATAGTTTAACCAATTTAATTAAACGGGTTGACATGACACAACATTTTATTAAATGTCTTGGGTTAGGGTTGAAGTGGTTTAACTTGTTCAAATAAATGGGTTGACATGACATGATTACATGCAATTGACAACTTAGGGCCTGTTTACTTCAGTCTTAATTCAGTTCAATTCAGCTCTCAATTTCCTACTCTTATAAAATATTACTTTCAGCTGTATTCAGTTCAATTCAAGATAATTCAATTAAGTTTAGTTTTGTTCAGCTGTATTCAGTTGAAGTAAATAAGCCCTTAATATACAAAAACTCACATGAGTTGTTAGCCTGAACGAAATCGATTCATTATTAACGGATATAGATAGGGGAGTTAGACCAGTTTAAATAAGTGGATTTATATGGCATGATCCCTTTATTAAAAGGATTGAGTCAAGGTTGATGAAATTCAATTCGCTTATTGAAATAGGTTGACAGATATCCGGCCCAATTCGATCCAATTTCTATCTCTAATCGTAAAAGCACAATGTTTAATTATCTACTCACAAAGTTGAGAGTGACAATATCATTTCCCATTGTAAAGGGAAAGATTGAATATATCCTAGCATTGCTTTTTGGTTAAAAGGATAGATAATTATTGTGAGAAAGTAATGAACATTTGCAGTCAAACAGTCAAAAGTTAGTGGATAATTATGTCCCTTGAAAACATTTCTACTCCGTAATATTGTAATTGGCTAGTTAATTATATGCACCACTAGATGGTAAGTATTTTAGAAAAAAGTAATTAAGTACACATGAATCTGTAAAATAGTAGGCGCTAAGGTTGAATGAAAACTTAGAGCTTGTTGTTTTGAACTTATTTTTATTACAGTTTTGTTCAGTTCAGTCCAAAAAACATATTACCTTATTAAATGATAATGTAATAATTTTATATGTAACCATCCACCTTCAGTAGAAAGTCCTAGGATAATGTATTGATTTTTATGTCTAAGTATTTCTTTTCCTTCCTCATAGGTCACTAAGGTTTTGTTCTTTCAGAATTATTTTACATTCATTGCATTTTTGTTCCGTTAAATAAAAATAAAATAGGATTTTAGAGTGGGACTCAAATCCTCTGTCCTACATTTTGTGTTCCATCTGTGTTCTACTCATTTTGATTGGTTCAAAAAATTACTATAACCAACCTTTTAAATTGTAAAAAAAAAAAAAAAAATATTGAGTTTTGAAACAATCACAATTAGTAGAAGACAAATGGAAACAAAATGCGGGACTGAGGATTTTTTTTTTCCCTTTAGGGTGTAAATCCATTGTCCTCATTTTCGTGTATCACTAATGTATCAATATCTTTTTTGTTGGTTTATTTCATTGTCGCATTTATTTATTTATTTACAAATTAAAAGCCAATAAAAACGAAGTGCCTTTCAAAAAAATAAAAAAGAAGTGACATGGTACATAAATTAAGGAATTGAATATAGAAATTGGACCCCAAGAAAATAGGGGTATTGGGTTAAAAACTTAATACCTTTTGTTGCTGTTTCTGTTTTAGTTTTGTAATTCATGGGGGAAGAGGGTTGATAAATACATACTGTTAGCTAGTCAAATAATTTTACTATGTCAAGATATCAAAGGTTTAAATATATGATTTTGTGGACCATCTAGTATTATTTTCAAGTAAAAATTCAAAACTATACATGCATGCAAATAATTAAATGGAGTGAAATTTATTTTTTCAAAAAAATATTAAATGGAGTGAGATGGCCCACCTTGAAGCTTCAACAAACTGAAACCAAAATTGAACAAAAAAACACACAACTACACAAGTTTAAGTACTACAACTAACAATGTACAAGTTCAATAAGTTATATTTATAGGTATAAGTAAATACAAGTGCTTGGTAATTTTAATACTTTTGACCAATTATAATGACTTACATTTTTATGTCACTACAAGAAAAGTTGCTATTTAATTGTTTATGACGGGAATTTTTTTCGCAAAAATGTGACCCCGTCATAAAAAAAGGGGTTGCAAAAGATTTTTCCGTCGCAAAAGTATGACCCCGTCGTAGAAAATGGGGGTTGCAAATTATTTTCTCCGTCACAATCTCGTCGTAAATGAGTCAATTTTAATAGAGTTTGTGCTAGGTATTAGGTGAATCTTAGTGACAGGCTCAAAAACTTTCATAAAAGATCTACATTTACGATGAAATTTAGAACCGTCATTAATTAATGTGTATCCTTCGTTAATGGACTAATTTTTGTGTAGTGTGTTTAGTGTAATATTCACATTCATTTATTTTTCAAAAAGAATTGTTCAAACGCGTCTTGTAGTACAATAATTTTTATTGTGCACAGAATGTCAAAATATATAGCGATCTTTCTTAGCAACATATTTACTTTTATTAAATTCCTGTTTTTTTGTTCATTCTGCCGATATAATTTTGACGAGAGCAAAAAAAGCTGTTGCCAAACACACCCTACTAAATAAAAGTTTTTTTTTTTTGGTGTTACTAGTGTCGGAACTAGGGCCGGAGGACTCGGGCCGAAACATAGTGGAGATAATATTCAAGTCAAGCTGGCTAAAAAAAGACAACCCAATATGCAAGATCGAACGGATACTAAAGGTCCACAACACACAAAGAACAATCCAACGGTTTGAAGATTGTAGAGATGTAGTGAAGTTGAGAACAAATAACAACACAAAGAAGAACCCAAGATGTGCTGCAGATGGGAATGAGTTGCTAAGATTCCATTGTACTACACTTTCTTGTTCACTTGGTGCACATGCTTCTTCTAACCTTTGTGGCTCTGTCCCTGGTTGCGGCGTTTGTACTATTATTAGGTAATTTCTATTCTCCCTTCTCTCTACTCACTCCGTCCCAATTTACTTGCTACATTATTTTTTTCACATCTTACGAAACACAACTTTAAATAAAAATATCTTTAATTATGTATAATAAAAAATTATAAAAATTATATATTTGAAAAGTATATGTTGAGACGAATTAAACTAGATTCATCATGACTATATTTTTTCTTACGTATATTAAATTAAATAAAGTCAAAGTTCACATGTGAACAGTGCCCAAAGTCAACTTATTAGGACAAGTAAATTGGGACAGAGGGAGTATTTTTTTTTTTTTCTTCTTTTGGTTTTTATTATTATGGTTCATGCTAATTGTACATTGTATTGGTAAAATTTGGATAAATATATAGTACGAGTACATCATATGGTATAAATGTGAAGTATAAGATTTGATTGGTTAGGTTGTTGAAACCCTAGTCGGATTGAGTTTGTGTATGATGTGGAAACATCTAAAAAGTACATTATATTGAAAAGAAAATAGCTAAGAAGATATATAGTACCTATACTATAATGTTGAAATATCTATATATATACTTTTATTAGAACAGATTGAAACTTATGGACTTGGAATCTTGATTGAACTCGACTAGACTTGATTCTAAGAGATAATTGAACATAATCAGACATATATAATTTAAACTTACAGAACTTCATAGAACTGATTATTAGACTTGGTTTTAACTAGACTGAATGAAAGTATTTTTTTTTAAGGTGAAGAGGACAAACTAAATTATGAGACCTATTAGTTAATTTATTATTACCAAATAAGCTAGTTTATTGTATTTGTGTTTATTAATTAGTAGAATTATTAGCTCTTTAGAGAAGCCTAGATTTCAAAAATTTGTTATTTTGATATTAGTGCCAAATGATCATTTCAACCAAAAGCTTATATTGGTGATTGACTCCAAGGATTATATCATTAGTATATTTTAGCAGCCACTCCCTTCGCATGAAAGACCTTTGGACTTGAAATGTAAATGAAGCACAGACTCACTATGCATACCCGACGACGCTAATTAAACCCACTTTCTAAAAGAAAAAGAAGGGTAGATGAGATTCGGACCCGTCGTCTATGACCTGACTCTGATACCATGTTAGAGGGCTATCCCAACCAAAGTTGTTGTGTAAAATTACACACACTATATCAATTAGGTGTTAATTTTAAAGGAGATGTTTTTTCACAAATCAAAATATTTTTCATCGTCAATATGCATAATATTTTGTCGGGTGACAGAAATTTGTGGTGCATAATATTATTCTATAATGACTTTATGTATTATCTGAAAAACTCCATAACTATGAGATCCTAGTAGGACGAGTACAAGAACAAAGGACAACCCATTTGCTTCTCTTTTCAAGAACTGTAACCATCTCTCCTTCACTTTTGTTCTTTCTTTTAGCCTTTTCTTGTCACCTTTTTGCATATAACATGGTACCTTTTTTTTCTTATTGTGTATGGGCATCAATTTAACCCATATTTCACACTTAAATTAATATTAAAAAATATTTACTCCCTCCGTCCACAATTAACTGCTCCATTTCGACCAAAAAGCTCTCACAATTTTGGTCAAAATGGAGCACTTATTTGTGGAAGGAGGGAGTAAATGTTTTTTAATATTAATTTGAGTGTGAAATATACTTTTTAGTTAAAATGGAGCAGTTATTTGTGGACAGAGGTAGTACTTAGTACCACTACTAACTTTTTTTTTATATGCTTTCAAATTAATATATAATAATCAGGCATGGTTTTCAAGGAAACAAGGGCGTTAGGACAACGGCAAGTAGTGGTAAAGCCCATGACTCATTAGATTGTACGGATGAGCGAAGGGCAATGCTTGTGTGTCGTGTGATCGCCGGACGAGTCAAGCGTAGTGCCACCGATGCTCCGGCCGAGGAGGACATCCAATCGCTCGAGGCGGGCCCACCCGGCTCCAACGCCTATGACTCCGTGGCGGGGTCCGCCGGGGTCTACTCCAACCTAGAGGATTTAGTGGTGGTCAATGCTAAGGCTATACTTCCTTGCTTTGTAGTCATTTATAAAACCAATACCATCATCACTTAACTTATTGTGACTATTTACCCAAGTATAATATATGGACCCTTCTTTAATTGTGGTTTTATAAAAGTCTGATTAACGGCTCGTTTGGTAATCGGTTATAACTTATGGTAATTAAAATGAATTTATATGTAAATTTGGCAGAATAATCAGAAAAAACATGAAGAATGAGAGTATGTTTCTAGGGAGGATATAACGTTTCTCCATTGCAAAATTATACGTTAATTCATTCTAAATATTACGATTTATAACCAATAACCAAACGTGCCATAAATGTTAGCTAACTGAAGGAGGAATTATTAACCGTACATTGGACTTTATGCATATTTTTAAGAATTTCCCTAATAGCATATAGCTTGCAGTGTGTACGTTTTTAAGTACGAGTACCTTTTAAATGTTCGTTTATGGAATTAGAATCTTTCTTTTTAATGTGTATATATAAATGTAAATTAAATTAAGTGGATCTGTTGTTTATCTATCAAGCATTTGTCTTCTAATCCATATAATATTATGTAACAAAAGTGGATTTGATTTGATTTTGATCAACCGATGTACTAAATGAAAGTGTGTTAGTTTTGACTTTTGTCAATAGCCATTGACTATGCAACAACTACATACATTGGAATTATTCATATGAATTTTTTCAAATATTTTTAGTGCTGGTATTTTTAATTAGTTTCGTTCTTATGTTAAAATTATTTTAAGTATTTTATGTCCCAAACTGCCTCCTTTAGACCACGTTGGGAAAAACTACTTTCACTTAACGAAATTGTCTCAAAATACTTTAACTTTCAGAATCATTCTTGACCACTACCCAAGTGGGCTTTTGGCCTTTTGATTACATTTTTCCGGCCAACATAAATGATTTTTGCGGTACAAGACCTTACTTTTTAGTTGCAAGTAGCTTCTTAGCTTATTCTTCTCTTCTTTTTTTTCCATTATATTGCAGTTGTTATTGACTTATTGGTGTCAACATTGGTGAAAAGAGAGAATAAACCAACTTATTTACAAGTGTAGGAAATACCGCTCTTATTTTAAAAAATGAATGAATGTTTTTGGGCGGTTTGTAAATCAACCAAACCGATAGAATATATACCATATTTCTGGGCCTCAACTATCAGCTTAAACTTTTGATTGAGACCCGGGAATATTTTATATACTCTCACTCCCCCTCACATGAAAGATCCTTTTGGGTTTAATATGTGGACGCAGCATAGGACCATCTCAACCAAAAAGCTTAAGCTTAAGCTTAGGCCCAAAAAGCTTAAGCTAATATATATACTCTATCATATAATTAAACTATCTTTAATTTCTATGTATTGGTTGGTCCAACAATTTCGTCTAATCTAAAAATAATGTAGCTTTTGCATGCATGTTTTAATTTGATTTTTAAAAAAAGATATTTGTTATAACACTTGAATTGCAAAAATTACATGTAGTCAATTATTTATTATTTTATTTTATTGAAATAAATGTATCTTTATTAATTCGTTAGCTAGCTTGTCTAATTTTTTTATTTACTTATGTTAAATTGAATCGAATCTAAGCTAGTTAGTAAACTAAGTAGCTACTTTGTCTTTTCTTCCAGTGAAAAAAGGAAGGAAATATAAGACGTAGTCATGTACTTGACAACTAAGCTAATCAATTTTTCAGAAAGGAAAAGTAATTAATTACTTTCATTAATATTAATTAAAGGGCATATAACTTTCAGATTTCACGTCATGTGGCTTCATTTTGTTTCGCAGATGAAAATATGACATTATCCAACTTTATATCTATATATATATATATTTAAGCTTGAAAATGATCTCTTAATAAATTCCAACTTTATATCTATCTCTATTATATAAGCCAAGGGAAAGTCATGGTGTCCCCTTGAAAAGTCCATAACGCCCCTTAAATTTTTTTTAAAAATCAAATAACACCACTCTTATTTATTAAGGAAAGTTATTACAATTTTTGATTTTTTTAAATTATAATATTACAAAATGTACAATTCGGAAAAATAAAATAAAATAATCACAATTTATATTTTTGAATTCTCTATAAATAGACACTCATTTTAATACAGTTTGTTACATAAAAAAAATAACATTTTATTATCATAGAAATTTGATAACCGATTTTGTTCATTGTTGTGGAATGACTAGATGAAAGGGGAATGCTTGTTTACGATTATGTGAATGAATGTGAATTTAAAAAACAATTCAATTTCTTGAACAAAAACCTTGAATTATTTAAGATAAAATAAAAATATCGTCGCACGCAAAGTGTGCACACAAGGCTATATATATTTAAGCTTGAAAATGATCTCTTAATAAATTCCAAATTTATATCTATATATATAGTTGTAACATGGCTAGATGGCTAGATAGTCGTTGTCTTAATAAATCAATTACATTATCTGTTCAACAACGAAGTTACATCTTATTTATGTGATCAAAATTTTGAATATATATATTATATAATTCGTAAAATAAATAAAATATTATCAAATGGTATTTTGATTATTTCATAGTAATGTATATTATCTTAATATATAATTTATAATTTTTTTTTTTACAAATACTCGATATGGAATTAAAGATATTAGTGGTCAAATTTACGACCTGAAGACTGCAGTGTAAGACCTAACATGTATTCCGTAACTTCTTTATGAAACGTAGGAAATACCTCTTTATACATACATACTTTGGCATCGTATAAAGAACTCATAAGTTGATGAACGGAACTTAACTGAAATTTTAAAAATTTAGTTTTTTTTTGTTTTAAAAAATACAATATAAACACCATGCTTACTAATGTAATAAATGCAATTATGTAAATAGATCCAAACGCAGCATCATTATAAATAAGGAGTATCGAATAAAAGCAAATATAACAGGAGGGTTTAGTTACAACTCACATGAGAATAATGATCTCTAAACCATAATTCTTTTTTATTTTTATTTTTAAAGGTTTGTTTGATTTTGACAAGACAAACCCCCAATGGACAAGGTAAGTCTGAGAATCAGAAGATTATATATATTGTAGTTACAATATCGAACATACATCCAAATAACATATGGGAGTGAATTTAAGATAAATAACAAAATATTGATAAATAATTGGGATTCACATGCAACAGTAGTGCTAACTCAGATACTGTGTTATTTGTTAGCTTCTTTTTGTTAATTACCATATATGTAGATAGTCACATGAAATATTTGTTAGCTTCTTTTTGTTTAACGTACCTATTAAACGAATATTTTAATTACTCCCTCTGTCCCAAATTATTTGCTACAATTTTCTTATTTGGATATCTTAAAATACTTGCTATATTTTCTTTTACGGTCCGTTTGGTTGTTGGTAATAAATTGTGGTAATGGTAATGAATTTATAGTGTAATTTTGTTAAGGATGAACCTTATAATCTCCATAATAAACAAATTTTCATTCCCAAGCTTCAATTTTCTTCTCATTTTTCATTCATATCCATTACCATTGGGGAGGGTGGTATTTGATGGGAATAGATATTTGTGAAGAAAATTAGATAAATTGGAGCTAATTAGGTAGCACCACCTTGTTAATGAATTTTGATTTCCCTTCCAAATTTAGTTAAAAATTCATTCTCATTACCATAATTTATAACCGTCTACCAAACGGGCCGTTATAGTCTATGGGCCCCACATATATTTTACATTTTTACCCTCCTTTTGTCATTTTCATCCACTTAATCAATCCTTTTATTCCACTTACATTTACTGATGGTGGGCCCACATAAAACTGGTTTGCATAAAAATTTGTTCCAAAATGGAATGTAGCAAGTAAAGTGGGATGGAGGGAGCAAATTACAACTGCATATATCATAATTCTTTTTATAGATTGTAATTTAGGATGCATTTGATGCATCTGAAATTTTCTAAGTTGGTCTGATATGAAATTTTCTGACCTGATCTCAATTTTTTCTTATTGTAGTTATTATTATAGTTATAATTTTTCTGATATGATCTAAAATTTTCTGACCTGATCTGATCTAAATTTTCTGAAAATAAATACACAAGTGTTTATTTAAGCTGAATCAAATGCACCCTTAAAATAAACTTATGTTAATAATCTACTGATCGAACTCCCCAGGGGCGTGCAATATCGTAAAATAAAATAAAATAATATTAAATATTAGTTACTGTTAAATTTGATTAGAATATTAGAAACGGGCTCTGGGCAACCTAATATGGAAGAGGAGAGGTTGGTCACTTACAAGCCATAGGAGGTTCTATCCTAAAACCAATTGGTAATAGGAGGAGTAACTCTTAGATTTATAAGCTATTTCAGTCTCTCCTCATCTTCCGATGTAGGACACTCACTAGTGTAGCATATGGGCTCAACACCCCAAAATACCAATATAAACCATATACTCCTATAGTTACACTGATTGTAATATAATTTTACATGCATTTTGGAAATAATACCGCTATCAAAGAGAAAATTTTATATTATCTAACACTTTGGAGTGCTCATTAATACTTAGTCTATTTTTTAAAATTACTATATGGACTATATTAGATCCAAAGTGCTTATACACTTTATGGTCAAATGTAGCAAGTAAAAAACAGAGGGAGTAATATGATTGTTAAAAAAAATTGACAAAAAACAAAAAGCACGCAATGAATGTGAGTACGAGACAAATCATAAGGAACTTTAATTATTTAATATGGAGTATAATATGAGTCTATTATTTTCAACTTATTTTTTTTATCTAGACAAGACCTGATTTTTTAAGACACACGCAAACCATACATTGCTTAATTATCTAAATAGTTTTGAGATTATCATAAATGAACTATACTTCCTTCGTTCTTTTATTAATTACTACATTACTAAATTTTGCTATTCGATCTGTCTCACTATCTCTCTCTTTATCACGTATATTAGTCCATTTTTATACTCTCTTATCTCCTTCGTTCTTTGATGCATTATGGGTTGTTTTGGACACATTTGACTTAAAAATCAATACGCTGATTTGAAAACATTTTATTGTGACTTGATAATGTAAGATGCATTAAATTAATAACATTATATACATTATCAAGTCACAATAAAATATTATCAAGTCAACGTACACAGTATTATATTTCAACTCGAGTGTGTCAAAAAAACCTACTCCCTCCGCCCCAATTTACTTGCTACATTATCTTTTTCACATCTCTCGAGACACAACTTTAAATAAAAATATCTTTAACTATATATAACAAAAAAATATATATTTGAAAAGTAAATGTTGACACGAATTAAACTAGATCCATTATGACTATATTTTTTTCTTATGTATATTAAATTAAATAAAGTCAAAGTTCACATGTGAACAGTGCCCAAAGTCAAAGTGGAGCAAGTAAATTGGGACAGAAGTAGTAGCCAGTGGCTTGGAAAATGACTTTATGGCAAAAATAAGGTAGTTAGAAAACGACTATGCAACACGCAATGCCAAAATCAGGTACATATATTGAAAGTACATACAAGAATTAGTTAAATAAACTTTGTTTTGAGAATAGAAACGAAACTTCCTTTAACTTGAACTTGTGAATACAATAATGATACTACTAGTAATTCGTAAACTTAGATTCTGTAACATCCAAGTATCACGCGTTGTCAGATTAAAATCAAACATTATGGGAAATAATTAGGGCTGTAAAAACAGGTTAAACGGTTGGAAACAGGTCGGTCAAAACGGGTTCGGTCAAAAACGGTCGGTAAAAAACAGGTCATATGACCCCTTTCGGTATCGGTCGGTAGCGGTCGGTCTTATTCGGTATTCGGATGAATTCGGTATTTTCTAAAACAAGTGTCGGTCGGTTTCGGTCCGGTACTTATCGGCTCGGTCGATTGTCGGTAACAGGTCACATTTAGTCGGTCAAAAATGGTCTTTTGCGGGTCATAATCGGTATACGGGTCATAAACGGTCAGTCAAAATCGGTATACATGTCAAAATCGGTCGGTCAAAATCGGTATACGAGTCATAATCGGTTATTTACGATTTTACGCTAGTCTATTCAGGCCAATTAAGATCGGTTATGTTGTATTTGATTTTATAGTAAGGGTGAAAGTAATTCGGATAAAAATCGAAACCAAACCAAACCACACCGAATTATAATTTTGGATTGGTTTTTATTTTATTTCGGATTGGATTGAAAAGTTTAAGAAATTTGGATTTCGGTTTGGATTCGGTTTTGGCCTTTTAAAAACCGAAAATCGGATTACAAACCGAATTTAAGTTGCTATTGTTAAGTTAAATTCAGTTTCTTATGTCTAGGATTTGTAGTGAGTGCTCATAAAAAATGAAGCTTTGAATTGATTAAGTGCTCATAAAATATTTATATGTAGACCTTTTAATTTCCTAAAGCATTTGAGAAGGCACTATAAACTTGTTAATTAGTTGAACATCTTGATATTTGCTAAAACATATTATTTTATTTAGAATTTTTTGTGGGGATAGCCCAGCATTTGTGGCCACTTTGTGGGGATATCCCTCAATACAAAAAATTTGTGAGGATATCCCAAACTAAATTTAATGATTGCGAAATTTGCCCAAATTCCAATTTCCGGGAAAAAACTCAAGATTCCGGGGATTGATTGGCTCAATTAGGTGAGTTTATTGTGCGTGAACATCAAACGCATTTAATCCTACAACATATTAAATTCATAAACTCACCTAATTGAGCCAGTCAATCCCCGGAATCTTGACTTTTTTTTCCCGGAAATTGGAATTTGGGCTAATTTCGTAATCATTAAATTTAGTTTGGGATATCCTTGCAAATTTTTTTTTATTGAGGGATATCCCCACAAAATGGCCACGAATGTTGGGCTATCCCCACAAAAAATTCTTTTTATTATTTATTTCCAACTTAGAGAAATCATGTAATTAAGTTCGGTCCAAAACGGGTTCGGTCGTAAACAAACAAACAGGTTCGGTCAAAAATGAGTTCGGTTGTAAACATACAAAACATGTTCAGTCAAAACGGTCGGTTAAAACAAGTCGGTACAATACGGTTTCGGTCAAAAATCGGTCGGTCAAAAATCGGTTTTTTACAGGTCGAAAACAGATTCGGTTTGAAAACAGGTTCATTAACGGTCGGTTTCGGTATAATAAAAACAGGTCGGAAACAGGTTCGGTATTAAACGGGTTGGGTATCGGTCGGTTTCGGTATGTATAGAATCGGTCGAAAAACAGTTTCGGTATAATTCGGATTCAATGGCGGTCGGTATTCGGTCACTAAAAATTCGGTCAAAAACAAGTTCGGTATCGGTCGATACGGTCGGTCAAACAGGTTTATGACCCACATTTACACCCCTAGAAATAATAATATTTACTTATGTTTTTAGGGAGTTCTAATTTTAACTTAACAAATGGTATTTTCCATTCACAATACTCTGCAATTTACTGACTAAAATTCCTCTACTTGTGTGCGATATATATTGCTATAAATAAATATTTCAAATTTTGATGGAGTAAAACAAAAAATGCTTTCACTACCCATTTCATGCATGCTTAGTTGCACTGAATTCAATGGTTTATGCATCATGACATCATCTTCTTGTGGGAATTCCATGCATATTTTTTTCCTTCAACTAATTAATTAATCTCCCAAGGTGGAAGGTTCTATCCAAAACAAAACAAAAAAAAACTTTGTAAATTATAGGTGTTATACAAGAAAAGATTCTATTGTTGAAAGCCCAACAGTCATGTCAACTCGAACGAGTTCCAGGTGAACTTTGGCGAGTTGCTTTTACAAATGAAATAAGAAAACTTTTTGACTAACAAACTCAGGCGAGTTGTTTCCCAACTCGGTCGAGTTTTATGCAACTGTTTTTAGACGATTTCAAGACCTCCACTCGGGTGTGATTAAAGCCAATTCGAGCGAGTTCAGGGCCAACTCTAGCGAGTTGCTCTATAACTCGCCAACATTTCCGATCCTGTGCTAACAACCCAACTTAGAAAAGTCATAACTTTCTTGTTACGTGTCAGGATTGAGCATATGACCTATCGTTGAAAAGTTTTTGAAGTTATTTTCTAATGAAATTATAATTGTATCAATTCAATTAGTATGTGAAATGTTATGTTTGAATTAGTGGACAAGGGCCTTTTCCCCTTTTTTCTGCAACAGTTTCACATTTGATATTTTGACATTTTATTGTTGCATGAGTTCGATTTTTTGGTCAATTTGAACTTTAGTTCATAATATTGTGTTCTTGTTTTAACAAAAGGTTATTTTTAGTTCAACTTATTTCACGTACTTAGTATTCATTAGTTATTACTTATTAAGATAAGATTAAATCAGAAAAAGTAAGTTCATATCAAGCTTATTAATTTTATTTTATTTTTCAATCTTTAAATGTCTTTAATTTCTTGATAAAATATATTAATAAAACTACATATTTGAAAACAACTACTCATTAATACAAATAAAATAAAATCTTGATATACTTATGTTGTGTTTATGGGGGACTCTTCTTGATCTAACAATATATTTGGAAACTTTGGATTGCAAAATTGGAGGGAAATAAAGGAGGAGGAAAGATGAAGGAAAGGGGAAAGATAAAGCTTCATTTTCCCTTCAAATCTTTCTATTTTGGGAAGGATATTGTTTATTAAAGGGAGAATGTATAGATCCCTCCCTCTCCTTCCTTTCCCCTAAGCTCTCATCAAAGGGTGTAAATTAGATGGACTGGATCAGACTTTGCCAAATCCAAATCCAGTCCAAATATTTATTGGACTGAAAGTTTGAGTCGGAGTACGATTCGATATTTTGTTGAGTATTCCGATACAATCCGATTCAATTTTTTTTTAAGGCATCCCATTTTCAACCTTCTACCCAAATAAACATTTGGTTTATATAGTTCACACAGGCATATTCAATTAAAAATATAATGCAAATCACACCCAAAAACATTTTACATGCCATATTTTATGTAGTCTTTAAGATCCTTTACATCATCGTCAATTAGTGACAATTTAGACAAACCAAATCACCTTATGTATAATTTGTTTTTCAAATTATATATATATATATATAAACTGCTCGTCATGACTCGCGGGAAGTTTCTGGAAAAATATTGTGCAAGTCTACGATTTCTTGGATACTTTGCCTAGGATGCTTTTACGTAATAAGTATTTTTTAAAGCCTTCATTGTTGTATTAAACCACATTTAAAGTGGATTAAAATCAGAACTTGAAGGATGTCTGGTCAATGCATAACATCTTCAAGGGTATTAATTGCACACAATTAATCATCATGAATTCTGATTTTAAAGGTGCTTTACTGGTGTGTTTAATCAGCTTTGAGAGCTGATTTCCTCGTGTTTATGCCTATAAATAGGCATGGTTAGTTCATTGGTTTGATATAAGAAAATTCAGAATTCTTACACATTTCTACAACTTGTTAGCACCAATCAATCTCTTGCAAATTTTGCTAAGTCTGTTATAAACACAAAACAAACACAAGTGCTTTTAAGGTATACTCTTATTGATCGTATAGAGTATACACATTTTCTCCATTGTATCTCACTAAACATTTCGTGGATTCCCGATGATTTAAAGGAGCGAAATAGTTTAGAAAGAAAGTGTAGATTCAATGCCTTGGAGAGTTACATCAACAATTTCCACACAAATTCCTAACAATCAGGCCAGTCCACAAAAAATTAGATTTTGATATTTGAGTCCAAGTCCAATTTGAATGTTGAGAAAATCTTACCCAGTCTGATAATTTGGACTGGATTGAATTGTACTTTGGACTTTTCGAAATTAATTCACACTCCTTCCACTCCTGTCCCCTTCCCTTCCTCTCTCCCCATTTAAGTTCTATGATTACCTATATGAATTATATCTCAAGGAACAAAGCGTTATTTTTGTTTACTTTTTACATTTACATATGCTTCATCATATTTATTGAACTTCTATGTTCTCAACAGAAAAATAAGTACTTTATGTGTACTCAATAATCCCATACATAGTGAAGGGTTCACCTGGGTTAGTTTGTGTTTGTGTCAGGACTCAGGACAGTGGCAGATCCAGGTTTTTAAAGATAGTTGGTCATCATAAATGATTGATCATATGTTAAAATAATTTTTTTCGGGTCTAGTTTATAATTAAGTTCAATCAAAATGTATATTAAAAAAAATTCATATTACAACCAAATAGTACTTAAAAATTTCATCGTACAAGCCGAAAGTAGTAAAAATCTAAAAATTAAATGTTACACACAAAGAGCACTTTAAACCTTCCACTACTAGAAAAGTTGTTATTTTGTGAAAATGTGACCCCGTTCTAATTTTCTTTATTAATTTCTAAAATTAATCAATTATAAATACTTACATAAATTATTCAATTAATCATGAAATTAACATAAATAAATTGGTTAAATTAAACTAAACATGAATTTATTCAATTAATAATTATATAAATTATTCAATTAATTATGAATTTATTAAAGAAAATTAGAAATTAATACTTATATAAATTCTTCAATTAATCATGAATTTATTAAAGAAAATTAGAAATTCGAATACGTATGTGCAGGATCATCATCATCATCATTCGGCCAACTTAAATATTTCTAAATCAATAACTTAAAAAATTCACGAATTCACTTAATTAATTATTTAGGCAACCATATTTAAGCACAAATCATAAAATTATAACATTATAACATATAAAGATCCAATCTTTATAAACCCTAGCTAGTTCATTCGAAACTATGACGAATTTAGCCATGAGAAATTTAAACTATTAATCATGCATATACTTAATTAATCAACAACAAATTCATAATTACATGCATAAAATATTATCAAAATAACAAGAATTAATCATCAAATTATACTACTACAATTCCGCCATCATAGGATAAATAAAGATAAGATTTTAATTAAATTAATCTATTGTTATTTAATCCTAATTAATCATATGTAAATTAAATTTTCAAACCTAAGATAGAACATCTAGTTACCTAAATTGAAGATCAAAATTCAAGCCTTATGTTCCCCTTTGAAGTGCGCTATGGTTCAAATGTTCAAACAACACCCAACCAGTGGTGGACCCAAGAATTTGACGGTGGGGGGACAATTTAGATAATTATATTTGTTAACAAAAAAGTCGGGTACATATTTATAATATATTCGAGTACATACTCAATGGCTAAAATACCATAATTAAATTACAATTTGGGTACATATTACTAAAATATTGCGGAAATTACCAATTCTTCAAAGTTAAATGATTAACAAATAGAGTTGTAAATAGGTCAACCTGGGTTGGGTTCGGGTTGACCCATTAATATAAATGGGTTGAAATCCCCAACCCATTTAGTTAAACGGGTTAAGATTTTCAACCCAACCCAACCTTATAAATAAACGGGTTGACCCAATAAACCGTTTAATAATGTTATCACTTTTTCATTAGCATTAAATAAAGTTATATCACTACATGTCATATTGTTCATGTATTGTTATATACTACAAGTCATATTGTTTATAATTTATACACACGGTATTAATTAATAACTAACAATCTTTTAAGTTCTAATGTTCAAGATAAATACAATCGATTTTAAGACATTACAACCACCTACATAACTCATAAAGAATGTATAACATAATAAAAAATAAAAATATGAATGTGATATATTAGATTAGTAAGACAATTTAACTTGAAACTAATTTTATTACAACTTATATTCTTAATGGGTTAAGCGGGTTGAAATCGGGTCGAGAATTTCAACCCGACCCAACCCATTAAACTAAATGGGTTGGGTTGGGTCAACCCATTTAGCTAAACGGGTTGAAAAACTTAACCCAACCCGTTATTATTGGGTTGGGTTATCGGGATGGGTCAGATTTTGCCAGCTCTATTAACAAACATCTAAAATGACAAAGTTGTAAATAAATTGAACTTGACGTATCCTATTAATTAAAAAATATGAATCAATATTCAATGACCTAATTGGCTAACAATTCAATATTCAATTCACAAACTAATTGAATAACAAAATAACTATCCCAAATTCACTGAGAAATAACAATTTAATATTTCAATTCACAAACTAATTCATCCTAACAATTCAATTCACAAACTAATTGACCCTAACAATTCAATTCACAAAATAATTAAACAAATCATATTTTAATTCACAAAGATTAAAACATTGACATTTGATGAATTCACATATTAATGATTATTTAATTAAATTTTGTAAAATAGGATATTAAAAAATAAAAAAATTCACATAAAAAAAGAACATAACCGCTAGCTGATGGGTTGTGGACCGGTGGTTGCGTGGTGGACCAGTAGTGTTCGACGTTGGATGGGGTGGGTGTCTGGTGTTGGATTATTGGGTCGTGGTTTGAGTTAGCCTATGGTCATGAGAAATGAAATAATGGTTGAAAGAAATAAAGGCCAAGGAAAAAAAAAGCCAATTGGTTGTAAGGGGAATTGAACCCTTAACTAGAGACTTTTTATTCAATGGGCTCACATGTGCTTCCACCAACTAAGCTAAACACTATTCTTATTTAAAGGTTACACTCTATAATATATATTGCATTTTTTCCTGATCTTTTTTACCGAACATGGGGGGACCACTGTCCCCCATGTTCACAGGTAGGTCTGCCAATGCACCCAACAATGTTCAAGCTTGATTGATTGAATTTTTATAGAAAAAGATTTTATAAAAGACTTTAATGAATAAATATTTAATCTAGATTTTATTTTAATAGAGGAAAGAAATTACAATTAATTGATTGAAGGTAAAGAGAGAGATTGAGGAGCCGTGAGGTTGGTGAGGAAGAGAGAAGGGTTTTGATCTTGATTGAACTATTAGTTAGGCTCTTTAGGAGAATTTTAGTTTAATTAATCACTTGGGTTCATACTAAAATTAACAAGTCCAGATAAGGGAAAAGAAAGAGAGGGGTCGGTTGGGTTAGAGGAGTAAGGGAGATAATGGGCTTAATTAGAAGCATGATTAAAGATTGAAATAGTTAGCCCAACTGAAGTAAATTGTTTTGGGCTCAAAATGGATCACTTAAAGCATATAAGCAGGAAAAATTTAATCCAAAAATTCGGGTTATTACAATCCTGATCAAGCATATATCAATTTTTTATATCGTTATTATATAAAGAAAACTTGTTCATTTCGTTTGTAGCCCCATTGCTTCATCTTTATTGTTTGTTACATATCTTTTTTAGAATGTCCCTAAATTTTTGCGACAAGCTACCTTCATCGAGCAATACAATGTTTACAAAAAGTAAATGTATCAAAACGTTACAAATATCACGATTCTCACAAATAATGTGCATTGTTTCTCTTACCTAACCTGTAAAATTAAAAGTCTAGCTACCTTCTAACATGAGTCTAGAATATTTGTTTTGAAAAAAGTAACACTCACTAGTATCCCCCCATGGGGCTCTGTGGAGGAAACTACTACTGATACTTGTATTATTCACTACAAAAAATGTGTTCAATAAGGACAATTAAAATTGCCCTATTTGATACAAAATTTGTCTTCTTAGGTTATAGTGACAATTTTAATATTGCCCTCATGTTGCCCTTGTAACCCCGTTGTATTAGTTTTCAAAGTCAATTTTAGATGTTTTGCCCTCTTTGATTCAATTCAAAAAGGGCAAACAAAATTGTCTTCATTGATCATCAACAAAGGCAATACATTTTGCTTTCCTTGATTTAAACACTTTATTTATTGTCAAATAGGGCAAAGTTTCAAAATTCTAAGGGGGCAAAATAATCATATTGTCTTTATTGTTAATATCAATGAATGCAAAAATAATTGCCCTTGTAGGCATCATTAAGTAAAACAATACTCATATTGCCCTCTTTAATCATGATAAGTTGCCCTCGTTGTGTGAGTTTTTTGTAGTGATTGGAGGTAGTTGTACTGATGTGGCAATGATAGATTGGGAAAGGAGGAGGATCTGCGAGAATGTTTATGACTACGCACAGTTGGAGGATCAATCAAGGGACTAGACTTCACAATAATGGTCAAAGTATTATTCAACATTTTAATGTATTCTGCAATTTTCATTGCTTTCGTTTATATTGCTACTCCTCGGCTAATTCCCTAGCTCACTAAGGTTTTCGCTTGTCTTTTTGTCAAAAAAAAAAAGTAACAAATCACAAAAAAAAGGTAAATGGATGAGTATTGTTTTTTTTTTAAGGCTACCTTATCCGGTTTCCAATAAACATTTTAAATCCGACTAATCTGAATTCGAGTAGGGTCAGGTCCCAATTAGGGGGAAAGCTCTCCCAACACACATTATTGCATTCCAAGGCCCGAAGAAAATGGATGAGTGTTGGTTTTGTTGTCAAACGCACCTTTCTTCTCTCTCAATTTTCTTGTATATAAGATGGAAATGCTATTATACTTCTTATTTGTTTAGTACGATGATGTACATAAATAAAGTAATATAAAAAAGGTTAGAGGTACTAATTCATGATTAAATTATTGTCCCTTCTATCCATTTTTGGCCTCATTCTAGGGTACAATGGCTAAAACTTTGAGACTAGAAATGCAATCACTTTTTTTAAATTCGTCCATATACACTTTCTAATGTTTATCAATGATAACACTTGTTGGCCAAAATTGCAACCTATAAATTTACTTGTCAAACTATTAATAGGCTTTGTTGTAGACACAATTCATAGTTCAATTGATTTCTTTTCCGCATAAAATTGCTTTACACAAAAAGTACAATCTAGACTATAATATGTTGAACTATTTCCAACCTAAGCTAAACCATGTTCGCTAAAAGAGTTACCTACATCCAGCAAAATGATAATGTATGTTGTCTATAAACTAAAGTTTGTAGTAATTAATTATTTGTAAATGATCTTTATGGGCCTACAATAAGTTTTTGTTGTTACCAATCTAGGATGTGCTTAATGTCTAATTGTTTGGTTTTATAGAATACTATTTGTTGTGTAAACTGCTAAACCTTGTAATCGTTTTACTTAGTATTATCTGCATTGGGACAATTTTGTCCTTATTCTTTAATGTTCCATCTCTTTCGCTAACTTGACATTTACAAAGAATTGACTTTATCATACTTAATATGACAACCATCTTAACCGCATTGAAAATGTCGGATCTGCCGCGGGCGACACCCCAAAAGTAAGTACAACTGTACAGTTGTAAAATGAGTGGAGGACCCAAAAAATTAGCTCCTACACTAGGTAAAAAACGCCTAAAACAAACATTCTTACCTAGTTTAGGGGTTGAACTTGTCTGAATAAGGCATTTTCATTTCCTTCATTTTTACAACATTATTTACTTTTGGGACGCCTAAAAAAATCAGTTCCTAAACTATGAATTGTACCTATAACAAAGTCTATGAACGAATTTTAAAAACTATGTATTGTATCTACCACAGTACTTACTTTTGGACATGAAACATACTCGAACTTGGATTTTCATCTCCTTCAAATTATTAGACCTTAACTTGTCTGAACTTATTAGATTATTACATCTGATTTAAACTTAATGAACTTATTTGACCTTATTGAACTTGTATAAACAAAACAATAATAATTATTTAAGCTGATCACACTTGATTGGACCTTATTGATTAAGCTTAGTACACCCGATTCTAATCTAAACTTGTTTAAATCAAAGTTTCCTATATATTAAGAGGAATTAGTCTACTTAAATTATATATCTACTAACAAATAATCAATAATGATTGTGAAACCCGAAATGCCTGAATTGTTATATAGTGGTTATGTCGATTAGAAAAGAACAAAGAAGTATAGCAAGTTACTTTAGAATTTATATTATACAGTCGAGTTTATATGTATACTCATGTTTATATTTTCCTAATCATTTACTTTAGAATTTATATCCTACAATCGAGTAATATTTACTTTTCATATTTAATGTGTAGTTTTGCAAGATTAATAATATTAATAACTAAATAGGTAATCTAAAATAATTTCATAAACAAGATACACATTAAAAGCGTAAAATATAAGTCCAGGTGCATGTAGCACTATGTACAAAGTAACGTAGTTCTACGTACGTATGGTTACATAGTATAGGAGTTCAAATTTATTATTTTAGGAATCATGACACAAAATATAAATTTGAATTAGTAAATTAAACAACAATATCTATCTAAACTAAAGGACACTAGCAAATGATGAACAAGTAAGCTTCTCAATAAACGACATTATTTTCTATTGCTTCTACTCGAAGATGATTACAATAAACAAATTTAAAAAAAAAAAAAACAATAATACCACATAAAATATGTTTAGCTATGAAGAACAGGAGTAACCAAAAATGATTATAGGCACATGCATATAACATAGTTATGCGAGAAAGCCATATCATGCTTTTCTTTCGTCCTTGACTTAATCATCTTCATCTAGTCTACACAACATTAGCTAGTCTAATGATGAATTTTGAATATATCATTTTTCTCAAATTCTTTAGTGAGATGGGTCTCAATAGGAAAAATTTAAGAAAAAATATCAAAAATTACATAATATAACTAAATAGTTATATTTGTATAAATCAGCTTGATGAGTTTTTATATTTTTTCAATAAATTTTACAGATTTTTTATAAATTTTTTTTTTGGAAAAACCTGCAGGTATCACCAGTGTGAGACGATCTCATCAAAGACCTACTCATTTTATTTTAATTTTTTTCTACAAAATTAATTATCAAACATAAGCCACCCCTGGTTTTTTTTTTTATTAAGTTGTTGAATTTTGACTCTCATCACTGTTCACAAAGCATACTTTGACAATCAATTGCGATTTATATTTAAGAAAAAAAAATGTACTCATGTGAAATCTCATTGGATTTATCTCAAATGGTTTTTTTTTTTTTAAATATGTACTAGTTATAATTTTTATATGCAAGTAATTAAGTGTGTGTTCTCTTCAACGACTTATTTAATCTGACCTGACCTGACCTGATTTGTCCTGATCAAACCTGATTAATTATATTAAACCTGACTTAATTATAACTTATAAACCTGAGCTGACCTGACCCGACCTGACCTGTTCAAATATGATTAAAAAAAAAAAAGTTGAAGAGAATACACTCTAAAGATATTAATCTTTCAATTTATGTCTTGCCAAACGTGAAAATACATGGTGAACAAATAAAAAAAAAGTGAAATATATTCCTCACACATCCATAAAAGCACCAAACTTCCCATTTATAGCCTCTAAAAAGAGTATATATAAACAAAGAACAAGACCCCTCAACAACTAACACTACATACATAAAATCACAAGCAAAGTTCACTCTTATTAATCTTCCAATGAAGAAGTTAAACCAATTTCGGAAGCTTATAATGAGGCTCATCTTCTCAATCCCATCAAAACGCAGCGTTTCACCGGGTTCATCAGACGGTAACATGTCACGGCGACACTCCTGTGACCACCCAGAAACTCCCAAGACATCTTGCAGTTCATCATCATCATCATATTATTATTATTATTATTATTATTATTCTCCTAATTCACATTATTCTGAAGCTATTGCTGATTGCATTGAGTTTTTAAATAAATCTTCTCAACAAGCTAAGGATATATAACGTATCATGTGTGTATGTATCACCCACGAAAATTTGACTTAATTGGTTGCTTAATATTCATGTAAATCTTTTTTTTTTTTTTTTGATAATAATAATAATAGTAAAATGCAGTTTGATTTTGTTTTAATTTGTGTATTTTTGAAGTATTTTTGTTATGATTATTTGATATATATTCGATTAATATTAAATATTCAAATAAAGGAAGAAAAAAAATCTATGAATTAAATAAGTTAGGACTAACATAGGAATAACATATGAAATTGCCTTAATTTAGTTTTATTTAAATAAAAAAAATTTGACAACAAGAGTGAGCCCAATCTTTCAACCATTATAGTGTGATGTTTATAATGGTAAGACAAAAAACATTGTTATGAGACATAGTAATGAATTGAGATTATGTATATATGGACAAAGTACAACATAGCTTATTATTTCACAAAATCATTAGCTTAAGATACTATATAGGTATGAATTGAGATTATGGACAAAGTTTTTACCTATGTAAGTGCGAAGTTTAGTCGCTTCAAGAAGCTAGTGGCCAGACATAGTTTTGATGTAATTATGAATAGATATTATGGACACATGGCGGCCTTAACGTGTCAAGTAAATAATGAAAATATGAAGTTGATCTTGTGTTTATGATATCTTCAATTTTCCATTATGTTTTAAATAATGGTTCATATATGTATCGACATTAAATTAATTGATTAGGATTCATGAAATGTGTATTGTACTAAGTTGAATTTCAAGTTTTTGAACATTTTTATGCATGCATAACGTTCTTGTAATGATGATGTCAATGCAATTATAAATATATTTATTGAGTTATTGAATGATTTAATCCATATTTGTTAGATTACAAATATATGGATATGGTGTTTTAATAATTTCCTCATAACATCAAGGGTAATTAAATGAATCAAAAAAAATCATTTTTTCTATTGTCGATTGTTTACTGTTGTATGAACTTTATGATCTCATTCTTTTGGAATGGAGTTCATTTTAATTAATTAAATTTCTTCCGGTTTTTCTTTAAAAAAAAAAATGAAATAGAGAAGGGTCGCAAGTCATAAAAAAATCACACCTTATGAGCCAAAGAAACAAGAAATCAGAAAAGATTTTGTCTTATAAGATTCATATTCAATATAATATTTGGCAAAATAATAATTATGGATAAAATGTGTGTATATTATATTGAGCAATATAGTCTTATAAGATTCAAAATTATATCACAATTTACAAGCTTAATTATATCTCTAAACAAGCTATATATTGCTTGTCATTAACCTTATTATTGGATCACTCCTTGTACAATTATTCCAACTAATCAAACTCTTTGTTACATAGATTACAAAATTATTACACTGTTAAAATCCCAAAACAAAGCACACAAAAATTAAACACAACAACAACAAAAAAATTAAACAGTCAAAAGTTGAAGTAAAAATTAGCAAGATTAACTATTAGTTTATTACACACATATTATATTATCAGTGGTGAATCTAGAAATTTTGATTTATTTAAAATTTCTTGACACAAGGTAACAGGCCATGGATGATTCTAGTGTAATCTTATGACTACCGACTATCGTAATCGATGGCTAGGATCGCACGATTTTTGACTTATTTTTAATTCCTAAATCTAATTTAACAACCTTTTAAAAATAATTTAATATGATTTCTTATTTTAGGAAAAGAATTTATGATTTTAAACAATAAAAACTGATTTTAGGAAAAATCAGAAATTATTTTCCTAAAATAAAAAAATCTAATTAGAGTATTTAAAAAAAGATTTTCAATTGGATTTAGGAATTTAAAATAAATCAAAAATTGTGCAATCCTAACCATCCACTACGGTAGTCGGTGGTCATAAGACTACACTAGAATTGAATTTTCAAACAGGCCATGGCCTAGATCGTCCCCTGCAAATTAATTAAGGAGTTTTAGCAGAAGAATTAAACTTCAGAAGTCTTCTTCTTCCTAGAAAACAACCCTCCAATCAAAGGTATCAATGGTTGTTTCTTCTTCTTTCTAAGAGAAGGATGTCTCTCCAAAAAGGGCTCATTATTTTTACTTTGTTTTTGATCATAAACAAAAACTTGAGAAAATGCTGAATTATTATTATTATTATTATTATTACTACTATTACTTGCAAAAGTAACATATCTTTGTTTCTCATACTCAACTTGTTCATTTTCTCTTCTTCTACTTCTTTGTTGTGAGGTTTTAGTAATAATGTTGTTGTTGTTTTGTGGAGTGTTTTCAATGAATTTGAGATCTTCAATAATCTCAAATTCCATCATTTGTTTCTCTGATTCTCTCTCTAATTTGAGTTCTTGAAGCTCTCTTTTCGTCTTTTCGAGCTCGTCTTCAAGGGAAGATAGGCATGTTGCCATAACCATTGTTTCTTCTTTGGCTTTCTCAAGGTTTTGCTTTGTTTCATCTAGCTCTGCTGTCATCTTTCCTAGCTTTGTGCTTCCTTCCTCTTCTTTTTGGTTCTTTTCTTGGTTTTTTTCCATCTGCATTATTCATTTTTTGGTGTTATAATGATAAGGAAAAAAAAAAATATATATATATATATATATATATTTATATTTATGATGTATTTTCCTATAATATATTGATATTATTTATATATATTTTCCTTAATCCTAACAAGATTGATGAAATGGTGATTGTTTTTGGTTTTGAATAGTTTCAGAATAAGGGTGGGTTTGATTCGTCTGAAATTTACTTTTTTATTCTCTTTTTGTACTTTATTCTTAACTACTCATTTTACCACTTGTAATTTCCATTTTTTTCTTCAATTTCATTAGGATAATTTGTCTAAAACCACCTTTTAAAATAGGTTTTTTGTCAAAAACCACCTTATAAAAAAATTTTTGTTAAAAGAAACCAAAACAAAAAAAAAAAAAATTGTCAAAGAAAACCAAATTGCACTAATCCAAGATTTGACTACAATTAAAGGCATTGACCTTCCAATTAGTAATAACCTAAGCTAATTTTAATTAAAACAATTATTCACAATATATTAAGATTTTGTTTTTTTTTTAAAAAAAAAAACTAAAAAAAATCAAAAATCAAGAATGGGTGGTGGCAGTGATGCAGCAGGGGCGGGTGCGGTAAGGGCGCGGGGAGCTGGGGGTGGGGGTTGGGTGGGGAGGCTCGTCGGAGGTGGTGGGGGGTGGCTGAGGGTTTAGCCGTTTAGGGTTTAATTAAGGTATATTAAAGTTTTAAGGTTTAAGGGAGGTATATTAAAGTTTAAGGTTTAATTATGCATAATAATTGTACATAATCAATGTCAAAGTTAATTAATATAAGGTCAAACCCTAATTAGTGCAATTTGGTTTTCTTTGACAAAAAATATTTTAGTTTTGGTTTCTTTCCGCAAAAAAAAATTTATAAGGTGATTTTTGACAAAAAAAAACTGTTTTATAAGGTGGTTTTAGACAAATTATCCATTTCATTATTAACATTTTCAATTCCATTAATAACTTACCGGTATTTTACACATTTCCTAGCAAGTGCAATTAACATTCCCAATTCCAATAATAACATATCTACAAATTTAATTTTCATTAATTCACCTACAAAATCAAAATATAAATTAAAGAATAAACTGAAACAGAAGGAGTATAGTTTTTCCTAGATAGACTCTTCCTGGAGTAGAGCTTAAACTAAACCACTGTTGTTGAAGGTTAATGTAGGAGGTTCTTCCTAAAGAGCAAAGTATTGGATTCCTTATTAAAGCTCATATTAAGTAACATATATATAAAAGTACCCCCATTTATTAATTTTGTTACTTTATTCCTCACTTCACTGTACTAAAAAAGCCTGATGAATAACCATATTTCACTATGATACCATATTGTACTAAATGTACTTTTTTTTTTTTTATTGTGTACTCTACAAATCTAATCATTTCAGACAATGGTAATATTTTGACAAGATTTTGCTTTTCTAACTACTCCCTTCGTATCATATTAGCTGCAATGATTTGATATAAAGTAGAGAAAAATAATGTTAAATCTATCGTTGCAGTTAATATGTTACAAAGGGAGTACTAGGCATGTCATTATCTATTTGGATTTATAATACACGAACGATTTTGAAATTATGATTTTAAAGAGTTGAACACATGTATCCCATGTTAATAGATGGGTACCTTGTACCATATTTCATGAACGAAAGTTTCATCTTAGGTCTATTTATAGATCGAGGAATAAGGGGGTGTTTGGCATAAATTTAGGAATGGAAATGGAATGGAAATAAATTAAAATGTGAAAGAAAATGATATAATTATTTAATTTGTTGTTTGGTATCATTAGGAAAATGGAATAGAAACAAATGAGAACGAGGGAAAAGTATCTGACAAAGGTAACAAAATGGAAGCAATGGTTTCCATTGGAAAAGAATGGGAAAGAACATGTGTTATAACACTTACTAATATCTCATATCAAACAATAGTTAATAGAATTGCTTATTTGATTTCATTTCCAACAATAAAACATAACAATACTCAACACGCTCTAAATGGGAAGTTCTAGACCTCCACACACATGCATGTGACTCCGAGTTGAGGCTCTGGATAGAGACAAGTAGAGGTGGGCATGGGTCGTCGGATTGACCGACAAGAGGGCCTGCACAACCCAACAATATATAGGTCGAGCATGGACAACAATTTCAAAACATAATACGAGCCTAGCACGAGTAGCAAGACAGACTAACCCACCATGTATGACATACTTATTATGAGCCAATTCTAGTAAACATAAAAAAATATAGCTAAAACGTACACGACACGACTTGGTCTAGCACGAACCGTAAGATGAGTTGGTCATGGAGTATTCTTTAAAAAAAACTTGGCACGATCTTGGTACAGTACGACTTTTATCTTTATTTGTTTTAGGCACAGCCAACCACTAGCACGGGTGTAATGCTAATATGCTATGGAATTTTGTTCTTGTCGTCTAATTACGTTTTGCAAAAAATCAGCATTGTCATAATGCTTTTATTATTAATTACCAATTCATCCTCATAAATTGTTAAGCTATCAAAAATTTATCTTAACAGAAAATAATTTAAACCTAAAAATCATATCTCAATTTATAATCCTTTTATTATTAATTAAATTACCACTTCATCCTCTAAAAATTTGACTTTCTTAATTCTTGTGTAGAAAATATTCACAAAAATAATATCTACTTCTACCAAATTTTCAAACCCAAAAACAAAGCTTGTTATCATCAATGATATCCGGGATCCTATCTTTTTAAATGTATAATTAAAGTAAGAAAAATTTTCAATAACAACCTTATAAAATTTATTTATTTTATATATAAATAAAATCACTTTATAGATTTTTTTTTCCAAAAAACCCACCTAATAACATGTTTTTAATTTCTTTGTAAAGTACCATCACTTTACCGTTAATTTTTCCCTTAGGTGGATCCACCTTTTATTTGTAAAATTTAATGGTTAGTCAACATTTATTTAGTGGTAATTTAAAAAAAAATTAAAATATTCTTTTTTTATAAAGTTATTTTTTAAAATATTTTTTTCTTCAAGCAAATATCGTTTACGTCAAAGAAAACAAAGCAGAGGAAAACATAAAACATATACATTATATGAGATAATTAAAATCGATCAAGCAATGAAAATATATAATAAGGGGCAATCAATTTTCTTACAACTTTGTATAGGGAACATTCGACAGAACAAGCTCAAAAAAATTGCCTTTGCAAATTAAATTTGCATGCATATTTCTTTTCGTAACCCTAATATCTATCAATTATTACCATATTTACAAAATTCAATAATACTAGTCAGTCAAAGAATAATTAAATTAAGTTAAACGAAAAAAAAAGAGAATTGGGTGTACGTATATAATGGGACTAATTAACGTCTTAATGAGAACCAATGGCGGATTTTCTAAGGGGGCCGGATGGGGTTCAGCCCCTGCTGGTTTGACCCTCAAGTTCAAACAGTTATAACTTTTTCATCGTATGTCGGAATTAGGCATATGATCTTTCGTTGGAAAACTCTTTAAATCTAGTTTCCAATGCCACTAGAATTGCATTAATACAACATGTGTAGCTTAAATTATGCCCAAAATAGTGAGAGGTGGTCAAAATCCTTTGAAAAATTTCGATTAATTTCAAGCCAAATCTTCACTATTGTCATCACAACCACTCTAACCCATCTTTAGCTGATTTCCTTGATCTTTTATTAAGTTTGAGTCATCCCATTTCTCCATTTGATTCCTTTTATAGCCTTAAATCGTTTTTTTTTATTTTTTTTTTTTGCGAAAACTTTTAATTTTGAATGTAGTATTATCATTCCATTATATTTTTTTATTATTAATCTAGATACAAACTCATATGGCGTGTTCATTTTAATTCCTGGAAGAATTTTACTCAAAATCGCCACTGATGAGAACCTTAACCAATAAATATTTAGCTTCATCAACTAACTAATTGTAAATTAGATAATTAAAGTGAACAAATGATTGTCATAAGACATCTCAACCGTAAGTTAATTAACTGGTGGTTGAAGTCAAGGGATTGGGTGGATAAAATTATTCGACTATACAAGAATGGGCGGATAAAATTCGTTCTTATAATATTTTTTGTCATGTTAGCTCTGATACCATATTAGTAAACATCTGAGGCTCTGATACCATGTCTAATACTATACACTATCAATATCAATGATAAACATGCATATATATAATATATTATTACCTGATTATTAAGTTTGGCAGCATAAACTTCACCGGCTAAAACTCTCTCACCAAACAACGAAACCGCCTCTTTCACCGACCTAAACGGTGACCGGGTATCGATCTCGGCCCGCCTACTAACCACCACCACCCCATCACCACTTCGCGCCATTCGGAAATTCGAGTGGTTGATGGAGGTTAAAACTATAACAACAACAACAACAAAACACCAAGAAGCTAAGAAGAAGAAGGGATAATAGATGGATTAATGGTTTATAGTGGGTTACAATTTAAGTATCTAAACAAAAGGGTGTGTTTGTTTGTTTATTAAAAAAAAAAAAATTGTATAAGTAACTTACTAAGAAGAAGTAATATAAAAATAAAAATAAAGGATAATGAAATTCTTTTCTTGGCGTCCACTTCACTGGAATTCTGTTAGTAAAAATGGTATATGAGGAAGGTGTAAGTAGTGAGTAAACTAGTTGGGTGGGGAATGGCATTGAATTGGTTTGTTTGAGAGTATACTCCTCACTACTAACTTCTTGTATTCTTGGTAAATTTTTATGTTTATTTTTGGGTTTGTGGGAGCTACTAGGATTTGGCAACGCCACACTTGGATCATGACCTTTTACCTAAAAATCTTAATGTAAGTTTGTTTATTTATATTTGAGAGAATGAGATTGAGGGGTAGAGCTTTAGGTGTTGGAGGAGACTTCAGTCTTTTGTACCGTGTCGAATTTCACTACACGTACTATATTTAGATGAATTGAACATGTTTGTATTGTCTGAAAATTGTGATGTTATATATTTAGAACATGCATTTACGTTTTACTGTCAGAACACTAATTTATACAATGTTCTAATTAAACTCTATAGATGAATGAGCAAGTACATAGGGAGAAAGATATCAAAAGACAACTATGGCGGAAATGTCATTGTAAAATTAGAGAACGAATTTTGAAGGACAAATATTCAATTTCATAACTTAGGCCCTGTTCTTTTGGACTTAAAAGCTACAGTAATCAGATCAGATTAGATCAGTTCAGATCAGATCAGTTCAGCTTTGTTTTAATTTTATACTCTCACAAAATAATACCCCCATCTAATCAGTTCAGATCAGTCCTAAAGAACAGAGCCTTAAACTTTTTTTCCTCCATTGATGAAAATCAAGCGCCTCAAAAGTACTCATAATTTTGAAAACTTATATTGCAACATCAATAAAACAATTATAACTAGTGAAAAAATAATAAGTGATAACGTAATAATTTTTTTTTTGACGTAGATAACGTAATAATTTGGATGATTGTAAATTGCAGCAAAATTATAAAATAAAAAAAAATGAATCTTTATTTTAATAAGATATCAGTGAAATTTTTGAAATTTTAAATGAGAACGGAAAAAGTAAGAGGAGAAAGAAAAAAAAGTGAAATGTAAGGAAGGTGAAACAAAGCATATAGTGTAAAAAGTTTAAGAAGAATGACACATGACATTTTGTGAGAACATTTGTTTGTGAGAAAATAGATTAGGATGAGTTTGTTGGATCTGGACCAGATCTTGGTGGATCCATATCTGTTTGCTAAGATGGATCCAGAGCCGATCCGAATCCAACGGATCTATAAAACTAGGCCTAGGATGCATATTCTATGGATCCTACAGATCCGAGTCTAAAATGGATCCATACTATTTGGAATAATTTTTATTTTCGATACTATTATGTAACATTCTTATTAGCACAAGGTTGAATTTTAGTACACCCAACAAGTGAATAAAAAAATGATGATGAATTAAAATTATGGAAATACAATTACACACATAATTTGAATAACAATATAACATATTTTAAGCATAAAAAATATCATCTAACATACTAAATTATTGAATTAGTATATCTTATTAACCCTTTAATTCTAACCGTTACGCTGCAATATTCATGTGCTCAAGTTTTACAATTACTATTGGCCATATAGTTGTTTTTTTTAAATAAGTCCAAATATATATAATAAAATTGTATATAATAAATAATGGTCAGATGTATAAATTGAAGACATCATAAAATTTTAAAATGTGAGTTTTGTGAATTACAAAGGGAAGGAAGATAACAAAATTTCATACCTATTTTCTCATCATAAGAATTATAGCCTTCGGTGGTCACTTGTTGATTATCCGATAAATTTTCAAAGTTAATATTTCAACACCAAAACATAGATTTATGGATGATTATACAGGTACAAGTTAAATAGATGACGAGACTGGAAATTAAAGACTAACCATTTCAACATTATGCACAAATTGCAAGATGAAAATTGAGATTAGAAATGTAGCAAATACAGCTTTAGAGAATTCCATATTTTGCTAATATTATAAGATATATAAACAAATAATAATAAGGTGTAGTAGATTTATAATGATGAGTAAATTGTTTTGAATTGTTAGTTGTAGAAATATATTGGTATTTATAGCGTGAATTTTGGACGTTCAAAACTCGTGAAATAAAGAAAAGAAAAACGGATAGTGTGTGTTTAAATATAATAAATTATGAGGTTTTACGTTAAATTTTTTTTAGTGGTAACGATAATAGACTGATGTCATCCATGTTTGGTATATAATTTTAGGAGTTACAAACCGAATTAAACCAACGGTTTGTTTGGTAGCCGGTCATAAATGAAGGTAATGGGAATGAATTTATAACTAGATGTGGAAGGAAAATCAAAATTTATTACCATGGTGGTGCTATCTTAAAGTCACAATGTAGGCAATGTCTGGCCTTGTTATGGTCAAATAGATCAGTTTTCCAATGAGGAGCTTGTAGACTTCTGGATGATGCAAATAGGTGCCCTGATTGTGAGTGAGCTTTACATGTGAGTCCATGGGAAGTTTCAGTGGCTTGGTCTCAAGCATGTGATGTTCTTTGAGCAGATCATGAGTATACTTTTTCTGTGAGATGAATATCCCATCTTGATTCCTTTGCACTTCCAACCCAAGAAAGTAACTTATGTTGCCAAGGTCCTTCATGTGGAACTGAGAGTTTGAACCCCTTTGTTTCTTCCATTAAGCACTGATTATTTCCTGCTATAAGTAAATCATCCACATATACCAGGACAATGAAAAATTTGTTGTCTGTCCTTTTGATGAAGAGAGAATAATCAACCTTGGATTGAACAAATCCAGAATTGATCAAGGCACTAGACAATTTTGTGAACCACTGTCTAGGGGCTTGTTTGAGCCCATAGAGAGACTTCTTGAGCTTGCAAACAACTCCTGGATTTTCTTGACTGTAATCATGCTCCCCCTGACCAATCATCATCTTCTTTCCTTGACCAGGATAACCAGAAGGGATTTTGAGGTACACATCCTCTAGAAGATCCCCATGGAGGAAGGCATTCTTCACATCCATTTGGGAAACATGCCACCCTTCCATGGCTGCAATGGCAAGAATGGATCTCACAGTTGTCATTTTGGCAACTGGAGCAAAAGTCTGATCAAAATATATACCTTCCTTTTGTCTACAACCCAGGACAACCAATCTGGCCTTTTCCCTTTCCTTTGTACCATCTGAGTGAAATTTTGTTTTATAGAGCCATTTTGTTCCTATAGCAGTTTTTCCAGGTGGGAGCTTCACCAAATTCCATGTTTGATTATCCTCCAAGGCCTCCAATTCCATGTTCATTGCTGCAACCTATTTTGGATCCTTCACAGCTACCCTGAAACTTGAGGGGTCTTCAGTTTGTGTGGTTTTTGCTAGCAAGGCAGTGAATTCAGGCCTTACTTTAACTTGGGCCAGGTTTGCAGCATGTGTTGCTTCATTTCCTCTAGATTTATACAATTTAGTTTAAATATAAAGAATGAATGTTCTAATTAAATGTTCGGTATAAATGTTTTGAATGCATATCATGTGTTAGAAATTAGGGAAGTGTTGGTGGGCTTTTTGGTATTTTGGAGGAGTAATTTGGAGAAATGCTCTTTAATTTTTATTTCTTGTTGAATTGCTTGCTTTACATTATCATCATGCATGTATTTATAGTAGTGGCTACATGTTCTTCATTAAAATATTAGAAGTCTCTAGATTATTCTTACTAGGATATTATCTCCTTTATACATTAGACATATCCTAGATTTTTCTAGATTTTCCTATCATCTCTTAATACTTCTCTACTACGTACAAGATATTTCCATACAACATAATTTTGATCTAGTTTTTTCTAGAATAAGCATATACTATATTTTCATGACATACATCTTTCTAGATAATTCTAGATACATGATAGTTAGAAGAATTTTCTATATTAATCTTTTCTAATATCATGCATGAATGTCCTAAATGTAGGTATATGTTATTTATTGTGCACGTGGATGTATAGTTCACAGATTAGGTAGTGTTGAGGTTTAAATGTTTGATGAAATAGTAATAATTTCATTAATTATGTTGTGTTTTCATTGGTCGAGATGGTCATTACACCTAGTATAAGTACTTCAATTCCGAGCCTAATTTATAGAAAACATAGTCTTCAATAAGTAAGAATCAATCTTTCTACAAAGACTTGAGTTAAAGGTTACAAATTGAATTGAAAATCTTGGTTCTGAATTTGCTAGGAAGGGAGAAAGGCTAAATAAAGTCTAATAACTAAGTTAGTTGAATTGGGCGATTGAGGTCTTTCTAACCCTAAAGCAACTTGTCATGGAGGGCTTGTATCGTTCTAGCTTGATTTTTAGTACACACATATTATGATTATCAGATTGTAATCATCTTTGCTTTATCCAGTCGAAGGATCTTGGATCAGTTGGTTCAGGTGTCCCCTGTGAATCTGTGATCCCGAGGTCATGAGTTTGACACCCTCAGCCCCACCTGCCAAAGTTATTTCATGAGATACAAGCTTTGGGGAAATGGCTAGTAAATCAAATTGATTTTTTTAGCAAACATATCAAATGACATTTTTGTAATTTTGTTGAAAATAAATTACCAAAACACCCCCTATAGAGTTAGTGCTCGGATCCATGCCCCTAAAGTTTATCAAAATTACCTTAAAATGCCATTTGAGATACAAACTTTGTATCTCAAATTGATAAACTGGTCATCCCTCACAATCTTTGTGTGGGTACTCCTTTCCTTAAAAAAAATACAAAAATAAAAAATTCATAGTTCCAATCCAAGAACAACAATAAATCTAACACTATTTTTAAAGCTAACTCATATTGATCTTCAACTTTTATTCCTTTTTTTATTTTCTCTCTCCTATTACTTGATCTTACCCACTCACTCCCAAAAATGGTATCACTAACAGCAACAACAGGAGCCGTTGGATCACTCTGTTTACAAAAATCAAGGATCAGAGATTCAGAGGTTCTGTTTATCAGCCAAGGATGGCCATTGGATCAGACACTATGAAAAGCACCACCACCCTATCTTCTTTACTCAAATCTTAACAAACTTTCAAAAACAATGTGCAACCCCTCTTCCAGTTTTACGCCACGTGGCAGATTCCATGAGTGATGACATGAGAGCTGGGCTTGCTTCTGATGGAGCCACTGATCTTAAGATGATTCTCAGCTATGTTGTCACTCTTCCAATTGAGTATTTTTCTAATTTATTTTTTATACTTCCTGTGTACGATTTAATTGGAACACATGGATTTTTTTCAACTAGGGAAAATGGTATCCACACCCAACAAATTAATATTTGCACTTCTCATTGTTCACAGAAAAACAATCAATATAAATGCGTGTTTATATTAAAGAAATGGAGTGGGATATCAATTCCCTTTTAGGAGTATCTTTGTTTAAGTATTTAAATTAGGGATATTTTTGTTAGTTTAGGTCTAAAATTTATCAAATTTAAAAAGATTTGAATTGCTCAAGTTATTGTGTTACAATATTATTTGGAAATGTTGGAATAAACTAATACAGAGAGAGTATTTCTTCACTTTCTTGTATGATTTTTTTTAAAAAAAATAATAATATTTCGATTTCAAAAGGCTTGGTAATTTCGTAATAAACTATAGGTTTGGGTTTTAGTCATTTATGTTTATACTCAGAAAAAAGTCACCATCTCCAAGTTGTTATCACCTTCTTAGAATTCAACATGAGGGCGACAAGAAAAGATTGGAGTTTGATTTTTTATGGGTTTTTCTATGTAGTGCCTCTGTGATATAGCGTTTTCTACGATGTACCCCTTCAAAATGGGACTTCTACATGGTACCCCCGAGGAAGTACTGCTCACCACATAGTACCCCCTATAAATTATTAATCACGTAATTAACACACTAAAGATGATTATTAGTGCTCTAACCTTCATGATTAATATAAACAACTGCTAATTATTGTTATTTTTAAAAAACTTCGGTAGTTTATTGTTTTTTTAATTGTATTTTTTGGTAATTCTTTGGTAATAATTAGTCATAATTAGTAATAATTACCAGCAAATTATATTAATTATGACGGTTAGTGCACTAATAATCAAGTTTAGATTGTTAATTATGTAATTAATAATTTAGAGGGGTACTAAGTGGTGAACAGTAGTTACTTAGGGGTACCATGTAGAAGTCTCAATTTGGAGGGGTACATCATAGAAAACTCTATACCACCGGGGCACTACATAGAAAAACCCTTTTTTTTTATAGTTTGAGTTAGTTAATTATTTTTGTGACTTCTATGAAAAAATTAGAAATTTGGAGCGTTGGGGAAAAGAGATAAGAAATATTTGTTTTATGAATATTATTATGTAATTAAAGAAAATCGAGCTTTAATTATTGGAGAACTTAATTTAAGGCCTAATTAAGGGCATGTTCATTTTGCTTGAATTTGCCTCACTTGAATTCAGTGTTCTTGTAACCTCGAAACTTATCTGAACTTAGCTCGAAATAATTTCAACTTATTCGAACCGAACTAACTACAGTGATACGAAGTAGAGCAATAAATATATAATTAAGAATATACTTGTTTTCAAAAACACCATATGCCTTTGTGATTTATTTGAGCTTGATAGATGAAAGATTGGATATAAGCTTAAATTTTATGAAAAATGATTTGTGTTGCGATATCATATGTAATGAAAAGATTAACTTAACAATGTATGTAGGGATGCTACAAAATAAGATTCTAAAATTTTAAACAAATAATTTTGTGTCGGCGAAAGGAATGAGAAAGGATTGTTCTACGCATTAGATCTTGGCGAAACCAATTTCCGAGTGATGAGAGTGCAATTGGGTGGAATGGATCAACGTGTTGTAGCGACCGAAGCTGAGCAAGTCTCTATTCCACGGGAATTGATGTATGGTACTTCTGAGGTGCGTAGGTTGAAAGTTTATCTTGTGAACTGCTAAACATCGTCTGCGTTTTACTTACTATTGGCCCCTTCTACGTGGTTTTATTTATTTATTTATTTTGGTTTTAGAGAAAGAGTGTGAGTTTGAGTATGAGATGGAGTTAAGGGTTAAATTGGAAAAGCATCAGAGATAGCAAGTAAAACATGGGCGATGTTTAACAGTTCCTTTGATCTCCTTTGTTTTAACTTTCCGAGGTTTTGATTAGATCATATCTATAAGAACTCATTGATTTCATTGCTTCTGGTTTGGCAAAATTTGCTGAGAAAGAGAGTGGAGAATTCCAACTCCTTCAAGGAAGAAAGGGAGAGCTTGGATTCACATTTTCTTTTCCTATGAAACAAACATCTATTGATTCCGGGATTCTAATGAAGTGGACAAAAGGCTTTGCTGTTTCTGGAACGGTTTGTGTTTCTCGATTCTTCTAATCTGTCCGTAACGTATTAACTACAACGATTTGATATTTTTTTCTCTCTATTTTATTTCAAACCGTTGCAGTTATTTTGTTACGGAGAGAGTACATGTTTAAAGAGTTTATCAGTAGCTTTTTCCATATGAAAATTCATTTGATTTGAAATATGTTTAGGTAGGAAGAGATGTTGTAGCTTGTTTAAATGAAGCTATGCAGAGACAAGGGTTAAATATGCAAGTCTCAGCTCTGGTATGTGCTTATGATCGTTTACTGTTTTTGATTTTCTGTTCAGGTTTGTTTTCTTTTTCAGAGATTTTTTTCACAAACCTCTATATTGTTGATGAAGGTTACTATGAACCTGGTTACTAAATACTAATCGGTTCATGGTAAACAATGCAACAAGTATTTTACAGGAAAAATATATCAATATTAGTTCCCATTGGTAAATAAACCTTAAAATAGGTTGTCTATTGTTGGTGAAAAGTTTGTCAGGTTTGTATAATATTGATGTGTAAAATAAAGAAACCTTATACGGGTTTGTTCTATTGCTATTGTCTTAGACTCTTAGCCTCATTGCCTCAACAAAGTGAAAACTGTATGTTGAGACGAATACAACGGCCCCTACATGACTATGATTTTTCTTATACTGCCTCTATAACAATTTATTTTCAATGATTGACATTTTTTCTCTATATTTCATGTCAAATCGTTGCAAATGAATTGATACAGCGGTATTATATTAGTTACAATGTTTGAATACTATCAGAAATCAAAATATGTACTAATGGGTAAGTTAGGTTAATGATGCAGTGGGAACTTTAGCGGGTGCAAAATACTAGGATAACGATGTCATGGTTGCTGTGATCTTGGGAACGGGAACCAATGCTTGTTATGTGGAGAAGATGGATGCCATTCCCAAACTTCCTACTCAAAAGACAAACTCAGCAACAACAGTGAGTTACAATCTCTTTGTTGAAAGATTTCCCAATCACCTCTTTTGGGGGGGTTGAAATTTGTGGAATATGTAATCTCAAATTCTAAATTGTAGATAATTAATAATGAATGGGGAGCATTTTCAACTGGGCTTCCATTGATTGAATTCGATCGAGAATTGGATGCTCAAAGCATCAACCCTGGCGAACAGATATTTCTTATTAGATGCAACAATTTTGAAATTGCGGACTTTTAGATGATTTTTGGAGAGGGGGAGAAATAGAGAGGAGGGGTAATTTGAAGCTTTCTAAAAGTATTGTATCTAATAAAAAAAACGGAGGAAGTAGAATAATTTCGTTGGATTTGGGATTAAAATTTCACATCATGTTGTTGCAAATATTTGAGAAAACAATATCAGGAATGTACCTTGGTGAGATTGTGAGGAGGGTGCTATTGAAGATGGTTGTAGCAGGTTCTTTGTTTGGCAGTAGCATTCCAGAAAAACAGCAAACACCTTGTTGAACCATGTTTGATTTGAATGATGACAAACCAGTCCTCTATACTTGATGTCTATGTATATTTGTATATGAACAGGTTGAATCAAGTGAGGACTCATCAAGGCAACCATGAAGGCCTTGAGATACTTGAAGATTAGAAGCCAAGAGCTTGGAATTATTTAATTTTTATATTTCTAGGATCTTCTTGTAAAATAGGCTTAGGAAAATATTCTTAGTGTTTTTAAGTAAAGAGAAAAAAGACTTTAAGTGTACATCCAGTAAAGAGAACAGGCCAAGAACAAGCTAAGAATAGGCAAAGAACAAGCTTGGAACAGTTCCCTTTACCAGATGTAGACTTAGTAGTACTGAGACTACTGTGGGAACAGACCTCAGTATTACGCAAGTGATCCGTACAGATTTTCGAGTTCAAAATCATTTTGAAAATTATTTGAAAAATTTGGATCACTTGTATTTTGGAAATCTACCAAATTGATACACCAAATCTGCTCATTAAATGCAATGTACTTTGTTTGGACTTTAGTGTACATCTCTCTTCCCATAGTGGAAAGAGACAAAGTCTGAAACTAGAACACTGCACTTGTGTCAGCTGAAGTGGTTTGCACAATTTAGGCAAGTCTCCAAACACACTTCTAGAGGACGATTTTTCTTTGTCTATATAAACCATCTTTGCAAAAAACCCTAGAAGACTTTTGCTCTCCAAAAAGAAAACAAAGATATATTTAAGAGAAAAACGTACGGAAATTTAAGTTTGTAATATTTGAACCACTTAGAGGGAAGTGGTTGGGGAGTGTTCTGTGAACACTGAGTGAACTGTTAGAGTTAACAGTTGGGGAATTAAGTGTTACATAGTTGTAGCATTTAATTGAGTGTGTAACCTTGTTATTATTCTGAGTTGATTAATAATATTGGTGAGAGAGTGGAGGACGTAGGCTTATTTAGAAGCCGAACCTCGTTAAATCTTTGTGTCCCTACTCTTTACTTAGTGTTCTTTCGTTGTTCTCACAAAAGATAAACAAAACAAACCTTGAAAACGATTGAAAAAACACACATACTCAATTCAACCCCCCCTTCTTGAGTATACATTGAACTAACAATTGGTATCAGAGCCTAACTTCTCAAAAGGTTAACTACCTAGAGGAGCAAGAAGATGTCTACTTAAGAATCAAACAGTTCAAGACTCCCCAAGTTCAATGGCACTAACTACTCTTGGTGGAAGAATTGCATGAAAAATCTTATCATTGGGATAGATTATGAATGCTGGATGATTGTCAAAAATGGACCCACGTTCATCCACAAGAAGAATCAGGAAGGGCTCACAGTTCCAAAGACAGAAGAAGAGTACACAAGTGAAGACTACAAGAAGCTGGAGAAAAATGCAAAGGCAATGTCACTTATTCAACAAGGAATTGCAGAATGTGAGGTAAATCGAATTCTAGCTTGTTCTTCTGCAAAGGAAATATGGGATACACTAGAGCTTGCATATGAAGGCAACTCTGAAGTGAGAAGGTCTAAAATTGACATGCTCATGTCAAAGTATGAGGTCTTTGAAATGACTAGGGATGAAAACATAAAGGACATGTTTACAAGGTTCATGACCATTGTAAATGAACTAAAGTCATTGGGAAAGACCTTCTCAAGTGAAGAGTTGGTGAGGAAAATGTTGAGAAGCTTATCAGGGAAGTGGATGCCCAAGGTTACAGCCATACAAGAAGCAAAGGATATGTCCTCACTATCTCTAGAACAACTTATTGGTTCCTTGATGACTCATGAGATGTTGGTAGATTCAAAGGCTGAATCTAGCTCAAAAAACAAGGAAATGGTCCTCAAGGCAGAGGAATCTGAGGATGATGAAGATGATATAAGTCTTATGGCCAGAAGGTTTGAAAAATACCTTAGGATAAAGTCCAAGGGTAAGTTTGTAAAAGGAAGGAACAGTTCTGGACAGTTCAGGAAAACCAGTTCCAATGCTGGTTGCTTTAAATATGGGAAAATGGGGCACAGAATCAAGGAGTGTCCAATATGGAAAAATCCCAAAGGAAATCCTGGAGTCCAGACTGAGAAGAAGGTTTTCAAAAGAGCTATGTTGGCTGCAGTTTGGGGAGATTCAGAATCAGAAAATGAGGAAGAAGAAGAAGAAGCAAATCTCTGTCTAACTGCTTTCACATACACAGACCAGTCTGAGGTCTGTTTGCAAGAAGAAGAAGTTCTCTGTCTCATGGCTGGTGGAAGCACTTCAGATGACAACCAGGTATGTTTTAATGATTTAAAGGCAAACATGCATAATCTAGATAGAGATGAACTACTTGACTATCTTGATTTCACCATTGATCAATGCATTAGTGTTGGGTCTGCTTATCAGAACAACAAAAAGAAACTAAAAGAAACAGTTCGAGAGTATGAAAGTCATATTGGTATTTGGACAGTGGTTGCTCAAGACACATGTCCGGGGATAAAGAACAATTCCTTTCACTCACTGCATTCGAGGGAGGGCACGTGACATTTGGTGACAATAGCAAAGGACTTATCAAAGGAGTAGGTAAGGTTGGTAAGTCACTCTCCCAAGCAATTGACAATGTTTACTATGTAGAAGGTTTGAAACATAACTTTTTGAGCATATCTCAACTATGTGACAAGGGAAATAAAGTGAATTTTGAATAAAACACTTTTCACATAGTGAACCTTAAGACAGGGGAACTGGTCTGTGAAGGAACAAGGCATAACAATGTGTATATTACATAGTTAAGTCAAATTCCACAGAACAGTGCCCTCTGCCTTAGTGTTGTAGGGGATGACCAATGGCTTTGGCATAAAAGATTAGGACATGTCAGCTTCACTTTGCTCAACAAGTTGAGAACACAAGAATTGGTATTAGGTTTACCTAACATCAAATATGTGGCAGACCAGCTCTGTCAAGAGTGTGCAAAGTGCAAGCATGTGAGATCATCTTTTAAACCAAAGAAAGTGGTTAGTTCCTCTAGACCATTTGAACTCGTACACATGGATTTATGTGGACCTATGCGTGTACAAAGTAGAAATGGCTTTAGTTATGTATTTGTCTTAGTTGATGATTACTCTCGTTTCACTTGGACCATATTCTTGAAATACAAAGATGAAACTTTTGATGAATTTGAAATTTTAGTGAAACAGGTCCAGAACAAGATCAATCATCAGTTAGCATCTATCAGATCTGATCATGGATCAGAATTTGATAATGCTAGCTTCATAACCTATTGTATAGAGCATGGTGTTTCTCACAACTTCTCAGCCCCCAGAACTCCACAACAAAATGGAGTTGTTGAAAGAAAGAATCACACTCTAGAAGAAATGGCTAGAACCATGCTTCTAGAGAGTGGTCTGTCCAAGAAATTTTGGGCTGATGCTGTGAGTACATCATGCTACATACTCAATAGGGTTATGCTAAGACCAATACTAAGAAAAACACCTTATGAACTTCTAAGGGGTCGAAAACCAAACATTGAACATTTAAGGATATTTGGTTGTAAGTGTTTTGTACACAACAATGGTAAGACCAGTTTGGACAAGTTCGACCCTAGGAGTGATGAAGCTGTTTTCATAGGGCATTCTCCTCATAGCAAGGCATATAAAGTTTTCAACAAAAGAACCTTGTGTGTTGAAGAGAGTATCCATGTATTGTTTGATGAAACTAACATGTTCAACAAGTCTGTGCAGGTAGATGATGATGAAGGCTTTGAAATTGGGATGACAAATTTTACTGGAGCTGAACCAGAGAACACTACTGAACCAAACTCTCCTGAAAACAACAATGAGTCTGGTGAAGCAGAGGGAAATGTTAAACAGGTTGTTGAACTCAGTGACTCTCCTGCCCATCCATGTGAAGATGAAGTGGGAGAGAACACTGAAGAAACTGGTCCATCCTCTTAAAATGAAAATGAAATAGGGGGAACCAGTACAGACATTGGTTCTAACTTAGGTGACTCAAATGCTGTAAGAAAGAGTATGTTTAAGCAAAGAAGCTCTCATCCTTCTGATCATATCATTAGTGATTTATCAAAAGGAGTCCAAACTAAAAATTCTGTTTGGAAGAACTTCTGTGCTTACTTCTCCTTCTTATCTCACATAGAACCAACTGACTATAAGATTGCTCTAACTGATCCTGATTGGATCTTGGCCATGCAAGATGAGTTGAACCAGTTTGAAAGAAATCAGGTTTGGCATCTTGAACCAAGAACCAATGAGATGTCAGTTATTGGAACCAAATGGGTCTTCAGAAACAAAATGGATGACTCAGGTACCATAGTCAGAACAAGGCCAGGCTAGTGGTTCAAGGGTTTAACCAACAAGAGGGAATAGACTATGATGAAACCTTTGCTCCAGTAGCCAGGCTTGAGGCAATAAGAATTTTAATTGCATTTGCTACCCACATGAACTTTAAACTCTTTCAAATGGATGTTAAAACTGCTTTTCTAAATGGTTATTTGAAAGAAGATGTGTATGTGGAACAGCCCCCTGGCTTTGAGGATAGAGTTTGTCCAGATCATGTCTATAAGTTGGACAAAGCTCTTTATGGCCTCAAACAAGCCCCTCGTGCTTAGTATGAGAGACTCTCTAGCTTTCTTATTGAAAATCATTATGATAGAGGTTCAGTGGACAAAACTCTATTCTTAAAGAAAAGGGGAACAGATCTGTTAGTGGTCCAGGTATATGTTGATGATATTTTGTTTGGAGCTACTAATTCTATTTTGTGTGATGAGTTTGCAGACCTAATGAAGAGTGAATTTGAGATGAGTATGATGGGAGAACTTGGCTTCTTCCTAGGGCTTCAAATCAAGCAAGTGGATGATGGAATCATGATTCACCAACAAAAGTATCCCAAGGAGCTGCTCAAGAGATATGATCTGCAAGATAGCAAGTCCTATGACACACCTATGCCTACCTCTTCTAAATTGAGCCTAAATGAGAAAGGAAAGGATGTTGAGGATAAACTATATAGAGGTATGATTGGCTCACTTCTCTACTTAACAGCTAGTAGACCAGACATAGTGTTCTCAGTTGGGTTGTGTGCAAGATTTCAAAGCAACCCAAAAGAGTCTCATCTAAAAGCTGTTAAGAGAATTTTTAGGTACCTAAGTGGTAAAGAGGACATGTGCTTATGGTATCCAAAGGGAAGTAATTTTGATCTTTTAGGATACACTGATGCTGACTATGCTGGTTTTAGCGTGGACAGGAAGAGCACTTCAGGAATGGCTCACTTCTTAGGTTCTTGTCTCATTTCATGGGGATCTAAGAAACAAAATTCAGTGGCTTTATCCACAGCTGAATCAGAGTACATAGTTGCTGCTTTGTGCTGTGCTCAATTGCTTTGGATAAATACACAACTTAAGGATTTTGGGGTCTGTTCCGGAAGTGTTCCCATATTGTGTGATAACACCAGTGCTATAAACATTTCTAAAAATCCTGTCCAGCACTCTAAAACCAAACATATTGAAATCAAACATCATTTTCTCAGAGACAATGTTGAAAAAGGGAATGTGAATCTTGAATTTTGCAGATCTGAAGAACAATTGGCTGATATTTTCACTAAACCCCTGAGCAGGGAAGTGTTTGTCAAACTCCGCACATTACTTGGTATGGTAAGGATTAGATCCTAGTTCCTTAGGATTTATCTTTCTCTTTTTGGCTATGTTTGACTTTTTGATCATTAGTGTAAATAAGCAGGGCTGGTTAACTCTTAAATGTCATTTATGCAAGTGGTCTAAAATTCTTATGTTGATGCTATTCCAATGTGTGGTGTCTCTAAGTTGCCAAGTTGAAAGATGCCTTAAGTTTTTAATATATACAGATCAGCGTCAGACCATCGTCAGACCAGTCCCTTACAACGGTTATGTTAGTTTATTGCTGAACCCTCAACTTTAAATTTGAGGATTTAATTGTTCTGACACATGACCGGTGTGAACAGTTTAAAGTAACTTCTACCTTAACTGTTCTAATAACTGCCTTTTTCATCAGTTTAATTCATCTTTCACACTGATTTCTCTCTCTAATTGTCTCTCTTTCTCAAATTAATCTATTCTCTCAAACCCTAAGCACCATCATCAAAATCCTCTTCAAGAACTCGAATTCAGTTTTTCTCTCTCTCTCTCTCCTTCATCAAATCTGCTGATAAAATCAAAATGGGAAGAAAGAAGAACAAGGCTGCAAAGAAGAAAAGCCGTGGACTAAGCCAATCTCCTAGTTTTACGCCCTCCAAAGTTGAGAAGGAATCAAACACTGCTGTGGTTGCTGAACACCACCAAGCAGAAGAGAAGCAAGAAGATGTAAAGGACCAAGCTACAACAGAAACAATTGCTGAATCTAAGGCTACATGCAAGCCCGATGAGAAACCTACTCCACCACCAAACCCTAAATCATCACCACCATCTTCACCAAAATCCCCACAACCTCAACCCCAGAAAACTCCATCACCATCTAAGCCTTCACCCCCTCCATCACCTAAACAACCATCTCCACAAACTATTATCTCTTCCCTTCCACAAAAATCACCATCACCCTCAAAGGCTGAAACTTCTCCTCCACCATCACCACCAAAATCCAAAACTCCACCACCCTCTCCACCACTAAAGGAAACAACCCCATCATCTTCTTCACAACCACAGAAAACACCTACACCATCACCTCAGACCACACAGAAAATAGTGCCCAGCACTGAAGAGAAGGAAGTTGAAAAGGAAGAAACAGAAAAGCAAGATGATGACATGGATGTCGAGATCACAAGGGTAGTACAAGGGGAAAGGGAAACAGGAAAGAGAATAAGACCTTTTAGGACAAGGGTCTGTAAGGAAGAGATTAAAAAGGAACCTGCTGAGATGGTTCCTGAAGGGAAGAAGGATGAAAAGAAGAAAAGGGTGAAGAGTGTTGCCAAGAAAGGAAAAGCCTCCGAGAGCCCCAAGCCTGCAACCAAACTTCCAGCAGAAAAGAAGAGGAAAGTTGCCTCTGCCTCTGACAAGACTCCTGCCAAGAAGAAAGGTAAGACCACTTCTGAACCACTGTATGAATTAAGTGGTAGGGGTGTCTTATTTGGTTTTGCATGTCCTAAGTCTTGGATGAGTCAACCATTTTTAGAGGAGTTTAAGGAGGCCATAGAGTTCCAGGGCTAGGAAGGACTATTTGATAAGAGGCTTGATATTTTTGAAACTTGTGTTGAGGAGTTTTACTCAAAGTTGGGAAAGTTAGACAAAGGGAAGGTCTGGAGTGAGGTCGAGGGGGTCGACATCACTCTTTCAAAGAAGAGTCTAGGGGAGGTACTGGGTGTACCAAGAGGTGGGTTCTGTGATTATTCCAAGGACAATTGGCCAACTATTCCTGAGGTCAGTACAGAACACATACAGACCACTCTCTTTATTGGTTCTCCAAATGATGGTGCTGGTTATGTTATTGGCCAACTAAGGGAACCAGTAACGAGGTTGTTCCATACAGTTGCCTCTAAGATAGTAATCCCTAGGGCTCAGGGCAGAATGGATGTTAGGAAGATGGATACTGTGATCATTTACTGTCTCTATGAGAAAATTAAGTTGAGTCTCCCTGGTCTCATGCTAGCTCACATGGTTAGCATTCTGGAAAGGTCCAACCACTCTCTACCCTATGGTGCCTGGCTTACTTTGGTTTTCCAAAGTAGAAAGGTTCATCTGAGTGGTGAGGTCAAGAAAATGTCTGTTCTCACCAACCAGATCCTAGGTCAGAAGGGGATGACCTTTGAGGGTGGCATGCTAAAAATGAGGGATGAAGAGAGGATCACAGGGGCCATAAGAACAAGCAGTTCCAGGTCTGAGGAAGCTACTGGATCATTGTCCAAACAGGTGCAGACACATGGGGAATTACTGCAACAGATGATGGCTAGTGTCAATGCTCTGTGCACTTCTCTGGATGGCTCTATAAAGAATATATCCGCACGACTGGACTCCGATGAAGAAAAGCTTGCCTGTTCTTCCAGCTTCAAGCCCAAGACCACCACGAGACCAGTTCCCATCATTGCCCAAGTCAAGAAGAAGCAGCAGGAGGAGAGTGTAGAAAATGAGAATGAGGATTCTACTGAGAATTCTGATGATGATGCTGACTCCACTTCTTCTTAGCCTACCTTCTTTCCCTACTCACATTGCTTTCAAACTTTAATTCCTCTGGTTTCTATGAACAATTCCTATCTTTAGTTTTTGACCATTTATGCTAAACAATTTCTCTGCAGAATGGTCCTGGTCTGTATAATTTTTAACTTCTGTGTGCACTTGAACATTTAGGATTGTGAGTTGTAGGTACTCACATTTGGGACAGCATCTCTAGAATGCTGTGTTAATATTATGCCTATATTTGACTTTACTTGTTGCCTTCTCCTAATTTTTGTGCTATGATTGTTTTTGTCATTTGATGATGCCAAAAGGGGGAATAGAACAGGTGAAGTTCCTAGTATCAATTGTAGCAACTTGAACAAGATTCAGACCTTGTTAAGAGATGGCCCAGCTTTTTGCCTAGGAGTATCTTGAATTCAGATCAAGTGCTCCTATCCATCCCAACTAGAAGAAATAATTCTTCCAAGTGAAATTGAAATTTCTCTTGCTACATTTGATGATTGATAAGTCTTGCAGGTTACAGGTTTAATGCTGAAACTCAATAATAAATTGAGTAATGTGATGAGTGACTGACCATTGTAATCAGTCTAATTGTGCTTCAGTCTGTTGTGTTTTGTTTTTTTTTTTATTCTTTGAGATTATGAATCTGACTACAGGCACAGTGCAAGACCAGTTCCTCTGAACAGTTGTTTTATTTTGAAACAATTGGTTACTGTTCTCAGGGGGAACTTCATGGTTTGTCATTATCAAATAGGGGGAAATTGTTGAACCATGTTTGATTTGAATGATGACAAACCATTCCTCTATATTTGATGTCTATGTATATTTGTATATGAACAGGTTGAATCAAGTGAGGACTCATCAAGGCAACCATGAAGGCCTTGAGATACTTGCAGATCAGAAGCCAAGAGCTTGGAATTATTTAATTTTTATATTTCTAGGATCTTCTTGTAAAATAGGCTTAGGAAAATATTCTTAGTGTTTTTAAGTAAAGAGCAAAAAGACTTTAAGTGTACATCCAGTAAAGAGAACAGGCCAAGAACAAGCTAAGAACAGGCAAAGAACAAGCTTGGAACAGTTCCCTTTACCAGATGTAGACTTAGTAGTACTGAGACCACTGTGGGAACAGACCTCAGTATTACTGTAACGACCCGACTCGCTTAAAATGGCGCGGAAGAAACCGACGAGTCGAGTAGTTAGAAACTACAACTCAAATACTTAAGAAATTAAAACTAATTCCTCGAAATATTATTAATCAATCCAAAACGTACAAATACCCACAAGTTTGTACATAACTAGTCCAAAAGTCAAACTAAAAATACTAAAACACAAGTAACTCCAACCACACGTCGGAGTCTAATACAACGTATAAAAGTCTATTCAACAACATACAAAATCTATATAACTCCATCACTATCTAAAATAACAGAAAACAATAAATACAACAGATAACAGTAATAACAACGTCGCTCGCCCAACCCAAAGCTAAGCAAGAGTATCATCATCAGAAATACCTGAAAAATATACAACAGTCCACCATCAGTGGCGAGTAACATAAGTGACTCACCCTAATGGGAATACACATGCACATAGCACAAATCAAATAAACAATATCAGGTCAATAAATCAAAGTGCAAGATCAACTCAAACGTGAACTCGACTCAAACCAACCTAATCAACTACCTTTGGCGCAATCATTCATATTCTAGACCGGACTGTGCTCGTACGAACGCATCTTACGCATTCGAACTTTCTACTATGCTCGGATTTGAGAATCTTACTCCCAAACCCCATGAAACCAATCTTACTGGAAATCCATGTCCCGTGAAAGCAATCTTACTGGAAATTCACAAAGATCACATAGTATGACTCCAACTATCCCAATACCGCGGATGGAATAGGGGCAACGTCTTAACCCGAATACAATGAATCTTACTCAAAGTATCAGGCGTCTAAAAATGAAATCAAGCTAATCTTAATTAATCAATTATTAAATCATCTTAATCATTTTATTCATTATTACCCAACATAACTAAATTAAGTTCAAGAATTGCCTCTAGCCTTGATTCTCGAAATTAACTAGTTAAAATACCGAAGTTATTCTCAAGAACTGTCTCTAGCCTTAATCTTGAGTCTAACCAATCATAATTCATCAACTTCTAACCATTCTTTAATCGAATTAAACACATTCTTTAACTTTCTTTATCCTTTAAATCAATTTCTTTAACTTTCAAGATTCAATCAAGAACTCAAAGAACTCATCAAGAACTCATAAAGAACTCAAAGAACCCATTAAAGATTCATAAAGAACTCATTCAAGATTCAAGATCTTCAACCAAGAACTCAATCAAGATTCAAGATCTTCAACCAAGAACTCATCCAACACATTCATCATCACACGCATAACCTCATGAAATACTTGAAAACTACCAATTAATCTTATCCAAAATTCATCAAACTTTAACATAATAATCATGATCATAAAAAAACATATATTCAATCATAAATCATCAAAACCATCACTAAAACATCATGTAAACACATAAAAATCAGATTATAAAATCATACATAAAATCATGGATATTCATCAACAATCAACCCAAACATGCATTTAATCTATACTATAAACATAGTATACCAAAAAGGTTGAGAAAGCATGTTACCTTATGGAAGATTACACACAATTCAACACACAAAAGCAGCCCGAAAAATAGCACAAAACACGGCACCACCACCACGAGCACCACACGGCCACCTCACGAACTGCACGGCTGCCACGGACTGTACTAGTCAAACCACCACGGCTGCACACGGACCTCTGCACGGTTCACCACTCGAACCACCACCCTTGCACGGTCTTCAACACGGCACCCACACGGATACAACCCAAAACCCAACCCGGACTAGAGATCTTGAATAAAACAAATGGGTTTAGATTGTGTTTAGGATACTTAAAGATCAATAGACTTTGAATCTTTAAGTTCAAGGTTAGAATTGATGATGAACAATTGATGGCTTGTTCATCAAAAATGGCGTGTGAAGGAGAGTGATTGAGAGGAAAATGTGTTTGAATTTGATGGCAAGAAACATTAGATGGCAAATGAGCAAAAATGATCTTAAAGCTTACTAACCCCTTCTATTTATAGAAGTTGGTTAAGTGTGAAAGCAAAGCAAGTGGCAAAAATCTTGCCATGCACCTAATGAAAACCGGCCAAGGGGTTAATTGGGCCTAAAAATGGGCTCTCGTGACTAATTGGGCTAATTAACATAATTTACATGACTAACCATGCAATAATCGATTTAGCCCAAAATATTAAATAATTAATTAGAAAAATTAAATAAATAAAATTCTAATTAATTAAATAATAATTAACATAAATAATAAAAACTGAAAATAAATATTTCGAGTTAAATCGAAATTATTCACATAAAATAAAATAAATAGTTCAAAAATAAATTTGAACTAACACAAAAGCACACATAAATACACATAATTATCGGAAAAAATACCAATCAAATCTGGGTCATTACAATTACGCATGTGATCCGTACAGATTTTCGAGTTCAAAATCATTTTGAAAATTATTTGAAAAATTTAGATCACTTGTATTTTGGAAATCTGCCAAATTGATACACCAAATCTGCTCATTAAATGCAATGTACTTTGTTTGGACTTTAGTGTACATCTCTCTTCCCATAGTGGAAAGAGACAAAGTCTGAAACTAGAACACTGCACTTGTGTCAGCTGAAGTGGTTTGCACAATTTAGGCAAGTCTCCAAACACACTTCTAGAGGACGGTTTTTCTTTGTCTATATAAACCATCTTTGCAAAAAACCCTAGAAGACTTTTGCTCTCCAAAAAGAAAACAAAGTTATATTTTCTGAGAGTCTATCCTTAGTCAAAAACTATCTCCATATCCATCTTTAAGAGAAAAACTTACGGAGATTTAAGTTTGTAATATTTGAACCACTTAGAGGGAAGTGGTTGGGGAGTGTTCTGTGAACACTGAGTGAACTGTTAGAGTTAACAGTTGGGGAATTAAGTGTTACATAGTTGTAGCATTTAATTGAGTGTGTAACCTTGTTATTATTCTGAGTTGATTAATAATATTGGTGAGAGAGTGGAGGACGTAGGCTTATTTAGAAGCCGAACCTCGTTAAATCTTTGTGTCCCTACTCTTTACTTACTGTTCTTTCGTTGTTCTCACAAAAGATAAACAAACCTTGAAAACGATTGAAAAAACACACATACTCAATTCAACCCCCCCTTCTTGAGTATACATTGAACTAACACACCTTACTCACTTGGGTAATGTTACTACACTCTGTTGTCCTAAACTCATTTTGTACTAAGATTTTCCTCAATTTTTGGTTTGTAGTATAACGTAGGCCCTGTTCTTTTAAACTCAATTGAATTTGTCTAAACTTAACTGAATTAACTAAATCCTAGATTGTTGAGCAGAGTTGAGCTAAGTTTAAGTGAAATTTCAGAAATTAAGTCCAAAAGAACAGGGTCGTTTTCTCCATTTCCGTTATTGAATTTCAATATTCTAAGAGTTTAGATACATTACTTGAAATTTTACATTATTTTTGAAACTTATCCTAATGTATTGTATCAATTTTCCCCTTCTAAACCCCACATGTATGTGCTATGCAACAAGACACATCAAACAATTTGGACATAGTTGGCTCAGTTCTGTTCAATGAGGCAGGAGTAAGTCCATCAAATTTGTGATACCCGACTCATGAAAAGAGTCATATTTCTGCGCGCTTTTCGTTTAAAACCCTCCTGTTCATATTATGTGTAACATTCAAACATTCTTGCATGCTGATTCATTACTTCAACCCAATAGTATCAATAATTACATAAAAGTAAAAACTATAAAAGGATGATTATATGAAAGTATATTTTTCAGTATATTTAAATCACAAATTTTGGTCAATGTGAACAAAATGGAGTGTTAAAGTCAAATTATGGCTGGGTGGGGGTGTGACCAGGTGGGGATTTGGGAGTAGTTTTAAATTAAGACCCTTTTTTCTTATACTTATTTTCAGTTTGGTTCACTTTAGTTCAGCCTAGAAGAAACAGGGCCTAAGCTGTTCAACGTCCCGACATTATTAAATATGTAATCGAACAACTTTGTGATTTGAGTAAAATGCAGTGAGTTATAGGGGGGGGAACACATAGTATAATGAGATTATTCTTTGCATAACTTTAACTCCTGCGTAATTCAACAAGTTGAATCAAATGCAGGGGCAAGACAAATAGTCGTGGAGGTTTGTGACACAGTGGCAAAGAGAGGTGGGCGTTTAGCCGGTGCAGGAATTGTGGGGATTCTCCAAAAGATGGAAGAAGACACGAAAGGTCTCATTTTTGGGAAGTGGACTGTTGTGGCGATGGATGGAGGCTTGTATGAGAACTACCCTCAATACAGAAAATATCTCTAGAATTCGGTTACTGAGCTTTTAGGAAAACCGTTGTCAGAAAATATAGTCATCGAACATTCAAAAGATGGCTCTGGGATTGGAGCAGCTCTCTTAGCTGCAGCAAACTCCAAGAACAATCATGATTGCTAGTTCTAAGTTATTTATGCTATTTAATGTTTAAACTTATTAGTACAGAATCAAATTGAAGGTGGCAATTTGTGAACTACGTACTCTGTAGACATCACAGATTTTATGAGCTCAGAATTTTCGTTTCATTTCCTTCATTCATTCTGTCATTTTATCTTTCAAAAACTGCCCTTACAAATATTCTGATTATCTATTTATATGGCTGTTGTGCCACCCTTTTCTAAGCAGGAGTGAAAACCTAATTTTGAGGAGGTCATGTGTCCTTTTTTAGAGGCACATGATTCTAGGTCCTAGAGTGTGCTGAAGCACTACAGTCCAAAAACAAATAAAAAAGATAAGCACAGAAAAAATACAAAAAAGGAATACATCAGAATATTCTTTGACAGACCAAGTTGAGCTAGGCCCAAAAAACACAGGCCCTAGCCTGATTTTATATCTCTTCACTCCCCCTCAAGCTGAGAGTGGGTGAGACACTCCCAACTTGCTCAATAGAAGTTGTTGTTGAGTAATGGGCAGCTGCTTTGTGAACAAGTCTGCCACCTGATTTTTACTTGGGATGTATGTTGGTTGAATGACTTTGTCTTGAATCTTGTCTCGAATAAAGTGACAATCAATGTCCACATGCTTAGTCTTCTCATGATGCACTGGATTAGCCGAAATAGCAAGAGCTGCTTGGTTGTCACAAAACACAGGGGTGTTTTGATCATCTGGGATGCCTAGATCCTTGAGTAATTGTTTTGTCCACATGACTTCACACACTGTTAAGGCTAGGCTCCTGTACTCTGCTTCTGCAGTAGAACGGGCTACAACTGATTGTCTCTTGCTTTTCCATGAAATTGGTGAGTGTCCTAGCATGACACAGAAACCTGAGGTAGACCTCCTAGTGGTTGGGCATCCTGCCCAATCACTATCACAGTAGGCAGAGAGTCTTGCACTACTGTTAGATGCCAATAAGATATCCTGATCTGGTGAGCTGGAGAGATATCGGAGCACCCTCTTTGCAGCCTGGAAGTGAGCTGTTGTAGGCTTATGCATGAATCTGCTCAGCATATGTATAGAGAAGGCTATATATGGCCTAATAAGTGTCAGATAAATGAGCTTTCCAATGAGTTGCTGGTACTCTGTAGGATCTGCCAAAGGGTCACCAAGGTCTTCAGATAGCTTGATGTGGGAGTCCAAAGGTAGCTTTACAGGTTTGCAATGTTGCATATGATACTGATGTAGCATATCAGTAATATATTTCTTCTGTGAGAGGGAAAATCCATCTTTAGTGTGGTCAATTTCAATCCCCAAAAAATATCTTAATGGCCCTAAGTCCTTCATATAGAAGTGAGAGCGAAGTAATGATTTTGCAGCATCAATCCCTTTCATGTCTGTACCTCCAACCAAAAGGTCATCCACATATATTAAGATGATTGTGAGAGAGTTATCTTCATGCTTAGTGAAGAGAGAATAGTTTGATTTGGATTGTACAAATCCAAACTCCTTGAGGGCTGCACTTACTTCTGCACTTAACAAGCCTGCATACTTGAGGGTTATCAACCATGTCTGCAGTTTCTCCCACTGTCAGTCTATGACCCATCCCTTTATATCCAGGGGGTAGTTTCATATACACTACTTCCTGCAAATCACCATGTAAGAAAGCATTTTTAACGTCCATTCGATGAACAATCCATTGCTTAATTGAGGCTACAACAAGAAATGATCTAACAGTGGCCATTTTTGCCACAGGAGCAAAGGTTTTCTCATAGTCTATACCATACTGTTGTCTATTTCCCAAAACCACAAGTCTTGCTTTATGTCTTTCTATACTACCATCTGGGTTGTACTTGGTTTTGTACAACCACTTGCAACCAATGGGTTTCTTTCCTCTTGGGAGAGGTTCAATGATCCAAGTGTTATTGTTCTCAAGAGCACACAATTCTTCATTCATTGCCTTCACCCATTTGTCTTCTAGGACAGCTTGCTTGAATGTTTTTGGTTCAGGGTTTTTGTGGAGTTGAGTGAGAAAACAGGAGAAGTTTTGGCTTACAGAGGTATTGGTTTTTTCTTGAATTTTTGAGGGTATGTTACTGGTGTAATAGTCTTTCATCTAACCAGGGGGTTTTGACTCTCTAGTTGACTGTCTGACAGTGGCCACAGGCTGAGAGGAAGAATTTTGTGGTGGTGAAAGGTTCAGGATAGTTTCTGAGTTTCATGTTAAGTCTGGTTGTTAGTACTTAGGTCTGATGGTGTTCTGGTTGGAGTGAGATTTTGAGGAGTAGGTGGTTGATTTTCAACATCATTTTCTATTTCAATATCTCCATCCCAGGGCCTTTTATAATTACAATTTTCGGTGATACTTAAAGGAGTATCTTTCACAACATTTGAGTTAAACAATTGGTAGGGAAAAATATGCTCATAAAATTTTGTGTCTCTACTAACAAACATGTTATTATCCAACAAGTTCAATAATTTGTATCCCTTCTGAAATTGAGCATACCCTAAGAATACACATGGTACACCTTTTTCTTTAAATTTATCATGATTTCTTTTTGGGTTATAAGCAATCACAAGACACCCAAATACCTTTAAAGAATTGTAATTAGGTTTTGTAGAATGAAGTACCTCATAGGGAGACAAGTTCCCAAGAACTTGTGTGGGTAGCCTGTTGTTGATGTATACAGCTGCCAGAATGCATTCAGTCCAATATTGCCTTAGAAGTCCACTTTGAATTCTGAGTGCTCTTCCCATCTCAAGAAGAGATCTATGCCTTCTTTCTACTCGACCATTCTGTCGTGGTCTGTTAATGCAAGATGTCTCATGTATAATTCCCTTAGAATCAAAGTAACTTTTGCATTGTTTATCAAGGAACCCCAATGCATTGTCGGATCTAATTCTCTTCACTTTCCTTTCATACTGAGTGTGAGCTACATTCACGAATTTGACAATAGCTTCAACTGCTTCATTTTTTGCCTTCATAAGATGAACCCAAACCACCCTAGAATGATCATCGAGAATGGTCAGAAAGTACATGTATCCTTTTCTTGAGGTCACTCTATATGGGCCCCAAGTGTCAATGTGAACTAGCTCAAAGGGCTCTCGAGCTCTAGACTTGCTTTGTTTGAATGGAAGTCTAGTAAGCTTTGCAACAGGGCAGGTCAGACAGTCTTCGCTTTGATCAGTTTTCACATTTTTCAACACATCTATCTGTTGTATTCTTTCCAATGGAGCATGACCAAGCCTCATGTGCCACAATGTGGACTGGTTTTTCTTGCCTTTAGGGACAGTAGGTGGCACTTTCAATTCAGAACTTGCTGCCATTCTACCTCGATTAGCTTCTTCCTTCCATATCTTCATGTAATGCTGTAGTTTCCCAAGTACCTTGTTGATTGGTTCATTCACAAGGTAGTAAACTCCATTCACAACTCTTCCAATTCCCTTTACTTGAGTAGAAGTGGCATCTTGTATAATGCAGTAGTGTTGATGAAACACCACCTTACAATTTTCTTGTTCTGCTAACTTCTGGACAGAAAGAAGATTATGGTGAAATGATGGAATATACATCACATTGCTCGGTTTTAAATCATTTGTGAGCATTGATTTTCCTCTGTATGACACCAGGGAAGTCTCTCCATTTGGAAGGTTAATCTTCAATTCCTTCTTTCCCTCTTCAATTTTCTTCAACAATGATTGATTCCCTGTCATGTGGTGGGTTGCTCCCGAGTCGATTATCCACTCATCATCCTTGGTTTGTACCAAGTTGCAAGATCCCACTTCAGCATAGTTTGCCTCAATTCATCATTAGAGTCTCCATCTCCACTTTTGGATGGAGTTGGCAATAATCTCAGCAACTGTTCAAGTTGCTCTGCAGTAATTCCTGATGGTAGCATTCCTTCGCCTTGAGTACTCACATTTCCAGCAAACTTCATTTTAGATTCAATTTTCCCTTTAGTTCCCCTTTGTGCACTCTTGTTCTGACCTCTACCTTGAGTCCCTCTGTATTCAGTTTCCTTTCCTTTCCATTTGGGGTTTTTTGTGCTCCTTGAAGGATATCCTATGACTGTCCAACACTTGTCATAGGCGTGTCCAGGCTTTCCACAAGCTTTACATGCCCAGCATTTCTCTGTCGTGTGCCCTAATTTCCCACAATTTGTGCAAGTAAGTTCTCCCTTGTTTGAGTTCATAGCCATGACTTCTACATCTTGCTTCTCATTTTTAAAAATTTTTCTCTGAGTTTCCTCCTGCTGAACAATGTTAGATGCCTCTTCAGCTGTGGGCAGTTTGCTCAACATCAAAATCTGACTTCTTTGTGCACTATACTCCTCATCAAGTCCATCCAAAAACTGAAACAATTTTAACTCCTCTTTTTCTTCAGTTATTGAATCTATGTAGGTGCTAACTTCAGTAGTAGGCTGAGTGATGGTAGGTTTCTTGCTTAATGCTTCTAGCTCCACCCACAACGCTCTCATATGAGTACAATAATCTGAGACACTCCTGGATTCTTGTTTAGTTTCATAAAGTTGTTTGTTTAAACTATACTTCTTTGCACCATTAGTGACAGAGAAACGCTTCTCGAAATGCTTCCATATTTCAGCAGAATCATTCATAAACATAATAGATTTTTTTATGGGTTCTGTGACACTTGACAATATCCAGGTGATGGAAGGGATTTTCACCAAATAAAAACCCCCGTCGTAGTATGAGTGGGGGTGTCGAACACGGGGAATGTACTTCGCACTAGCCTAGGCGTGAGCGTCGAACAAGCTAGGTCAAATAATGGTCTCGAGAAGCGGAGAGAACTAACTAAAACTACACTAAGGAAATAAGAATAAAAGAGACTAGGGTAAGAGATCCACAACTCATACCACCATGAATTGTGAATCAATCGAACCTAGACTTAGGTCGTGGATAAGGGGAGGTCGTTCTATGATCGTACCACTCTTTTAAGCTAGTACGATGACCGGAAAGACATATACAACTCACTTTCGTGTAGCGACACATCTAACAAGTCCTAAGCACAAATCACGAAGACCGGTAACTTTCCCTTGATCGAAGGCCCAATTTTCGTGGTGCTTCCATCAATCGGGCAAAGGAAGTCATCACCCACGTTCACCTTTCGGTCCTTCGGTGGGGATTCTTCAATGAATCCTATGCTAGCTACACACAAGACTCAACATAACCGAATCCTAAGGTACCGACACTATCACAACCAAAGCCAAGAACAACTAAACCACAATCATGGGGGATTTGAGAAGTTTCACTCAAACCCTAGAAATTAACTACTCAGAATTAATTAATAAAAACATAATTAAAACTAAAACTAAAAACATAATTAAACCTAAAACTATGAACAAAACAAATTAACAACTAAAACATGGAAAAACATGAACATTATATAAACACCAAAAACTACCAACTAAACAATATAAACAACAAAATCAACAACAAAATCAAGCATAACAACTAAATTAAAACAACATAAACATGAGAATCTAAAGCATTACTAACAAGAAACAATGAAGAACTAAGTACATAAAGCAAATAAAAGCAAGTGAAGGAAAGCAAATAAAAATACCTTGAGATGGAGAACAAGAAGAAGAAGAAGAAGAAACTAAGAACTTTGCATAAATTGAAGAACAAATGTAAAATTACAAGAGGATTGAAGAAGAAAGAAAGAAAACTAAGCCTAACCCTAACTATGAGCTTCTAACATCAGCTAAGAGTGAAAAATGGGGGAAGAGGGGTATATATACAAGCCCCAAAAAAGTCGAGCAAAACAGCTTCACACGTATTAAAAAAAATAGAGCTGTCAAAAGGAGCGGCCGTGCAAGCATGAGGAGCGACCGCTCCTTTTGTAAAAAATGCTACTGCAATTGAGTCCGTCCAAAGGAGCGGCCTTGCATACAAAAGGAGCGACCGCTCCTTTTGGATTTTCAACTACTGGAAAACATAAGTGCGCCCGTGCAAAGAGAAGGAGCTACCGCTCCTTTGAATAGAGTAGCTACTGCTTTTTCGACCTGTTCAAAGGAGCGGCCTTGCATGTGAAAGGAGCGGCCGCTCCTTTTGGAAAACTATGCTACTGACCCAATTCAAGTTTTGAAGCATGAAGGCACCTGCACAAAGGAGCGGCCGTGCGTATGGAAGGAGCGACCGCTCCTTTTGTTTTTCTCAACCACTGCTAACACCACCTGTAGAGGGGAGCGAGGGTGCAGATAAATCCAAAAATAGGAGCGCTCAAAAGGAGCGGCCGTGCAAAACATAGGAGCGACCGCTCCTTTTGTTCTGTTGCAATTTTTGTGCTTTGTTTCTTGCCTTGCTCTCCAATGACCAAGGGGGTGTTTGTTGGGAGAACTGACTCTAGTTTTCCTCTGGGCTTTCCGGCTTACTTCCTGGTGCTTCGAAATGAACTCCGGACCTACAAAATGGAAGGAAACACAAGAATAGAGCAAAATCGAGGGAAAACACATAAAAACCAAGAAAGGAGCCCTAGGCACCAAAACAATGAAAAAGGAGAGAAAAAGGGAAAAAAACAAAGAAAACTACTCATAAACTAAGTAAAAAGACAAGGAAAAAGGGAACAAAATACCGCTTATCAAAGTCCCCCAAGCTTAGCTTTTGCTCGTCCCGAGCAAAACCTAAACTAAAAGAAGGGAAGAACATGATAAGAGGTAAACCTAAAAGAAAAAAGAACAAAACACGAAAAAATACACTAACTCACTTTCGTAGGAATCACGGTTGTTTTTAGCGAAAACAACAAGCCATTTAAACCTCGAAGTCGCCAAGGAGGACGAGTGTGCTCTCGTAGGGGTTTCCAAAGAGTTTAACCCATAACTCTATCAAAAACAAACCAAGGCAAAGGTTCGAAGGAAACAAAAGAAAAGAAAAACAAAAAGAAAGGAAAAAGAAAACAAAACAAAACAAAAACAAAAGCAACTAGTTGGACTTGTTAAAGGACCGAGGATCGATGAATGCGAACCTTTCTAAGCACTAACGAAAAACATGCTCAAAGATGTCAAGGGTGGATAGTCAAATAAAACATGCTAGATTGGAGAATTAGAGAGGAACATTCCCCTTTCGCTCAACAACCAAGCATCCACATGCTAAGCTAGTGTCGTCTCCACCCATAAAGGTAGCTTCTCATAACTCCACGAAGGAGTCGGAAAAACAAAAAGGAGAAACAATTTAGGCTACCCGACATCTCATCATAGCAAACCGCTCAATATGCTTGAAACATGACTTCCTCAACCGAAAAGGACTCAACTATCTAGGATCGAGAGGGTTTTAGGGTTGTAATGTAAGGCTAAGGATAGGGTAGGAATCAATTTGGCTTGTGTTGCTCAAAACTAAATAGTGAAGCAATAAGTGCAAATGAGCATCAAATAGCAAACGAACTCCTCAAATTTGCACACATACACTAAAAACCCCCAAGCTTATTCAAAAAACTAAATGAAAAAAAAAGAAAAAATATACAACAAATTTTTTTTTCTTCAACTACTCCTCCCCCCAAGCTTGAATGACACAATGTCCTCATTGTGAAAGGGAAGGAATAATTACTTTTTTTATATATATGTTTTTTTGTTTTTTTTTTTTTTTTTTTGATGACCTTGCCTTTTTCAACTTAGGCCGGCTTTTGCTGCAATTCAAACAAATCGACACACTTTCGCTTGGCGAACTCCTTACTTCCACAAGTTTTCAATACAAAATAAAAACAAACCGAAAATCTCCATTTGCTTCACTACACCTAAAAGGTATAAAACAAAACAAAGGGGATGCAAGGCTGGTAATGTGGCTTAGATGAAAGAAAAGGCCAAGTTCAAGGGGTTCCAAATGGTGAATGGGAAGCAAGAACCTAAGAAATTGAAAAGAAGCAAGATGATAAAACAAAAGGGAAAATGCAAAAGGAAAAAGGAAAATAACTAAGAAATGAATGCCTCTGTCCTCCCCTAGAGTATCTCGGTCACAGTCTCGGAAAGTCATGAATCAAGTTCTTGATCAAGTTATACTATGACAAGGATCCTATTGCCACTCAAACAAAATGATGAAGGCTAGAAAGATTTGACAATTTTCTCACATATGAAGGGTAGTGAATTGCAAATACTACCTCAAGGGCTTCAACTAGCTAGCAAAGCTTTGCCAATCATACCACAAGCCAAGACATTAGGTTTCATGAACTCCAAAGTTCTGAAACCTAGCATGTAGTATTTGAAAATCAACCCCAACATCTCAAACCATGTGGACCACTAACACTTAGGAAGGAATGCATTCAAAGTCCAAGAAATTAAGAACCAAGTCCAAACTACAAACAAAACAAAAACACACTTTGCCTTGAAAAGAAAATAAAAGAAAAAGAAGAGGAAAAAGGGAAAATAGAAATAAAAACTAAACAAAAGGAAGGAAAATAAAATCAAGCATGAATGACTCTCAATCAAGCAACCAAGCATCAAACAAATAAATAAATCGAGGGATAGAGCAAAATCGAAGAAAAAGGAGCAAAATCGAGGGAAAACACATAAAAACCAAGAAAGGAGCCCTAAGCACCAAAACAAAGAAAAAGGAGAGAAAAAGGGGAAAAAACAAAGAAAACTACTCATAAACTAAGTAAAAAGACAAGGAAAAAGGGAACAAAATACCGCTTATCACCAGGATATAACCATATTGTTGCAAGTGTCCCAGCATTCTTGTTTAAATTTATCACTTACATCTCTTGTAACTCCCCCTGTCACAAATCCCAATTTCCTTTTTGATGACAATCCAACTTCAAATGAACGTCTCCAAGACCTATAATTACTTGATCCTTCCAGTTTTTCTACATTTATGGAGTTTGTTCCATCAGAGGGGTGTAAATAAAGAGGACTAGTGGGGTCTATGGTATTGCTAGAACCTCCTGTGCTCATTTTAAGAGACTAAATGTGCAGCAAGCAGCAAGCCAAAAAACAGTCCCAGATTTTCTTTAATACTGTGATGACTAATAAATGCAGTAAAGAAAATAAAAAAGGTCAGTTTTTACAAACCTGGCTCTGATACCATGTAGACATCACAGATTTTATGAGCTCAGAATTTTCTTTTCATTTCCTTCATTCATTCTGTCATTTTATCTTTCAAAAACTGCCCTTACAAATATTCTGATTATCTATTTATATGGCTGTTGTGCCACCCTTTTCTAAGCAGGAGTGAAAACCTAATTTTGAGGAGGTCATGTGTCCTTTTTTAGAGGCACATGATTCTAGGTTGATCCTAGAGTGTGCTGAAGCACTACAGTCCAAAAACAAATAAAAAAGATAAGCACAGAAAAAATACAAAAAAGGAATACATCAGAATTATTCTTTGACAGACCAAGTTGATCTAGGCCCAAAAAACACAGGCCCTAGCCTGATTTTATATCTCTTCACTCCTACATACTCCATGTGTACTTTAGCCATCCGAAACACTACCAACCAGATTCAACTATTGTAACTTGTAACTATGTACATCAAGTCTCCCGTCAAACGGTCTGACACGGCAGATAGACGACCTGGCACTATAACATTTCGCTTTAAAATTGTAACTTTTGAGTATAAAACCATAACTTTTTTGTATAAAGCTATAACAATGCTGTAACAATTATGTTAGATGGTCTTACAAGCGATATGATAAACTCTGCAAGTACATTTGATGCTGTAACAATGCTAAAAAGCTACTATGGTAAATAAATATATTTTCAGTTACCATTTAGGCTTCAATCCAATGAAGTTGATTTAAATGGTTAGATAGACATTGCAGATTGAATGATTGTGCACCCTCTTCTGACCTAGGTACATTATCAAAAAATAAATATAAAACAAAATGCAGAGTTAAACATTTTATCTACTTCCCTTTTATATATCTTGAACTGCTTATAAGTACAGCAAGTACAAAATTAATTGAGTAGAAAGTACAGACAGGCAACAAAGTAGAAGAAATGTGTACAAAGCCATATTGTTTTCCTTCAAAATCTGACTTCTAAAATGTCATTCTAGAATCACAAAAACAGCACAGCTAACAAAGTGAGCTCTTTTATGCTGCCTCTGCAAACTACTATGATGCTATTCTTCAGTAATCAATATGAACTATGAATGCTTCTTCAAATGTCCACAAGAAGTTGCTATATATTTGCTCGTTCTCTATGTTCATGGAATTCAACCCACATCTGAACAGTCCTTGTAGACCAAAACCGAAACAATTTAGGGCTCGCTGCACTTGTCCTGGTGTTTTCTTCTGTATTCTTGCTTTTCCCAACAAACCAACCTATGCACTAGTTTTTAATAGGTATTTTCTTCTGTATTCTTGCTTGATCATATTCTTATTTCATGTTCATTCTATCACATAGAGCGTCTTCCAGGTAACAGGACAAAAAATGAAGGATAATAATTACCTAATTCTCCTTTTCTGTAAGCCTTGTTATCAACATTAGAGCCGCTCATTGCAAAGTAGTTGCATGGAAAGCACACCATCGGGATGGAATCGGCCACCTTTGTCTTCACATACGGAGGGGATTTGACTGTTTTGGAGCTTGGCATTGGAGGTGGGCAAGACTGGCCGAAGCCCAAACAGTTGCTGGTGTTGCTGTTGAGAAACATGAAGAAACTTTGGACCGATTGTTTCTTGGGAAGGGCGTGGAGGTGGGAAGTGAGTTTGCATTTGATGGATCATGCGTGGATCTCGTGCACCGTTCTGCCAATTTGCAATTTGGGGTGAAAGGAGTGGGCCCGGCCTGAATTGAGCTGCTAATTGGGCTGTCCACATCTGCTGGTGCTGCTGCTGCTGCTGCTGTTGTTTAAGCTGTGGTTGCTGTGTTGATTTTGTTGTGCCCATATGGCCAGCTCCACCAGGGTTACTAAAATATGGAGGCACTTGTAAGTGAACCTGTTTCGAGCACATAATCCATCCAGATTCCAGAGTTACAATTAGTAATTCAATCTACAGATGTTTAATTGCTATTTGCTAAAAAGACACTGTAGCTCGAATGAAGATCTCTAAGTTCCGACAATTATCAGGAAATCCAGTAATTTATGTACAAGTGTCTGATCTAAATCTATATCTATATTATCCTGTAATAAAATAAAAGACACTACATTAGATTTTCCCCTCCAAAAATTCTCTCCTAAATCAGCCTAATTAAGGACTAGATTAAACAAGAATAAAGTTATTAACGACTAGATACTTATAATGGGATTTTATTTTATACTCCGTACAAAGTATAAACAATGCTTAATTTTTCAAATAATTGCATTAAAAAGAGTTTTCTTTTATATCTATCAATCAATCAAAGCCTTATTCCCATAAGTGGGGTCGGCAGTTTTCTTTTATATATTCCTTATTAATTTAAAAAAAACCGGCCATTAGCCAAGAAATTTTCTAGTTCCCAATCAAAATAAGAATGGCAACATCTGAATGCACTTCCATGTCTTTCAGCAATTAAAAAGCAAACAATTGATACAGTTGCACACTTGCATAGACTAGATTAAACACTTGCAAATGTCATAGTCAAAATACATAGCAGTCAGAATTCTTAGTTTGGTTTCATTCCTTGTATAAAAGTTCAGATTGGGAGCATAGTTCAAACATAAAACCACAAGCACCATAGTAAAAAAGGCACCCTTGTACAGGGAAAGAATGCACTTTAATAACAATGAAGAAAAGAAGATACCTGATGTGGCATAGGAGGCTGTTGTGTGGATATTCCCACAACTTGATCCCGGAATGAAACAGCAGGGAAACAATTTTGAGGCATAGAGCTAGGCGCGTAGCTATTTCGCTGTGCACCTAAATGCAGTTGAAATGCTTGACCTGTTGCTTCCGAGGTAATGCCCGACCTATTTACACCACTTTTCATTTCTGGGCTAGCTCCAGTTGACAAAGACAAGAAATTACAGTTCTGCCCATGACAACATATATAAATCAGATCAATACGAGTTACACGACTGTAACAATATTTATAACAAGAGGCAGGCTAACCACCTGTTTCTTCGAGTCACACCCAGACAATGTGGGCCCCCCTTCTTCAACCTGGCCATTTTTTAGTTGTATTTTTACATCAACTGCAGCAGAACCCGGTGTCTTCCCAGTAGCAGAAGTTCCATTTACGTCATGCTGATTCTCTGTGATTGGCGTAGTTGAAGATTGTTGTGATAATCTCAATTGGCTGGCATCCGAAAGCAGAGTGTCCTTCCCCTCTGAAGCCTGCAGCTCCTGAATCAGACGGCTGATGTAAACATGTGCAACACATCTTTTCCATGACTTCCTTCCACCATTTATCGAGCCAAATGCCTACGTATAGTATTCAATTTCAGATAGTATGACAGTTATAATTTTTGGAACAATGTATTGAAACCTAGTTGTCTAGCAATTCATTTTGAAGAAAAATACATAAATTAATAATAAATAAGAAGGGAAGCTCACCTTGCCAGCTGATGGAGTGTCTCCACAGAAACTTGGTTTGGATGATGAAAAATTATTAAGACAAGATGGAAATATCATACCGGAAGACCTGCAATTGTAAGAAAAGATTGAATAAGACATCCGAAAAGGTTGGATTGCACAATAATCTTGTTCAGAAGCTGAAGGAGACAGAAGGTTACTCCGTAGGAAGTCCATCAATTCCAGAACCATGCATAGCTGTTGTCAAATCTGGAAGAAATACAAAAATATTACATAAAAAGCATAGCATAATAATAACCTATGTTACTCAGACACGGATAAAACTTCTACTCTGGATTTGGGTGTCCAAGTATCCGACATGCCTATTTTGAGAAAAAAGTCACAAGTTTTGGGTTAAAAATGAAGCACCCAAGTATCTGAACGTGTCCGACACAACATGAGTTGACACGTGATTTTTGAAGTCAATGAAGGTGTCGAAGTAACATAGATAATACGAAGTAACTCAATAGATATAGATAATGAAAGAAATATGTCAAACCATTATCTCTGCACTGAGTTGACGAAGCATTCATCTTGTCTTGACTAGTTGCTAGATCTGCTACCTGGAATGAGCATAAAGCAGAAAACAATTAAAAGATAGGAGTAAAACTTGAAGACTTGAACAACAATCAGCAACAAATCAGAGAGCTTACTCCTATATCAATGTGGGATTCTCTCACAGGAAGCTGAGATTTTCCTTCATCTGTGCCATTAAACCTGCATTTAAAAATCAGATCAGTTTCAAAACTAAAAACCACAGAAAGCGAACATGCTCAAACATATAAAATTCACATTGTAATACTCACCCATTCTCTCGATTTTGTTCATTCAATTGTCTCTCATCACAAGCCCTAAGCAGAGGGGGGATACCAAAATGTGCCGGTGGTAAAGAAACTTTGAAGTCCAGAGCTGACTGTCTTTGTTCAGGCAATTTAGGCCAAACGTACGGTGCAGGATCAATCACAGAACCTTTTGGTGGGGCAGTTGTTGCTGGGGAAGGATTAGTTGCTTCGGATTCCTCTTTTGGAATAATCGGACCTAATAAGATACATGATTAATGTATTAACACCCAGAAGCCACATTCAAGAAACAGCTGAAAAGGTGGAAAAAACATAGAGTTGAAAAACCTTCAGAATGTGTAGGAGGATCATTGTTATGATTTGTTGACAAGAAGTTTGACGTTTTTGCTCCCAAAGACTCATTTTCGGTTTTATCTTTGACATGGGTGGCATTAAGAGAAATCATTCCGGCCAAAGCAAACAATGTCTCTACAACCTCTTCCTCATCTTTGGAGATTAAATGTGACCAACCATTCTGCTGCACAACACATGTATAGATTACAACCACCTCAATTCAACAACTGAAATAACAACTACCTACATAAATGTGAGTCCATGAATAAAAATTAGCACGAACCGTGTTTATCTTAGGCTTCTTCACACAATCCCTTCTTGGTAAATTAACATCATCATTTGCCCTATGATTTAATCTCTTTGCATCCATCAAAGAGCATGAGGCTGATTCACAGCTACGTTTTCTAATTGCTGCCAATCAAAGCAAAATTTTAAACAAATGAGACAAACTAAAAAACCCTCTTCAATTAAATTATAAAACAATCAATTAAATGAAAAAAAAAAAAAGTAATTGGGAAAAAGTACTTTTATATTGAAAGAACCCAGCTTCATCTGAAAGATTATTCTATCATTATAAAGCATATTTTATTATACTTTTGTTTCAATTCCATAGAAAAAGAAATACTCCGTACAACAGAACATCAAAATTATAGCTTCCAGCAAGTTAGAAAGAACATACAGAATCCCAAAGCAGAAAAAGAAAGAAAAAGGGTCCACTAAAGCCTAAAGTACAGATTTGAGAGTTATACCTTTTCATTGTAGACCCTTTACTTCAAAATTCCAATCTAGTACTCAATTACTCATGACTGAATAAAATAAAGCACCTTAATTTTAAAGCGTCGAAAACACTAACCACATAACATAATCACCCAAGAAAAAAATAGAAAATGATTAAATTAATACACGTAAACAAGAATTTCAATTATGAACCCAATCCATTCAAGAAGAGGGAAAAAAATACCAGAACGTAGCTTCCTTGGAACAGAAGTATTGGTGTCGCTGAAAATCTTCAAAACCCCATAAAATTAAACCATCATTAAATCATTAAAAAAATCATAAAAAATCAAAATGAATCAATGGTAATATTGAGATTGAACAATTAAACTAAAATTACCTTTCTAGGAAGCTTGAATTTTCCAGATTTAACAGTAGTGGAGTGAATTTCATCTTCACCAGCACAATCCATTTCTCTCTCAACAACACTCAATCGTTTAACTTTCTCTTTACCCAATTTCTCCTTGTTCAATTTACCTTCATAAAAGGCAAAAAAAAAATCATTCAAAGAAATGAAGAAACAGAGACGCCCAGAAACAGAGACATAAGTCGAATAGATAGAGAGCAAGTGGTTTATCCATAAATTTATTACTACTAAAAAGTACCACCATCTCAAAAACACACAAATTTTTTTATCAACAAACAAGAAATTTTTGAAAATAAAATTGTATAAAAAGACAATTGAATTGAAAATTGGAATTAAACGACAAATTTGTCTGTATCTAAGAAAAGGGTTAATTGGTAAATATATGAAGATGACAAAACAAGGTGATTGCATTCTTCTTTCATAATTTTTTTTTTTTTTGTGTGTGATTTTACCAGAAACAAGCCTCTTCTTGTTGATGCATCCAAATTGACGACTGAATACACGCCTCACATCTTGATTTTTGTCCATTTTTTTCTCACTCCCACTTTCACTCTCTTGTTTCTCTCTCTAACATTAAGCTATTTACAAAACAAAACAAAACAAAACAAAAAAACAAATGAATTGTAGAAAAAGGCAAAGATTGAGTAGCTGTTGATTATTGATGATGAGAGATAAAGAGGTGAAAAAACCCCGAAAAGAATGCGAGAGAAGTGCGCGAAAATAATGGGATTATTATGTAGTATTGTTCAATCAATAAAATTGAATAAAGTTTTGGTTATTTGTATCATCAGAGTACTAGATTTCTCTCACTTAAATGGGGAAAAGGGTGAACAAAAAAGGGGATAAAAAGTATAATTCGTTTCTCGTGTCAAGCGAATCGGGTTCTTCACGAAAGAAAGCACACAATTAGAAGAAGAAAAGTAAATTGAAAAAAAGACATCACACATCAGTCATAAGAATAAAAAAAAATAAAAAATCAATTGGAAAAATTACCGAAAATTAATCAGCAATGATGCAATATTATAAGTGATTCGGTAATGACAATTCGATCCAGTTCATTGGTGATATAAATGCAGCAATAAGTAGAAGAAGAAGAAGTGGAGTGAGAAGATGAAGCTTGAAATTTACCAGAAATATTACCACTTTTCATTTATTGCAGATACAGAAAAAGAGGAGAGAAAAAGGAATGTGTGAGTTTTTTTTTTTAAAAAAAAAAAAGAAATTACGGAAAGAATGCTGACAGACGGGAGTGAAATCGTCGCTTTTTATACGAAAGGAAATGAAATGCAAAGCGTCAAAAAGAGTGATCGAGGATTAACGGCCGTGTGATAGAAGGAATACGAAAAAATACAGAGGGTTGTGATGTAGTGTGAGGAAGTCCAGGTATTTTTCCCGTGAGGTGGTGATGATGGTGCCACCGTATTGGGGTGGTGGTGTGGGGTGGTAGTGTGGTGGTGTGGGGTGGTAGTGCGGTGGTGATGGGGGTTATGACATGCGTATCTTGTGTAACTGAAACATTAACTATCTTTATTGAGATTGGTGAGGAAAAACTCCATTCCACGTGTCATAATTAGTTAGTTCTTTTGTCATTTTCGGTTAGAAGAGTGTAATAGCATCTGGACCCCCACCCCATAACCATTTGTAGCTTTGTGTGTTGCACTGTCAGATTATATTTCTAAATTATAACAAATTCAAGTTACAACAACAATTTGTGATTTTTGAATGTCCCACATGTCATCACTATATAAACAATTTTTATACTCCCATTTTTTTTAAATGTAATACTTCATTTTCACACTTGCTGAGACACAATTTGAAGTCTAATATTTCTATATACATACGTATAAAAATTATATATTTTTTTAGATGAATCCTACAAGATCTCACATGGCTATGTTTTTCTTTATGTATAAGCAACAATTAACAGTCAAAATGAGTCATAAGAATAGTGCAAAAGTCAAAGTGTTACATCTAAAAAAAACTGATGGAGTATACAACATATACAATCATAATTGGTAAATAACTTGTGAAAAAAATAAGTTTTACAGATAAATGATTTTGTTCTAAATTTTAAAGGAAAAATTGCAAATAATATTATGAAGGTTGGGTCATTTTCTGTGATTATTCCGAACTTTGAGTAATCCACGAATATTCCGAAGTTTGTCGCTTATCTTCCACCAATGTTCTAACAGGTTAATTAACATGTTAAAAGTAGTAAAATGGGGGTGGGGTCCACGTTATTTTTTTATTTTCCCTTTTATCATTGTGCACAAATCGAGGTGGGATGAGAACGCAAATCGAGGCCAATCTAGTCATTTTTTGCAAACTTCGATCTCAAATTCGATCCCTAAGGGTTAAAATAACCCGTAAAACCTTTAACGAATTATTTTTTCCTGACAAGTTAATCGATGCACACGAAACGAGGCGAACCGGGAACCCGAATCAGGGCTAATTGCAAATTCCACCCTCGAATCGGTTCCCCTAAGGATTTAAATGACCCGTAAAACCTTGAATGAGCTATTTTTCTGACACGTATATCGATGCGCACAAATCAAGGCAAATTGGAAACGCAAATCGGGGCTAATCGGGTCTTTTTTGCAAATTCTAACCTCGAATCAGACCCCAATAGGAACAATATGACCCGTAAAATCATGAACGGACTATTCTTTTACGTACATCGATCAGCACAAATTAAGGAGAATCGGGAACGCGAATCGGGGCTAATCAGATCGGGTCTTTTTTTTGTAAATTCCGACCTAAAAATGGACCCTATAAGGGTTAGAATGACCCGTAAAACCTTTGAAGAGCTATTTTTTGACACATATCATAAAATAGCTCTTTAAATTTTTACGGGTCATTTTAACCTTTATAGGGTCCGTTTTGAGGTCGGAATTTGCAAAAAACGACCCAATTCGATTAGCCCCGATTCGCGTTCCTGGTTTGCCTCGATTTGTGTGATTGATGTACGTAAAAAAAAAATAGCCCGCTCATGATTTTACAGGTGTAACAACCCTGAATTTCCCGATATGAAAATAATACTTATCACCTGAAACAAAAACTCAGAAAATCTCAAGGTTGTTATGCCGCAATAACTAATTATAGTCACCGCAAGGCTAGTGGTTCTACTTGAAAACTAATAATTAAAAGAATAATTAACTAACTATTACAGTCCAACATAATAAACTTAAAATAGTTATTATAACCCAAAGATAAATTCTAAGTGATAAATTTTAAGTATAATTAAATGACAGCGGAAGCCTTAATAAAGTCTAAAATCCAAAAGGAATGATCACACTCTTTAACCCGACAAGCCGAACTCCATCAAGCCCCTGCACATTGATCATTATAATATCAACCAAAGGCTGAGCAAGATTTCCTACTATAAATAAACAAACTAACCAATGTGCAGGCAAGACATATAGAAATATCTTGCAAATCCATTTCAATACTGTAAAGGGTTAAATAAACAATATAAATAAACTTTAGATCAAACCAGAATTTACTTTCGAACAAACTTGTATCAAACTTTCTTTCTTTTTAAAACTTTATATGATCAATACAATAATAATAATTTCGAAACCTTGTGAGTAGGAAGCAACATTACTGAAAAGGTCTAATGAGCTAGCTAGGCTCACCAGAAAAGAGCACCAAAGCCCCTAGTATGCATACCCCTTACATGAGACGCTGTTAACTCAAGAAGGAAGACAATTGGCAAGAGTATTGATCAACATACCCCCGACTACTAAATATAATGGTTGAGACGAATGTTAACTCAACATGCTTCCAACTCGGAGAATACCGCTTACGGGCAAACCCCAAACTTTAAAATATGAAAACTCTTAAAAATTGAAAAACTTGCTCATGCTCAAAATAAATCTCAAACTAAATAATATAGAGGAACTTTCTCTTGATAAAATAAATCTCAAACTAAATAAATATAGAGGAACTTCCTCTTGATAAAATAAATCTCAAACTAGTCTCATTGAGGAACTTCCTCCGAATAATATAAATCTTCAAATTTTCATAACTTCTTTCAAAATAAAACTTTAATAATAATATTTTCAATTCAAATAATCAAGCTTTATAAAAGGGTTTCACAATGTAAGTTCTCAAAACCAATCCAACAGTATCAATCAAACACATATAAAATAACTGTACAGGTTTAGTAAGAAATCTTACCTCGTCAGCAACAAAATACAAATCAACCTCAAATGTCAAGTCAAAAAGGTTCTTCAACAAACTCGCGATCTACAACATAATAATAGTGTATAAATCACTTGACTTACAAACTACCTATACTTGTTTATACATCAACCAAATAACACTAGATACTACCAACCTATAAGTCAACTATACATCTATCCAAACTAATCGGAATTTGCTCATACATCAACCAAATATCACTAGATACTACCAACCTATAACCCAAAATTATAATGATGGTACTTGAAAATTAATTCACACATAACAATCAAACACTATTTACTACTATTCAATTAAAATCAATCTACTTATATACTAACAACACTTGTATACTAACAACTCTAATATACACAACACTTATATACTAACAACACTAATATGCAAACAACACTAGTATACTAACAACACTAGTGTAAATTGTATATATAATAATAATATATCAACTATATATATTAAAATCACAATCAACAATGATGCCAACAACATATTATAATAGTTCTAAGTATGATTTTCCCCAAACTTAGGGTACCACATAACATCAAGAACACTCAAACAATTATAAGAATAAACTAACAATTATACTAACTACATAATTAAGTCAATACTTATATATAAATCAACTAAAACATGACATAATTCAATTTCCCCAATTCAATTAATCATAAACCCTAACTTAACAAAACCCTCAACTAAAACAACAAATAAAACAAACAAATTTGAAACAAAACTTTAGATCACAACATACTTGAATAAGGGAGGTAAAATTACTCAACAAAAACTAAAAATCATGCTCTTGAAATCTGATTTTTTTTTAACCCAAACCTAGGGTTCCAACTCAATGTTATTATCTTCAATCACCAATAAACTAGGAGAATATGAAGTAGATGAATGAAGAATATGAGTGATTAAGATTAGAGTGGTGATAAAAAGGAAAATAAAAAAAATTAAAAAAAAAAAAAGAAAACAAGAGGAAGAACGCACCTGCGCGGCAGAGAAGCAAGCAAGCTTCAAAACTCAAATGAGTCTGTAAGTTCACTTTCCCATTTTCCCCTTTTTGTTTTGTTTTTTTTTTTCTTTTCTTTTCTCTTTTTTTTTAATGCTTTATATTTTATATATATATATATATATATATATATAAATATCCTTTTTATTTTACTTATTTAACTTACCACTTAGGACCTAATTAGAGATCTAAGACCTATTGATCACTTCTAAGGTTAAATTAAAAAAAATATATTTTTAATAAAAGGAGATATAAAATTACTTTCGTAAAATTATTTAATGTAATAATTACTAAATAAATGATATAAAAATAAGGGGTGTTACAACAGGTCATTTTAATCCTAATGGGATCTGATTTGAGGTCGGAATTTGAAAAAAATGACCCAATTAGCTTCGATTTGCATTTCTGTTTCACCATGATTTGCGCGTATTGTTTTAAAGGTTAATAAATATTAATATTTTTAATGACAATTAGTGTTAATGATAACTAGTGTTAATGATTTAAAGGTAAATAAATATTATTAGTATTAATGATAATTAGATTATTAAAGTTAATTAGTGTTAATAATAATTAGGATAATTAATCAGGGGTCTCTCAACTTTTTTTCACCGGTTCAGCAGGTATTAGGTGGAATGGGAACATTAGTGGAAGATAAGGGGCAAACTTCAAAATATTCGGGGATTATTCAAAGTTCTAAATAATCACAGAAGATGGCCCAAACTTCAGAATATTATTTGCAATTTTTCCAATTTTAAATAACTCATATTTTTTAAATATACCATTTTTTAACAAAGATAACAGGATTAATAATTAAGATACAATATAATTAATGCATAAATAGAATGTAAGATTATTACATTACAAAAAATATGAATTGTCTTGATTTTCAAAATGTGTCCAAATGTTCTCCACTAGATCCACCGTAAGTTGATGATGCTTTTTTCTGTCTTGAATTGTTACATATGTTGCTAGATACGATTCAAAATCTTGAGCAGGTCCTCGGGCATCACCACGATCAATTGGTTGGGGAAAATCTCCAATGGAAAAATTTCTTGCATACATGTGTCACTCAACTTTGACAATCATATTATGTAATATATATAATGTAAGCTTCCATAATATTATGAAGCTTGCTTTTATACTAAGTTCGCGCTAGACCATGCAATATTGTAAGACGAACTTGGACTACTCCAAATACTCTATTGAGATCTTTTCTTTTACTTTGTCTTTTAGGATCTTAAGGATGTGAGAAGCTCTTAACAAATGCAGCCCATTCAAAGTATATATCATCTGATCTGTAAGGTAGTACCCCGTGGTGTATGTAATACCATGAACATTAAAATAAACTTCCAGAGCTCTACCTTGTAGTTCATCTTGAAATAAGTTTCATCTACTCAATACATTAAGGTCGTTGTTCAACCCAATTATACCAAAATATGCATGCCATATCCACAGATCCACTTAGGCAACTGCTTTAAGCATGATTGTGGGATGACCACGATCACCTCGTGTATATGGCCTTTTCATGCAACTGGTCAATTTTTTATAGACCCAATGCATGTAATCAAGGCTTCCAAGCATGCCAGGAAAGCCATGAAAATCTTCGTGCATTTGAAATAGTTGTTGCACATCAACAGCATTAGGGCTTCTCATCTACACCTTGCCAAATAAATTGATAATAGTTTCACAAAATTAATTTAAACATTCAATCGTTGTACTTTCACCGATTAGTACTCATTCATCAACTATATATATCAGCTGGTGATCCATATGCAAGCATGCAAATAAGCTATTGTGCATTTCTGCAATGAGGGCAACCCTAGTCAATGTGTAGCATCTTTCTTCTGTTTGAAATAGTCACAGTGTTGTTCAACTCCATTTATTATCTTGAGAAATAAATTTATCCTCATCCAAGTATTCATATATGTCCAATAGCTTTTCAAAGAAATTAAAGGATCTACTACATATGTAATCACATGTTAATTCCAAAACAAAAATAATTAATCATTTAAGAAGCTTGACCATATATAATTTTTAATATAATTTCTACAAGGAAGATAACATAACAAATTGAAAAACAACCCTAATTGATAATTGATCATGAATAAAAAAAATATATATCATAAATCATGTAAGATCTCACTTATATAAAAAAAAAATTAAAGGTATTAAAAAGAAGTTGAATAACTAATATTCAAAGAATAACAAATCAGGAACTTGTCCATATTATGAAGTATTCACATATTCAGTTGAATACATTACAATTTCTTTCCTACTCTTTAGCTTGATTACTTCTCTCTGCTTTAAAGTTAACATGGTATCAGAGTAAACACTTGTTCACAATTAATTTTTCGTTTGCTTCTCATTTTTTTTTATTAAGTTCTTTACAATGGCTACTACGAATTTACCTTGAATCAAGATCCAAGTAGTAAGTACTACATTCACCCTTCGGATGCGAATTCTATACAATTAGTTATAACAAAGTTTAATGGTGAAGGTTTTGCGAATTGGAAATGTGCGATGAAGCTTTCTCTGTCTCTAATAAATAAGCTAGGGTTTGTAAATGGTAGAATTGCACAACCTACAGAAGGCACAGATGACTGCTTGGCTTGGGAACATTGTAACTATCTGGTATGGACTTGGTTGGTTAATAATCTTGATGAAAAAATTTCTCTAAGTGTATTGATGATTAATACTGCATCTGCAATCTAGAAGAATCTTGATGATAGATTTGGTTATGTTTCTCTATCTCAATTGTTTTCTCTTGAACAAAAATTAGCTATATATGTTGACAAATTCTTTGAAAGAGGCTGATCCTATTCCACTTTGTACATGTCTTAAGTGTACTTGTAATGTTTATGAAAGAGTACAAAAGCCGATGAACGAGAAAATATGTAGTTTATTTATAGATATCCATAAAACTTGATCATTGATGTGGGGTTAGTCCAAGATCCGTTGTTATAGATTATATTTATATGTGTGGCCGACGAATCTCAATTTTAAAAATATCAAAATTATTGTTAAAGAATAGACCTTCCATGTAACGACCCGGAATTTTGGGCCAGAAAATTTCTCGGTTATTAATGATATGTCTTAATTCTAAGTCCAAAACGCCCATTATTTTTGGACTGTTTTATCTTATTTCCTATCCTTTATTCTAAATTGGGCCAATGACCCAACTATTCTTTTCATTCTTAAGCTTGGCCGGCCCCCTTATGTTGTTTTGGGCCATTTTAATTTCTTTGAATTAGTAAATTAATTATTGATTTAATTAGTTAATTAATTAAATTAATTAAATTATTGATTTTAAACTTAGTCAACATTTGTTATAACAAGTAACCAATTCCCCTTGTTGTACTCCCAATCCCACGGCAACCCTAATAAAATATGGGTTTGTTTTATTTTTTTTTTCTTTTTCTTTCTTTTCCTTATTCTATAAATAGGACCTAATGTATACCTTTGGTTCCTATTTTGCATTTGTTTCAAAACCCTAAAAAAATTCTTTCTCTCTTCTTTTCTCTTGAGTGTGCCGTGAGGTTCTTCAAAAAAGAGTGTTTTGTATTTTTGGAATTATAAGCGAATCCAGGTAACTTCGCTTTTCTATTTAATCTAAGGGTAGAAAAACATATAGTAAATTAGGATGTAACATGAAAATTGTAGGTTTTTATGTTGTTTATGAATTTCGAACCACGTGAAATAATTTTCATGTCATATTTGATGTGTTCTTGTGATCTTTGTGAATCTTTAAATGATTTAATTAATTGTTATGCATGGATTGATTTATTTAAATTTATATTGTATAATTACTTATATGAATTTATTGGTTAATCAAATCTTGTTATTTCTTGATGAATTTTTTTTGTAGGTTCCTTTACTGTTTGATTATTAATCATGATTTATTTCGTGGCAAAATTCATCCTTTTATTATTTATAAAAATTTAATCTTTCAAACCGGTAAAACTGTCCAGATTAGGTTTACGAATTTATTAGTATACTTAGTAAAATCGAATGGCTACTAAATTTTAGGTGGAAGTTAGTAATACTGTTTTAAAGCTTGTGTAATTTTTTCGTAATTTTTAAAAATCGTTTGCTATGGCAGAAAATTCTGAAACCGAATTCAGCCTAATCTGACTGGTTAGTTATAAAATCACTTAAAAATAGTAAAAGACGTTATTTTTAAACGAAATTTATGCACGTTAAACCTTTATCCTATATTTAACATCCATTAAAATTTCCAGACTATTCGAGACCTTTAGATGGTTGATCTTAATTTAATCCTTTAAAATCAGATTGCGTAAAATAGTGTAATTTAAATTGTTTATATAAGTTTATATTATTAATAGATGATTATTGTACTTGATTAAATTAAAGCATGAATTTTGGGTAATATATATATATATATATATATATATTTCGAGTAGATTGAATAAATAAAAATAGGATTTTTATCATGTTTTAGGTAATTATTGTTGTTAGTTGTTATTTTACATGATTATTTAATTTGATTTATTTGATGTTTGATGATTGTGTTTAATTGATTTAAAGTATGAAATTTTGCTAAATTATATTTATATATATGTCGAGTAGGTCAAATTTATGAAAGGTGGAATTTTTATCTTGTTTTATGCAATTTTTATGATATTTGTTGATTTGCTTAATTTGTTATAAGTATATTGATTTGTTATTAAATGTTATGTTCGAAAATAGAATTTATTTAATTATTATTGTGTAAGTGGAAATGTCGAATGGACCATGTGATTATGATCAAATTTAGTTAATTTTGACTTATAATATTTTAGGAATAAATAATTATAAAAGTTACAATTGAAGGAATCATCAGGGATAGATAATATTATTATTATTATTATTATTAATATTAGGAATCAGTAGGGATAAGTTATATAGGATATGATAAGTTTTGAGGATAGTATTTTATAAGATTTAAGACATAAGATATTACTAGGGAAAGAAAGGAAACAGAGTAATAGCTATACATGTTATGTTTCGGTCTCTGGCTAGGAAAGACTTGGTATTTAAGGTGGCCAATATACGTGCCGCACCTCTCTTTCCTGGGACTCCGAACATTTCATTTCCTATTACGGTCACCTAGTATTTCCCAATATATGATATGATATGATTAATTAAAGATATAAGATATGATAAGGACGCCCACCTGATGACTCGAGTAGTCAGACTGGGTTAAGTCGAGGCCACTGCTCAATTGGGACGAGTACACGAGCTCCCCCGAGCAGTTCTGGGTCTTAGGATATGTAGTCGTCTAGTAGTAGTACACGAGCTGCTATTAGGGGTTATGGCCATAGCTTAGGCTTAGTGGTGAAACACGAGATCCGCTACGGGTTGAGTACACGAGCTCACCCCGGCATGTTCTAGGAAAGTTGTGGTGAAACACGAGATCCACAACGAGTTATAGTGACCGGTCCAACGAATGATATGATTTGATATGATTTGATATGATAATGATATGAAATAAAATGAAAGCCATGATATGAATATGAATGGAAGATATGATACGTTATGAAATGATTATGATAAGATAAGTATATGAGACGACAAAATATAGTATATGAAAGGTTATGAAATGAATATGATAAGATAAGATTATGAAACCATAGGTTATGATATATGATAAGTTATAATATAAGTTGATGGAAAGTTTGGGTTATGATATACATATATAATATTTATGTTATGATATAACATAGGATACAAGATAAGATATAAGTTATGACTTAGGGAATATGGAATAATATAAGTTATGATGATATTATACTATAAGTATATGAGCCACAAAGGATATATAAAGGTGAGAATCAATCTCAGGATCACCTAGAATTGGGAGGGAACTTTCACCTGAGCTATCCCTCATTCTAAAGGAAAATGGATAGTGATTATGAGGTTTTTTTTTGAGAGATTATGAGGTTTTATGCTAAATGTTGTTTTTTATTGGTAACAAATGATATTAGACTTGGATTAAGGCTCGAACATCAAGGATTTTCTAAATTAATTACTCAATTTGTTTCAAAATATTTGTTACGTTTGAAATTTTGTGCACGAGGAGAGGTAAACTTAGATAGTGATTTTTTTTATTATTATTATATATAAGAAAAAATGTAATCAGATAGAATCTTATTATATTTGTCAAAATGCATAGTTTTTTATTTATCAATTTTTATAATTTTCAATAAAGATTAGTGGAAACCATAAAAAAGGGAAGATTTATAGATAAGGGTCGGATATAACGCCATAATTTTATTTTTTTTGCGAGAATATGATAAAATAAATTTAATAATTGTGAATGATATTATTCCATGGGCTACATTAGATGGGAATAGAATAGATAACTTCATTATTTATGCTCATATGATATAACTTCAATTTTTTTTGTACAATTTAGGCGCATTTTCTGGTTCTTGACAAGCCTTTTATAAGATTTGAGAATCTAGTCTCCATAAGGGAAAATCCTATATAAACTAATTATAATGCCTTTTCATGGCCCGTTTGGTCGTTGGTTTTGAATTGTGGTAATGGTAATGGATTTAAAGTGTAATTTGTTAAGGAAAAACTTCAAAATTTCCATGGAAAACATACATAATTGTCATTCCCAAACTTGAAAATTCAATTCTTATTTTCCATTACCATGTGGAAGGGTGGTATTAGATGAGAATGAATATTTGTGAAGAAAATTTGATAGATTGGAGTAAAACTAACACCACCATGGGAATGAATATTGATTTTCATTCCCAGTACCTCCATTTATAACTGGCTACCAAACAAGTCGTTAATGTTTTCAGAGTTTACAGAATAGATCGAATTGACCAAATCATGTGATGTAATGTTCAATGGAGGCGGGGGAGGAACTAGGCCATGGCTCGCTAACCTCCTATCAAGAGAGTTTAAATAATAAATATATACTTCACAATGTAATTAGGATTATTGAAAATCTGTTAGCGAATTAGTTGGTTTTGCACAACAGTTCGTTAATCGGTTTAAGTTGAACACCCCCATATATAGGGCCAGATTAGGTTCCGGTGAAAAGTTAATTTCTTAGTTCTTACCTTAAAGACTTAGATCCATCAAATATATACTCTCTCTGTCCCTTAAAGATTGCCCCATTTACTTTTTCTCATCTTCCGAGACACATCTTTAAATGAAAAATATCTTGAGATAAGTACAATAAAAAATTATAAGCATTACATATTAAAAAAGTACACATTGAGCCGAATCAAACAAGATCCCATTTGACTATATTTTTTCTTACATGTATAAAATTATAGATAGTCAAAATTACCAAATGAACAGTAGCAAAAGTCAATATGGGGCAATCTTTAAGGGACGGAGGGAGTATATGCTAATAAAGTACACTACCTAACAAGAGTAACAACTATATATAAATGAATTGTAAATGAACAATATAAAAATACATTGAGTACATATACATTAGCCTTAAACTATAAATACATTCTTATAAACTCTTATGGCCCGTTTGGTTATTAGTAATAAATTGTAGCAATAGTAATGGATTTAAAGTGTAATTTTGTTAAGGAATAACTTATATTCCCCAAGGAAAATATTATTTTATTTCCAAGTTTGAATTTTCTTCTTATTTTAATTTCTATTACCATCCATTACCATGGGAGAGGGTGGTATTAGATGGGAATATATTTTTATGAAGAAAATTAGATAAATTGAAGTTATTCTAGCACCACCATGGGATTGAATTTTGTTTTCCTTCCAAATTTAGTTATAAATTCATTTTCATTAACACCATTTATGACCGACTACCAAACGTGGCATTAGAGGAAAGAGGAAGTTAATCTCGATCTTTCATTGTTGATCCTAGGTCATTATTGTTCTTTCTGGGTTATTTTATATAAGTGAGTTGCTAAACATTTTGACTTTCATGTTTGTTGATCTATTATTTTAAGTTTTTGACTAATATTTTCTATAATTTTTTAATACCAAAATTAAAAAATAGCTGGTTCCTCGCCTTTGTCTTTCTCAAAGTCAAGTCCTAGACGGGAAGAAGCGTAGAGTATCGTAGGGAAATTCTCACTGATGCACCTGAGAATTTGACAATATCCACTGCCGGTATACCCAAGTTTTTGAAATTCCCAAAATATATCCGAGTTTTTGACAATTCTTAACAATGACATTTGATAATAAAAAAATGTTAGATTCTTGCCTCGATTTATGTGCAATTGGTTTGTATGACAAAAAAAGAATCCGTTCAAAGGTTTTGGGGGGTCATTTTAGCCCTTAATAGGTCAAGTTTGAGGTTAAAATTTGCAATAAAAAAAAAACAACAATATTCATCTCGAAATACGTGCTAAAAGCTAAAATGAATTTTAATTTAACGGAATATTCGATTATTAAATGGAATATACTTTCTAAATGACACGTTTGGGAATTGTAAACAACTCAGGTATATTTTTAGGAATTTAAAAAACTTAAATATATACCAGTGAGAATTGTTAAATTTTCAGGTATATTGTTATTAGTAAATATGTTCAAAGTTATTTGTATGAATATGGTAAAAGTCAAAACATTATAATTATAAAAGAACGGAGTAATTAAGTATTAAATTTCATAGTCGAATTAAATTAGAATTTCTTTTGTAGATATTGTGAGACTTTTAATTCATTGATTATATTAAATAAAAAAGTAAAATCATTATTACCATTTAGAGATGGAAACAAAACATTAATTTGATTTTATAAAAGGGTTTTCTTGGTCATATTGAGGGTATGTTTACTTCAGATTATATTCAGTTCAGTTCAGTTCAGTTCAGTTAATCTTTATTCAGTTCAGTTCATCTCTATTTAATTCAATTAATACACTTCTATTCAGTTCAGTTCAGTTCAATTCAGCTCTATTCAGCTAATGTAAACGAGCCCTGAGTCTTCATGGCATTAAAAAAGGGACTAAATTAGTATGCATACTGTTGAGGTGATTTTTGGTCACAACAATGTAAAATGTGTGTTGGGCTTGAGAGCTAGTCCAAATTCCACGTAATGGGCTCGTGATCTGCGTAATGAACAAACGTGAGCTACCCCTGGAGGTGTTACCGGGGAACGGCTCTCCGACGCTCAAGTCAGGGAAGTATGAGAGTATGAAAATGTAGAGAGAGAAGGTGAGGGAGAAGTTTGAGGTGTGTTTAATATTTTTTGTGTAACGACCCGACTTTTTAACTGTCGATTGACGAAGGAAATCGACATATGGATCATTACTAAACATAAATGTAACAAAAATAGCATATTCTAAGTATAATTGATCTTTTATTAATTAAAGGCATAACTACTAGTCTCGTAATCCATGAGTAAACTCTAAGGTACATATTGAAATATTGTTTAATCCCAACAGGCTGGGATAAATACTTAATAAATAGTAAAACATAAATAGACTCCGGGTTCACTAAGTTAATCTCATCACATCTCACCACCCGAACCATACGAGCCCACTTATGCGTCTGCATCATCACCTGAAATGGGGGGGGTCCACCGTCAGTGGCGAGTAACTAGGCTGTCCCGCTTAAATGAGGGACCGGTAACCACATAATAGCATAGAATCGTTCATGAAAACCATACATAACATATAACATTACGTACAGATATGCATACAGGATACGTATAAAAATACGTACAAAAATACGTATACCTTTCGTATGAAAATACCTGCAAAATACGGTTATAGTACATACAAAATACGTATACAATATAGGCACAAAATACGTTCACTATACCAATACATATACGTACACATACATACCCGAATACCTACAACGTACAAATACGTATTCATACTTATACATATACAGACGTACACAGCGGAAGACTTATACATATCATCTTATACATTTCATTTTATTCTTATCTTACCTTAAACAACTTCATATAATACATAGACTATCATATCTTAGCTAACTTTATATCTTAACATATCATATCATATCATATCATATCTTATCATAACATAACTTTTTATCATAACTTATCATAACTTGTCATATTATCTTAACTTCGTAATCATATCATATCGTCCATCTTAACTTTGTAATCGTATCATATCATATCATTCATCTTTATTTCTTAACGGACCGGTCATTATAGCTCGTTGTGGATCCCGTGTGCACCACAACTTTCCTAAAATATGCCGGGATGAACTCGTGTATTCAGCCCGTAGTGGATCCCGTGTGCACCACTAAGCCTAAGCTATGGCCATAACTCCTAAATAGCAGCTCGTGTACTACTACTTAGACGACTACATATTTTAAGACCCAGAACTGCCCGGGTGAACTCGTGTATTCATCCCATGGGGCAGTGGCATCGACTTAACCCGATCTGATGACTCGTGTATCATCAAAAAGGGCGTCCTATCTTATTAACCCAATTGATGACCTTTGCGTCATCGTAGGGGCGATCTTAACTTATTATCTTTCTTATAACTAGAAGTACTAGGTGACCGTAATCAGGAATAAATGTTCGAAGTCCCAGGAAAGAGAGGTGCGGCACGTATATTGGCCACCTTAAATACCAAGTCTTTCCTAGCCAGAGATCGAAACAAATAATTACCCTTTTACTCTGTTTCCTTTCCTTCCCTAATAACATCTTATTATCCTTATTGTAACTTATCCCTACCGACTTCCTTAACTATAATATAATAATAAATAATAATAGCTAAGTCCTTTAATCGTATTATTATTACCCTTTCATATTATAACTTATCCCTAATTATAAATATTAATAATTATAATAATAATACTAATTCCCAAAATTGTTCCAATATTATTATAAGCCAAAATAATTAAACTAAAATTGGTCAACAATAACTAACCTACTCGACATTTTAGGGTTAGTTTACTAATTAGATAAATTCATCAACATAATAATTAACAAAATCAGTTCAATTAACAATAATTCGAATAATTAATAATTATCACCAAAAATTGCATAAAACATGATAAAAATTCTACCTTTCATATTTTATACCACTCGAAAATCATGAACAACAATACCAAAAATTACGTCTTTAGTTAATTAAATTCAATAACCAATAAATCATAGCGAACTTTATAATAAACATTAAAATTATCCTTAAAACACCATATTTTACACAATCTGATTTTAAAGTATTAAATTAAGAACCACCATTAAAAGGTCTCGAATAATCTGGAAATTTTGGTGGGAGCTAGATGTAGGTTCATGGTTTAACGTGCATAAATTTAGTCCAAAAATAACATCTTTTACTATTTTTCAGGAATTTTATAACTAACAAATCAGATTAGGCTGAATTCAGTTTCAGATTTTTCTGCCAGATCAAACGAACTTTAAAAATTACGAAAATTTAACACAATCTGTAAAACATTATTAGTGACTTCCACCTTAAATTTCGTAGCTATCCGAATTGATTAAGTATCTTAATAAATTCGTAAACCAAATATGGACAGTTTTACCAGTTTGAAAGATTAAATTATTATAAGCAATAAAAGGACGAATTTTGCCACGAAATAAATCATCATTCATAATCAAACAGTAAAGAAACTGCCACGAAAAATTCATCAAGAAATAACAAGATTTGATTAATAAATAAATTCATACAAGTAATTATTCAACAATTAAAGATTTCAAGAAACTACATAAAATAATCAAGAAAATTTCATAATAATTCATAAAGATTACATATTATCACCAAGAAAAAAAATTACATAATATCCTATCATATGATTCGAAATTTTCTAGGTGATCATGACACTAATTCCTAACAATTTTCATGTTTTAATCCTAATTAACTATGTAGAAAACTAACCCAAATTTAAGAAGGTAAGTCTAGTTACCTTTAAACGCTAAAAATTCCAAGGAAAATTCACCACTTTGGTGAATATTATGCACGGCTGAATTTTTGAAGGAAAGGAGGAATATTTTCTTGTAGGGTTTATGAGCTTTAGCAATTAGGAAAAATTATTGCTAAGCCTAACATATATATATAAGAAAGAAGAACAAAAAAAAAAACAAAACAAACCCTAATACTAAGGCTGCCGTGAGGTTGAGCAACAAAAGGGGAGAAGACCTAGCAATTAGGGATTAGAAGACTAGGTTTTAGAAGTTTAAAATAATTAGCTAATTTAATTAATCAATTAATAAAATAATCTAATTAATTAAATTAAATCCCAAAAAGAAATAATCATTGGCCCAAAAGGATGAGAGGCCGGCCATGCCATAAGGAAAAGGGAAAAATTGGGTCATTGGCCCAATTTGAGAAAAAGAGTGAGAAATAAAATAAAACAGTCCAAATAAATGGGCCCTTTTGGACTCGGAAAGTTAAAATAATATAAATAACCCGCGAAATTTTCTGGCCCTAAATTTCGGGGTATTACATTTTGGATACCTTTTCATGTGCATGGATGAAGACTATTTATAATACCTTGAGAATATGTGAGGAAAACTGCCCCTGGTAGGTTGAACTGGACCAGGCAGGCTGGGCTGGACCTGGTCAGTAACCCTGTACCTGGTAGGCGTTCCTTTGACCTGGTAGGCTGGACCTGGGCCAGGCTGCTGTTCTCAGGACCTGGTAGGTGTGATCTTGACCAGGTAGGTGCTTGAGCGTGGATTTAGGTGGTCAGGTCCCCTGTACAGACTTTGGCCTGTACCTGAGCCTGATCCTTTTTGTGGGCCTTCTTTGTGATGGATTTCCTTTGTTTGCTGATTGCTGGATTGGGCCTTAGCTCTGCATGTGGCTGGCCCAATAGCTAATGGGTGCATTTTGCCCCATCAATTTGCCCCCCAAGTCCATAAAAATTAAGTAATAATTTTTGTGGATTTTGTCGAGTAGGCCCTGGTCCTGGTAGCAGGACGTCGTGAACAGTCTTCTTCTTCTTTTGAATTTGAAGAGTTTTTTTTTTTTGGTTGGGGAACGTGGAGCAGCAGTTATGGCCGCTTTAATTGCTCCACTTACCATCGTGTTGAGGTGGCTGTCAGAGTGAGGGAGGTGTATTTAAGGGAGGAGCTGAGGAGTTTTTTGAGAATTTATTCAAAAATTTTCTCTCTCTCTCATCCTTCAATTCACTCTCTCTCTCTTTCTTCTTCCCGTTCTCTGCCTTTGTTCTTTCTTTTTCCTTAAACAGCTTTCGAGTTCATTTCCAAAAAATGGCAAACCAACCTAGCACCTCTGATTTTTCCTTGACTCTCAATGAACCCGGGGACGAGATCTTTCAAGAAGACCCCGATGTTAGCAGCGACGCCCTTATCGCAGCACAACTCCAAGAGATGGAGAGGGAGCTGCCGGAGGAGCCGGAGCCAGAGCTGAGCAGGGCTCTGGTTGTTAGAAACGAGGACCAGAGGGTCCTTGGAAGAATTGGTGGTCCAGTGGGTAGTGACCACTATTTAAATGCCGAGGGGTTCTGGACCTCCATAAGATGGGAGGATTCTGACGCCCTCTATGGGGTTATGCACATCAGGCCTTCCACGGCCTTTCTGGGGAGGGTGCGTCAGCTGCACCTGGTATCCAAGGCCAACATTCTCACTCTGGCCCCTGGCCTAGATGTGTATCAGTTTTCCCCTCCTTCCTCAAATTCATGTGCTTGGGATTCCGAGCCGGACCACATTGCCGTTTTCCTCGCCCACTTGAATTCTGGGGTGAGGTTCCCCCTTCATCCTTTCGTGGTGGAGATGTTAGACGTGTGGAACGTCTGCCTGTCCCAATTAGTGCCCAACGCCGTTCAGAGGCTGATCGGATTTATTTGGGTGTGCGAGTTCAGGAACCTCCCCATGAGCTCGAGGGTCTTCCGGACCATGTACAGATTAAAACCGTACAGGGGGTCCAACGTGCCTAAAGGATGGTGGACAGTGGAGGTCCTGAGGCAGGACAACGAAACTTACGCCACCACCTACCCTAAGCCCAAGGAAATGGGACACTGGTACTATGAGTTTTTGTGGCTGAGGGTCCCCTTAGACAGCAGTGATCCCAACGTCTACCTTCCCAGGACGGAGTGGGCCAGGCCCAGGAACACGGAATGGGTGGGCTTTGAGACACTGACGGCTGAGGAGCAGGCCGTGGTGAGGCAGTTCGCTGCCAGTCCTCCCAACAACAGTACCGGGAGTGCTGCCCCCCTAGTCTGGCTGCCCCCCTAGTCTGGCTGCCCCATCTGGATATAATCAGGAATGAGGCCTACTTGGCCTTGTGTAACCTCAGCTGCAAGATGACTAGAGGTACTTCTCTTCAGCTCTTTTTCATTTTATTTGTATGTATTTTGTTTCTTAGCCCCTCGTCGTTTTGACCTGGTGACTTCTCATGTCTCCCTGATCTGACCTTGTTTTTGAACCTCTTTTGGCAGCTGAAGCAGAGACGGTGGTTGACCTGGACAGGCTGGGAGTGGATGAGGAAAGGAGGCCTGACCGGGTGGTTCCGGTGGATCCTCCAGCCAAGGTGAAGTTCGTCCCTCTGGAGAACAACAAAAGTCTCTCCTTGCCCGCTGCCCCAAAGTTTGTACCCTTTCACACTGAGGTGGTTCCAACTGCTCCTCGTGGGTTGCCTCCCAGGCCCAAGGTGGGCTCTGATGTCTCTCCCTCTATTGCTTCCAGGGTGGTGACTGGACCAGTAAGGAGGTCCAGGAGGAGTGTAGGGCTGACCCCTCCTGTGGCTGGGAGCGCCAGGGCGACAATGGCCAGACACCAGGGATCTTCCTTGGTTATCAGTGAAGGTGGGAGCCTAACTGGGAAGAGGCCCAGGTCCTCTGGTCCTGGGGAGGCTAGCCTGAAAGGCAAGGAGGTGATCACCTTGGAGAATGATGATGATGAGGATGACGATGATGATGAGGAGCCCTTGAGGTTTAGGAGGAGGAGGAGGGTCCAGGAGCAGGCTGGATTTCAAACTGCCATGGCCATCCATGAGGATGACTTGGCCCAGGCTGGTTTGGACTCTCCTGCGAGGGGAGATGAGTTCCTGCTAGGGAGTCATCCCTCTGACAGGGCTGGGTTCTCTGGCATGCCCTCTTATTCTCAGCTTTCTAGCTGGAGTGGGAGGTCTGCAGAGATGGCAGGGCCTGTCAACTCACTTTCTGAGGTACCTGGTTCTTCCTCCCTTGGGGGTCAGGTAGCAACAGCAGCAACAACAACAACAACAACAGCAGTACCAATAACAACAACGACATCAACTACAACAACAACACTAATAGCAACAACAACACCAACAGCAACAACAACAACAACAAAAATAACACCAACAGCAACAGATGCACCAACAACAACAAAAACAACAGCAATAGCAACAACAATAGCAGCAGCTACAACATCAGCACCAACAAATGTCCTTCCCACTTACAATCTGCCACCTGAGTTGGTGGCTTTGTTTGGCTCTGAGTTTCCCATTCCTGAGGAGGGGAGCTTAGATGCTGATCCTGGTGTGTCTTCTGACAGATACATCAGGGGGATGCTGCACAGTACTTTGCGTCCCCAGGACAGGCCTTCTAGCTCTGTGGCCGATCCTGGGATCACCTTAAGATGGGTGATTGGGCAAGTATGGAGTCTTTATCTCTCTTCATTTTAGTTGACCTGCTATGTTCCTTTTTTAAACTGTAATTTGTTGCCCTTTCGTAGGTGGTGAAGTATGGCTTGGTGGCCAGTGAGTTCCTGACTTTTGGCCTGCCTTACCTCTCCTATGCTGAGGGCAAAATTAACAGCTTGCAGGAGGAGCTGGTCTCTGTGAAGAAGAAGTACCTGGATGTCCTCAAAGAACAGACCGAGGTCTTCGAGGCCTTTCACAAAAAGATTGCCAATGCTGAAAAGGCCAGGGATCAGACTCTGGTGAGCTTGGAAGAGGCCCAGGACCGACTTGCAGAGGCCAGGGATCAGGTGGAGCAGGCCAGGGTAAGAGCTGATGAGGAGAAAACCAAGGCTGATGTGATCAGGGAGAGCCTCCAATCCAGGATTGAGGACCTGGAGGAGGTTGGGAAGAGCAGGGCTGAGAGGATGGCAGCACTTGAGGAAGAGAAGCATGTCCAGACCAGGGAGCTCGAGGCCTTCAGATCCAGGGAGGAGAAGATGAAAAGCCAAGTGGAGGAGCTCGAGGGGGAGCTGGAGTCCAGGGCTCACTTCACCAGGACAGACCAGGACTTCAATGATTATTTCTTTGATGTCTGGTTATCTGCCTTTAGGTGTGTGAAGCACCAGTATCCTGACGTGGATTGGGAGGTGGTGGAGGAAGGTTACAGAGCTGGCCAGGGTTCAGTGCCCTTGGTTGGTGAAGTGCTTCCTTCCTCTATTCAGGAGTATTTGCACCCTTTGACTCCTGAAACACCTGCCACTCCAGCGCCAGAGGATGCTGCAGTTCCTCCTCCTGTTCAACCATCTACTGTGGACGAGCCTGCCTGTAATGACCCAGATTTTATCGGTATTTTTGCCGGTATTTATGTGTAATTATGTTTGTTTATGTGCTAGTTCAAATTAATTTTTGAACTATTTTTTTTAATTTTATGTAAATAATTTCGATTAATTCGAAATATTTATTTTTAGTTTTTATTATTTACGTTATTTATTATTTAATTAATTAGAATTTTATTTATTTAATTTTCTAATTAATTATTTAGTATTTTTGGTGAAATCGATTTGGGCATGATTAATTATGCGGTTTTTGCAAACTAGCCCAATTGAGCACGAGAGCCCATTTAGGCCCAATGTAGCCATGATGGCCGGCCCCTCTAAATGCATGGCAAGATTTTGCCACTTGCCTTGCTTTCACACTTAACTAATTTCTATAAATAGGAATGATTAGTGAGCCATTAGGTTCATTTGCTCATTTGCCTTTTTAAACACTTTTGCCATCAAAAGTTCAATCAACACAAACCCCCTCCACTTTCTCTTGCCTCACGCCATTTTTTGATGAACAAGCCATCAATTGTTCATCATTAGTTCTAACCTTGAACTTAAAGATTCAAAGTCAATTGATCTTTAAGTAGCCTAAACACAATCTAAACCCATTTATTTTATCCAAGATCGTTGGTTCGGGTTGGGTTTTGATCGTGCTCGTGTAGAGGGCTGTGTGTGGGGACAGCCGTGCGTGGTGCCGTGCAAGAGCAGCAGCCAGGCCGTGCAAGGGCAGCAGCCAGGCCGTGTGGGTGCAGCAGGCTCGTGGGTTCGTGTGTGTGCAGTGGCTGGGCAGCCGTGTGGTGCGTGGAGGTGGTGTTGTGTTCGTGTTTTGCTTGGGCCGTGTTGGTGCTTGTTTCCGGGCAGCGACTTTTGCGTTGTTTTAGTGTGTAATCTCCCATAAGGTAACATACTAACTCAACTTGATTGGTATACCTTGTTTATAGTATAGATTAAATGCATGTTTAGGATGTTTGTTGATGTTTATTCATGGTTTTATGTATGATTATACAATCTGATTTTTATGTGTTTACATGATGTTTTAGTGATGATTTTCGTGATTTTATGATGAGTTATACATTGTTATATGATCATGATTAGTGTGTTTAAGTTTGTTGAATTTTTGATAAGTTTATGTTGATTTTTGTGATGTTATGCGTGTAATTTGGTATGATTGGATGAGTTCTTGGTTGAAGATCTTGAATCTTGATTGAGTTCTTGGTTGAAGATCTTGGATCTTGAATGAGTTCTTTATGAGTTCTTTATGATTTCTTTGAGTTCTTTATGAGTTCTTGATGAGTCTTTATGAGTTCTTGATTGAATCTTGTAAGTTAAAGAAAATGGTTCAATAGTAAAGAAAGTTAAAGATTAGGATTGAGTTGATTAAAGAATGAATAAAGATTAATGAATAATGATTGGTTAGACTCAAGAATAAGGCTAGAGGCAGTTCTTGAGAATAACTTCGATGATTTAACTAGTTGAATTCAAGAATCGAGGCTAGAGGCAATTCTTGAACTTAATTTAGTTATGTTGGGTAGTTAAACGAATAATATGATTAAAATGATTAAATGAATTAATTGATGATTAGCTTGATTTCATTTTTTTTAGACGCCTGATACTTTGAGTAAGATTCATTGTATTCGGGTTAAGACGTTGCCCCTAATCCATCCGCGGTATTGGGTTAGTTGGAGTCATACTATGTGATCTTCGTGAGTTCCAGTAAGATTGGTTTCACGGGACATGGATTTCCAGTAAGATTGGTTTCATGGGGTTTGGGAGTAAGATTCTCAAATCCGAACATAGTAGAAAGTTCGAGCGCGTAAGATGCGTTCGTACGAGCACAGTCCGGTCTAGAATATGAATGATTGCGCCAAAGATAGTTGATTAGGTTGGTTTGAGTCGAGTTCACGTTTTGGGTTGTTCTCGTACTTTGTTTAGTGATGTTGTTCGTTTGATTTATGCTATGTACATGTGTGTTCCCATTAGGGTGAGTCAGTTATGTTACTCGCCACTGATGGTGGACCGTTGTTATATTTTTCAGGTACTTCAGATGATGATGCTCTTGCCTAGTTTTGGGTTGGGCGAGCGACGTTTCTTTCTTTTGTTACCTGTTGTATTTACTGATTTTGTAGTATTAGTAGTGATAGTTTGTTTAGATGCTACTCTTTAGATTTTGGACTTTTATGTGTTGTTTAAAGACTCTGACATGTAGTTGGAGTTAACTCGTATTTTAGTATTTCTAGTTTGACTTTTGGATTAGTTTATGTACAAACTTGTGGGTATCTGTACTTTTGTGGTTTGGTAATAATATTTGAGGAATTAGTATTATTTCTTAGGTATTTTGAGTTGTAGTTCTAACTACTCGACTCGTCGGTTTCTTCCGCGCCGATTTAAGCGAGCCGGGTCGTTACAGTTGGTATCAGAGCCGAATAGGATCTAAGTGAAGTTTTTAGGATTTGAGTTTAACCCGGGAGTTTAGAGCTCTACTATTCCCGAGTGAACAACCAAATCCTAGGATTAAGTAAAGGGAGAAGAGTTGGGTAGAAGGACCGGGATAAGATCTTTTTGCTATTTCTTTTCTTCCTTTTATTTTGTTTACTTAACTGTAGTGGAGTGTTTGACTAACATTATTTTGTTGGTATGTCTTTTGTTGTGATGCGTTGCAGCATGTCTACACCTCGCCGGTTGAGTACTGGACGACAGAGGTTGCGGGCACTCGAGGAGGCGATCCTTACGTTGGCACACCATAGTCGTCAACCGCCGAATATGCAGTCGACGTTCGATCGTATCGCACGTCATCGACCTCCGACTTACGACGGGGTTGCCGACCCCACTACTTTGGAGAGCTGGATCCGCGAGATGGGGAAGCTCTTCGACGCGACGTTTTGTCCCGATCACGAGAGGGTGCTGATCGCCGCATATTACTTACGTGGAGAGGCTGATAACTGGTGGACGTTAGCGAAGGACGCGTACCAGCCGTTGCATGCGATGACTTGGACCGACTTTATCGATAAAGTCCAGGAGCGTTTCTACCCCGACGAGTTGCGGTGGCAGAAACAGGAGGAGTTCCTTACTCTCTCACAGGGTAAGATGTCTGTCCAGGCGTACACCGATCGATTTACAGAGCTGTCGAGGTTCGCTACGTCTGTGGTTCCGTCAGAGAAGGATCGGGTCAAGCGCTACATCAAAAAGCTAGGTCCGAGGAACCGAGTCCACGTGATCAACAGTGGAGCGGCTACGTTCCAGCAGGCTTACGAGGTAGCACTCGAGATACAGGCATCGGTTACCGAGGAGGATTCGAGCAAGAAGAGAGCCCCGGTTCCGACGACTACAGCTTCGTTTAAGAAGCCCCGGTTTGGCACACCTAGCAACACCCCTTCGACCCCGATTTCGCGTAAGGGTAGTGATGGCTCGAAGTGTAGAGGTTGCGGCCGAAACTTCCATCCAGGGAAGAAGTGTGACGGTTCTCCGATCACTTGTTTCACTTGCGGTAAGGTAGGCCACAAGGCGTCGACTTGTCCCGAGAAGAAGCCAGATTCAGAGGTTCAGCGACTTCCGGCACCAACACAGACTCCAGTGAAGAACCGAGTCTACTGTATGACCGAGGCGGAGGCCGAGGTTCAGCCTGACGTCGTATCAGGTAGATTTCTTGTCTCTGGTATGTTAGCTTTAGTTCTATTTGATTCTGGTGCTACTGTTTCTTTTGTGGCTAGTAGTTTTGTCTCGAGGTCTAATCTTCGAGGCAGCCTTCCTGTTAGTTCAATTATTACTCTCCCTTCCGGAGAGGATTTTGTTTGTCAGCATGAATTTCGAGGAGTGCCTATCGTGATAGCTGGGGAGCAAGCGACGGCCGATCTGAAGGAGTTTCCGCTGATGGAGTTTAACGTAATACTTGGTATGGACTGGCTATCGAGGTATCGAGCAATTATTCGTTGCCGAGATCAGTCAGTGACATTCCGAGGATCTCAGGGCAACCGAGTTACCTACTCTAGGTTCGTCCTTAAGAAAGGAGTAAAGGTAATCTCTGACTTGAAAATGAGGAAGCATCGCCAGAAGGGCGATTTAGTGTATCTCTGTCAGGTACGAGACTTGACTGATGAGTCTCTGTTGGACGATATACCTGTAGCGAGGGATTTCAGAGACGTATTTCCTGATGAGCTACCAGGTGTTCCACCTGAGCGTGATGTCGAGTTTCATATCGACTTAGTACCCGGGACAGCGCCGATCTCGAAGGCACCGTACCGGATGGCACCATCTGAGTTATTGGAGTTAAAGACACAACTCCAGGATTTGATCGATAAGGGCTTCATTAGGCCAAGTGTTTCTCCGTGGGGAGCTCCTGTGCTCTTCGTGAAGAAGAAAGATGGTAGTATGCGCCTGTGCATAGACTACCGAGAGTTGAATCGGGTAACTATCAAGAATAAGTACCCATTGCCTAGGATTGAGGACCTGTTCGATCAGTTGCGAGGAGCAGGAGTGTTTTCGAAGATAGATCTTCGGTCTGGATATCATCAGATTCCAGTCAAGAAAGAAGACATCCCGAAAACTGCTTTTCGTACTCGATACGGCCATTACGAGTTCGAGGTGATGCCCTTTGGCCTCACTAATGCGCCAGCCGTGTTCATGGACCAGATGAACCGGACGTTTCACCACTTACTCGACAAGTGCGTCGTAGTATTTATAGATGATATCTTGATCTATTCTAGAGATGAGTCCGAGCATACGGAACATCTCCGGATGGTACTCGAGATATTGAGGAGTCATAAGTGGTTCGCGAAACTCTCCAAGTGTGAGTTCTGGCTTCGCGAAGTAGCCTTCCTAGGTCATGTGATTAGCAAAGAAGGCATTAAAGTAGACCCAGCTAAGATTAAGGCTGTGGTAGATTGGAGTAGCCCGACAAATGTGGCGGAGGTTCGTAGTTTTCTGGGTTTGGCTGGATACTATCGACGATTCGTCCAGGACTTCTCCAAAATAGCTAGACCGATGTCTAGTCTCCTGCAGAAGGAGGTCCGATTCGTTTGGACAGAGGCTTGCAAACAAGCATTCCAGGAGTTGAAACAGAGATTAGTCTCTGCTCCAATTCTTACTCTTCCGAACGATGAAGAGGGCTTCGAGGTCTATAGTGATGCTTCGAAGAGTGGCTTACGCTGTGTGCTCATGCAGGGTGGGAAGGTCATCGCTTATGCATCGAGACAACTGAAGGTGCACGAGCGTAACTATCCTACGCATGACTTAGAGTTAGCGGCTGTAGTGTTCGCGCTCAAAATTTGGAGGCACTATCTCTATGGTGGTTCATGTAAGGTATTCACGGATCACAAGAGTCTCAAGTACATCTTCACTCAAAAGGACCTCAATATGAGGCAGAGGCGGTGGCTTGAGTTGATCAAGGACTACGACCTGACGCTCAACTATTGCGAGGGTAAGGCGAACTTGGTCGCACATGCACTAAGTCGCAAACATCGCTTGAGCTTCAGTAGAAGCCGTGGTTCCGTCAGACTTTGTCTGACATCGATGAGTGCCGAGCCTGATTTAATTCAGGAGCTGCGCGAGGGTCAGCAAAACGACCCACAGTTTGCTAGGATTCCAGAGGCTATACGGCAAGGTAAAGCTGTAGGTTTCGAGATCCCTTCTGATGGTGGTATGCGCTTTCGAGGGAGATGGTGTGTACCGGACTGTTCTGATCTTAGGAACAGAATCATGTCCGAGGCACATAACTCGCCTTATTCTGTTCATCCCGGTGGTAATAAGCTTTACCAGGATCTTAAAGGCCAGTTCTGGTGGCCTAAGATGAAAAGGGATGTAGCAGAGTTTGTCTCTCGGTGTTTGACCTGTCAGAAGGTCAAGATTGAGCATCAGAGACCAGGAGGTCTGTTGCAGCCACTACCTATTCCGACCTGGAAATTTGAGTCGGTATCTATGGACTTCGTGGTGAGCTTACCCACTTGCAATGGCTTGAATGCTATTTGGGTCATAGTGGATAGGTTAACTAAGGTCGCTAGATTCATTCCGATGAAGATGACCTGGTCGATGGAGCGTCTAGCTGAGGCGTATACTCAGGACATAATCCAACTTCACGGAGTTCCGAGGGAGATTGTTTCTGATCGAGATCCGAGATTTCTGTCTCGTTTCTGGAAGTCAGTTCAGGAAGCCTTTGGGACGAAGCTAAAGTTGAGTACCGCTTTTCATGCGGCTACTGATGGTCAGACTGAGAGGACCATCCAGACTTTGGAGGATATGCTTCGAGCATGTGCTCTGGAGTACCACCAGTCTTGGGTACGCATGCTGTGCTTGATAGAGTTCTCCTATAATAATAGCTATCACTCCAGCATTGAGATGGCTCCGTACGAGGCCCTGTATGGCCGGAAATGTCGGAGTCCTATATGTTGGAATGATATCAGCGATACTGTGGCTTTAGGACCTGAGATGGTACGCGATACTATCGAGAAGGTTCGAGTCATCCGGTCTAAGATGCAGGCCGCTCAGAGTCGTCAGAAATCCTACGCCGATAATTGACGTAGACCGCTGGCTTTCGAAGTAGGTGACAAGGTCTTGCTTAAGGTTTCGCCATTCAAGGGAGTGGTACGCTTCGGTCAGAAGGGGAAACTCCGACCGAAATATGTGGGACCTTACGAGATACTTGAACGAGTTGGGGAGGTGGCGTATCGATTGGCATTACCACCTAGTTTGGCTAATGTTCATGATGTATTCCATGTTTCCCAGCTAAGGAAATATGTACATGATCCTACTCATCTGATTACAGCGGATCCGGTCGTGATCGAGCCAAATCTGACTTATGAGGAGCGACCCGTCCAGATCTTGGATCGAGAAGTTAGGACCCTGCGGCGTAAGCAGGTACCGCTTGTCAAGGTGTTGTGGAGAAATCAACACCATGAAGAAGCGACTTGGGAGACGGAAGCGTCTATGTGGCAGAAGTACCCGGAGCTGTTAGATGGGGAGCGATCTCCTGCACCTTGAAATTTAGGGACGAAATTTCTTTAAGGAGGGGAGGTTGTAATGACCCAGATTTTATCGGTATTTTTGCCGGTATTTATGTGTAATTATGTTTGTTTATGTGCTAGTTCAAATTAATTTTTGAACTATTTATTTTAATTTTATGTAAATAATTTCGATTAATTCGAAATATTTATTTTTAGTTTTTATTATTTACGTTATTTATTATTTAATTAATTAGAATTTTATTTATTTAATTTTCTAATTAATTATTTAGTATTTTTGGTGAAATCGATTTGGGCATGATTAATTATGCGGTTTTTGCAAATTAGCCCAATTGAGCACGAGAGCCCATTTAGGCCCAATGTAGCCATGATGGCCGGCCCCTCTAAATGCATGGCAAGATTTTGCCACTTGCCTTGCTTTCACACTTAACTAATTTCTATAAATAGGAATGATTAGTGAGCCATTAGGTTCATTTGCTCATTTGCCTTTTTAAACACTTTTGCCATCAAAAGTTCAATCAACAAAAACCCCCTCCACTTTCTCTTGCCTCACGCCATTTTTTTATGAACAAGCCATCAATTGTTCATCATTAGTTCTAACCTTGAACTTAAAGATTCAAAGTCTATTGATCTTTAAGTAGCCTAAACACAATCTAAACCCATTTATTTTATCCAAGATCGTTGGTTCGGGTTGGGTTTTGATCGTGCTCGTGTAGAGGGCCGTGTGTGGGGACAGCCGTGCGTGGTGCCGTGCAAGAGCAGCAGCCAGGCCGTGCAAGGGCAGCAGCCAGGCCGTGTGGGTGCAGCAGGCTCGTGGGTTCGTGTGTGTGCAGTGGCTGGGCAGCCGTGTGGTGCGTGGAGGTGGTGCCGTGTTCGTGTTTTGCTTGGGCCGTGTTGGTGCTTGTTTCCGGGCAGCGACTTTTGCGTTGTTTTAGTGTGTAATCTCCCATAAGGTAACATACTAACTCAACTTGATTGGTATACCTTGTTTATAGTATAGATTAAATGCATGTTTAGGATGTTTGTTGATGTTTATTCATGGTTTTATGTATGATTATACAATCTGATTTTTATGTGTTTACATGATGTTTTAGTGATGATTTTCGTGATTTTATGATGAGTTATACATTGTTATATGATCATGATTAGTGTGTTTAAGTTTGTTGAATTTTTGATAAGTTTATGTTGATTTTTGTGATGTTATGCGTGTAATTTGGTATGATTGGATGAGTTCTTGGTTGAAGATCTTGAATCTTGATTGAGTTCTTGGTTGAAGATCTTGGATCTTGAATGAGTTCTTTATGAGTTCTTTATGATTTCTTTGAGTTCTTTATGAGTTCTTGATGAGTCTTTATGAGTTCTTGATTGAATCTTGTAAGTTAAAGAAAATGGTTCAATAGTAAAGAAAGTTAAAGATTAGGATTGAGTTGATTAAAGAATGAATAAAGATTAATGAATAATGATTGGTTAGACTCAAGAATAAGGCTAGAGGCAGTTCTTGAGAATAACTTCGATGATTTAACTAGTTGAATTCAAGAATCGAGGCTAGAGGCAATTCTTGAACTTAATTTAGTTATGTTGGGTAGTTAAACGAATAATATGATTAAAATGATTAAATGAATTAATTGATGATTAGCTTGATTTCATTTTTTTTAGACGCCTGATACTTTGAGTAAGATTCATTGTATTCGGGTTAAGACGTTGCCCCTAATCCATCCGCGGTATTGGGTTAGTTGGAGTCATACTATGTGATCTTCGTGAGTTCCAGTAAGATTGGTTTCACGGGACATGGATTTCCAGTAAGATTGGTTTCATGGGGTTTGGGAGTAAGATTCTCAAATCCGAACATAGTAGAAAGTTCGAGCGCGTAAGATGCGTTCGTACGAGCACAGTCCGGTCTAGAATATGAATGATTGCGCCAAAGATAGTTGATTAGGTTGGTTTGAGTCGAGTTCACGTTTTGGGTTGTTCTCGTACTTTGTTTAGTGATGTTGTTCGTTTGATTTATGCTATGTACATGTGTGTTCCCATTAGGGTGAGTCAGTTATGTTACTCGCCACTGATGGTGGACCGTTGTTATATTTTTCAGGTACTTCAGATGATGATGCTCTTGCCTAGTTTTGGGTTGGGCGAGCGACGTTTCTTTCTTTTGTTACCTGTTGTATTTACTGATTTTGTAGTATTAGTAGTGATAGTTTGTTTAGATGCTACTCTTTAGATTTTGGACTTTTATGTGTTGTTTAAAGACTCTGACATGTAGTTGGAGTTAACTCGTATTTTAGTATTTCTAGTTTGACTTTTGGATTAGTTTATGTACAAACTTGTGGGTATCTGTACTTTTGTGGTTTGGTAATAATATTTGAGGAATTAGTATTATTTCTTAGGTATTTTGAGTTGTAGTTTTAACTACTCGATTCGTCGGTTTCTTCCGCGCCGATTTAAGCGAGCCGGGTCGTTACAGTTCCCAACCGGAGCTACCAGCTGCTGACCTTATTGCCAGTCCATCTGCACAAGGGGGTGCCCAGCACAGTGCAGCCCACAGTTCAAATGTCCCTCCTGAGGAGGCTAGTGGTGGGGCTGACAACCAGGGCAGGCTAGTTGTTGAGGATGACCAGGGTGTTTCTGCACAGCAGGATAGCAGGGGATCTCCCCCTGCCTAGGAAGTCTGGCGATCACCTGGTGACCAGGGGAGTGCCTCTTCCTGTTCTAGTACATCTGGTTATGCTCTCAGCTGACCTGTTCTGGAGCGTGGTAGTGGTGTGCCCTTGTGCCTCTTAAGCTCTTCTATTTTTTGTATTTAAATTATCTTTCCCTACTACTTGTAAGAACAATTTCTTTTTGGCCTCTACTTAGGCATAATAGAGCTAGGTGGTCGTCGACCTTAGCAGCAACAATTTGTATAATTCTTTAACACTTTACCATTCACCATGGGGTGGATGTGTTTTAACTTACTTTGAATGCTTAGTTAACATTTTGCATGCATATGTGTTTTTTGCCTAGACTTTGAAATTTTGTCTCTACAAATATTTATATATTTATATGTGCTGTATATATGCTGTGTATGCTCCCTGCCCCCCACTGTTGGTTGGAAGATAACTGAGTGATCTTCCAAGTAGGTGTATATTGCAGGGGTTCTGGTAGGTGATTGAATAGACTGGTTTGCTTTGCATACCTTGCCTTTGCTGTTTTTTCTTTGAATGTTGTGTCCAAGTGACCAGGGGCCAGGTGGACGTTTGGACTGGTTTGGGTGTTTGGGTGAGTGAGCTTGTTGTGCAAGGCTCTGTATTACCCCATCCAGGGCCAGGCCTGTTGGAAGCATATTCCGTTGTATGACCTGAGGCAAAATAGGAATATGGACTGGCCAGGGTATTTGGGTAAGTGTGTTTGCTAGGCAAACTCTTTGCACTACCCTACCCAGGACCAGGGCATTTGAGGCACATTCCTTTGCATGACCTGAGGTCAAATAGGAATACGGACTGGACAGGGTATTTGGGTAAGTGTGTTTGCTAGGCAAACTCTTTGCACTACGCTACCCAGGACCAGGGCATTTAAGGCACATTCCTTTGCATGACCTGAGGTCAAATAGGAATGTGGACTGGACAGGGTATTTGGGTAAGTGTGTTTGGTAGGCAAACTCTTTGCACTACCCTACCCAGGACCAGGGCATTTAAGGCACATTCCTTTGCATGACCTGAGGTCAAATAGGAATATGGACTGGACAGGGTATTTGGGTAAGTGTGTTTGCTAGGCAAACTCTTTGCACTACCCTACCCAGGACCAGGGCATTTGAGGCATGGACTTTTGTATGACTTTGCGTCAAAAAAGTGCATGGACTGGGCTAGGAATGGGACCAGGTGTGCTTGCTGAGCAAGCCTTTTTCACCTGCTCCCACCAGACCAGGACTTTTGATACATGCATCCTTGGCCTTGGGCCAACAAATACATGGACTGGGCTAGGAATGGAACCAGGTGTGCCTGCTGTGCAAGCCTTTTTCACCTGCCCCACCAGACCAGAACTTTTGATTTTTGTTTTATACAAAGACTTGTAGGAACAAACTTGAATTTTCATTGATACTACAAATTTCGTTTGTACATGTCTGCTTTACAATAATTCAGTGGGAGCAATAATTGAAATAAAACCCAAGGCATAGTATTTCTTGAGTTGATCAGCATTCCATATGCTGGGGAGTTGATTTCCTTCCAGGTCCATAAGACGAAATGTTGATGTGGACAGCTCTTCATAGACTTGGTAGGGGCCTTCCCAGGTTGCTGATAATTTGCCATGAATTTTATCCTTTTGGACAGCTGTAGCTTTCCTTAAGACCAGGTCACCTGTTCTGATGGGCCTGTTCTTAACTTTTCTGTTGTAATACCTGCTTATCCTATTTTGATAAGCAGCTAGCCTGAGTGCAGCTTCTTCCCTGACCTCGTCGAGCAGGTCCAGGTTCTCAGAGAGGAACTGGTCATTAGTTTTTGCTTCATAGAGGTGAACCCTTAAAGAGCTGCTTCCAACTTCTACTAGGAGCAGGGATTCAGTACCAAAGACAAGATTGAATGGTGTCCTGCCTGTGGACTCCTTGGAGGTGGTCCTTAATGACCATAATGTGTTGGGAAGTTCTCTTAGCCATCTTCCAATTTTGTCTTCCAGCCTTTTCTTGAGGGTGTTTAAGATTTGCTTGTTGGCTGCCTCAGCTTGACCATTCGATTGGGGATGACACACTGCAGAGTAGGCAAACTTGATGTGAAATTGGGTGAGGTAATCTCTGAGGGGTTCGTTGTCGAACTTCCTCCCATGATCAAAAACCATGCACCTGGGCACCCCATATCTGGTTATGATGTTTTTCCAGATAAACTGCCTGACGTTGCCCTCTGTGATGGTGGCTAGTCCCTCTGCTTCTATCCATTTGCTGAAGTAGTCGATACTCACTATCAGCCACCTCTTCCCCCCTTGGGCAGTGGGGAAAGGACCTAGCAGGTCCATTCCCCATTGAGCAAACGGAATAGGGTTGAGGATGGGACAAAGGTCGTTTGCTGGCAAGGATATGGTTGGTGAGAACTTCTGGCATTTTGGACATTTCCTGACCAGGGCCCTAGAGTCTGCTAACATGGTTGGCCAATAGTACCCTACTCTGAGGGCTTTGTGTGCCAGGGTTCTTCCTCCCATGTGATGGCCACAAAGGCCCTCATGAACCTTTCTAAGGACATAATTGCCTTCATCGATGTCGACGCATTTTAGCAGGGGCTGGTCAGTGAATGATTTTTTGTATAGCTCTCCATCGACCAGGACGTACCTGATAGCTTTTCCTTTGATCCTTCTGGCTTGACTCCTTTCAGCTGGGAGCTGGCCCATTGTTTTGAAGAGGATGATTTCATTCATCCAGTTTGTTGGCGAGTCCACCTGATAGGTGTACTCCTTTGTTAGCTCAATTGACCTCGTGGGCAATATCTCCACAAAAACCTTCCTGGTCAGCTCCTGAAAGGTGGAGCTGGCCAGCTTTGCCAGTGTATCTGCTTGCACATTTTCCTCCCTGAGGATCAGCTGTATCACAAATTCCTCTAGCTTAGAGGACCGGTCCTTCATCACTTTTAGATATTCGATCAAGGCTGGTTCCCTTGCCTCGTATACTCCGTTGAATTGATTGGCAACCAGCTGCGAATCTGTGAAGAGGTGGACCTTGGTGGCTTTCATTGTTGAGCATAGTTGAAGACCTGCTAGGGCTGCTTCATACTCTGCTTCGTTATTTGTGGCAATAAACTGGAACCTCAGTGCGTACTCGATCACGTCTCCTTCAGGTGAGATCATGACCACCCCTGGCCCTGATCCTTGCTGTTGGGATGATCCATCTGAGTAAACAATCCAGGGACCAAGGGTTTCTGTTGCTTCTTCGTGATAAGAGCACTCAGCAAGAAAATCGGCCAGGGCCTGTGCTTTGATTGCATGTCGTGGTTGGAACTTGATACCAAATGCAGTCAACTCCAGGGCCCACTTTGATATCCGCCCTGACCGGTCCAACTTTTCTAGTGATTTTTCTAAAGGCATGTCTGAGAGGACCACTACCTCAAGTGCATCGAAGTAGGGTCTGAGCTTTCTCGTTGCTAGCACCACTGCATAAGCTGCTTTCTCTATCAAGGGGTACCTGGTCTCAGCCGAGACCAGGGCATGACTTACAAAATAGATTGGTTGCTGAGTTTTCCCCTCTTCACGAAGGAGCACTGCACTGACGGCCGCCTGGCACACGGCTATATACAGGTACAAAACTTCACCTGGTATAGGTCTGGCCAGGGTGGGGAGCTTTTTAAGGTGGCTCTTCAACTGTTTGAAGGCCTCTTGTTGTTCTTCTCCCCAGGCGAATTGCTTGTTGCCTTTTAGGACTTTGAAGAAAGGTTGGGTTTTTTCCGAGGACTTGGCGATGAACCTGGACAGGGCCGCCATTCGTCCAGTCAGTCTTTGGATATCTTTGACTGACTTGGGCTCTGGTAGGTCCAGGGCTGCTTTGACTTTGTCAGGATTGGCGTCGATTCCTCGCTGGCTCACCAGAAAACCCAAAAACTTGCTTGATCTGACCCCGAATACGCATTTTTTGGGGTTCAGCTTCACGTTGTGCTTTCTCAGGTTGGCAAAGGTTTCTTGAAGGTCCTTGACGTGGTCATATGTATGTACACTTTTGTCGATAGAGTCGTCCACGTAGACTTCAAGGTTTTTGCCTCTTTGGTCCTTGAAGACCCTGTCCACCATTCTCTGATACGTTGCCCCTGCATTTTTCAGGCCAAATGGCATCATGACATAGTTGAACACTCCACAGCTGGTTATGAAGGCTGTTTTGTGCTTGTCTGCAGGGTGCATGAAAATTTGGTGGTATCCAGAATAGGCGTCCATGAAGCTTAGCATAGCGTGTCCGCTGGTGGAATCTACTAGCCGGTCTATCCTTGGCAGAGGATAGAAGTCTTTGGGGCAGGCCCTGTTCAAGTCTGTGAAGTCCACACACATTCTCCATGTTCCGTTGGACTTTTTGACCATGATCACATTGGCCAGCCATTCTGTGTAGTTGCAGGGTTCAATAAAACCTGCTTTGATCAGCTTGTTCACCTCTGCCTCGACAGCTTTGTTCTTGTCAGCAGAAAAAGTTTCTTCTCTTTTGTTTGATGGGTTTTGCCTCTGGGGCAACACTCAGGTGATGGGAGATGAGACCGGGGTCTATCCCAGGCATGTCACTCGCCTCATAGGCAAAGATGTCACAGTTCGTTCTGAGCAGGGTGATCAGGTTGCACCTCTCCTCTGTGTTCATCTCCGTCCCAATGATGACAGTTTTACCTGCCCCCTCTTCCAACTGGATCTCCTCTGTGGTTTGACCAGGTTGGATAGCCTGGTCTTTATTTTGCTCTTCAGTTGGCCTAGCTTCTGGGTCCAAGTGTTGGTCTACCCCCACCGAGGTGCTGAGAGTTTTGTGACTGGTGCTGAAAATTTTGTTTGGTTGGGGTTGCTCCTCCCCTGTCAAGTGGACTTTGTTGGGGCTGCTCCTGGCCAGCTCAGTTGATTCTTGAGCCAGCCTTCTGGTCTTGGCCACCTGCTCCGGCCTAGATTTCCTGACCTGGGTCAGGTTACAACTTCTGGCAGCCTCCTGTGATCCCCTTAGGGTGGCTACCCCCCAGCATCAGTCACATATTTGAAGCACAAATGGTAGGTAGATGCTACACCCTCGAACTGGTCAATGAAGGTTCTGCCGAGGATGGCATTGTATGGTGAAGGTGCCTCTATCACGTGGAACCTCACCATGCAGATTCTTTTAGAGTCCTCCTGTCCCAGCTGGACAGGCAGGTTGATTTCTCCCCTGGGAACTATTGATTCACCCATGAAACCTGATATTGGCCTAGGGGAGGGGACCAGCATGTTGTCTTTGAGGCCCATCTTGTGGAAGCACTCCGCATACAGAATGTTGATGGAGCTACCTCCATCAATCAGGGCTCTTCTCACCAGGCTATGAGAAATTTGAATTGAGAAGATTAGGGGATCATTGTGAGGGAGGATACTCCCTCGCAGTCCCCAGGTCTGAATGATATGGTGGGGAGAACTATGGGCCTGGTGTTAGACAGGTCTCTGACTGAGTATGTCCTGCCCGACCCCATGGCTCGCAGGTCTGCCCGTAAAGAGCTGCTGGAAGGCTGGTCCCCAAAGATGACCGCTATTATGTTGTAGGGTGTCTCTGGGGTCTTCTTCTTTGGTGGCTCCTGGTCACGTTTCTTCTCGCGAGCGGGGCCACCTTTTTCTTGGGTTGCCTTCCAGTCTTTATATTGCTTGAAGTACCCTCTGCTAATCAGGTCTTCAATGTTGTTGCGTAGGGATTTGCACTTTTCCGTGGCGTGACCAGGGCAGTCATGGAAATCACAGTACAGGTCCCTTTCTCGACCAGCCGTCTTCATGGGGGGTGGCATTCGCCACTTGTCCTCGTCCTTGTGGGCAGCATAGATCTCTGCCGCAGAAACGGTTAGGGGGGTGTAAGAGTCAAAGTTTGGAAAATCACGTTTCCTTGAGTCCCTCTGCTCCTTCTTTCCCTTGTCTCCCTTTTTCTCCTGCTGTCCTCGTTTTTCACCTGGAGGGGCTCTTAGAGCTTTATTGAACTCCTCTGTCCTGATGAACTTATCGGACTCTTGCATTTCTTCAGTGAGGGAGGAGACATTCTCCCTAACCAGGTGGTCCCTGTAGGAACCCGGTTGCAAACCATGCTTCAAGGCCATCATTACTATGTCCGGCTTGAGTGGGGACACAGCAATGGCTTCCTTGCTAAACCGTGCCAAGTATTCCCGCAGGCTTTCCTCCCTGCTTTGCTTGACACACATGAGCTCCATGGAGCTCTTTTCTCTTCTACGTCCACTAACAAAGTGGCTCGTGAACTGTTCAGTGAGTTGGGCGAAGTCATAGATGGTGCCCGGTGGTAGGTTCTGGAACCAAGATTGGGCCAGATGTTGAACCATGTTTGATTTGAATGATGACAAACCAGTCCTCTATACTTGATATCTATGTATAATTGTACATGAACAGGTTGAATCAAGTGAGGACTCATCAAGGCAATCATGAAGACCTTGAAATACTTGAAGATCAGAAGCCAAGAGCTTGGAGCCTTTTTATTTTTATATTTCTAGGATCTTCATGTAAAATAGGCTTAGGAAAATATTCTTATTGTTTTTAAGTAAAGAGCAAAAAGACCTTAAGTTTACATCTAGTAAAGAGAACAGCCCAAGAACAAGCTAAGAACAGGCACAGAACAAGCTTGGAACAGTTCACTTTACCAGACGTAAACTTAGTAGTACTGAGACCACTGTGGGAACAGACCTCAGTATTACGCACGTGATCCGTACAAATTTTCGAGTTCAAAATCATTTTTGAAAATTTATTTGAAAAATTTGGATCACTTGTACTTTGGAAATCTGCTAAATTGATTTGCAAAACCAGCTCATTAAATGCAATGTACTTGTTGAACTTTTGGGTATTAACCGCTGCAAACAGTGGTAAGACACAAAGGTCTGGAACAGGTAACTGTACACTTGTGTCAGCTGATCCTTTTGCACAATTTAGGGGAGCTTCCAGCACACTTCTAGGGAACGGTTTCCTTGCCTATATAAACATTCTTTGCAAAAAAACCTAGAAGACTTTTGCTCTCCAAAGAAAACCAAGTAATACTTTCTGAGAGTCTATCCTTAGTCCAAAACTATCTCCATATCCATCTTTAAGAGAAAAACTTACGGAGATTTAAGTTTGTAATATCTGAACCACTTAGAGGGAAGTGGTTGGGGAGTGTTCTGTGAACACTGAGTGAACTGTTAGAGTTAACAGTTGGGGAATTAATTGTTACATAGTTGTAGCACTTGATTGAGTGTGTAACCTTGTTATTATTCTGAGTTGATTAATAATATTGGTGAGAGAGTGGAGGACGTAGGCTTGTTTAGAAGCCGAACCTCGTTAAATCTTTGTGTCCTTACTCTTTGCTTACTGTTCTCTCGCTGTTCTCACAAAAGCACAAACAAAACTTGAAAACGATTTAAAAAAACACACATACTCAATTCAACCCCCCCCCCCCCTTCTTGAGTATACATTGAACTAACACCAGACCTGTTAAGGTGGTGGGGAAGTACTTGCACCAGGTGGCATCAGTGTAGGGTCCGAAGTACATGTGGCCTTCGTATAGCTGGACATGATCATTGGGGTCCCCTGTTCCATCATATTTTATATGGCCTGGTAACTTCACCCTTTGTGAGGTCTCAAAGATCACCGAGGCATGAAAAGGTGACTTTGTAGGGGTCCTTATTTCTGGCCTTGGTGGCCTTTCCGCTCTGAGACTCGCTGAGAGTCCAGGAGTCCTATGGTGGGTCGACTCCTGCCCTTTTCCAGATGCTGAGGCTGAGCCCAACCTATCTCGGACAGACCTGGGTTCTCCCAACCTGTCCCTGATTGATAATGGCGCACTCAGCCTTTGGTGCACAGGCGTCCTCGCGCCTAACCTGTCGTATACTGTGGTCCGGTTAGAAGACCCCGTGTTAGCTTCTTCCCGGACAGTAGTACGAGGCGGCGGAGACTGTTGGTGGCGATGCTTTGTCTCTCGAGCAGTGAGTGGTCGTCTGACCACCTCGCGGGTTTCCCGGGCAGTTTCGCCCTGCACCCTTGTTCTTCTCGAGGCTGAGAACCAACTTGGGTGGTCCCGTGCCTCTTTTGGCGTATCCCAGTCACTCTCTTCCCATTCTTCCGGGAGAGATGCTGGTGGGGAGGACCTTCGTTTGTTGGTGGAGGCCTTTTGGCTACTCGACTTGCGTGAGTAACTTAGCTTCCTTCGTATGCGAGGTGGGCTTGGGTCGCCCTTTGGTGAAGCTCTTGAAGCAGATGGCCTTTTGGTGCCAACGGAGGAGGATGGCTGTGACAAGGACTCTGTGTAGTCCTCATTCGAGCGGTCATCCTCTTCCTCCGATGGTCTTACCGCACTAGGCTCGCCGGCCTCCACTTCTTCTTCTTCCAGCATGGAGGCTGCTCGAAGAATCCTGAAGGCTTCCTCAACTTGAGAAGGCGTTGGCATGGCACTGCGTTGGCTCCTCACAGAGCGAGGTGTGTGCACACTGCCGCTTTTCTTTTGGCTCGAGCGTTGTGGACGTCTGCTCGAGTGGTCACCGGAATCACCACGTTCAGACATGGTTGAAGATTGTTTGAAGGTGGAGAAATGAACTGAATATGGCACTCGGACCCTCCTTCTAGCGCCAAATTGTTGAGGTGATTTTTTGGTCACAACAATGTAAAATGTGTGTTGGGCTTGAGAGCTAGTCCAAATTCCACGTAATGGGCTCGTGATCTGCGCAGTGAACAAACGTGAGCTACCCCCGGAGGTGTTACCGGGGAACGGCTCTCCGACGCTCAAGTCAGCGAAGTATGAGAGTATGAAAATGTAGAGAGAGAAGGTGAGGGAGAAGTTTGAGGTGTGTTTAATATTTTTTGGACACCTTTTCATGTGCATGGATGAGGACTATTTATAATACCTTGAGAATATGTGAGGAAAACTGCCCCTGGTAGGTTGAACTGGACCAGGCAGGCTGGGCTGGACCTGGTCAGTAACCCTGTACCTGGTAGGCGTTCCTTTGACCTGGTAGGCTGGACTTGGGCCAGGCTGCTGTTCTCAGGACCTGGTAGGTGTGATCTTGAGCAGGTAGGTGCTTGAGCGTGGATTTAGGTGGTCAGGTCCCCTGTACAGACTTTGGCCTGTACCTGAGCCTGATCCTTTTTGTGGGCCTTCTTTGTGATGGATTTCCTTTGTTTGCTGATTGTTGGATTGGGCCTTAGCTTTGCATGTGGCTGGCCCAATAGCTAATGGGTGCATTTTGCCCCATCACATACTATAGAATATAGAATCATAGATAAATGGTTGCATTTTTCATTTGATTATATAAATAGTTGCATTAGTCACAAGACAAAAGCTTCTTATAAATCAATTAACCACACATATTATGAACTCTATATCTTCACCATATTAATATTTAGCACGAAAGTTATTTATTTTTTAACTAATTAATTTATATTAGTTCTTCCCAATAAGCTAAGATAAAGAGCAATTAACAAACATTTGACATAGAACGTAATAATATAATAAGTTGAGAAGAGCGAGCAATTCAAGGGCATTTGCGGCGGCCACCATGAGTGGTCATGTTGGCATAGCAAGGGCAAACTTCTTGGTTACCATAGGTACCAGGAGGAACACAATTACATCGAGCACAACAAGTCCCACATGCTCTTATACACTCATCATGTCTTGATGCTTCGCTACATCTTCTTATACATTCCGCCCCACAATCTGCATTATATATATATATATATATAGGAATAGGAGTATGATCATGTGAGAAAGGGTGCTTTAGGTGAGAAAGACTTTTATGTGAGAAAACATCTGCACCGCTTATAATTTTAGATCTAAGGGTTGTTATTTGATCTTGTGTTTTTGTTAGTAAGGGCAACTTGGTAATTCAATTTAAGTAGTATGTTTCTATTTTTTATAGCAAAAAAAAAATCTGTTTTTTTTTTTGGTTTTTTTAAAATATGTTTCTTTAAATATTTTTTTAATTCAAAAATTGGTTTTTTTTTCATAAAATAAAAAATATCTAAAATTCAATTTATTTGTTTATTTGTTCGTAAGTACTCGTGTTCCAAATTCTATAAGTCATGTTCAAAATTTTATAAGCCAAGTTCAAAATTTTATAAGCCATGTGCAAAATTTTATAAGCCATGTTCAAAATTTAATAAGCCATGTTCAAAATTTATAAGCTTTGTTCTAATTTTTAAATGCTATGTTGTAAATTTAACAACCCATGTTTAAAATATTATAAGTCATGTTCTAATATGTGTATGTATGCAGAAAATGTCAGTTTATTGTTGGGTTTATTTTAAGTATATTAACTATAGATAAGAAAAAAGTATATGAAATATTAAAATTTTTATAAGTCATATTCTAAATTTTATGATTCATATTCTGAATTGTACGGGTCATGTTCTGAATTTTTATAATATAGTTTCCAAACCATATAAGATAGAACTAGAACGTTGATTTATTTTGATCTAATGTTGATTATTTTAATCATGATACTATTTATTTATTTCATGCAATTTCACACTTTTAACTTACTATATATATGTATAGTAAAAAATAACTTGTCTATGTAATTTTAAAAAATAAACATGTTATATATATTGTTATGGAAAACATGAAAGTCTACTTTTGTACATTTTAAAAGTAACTTGAATTTGTGTCTTGAAAGAACGCAAAAAATTTAAGCAAAGGTAGAACAGGTCTGGTAATATTTATGTTTAATTAATATCTTAAATAATGAAATTGGAGTAATTAATATTCATCAAACTATAGATTGTTGCCACAACAACCTCTTATAGGAGGTGACACGTGACATTTAATATATAGTCTTTAGCCTGTGCAAAAACACTGGTATGGTTTCTCAGACATTGTACGTTCTTCAAGTTAATGTAAAATGCTAGTCAGTACAAGTATGGGATTAATATAAATTTCTATAGATGAATGAGCAAGTACATAGGGAGAAAGATATCAAAAGACAACTATGGTGGAAATGTCATTGTAAAATTAGAGAACCAATTTTGAAGGACAAATATTCAATTTCATAACTTAGGTCTTGTTCTTTTGAACTTAAAAGCTACAGTAATCAGATCAGATCAGTTCAGATCAGATCAGTTCAACTTTGTTTTAATTTTATACTCTCACAAAATAATACCCCATCTAATCAGTTCAGATCAGATCAGTTCAGATTAGATCAGATCAGTTCAGATCAGTCCTAAAGAACAGAGCCTTAAACTTTTTTTCCTCCATTGATGAAAATCAAGCACCTCAAAAGTACTCATAATTTTGAAAACTTATATTGCAACATCAATAAACCAATTATAACTAGTGAAAAAATAATAAGTGATAACGTAATAATTTTTTTTTTTTTTACGTAGATAACGTAATAATTTGGATGATTGTAAATTGCAGCAAAATTATATATATAAAAAAAATGAATCTTTATTTTAATAAGATATGAGTGAAATTTTTGAAATTTTAAATGAGAACAGGAAAAGTAAGAGGAGAACGGAAAAAAGTGAAATGTGAGGAAGGTGAAACAAAGCATTTAGTGTAAAAAGTTTAAGAAGAATGACACATGACATTTTGTGAGAACATTTGTTTGTGAGAAAATAGATTAGGATGAGTTTGTAGGATCTGGACCAGATCTTGGTGGATCTATACCTGTTTGCTAAGATGGATCCAGAGCCGATCCGAATCCGACGGATCTATAAAACTAGGCCTAGGATGCATATTCTATGGATCCTACAGATCCGAGTCTAAAATGGATCCATACTATTTGGAATAATTTTTATTTTCGATACTATTATGTAACATTCTTATTAGCACAAGGTTGAATTTTAGTACACCCAACAAGTGAATAAAAAAATGATGATGAATTAAAATTATGGAAATACAATTACACACATAATTTGAATAAAAATATAACATATTTTAAGCATAAAAAATATCATCTAACATACTAAATTATTGAATTAGTATATCTTATTAACCCTTTAATTCTAACCATTATGCTGCAATATTCATGTGCTCAAGTTTTACAATTTACTATTGGCCATATAGTTGTTTTTTTTAAATAAGTCCAAATATATATAATAAAATTGTATATAATAAATAATGGTCAGATGTATAAATTGAAGACATCATAAAATTTTAAAATGTGAGATTTTTGAATTACAAAGGGAAGGAAGATAACAAAATTTCATACCTATTTTCTCATCATAAGAATTATAGCCTTCAGTGGTCACCTGTTGATTATCCAATAAATTTTCAAAGTTAATATTTCAACACCAAAACATAGATTTATGGATGATTATACAGGTACAAGTTAAATAGATGACGAGACTGGAAATTAAAGACTAACCATTTCAACATTATGCACAAATTGCAAGATGAAAATTGAGATTAGAAATGTAGCAAATACAGCTTTAGAGAATTCTATATTTTGCTAATATTATTCTCATGGTGGTGCTATCTTAAAGTCATTACCATTATCAAAATTTATAACTAGACTGATGAGAATGAAAAATATGTTTTCTAGGGGAATTTTAAAGTTTTTTCTTAATAAATTACACTTTAAATCCATTATCATTATCACAATTTATTACCAACAACCAAAAAGGCCGTAAGTGTTTATGTTTCAATTTTTTTTGTTCATCGTCATAAGTAACAATTACCATTTCTAAAGAGTAACATAATCCTCCATCCAGTTTATTTCCTTTGTGAAACTTATGGAAAAAATCTCATTTCCTTGCCCCCTTAATGGTTGTTTCAATTACACTTTTAACCTAAATAGTTAATAAAGGTAATTTAACATATATTTTTACCCCACCCCTTCCTCCTCTCAACAAAATCTTTTTTGTTTCATTTATGATTATCATTTCAAATACCCATTGAGATTAAGGTTATAACATCAAGGATTTTCTATACGCTTTAAAATTTAAATGTCTGCTACAGTTGGAATTTTGGGTACAATTAGAGATATACTTTGATGATTTTTTATAATTAAATCCTAAAGAATACGGCCTAGGCGGTACATGTACTAATTGGAATAAGTGGATTTTATAATTTATTTTATAAGGAAAGAAGAACCGGTTAGAATCACAAGAGTAGTAACAAAAATTCATAATGCAATGCTTGTGCCATTTAGTACCAAAAAATCATAATGCAATCCCAGCCGCGGAGGAGTGACGGCTGGGAGTGTTTATCTAGGTTTGAATTTTCTTTCCAAGTGTTTATGTTTATGAGGGATGGAGGCGTGAAAGTAAGAATAAGGGCTGTGAAACGTAAATTGTTTTGAGTGCAAAAGTAAGTGATGTAGAGAGAAACATATTAGCTGTAATACTTTGTATATATTTGAATTGAATGCTGCCATCATGCCTTGTACAGCTCTATATATAATACATCATAAGTTGCCCTAAATGGCATCTAAGGGCTTACAATTAATATGTGCCAAGTGGCACCATCAAAGACAAATGGAATAAAATCATCCTAGGATCACCAACCTAGGAGCCCACTAACAGAATACAAAAGCAAGGTCCCTTTATTGGGCCTTTACTTACACCTATTCCCTTTACACTCCCCCTTAAACTGGGAGTGGTTGGACTGAACTCCCAGTTTGGACAGAATGACCCTGTGTTTGGACACTGGTAGTGATTTTGTGAGGACATCAGCCAATTGGTGCTGTGTGGGAACATAAGCAGGTTTGATGGTTCCTGATTTGACTTAATCTCTGATGTAATGGCAATCTACTTCCACATGTTTTGTTCTTTCATGATGCACTTGATTGGCAGCGATTGAGAGTGCAGCTTGATTGTCACATTTGAGCAAAATAGGATGTAGGGACTTGAGGCCAAGGTCCTTGAGGAGATGAGTCAGCCATGTAACTTCACAAGTGGCAAGAGCCATTTCCCTATACTCTGCCTCAGCTGTTGATCTTGCAACAACAGGTTGTTTTTTCATTTTCCAAGAAATGAGAGAATCACCCAACAGTATGCAAAAGCCAGTAGTGGATCTCCTAGTGATTGGGCAGCTGGCCCAATCACTATCAGAATATGCAGTAAGAGTAGCAGCATTAGATGAAGCCAGCATCAACCCTTGATCAGCAGTCCCTTTCAGGTACCTGAGGACTCTTTTAGCAGCCTGCCAGTGGAATGAAGTAGGGTGCTGCATAAATTGACTCAAGACATTCACAGTGTAGGCAATGTCTGGCCTTGTTATGGTCAAATAGATCAGTTTTCCAATGAGGTGCTGGTAGACTTCTGGATGATGCAAATAGGTGCCCTGATTTTGAGTGAGCTTTACATGTGAGTCCATGGGAAGTTTCAGTGGCTTGGTCTCAAGCATGTGATGTTCTTTGAGCAGATCATGAGTATACTTTTTCTGTGACATGAATATCCCATCTTGATTCCTTTGTACTTCCAACCCAAGAAAGTAACTTATGTTGCCAAGGTCCTTCATGTGGAACTGAGAGTTTAAGAACCCCTTTGTTTCTTCCATTAAGCACTGATTATTTCCTACTATAAGTAAATCATCCACATATACCAGGACAATGACAAATTTGTTGTCTGTCCTTTTGATGAAGAGAGAATAATCAGCCTTGGATTGAACAAATCCAGAATTGATCAAGGCACTAGACAATTTTGTGAACCACTGTCTAGGGGCTTGTTTGAGCCCATAGAGAGACTTCTTGAGCTTGCAAACAACTCCTGGATTTTCTTGACTGTAATCATGCTCCCCCTGACCAACCATCATCTTCTTTCCTTAACAAGGATAACCACAAGGGATTTTGAGGTACACATCCTCTAGAAGATCCCCATGGAGGAAGGCATTCTTCACATCCATTTGGGAAACATGCCACCCTTCCATGGCTGCAATGGCAAGAATGGATCTCACAGTTGTCATTTTGGCAACTGGAGCAAAAGTTTGATCAAAATCTATGCCTTCCTTTTGTCTACAACCCAGGACAACCAATCTGGCCTTTTCCCTTTCCTTTGTACCATCTGAGTGAAATTTTGTTTTATAGAGCCATTTTGTTCCTATAGCCCTTTTTCCAGGTGGGAGCTTCACCAAATTCCATGTTTGATTATCCTCCAAGGCCTCCAATTCCATGTTCATTGCTGCAACCCATTTTGGATCCTTCACAGCTACCCTGAAACTTGAGGGGTCTTCAGTTTGTGTGGTTTTTGCTAGCAATGCAGTGAATTCAGGCCTTACTTTAACTTGGGCCAGGTTTGCAGCATGTGTTGCTTCATTTCCTCTAGATTTTGTGTTGACAACAAAGTCATCAAACCAAGCTGGAGTTCTCTTATGTCTGCTTGATCTCCTAGTCTTAGTTTGATGGTCTTAGTGAGGTTGGTGTACCACATCATCCATCAGGTCTGGTTGTTCACTTTGTTCCTCACCTTGTTCTTTTGTTGCCTGGTTTTCCAAAACATCAACACTTGCAGCTTCCTCACTTGCTTTCAGGATAGGTTCTGAGTCTTCTGTTATCACAGGAAGGTCTCCCCTGTCTTCTCTATGTTCCACTTCACTTGCTATACCCTCATAATTACCAGCTTCATTACAAGGAAATATATTTTCATAGAATTTAGTGTCCCTTGAGATGAATTTCTGTCTAGTAATCAAGTTGAGCAGCTTGTATCCCTTTTTGTTCTCAAGGTAACCAAGGAATACACAAGGCACACCCCTTGGTTTGAATTTGTCAGGTGTTTTATCTGGGTTATAAGCCATGACCAAGCACCCAAATGCCTTCATATCTTCATAGTTGGGTTTTTTACCAAACAGTCTTTCAAAAGGGGTTTTGTTCCCAATCACAGGTGTGGGCAGCTTGTTTATTATGTAAGTGGTTGTTAATACACAGTCACCCCAATATTTGAGGGATAGACCTGCCTGCAGTCTTAGGGCCCTTGACATCTCAAGAAGGTGTCTGTGCTTCCTTTCAACCCTTCCATTTTGTTGGGGGTTGTTAGGACATGAGGTCTGATGGACTATACCTTCAGCAGCAAAGAATTCCTTGCATTTACCCTTGATGAATTCAAGAGCATTGTCTGACCTCACACATTTTATCTTGTAATTAAATTGGTTCAGGATCAGATTTACAAAGGCCTCTATCACCTTAGGGGCATCTGATTTCTGCTTTAACAGGTACACCCAAGTTGCTCTTGAGTAATCATCAACAATTGTGAGAAAATAATTATATCCATTTTCAGTGCTCACCTTATAAGGTCCCCATGTATCTAGGTGAATGAGATCAAAAGGATTGTTTGCTATTGAGTTGCTTAGTTTGTAAGGTTTTTTGGTAAATTTTGCCATGTCACAGATAACACAAATATCATCATTCATATCAGAAGTAGACACACATCTAATCACAGAAAGTTTTTTATTAGGCACATGCCCAAGTCTGTAATGCCACAGCTGGAACTTGTTGAATGCTGATTTCCCCTAATCCCCTAAAAACCCTTTGCATTTTCATTCTCACTCTCCCTTCCCCTTCGAGATCCACCATACACCATTACCTTCTGAAGAATGACAACGACAACACAGCCGCCCCTCACACCAATTGATGTTCCCGCTGCTCCGCGATGACCAGGCCAGCCGCCCCTCGCCGCCACTGCTACGGTTGCTGCTTCGTGGCAACCATTCACATCCATGTCTCCCATTCGCTCTCGCTCCTTCTCACTCCTGTCACTCCGCTTCCTTGTCTCTTTTGCCATCACCGGCGCTGCCACGGTATTGGCTTCAGGTATGCTCTTCTGTCCTTTTATTTTTCAGATTTGCGATTTATTTATTTGAGTATATAAACCCTAAAATTGATTTGGGGTTTAATTGTTGGTTTGTTTTATGGTTTTTTTTTTTTTTAAGAGTTTATTTGAAATTTTGTTATTATTGTTGATTTATGGTTGAATTTATTTTTTAGGGTTGTGTAATCTTATTTTTGCTTTGGCTTTTCATATTATGAGATATGAACAATTTGAGGATTTTTGCAAACCCTAATTTGTTTACTCTCTATATTATGTCTCTGTTTGTAATGTGAAGCTCTTCGATTCCTTTTTTTTCTGCATTCGACTGCTGTGAACTGTGTCACATTTTGGAGGTTTTGGTTGTTGTTTTATTTTTTTGGAAACTGGGAAATCCAGATAAAAATATGGATGTGTTGTTCAATTTTAGTCTATTAGGATGAAAATTACTATCGCCTTATGTCTTTTTTCAATTGAAAATCAGCCTCCACGGTGCTGCTGCTTCTCAACGCACTGCCTACCATGCTGATCCACCACGTTGCTCAACAACCTGGCGCTGCTCTGTTTCTGTTGTTGCTGTGCGAGTCTGGTTGTGGGTCGTTTTGTTGTCGGATGTTTTGTGGTCTCTAAATCGTCGGTTACCACGTCACCTACCACCACCACTTAAACTCCTCTTTTGGGATAAAGGTAATTTTTCGCCAGATTTTAGTCATTTATAGTTGAGTTTATTTCTAATCTTCTAAGGTTGCATAAGATATACTTGTTTATTTGATTATGTGTGCTTATAGTTCCATTCAATTGCTCTTCTGGATTTATTGCTCGTAGAATTACTGTTTTAATGCTAATTTTTTGTATAATTGATTGTTATTGCTTGTATATAGTTATTTGTTGGTAAAATTATTTGTCTGTTTATTTTTACTTTTGTAGCATGTTTTTTTTAATATACCATCCCTACTTCCTGAATTTTCAAAGTATATATATACTTTGTCAATTAACAGTAAAGATCAAGTCACAATTTTTTTATAGATATAAGATGAGTTGTGTTTAAAAGATAATATATATGTTGATGAAGATGGAACCATCCTATGGTACATGTGCTTTCGAACTTCTAACTACTATTATCAACCCCATCTAGCAATCAATAGTTGTGTGCAGTGGGGAGAAAAATGGGTTGATCATTTTTCTTTTTATATTAGAGAATTAGTGTGAGCAATTATACATAATTTTTGTTTAATTTTATTAGTCTTATGCTTGTTGTGCTTTGAAGTATTGTCTTGTGCTCGATATTGTTGTTATTGGGTTGATATTGTTGTTGTTGTGCTTGAGCACATGAAGATGAATCAAGAAATTAATTTGTTTTCTTCAAATAATGTGTAGTTTATTGTAAGGCTTCATGACATTTTTTTATTCTTATAAGAATTAAGACAGTACCTTCTTATGGCATTTATACTCTGATTACATTATGAATTTTATTTTTTCTAATGAGCCTTGGTTAAAATTTCCAAACCTATTTAGCATTTGCAAGATTTATTGTGTGAATTACCAGTACCTTGTGGTTTTATTTATTGTGTGAATTTCCTCCCTACGACACTAATGTTTGGCCAGAAGGAGGATTATTTTTATTTGGGGTAATGATCTTTGCATTAATGTTCATAGTACTTGAAAAAGTCTTTTCCCAGTTGAGCTCATATCTTGTCATCTATGTTTACAATATTGGGTGCTTTGTTCTTTGGTTAATAGTAATGCACATTAATTAGGAGCAGATGGGGAGAGCTTAAACTTCTAAGAGCAGATGGTGAGGGCTTTTAAGGTTTTTTTCCCTTCCTTTCTACTATATATTTTGTATTATCTCTCATGATTGTATTGAATTGTGGTGACTGACCTGAGCATATGGTACGGTATTCACTGTAAAAACTAACAGGAGAAGACAATATTTATATTCGATGTGAAAGACAAAGCCTTGTTCTACCAGCTAGGATTGCGACGAATCGATTCATGCGGTGAGCGCGCTTGCATCAAACCACCAAAGATATCTAGTCACTGGGATCCAAGTAGCATTTTTGAAACTCACCATGAGGACCCTCCAACCATGATCCACCCCAAGTTGAAGATGCATTGAAACAGATTTCCCAAGTTTTTAGTTTATTTAGTATAGGCTTTAAGACGAATAAGTTATTTTATGTTTTTTTTTTTTGTATTTCAATATGATAGTTTAATTTGTATTAATGACAAAAAAATTAATAAAATTAAAATTTTTATGCATATTGTCTCTTATTTAATATTCACAAACATATATATAGCTTGCAAAACACAAAAAAAAAAAAAAAAAAAAAACTATTTGGATCGTGCATTTGAAGGCACGATCCAAATAGCATGGTTATTTGCATCATGCCTTCAAATGCACGATCCAAATAGTGTAGTATTTGGATCGTGCCTTTGAAGGCACGATGCAAATAACCCTTCTATTTGGATCGTGCCTTCAAATCCAAGATCCAAATAATGCATTATTTGGATCGTGCCTTCAATAGGCACGATGCAAATAACCCTTCTATTTGGATCGTGCCTTTAAACGCACGATCCAAATAGTCTTTATTTGGATCGTGCCTAAGGCACGATCCAAATAACTTAGCTATTTGTAACTGCGCCAATTGTAACGCCAAAGGCACGATCCAAATAGTCCAAAATGCACGATGCAAATAGGGATTTTTCTACTAGTGCCTTCCCAATTCCTTTAAGCATCTTTGAATGTGAGTCCTGTATGATGTAAAAATTAGGATAGAACCAGACTCTACATTCACACTGTCTCATCAGTTTGTTTACAGAGATTAGATTATGTTTGAACTGAGGTATGCATAACACCCTTCTCAAAATCAGGTTATTTTCAAGCTCTATATCACCTATGTGAGTGATATAAGCTGTGGTTCCATCAGGAAGATTAATTTTGGATTCAGTGTCAATCCTCTTAGGATTTTTTAGCATAGAGACATTGCTCACCATATGGTTAGTTGCACCTGAGTCTATAACCCATTGATTTGTATTTAGAGTGACATTACAACATGTAACAATACCTGCAAATGTTGTCTCGTTCTCATCGTCTGATTTAGAACCCCCCTTGAGTGTTGAGGAGCTGCTTGGAATGAGCTTCAAGAGTTGCTCAATCTGTTGAGGAGTCAAGCTATTCTGAGAGTCACTTCCTTTCTCTTTCTGGTTCATCACATTTACAGCAAATCTTCCTCTGCCTTTGCCTCCCTTCTGACCAAAAGAGTTATCCTTCCTGATATTTTTGTTCTCATTCTTAGCAAGAGGGTGTCCTTTTGACCAACAACTTGCCAACATTTGTTGGTAGCATGGTTGTTTCTTCCACTCAGTTTGGAAGTTTCCTCATACTGTGGTTTTCCTCCCATGCTGCTTAGCTCTACCTTGGTCTTGAATGTTCTGGAGGTTTGCATTGCTGACCCTTCCACACTCAGCTTGGATGTGTTGAATACCTCCCTTTAAGCTTCCTCCTGTTGCAATGCAGCACAAGCAGTATCTACAGTGGGCAGAGGTACTTGAATGAGAAGGTGACTCCTTTCTGCAGAGTATTCATCATCCAATCCATTCAAAAATTGGAAGAGTTTATCTTCCTCCCTTTCCTGCTCCAAATATTGAAGAAGTGATGTGATTTCAGGACTGGCCTGTTGCTCAGACTTTGGATTTCTTCCCAAACTACACTCATCTTAGTGTAATACTCATTTATGGATCCTTCATTCTGCTTGGTGTCATACAACTCTTTCTTGAGTTTGTATTTCATAGCTCCATTGTTCTCTGTGAATCTCTTCTCCAAGTGAATCCACAAAGCCCTAGCAGACCTAAAATAGAGCACTAACCTCTTGACAGTGTCTGACATAGTGGCAAGCAGCCATGAAATGACTACGTTGTTGCAGGTATCCCACATCTCCTGTTTTTTCTCATCCTTAGGATCTCTCTTCACTAAGCCCGATACAAAACCAAGCTTTCTCTTCCCTGCCAAGGCTAGCTCAACCGGCCTTTTCCATGGTCTATAGTTTGATACTCCTTGCAGCTTCTCAGTGACATTGAGTCCACCTTCACTTGGGTGCAGATACAGGGGATTGGTAGCATCTATTGCAGAGCTTTCCCTCTCTTTTTCTTTCTCTGCCTCTACACCAGCCATGGAGGAGCAGTATGAAGGTAATCAGTTTATTGGCTTCGATTGTTCCCTCTAATAGCAGCTCTGATACCATGAAACGTAAATTGTTTTCAGTGCAAAAGTAAGTAATGTAGAGAGAAACATATTAGCTACAATACTTTGTATATATTTGAATTGAATGCTGCCATCATGCCTTGTACAACTCTATATATAATACATTATAAGTTTCCCTAAATGGCATCTAAGGGCTTACAATTAATACGTGCCAAGTGGCACCATCAAAGACAAATGGAATAAAATCATCCTAGGATCACCAACCTAGGAGCCCACTAACAGAATACAAAAGCAAGGTCCCTTTATTGGGCCTTTACTTACACCTATTCCCTTTACAGGTTGTTTAATTTTGTGACTTATTTTGTTACGGTTTTTTAACAAATAATTTGGCTAATTGATTTACTGCGGTGTTTTTAGCAACAACCGCTGCAAATAACCCCTAACAACTTATTTTCTATGGTTGTTAGGATTACCCCTAATGACCGCAGCACATAAGACGCATCAAAATGTATTTTTTGTACTAGTGTATAATTAGTGGTGTAATTATCAAATTTAGAAAAGTCTATGTCAGTGTCCTAAATGAAACTGTGGATTTTCGGTGAATTGTCAAGTTCTTCGAATTGCATTTATTACTAATAGATTTTCTCGTTCAATTTGGATGATCATGATTTGTATTTGTAATTCCTTCTCTAAGAGCAAGATCCTCGAAAAAGCGGCAGAGTTTAGTCTTATGGATTTCCTTTGCCCTTGAACATCCTCATTACTAAGTAAGTAAGGAGAAAACTTCCTTGGAAAAACTATGTATCACTTTTTGCATATGGCTAAGTTAGTATTCACTTACTTACTAGTTGATGTTAATTTCTGTTGGGAATAAATCCCACATCGGAAAAATAATAAAGTTGCCTCCACCTTATATGGCTAAGGGTTACTCCCCTTATTACCATATAGTTTTGAGGCGGAACCTCCTTTGTCTTATAAATTGGACTTGCGCTCCACCGTGGCGGGCGCGTCCCAAGCCCGTTTGTCAATTTCATTAACGCAATAGGTAATAATTAATTACATTATTATCTAAAATTCAAATATATATTTTAAAAATCAATCAAACTATATTTCGGTTCTGTATGTTAGGCTCTTCCACATTTAGTTTCTTATTTGATGTCATAAGGTACAACTCGAAAAGGTGAATAGCTCTAGTAATTCAGTCTTTCGTGTGGGACACAAAGTTTAACTTCTTTTGAACCAAATTATGTATCCAACAACTTGTTTAGCTTCAAAGTGGTTTTTCTTATCCATGGTTAAAAAAAAATGACAAAAATCCGTATTAAAAAAGAAAAAAAAAACAAAGTGATAAAAATGACAAACTAACATGTCAATGTAGACAATAATTGTCTGAAGTTTGAAACACTTATCATTTACTTACTAATAAATTACTAATCTTAATTGACACACGTCATATTTATATTATAAAATTAGTACTCTAGTCTGGAAGTTGTCCCATGTCAAAATCTTTCATTTTTTTATTTTTTTTATTGATCTACTGGCATCTAAATTATTATCAATGAAAGTTATATATATATATATATATATATATATATATAAATAAATAAATAATGTGAGCATGAATGCATGGAGCCAAAGACTAGTAACCAAAAAATATATAAGAGGAAAACATCAATTTCCATTTCACTTATACTCATCCACATAAAATATATAAAAACAAATGAAAGCAACCTATTACAAATAGGATTATTTGTTTTTAATAATCCAACCTTTGGATTATTAGCAAATAATCCAACCTTTGCACCAAAATCTAACCAATGAACCTGAACCTCTCATTTTAGAGTTTTAACAATTGTATATGTAAGTTAACATTAGACTTTTAATGTATAGTTGGTTTAAAAAAACCAAGAAAACAATAGATCAACATATAATTGATCTCTTATTTTCAAATTTAGTTCATTGGTTGATAATAATCGAAAGGTTGGATTATTGTATGGATTTAAGGTGCAAAGGTTGGATTATTCCTTAATAATTCAAAGGTTGGATTATTGGTTGCTAAAACTCGAAAGGTTGGATTATTAAAAGCAAATTTTCCTTACAAATATATGATAAGTAAATTAAAGAGCTTAGCTTATACATGCAAAGAATTCTTAATCTTGCTTAGCTTATTATACTCACACAAGGGAGAATTAAGCCTATAAATACAAGTAAATTAAAATAAAATTATTACTAGAGTCTCCTCTACAACCATTAGTAGAAATTTATTATTAAGATTTTGATTAAAAATATCCGATCCGTGCTCAGGCCTGGCTTCAATTAAACATAATAAGTCGAATTTTTTTAAGGGCACTTAGGGCGGCCGCCATGAGTGGTCATGGTGGCATAGCAAGGGCAAACATCTTCATTGCCATAAGTACCAGGAGGCACACAATTGCAACGGGCACAACATGTTCCACAAGCCCTTAAGCACATATTTTGTCTTGATGCCAAGCTACACCTTGCTTTGCATGCCACTCCACAATCTACATACAAGTACAAAAAGGGATTTCAATTATTCTTGTTTTCAATTTGCATTGACTACTTAATAAGATTTTTTTTGTAAGAATTTAACTAATTATGTTAATTTATCAAGTTTTTTTTTAATATAAAATTAGAAATAATAATGGCAATAAATAACAATGGTTCATATTTTATAGCATCAAACTACCTTTCTTTTTTAATTTACTTGGACTTTCAACCCAACCAAATAACTAATTAGGGATTTAAGAAAAAAATAAATGATGATTAAAAGTTGTGTACAAAAGTAAGATAGAGAATATGGAAAAGAGTGGAAAATATATAATTTTAGTAAAGTTAGTCAAAAGTAAGACAGAGTATGTAAAAGCACTTGGTAATCCTTATTTAATTGTTTCTGAAGGAAAAAAAAAAAAAACTTTACTATATTTAGGCATTATAGAAACTAAGTAAATTATATTAAAGAAACCTTAAAGTAGTGGGTAAATTTTAAGGATGGAGTGTTTAATATAAAAGTTAAAATTGGCATAATAATCTGAAATATCCTTAAAAGTATGTATTGAGATGAAATGTACAAGGCTTCACGTAATCATTTATATATATATATATATATATATATATATATATATATATATATATATATATATATATATTATATAAGGGAAGGGGAGGTCGAGGCGGTGTCCAGGTAGATTACCAAACTATTCTTACTTATCTTTCATAACTATTAAACAAGTGGGGGATAATTTGTCATTTGTATACTAAAATCTTCCATAATGATATTTAATTTTTAAAATCATTAATAACCTTATTTAAAATACGTAATCACAATTAAAAAACCGTAAGTACCATTAAATTGTAAAATTGTATTATTCAAATTATTTTAACACTCAAAATTTATTCCTAAATAATAAATCTTTTAGAGAAATAAACTATTTTTCCAATTTACAATATACTTACTATGTATAAGCGAAAGAAAAAAAAAATTAAATTCATTAAAAAAAAAACTATATAGAATTTTTAAAAATTATATGAGAATTTCTTAATTTTATTGTTAAGTTACTGTTTTTGTTAAAGAATATTTTAAAATTATCGTACGCCTTGTGTGCGCGCGCACACAGACAAAAAAAAAAAACTAGTATATATATATTGGAAAATATATAAGATTTCAAATAGTGTTAAGCTTTTAAAAGGATAATTTTTAGGAACGAGATTACACTAAGGAAAGGATAGTATTTGTTACAAATTATCATTTCCGTTTGTTTGATAGTAGCACTTACCTAAATGGCTACCTCCATAATAACCTTTCATATTCATCTGCAAATCATCAAAAATACTTCATAATGATTAATTAAAAAAAAAAACTGACACTATATTACTGAATAAAAATAATAATAGTAATAATAATAATAATTATTATTATTATTATATTAATAAAAATAATAATACTAATGCTCTTCAAAAGTAAGAACATAGAGGTTAGAATCATAAACTAACCATTTTATCAGCTTGCACAAATTGAAGAAGAACAAAAGAGATGAGAATTGAAAAAACTAGAGCCTTAATCACACCCATATTATAGTTTATAAACTAATTTAATTAGTGTTTAAGAGTAATAATTGTAGTTTTAATTTAGTGTGTGTTTGCTAGTTTAGTGAGAAATGAGAGTGGAAAGAAGTGGTATTTATAGGCATTAGCAAAACACTAAAGGATGGGTTTATTGGAACTAGAGATGGGAATTAGGTTAATGACAGCTCAACATCACAATATTTATCCATAATATCAATGGATTTTTGATGACTAATTAATATTCCCTACATTTAAAAATATTTGTTACATTTGAAATTTTTGGTGCGATAAGAGAGTAATTTTAATCATGATCTTTATTTTATATATAAAAAAAACTGTCATATGAGATCTTGTTAGATTCGTCTGAATTCGTAATTCTGTAAATTTTAATTTTTATAAAAAAAAAATATATATATATAGTATGGTGGAAGATATATAGATGTTTAAATAAATGAATTGTAAACTATGCAAAACCAAGTGTGACAAATGTTTTGAAACAGATGGAGTAGTGTTGAACCCCATATGTTGCACTAGTGAGTGTCCCACATCAGAGGATGATGAGAGACTAAACTAAATTATAAGTTTAGGAGTTACTCCTCCTATTACCAATTGGTTTTAGGATGGAACCTCTCATGGCTTGTAAGTGACTCAACTCTCCTCTTCCATATTGGGTTGTCCAGGCCTGTTTCTAATATTCAATCAAATTTAACAAGTAGGAAAAAAAAGTGAATGTACAATTATTATGGGTGTGATTAATTACTTGTTTAGGAAATAGGAACAATGATTTTTCTTTTGGGAGGGAATAAAGCTAGTATTCTAATGGACTGTGGACCTCTGTCTTTTGATTAACAATGCATGAAAATGACCGGTTTATTTAACAATACATGCCCATGCTTTTAGGTTTTGACTATGATATTATACTCCTGCTTTTTTCTAAAATAACTCATCTTTTTCTTAGGAATCTTTATAGTATTTTGGGATGTTCTTTAAATAATTACTTCCCTTTGTTTTGTGTTATATATTGGATTAAATAAATTAAGTTATTTTAACTTAATGAGCAACACTTTACAACCTAGTTATGCTACTGAGACTTCGTTATCCATGTCTGTAATAGGTATGTGTTCAAGTGTTTAATTCAGCAAATTTATGAAAATTTTAAGAGATTTTAGCCTAGAATAATGAAGTTTTTAAGTCTCATACTTATGTTCGAGTGTTGAAGAACGGACAGATGTGTTGGGCCTCACGACACCGCCTGGACTCCAACATTAGTATGATATTGTCCACTTTGGGCCTAGCCTGCACGGATTTGTTTTTGAGCACCTTAGCTTCTCAAAAGGTCTCATACTAATGGAGTAGTTGGACTCTTATAAGCAAGACAAAACTTTGTTATTTTTTCCATTTTGGACTTGGATTGCAAACCTTAACAATCCTCCCTTCAAACCAATGACCACAAAGCTTGTGACCTCCCCTCCAACAGTAACTCATCTGACCATCTTGCACTGCCACTATTGCCCAACAGTACACTGCACTGACTGACCACTGCAATATCAGGAAGACTTTTGACACAAGATACCAAATAGATCTCTCAAATTGCGAGGTCACACACAAGAGGGCCTCCCACACAATACTGTCAAAGGCTTATACACACTAGGCCATCGAGCCACTGTAAACTAAGCCACGCACCATCAGCTCCGCATTGCTTTCATTCATCCAGGCTGAAGCATCGGCTCTGATACCACTTGTTGGGCCCCACAACATCACCTGGACCCCAACATTAGTATGATATTGTCCGCTTTGCGTCTAGCTCACACATATTATTTTTGGGCATCTTTTCAAAAGGTCTTATACTAATGGAGTAGATGGACACTAATTATAAGCAAAATAACACTTCGTTATTTAATCATTTGGTGATATATATCTTACTAGATATTTGAAATAAAACTAAGAGTCCAAGTAACGTATATGTATATACCAAATGAGCAAAACAATAGTCTCATATGAGCATTTTTATGATCATTTGGTGATATATATCATACTAGATATCACCAATAGTAGGATGTATACACTCGAAAATTTTTGATGCCTTATTGAGGATCAATTTATATGCAGTCATTAAGAGATATTTAACAATAATTATTAGGTAGAGCTATATTTATTGAAGGAATTGAAAATAATATGTGCATGCCCAAAGTTTGATAATAACCAAACACACATGTTTTGTGCTCAAAATCTTGCATCAAAAACGTGAATGCAAAATGAGCAATTAAAAAGAAATACAAGTATTTTAGAATTTTGATACTTATTTATAACCATGAGAGCTACATATATATTATCATAAATGTTTGTTTGCTTTGTATGATAACTTTTTACTTCTTTACCATTAGAATTACTTTTTAATTTATCTATAGGTATTGAATTGGAAAACATGCCTAAATATAGAATCTTTGTTAATACAACCCAGTTTAAGAAACCACTTTCACCAAACAATGAGGCCGAGGCATCATTATTAGTGGCATAATACTATTTAGGGGTGTGCAAAAGTTTCTGAATTCGAATTTCTGGTCCGAAAAGTTGCTAATCCGATTTAAAAACGAATATCCAATCTGATTTTATGAAACTCGAAAAATGGGATCATACATTCGGTTTTAAAAACGGGATACTAGATCGGAGTCGGATTGGGTTTTAAGAAATTTAAATTATCCGAATATACGTGTTTTTTAGAAAAATGATGAGTTTCTGCCCGATCTTCACCTGCACAATTTGAATTCAACCAGCTAACCTCTAATAGCTAATAGCTAACTTCCAAACAGGGCAATAAGCTCTTCCAAAAAGCTCCTCATAAGAGCTTTTCGAAAAAGAATATTTTTTCCGAAGACTCTCTTTCAAACCTCTAACTACCAAACACCAAAATTATTTTATTGAGTTGGTCAAACCTCTCTTTCTTCTCAAACCTCTCTTTTTTCCTCAAACTTCTAACTCCCAAACACCCCTGATAGCTTTTTGGTTCATTTTTACTCTAAAACATCTAACAGTTAACCAATATTTACCAAAAAGTTATACACAAACAGCTAATATAATCAGTCAGTCAAATCAACTATCACAAAGATCATCAAGTCAAAGCAGTTAACTCAATCAGCTAATCTCTAACAGCTAGCTAGCTCACAAAGAGTCTAATCTACTCCCCTTTCTTAGTCCCAAGCATCTTCATCGATCTTCCACTTTTGCCCCAAAACACTGGAACGAACACAATCCAAACACATTATGACCATCTCAAAGCATATTGTTTTTTTTTTTTGGGTAAAAAAGCATATTGTTTCCACCTTCCAAACTCCACTATCTCCCACTCATCTCTTGTTCATACTAGACTATTATGATTCATTATCCTCTCTAGAGTAGACCCCTACTCTACTCTGGGGATTAATATTGCCACAATTAAAATTGATATATGTAAAAACTTTTTGTGAGAGGAGCATAAGAAGATATGCTCTCACAATTAGGGGTGGGCAAAAAAACCCGTACCCGGTACCTGATTTTTTTACCCGAAAAAGCGAGTACCCAATCCGGTTTGTACCGGGTTGCGATTTTTTAAAACTGGATACCTGGTATCCGGTTTTAATTTTTAAAAAAATAGTTTTTATTATTAAAAAAAGTTTTTTATTTTAATTTAAAATTAATTTTTATTATTATTATAACTACTTTTTTAAAATTTTAAAAAACAATTTTTTTATTAAAAAATTTGAAAAAAAAAGTTTTTTAAAAAAAATTCCAAAAAAGTTTTTTTAATTAAAAAATAATAGTTTTTTATGTAAAAAAATATAAAACATTTTTTTAATATTATAAAACAGATTTTTTTTTTTAAAAAAAAAAAAGTTGTATAAGGAAAAAAAAAACCGGATCCGGATACCCAGTTCCCGGAACCGTATTTCCGAATTTCCGGGTACCCAGAAATATCCGGGTAACCGGATTATCCGGGTCAAAAAATTGTGACCCAAAAATCTGGGTACCCGAATTTGTCCAGCTCTACTCACAATGAGGTGTGTCCGTATCAATTTTAGTTGTACCTTAATCATTTTCCCTGCTCTTGGTCCACTATCACATTTTGAAATAAAATAGAAAAAAAGAACTTTCACCAAACAAAAGATTCCTGCATATAAATAGTTTCAACAAGAACGTTAATAACAAACGTAGTTGTTAGATTCTTAGGTTCACTTCACCTCCATAGGAAGAAGAGTCAAACATTGCCATTGAATAAATAGTAACTAGTGTGTCATCCCGGGCGTTGCCCAGGGTGTTACTTTTTTTTTTACTTGATATGTATGTATTTTCTATTTTTATGAAGAAAAAATCACTATATATTTAATAATAGGAATATATAAAATTACATTGTTAATTAGATCATTGATAAAAGCTCTGTGAGATGGTAAATATATAATCTTGATTTGTAAGAGGTTGCAAGTGCAAATTTAGCTTTATACTTTTTTAAATAAAAAACAATGTAGCATGCTTATGTGGTGCACATACATTAGAGAGTGTCACATATACAAAATTACGTGGCACAATGTGGAGCGATGACTGCTGGGCGCCTACATGGTGCAATACGGCGCGAGGAGCGCCTTTTAATAAGATTTATATATATTTCATATATATACCTCCAATATAGAAGAAACTGTCAGTTTACCAAAATATTTCTACGGCTATATATGTATAAACTATCCAACAATTTTTTTTTATTACATTTACTAGGTTAGCACCCATGCGGATGCACGGATTTTAAAAAAGAATTGTTAAAATTTATTTTAATAATGATAATAATGATCTATATTGTGCTAGTAAAAGTTGAAATCAAGGAAAATAAATAACAATACCCATATGTATAGATAAATAATATTATTGTTAGCAGTTTCTATTTTATTCTATATTAAGGTTACACGTGAAAATGTAAAATCTTGACAAAAATATATCATTTTTATTACACTTATATAACGAAAAATTTAGATAAGGATCAGATCAATCAGAAAAATTCAGATCAGAGAAGTTATAATAACTATAAAAAATGTACAATAAAAAAATCAGATAAGAAAAAATTCAAATAAGATTAAATCAAATTAGAAAAGTTCAAATAAGATCAGAAAAGTTCAGATAAGATAAGATCATAATAGTTAAGTTCAGATCAGAAAATTTCAGATGAATAAAACGCATCATAAGTTTCAACTTTTCAATGATACGTAGAGAAAAAACTTTGGAAAGGAAAATATTGCAAAGAAAAATCAATAAATAAAAAAACAAGTCAAATGAAAGTTTGGAGGGAAATTTTTTAATAAGAAGGTGACATGTGGCAAATGATGATATTAGCGGTTTTTATTTTAGTATTAGTTATAGATTGATTACATATATAGAAATCGATTATCGATACACGTACTTACAATAGCTCGTTATGTACAAATTAAATTCTTATAAAAGTATTAAAATTTGTTTTAGCATTTAGACAATATATGTATATTTTAATAAAAATTATATGGGAAATTCCCACTAGTATATATACCCGAGCTTTTTCGAAATCCCACTGGTATACCCGAGTTTATTTTAATCCCAGTGGTATATCTGAAATTATGTCTAATTCTCATCCGTTATATTTAGAATGTATATTTCGTTAAATGTAATGGAATATACCTATTTTAAGGTTAGATTTAACTTTGGTTAACAATTTATTTAATTTTCTTTAACAAAAAATAAAAACTAATAATATATTAAATTAATGGATTTTTGAAAAAAATGATCGGATTGCCCCCAATTTGCATTCCTGATTCGCCTTGATCTACGTGAAAAAAATAGTCCGCTCATGGTTTTACGAGTCATTTTTATCCTTAAGGGAACCGATTTGAGGTCGGATTTTGCAAAATTTGATCCGGTTGCCCCCAATTTTCATTCCCGATTTGCCTCGTTTTGCGCGCATTGATCTACGTGAAAAAAATAGTCCGCTCAAGGTTTTACGGATCATTTTTACCTTTAAAGGGTCTGATTTGAGGTCGGATTTTGCAAAAAATGATTCGATTGCCCCCAATTTGCGTTGCCGATTTGCCTCGTTTTGCGCACATTGATTTACGTGAAAAAAATAGTCCGCTCAAGGTTTTACGGGTCATTTTTTTCCTTAAGAGATCCGATTTGAGGTCGGATTTTGCAAAAAATGATCCGATTGCCCCCAATTTGTGGTTGTTTTTCCTTTATTTTTTTTGTTTTTTTTCAATTTATTAACCATGGTTAGTGTTTTTAACAATTTTTTACCAAAAAGGTTACTTTTGGGAATTATGTTTAACATTAGGTACACCACTGGAATTAAAAAAAACTCAGGTATACCAGTGGGATTTCCAAAAAGTTCGAGTATACCATTGGGAATTTCCCAAATTATATTTAGCTAATGGATTGCTAATCCACTACAGATAGACATAATAAATACATAGTGCTTGTTATTGAATTAATTTCTTTATTTTACAATTGGTTAATCCGTTTGATAAATACTCGCTCTGTTTTAATTTGTTTCTTGACATTTGTTTTTAGGACACAAGGAGAGAGAAAGTTAAAAAGTTAAAAAATAAAAAAATCTTCATTATAAACAAGGAAAACCATTTCATATGAGATCTTATTAGATTCAAATAAATGTGTAGTTTTTTAATATGCATTTTTTATACTAACTCTGGTTCTATTTTGATGCAACACTCAAACTTTACGTATGTCGAGTCAACTTTAATATTAATATATTTAGTTACGTGTTTGTGAAAATTATAACAGCTACATAGAAAAAACTACATATATGTTGCGACGAATCCAACGAGATCGCATTTAACTATGCTTTTCATTACAGATAAATCTCAAATTTTAGTCAAAGTACATAACATTAATAGTGTAAAATTTTGGTTGTTGCATCTAACTAGAACCAGAGGTAGTAATTTTTTTAATAAATTGTAGTATAAAATTATAACATTTAAACATTTGCAATGAAAACTGTGCAAAAATTAAACATAAAGAACAAAATGGAACAATGAAAATATGGCATTGTTTGTGTTTGGATACCATAAACGGTTCAGTCCATATTTAAATGATGAGCAATCATTATTAAAAAGCTCAAATAACTACAAAATATAATAATCCATCCAAACTGTCACAATATCAAGACAAGCCTAGGACCCAATTGGCAAAGGCCCATTGGACAGTACACATGCTCACGTCCCACATAGAGGGCCCAATGACTACTCACTTGCTATTTGCCACTTGCCTAAGGTGCATTTGCTATAAATAATTAAATACAAGTCAACCACCACAATTACAAGTATTAAATTCTAAAGTATCAAGCTATTAATTGCTCTTATAATCATACTCATATATTATAAGATTTCTAACTTAGGCATCAGATGTGCGTTTCTCAGACAAACCCTCAAGCCAATTTACATGTGCTCATCGTACATGTATACAGGCTCAATCCACGATTATAGCAAACAAATTTTATAGTCTTTCCACTAATATTAAAGTCTACTTCAACTTGAACGTACAATTTGTAATAAGGTCTTTTATGTGGTGCAATGTAGCATGATGATATTGTCACTTGGAATCTGAATCATTAACAATTTAGTTACGTACATGGCCGATTTTCGAGTTTATCTTGATCTTGTTGACTACGTTAGTTAAGGGGGTGTTTGGTATAAATTAAATTTAAGAATGAAAATGTAATGAATTCATATTGGAAAAGGAAAGGACAATAGTTTTTTTTTTTTTTTTGGTGCTAGGAAAGGACAATAGTTAATGAAACCCTTATTTGTTGTTTGGTTTTAAGATGGAATGGAAACAAATTATGGTCTGTTTGGTATAATGTAAAACGTTTTTTTTTTAAAACGGTTTTTCCGTTTTACATTATTTGGTTTGGAGTAAAACATTAAAATGTAAAACTTGTGGAGGAAAAGCATGTCCCCTTATTGAAAACATTCCCCACCCACCCCCCCCCAAGTTGGAAGAAAAAATATTTCACACCGCAATTGGAAGGAAAACGTTTTCCGTCAAAATTGAAACAATTGATTTTTAGTTTGTTCAACCAATCAATGAAAATGCTTAAAATGGAAAATCATTTTACATGCAACCAAACAACGAAATTTTGTTGTGAAATCGAACTTTTCAATGTAAAAGGTTTTCCATAAAAAATCATTTTTATCTGGAAAAATTTTACACCATACCAAACATACCCTTAGTGTGGAAATAATTTTATTTCCGCGTAGTTTAGAAGGATAATAAAATGATTGTAATGATTACCCTACCAACATCTTATATAGTTATATCAAACCAAAAAGTAATGGAGATAATTCATTATTTGATTCTATTTTCAACACTGAAAAAAATAATAATATCAAACATGCACTAAAAATATAACTAAAGGAAAGTAAAATATATGTCAATGTACTCGTACTCTAGTTCTTTGTACACTTGTACTTATGGATACGCGTAAGTAGCATTTATAAAGGGCTTGTTTACTTCAAATTAAATTCAGTTCAGTTCATCTCTATTAAGTTCAGTTCATTTCAGTTCACTTCAGGTTTTTTCAATAATTTTACTAATTATTTTCTATTATATTATTTAAGTAATGATAATGATAACGATAACTAGAGGTGAGAAAAATTGATACGACCCGCTAACCTGACACGAAATTAAACAGTTATTAACGTGTTTGGGTTGAGGGGTTTAACCCGTTTAAATATGCAAGTAAACACAACACGATCCGTTCATTAAATGAGTCGGAGTAGAGTCAAAGAATTAAACCCGGACCATTTATGTAAAAAAAGGTTGACACGAACCCAACCCGACTCAATTTCCACCTCTAATGATAAGTTGATAACAATGATAATAGTACGGACTATTGCCCAACATATATAGGAAAATAATTGGTTTGCTTGTCCACTCTTCTCAAATTAGCCAAGGTGTAGGAGCTAAAGTAAGCTCATTAATGCCCAACTTACTACGGAATTGAGTGGGAAATTGTTAATTGGGGACTTGTCATTTTGTAAAACTACATTTCTTATCTTATGAATTATCATTACTCATTTAATTTGCAACATTATAAATTGTGAATTAGGAATAAACCTACACATACAATGATCTTATAAAAACAGCAAATTCAATGTCATTCTATTGGTTAATTACATTGGTCCCAAACCCTCACGGCCTCACTCCCCCCTTCTTATTTTTCTCCCTCCTTAATCCTTATAAAATCTCATTATTGTATTGGGTACTTGTAATTTTATAAATGTCATTTCTTATCTTTTCATTACTTTTTTAATTTGCAACATAATTCTCAAATATAGAATTAATATGTGGTCGGAATCATAGTCCAAACTTATATATTGAATCCGTGATTAGCGCACATACCATTTGTGGTCAGTATGTATACAGACCCCACACAATGATCTTATCTCATCCAATAACTAGGGAAAGGGGATGTCGATTCCTGATCTCCGAAGAAACCAAGTGCCCTAGAGACAAGCTCAACCAAAGTCACTCAACATCTAAAATTTATTTATAAAGTGTTGAACCCATACTTAGTAGTGATTTTCTTACAAGCAAAATGAGCATATATGTGTTAATTTTGTTTAAAAATTATATTGTTTTGTCTAGTTATCTCTTTGAATCAATAACCCATAATTATTGTCAACACCTAATATTCCACCTAAATGTTTTTTTTTTTCTCAGTTTTAGCGGATGCATGCGTGCATGCATGTATAATTGCATACAACACAATATTATTTCTTTTGGTCTTACACCTAATTCTTTCTTGACTTGATCTTTATCTTTAACGACAACGCGAAAGCAAATTTTGCCATTATATGTAAGGGGCCCACTTACTTAGTTGCTTTACATAGCTACTTCTATGCTCTAACATTAGCTCAATTGGCCGTTGGATAGAATATATAACATATTCTTTGGCCTTAATCATTAGCTTAAGTTTTTGGTTGAGATGGTTCATTAGCTTTTGGCCGTTGATAGAATATACAATGACTTTTAATTAACATGGTATCAAAACCAACGTGACGCAGAGGTCACGGGTTTGAATCTCTCCTCCCTCTCCCTTCTAAGTGGAATTAATTAGCACCAACTTTTGGTTAGGGCTCAGAAATATGTTATATATTCTATCAACCGCCATATTATAAACTTGTTTAATTTAGTCAAGAAGTGAACTTACAAACAATAGTTTATTATGAGTTAGCTTTACTTTGTATATATTGATTCCAGACTGGATTTGTTCACTTGTTTGACTACTGTCTTACAACAAAAAAAATTATAAACAAACATCATTTCATTACTTTTTTTTCAATACAAGGTAAGGTAAACTGCATCCCAACACGCCGCAATTATCACACAAATATTAAGTTGACATTATTGCCCATTAGAAGAAAAAAAGATGAGAATCAAACTCTCAACCTCGTAATTGCGATGATAACTAAAGTGATTGAATAAATAACCCGAAAATTTAAGAATCCTTTTGAAAAGACAAACTATACTCTATTGATGGTTGAGCAAAATACTATATATAAAAGCAAAAAAAATAAGTTAAAAGTTCAAGTCTTGGAAGAAATGCTTAAATGTTAAATAAATAGATAGATATACCGTATTGGTGGGAGACCATTAGCTATCAATAACTTTACGGTCAAAATGATCATTAGCATATATATTTCATCAAATTTTAGTTTAATCAGGTAATAAGTTCAAATCAGATCAGTAGATATAAAGTGAATCAAACATAATTTTGAAGTGAAAATGAAAATTGTGTTGGGTTTGCTATCCAAGTCCCGCATAGAAAAATTATGAAAGTGTTGTCTCGTTTATAAGTGTCCACATATCCCATTAGTATGATACCTTTTGAAAAAGTTCCTATTTTGTTCTTATTTTGATTACATCATTGACTTTGGTGAGGATAAAAATATTTTTCACAATAAGTGGTTTTCCGAATATTGTTTTGGGTAGACACTGAAACAAATTTTAAGTTTCAAATTTATTTATTTATTTTTAAAAAAAAAAAGGGAAGAATGATACGAGGCAGATTCAAGAATTGTAATTCAATTAGGTTGTGTTTGGAAACTTTTATTTCATCGTAAATGCTTATAATTCAACTATGGAATTACAAGCCATGCACTACAATTCAATTCTTAATATGGTGTTTGGGCAATTCAAGAAAGTGAGATTTTAAAATTCAACATATAGTGTTTGGAATGTACTAGAAATTGATTTCCATGATTGATATTAGATTAAAGGTAATCTTTTTGGTAATATTAATATAATCTTAAGCAAACACAAAAATAAATAAATAAACATATCTTTTTGTCTCATCTCATTATTAGGGAAGAGAATGGCACGCTTTCATTCCTTAGTCTATCGCGTAGTATATTACATACTGAACATGGCTGCTTGTTTCCTCAAGAAAGAAGAGTTCTCTTAAGTGAGCCGCCTATGCACATTAGTTTTGGACTTCAGCCCTAAGAATGTTAAAGCTTTATTTCGCAGATTCTGTGCTGCGGTTGAGCTTGGGAGTTATGGTTTTTCTTACTCGGATTTGGAACAAGCTAGGGATCCTAAACCTCACAACCAAGAGGTGGTCGAGAAGATGAGTACGGTGGAACGTTGCCTACATAACCATAATCAAGTGCATGATAAAATTATGGGAAGATTCAAACTAAACCCAAGTGCTTCGACTCGTGAGGGTAATCTAAATTGTTTGAACGTGGATGAGAAGAGGAAGAGCACTATATTGAAAAGTCAGACAGTGACATATGTAGGACTAGTACCATGATGAAGTAAGTAGTGTCGCATCAAATGACGTCAAGAGTATGGAAGAATGACCTCTGGAGGAAGAAGAAAGTTATGTGGCGAATGCCTTGATAGAAGAAGAAATGATGGAGGAAGCCCAGTTGAACCCAAATTGCACTTTCATAATCAGAATAAGTCGGGTTCTAGTTTAACAATATATAAGAGGGACTATCACATATTGACTCAAAGAAAATCAATTCAACATTGTAATATCAGATCATGAGAGGTAATATGTATCTCCATTATGAATCCCTCAAAAAAGCTAAGGCCTCAAGCAGGAGAACAGAGAAATCAACCACCTAGAATTTGCCATCTTCTTTCAGGCACGGTGGCGAGGCTCAAAGGAAGATGACAATGGAGTCAAGGATGTAGAGATGTTAGAAACAAAAGTTTTGGCCTTGGAGGATCCTCAATCACAAAGAGAGAAAGATAACATTGATTTTACCTCCCACCCCCCCCCCCATCCCGCGTTCAAGAAACACACAACCTCTTCATGTCTTGAGCTACCCTCCCTACTAAGGAGCTCGAAGAACAAGTCGATAGCAGCAACAAAATGGAAACTCTCCTCTCAATCAACCCCCTGTCACAGCATACCCATGGATTTAGCTCCCATGGTCCCTCATTCCTCAAGCCTATTCACCCCCCCCCCCCTCGCGCTAATCAATTCCCTCCTTATAACCTTTGATGCAGGCAACTGCAGTCTTTCTTTTAACCCACTACGAGCAAGTGTAGTCTCACAAGGAGGACAAAAGGTCAAGGTCTAGGAAAGGATGTTTTAAAGGAATGCAAAATCTTACGCAGGAACTCACTCCGTATCTCATCTTACAAAATTGCAGCAAATTCAAACAAGGTGATCTTCTTCCAAACAATTGTCCAACACCATCAATTTATCGCATTGGCATGAAAAGAAGCTCTGACAATATTCTATGTAACGACCCGACTTTTTAGACATGTCGATTTACGAAGGGAAATCGACAAACGGATCATTACCAACTTAAAATAACAATAAATCAACTTATTTGATCAAATGGATTTACTTTTATTAAATAATCAACTAATAACCAGAATAACTCAATATCCTTTATTACACGAATTATCTTAACGCAGTCCCAACATGCTGGAATCATAAAATTAACTAAGTAATTGTCTTTATAACATGAATCATCTAATAAGACTAATTAACTAGGGTCCTCAGCTACTCAAGCCCATCCACGAAAGCCCATTAATCAGCAGCGTCTCCACCTGAAACTGAGGGGGGGTCCACCGTCAGTGGCGAGTAACTAGGCTGTCCCATTTAATCGAGGGACCACCAAACATATAATATCATAGGAAAACACATAAAAACCGTACAGAAACTTAATACATGCTTTACATACGACAATACAACATACGTATAAAATACGTACAAATACATAAACGTATACGTACAAAATACGTATAAATACACCTGCAGAATACGGTTAGAATACATAATTTCTACGTATAATGTACGTACAATCAACCCTGCATTATACGGTTAGAAATACGTATAAAAATACACCCATCAATCATATTCATACATACACATACATTATACTTTCATTCATACAAATACAGAATCACAGCGGAAGTCTTATATCATTCTAAATCATATACTTATATTATATTACCCTCATAACTCACATTATCCCAATGTTCATTATAACATAGTCTATATCCCATCTTATACCCTAAGTCATATCATAACATAAATATTTCATGACTCATATCCTTCTTAACTGATATTATAACCAATCATACATCATATCTTATAATCTTATCTTATCATATTCATTTCATGACATATCGTATCTTTCGTTCATTATCATATCATAACTTCCATTCCTTTTCATATCATTTCATATCAAATCATATCATTCGTTGGACCGGTCACTATAACTCGTTGTGGATCCCGTGTGCACCACAACTTTCCTAGAACATGCCGGGAGGAGCTCGTGTACTCTACCCGTAGTGGATCTCGTGTGCACCACTAAGCCTAAGCTATGGCCATAACTCCTAATAGCAGCTCGTGTACTACTACCAGACGACTACATATCCTAAGACCCGAAACTGCTCGGGGGAACTCATGTGTTCGTCCCAATTGAGCAGTGGCCTCGACTTAACCCAGTCTGACTACTCGGGTCATCAGGTGGGCGTCCTTATCGTATCTTATATCTTTAATTAATCATATCATATCATATATTGGGAAATACTAGGTGACCGTAATAGGAAATGAAATGTTCGGAGTCCCAGGAAAGAGAGGTGCGGCACGTATATTGGCCACCTTAAATACCAAGTCTTTCCTAGCCAGAGACCGAAACATAACATGTATAGCTATTACTCTGTTTCCTTTCTTATCCCTAGTAATATCTTATGCAACTGCAAACCTTATCATATCTTTATAACTTATCCTTTCGGATACTAACCTTAATATTATTACTAATATTAACTTGGAAATATTATTATTAATAATTGTAATAGCCGAATACTATTAGTAATAATAATAGTCATATTATCTACCCCTTCACTTTACAACTTGTCCTGATAATTATTTTATCCGCAACTTTTATTGTTAATTATTCCCTAAATTAATAATAATTCTAAATTAACTAAATTTGACTAATTCAACTAATTCCACACGACATTTCCTAATTTTAAACAATAATTAATTAATTCTCAAATTATCTTAATTAATTAATTAATTACAAAAATTACCAAAAATTATGATAAAAATTCTATCTTTCCTATTTGCTTCCACTCGACATTTTACACAAAATATAACAAATTTTATCAATTAATTCATAATTCCAATCTACAACAATTAATTGAATTAACTAACATTAATCATAAAAATCATATTTTTCAACATCAATCATCAAGACCAAATTAAAGGCCAAGATCAAAATCATGCTTTTATTCAATCACAATATACACGGCATTTTCAAACATTATGAGCAAGACAAATTTCAAGAATTAAAATTTACATGACATAATTAATGAATAAATTAAAGATTTACATAATTAATTCAATATGATCAAGATTAACATAAAAAAAAATTAGATTTTTAATCTTTCTTTTAGCTATTTCATCACTCGACAATTTAAAGGAAAATAAACATGATAAATTTTCAATTCAAGATTTAATTTATACTAATTAAAATAATCATAATCATGCTTAAAACAATTAAAGAAAATCATCAAAACATAATTGAATCACTCGAAAATCAAGAACATAAATCTAACAATTTCATATGAAAATTTCGAATGATCATATTATTACTACAAATTAATCTATGCAATTTTTATTGATTAATCATACAAGATTCATGCCAAAAATCAAGAATATACAAGAAATAAATCAAGAATCAGCATCATCATCACTCGACATTTCCCTTTTGCAAAACAAGATTAAATCCCTACAATTTTCATGCTTCAATTCCTAATTTACTATATGTTTTTTTCTACCCTTTAATTAAATAAGAAAGCGAAGTTACCTGGATTCGCTTATTAATTCCAAAAACTCGAAAAATCAATTCACTTTTGTGAATTGTTTCACTCGGCACAAAGAAAGAAAAAGAAGAGAGAAAGATGATTTGTTTAGGGTTTATGAATATTTGACAAATAGGAACCAATGTGTAAATGAGGTCCTATTTAAAGAAAGAAGGCCAAAAGAAAACAAACCCTAAATTTTGTAGAAGGGTTGCCGTGGGAATTAGGTAGAATAAGGGGAAAAGATTAGGTTGTTACAACCACATTTGAATGGGTTTTGAAATAATTAATTTAATTAATTTAATTAATTAATCAATTAAATCAATAATTAATTTACTAAATTAAAGAAATTAAAATGGACCCAATATGAATAAGAGGGCCGGCCATGGGGTGGAAAAGAGGAAAAGAATTTGGGTCTTTGGCCCAAATTTGAAGAAAAGGTTGGGACAAAAAGAAATGTAAACAGTCTAATTTAACGGCCCAATCGGACTTAGAATTAATAAACAACGTTAATAACCGCGAAATTTTCTGGCCCAAAATTTCGGGTTATTACATTCTAAACAACTCAAATCAGCATCAACAACCAAGGAAAGTAGTTATTATTAAAAATATTTCATGTATTTGTAGTTTAAACTTTCTATTTGTGTGTTTAACTTCGGCTGCGAACCTAAGAAACTAGGCGAAGCTTTTTCTAGTTTTTAGGAAGATTGGAAACTCAACAAAATAAAACTCAACCCAAACAAAACTCAACCCAACAAAAATCAAGTGAAAATATTTTGAGATTTTTGACAACAAAATAAGCAAAATAATAGCATAAAAACATAATACACAAAGACAATATCACCTCCAATAATAGTATTTTCATCCCCACTAATGAAACAAAAGGTAGCATCCTTGTCGACACTATATTTAAGCCATTCACCTCACCTTTAAGACCATATAACACAAAATCTACGTATTTTTAACATCATAATTGTTTGAGGAAACACGAGATCCAACAATAAAATCATAAAATTTGAATCTAAATTAAAAATTAGACATCCCCATCAAGTCATTGAACCCTAATTTATATATAACTTAAAATCATGTTTAAAAAAAAGGATAAATTGATTATAAAGCAATCAATGTTCAATTCGAATAGTATTGGCTAGTCCGTCCATGATGAGTGTATAGAAAATAAAGGCTATATCAAGGCTACAAATAAAAGATTGGAAATTAATAAAGTGGGGAGGATAAATCACCATTATGATTGGAAGATTTTAGGTGTGTGATTTCCTGGAAAAAATTATTGCCTTGAAAATGAGATTCGGCCCATCCGAAAAACAAAGCGTTATGGTCAATCCATTCTAAAAAAAAAAAGAGACGTGTCACACATGTGGGATGCCAAATTCTTACTTATGGCTTTCTCTTGGGATTCTCATTTGATTTTTATAGAGTACGTACAACTTATAACTCATTTTTTTATGAACCTCTTAATGGAGATATAACCCCCTTCAGATGATGTTTATTATGGAGTGATGAATAATATTCCCCATTTAATAGTTAACATTATTACAAGTTTATTTATAATGAATTAATTATTATTGTGGTTTAAGTTCTTTTGTAACTTTTCCATCTATAAATATATGACTTATCAAGTTTATGAGTAGTCAGAAAATGATTATCTACCTTAATTATCTCCTCCACTCTTGAGGAAGGGCTTTTGTGTCTCGAAACCTTCATAGTCACGTGCACGAGTTTGTGGGAGCGATGTTAACCTTAGGGAACAAACTTGCCATAACGTTTTATACTTTAGACATGCCGAATCTCATTTTCATGGCAGTGGTTTTTCCACGACATCATATTATACTAAATAATATTGTTGAAACAAAATTAAATTTTACCAATTAATATTATGATAATTTTCCTATTAACAAGTAAACTTACCTATTTAAGGTGCCAGAAATGTTTAATAGGTGTAGCGTCATTTATCAACTATATATAGACGGGAAAAAATACACTAATAAATCAAATTCTACAGCTCAAAATAACACTTACAAACAAAAGTATTTCAAAATCATTACAATTGTTCTCTTCCGATTATCATATATATATATATATATATATATATATATATTATGAAAACGGCTTAAATCATAATCAAGATTTACATTTTACAAGAACACTATACTCTAAATAAGAAACTAAACAATCATTTAACATACTCTTCATAATTCTGAAATTCAAAACCTCAAAAACAAATTCTTTAATTAATGGTTGTAGGCTTATAGACTAATTATTTATTTAACTAATTATAAAATTCTTTAATTATTTTTTTTTGCCAAATAATGGTGGGTCCTATGACCCACATCCCCCTTTCTAGGACCTTCAGTACTTACGGCTCATTTAACAGTTGCAGATCTAGGAAACATGTTTAGTCGGGTTAAAATGTAATGTGGCTCTGCCACTGCCATTTGATAGGTGGTCATAAATGTAAAATAATAGAAAGAATTTGTATGTAATTTTTCGGAAAAATTAATGTTCATTCTAATTAATTAATGTTCGTTTGCTCAATTCTGATGAAAAATGAAGAAGTTATGACCTTTATCTTCGTCAGAATATTAGCACGTTCGTGCCAAACTATTAGATGTGAAACAGTAGCAAGAGAATAGCTACTACGGAGTTGTTTGGAAATAATTGGCCAGCACGTCTGTGCTGGCTTGTTATTCTCTGAGCCTTTTTTTTTATGGATTTTCTTACAAGTTTATAAATATCAATTGATCAACTTTTTGGGGGGGAGTTCATTAATTTTGGGGTTCCATTTTTTTTATTTTAGATTAGTTCTCAAAATTCTTTCATTTTCTTTGTAATTTATTTTCGCAATCTATGCAAAGTAATTAGTAATTTTTCAATTCCTAGTTTGTTCTTCTCCTTATTCGAGGTACTGCCATTAATGTTGGTAATTAATCATTAGTAGAGCTAGAATTGTTTTGGTAAATAGAAGTATTTTATAAATACCAAAAGAAATACGGAGTAATAAACAACCTATTTAGCCTCTTTTTGGAGAGCTAAAGTGTATAGAAAACGATATTGCTCTACATTCCTCTTTTTGGAGAGCTAAAGTGTATACAAAACGATATTGCTCTGCATGCTACCCAAACTAACAAAAACCACCGGCCCGTTTGGTGGATGGTTATAAACGGATGTAATGAGAATGAATTTATATTAAATTTGGCAGGAACATCAAAATTTATTCCTATAGTGGTGCTAGTTTGACTCCAATTTATTTAATTTTCTTCACAAATATTCATTCACACCTAATACCACCCTTCCACATAGTAATAGACAGTAATGAAAAATAAGAAGAAAAAAAAATCAAGTTTGGGAATGAAAAATATGTTTTGCATGGAGATTATGAAGTTTTTCCTTAACAAATTACACTGTAAATCCATTACCATTACTACAATTTATTACCAACAACCTAACGGGCCGTTATAGTAGATATGGATCTTAGAATGACTTCCCCTAAATGTTGGCCCTATAACTTGACTCATTTTTGGATTCATGCTTCCATAGTGGTTGTGAGTGATAAATCCCATCACCATAGAATGTAGTTTATACTTTATAGACTATTTTCATGATTTCCCCCATAGTTATCTCCACCATTTTTGTGACAAAGCCCATCGACTTAACTTGTTCACTTTTATGTTGATTAGTGCAAGATGTCTGTATTCAATAAACCCTACTAATACTACAACAAGGGTTTTATTTGTTATAAACTTGAAAGCCGTTTTATGAATGAAAAATGACTACCTAAGAAATACATGACCTTAGTCACGAACTGAACTCACATGAGGAATACAATTTTAATCATTTGGCACTACATATACACCAACCTTAGCGATGCCCCAACCTTAGCAATTCCTCATCAATATTCACAAGAACTAAGCTTACTTGCTTCTCCTCTTAATGATTATTTGCTTGGTTTTGGCATGAGCTCTTTCGATACACCTCATATTCCCCATAGCGAGTCTTTTATTTCTGACTTTAGTCATGAATCCGATTTGTCGACCTTCGTCGAATTCCATGTTGACGATGATATTTATTTGCGCATTTTTTTTAAGAGTGATGGCCATAACACATTGTCATTTTAAGTTTTAGCTAATGAGACCCTCATAAGGCGTTTACTGAAGTAAATGAGATCACCAGTGCTGAAGTCGTGTTCATATCACCGCCTCCATTCCCCTTTCCAGAAGGATTTGACCTCGTCCCTTCACATCTCATGCTCATGCCAACTTCATTCGAGGACACTCTCGTTTGTCTTGACTCCTATTTCTCTTCCAGAAACAAAGGCAACGAGAGTATATAGAGGTGTTTCTATTTATTTTTGATTTCATAGTTCTATACTTCTATCCAACTTGATGGCATATAAACTTAGGCTGTGTCTGGGCAACCCTTTGAAAGAAATTCAAAACAACAATGGATTGGACAATGGGCCTGGCCTAACAAACCCCAAAGCATGGAGGCCAAGCATAAGGCATGACTTGACTGTCCCAAACTCATCTTTATTGCTACCTCTTTCTTCATCACATGAGCTTTTTAAATAAAATGTCCCTTACTACTGTACATCTTGCAATCAGAACATAATGGAGGAAACATGAAATATTCTCACTAGTGGGACAAATAAACAAAAAAGAACGAAAAAATGCCCGAATTTACACACAGATCAATATATACTCTTGTAGTCTTGTGAGCCTAGAATCTAGATAATCCGATTCGCATTGCACAGGAAAACCACTATCTATAAACTCCAGATGCTATCAATGCCAAAAAAATTAATATAATTTCTATAGCTGAACAAAATTCCCCTTTGAGAAAGCAGAAAGCCAGAAAGGTGCACTCAAAGAGAGAGTAGATATGTCAATGAACATCAATCCTTGCTGAGTCTGATGAATGTGTCTTGATCCAGCGGTATGTGCTCTAAAGCCAGAACGAATTGATAAAATAGCAAGGTTGAGGAGTACAACTGCAGTCGTCAATGAGAGTATCAACATTGTGTAATCAGTAAGTGATGCAAATAGTAATGCACTAATGCAGTTGAAAAAAGACACCAACTGGACTAGGAAGCATCTGGAACAAACGTGCCACTCGTGCCTGTAAGGGTGGAAAGAGTGAGTGGGACTAAAGAAAGTGTAATTTTTGCTCCACACTAGATCTTTCATGAACTTTTCTTTCTGTTATAATAAAAAAGAGAGTACAAAGAAGTGAATAACAGTATATATCAATGTTTCTAATTGTTCCACATTTGAAAGATTAAAATTAGGTCCCTAAGAAACTACTTGACATCCACGTTATGAGTCAGCAGAAAATAGGATTCTTCATTTGTGATTGCAAACCTCCAGTTTCATCAGAGAAAATTGTTCGATTTGTGACTCTGTCCCGTTTCAAAATAGTTACAATTTGGGAATGATAATGCACTTTAGCTAAAACATACTCCTGCCCCTAATTGCTTGCACCATTTACTTTTACGTAGTCTCAAAGGCTCTTTTTTACTGTAAATATTTGCAATTTTGAATTGATAAAAAAATATAAGATTTACATATTTAAAAACTATAAATCATAACGAATCAAATGAGATCATAATGTTATATCATATAAATCAAAGAGAATTAATGCTCAAAGTTTAAAAAAAAAGGTAAAATAAAAAGAATTGACTCTAATATAGGGAAAAGTGCAAAAATTAAGGGTCCGTTAACTTGGGTGTAAAAAGTTTTCAATGAAAAATGATTTTTCATGAAAAACATTTTACGATGGAAAACTCATTTTCATAGAAATTTTCTATTGTTTATTTGAACGGAAAATACTTTTTGCTCCCAAATTTGGGGGAAAATGTTTTCAATAGGGTGTAAAATGAGTTTTCAGCCCAAGTTTTACATTTTAATTTTTCACCCAAAGTAAACGATGTAAAATGGGGAAAAATATTTTCAGAGAAAATATTTTTCGCTCTAGTAAGCAGAGCTAAGGGATGGAGGGAGTAGTAGTATAAAAAAAACATCAAATGCCTGAAGACTGAAGTACAGAAATTCAATGCCAAACCTTAATTAGCTTGAAATCAAAGACAAAATTCTCTCTCCTTAATTAATTGGTTGACAGCACGGCATCTAGGTTCCTCTGAAGAAGCCAAGCTCTTGGATATGCAACCCCATGAGCATCTAAGTGAAGATGCCAATTCATAATCTTCCCACAGCCATCAGGGATACCTTCCATCTGACTTTCCTCTGCAACCACTTGTTCTATAAATGTTGTCTCCTGCATACACATCATACATATAAGTATGCAGCAACTAAATATTGATGCAATCTTTCCTTTTCTTTTTTTCTTCTTTTTTTTTCTTTTTTCTTTGTCAATCCATTTGTATGGAATTTTATGACAGGCAACAGCAGCAAGGAGGTCTTGCCATATGAAACAGGTGCAAGAAAAAAGAGCTGAAGCATATTTATATCACCTTCATAACGTGAATACCTGAAAACCCTCCTTCACAGTGTCGAGTTGCCTTATTGGATTCAAAAAGGGACGTTCCCACCTCTTCGGATCCCACAAGATAGTGCTATTAAATGCAAATCCAGACATATCAACATGAAATCTCCGAAGTCTCTTGCTTTTCTCATTTGTGTGCCATCCGATTACTTGGCTCCCGTTGCATACAGGTCCTTCCAGAATGGCTTTATTTTTCCCTTGTGCCAACATTGCAACAGGCCACGTTCCAAAACGGCTGCAACAGATGTAAAAAGCAACCATCAGGAAAAATAATGACAATTATATGAATGAGAAAAAACACAATATTGAAGTGAAATATTCTCCATAGGGACAAGCTTAAACTCGTAAATGAATTAGTCCCTCTATTCTTCTTATCTTTCTCCCTTTCTGTTGACTATTTGTCTACTTTTCTCAAAAGACTTGGTATATTGATTAAATCCTAGATAAGATAAAACTTATGTCTTCCAATCACACCACAGATGAACAAGAATACAAAACCTGATAAGAGACAGTTCCCATAATATCTAAGTTCCAATATTATGGAACATGGACAGCACGTCAGCACAAGACTATATTTGGAAAGACATTGAAAGTAGAGAAGCTTCATTAGAAGATTCCATTCAGCAAGAAGTATAGCAACCAAGACTTCTACAACATGGAAAGAGTGGATATTCCCTTTTTTCACATCGGTGATCCTTCATTCTTTCCTAGTTGGTCAGAAAGTAAGGTGCGGTGCTTTCATCATTCAAAAGAATTCATTGATAGTGAGCATCAAGTGATTGAAAGGGGGATGCGTTTAGGCAAGTCCACAAAATTGATTCATGCCAACTGGTTCAGTCAAGAAATTTACCAGAGAAAATCTCAATCCTTTGATATCATGGTATTAAATCAAGGCCGCATTGTAAAGGTTTTTGAGCTTACCGCGACCAATATATTAGGCCTTAACGGCCGCAACCATCCACATTTACCGCGAATGTGATTCCGCGACCATTACCGCGATCGCGACCGAAACCGAGATTTAAAACTATGTTTGATATAATCAAATGGCTGCCAGAATAACAAAAAAAAGGTTATTCAATTCTCGACCTTCCAAGAATGACATTGTTGGGTTTATGGCCCAAATATTATACAAAGCCCAAATAATCCATAGAAGACTAAAACAAGGAAACTTTAACTATGCCAATTCCATAGTATGTCGGAACACATGAAGATATTAATATGGATTATTCTAGAATTTTTTGGCTAACATAATTAGTCCTACTCTAGGTCTTTCTAGCTCATGTCTAAGCTAGAATATTCTAGCATAATGTCACCACCATAGTATTCCATTTCCACCGGCAGACACAAGTATAAATAGGTGGTCATGGCTTCATGTCCGCATCAACCCAAGAGAAGCCAAATACACAAGAAGCCATACACTTAAACACAAAGCCTCAGATACAAAAACCTTTCATAATAGCCTCTTTGTAATCATCCACCAAATATATCCACTAATTGTAATACTCCATTGTGAGTAATTATAGAGAGTCTTATTGTAATACAAACACCCTCAAAAGGGATAATTGTACTCTCCTATATTTCTTTATAGTGGAATAAAAAGCTCGTCGTCAAGTGGGTGTTCCCGCATAAAATTGTGTGTTTTTATCTTAATATTAGTCTTGTCTATTATTGCCCACATTATATTTCTCGAACTTTACATCTTCACTTCCGTTGTGCACTCTCGACCCTTATCAGACATTCATTTAACCATATGAGTGTTAATTGGGTAGTTTTCCCTTGAATACATTGAACTAAATAGTAAATACCACAAATCATGGACATGAACTGAGATTTTCCAAGTGGTGCATAATATGAGGTTAGCCACGCAATGCAGCAGGCAGCCTTTTGTCCTAGTTAAGTCGGTCTTTCAAATTCCAAAATAAAACCTTGCAGAACATAAAGCAAATACAAGAATGAGGCGTTTCTGTTAATAAGCTTCACTCACATCATGGAAATGCTATGACAATCGAGAAATATCACATGGAACTCATGAGTCATGAATCTAAAAATCTAAACCATCATAAAGATTAGAAAGAATTTAATTACCATAAAGATTTGAAAGAATTTAATTACTGGGAAAAAAATAAAAAAAAAACTCTTTAGTATACAACCAAACAGTTAAGATTAACAGAAGTCCTCACAAATGGGACTTTCTCAAAACAAAATAGGACACCCAATTCCTCAAAACAGGTACAGGGTAATGCTATAAATATGATATATCCATGCCCCTTGAGGCTATGTATAAGAATTAAATACATTTTCTGGAGTGGTATACATTTAAGAATTTATGACAAAACTATGCATAAATGAATGTAATTAATGATTAATTTTTCTCCAACTTTCCTTTCTGAGCCTCTCATGGTCTCATATGTGATGTAACAACGAAATCTCAACACAGGGCATAGCGTCAACTAACGTTAACAGATTAACTGCTAAGCAATTAACAAAAAACAAACGGCTACATCTATCAAAATCCAAATGCGCACATTCAAACAACTTTAAATAAAGACAGTCCAGCAAATAATGAAAATTGCAACAAAAAAATACAGAGTAGTCAAAATTCAAAACTCAAACCCATATCAAAATTACACACAATAACAAAAAATTGGGGTAAAAAATCCAAACAAGAACGGAAACAAATTCGAAAAGTGGTTTCAATAAAGAATAAAATAAGAGTACCTGATATCTCTAAGTCTTTCAAAGAGCTCCAATGAGTAGATATTATCATCATCAGCAAAGTAAACAATGCCATCAAGCCTATGATGCTCAATATGCTCAAGAGCAATATTCCTTTGCTCAACACCTCTATCTTTAATATTCGTCAAATTCTTATTACAAACCAAATGCCGATACATCACTCCTGTATTCCTCAAAATCGACACAGTTTCTGGCGATTGGGCATTCATTTCTACTACGATCCACACAATCGGCGGATTTACAAGCTTCAAAACTTGACTTAATCTATGTAAAAAATAAGCTTGTAGCGACCTATTATACGTTGGTGTAACAATAATCAACAGTTTCCTTGGATGATAATCAAATTTCTCCGCTAATACCATATCAAGCTTAACTTTAAGACCATTAAATTTCATAACAGAGTCTTCAGCTCTAATTACCTCTTCCTTAACATTTGCAACTTGAGATTTGATCTCGAAAGAGAAATCATGAATTATATCATCTTTAGTATGACCCAATGGCAAAATACCTAATAAAACTCCGATGCAAAAGCAAATCAAACACCGGTAGAAATACTTCTTCCATGAATGCTGTTGGATTCGTCGAGAATTCCGCAGTAGAAAAATTCCGGCGAAAATTCGTCGTAATTTAACAAAGAAACTCACATTAGATTGCTTGTGATATGATGAATTAAGCGAAAATGTACTTGAAATAGATCCATTTTGGTACGATCGATCTTGATGCGCAGGTGACAATGTTCTTCGAATTGACGCCATTGATTTAAGCTGAAAAATCCGAATTTTCCACTACGAATCGCATGATAATATTTTTGCCCTAATTGGCACTCATTTGCCGCAAATTCAACACACTTTGCAATCAAGTTCAGCAAATAAAAATTGGAGGGAAATCAAATAATAACTCCCCTGATTTTTTGGATTAAAGTTGAATCTTCAAGAACTGTAAAACAGAAAAATAGAGAAATTAGCGAACTCGAAGAAAATAAAAAAAAAAAGAAAATACTTGTAATCCGTAATATTTTTAGTTTTTTACTATTTTGGAGAAAGAGTAGGAAAGCATTTACGATTACAATGCCAACTAGGAAAAGGAAAGGAGTGAGCTTTGATGGACCAATGAGAGTGTCACACCTTGCATTCAATAGTATAGTGAAGCCGAGGAATGATAGCCATTAGACGTGGTTATTAGATAGGGTAGTCCAATGATATGTGGTTGTGGTCAATGTTATAGCTTTATAGGGTATTTACTGGACATAACTTTCTAATGATTTTCCAAACAGACCCTTAATATAAATACTACACCAAACAGACCCTTAATATAAATACTCTTCACTTAGGGTCCGTTTACTTTGGTGTAAAACATTTTGGATGTAAAATGATTTTCCATGAAAAACGTTTTACGTTGGAAAACTCGTTTTCATAGAAGTTTTCTAATGTTTACATGCACGGAAAATAAGTTTTACTCCCAAATATGGAGGAAAATGTTTCCAATAGGGTATAAAATGATTTTCACCCAAAGTTTTACATTTTATTTTTTCACCCAAAGTAAACGGTGTAAAATAGGAAAATTGTTCTCAGGGAAAATGTTTTTCGCTCTAGTAAACGAAGTTTTCGGGTCCGTTTACTTGCGTGTAAAACATTTTCGATGTAAAATGATTTTCCATGAAAAACATTTTACATTGGAAAACTCATTTTCATAGAAATTTTCCATTGTTTACTTGCACGGAAAAATACATTTTACTCCCAAATTTGGGGGAAAATGTTTTCCATTATGGTGTAAAATGAGTTTTCACTCCAAATTTTACGTTTTTTTTTTCACTCAAAGTAAACGATGTAAAATGGGAAAACTATTTTCAAGGAAAACATTTTACGCTCTAGTAAACGGAGCCTTAATGTTTTGACAAAAGTTTTCCACCCCATGTTTTACATTTTAATGTTTTATTTAGGGTCCGTTTACTTGGGTGTAAAACGTTTTCGATGTAAAATGATTTTCCATGAAAAACATTTTACGTTGGAAAACTCATTTTCATATAAATTTTCCAATGTTTACTTGCACGAAAAATACGTTTTACTCCCAAATTTGGGGGAAAATATTTGCACTATGGTGTAAAATAAGTTTTCACTCCAAATTTTACATTTTATCTTTTCACCCAAAGTAAACGATGTAAAATGAGAAAACTATTTTCTAGGAAAACATTTTACGCTCTAGTAAACGGAGCCTTACTTCAAAGCAAATAATATAAAATCAGAAAACGTTTTACATCCTACACCAAACGGACCCTAAATATAAATACTCTTCACTTAATGACTTAATGTTATAATGTCACTTGTAAGTTGTAACTTAGGATTTATTACAATGTTCATCGTGTTGATCACAATCTTCAACTCGAACTAACAAAGAGCCAGCTTATATTAAAGCAATGTTCATTATGTATGTTGGTTCGAATAAAAAGGAAACCCTAAATGTTTAGTACCAAATGTTCATAAATTATAATAAAAATGTTCACAATGCAATGTTGACAATATTATATAGCATTAATAGCAATGTCCACAACATTAACATACATTACATTTTTATTCATTGCAATGTTCACCGACACCCCAACCACTGGTTGGTCCGTGTATAGCCAATCCTATGGCCTTTTTGGGAAACTCTCCTTCAAAACTCATCTACCAAACGAGCAATTCCCAGTTCCTATAATATGACACTTTAACGTAATTTTGAGTAACTTCAGGGCCAAAAATTTAGCGTACTAACTAAAGGTGCGTTTGATTCATCTGAAATTTTCTAATCTGATCTGGTCTGATCTGATCAGATATGGTCTAATCTGATCTAAATTTTTTATTGTAGTTATTATTATAGTTATATATATTTTGATTTGGTCTGAATTTTCTGAAAATAAGCACATGAGTGCTTATTTAAGTTGAATCAAACGCACCCTAAATAGGGGATATTTTGGAAATAAATGTCATGTTATATGCTCCATCTGTCTTTTTTTAGTTGTTACATTTCCTTATTTTTATATGTAGAGCTCACTTAATTTCTACCTACTCTACCCTTATTTATGTCATTTACTCTCTTTATTCAACCTCTTTTACCCAATTTTTGCCATCTTCTTCATAAACACCTATACTTTTAATGGTCCTTAAATTTTCACATGTTTCTCTTAAAAAATTGTGCTAGATGGAAGGTAGCAAGTAATTAAGAACCAGGGAGTACTTATCTATACTAAGCACATACATGACACATGACATATTTCATCACTCCTCTTCCTCCTCAATGACACATGGCGTAGTGCACACACTTTAACAAATCAACCACCATAATCCCTCGATCTGCCATCAACCTCTAATTTCTTCCCACCCACAATTTTTTAATAACAATAAAATAAAATAAAACCTCGATCTGCCATCAACCTCTACTTTACACGAATCTCCTGCTACATGAAGCTCTCCGTTGAAGGCTACACTAAGCTCTCCATTGGAGCCTACAAGAAGTTCTCCGTTGAAAAGGTTTCCGTGCTTGTCCTTAATTGCAACTGCATCTGAGGTAAAATTTTCCCCTCGCTTATTTAGTTGTTGAGAATGAAACTCACGATTAGGATTTAACAATTTACTTAATCATCACTTGTGAAATAGTCCATAAGATTTTGCAACTTTAGTTTTCGCAAACTATTGGCAATTTATACTTAGTTTTTGATATTTGATTACAATAGAAAGCTTATTCATATTCAATTTCTAGACATTGATTTAATATATAATTTAATAGTTGCGCTAATTATTAACCTATTGTATTATAAAAAAATTGGTGTCGTATTTTAAGTGGGATGATAATATGTTCTTGAAATGCTAAATCACATTTTTCAATATGATTTGCTAACTAATATTTTATCAAAATATTTGAGTCCAATGGTAAGGAATATTGAATTAAGAGCGAACTAAGGGGGTGTTTGGTTGAAGCTTTTACAATAAAATGGTATGAGTAATTGAGTATGATACTATTAATCTATACTCTTGGTGTTGCTATTCTCATATCATTCCATTCCACCCTTTTGAACCAAACGTCCTTTTAAAAAGATGAATGTATAATGAGAAAAATTAATATAACTCGTCAACAATACCAATATTATGAAAAATAATATCTCTTGAATTATTATGACAACGCATGGAAAAATTAATACCAATATTATGAAAAATTAATATAACTCGTCAACAATACCAATACGGCAATACCAATATCTCTTGAATTAATATGACAACGCATGTGTCATGAGCCCATGAACTAGTTACATGTTAAATACTCGCTCCATAAATTATTAACTGCAATGATGTGATATTTTTTCTCTCGATTTTATGTCAAATTGTTACACTTATTTTGCTACACAGTGTGGGCAATTGATATTGGCACTCCTCCCCTTTACTATTCATGTGAGAGGGGGAGGAGTGCCAAAATCAATTTTGGAAGTGCCTAAATCATCTCCCCACAGTGTGTACTTAATTATTTCTCCCTCTGTAACATATTAATGACAACGATTTGACATTTTTCATCTCTACTTTATATCAAATCGTTGCCATTAATATGTTACGGAGGGAGTAAATTAATATGTTTCGGAGGGAGTAGAAAATATAAATATAAATTTCCGTCTACTAAACACCGCCAGTAAAAACCCAAACATCCGTTTGCCAAACATCCCCTAATTACTTATGAATAAACCCTAAACCCCTGCGTAGAAGAAAGCGACAGAGGATGAAGATAGCAGTTGAAGGATGCATGCATGGAGATCTTGACAATGTCTACAAAACCATTACCGAGTTAGAAAGAGCTGAAAACACCAAAATTGACCTTCTCATCTGTTGCGGCGATTTTCAGGTCTTCTTTCTTCTGCATTCTTCCTTGATTTCTTTAGCAAAAATATTCAACTGAGTCTGGAATGAAATTTCTCTATCATTTTTTGGTTTGCAATTTTCAATTTTACATAGTTAATTGTGAATATTTGCCGTCGATACTCCTTATTTTACCAGAATTATTAGGTTGTTGTAGAAAAAGATGGTGATGGTTAGATTAAAAATTGGTGAATGTTGATTATACCAGTTGTTGCTAGTTTGTGGAATTCACATCTGATTGATTTATTAGAAATGTTGAATATGTGTTATTGTCATAATGTCATTAGAGATGATATTATAGTGGTGTTTAGTTTATAGCAGCATGTTTAGTTCAATTTTTGTAAAGGATTGAAAGGGGAGGGAAGGGATGGGAAAAGAATCCAATGTTTGGTCAGCTATTAGTAAAGGAAAGAAAGATAACAAATGAATTTTAGTGAAAATTTCATCCTTTATTCCTTTTTAATACATCGAATATAATTTTAATAGTAAGTATGGGGATGAGTTACAAAAAATCAATAAAAATAAAAAAGGTTATTATAGTCAAATAAAAAATTTCCAAAACGTCAGGGGGTGTTTGGTTGGCTAATATATAAAGGTATGGAATGGTATCACATCCATACTAGTGTTTGGTTGTAGTTTTTTTGGTAGAGTGGGTAACCCTTGGGTTTCTAACTTCATTCCATCCCTTAAAATGTGATACTCCTCCTACCCCCTAAGTTTCTCATCCCCATTCTACCCATGTGTCAAAACCTAGATAGGAGAGAGACTAACTTACCCCAATTTTCATCCTAAACCCAATTTCTAGCCTCTACAATACTTTTTCCTATCTTCTCAAATTTTTATTTTTTTAATTGGTACTTTTATGATTTGATTTCAAACTTTGCAGGTACGTTTTGATAAATATGTGCATTTTTTTATAATATTGATTTTGTTATTCACATGATAAGCCTCATGCAATTGCATTTTTTATTTTCATCATTTTGTTTTTTTTCATGATTTTGTTATGGGTTGTATTACATGGAAATTCATCCTTGTTGGGGTATCTTTTTTTTATGGTTTCTTCTTTGGGGTTTTTTTTTTGTAGTTTGATAGGAGGGTTATTTTGCTCAAATTTCAACATGTAATTTATTTTCAGTAATTCAACATGTAAATTATTTTGCTCAAATTGATCCCCATAAAATTCCATTTAAAAAAAAACTTCATTTTTCCCCCTCAAAAAAAATAAACTCATTTTTAAAAAAAAAAATAATTAAAACAGACATTTGGAACCTAAATGAAACAATAACATTAAAGACTAACTTACACCCCTAATTTTAAAAAGAATTGGATATATAATCCATTCCAAGATTGAACCAAACACTATGAATGGATATAAAATCATTACTAAAGATAAACCAAACAGGTTCAGTCTGGTATGGGGTTTAGAATCCATACCACCTTGGTATGCATTTCCATACCATTCCAAATTTGTGAACCAAACAGGCCCTTAAGTAACTTTTTGGTAATGTATAAATACAAATTAATTAAAGAATAACTGAAAAATGCACTATGATACTATATCAAACAACTAATGTAGGGAGAAACCGGAAAATATCAACGGTAACCCTATACTTTTTAAGTTTCTCATTGATAACCTCAGATTTTTTTTATTCTCATTGGTAACCTTTAGTAATTATCCAACTTTCAAAAGCGATCTAATAAAGCAACAAAGTTATTAATTCCATTAGAATTAAGGGCAAATTTGATCTTCAAAGGCAAAAACGACCCCAAAACTTTAATTTGACAATTTTCCCATTACAAAAACTGATATACATAAATCAAGAATCTTTATAACATACAAACCAATGCATTTTATTTTTTGTTTATTTTTGACCGCAACTTTAACTTTTAAGGGCAAAAATAAACCCCAAAAACTTTGACCTAGTGATTTTTTTCGACAAACAAATTGAGCTAATGTTTGAGCACATAAATAAAACCTTAATTGTAACAAATTATTAACCGAACTAACGATTTCTTCCTTTATAAGGTCCTATTTGAGAATGAGATAATAATTGTGGGTTACCAGTGAAAATAAAAATAATTCAGGGTTACCAATGATAAAGTTAAAAAGTATAGGGTTACCATTGATAATTTTCCAATAATGTATTGGGTGGTTTAGGCCGATTAGGGTACTTACTCGATTGGTTGAAGTTGCAAATGTTAATCTTTTTTTAAGGTTTGATAAATGAATAAAAATGAAATAGTGAAAATTTGAGATATCTTGTAAATTTATTGAGGAAAAGTTTGAGATTGAAAGTTTATTAGGTTATAGGGAAAAACATTAGGTTGGAGGGAATGTAGAATGGGTTTGAAGGAGAAAAAATGGAAAAAAATTACATTTTTACTGCTTTATATTTTCTCTTTCCTCCCAAATTCCCCCAATATTGGGAGGAAAGGAAAATGAAACATTTGTTAACATCATTTCCTTCCAATCTAAGTTGCTCGGACTTGGGTATGGGTGTTGCACGAGTACAACGTAAGTATCGGACATTCAATTTTTAAAATTGAAGGACTCATGGATATGTTTTTGATGGATCTAAATATAGCATATGGACTTGAAGACACAAGCTTTCTTTGAGTGGATTTTTTTTTTATTATTTCATAGCTATGAATTAAAAGGAAGAAAATTTTAAAGGAAATAATAACAACAACATAAAAACATAATTAATATCAGTAAAGTACCAACCTCAAAGTTCAAACCATCCAATAATAGCTTCTTACAAAATACATCAAAACCCAAATTAGAATAAACAAAGCATAATAATAAAATATTAAATAGTCGTAATTTACAGCTGTATTACTGTTTACTGTAGTTCTTGGGAAGCCACAAGTCCTCATACTCATTACTAGGCATCTGATATCCCAAAGTCCCAAGTATAACCACTAAAGAAAGAGGAGGATAAAAATATGTACTCCCTCCATCCCAAAATAAATGCTACATTTACTTTTTCACATCACCCAAGACACGTCCTTAAAAATTAATATCTTTAGTTGTGTATAATAAAAAATTTATAAAAATTATATATTTAGAAAGCACATATTGAGACGAATCAAGCGAGATTCCAAATGACTATGTTTATCCTTATATAGAATGAAAGAGAGTCAAAGTTACAAAGTGAACAGTGCCAAAAGTCAAAATGTATCATTTAATTTGGGACGGAGGGAGTATAAAAAAAAGCGAGAGAAAGCAAAGCACGCAGAAGCAGGTTGCCAGAGAGTACAATGGCCATTGATTTCTACAAATGAAGGCAATGGCATCAATCTTCTCGCCTTAACTTCCCAAAGAAAACCCCTAATATATTACATCAAAATTCGCTTTCACATGTAGCTGTCAAATCTAGAGTTCAAAGTTTTTGATTTTAGGGTTTGACATACGAACCCTAGATCTGAAAATTACATTGATTTTAACTTTTTTCTTGCAATCAAACCAAAATCAGAATCAATTGGGTTATGCAATATCGAATCAGACCTCAATTCTACTTTTGCAATCAATTGGGTTAATTTGTATTCAATTCAAAACTATATCAGATCTCATCGACGATCATAGTTTTTTCGAATATGAATTTTATTTGATTCAATTTGCTTTGTATTTGTTGGCTTTGATATCTTCTGTAGATGTTATATGACTTTTTAATTAATTAATTGATCTTATTTTTAAAAAAAAAAACTAAAATCAGAATCCATTAACGGCGGGGAAAGGGAAGAGTTCGAATTTCTTCACAACGGTCCAACCCATATCTTGTGTCGTGTCGACACAGTGGTGGTCGGGGGGAAGGGAAGAGTCCAAGCAGCACAACTTCCAATTCCTTTCCTATCCCACCAAATCCCATCTAATACTTCAACTAAACATTGGCAAGTTGATTATTTCCTTCCCTTCCTCCCAAGTCCCTTCTACGGTTCTACCAAACAGACTGTAAAATTAAATGAAGCTGGAAATTTATACTTATCGAATTTCTCTCCGGTTACATGAGATTTATTTTTTGAGTTAGTTGTAAAGCTATGTTTTAGAAGATGTTTAAATTTGGCATGACTTTATTGCATAGAAAAGAGGTGAATTTAAACCATGAAATAAGAAAATACTTTAATATAATGTTAGATAGGGCTTGTAAAATTATCTTTTTGAGGTACGGATGTCTTTCTCAAATTTGGGGACCAAATTTTCAATTCTTACATGTTGCAACTTAAAAGTGGTCTTATCCTAGTTTAGTATTGGGATGAGTAAAAACTGCATTGCGAATTTGGAGCTTACTATAACAATGTGTTTGATACGTTAACATTTTACAAAGCTAACTTTAATTGTTGTGGTGGAAGTTGTAAAATTCTTATTTTGGAGTGCAAAGTAGAAAAACTTCGTAATTTGAATGGAACTTTTTGGTATTTTGTGGTGTCGCATCTGTTCAGCTAATATATCATACTACCCCCGTATCGCAATACTCGCAGCTTTTGCTATTTTAGTATGTAACACAATACTTACAACAAATACTTTTTTTTTACTATATTTAGTATAAAAATTTCCCATTTGTAGTTTTTTTTTTCCTTATATTTTTTTAACTTTACTTTTGTTGTAGGCCCAATTAATTATCCACTTTTCACTCTATCTCTTTAAATTAATTTTTTTTCCTAGGAGTCCATATCGCATACTTATCTAGCGAGTATTGTGATACGGAGGTAGTAGCTAGTATAGTTTTATTGCCAATGTTTTCTCATGGTAAACAAACAGTGGATTCTTTATGGTGCTACTCTTTCATGGTATGTGAATCCTTTAAAGTCCATCTTTGGTTGATTCATTGGCTTGACCTTTATGCAGGCTGTTAGAAACAAAAAGGATCTTGAAAGTTTAAATGTGAAACCTAAATATAGGCAAATGAACACTTTCTGGAAATACTACTCAGGACAAGCAGTAGCTCCTATCCCAACTATATTTATTGGTGGGAATCATGAAGCATCCAATTACCTTTGGGAACTGTAAGTAGATCCATAATCCAGCACTCCACCCCTCCCCCCCCCCCCCAAAAAAAAAAAAAAAAAAATTTTGGGTGCAGAATTATAATTTTTTTTTACTGTGGATTTTACAAATTTATATTCTATTCTGTACAGATTAAGTAAATAAAAACCATGAGAATAAACTGTATCTTGTAGTGGAAGGGATGCTTCCAAATTGGTGTAACACACTAACACCCCCCCCCCCCAAACCACACATAAAACACATCCTCTCTCCCGTTCTCCAGCTTATTGTCCAATTTGGAATTTGTAGCCTGACGTTGAGGCACATATAGTATGTTAGAATTAGAAATTAGGAACATTAGTAGTACCACACAAATGAATGGAACTCGTTTCGAGTGAACAAAAGGATGCACTTAGTAGATATAAAACCACTATTAATCAATTTTGCAAATTGGTGCAGCCAACTTAAAAGCCAAAGAGTAGTAGCAATAGGAGGATTGTTCACATTTTTGTATCAAGTTTTTGAGGTTTGTGAACAAATCTCTCTATTGTTTGCAAAAGTTGCTATGAACTAGGTTACAATAGTAATCTATTTGTTTGAATGGATTGTGTGACATATATATTCATTGTAGGTACCATAACATTTGAATAGGTTTATCTATTGTTGATAAAAGGTTTGTTATTATAGAGGTTTGCAAAATGATGATGTGGCAAGAATAAACCTCTAACAGGCTTTTTCAATTGCCATTGCCCTTAGCTATCATACAAATGTATGTTAGATGCTATTTCAGGTTCTATCCAAAAAATTATTAGAGAGGGGGGAGTGGGATTGGGGGAGAGGACTTAGTGTGTGTACCAAATCACGTAAGTAGGTATTAGAAAGAGAAAGAGCCTTCTGCTAACCGTCAACTACATTAGATTAGCTCTTGCATTAGTGGCTGCTTATAGGATATTTGGGAACTGGAATGATGAAATATTTTCATGATTTATAGTTCGATACAAGTATCCTTTTTTTTTTTCCCGAGTTTGAACATTTTTAGGGGACTTTAAGATTATAGTCTTTGGTCAAACTGATAAGCTTGAAAATTTCATGAAGGGTTACAACTTTTCCTTGAGATAGATGGGTAATGCTTGAACCCCAGGATATGGAATTGCAATGTTGGAATGTTTTCTTTAAATGTGGCGCATAAAGAAGATCTTGAGTTGGACTATTAGATTAATGAACAACTTATAAGTTAGTTTTGGTATCTATTGTCTCGTTGAAAATTGTGGAGTTAATGTGCCAGCTTAGGTTCCTATTCATATTTTATCTGTGTGCCAATTTGCTTAAAAGTATTTCTAAGTCTCTTCTAAGGGCGCATTCTCTTTAACTTATCTGAACTGTACTTATCAGATTGAACTTTTATGAATTTATTTGTACCTGTTTAGGTGTTAAACTTATTAAACCTAATTGAAATTTATTGAACTTATTGGGCCCAATTAGCCTTGATTATAAGAAACAATTGGACCTTCAAACTTCATTGGACTTGATCAAACCTTATTGAACTTATTACACTTGATTAGACCTTATCTGAACTTGTTAGAACTGAAAGTTATTTTTGAACTTATCAAACATAACTTATCTGAACTTTTATGAATTTATCTGTACTTGTTTAGGTGTTAAACTTATTAAACCTGATTGAAATCATTTGAACTTATTGGGCTCGATTAGCCTTGATTATAAGAAACAATTGGACCTTCAAACTTCATTGGACTTGATCAAACCTTATTGAATTTATTACACTTGATTAGACCTTATCTGAACTTATTAGAACTGAATTTTTTTTAAGTGAAAAGAACGTGCCCCAAGACATTTTTGAGAATTCTTCATATCCTAGTATTGTCACTCTAGCTTCTATCCCACATTATTTGCTCGATTTCAGTCATCATTTCTTGCAGAAAGCTATTATACTTTCACCCCAATTAATTTGGATTGATAATTCTTTTCTGTGATATCACAATTGTCTAGTAGAATAATTTACAAGTTATGGTGCACTCATATTTTGAGAATCGCTTCAAATTCTTATCCTTCTTGTTTATATTGGTGCTATTTTGTACTTCCTAGTCCCATACTCCCATGTTCATTGCGTTATCTTGGTGCTAAATAGCTAGTCTCTCCAAATAAGGGAAATTATATTCGTTGTTAGTACCTGCTAGGTTTTGTTGCTTGATAAAATTTCTATGATAGGTAATTATGCTATCTTGTTCATATAATAATTTGTACTATAATTCTAGGTACTATGGTGGATGGGTTGCACCTAACATATACTTCTTGGGTTTTGCTGGTGTGATCAAGTTTGGCAGCATTAGAATTGGAGGACTGTCAGGGATATTCAATTTTCGTCATTATAAATTAGGTTGGCTGGTTGGCATATTGAAAGTTTTGAGTAGTTTTTATAGAACCTGGTATTATTTTTATTACTAGCATTCAGAGTTGGATACTTAATTTATGGCAATGATCTATTATTTTGAGTCTTGACTTCTCTGGATGAGCAGGCCATTTTGAAAGACCTCCATACAATGAGAGTGATATCCGGTCCATCTATCATGTTCGTGAGTATGATGTTCACAAGCTTATGCAAGTTGAGGAGCCAATTGATATATTTCTTTCACATGATTGGCCAGTTGGTATTACTGATTGTGGAAACTGGAGGGCACTTGTCCGAAAGAAGCCCTTTTTTGAAAAAGAGGTACTTTTAGTTATGTTACTAAACGGAAGTCCTGTTTTGCTTTTTGAGTGTCGAAGCAGCATGTAGGATTTTTTCTTGCTCATTAGTCAGAGTTAATAGAAGTTGGTCTCCTATCCATAATAGTATCAACAAGTTTGTTCATTGTTGAGCTAGAGTCTAGTGAGATTATGGCGTAAATGCGTAATACGCTAGTCACACGTTAATACAAGCGCGATCCTTAGGGAAACAAAGTTGAAGAACCTGAATGAGTATAGTGATGGGTGATGCCTTTGCTTGGTCATAGTTTGAGATTAAATTGGATTTGTAGATTATGAGAGAAAGAGAGGAAATGTGTGATATTAGAGAGGTGGCAGCGGAATTGAGTGAGAAAGATTGAGGAGTTGTATGCTTTAGGGTTAAGGTTAGATATCAGGAAATGTTGTTTTTTTTGTTTATTTGTTTGGGCTTATGCTTTTTTAAAATAATCTAGCTCAAGAAGAATGTAGCTTTGCAGATTTTTTTTTTTTATGTATTAAGATCTAATACCCAATTTTGGATTGTGATTTCTGAAAGTGAAAAAGAAGCTCTTTCCATTATTTACCAATCGGTTCGAGGTATCATCATCGAAAGCAACGCACAAAGCATTCATTAATTCTTGCCAATCATGTAGTGCTTCACTGCTTCCTGTCTTTTTTATAGAAAGAATTGTACTTCTCTTGTACCAATAGCTAGCATTAGAGTCTTAGATACTGAAAAAAAAGGTATTCAATTAGTTTCACTATATTTTGTCCAAGCAAGCTGATGACTTCCCTTACTCTAACAAGCAAGTAAACTACCTTAGGCAATTGGGGTTGGGCCGTAGGGGCCAGCCCCTTGTGAGAAAGTGGTGGTATTGCTAGGGGCTAGGGTTTTAGGTCAAGGAAGTCTCTATGCTCTACTCACTGTTTGTCTTGCTTTGTTCATAGAATAAAAAAGATAAGGCTTTTCTCTGAGAGGACTAAATTGTGTACCGGTCATAGTATTCTCCTCTATTGAACCTAATGTGCTTTATTTAAGCTCTTGATAAGAGCTGTGTTACAACTTGAAGAAGAACAAGTTAAGGAAGGATGAAATCCAACCACTCCTAGTGATAAAAAAAACCTTTTTGGCCAATCCAATTTCATGAAGCGCTTTAGGTTTGCGGGAATTGGGGGATCATTTTAAAAGGATAAGATTTCCATTTACACAAGAAGGGGTTGATCAATATCATTTTGACTTGGTTTTGCTTCTCTGTTTTATTCTAATGCTGAGTCGGGTTCTTCTCCTACCTATATTAAATATAACATGCCGAGCCAAATTTTCTTCATGTAAATAAATACAAAAGTTGATTTAGATTGGCAAACCCAGCTTGATTTAGGGCTTTTGTCTTGCTCTTTAGTTGAAGTTAATACAAGTTGTTCTTCTATCCATTATAGTATCAAAACATTTGTTTACTTTGGGTTAGTTTCTAGATAGCCTCTGGCTTACTACGCTAGTCACACATTAATGCATTTCTATGTCTTATGCCGAGGAGATAAATTTTTATTCCAAAAATTTGTTGGCTTAAATATCTAGTTACATTGGAAACTCATTGCTTTATGAGTTCCTTATTTTTAAAAAATTGGGAGCCAGTCGAGGTGCAATCCGAAAGGTGACACTAGGTGCACACCCTAGGGCACCTTTTTCAAGGCATAAGGCTCACGCCTTTTGTAATGAAGTGCTTGAGAGCAAAAGTTTGCGTCAAGCCAAAAAAAACTTCAATTTCTTCAAATTTAATGTTTTTAGAGTTTTTAATTACTGATTCCCGCACGATCCTTCAACTAATTGCTTGAATTACCTACCAATTCAACCATAAATCAAGACCCCCAATTTAGCCAAAAAAATCCTAATTTCTAAATTGAGTTGCGATGGTGGTCGCCGTCTTGTCAAAGGCGGTAGAGATTGCTGATGAGCCATCTTCAGTGGTGTGCGGCACCAATCTTGCTGTTAATGGTGGCCGGCGAAGTTGCTCCAAGCATCAACCTTCCATGTTATTTTATGCTCTTTGACTTTTTCTTTTTTCCACTTTCTCTTTCTTTCTCTTGAATCTCTTCATTATTTCCTTTGGATATGCCCACATTTTCTTTCTTCAATTTTTTCCCCCTTTCACATGAATATAAAAGATTCTGCTCCTTTTAATCTTTTTATTTGTTCAATGCTAGGCCCCACAAATTTCCACTCCTTTTGCTTTCTTTTCTGTTAAACTTTCTTAATTTCTTTTAGGTTGGGTCCTACAAATTAATTGTATTTAGTGATTGAGGCAGTGTCACCTCTCTTCTTTGTTTTAAATTTATCGTTTTTTTCCTCATCGTTCCTAAAATGCTCCAAAATCAACTTTATTCATGCTCTTTTTTATAAGTTTAATGAATAAAATAAAATAAACATTAAAAATAAAAATACATAAAAATTGCGCCTCATATCCAAAAGGCGCACGGTCGCACGCCTTGTGCCTAGGCTCTAGGGACCTTTTGTGCCTCGGTGCGACTCGCGCCTTTTAAAACTAAGATGAGTTCGTAGTACAAAGTGTTGAAAGCTGATGATTTTTGTAGGCCCTGTTCTATAGGACTGAGAAAACATGAAATTAAATTAACTTAACTTAAATTAAATTAACTGAACTTAAATTAAATTAACTGAACTTAAATTAAATTATATTTTTATTTATTTTTATTTATTTATTTTTAATTTTTTTAATTTTTTAAATTTTTTTTAAATTTTTTTATTTATAAGTACCCTAAAACCTTCGTTTTCACCGCCGGAAAATCGTCGTAAAAAAACTCGGCCGAATAATCACCGCCGGAAAAGTCACTCCGAAAACCGTCGCCGGAAAACTCGAACGAATAATCACCGCCGGAAAAGTCAATCCGAAAATCGTCGTTGGAAAAGTCGTCGCCAAAAAACTCGGCCTGAAAATCGTCGCCGGAAAAGTCGGCCGAATAATCACCGTCGGAAAATCAATCCGAAAATCGTCGTCGGAAAATTCGTCCCGACAAATCGTCGCCGAAAAACTCGGCCTGAAAATCGTCGCCGGAAAAGTCGGCCGAATAATCACCGTCGGAAAATCAATCCAAAAACCGTTGTCGGAAAATTCGTCCCGAAAAATCGTCGCCGAAAAACTCGGCCTGAAAATCGATGTCGGAAAAGTCGGCCGAATAATCAACGCCGGAAAATCATTCCAAAAACTGTTGTCGGAAAAGTCGTCCCGAAAATCGTCGTCGAAAAACTCGGCCTGAAAATCGTTGCCGGAAAAGTCGGCTGAATAATTACCGCCAGAAAATCAATCAGAAAACCGTCGTCGAAAAAGTCGTCCCGAAAAATCGTCGCCGGAAAAGTCGGCCGAATAATTACCGCTGAAAAATCAGTCCGAAAATTGTGGTCGGAAAAGTTGTCCCGAAAATCGTTGCCGAAAACTCGGCCAAATAATCACCGCCGGAAAAGTCAGTCCGAAAACCGTCGTCGGATAAGTCATCCCGAAAACCGTCGCCGAAAAACTCGTCCCGAAAATCGTTTCCGGAAAAGTCAGTCCGAAAAACGTCGTCGGAAAATGTCGAGCAGAAAAACGATGCCCGAAGGCCGAAACTAATAATAATAATAATAATAAACTTAAATTAAATTAAATTAACTTAAATTAAATTAAATTAACTGAACTTAAATGAAATTAAATTAAATTAAGTCAATAGAAGTTCTAAAGAACGGGGCCTAAGTTGCTTGATGGCTAAGAATTTTTTTTGGTTGCATAATAGCTAAAATGCTTTTGTGTTGTATGCAAGTGTATGCTTATGTGATTTATTTTGTCACGGCTTTGTAACAAAATTGTTTTCACAGTCAATATCAGGCAGAGGTTTATGATAGTCTGTTCACCTGGACTTACTAGTGTAACCATACATCTTCCCAGATTCAGGAAAAAACTCTTGGTAGTAAGCCTGCGGCCATGCTTCTGGAGAAGCTAAAACCTTCTTATTGGTTTTCAGCTCATCTCCACTGCAAATTCTCTGCTCTTGTCCAGCATGGCGAAGGTGGTCCTGTGACCAAGTTTCTTGCACTGGACAAGTGCTTGCCCGGTCGCAAATTCTTACAGGTATGAGTTAGTAATCTACTTGCTGTCCAAGTCATCTACTGTCTGAATTTGTGATGGTAAATATATGCTGTGCCTTAGATTATTGAAATTGAATCCGACCATGGACCATTCGAAGTACGCTATGATGAAGAATGGCTTGCAATAACTCGGACATTCAATTCAGTCTTGCCTCTGACTACAAGGCCTGCAGATTTTTGGTGTGTATTACTTATTCTATCTGTTTCCGTTCCCTATTCTTTTTATTATGCCTTGATAATTATTGTGTTTTTGAAAAAGGAGCATGGAAGTTGACAAAGAAGGTTCTCGTCAGTGGGTCAGAAGTAAGCTAAATGCAAGAGGGGATAAACCCTTTGAATTCACGCCAACAGCTCCATGCCATGATCCCAGTCAATCTGTTTTTAATGGTCGCTCAGCGGGTAATTATGTTGTCTTTTATGTGCTTGGAACTATACCTGCTATGCCATTTGAAGAGCTAAGCATTTTTCTTCTTGTTATCATGGATATTTTCTAACATAAAGAGAGTTAAGTAGGAAGTTTCCACGCGCTATAATGCTATATAGATTTCAATATTATCAATAGATGCCAGTGATGCAACTGTTTTCTGTTTGAGTATCCAGTATGAACAGCTAGGTCCTTATTGTTGCAATTGTTATGGCAACAGTTGGTGTTGTTAAGAAGCTCTGCATTCTTATTTCCTTTCTAACTTCTAATTTCATATGCATCCTGATAATTGTGGGACGCTTTGCTGTATTGGTTGTATTTGGTGCATTGCTGTATTCTATATGGTTGTTCATTTTAAGATATGAGTTATTGGTGCTGTTTTGGTTGCCAAATTGTAGATTTTGTTCTTGTAGCTTTTCCAGAAAGTTGTAATTTAATTTTTTAAAAATCATTTGTACAGTTATAATTTTAATATCATTGGTGTTGGTGTTCAGTCGTTAGTTACCACATCTGTTTAGTGCTGTTCTTGCTATAATCAGCAGTTCTTTGATGATTTTAGAAATTTTGATTGCAGAGTATCACCGGAACCCTCAGACAGAGGCATTCCTGAAGTTTCTTGGGCTGCCATATCTTCTTGATAACTCTACTCCATCAAGTGAGCAGAGTTATTGCTCACCATCAGTATCCAGAGGTGATTATCTTGCGTGACTGTACATAGTGGACAACCCACTTGTCTTTTGAGCTTTTTGTTTGATTCACTGATTTGAGATTTTGTTGCAAAATCTTTTAAAATCTTATATAATGTGTGGTAAGCACTTGTCTGCATTCTACGCTGCTTGGATTTCAGGATGGTGTGTCAACTGTAATGTGTGAATATGTCTAAGAGTGGGATTTTTTTGGGCCATAAATATAAGCATATGGAGATATTTTCCTTAAAAGATAAAATTAATATTCAGTAGAATGAAAATTATGCAATTATGTTAATAATGCTCAACTGTTCGAATAAAGTGGCTTTTACAACCTCACCGCCCCCTATAATGTGGAGGGAGTTGCCTTGCTAAGGTGACTCGGTGCCCCTAGCGGGGGGAATTGCAAATGTTAACCACTAACAGCACCAATCATTCATTGCAGGCAGTGTTTATTAAGAAGATTAAATATTGTGTTTATTAATAAGATTAAAGATGGCAATATGGCATAGAAAGTAAGTTGGAACTATGGTGACACCAGAATCTCAAGGTTTAAGCTAAGTAGAAGATAAATTGTTTAGAGTGCTTCTGTGATGCAAGGGGAAGGATGGGGGGAGATCAATTTCGATGCGAGTGTTCAAGGTTTTGTCTGTTTTCAACCTTTCAATATCTAAAGTCTATTTCCAAAATGATGGTGAATTTGAAGAAGCTGATGTCAACCACATGATTATATCAGTTTGGTTAAAGTGAAAGGTGGCTTTTGGTGTTCAATGCGTTCGTGTTATGCTCCATGTGTTGAAGGAAAAATTCTACCTTGTCAGATGGGCATTATTATTATGGTGCAAAATTTTGGGCTTTGTAATATTGTCACATTCATAAGATGAATGTGGTAGAGCTGCGTACACTACATTGGGAAGAAAGTAGAGATTATCTTCATCAAGGAAAGGTAATGCCTTGTCAAGGAAGTTTGAAGAATCACAAAGGGAGTTGAAGCTGAGTAGCATTGTAGCAAACTACCAAAAAAAAAAAACTTGTATCGAAGTGGTTGAAAGTGATTTTAGACTCTTAAAATCGATGAAAATTTAGTTAAACAAGGAAGAATTCCTAATAATAATTCAAGTCTAACCGGCTTCGAGTTAATTTGGGACTAAGGCTTTGTTGTTATTGGGATAAATATTACTAATTAGATTGTGTAATTCTCTTTTTTTGGTCTACGGTTGGGGGAAGGTGAAGGAGAATTATTATGAATCATGTCAGAGGACTAGGGGGCAAATGGACATCGAAAGCTACTTGTTCCCCAACTTCAAATTGCATATCCCTTTGATTAGCATCTCTATTGGCTTTCATCCTTTGCACAAATTGACTTGTAACTCGTCCAAAATAGCACAACTTTCTAATAGCAAGGTCTCCAAGCTGTTCGTTTGAATTTGCTCTCGGCTAACATGCAAAGCATATGTTGGATCTCTCCTATATGTAGAGCCTTAAATGGGGTCTTCTAGCAAAAATGAAGAATTTTATTATACAAATTTTGCCTAGGCAACCCCCAAGCTTGTTGTTGGAAGTAAAGCATCTCAACTAAGTTTGAAGTACTTGTTAACCTCCTCAACTTGGCTGTTGGTCTTAGGGCGATAAGCTGTGATGAGAGGTAAATCATTCCCTAGGAATAATTCACTCCAAAGTACACTTATAATCACATTGTCTTTATTGGAGATGATGGAAGTAGGAAACGTATGGTCTGTGGAGTTGCAACACTTGTTTGACTAAGAACATAGCAACAAAATATAGTTGGCATAGTAAATCCTCTATCGTCCAACTAAGTTACATTTAATTCCAAAAATTTAAATTATCTCAGATAATCCTCTATTCAGATTTTAGTCTTAATAACATTGATTAGAAATGATGTCTATTTAACTTTGATTTAGACAGATCCAGGATTCCAGGGGGCCTTCTTGCGTGGACTTGAGCTTGGGTTTGGGCTTATTTTGATGGATAGGCTTGATGTGCTTTGGCTCTTTTGTGGGCTTCCATCGAGAAAATAGCAAGACCAAGTCTTCGCATTTTTAGGACTTTTGTTGATGGTTCATATAGGCAGGGCCAATATACAACATTCAAGGCATAAAAAGATTAAAGATAACATATTTTATCAAAAAGATTGAGTACAAATTAAACTCTATATTGGCGAGGGCCAATATACAACATTGAAGGCATCCTAATATTTAGTTAATGTATGTTTTTCTCTAAACATTACAATTGCAATATTGTGGCTTTTTAATGTAGGTTCTTATTCCAACAATAATGAAGATATTCCTATAGATGATGTGGATGAATTAGAGGAGTTGGCCACTGCTGATAATGAAGAATAAGCAACTGATACGGTACGGGTCAGAAGACAGGTAAGAATCCACACATGTTGCTTAGACCTGTGTGAACTACATTCGAACAATTGTTAGACGTAGTTTTTCTGTGATACTTTTAATGGTAAGGATCTCCATTGGATTAGGGTTTTTCTTGTTTTTTTATGGAGAAAATGTTTCAGTTCTCTGTTAGGGATCACCAAGTGTTGTTGGTAATGAGCTAGTTGTGCTTGAATTTTAATCGAGGAAATGTTCATAGTATAGTATTCAACCCCCCCCCCCCCCCCCTTCTATTTCTCTGTACTTTTTATGGTGCTGTGTATTATTGCAAACACTCGGTTGTGATGTTCGAACTTGGAACACTTCTTTCTGGCAGATTTCAAAAGGTCTTTCAAATGAAGCTGTATCTGTAATAAAGCCATTTCTTGATGTAAATAATAGATTTGAATGTCATGATCTGTCAGAATGCAACTGTACTTCAATCATCAAAGCAGAGGTATGTGCGACTCCGACTTGGGATGGTTTTGATCATCAAAGAGAAGTACAGCAATCATTGTGTTGACTACAATAGGCAGAAGCTGGAGAACCAAGAAATGTAGAGATGTACATTGTTGTTAGGCATGTGGAAACTAGAGATCAAAACCTCTGTTAAGTTACTGTTCTCATGCAACAACGAAAGGTTGCTTCTTGAACATACCTGTTGCGAGGCCAAGTTTTATCTTTGATATTCCCTTAATTTTTTTTTTACACCTCTGTAACTGTTGTTTTATGTTGATAAGAAATATGTTACCTTGATTAGTGTGGGCAGCTCTTTGTATCGCTTTGTACACCAGTTAAAAAAATATACTCATTCATTTCTATGTTTGTTTGCACTTTGCACCAGTAGGTTATAAATGATGGTAACAAGAAGCAACTTGTATGCTAATTGTTATACATTCTGATGAAGATGATGTAGGATATAATGATATATACTGCTTGTTTGGTTGTTGGTAATAAATCGTAGTAATGGTAATGAATTTATAGTGTAATTTTGTTAAGGAGAAACCTTGTAATATCCATGGAATTTTTTTTTTTTTCATTCTCAAGATTCAATTTTCTTCTCATTTTTCATTCTCATCCATTACCATTGGGGAGAGTAGTATTTAATGGGAATGAATATTTGTGAAGAAAATTAGATAAATTGAAGCTAAGGTAGCACCACCATGGGAATGGATTTTGATTTCCCTTCCAAATTTAGTTATAAATTCAGTTCCATTACCATGATTTATAACCGGCTACCAAACGGGCTGATAGTGGAATGTTGGAAGACTAGTGAAAAGGCCAAAACCATGGCTACATTGCCCAACTTTGAGAACTCTTACCATGTTTTGTATTCTCAAAGTCCACTTAAAGGGGTTTCTCATAATTTGAACGATAAAATGACATATTATCAATTACTTATGCAAACAATTTTTTTTTGGTAAATAAAGATTTTATTACCAAAAAGATGTTACAATTTACAAAAGCTAAGTTGTAATACTTCTCCATCTTCACCTAAAATGGGGGGAGGGTTCACCGTCAGTGGCGAGAAACTAGGCTGTCCCACTTGAATGTGGAATCATAAATCATAGAATGTGATAGAATCAAAGCATAACAACATATATCATCACATTATATCCATCAAGTAACAATTAAATCATCATCATAAATCAGATATACGCAGCGGAAGAATAACATAATATGCATCAAATACAACAATTCATAAGAAATGTCGTAAATTATAACTGTCCACCTTTTCTCCTAAAAAAAAAATAAGAAATGTCGTAAATACAACAATTCATAAGAGATAAGTCAAGTTATCTCTTCGAGAGGAAGAGATCTTGATAATTATAACTGTCCACCTTTTCTCCTAAAAAAGAAATAAAATAAGAAATGTCGTAAATACAACAATTCATAAGAGATAAGTCAAGTTATCTCTTCGAGAGGAAGAGATCTTGATAATTATAACTGTCCACCTTTTCTCCTAAAAAAGAAATAAAATAAGAAATGTCGTAAATACCCCGGTGATTACTTATCTTTCCATATTATTACCCAAAATACCACTTTTAATCCATCTTTAATATTCCATGGACTGGTCACTATTGCTCGTAAGGATGCTCATGTACATCCCAACTTTCCTAAAATGCGCCGGGTAGAACCCGTGTATCCTACCCGTAGCTCTCCTTTGCAAGAACTAAGCCTAAGCTATGGTCATAACTCCTAAGTAGTAGCCTACCACTACCTAGACGACTACACATCCTAGAATCCATAACTGCCCAGAGACCGCAGTAGGGCAATAGCTTCGGCTTAACCTGGTATGGCGACCCGTGTATCGCCAAATAGGCGTCCACTTCACAACATTTAATTAATATCTTAACTTATTCATTAAATTCATCTATTCTTATCCGTTTCTTATCATATTACTTCTTATCTTATCTTATCATATCGTATTCATATTCAAAGTCATCTTATACCTTTTTAATATTTCAACTTAACTTTATTATTTATTCTTACTCTTTTAATTATATTAATCCTTTAATCATATTCTAAAGTTGTTATAGGCTAAAATAAAATCAAATTATACTTAATATTTTCCTTAGACTATTCGGTCATCATGAACAATATAAACAAAAATTAATACTTTACTTTATTCTTATAAACAAATCAATTTAAATAATTAATAAATCAAAAATAAATTAAGGAATCATCAATCAACAATAATTGTACAAAATATGATCAAAATCACCCTTTATATCCTATTAATACTCGGCCATCACAAGATAATAACACCAACAAGTCATACTTTAATTATTAGTCACAATTATCATAAATAAAATATTAAATCAATTAAATAAACTCTAAAATCATGAAATAATAATTAATTCATCAATTATGGATCAACACGGTTCAAAAATCAATCTTTTCCCTCCAAAAACATTCGGCCATCATAAGAGAAAAACAAGAACAAAAATCGTTTTCAAGAATTACTTAATTAATTATCAATCTATTTTATTATTACTAAATAATAATTTAATTAACAAATCATAAATCAAGATTTAATTATGAACATGATTTTGCATGAAAGATTGAAACTTTATCCTCCTAATTCTTATACATCCACACGGCATTCAAGAGAAATTCAAGAACAACGATTATGATCCATTCAAGATTAAATCATACAATTATATTAATCATGAAACATGCTTTAATCAAGAAATTATCATAAAATACATCAAAAATTCATGCTTGCATATTATACATGGTTCGAAAATCATCACTAAGGTTGACAACAATTGACTTGCAATTAAATAAATTAAATCATGCAATTTACAATTATAATTCATGCTTTAATTATTAGTTTAATAATTTAAATACACAAAATCATCAAAGATTAACAAGATTCATTCAAGAACACAACAGAACTCATGAATTAATTCCTTAGCATGGGTCGAAAATTCTAAAACTAAACAAGAATTAATTCTTCAAACAATTTTTTTAATTCTAAACTAATTATATGATAAATTAACCAAATTCAAGGAGCCTAGTCTAGTTACCTTGAATTAGATGAAAATCAACAAGAGAAATCCTCTTGTTCGGCACGACTTCACACGACACACACACACACAAACTTGCTTAGTCTTTGATGAGAATAAGAGTTTTAGAGAGAAATACTTTAGATTAGGACCCTTGTTCTTTTTATAGAATTATAAAAGAACAAAGATGAATTTTTAAAGTACAAATTAGAGAGAGCTAGGGGGCCGTGAGGTTAGGAGCAAGAGGGAGGAAGTTTGTTGAGGGTTTTTAGGATGATTGATATGGTCATCAAATAAAAATATAACTAGTAAAAATCGGCCCTTTTTAGATAAGAAAATAATTAAAGATTATTGGGCCTAAATGGAAACAAACCCTTGGCCTAGAATATTCCAAGAGGCCGGCCAAGGTAAGATAACTTGGGCCATTGGGTTCAAGTTAGGACATGAACTGAATAAGATAACCCAGCTCGAAATCCAAGATCCGAGCTTAAAATTGGATAATCCTAACAATTAACTAAAAAAATTTCTAACCTGGATTTTCGGGTTATTACAAGGGTTTGTAAAGATTGAATCTTTATGTGTTATAATGCTATAATTTCATGATTTATGCTTAATATGATTGCCTAATTAATTAATTAAGTGAATTCTTGAATTTAAGTTAATGTTCTTGAAATCTTTGTGATGGCAGAATGATAATGATGATGATATTATGTTTAAATTTATGATTTTCTTTAATAAATTTATGCAAGTATGATTCTGAAGAAACCCTCGCGATTGATTAGGAGAAATGGGAAAGATGGATTGTTGTCCATCGAAAATCAAAGCAGTAGCTGCAATAACTGCTGTTTTGAATATACCGTTTATACCGTCAAGTAAGCAAGTCCCCCAGACTCGGTGTTCTTGATATGTTTAGACTAATTTATCCAATTTATTTATATTAATTTCATGATTAATTGAATAAGTTATGCAAGTGTTTAAAATTGATTAATTATAAAGAATATTGTGTAGAGGGCCAAATAATATGGTTAAAAGGACATGTTTTTCTCTTTTTTTATGACTGTAAAGATTAATGTATAATTGGTTCTTGAATTATTTTGATTAATTAAATTAAAATACGGAAATACATAAGGGTATTTATTAAATTGGGAAAGAAAGAAGATTTTGAGCACCTATTAGATGAAGGCTAAATATGATTAAAATTAATAAGAGTAAGTGGTGGATTTTATTTGATTTATGAATAATTTTAGAATATGATAAATGGATTAATTATGATTCAATTTGAGTAAAAGATTAATTATATGGTAAATTGATTAAGGAATATGACTTAGACCCTAGAAGGCTAAATAGCGTGTGATAGATGATATGGACTCCTTTTATATATATGCATGTTATGATTCTATTATCCTGATTATATGATTGCAGTTGAATTATCCATTAATATCTAATTGTTGAGTTGTTATGAATAATATTTATGATGGTTAAGGTTAAGTTTATTAATATAAGTAATTGATATAGAAGATTAAGGTATTAATAAATTAAGTATTGATAGAGTTGTAATAAGATAAGATTATTCAAGAACGATAAGAATGATAAGTTGATTGATCTCACGATGGTCATGTTGATTTATATGCTAAGTACGTAAAGTAACGATGATAAGATACATGATTCAATACGAATTTTATGAAGTGGTCATCCGCTTAGTGCTACACTAGTCGCTAAACCGGGTTAAGTCGAGGCAACTTCCCTACTGCGATGTATTACCTACGATGCATGGATACTACTTCAATTAAGTAGTCGTATCCGTAGCAGATACCAATACTTTACGAATACCTGATACTTCACAGATACAGGTTCATGGTACCTGTACCCGATACACATGCTCGTGAAGTATCGAATATCCATACCCATATTCGTGAACCCGTACCCGTGAAGTATTGGTAAAATATATCGGGTATTCATGAAATATCCGTAAAGTATCGGATATAAGTATTTGTACCCGTGAAGTATCAGTACCCATTCTCCTATCCATCATAGTAGTAGTAGTAGAGTCACTCTCCCATCTTTGAGATGCAAGGTTGGACCTCACCAATAACAAATAGCATGGTTTTCCTACAGAGAGAAACTAATACCAGTCTACCTCACAAGTATGAAAAAATTAATTTGCAATTTTGAACACAAGACAAAAAAAAAAAAAAAATGTAGCAAAGAAAACGAGAGGGAGTGGGTACAAATGAGAAAGAGAGGACATTCATTCTTATGTAATGAAAAAGAGTAAAAGACAGAGGACAATAATACAGGGCAATTGATATCTATACACCACAATTTGATATCGGCACAGTATGTATTTCATATAAACACACGTTTATATTGCTCTGTACATAAAAAAACAAAAATTGCGAATATCAATTTGTGGGTGCGGATATCAATTCTAATAATATAGGGGCGAGAGAAGAGAGGAGTATTTTTGTTTTCGGCTGGGGCAGTAACATCATCTTTACGTTTCTTCCAATATTCCTTTCAACAACTTGCCACCTTTTTCATTTCCTCCTCATATCTCTCTCCATTATTCCAACTCACTCACTCACTCTCCAGTGCCCACTCCCCCCACAAAAGGGCCAAAAACCCCCCAGAATCAATCCAATTTCAAAAATATGGCAACCAATTCAACACCACCATCATCCACAACCACCACCCACCGCCATGAAATCACTCCGATTACCACCAAACCCAGAAAAGACCATCGCCAAACCCGCCACCACCCGCCGGCAACACCACCTCCAACCGCCCGAATTCCACTCACGAAACTCCTTAAAGTAACCTCAGTCGCCGGCGGCATTCAATTCGGGTGGGCCCTACAACTCTCACTACTCACCCCTTATGTTCAGGAGCTGGGAATTCCTCACGCTTTCGCAAGCATAATCTGGCTTTGCGGCCCGATTTCTGGGTTCTTTGTTCAGCCATTAGTAGGGCTTCTTAGCGACCGATCAACAAGCTCCTATGGCAGACGCAGACCTTTCATTTTCACTGGAGCAGTGATGATCATTGTTGCGGTTGCTGTGGTTGGATTTTCTGCAGATATTGGTTACTTGTTTGGTGATATTGTCGATGATCCTAAACAGAAGAAAAGACCTATGGCGATTGTTGCCTTTGTTATTGGATTTTGGTTGCTGGATGTTGCTAATAATACAACTCAAGGCCCTTGCAGAGCTCTCCTTGCTGATCTTACTGGTATCTTTCTCTTTTTTCCTTTTTTAATTATTAAATTAATAAATTTAATTATGTTATTCTTTTACTTAATTTGAATTTTAATTTGAATTTGATTTGATTTGATTTGATTTTTCTAGGGTTAGTTCATTTTTATTTGTTTGTTTGTTTAGCAAAGAAATCAAAAACAAAATTGGATTGTTTGAGTGAGTGGAGTATTCGGTTGGGTTGTGTTGTGTGCTAGCGAATCAGAGTGTTATATGTGGCGCAGGAGTACGTTGCTTTTTTACGTAGTTTTCTTGCTTTTGCATTATTTTATTTATGTCTTTTTTTTTTTTAAATATTTCCTTTTCATTTTTTAAAATCTAGTATATGAAATTTAGTCTGTCATGGAATATTTGTTGTCCCATTGATTTTGAATTAATGAAGTATTCCCTAGTCCTAAATTATTGCTAAATTTTCTTCTTTGATTTAATTGTTAGTTTTGATTTCTATTTTTGAAGATAATATAATTAACTTTAATTTTTTAGTAATATCAAATTTTTTTTTATAATTGAATAAATGATTAGTATTGTTCTATTTCAAAATGTTTGTTACATTTGGATCATAGGATATGAGGAAAGATATACTTTCCATAAAAAAGTCTTCACTATGGATAAAAGGAAAACAATTACTCCCTTCGTCCATAACTACTTGCACCTGTTGACCTTAAAAACTGTCACGTAATTAGGTCAACGAGTGCAAGTAATTTGGGACAGAAGAAGTATTATGGTACCTTTTATATACTATCTATATTTTTTAAAAAGTTTGATGGATGATATTAATGTTTGGATAGGAGACTGTGCAATAAGCAAAAATAAATAAATACTCATTTTAAAAGGGGGAGAGAGACAGTCCAAAGAAGAGGTATATGGCTATTCTATTTTTGCTCATGTACCCGTACCGGGTATGACTATATGAGTACACACCTGTATTTCATGGGTACTCAAACTTTGTTCTTTTATATTTTTAATTGTGTTTATGGGAAAAAACAAATTATTTTTAACAATCTTTCCCTACTTTTTATTTTATTAAATGCATTTTTGTATGGTGCTCGAATATCTTAGATCAAAATTTTCATAATCTATATAAACATATATAAATATTTTTCTTTTATACGGAGTAGTAAATTATGTAAAATTTACTTTGGCGTACCAGTATTGCATATCCGTTCGTACTAATATCGATCTTCTGTGATTCTTAGCCTAGTGGTTAAATCTTATGAACGTTGACTATGAGGTCTCGAGTTCGAATCTCACCGCATGCATTTGCGAGAATTCTTTATCTTCCCATGCAGATGCATGTGTAGGTTAAATTAGACTGGATGATCTATAATAGGACCAGGGGATTTAAGACCTAATACCACCCATGTTATCCTAACTAAAAAATCCTAATCTTCGTACAAATATTATGTTCAAGTCTTCATGTTGTATGTGCTCGTAATAATTAGAGAAAGGAATAATAATATCGTTGTCAATAGGATTTTACTTTAATAGTATGAGAAAAAGACGGTTTTGCCCCTTGGAGATTATTTGGGGATGTATTGTGAGTGTATTAGATGCTGACAGCTACAGATAATTATTATGCTTATTTTTGGAAACAGTACATTAAATTAGTGCGTTTCAGCCTCTCCTTTGATGTGTTGTCGAAAGAATGTGCCTTTTGGTTGGACTGACTTCTTTGCTGAAATGGGGTTTGGTTTTATGTTGCTGTTTTCTTTCAACTTTGATGGTGACAATGTTTTTCACATTTTCAAATTTGCCCTTCATATTATTAATGTGAGGACCAGGAAGGAGAGATATGGCTGCTTAATTTTGTTACTTTACTTGCATATGTTTTTGAAGGATATTTTTCATACTTCTATCAATCTATCTGATTCAAATCATTCACAACATTTTTTTGTGGCACAAAATTCTAGGCAATATTACATTTGGATAATTAGAAAAGAAATAAGGACATGTGATTAGATATTATGGAGAGAGAAAGTGAGACAAAAACAAATCTAGGAAAGAATAAAGGCATCTGATTAGATAAGTTTGTGTATTTTGGTTATTTCATACAAAAAAGATGTTTAAAAAGGAAAGAATGGATTTGTTGCGATTAATTTGAAACTTCCAAATTTAGAAATTGTTGTGATTAATTTGGATTGGAGGAATTTTTTTATTTTATTTTTTATTTGGGATAATTCATTGTGTTTGTGGATAAAACACATGGGTCAAAACTACATCATTTTGTATTTTAAGTGAAAAAAAACTGAAAATATTAGGTAGTTCAGAACTTCAGATAAACAATAATTATGATTTATCTCAAATAAAATATAAGGTTTTTCTACTCTGTATCCATATGTTTTGTCGATTTCTACATTAATGAGATTTGAGAAATTCTGCGTTGTGCCCTTGAGATTTATAAATTTTCTTTATGGAAATATGGCATCCTTAATATTAATTAAGCGGTAATTTATTTCACTAATTTGGTTAAGAGCTTTGTTATTATTATACCCAACAAATTGTATTAACTTAAATGACCCAAAATTCAGCCAAATTAATGAAATCATTTAAGGGTAGTTTAGCAAAGAGGATATTAGGTACGCAGTTTTGTGAGTTTAAGGATATAATGTAGAAATTCTCAAACCCACACCTAAGAATTTGAACAAACATAAGGGTATTGTGTGAAAAAACCCAATATAAAATAATACTCCCTCTGTTTTTTCCTATTCTACACATTTGAGTTTTCATTAAAACCAAGAAACTAATTGGGAGTAGGGAAAATAAAATAAATGATGAATAAAAGTTGCATAAAAAAGTAAGAGAGAAAGTATGCATAGAAAAGGGTGAAAATGAGAAATTTTATTAAAGTTAGTCAAAAGTAAGAAAAAAACACTTGGGAACCATAAGTCCATAAATTAATAAGTGTAGGAGAATATAACTTTACTAGATTTAGGTAATGTAGTAAGTGTGAACATAAAAAAAAACATTCTGAAAAGGAATGTGAGTAATTTAAAAAAAAAAACCGAGGGAATACAAGTCAAGCCTAAATGAACGTCAATTGCTACTCATGTGGATGATCAAATTGTATTGTAGCATTGTAGGTGAAGCATTGTGATAAACTTGTTTAATTAATAATTGAATTTTGTTCAATGATATGATTGTTCAACTAAAAGGCATAATTTGAATCAAACAATTAATCTGTGAGATTAAAATTTCATGTTAAAGTTGAATTGTTAAATAATAATTGTTCGTTGTATAATTAGTAATTATGATAATTGTTTTAATTGTAGTGTTATGATTTTTTTTATCATGCATTTTGTTGATTATTGTTGTCCTCTTTATCAGTTCACATTAGACAAAAAATTGAATTTTGTTCATTATTTTAGATATGATTATTTTTGTGAATTGCTAAACACAACCATCAAATTACTTACTAAAGCCCTCCTTTTTCCAAAACTACCCTTATTTTATAACAAACCCTCTCTAATTAGACTTAACCCTAAAATCTTTTATTTATTTTATATCAAGATTAATCATGAAATAAAACATATTATTGCACTAAAATCATGAATTAAAACATATTACATACACTTAAATCAAGAATTGAAGCATCACATGTGTGTTTTGCATAGTGGTTTAATTCAAAAACTTATAACTTTTTACACATGACTCTTTTTGAGGAGATTCAACTTTTACAAGATTCCTTGTTCAGAGAGCTTCGATTTGATATATTATATGTCCAATTTCGCTAAGAAACGAAGGAGATATGAACGTTTTAAGACTAAGTGCGCAGTCAGAAATGCAGGGGCGCATGACCCATGCACCCCCAGCTAGGTCCGGGCGCATGACCCATGCGCCCCCATCTAGGTCCGAGCGCATGACCCATGCGTCCCTACCTAGGTGGGAGCGCATGGCCCATGCGCCCGGATCTAGGTGGGGGCGCATGGGCCATGCGCCCCTGCCTCTCTGATTGCGCACTTAGTCTTAAAATGTTCATATCTCCTTCGTTTCTAAGTGAAATTGGACGTATAATATATCAAATCGAAGCTCTCGGAACAAGGAATGTTTTCCAGGTTGAATCTCTTCAAAAAGAGATACATGTAAAAAGTTATGAGTCTTTGAATTAAACCATTGTGCAAAAATACATGTAATGCTTTTAGGAGGGGTAGTTTTGGAAAAATGAGGGCTTTAGTAAGTAAATTGGGCGCTACGTTTAACAATACCCTTATTTTTCTTAAATAAATTGAGCATATTGGGTTTGTTTTAACATAACTTTCTAGAATTTGTATGTCGTGTTGTTGTTGCATGTCGTGTTTAACCAGATGAATTTGTATGGTTTCCATATTGTTGGCATTGGCTGTCATGCTGCCATTCTAACATTATCATAAGTACCATATATGTTTTCTTTCATCATTATTGGCACCATATTTCAGTCTAATCTAGCTCTTGTATTTCGTTACAAATATGATATGATTCAACGAGTGTTAAGGGTAAAGTCTAAGCTCACTAGTATTGCAAGCATCTCAAATAGTAGTATGTGCCCATGATAAAATAGTGAATGCTTTTAAGTTTCTGAGTACATATGAGGAACACAAAAAATAATTAGTAGTGTGAGTTGTTTTTTATACCTCTGCGCTCCATTAATTTTTTACCCACATTGCTGCATTCAGTTGTGAGTTTGCAAATAACACTTACTAAATGAATTTTACTTGTTATAAAAAAGAAATATAACTGCTGGAGTCTCAATTTTAGGGACTCCCATTGGAGGAATCTTAGAACAAAGTGTGTTGCGAATCAATGGTGAGTCTTAAACAAAAACAAAAATAGTATGAATTGCAGCATCTGGCCCCATGACTATGTCACATGTTTTCTTTCGTAGAAACTGGCTAACTCTCTCTATCCTTTCTTTGATACCTTGTCAGATGTTAATCATCTGTTCATTCTCCATTAAGAGTTCGTATTCCACCAATTTTGGACTAGGCCTAGAAACAAGACTAAGCAGGAAACTGCAGCCCATTAAGATTAAAAAGTCCTCTTCATAGGTCATCTGAACTGCCAGATCTCCCCCACCATTCCACCAATTTTGTATGTGCTTAAGATCAGCATGTGGTCACATATACAAGTTGTTTGGCAACACACTCCATGAAAAGTGGAAAGGTAAATAGTGCATGTGTTTGTCGAGGTGTATTCTTTTATCTAATTAACATTAGGAATAATCCGTTAACTTGTACAATAAATTACCTTCCTACCATTCTTCAATTGTAGCGAAATTTTCCATATACACATGGTAAACCACCATTTAGATGCATCACCAGGTTTCCCGACTGATACTCAACAATTATAGATAACCATTAATCTTTGATCAACTAAAACCTTGTTAATACTTAATAGTTTTGTATGATGGAAATGGACATGAGTTACTTAAAGTGAGAGCGTTACTTGTTAATAATTTTAGTTATTTTAGAGTCTTGATTCAAAGTTAAAAGAAGCTAAAAAGTCGTAACTAGTAACCTTTGATGACTGGTTGTTTGGGTCTACTGTTTCTTGGTTCTGCCATTCACTTCATCATGCATGTAGCTGGCCTCCTTTTTGAGATGACTTGAATGACCATAGGGCTTGTGCTGCTTAAACATTATTCCAATTTGTGTTCTTCACTCTGTGTGTGTGGCCTATGTGCATGCATGCGTGTTGTAACTTCAAATGTTATGATGCAGTAGCTGACGGATTTTTGGTAATTTATTCTTGCGTTAGGAAAGGATCATCGGAGGAACAGAGTAGCAAATGCATACTACTCTTTGTTTATGGCGGTTGGCAATGTCCTTGGCTTTGCGACTGGTTCATACAATAGTTGGTACACTGTTCTTCCATTCACTTTGACTCATGCTTGCAGGGAGAGTTGTGCCAATCTCAAGTCAGCTTTTCTTATCGACATTGTTTTTATTGTAATAACAACGTATATAAGCATTACAGCTGCACAAGAAGTTCCTTTGAGTATCAGGGGTGAAACCACTGCCACATCTGAAGGATCACAGCCATCTGGCCATGCTCAGGAGGCCTTCTTTTGGGAAATGTTTGGAACTTTCAGTTATCTCCCTGGTTCTGTTTGGGTTGTCCTTTTAGTTACTGCTCTGACTTGGATTGGTTGGTTTCCCTTCCTTCTCTTTGACACTGACTGGATGGGTCGGGAGGTTTATGGTGGTGATCCAGATGAAGGTCAGATTTACCATAGAGGAGTCAGTACTGGTTCTCTTGGCCTTATGTTGCAGTCTGTTATTCTTGGTATAACTTCAGTGTTGATGGAAAAGCTCTGCCGGAAGCTGGGATCTGGGATTTTATGGGGCGTCTCAAACATTATTATGTCTTTGTGTTTTATTGCGATGCTTGTCATAGCATTTATAGTAAGCAGAAGTGGTACCATTGGTACTGGGATGCCCCCAAACGGTGCTGTTATTGCTGCAGTCACTGTTTTCACAGTTCTGGGCATGCCATTAGCAGTAAGTTACACTAATTCTTTTCCTTTTTTTTTTTTTTTGAAAATTTAGTAAAACTCAATGAAGGATCTGGACTAGGTAGTTAATGATATGGATTTTGAAACAGCAGTAGAGCACTAGAGCATTTTACTACAAGCATGAAATACATTACAATTCATTAGCTGAGCACGGTTTTTGCTCAATCTTGTGTTGGGAGACAGCAAATGACACTTTTGTCATCTTATATGTTTAGATGGTAAAACGAGGATTGAAAAAGAAAATTTTTAGTGGAAGGGAGGGAGGGATCAAGGATATCTGAAGAAGGGATCAGTTTTGGGAAACTTTGATGTCTAATACACTCTGAGTTATTGCACATCAAATTCAACCCTCAATGGGTTGTCCGTGGATACGATTTCGAACTCACCATTTCACTGAATATTCCTGTGATAATCTGCAGTAACTCAATTGATTTTTTCCTTTTGATTGCAGGTTACTTATAGTGTTCCCTATGCACTGATATCCTCAAGAATCGAGTCTTTAGGGCTTGGTCAAGGTAAATTTTTCTGTGTGTTTTCGATTTTTATCCCTCCATATGTGATTTGGAAGACTAATGGTTCTTTTATTTTTTTCCCAGGCTTATCAATGGGTGTGCTAAATCTTGCAATTGTTGTCCCTCAGGTCAAGTTTCAAAGCCTAGTTCTTTAATTTGTGTAATTTCTTTGACTTGAAATTTGATGGAGTTTTTGATATGCATAAAAAGAAACACCAAATACTTAAAAATCATGATAATGGAGTTCATTAACTTGATCCTACTCTTTTTTTTTCTTTTCTTTTTTTTTCGGGGATGTGTTTCAATCGCTTAAACTCACAATTCTGAAATGATGTTCTCTACCCTTTTTTTTTGTTTATAATATTAAGTTATTGATTAAGCAATATGCCCATTTCAAAAAAGAGGAGCACAAATCCCTTCTTATATGTAAAAACTAGCATGAATTGAAGTGCTTCCAAACAAACCAATAATAGCTTATGAGATGATGTAAAGGTTGTGTCAACTTTCTAGTCTATTATTCTATTCTTTATACAAGCCCACCTTTTCCTCTTTGGCTATTATGTTCTTTTCCTTTGCTTGTTTATGTGGTCAATCATATAAATTTTTACTAAATTTATGCTTTTGTGTGTCAGAGGTCAACATTTAGGCCTTGCTTGCTTCCTTCAATGTCTATTTCAAAAGTTTGAACTTGTTATAATCTTTAGAAATCCAGGATTAAAGATATTCATAATCATAAGTGTGATACATTATCATAATTTGACCATCGACTAGGTTTGACCTTTATTATTTTATGCAATTTTATTTGAGATTTTGTTACTTTCTTCATTTCTTTCATTTTGTTATTATTATAATTTATTTTAGGAAAATTTGCAAAAAAAAAAAACTTAAATTTTTTTTTTGCATGTTCAAACCGAAAGACAAAATTGGGTGTGAGATGAAATGTTTTTCTTCTTTTCCGGCATTGATTGAGTAATTCCAGCATTGACCTTCGGCGAACCTTTTTTTTTTCACTTCCTTTCTCTCCATTTTCTCCCACTTCTTTACTTCCTTTCCCTCCTAAAATTCATTCCCCTATTATAAGGGTTTTTGTAAGAATATATAGGAGATTCTATTTTGTGAAGGATGGAGAGGGTTGAATTACGAAATGTATTTGACAAAAGTTGAATAAAGTAAAGCGTAAGACGAACAGAGAAAACGTAACCAACAAAACTTATGATGGAAGTAACATATCATCTACTTCCTCCGTTTTTTTTAGATGCAATACTTTTTTTTTCCACGCGTATCAAGAGAGCGAGTTAGCGGTGTAAATAACTAAATCTTTCGGCGAAATTTTAATACAAGAAAATATGAGATTACATATGACTTGTCTTAAATTTTCGTTAATTAATTTGCTCGTTTACACCGTTAAATCGCTTCCTTGATATGCGTGGAAAAAAAGTGTTAGCATCTAAAAAAAACGGAGGAAGTACTTATTACTAAAATTATAACCGGAGTTGACACATCACATGTCATCTTTACATTCAAAAATTCTCTTTTATTAAAGAAATCTTAGCTATCTTTTTACCTTTAAAAGCTAAAACGAAAACTAATTGTTGATTACCCCTAAAAAGTCTTAACTAGTCTTCCTAAATTTTTGCAAAATAATATTCTTTAAACTTTTAAAAAATTATTCAAGCATATTTTAGAAAAAAGTATATCGAGTATGACTCGAGGCAATGGCTAGTGAAATGGAATGTTTGATTTAGTTTATACTTCTTCTGCTCTATATCAGTTGCAACGTTTCATTTTTCACGTTTGCTAATGTATAATTTATATTCGTAATATCTTTAATTTTGTTTTACCAAAAAATATAAAAATTAGATCACAATAAAGAAAACATTGAGACGATCCAAAAGAGGTCCCACATATATATATATATATATATATTTTTTTTTTTTTACATTTATAAAGCACAAAAGTGAATTATAGGAGTGATTATGAATAGTGCCCAAATTACCAATGTTGCAACTAATATGGATCGGAAGAAGTATGTGTTAGTCACTAAATGATGGTTATAATTATTGGAGCAATTGAAACCAAGGTAAAAGGGAGTGTATCTGTGGGGTTTGTGTAAGAAAAAGTAGGAAAGAGAAGACAAGTAAAACAAAGTTATATGTGGGATTTATGTAAGAATAAATGGGAGTGTATGTTATGCACGATAGGAAGGGATAAATTGGAACATATATTTGTGGAGATTCCTTATCTTTCCTTTTAGTTGTGTCTGTCGGCTAAATTGGGTCGGGTGGCCTGTAGTAGGGTCTGGTTCAAGGCCTAGTACCACCCAATAACAACAAAAAGTGGGTTTGATCTTGTAAATTAGGATATTTTTAGAAGATATTTCAGAGGATTCAATGACATTGTAGTTCCATTCAAAGGTATGTAAAGGAAAAGAGAGTGGTGGGAGGAGGATACGGTTTTTCATTTTTCTACTAATATTCAGCAACGAATTATACAAACTGTTAGATTTCTAGATTAGACTTTAGAGCTAGGTTTCCTAAAACTTTTGTAAAGAGGGCTAGTAAATGTGGTTTTTGTACTAAAGCACAGGGATACTCAAGGTTCTAGATTAGAGTTTTTGAGAGGATCGTTGATATTTTTTGTTGAATTGATTAGCAGCAAGGTTTACGGTTTTTCAGCTACTTGATCAAAGGCTAGAAAGGGGTTTTCCCACCTTTTTCTTGCATGTATAATTAACTTTTATGTCCTCTCATATTTGCTTAGTTGTTGTTGGAAAATCTATAATCTATAATCTATATCTATAATATATACTAAAACAAAACATGCTTACATGACTTATTGCCACATGTTAAGCTCTCATAAAAAAATTTCCCTCCAAAAATACATAATTGCTTAGTTGTTGTTGGAAAATCTATAATCTATAATCTATAATCTATCTATAATTCTATAATAATATATACTAAAACAAAACATGCTTACATCACTTATTGCCACATGTTAAGCTCTCATAAAAAATTTTCCCTCCAAAATACATAATGATGTCATTTTTTCAATTAATAATTAATGCTCTACATTTTGAAAAACAAATAATAAATGTTGCTCTCAAAATTCAAAGAAACTATAAATTAAATACACCTTTTTTTCCAAAATAAAAAATTAAAAAATCTTATTAAAAACAAAAGTGCAATACAATCACTTCATTTTTTGTTTTACTTTTTTTTTTTTTTTGCAATTTATAGCATTTGAAGTTTTACCTTGATTAAATTGCAAAAATATTAATTAAATTTACTAATTAGTTACTTTGTTAAAACTGTGCATCACACGGGTGCTAATCTAGTATTATTTCTAAAACAACAATACAAGGGACTAAAAACTACATTTATTTAAATTATTAAAACTCAAAGGTATTTGCGTCTTGGGATGATGATGCGTAAGCTATCATGCAATGTGTGTTTTCTTGTAGATTCTTGGAATATTTATAAGATTTTGAATATTCATTAGCGATTCTTGAAGATTTTTTGGAGTTTCTTGGTCCTAAAGCCCTAAACTATCTTTAAGTTTTTTAGCCGTTAGGATATGAATCATTTGATTTTAAAAAATTATTTTTTTATTTGCGTGATAAATTTCGAAATAGGATTAATGTTAGTTTCCGAATGGTCATGAAAGGTAATTAAATTAGACAAAAATTAGAAGGTATGAGAAAAATGGTATTTAAAAGGTAGTTAAAGAAAAAAAAATCATAAAATTTATGTTTGATGTTTGCTAATTTCCGCATGCTAGTTAAGCCTTGACTTGTTAAGTTGTTGCATCACGAAATCTTGAAGTGATATTCGAGTTTTCCAAGCCTTTCAGCTAAGATTGAAAGTTATACCCTGTTCCTCAAGTAAAGCTTCCATACAAATCAATTTCAAATCCAAATCGCGTAGAAAATTAAAGATTTGACTAAGGATAGGATCTTTTATTCAAGAAACGTCAAACTTGCTTTAAAATTTACATTAGATGACCACTACCTTGGAAGCAATTTTGTAGTGACCGTTGGAATCTTAAAACTCTAGCTCAGCCCCCCAAGGCTAAAATGACAATCCTATAGCTGGTGCAAGCTTTTGCATTTGGAGTTCTAAACTGACGTGTAAGCATCATTGTGATCTAAATTCTTGCATCAATCTTGATTTGGGTGGTGATAGAGTTATTTCTTGCTACTTAGACTAGGGAGTGGTTGAAAGTGTCACTTTCATTGCTGACAATTAAGTTATAAAACTAATGAAAGGCTGAAGGTAGAAGAAGAGAGCTAATTGGAGTTGATACCAAGGTTTCTCGATCAAGTATACTACGAGGTGTTGTAAGGTCAGTAGTTCACGGCTAGATTTTAGTTTCTATGAGACTCTGGTTTCTCTAAGCCAACAGCATTGTCGTTTGAGCATTTGTACTGGACCGAATAGGCATCGCACTTGGACGACCCAAACGTCGCCGATTCCCTCATCAGTTTTGATGCATCAGCAGGTGCTTATTGGTTTTCAAAAAAGAAACTAGCTCGACTGGAAAGTAAGCCCTTGTTTAGTGTTGCATACAATTGGGAACTGAAGGGCATGAGTTGTTTATCCAGGAGGTCATGGCCAAACCAAGCTTGTCCATAAGCTCAGTTAAGTAGATAGCAGCCGCAAACAAACCAATTAAACTTTTAATGGTTATGTGCTCAACATTCTCATCCTGATTCAGCACTAACTTGCTGATAAGTGATAATCCACTCACGGGCTGCCACCTCAGAATTGAGAGATGATTTTTGCATCAATACCCCCCTCTTGAGAAAGATCCTTGACCCCAAGGATTAAATTGAGGAAATTGGCCTCAATGGAGGAAGCTACCTCTCATGTAGCATCTTCAGGGGCATAATTTGACCACTGAACAAGCCACATCACCACTTCTTGTTTGATTGTCTTTCCCAGCTTGGTGTCCAGCAGGACTGTGGGAACCTTTTATCTGTAGAGATTTCCATAGTGACAGGTTCTGGAGTAGGAGCAGGACCATAATGCTTTTTCAGTAGATAGACATGAAATTTTAGATGGATTTTTGAGGATGGAGGGAGTTGCAGAGTTTAAGTTATTTGCCTCACCTGGCCAACTTTTGAATGTCTTGATATGACCCATAGTATCTTGCAGCTGGCTTGGCTGTGGGGTCTGTGTGCCTCTGAGTGCTGTGTATAAGGCTGTAACTTCGTTCTCCTTATATCAGCAAGATTCTTCAATCTGTTCTGAGCTTTGGTGAGATTGTGCTTACGGCACTGTAATATTTCCGTTCCGTTGAGCTCAGTTCAGTCCAAAAAAACAAGGCCTTAGATATTAATGTTATAAGTTTATATGTGACCACCACCTTTGACTAGAAGTGATGTAGGATGGGGTCTCAAAAACAAGCAAAAACTCATGAAATTTCAGAAATTCGTAGGTCAATAATAAGCTCCAAAGATGAACACCAAAACAACCATAAGAAAGGGATATGAACTTTGAAAACTAGCTCACTAAGGACTAATAATCAAGAGCTAAACATAATCTAATCAAAATCACAAAGGCAATGACTAGAAGATGACTTACCAATCAAAAGTTTAGCAAGATTTGCAACCACAAAGGAAGGAGGCTTCACTAAGAATACCAAGAGAGAGAAAATCTCAGATTTTAATTTCATCAAAAGTTTTTTACAAATAAGGCAAAACATGCTATTTAAAGACTAAGCAATCCCTAATGAAGCTTTTAATCTAGGCCATTAATCTCTAAGCAATCAAGGGCCAAGATTAGAAGGACACTAAACAAAACAAGAGAAAAGGGCAAAAATACGAATTAAACGTGCAGGGCCGTGCACGGTCGTGCAAGCCAAAATCATCCTCTCTGGATCGTGCACGGTCGTGCAGGGTTAGCCTGCACGGTCGTGCAACATGGGTTGCACGGTTGTGCAACCTAACTTGCATGACCGTGGCGAAATCCTTCGTGCTTGCACGGTCGTGCAGCTTTAGCCTGCACGGTCGTGCAAGCCTGGATCTTGCCACTGACTTCTGCACGATCGTGCAGGATGATTCTGCACGGTCGTGCACTTGTTTCCCAGGTCCTCTGAATGTTGCATGGCCATATGCACGGTCGTGCAAGGCTCGTGCATGGCCGTATATGCCTCCCTTTGCTTCCTTTGCTTGTGTTTCTAGCTGCGTTACACATGCTAGCTTAACTAAAACAATAAAACGAAAGTTTACACTACTTATTACAACCCGAAAAACTCGAAAATAAGCTAAAACAAGAGTTCAAAACTATCCAAGTAAAAAGTGAACAAAATTGAAGTCGTTGACCGCTGAAGTCGCTCGTTGGAACATCCTGTTCTGCATCAAGAAGTCTTAGGATAATGTTCTTGGACGTACTTATATACCCAAATTTTTCTTTTCCTTAGTTATTTGAAACTATAACCCTTTTTTTGGACTTATTTTCAATTCAGTTTTGTTTTGTTTAGTCCAAAAGAACAGGGCCGTACTATATTTGTCAGTTGGGTGGATAAGCCCACCATCAATTCATGCAATTTAGAGATGGATTTGTCATTTTGTTCAATATTAGTCTGATTTTTAGCACAAGTAGCATTAAATCGAGTATTCTGTACATCAATCATACCTTAAAAATTATATTACAACTCCTGCACATCAGCAATCATCGCCTCCATATTTTGCTTATTGTCTAAACCATTACAGCCAAGGACTAGGTTGACTCTAATACCGGTGATGTGGAGCACTTACTTCACTAATTATCTGGAGCGCTATTCATAGCCCTAATTTTATTAAACGTAACCCAAATTTATATCGAAATTGTGATATTGTCCACACCTTTAAGAAAATTATTTCAACGATGTCACCCATCTTAACAACGACCACGGAAACCATGCTGCTCAAACGCAACCACCACCACCACAAAGGGTAGAGACTACGGTGGCTAACTACGATTTTATCCTTAATTTAATAAATAATTGCGGTATTACCATAATAATCGGCTCTTAAGGTATCGTGGCCCCAATTGCCTCCCAAATATACAATTTATAATATCTAACTAACTAATACTTCATATGCTCTATATTAGTTGCAACGTTCCCTTTTTCATGCTTGCCAATGTATAATTTGTGTTTGTAATATCTTTAATTCCGTTTTGCCAAAAATTATAAAAATTATATTACTATAAAGTACACATTGTGACGATTCAAAAGAGAAACCACATAACTATATTTATTTACATGTATACAACACAAAAGCGAATTATAAAAGTGATTATGAATAGTGGCCAAATTAGAGCTGGGGTCGATCCACAAAGAAAAGTAAGTGGATTGGAATAGATTTTAGGAGCATCTAGAGGATCAAGGTTCTATTTTTTTTTTTTTTTTGGATTGAAAACTAAATTGCAAACTGTAGAATGGCATTGAATAGACCAAGAATTAAACGCCTAGGAATTAGATCTCATGAATCGGAATCAACGCTCACTCATGTAAGGGCAAAAATCGAAGCCTAATGATCCCTAATCCTCTTTCAAATATTTTTCGAATGGCTATGAACAAGCTAATGTGAATTAACTGGTTTATCCAAGCAATCAACATCACCATGCTTCATTCACTTTCAACAATGATTCAAGAATAAATTTAGATGGCAAACATGAGATTATCAATTATTTAACAACCACAATCAACCCTAAGCATTATTCAAACTCAATCCATCCAATCCCTAGAAAACCTAACTACTCAACATAATTGGGGGAAAACATGGATAAGAGATTAAAGTGAAAATCTAAGCATAAAAAAGTAATTAAACCTAAATTTATCAACACCCACTTATCTATGTTGCTCACTGGTTATGTGTCACATTCATTCGCACAAGGTAGAATAAACTTAGTAGAGTTTTTAGGACAGTGTAACAGAAGCTGACTACGTCTAGGTTTTACTGTTCTGTTGACTAGGCTGAATTTTTAGTCCAAGATTACAAACCTAAACAATTAACTTTATTGTAGTGGGTCAATGGAAGCATTGCAACACAGAAAGGGAGAAAATCCTGCCTCTCAAAGCTTGTATCCGATTACTGAAGGCTATCTTAATCAGCTTTTCTAAACACTGCTTCAAACTATAAAACTATCTGAAAACAATGGTTTGTGAAGCACTATTATGCACTTGTAGGCTATAGTAGATTTTGTCAAAACGCTAAATGCTACATCAGATTCTGTCGCAGATTCCAGCCTCTTAATTTCCTTCTTAATTTCAGGCCTTATCTAAAAAATTGCATCCCTCTCTTTACTTTTCGTTTATAAATGAATGCTGGAAATTACTCCTCACTTCTATATTCTTAGCAGCCTCAAACGCCTTATTGTCTACCAAATCCACAGTTTCCCCTAATAGTTGGTGTCTACGTGCACATTTCCCTTATGGTTATTACCTAAAGATTTTGTCACTACATTGTATAAGTGCGAATGATGAAATGTTATTTTGGAACTGCATCATTGCAATCTTTCATAATATTATTAGACCAAGTCCACCAAGATGTATGTCTTTGATGTTATAGTCAAATGCTTATTCTTGTTGCTCATTTACATTTGATTGTATACTTCATTTGCTTATGTCAATTGGAAAAATCGAATCTCCAGCTATACACAAATTGTCATGATGATTATTTTGTTTCTTTTTGTGATAAGTGCACCTCCATGGTCAAGAATATACAAAGTTCTTCCCCAATAAATGCTCTGATTAATATGCAGGTGATTGTGTCCTTGGCAAGTGGGCCGTGGGATCAACTGTTTGGTGGAGGAAATTCACCTTCCATGGCTGTAGCAGGAGTCGCCTCTTTTGCCAGCGGACTCATGGCCATTTTGGCTCTGCCTCGATCTAGAACAGAGAAAACCAGAGTTCGTGTGATGCATGCATGAGGTATTTTTGTGTATTGATTTTGTATAGCTATTCATGCATGTGAATGGCAACTTGTGAATCATGAGAATTTTGTACATAATGGTACCTCCATTTATTATAATAAAAAAAAGAATGTTTTTCACTTGAATCTAGTTCAGCTATAAACATTGCAGCATATGATTGAGTTTGTTTGTTTTTTTTTTTTTATTTTTATAGATGTTTCTTGGTTGGTGTTTCAAAAACAGAAAATTTTCTTTCCAGGGCCTGGTATAATTTCTGAGGATTGCTTGTTATACATATTTGCCTATTTGGGCATATGAATTAAGAGGGGGAAGTTCTTGCTAAGTACATCTAAATGCTGTCATGAAGTGACATTTGTGCATGTTATTTTACATGCAAACTTATGACATTGAAACTGATGTTTCTAGCGGAGCTTCTTACAGCTAAGTTGAGTGTCATTCCATTGCTCTATACTTTGTAGTTTTTAGCAACTAATTATGATTTTTCCTTGTCTGCTTTATCTAGTTATGACGTAAAACAATTTCTGTTGAAAACATTTCAGAGATATTTCAACTGAAATTAAAATGTTCTGACACAATTTGCATGCTTTCAAGGAAGAAATTTCAATGCAGTTTCATATAGGTGCTTATAGCATAATCCATTTATCTGCAGCAGCGTCTCCTCTTCTAATAATACATCCTCTCTCGAGTCTGTTTCTGCTTTGCTATGTGTAATATTGCACCCATGGGAAAGCAAAAGAATTAGTGATGGAAAATTATATACATTAGTTTTTTTTTTTTTAATACTAGGCCATTCACCAAGCTTTTGTGTCATTAGCTCTACTCAATGTTGGATTAGATAATAGATAATTGAATCCATAATCATCTGCCACTCTTTGGTTGGTGCTATAATGCTTAGGATTTAGACACATTGGAGAAAAGCAAAGGTTACGGAAAGGGCAGCGAGGATTATGTAGCTGAATTGTAGAATATTTGGTGGAAAAAAGTAGTTGCGAGGATCTTTTGTTTGCTTCTACTGCTTGACGATATTCACATCATAAATCCCAACAGTTGACTAAATAAAAATGATCAAACCTCAAGTTCGAAAGGCAGAATGTATTACAGCACTAGAGAGGTTACCTAAGTTTTTGTATATTTGAGACCTAGAAATTTTAGGTTGTCACTTGTATGCCCTGTGAAAAAATGCTATATATTTTAGGTACTGATGTTTCTATCGATTGTTGTGCACTACTTCTACATGTTATGTTACATCTAATGGAGAATCACTTTGAGAAGAAAGAATTAGACATAAATAGTGTCATTCTATGTCATTTCACCTCAAGTATTTGTGTGGGATGCTCTACTCTTTGATATAAATACGACACTTGGAACTTTTTTTTTGACAGGGACACTTAGAAACTTTAGTTTGAACGAAATCAACGAATTTCATGCAAAATGTTCATAAAGTAGCTATGCCGAACATTTGGACATGGATATTTCCAGGAAAGTCCATTTAATATCGGCACATGTAAAGAAGCAGCAGCATCTGCTGTGGAATCTAGGGCAAGGATAGCTCACCTTGGCATCCTCCTTGCCAACTAAGATGTGCTGTTGGTAGTTTAGGATTTATACCATTCCTCCATCTTTTTTCCCCTTAAAATGTCATATTAACCTACTTTTTTTTTTTGTATCTGTCCTTTTCGTGATACCCTTTAGGTGCTGGAATCTTAAGCAGTATTATGTGCTTAAAAATGATGCATGAATGTAGGTTGAAGTATGCCCTAGTGGTGGGGGAATCCCTTGAAATCTTAACATTCCACACATTTTTGAAACCTGGACAGAGAGACACTTTTTTTGCTCTACATTTTGGCTCTTTCTTGTCATTTTTTTTATAAAAAAAATAAATTGTCGAATGTTCTTTAATTATCAACTTTGCATAATCAATTCCTCCTTTGGTACGCGGTTACATGTATGTATCTGTGTTTTATGATGGTTTCTTTTTTTTTTTTGTCTCTGCTTGCAGAATCATGTCATGTGACCTGTGTTACTGTTAGTTTAACATGTAATTACCCAAAAAAACAAAGATTAATCAACTTTTTGCTCAGGAAAGATGAAGATATATTGTTACTATTAGGACTGCATGACGAAATCACGCATTTAAAACGTCAATTTGCACAGGAGTTTCCCTATGATCAGGATTTCAGTTGTTTAAGGCTAAGCAGAACCAGTTGTTTTTTCAATGTGCTCAAGTTGTAGGATGCTTCATAACATATTCAATACTTATTTTTTGGGGTGCAGAAGCAATACATGTAATTGTTAATCTTGCACTCCCTACCAAACACTTGAATAAATGCATTGTATTGACTGTTGTTCCCAAAAAAAACAGAAAAAAAAAAATTGCAGAAAAATAATAATCTCTGTACAGATTACTGCACTACATGTGAGTTAAAATCATAGCAACTTGATCCTAGAGCTCGTCAGTTTCCATTCACTTGCATATTATTATATAGATTTAACCCCACGATTTCTGATTGTGGAAATTTCAGAATTAATCTACACCTTTCAATCCTTTCAAGTCTCATTCGTTCATTACTTCATTCCTCTGCTGTTTTTTTTCGGTTGTCCTCTCTGCTGCTCATAATCATCAAAATCACTGACTACTGTAGAGCCTAGTGCATTAGTTGATGGATATATATATATATATATATATATATATATATAAGATCAACTAAAAATATATTCAGCGTGAGAATTCCTATATTAGACAACGAAAGGGGTGCACATGGAATCATTAGTTTCATTTTTGTAAATCCTTACAACTTTAGGTAAAAATCGTGTGTACCTTTTTAATGTCTGATGTACCACTTTCATGTGGTTTATAAAAGTTTTAAATAACTGTATGATTTTTAGCCAATCTTGACTCTGTGTGTGTACGTAGATATTTATATAGGATGATGATCTTGTAAGACCCTATTAGATGAGAATTGTGATAACTCTTTCATAGCTATTAGATTTTAAGGGTTCGGCTTAAATTTCTAACATTAAATGTCGTATATGTAACCTTTAATCACCTTTAATCTTAGTTTGGGAAAATAAATTTCAATGTCATATATATGTAACCTTTAATCTCAAATTTGGGAAAATAAATTTCTTAAGTCATGAAATTGAGATTAAAACTCTTAGCATTGAACCTGAAATTGAATAGATTTCTTGACATTGCAATTCGTGAAAACTACGAAGTTTCATAGGTCAAGTTCATCCACTGTAATTCGATTCGATAAACGATTGTTTGTTGCAATTGTTTGGGTTGCAAATTTATCATTGCCATTAAACAAACTTTGGTAATTCATGTCATCATAAATGTCAAATTCATCTAGTGTAATTCGATTGGATAAACGATTGTTTGGTGCAATTGCCCGGGTAATGAATTCATCTTCGCCGTTAAATGAATTTTGGATGAACTGCGAATTATACAAATACTGTATTTCTAGATTAACTTTGAATTACTGTAATGACGATTAAATTCAATTCAATTAATGGATTAAATTCAATTTCAATTACCTCTTTTGCAACTTCAGCGATTAAATCAACACCATTAATGGATTACTTGGCTGTTCAATTTGATGTTTTAATCGCTGAAATTGTTCGAATGCTTGTACTTCATTCAAGATTCATTGATGTCCGATTAATTGCTTAAATGCGTAGAAGACGATGTTCTTGTTAGAGTTTGATTCCTTTGAATTCGCCGATGAAATTGCAACAATTTCTTTCCCTTTGAGGTTCTCACAGTTCTTATATGATCTTTTACCTATATATATGGATATTATATGATATATAAAAGTCAAATTAATAAATGTAGAGAGGTGGGGGGGGGGGGGAGTGTTTGGTTGTTGGGGGAACATAATTGTGAATGACACAAAAATACAAGAAAACTAAAGCTTGAGGGGAGCGAAAGCTGCAGATAAATTATTTACTCACACTGAATGAAGATATAAAAAAAGAGGGGAGTGCAGATAAACTGGTAGTAAATAATAATAATAATGGTGGGTGGCAGGCAGAAGCAGAGGAGGGCAGAGGAAGGGGGTGGTGCCTCTTAATAAGAGAGCAATGCTATTATATGCACCCATTCCTCAGACACCTTCTTTCTTTGCTCTCTCTTTTGGATTACAATTTTCTTGGTCCCTTCTTATTTATACACGTTCTTCCCTTTTTCTCTCTTTCTCATTTTATAAATTATATTTTATTACTTCATCCGTCCCTAAAAAACAAAACTGGTTCATTTTTTTTCACTTCTCACAAGACATCACATTAAAAATTTATCTCTCTAATTATATACTTCCTCTGTATCCTAAATTTTTTTTTTTTAAAAAAAAAAAAAAAAACCTTATTTGGTTTTGGGGTGGGATTTATGTTGGAATTCACTTTTTGTGGTAAGTACGAGTAAAAGTGTAAAGTTGTAGGTAAAGTTGTAAGTAAAAGTTGTGGTAAAGATGTAAATGTAAAGTTGTGTGTGGTTCATGTTAAAAAAAGAAATGGGGTAGTTATTTTGACATAGATACAAAAAAAGAGTGGAGCCGTTTTTTTTTTTTTTTTTTTAAACTAAGGGAGTACAAAAAAAAAAAAAACTTCCTCGGTCCACATTTAATTGCTCAAACTTTACTTTAACACTATTTACATTGTTACTTTGATCTTGTTTAATTTGATATAGGTAATGAAAAATATAGTTGTGGGAATCTCCTATGATTCATCTCGAAGCATACTTTTCAAATATATAATTTTCTCTTATGTGTACTTTGAGATATTAATATTTAAAATTATGCATCAAAAGATGTGAAAAAACAAATGGAGCAAGTAAATGTGGGCAGAGGGAGTAATAAATTTGGAAAATATATTTCGAGGCGAATCAAAAGGAATTCCATTTGCCTAAATTTATTGTCAAAATTACAATATGAATAATACTTATAGTCAAAATAGAGTATAGTATCAACGTTGTCTTGGTCTAGTGGTGCTAGGGGCTAGACTTGGTAGGGAGAACCACGGTTCGATCCCCCGCAAGCATGTTGGGAGGAGTTTAAAACCTTAACCCCGGGACGCGCTACGAATCCGGATTAGCCCAAAAGGGTGAATCGGGTGGATACACCAAAAAAAAAAAATAGAGTATAGTTTTTGTAATAGAGGTTTTTATTACAAAGTAATAATTTTTATTTTTATTTTTATTTTTATTTTATTTTACTAGCCCAACCCCAATACTCTGTCACTTGAATCTTTGAAAGAAATGTTGTAATCTTTGACATTTTTATCTCTCTATTTTATGTCAAATCGTCACAATTAATATGTTACGGAGGGAGTAGCACCTTACAAATGTTGCAATTTTTAAGGGAAGTGTTGTAATCTTTGAAAGAAATAAAGAATGCACTAATCTTTAAGGAAAATATAACAATCTTTTAGAGTAAGTTACAAAAGGAGCTGCATGATTTGCATCAATCTTTTAGCAATTGATGCAGTGGTCTATAGCAATCAATTTTAACCAAAATCGAATCTAATAAGATATGATATGACTATATTTTTGCTCTTATATATTTGAAGAGATTTAGAAAAATCTCTATACTTCTTAATAAAGTCAAAAGTGCAAATAATAAGAATTAGGTGATACGAATGGTGTAATTTGTTTTAACCCAAGACAAAGAAATAAGAAGTTATTTATGGTTAGGAAACGGATTTTTATATGTACCATACATGTAGTTTTTTTATTTGACATGGTGTAATTATTTGCCTAAAGGCGGAGAGAACTAAATCTAAACCCAGAAATAATTATTGTGGTGTATAATTTTTTTGGGATAGATTGTTGAGTGTTTAACTAATGAGATAAACATAATAATTGGAATTGTATTGATTGAACAGGAAAAATAAATTAAACAAAGAGAACTGAAGAAAAAAATTGTATACACAACTGTTTTGAGTTGATTAGTTTAATTAATTGGGCATGATCTGAAATAAATTAGAATTGAACTAAGTGAACTCAAATTTTCAATTAACTAAAAGTAATTGAACTAAAACTGGAATTAACTCTTACAAGACTAACTGTTTTGAGTTTTTTGTTGAACTTTTTAACCGATTGAATATGAAATGAAAACAAACTGCAACTGGAATTAAATTGAAAAATATACTAATTAAATCAAGGATTAGTTGATTTTAATAAACCAACCTTTGAGACATTCGCAAATAAGAAACCAACTTTTGATTATTTTTTAATAAACCAACCTCAATACCTAAATTTCAACCAAAAAACAATTTGACCTGCTACCTTCTAAACAGGTAAAAAGAAATCTGAAATAAAAAAAAATCAAAAATTTTTTAAAAAAAAACCAAAAAGCTAACCCCCCCCCCCCCCCGCCCCCCAACCCCATCCCCATCCATGCCCCCTCACCTTTGCCCAACCACCGGCCCCCACCCCTCCACAACCCGCCTGAACCACCCCCCTCCCCGACCTCCCTGAACCACCCCCCAACCCTCCCCGACCTCCCTAAACCACCCCCATCCCGACCCCCTGAACCACCCCCACCCCATCCCTGCCGCCCCACCCCTCCCCGACCCTCCCGAACCAGCCCCACCCCTCCTTGAACCCCCCTAAACCACCCCCACCCCTCCCCGACCCCCCTGAACCACCCCCCCCATCCTCGTCCCGACCCCTGTGAACCACCCCCTGCCCCCACCAAATTGAATGCGGCCCTAAACAACCACCAACCCACAAACCGAACCCACCACCAACCCAGCCCCACCACCACCACTCGAACCTCCTCAAATCGCCACCGATCACCTCCACCACCACCACTCGAACCCAACAACCACAAATCAAACCTCAAGCAAAGAAAAGGAAGAAGAGAGAGAAAGAGAGAAGCGGCGAGCAGCGGAAGGCGGGGTCGAAGGCGTTCGTGGAGGAAGGAGGGGGATGAGGGGTTGGTGGGGAGGGGGAGAGGCGGGCGGGAGGGAGGAGAGAGAAATGGTGGAGAATTTTGGTTTTGTTTTGTTTTTTCTTTTTTAAAAAATTCAATTTTTTTTTACAATTTAAAAAATATAAAATAAATAAAACCACTTACAATGCGACACGTGTCACAATACCTGTTTTAATAGGTTTTTAACCGGTCACGATTCATTGAATGAAATTTAGGTATTAAGGTTGGTGTATTAAAAAATAATCAAAAGGTTGGTTTATTACTTGCGAATGTCTCAAAGGTTAGTTTAATAAAATCAATTAATCCTTAAATCAATTAAAAATGAGTTGAACTGGAAAAAAAAAAATTGAATTGTTTCTGAAATTGAATTATTTTGAAGTAAATTGATATAAACCGAACTGTTTGGAGACACCCATAACTGAACTGTTAAACTAAATTGAGCTCTTTATAAATATAGGTTTCTTCATTCATGCCTTCCAAAATTGTTCCTATATTTTTCTTATTGGATTTCCAATAAAGTTGGTTTTTTTTTATACTTGTGCTACCTACATAAACTTAAATATACACATAGGGTGCGTTTGATTCAACTTAAATAAGTATTCTTGTGCTTATGTTCAAAAAATTCAGATCAGATCAGAAAAGTTCAAATCAGATTAGAAAAATTATTATAATTAAAATAATAATTACAATCAGAAAATTCAGAACAGATCAGACCAAAAAAATTCAGATGAATCAAACGCATCCATATTTAGAGTAGTCGGAACATAATATGTGTCATCTCTATGACTATTATTTTTTTTCATCCAATTTCATTTTCTTATTAAATATATAATCCTTACATATTTTTTTAAGAAAATCCAATTTCTTGAAATATCAATAGCATATTCTTTTATTGCAAATAACAACCTTTGATTGGATCCACAAATCTTTTCTCACTTGCATGGTCTTTAATTGCTTAAGATAAATTTATTTCAATTATTTGATTTCAAAAGAATAATTTATTTTGCTATAATATTTGATTTTAATACAAAATCCTTACATAATGAACATTGTACACTACAATTTATTTTTGTTTGATACATTTGAAATCCGAATAAATTTAAAGGACTCAATTAAAAATATAATCTAAGGTTGCATTCTCTTTAAGTTTTTAGACTTGAATTTATATAAACTGAACTTATTAAACTTGATTAAATCTTATTGAGTTAATTGAATCTTATTGGACCTGATTAGTCCTAATTTAAGAAACAATTGAAACTTATCACAACGTCAATTCAATCCTTATTGAACTTATTAGGCATTATCCGAATTTACAAGAAACCAAACTTTTTTAAGGTGAAGTGAAGGCACCCTAAAAGAGAATATTCCTTAAAAAAATTTACTTTGACCTTTCAAAGAAGGAAAGTAAAAAATAAGGGACAATTGCTAAAATCATGTGATGTAAAATGGTCCCAAAGGTAACAATATACTTTGACTTTTATATATGGATAAATTCAAAGTGTATCAATTTTTTTGAAATATTCTAAACTGAAAAGCGTATCAAACTTTTAGTAAAAGAGGGAGTATATATATATATATATATATATATACATATATATATATTTTGGAAATCATCATCTATCTACTGCTAAAGTAATAAACAGAGTAATTTCCTAAAGTCATCCCCAATTTACATTAAGTTTTGGTTTGTGGCTGTGGCAGTTACTTGGTACGTAGTTACTTTTTGTTAATGAATAAGGATGTGGTATTATATAATGCTATTTTTTTTTCCTAAAAATATGTGTAAATAAGAACGACATGTGTAGTTTGATGATTTTAGGAAACGTATAAAAGAAAATCACAATTTATCACCCAAAAATCCGTCATTGCTTTATAGGTTAAAGAGATACGGAATCAACCCTAGTGTTTTAACTTCATACCAGCTACCAAAGGAATATATATATACCTAATTTTCATTTTTATGTTTTGTATGTTTTTTCCTTTTAGTGTATGTGGTGAATTGATTGTGTGTATAATGCTTTCTATATTTGCACATCTATGCTAGGATGTGGCATATTTTAAATTATGAAATATGTGATTGATATTCACAAATTAAATTATCATATACCCAAGTGGACCGAAGTGCAAATGTTAGGTGGTGACACAAAACATCGCATGCTATCCTTGGCTCGAATATGCCTAGTAGTGTAGTATCTATGTGTTATTTCGAGTAATTGATTTGATTTGATTTGAAATTTTGATTAAATTTTGATTCTACATGTGCATTAATTCATAAAAAAATAATCAAATAAAAAAATCATTATATTCGTATTAATTAATATGTACTTGTTTCTAAATGGATAACCGTTTTCTTTCGTTATATAAAAAAAAAAATGTGATTTTCGAATATAAATCTTCATCATTTGTTTCAAGACCAATTAAAGAATTTAACACTGCATAAAATAAAAGAAAAAAATCATATTTTATTTAGTCTAATATTAATTTTTTTTACCTAATTTGATTTAAACTTTTCTAATAATCTGGTATAATTTTTTCAATAAGCAGATAATTGATTAAATAAGATGAAGTAAACATAGCGTAAATGTCACTATTGTACTCGCATTGATTTCATCCTCCTAAGCTAAGCTAAAATATCATAATTTAATGGAAAAGTTCTTTTATAAAAAAAAACAAATTGTGAAAAAACAACCTTTTAAATGTTGTTAGGCAAAGTGAAACAAAAAAATCCAGGCCACTTGCATCCTTTGTCCACTTTTGTCCTCTTCAACATTGATGGAATGATATATTTAAGAGTAGTTTTATGGGATTTTAAAGAGAATGAATAGTAGTGTTTTAAGAGTGGTTTTGATGAGTACGAGCAAGTCACATTGATGGACAACACCAGAATCATGTTAGTTAGTGTCAGAATGTGGACAAAGATTGTAGGTCACAAAAAAAAATTAAGGTCTAAATTTGCAAAAAATAAAAAAAATGTTGAAAACTAAAGTTGCCTATAAAGGATTTTTGACAAAATTTTCTAATTTAATTGGTGTCTTTTATTTGAAGGAAATTTTATACATCCACTTGATGGGATTCTTCAAATGCTCAATTATTTGAAATAGGTTATTTAATGTTTAGAAATCATCAATTTGTCTTATTGCATAATGGAGGCTACTATCATTATTCTAAGTGCTTATCATTTCTTTTAGAATCCCTAAGAGGCTAAAAGACAATTAATAGTACCTTAATATGTAAATAGAGCATTGTTTTTAATCACATGGTTAGAACCTCATTGGCCAAATTAATTGTTAGTGATAATATTTTTTTGGATTTTATCAATTATAGTAAGCAAGCATTGCAATAAGGTATTTGTACATGCATATATTATGCAAAACCAAGAAAAAGAAAGTGACAAAAATGTACTGTATGTGATGGGGCGACTTGGATTATTTATTTGTTTAATTTAGGGTGCTTTGCTTGTCGCTTCCTTTAATTAGAGATCACAATTCACAAGTATACCTAAATGTAGGGTTTTTTGGCTGTTAATTTGTTGACAATCCAACTATCTAAGCCTTAGAATTGAATCATTATTTATCATTATATGGAGGTGAGAGATAAAAACCAAGCTATGAAAATTGCAAACTTACAACTTTATTTATTTATATTTATTGTCGGGAGATTAGTTAAGGTGGTTTGGTCATGTGAGACGAAAATTGATTAATGTGCTAGTAATAAGAAAACTTGAGGAGTGAGAAATAAATGAGACGGTAAGAGGTCGAGGAAGAACAACGCAAACCCAGATTAAGGTTGTTGCTTGAGATATGAGGCTAGCTACTAGGCCTGGAGAAGGAGTTGACGTTAGATAGGGAAGCATGGATTTGTATTTTAAGAATTCAAAACAATACAAATGGAGATTATCATTCAAAAAAGGAAAATATTTAGTTATTCCCCATATAATATAACAATTTTTTATCTTTTTAAAAGAAAATATCATAAAATTAAATTTTAAAAAATAAATAAAATCACCAAAATTAATATTTTTGAATTTTCTACAAATTGACATCCATATTTATATAGTTTTTCACATTAAATTTTTATCTTTAAATTACAGTGAAAATTTAATCAGATATATATAGTGTAGTTGATAAAATTAAATTTTGTTCAATTAAACAATCATAATATTATTTTCAACAATTGTACTCATAACTAATGTATACAATATATTCATACCTTGAACCACACATAGCGTGCACATAATACTAGTCATCATTAAAGAGATGAAGATGACAATTCCTTAGAAGTCGAAAAATGGAGATTTTAGGGTATTTTTTATTGAGAAGGGAAAACAGAAAGACTACTAAGATAATTGGTTAAACATACTTTAGGCTTATTTTATCTTTCATTGCCTTATATGTGTAAATTTCTATTTATTTACAACATTTCATGCACCGTTAATTAACACCCCTAGGTTCCTTTTGTTTGTCTGAAATTTTATGATTTAATCGAATCTTAACTTTTCTAATTTGATTTGATTTGATCTAGTCTTAAGTTTTCTAATCTGATCTGATTTGGCTTGAACTTTTCAGATCTAATTTGAATTTTTCTGATTGTAGTTATTTTTATAGTTATAATTTTTCTTATCTGATCAGAACTTTTATGATCTGATCTGAAATTTTCTGATCTAATTTGAAATTTTCTGAAATAAGCAATAGTGTAAGTAGGCAACAAGTTAGTAACTAAGATTTTCTTATATACATTCGTATGTATGGTACATTCAAGGGTGATTTTGCTTATTTTGTATTTTTTTACTCATTTTAAAATTAAGAATGAGCAAAATTATTTAAAATTTGCAATAAAACACCTTATATGTACGTAGCTCTACGTACATCGATCCAGATGTACTGTATAATAGATCCATTTATCTTAACCACAACCTTACAATAACTTGGTTTTAAACAAATAATAATATAAAATTTTGATATTTTTGCTCTTGTTAACTGTTTTGATTTTATTTCATGGTTTCATGTTAACAAGGAGACAAATGTTGTAGCTCATTTGTTGGCCAAACTTAGCCCTTTAGAGCTTGGGGAACGAATTTGGGTGGATGGGATCATGGGGCTCTTGATCTAGTGGCTGATGTTGTAGCTACGGATGCTTGTAAACTTTTTATTGAATAATGTCTTTTTTTTTACACCAGACTTTTTTTTTTTTTTTTGAGAATTTGCGAATTAGAGTAACGCAATTTCTTAAGGTGCATTTAACCTGTTAGGTCAACTGTCTCCTAAGAATATAGCCGCAAACATCTTGTAGATGAGGAGAATTGATTCTACTACAAATTTGAGTGTCCCCTTTCAATTATTCTCAAATTTCCACATACCTATTAATACAATTTTTGGTACATCATGTCTCATACTTGTATGTTTTTTTTTTTCAACTATAAGATATGTTTTTTTTTTTAATTGGACTAAATTGAAGTGAATTTGTGTAAATTGAATTAAATTAAATTAGACTCAGCACAAAATGATCTTAATTGAACAAAATTTGTGTAAATCTTATAGAATTCAAATTTCAGAAATTAAAATTAAAAGAACAGGTTCAAGTCTTATTATACTTCAAAAGGATTGGCTAGGCTAACATAAAAGTCCAAACAAATAGCACCATCAAACTTTAATTTTGAATGTGTTAATAAAGCTAATTTTAATTTTGATTTGTCTAATGTCACTATTACTACAAAAAAGGCTAAGGCAACAATTTGGTTGCAACACTTTTATATGTGTTATATTTTTAACCAAAAATAAAAATTACCAACACTTTTAATTTAAGTGTTGCATATTTAAATTTTATACAACACTTTTAAATTTTAAGCTATATTTGTTTGAAAGTGTTGCACTGTTAAAGGTTTAAGCAACAACTTATCAACAACATTTGTATAAAACATCGTTGCATGCATTTTAATTAAAAAAAAAGCGGGATACAACATTTAGAGAAGCACCACATTTTTAACACTAAATTAAATTCAGCTTCATTTCAGTTTCAGTATCCCCAAGAAATTCATACCTAAGTTCATTTTGCTTTTAGGCCATGTTCTTTAAGATTAAATTCATCTGAACTGAATTGAATTGAATTAAGTTGAACTGAATTAAACTAAATCCAAGACTCATCACAAGATGAGCAGAAGTAAAACTTTAGAAATTAAGTAAAAAAAAGTCTTAGAAGTACAGGTTCCATCGAGTCCCTACATGTCAAATCATCTTTAATGCCCCCTTCCTTACTTGCTTAAGCAACACCAAAAAGAAACTAGATAGTACTCGTACTTGTTTCATTTGAAAATAAGTGAAACACTATTCGTCTTTCCATTTTTACTAAATATCACTCTACTTATAAAATGAAAAGGCCAAACTACCCTCTCTTCACTAACACTCCTTAATACTCACTAACAAGCACCCTCTTTGTTCAACATTCATCACTAACTTCACAAGCTAACCTCTCCCTCCCTCTAACCACCACCTCTCCATAACCACCAAACAAAACTTAAGTGACTACCTTATATTGCTATATATATATAACAGGTTAAAGATTATAGTTGTGATGGAATCAACTATAACGACCATTTGGTACCTTCACTAATACAAAAAACCTCTTTTGCTACAGTTAAAATTCGGGTATTTACAGCGGTTTTTAATTGCAACAAATAGAGCATCAGCAAATGAGGTTGGACTTATTTGCTATGGTTACAACTATAGAAAATAAGTATGCTACGGCTCCAAAAAAAATTAAAAAGAATAAAATTGGAACCAAAACATGTTCCAAATTTATTCATTTTTTTATTCAGATAATCTAAATTAAATAAAGCATACAATATTATTTACTTTAAAAAATTCAAAACATACATCAGAAAATTAAACATAGGTCCAAAATGAACACAAATAAAAAATAAACTAAATGAACATAGATATAAAAATGAATATAAACTAAAATCAAATACACCTAAAACAATCAATTAAAATCCACAAAATTTAAAATAAACAAACAATGAACTACTTGATGTACCATTGATGCTCTCTCCTTTGTTGTTTCTGAATAATAGCAACCCAAAATTTCTCTGATTCAAACCCTAAAAAAACAACGAACCAACCCAGAAAAAGTGACCCTACTTTTATAAAGCGGACCCTGTTAATAGTAAAATTGACCCCATAATGTAAAGTTCTTAGTATAATTGTGTGAACGATGAGAGAGGAATGTATCTTTTTATAAAGTGACCTTGTTGCATAAATTTTCTAGATCTTCCACTGGTTGGAGATCATAGGGGTGTCGTCTACTAATAGATTTTTTTTTTATTGGTTAAAAATGATGAGAAATGAGACAGAGGGTAACTTTAGAGCTGTCAATTTTCGACCCAACCCGAAAAACTCGATAAATCTGACCCGTAAATAATGGGTTTTGACAAAAAATAAATAAATAACGAACTGAACCTGTTTTAAATAGGTTAAATACAACCCGCTCTTGACCCGACACAATATGCTTTCAATCCAACCCAACTAGCTTTCAACCTGACTTGACCCGAAAATCATTAGTAATGTATTAAACTTATGTTATCATGGGAAATTTTATGCAAAAACACTTCCTACCATTAAAACTTTGAATTTGACATCATTTTTATTGGTTCGCAAGATCAATTATTTGTCATAAATTGGCTATGAATGTAGATAATTCTTGTGATTTAATTTGTACTTTTAGAACGTTGAAGGTACATTTTACTATTTTAGTACATATATTGCATTAAAACATGAAAATTTATAGGGCGTTATAAAACTTCTTAACCCGTCAGGTCAACCCGAACTCGACAACTTTAGGTTATAAAAAAGCTAATATCGACATAACTTGCAACGATACGACTCAATCTGACATGACCCGAAACGTACCGAATGATTACTCGAACATGAAAATACCTTCTTAATCAAATCAAATCATTAACCTGACCCAACATAACTTACATCAATACAACTTAATCTGACATGACCCGATCTGAAATTCCTCAACAATCAATTTTAAAGCCCTACCTTAAAGCTAGTGCGAAACAAGGTCTAACATCATACATAGTGGCTGGAAAATATAGGGGAAAAAGATGAGAATCATGTGAGTGTGTAAGCCGGCTCTCTACTCTACTTGAATCCTTTCCTCCAATTTTATAATAAGTTGACACGTAGAACTAGAAAAATGGGGCCCATATATAGTCACACGGGAGTGTGATTGTGTGAAGTCTACTTGCATATCTATGTGTATATATATATATACTTCATCTTGTCTCTCAAATTGTTAATCCTCTTGTGTGTTTCTTTCATACAATAAAGCAAAGTAATTGCTTCCTAACAGAAAGACACACAAATAAACACCCCCTCCCCCCTCCCCAAAGTTTGATACTTTTAGTTCTTATTCTTAAAACTTGTGTTTCAATTCCCACATAAATATATATATTATGTCCACTGAGTCACCCCCTTCATTCTCTCCTACCAAAAACCCTCTTCCTAGTTCTCATAAACTCATCATGTCCAACAACTCCATCATACTTCATGATGATCATGAACATCTTCATACATGGCCATCCCTTTCTCAGGTACATTATAATTACTTTTATATATACATATATATTTGATAGTGTATATAACATATTCCTGGGCCCTAACCATCAGCTTAAACTTTTGGTTGAGATGATCCTTTAACATGGTATCAAGAGCCAACGTGGCGCAGAGGTCACGGGTTCAAATCTCTCCTCCCTCTCCCTTCTAAGTGGAATTAATTAGCACCAGAGCCTGTGCTGCATCCACATTATCAGCTTAAGCTTTTGGTTGAGATGATCCTTTAACAATATTACATATTATGAACCCACCACCCCCAAAAAAAAAATTATCCTAAGTTTATAATAATGAATGTCATATAACTAAATGGATCAGAGGTTCGAATCCTCATATCAGCCAGTGACTTTCTTATCAATTTTATCTTAAGTTTATACTTCAATCCCTCCGATTTATTTTTAATTTACTCACTTTCTTTTTTTGGATTTTTTTTTATTTTACTCACCGCTTCTCACATTTATTCTCATCCATTAATTAATTTATGATTTTCCAAGTGTTATTTTCCATACTCTCTCTTACTTTTGACTAACATTAATAAAATTACCATCGCTCTTTTCTCTCCTTTTCATACACTCTGCCTCTTACTTTTTATACAACTTTTAATATCATTTTTTTTTTCTCCTATTCCAAATTGATTTCTTGGTTTTAATGAAAATCTAAATGAGTAAACTAAAAAAAACGGAGGGAGCAATAATCAATCTCATATTCTCATATAACTAAAGAACCAAGTATGGATCAAAGGTTCGAATCCTTGTATCAGCCTATGATCAGCAATATAACTAAAGAATCAAGTATGGATGAGAGGTTCGAATCCTCATATCTGCCAACTTTCTTACACATTTATTTCAGGTTTTTAGAAAACATACATTATGACAAGTTTAATCATATATACATATATTTGATATTGCAGGCAGTAGAGGAGATGGGAGCAATAGGGAAGATATCAGGGCCCACAGCAGTAACAGGATTACTTCTATACTCAAGAGCATTGATCTCCATGGTGTTCTTAGGCTACCTGGGCGAGCTCGAGCTCGCCGCAGGGTCCTTATCCATTGGATTTGCCAACATTACTGGCTACTCCATCTTATCTGGTTTAGCCATGGGAATGGAACCTATTTGTGTCCAATCTTATGGTGCTAAACAATTTAAACTTTTAGGTCTTACCCTTCAAAGAACTGTTCTTTTACTCTTATTTACTTCCCTCCCCATTTCTTTTATTTGGTTTAATATGAAAACAATCCTTGTTTTCTTTGGCCAAGATGAAGAGATTTCCTCTGTTGCTCAACACTTTACTCTGTTGTCAATTCCTGACCTGTTTTTGTTGTCAATTCTTCACCCTCTAAGAATCTACTTAAGAACACAGAACATTACACTTCCTTTAACTTATTGTACAGCAGCCTCTGTTGTTGTCCACGTTCCTTTAAACTACCTCCTTGTTGTCCACTTTAAAATGGGTGTTGCTGGTGTTGCTGTTGCAATGGTTTTCACAAACTTCAACCTCTGCCTCTTGTTGTCAACCTTCATATACATTTCAAGGGTCTACGCGGAGTCGTGGATACCTCCGAGCATTGACTGTCTACGTGGGTGGTCAATGCTGCTGGCAATGGCGGTCCCCACTTGCGCCTCGGTCTGCCTCGAGTGGTGGTGGTATGAGTTCATGATCATGCTCTGTGGACTCTTGCCTAACCCAAGAGCCACCATTGGTTCCATGGGTGTACTCATTCAAACCACCTCATTAGTCTATGTTTTCCCATCTTCACTCAGCCTGGGGGTTTCGACCCGGGTCGGCAACCTTCTCGGAGGTTGCCGACCCGGCCAGGCCCGTATCGTAACGATAGTGGGCCTGGCGTGGGCCGTCGTGCTCGGCCTATGCGCCATGGTCTTCACCACCTTGGTGAGGCAACACTGGGCCGGGCTATTCACCCGTGACCCGGAAATCATACGGCTAACCGCGGTCGCCTTGCCGGTTGTCGGCCTCTGCGAGCTCGGAAACTGCCCGCAAACCACCGGCTGCGGTGTCCTACGCGGCTGCGCTCGGCCGACAACCGGCGCAAACATCAACTTAGGGTCTTTCTACTTAGTTGGAATGCCGGTGGCTATAATGTTCGGCTTCGGGTTGAAGCTCGGCTTCGCCGGTTTGTGGGTGGGGCTCCTGGCGGCGCAAGGCTGTTGTGCGGTGCTAATGATGTATGTTCTCTCGAAAACTGATTGGGTTGCTCAAGCTAACAGAGCTATGGACTTAACTACTAAATCATCCCCGTCTTATTTGACAATCTTGCCAATTTCATCTGAATTTAATGTTCCAATTGAGAAAGAAAGTAACAATATTAGTAGTATTATTAGTAAATGTTCTGAATCAGCTAATGTAGTAGAAAATTATCCTCTTTTGACTTGATGATGATATATTTAATTTAATTTGTTTATTATTATTCCAATGTATATGTATAATATTAATGTCGTGCATTTTAGTTATGACTACTTCATCCGTAACATAAAAATGTAAACATTGTAGAAAACACGGACTCCCATGTAAAAATTTTATATGGGTTAATTGTGTTGTAATTGTGTAGAGAAGAGAGAAATAAATAAGAAAACACGGACCCGCATGTAAAAGTAATGGCAAATGTGTAAATTGTTTGCCATGTATAGAAAGTTTTGTAAAAGTTGATATTTTTGTGTTACACCCATTTCTAGCAAAAGTTTATATTTTTTGTGTTACGGAGGGAGTACTATATATGATCACAATTTTAACGAACCTACATTCTTGTCCTACTCATTAAGGGTGCCTGGATTCATTTGAAATTTTCTGATTTAATATGGTCTGATAATCTTATCTGATCTGATCTGAAATTTTCTGATCTAATCTCAATTTTTTTGATTGTAGTTATTCTTATAGTTATAGTTTTTCTTTTCTGATCTGATTTAATCTGATCTGATATAAATTTTTTGAAAATAAGCACAGGATTGCTTGTTTAAGTTGAATCAAATACACCCTAATTGGTGATGGTGGTCCTAATGTACAAAAATTACCCCTTTTTCATTTTGCCATTTGAGTTTAATTGATTTTTTTAATGATAATGATGGAATAATCGGAATTTCAAACTTTCAACGCTCTCATCGATCATGTTGGAGTCACTTTCGCATCCTCGAGAATACCGAGATGTAAAGTGCAATATGTGGTTCTCAACGATAACAAACTGGATTCTAGTCTACTTTAACAGATAAATATAAATCTTACATTCGTATTGGAATACTCGTTATATAAGTCTGTGATATGAAGTTTTAGTCAAAAAATGAATTAAAAGAGAGAGATAAAATGAAAAATGGATAATTAATTGGATCCAAATCAAAAATAAAATTAATAAAAAATGCAAAAAAAGTTACACATGAGTTTTTTTTTTACTATATAGTAAAAAAAATATATATATTAAAGTTGTAAGTATTGTGATACAGAAATATTAAATCAAATTGTTTGGCTTTTATTGGTTGGTAATTCCTTGGGATAAATTGAGCCCAAAATCCCGACAGAATGTTTATACTATACAATAACTAAATATCTACACATAACACATGCATTACTCCAAATTTCATCATCGTCTGTATTATTTTTATTTATTATTTCACAAATTCTTATATGCGGCTGGCCGCATGGTTTCTAAACCGTGCGGTCAGCTACATTGTTTCAAATGGTGCGGCTGTTTTTAGGGGTTATAAAGTCTTTAGTAGGGTTAAAAAGCATTTTTTTGGGTTACAAAGTGTTTAAGTGGGGTTACAATGTATTTTTTTGGGTTACAAAGTGTTATTTTGGAGTTACAATGGGGTTACAAAGTGTTATTTTGGGGTTGCAAAGTATTTTTGGGCTTATAAAGTTTTTTTTTGGGTTACAAAGTGTTTATGTGGGTTACAAAGTATTTTTTGGGTTATAAAGTGAGGTTAGAAAGTTTTTTAATGGTTTAAGTGGGGTTACAAAGTGTTTCTGGGGTTACGAATTATTTTTTTTTTTTGAGTTATAAAGTGTTTTTTGGGGTTACAAGTGTTTAAGTGGATTACAAAGTTTTTTTTGGGGTTACAAAGTGTTTTTTGGGAGTTACAAAGTGTTCAAGTGATGCTTCAAAGTGGGGTTACAAATTGTTTTTTGGGTTTAGAAAGTTTTTAAGTGGGTTACAAAGTGTTTAATTGAGTTACAAAGTTTTTAAATAGGGTTACAAAGTTGGGGTTACAAAGTATTTAAGTGGGGTTACAAACTCTTTGTAACCCCATACAAAAATTAACATTTTTAACCCCCTATTTATCAGTGCGCCGCACCGTTACTAAATGGTGCGGCCAGTTGCACAAAAAACGCGCTGTTATTATTTACTTACTGCGTAATAAAATAACTGCAACAATTACATGAAGTAGAGAAAAAAAAAGTTAAATCGTAACATATTAACTGCAACGATTTATGATATATACAACCCTTTTTTTAAAATAGTATGTATTTATAGATTTATAAAAAAAAAACTACACAAAATTCAATGTAATAAATGCTTAAATTTTAAAAATAATTTCTCATTTAGCTTGTTATACGTAGCTTTTAAGACTATATATCATAACCATTTATTATGGGCAAATGCTTATTATAGCCTTTAAAACCATGCAGTGCTATTTGTACATGCAATTGATTTTACAAGGTCATTGTCCTTCATGTTCCATTAAACAGTCAACACATACATTCTAATAAAATAATTTTGCTTATAATATTTTTCCACCAATCATAGTAGGAGAGAGGTAAAAACTTTTTTTAAAAAAAATTCAAATGTATTTTTTTACTAAAAATACAATTTTAAAAATAAGATCTAAACACGAATTTTTTTTTATTTTTTTATATTCTATAAATAGAGACCCATATTGATATATTAATTTTCTACGAAACACTTTGTAACCACACCTAAACACATTGTAACCCCAAATAAAAACTTTGTAACCCCAATAACAAAATAATCTATTGTAGTTGCAAAGTGTTGTATTTTGTTGAAGTTACAAAGTGGAGTAACATGGTGTTTTATTGGGGTTACAAATAAAGTGTTTTTTTGGGGTTACAAAGTGTTTAAGTTGGATTACAAAGTGTTTAAGTGGTGTCACAAAGCGAGGTTACAAAGTGGGGTTATAAAGTATTTAAGTGGGGTTTAAAATTTTTTTTATTGGGTTTATAAAGTATTTAAGTGGGGTTAAAAAGTGTTTATTTGGGGTCACAAAGTGGTTTTTTTTAGGTTATAAAGTGTTTATGTGGGGTTACAAAGTGTTATTGGGGTTACAAAGTGTTTATTTGGGGTTACAAAATGCTTTTTTGGGGATTATAAAGTGTTTTTTTGGGGGTTACAAAGTATTTATGTGTAGTTACAAAGTTTTTTTTTTGGTTTCAAAGTGCTTACGTGGATTTACAAAGTGTTTAAGTGGGATTACGAAGTGTTTATGTGAGTTACAAAGTGTTATTGGGGTTACAAAATGTTTAAGTAGTGTTCAAGTGTCGAAAGTGTTTTATGGGGTCACAAAGTGCGTAAAAAGTTACTATATCAATATGCGACTCTATTTGTAGAGAATTAAAAAATAGAATTTTTGGTGTTTATATTTTTTTTTTAGATTTTTTTTTTTTTTGTAAAAAATACCTTTGAAAAAATATAAAAGGATGTTTTTTTTCTCATTCCTATTATTATTAGTGGAAAGCTATTTATAATGAAAGATGCATAGTTGGTCATGTAGATTGCATTTGAAGAGAAAATATTTCTTTTTTCAAAAACTACACAAAATTACTAGCATAGTTTACAATTGTGCGACCAGCCATACACAAAACCAGCTACTTATTAGATACTGCATTTTTTTTTTGGCAACAAAATTTATTTTATATATGTACCTTTTTGATGGTGCTGAAAGGGAGAAGAAAAAGAGATCTCTGATCTGTTATTGCTACCATAAAAGGTGGCACCATTGACGCCTAAAAAAGGGAAAGAATTATGAATAGTATACTACTCTCTCATCAAATTAAAACTTCTCCTTTCTTTATCCACTTCCAACGTTCTATCTTTTCATCAGAAAGTAGAATTTCTTCATTATTCATCCACTTATCGCTTAGAAATTCCAATTCTTATACTTTTGCTAAGGAAAAGTGGATGGTTAATTGGAACATATCTCACCTGCAATTTTAAGGTCGCGAGGTCGATTTCTCATATCGTTATATGAACATTTCCAACTCGGTTTATCTTGATATAGTCGAAAGATAATTTTATCATGTATTCTAAATATTTAACTCTTTAATTTTAGGAAACACATAATATATTAAATTCTTATATATAACATTACCCTTTAAGAAATTAGAATATCACATTTGTTTTCTTAGCAAGTCTTAAACATATATATTAAATATTTGAAACTTTTATATGTACAACTTAGGACTCCGTATTAGAAGTTTAAAATGAAAACATTAAGTTAAATTAATTGTTATTACAAAGATGAATGCATGAATAAATTAGCATAGTGACATACGTTAAATTAGTACGAAAGTGGACAAAAAGGGACAAAGTCTAAACCACGGTGACTTTAGCTTAATCATCTTAGACGTTACATGATACATTATACTATGATGAGGACTACGGGTCCGTTTACTAGAGCGAAAAATGTTTTCCCTGAAAATAGTTTTCTTATTTTACATCGTTTAAAAAAATAAAATGTAAAACATTGGGTGAAAACTCATTTTACACCCTATTGAAATCATTTTCCTCCAAATTTGGGAGGAAAACTTATTTTCCGTGCAAGCAAACACTTGAAAATTTATATGAAAATGAGTTTTCCAACGTAAAATGTTTTTCATGGAAAATCATTTTACATCGAAAATGTTTTACACCAAAGTAAACGGACCCTACGTTGCTAACAAATGCAACATTACATTACATAAGCATTATACATACATACATATATATACATACATACATATATATATATACATATATATATACATACATATATATATATATACACATACATATATATATATATATATATATATATATATATATATATATATATATGTATGTGTATATATATATATATGTATGTATATATATATATATATATATATATATATATATATATATATATATATATACATACATATATATATATATATATATATATATAGGAAGAGGATTAACTAAAAACGTTTTCAACCTAAAAACCCCTACATTAGACACTTAAAGGGGTACACGTGTGATTACTAATGACAATCTTTGTAAATATTAGTAACTTTTGCTAAAAACCATTTGTACCCTTTAAACATCTAATGTATCCCTTTAAACCATTTTCTGTCTGGTTTTCAACCATCTTTTGGTTTTTAGTCAATCCTTCCTCTATATATATATATATATATATAGGAACATGATCATGTAAAAACCTTCTAAAAAGTTAAAAACCTAATTTGTATAATTAGAGTTTACCTTTGGCCTTGTTTGGTTAAGAGAGTTTAAAAGAGAGTTTTGTACTAAAAACTCTGATTAAAACTCTCTTTAGAAAAAGCTGGGTTGACTGGCTTTTTCTTTAGAGTTTTGGAGAGAGAAATATTAATTGACTAATTTGTCCATATATTTAAACCTATTAAAAACTACAAGTTATTTTTAAATGTCCATAAATGTCATTTTACACAACAAAACTCTAAGCAATCAGCTATATGTTACCAAACACCTTTAAACAATCAACTATCTAAATCAGAGTCAAATCCTCTGAATAAAAAGTAACCATCTAACCACAAACGCTAAACTCTAACCTCTAAACTCTAAACTCTAATCACCAAACACGGCCAAAAACTAAATATCCTGGCCATTGATTTTTGTCTAGCCCATCATGACCGTTGATTTAATTTTGCAAAAAATCAGAGAAAAAAAATCTTTTTTTTTTAATTTACTCTTTTCACTTTTCACACTTGCCGAGGCAAAACTTTGAAGATTAATATCTTTAATTGTGTGTTTGTAAAAATTATAAAAACTAGATATTAAAAAACTACATGTTGAAACGAATCCAACGAGACCGCACATGACTATGTTTTATCTTATGTATAAATCAAAAACGATAGTCAAAGTAGACTTTGTGAATAGTGACAAAGTCAAACTGAGAACACTTAAAAAAACGGAGGTAGTACAAAGGTACATGTTAATATTATAGGGGTACATGTTAATAATAAAGGGGTACATGCAATGATAGGGTACGCACAAAATCAAACACGAAAAATTGCACTTAAAAAAATTGGAACTTTACAAAAAAATGCAAAAAAACATACTAAATTAAGGCGGTTCATGTTAATAATAAAGGGGTACATGCAAAGATACAAGGGTACATACAAAATCAAACATGAAAAACTGCACTTAAAAATAATTCGAACTTTCAAAAAAAATGCATAGACACATACTAAAATAAGAGGTTACATGTTAATAATAAAGGGGTACATGCAAAGATACAAGGGTACATACAAAATCAAACACGAAGAATTGCTTTTAAAAAAAAAATCAAACTTTATAAAAAAATGCACAAAAACATACTAAATTAAGGGGGTACATGCAAAGTTACTAAGGTACATACAAAATCAAACACGAATAACCACACTAAAAAAAATCGAACTTTATAAAAAAAATGCATAAAAACATATTAAATTAAGGGGGTGCATGTAAATAATAAAGGGGTACATGCAAAGATACAAGGGTACATACAAAATCAAATACGAAGAATTGCACTTTAAAAAAATCAAACTTTATTATTAAAAAATGCACAAAAACCTAAATTGTTGCTTGAAATTAGCGTGAAATCTGTGAAATTAGTGTGAATGAACTGGATCAATCAAGTAATTTTTTATAAAAACCTGAGCGAAACTATTTTTTTTAAAAAAATGGTAACTTTGGATGGTTAGTGTTTTTTACCCCAAAATTAATCACAACCCTTGATCTACATCTAATGGTCATAACTAAAAGTTTTTAGTTTTCAACTTAACATAGTTTTTTAGCAGATCCTGACTATGTATATATATATATATATATATATAGGAATAGGATCATATAAAAACTTATCTATTGGTTGAAAACTAAAAAAAAAAACATGGTGGACATTGATTAAGCTCATTCTTTTATCATCCGATCATCTAAATTTACGGATTCTCACTGCCTAAAAAGGATTTGACCCTCCTCTTTTCCCAAATAAAAAAAAAACAACATTCTCCCTCCTCTAGAGAAGAAAATTGCGTATTCTCTGGCTAAAAAAATTGCAATTTAGTTGTTCATCTTTAAAGCGAAAATCTCACATTCATCTTTGTTCTTTATCTTTCTCATCTCTGATCTTCTTTTAATTTGTCAGATATATATTTAATAGTACTTTTTTGATGAACTCTAATCGTAGTTTTAGTTATTTATTCACAATTACATGTTGATATCGAGGTTGTATTTTGTTCATATTTTTTTCTTTTGATTTTTCATCATTGATGTCTGATTTTTGTTGATTTTGAGGTTCAATTTTGTTCTTTTTTTTTTTTTTTCTGTCGCTTGATTTTTTCATCCACCGTGTTCAATTTTGTTGCTTTGTGTTGGATTTTCAATTGTTCATTTTTGTTTTGTGTTTTGTCGAATTCGCATAACAAGTGGTTGTTGATTTCATTTTTTTTGTTAATTTTAGGCTCAATTGGTAGAGCTTTTGATTATATGATGTGCACATATGTCTTTGATTATAATATTTAATCACTTCTTGTCATAGGTTAAGTGTTGCATATATGGTGTTTGATAAAATGCATAAGAGAATTCTCCACTCTTGGTTTTTAATTAGAGCATACATATTATATTTACATAAAACATATTAATTTGAGAGGGTACATTTTAATTTGAGAGGGTACATATTAATATAATTTGAGAGAATACATTTTAATTTGAGAGGGTACGTTTTAATTTGAGAGGTTATATATTAATTTGAGAGGAGGGTACGTATTAATTTGAGAGGGTGCATATATTATTTTAAAATCGTCCGTTGTTCTATCCTTCAAGGTTGAAATAGTAGTTTTTAATTGGTTACATGTTATCTTAAACATATTAGCTCAATTGGTAGAGCATTGTGTCGACACAAAAAGATGTAGGTTCAAATCCTACATAAGTTATATAAGGGTAATGATATGATTCTAGCCATTTTATCAATTGTATCCCTTTTAGTTAAGTGTATCTTTTTTAGTATGTATCCCATCATTTTAATATGTACCCCCTGCATTTAGTATGTACCATCCAAATTTAATATTTATTGATTGATTCTAATATATATTCATGAATTTAATATGTACCCTCTAAATTTAATATGTACACCAAATTTAATATGTGGCCTCGGATTTTAATATGTACCCCCTAATTTTAATATGTACCCCTTGAACCTCAATTTTTTTAAATGTTTTTTACAAAATTAATCCCAGCCGTTGATCTAAATCTAAGGGTAAAAAATGAAAGCTTTTAGTTTTCAGCAAACTTTAGGTTTTTAGCAGATCATGACTCTCTCTCTCTCTCTCTCTCTCTCTCTCTCTCTCTCTCTCTCTCTCTCTCTCTCTCTCTCTCTCTCTCTCTCTCTCTCTCTCTCTCTCTCTCTCTCTCTCTCTCTCTCTATTTATTAATTAGTTTGGTATTAACTTTCAAAGGTAAACTCTGATTATACAAATTAAAATTGGACATAAATTTAACATTTTCACTCTTAGTTACAATATCTAATCTCCTATATATGTCCGATCCATTAGCATTTAATATCATGGTTTTTTTCTCAAGCGTGTCAAATATCAGGCGAAATGCAAAACACTAGGATATGGGTTCCTACCTTTCTCGTTCTCTTCGGTTGGAGAATTAAAGGCGGATGTTGTTTCGTTGCTCAAGCGCATTCAGAGCTTCTCTAAGGCTCGGGACATCGGAGCACGCGCTGCTGCTTATATCTTCATTAGGATTAGTTTTGCTATTGCTAAAGGAGTGGGTGCCCAAATAGTATCTCGGCTGCCCACTAATTTCTTGCAAATTCTTTACTCTCATAATAATAATAATAATAATGATGATGATGATGATGATGATGATGATGATGATGATGATGATGATAATAATAATAAGTTTGATAAGAATAATAATAATAATTAAGTTGAAGAGAACTTAAGAGAATTGAAGATAAATTATAATATCTGGAATTAAGTCCAAAGAAACAGGACATATGTACACGATAGACGCATAGCATAGTGGTTAAGGCGACATGCTTTCCTGAAAGTTATTTCTAAGATAAGAAGTCTGATTGTCGGGAATTCGGGATCCTATATGTCATTCTTTCGAAATTAAAATATAAACTACTACTAGGTACCCATCTATTATCTCTTATCTTGTTATTCTACTACATTCTTATATTTATAAAAGATGAAATTATAGTACCTTATGGTGTACATTATTTTCTCCCAAAACAAACAAAAGGAAGAGAAGTTATGCAAATAATAATTGGAATCAATAGATGACAGATGAAGAGAGAAATAGAGGGAAGAGGGGGGGCCTGCTTCAATAATCTAAAGAATCAAATTATTAGGACTTAGAAGTGTGTACTTCTGCAATGTCAAATTTTGCAACACTACTTATTTGCATTTACACCACAGTCACCACTAGTCACTACAATTTAAAAAAAAATTAATAATAAGTCATCCTTGGCTATAATTTCCCAACAAATTTTTCAAAAAAAAAAAAAGAGTTTTGGCTTTTAGCATACAATAACAACAATAATAATAATGTGGACAATCTTAATTCATCGTTTGGACTTAGGAATATGTACGTGCATAATATCATATGCATACCATCTCTATGATATGACGACTTGTGTATTTAATTTGCACTTTACTCTTGTTTGATGAATCATATTCCTTCAATTTCCATTATTGCTAGCTAGAGAGTTTTTCTTTTTGTTTTACAAAACACGTAATATATATACGTGTGTAAGGGTGTCAGACTGTCAGTTTAGGTCAATAGTGTATTGATTCATGCTTTCATATTTGAACAATTCAGTTTATATTGTAGCATGTATTTTGTTATATCAATTGGTTCGATTCAGCTTATTCTGTCATTGGGTAGCATGTGTGAACAATTATTGTACGTCTAGTTGATTTCAATTTTAGATGGAAATTAAATCACATTGATACGAATAAATCATAATATTTAGCATGTGTGAACAATTATTGTCTAGTTGATTTCAATTTTAGATGGAATTCACATTGATATGAATTAGTTATAATTGTTCAGACCATGTTATATAATAATATTCGATTATGTAGCTATGCATAGACTCATGAAATTTTGGGTCGAGTTTAACCTATACTATCTCGAGCTCGAATAAACTTCTGTTTTAGTTAGTGAAAGTGCTAAAAAATCTACAAATTAATTATCTCAAAAAGTGTGTTTGGAAGTCACCTTAATTAATTGAAATCATTTCATTACATTGAATGTGTCGATAAGATTATTAACCCTTGTGATATTCCTAATCCGAACTTAACAGTGGACTATTTCATTATGAGTGCATTCTCATCTTCGTCTGAATTTTTCTGATCTAATAAGATAAGATCTGAAAATGTATGAGAATTTGAACTTACATTATAAGATCTAATCTGATATAAGTTGAAGAGAATACACCCATGAATGGTATACGGAACTCCCATTTACTTTCCCAAGTTCTCCCTTTACGGCCCGTTTGATTGTTGGTAATGAATTGTGGTAATGGTAATGGATTTAAAGTGTAATTTGTTAAGGAAAAACTTCAAAATTTCCATGGAAAACATATTTTTCATTTCCAAACTTGAAATTTATTCTTATTTTCCATTACCAACCAATACCATGTGGAAGGGTGGTATTAGATGGGAATGAATATTTGTGTAAAAAATTAGATAAATTGGAGTTAAGGTAGCACCACCAGGGAATGGATTTTGATTTTCCTTTCAAATTTAGTTATAAATTCAATCTCATTAATTAGCTCCATTTATGACTGGCTACTAAACGGGCCGTTAGATGTTTGTTATACTATTGTTGGAATTCCTCTTCCCTCTTCCCCTCTTATGGATGAACCTTGTTGGAGATTGGCTTCTGATGTCCGATTTACTATTAAAGTTGCCACTTGGTTAGCCCATGATATCCTAGCTTATCCCCTAAATAGGACTTTCATTGGCTCTAGAAATTGGATGTTAACCCCAAGCTTTAAATTTTTGCTTGGCAATTTTTACATAATGATCTCCAAGTATGCCAAAATCTTGCGTCCCGAGGTCTTCCCCCCCTCCCCCCCCCCCCTTGTCTTTTATGTGTCTCGACCGAGGCAACTCATGACTTTTTATTTCTTTTTTGCCCCATGGTTCTCCCTATTTGGTCTCACGTTCAGTCTATCTATTGGATTTTACATTTGCCTCGTCAATCTATCTGTTCAGTCTATCCGTTGGACAGAGGGAGTATTTTATTTTAAGATATAAATAAATATTTCAGTTTCCTCCCCTAGGAATTATGTACATTATTATTTGGTATGGGTATGTACCATTGTACATCGCATTACCCTATCACTATTGTTGTTGACTTGTTGTTCATAGATATTGATAAATAAATTGGGAATAGTTTGAGTAATAATTTATCCTGCTTATTTCTTGAATATTGCAGTATGTAAAAAGATTAAAATTACTGAATTATGCAAAAAAAGTTGGTCGAAAAACAGCATGATGCAGTGATAAACGAAAACGCGTATTGAAAAGGGATGAAAATAATAATGCATGCGGGTTGTTAATTGTAAGCCAAAGATTGTTTGACAATTTCAGGGTATTTCTTGTCTCCTTTAGAAGAAAATTAACAAGAATGTAGGGCAGAAAAGCAGCAAAATCTTGCATGCACAAAACTGTTTTGTATTCACTGAATCCTACAAGAAAAACATGACATATTAGACTCTTCATAGATAAATGTACATGTGTCAACCACACGCACACTGCCACACATTTAAGAGGATTTCTATTTCTCTCTCTATTACTCTATTAGGTGTATGTGTCAGTAAAATTGAGTCTCGGAGATGCAGTAGGGTCGAAATCTAGCAGTGGCAGACACACATGGTGACATTTGGGTACAGTTGTACCCTCGCTTATTTTCAAATGAAGAATAGTTTTAATTAGAGCTATATAGTGTTAGTATGCACCATAAATTAAATTGGACCAAATTGTGTTATGATATATAGATTGGTTTATGATTTGAATAATGCTGTTGGGTACAGTTTATGCATTATAGAATATTACGTACAGTTTTTTATTTGGTTTTACAAAATATTCAAACCAAACCATAACCTAATTTACAATAGAATATTATGTACAATTTTTGATTTGGTTTTACAAAATATTCAAACTAACCATAACCTAATTTACAATAGATGGTTATTTTTGAAATGTAATTCATATATCAAATCAAACCACAACTTATTATTAGATGTTTGTTTTGTCTTTTTAAGAGAGCATATTTCAACGGGTTCAAATTTTAATACAACAGGTTATTATAATGTTTTTTGTTTTTTTTTTTTGCTTAAGAAAATGTATATTTTTTTAGAAATTTTTGTCAAATACCTAAAAAATATAACACGTTTTGCAACATGACACTTTATTATATAATTTATAGCCTAAAAACACAAGAGAAATGGTAATAAAACTTTTAGCAAATTTAATAATTATAACTCAAAGAAGAAAAGTCAACAAATACAAAAACTTAAAATAAAAAAAAAATAAGAGTGTTACTGAATGCATCACTCATTTTACTTACTAAAGCCCACATTTCGACAATTTCTCCCTTGGCTACACGTGAGTGTGCTGAACGTAGAAAAAAAAATGACATATACTATGGCGCATGACCTATTTGACGGTGAATTCCTTGTAGAAAGATAAACCCAATATAAGTCGTCCTCTTAAGGGATTGGTGGGGATTGAAATCGAGGTAATAATCTGTAGTAAACCCAATATTATTTATTATTTGCCAATTTTCTATAGTTGCTTTTGCAAAAATTATACTATCATAATCTTTAAAAAGACTGCAAGTTCAAAGACTTGATCATAAGCTTTAGGCTCTGTTTGTTTTGATGGAAAACATTTTTCTGGAAAATGATTTTCCTCCCTCTTTCCATTTTCTTTTGTTTGTTTTGGAAAGAGATCAGATAGAAAACAATTTTTCTTGAAGGGTCCGTTTACTAGAGCGAAAAACGTTTTCCCTGAAAACAGTTTTCCTATTTTATATCGTTTACTTTGGGTGAAAAAATAAAATGTAAAACTTTGGGTGAAAACTCATTTTACACCCTATTGGAAACATTTTCCTCCAAATTTGGGAGTAAAACTTATTTTCCGTGCAAGTAAACAATGGAAAACTTCTATGAAAATGAGTTTTCCAACGTAAAATGTTTTTCATGGAAAATCATTTTACATCGAAAATGTTTTGCACCAAAGTAAACGGACCCGAAGTGGAAAATGTCACTTTGGAAAAAGAAAACTATTTTCCTTTTGTGGAGAAGAAATGCCACATTTTCCTTCATACTCTTTACTTCTCCCTTATTCAATCCTCCAATCTTTCCTTTATTTCTATTTCATTTTTTCCTTCTTTCACAAGTTTTCCTCTAATCAAAGAAAAAAAAGGAAAACTTTGTTTACATTTATATTTTCCATTAAAAATTGTTTTCCTTTAAAAATGATTTTCCATGAAAATTGTTTTCCTTCAGAACAAACGGAGCATTAGTGCTTTCCTAAGATCATAGTGATAGTGTCATAATATGACAAGAAATCATAGAATTTACTGAGAACAAATTTAAAAACCACCCTGATAGTCTTCAGTCTTCACCCTGATAGTCTTCAGTCTTCATTGTGAGGATCTCTTGGGCTAAGATGCAACGAACTGTCCCCCCTTGGGCCTTGGCCCCTATGTCTACCCAAAATGAAACATTTCGGTAGTCTCATATTTCATTTATCCCAAATAAATCAAGTGTGGGTCAATTAGATTGGGCTTTGGGTCATTTGTCCCATTCAATGATGCAAATATGTGTAAGCAAGCTCGACTGTAAACACTAAACAGCAATGAGTTCATAAGCCCTTAACGGCGTTAACTGTATGATGCTCAACATCTCGGAAAAAAAAGATACGTACTACGTTTAATTGGGCTTTGTCACACCCTGTCTATTCAAACGCGACATCCCAGTCTATTCTATATCTAACGTGGCTAGCTTAGAAGCCGGGTTGATACGACACGACACATTTATTAAAGGGGTTGGGTTTAGGCTAGAGGGTTCAACCCATTTATGTATGTGGGTCAGCTCGAAATCGTCACGACACAACCCGATTGACAGCTCTAAATGCGGCTAAGGAAAAATCTTGCTTCAAAAAAAAGTTAAAGATTTAAAAAAAAAATTGTATTTATTTATTTTTAATGAAACTGATATATATAACCCTTATGATTAAGTTTAAGGATTTTAATAAGGTAACTTTCATACAATTAAGAAGAGTGACAAAGTGGTGCTCACTCCTACCTTGTATCCTTGTGATACGGGTTCAAACCTATCTAAACCAAATTTATTATACCATTTTATGTATAAATTTGGCATAGCTTTTCAATTTTCTTTATTATTTTAGGAAATATAATTATCCTTTTTTAATAATGCATGAAAACCTAACACTTTATTGGTGGTATGAGGAATCGAGCAAGGTACTGGGTGTAAGGTACGTTATCCTCACCTCTAGGATGCAAGGTGGGTATAGGCACCACTTGTTCTATACCACTTCCTCCTGAAAGTTTCTTGTCGACGCTATATTTTGTTTGTTTCTTTTTTTATTATTATTAATTATATATACACAAACCCCAAACGATGATGCAGATTGCATATAAGGTGTCAAAAATAAATTAACTTAAATCATAAATTAATTAAACCGAACGACACGTGATTTGATAATCGGTTATAAATGATGTGAATTGAAAATGAATTAATATGAAAATTTGGAAATAAAATAATATTCATTCTCATAATGATGTTAGATTACATCTAATTTTCTTTTTATATTTCCATTCAAATTACCATTCATAATTTTCTTTTTATAATTTTCTTAAAAATTAATTAGAGCACATTTTACCGAGGCTAAATTATATTTTAGATTCATTCACGTTATCAACAATCCAGCGGCCTTTAAATACTAATACATTAGTGTATGGGATACATATATAACTATATAAGTTCATTTTTCTCTTCTTTTTTTTCCTACATGATGACATCAATGATGAATTTTGGATAAGTTTTTGGCCAACTTACTATTTTAGAGTTGACTAAGGATTTATTATTATTTCATTATTAGAGTACACAAATTATAAAAAATAATAGCACATCATTACAAGAAATAAACTACAAATTTGCATAAATAAATAGTGAAATGATGTTCACCATCTAGAATTACTTGCTTAAAACAATTCCCTATATTGTTGATTTTTATAAAATATATATAGTGTTCCAGTCCTAACGTAAGAGATTAGTCGTAGTTTAAGCCAAAAATAGTGTTTTTAGCGGTAAGATAAACTAAACTTATGCCTTAATGATGTTTTTTTCTACAAATGAAAAGGACAAATTTATATGTACATAAAGCAGTAGTCAATGTATTCAAGCTTTAGAGAACGAAGTTATAGCCCAGTGGTTAGGGCTTCAGAATTTCAGGCACGAGGTCCTGGGTTCGATTCTCACCCCACGCATTTCCGATGATTCCTTATTACCCCCTTACATATACGTGTGTTGGCTAAAATTGGGCCGAATGACCTGTAGTAGGACCCGATTTCAAGGCCTAATATCCCACACATTATCCTAAAAAAAAAATGTATTCAAGCTTTATAATTTGAACCAACACTTGATCAAGACCCGTTTAGATTTCCTAAACCATTCATTTCCTTTTCTCTCTTTTTCTCTAATTCCATTAGGTCCATATATGTTAAAGCCAGACATGACCCGAACTTGATCCGAAGCAATTTATATTAAAAGAAATGTTTGTCTTAATAAATTTTAAAGTTTTAGTTCAGTTTACTAACTATTGCATTTCTTATTTTCTAATTTCTTTTCTACTTCTATTTATGACTTTTTTTATTTTGTGCTTTTTTTTTTTGTTGTGATAATAATATAGCCTTGGTTGCATGGTCTATAAACTAGGACAAAACAATTTACTAGATGCAAAAATAGTGACTAGTAGCATGAATTAAGGACAAAGTTATGATCCAGGTACTCACTGTACCCCATAGATTTGGATTCCGGTCTATAAATTCTAGACTCAAGGGGTATGGGACGGGTCTGGATTTTAAAAATATAAATGATCTAGATCTACGTGACCCGACCCATACAAATTGTAAGCTCTAAAATCAAGTTTACACTTAATTAATATACAAATATTTAAAGTTACTCGATAAATATTAATTGTTTTCCCTAATAAAAATTGAAAATATATTAAGAGAAAACTTTTTTCTACAAACTTATTATAATTTTGAATTAACATTAAAGCATTACTCATTATTTCAATTTTTGCCCAATATAATGTAAAACATGTCCAAAATTTATAATTAAGGGTTTTTCTAAGCTATGCCCTTGAGTTTATCGGTTTTCTAAGTTGTGCCCATGCTTTTTGAAACTTCTAAGTTATGCCCCTCAACTTAGGTTTTTTAATTAACAGTGCCCACTCCGTTAACTCAACATTACTAAATCCGTTAAAAGAAGTTGCATTTTGTGGGAGGGTAATTTCCCCTCTAAAATTCTAAGGTTTTTAGCTGATTTCCACCCTTTATAATTGATGTATTTTCCTAACATAAATGATGCATTGCCCTATAAATGATGCATTTCCCTAAAATAAAGGGTGAAAATCAGCTAAAAACCCTAGAATTTTAGAGTGAAAATTACCCTCCCATGAAATTCAACTCCTTTTAACGGATCTATTAACGCTGAGATAACATAGTGGACACTGTTAATTAAAAAACCTAAGTTGAGGGGCATAGCTTAGAAGTTTCAAAAAGCATGGGCACAACTTAGAAAACCGAAAAACACAAGGGCATAGCTTAGAAAAACCCTATAATTAAATTGCATATATATTTTACAATAACACAAAATAGCCATTTATCCCTTTTATTATTATTTTTGAAGAGATGAACTTTAACTTTTTTTCCTATTTACGGAGTGATTTTTTTTTGGACAATTTTTTTTGACAATATAAGGAAACGAGCCCTAGCATAATGCTCCTATTAATTTCATTTACCGAGTGCTAGCTGTTTTTTTTTTTTTTTTTTTACATGATAAGGAAGACTAGGTTCTAGTTAGTGGTTGTTCTCATAAACATATCACGTTTGTCTTGGGATTAGGGAAAGGAAAGTTCGTCGTCAGTGACAATCGAATCTCAAACCTCACACCTCAAGAATGTGAGAGCGAGAGTAATTACAGAGTCACTGTGTTGGAGTTCAATCCCCTATGGAGTATTGATTATTAGTTGCCCCACTAATTGACACTTCATAATGCCGTTTGCCCTTTTGCCCCTTGAATTTTTGACAAAAATTTGCCCATAGAGGCGTGGACGGCGCTTTTTTCACATTTCGTTTGTTTCTGCGAAGATTAATGATGAATTCAAATGCCAATAAAAAATATTACAATTATTGTTAAAGTAGGAATTATTTATTTACTCCGTATAATTTATGCATATATGCATTATTAATAGACCGTGTTAGCGAGTCCTAGTATTAGTTGGCTATCATCTAGATCTAACTTTTCTTTATGATCTTAAAATCTTCATAATATAGGATTAGTATATATTAAACTATGATTTTGGTTTTCACTTTACCCTTTATTATTTTGTCTTTATGCTTTTGAATTGATTCAATTCAACGAAGAAAAAAGGATTCACTTTTGGTGCACGAACACTGAAAATAATAAAATGAAAATAAAACAAATTAATGTATATATAGTACATGCAATCTGTTTAGTTTTGTGTTTTCTACAAATTTATCTATTGAATTTTGACTTTCCTCAATTGTTAATATCTAATTTAAGAAAAACATATTCTTGAGGGCTAATTAATATATTAATTTTCTTGAGTCCCTCGTTGTTTTGAATGATGACAATTGATAACCAGTTGATTTGAACCGTTGAATAGAATGTGTTGAAGCAACTAAACTTTCTGAAACACTTGACAATTGATAAATAGCTGAGAAATGTTGTATATTTATTCAGAGTATAAGGGTCTTATGTAAGTTTTATGTGGGTATGGTGTAATAAAACTTGCGTATGATGTTTAAGCACGGAAATGAGACAGAGAGAAGTCGCGAGTCGCGGGCCTAAGTCGCAACTCGTGAGAAGTGACTGAATCAGAAAACAAGCAAAAAGGTGCAAAAAAGGTCAGTAGCAAATCACGACTCGCGACCCTTGGTCGCGACTCGCGATTCCTGGTCTTCGTCAGTTACGTGCAGTTCCTATTCTTTTGCTAGTCGTTCCACTAACCCGTTATGGGTTTGAACGTACAGTTGTTAGCAGTTTTTGATGCAAATGTGTGGCCTATATAAGGCTCATATTAGGAGAGAGAAGATTTACATGAAAATTTTCTCAATTCTGTGTCAAATTCTCTAAGTGGTTTCCTTCTTCAAAATTAAGCTTTTACATATACTGAGAGTTTTGAGTGAGCAACAAAACTTGTCTTCTTTGTTGTATCTCAAAGGTATTTTGGGGAAACCCTGCTCAATTTCTATAGGGTCGAAATTAGTCTTTAGGAAAGCGTTCGCGTGCCTCGAAGGTTTCGTTTCTCTGTTTTGTGTCCATTGTTTATTATACTAACCCTGTTTGTTTCCAACAATCTAAAGACTAATTCTGAAAGATGGCCACAATCCGTGAACTCACTGCAAACTTTCACAAATTGGAGAAATTTGAGGGCATAGACTTTCGCTGGTGGCAAAAGAAGATGCATTTCTGTCATACATCACTTGGAGTAGCGTATGTGCTAACTACTCCAAAACCGCAGGAGGTGGAGAACGAAACTCTGGAGCAGACTCGGAGAAGAAACAAGTGGGAAAATGATGACTACATCTGCCGTGGTCACATCCTAAATGGTATGACTGATTCCTTGTTTGATATTTATCAGTTTTATGGATCTGCTAGTCAATTATGGAATGATCTAGAGACTAAATATATGCAGGAGGATGCTTCTAGTAAGAAGTTCCTTGTTAGTAATTTTAATAACTATCGCATGGTAGACTCTAAGGGTGTTATGGATCAATTCCATGAAATACAACGTATTTTGGGGAATTTTAGACAGCACAATATTAATATATAGATGAGATGTTTATTGTTTCTTCTATAATTGCAAACTGCCACCAAGCTGGAAAGATGTTAGAAACACTTTAAAGCACAAAAGAGATGAAATGAACCTAGAACAATTGGCTGCCCACCTCGTAGTTGAGGAGGGAATTCGGAAACAAGATGGGCAGAAGGAGGTAATTCCTAATTCTACCACGGTTAATGTGGTGGAGGAAAACAAATCTAAGGATGATTATCATCCAAAGAAAAGGAAGTTCAACAACTTCAAGAAAAACAAAGGCAATGATCTGATAAGCCTAAAAGTAATGGTGATGAACAACTACCGTAGTTGTTGGGTTTGTGGAAAACCCGGTCACTTCAAAAAGGACTGCACCATATGGAAGAAGCGTATGAGCAAGAAGAAGGGGGGCGGCGATTTTGGCCAAACCCAAGATAAGCAAGGTAATTTTGCTTATGCACAATTTTCACTAAATTCAAATATGAATTATATGTGTGTGATTGACGAAGTCAATTTTGTGCAGGATGATTGCTCGTGGTATATCGATTCTGGCGCATCGAGACATGTGTGTAACGACAAGACATTGTTCAAGACCTTTCGCGAGGTGCACAATGGAGACAGTCTTTACATGGGAAATGATTCTACCGCTCAAGTCTTAGGAGTAGGGCATGTAGAATTATTATTTAGTTCTGGAAAAGTTCTTGTGTTACAAGATGTATTGTATGCTCCGGAATTAAGAAGAAAATTAGTGTCTGGTGCTATTTTGAATCGATTAGGCTTTAAGTTAGTTTTTGAATCAGACAAGTTTATTTTATCTAAGGGTGGTAGTTTTGTTGGTTTAGGGTATTTGTGTGGTGGAATGTTTAAACTTAGTATTTCTAATTTTAAAGACAATGTGTGTGTTTTGAACGATGGTTCTTCTCTATGGCATGCCCGGCTTGGTCATGTGGATTATAATAAATTGCATTTTATGTCAAAGCATGATTTAATTCCGCCTTTTGATTTAAATATAGAGAAATGTCGTACTTGCATGCTAACTAAAATCACACGGCAACCCTTTCCAAAATATGTTGTAAAGGACACTACTATATTAAATTTGGTGCATAGTGATTTGTGCGATTTTCATAGCACACCGTCTTTAGGCAATAAAAAGTATATTGTGACATTTATTGATGATTATTCGAGGTTTTGTTATATATACTTGTTATTCACTAAAGATGAAGCCCTGGATAAATTTAAAATTTATAAAAATGAAGTTAAATTGCAAACAAATGAAAAGGTTAAAAGACTTCGAACTGATAAGGGTGGTGAATATTATGACCCTAATTACTTTCCATCTATGGGAATTATACATGAAACAACCGCGGCATATACACCGCAGCAAAATGGAGTAGCGGAAAGAAAGAATAGGACCTTACAAGAGATGGTTAATTCCATGTTGTCCTATTCTGGTCTTAGTGATGGATTTTAGGGTGAGGTCGTACTAACGGCTGGTTATATATTAAATCGGGTTCCTATGAAAGGGAAAACGACAACCCCTTATGAGCAATGGTTCAAAAGAAAACCAAACTTGAGCCATCTCAAGGTTTGGGGATGTAGGGCAATCGTTAGAGTGCCTGAGCCCAAACAAAAGAAGTTGGGTGAAAGAGGAGTCGAATGTATCTTTATAGGATATGCTGAACATAGTAAATCCTATAGGTTTTATGTTATAGAACAAAATGATTTTTGGTCGGTGCATACCACCATTGAATCAAGAGATGCAATTTTTGATGAAACTAGATTTTCATCAATGACTAGGCCAAAGGATATGACACCTCTAAGGAATTCTCATGAAAAGGATCAAAATTCAATTGATCAAAGTAGTTATCAAAATAACGATGATGATCCTAACTCACTAGAACCAAGGAGAAGTAAAAGAGTCCGGAAAGGAAAAACTTTCGGGACAGATTTTCATGTATATTTAATTGAAGGATCAAGGGAGTCAATTATGACTCAATTTCCATATGTCTATAATGTGGAGGACGATCCAGTATCATATGAGCAAGCCATGAGGTCTCCTGATTCCGCATTTTGGAAGGAAGCCATTGATGATGAAATGGAATCAATCATGGGTAATAACACTTGGGTGTTAGCAGATTTACCACCAAAATGTAAACCTATTGGGTGCAAGTGGATTTTCAAAAAGGAAAATGAAAGTCGATGGTACAATCGATAAGTTCAAGGCCCGGTTAGTGGCTCAAGGGTTTAGTCAAAAACCTGGTATCGATTACTTCGATACATATGCACCTGTTGCTAGAATCTCAACTATTAGATTATTAATGGCTTTAGCGGCCATTCATAGTTTGGTGGCCCATCAAAGTGATGTTAAGACTGCGTTCTTAAATGGAGAGTTAGAGGAAGAGGTTTAAATGAGACAACCCGAAGGGTTTGTTGTTAAGGATCAAGCACATAAGGTTTGCAGACTAGTAAAATCGTTATATGGGCTAAAGCTAGCACCAAAACAGTGGCATCAAAAATTTGATGAAGTGGTGTTAAAAAATGGATTCATATTAAGTAATTCAGACAAGTGTTTATATAGCAAATTTGATGACAACGGTAAAGGTGTTATAATTTGCCTATATGTAGATGATATGTTGATATTTGGGACAAATTTGGAGCATGTGAAATTAACCAAGTCGTTCCTATCAACTCAGTTTTCCATGAAAGACATGGGAGAGGCAGATGTCATCTTGGGAATAAGGATTAAGAGAGATAAAAGAAAGATAACTCTTTCACAGTCACATTACATTGAAAAGGTTTTGAATAAGTTCAATGTGGATGAGGTCTCTCTTGTTATGACACCTATGGACCCTAGCATTAAGTTACTTCCAAATGATGGAAATCCAGTTTCACAACTTGAATATGCTAGAGTCATAGGTTGTTTGATGTATGCTATGACAAGTATAAGGCCAGATATTGCGTTTGCGGTTGGCAAATTAAGTAGGTATACTAGTAATCCTGGAGTGCTACATTGGCAAGCGATTCGTCGTGTTCTAAGGTACTTGAAGAAAACCATAAATTATGGTTTGGGATACACGGGGTATCCTTCGGTTTTAGAAGGATATTCTGATGCGAGTTGGATAACTAATAGAGAAGATCATTCTTCCACAAGTGGATGGGTGTTTCTTCTTGGTGGAGGTGCTATCTCCTGGGCTTCTAAGAAACAAACTTGCATTGCTGACTCCACAATGGCGTCGGAGTTCATAGCGTTACATTCAGCTGGTAAAGAAGCTGAATGGTTGAGGAATCTCATGTTTGAAATTCCTTTGATTCAGAAGCCAATTTCACCTATTGCTATTCATTGTGATAGCAATGCTACGTTGGAAAGAGCTTATAGTCAAGTGTATAATGGTAAGTCGAGACACATAGGTGTTCGACACAGTTTCATACAAAGTCTCATAAAGGATGGGGTGATCACAATAGATTATGTACGTACAACGTACAATTTAGCAGACTGTTTCACTAAAGCATTAGCGAAAGGATACAGTTGAACGGATGGTAATCGGAATTGGATTGGAGCCCGTTTGAAATCATAATCGAGAGAATCTCAACTTGATACTCAACATGACGTTGGTTCTTAAGTTCAATGAGATTAATTCTTTCGGTTAATGATTCGGGAACTAGTTTTATCATCCAAGGTAAAGTTTCGGATAAAACTGTGGTGTTACAGAGGTTGGTTTATCCTTAATAGGTCCTAACATTGCGCTTAATCACAGGGGCATGTTAAGGGATCTACCTAAGCAAATGTGAGGTGTGGCCGCTTCAAGAATTCATCGGGCTAGACTTTGTTACATTTGTGATTAGATACAGGACACATGGCTGTAATAGTGTCGGATTATTTGATATGTAAAAGTAAAGTATTTCATGCGTGTAAGATTGTCAGGTTTTTCATATGTATTGAAAATGCTTGAAATTGTTTGAAGAGGAATTGTTTACTTAGTGATTTTATACTCTAAATGGTGGAAGATTGTTGTATATTTATTTAGAGTATAAGGGTCTTATGTAAGTTTTATGTGGGTATGGTGTAATAAAACTTGTGTATGATGTCTAAGCACGGAAATGAGACATAGAGAAGTCGCGAGTCGCGGGCCTAAGTCGCAACTCGTGAGAAGTGACTGAATCAGAAAACAAGCAAAAAGGTGCAAAAAAGGTCAGTAGCAAATCGCGACTCGCGAGGGCAAGGTCGCGACTCGCGACTCGAGCTCGCGACTCGCGATTCCTGGTCTTCGTCAGTTACGTGTAGTTCCTATTCTTTTGCTAGTCGTTCCACTAAACCGTTATGGGTTTGAACGTACAGTTGTTGGCAGTTTCTGATGCAAATGTGTGGCCTATATAAGGCTCATATTAGGAGAGAGAAGATTTACATGAAAAATTTCTCAATTCTCTGTCAAATTCTCTAAGTGTTTTCCTTCTTCAAAATTAAGCTTTTACATATACTGAGAGTTTTGAGTGAGCAACAAAACTTGTCTTCTTCGTTGTATCTCAAAGGCATTTTCGGGAAACCCTGCTCAATTTCTATAGGGTCAAAATTAGTCTTTAGGAAAGCGTTCGCGTGCCTCGAAGGTTTCGTTTCTCTGTTTTGTGTCCATTGTTTATTATACTAACCCTGTTTGTTTCCAACAAGAAATAACTACATTAAGTGACTTAGTCCTTGTTCTTTTGGACTTAATTTTAAAAAAAATTGTTCAGTTCAATTTAGACAAATTCAATTCAATTTAGTTCAGTTCTAAAAAGGTTAGGCCTTCAATGTGATAAGCTCACACTCAAGTTCACACTCAAGGAATAATAAATATTCTTAGAGAGTTTTTGGAAATAGAATTTCTCTGTGTTTTTGTATTATTGAAGGAATGGATGCAATCCCAACCAAGCACTATAATGACAATCGATGTTGAGATGTTTTGTTCTTTCATGGAAGATGGGATTGTGTGCAATGTAATGAGCTGCTCGATTGTCACAGTATAGTTTGATTGGCTTAGGCACTTGCATGAGCATGTCTTCCAAAACACCATCTACCCATACAATTTCACTAGTAGTTTGAGACATGCTCCTATACTCCGATTCTGTTGATAACTTGGAAACAGTCTTCTGTTTCTTGGTTTTCCATGATACTAAGCTGTCTCCAAGATACACACAATAACCAGTAAGGGATCTGGCACTAAAGGCACAGTTGCCCCAATCAGCATCATAGTAGGATGTGATGTTTAAGGAATTGTTTGCAGGATAGTATAATCCCATATCATAAGTCCCTTTTAAATATCTTACAATATGAATGGAAACATGCCAATGAGGCTTCCTTGGTTGAGCTAAAAACTGATTGAGTTGCTGCACTGAATAGGATAGATCTGACCTTGTTAGATTCATATAGAGTAGCTTTCCAATCAGGCTTTTGTAGGCCTCTGGCTGCTGCAGTAGTTCACCTTCTTCAGTAGATAACTTCAGATTCCTAGGAAGAGGAGCTCCCATGGCTTTACAATTTTCCATCCCAATTTGTTTAAGAATTTCCAAAGCAAATTTTCTTTGGCTTAACATACTCCCATGATCATTTCTTGCCAGTTCTAATCCCAAGAAAAATCTCATATCCCCTAAATCTTTGATGGTATATTCTTTATCCAACTGTTCCCTTAGTTCCTCAATCTTGCAATCATCATTACCTGTGAGTAGGAGGTCATCAATATACACTAAAAACAAACATATTCCAGTAGCTTTGGAGGAAATAAATAGGGAATAATCCCTCTTGGACTGCTTGAATCCTCTCTGCATAAGGAAGTTTTTCAAGGCTATGTTCCATTGCCTTGAAGCTTGCTTTAGTCCATATAGACTTTTATGCAATCTGCAAACCTTTCCAGAATTCTGTTGTTGATGCCCTTGAGGAATCCTCATGTACACTTCCTCATCCAAACTTCCATGAAGGAAGGCATTGTTGATATCTAGTTGTCTTATCCTCCAATTCTTCATTGTTGCTGCAGCAATGAGTGTTCTGACTGTGGCAAATTTGGCAACTGGGGAAAAAGTATGTTTGAAGTCCTTCCCTTCTTGCTGCTTATCCCCTCGAGCCACCAATCTTGCTTTTAATCTCTCCACACTTCCATCAACTTTATGTTTCACTTTATATACCCATTTGCATCCAATTACCTTGTTCCCAATTGGTAATTCTATTATCTCCCAAGTATCATTTCTTTCCAATGCATTTAATTCTTCCTCCATAGCTTGTCTCCAACCCTCATGATCACATGCCTCTTTATAGCTACTTGGCTCCTGCACTTTCATGGCATTATTTAAGCTTGCCATGTATTCTTTGTCATAACAATTTAATTTTTGCACATCAAAGAAAGGGGAAATTGACCCCTCCTCATTTTCATTTCTTCCTGGAAGATTTACCTCAAAATCTGCAAATCTCTGAGGCATTCTCTTGAATCTGCTAGGCCTTACACTCTCCTGAGGAGTCTGAACATCTGCTAAGATTTCCTGTTCTTCATTATCCTCCAAAACATCCATCTTAGTTTCCTCATGGTTTCCTTGCTCTACTTCATTATTCTGCTCAGAGTTTGGACCTCCTTCCTGTGAAATCTGCTATCTCCCCTCATGAAATCTCCATTCTGATCATCTTCCTCATACTGAAATTGATTAGATATATCATTTTCATACATCCCAACTTCATTCATCCTTTCTTTAAAACAATTATCCTCTCCTTTCCTTTTGAGAAATGGAAAAATCCCTTCCTTGAAAACTACATCCCTACTCACCATCATTTTCTTCTTTTGTAAGTCATAAATTCTGTACCCTTTTTGCCCATAAGGATATCCCATAAACATTCCTCTAATGGCCCTAGAATCAAACTTGTCTTCTGGTTTCTTAGGATGGCTTGCATAACATAAGCTTCCCACAATTCTTAAGTGATCATAATTGGGTTTTTTTTTAGAAGTCTCTCATAAGGTGTTAACCACCCTATCACTGCACTGGGCATTAGATTTATGAGATGAGTGGTTGCAAGTATGCACTCACCCCGGCCCATAGATATTTTGGAATTCCTGCATGCATTTTGAGAGACCTTGCAATCTCAAGGAGAAATCTATGCTTTCTCTCAAACCTCGAATTTTGCTGAGGGACCCCTGGGACAGTTTTTTGGTGATTGATTCCTTTTTCTTTTATTAATCTACCACATTCACCCTTTATAAATTCTGTTCCATTATCAGTTCTTATGGTTTTAATTTAGCATCCAAAATGTCTTTCAACATGCATAATAAAATCATTGACTACTGTTTTAACTTTATCTTTGGAACAAAAAAGATGTGTCCAAGTCACCCTACTATAGTCATCAACTATAGTCAAGAAGTATTTCTCACCATTAATATTGCAAAACCTGTAAGGCCCCCAAAGATCCATATGCACAAGTTCAAATTTCATTGAAGCCATTTTACTACTCAAGTTAAAAGATAATCTATGATGTTTTCCCATACAACATGTGTCACAAAATATTTCTTTTACATCATTTCCAACATCAAAAGATAAATGTTTCAACTTAGATAGAGATATCTGCCCTAATCTAAGATGCAACTTCTTCAAATCTTCTTCTCTCATTCTTCCTACTTTCCTTTCTTTATTCACATTTCCATCCATCTTCTTTTCCTTCAAGCTACTTCCTTCATCAACTGGTAAATTGAGTTTGTATACTCCATTTACCTTTGTTCCTTCCCCTACTATCTTCTTAGTTGAGAGGTCCTGAAAATAGCATTTCTTATCATCAAAAGACACCAAGAGGTTGTTTGTCTCAATTATCTTACTTACTGATAACAAGTTATGTTTAAAATGTGGCAAAAATAGCACATCTGAGATTCTGAGATTATTTCCCAGTTTTACAGTCCCCATTTCTTCCACTTTCTTCATTGTTCCATCTGGAAGTCCAACTATCACAGGTTGTTTTAATTTTTTTAAATGAGTAAATAGGGTTTTGTTCCCTGCCATGTGATCTGATGCACCAGTGTCTACTATCCATGAATTTAAATCAAAAGTTTTGCATAAATTTTCTGCATTTGAAGCATTTAAAATGCCTGCAAATTTGCTCATGTTTCCTCCTCCAGTCCGCTTCTCATTCAGTGCCTTCACAACCTCCTGCACCACAGTTGAGATCATGGTTGAGTCTGGTCTTCCATTTCCTCCATTCTTCCCAGGCTCATACTCTGTGTATTCAAATGGGGTGTGTTCTTGCTCTTCTTCCAGAATTTTTCCAACATTAGCAACCATCTTTCCTTTGCTTTTCCCTTTGAGATTCTTAAACCATTCAGGATATCCATGGATCTTAAAGCATTCATCCTTCACATGTCCCTTCATTCCACAATGCTCACATTTTTTGTTGTACTTTTCCTTCTTGCTTTCTCTTTTATACCAACCAGTCTCCTTGCTTGTTAGCATTCAAAGCACTCATCTCTACATTGTTCATTCCTTGTGCTTCTCCACTCAACTCCTTCTGCTTCTCAGCTTGCTGGACTAAATGAAAAGCCCTGCTTATATTGGGTAAAGGATCCATAGCCAAGATATTCCCAGTTATCCCATCAAACTTCTTAGGGTTCAATCCCATAAGAAAGTTAATCAGCCTACTTCTTCCATTGATCACCATGATCTTCTTCTCCATATTACACTGGCAGCTCTTTCTAGCATCACATTCACACACTGGGAGTGCCTCCAAATATCCCAATTCATCCCACAAACATTTTATCTTGCAGTAGTACTCAGCAACAGTATCCTCTCCTTGCTCAAGCCTACTTAAGTTCCTCTTCAGCTGATACAACTGAGGAGCATTCGTCTGCCCAAATCTTTCATTCAGCTCATCCCACAGCTGCTTTGCTGACTCACAAAGAATGAGACTCTGTCCCATCTTGTCACTCATAGACTTAAACAGCCAGCACCTAACCATATAGTCATTCCTCATCCATTTTTGGTGATCCTTAGAATCCACCCCTGGTTTCACACAAGACCCATCGATGAAGCCTTGCTTGTTCTTCGATGCAAGAGACACCTTGATGCTCCTACTCCAGTTCAAGAATTTTGATCCATCAAATATCATGTTGGATATCTGCATTGATGGATTATCAGCAGCTGCTAAATACAAAGGGTCAGAGTACCCTGCACCAGCACCTCCATCATCACTCTTTCCAGATGCATCTCCAGCCATTTCGAAAGGAAGGATTGAATATTCCCAAGACTCGGCTGCTCTGATACCATAAAAAGGCTAGGCCTTCAATGTGATAAGCTCACACTCAAGTTCACACTCAAGGAATAAGAAATATTCTTAGAGAGTTTTTGGAAATAGAATTTCTCTGTGTTTTTGTATTATTGAAGGAATGGCTGCAATCCCAACCAAGCACTATATATATACAACAAAGATAGGGACATCTAAAAACCTAGAGCAGAAACAAACAAAAGCATACACCTGTACACTAAGACTGAAAAATACAACACCACTACATATACACAAAGCCACTACAAATAACAGTCCAAAAAGGACAGAAAACAGGACAGAGGGAAAGGACTGTAGAGATAATAAAAAAAATAAATTCCATAATTTCTTCAAGTTCATCTCCTGATGAATTTATGATTTAATTTAATTCAGTTTAGATTAATTCAGTACAAAAGAATAGGGCTTTAGTATTCTCTATATATATGCCATGTTTTGCTTGTGTACATTACTATTTATAGAAGTATCCCCTTTTTAGTTGTTTCAATGACAATTTGTCTTATTTTACGCATGCATGCACTATTTTATTTTTCTCTGCAGTTTTTATTCTATGTTGTTGTATATATAAAGACATGATAAGTGCATTCGTGCCTAAGAAGACAATTAACAAACTAAGTTTACAACACATAGTAATTCAAAGTGGTCATTTTTAATTTGCCTTACACTTGAATATTAATTAAAACCTGCCAAGATTATTTAGTATTACTTTTTAAACCAGAGACATGTATTTTGCTCGCTGTAAAAAGAAGTTCAAAAAAATCGAGCAAAGGCCCCTATACGCAAGCGGATGCGGTTCTTGACCAAGTCAGTATCCTTCCTTCCGAATCCAACAAAACTAGGTTCGTAACCATAGCTCTTAAAGTTATTTTTATGACGAGGTGTATGAGCTCATCCCCTAACAACTCGCTGACAACTTCTACTTTAACAAGCGCTTGCTTCTTATACACCAACATGTACTCACACTACATGACAAACCCAAACATTTCATCTATTGGAACATTAAATATATAATGAAATATTTTTTTTTTCTTCTTTAAATGTAGATTTTTTTTGAATGCTACTATAACTTTGTAGCCAATAATTATTAATGCAAGGAAATTCTAGACACTTTCAATCAAATTCAAATTTGTGTTTGATTGAAAGGATCTACATATAGAATTTCGACCTTGAAAGTAAATTGGACTTAAATTAGAGTTAAACTAAAGTATTGAAGTAATTGTACTATTTGAATTTGATTTTTTCCTATCAGGTTCAAATTAGGTCCGGACTAGATCAATGGATAAATACATAAGGGCAATAACAAAATGAGGTGTGTTCAAATATTTCTATATATATATGTTTTGAGGTTTGTGATCAAATTATTTCTACCAAAAATTAATATAGAGGTTTATATTTTGATGATGCATGTGGCATGGGGATAAATTTTCTTGTAAGTTTGTTTTACCTTTTTTTACGGGGTACCCCTAAAGGTTTACAAACTTCATAAGGTACCCCAATTGTTTAAATAATACACTAAATACCCTTGAGGTTTTAGATCGGCGTAGTACAAATCAAATGTCCTTTTAGGTATTAGAGAGAGTACGCCTTTATTATAAATAAATGAAAAACGTTTTAAAAAAATCACCATCCGTTATGTTAGAATGTGTCTTTCATTCAAGGTGAATATATAGCTCTTAAGACTAACTTAATAGGATAAGTTATGAATAACAATAAATTAGCATAGATAAGTAATATTCTAAATTAATTTAGGAATAAAACCAATAATATAGAATATAAGATTTCATTCTACACTGTAAATATGAATGTGATGACATCCATTTTTTTTTATAACAAAAATTACAAACCATGTAATGTCAAAGGGAGTGAGAGAAAGTGGGACAAAAAACTTTGCTTGTGATCTAAGCTGCCAGCTCTCTTCGCGGTTTGATCGTGTGGTATGCTTACCATTAGAGGGGCTTTATTTGAGGTTCTTTGTGCGGCTACTAATTGATCGAATTAGCACTAAGAGCATGCAAACATCAAAGGTATAACTTCAAACACGATACATTATTAGTAGGTGTATAGATCATTTTTAGAGTTGTTGATATTTCCGCTAAACTTAAATAGTTGAATCAAAACCCAACACTTTAGCCATAAAAAGATTAATTGTATTTTTTTGTTTAAAATGTAAAGAATATATGGTAAATTTCTACAACAATGACATATTTGTATTTCTTAAAATCTTAGGAGCATTAGGTAAAGGGGAAAAAAGTTTGTTTTAATGGTATTATTACTCTAAATACTACGGAGTAATTCATCAAGTTTTTGTTCTAGAAACAAATACTACCATTATTGGATTCATTGAATAGAAACTCCCAAAAAGCCAACCATAGAAAACAACCAATCCGTGGTCAATCATGAGTAACCCATCCATCATCCACAATGAGGGGACCCACTTTCACTGTCCATTGCTAGTCGATCACCAAAAGTCTTGACTCTTGAGATATTAGTACACAAAGGAATTACGTCCTTTTTTTTTAATAAATTGTAGTAATAATAATGGATTTAAAGTGTAATTTTGTTAAAAAAAGGCCTTATAATCATTATGACTTTGTTAAAAAAAGGCCTTATAATCATTATGAAAAATATATTTTTATTCCCAAGTTTAAATTTTCTTCTTATTTTCTATTACCATTCATTACCATGGGGGGTGGTATTATATAATAATGGATATTTGTGAAGAAAATTAGATTAATTGAAGTTAAATTAGTACCACGATTGAAATGAATTATGATTTTTCTTCTAAATTTAATTATAAATTCATTTCTATTGCCACCATTTATAATCGCCTACCAAACGGACCGTTACCAGGTGATTATCTGCTTTTGCATTTGCAACGCGCACAAGCAATAGTTCGCACAAATATTAAGATTAAAGCATAGGAAAAATAAGAGGCCATACTTGATACTTCACACAATATGTGTAGGGATTAGCTGTAAATCCTTTAATTAATAATCAATCATTCATTTCGAGAGGTATATACATACAATTGTAAAAAAAAAAAAAAAAAATAGGGAGAATTTTGACCTATTAGGACCCATATAATTAACTAATAGGAAGTTATTGTATCGATATTTTCATACAAACATTATATGTGTATAATTATCCATTCATTTCAATTGCCAAAAAAAAAAAAAAAAAACATTCACTTCTCCAATCTGTTGTGACCCATATAATTAATAAAAAAAAAAAATTAAAAAAAGAGTATTGTAGGGCTGGAATATATGGGAGATGTGATTCAAAAATGCCTTGGATTAGGGGATCATCAAGCGCCTCTACTTCCCTGAAGTTGTCGAATCGAAACTTCCATCCTCCCCCGCAAAATGTTATCGGGTGAACCTATAAAAAATACAGTATGTGGTAAAGTCTAGTGTACCTATCATGTAAAAAATAAATAAATGTACTTCCTCTATTTCTTTTATTTGAATTCAACACATGTCGTGCAATTATGTGTTTGCAGCCTTCTGTAGGCGCAATCCAGGACAACTTGGTTTGGACTTCTTCAGCGGATCGTTCGTACACCGCCCGGGATGGTTACCCGTTAATCCACCGGGAGATTAATGGTCAACATTCCCATTTGACGGTGGGCAGTGGCCAATCCTACAAAGACATCCCGTCGATGCTTCATATTAGCAAGGACTGGCAAGTGTTTATTTGGAAAATCATAAATAGGGTCCTTCCCATGAAAGAAGAGTTGTTCAAGAGAGGTATCCTTCTTGATTAACACTTACTGCCGTAACTTGGGCCTCGGGGACCATATGGCATCCATTTTGCATGTTTTTAGTAAGTGTGCTTTTTCAAGGGAAGTATGGACGAAATTAGGCCTCATTCGGGATAACAATCTTTTTTACCAAGGTTCAATTCAAGGGTGGATGAGACTTTTGCTTAATTCTTCTTCGGATAAAGCCCTTACAGTGGCAGTACTCAGGGGGATCTGGTCCCAGAGAAGCAAGGAGGTTTTCGATAACTTCAATAGGGACGTCCTATTAACTTGTAGGATTGCAGTGAAGAAGGTAACTCCATGGGTGACTGCGAGTTTTCAAAGTGTGTCCTATTGTCCTCTTCCACTAACCCCGCTCCGGGGTTTGGGGAAAGTGAGATCAGTAAAGTCAGTATTGTTGGTTCTATGTGTGATTCCGCTACACATATCACTTACACTCAACGGAAGGCTGGGAGCTTCCGGTTTGATTTCACCTGGACTATTCATGCAGGTACAGTTACCCACTTAGGTATTGCTGTCGTGTGGGCTCGGGATTCACAACAGGCGGTTCTCCGCTTTATGCTCGAGGCTACTAGAATTGCGATCAGTAAGCGACTCCTACACATTTGTTTTTAAATTCCGGTGAAAGCAATTTTCCAGTATTTCAGGGATGCCAATTCAATTCGCGTTCGGGACAAGAATATCTTGCAGCATTTAGATAGCCTTCTATGTAATTTTCATTGCTTTGGTTTATGTAAGCCTGATGGGATTAATGTCCGTGGCCACTAGTAGGTTTCTTTGGTCTTGTTGTCAAAAAAAAAAAATGCGAGATGAGCTCGACGTGCAGATTATAAAAAAAATATAGAGAAAGTATTTGATATGACTATCTAATACAAAACATTAGTGTAGTCTAATCACAATTATAATAGTGATCTCAAGACTAAAATATTAAAATAGAGAGCCTATTTATAGTGCTAATAAGAACAACATTAATACAATTATTTATATCCTCATAACACTAAAAATAAAATTTTTAAATTAATTGCAACAAATGCTTTCATTTCCTATTTTATAAGTCGCATGTTTCTATACATTTTTTCATTATATACCCATTTTTTCTCTATATCCATTATTCTCTTACAGTAAAACTTTGCCTAGAAGTTTACCTACATAAATTTGTTGCGATTAAAATAAAACGAAAGAAATATAAAAAATGTGGAAGATTGTATGGGCCATGGACGATACACGGACATTACATTTGGTGAAGTGGTCGACTTTATTTGAAGTAGGGTTGGTCAACCTCGGCGGCTTTTTTGTTTATATATATAGTCGGCGTGGGGAGAGGTCCACATCTACATCACCCACCCCCTACAAGGATACTCCAAATCTCCAATACTCCTACAAGACAAACTTTTCATTCCTATTTTATTCACTCTTTTTTTTTTCCTCCTTTCTATATTTCTCTTGTGTGTATTGTATATTAATTGTATGTGTTATTCCAACTCATTGCATCCCACTTAATCATTTCGAATTATGCTATTCGGATTATGATCGGATCATTTCGAATCGCATTATTTCAGACCACTTTAAATTTGGACAATTTTCGAAACAAATCGAGCTGATTCAAATCTGATTCGAATCATTTTACTATTCGGATCGGATTTCGGGTTGAGATTTTGGACCGAATTGGACTAGCACCATTTCGAATTGAATTTTTTCGAACTGGATCACTTCGGATTAGATCATTTCGGATCGAGTGATTTCGGGTTAGCTCAATGATAGTGGTGATAAAATTTTCCATTATAGTTTTTCTATGTTCAACAATTATATGTAAATAATGTTTGTTTATACTCCTTTAAAAAAAATGTTTCTGTATATACAATTAACATAATTGTTACCATTTGGAGTTTCCATTAATTATTAGGTAATTATTTTCATACATTTTCAAGTAATTTTTTTAAAATATATTAAAATAATTATTTAATAATTAACAAGTATTTGAAAATGTATGAAAATAATAACTTAATTAGTGATAATTAAATACTTAACACTATAAGAAACTAAATTAGTTGCACAAACACAAGATTAGAGAAAATATTAAATATTCATCTATCTAATTCTCACTCTTCCTAATTTTTCACTTATCTGATTACATAATAATTAGGTTGTAATGTAGAATTGAAGTAATGTAATTCACATCATATATGTTTATTTTAAGAACTCTATCACAAAAAAAAAATAAAAAATAAAAAATAAAATTTATTACTCCCTCCGTTCCCATTTGTTTGTCATTGGGAATCTTGACACTATTCATAAATGAGATAATCTTCTAAATTACTCTCAACATATAAAATATAATGTATTCTTCTGGGGTCTTGTTTGATTCGTCTAAATGAGTACATTATTAATATCCAATTATTATAATTTTTACACATATACAACAAAAGATATTTAAGATCAAACAAATGCATTGACATATGTGCAAAGTCAAAACAGGACAAACAAATGAGAGCAGAGAGGGAGTATAAAAAATGTTTTTTCTTCTTATGTTATCATAATAATTATTATCATTCCTTAATAGTGGTTGTTTGTTTATCCCAATACAATGTACTGCTATTTCTAAGATATCAATTTCATATTATCTATTGACAGCCACATTATTTCCTCTGGGAGAGCTCCAACAACTGGTATCGAAACCAACTGGTATCAGCTAGAGACAAATTTCATGACGAAAACTTGAACAAAATATATATATCTTCTGAAAATAAAAAGATGTATACATGCAAGATCGCATAAGGCACCTCAATCTGGGAAAATATCAATAAGTTTGATAGGATTATATTAGACTTAAAAGATATAGATGTACGTGGCAGTAAACGAGGAAGACCAAGCACTCATTTTTTTCGTATTCATTAACGAAATCCTATAAAATTATGGCGCAAACATTAATGCTTATGGGTCATACTCTAACCATGGTTAAGACTTGAGAACGTCGATTTTAGTAGATGACCTTCGAAAGGTCGCTACATTACTAAACATCATTGTAGTCTCTCTCATTACTAGACATCATTCCACTTGTAACGAACTTTCGGAGGTCATGCTCTAAGCGATGTTATAGTCTCACCCATGATTAACTGGAGTATCACCCAGAAGCATCAATGTTTGAACTTAGATTTTGATAACATGAGTGCTTGGACTTCCTCGTCTAGCTACCTTCACATCTATATCCTTCAAGTTTAATTTGATATAATCCTATCAAACGTATTGGTATATTATTGGATTGAGGTGCCTTCTGCCATCTTGTATGTGTACATTTTTCTATTTTCAGTAGATCTTATTTGTTAGGATTTTCGCTATGATATCGTTATGAAATTTTTCTCTAACTTTATTCATACACCTGCAATCATTGCTTCATTTAACAAGAATGTAACATCCCTTAGGGCACAAGATTATGGCTGCTCATGCTTCAAAATCTAATTCTTTCCAATCCTCATCCTTCACATCACGGCTTTTGTTCTTTTCTCACTAACATTTTATGTAACTTTTGTGAAATTAACAAATTTTTCATCTGCATCATCTGAAAAATGATTGAAACCTCATTCAATGTTACAATATCATATTTCCCAACTTTTACCTTTCCAATACTAGAAGCCATTATCCATTGATATTATTCATTGATATTTTTCAAAACAAAAAATTAACCACTTAATATTTTGACGTTGGCTCTAATACCAATTTCACAACAGAAATGTGACTACTAATACTCCCTCCATCCCTTAAAGATTGCCTCATATTGACTTTTGCTACTGTTCATTTGGTAATTTTGACTCTCTATAATTATAAACATGTAAGGAAAAATATAGTCAAATGGGATCTCGTTTGATTCGGCTCAATGTGTACTTTTTTAATATGCAATACTTATAATTTTTTATTATACGTATGTTAAGATATTTTCATTTAAAGATATGTCTCAGGAGATGAGAAAAAGTAAATGGGGCAATCTTTTAGGGACAGAGGGAGTAGACAATATGAAACTGATAGTAATATACTCCCTCCGTTATTTTTTTTTTAATTTACTCACTTCACTTTTCACACTTGCCGAAACAAAACTTTGAAGATTAATATCTTTAATTATGTGTTTGAAAAAATTATAAAAACTAGATATTAAAAAACTACATGTTGAAACGAATCCAACGAGACCCCACACGACTATATTTTATCTTATGTATAAATCACAAATGTTAGTCAAAGTATACTTGTGAATAGTGACAAAGTCAAACCGAGTAAACTAAAAAAACGGATCAGAGGTAGTATTATATTGAGATAAATAAACAACCACCATGAAGGAATATTAAGGGATTTTTTTTTTCTTATACTAAACTCAAATGATGTGAATTACATTACTGATTACTTAAACTATACTACATTACAATCTAAGCAATATATAATTAGATAAGTGCTAAATTAGGAATGATAAATAAGGAATGTTCTCTAAAAACAATAATGCGCAATTACTTTCCTACAATTCCTCTTGCTCTATTATTATTTAGGGTTTTTCTAAGCTATTGTTTTTCGCGTTTCTAAGTTGTGCCCATATTTTTTGAAACTTCAAAGCTATGTCCCTCAACTTAGGTTTTTTAATTAACAGTGCCCACTCCACTATCTCAACGTTAATAGATCCGTTAAAAGGAGTTGCATTTTGTGGGAGGGTAATTCCCCCTCTAAAATTGTAGGGGTTTTAGCTGATTTTCTCCGTTTATTTTAGGGAAATGCATAATTTACAGGGCAATGCATTATTTATTTCAGGGAAATACATCAATTATAAAGGGTGCAAATCAGCTAAAAACCTTAGAATTTTAAAGGAAAAATTACCTTCCTACGAAATGCAACTCCTTTTAACGGATCTATTAACGTTGAGTTAACAGAGTTGCAATGTTAATTAAAAAACCTAAGTTGAGGGACATAGCTTAGAAGTTTCAAAAAGCATGAGCATAACTTAAAAAGAGGAAAAACACAAGGGCATAGCTTAGAAAAATCCTATTATTTATTAATGCTTCCCCACAAAATAGGAAGAGAATTAATCTCACAACCAACACTTATATGAGTTATTTGTACAATTTCAATGTGAAAAAAAAAAAATTATCAATATGATTGTCATCTAAATAATTTAAATATATGAATTCAAGTATTTTTATTTTATATTATATATATAATATTTTAATTTTACAATTTTTTTTTAAAACAGAGGATGAAAAAATTATAATAACATTTCTTAATAATTAATACTTAATAGTGATGTATTTGATTTTTATGGGTATTGTAGACTTTTCAAATGAGAAATAATTGCTCCTCTTTGATTTATATATAAAAAAATAGACAATAATATAGGGTAATAATTATTGGAATAGATTTTACGTTGGAGGGTTTTCTTTGATCGACAACCCCGAGGTTTGCATCTTTGAAGAGCGAAATTCGAATTCATCAACCAAAATCCCTATTTAATATTCCTGTGATAAAAATCACATAAAGTTCAGTGTATCGTTACCATAAAAAAAAAAAAAAAAAAAATTATGTCCATATTTTTTTTGGTAGAGAGATTCTAGAATTTAGAATGGTGGAATTAGATATTAATTATTTAGAGTGATGGAGTAGCAATATTATTTTAGTGCTGTAACTAGCTAGACATTCTGGAAGGTAGATGGTGACTATAGGCCAAACAAGATACAATTACGACTACATATATAATTATAGTTATATACTCATATATATGCACTTGTGCATTTATGATTGAATAGTGGAAATTCAGTCATTTTCAAACTAACAATTTTCTATTACAATAATGGTCTTATTTTTCATGCTTCTCAAGTTTAAACTCTTTCATCATGGTATCCATATTTTATTGAACTATATATTTTTAAAAGGTAAAAATTCACTACTACACAATACAATTTATATCAAATTATTTTGAAATCTTAAATATAAAATCCAAAACAATAATAACCATTATTCCATAGAGACCTTACCAACAAAGTGAATTGATGTTCCTTAGGTGAACTGAAAATTGAAGCTACAAATAGGAAAAAGAACAAGCCCTTAGGGTGCGTTTGATTCAACATAAATAAGCACTCATTTGCTTATTTTCAGAAAACTCTGATCAAATAGGATCAGATCAGATTATATCAGAAAAATTCAGATCAAATCATAAAAGTTCAGATCAGATCAGACCAAATCAGAAAATTTCAGATCTAATCAAAAAAATTCAAATCATATTAGACTAAATCAGATCAGAAATTTTCAGATGAATCAAACGCAACCTTAATTTATTCAGAATATTAAATAACCTTAAATCAAAGCATCAATATTAATCTAAATTATGAGTTTATGACTACTAATGTTTTATAAAAAAGTTGTTAGTTGGTAAAGCTGTCTTTGAACCAAAGAATACTGAAACATCAAGACAACACCAAGCTAGAGCCGGTAGTACTGTGACTACTGTCTTTGAAGGAATTGGTATATAGAAATTTAAAATATTTATCCACTCTATAGTCTATAGTCATTACACTTTCTTTCGTACTCTTAAAACCAATTCATTGTTGGGAAATTCTCAGTGGTATACCCGAGCTTTTTCGAAATCTCACTGGTATACCTGAGTTTATTTTAATCCCAGTGGTATACTTAAAATTATTTCTAATTCACATCCGTTACATTTAGAAGGTATATTCCGTTAAATGTAATGGAATATACCTATTTTAAGGTAGATTTAACTTTGGTTAACAATTTTTTTAATTTTCTTTTAAAAAAATAAAATTTAAAACTAGTAATATATTAAATTAATGGGTTTTGCAAAAAATTACCCGATTGCCCCCAATTCGCGTTTCTAATTCGCATCGATTTGCGCGTATTGATATACGTGAAAAAATATTTCGCTCTTGATTTTACGGGTCATTTTTATCCTTATGGGATCCGATTTGAGGTCGGATTTTGCAAAAAAAGATCCGATTGCCCCCAATTTGCGTTCCCAATTCAACTCGTTTTGTGCGCATTGATCTATGTGAAAAAATAGTTCGCTGAAGGTTTTACGAGTCATTTTTACCCTTATGGGATCCGATTTGAGGTCGGGTTTTGAAAAAAAATGATCCGATTGCCCCCAAATTTGCATTCCCAATTCGCCTCGTTTTGCGTGCATTGATTTATGTGAAATAAAATAGTCCGCTCTAGGTTTTACGGGTCATTTTTATCCTTAAGGGTTCCGATTTGAGGTCGGATTTTACAAAAAATGATCTGATTGCCCCCAATTTGTGGTTGTTTTTCCTTTATTATTATTTTTTTTTTCAATTTATTAACCATGGTTAGTGTTTTTAACAATTTGTAACCAAAAAGGTTACTTTTGGGAATTATGTTTAACATTAGGTACACCTCTAGGATTAAAAAAAACTCGGATATACCAGTGGGATTTCCAAAAAGTTCGGGTATACCACTGGGAATTTCCCTTCATTATTTCTAATTTTTAAAAATCATGTGCCAATCATAATTTATTGAATTAACCGTACCCGTATCGATCGGATATCAATACGATATCTCGATAGTTCTTACCCAGTACTCTGCTCTACTTCTAGATTAATTTTTTATATGTTTCACGATAGATTTATCCAATTTTTCATATTTCCTCTACTCCACCATAATTATTGCAACGTTTGCAATTTCACGCTTGCCAATGCAGAATTCATAGTCTTGATATCTTTACTTACGTTTTGCTAAACATTGTACAAATTAGATTTTAATAAAGTACACATTGTGACGAATCTAATGAGATCCCACATTACTATATCTTTTTACACGTATAAAGCATAAAAACTAGTTATGTGAATAAACGTGAATAGTAGCAAATTACAAACGTTGTAATAATTATAGAGCGCAATAAAAAAAATTATATGCCATTGAAAGTTTATTTTTTATTCGAACAATTAAACTAAAGTATTCCAAATGATATTGAAAATATTATAACATTTCCTTAATTTTTATAATAATTTATTACACATATGTATCATATATTTTTCAAACCAATATATTTCGTGACCGTTTTTGTACTCATATCCATATAACTTATTTTAATTTGATAGTGTGTGGGGTATTAGACCTAGCTTGAACCGGACCTTAATGCTGATCACCCAGCTCAATTTAACTAACACAAGCCCTCGTGCCTAGAATTATAAGGCTTTGACCACCAAACCAAGAATTCATCCTCATGTATCGATATAAAATGAAAAAAAAATAAGATAAAAATATAAAATGTATGTGGAGTGCATAAATGCATAATAAACTTTAAAAAGAAATGTAGGAAGTATTTTAAGGATTCAAATAAGAAAATGGCAGAAAGTTAATTGGAACGGAGGGAATAATAAAACAAGACATTTTTATTTTTTTTTTGTTAGGGAAAAACAATGACATTCTTAAATCTTAAAGGTGGTCAAAAAACCAAAATGGGAGAGAACTAAAAGGGCCTAATAATGACAAAATGCCACCACGATGGTGCAGTGAGCTAGTAGTGACCTCCACTAATTGGACAACACTGCAAGAAAGATAATATATAAAAAATTAAATCAGGAATATAATAATATAAACAACATTAACGCTTATTAACTTTTGGATTTTTTTTTTATTCAACACAACAATTTTGGTTACGAGAAAAGAGAAATTTTAATCATAAAAAACTTTACTATATAAAAGAAAATATATATCAATATAAAATTTTGTTAAATTTGTCTAAATTCGTAGTTTTTAAATATAAACCTTATAATTGTTTATAATAAATAGTTGAAGATATAAATATTTAAAATAGTACATTAATAATGGTACAAAAAGCAAATCGAACAAACCTTTTGAGATTGACATAGTACATTAATTAGGATTTCCTTAAAAGTTAAAATTGAGTATTTGAACCAATATCGTTGTAATTATAAATTACTCGTACCAATCTATGTTGCATGACAGAAACATGCACATAATACGTTGATTTTAAAAATAAGAAAAATTGTAAAAAATAAGTTAATCTTTGGTCGATCTTCTACAATTAAACAAACTTTTAAAATTCCAGAATTAAGTTAACCTTGTTATCATTTAAGCAAAAAATAGGTAATGATTATTTAATCTATTAGTTACCTGTTGTTTTATGTTAGTGTTATCATTTAAAGCAAAAATATGTTGAATGATATATATGATGGTGAAAAAGTGATCTAAAACAAAAGAAAATAAGAGGATAAATAATCATTCAACCTATATTTTTGCTTATTAAATGATAACTAGCTTATTCATGATTTTCAAATGATTAGCTTAATTGTGGAAGATCGACAAAATGTTGGCTTATTTTTGACAATTTTTCCTTAAAAATATAGGATTCGAGTACGGCAAATAGGTATTATTGATGAATAATTTAAAAATAAAGAAATTTTTGTTAATTTTTCAATATCATATGGAATGTTTTAGTTTAGTCACTACAATAAGAAAGACAAAACTTACAATAGCATAAGAAAACTTACAAAAGGATTAGTAAAACACTAGCTTAGCTCCCGCGCCATGCACATTTGAAAAAATATAATTGGTTATTAATTTTGATTCAATAATAATAATCTATGGTATGCAAGTAAAAGATGATATTAAGGAAAAGAATAATACTTCCTCTATTTTCAAATTTTTGCAACAATTGTACTTTTGACATTATTCACAACTTTCACTTTGACTACAATTTATCACTTATGCAAAAGAAAAATATAGTCATATGTGGGGTCTTGTTTAATTTGTTAGATTCGTCTCAACTTGTATTTTTTGTTATCCAGTGTTCATACTTTTTACAAATACATAATTAGAGATATTAATATTCAAAGTTTTATCTCAACATACGTGAAAATGAATTTGTTGCAAGAATTTGAAAACAAAGGAAGTATAATAGTTTATTTCCTTGAAATATAGATGGAAGGATGGATGCATAATTGTCATCACAATTTCAAACATTAAATGTATCATGATTTAGTATTTTATTTCTTATTCTATTAATATAATAATATTTTGTTAAAATAAAGAACTATTATTTGAGCGTAAGGTTGTTTATGATTAGTCCAAATGTTACAAGAAGTTATATTGGGTGATTGTGTTACGCACATTTCCTAACTAGTCTTTACTAATTAGTCCAAATGCGGACATTGTTTAGCAGTTCACTTTGTTGATGTCGTATTTTGTTTTCCCTAATTTTTTTGTCATCTTTTTGTTATTTCGAATTCTCAATTGTCTTCACAAAGTATAATATACGGAGTATGCACTTAGGCTCAGTTTAGTTCAAATTAGTTAAGCACTGTTGGGTTAAGTGTGGCCCAAATTTCATATGCTTCTAGAACCTTCCCAAAGATAGTCTTTACTAATTAGTCCAAATGCGGACATTGTTTAGCAGTTCACTTTGTTGATGTCGTATTTTGTTTTCCCTAATTTTTTTGTCATCTTTTTGTTATTTCGAATTCTCAATTGTCTTCACAAAGTATAATATACGGAGTATGCACTTAGGCTCAGTTTAGTTCAAATTAGTTAAGCACTGTTGGGTTAAGTGTGGCCCAAATTTCATATGCTTCTAGAACCTTCCCAAAGATAGTGGAGTTGCAAATAAAAATCAAGATTTCTCTAGAAAGATGTTTCTAGAGTATGATGGAGCATACTCAAAAGATTAACAAAGAATCTAGAATATAGTATAATAGAATATTCTAGAGAAATCTTGAACCTTACATCACCTCCAAGGCTCAAGTATAAATATAAGATGATGCTCACAAGAAGAAAAGTCGTAATACAACATCAAGCCAAACACACAAGAAGCCACAAAACACATAAGCCTTTCACCTTGTAATCCTCCACCCAAAACATATCCACTAACTGTAATACTATCTTAATATTGGTCTTGTTGTCAAGTGGGTGTTCTCACATAAAATCGTCCGTTTTTTTCCTTAATATTATTGGTCTTGTCTATTATTGCCCTTATTATATTTCTTGATCAATACATCTTCACTTCCGTTGTGCACTCTCGATCCCTTAACAAGCACTCTAGTACTTATTAAAAAATATATATTAATTTTTTTAGATCAGATCAGAATTTATAATATAAGATTAGAAAAGTTCAGATCAAATAAGAAATATTTTTTTTTTTTAAAAATGATAATAATTCATATCAAATAATTATTTTTAAAAGAACTAAACATAACCTTATACACTTATCAACAACTTTTTTGTGTGTTAGCCACATGGACATGGTGCGTTTATAAGAGTAATTGCTTAGAAATACTATCATTTCTTTTGTGGGACAAAACTTTCAAGTAAAATAAGTATTAGTATACTATCATCATTTTACATGATTTGCAACGATTTAACATAAAATAGATAGTAAAGATTTTCTCCAAAAAAAAAAGTAGATAATAAAGATAAGTAATCATTGTTTTCACTTTTCTCAGAAATGCTTGGAATGGAAAATCATTTTCCATTCAACCAAAAAACGGAAAACTCTTTTGAAAATGCGTTTTTCCGTTGAAAATGTTTTTATGGAAAATCATTTTATATTGAAAATTTTTTACGCTCTACCAAATGAACCCTAAGTGCAACAATTCATATTTTTCTAAATTTAGTAAAATTTTAGACCTAAAATGACTAAAATATTTAACTTTAAAATTTAAACATACATTATACCCTCATAAATCTTATACATTCTTACTTTACACAATTTTTTGTCTCTCTCTTACTTTACCCAATGGGTCTATTATACATATGGATGTACATCCAAGGTGCTTTATTGCTCATTTTAAATAATTTTGCTCATTATCTTAAAATTTAAAATAAGCAAACAAAACTATAAAAATAAGCAAAATTACCATTAGATATACCATACATCTGAATTTCTATACTTTACCCATAAAATTTTTTCTAACCTTATTTATATATAAAAAAAACATTAAAAAACCACGCCAACCCATTTATTACAATTAAACTAATATGAATTTTTAGCCAAAAGTTATTTTTCACAAATCACATAGATAGACTAGTTGACTTAGAAAACTCTTTATTGTGCAATGATCAGCCGAAAAAGACAAAACCTTAATCATGTGTGTATAAACTATACATTAAGTAATAATTTTGTCACAGCTTCATATTAACAAAACATAAAATAACAAATTAATCGTATTTTTGAAAAATGATTTTGGCACCCCAAAAATCACCACCAGTATTTTCTTATAAATATTTATAAAAACAAAGTCATAAAAAAATAAAGAGTTTTTTCTCAGTCATAAAAAATTTTGTGATTTCTCCCCTATAGGCACGAATTTTAAAAATTCTCTGTTATACCCATGAGGTTTGTTAGCTATTATTATGTTTGTTGGTTATCATTAAGAGTTTTAAAAAAAAGTCATGGATTTTCAAAATTCATGGGTACAATGCCTCATAGGTATAACTGAAAAAACCCAAAAATAAATTATTCAATTGGACCAGATGTAAAACAGAACACCCGCCACTACCCTCTGTTCTTTCCTACCTTTTTCTTTTTTTCTTTTAAAAATTTCCTCTTCATAAATTCAGTTTATGATCACACTTTGCTTCAATTTCTACTTACTCTAACAACACTTCCTAACAAGCTTTCTTTCTCCACCCCACATCACCACCCCCCAACTATGCCATCCAAACTCCCCTGTTTTCCTCTGTTTTTCTTCCTCTTCTTCCTCTGTTTCTCTATTTTCGCATCGTCTGAAGATGCCGAATCCCTCCTCACCCTCAAATCCTCTCTCAAATCCTCCAATCCCAACTTCTTCTCTTCATGGAGTTCTTCAAATCCCACTTGCAAATTTTCTGGAATTTCCTGTAATGATGGAGGAAACATCACTGAAATTGACCTCTCAAAACAGGGGATCTCTGGTAGTCTTGATTTTGAAGCTATTTGCTCTGTTTCTTCTCTTAGAAAACTTGCTTTTGGGTTCAATTCACTCACTGGAAAAGTCTCCCCTGAAATCAGAAACTGTACTCAGCTTGAATACTTAGATTTGGGTAACAACAAATTCTCTGGTTCATTCCCTGATATTTCACCTTTGAATCAATTGAAGTATTTGTACTTGAATTTAAGTGGGTTTTCTGGGATTTTCCCATGGAATTCTCTGTCAAATATGACTCAACTTATCCAATTCAGTATTGGTGACAACCCTTTTGATAGCTCCCCATTTCCCAAACAAGTTACTGAATTGAAGGAATTGAATTTACTCTACTTAACCAATTCCACCATTTCTGGGTCAATTCCACCTGAAATTGGAACCTTAACTGAGTTGATTAATCTTGAATTGTCTGATAATCAATTATCTGGTTCAATCCCACCTGAAATTTCAAACCTCAAAAAGCTATGGCAGTTTGAGCTATACAACAACAATATAACAGGTAAAATCCCAATTGGGTTTCGAAATTTGACAAATTTAATCCGATTTGATGCTTCAAATAACAATTTAGAAGGTGGGTTAGATGAGCTCAAATACTTGAAACAGCTTGTTTGGATTCAGCTTTATGAAAACAATCTTTCTGGTGAAGTTCCTGCTGAATTTGGTGAGTTTGAGAGTTTGGTGAATTTGTCTCTGTACAGCAACAATCTCACAGGGGAACTTCCTCAGAAACTTGGATCATGGGCAGAGTTTGATTTCATTGATGTTTCGACGAATTCGCTTTCGGGTCCAATTCCTCCTGATATGTGCAAGAAAGGAACTATGACAAAGCTTTTGATTCTGCAGAACAAATTTTCCGGCGAAATTCCGGCGAGTTACAGCAACTGTTCGACTCTGACTCGGTTTCGAGTCAGCGAAAACTCGCTCACCGGTGAAGTTCCGGCAAAAATATGGGGATTGCCTAATTTGAATATCATTGATATTGCTGATAATCAACTCAAAGGTTCAATTTCATCAGATATTGTAAAGGCTAAAAATCTGGTTCAAATTTATGCTGCCAATAACAAATTATCTGGGGAAATTCCTGAAGAAATTTCGGGTGCTTCGTCGTTGAATTCGATTGATTTGACAAACAATGAGATCAATGGAGAAATCCCAGAAAGTATTGGTAAGCTCAAGAACTTGAACAGTTTGTATTTGCAGAGGAATCAGATTTCTGGTAATGTCCCTGTTTCTCTTAGTGAATGTGTTCATCTTAATGATGTTAACTTAGCTCAAAACTCATTTTCTGGTTCAATTCCTAGCTCATTAGGTTCTTTGCCTACCTTGAATTCACTGAATTTGTCACACAATGAGTTATCTGGTATAATTCCTAGTTCTTTGTCATCTCTTAGGCTTAGTCTTCTTGATTTATCCTACAACAAGTTATCTGGTCCAATTCCGAATTCTCTCTCAGTTGAGGCATATAAAGGAAGTTTTACGGGCAACAAAGGGCTTTGTAGCTCGGAGTTTGAGCATTTCAGGTCATGTTCATCGAGGTCTCGTGATCATGAAACATTAGTAATTTGTGTAGTTATAGGACTAGTTTTCTTGGTTGTTCTGAGCGGTTATTACTTGTACAAGAAGTTGGGTGGTTCTCGAAAGGATGAGGAGCGTTCGTTCTCTTTAAAAGACGACTACTCGTGGGACATGAAATCATACCATGTAGTCTCTTTCACCGAAGAGGAGATACTCGACTCAATCAAGCCGGAGAATTTGGTAGGTAAAGGCGGGTGTGGGAGTGTTTACAAGGTTTCTCTTAAGGACGGGAAGGAGTTGGCAGTAAAACATATATGGAATTTCGATTTCTCCGATGATGGGAAGAAAAATCGTCCAAGCACTCCGATGTTGGACAAGAAACTAGGTGGGAGTAGTAGGAAGATTAAGGAGTTTGATATGGAGGTTAAAACTTTGAGTTCAATTAGGCATATTAATGTTGTAAAGCTATTTTGTAGTATCACTAGTGAAGACTCAAGTTTGCTAGTTTATGAGTATTTGCCTAATGGGAGTTTATGGGATAGGTTACATAGTAGCAAGAAATTGGCATTAGATTGGCAAATTAGGTATGAGATTGCTTTGGGTGCTGCAAAAGGACTAGAATACCTTCACCATGGGTATGAGAGACCGGTGATTCATCGTGATGTTAAGTCTAGCAACATATTGTTGGATGAGTTTTTGAAGCCTAGAATTGCTGATTTTGGACTTGCAAAGATTGTTCAAGCAAATGCTACTCGTGATTCAACTCATGTAATTGCAGGAACACATGGTTACATTGCACCAGGTTTGTTATATTCTCGATCTTTTTGATTCAAATTCAAAGATACACATTTATTTCATTAGTGATTTTAGTAATTGTTTAGAATATGTTTTGTGATAGTAACGTTGTTAAGTTCAATTCATGTGCAGAATATGGATATACGTACAAGGTTAACGAGAAGAGTGATGTTTACAGCTTTGGGGTGGTACTGATGGAGTTAGTGACGGGAAAAAGGCCGATTGAGCCAGAATTCGGAGATAGCAAAGATATAGTTAGCTGGGTTTCTAGCAACTTGAAGAATAGGGAAACTGTGTTAAGCATAATAGATTCAAGCATCGTCACACCGCTAAATGAAGAGGCTATTAAGATTTTGAAGATTGCAATCATGTGCACAGCTAGGCTCCCAGAGCTCAGGCCAACAATGAGGAGTGTGGTTCAAATGCTTGAAGAAGCTGAACCTTGTAAATTGGTCAGTATCGTTGTTAGTAAAGATGGGGCAGAGAAATTGGAGGAAGACAAAGAGCATTTCTAAGCTATATATTATTTGGTGACCCTAGCTAGGGTCCTATAAAATTTGAACATTGCATTGCTTAAATCAAGCAACATTGACGTAACAGTCTGGTTAGTAGAGGGCCGGGGTAATACACGACTAATCCTAGTAATGATAATAATTTTATGTGCCACTCTTGTATGAAATACCTCATATCAATATCATGTAGTACTATTCTTTTCACAATTATGTGTTTTCTTCTTTAAATTTTATTTTCCCAGATCACACCATAAATGAATCAGGGGGGAATGAAAATTTTTATGGAAACGAACACATACTTGGAAATGGAATCGCATTACTATAATTTTGACATGAGTTTATCTTACAGAATTACACACAAATTTATTATCATTACTGTCATTTGTTACCGGCTATTAAACGAGCTAGCCAACAAAAGGAAAATGCTAAGAGGAGAAAGGAAAGCAAATAAGTGTAACATATTGTGTATATGGAAGAGTCCAACAAATTATTCTTGCAACATGTGCAGTTGTAAAATATAATGTCTTGATGTCTTGATGTAAAAGTAGCCAACCCACATTTCTTTTCTCTAGTTTTTCTTGTGTTTCCACTTGGGTTGGCGAATGAGTTCAATAAAAGTCCATGTCAAGTGAAATCACTTTGATGAGGCTGTTGTAACCTTTCACTATAGTATAACAAGTAAGAACAAATTATCCATGCTCATCAATATTTGAAAGTCTCTATCCTATATGTTGCTTCCTTCCTCTTACTCAAACCTCAATTTCACAAGTATCATCAATACAAGGACAAATTTTTTGCTTTCAATCAATTCAAATCAAGGTACTTTGTCCTCAATTGAATCTAAACGACATCATTTTGGCTCATAAATACGTGAAATTTTGTTTCAAAATTTTAAATTTAAACCTAACAGGCCAGCTCCGTCCATAGGCATTTATGTATTATTTGAACACCTACAGGGTGTAGAGCGTGCGTGTTTGGATGTAGCTTTTGACTAGTAACAATCGCTACATATTTATAGTTTTTGACAAAATAGTAGTGGGTGCCTGAGTGATAGCTTTTAGCTTTTAAAGAAGACTTTTGTAAAAGTTAATACTTCATCCGTTTCGAAATAAACGCAACAATTTCTATTTTAGGAAGTTTCAAAATAAATGCAACAATTTTAATCATTCCATTTTTGTAAGTCTTTTCTTTCTATCTCTCTCATCATCACATACCCTACTTTCTCTCTCTATCCCTTTTACTCTCACAACAAAAAATGGACTAGGAGTCCGTGCCATCCAATTTGTTGCGTTTTTTTTAGAAACGGAGGTAGTATTAAGTTTTAGAGTAGCTTTTGCCAAAATCTAATAATTTATTGACTATTTTAATGGCTTTTTTTAACCAAATATCATTATTACATGGCTATTTTAACAATTACCTCCAACAATATATTACTAATCGACAGTTACATCTCCAGTTTTACCATATATCCATACATGTTCAATAAGTTTAAATTTAAAACTTATTGGATAAGTGAAGCATGCTATAATAAAAAAATTAAATAACATGACAAATACCTAACCTCAGTCAAATTAAACATAATTAATAAAATCTATTTAATACCAAGTTCAATCCATGCAAGAGGTTAAAGCTTGTGCTGTAGTGGAATAAATCTTTTAAATATCATATAGCGAGATCTTGAGTTTGAATTTTACCATTTACATCTGGGATGGTTCTATCCTCTCCTCAAGTGCATGTTCAGTATCTCCCGTGACACTGCTGTATGACTTAAGTCTTTTAGCTCAATTTTTTTTAACTTTCTAATATAAATCTAAAACTTTTTTCATAAATACTTAAACTTTGTATGAAAATATATAGTTTTATGCTACAGAGTTGCATTATTTTCACAAAAAATTAAGTCAGAAGATCTGACCAGAAAATTATTGCAACTAGATGTGTTGACAAAATTGAATCGATTAACCTACAATAGGTATTGGACTAAGGCTATTGGACTAAGGCCTATAATACCAATGCTTAAAATCAATCTAGAGTTTCAGTATAACACGTAAATTTGAGAACTGCTAATTAGTTGACCCTTCTAGCCAATAACTTTTAATGTGTGTGTTTTTTTTCCTTTTATGATTGCAACTTTTTCAGTTCATTGCATTATTAGTATATTAAATTTTGGGTGTTTTTCTTTATTGAGGAGCATTATTATATTAATCCCTTTCATAATAAAGCTTTTGACCAGATTTGGAATCAACATATTACTTTAACTTTACAAAATCACAAACTTTTTGTAGAGATAATTTTGGATTATGGACATTAATCCTAGTTTTCAGAACATATAGTATATGCAATGATAATATGATATGATTGTGTTAGTTGTTCCTTCTACAGTTAGTAAATATTTGTTCAGAGAATATCTCAGATCAGAAGACCATAAATCTAAGGCAATATAAAAACCATGTGCATTTATTCGATTTCGAAGTATCAAGGAAGCATAACTTATTTGTTTCTTGTATAATGATAATAATTGTGTTGTTTAATACTGAAAAGAATATATATTGTTAGAATATGAGAATTTAGATATAGATATCTAATACATACTATATAATACTCCATCAATCCTTTATTACTTGCTACATTTCCTGAATTATTGTATTGTTCTACAATATGAACAGTATTGCCTGCCCATGATGAATATAATACTACATCCGTTTCTTATTATTTGCAATATTTCACTTTTTACGTATTTCGAGACAAAACATTAAATATTAATATCTTTAATTACGTGTTTCTAAAAATTAGTACATCTACATATTAAAAAATTACATGTTACGACGAATCCAACGAGATCCCATTTGACAATATTTTTCATTACGAGTAACGCTCAAATCTTGGTCAAAGTATATAACATGAATAGTGTCAAATATTGACTGTTGCAAATAATAGGAAACAGAGGTAGTAATTGATTTGTCTCAACACATAATTTTCAAAAATATATTTTTTATATGTATTTGAAGATATAATAAAATTATAACTTGTGAGATGTGAAAAATATAATGTAGCAAGAAAAAAGACAAAGGGGGTATTTTTATATACCAGTTTTTTGCTCGAGCAATGCTTAGTTTAATTTATATATAAAAAAAATATTATTAGAACTTTATTTATTATCTAATAAAAATGCACATATAACAATATAACTCTTAATTAATTAGAAAAATTGCAAAGCATAAAATTTATTTGAAAAATATAATATTTAAAATAGAGTAAAAACTCTAAACAATTTATAAATATCACGAAAATATATCAGTTTTACTCTAGTTAAAGTTTACAACCAATATATCTACTGTACAAAGTAAATGTATCTATAAATAATGTATTTGTAGCTTGCAAATTGCAATGAATACATCTATAGCTGTAAGTTCATTTACTTATAGTTAATGTATCAAAGTCCTTCTCACTATAGCTAGAAAACTTTTGACGGGATCCCAACCTTTTATATATATATATATATAGGGTTGGTTCTGGTGAGAAATTTCTTATGGTGAGAAGTGTGAAAAGAGATAAATACATCAACTATAACCTAGAGGTACATTGAGCACCATACACTATAAATACATTGAGTAAAAGTACATTGACTTTATATATATATATATATATATATATATATAGAAGTAGGCTCATGTGAGAAATGTAGTTTTGGTGAGAAGGGTGAGAAACAATCACAACCCTTTGATCACCAAATGAAGGGCTAAGATTAAATTTGATTTTCTTTCCTTACTCCTTTGATGGTTTGGAATCAATGTATATACGGTATAAAGTCAATGTATTTATAGTGTATAGTGAATGTACCTATAGTTGGTGCTCAATGTACCTCTAGGTTATAGTTGTTGTATTTATCTCTTCTCACATTTCTCACCATAAGAAATTTCTCACTGGAATCCAACCCTATATATATATATATATGTGTGTGTGTGTGTATACAATTTCTAACTATATTTTAGGATGCAACCAAAGCACTATGATTGCTTAGGTCCACTTTTATTTGACATATATCAATAAAATGGGAAAGAAAAGGACATTGTTAAGAAACCACGACTCAAATCACTCAATAAAGAACTTCATTTTCTTAAGAATCAAAATTCAAATTTGTAAAGTTATAATCTAGAAATTAAACGGCTTGTTGTTGTCTTAAAAAACATCTAGAAACCATAAACAAAAATTCAATATGCCATTTTCCTAGTTCCTACACTACATTGACGCATGTTGGGCTCGTGTATTAGGATTTTTTTGACGGGAAATTATGTTAACTTGTGTCAAATAGCTTTCGTGTTAACGAAAATTCAATATGCTAATGAATTTATATGTAAATTAAAAAAATAAACATTATTTATTTCTACAACGATATTAGGTTACCTCTAATTCATCTGATTTTTATCACAAATATTAACTCCCATATATAATCCCATCTAATACCTAATTCATATATATAAATAGATGTTATGAACTTGATGAAGAATGTTTATTTGATCCAATTTTAAAATTTGAATAATGTTCATTAATCCTTATACGAATGTTCATTTGATCTAATTTTTTTTAATAATGTTCATTAATCCTTATACTAAGGTTATCGCATCCAATTTATGTTCTATTGAATCTGCAACTAAGACTTGTTTACTTCACCATAAATTTAGTTCAGTTCAGTTCAACTCTCAATTTCCTTCTCTTATAAAATATTACTTTCAATTGTATTCAGTTCAATTCAGTTAAATTAAGTTTAATTCAATTCAATTAAGTCCAATTCAGTCCAATTGTATTCATTTAAATTAAACGAGCCCTTATTTGATGTTATCACTACACAATTTTGTTGGTTTGACAATAAATTATACTTGGTATGCCAATAAAAGGAAAAATATCCCAACCTCTAGAATATCCAAAACGTTATTTTTGTCTTCCTTCTCATTACTACTTCAAATTACATAAAATCCATATATATATATATTATTATATAGTGAAATTCTGAAGCCCTAACCACTGGGCTATGACTTCATCCTCTGTTATATAGTCAAGTTGGATGTATATATGTAAGTTAAAGTTTATTTAGTATTATATCCCCCATCCAGTAGCATGCGTGATGAAATAATGGGTGCCTACTCTGTGCACTGAAACCATTCATCACTCATTCACTCCCCATTCAAATGAGTGAATGACTAATGGGTTTTGAAGTCTTGGTATTTATTTTTGTGGCGCACTATGGGTCCATCTAGTCTAGAAATAAAGAAGACAAGAAACAAATACCAAACTTTGATTTTCATTTGACAATATTTGTAGCTTTGTAGGCCATTGGCTTTGGCTATGTTAAAAAAAAAAAAGTAATGTCTCTCTCAATAACATAATTCAAGATAAGATTTTACTTTTTTTAAACCATCAATAATATAAAAAAGGGAATAATTTTGGCATTCCATCACTATGTTAGTATATTATAGGGGAATAATCTATCAAGATAACTTTGTAATTTACATATTTTAGATATATTTTTTGAAACATGATTTATTGTGATTGCATGGTACCCAGAATAGAGTGCAAAAATTTTAAGTTGTTACACAATAGTAAATTATTCATTAACGGCTTGAAATATCAAAGAGCCATAGACCCATTAAACCCAATAGGGCATGGACCGACCCATTACCAATCCGATCCTACTCTCCCTGCTTATTCTAATTTTGAGCAAAAATACGAGTTCGAAACTTCCTTTTCTCGAGTGCATGAGTTATGGAATTTTGTGGCAAATCTTGGGGGCCACCACCATTTTCTATTGTACCAGTATTGTCGAGTCGAAATTTGCTTCTAAGGCAGTGATTTCTATCACGTCGCAACATGGATATTTCCTCCAAATTTCTATTTTCCTATCTTATTTACAATATAATTTCGGATATTAACTTGTAACTCGTAAGAGGATGATGAAGTGGTGCTATGCTAAGAATGAAAATATACTGAAGTTATTACTTATTAACGTCAAATAAAGGACATTGACGGATCTAGGATTTTTGAGATGCTGGATCACCGATAATTATTAATTACATGTAAAATTTTTTTATCTAGTTCATAATAATTAATTTCAATCAAAAAAAGCATTTCTTTATTTTTTTATATATTACAACCAAATATGACACTAAAATCAATATTACAACCAAATAGTACTTCAAAAGTCTATCTTATACAAGCCGAAAGTACTACAAGTCTACAAATAAAATGCTGCAAACATATAAGTATTACAAAACTATTACAATTATTCAAGACAAATTTTCATAATTTGATATCTTTCTATAATATCATCCATTTTAACATTGAAAAACACATCTATCTATAGCATATCATCCATCTATAATACCAAAGCATATCATATTTGGAGTATGCTTTCTTTTCATCTTGAAATTCATTACCATTATTCAATCAACCAGAACACTGAATATAAGTATACAATTATATGCAAATAATATTGCTCTAATTTTCTATCATTAATTATTAGCATATCTAAACTAAGTGAAATGATTTAATTATTCATCAATGGTACCCTTAACAAATTCACTTTTCTAAGTTGTACCCTTCCAAATGTAAAATTCGACATGATGTCACTCAATTTTAATTATGTAACACATAATACCCTCAAGTGTTAATTAATAATCACATGATATCCTTGTTGTGGATGGGTTTAAAGATGTATATAAAACCTAAAGAATATAATGTAAAATTTCTTATTAAAGGGGTACAACAAAAAAAAATTGAATTGTTCAGGAGTAACATATAAAAAAACCCTTTACTATTATTATTTTAAAAGAAAAAAAAAACGTGAGTCACATGACCCACCAGGATTAAGCATACATCTGTCAATGATAAGGGTAAAAGTTACCAGCTTATTATCCCCTTCATCATGAAAGATGAAACATTTATTTCCTTTTCCTTCCTATGAATACCAACTTATCCAATTTTCTATTAATTACTTCAACCCCTTTATTATCACCACATAATTAGATCGTGCTTTTATGGATTAAATTAAGATAGTGTTTGGATATGTGGAATTCATTTCAAATTGATAAATTCAATTTTTGAAATTGAAATGTAACAATTCTAATAACAATTATTTGTTTGGATTGTTTTTAGAATTTGAAATGACATGCTTTTGTTAAGTATTTGAAATACACAACATTTGCTTGTTAAGTATTTGGGTTAGGAATTGGGCCAAATCCAATTCCAAATTTTTTTACTTGTCAAACATGTAATTTGGCCCAAATATATCATTTCAAATGAAATACTAGTATCCAAACATACCATAAGATGAATTAGGTTAAATAGAATTGGATTGAACTTAAAAACTGAACTGAAATATAATGGAAAATAAACTTATATTTTAAGTAAATTAAATGGAGGCTTTAATTATTTTACAAACTATTTAATTTGATCATTTATTATAAATTCGTTGATGCATTTTCCAGAATTCAATGTAAGGAAAATGAGTATATCCAACGTTTTTTTCATTGTGCGTATTCAATCAATTCTCCCTTTTTGTTTAATTTTTAGCCTTATTAATTCTCAACTATACATGCATAACTAATGTTCTACTTTTTCTTCAATATTTAAGAAAGGAAAATGATATACAAGCATGTCTAAGGGAAATTCTAAAAAAACAAAAAATAAACAAAAAATAAAACAAAAAACAAAAAAATAGCATGCCTTAGGGTAATGTTTATTTAAAAGGCTAAAAATGAAAATTTCTAGTTAAATAAATATTAGTTATCCAAATTTTTATCATTTTGTGTATCAGATCATAAGTTGTAAAAATTATATAAAATTAATATTATGACAGTATTTCTTGAGATAAATCAAACAAGATCTATCATATATAATTTTATATTTTCTTAGAGCGAGGTAATGCTATATGTAACCTTTAGGACCATGCATAAGCATTTAATACACAATTAAAGATATTCATAATGTAAAATAAACCTTGGTAATAAACATTCTGAAACAGAGGAGTATAAGTTTAAAGAAAGAGGGAGTAATACAATTATGGAAAAATTCACATGAATAATCCGATCTTTATGCGGTCTTCTCAAAATGGTCCGACCTTTTGATTATCTCAGAATAATCCCACCTTTCACCATCACCTTCTCAAAATGGTCCAAGTGACCTAAAACCTACATAACCGGTCATTTTTGCATAAAAAATAAAATAAAACTAAATTATTTTTATAAAAAAAAACCCAAATTCCCCCTCCCTGGCCAGCCCCCCAGCCGTGCCCCCACCATGCCGCCCACTGAGCTCCCACCCCCGAAACCCACACCCCCCACCCGTCAATTCCCCCTCCTCAGCCACCCCCACCCCGATTCCCCCTCCCCTGCCACCCCCACCCCAAAACCCTCCCCCTCCCAGCCACCTCACCCCGAAATCCTCCCTCTCCCACCGCCGTCCTTTTTTGACCCCCTAGCCCCCATCTCCGCCCCTTTTCGACCCCTCTCAACCACCACCACTCCATCCCCACCCCCACCGGCCTCCCCCAACACTAGTAGTTTAGGGTTTATTGTTTTTTTTAAATTGATTAATTAACTAATTTAAGTAAATCAAATTAAACTTTGATTAATTAACTAAGGACCAATAAAAATGCAACACGTGTCTAATTAACCTGCTATAACCGGTCACAATGGGTTGGGGACCATTTTGAGAAGATGAGGGTGAAAGGTGGGATTATTCTGAAATAATCAAAAGGTCGGACCATTTTGAGAAGACCGCATAAAGGTCGGATTATTCATGTGAATTTTTCCTACAATTATTGCAACTTTCAAAACACTATAATTTATTTATTTTTATTTAGTACTATATATCTTACTAATAATTAAATTTAAAGGTTGAGAATCTTTAGATACGTCAAAAACTATTTTATTCCAACAAAAGTGATTTGTTAGTGCTTTACATAAAAGCGAAACAAAGAATTTGGTTTGGACATTCTGGAACATAGATCATGTTTACAGCTTATGCATCGAATTAGATGCATGAAACTAAAGAGCACAACGTATTCAGAATAACCCTAAACCCCAAAAAACTTTGTATCCAAAGGAACAAAAAATTCTAAACCCCAAACATATCCTACAAAATAAAAGGTTAGTTATTTTTACAATTCTTTGGTTGTTTTTTGGTCAATAAGTCAATCTCTCTTTATGAGAGTTTTCTATTCACTTTTAATTAGGGGTTTTATGTGTTATGGCTTTATGACAGTTTTGTGTGCCTATTTTCATTTACAGGTTTGAATCCGTGGGTAAAACGATGATAGTCCAAGAAGGTATAATATATGGTACAATTTCTTCGTTCAAGACAGTTATAACACAGGTTGTGAAGATCTCCGTCCATAAAGATGCATACACATCGTAGTTAACGAGGCGTTTCATCATTATTGAATCCATCCTCCAGGTAGGAGCAACGGTCGAGTATGCTTTGATTTAGTTGTTTTCGATATGGATCTTGTTTCCGTATTTTAGGTTATCTTAAGTTATGTATTCATATTCAATGTAGATATTGTATGACTATTTATGAATGAATTTGATTTTCATTATAAAAAAAACGTATTCAAAATAACATTTTAGGCAAATGTTAATGAAATTCCAAACACGATAGATTTTTTTAAGGGAATGATACAATTCCACTAATTGAAAGCTATACGCCATCTACAATAAACATTATAGAAAAGTAGAATACAATCTAAATTAATCAAGTAAAATTCTTCTTTATAATAAATATGTTGATGAGAAACTAGATTTGACGGTGAAGTACAATCCCCAATTGCTCCCTGAATTATACAGCCTTCTATGAGGGAGTCCATCTTTGTGACATAATTTTGGGAAAAAAATCATTACTTGACTATGTAGATCGCATCCTCAATTCCAAAGTCAATTGCAAAATCGTACAATCGACAACAAATATGAATCCAACCTTTCAAATAAAACCCTAAAAAAAAATTTAATCTTCCATGAGAGAAGAGGAGAAAAGCAAACAACAAAATCCCACACAAGGAAGGAAGAAACCCAGAAATTGGGAAGAAATCTCTCATAAAGATAGAGTAAGGAGAATTATTAATGAATAAAAAAATAAAAAACAAAGGAGATACAGAAGGAATTGGGCCTTACCATCATCAAATAGAAGATGATGGTAGCCCCTCATGGTGGTAGCCAAAGATTTTAGTGTGTGTGTGTGTTTTGTTTGGAGAGCAAGAGAGAGAGAAAAGACGAGACATTAGATAATGAAACTAAAAAGGAAAATCGCAGATTTAAATAAATATTAATTAATGAGTGCTTGTTTGGTTGGAATATATTTCATTGGAAATGTCAATTTCTAGGCAATAACTAGAATATGTTAGGTTTGGTTAGAAATTTCCTAGGAAATTAAATTTTCAAGGGGCACATAACATGGAAAATAACTCACCAAGCCGAGTCAAAATCCAAAGCAAATGGATGGTACATTTCATAACTCAATGGTTGAGAATGTATGAAATGGAAAATAGAGTGAACTTTTGCAAATTTTATTTTAATGTTAAATCAGGTGTCAAAATCTTAAGATTGAAAATGTTTGATTAAGAAATATAATGGGAATAAAGTTTTAGGCCAAAGATGAGTGTTGACAAACTTGCCAAAATATAATGGGAAGAACATTGTTAATACGAAAGGAGTACCATATTAAAATATAGATTGGTCCAGAACTTTGGTGAGGGAAAGTGATGCATTTGCCAAATGAGCTTAATATAAGGCCATGATTCAAATCTTTGTTCAAGTTTGATGGCTGCTTATTACCCTATTAATAGAGCATTTAATATTTGTGGAATTGTAGCTCTTGCTAATTAGCGCCGAAATTTCCTTTATTATTGCGTGTGATTTGTGTACAGGTTGAAATCAAATAGAGTTATAAATCAAAGGTTGAAATCAAGAAAAATTCTCAATGGTAACGGTATAACACTGTATTTTTTAAGTTTATCATTGATAACCCTGAATTTTTTATATTATTATTGGTAACCCGTAATTTATGATCATATTTTCAAAGATGACATTGTAAAGAAAAGAATCGCTAATTCCATAAGAATTAAAGGTCAGGTTCCGTTTGTTTCGAACGAAAACCAGTTTCAATGAAAATTATTTTCTAAGGAAAACGGTTTTCAATGTAAAACATTGATTTAAGAAAAGTTTTCCTTTATTTGTTTGATTAAAGGAAAACTTATGAAGGAAGATAAAAATAGAATAAAAATGAAGGAAGGATGAGAGGAGTAAAGAAGGGAAAAGTAAGGAGTGAGAAATGTGGTATCCCTTCCCTACAACAAGAAAATAGTTTTCCTTTTCTAATGTCACATTTTCCACAAGGAAAATTGTTTTTCACTCCTTTCCAAAAAAAAAACAAAGAAAAATAAAGAGGAATCATTTTCCGAGAAAATGTTTTCCATCAAAGCAAACGAACTCTTAATTTGACTTTTAAGGGAAAAATTAACCACCCAAGTCTTTACCGGGTAATTTTCTCCTTAAGAAAACCGAGACATGTAAATCAAGGTGCTAAAAAATTTGTGTTGTTTGTCCTTTTTGTTTTATTGATTTAATGGTAAACTTGGCCTTTGATAGCCAAAATAAATGCAACAATAATTCTAACAAGTTGCTAACTAAATTAATTTTTTCTTCCTTCACAAGGCTATATTATTTGAGAATGAAAAAATAACTTAAGGTTATCAGTGAGAATTAAAAAAAAATTAGGGTTACCAATGAGAAACGTAAAAACTATAGGATTATCAACTTACCATTAAGAATTTTTCCCAAAAGTCAATGAAAAAAAATTTAAAGGAGTTTTTATTAAATGTTAAAAAGGGTTGACCATTGATTTAATTTATAAACTAGTGTGTCATTTCGGGCGTTGCCCCATGTGTTACTTTTTTTTTTGTTTACTTGATACGTATGTATTTTCTACTTTAGTGGGAAAAAAACGCTCTATATTTAATAATAGGAATATATAAAATTACATTGTTAATTAGATTATTAATAAAAGTTAGGTGAGATGGTAAATATACAATCTTGACTTGTAAGAAGTTGCAAGTTTAAATCTAGCTCTATACATTTTTAAATAAAAAACAATGTCGCATGCTTACGAGGTATGATGACTGGGCGCTTATGTGGCGTGATGAGCGTCTTTTAATAATATTTATTATTGTAGATTTATCGATGAATAATAAGATTAACATAATGCTTCGTTCAGGGCCGCTGGGGTCTGTGTGCTTTGGGATTTGATAGGCCCAGTCCAAAAATAACGTGTACTAAAATGTTGAAATTTTTAGGAGGCCTAAATCCAGTTCATGGATTTTGCATGCCCACATTTCGGCCCACATGTAGTCGAACCATTGGACATTGGCCAGCCTATGTACAGGCTTCCAAAAATCCATAATACTAGTATTTTTTTTACACGAGATGCGTGTGTAGATTAAAGATTATACGAACTATCTAAGTCAGTATAATAAAATTCATTATTAATATCATAAGATTATTTAACATTCAGCTTATTAAGATAAACATATGAGATTATACTCTTATATATCTCGAATTCTCGATAGCATTATGAATTGTTGAATTTTAAAAGTTTGTTTATAAGTGTAAATTTGAAAAATATTAATTTAAAATTTTAGGTAATCATTAAAAACTTTTTTTTTTTCATCCAACCATCCCAATACAATGAATAAAAGAGGTGCATTCATTAAAGTACTAAACTATATAAGCTATCAAATTTCTACAATAATCAAAAGGTAAAAATTTTATGTAACAAACTATATCAGTATTAGTATCTATTTATAGAGAATTAAAAAAAAATATGAATTTTGATGTTTTTATTTTATTTTTTCAAATTCTATATTTTCAAAAAAATTCTTCTAAAATTTCAAAATTGTAATATATTCCCTTAATACTTTTTGTTATATGTAAGATTATTTGTATACTTAACTCTAAAGTTATTCCCTAAACCCTAAATCCTATGTTTATTTTTGTGTGTTAATTAGTTTCTCACACGATTAATTAGTATTACTAGTATATTAAAGCTTTAATTTCAACAAGCATTGAGTTTAGATTATATGAGGAATGAGGTATGGAGTAGTAACTCCACTTTTACCTCCGATTCTTGATGACAGTTGATGATGAAACGCCATCAGTCAATATGTTGGTAAATTTCTTACTAACCAAAAAATAAAATTTGAGCTAGGATTATATTCTTATACGATATGTAACATAAAGACCTAGCTACATCTTAGCATATACCAATATATAGAGAAACAAATGGAGCTTATATTTAAGAGTAGGAACAAGCACCTTATTACAATTAAGCAATCCGAATCACAATTGGAAGGAACTATTAAAGAATGGTGAGAAAGGAAGGAAAGGCATGAAAAAATGGATGCATGGCCTTTCTTTTAATTTGAAGAGAAGGGCCAGGCCACATGGTTTGCAGGAGCTAGAAATTGATACCCTATGGTCTTAAGCATGCTCTAAAATTATTCCCTAGCTCTAGAGGGGGAAATTGAAAATACTCCCAATTTTATAATCCCTATAAAAAAAAACATTCCCAAGCTCTAGTACTCCCTTCGTCCCTTCGTCCCTCTATGTTTGTCACATGTTGACTTTTGTTACTTTTTAATTGGTAATTTTGACTCTTTATAGTTTTGTACATATAAGAAAAAATATAGTCAAATGAAATATCATTTGATTCGGCTCGATGTGATTTTTTTTATTTAGTTTATTTTTATTTTTTATTACACATATTTAAAGATATGTTACTTTAAAATTGTGTTTTGCAAGATGTGAGAAAAATGGAAATCATTTTTCAAGATATCTTGCAAAACACTTTCAATTTTCAAACACACTTTTTTTAGCATTTTCACTCACTGAATTGAAAGTTTATTCGAACTCAATAAAGTATACGATAAACAAGACATAAAATTCCACGAGCAGTTTCATAATCGTTAACATGGTTCGATCAATTATGACTAATTCATATCAACGTGATTTCCATCTACAATTGAAATGAATTTGAATATAATTGTTCACACATGCGTGCTAATATATTATCACTAATTCGTATCAATGTCATTTACGTACAATAATTGTTCATGTGGTGTTTGGGTGTGACTTGTATTACCAAGTCATACATTTGGTTTACGAAGTAGTTCGGCAAAGAAAGACGAAGTTTGGAAGTGTTGAAGCAATGAGATCGCGCACCCAGGCAGTTATGGGGAGCCCCGGGCGGGTTTGTTGGCGAGGTGGAGTAGAAGAACTGCAGCCCCGGGCGGGTCAGGGAGGACCCGGACAGGTTTCTGGGCCGTTTGAAGATTGCTGAGCCACGCACCCGGGCGGGTCCCTGCTGACCCGGGCGGGTCCTGGGCTCGTCTGGGCTGTTGGCTTGGCCACGCACCCGGGCGGGTTTCAGGTGACCCGGGCGGGTCCTGGGCCTTTGTTTTTTGCTTCACTCGTAAACCCGGGCGGGTTTCTTCATACCCGCCCGGGTCCGTTTTTTTTCTAGGGTTTTGTTCGTCTATTTGTCGAATAACTTTGTAATTAGTATAAATAGGACTTTAGGTTTTGTTTCTTTTTATGCTAATTGTTTGAAGCCACACTTGTAAGAGGAAAACATATTGAGAGTTTTAGTGAGTGAATTCTTGGGAGAATTACCAGTCTCTCGATTGTATTCCGTTTGTTTGATTTCCATAGTGAAACGTTTTCATACCCGCCAGGAGGACGTAGCCATCACATTGATAGTGAACCTCGTTAAATATTTGTGTGATTTGAGTGTTTTTTATTGTTTGTTATTGTAGTTTGTCTGTTTTCGGGCTTCCGTTACAACAAACTTGGTATCAGAGCGGGATTTAGGATCCGGGAAGATGAACACTACTAACACGAAGATTGAGAAATTTACGGGTAGAAATAGCTTCGCGCTATGGCAGATCAAGATGCGTGCCTTGTTGAAACAACAAGGTATTTGGAAACCTTTGATTGAAAAAGAAAAGGATTTGATTGAAAAGGGCTTGAGTGCAGCAGAATGTGAGGCGATGGAGGAGAAGGCTCACTCCACCATATTACTGAGTTTGGCAGATGATGTGATCACAGAAATTTCGGATGAGGTATAGGCATCAGGTTTGTGGTCAAAGTTGGAGAGTCTTTATATGACAAAGTCTCTCACTAGCAAGTTGTTGTTAAAACAACGTTTGTATTCTCTGCGAATGCAGTCAGGTACGCCTTTAAGGGATCATCTAGACAAACTTAATACTATTTTACTTGATTTACGTAATATAGATGTTAAGATTGAAGATGAGGATGCTGCTTTGATTTTGTTAGTTTCTTTGCTTGTGTCGTTTGAGAATTTTGTTGAGTCATTTGTGGTGGGAAAAGAATCTGTAACTCTAGAAGAAGTAAAGTCAGCACTTTTTACTAGAGAGTTACGTCATAAGGCGGTAACAAATAGTGACAGTGGTTTTGATTCTGGGGCTGGATTGGTAGTTAGTTCTTCTGGAGCTAATAATTTGAACTCTAAGAAAAAGAAAAGTTCTAAGGGTAATAATAGTAAGCCTAAGAATATTTGTCACTACTGTAAAGAACCTGGTCATTGGAAGGATAAATGTCCTAAAAATCCTAGGAATAATTCCAATGTTAATGTTGCACAACAAAGTTCTGATTCTGATTCGGAGGAAGACATGGCCTTAATTGTGAGTGAAGGTAGTCAGTCTACGGATCGTTGGGTGTTAGATTCAGGATGTTCTTTTCATATGTTTCCTAGTCGAGAATGGTTTTCTACCTATGAATCTGTTGATTGTGGTGAAGTTATTATGGGTAATGATGCTGCATGTAAAGTGGTGGGTAGAGGTACTGTTAGAATTAAGACAGTTGAAGGAAAGATACGTACTTTATTGGATGTTAGACACGTTCCGAAACTAAAGAAAAATTTAATCTCTCTTGGTACCCTTGACAAGCAGGGATTTACTTTTTCGGGTTCAGATGGGGAATTGTGTGTTTTGAAAGGTTCGAAGGTAGTGCTGAAAGGTGCTAAGTTGGGAACTTTGTATTATTTACTTGGTACTGTGCTGACTGGTTCTGTTTTTGTAGCATCCATGGGTTCAGATGAGATGACTAAGCTATGGCATAAGAGGCTAAGTCATATGAGCGAGCGTGGTATGCAATCTTTGTCTAAATTAGGCCTTCTTGGTGGTCATAAGGTGAAAAATCTTGAATTTTGTGAATTCTGTGTGTTGGGTAAACAACATCGTGCCAGGTTTAGTAAAGGGTTGCATGTCACAAAGGCCACTTTGGATTATATTCATTCTGATTGTTGGGGACCACCTCGGGTTGAAGGTATTGGGGGATATCGATATTTTGTTACCTTTATTGATGATTTCTCCAGGTACACATGGCTCTATGTTTTGAAGCAGAAAGGAGAGGCTTTTAACACCTTCAAGCATTGGAAGGTGTTAGTTGAAAATCAGACTGGAAAAAAGGTTAAACGTCTCCGAACGGATAATGGTCTTGAGTTTGTTTGTGATGAGTTCAATGTTTTTTGCAGGGATGAAGGAATTGTTAGACATCGTATTGTTAGGAAAACACCGCAGCAGAATGGTGTTGCAGAGAGGTTGAATAAGACTTTGCTTGAGCGAGCTAGGTGTATGTTGTTTGATGCAGGTTTGACTAGATGGTATTGGCCGGAAGCCGTGAAAACGTCTTGCTATTTGTTGAATCGTGCTCCTCATACAGGTATTGAATGTAAAATACCTTGTGAAGAGTGGTCCGGAAGAAGTGCTGATTATTCTTTGTTGCGAGTTTTCGGGTGTGTTGTTTATTATCATGTGAATGATGGTAAGCTAGAACCAAGAGCCAGAAAGGGTTGTTTCATGGGATATGGAGATGGTATCAAGGGATATAGAATTTGTTCCCCATCAAAAAGTCGCGTCATAACTAGTAGAGATGTAACTTTTGATGAAAATAATATGTTTGTGTCTATTAATAAAATTGCAGGCAACAGAGATGATAGTATTGTTCGTGACGATGGGTTTGAAATAGAATCTTTGTCTATTGCCAAGGATGGTATGCAGATTCAGGTGGAGCAGAGTCCGGTGACTACTAATCAGTTGGCAGATGAGCCTGTTATTGATGAAACAAGTGACTCTGAGATTGATCACACTGCGGAGGTTGGTTCTAAACAACTGAGAAAGCAGCCTCAAAGACTAATTGAGGAGATGGAGGGGCGTCATGTTCCGGGTCAGAATTGTTGTGTAGAGGAGTTGGTAGCATATGCTTTGCATGTTGCAGATGATATTGAGACACCTGAGCCAATTTCGTACAAAGAAGAAGTTGCTAGTGTCGAGTCAGATAGATGATAGGTTGCTATGAATGAAGAGATGGAGTCTCTTCACAAAAACAAAACATGGGAACTTGTGCAATTACGAAAGGGTCGCAGGTTAATTGGGTGTAAATGGGTTTTCAAGAGAAAAGAGGGTACTTCTGAAGGGGATCCAATTCAATACAAAGCTCGGTTGGTTGCTAAGGGGTTTAGACAGCAGGAAGGAGTGGATTACAATGAGATATTCTCGCCGGTGGTTCCACATACTTCTATTAGGGTGCTTCTAGCAATAGTGGCACATTTTGATCTAGAACTTGAGCAAATGGATGTAAAAACAGCGTTTTTACATGGGGAGCTAGAGGAAGATATCTATATGGGTCAGCCTGAGGGGTTCATTGTCTCTGGGAAGGAAACTTATGCATGTCACTTGAAGAAGTCCTTATATGGACTTAAGCAGTCGCCTAGGCAGTGGTACAAGCGGTTTAACACTTTCATGGTGGAGCATGGCTACAACAGAAGTCTCTATGATTGCTGTGTTTATCACAGTAAGGTGGAGAATGGATCTTCTTATATTTATTTATTATTATATGTTGATGACATGCTTATTGCAACTAAGGAAATGTCGGATGTGCGCAAGTTGAAAGAGCTTATGAGTTCTAAATTTGACATGAAAGACTTAGGAGCAGCTCACAAGATTTTGGGGATGGAAATCTATAGAGATCGTGCCAAGAAGAAGTTGTTTCTTTCACAAAAGGGTTATATTCAGCGTATTCTTGACAGGTTTGGTATAAAAAATGCTAAATCTATAGATACTCCTATTTCTTCTAATGTTCGTCTTTCTATGTATACTCCACAGTCTAATGAAGAGAAGGAGTACATATCTAGTGTTCCATATGCTAGTGCAGTTGGAAGTTTGATGTATGCAATGGTTTGTACTAGACCTGATATTGCACATGCTGTTAGTGTGGTTAGTAGGTTTATGTCTCAACCTAAGAAGGAACATTGGCAGTGTGTGAACCGAATCTTTCGCTATTTGGTTGGAACGACGGATGTTGGTCTCATTTATGGCAATGAGACACAATGTTTAGTGTCTGGGTATTGTGATTCTGATTATGCAGGTGATGTTGATACCAGAAGATCTGTGACGGGTTATGTCTACACTCTTGGAGGTTCAGTGATTAGTTGGAAAGCCACTTTGCAATCTGGAGTTACGTTGTCTACAACGGAAGCTGAGTATATGGCATTAACCACTGCTACAAAAGAGGGTATTTGGTTGCGGGGTCTTGTTAGTGATTTGGGTATTCACCATGATCGTGCTACGACGGTTTATTGTGATAGTTTGAGTGCGATTTGTCTTGCTAAAGATCAGGTTCATCATGATAGAACTAAATATATTGATGTGCGTTATCATTTCCCTAGGAATGAGAAGCGTGTTGAGGTGAAGAAGATTGGTACTGCTGATAACCCAGCCGATATGTTCACCAAGCCGGTTCTGGTTCGCAAGTTCAAACATTGTTTGGACTTGTTGAATGTTGATAGCCATGTTTGAGACCCTCATTGTAATACCCCGAAATTTAGGGCCAGAAAATTTCGCGGTTATTAGTTCTATTTATTTGTTCTAAGTCCAAAAGGCCCAATTAATTTGGACTGTTTTATTTTATTTTCCTCTCTTTTTTTTCTCAAATTGGGCCAATGACCCAATTTTTCCCTCTCCTTTATGACATGGCCGACCCCCTCCTTCCTTTTGGGCCAATGTCACTTCTTTTGTTTAATTTAATTAGTTAAATGATTTAATTAATTAAATTAAATAATTATTTTAAAACCCTAAAACCTAGTCTTCTAGGCCTATTTGCTAGGTCCAATTGCCCCCTATTTCCCCTCCCTTTTCACGGCAACCCTATTGTTTTTTTTAGGGTTTGTTTGCTCTCTTTCTTCTATAAATACAAGGCTTAGCAACTCATTTGTTTCCTAATTGCAAAAATCTTTGAACTCAAAAAATATTTTTCTTTCCTCTTCCCTCACAAAAGCCGAACTACATTCACCCAAAGTGGTGAATTTTTCCTTGGATAATTTAAGCGATCTAAGGTAACTATGCTTTTCTGTTTAATTTCGGTACTAGTTAATCACATAGTTTATTAGGGTATGATCATGAAAACTGTTAGGAATAATGTTCTAAAACTTCCTTAAGAATGTCGAGCCATATGAAATTTGTTCATGAATGTTTCTTGATTTATTTCATGTATTTTCTTGAATTATTATTGTTAATCTTGATTATTTAATTGCTATATTAAAGTCTTGAATTAAAAAGAATTAATTTTTTCTTGATGTTCTAAAATGTTGAGTGTCTTAGAATAATTTTAGGAGCTTCTTTACTGTTTGATCTTTAATCAAGATTTATTTCATGGCGAAATTCGTCCTTCTCTTGCTTGAAACAATTTAATCTTTCAAACCGGTAAAACTGTCCAGATTTGGTTTACGAATTATTTAAGGAACTTAATCAATTAGGATGGCTACAAAATTTTAGGTGGAAGTCCGTAATTATGTTTTACATCTTTTGTTAAATTTTCGTAATTTTTAAAGTTCGTTTTCTATGGCAGAAAAATATGAAACTGATTTCAGACTAATCTGATTTGTTAGTTGTAAAATCACTTAAAAATAGTAAAAAACGTTATTTTTGGACGAAATTTATGCGCGTTAAACCTTGAACTCATTTTTAACTCCCATAAAAATTTCCAGTTTATTAGAGATCATTAAATGGACGTTCCTAATTTAATTCTTTAAAATCAGACTGTGTAAAATAGTGTGATTAAATTATTAAAACATGTTATAATTGAATTCTTGAATCTAATCTTGATAATTTTAATGTTTGAAGTATGATCTTTAATTAATATTATTAAGTGTAATTGCTAACCATTGATAATTGTATTTAATTAATTGTGTTAATTTTCGGTATTGTTGACCTGGAATTTTCGAGTGAATTAAAATATGAAAGGTAGGATTTTTATCATGTTTTAAGTAATTTTTGATGATAATTATTGTTATATGATTGTTTAATGAATTTAATTTAATTATTGTTATTTTACAAAAATGTCGAATGGCTTAGTTTATTATAGATCAACTTTAGTTTAATTTTGACCTATAATGATATTAGAAGGTAACTTTAGGAATTATTATAATTAAAAGGAATTATCAAGGATAAGTTGTATTATGAAGGGATAGGTATTATTACTGTTATTATTACTAATATTATTGTTATTATTATTATTAGTAGTATTGTTATTATTATTAAGAAATCAGTAGGGATAAGTTATAATAAGATATGATAAGATATTAAAAAGGGTAAGAAAGGAAACAGAGTAAAAGGAATTTGAATTGTTTCGATCTCTGACTAGGAAAGACTTGGTATTTAAGGTGGCCAATATACGTGCCGCACCTCTCTTTCCTGGGATTTCGAACATTTCATTTCCGATTACGGCCACCTAGTATTTCCCGACTCAAGAAGATATAAGATAAGATTTAAGATATGAAATATAAGATAAGATAAGGACGCCCATTCGATGATACACGAGTCGTCGGATTGGGTTAAGTCGATGCCACTGCTCCATGGGACGAACACACGAGTTCCCCCGCGCAGTTCTTGGTTCTAGAATATGTAGTCGTCTAAGTAGTAGTACACGAGCTGCTATTTAGGGGTTATGGCCATAGCTTAGGCTTAGTGGTGCACACGGGATCCACTACGGGTTGAATACACGAGTTCACCCCGGCATGTTTTAGGAAAGTTGTGGTGCACACGGGATCCACAACGAGTTATAGTGACCGATCCGTTAAAAGATAAAGATGATATGATATGATTATAAAGTTAAGATGAATGATATAATATGATTATAAAGCTAAGATGAACGATGTGATACGATTATGGAATTAAGATAATATAAGGTATAATATGATAATTGAAGAATAAGATGGATTAAAGTATAAGTTAAGTATTGGTTGTAATATAATATGTTTGGTATAAGTCTTCCGTTGTGTATGTCTGATCATGAAAGTATATGTGTATTTCGTATGTAAGCTAGTTTGGTGCACGTATTTAGTACGTATCTCTAACCGTATTTTGCAGGTATTATTATACGTATTGTATACGTACTTTTATACGTATTTTATACGTATCTCTAACCGTATTTTGCAGGTATTTTTATACGTATTGTCTACGTATTTTTTTATACGTATTTCCGTACGTATTTTTATACGTACCTTGTATGTACATGTGTTTGGAATATTATTTGCTGGCATGTTTTCCGTGTGTTATCCTATGCTATTATGTGTTTAGCGGTCCCTTACTTAAACGGGACAGCCTAGTTACTCGCCACTGACGGTGGACCCCCCCTCAGTTTCAGGTGACGATGCAGCTGCTTAAATCGGGCTTCCGCTGGGTTGGGCTTTGTGCAACAGAGACCTGTAGTTTAGCCTTTGTTTTCTGAAGTTATTTAATAAGATTTCTATGCAATTTAGATTATCCCAGCCTGTAACGACCCGACTTTTTGGATGTGTCGATTGACGAAGGGAAATCGAAAAACGGATCATTACCAACATATTATAACAATAAATCAGATTATTTGAGAATGAATGGGTTAACTTTTATCATATAAACCACTAACTGTCCAAATAACTCAATATTCATTATTACAAAATAGAATTCAAAATCTGTCCCAACATGCTGGGATCATTAAATAACTAAATAATGTCTTAATAACATAAAGCTTAACTTAAATCTAACTATCTAGGGTTTCCTGCTACTCAAGCCCATCCACGTAAGCCCGTTAATCAGCAGCGTCTTCACCTGAAACTGAGGGGGGGGGGGTCCACCGTCAGTGGCGAGTAACTAGGATGTCCCATTTAATCGAGGGACCACCAAACACATAGCGTCATAGAAATACACATAAAAATCGTACAGAAATTTAATACATGCCTTTATATAATTGTACGAAATGCGTATAAAAATACAGATAAAAATACGTATAAAAGTACGTATAAACATACGTATAAAAGTACGTATAAACATACGTATAAAAGTACGTATAAAATTACGTAGACGTGTACGTACAAAATACGTATAATTATACCTGCAGAAATACGGTTAGAAATACGTAATGTTTACGTATTATGTACGTACGGACAGCCCTGCATATACGGTTAGAAATACGTACAAATATACACCCATCGTTCATATACATACATACATACAAATTCATACGCAGCGGAAGTCTTAAAATACCCGAATTCTTATGCCTATACTTCATGATCTAAATTATCCCTTATTTTAGCTTATATCATACTTATCATATATTATATCTTAGTATTTTATATTCATTCTTTGTCATAATCTTTTCATAACATAATGATCTTATCGTATATCATCATTTCTTATCTTCCATATCATATCGTATCATATCTTATGATTCCATCATATCATAACATCTTTGTTGGACCGGTCACTATAACTCGTTGTGGATCTCGTGTTTCACCACAACTTTCCTAGAACATGCCGGGGTGAGCTCGTGTACTCAACCCGTAGCGGATCCCGTGTTTCACCACTAAGCCTAAGCTATGGCCATAACTCCTAATAGTGGCTCGTGTACCACTACTAGACGACTACATATCCTAAGACCCAGAACTGCTCGGGGGAGCTCGTGTGCTCGTCCCAATTGAGCAGTGGCCTCGACTTAACCCAGTCTAACTACTCGAGTCATTAGGTGGGCGTCCATATTGTATCTTATATCTTCATTTAATTATATCATATCATATATTGGGAAAATACTAGGTGACCGTAATAGGAAATGAAATGTTCGGAGTCCCAGGAAAGGGAGGTGCGGCACGTATGTTGGCCACCTTAAATACCAAGCCTTTCCTAGCCAGAGACCGAGACATAACATGTATAGCTATTACTCTATTTCCTTTCTTATCCCTAGTAATATCTTATGCATCCTTAAGCCTTATCTTATGCTAACCTTAATATCATATCGTATATCTATATCCTATCCTTTCGGATACTAACCTTAACATTACTAATATTACCCGAAAATATCTACATTATTATTATCAATATTATTTTCGGCCCTATTAGCCTTAATAATAATATACCTTTTTATCCCTACACTTTACAACTTATCCCTAATAATTATCTTATCCGAAACTTTTATTATTAATTCTTCCTAAATTAATAATAATCCAAATTAATTAAAATTGACTATATCAACATAATTTTACACGGCATTCTTAAATTAATAACAATAATTAATTATTTTCTTAAATTATTCTAATTAATTAATTAATTGCTAAAAAAATTACCAAAATATGATAAAAATTCTATTTCTTGTTTTTCATCCCACTCGACATTTTCATTGATTTTTACTCAAAATTATTCAATTAATTTATATAAATTCAATCAACAAGAATTAAATAGAATAACTAATTAAATACATAAAAATCATAACTTTAGCATCAACTAACAAGATTAGATCAAAGAAACAAGATCAAATGTTCATGCTTTAATTTCAACATCACTCGGCATTTTACATAATCAAGAACAATTTATATAAGTTTCAAGAGGTAACAATTAAAGAATAAAAATCAAAGATTGCATAATTAATTTAGTATAGTCAAGATTAATCATAAAAATAACATTTCTAATCTTCCTTTTTATTTTCTTTTCACTCGGCATATATACATATAATAATCAAGAATTAAATTACATATTCAAGAATTCATGAAATAATTTAAGATTAAATTAAAGATTTACGTAATTAATTTAATATGAACAAGATTAACATAAAAATTAAATTTTTTAACCTTCCTTTAAATTTCATGCCACTCGACTTTTCAAGAAAAAAAAAAAAAAAAAAAAAACAAGATTAATTTTAGTCCCAGATTTAATTATTCTAATTAATTTAATCATGAATCTTGCTTAAAAATAATTAAAGAAAATCATCAAACATATGTTGAACCACTCGAATATTCCGAGAAATAATCAAGAACATTAATCATCAAATTCATGCAAATTTTCGAGCCAACCATAATTATCAAGAATTAATTCTATAAATTTTTAATTATTAAAATAAACAAGATTCAAGCATGAATTCATGAAATTACAAGAAAAATAAATCAAGAAAACATTATACATCACTCGTCAATCACATAAATACAAGAATTAAACTTCCTACAATTTTCATGATAAATCCCTAATCACTATGTGAATATTCTACCCAAAATTAAATAGGATAGCTTCGTTACCTTAATTCGCTTTTAATCCCAAAAAAAAAAAAAAACAAACAAATCACTTCTTTTTTTTTGAAGCCTCACGGCAAGGAGGAAGGAAAGAGAGAAGGATGAATTCTTTTAGGGTTTTTTTTTGATGCAATTGACAATTAGGACCCAAAAGAGATTAGTAGTCCTATTTATAGAAAATCCAAAAAAAAAACAAGCAAAACCCTAATGAAATAATAGGGCAGCCGTGTGGGAGGGAAGAAAGAAAAAAAAGAGTTTGTTGTTTAGCTCAACAAACTTTGAATGGGTTAATAAAATAATTAATTTAATTAATTTAATTAATTTAATTAATTTAATTAATTTAATTAATTTAATTAATTTAATTAATTTAATTAATATAATTAATATAATTAATATAAATTAATTAAATCCATAAAGCAACATTGACCCAAATAGGAAGGGAGGGCCGGCCATGAAGAAGAAAAAAAAAGGGATTGGGTCTTTTGGCCCAATTTGCAGAAAAGATTCGGGTTAAAAATAAAAACAGTCCAACTACATGGCCTTTTGGACTTAAAATTTAATTAAATCATATTAATAACCGCGAAATTTTCCGACCCAAAATTTCGGGTTATTACACAGCCTGTTGGGACGGATTTTATTTAACTCATGTAATTTAAGTTCGACCTATGTAGACCTTTGGAGTTTTAGTTTATTTATTTAATAAAAGATGTTTAGTTTTGAATAATTAATTTCATTTATAGTTTAATTGTTTAAGTAATGATCCGTTTGTCGATTTCCCTTCGTCAATCGACACGTCCAAAAAGTCGGGTCGTTACACTCATGGGTCGCGCCTCAAGGTGGAGGCAATCCTCGCCCCAGGATTAGGAGGGCGTTAGTGCTGGTTGGTTTGTTAGTGTTTGTTTTTGGTCTTGGAATGTATTGGTGAATATAAGTCAAGGTGGAGATTTGTGGTGTTTGGGTGTGACTTGTATTACCAAGTCATACATTTGGGTTACGAAGTAGTTCGGTAAAGAAAGACGAAGTTTGGAAGTGTTGAAGCAATGAGGTCGCGCACCCGGGCAGGTATGGGGAGCCTTGGCGAGATGGAGTAGAAGAACTGCAGCCCCGGGCGGGTCAGGGAGGACCCGGACGGGTTTCTGGGCCGTTTGAAGATTGCTGAGCCACGCACCCGGGCGGGTCCCTGCTGACCCGGGCGGGTCCTGGGCTCGTCTGGGGTGTTGGCTTGGCCACGCACCCGGGCGGGTTTCAGCTGACCCAGGCGGGCCCTAAGCCTTCGTTTTTTGCTTCACTCGTAAACCCGGGCGGGTTTCTTCATACTCGCCCGAGTCCGTTCTTTTTCTAGGGTTTTGTTCGTCTATTTGTCGAATAACTTTGTAATTAGTATAAATAGGACTTTGGGTTTTGTTTCTTTTTATGCTAATTGTTTGAAGCCACACTTGTAAGAGGAAAACATATTGAGAGTTTTAGTGAGTGAATTCTTGGGAGAATTACCAGTCTCTCGATTGTATTCCGTTTGTTTGATTTCCATAGTGAAACGTTTTCATACCCGCCAGGAGGACGTAGCCATCACATTGATAGTGAACCTCGTTAAATATTTGTGTGATTTGAGTGTTTTTCATTGTTTGTTATTGTAGTTTGTCTGTTTTCGGGCTTCCGTTACAACATTTCACACATGCTAAAATAATGTGGCTAATGCACTATTTGAAAAGATATTATTTACGGTGGAAATTTCCGTCGTGAAAATGTAACCCTATTTTCGTAGAAAAGGGGACGTAAATAATTTTTCCCGTCGTAAAAATATGACCCTATCGTAAAAAAGGAAGTCGTAAATGATTTTTTCTGTCGCGATTCCGTGGTAAATAAGTCAATTTTAATAGTGTTTGGGTTAGATATTAGGTAATTTTAACGACGGGTCCAAAAACTATCATAAAACATCTATATTTACAGCAGAATTTAGATGCGTTATTGATGCTTATTCGTTGTAAATGAGCCAATTTTTTACAGTGATTGGTTGCAATAATCCAACCCACCCACTTTTTCAATTTCATTCCCTTTGAGCACCCGACTTCCCTGTTGATTTTTACCTCCAAACTACTAACGATGGAAGCTGCACCTTTTCAAGGGCCTACCTATGGTGGTGATGATGGTGTTAGGGGAGGCGGCCGGTATTAGTGAGGGTGGGGGTGTGAGTCTTGGCGGAAATGGGGAAGAAGGGAATAATGACGAATGAGCGGGCTGAGGTACTAAGGTGGGAGTTGGCCTCACTAGAAACAAGGTTATATGAAAACGGGTACGGGTATAAAACGGATATGGAATATGTTACTTTTAAATTAAGGATACGGGTACAACTATCTGAATGAAGTATGCATACATCACATAGACTAGAGGTAGTTGTTTTTATGGTGGGAAGAAAGACCTTGTTGAAACATCACTTCTTATGAGTAGGGTGGTTAATGAACCTAATATCTGGAAGAAGCTCATGTATAGGTTTGATATACTTCGTATCTTTTACCCATGAAAAATTGCATTATAATAATATAGATAAGTAGGTTACTAGCGATAAGTTTCGAAGAAGTAACAAACTTTTAGTTATCAAAAAGTTTATAAATAAAAGATTGAAAATTAATAATCCCACATTTTTTTTATTTGCAAAAAAAGAATGCTTAGATAGAATTTTTAACACCAAATCTAAATGTTTCATATGATCTTTCATATCCTTGCTATACACCAAAATGTCATCGAAAAAGGCTAAAACAAATTTGCATAAGGTCGAAATACATCGTTCATTAGGGACTGAAATGTGGCTAGGGCATTTAATTTGTCAACCTGAATGACATCACAAGAAACTCATAATGGCCTTCGTGAGTCCGGAAATTGGTTTTGTGGGTGTCCTCGGGTCTGACTCGGATTTGGTGATAACCCGCCTTCAACTCTAATTTGGAGAAAACTGTGGCCCCGTGGAGCTCCTCTAACAACTCATCGATAACCGGAATTGGATATTTATCGGGCACATTTTGTTTATGCAGGGCCCAATAATCCCCACAAAATCTCTAAGAAGTGTCCTTCTTCTTCACCAATAGTACGGGGCTCGAAAATGGGCTAACCGGTGGTTGGATGATCCCATCCTCTAGCATGATTAACCTCTCTATTTCATCCTTTTGAACATGTGGGTATCGACACGGTCTCACTGTAACGACCCGACTTTTCGACTTGTCGATTTACGAAGGGAATCGACATTCGGATCATTACTTAACCAATTTAAGCTATAAATGTAAATTATGTACTTAAAATAAATCAACTTTTATTATATAAAAGTAGTCTCAAATCCAAAGTCAAAGGCATCTAGCCTAAAAGTTACATAAATAAAATAAATGTCTTCCCAACAGGCTGGGATTATAACATAAACTAAGTAAAATATCCTTAAAACAGAAATCATCTAATAAAGCTAATTAACTAGGGTTCTCAGCTACTCAAGCCCATCCACGCAAGCCCGTTAATCAGCAGCATCTTCACCTGAAACTGAGGGGGGGGTCCACCGTCAGTGGCGAGTAACTAGGCTGTCCCGCTTAATCGAGGGACCGCTAATCACATAATATCATAGGAAGTGCACGAAACATCCATAGAAAAATAGAAGAACGAAATACAATAATTATACGAATCTCGTATAAAAATACGTAAGAAAGCACGCATACATGTACGTATAAAGTGCGTATAAAATACGTATACATACACCTGCAGAAAATACAGTTAGAAATACGTATACAATACGTATAGATATACGTATACCACACGTATAATAATACCTGCAAAATACAGTTAGGAATACGCATACAATACGAGTACAACTCAGACATATACGTACACAATACATACGTTTACAGATACATATAATCATACAAATACAAATACATACGTTCCATCATACGATGACATACATACATAAAATGTACCTGCTCATATCATATACTTAGAATCATACACAGCGGAAGACTTATACATTAAATACTTAGCTTATACTATATGGTTCCATACTCTCGTAGATATATCATAACTTAGAAATATCGTAGCTTATCCTTTATCAGTCATATCTTATATTTCCATAACATATCTTATAATCATTTCATATCTTATTATATCATATCATTTCATATTATATCAAATCATATCATCTTCATTGTATCAAATCATATCATCTTCATTATATCAAATCATATCATCTTCATTGTATCAAATCATATCATCTTCATTGGACCGGTCACTATAACTCGTTGTGGATCTCGTGTTTCACCACAACTTTCCTAGAACATGCCGGGGTGAGCTCGTGTACTCAACCCGTAGCGGATCTCGTGTTTCACCACTAAGCCTAAGCTATGGCCATAACTCCCAAATAGTAGCTCGTGTACTACTACTCAGACGACTACATGTCCTAAGACCCAGAACTACTCGGGGGAACTCAGCCTGACTACTCGGGTCATCAGGTGCGTTCGTCCCATTGAGCAGAGGCTTCGACTTAACCCAGTCTGACTACTCGGGTCATCAAGTGGGCGTCCTTATGGTATCTTATATCTTCATTTAATCATATCATATCATATATTGGGAAATACTAGGTGACCGTAATAGGAAATGAAATGTTCGGAGTCCCAGGAAAGAGAGGTGCGGCACGTATATTGGCCACCTTAAATACCAAGTCTTTCCTAGCCAGAGACCGAAACATAACATGTATAGCTATTACTCTGTTTCCTTTCTTATCCCTAGTAGTATCTTATGCAACTTTAAACCTTATCTTATACTGTCCTTGATATCTTATCATATACTTATAACTTATCCCTAATAATTATTTTATAAGTCCAAAAATAAACTAAAATCCCTTCTTAAATATTACCCCACTCGACATTTAGGGTTACACCTAAATACTATTAATCTAAATTAATTAATTATAATCACTAAATAACTAATTATTCAAAATAAAATAATTGTTCAAACCTGTTACAACTACCTCCTAAATTCATGGTCAAAAACCCTAACTTTGATCTAATACTATTCGACATTTTAGGGAACAAAACCAGAATTAATATCTTTTATTCCTTTAATTATTTAAATTAATTAATCATGTAAAATACATAAAAACAAGATAAAAATTCTATGCTTTCATACATTTGACATACTTGACATATATATATATAATTTAGCAAAATTTCATACTTTAAATTAATTAAACACAATCATCAAAAATTAATAAATCAATTTCAATAATTATTTGAAATAACAACTAACAACAATAATTAACTAAAACATGATAAAAATCCTATTTTTATTTATTCAATCTACTCGAAATATATATATATATATTACCCAAAATTCATGCTTTAATTTAATCAAGTACAATAATCATCTATTAATCATATAAACTTATATAAACAATTTAAATTACACTATTTTACGCAATCTGATTTTAAAGGATTAAATTAAGATCAACCATCTAAAGGTCTCGAATAGTCTGGAAATTTTAATGGATGTTAAATATAGGTTAAAGGTTTAACGTGAATAAATTTCGTTTAAAAATAACACCTTTTACTATTTTTAAGTGATTTTATAACTAACCAGTCAGATTAGGCTGAATTCGGTTTCAGAATTTTATGCCATATCAAACGATCTTTAAAAATTACGAAAATTTAACACAAGCTTTAAAACAGTATTACTGACTTCCACCTAAAATTTCGTAGCCATTAGATTTGATTAGGTACACTAATAAATTCGTAAACCTAATCTGGACAGTTTTACCGGTTTGAAAGATTAAATTATTATAAATAATAAAAGGACGAATTTTGCCACGAAATAAATCATGATTAATAATAAAACAGTAAAGAAACCTACACGAAAAATTCATCAAGAAATAATAAGATTTGATTAACCAATAAATTCATACAAGTAATTATACAATATAAATTTAAATAAATCAATCCATGCATAAAAATTAATTAAAACATTTAAAGATTCATAAAGATCACAAGAACACATCAAGGATGACATGAAAAGAATTTCACATGGTTCGAAATTTTCAGAATTAAACATCTCCTAAATTCTACAAATTTTCATGATACAACCTAATTAACTATGTGAATTAGTAAGTACCAAAATTAAACGGAATAGCTAGTTACCTGGATTCGCTAAATTATTCCAAGGTAATAGAGGGGTTCGACCTTTTTTTTTGAATGGAAGAGGAGAGGAAATAATTTCTTTAGGGTTTAAAAGCAAAATGCCAAATAGCAAATTATGGGACATGAGCCCTATTTTTAGAACAAAGGAAAGGAGGTGAAATCCTAAAATATGGGAAGGGGGAGCCGTGTGGGTCAAAGAAGCAAGTGGGCTTGGTTGATCAAATCTTTAAGCCTAATGAAATTAATTAGGTAATTAGCATAATTACCCATTAAACTAAAACACCCATTGGCCCAAAGAAGACACTAGAACCGGCCAAAGGGAAAAATAAAAGAAAAAATTGGGTCTTTGGCCCAACTTGAGGAAAAAAAAATGGATTAAAAATAAAACAGTCCAATATTAGATGGGCCCTTTGGACTCAGAATTAAATAAATACAATTAATAACCGCGAAATTTTCTGGCCCAAAATTTCGGGTTATTACACTCACACTGCACTCACAGGGTTACTGCCCTCTTTCAAGACGATAGCATGTTCGTGCCCCTACTCTGAAGGTAATCCAGTTGGTATGCCAAACACTGTAGCATTTTCCAAAAGAGCCCCTCTCAACATTTCTGGTTCCTCCTCATCCGAAACTGTCTCCATCCTTTCTTTAGTCACTACGTTCAGTTCCACTAGCAGCCCCCCTTGTTCTTTATATAGAGTTCGAATCATGGCCCTTAATGAAATCTGTGTGCTCTCCAAGGACGGGTCCCCTTTAAGTGTAACCCATGAATCGGCCACTTGGAACCGCATTAAATGCCTCTTTCAGTTCATTACCACCACGCCGAATTTCTCAAGCCACTGAATGTCGAGGATGACATCTGCATTTCCCAATTGTAAGGGAAAGAAATCTTCCAGCACCTCCACCTCATTACCCAGCTTCAATCTAGCTAACTCCTCGACATACTCCTCTTCCCCATATCATTTCCCCATTGCCCAAATAAACTCCGAATTCTCCTGAACAACTAACTTGAATGGCTGCCCTCTCAATGGTGGGGGTCGAAAGGAAATTATGAGTTGCTCCCGGGTCAATCATCACCACTACTTTGGTTTTATCAAATGTTCCCTTCAATTTCATAGTCTTATGGTTGGAGATACATACCACTGAATAGAGTAAAATTTCAGCTGGAGTTTCTCTTTTATCGTCTTCCATCTCCTCCACGTCCACCAGCAACTCTTCGCCATATTCTTCCCCCCTAAAAACATCACACTGAGCTACTTCTTCTTGCATATGTGTCCCATGTTCCACCTTTCATCACATTTAAAGCAAAGCCCCTTCGCCCTCCACTCTTGAAACTCCCGGTCAGAGAGTCGCCGCGGATCCGTTGAGGAATGGGTGCATCCTCGGTTGGATTGGGCTTGATTGACTGAGGTTTGCGACCCTTCCCCTAAAATCTTGCTTCATGTCTTCTCATTTAACATGCGGGAACTATTAGTAACTGACCCCTTGGAGTTAATGTTGTAATGTTCGTTTAGGTTTGGATATACATTGGTGAATATTTCCTTGCTTAATGTATGTGGTTTCATTAATATTAGTTTTTTTTTATATTTTTTTAATCCCTTAAAATGTACGGAGTAGCAAATAGAGAGATATGTTAAGAGAGAGAAAACAAACATGGTTATGGACCTTTTTTTAAAGAGGCATGGTTATGGACCTATGGTTGTGAATTCGTTTTGGTTTTTTTTAGAGAAAAAGTGCAAGAGAGAGGATAGATGAAGGAGATTCTTTATAGCAATGTGAGACAGTCGTGGGATATGTCTAATAGATAGTATTTGGACATTTGGTCATACGGTGATACTTAAAATGACAAAAGATTAACAAAATCACGGTAAATGCAACAAATGTGGAACCTCTTTAAGAGGTAGTACATGATAGAAAAGTGAAAAACACAACTGTATAATAAACCATGGATGAAGATTGAAGATCACAAGTCAAAGATATTAGCCTCGAATTGATTCATCTTCTCAGGTTCAAGACTTATCCAAGCATTAACTCCACCTCCTTTTTGTTGGGCATTATTCCCTTCAGAAAGCAACAATACAAATTCATCATTTCCACTAACAATTGGGCCCACATGTTTTGGAGTTCCAAATCCAAAATCCAAATCCCCAAATGGAAGTTTCCACCAAGCTGAGACATAAAAATTTCCATTACTTGTTGCAGGAACTCCTTTATAAATCTCCAACCAATCAATCACAGATCTCACATATTCTTCTGTAACCCTTTCTTTACCTTTCTTTATCAATTTCACCCCAAATGAAATCGGATTTTTCACCAAATTGAAAACCCTAGATGATGCAAACGCAGTAATGATCGCATTTCCGACAAAACCCTCAGGTAATGGCGGCGAAATTATCGACCTTATGTCTACTGCAAATAACACAGTCGAGATCTCATTAGGGTTTTTGAATACTGCTCTGGTTCGTTCTTTCCAGATATGAGCTACAATGGCTTCGAAAGTCGAGCAATTTGCCGCCATTGTTTTTGCTTTAAGGCGATTAATCATTTCAGCATCAAAGGTGAAGAGCTTTTGGGTGTACTTCTTAGCGAAAATTAATGGTGATGGAGATGATTCGTATGAAGTAGTAAAGGCGGTTGCCAATGAAGAAATCTTTGGTAGCATTAGATATTCTTTATGAGGAAAATTGATTATAGGAGGTTGTCTTGCTTTGATTTGTGTTCTGTCATGGTGTATGAATGGGATTTTCAAACTTCCATTTTTGCAGATTGAAGCAAGGTTCAAAAACATGTGACTTGCTGCTTTTCCATCTAGAATAGCATGGTTTGTTAGAAACCCTACTGAAAATCCTCCACATTGAAACCTTGTAACCTGAAATGAACAAACAAATAAATAAAAATAAATCAATGAAATTACATGCAAATGCATGATAAATCAATCATGAAATATCAATGATATTAAAAAATAAAACTAAGGTACATAGATGGAATATGAATATGTTATTGAGGTACATTGATTGATTAGTGTGAGTATTTTAATAATGTAGAGTGACATTTCGGTAATTTTACATGCCAAAATCATGCATGTGTGAGGTGTGTCATTGGTATTTGTTTTTATTTACAAAATTAACAAAATTGTCATTGTGTATTGCTTACAAATGAAGCATTTAATTAGACATTAGTCGTAATACATGTAACATTTATATTTTGAAATTTTAATTAAATTTAATAAATAATAAATTTAATCGTAATACATTAGATCGATAGCAAATACAAGGAGATTGTATACTTGTTATGTTGCTATCTTTAGGGTGCCAAAATAATAAATATTAACTTTAATAAACATTTATTATAACGAATGACGCGTGATTGACATACATTCTAAATTATTAAGAAATATATTAAATACTTATTTACGACTATAAGAATTCCTCGCAAAAAAAAAAAATTACAGCTCTAAGGATTGTATATTGAATTACTCTTTTATTTTCTACATTAGTAAAATCTAAATTAAATAACTAATTACAGAATAATAATGTATTAATGTCCATATATAGCATACTACCAGTGAGAAATTAGTGTCATATTTATTTGTCTATGAGGATGGATTTTTTTTCATAATATCAAGCTTTTCTTAGGAGGGTGTATAAATTGTCATAAGAAAATTATTTATAACATAACACATTTGAGGTTTTTTTTAATAAATATATGGGATATGAATTTACAAATGTATGTCGAAATATTGATATTAACTTCGTGATATTAAAAAACGAGTAGATGATAACACAAACTTCTACAATTAAGTAAATAAAATGATGTAAACTAACATTCTTTCATTGAGTAAAAAAAAACACACGTACTTGTAATAATTAATAATAAATCATTAAAATTTGGCCTAAATAGGGATTGTGATCCAATTTATGTTGTCGAGGGACACATGCTAACAAGCAATATATTGGTAAATCTAATTAACAAATCCAAGGAGATTATATATATACTTGTTAGGATTGCATGATTTTGATTTATTTTTAATTTCTAAATCTAATTAAAAATATTTTAAAAAAATACTTTAATTAGATTTCTATTTTAGAAAAATTATTTTTTATTTTTTCTAAAATCAGGTTTTATACTTAAAAATTCAGAAATTCTTTTCCTAAAATAAGAAATCTAAATAAAATATTTTAAAACAGATTTTAAATTAATTAGATTCAGGAATTAAAAATCAATAAAAAAATCGTGTGATCCTAGCCATCCACTACCGTATTCGGCAGTCATAAGACTACAGTAGAATCATCCAATATATTTTAATTTGGTTTTAGCAACAGACCATTAATTTCTAACATTAAATTTTTTTAATTTAAATTCACAAATGTTAATTCTAATTCTAATTCACATTTCCTTTGAAGATATAAATGTTATTAATTATATTCCCTTGTAAATACAATAGAAAAATCTTTGTATTATAAGTTATTGGGAAAAATAATTATAACATGTGTGGATTGTGTTATTGGATGAGAAATTAAATTAAATAATTATAACAGGTTTGAACACATTTTAATGAAGAAATTTAAGGATGTAGACATGCAAATTCATTAACAAAATTTAAACACAAGCAAGAGCCGATGAGATTAGAGGTCGTTATCAGTTTTAATTTTTTTTAAAATTAATTTGTCCGTTTGCACCCTTAAATCTCTTTCTTAAACTATGCGCAAATTAAAACAGTCTGTAACAAATAAAATGAAACAGAAGGAGTGCATTAATACATTGACGATTGACAAAAAATAAATATCAAGGCGGTCGATGGAGTTTACCTGGACAGTCAAGAGTGTTAGTTCGGCCAAGTTCTTATACAAGCCTTGACGATGAAGAAAATGACCAAATGAAGGATTTGGAAGAGAAAGGTTTCCAAGCTTTGCTAGTGTAAGTTTTGATGTTGCACTAACAAATGAAATTCCAGCATTGTTACAAAAAAGTTCTAACCTTTTAGTTTCATAATTGAAGTGAAGCCTACCAGTCATAAAATAATATGGGACAAGAAGTTCACATGTTGCCTTCTTAATTCTCTCATGTATGTTATTTGTTGATGATTTTTCAGCTTTATCTTGTACTTGAAAAAAAAATAGGGTTTCCACTGGAAAACTAACTGCTTGATCAATATTTGATAAGAAGATGGTTTCTTGAGGAAATGGATGTTTTGGAGAAACTAAGGTTATTGCCTTATCTTTCATGACATCTTGATCACTTACTACAACGGTAGACTCCATAATGAAAAACTATGTATGATGTGTACTTTCAAGTGTACACTCTAACTCTATTTATATTGTTGCTTATAAATAAAGATGTAAGCAGAGTTACGAGTTTTAGCCTACTAATTAAGTACAGTCTTTCGAACGCCAAGTCTGAGGTTTTGAGTTCGAGCATCACCGCATACATTTGCGAGAATTTTTTATTTTCCCCTTTCAGATGTATGTGTCGGCTATATTAGACTGGGTGACCTGCAATAGGATCTGATTCGAGGTCTAATACTACCTACGGCATTATTATAGTAATAAAATAAAATAAATGGGCATGTAAGTACATGTACAACTAAAATAAGTCTAATAAGTAGGGCTTGTGGTTGGTGGAAAAAATGCATGAAATATGTATTAGGGTTAAAAAAGGGTGTTGTTATAACATTCATTACTCATTGATCCTACATTAAGGGCATGACTTCCTCATTTCTTTGGGGGTGATAGCAACTCAATAGCATTTCTTGCTTGACATGTATAGTTGGAAGAAAATATGTAAGCATTAATAACGAACAATTATTATTTATTATGAAGTACTCCCTTCGTAACAAATTATAAGTAACAATTGTCATTTTTAGGTGTAACAAAATACTTGTAACAATTTTTTTCAATTTTATTTTGTTCCTTTTTTGGCAAAAAAAAAAAAAACAACACAATACCCCACATACTTTTCCATTTCTTATTTTTCTCTCTCTTACTTTTATCATCATACCACATAATACTCCATTTATTTTTCTTTCTCTTACTTTTCTCTCTCTTATTGTTATCATTATACCACCTAATACCACAATTAACATATTTCATCTAGGAGTCCGTGCTAGTCCAAATGTTGCTACTAATTCGTTACGAAGGGAGTAATACTTTGAACAATAAGATCCTTAGATTAATAATACAAGATATTAAAATTGACATTACTAATAATTCTAAGTATGTCCATATTAACATTCTTATGGAAAACAAATAAAGTAGGTTACTACTTCGTAAATATAGGATAAAACCACTCTATTATGACTTGTTGATTGCATCCTTATAAGTTGTGATGATCATAATGTTTCCCTTCTTTTACCAATAATGCAATTGATGATTAACCTCCACATAAAACTTTAGCAATAAAGTCCTTAGATTTTACACTTGTGTCTTATGGTCTTGTTTAGTATACATTGACTTATCAAATTTTGATTTTAAAATTTTATAATTAAGATTATAAGTTGGGTAATGAAAAAAATTAAATTTCAATTATACTAGCAAATATTAATTTTTGAAAGTTAACAATTGAAAATTAAATAACCATTATACCATTATTTCAATTTTCAGATTTCAAAATCTAAATTTATTTTTTTGAAAAAAAGAAACTGAAAAAATTAATAGCGTATAAAATTCCACATCAAAAATTTAGATTTCTCAGTGCCTAATGCTTGAATGATCCATATATAATGCTTGAATGATCCATATATTAAATGTCATTGGTATTGTACGCATGGCTTGTACGAATAAGGATCCTCTCCATTTCTTAAAAGAAATGGAGAGTCCATTTCCACTAATCTAATGGTTGGGAATAATCTATCTTAAATATAAATATCTCAAAATACCCCCTATTTTCCCCTTCATCCATTCCCAACCATTGGATTTGGAAATGGACTCTCCATTTCCTTTAAAAAATGGAGATGATCCATACTCGGCTTGTACGTGTTTAATAAGTTTGTACATCATTTAAAAGTTAAAGCGTCTAACCATATGATTAGATGAGTTTGACACAATCAAATATCCCTTTCCCTCCTTCACTCTTTGTTTCTCTCTCTTCTAAAGAATTGGATTGATACAATCAAATATCATTTTCCCTCCTTCACTCTTTGTTTCTCTCTCTTCTAAAGAATTGGATCGATACAAGTAAGAACGACAATAGATAAAAAGTTAATCCTTCAAAAGATTTAAAATGATATAAAACTTATTTTATCAAGTCACATAAAAGCTTTGCCAAAAAAAGTCATATAAAATTACATTGTGTATAATTTCATTTAAATCTCCTTTTTCACTAAGCCACCCCCCCCCCCCCCCCCTCTTTTCTTTCCTTACCTCCCTCTTTCTTCTTTGGTTTTTTCACGGTTCTTTCCTTGTCCTTTCATCATTTTCCAAAGAACAAGATTGATACGAATGAGGACAACAAATTAAAGTTTTTTCAAATGATATACACAGAGAAAAGAATTTGATAGAAGAAGAATCGGTGTGTCGTGACAATTTGGATCACTGAATTTTTTTGTTTTGGCAAAGGGAGACCACTGACTGATAAGTGATAATATGGCGCAACCGACGGTGCACATTGTATTCGCCAATTCGCTAACAAAGGTTAACTTGCCTCTCACCAGGGCACCCTTGGGTGAGAGAATTGAGTCATATAAACTTACACCCGGCAATGTCAATTCAGGTCAACAGTTCAGTTTTGGTTTTAACCAATCAGTTTGAGTCGTTTCAGTTCAGTTAATTTCAGATAATATTTTTTTCAGTTCAGTTTTTATACGGACATATTTCAGTTCAGTTCAGTTTCAGTTAATTGTTCAGTTTAACCAATCAGTTAAAAATTCGAACGGGTGCAATTCAGTTCAGTTCAAAATGTCTACAGTTCAGTTCAATTTTGGTTATAGTTATTTTGGTTCGTTTAGCTTTAGTTCAGGTCATTTGAGATTATAATTTTGTAACTCCAAACCAACTTTAAGATAGACATCAGTAGGAAATTTCCTACCGCTAGTCAGTCGCATGCAAATGTGTAAAATCGATCGCAAATTAAATCACCTACCCATATTTCCTGTAGGAAATTACCTACCGCATTTTCGGTCGGAAATGTTGAGAATTGCGGTAGCAAATCAGTTACCAATATTTTTTATTTTTCGGTAGGAAATTACCTACCGGTAAAAGTCGGTAGGAAATGTTGTAAAATGCGGTAGGTAATTTATCCGACCGAAAATAGGTCGGAAATGTACAATTAGCGACCAACGTATTTCCTACCGCTCAATACCGATCGAAAATCAGTCAGAAACATGATTTCCAACCGATTTTTCTACATTTCCTACCGCTTATGACGGTAGGTAATTTAGCATTTTCTTGTAGTATTCAAAACAGTTCGGATAATATTGTATCATTTTTAATTCATTTTAGTAGTATTCAAATTAAATTACTTTCAAGTCATTTTTAGTTTTAGTTAGATCCAGTTATCATCTTTTCAGTTCAGTTTCAGTTAGCTTCAGTTATCCTCTTTTCAGTTTAGTTTCAGTTCAATTATTTTCAGATAACCTATTTTCAATTCAGTTTCAGTTATTTTCAGATATTTAGCAAATAACTTCAGTTTCAATTAGTTTCAGATTCAGTTCAGTTTGATATTTTTCAGTTGACTTTCAGTTATCAGTTCATTCAGTTCAGTTCACTTTCAGTTTCAGGTAATTTCAGATCGACCCAAAACAGTTCAGTTTCAATTAATTCAGTTCAGTTAAATCAGTTCTGACCCAATCTGAGAGTACTACTTACACCCAAAACTAGAAGGAACTTTGTATATTCTTTCATTCAGTTTTATCATGGAAATCAGCATTATAAACAGGAACTCAATTTCCAAGTTTTAGTTTGTTTTTTTTTTTTCATTAATAATTCAGCCATAATTAATTGGCTTTATTTGTGTACAACGGTAATACTACAACAGTACCTAAAATAGCAACTTTCTCCCTTAAAAAGAATAAATAAATAATAGTAACTTTCAAAAATCCCCATTCTGCATACTGCATTACACTCCCAAACATCACCATTTTACAATTTACATTTCCAATTTCTTGTTCTTGAACTTCATCTCCAGTAGATTATCTTCCAGCCCAGAATTATAAATTAGAAGTTCAATTGTCACTCTGATAGCTGCTGCCTGCTGCTTAAATTTTAGCTTCTCCTGATTCCAGCAGAGGGGGAATCGAGGAGAGCAGGACCTCAAATCAGAGTTTACCAGAATTTTAGAAAAGGAAACTCGAAATCTCCTTTCATTCAGTGTGAGAAGATTCACTGAGCCACATCATCACGAGTTGTTGAATTGCTTGTACTTGGGTGTACTGCAGAGGTAGAGGATTAAATCCCTCATAGCCCTAGTCAGCAATCTTCTGAATGCACTTCCCTTCAGTATGATCATCAGTCATCAGCCATGTCAGCCAAGTAGCCCCCCCCATAGCCAGCTCAGATCTAGTGTTCACATCAGACTATATCAACAACAATAAACCCAAAAATTAGGTTTCCTACAAAGTAAATTTAAACTGAAAAAAAAAAATTACTGAAATCGAAAATCTGCATCGCATTTTCGAATTTTCTTCTTGAGCCCATTGATACTTGCCAATTATTTTTTGTCAGCGGCCATCCTTTTACGTATCTCGTGAGCAGTATTAAAGATCCCTAGCGTAGGCTGGTTGCAGACAAAGCATTTTTTGTTCCTAGAATGATGCTGCAATCAAGAGGAAAGCATAAATTTACAAACACACCAGCACTATCAAAAACCTAATCTGTAAGGCCCATTGAAAATTTTGAGGGATCAACATTTATATAGCCTTATCCAACTAGTATAGAAAATACTTTCAGCATTAAAAAAAAAAAAAGAGAGGAAGCTGAGGTCATGACATGAACCAAAGTAAAAAAAAAAAAAAAAAAAGGAAAATTCCCACTGGTATACCTGAGAATTAGCAAATCCCATTGGTATACCTGAGAGTTTTAAATTCCCACTAGTATACTTGAATTTAACCTAATATCCCAATTGTAACTAAAACAGTTAAACATTCAAACCATGGTTAATAAATTAACATGGTAAAAAAAAAACAGAATTTTTTTTGACATTAATAAATGGGAGGGGGTGGGACGGCTGGGGCTGTGATAGGGTGGGGGTGGGGTAGCTAGGGCGGTGATGGGGTGGAGGCTGGCTTAGGTGCGTCGGAAAGGGGTGGGGTGGGGGTTAAGGGTAGAAATGGACTAAAATGGAGGGGGGGAAGGGGGGTTTTGGTGGTGGCTGAGGTGGGGTGGGGGTTTTGGCCTTTTGGGGTAGGGGGTTTGGGGGTGGGGGAATCCGGCGGTGGGGGGGCGGCTGGTCAGGGGTGACTGGGTAGTTTAAGGGGTTTTTTACTTAAGTAAGGTTTAGTTTAAGGTTTTAATGTTAGTTTCAGGTTAAAATTAAGGTTAGCAACAAACTCAACTTGAATTCAAGTATACCAGTGGGAATTAAAAACTCTTGGGTATACCAGTGGGAATATTCCAAGTAAAAATACTATTACTCAATCTAAAGAAATCATTGAGAACTCACAAGTCACAACCAGGTTGATAAAAACAAATAGATAAATGAAATTATAATAGATTGATAAAAACAACGAGAGGGAGAAGAGAATGTTGTTCTGCATTTCCAATCGTACCCAGATCATAACTCCTAGATCTGCCCTGTCCGAGTCTTAAGTTTTAAAAGGCACAAGGCTGAGGCGCACGATGCCCCAGTAGCCTAGGAGCAAGGCGCAAGGCGAAGGCGCGCGCCTTTAGGTGGTGAGGCACACTAAATTTTTTAAAACTAAATCATATATTTTACTCAAAATAACATTATACTCATTATAAATGCATAAATGACCTAACAAAGTAGAATTCGTATTTTAAAAAAGGCGGTAAAAGTCTAAAAAATGACATAATGAAAAGAAAAAAGGGAAAGAAAAGCAAACTTGGTTCTCCAAGCTCATTTATTTGCCTAAAGTACTAGACCAATCCTAATCCAAATCATACTCATCACCATCATTGTACTCATTGTCAACTCCAGAGTGCCCGACAGTCACCACAACCAAGTTAAATACAGATTTAAGTAACAGAAACTTTGGTGCATGTGGTGTTGGTGCGGGAGAAGTGGAGGAATAGGCATAAAAAATTGTTGCAAAGTTATACCATTATATCCTTCAATAAGTTCATGAAAGATACATGGCCACCACAATACGGTTCTTAATCTAGCTTTACTTAATCACTTTTCCCAACCAAAAAGGCCACAACCCACTTGCTTCTTTTGCTCAGCTATCTTATTAATACATAATCACCAAAAACGGCCATGGTAACATAGGCCTTGTACCTTGCTCATACGCTATGGAACAAAAAAGGCATGTTCATAAAATAGAGAAAAAAAAGTTTGGTAATTGTGAATTGGTTCAGCTACATATAGTAAACAAATAGCTTAATTACCTTCAAAGATTCAAGGTCAAAAATATTTTAAAATCACCTAAAACACATGTAACTCATATCGAGAGATTAGTCGGTGTTGGAAATTGGAACCAGCTTCATAGTTCACAGTATGGGTACAAATAAGTTCAGGAGAATTCATAATTTGTCAAAAATCATAATACTGAGTCATAGCATATAGAAACACCCAAAACAAAATGACAAGAACTTTCACTTACCTTTAGAGCACAATGTTCACAGAAGTAGTGCTTGCATTTGGTCATCACTGGATCGACAAAAGGTTGCCTACAAATAAAGCATGCAAAGGGCAAACCATCGTCATCATCTTCCTCATCATGCACTGCATTGTCCTCGTCACTATCATTACCTTTCAAAGCCAAATTTCTCTTCCTTGTCTTCTCTGCTTCATCCCATTCTTTTTCCATCAACCACCCAGACTTGTAATCCCCTCGATCATGCATAAATTTACACGAGTCACCATAGCCACAATAGCCTGTTTCTTTGTAATCCTTACAAATGTCTGGTTGATAGTCAAATCTTGCAGAAACTCTAATATGAGCAGAGGCTCTAAGAGGGCCGTGAGCGCCACCGGCTTTCTCAGCAGCAACAGTTTGCTCCCGGCGAAAACCTGCTCTATAATCAGTGTAACTGTGCATACCCTTATAAACCTTTTCACCATCAGCAGTCTTATTCTTCCCCTTTAAGCCCTCTTCTGCTTGCTTTAGAGCTCGCTCACGAATAGCCCTGGCATCTCTAGAGAAGTCTGTCTCAGTTTCGAGAGTGGCTGTTGCTTTGCTATCGTTTTGTATTTGAATCTCTTTAGAAGACTCATACTGAAATAGCATGACTTCTGAGTCATCATTTGATTCAGCAGGCAATGAGCGCTTGGATGTCCCAGAAGAGAAGTATAGCTTGTTGTCTGTTTTAACAGACCTTTTGCCAGCAGGTAACACGGAACTTTCATCACTCCCATCTTCAATTTCATCAGTAGTTCGTTTTCTGATGTTCTTGTTCCTGATTGGTTTTCTAACAAAGCTGCAAACTTTTGTATCAGCTTCTTTGAGTTCAGGTACAGGCATCTGTGGCACATTAAGTTAATGGTTTAAACATAAAGAATAATGACTCAAGGATGAATAAACAAAATTATAGCTAAAAAATAATCAAAACTGGATTACCTGTTGAGAATCGCTTGTTTTAATTTTACTCCCTATACTGGTCCCAGAAATTCCAGCATTATTATGCCCTTCTAACTCATTATCACTGTGTGCCATCCTTGACAAAACGCAACAAATCTGAAAAATGTCAAAAAACAGATTACAAAATCAGCAAAATACCCCTTTATTTCTTTCAAACACTCAGAAAAGGATTTCACAGCCTAATTACTCAACAAGACACACATATGCATGTAGCTACACAAGCATGCATATGAACAAACACATACTTCAGATGTGTACAAACATTGGCTTACATACACAAATCATCAAAACTCACACTTCGATGACATGCAGCGATAATATAACTCCATTGAGCTCATGCCTCATGGAAAAACATTATTGATACACCATATGTACATATCATTTCTTTTTATGCAACTAATAAAAACTATTCAATTATTCAAACAGCAAGATAACTTCCCAAAATCTATTACAAAAATTAAGGTTAAATCACAGCAATGCTCCTGCTTTATGCAGCACCAAATCACAGATACTAAGCCCATCATGTAAACAGCAATGTAGTTCCTCTATAATTACATACAGATGCGTCCAGCCACAGTCACTCCCTAACTTCCTCCCACCGCAACACCACTGGTTATATTGTTTTATACAAAAGATTCCTTTCTTCGCAATACAGAACTGGATTCCAAAATCAAATCCACTCAAAAGAGTAACCATACGTATGGATAATTAAACACCCAATTCACTCAAATCTCCCTCTTCCCATAGACCCCTTCCAGGAACATGCTTATAGATACCATTCCAATCATGCACTCAATTTGAATCTCCCAATTAAACCTGTCTATCCAGCTACTGGTGATTTTCCCATTACCTTTACTCAGAAATTTTAAATGGATATGAAGTGCTAGAAAGTTGCTCTAAAGTAAGGAAAAAAATATTTTAGATCATATAAATAACAAACTAAGAGAACATTGAGCATAAAATAGTATGAGATTAAACCCAAACTCAATATACAGCAAAGAATGGCAACAAAATGTTAGGAATAATTAAGCTAACATGGAAAAGGTATAAGCTTCTACCATAAGTAGCATTTATTCAACTTCAAGTCTAATTTCCTCTTCATAAGCTACAAAAATATTAGTAACTAATGAGAAACAAATCATTAAAGCACACACTAATCCATCCAACACTCAAAATCCTATCAGTAAGACGAAATGAAAAGAAGTCCTAACGAGCATAGGAAATGCTGCAAGCAACATAAACAGGAAAAGGTGTGCATGTGCTCACTTGTCACTAAAATAGGTTCACTCATGCATAAGTTTGTCCACCCTTCCCACACTCTCATGACTCAGTATAGTCACTAAAAACAACAGGCCACAACTAGGGAAGGTGGTATCCTTCTCAAATATCAACATTACATCAATTCCGAATCAGCAAGAACCTTTTTCATCACTTTTAAAGGGTGCTTGACTACTTGGTATGATAAGCCTCAATGGAATGAAAAGTATTGAATTAAAAGGGGAAAAGGGTGATGGCAATAACCATTACCCTTATTAGTTATTAGAATTTCTAATGGAATGGAAAAATTTGTGAAATGAGGGGATTGATGAAGGAAAATTTTTCCACGGCTTGTACCATGGTGCAAAATATCGCCGTCTCTTTACTTTCAGTGTCTACAATTCCATCAATTACCATAATCATCTTTACCCAGATCGCCTCATTTAAATAGCATGGCCAGCATGTTAACCACTGAGGCCCTGACACAATACAACTCTATAACTGATTGCTAAGAGAAAAAATAATGGGGATCATAGCATATATTCTTCATGATACAGAACACCACGTATAGCTAGCATAAAAACAACTAAAATTTAGGACAAATCCCTTTTTGAATCAAAGGGAAAGATGTATTTGAGAAAGAATAACTAAACATGAAAAAATGGCCATTGAGGAAAAAATAAGCTATCAAGCACTGGGATTATTTTATCCAAAATAAATAAATATCACAATAGTAGCATTGCTTTCTTCTTTCATAATTTGCATAGAATAACCCCAGTGCTTGATAATTATGACTTGTGGCTCGACTTGAGATAAAAAAGATGACTCGAGCTAAAGAACCTCAACTTGATTTGAATAACTAATGTTGGGTAATTTTTAGAGTTGGCTGCTGTTCTCTTTTCAGTCTTTTGTTACTACTGTGATCTTGTTATTTCCTTTTCAACCAATATGAAATAACTTTAACCATGCTATTGTTTCCTTCCACTTTTATAAAGAGAACATAAGCTTGGGCCGCTTGGCTGGTTTGTTTTTCCCCTATACATAGGTATAAGCTTATCTATTTCAAATCTCTCGTACACTTTATCTTATGTAGACAGCATATGCTTGATTATTTATATTTTTTTACTTTACCTATGTTGGAATTCGCTTTCACCCAACTAACACTATTCAACCCTTTTCCACACCTAGAGTTTCAATTAGCAAAGCAATTCATTAACATCTAAACTCTTTTTGCTGAAGCACTGATTACAGCTTAATTACTCTTGCTTTGGTACGAAATTTTCAATAGTTTCTTTGGCTTCGGTACAACATGTTTTTCTTGCTTTTATCCTTTCGTTAAAACAATTCAAATTCGTTTCCCCGTCCTAAGTACTCTATTTCAGACTGTATATAACAGTTTACCCTCTATCATGCCGTTTTCTCATTCTGCAAATAAATAAATAAAAAAGGAAAAATACTGGCAGAGCCGTTCCTGAGCCAGGGCAGCAAGGGCGTCCGCCCTGTACCCACTTTGAAAACCCCATTCTCATAAATTGACCCTATCTCAAAGCTACAAACGAAAGCCTAGAATAAACTAACAACCAAATTTTATTCAATTATCACATTAGACTCCAAAAAATAAACGATATTCTAATCATTTTAAAACATCAAAAAAGCCACTCATAGTCTTTCATAACTTCAGTAATTATAACTAATCGCTCAAACAAATAAACCCTAGATCGTGAAATTGATATTCGAAAATTTGAAAATAAAAAAAATAATAATAATTAAAAAAATATATATTACCTCAGAAGCTAGTTCAAAGAGTAGAGAAAGCACGGAAGCCGTTTCGATGGAGAATTTCGTGGAAGCTTCAATGGAGATCTTCGTGTATGGTGGATTGAATGAAGAGAAGAGAGAAAGAGGGGGTGTAGTGTAAAAAGGATAATAAGTTTGCTAATTTTTGGTTTTTTTTTTTTTCGCAAAGGCATCTAGAGATGGCCGCGGGTCCGACTCCAATCGGATTATGCGTAATCCGACTTTGACCCGACAATAGATAGAGTTTAGATTTTTTTAAACGAATTGGGTCGGACTCGAGTCAGATCAGGATAAATTATTATCCCTAAATGAGATAAATGTCTAATATTATATAAAAATTAGTTCTTATTTTCTTATTAATGTAAATTTATATATTATACATTAATAAAAATTTAAATTCCTACCAAATAATTTCTATAAAACTATATAAATTTAATTAAAAATAACATAGAAAATTAAAACATCTAACAATATGTCAGAGTCAGACTTGTCGGCTTTTTTCCAACTCAGTGTCGGATTTTTTTTAGACAGATGCGGGTTTTTATTTTTCGGATTCGAATAGGATTTTTCTTGCGGGTCGGGTCGGATTTCGGACTAAATTGTTGTCCTTAAAGGCATCAGACATGACAATTAACAATTTAACACTATGGGCTTGTTTGGTTGGACTAAATTTCCATAGAAAATCAAAATTCCTAGGCAATACAATAACAATTGTTGTTTGGTTAACCAAAAAAGTGTAAAATGGAGGAATTTCAAATTCCTAGAAATTTTTTTTTTTTAAGGGAAATACTAGGAATTTCTAATTCTCATATAATGTAGGAAATAATTCGCCTAACCCGGTAACCCCTCTTAGGTAAATCAAAATTCCTAGAAATTTGGAAATTAGATAAGGGAAGTTAATTCCCATAAAATCCAAAGTATCGTAGGAATTTAATTCTTATTAAACAAACAATACCTATGTTTGTTGAATGAGCCTTGGTAAGGTGGGACTGCTCTCCTTGGAGGTCGCATGTTCAGACACCTACTTCAAGGGATATCAATTTGGATTGACTCCAAATGGTATGGTGACTCCATTTCAGGTTGTGGTCGATTATTACGTCACATTAGTTCTGTTTAATTCAAGTTTTTTTTTTTTTCAGAATTTCAGAAATTAAAAAAAACTTGTATGAGAATTGGAAGTTGATGGAGAAGTAGAATTTGTTGTTGGTGGAGATGGTGAGAAAGTGAATGTGAGATGAAGATTTTGAGTAAGGAAGACAATGGTGAAAAATTAAAGAAAATGGAGTTTGAAGGTGAGAAAGATGGAGTTTTAGTGGGTGAGAGTGAAAATGGAATGGAGAAATTTTTTTTTTTTTTTTTTTTTTTTTGTTGATAGAGATTGAAAATTGAGGTTAACAATGGTGGATGTTGAGTGTTAATGGAGGGAGAAAGAGATGGATAATGGAGTGAAGAAGATGATAGGGGTTTGAATTTAGGAGAGAGAGTGAGTGAAAAAGGATAAGGAAATCAGAAAAAGGGGGGAGGGGGTGAATCTTACGTGATTTTTGTTTTTTTTTTGAATTTTTTTTTTTTTTTTTTTTGTTGCTGGAAAAACAGGAGCGCCCGTGCGCCTCTTGTGGAGCGCCCGCTCCGAATGTAGGAGCTGCTACTGGATCAGCAGGGATTAGTGGAGCGCCCGTGCACTTTTGGAGGAGCGCCCTCTCCTATTGTTTTTCTACATTCTGTGTTCTCCAGGCCACGAGGAGCGCCCGTGCATCTACTCAGGAGCGCCCTCTCCTACCTGCGCATCCCCATTCTGCTTCTTGTCCTTAACCCCCTTTTTTTTTTATATAAATAAATACAACAACTGATATCAAGCTAATATCTCAATTCGGGTTGCCTCCCGGAAGCGCTTCTTTAACGTCACTAGCTTGACGCATTTCTGATTATGAAAAATCGGACGGTTTAAATTCTCTTACCTTGATTAGGTAAACGACACCTTGCTTGTCGCCCTCATAATAAATTTTGAGGCGTTGACCATTTACCTTAAAACTTCCGGTGTCTTTGCTCCAAACTTCAAATGAGCCATAGGGAAATATTTTTGTGACTTCAAAAGGCCCGCTCCATCTTGATTTAAGTTTTCCGGGGAATAACTTAAGCCTTGAGTTGTAGAGAAGTACTTTGTCACCTACCTTAAAATCCCTCTTCAAAATGTGCTTGTCATGCCATTCCTTCGACCTTGCCTTATAAATGCTCGCACAATCATAAGCATTCATCCGCAACTCTTCAAGTTCATGCAAGTCGAGCATTCTTTGTTCACCCGCACTTTTGAGGTCAAAATTTAGCTTCTTGATAGCCCACATAGCTTTGTGCTCAATTTCAACCGGCAAATGACAAGACTTCCCATAGACCAACTTGTAAGGTGTGGTACCAATGGGGGTCTTGTATGCCGTCCGATAAGCCCATAGAGCATCGTCAAGCTTCATAGACCAATCCTTTCTACTCTTAGCCACAGTTCTCTCAAGAATTAGCTTGATTTGTCGATTTGATACCTCCGTTTGGCCACTTGTTTGAGGATGGTAAGATAGCCCCTTCCTATGATGCACCCCGTGCTTCTTGAGTAATGCTTGGAGTGTTTTGTCCCCAAAATGAGTACCACGATCGCTTATTATAGCTCTAGGGATACCAAACCGTGGGAATATGATTTTTTTGAACAACTTCAAAACCACCTTTGCATCATTTGTCGGCGATGCAATAGCTTCCACCCATTTGGAAACATAATCCATCGCAACCAAGATATAAAGGTTCCCATAAGAAGATGGGAACGGCCCCATGAAGTCTATCCCCCACACATCAAAAACCTCAAGCTCAAGAATAGGATTTTGTGGCATCTCGTTCCTCTTTGAAATGTTCCCCGTTCGTTGGCACCTATCATATGTTTTGCAATATTCCCAAGCATCCTTGAAAATTGTAGGCCACCACAAACCACATTGAAGAACTTTGGCCGCCGTTTTGTTTGCACCCATATGCCCCCCACATTGAGAAGAGTGGCACATGTGCAAGACACTTTTGAACTCATCTTCCGGTACACAACGCCTAACAAGACCGTCAACACCCCGCTTATACAAGATAGGCTCATCCCAAATGTACCTCCTCGCTTCACTTTTGAGTCTCTTCTTTTGTTGACGGGTGAACTCCGGAGGTATGGCGCTACAAGCAAGATAGTTGACAATATCGACAAACCATGGTAGCTTCTTGCCTTGAATGGCATACAAGACATCATCCCTCAACTCATCATTGATCGGCAAAACTTTAAGATCCTCATCTACATGCTCCAAGCGCGACAAATGATCCGCCACCGAATTTTCGGTGCCTTTCTTGTCCCGTACTTCAATGTCGAACTCTTGCAACAATAGTATCCACCGAATTAGCCTCGGTTTTGCATCTTTCTTTGCCATCAAATATTTAATGGCGGAATGATCGGTGTACACTATTGTTTTGGAGCCAACAAGGTATGCCCGGAATTTTTCAAATGCATACACCACCGCAAGAAGTTCCTTCTCGGTAGTGGTGTAATTTCGTTGAGCCTCATCTAAGGTCTCACTAGCATAGTAGATGACATGAAGCCGCTTGTCCTTCCTTTGACCCAACACGGCCCCCACCGCCATATCACTTGCATCACACATTAGCTCAAAAGGTAGACTCCAATCCGGAGCCTTGACAATTGGGGCCGTGGTGAGCGCCTTTTTTATCCTGTCAAAAGCATCTAAACAAACATCATCAAATACAAACTCACTCTCCTTTTGAAGGAGAGATGTAAGGGGTTTAGCTATTTTTGAAAAGTCCTTGATGAAACGTCGGTAAAAACCGGCGTGACCCAAGAAAGATCGCACCCCTTTCACATTTGTCGGGGGCGGAAGCTTTTCAATCACATCCACTTTTCTTTTGTCAACCTCGATTCCCTCATGGGAAATCTTATGGCCAAGAACAATGCCTTCTTGGACCATAAAATGACATTTTTCCCAATTGAGAATGAGGTTCGTCTCCTCACATTTCTCCAAACAACGAGTGAGATTGGTAAGACATTCATCAAATGAACCACCACACACAGAAAAGTCATCCATGAACACTTCCATTTCCTTTTCAATCGTATCGGCAAAAATTGCCATCATGCATCGTTGGAAGGTGGCGGGTGCATTGCACAATCCGAATGGCATTCTACGATACGCATAAGTGCCATAAGGACAAGTAAATGTTGTTTTCTCTTGGTCATCGGGATGAATTGGTATTTGAAAAAATCCCGAATAACCGTCAAGATAACAAAAATACTTGTGTGTCGCCAACCTTTCCAACATTTGATCTATGAAAGGTAGTGGAAAGTGGTCCTTCTTGGTGGATGTGTTTAGCTTGCGATAATCTATACACATCCTCCAACCCGTTACGGTCCTAGTGGGAATGAGTTCGCATTTTTCATTTTGTATAACCGTCATTCCCCCCTTCTTAGGGACTACTTGTACCGGTGCCACCCATTTGCTATTAGAAATAGGATAGATGATACCGGCGGCAAGTAGTTTAAGGACCTCTTTTTTCACTACTTCAAGCATCGGAGGATTAAGCTTACGTTGTCTTTCAATTGATGGCTTAGCGTCATCCTCCAATAAAATCCGATGCATGCAAAGCGTTGGGCTAATGCCTTTCAAATCATTTATATTGTAGCCCAATGCTTTGCGATGCATCTTCAACACATCCAACAATCTTGAGGTTTGAACCTCATCTAAAGAAGCATTAACAATGACCGGAAAAGTAGATGATGGACCAAGAAATTCATACCTCAAGTTCGAAGGTAGAGGTTTTAGCTCTACACTTGGCACTTCCTTACCATTTTCGCTCTTGCGTTCTTTCTCAATATCCTCTTCTCCGATCACAAGGTTGACCTCCTCTTCTTTCTCAAGTGTGGGTGTGAAGTCAAGATACTCCTCAATTGCCTTCACTTCCACTACTTTTTCACAATCCTTCTCATCACTCAACAAAACAAGCTCAAGTGGATCGTTAGTGCTATGCAAATGCTCATGCATGGATTTATGAATGATGTTATCAACGGTGTCAATGCGCATGCAATTATCCATGTTGGATGGGCATTTCATAACTTGGTGTAAATTGAATTCCACCTTGTCATTGCCCACAACCAAAGACAACTTACCATTTTTCACATCAATGATGGCCCCCGCCGTGGCCAAGAAAGGCCTACCTAGGATTATGGGGACATTCAAGTCCTCTTCCATATCAAGCACAATGAAATCCACCGGAATGTAGAGGTTGCCCACCTTGAGGGGGACATCTTCTAATTTCTCTAAAGGTATCTTAACCGAACGATCGGCTAATTGGAGTGAGACATTAGTGGGTTTCAATTCACCTAGGTTAAGTCTTTTGCACATAGAAAGAGGCATTAAGCTTATGCTAGCACCCAAATCACACAATGCACGATCAATGACCATTTTACCAATGGCACATGGTATTGAAAAACTACCGGGATCTTTAAGCTTGGTAGGCAACTTGTTTTGAATTATTGCACTACAATTTTCCGGTATGTTTATTGTTTCAACAAAGTCCACATTTCTTTTGTTACTTAAGATGTCCTTGAGGAACTTAGCATATGTGGGCATTTGTTTGATTGCATCGATGAATGGGATGTTAACATACAACTTTCTCAAGACCTCTAAAAATTTTGCAAATTGTTCATCAAGTCTAGACCCGGCAAACCTCCCGGGATACGGAAGTTTTGCCACATGAAGTGGGGGCTCATTCCTTTTTTGTTCTTTTTCCTCACCGGTCTTTTCTTTTTCACTCTCTTGATCCAATTCTAGTTCCTTTAAGTTATCATGTTTTTCCACCTCTTCATCACAATTTTCATTTTCAACTTGGGAAGGCAAAACCTCACTAGACTTATCCACCCTTCTAACTTGGACTTCCCCCAAACTTTTCCCACTTCTAGTGACAATGGCATTAGCATGTTCTCTAGGATCTATACCTTGACTAGGCAATGAAGTGGTAGGTCTATCCTTAAGAGCATTAGCTATTTGGGCCAATTGACCTTCTAACATTTTATTGTGGGTTTGAACTTGTTATAAGCCTTCTTCTAAGTCATTAGTCTTTTTTGTTTGAGCAATCGCAAATGACTCCATTAGACTCTCTAAATTTGACTTAGGGGGAGGGGCTCCAATTTGTAGGGGTGGTGCTTGCGGGATAGGGGCAAGATTCGGTCTATACCCTCCATTAAAACCCGGTGGGTTATTATTGGAAGAGTATTGGCCTTGTTGGTACCTATTGACATTTTGATAGTTTCCTTGATTTGGCACATAGTTACCTTGACCTTGACCCCTAAAATTACCTTGACCACCAAAATTGTTTTGATTTTGACCTTGAAAATTTCTTTGGCCACTACCTTGACCTTGACCTTGCCCTTGAACTTGACCTCCCCTCCAACCAAAGTTAGGATGGTGTCTCCATCCCTCATTATACGTGTTAGAGTAAGGGTCAAATTTAGGGACGGGTTGCACATTGTTTAGAGCATTCACTTGTTCCATGCTGGGAGAGGGGGAACATGATTCATTCATTAACAAATAGCAATCGGAAGAAGGATGATCATTGTTGCCACACACATCGCAAAACATCAATTGCATTGGCATGTTTTGTGAACTAGATGAGCTAGATGCATGTGAGTTGTGATGAGGGGAGATGGTAGGGGGAGAAGATTGCAATTGAGCATCAAGCTTAGAGGATAAAGCATCAAATTTGGAAGATAACATGTTAATAGCATTAATTTCATACCTCCCGCTCTTCTTTGAGCTTTTTCTCTCGTCTTGGCTCCAATCTGCGTAATTTTGCACAACCTCTTCAATGTTTTTGAGTGCTTCATCCGATTTCTTTTTCATGATTGGCCCTCCCGATGCCGCATCGAGACACATTCTATTTTCCCTTGAAATTCCTCTATAAAACCCATGGAGTAAGAGCCAATTGTCCATCCCATGATGAGGACAATCTTCTATCAAATTTTTAAATCGCTCCCAAGCATCATAGAGCGACTCATCCGGTTCCTCTTCAAAGTTTGCAATTTTAGACCTCAACTCCGCCGTTTTCTCAAGAGGAATGAATTTTGAGAGAAACGCCACGGTCACCTCATTCCATGTAGTCAATGAATTAGGTGGCAATCTATCAAGCCAATCACTTGCCTTTCCGGTGAGAGAAAACTTGAACAAGCTCAATCGAATGAAGTCTTGGGTGACTCCATTTGCTTTGACAGTGCTACAATATCTTTGGAATTGTTTGAGGTGATTGCGGGGATTCTCATGTTTGGCACCCGAAAATTGATGACTCTCGATCAAAGAAATTAGTGCGGGCCTAATCTCAAAATTGTTGGCATCGGTGGTGGGGGTAACAATCCCACTTGCTTCATGGTAGGGTGGTGGAGCGCCAAAATCTCTCAATGTTCGGTTGTCCGCCATTGCGAAAGGATTAGAGAATGAGTCGGGGGAATTGACTCTTGGAGTTTCTAGTGGAGTAGTGGTACCACTAGAACTAGAAGAATCTTGTGATGAATCCGACTCAACCTCTACTTGAAATTCACTTGACGTTGCACCACTCGTTGTTGCCCTTCGTTGTTTTCTTATGGCCTTCACGGTCCTTTCAAGTTCAATGTTCAAGGGCAAAAGAGGTAGAGCTCTGTCACTACGCTTTGGCATACAACAAAATGACTAAAGAGGTGATTAGTAACGTTAGTCACGACAAATTAAAATAAAATAAAAAAATAAAAATAAAATTGAGTTAGACTCCTAGATTTCACAAAAGACTCGATTAAATTAAACTAGAGAATTATCAATAAAACAAACGCTAGAGATGTAAGGGTTATGACACCAACCAAACCAATAAACCGAGTAAAATGAGCTAAAAGAGAACAAAATGAGGTGATCCAATGGGTGACTCGATTAATTCCTCTTTCAAGGACATAAACCGATAAATTCCTAAATTAAACATTTAATAACGAAAAGTAACAAAAACTCAATAGTGGGAAGTGGGTTCCTCACTTGACTAGGCCTTTCGGTTTCTCAAGGAGGCATGAGCACAAATAATTGGGATTTCTCACCTAATTATCACAACTAAGGCATCCACATTAATGAAGTAAATGAAAACAATTCATGACTAAACATTAATCCATGAGCCCAAGCAAGGGCCTACATTACTAACTCCATTTTTCAATGCAAGATTATAAGTAGTAGCAAAAGTCTAATGTGGCCACAAAACACAAATGCACTTTACCCAAACAAGGACAAACATAGATCAACCCCACTTTGAACCTAAAATTGCTCAAAATTACTCAATTCATGGCTTGGTTGGGTCTTTACCCAACCTCTAGCTAAGTGACTACTCACACTTCATAATTAAAAATAAAACAAACATAATAATAAAAATCATAATTAGGCTCAAAAATGAAAATAAACTAAAATTTAAACCCAAGTTAAATATATAAGAACAAGAAATAAAAATTAAAATCACAAACCTAGAAAATTTCCATAACAATGAACATCAAAAATAAAGAGAGAGAAGAGTGAGAAATAATACTTGAAGCTTCAAACTTGATTGCAAATGTTGAACAAGAAAAAGAGCCACAAATTTGAAGTACAAAACTAGAGATTTTCACCCACTAAGCACTAAATTACAAGTGTTTGAGAAACTATAGATCTAAAAAGTTGAGAGGAAAGTTTGAAATCTAGTCTAGAAAGTAGTAAAGTGAAGCTCTCTTAATAAGTGGTCCATCCAAATGTATTTATATGCCCCACTTGGCAAGTTAAAATCCACACAAAAAGGGCCCCCGGGTGAGAAGGAGCGCCCGCTCCATACCCAAGTCCACGCCCGCTCCACACTGTCGGTGGAGAGACAGAAACTTCAGAACATGTGGGAGCGCCCGCTCCACTTTATATGCACGCCCGCTCCACATGAAGACGTAAAAACATAAGTTGCAGCTCAACTGAGGAGCGCCCGCTCCTCTTCTAGTGCGTGCCCGCTCCTAGTTTGTCTTCTAAAAAACAGAAGCTCCACAAAAGGCCAGGAGCGCCCTCTCCTCCATGGGTGCGTGCCCGCTCCCGCTTAGTCAGTGAACTTGATAGAAATGCTATAAATGAGGGGGAGCGCCCTCTCCAATACATGTGCGTGCCCTCTCCTAAGTGGATCAAATGTTGTTTTCTCCAAGTGTAGTCCTACAAAATCAAGCAACACAAAACAAAAGGCACCACAACCAAAAACAAAAGAGTGACCTACTTATATACAAATAAGTTAAAAATGAATTAAAATCTATTAAAATAAACTAAAAAGAGAATTAAAATAGGTTAAAAACCACTATTTACACTACATTAAGTGGGTTAAAAACCCACTTATCAGATATCAATTTGGATTGACTCCAAATGGTATGGTGACTCCATTTCAGGTTGTGATCGATTATTACGTCACATTAGTTCTGTTTAATTCAATTCAAGTTATTTGGAAGCATATTCTGTTCGCAAGATTACGGTTTTTTCATATTTTAATCATGTGGTTTTATGTTTAAATAGAGTTGGTGATTCAGCCAATATGATTATATTTCTGATGTAGATTCATGTTACATTGATTGATATGATATACTTGGTGTGTTGTATTATTGAAATTTAATTTAAAAATCAAGTGTCAAACCATCATAAAATAAGATGGCTATTGTTTATGCAAAATCCCAACCGGAGTATGGGACTAAGCAGGTACGAACCACAGCTGGATTGCGACGGGTGATTGTGTATGTTACTCGATTGAAGAAGCAATGAATAATACGGACCAAAGCAAAATAAGGGGACGGGGGTAACACGAGAGAATGGTGACGCAGAAACCTCGAAGCTGAGGGAAAACTGCGGGTAGCCTTGAGTCTACCAATCCACTATTTTAATGTATCTTTTTATTATGATTACAATGAGTATTCGTGTTTCAAAAGGATGAATATAGGCGAATGACAAAGCTATACGTATGCTTTTTTTTCTTTTGAGGCAATACAATGAGTAGGCAGTGAATGGAAAATAATAATCTGATTTTACAATGGGATTTTTCCCTATCTATTCTCCTAATGACCTTAACTAGTCGTTCCATTAAATTAGGAACAACCTCCTAATTTCTTGGGATGCGTGAGACCAAGTGGAGTGGACTTCTTCATGCCACGTCAGCACACGCCTATTCTTCATGCAAGCTGGTCTTGACTTGTTCCTGCCACGTCAGCAAGCTATTACCTCTCCCCTGCTGGCTGACCTTTGACCCATTCCTTAGATTCAAATTTAAACTTGTATTATCTTCTAGATCTTTCCAATGCTGTTCTGCACTCCCGCTTCTCGGCTTAGCTTGCTTCTCAGCTTTCAACCTGTACTCAGGTTAGGTAAATTTGACCATAAAAATTTGCCCCCAACTCGCTGGTTGGGAATCTCGTATGATGCAAACTGCGAGTTTTATTTAAGAACAGGCGATTTAAGCCAAGAAATTTTCGCAAATGCATTAACTAGAAAATAACCAATTAGTGATTCAGCTTAAAAAAGAACCGTTCGAAAATAAACAATGGTCTTGAGATAATCCAACATAATTCAAAAGGATTCAAAATAATTTAAAAAATTAAAACTTCCCTCCTCCCCTTAGTGGGACGCGTGGCGGGCGATGAGTGGGAGATGGCCTTTGCATGCATTTAACTTCCCAACCATCTTTACTTAAGTGCTTCACTCAACCGTCACTTCCCTCATTTAAACTCAACTCCTCTTTTCCCATTTACACTTAATCTCTTACTTTCACACTTCACTCTCTCTTTCTTCAAAATTCTCTCTGTTCAACATCTTCCAGAGGACGCCATTTCCACCAGTTCAGGTAACCTCCGATTTCTTTGTTCTTTCCTTTTCAATTTCTCGGTTCTAACTTGGTTCACTACCCGCAATTCCGCCTTCGCTCCCTTCCTAGTGAACTAGGTTTTGGCGAAATTTGGGTTTGTAATTAAGGGTTTTCTTTTTCTTTTTCGAATCTTTTAGTGAGAAAATTATTTGAGATTTTTTAGAGGATGGAGAAAGCCAAAGAGCATTATGCGAGTAAAGTTCAAGAGAGTGACTTGAATGAAACAAAAGAAATAGCTAACCTCCCATCCGAAGCCGTTATAACCGCACCCTCTCCTTACCATAAACCCGAATTGGTGGATCTTGACACATGCGTCTTTTATACCTACGCTTTTGATTTAGGACATAAATTCCCCTTCTCACCTTTAACCCAAGCCGTGCTCTCCAACTGGGATGTGAACCCGGGTCAATTGGGGTCGCAGGCACGGCAAATTCTGGCCTTAATCGAGCACTTGACGATGGATTGGAAAGAGGCGTTCACTTATGAGGACCTAATGTCAGTTTATGGAGTAAAGAGGGCTCCTGATTTTACCTACTCGTTCAAGAAACGTGTAGGGTGTGATTATCTGGTCTTTGACAAAGATGTCAATGATAGAAAATGGAAGGAGTCGTATGTGTTTGTGGCTAAATCAAGTTTGGGGGAAGCCGGGGAATGGCTTCGAGGTGGTTGGAATTATGGAGGTATAACTAACATTTTTACTTTATCTGTTTTTATCTAAGGGTATTAACCCGTATATTTCCTTACTTGCTTTTGCATGTTGTAGATCTCGACATCCCGGCCCCAGAATCCGAGGCCCCAAGGGAGAGTGTGGTCCGTCTTCTAAAGATACCTCGAAGTAGGAGGACATTTTCTAGGGCATACCCTCCGCCTTGCTATAATCTACTTCCCGGATCCTCCACTGTTATGGGTAGGTTTGGCCAATTTGGTAGTTGTTCTGCTTTCCTTATTTACATATTATCTGGTATTCGGGACCTCAGTTGACTAACTTTACTTCTTTAGCTCCTTGCACCTTCTCGGGTTCTGAAGACGAGATCCTCAAGAGGGCCCAACAATTGAGGAGGAAGAGGGGTAGGGCCACCACTTCGAGCACCGACGCGACTCCTCTGGTTGGTGCAAACTCGGAGGCTGAGACTCCAACTAAGAAGACAAAGTCTGATGACATTATGGTGATTGAGCACCCCCCTCCTCCGGTTCCTCGTGCTCCCAAAGCCCAAGATTCCAAATTCTCTGGTATCCCCTCCGACTTCCTCGCCCACCATGGCGTAGATCATGGGATCATGCCTGCGGCTTCTCAGCTTCTATTCTCTTCTGCTAGGAGAAGGCTGGATCCTTGTGATACGAAGGTTCTCGCTGCTCGGACCGTTGGGCACCTTCTCCAGGTATGCGTGGTTAAGTGGGTGTTTCCCCTTTCGATATTTCTCTTGATTTTCGTGTGTTAAAACTTTGTGGTATTGTCTTTGACCGCTTTACTCTTTGTCAGGGTTTACAAAATGAACTGGTCGTCATAGAACGTGTGAAGAGCTTTACGGACGCTCAGGTCAGGGCTAATGTGCGTATAAGCGAACTCCAGAATGCCGCCGGCAAAGTTGAGGAGGAGAAGGCAGAACTGGAGAAGCGAGTAAGGGAGCTTACCAGAGCAGCCGAGGAGCAGGAGAAGGAATTGAAGGCGAAGCTTGCTGAGGGACAAGAGTTGACGGAAAGGCTTGCTGAAGAGCGGAAGCTAAAGGAGGAAGCCCTGGAAGAGTGCAAAGATGTGGAAGCTGAGATTACGATGTTTGTAAGAGCCCAGGTGTCCCATTAGTACCTCATCCAGAAGCTGCCTGAGTCCCACTTCAGGGGGTACATGGATTCGTACCTTCAAATAGGGTCGATGTCTGACCTGGGGCCCGCTCCTTCAATTCCTGATGATGCTGAGGTTGGCGAGGGGTCGAGCAAGAAGGAAGACGAGGGTGTAGGTGATAATGTTGACACTTAGTGTTTTTTTTTTATTGCCTGTTGGTCGTATGAACAATTCCTCCGTACTACTTATTTTTGTTATCTGAACAATCTAGCTGTTTGTATTTACCGTTGGCTAAGGGGCCAATGTGTTTTACTATGTACCTGACAAAGTATGACCGTTAGTTTTAACTGTGTGCTAACTTTACCTTGTTGCTTCTCTGGATTCCTGCTATTGTTGCTTGCTTTTACAGCCTTCTTTAGACTTCATGTGTATGCTTCTTGTTGTTGCTTGTGTGCTCCTGAATTCACAGACAGGTTAAGGGCGACCGTTGGTGTTTCCACCAACGGCCCTCCGACGCTTAAGTCAGTAAAGGCTTTGGGAAAAAAATTCTGAATAATACATGAATTTGATATAAACACTTAGGGATTTAGGTATAACCTGGTAACTTGCATACCTATAAGTATTGTAACCTGAGTACCTGGGATTTTGGATTTCCTGGATTGTTTTCTGTTTATTTGTAATTTCTGCAATGTAACACTGGTTAGGAACGACCGTTGGTGTTGCCACCAACGGCCCTCCGATGCTTAAGTCAGTATGTGATTTTTTGAAAAAGAAATTCAGGAATTTATTTTACGCAAGTGGCGTACCTGAATAGCTGGGGATAGTTGCCCCCTGCAGTGTGCTTTTAGAAGTGATACTTCTTTAATTGCACTGCATTCCAGCTTCTAGGGATTTGCTTACCTTGTGAATCTACTAGGCGGTACGCCTCGTTGCCAACTATCCTTTCTATCTGATACGGCCCTTCCCAGGTTGCCCCCAGCTTTCCTGCATTCCTTTCTTGTGTGTTTTGAAACACTTTCCTGAGAACCCAATCTCCAGCTCGGAACATTTTTGCTTTCACGTTCTTGTTGAAGCTTCGTGACACAATGCTCTGGTATGCTGCATTCCTGATCATCGCGTTTTCTCGTAAGTCTTCTATGGTGTCTAAGTCACGCGTTATTTCTTCTATGTTCTGCTATGGTGTGAGCAACCCATATCTTGTTGTTGGAGTTACCACTTCTGCTGGTAATACAGCTTCGCAGCCGTATACTAGAGAAAATGGCGTTTGGCCTGTAGCAACTCTAGGCGCAGTCCTGTTAGCCCATAAGATCCTTGGTAGTTCTTCTACCCACCTTCCTTTCTTTGCTTCTAGTCTTTCCTTGATACCATTGATGATGACTTTGTTGCTTGATTCTGCCTGCCCGTTTGCCTGGGGGTACCTTGGTGTTGACGTATGTAGGTCTATATTCCATTCTTTGCAGAAGTCTCTCGTTTTGTCACTGATGAATTGGGATCCGTTGTCGCATATAATTTCTGATGGGATTCCGAACCTGCATATAATGTTATTCCACAGAAATGATATAACTTCTTTATCCCTTACCTGGGAGTAGGCTGCAGCTTCTATCCACTTAGAGAAATAGTCGGTTACTGCGAGCATGTATGTTTTCTGGCTTGGTGCTTCTGGTAACTTTCCTACTATGTCCATTCCCCACCTCATGAAGGGCCATGGTGTGAGGATTGGGCTTAGTTGTTGGGTTGGTTGGTGTGACAAACCTGCATGTTTTTGGCATTTATCACATTTGGATGCGTACCTGTGGGCGTCCTTTTTGATAGTTGGCCAATAGTACCCGTATGTTAGGATTCTGTTAGCTAAGGACCTTCTTGCTATGTGAGACCCGCATTGGCCATCGTGGAATTCTGATAGAATATTTGGCCAACGCCTTCTCGTACTTCATAGCTTGCTGCTTTAGTTTTTACTTTTTTGGCTTCCATTTTATCTTGTGGTAATGTTTGGTTTTGCAAGTAGTCGAAGATTTCTTGGAACCAGGGTGTACTTTGGGACGTAAAGTTTAAGGGGAGTGGATCTGCTTCAGGTTTGGTTATAGCTGGGCTTGATAAATGTATTAAAGGTATGTTGTCAAAGTTGCAGGATTTGAGTGCCGACCCTAGGTTGGCAAGTGCGTCTGCTTGTGTGTTTTGGTCCCTAGGGATCTGTGTGATTGTAAATGGTTGAAATTTCTCTACTTTCTGTTTTGCTATTGCCAGGTATGCGATCATCTTTGAATCTTTAGTTGCAAACTCTCCACGGATTTGGCTTACTATTAATAAGCTGTGACTGTAGACGTTCAACCCAGTAGCTCCTAAATCTTTGGCTAATGTCATTCCTGCAATCAAAGCTTCATACTCTGCTTCATTGTTAGTAGCGGAGAAGTCGCAGGTTATGGATGGTACTATCATCTCCCCTTGTGGCGATTTTAGTACGACCCTTAACCCTGCTCCTCTAAAGTTGGATGAACCAACCACATATAAAATCCATACCTGAGGACCAAATAACTGGTTTAATTGTAACATTTCGCTGTCTGCCTTAGGTTCCAGGGTTGGGCTGAAATCCGCCACAAAATCTGCTAGGGCTTGCGATTTTATGGCCGACCTCGGCTGGTACCTGATGTCTAAGCTGCTTAATGCGATGGCCCATTTACCCATTCTTCCAGAAAGTTCGGGTTTTTTCAAAACTGTTTTTATCGGGTAATTGGTCATCACAACTACAATATGAGACTTGAAGTAATGCCTCAACTTCTTAGATGTTGTAACCAGGGCTAAAACCAGTTTTTCTAAAGAAGAGTACCTGGATTCAGCATCTAAGAGTGTTTTGCTTATGTAATAGATAGGGAGTTGCTGATTCTCAGCTTCTCTGGTTAACATCGCACTTACTGCTTGTTCACTAACTGATAAATATAGCTGGAAGGTTTCCCCCGGGTTTGGTTTGGATAGCAGAGGAGGCGATGCCAGGTACTATTTAAGTTCCTGGAGTGCTTTTTCGTGCTCCTCTGTCCATTCAAATCCTTTATTTTTTCGTAAAACGTTATAGAACAAATGGCATTTATCAGAGGATTTAGATATAAATTTGTTTAATGCAGCTACTCTACCAGTTAGTTTTTGTACCTCTTTTAGGTTCGCAGGTGACCTGATATTCACAATAGCTCTTACCTGGTCGGGGCAGGCTTCGATGCCCCGCTGCGTAACAATGTACCCGAGGAATTTCCCGGCGGCGACCCCGAAGGAGCATTTTGTGGGGTTCAACTTCATGTCGTGCTTTCTGAGTATCTCGAAGGTCTCGGTCAAATGCTGGATGTGATCTTCGGCTTGCTTTGATTTTACTAACATGTCGTCAATGTACACCTCCATTGTGTCTCCTAACTGGTTCTCGAACATCTTGTTCACCAACCTCTGGTACGTTGCACCTGCATTCTTTAAACCAAATGGCATTACTTTATAACAATATATACCTTTGTCAGTGACGAAAGATGTTTTCTCCTGGTCCTCTGCATGCATCAGTATCTGGTTGTAACCCGAGTATGCGTCCAAGAATGTCAGCATCTCATGTCCGGCTGTGGCGTCTACCATCGAGTCGATGTGTGGTAGAGGGAATGGATCTTTCGGGCACGGCTTGTTCAAATCTGTAAAATCAATACAAACTCTCCACTTACCATTCTTCTTCCCCACAACGACCACGTTAGCTAGCCATTCTGGATACTTTACTTCTCTAATCTTTCCCGCTTCCAAGAGTTTGGCCACTTCCTCGTTTATGATTTTGTTCCTTTCTGGTGCGAATTTCCGCCTTTTCTGCTTCACTGGTTTCATACTTGGGTCTACGTTCAGCTTGTGGGTAATGATGTTGGGGCTGATTCCGACCATGTCTTCATGTGACCAAGCAAAGCAATCTGCGTTCTGCTTCAGGAAGTGGGTTATAGCATCTTTTTGGGGTATGGTGAGGGTAGCACCAATTAGGACTTTACGCTCGGGTTGTGAAGGTTCCAGCTCCACTTCATCCAACAACATCTCATCTGTTCCAACTGGGGCTGGGTTCTGCTGTAATTGCTATGCTAGCTGTTTCTTCGGCTTCAGACTGCTGCTGTAACATTCTCTGGCTGCTTTTCTTTCTCCCCTGATTTCCTGAACACCCCATGGTGTAGGGAACTTCACCACCTGGTGGAAGGTGGATGGTACTGCCTTCATTTTGTGTATCCATGGCGTCCCAAGTATGATGTTGTAAGCTGATGGGCAATCCACTACGTTGAAGATGTTTGATATATTTACTCTCCCTGCCCAGGTATGCAATGTCACTTCGCCAATTGTTTGCTTTGTTTCTCCGCTAAATCCCACCAGAGTCTTGGTATTCTTCACCACATCTACTTCTCCCAATCCCATAGCTTCCAATGCGTCCATGAAGATAATGTTTGTCGTACTTCCTCCATCTACTAGGACTCGTTTGGTTAGGAAATTGCTTACATGCAAAGAGATTATCAAGCAGTCATGGTGTTCTGTTGTTTCCAGGTTCTCTGCTTCAAAGCTGACCGGCATCTCGAGTAACTTCTTTTCTGCTTCGTGTAGTGGTCTCCTGCTTACACTCGATATCGACCCGGTTTCTCTGGCTACTCTTTTAGCTGCAGAATACGTTAGTCCACATAAATCAGAACCTCCTATTATAGAATTGATTACCTTTCCTGATGGAGGTGGTGGTGGCGGCCCCTCTGATTGGTTGATCACTGGTTCTTTTGCTTGTGTTAGGTGGTCTAGATGTCCCTTCTTATATAGCCAAGCTATTTCTTTTTTCAGCTGGAAACATTCCCTGGTCACATGCCCATGGACTTGGTGGTAACTACACCATTTTCATTTGTCCTTTTCTGAATCTGGTCTGTTACTTTTCTTGGGCCACCTCACCTTCTCGCATACTCGCCTTAAGGCTTCGACTACTCCTTCTGCGTCCGTATTGAACTGGTACGAGGATAAGCTGGGATAATCCACGTGTTTCCGGGTTGAGCTCGGGTTACCTGCAGCAGCCAAAACAGAGTAATCAGTTATCGATCGATCTGGAGTAGCAGAGTTTACCTGATCTGATTCCCTTTTGGGGTAAGCTTGATGTCTCCAGGTTCTGCTTTGCTGCTTCCTAGGTTCAGGTCCTCCGACCCGCGGTGTTTCGTCTTCTTCGAAGCGGATCTCAGCCATGGCTTTTCGCCTTACATCTTCGAAGTTTGTAGCTGGGTACCTAGTCAGTTCCTGGTATAACCTGGAAGTAGGAGGGAGTCCTCTTCTGAAAGCTTCTACACAGGTTCGAGCATCGACATCTGGTATCTTGATCATCTCTTTGTTGAAACGATCCAGGTAGTCTCGGGTTGATTCTCCCTGGCATTGGGCAATGCGTAAGTCGCTAGAATGTTTCTCGAGTGCTCTGCTACTGGAGAACTGGTTGTAGAATTTAGTGGCTAAATTAGTGAAGTCGGGGATGGATCCTGCTTTCAGGTTAATCAACCATTGTATGGCGGGTCCATTTAAGGTGCCTTCGAATGTTTTGCAAAGGGTTGCATCTAGTTTATTGGCGGGTATTGGGAGGTACATCATTTTTTGGCGATAATGGTTCACGTGGTTTAGGGGGTCTGTGGTTCCGTCATAGAGGTCGTGCCAAGAAGTTATATTGATCTTTTTTGGAGGTATTGTTTCCACTATCTCAGCAGTGAAGGGGCTGTGTGAATATAGTTTCTGCTTCTCGAACACATCATGAGAATCAGAGGACCTGGATATTATTTTCTGCATCTCTTTATACTGCTTTTTTTATGTTTCGTATGTCTTCATGGGTTAGGGTTGTTTCTTGATCATCTCGATCATCTTCTTTATGGGGAGTCTCGTCTTCTGATATTTTATCTTCGTCGTCTTCTCCGTCTGAGCTGCCATTTAGGTTGAGAACAGGGATGCCGTCTGTTCTGAATTTCTTCTTGTTTTTGGGGATGTTACTTCTCACGGATTCCAGTTCTTTTTGCAAGGAAGCTTACGGTTTCATCTTTGGCCTTGGCCGCCTCAATGACCACTCTCAGTTTTTTTTGGGTTTCTTTCAGGGCTTGCGACATTGCTTCAATTTGCTTCGCGTTTGCTCCGTGGCTGGATGTCTCGGGGGCCATGATCTTTGTTTAGAAAAAATAAAATCAAAAATGATATGCGAATTTTTGGGCTTTTTGTGGCGAGTAGGTATATACTCCTTTTTTTGGGCTTTTTTTTTGTGTTTTCGAGTGAACAATCAAGCTATGGCCCCACGGTGGGCGCCAGATTGTTTATGCAAAATCCCAACCGGAGTATGGGACTAAGCAGGTTTGAACCACAGCTGGATTGCGACGGGTGACTGTGTATGTTACTCGATTGAAGAAGCAATGAATAATACGGACCAAAGCAAAATAAGGGGACGGGGGTAACACGAGAGAATGGTGACGTGGAAACCTCGAAGCTGAGGGAAAACTGCGGGTAGCCTTGAGTCTACCAATCCACTATTTTAATGTATCTCTTTATTATGATTACAATGAGTATTCGTATTTCAAAAGGATGAATATGGGCGAATGACAAAGCTATACGTATGCTTTTTTTTCTTTTGAGGCAATACAATGAGTAGGTAGTGAATGGAAAATAATAATCTGATTTTACAATGGGATTTTTCCCTATTTATTCTCCTAATGACCTTAACTAGCCGTTCCATTAAATTAGGAACAACCTCCTAATTTCTTGGGATGCGTGAGACCAAGTGGGGTGGACTTCTTCATGCCACGTCAGCACACGCCTATTCTTCATGCAAACTGGTCTTGACTTGTTCCTGCCACGTCAGCAAGCTATTACCTCTCCCCTGCTGGCTGACCTTTGACCCATTCCTTAGATTCAAATTTAAACTTGTATTATCTTCTAGATCTTTCCAATGTTGTTCTGCACTCCCGCTTCTCGGCTTAGCTTGCTTCTCGGCTTTCAACCTGTACTCAGGTTAGGTAAATTTGACCATAACAACTATAATTATTTAACAAGAAAATCAAGTTTAGATTCAGTTCAAGTTTGCCAAATTGTGTGACAAGTTGATCAAGGTTTAGTTTGGTTCAGTTCAATGATTTTTGGAGTTTTGGACAGGTCAACTTCAGTTTGTATCGTTTTCAGTTGAGATTCAGCTCAGTAGAACTCAATCATTCGTCAGTCAATAACAATTCAATTTACTTTTATTTTAAGTTACTTTCAGATTATAGAATACTTCTAGTTCAACTAAATTCAGTTTCAATCATACACACTTCAGTTAATCTAACGGGTTTCAAATCAAACTAAGACCTCTACCTAAGCCTTCCTGTCATAAATATGAGTAAACATGAAATTAACTGAACTGGAAGCCTTCATGTCAGATACTTGATTTTTAGTTCAGTTCAGTTAATTTCAGATACTCGATTTTCAATTCAGTTTCAGTTCAGTTCAATTAATTTCATATACTCGATTTTCAATTCAGTTCAGTTATTTTCAGATATTTAGCAGTTAACTTCAGTTTCAGTTAGCTTCAGATTCAATTTAGTTCAGTTCAGTTCGATATTTTTCAGTTGCATTTCAGTTATCAATTCAGTTCAGTTTAGTTCAGTTCACTTTCAGTTTCATGTAATTTCTGCTCGACCCAAAACAGTTTAGATTCAGTTAGTTCAGTTAAATCAGTTCTTAACCAATCTGACAGCGCTAATTACACTAAACACCCGATAATTCATATATATACTAAATAATACATATATAATAAATTTTAGTAACCCCTGTATAAACATGAAAAATGTACGGCTTAAAAAATTATAGTGAAATTTATTTTGCGTGAAATATTAAAAATATGGAAAATTTTACAAAAATAAACCAAACTTTGGTCGATGTTCCATAAATAAGTCAAACTTTTGAAATTCCAAAAATAAGCTAACCCATTCGCATCATGTCAACCAAATTTAGGTCAGAATTTTTTTTTACCCAAACTAATGAACCATGAAATTCAAAAAAAGAAGATCCATGAAAGATAAGGAAGACATGTGGCAGTAGAGGTCGATTTCGGTGGGTCGAGATGGCAGTAAATAAAATTCTTTAACCTAAATTTGACTGACATGGTACAAAGGTTGACTTATCTATGGAACTACAAAAGTTTGGCTTATTTATGGAAGACCACTCTCGGACCATATGCAGTATTGAGAAATGAATATGCAGTATTGAGAAATATATATCGCAGGACCACAATGAGGAAGGTGGTCCCGGGACCATATAGTAATTTGCGACATTAATGTGTGTCGAGGACATGGCCTATGGACCTTTAATTTTCATTCACGCAATAATAATAATAATAATAATAATAATAATAATAATAATAATAATAATAATAATAATAAACTTAAATGAACTTAAATTAAAGGAAAAATTCACACTAATAATCCCACCTTTGCCAAGTCTTCTCAAAATGGTCCCACCTTTCGTTTATCTCAGAATAATCCCACCTTTTTTGGGTCTCTTCTCAAAATGGTCCATCTGACTTGTAACTTACTATTCAGGTCACCTTATGAGTTACCCCTCCAAAACCCATAAAAATTAGATGAAATTCATTTCATCAACAACCTCTCAAACTCTTCACCATTGAAACACTCTTCACTCTTCCTCAAAATCTCCATTGAAGCTTCGAATTTTCATCTCGAAGGCAAAGCTAGGGTTTCTTCAACTTCAAATTCTGAAACTCAGGTTCGATTTGTACTCTGAATGTTTTCTTCTTTTCGTTTTTCTTGTTTCTTCAACTTCAACCTCTGAATGTCTTCTTTTGGTTTTTAATTTTTTTTTTTGAAAACTTGGAATTTTGGGTATAATTGTGGGCTTGTGGCAGTGAATTTAATGTGTGATTATTTTACGTATAATTTAGTTTATTTGCAAAATTAGGGTATAATTCAACTTTGGTTTGGTTAGGGTTAATGTTGAAAATGAACCCCCGATTTCTTTTTTTTTTGGTTAAATTTCCTAATTTATGGTTGTATTTGCTTGTATATGCTATAGGGTTGAAATAACAAAATGGAAACCATTGTCAGTTTGAGGATTTTTCATGGTGGTACATTTAAGAAGGACAGTAAAGGGGTTTTAATTTATGTTGGGTCTGCAATGAAGTCATTCCAAGTAGATGCTGATGAATTGTGTTGGTTCTATGTAAAAGAGTTAGTGATGAAGTGTGGAAAATATGGAGAAGTTGAGAGTGTATATTATTTGGTGCCAAACTCTGATACATTTGAGAAAGGCTTGAGGAGGGTGTATCATGATAGTGAGGTTTTGGTAATGGCTGAATTAGCTTTAAAGTGGAGAGGGATTGACTTGTATATTGATCATGGGGTTAGTACACTTGAGTCTTTGCTTACCCCACATGATTGTGGCCAACCTAAAGAACAGACCCCAACACAAGGCCCAAACAATGCAACAACCCACAAAAAAGCCCACGGAACCAATTGTCATAAAGGCTCAGCATAGAAAAAAATTGACCCCAATAAGGGCTCCACATTTAAGGAAAAGCCCTAGGAAACATGTGAGTTTGGCTGACTCAGGAACTGCAGCACCAGCCCCTCCTGACCCTACTAATGAATACCCTAAAAATTCAGCAAACACACCAACATCCACAGAACAACCTCAACACATCCACAACCAAATCACACCCACAGAACAGCCTCATACCCACACCCAAAACACATCCACTAAACACCTTGATAACCCCCACATCCCACCCCCTCCACAACCTGAACTGAGCCACAAAACACCCACATAATACCCATTGAATACTGACACCCACATCCCAGCACCTTCACAATCTCAACTAAGCCCCAAAAACTCAACAGAACAGCCTGATAACCCCCATATCCCTACACAAAGGTCTCAAACACATATTGTCGACCCTGTCCCAGATGATTATGATTAGGAGGACAATAGACCTGACAACCCTTTAGGTCTGAATGAACTTATTGGTGATGGTCTTTGGGGCTATGATGCAAGTGACAGTGATGAGGAGTACAGTCCCAACTCAAGTGATTATGATGAGGGGGAGTTTCAGGTGAATGATGGTGATTTAGAAGGAGGAGGACATGATATTGATGATGAATTTGAGGAAAATTTTGGTGGAGTAAATGATGGGAATGTAACCAGTGATGATGAATATGTCACTGCAAAATAAAGGGTCAAGGGTTGCACTAACAAGTTGATTGAGATAGCCAAGCAGCTACAGAAAGATGCAACTGAAGGGAAGTTGTTGAGTCAACAAAAAATAGTGACCAATGAAACACAACAAGAACAACAAAGAAATGAGAACGAGCCTGTGAGTGAGTATGAGGAGTCTGACAATGACATACATACACCACCACGCAGTGATGAGGAGGGATTAGATCCACAAGAAAGAGCGACTAGAAGGGGACTTCTGGTTGGTGCTGACACTGACTTCTCCAAGTTTAATTGGAAGGTGGGACAAAGATTTGCATCAAGGGCTTTATTCAAGGAAGCAGTAGCCAAGTTTGCAATTTTTCAAGGAAGAAATCTCCATTTCTCTGTCAGCAACCACAAAAGGGGTGCAAGATTAGGTGTTAGATGCACAGATGATTGTGCATTCAAACTGTATGCTTCATGAGATAGCAGAAGGGCTACATTTGTGCTAAAAAGTGTAGTTCATGGCCACACTTGTACCAGAAACATGGACAGAAATATACAAATGAAGTCCACCTGGCTTGCAAAAGAACTGTTAGAGCTTTTTAAGGCTAGACCCCATTGGCCTGCAAAGGAAATAATTGAGACTGTTAGGTTAGGTTATAGAATGAATATCAAGATAATTTTGCTTGTAAAGTCAAATATTATGCACACAAAATGCTACATGGTTCCATGAAGGAACATTACATGAAGTTAGGGAGGTATGTGGAAGCATTGAAGAAGGTCAGCCCTGGAACCGTGGTTGAGGTGGTCACAGATCCACTGCAAGAAGTGTTCTCTCCTGTGTTTCAAAGGCTTTTTGTAGGTTTTAAGGGGGTGACAAAGGGGTGACGACCCGACTCGCTTAAACCGGCGCGGAAGAAACCGACGAGTCGAATAGCCAGAACTAACAATCTAAAATACTTAAAATTTAAAACAATACCTCAAAATATTATATTACTAAACCCAAAAGTACAAATACCCACAAGTTTGTACATTACTAATCCAAAAGTCAAACTACTACTACTAATAACGTAACTCCAAAATCATATCAGAGTTATAGCAAAAGTATACAAGTATCACTACTATAGTTCAATACTATCTGAAATCATAAAACAATAGAAATACAACTATATAACTATATCGGCGCTCGCCCAACCCAAAGCTAAGCAAGAACCTCATCATCAAAATTACCTGAAAAACAACAACAGTCCACCGTCAATGACGAGTAACATAACTGTCTCACCCTAACGGGAATACTCACGAACATAGCATAAACCAAATATCCAAATCATAACATCAAATCATGCGAAATCATACCAATATACATGCTCGACTCGACTAACTTAACCAATCTTATCTTTGGCGCAATCATTCGTAAACTAGACCGGACTATGCACGTACGAACGCATCTTACGCATTCGAACTTTCTACTATGTTAGGACTGAGAATCTTACTCCCAAATCCCGTGAAACCAATCTTACTGGAAATCCACATCCGAAGACAACATAGTAAGACTACCAACTATCCCAATACCGCGGATAGGATAGGGGCAACGTCTTAACCCAAAAACAAAGAATCTTACTCTAAGTTTGAGGCGTCTAGCTACAAAATCAAGCTAATCTTTACAATCTTTAACTCTTTAATCCGAAGTTTACATTCTTAGTTACTTCTTAAGTTGCATCTTACGCCTTGACTTAAGAAAATAACATGTAAACCAAACATCTTACATCATTTAATCACTTTCTTTAATCCTTTCTTTAACTTTCTTTAACTTTTAAGACTTAATCAATAACTCATAAAAACTCTTAAAGAACTCATCAAGAACTCAAAGAACTCATCAAGAACGCATCCAAGATTCAAGATCTTCAATCAAGAACTCAATCAAGATTCAAGAACTTCAACCAAGAACTCATTCAAGAATCAAGAATTCATCCCAAAACATCAAACTACAGGCATACTTTCAATAATTCAACATAAGAGATCATCAACTTACTAACATCCAACATTCACCAAACTTGAACATGATTACATAAACTTACTACTAACATAATCATTCATAAAATTATCATATTCAATCATAAAATCATCATCAAACCACTTAAAAATCAGATTTACATTCATACTCAAAAACATGATCAAAGCTTCATATAAACTAATCTTGTTCATTTAATCTATACTATGAAACATAGTACACCAATTAAGTTGAGAAAGTATGTTACCTTATTAAAGATTACACACAAAATCAACACAAGTTGCAGCCCAGAACTTGACCCACACGGACCACCCACACGGCACACACGACACGGCCTTGTTACACCACACGAACACGGCCTTGTTAACACTACACGAACACGGCCCAACCACGACTTGCACGAACCACCAGCTGCACCACCGCCTTTACACGAGCACGGACCACCTTCGAACACAGCCTGCTGCACGGCTTCACCACACGCACCACCACTTGCACGACCTTCTCACACGACCACCACGAACCACTCACTTAAACAACCCACTCGAACTAGTACCCAAAAACCAACCCGAACTAGAAATCTTGATTGGAATTATGGAGGTTTAATTTGTGTTTTGGTTCTTAAAGATCAATGGAGGATTAATCTTTAAGTTTGAAGTTGAATGGATGATGAACAATTGAGATGGGAGATTAGCCAAAAATGGCGTGTGAAGGGAGAGCAAATGGGAGGGAGTTTTGTGTTTGATCTTTTGATGGCAAGAGCATAAGATGGCAAATGAGCAAAAGGATCATTAAGCCTTACTAACCCTCCTATATATAGAGGTTAGTTAAGGTGTGAACATAAGGCAAGTGGCAAAACTTTGCCATGCACAAGGAAGGGGCCGGTTTTGGCTTGCAAAATGGGCCAAAATGGGCTCTTGTGATTCATTGGGCTAATTATAATAATTACATGATTAATCATGCTTAAATCGATTTAGCCCAAAAATATTAAATAATTAATTAGAAAATTAAATAATAAAAATTCTAATTAATTAAATAATAATTAAAATAAATAATAACTAATCAAAATAAAATAATTCGAATTAAATCGAAATTATTCACATAAAATAAAATAAATAGTTCAAAAATAAATTTGAACCATACATAGTAACACATAAATACACATAATCATACACCAGAAATACCTATAAAAATCAGGGTCGTTACAACCTCCCCTCCTTAAAGAAATTTCGTCCCGAAATTTAAGGCAAAGGAAATCGCTCACCCTCAAACAACTCCGGGTACTTCTGCCTCATGGACGCCTCTGTCTCCCAAGTCGCCTCCTCATGGTGTTGATTTCTCCACAACACCTTGACGAACTGGACTTGCTTACGCCGCAGGGTCCTCACTTCCCGATCCAAGATCTGGACGGGTCGCTCCTCAAAAGTCAGATTCGGCTCAAGCGTGGCCGATTCCACTGGGATAATGTGGGTAGGATCATGTACATATTTCCTTAGCTGGGAAACATGGAATATGTCATGCACACTAGATAAACTAGGTGGTAATGCCAATCGATATGCCACCTCCCCAACTCGTTCCAGTATCTCGTAAGGTCCCACATATTTCGGTCGGAGTTTCCCCTTTTGACCAAAGCGTGCCACTCCTTTGAATGGTGAAACCTTAAGCAAGACTTTGTCACCTACCTTGAAAGCCAACGGTCTACGTCGATTATCGGAGTAGGATTTCTGACGACTCTGAGCGGCCTGCATCTTAGACCGGATGACTCAGACCTTCTCGATAGTATCGCGTACCATCTCCGGTTCTAAAGCCACAAAATCACTAATATTATTCCAACATATAGGACTCCGACATTTCCTGCCATACAGGGCCTCGTACGGAGCCATCCCCAAATGTAGTAATATATCAAAATAATGTTTTGCATTTGTAATTTTGCCACAAAGTGATGATTTAGGGCTCGTTTACATTAGCTTAATAGAGATGAACTGAACTGAATTGAACTGAACTGAATTGAACAGAACTGAACTGAACTGAACTGAACTGAATAGAAGTGTATTAATTGAACTAAATAGAGATGAATTGAACTGAACTGAACTGAACTAAACTGAATAGAGATTAACTGAACTGAATATAATCTGAAGTAAACAAGCCCTTAATGGTGTTATTTTAAACAAAGTAATATTTTGCATTTGTTAGCTTATTTTCCCCACATGTAGCAAATATATCAAAATCATTGCAAATATATCATTAATAGTTGCCATTACATTCAAATACTTCAACAAAAGTTGGCATAATGCCTAAATTAATACAATCAAAAGCACCTTCATTACTACTAACCTACTACAATTTGCAATTCATTACTACTAGCAGCCTACTACCATTACAAGGCTACTACCATTACTACCCATAACAAACCACCAAAATACATCACCATCAGCTTGATTTCCACAACAACCACAAGCACCCACATGTGTGTTGCAAATGTATTACAAAACAACAAATAAACGAATTCAATCAAATTGAATTACAAATCCTAAATTCGAATAAACATTAATTTCAAACAAATTGAAGTAAGAATTTGGAAAACCACCAAAAGTTAAACTCTAAAAAAATTGATAGCAGTCGAAATTCGAGTAAACCCTAATTTATACTGACAGGCCAATATGCACACCCATAAAATCTTTTCCCCATAGCAGGACCATTGTGCCTTACAGTCTGTAATGGTGGAACAGAGAGAAGAACGAAATTGAGATGACAACAGTGGACTTGAAACACTAAGCTTTTGCACCTTGAGGAAGAATGATTGAGCAAAGAGAATGAAAAGGGAAATAAAAAAGAGCAAAGATGGTGGAACAGAGAGAAAGAACAAAGTTTAATAAAAAAAAAAAAACAGAGAGAAAGAACAAAGTGCAAAGGAGCTGGTGGGCTTATTAAAAAGAAGAGGGAGGGAATAATTTGCAACGGTAACATGGGTTACCTGCTAATAAGTGAATTCACCTACTGCAGCAAGTTTACATTAAAGACGGACCATTTTGAGAAGAGACCCAAAAAAGGTGGGGTTATTCTGAGATAAACGAAAGGTGGGACCATTTTGAGAAGACATGGAAAAGGCGGGATTATTTGTGTGAATTTTTCCAATTTATTTTAAAAAACAAAAACTGTTTTTTTAATTTTTTTGTTAAAAAACTTTTTTTTTTTTTAATTTTTAATTAAAAAAATTGTTTTTTTTTTTAAAAAAAATACTGTTTTTTTTAATTTTAAAAAAGTATTAATAATAATAATAAAAAATTAATTTTAAATTAAAGTAAAAAACTTTTTTTTAATAATAAAAAAACTATTTTTTTAAAAATTAAAATCGGATACCAGGTACCCGCTTTTAAAAAATCCCGACCCGGTACCCGATTTTACAAACAGGGTACCCGACCCGATTTTTAAAGCCGGATCGGGTACCCGCTTTTTCAGGTAAAAAACCGGGTACCGGATCGGGAACCGGGTACAGGTTTTTTTGCCCGCCCCTACATGTAACAATGGATATGATACTTAAAAAGCGATGCCACAAGAATTTAATTAATAAATATTTTTTAGATTCTACACACACAAAATTATACAATATTACTTTGTGTGTGTAAGGCAAGGAAAAAAATTGTTCATAGCATTCACATTAAACCGCATTGATGATAATTCCTTTAAAAATAAAGTATTCTTATAGGAGGAAGTCAAAAATAAATTGAAGTGAGTGTATGTAAAATGGAAATTCGCAGGTTCCTGTAGCCCCGGGGCCGCCACATGGCGACCCCAGGCTGGCCCACCCCATTTTCCTTTAATTCTTGCCACTTATCCTAATATCTGCCGAGAAATTCGACTTGTTTTTGCTAAACCCTAACTCCATGAGCCATCAAGGCCAGCGCAGGAACCCAAGCATCCCCGAAAAATGACGAAATTGTCCCCAAAGCCCGATTAAGCTCCGAAAGACATCGAAAAAATCCAGAAAATTACCAAAATGCCCCTGAAAGACCAAGAAGACCCCCAAGCTAAGGCTACTGGAAAAGCTTTATGGACTCCAGAGAAGTCCAAAAGGTTTGCATCATTGTGAAAAATTTTCAAAGTTCATCCATACTAATTTATTTTGTTTTCCTTTTACAGAACAAGGTGGAAAAGGAAGATTGTAAGTGCAGAAGCATTACAATCGCCCCCCGTCCCTTTTCGAATACTTTGACCGTCGTCTTACGAGACTCGTGTCTCTGTAGACTCAGGCAAAGTGGTGGATTCTGTAGACACCTAATTTTGGTGTCTCCCCGAACGAGGATTAATGACGAGTTAAAACCCCCACTCAGATCAAGAGCCGATTGCACTACTTGAACATGATTTCCCCAAAATCTCTACAAACACCTTAACAAATCTCCGAGCTAAGCTCGAACACCGAACACAAGCACAAACAAACACCTTCCGCAGCCTGGGAGGCTCTATCAACCCACTCCTCAAAGTCAAAGGTTAAACACAAAAGTCAAAGTCAACACCTCAGTCAAAGTCAAAGTTAATCCCCCCGACACCACTTTTCCAAGCCAAAACCCGACCAGCTACGGAACCTATAATGATATTTGTGTTCCTAGTAGATAAACGGTCCTAACAATTGGTATCAGAGCAGGTTCCAGCGCATTTCAAGTAACACTGAACGTGTGTTCCAACCATTAACAACAAAGAGAAACTGGAAGAGGGGTACTCAACTCAGAGGCCACCAATGTTCAATGGAAAATTCTACTCATACTTGAAGAATAGGATGGAAATCTTCATCAAGGCTGAGAACTACCAGGTGTGGAAGGTTATTGAGTATGGTGACTTTCAGGTAACCACAACCAATGACAGAAACGAGGTAGTTCCTAAACCACTCTCTGAATATGATAAAGAAGATTTTCATAAAATTGAACTTAATGTCCTAGCTGTTAAATTATTGCACTGTGGACTTGGACCACATGAACACAACCGTGTCATGGGGTGCAAGAATGCAAAATGAATCTGGTATTTGTTACAGGTAACCCATGAGGGAACTAATGAGGTAAAACGTTCTAAAATAGATCTTTTGATGTCAAAATATGAACGTTTTGAGATGAATCCAAAAGAATCAATTAAGAGATGATAACTAGATTTACTAACATTACTAATGATTTGACTTCTCTTGGAAAGATTATTCTTAATGATGAGCAGGTTAGAAAAGTACTAAGGAGTCTACCACAAGATGAAAAGTGGAGATCCAAGGTGATAGCTTTTCAGGAAACCAAGGATTTCTCTAAGTTTAACCTGGAACAGCTTTCTGGTTCCTTGTTAACTCATGAGTTACACTTGGTGCTCATACCTCAGAGAGTTCCACAGGTAGAGGACTTGTATTCAAAGCTGATGATAATGAAGAGTTAGATTATGATGACTTTGAAGAAGATGAGGCTGCTTTGCTTGCAAAGAAGTTCACCAAGATATTCAGGAATAGAAAGAATCAGAAGAACTTCACCAAGAAGAGTTCCAGTTCCATGAGGAACAAAGGATGTCATAAGTATGGATTTGTGGAACACTTCATAAAAGAATATCCTCTATGGGAAACTGAAAAAGGCAGAGGCAATGGCAAGGAACAATGGAAGGACAAGACCTCTAAGAACCAGTTCTCCAAAAGTGATGGAAGGAAAGCTATGATTGCTGCTTGGGGAGATACTGATGAATTAGAAGATGGCTTGGAACAACTTGCTAAGGAGGTTGCTCATATGTGCTTAATGGATGAGACTAGAGCTGATCAAGATTGGCCCGACCCGATCGGCCCGAAAATTTTACGGGTTTTGGCACACTTAAAATAGTAGTTTTTAGTTCAAAAGCCCGACCCGGCCCGAAAAGCTCTCGCAAGGCCCGCCAAGCCCGCCTAAAAAATTCAGGCTTTGGACATAGTTACTTAGTTAAGGCCCGGGCCGACTGGACTTTTGATCACCTCTAACTGACACTGATTCAGAAGAGTTCCATCAGGAACATGCAGATGAGGTAAGTCCAGTTCCTAATAAGTTAGCTAAGTTGAGTAAGAAACAACTCATAAACCTAGTTATAGAGATGCACAAAAACTAGAAGGATGCTTGTATTCTTAGGGCTAAAAATGATGAAACCTTTAAAATGTATAAGGAACATGTTGACTGGCTTGAATCCATGAGAACATATGTTCAAAACCGCTTCTTTGACCTATTTGATAAAAACACTGTTTTAAAAGAACTTATAACTTGATAACCTATTGGTTGGAGTTGAAGGCATTGCACAATTTAGGAATTTTTAGCAATGAAGAAATGTTCTAAGCTTGTATCTTCTTCATATTTTTAAGGGTTTTTCTCACTAGTACTCATATGTTTTTGCATTTTCTCAGGTGTACCAACTTTTATCAAACTTTCTCAGAGGTACCCATCAATTTAACTTCGATAATTATATATACCCAATTTAATGATGAAACGTTAACTAAGTTAACGACGTTAACATAAGTTGGTATTATTATTATTATTATTATTATTATTATTATTGTTATTAATTTTTCATGATCATTTTTCTCTTCGACTTTTCCGGCAACATTTTTTCGGTCGATTTTTCCGGCGACGGTTTTCCGGCCAAATTTTCCAAGACGGTTTTAATTACAAGTGACTTTTCAGGTGACTTTTTCCGGTCGATTTTTCGGCGACGGTTTTCCATCCGACTTTTTGGCGAGAGTTTTCAACCGAATTTTCTGGTCATAACGCCATAACTGCTAAGTCAATACTAATGTCATTAGTTATTATTTTCAAATTAGGTCTAATAGGGTCGTTTTTTTTAAATTTTGAACTCAAAATTGACCCATAAGGGTTAAAATGGCCTGTAAAAGCTTGAGAATTTTTTACACATAATTAATGCGTGCAAATCGAGGTGAATTAGGAACACAAATCGGGTTAATTAGGTCATTTTTTAAAATTTCGACATCAATTCTGGCTCTTAAGTGTTAAAACGGCCAACATAAAACCTTGAGAGAGCAAATTTTTGACACATATATAAATAAGTGCAAATTGAGGTGAATCAGGAACGCAAATCGGGGCTAGTCGGAACGTTTTCAAAAAATATAATTTAAATAAAAAAATTCAAATTTAAAAAAATTATAAGAAAAAATTAAAAAAATTGAAATATAGAAAAATAAAAATAAAATTTCAGTTCAGCAAAATTCATGTCTCAAGAAACAATGCCTAATTCCCTCTTATTTTTAGTTTTCATTTTTTTTAATTATGCTTTTGAACTTAACTAAAGTAAGTAATTACTCTCACGGTCTCACCTAACGTTGTTAGTGAGCGAGGAATCGAGGATGCAAATCAGGTTATGGTTGACAATGGTGGACTAGCTAATGGGTACCTCTGAGAAAGTTGGGTAAAAGTGGGTACACCTAAGAAAATGTAAAAACACATGGGTACTAGTGAGAAAAACCCTATTTTTAATTTAAATCGTTAATGCAATGCTTGGATACAAGCATTTCATTTGAAATAATGGGTTTAAGTCAAATAATATGTTTGAAAAGTAAAAAAAAATTAGAAATGGATTTCGCTTAATTCCGAACACAAATACTTAATATAATTTTACCTCAAAACTCAATAAATTTACAGATTAATCAATAATTTTATATGTCAATTGATTGAAAATAATTTAATATATAATAAATAAATAAATTTTTTTGACACTTAATATAATAAATTAATACACTTTAAGAATATATACTACGGAGTACCTCCGTATCACAATACTCGCAACTTTTACCATATTAGGCTGTAACACAATACTTGCAACAAATATTTTTTTACTATATTTAGTATAAAAGTTACCCATGTGTTGTTTTTTTCATTATTTTTTTTTTAATTTTACTTTTGTTGTGGGCCCAATTAATTATTCATTTTTCACTCTTTCTCTCTCCTTAAATCTATTTTTTACCTAGGAGTCCGTACCATCTACTTATGTAGCGAGTATTGCGATACAGAGGTAGTAATTTTCCTAAAGAAAAAAGAATATAATTATTAATTTTCTTTAAAAAAAATTGAGATTCAATAGGGCCAAAACATTAAATGAGCAACTCGTTATCAACCCGAGCTCGACTCGAAACCTAACGAGCATGAGTCGAGCAACCCCTAGCTCGAGATCGACTAGCTTGATAAGCACCCCTAGCAGCTGGGTAGCACCACAACCTACTATGTGTCATTGGTGTCGGGAACACTTTGGATTCTACAAAAGTAAAATTAAGATATGTTAAAGCCTAGAAATCACAACCTTTTAGCTTAGTTGAAAAAAAAAGATACAATTAGTATAATTATGACTCATATGATATATATATATGAAAAAAAAATACAAATTAACAATATCTAGTAACAGTCAAAACAACCTAACTTTTAAAAATTGTAATCCGAATTAGACTAGCTATCCGATTTAAAAAACTAAAAACGGGTCGAATATACGCCTTTTTGAGTTAAAAATTGGATACTAGATCGGAAAGAAGATAGTGGATTTTTATGCTAACCCCTAGACCCTAGTAGGAAACATTAACGGATAAATGTACGTAGTAAATAATTGAGGAATCATTGGATAGATGTACTAGTAGAGTAAATTTTTTCGTTCCTTGGAAACAAGTCAAATGATGCAGTTGTGAACAGCCGCATCATTTGGTTGAATCCATCTAAACCCTTCAAGTTCAAACAACACTTTCCCTCCCTCATCACCTCAGTCCAATTAAACTCGGCGGCACCCAAACGAAACATCTCCACTACTTTCCCTCTCTCACCACATCCATTCATCCAAACCCCAACAGCGACGCACAACTGCGACGTCCAACCACCTCCGACGAAACCTTGTGACGGAATAACCGCCGTGTCGAAGCATTAGCACCCACCGACGAACCCCAGCGTGCTGTGAATCACCACCGTCTTTTTGCTCGAATTGAAGGAGGTCGATTTGTAAGTGTTTAATTGTATGATTCCTCTTGTTGTTGGTGAGTTTTAATTGAATTTAGGTTTTGGCTTTCAATTGCGGTTTTTAAACCCTTTGTTTTGGGATTAATTAAAAGTTGATTGTTTTTTTTTTTTTTTGGAATTGTTTTTCAACATAATTTCATGTTATTGCTGTGGAGTGCTGGTTTTTTGGATTATAATTGACTAATTGTTTCTGTGAACCTTAATCGAATGTATTTTCTCGTTATTTTTTTGAGCAAAATTTGTTGGTGTTTTTTGTTTTTGTTTTTGTTCTCGGCAAAGAGAAATTTGTTGGTGTTGCTGTTTTTCTTTTTTTATTTTTAGGTTGTGGAGTTGTGGCCTTGTGGGTGGGTAGGGGGTGGAGGAGGAAAATCTATGTGGACAACCGCCTGAAATAATTACTTTGGTGCATGTAGTCAACCCCACTAATGGGAATAAAGCTTTGATTGATTGATTGAGGTTTTGATTGAGGTTGTGGGTGGGCTGCAGACTTTGTTGGTGGTTTGGGAGGTGGGTTACGTACTTACATGCCTTGGGAAGGGATTTGTGTTTGCAATAGAAGAGGATTGGGAGGGGTTAGGCAGTTGGGGCCGGGGTTGTGGTTAGGGGGTAGGTTGGGGTGGGTGTCTCGAGGTGGATAATGCCCAATTCCTCTCAGTTAGATGTGAAATTCACATCTAACTTGGTTTTTTGGTAAATAAACACAAGTTTTGGGGTTATTGGGTGGGGGGTTTAGGGTTTTATTTACAAAACTGCCACTAAAAAGTTGTGGTTATTTACCACAATGCCATGTTAGATGTGAAATTCACATCTAACTGAGAGGAATTGGGCACTCCTCGTCTGGAGGTTGGGCAGAGAACGGCAATATCAAAAATTCCAAACTTGCATGTGTAAGGATTGAGGACAGAAAAAATATATAAAAACTTAATTAAATTCATACGAAAGTCACAAATAAATCATAAAAAGATTCATGAGTTCCATGTCTTATAGAAGTACTAAGGGTCTGATTACTTCAGCTTAAATTCAGCTCAACTAAACTCTCAATTTACTTCTCTTATAAAATATTACTTTCAGCTGTATTCAGTTCAGTTCAGGATAATTCAGTTTAGTTCAGCTTGATTCATTAAACGTAAACAGGCTCCAAATTAGCAAGTAACACTAAAATTGGAATTCATGACACGAATTAAAAAAAAAAACCACTAAAACATAACACAGTTGGAAGTTAGAACAAAATAAATAAATAAAAATAGAGGATTGGAAATATGGTAATGGTTGTTTAATAGAGAAAGAAAGTTTTTTAATTTTAATTCGTTGATTTTTGTTCATGTCTCTAATCATATTGTCTGATCTAATTTGAAGTGCTAATGATGGTGTAGAGATGAGTTGATGATTCATTGTTTAAAAAATGCTCTTTAATAATATAATATTAACTAATAATGCATTTGAAAATGTACTTAATTAAGTTAACACTTGTGCAATAAAGGGTTTTAACTAAATAATTGGTGAAATTTATTTATTTAATGCTAATTTATGTTGTGTAACTAAAGGATGATATTAAGAAAAATAAAATTAATTTTTTTATTACTTGAAATAAGCATATAAGAATAGATGTTGGGCTGCCGTCATAAATTTTTTTATTTAACTATATCGTGATTTAAATATTATTTTTTCCTTAGTTTATTCTTTCAAGTAATGATGTTTTTTCTGAGAATATAAAATGTGAATTTCTAATTAATTACAATTTTTTATGATTACTTCTAATAATATAGATAATTGTGTTGCAATTCTCCTATTTTAAGTATAGTTATTCGACATCTATGGAAAAAGCTATTGTTTTCTTCAAATTTGAACATGAAATAATATTTTAGGTAGGAAAGAAATGTAAGGCAGTAATGCATAAAGATTAGTGGCTTCTATTTTACTTTACAGCAAAGTTACACTCCTGCATTGTATGATTTTGATAGAAAAAAATTTATATTTTTATATTACTCACATTTTTTTTGTCGTAATAAGATTATAAGCATGTCTTTTTTTAATGTAAAAAAATAACTTTAAATATTGATATAAACGTGTCTTTTTTTTAAAGTTTAAATTATTATAAACTCTTTTTTTTTTAAACTCAAAATTTTAAATTATTGTAAACATGCCTTTAATTCAATTTTTTTAACTAAAAATTGAATATAGTGATAGTTGAACTTTAAATAAAAAGCATTAATATAATAATATTTAAACATATATATGTATCAAATTTCATTAACAGCGCCGTTCCAAGGAGTTTAGGGGCCCGGGACAAATTTTTTAAAATGGGCCCTATAGACTAATTTTTTTTTTTTTAAAAATCTGATTTTTTACGGCGAAAAAACACATGTATAAATATGAAAATATTATTTAATCGAAAAACATATCTTAATTTTCTATTAAAAAAATGGAGTATATTTTAAAGATAAGTAATAGTATACACTATGTATATTGTAATTCATACAGAGTACAATACTCCCTCCGTAACGCATTTTGAGGAAGCGATTTAAGGGTGTAAACGAAGAAATTAATCAAAAGTACTTTATGTACATAATGAAATCTTACAAAAATTATGGTATATACTTCGTATAAAGTGTTTTGAAAAGTAATTAAATTCGTATTTCGTATATAGATACAATTGATATGTATTTAATTTCAAGTTTTTGTAATTTGGAAAAGAAGAAAAATTATATTTGATATACTAACCGCGTGTAAAAAAATATTTAAGTTATATTTATTTTTACAACATGTCAATTTAAGTAGAGCATTTACTAAAAGTGGTTAAGTAAAATTTGGACTAAGTAAAAACTAGAAATAGATTGTAGTTTTAGTAATAAACTACATTGTGACCATATTGGATGAATGTAAATAAAGAAATTATCAATAAGAATTTGTATCAAAAGGAATTTAATGTGATAAAAAATTATAATTGAAAAGACTAGGAATAGGATTGACTTCACAAATTTCCGCAATAAAGGAAGAACTGAAAAGGGATTTTTTTTTTTAAAAAAATGCTTCTCCTAGGAATTGAAGAATTGAAAAAGGAATTAAAAAAATGCTTGTTGTAGGAATTGACCCCATCACTTCAAGGAAAAAGCAAAATCCCGCTGCAGCTTTCTACCGTTGAACCATGCGCATCTTTTCATCATTATTGAAACATTTTTGCTATATATATTTTTGATACAATAGAAGCGTATACCTTATAATATGGGCCTGGGCGTGTGCCCTGCTTGCCCCACCCCAGGGCTGGCCCTGTTCATTAATAAAAAGATAAAATTTCGGGAAGGGAAATATGATAAAATAAATTAACAAACATATAGAGAAAGTTTTTAAAAAGAATAAAAAATATTAAAATAAGCCAAATGAAGTTTTGGAGGGAAACTTGTAAGGTAAAGCTGACATTTGTTAATGATGATGTAAGCGGTTTCTATTTTAGTAATAGTTATGAAATAGATAGATGGTTATTTTTTAATTTGGAATGTGCCTAATTACAAATGAAATTTACTTGATTTGAGAATATATTTTTTTTCTAACGTAGGCCAAAAATAACTTTAAAACCTGGATATGAAGTAAACTAGGAAGTAATCTACATAATAACCTAAATATCCGCACATCAGTAACACACATTGGTAAGACAAATTGGCAAGTTAAATGGTTAAATTGAACTTTCACTTGTTTTTTCATTATCACTTGCATAGGTCGTCTCATGGATATATATTCCTACTAAAAAATTACGCGTTTGTACTAATCTTTATTGTCATGTTACTCATGTAAATGGACAAAAGTGAAAGGTGAAGATGCTAAATTTTTTTAGACATGAGACAAAAGCAGTTAGTGTAACGGAAGCTGTAGGAGCATTGAGATTATTGTATGTTATTCTCAGTTTTTTTTCCTTACATATAATCAACAGGTTTGATTTTGAAAAATATTTCAAATTTATGTGGAAAATTCACAAGAATAATCCTAGTTTTCAATGATCTTCCCAAGATAATCAACACTTTTGACTCTTTTGGAATAATGTTAACTCTAGTTTTTATCTTCTGAAAATAGTCCAAACTTCAGTTTTCTTATTTACGATAGTAGTGTAGTACCAGTATGACCTTAAAGTTGGGATTATTTTGGGAAGATGCGTGAAAGTTGAAATTATTCTTGTGAATTTTTTCAATTTATATTTTTAATAGTCCATGTTACGTGAATACTTGTTTTTATATTTTTGGGAAAAAAAAATAAATGCATTATCATAGGCCTAGATACTTGGTCAAGACTTATGCCTCTTGGATAGTCCCTATTTTGAGACACTTCTTGGATGCTTTATCTTACTTGGTGGTAAACATGTGCCTTATTTTTTGTTTTCTAAAATATCCTTGCTTGTCATTCCCTATAATGTTCTCTTGGTGCCTATGTAGATAAGTAATTACCTAAATTGTATACCGGAAAAATGTAAGGAAATGTTCCTAGATTTTCCATAGAATTGAAATGTTGGCATACATTCACTAGTGTGATTATACGCCTAAGGATAGTCTATATTTAACTTTGGTGTTTAATGTGTGCATATGTTCTAATTGTTGATACAAAGCTGTATGTTTTTACGTGTGTTTGGTTTGAAGTCTTTAGGATGGCAAAAGACCGTACTTGGATGTATGGTAGCCCTACCACGTCGGAAGAGTTCTTAAATGGGCTGTTTGAGTTTTGTAATTTTGCCTTAGAACATCAGGCTAAGACAGGGACAGATTGGTTTTATTGTCCTTGCGCTAAGTGTGGCAACGTGGACAAGGTCAATGCGCTTCACGTGCTTAGGAAGCATGTGATTTTCAATGGATTTAGGCCTCAATACCATGTATGGTTATGGCATGGCGAGGAGGGTGTGTATGAAGGAAACCGCACTTTAATTGATGGGCATGACCAAGAATGCACAATTCAAGCAAATGAACAAAAATTTGTGGAATCAACTGGTGTAAATGATACCGAAAAACAAATTGCCCTCTCAAGCAAGAAGAGAGGCCCTAAAAATTCAAAAGGTAGGGGACCAACAAAAGGTCTTGGGGTGGAAGAAGACATGTACCTTGAGTATGATAGCAAAGGTCAACCATGTGGTAAGTGGCGTGGAAAGTATGCGACACACATTGGCCTTTGCATTCGTAAATTGTCGATTTTGCACTCATGGAATGAGGTGCCTAAAGAGTTGAAGAAAACATTGTGGGATGATACAATGGTAAGCCAAGATGATTTGTCTTGATTCAACTATGTTCAAAGTTTCCTTCTAATGTTATGTTTGTGCGTTGCTTTTGTAGGATTTATTTCACATTGAAGAGGATGAGGCAAAGAAGAATCTCTTCCTTTCTGCTGTTGCTCAAAGGTTCAGGGATTTCAAGTCTAAGTTAGTGAGTGGTTGGATTACTTTAAAAAGGCCAAGAACCTCAAAAAAGAAGAGAAAGAGCAATGAGAATGGAGAGGGGGAGGAGTATGAAATTGAACAAGGCGAAGGAAACGAGATTCAACCTCCCACACGGAAGCCGTATGAAATTTGGCCTCACATTACGAAAGATGTATGGGATGCGTTTATTGCTAAGAAAACAACTAAAAAAGAAGTTGTAAGCAACTAGTTTTACTATTCTTGGGCATAATATGTATAGTATTCCAAAGCTAGTATTGTTTTACATTTTGCATTTTCCAGGAAAAATGTGCCAAAGCATCGACAAGTGCTTTGAAGAGGAAGTTTTACCATCACTTAGGTCCAAAGACCTACGAGCAAAAGAGGAAAGAGTGGTTTCAAGAGGGTTTTTACCCAAGTTGTAGTGCTTCATTGTCTGTAGCATCAAATTTTACAGCTACAGAAATAAAGACGGACCGTGTTTACGATTGGTGGTGTTCATTGCATGAGAAAGATGAACATGGTAATAGAAGAATTGTCGATCCAGAGACAAAAAAAGTAGCTGATGCTGTTGTAAGTGTTCACAAAAACTATTAAAACTCAATTTATATACTAAAATTTAAATGTTTTTCATTAATTACATTGCATTTTGTTAATAGATTGAATGGAAGAATAAAGAAGCTAATGGAAAATTCTTTCCCGCGGCTAACAAGGATGCCTTATACATGGTGTTGGGAAAGGATCATGACGGACGCGTCAAAGGCCAAGGAGGCATACGTTTAGGCTTGAAGAAGGCTTTTAAAGGGGAGTACTCAACCTCTAGATCAACGGCCAGTGTTCATACCGCATCAGATTTGGGGGCGGTTAGATCTTCAATAAGAGAAGAGGTGAAAGAAGGGGTCAAAAATGAGGTTAGGAAAGAGATGTACACCATTTTGAAGCAAGTAGGAATAACGAGTATACAACTCGATGAGGATGAACACGATGAGCAGTTAAAGAATCATGCAGATTCAGAAACGGAGGTTTGCTCCGAATTACTTGGGTCTACTTCGTCGATACTTGTGTTAGAGGTATGTAATCTGTGCATGAGGTTCATGTTAATTGATGTTAATAATAAGTTTACAATTAAGTTCAAGGTTACTATATGTTCTTACTGATGTGTTGCATTTGATTACGTTGTTTAGGAAGAGACTCCTTGCCGACTTCTCCTTCCCAAAGGAAGTGAGAATGATAGTGACTTAATTGTTGTTGCTCATGGGTGTGCACAACCACGGAGTGAGCATGCAAAGGTCCATTTTAAGGAGGTATCGTCTTCTTTTTTTCGGGTTAGGATAGACGATATTAGAGATGGTTGTCAAGATCTTGAGCTTCCTATTCCAAGAGAAGATGTGAGCATGCATAGCTTGAGCGATGCACATGGAAATTTTGTTGCATGGCCTTGTGGTTGGGTGCGGATTTCTGATGAGGTAATTTCTAATAACCCTACTTAGTTTGATTTATTTCCCTAAAGTTTCTTATAAATTTATAATTGATAAATTTTGATTAGTTTTAATTGAATCAAAATCTATTATTTGGTTATTCAAAAAAACAAAAGATTGGAAGTAAGGATGATAGTCAAGGATGGAATTTGGATGGGAACACGAAGAAGATGGAGAAGAATGAAGTAAGCAAGAAAAGCAAAAGGAAAGAACTTCAATCAGAGCCAAATGTTCAAGTTGAGGAAAGGATTCCATCAAAGGGTTCAACCACTCTTCTAGATCAACAGACGGTTGATTCCTTAAGTAGGGCTTGCTTCTGGTTGCATGAATGCACACGGAGATTGGTGGATGATAAGTCCATAGAGGTTTTTTTAGACAAGAATCAGTTCCATTATGCCGACGATACCTCGACGTACATAACTAAAGAGGATGTCTGTGAATTCCTCTCTGGAAAAATGTTGAATGTTTCCTTTATTCAACTTTTCATGAGGTGGGTTATATTAGTTATCCAATTACATTCTATTATGTTTGTGGCTACAAAGTAATTAGACTGGCCTTTTCTGATTATATTACTCTTGTAGTGCACTTTATGAAGATTTGCGTGCTTGCGACTCTTTATCAAGAATCGGTTGGCTTTGTCCACAAAAAATATGTGCTGAAAAGTGTTTGGGTGACCCGCATGATGTGAAATACTACATTGAGCATAGTATCAAAGAGTGTACTCGTGCGGGAAAAGTCCTCATTATTGCCCCTTATCATCAAGAGTGTGTTATCTAACCAACAAACATCTATAATTATCTTAACTGTTATTAATCACTTTGTTATTTGTCATTAAAAACACTTTGTTGGTTGGTTTTAGTACACATTGGATTCTTCTTGTGATATCTCCATCAACCAATAAAGTGCACCAATTTGATTCTGCCCATGTAGAACCGCCACGACAATTGTTTTTGAAGTCATGCTTGAACAGGTACTGTTGTGTTATTGACATTTGTTAGTAATTTAGTGTCAATGTTAATATCTAAATCTTACTAGACTTCTGTATGTAGTGTATTGAAGAAACTTTCTAGGGCTGTTCTTCGAAGAGATTCTATTCCTCAATGGAAGTCGATGAAGGTGATTTCTAAGAATTTGTTGCTTGATTAATTAGTCCTACTAATTATTGTTAAATATCTTCTAATGTTAATGTTTTTGGATGTGAATTCAATCATTTTGTATAGTGTGTGCAACAGCAATGTGGTGTTGAATGTGGGTACTATGTCATGCGTTACATGTATGACATAGTGTTGTCTTGGACAAAAGTGGAAGGTCTTGACACGGTATGTGATTTCCTTTACATTTGTTTGCATAGTATTATGGTTAGATTTAAGCAAGAGAAGTTAATAGTTCGAGATTGTATGCAGATATTTGGGAATTGATTATCCCCCCCCACCCCCCCACCCCTCTCTCCCACCCCCTCCTCGATGAAGTTTAGTGGATGATTGTTTTCATTGTGCTACAGTATCAGTTGAGGATTTGGAATTGTTTGGTCCCCTAAACCCTGAGCATAGTGAGCACCATACCTGTTTATCTATCAATTGGGGAGTTCAAATTGACAATGTTCAGGAATCTAAAATGTTCAACCAAATATATATCCATAAACAGAGTGAGGTGTGCGTTCATTTTAGGGCTATTAAAAACTAAATCAAACATGCTGTAAAAAGTATATAATGTAGTTGAGGTCAACTCAGGTTGACTGAACAACATTATTCTGGCAAAAAGCTTTTGGCTCATATTACTCTCAAAAACACCCATGCCTGCACCAGCTATTTTCCCTTCACCTAAAACTTCTTAATAGAAGAATCTCAACAATTATAGGTTTCATGCAACAATAACTATGAGACCTTCCTTTCTCATTGCTGATAACACTTCGTTGTTTATCATATGGCTGGTTTGTTCAGTTGAAGTGCAACTTATTACAAATTTAAAACAATTGGGTACAAAGGTTATGAAACAGATGGACACTAATGGTCATGTGCCTCTGTTGGTTCCTTGGTTGCCTCTGATGGTTGCAAGGCTGTGCAAGATCAATGCTCCCAGTCCCACTGAATTCATTTATAGAAGAAAACCTATAATTCTCTTTGAAACAGTTTGAAGATCATTTCTACAACAAATTCAACTCACAGCTCAAAAGAGAGGCTAGAATGCTAGATCCTTGTTCCAGTATGAATTACTCTCTAAAATACTGTGCATAGCATTAGGAAGTACCCTTAACAAAAGGACGAAGTCAACTTGAAACTCAGCTTCTGGTATTAGATATTCAGAAATTAATATTTATATTTATCTATTGAAATGTTGATATAAGCTATTGAAATTCTAAATTATAAAGTTGATTTAGCCGTTCAAATGTAAATAGCAGATATTCAAAAGTTCACAAGTTATTGATGGTATAGACTATTCAAATGCTGAAAAAGTTAATGTCATCTATTAAAATGTTTATATAAGCTGTTGTAATGCCGATTTCATCCATTAAAATATCAATACGAACCTTTAACGGCATGTTTGGATGTAGCTTTTAGAGTAGCTTTTAAAGTTTTGACCAATTCCAACCACTACCATATTCAATTATTCATATGTTAGGGGGTGTTTAATTTAAGCTTTTATGTTTTAATAAAATGTATGTGATATTATTAATGATGAAAAAGTTATTTGGTTGGGGGTCATTTGCCTATGGAATGTCATACCTAAGGGTCTCTCATCCCCTTATAAATCCCATCAATCCCATACCCGCCATTCTTTTAAAGATTGAGATTCCATACATCCCCTCTATATTAATAGTATATGATCTAAATCCATCTTTGAATGAACCAAAAATAGTGGATTAATAGATTCCCTTATAACCCGTTTGGTTATTGGCAATAAATCTTGGTATTGGGAATAAACTTAAAGCATAATTTAGCAAGGAAGACAATGTTACATTCTCCATGGAAACATATTTTCATTCCCGAAGTTCAAATTTCCTTCAAATTTTTCATCACCATGCATTACTATTGGAAAGTATGGTATTGGATGGGAATTAATATTTTTGTGAATAAAATTAAATAAATTGGAGGCAAGCTAGCACAACCAGTGATGTATATTCATTTCCATTACCGTCATTTATAACTGATTACCAAACGGGCCGTTAGCATTTTGCATAGTAATGGACTAATGGTGTGTGGTATCTTTTAGTTTTTGATGTAAAGTTTTACAAAAGCTTATAATATTAATTATTAACTTTTGGAGTAGCTTTTGGCAAAAGCTTTTAATTTCTTTTTTTTTTTTTGAGAAAATGTAAAAAAAATATTATAGCTCAACTTCACCAACTAAAACCAAGCTACCATAACAACAGCTCAAACAGTCCCTTATACAAGCTAAACAGAAACAAACAGGCTAACAAGACAGATTTAAATACAGTCCCTAATCCATTCGTTTTTACAGTTACAGAATTTAACAGAAAAAATCACAAGTATTCTTTGCAGAACCATCCTCAGGATACTTCTAATAGCTTGATCAGGCTCAACTATAGAATTCCTCCAAACAGTGGTATTCCTCTGAGTCCAAGTCAGGTAGACCAATTGTCTCCAACTAGGGGTGATTATCGAACGAGCCAAGCCCGAACTCTGCTTAGCTCGGCTCGTGTTCATTTAAATTTAGTCGAACTCGAGCCGAGCTCGAACTTTGACGAGCCGAGCCATAATCGAGTCGAGCTTTGACCAATCGTTGACCGAGCTCTTATCGAACTGTTCACGAACAGTTTCACCCAATATTATTCTTAGTTTATATGTTTTCTCTATTTTATTTTTTTTAAGATGTTTGTTTTTTGCTAATATTTAACAATAAGACTATTAATTTATTCATATATATAATATAACTGGAATAAATAAATTTATTTATATAACATAATATACTATTTACATATATAAAAAGTTAATCGAGCCTGTTCACGAGCTTTTCGAGCCGAGCTTAGCACAACTCAAGCTCGGCTCGTTAATGTCTCGAGCCGAACTCGAACTCGAACCGAGCTAAAACGAGCCGAGCCTTGACCGAGCCGAGCCATGACTGTTCGCGAACAGGCCGAGCTTATTATCACCCCTATCTCCAACAATCATCTAGGGATGAGAAAACAATAGGCCAGGGGATCTGACATGAGACTTCATGACCTCAATGCATTTAAGAGAGTACTGACATTAGAAAAAGTGATTGTTCTGAGGACTCCATTTCATCAGTACATTGTGGGCATAAACCATCTGCACAAACACCAATTCTGAGAAGAAAAACTTTCATTCTAAACTTTCATTCTGTCCGAGGACAATCTTTTCAATCAGCACCTGAAAGTTCTCAACAGACAATTTCTTTGAACTTATATTGACACCCAGATATTTAAAAGGAAGAGAGCATACATTAATTTCTTCTTTGAATTGTCATTTTTATAATTTTACTATTTCAACAGCTACTTTTTACCAAACATTAATATTGCATCTCTATTTCAACTACCTCCAACAGCTACTAGTCGACAGCTACATTTACTCCCACACTCTACATCTATTTTTACTAGATATACCCAGCAAGTCTAGGTTGCACTGAGTCGGGAACGGGTTCGGAAACGAATACAGATACGGGGACGGAAAACGGGAAATCTAAAAAAATAATGTTAATGGGTACGGCCAATTATAACATGAAGAATCAGAATCGTCCCCAATACGGGGACGAATCGGGTTCGAGGAAGGCTACCCATATGAAATACCCATGCTACATAGCAACAAGTTAATAGTAGTGTCTCAAATGTTGGTATTTATGGTATCAGCTTACAAATTGTTGATATCAGCATCTGCCATTTGCTGCAGTCAGCACTTGCAGTTCTGTGTGCGTCTCTCTTCCCTGTTACATGTTTGTCATAAGTCATAAGTAGTATTTCCTAATACTTCCTCAATAACGAAAGATTGAATTATTGGCTACATACGCAAATTATGTAGAGTAATATCAACTCCTCTGCCAAAATAGAAGCGAAGAAAAGAGCACCTTTCAATTTGAAACAAAAACAAACTTGCACAAATACTTGTAGATTTAGATTTTATTGCTGGTTACTTGTGTATTAAAAACCAACAATAATTAAACTACCAAATTTCTAAGAACATCCCATTGCATGCAGTTAAGTTGATATTAATTTAAAAAGGATATTAATTGAAAAGATAAGAGGATTGAGGAAAGGGAAGGTTAAGGGAAAGCAATGAAAAGTCAGTCTTAAGCTATGTAGTAAGGCGACATGCCAGAACATACTTCAAATAATTTTAGTAAGACCACTTCCTATTTTCGCATTGGATTATTGACAGTCAATATAATTAATTATTCTAGTAGTACATGTTAGCTCGCTTGTTTCGTTGAAATTATGCTTTATATCTAATAATCCTATGTGTTACAAGTTAGTGCAATTTTTGTTTTAATCAAGTATATATGTCTTAACAGCTTTTCAAGACACCAAGAGAAGGGGCTTTCACTTCTGCCGAAATCAATGAAATCCGAGACAAGTGTGCAATGTTCATTACTGAACTTATCTTTGATAACATGTGTTAGTTGTAGGGTATGTTCTCTTCAACTTAGATCAGATCAGAAAGAATCAGACGAAGAGAACACACCCGTAATCGATACATTCCTTTGATATCCAATGTATATTATTATAAAAATATTTGTATGTGAATTTTCATATTTTAAATATATATAAATGTTTTTTATTTTTCCATTCCCATACCCCAGAACTGGAATGGCCCCCGGCACCACCAGGCACCAGCGTGCGAAACTACTGCTTGGCAACAGCCTCACCCTCACCCAACATCAACATCACCCCTCCCCCTAGCAGCAGTGCAGCACCCCTAATAGGCAACTGTATTTATAATTAAAAAAAAGGTATTAAAATGGCGTTTTTTTTAATATATTTTTTTTAGTGAATAAAAGCAAGCGATGCAGCTTTTAAGAAAAAAATGCAACATTTCAGTAAATTAAATATTGTAGTTTTTCCTTAAAAATGGAACATTTCACATTTATTTTTTGAATTAGGTAAGAAAAATCGGGTGAATATACAACTAATATTTAAACCCTAATTATCCAAAAGGACGAAAAAACCAAGAACATAAAATCAAGGAAAAAGAGCAAAATCAAACCCTAATTTGTTTCACTTGTTATGCTTTGACTAATTTTTTGTCGAAAAAAATTCAAACGTAACAAATAAAGTAAAACGGATGAATTAGTTAATAATTGAACATTGTACATCAAAACTTTAATTTTGTATTATTTGATCTAGTACTAACAATGCAAGTAATCTAGCTACTACAAGTCTACAATATATAAAATGATACACAAAAAACTAGATTGACTTGCAAGCATTGTTGTGTACCTACACAACTATATACGGAGTATAATAATAGAATGAACTAAAATACTTCTCTTACATCTATTAACATTTAACAATTGCATATTCTGAAAAAAAAAAAAAAAACAATTGCATATACTACAAGATCAAAATGACATGATTTTGATTATAAATAGTCTAAACCTTATCCTATGTGATTTGTTTGAATTTTGTTCATAACCTACAAGGCTACATGTATCAAAATGTCATGTCCTTAATTTTTTTTATATATATAAAAAAACCTACACTTTAAAAAAACAATATTATACAATTTCTTCTATAATATTAATAGTGGGCCTGGGCTGAGTGCGGTGAGTGCCTGAGTATCGTCAAGTACTTGTAACCCAATTCGCCTAAGCATCCACCTTGTGAGAAAAGGATAAAGATAATCCTCGCAAACGAATGCAAATTTGCTAGTAAAGGAAACTCTCATATTTAACTATGTGTAGAGTTACTCAAGGCTCCATATAATTTGTGTTGGAATTAACGAGAGATTTCTGATTTAGCTGTACCAAATCCTATTTGCTGCTCCATCTCCCAACTTAACTTGGGCATTTCGTAGTGCTTTGGAACATAGTCCTGTAAAATACCCACGCCTACCGTTTAGATTAACTATTACATACAAACTAATTCTAAGCAAGCTTTTATCCTTTTTATTTTAGATACAGAGACCGTCTCACAACAGCGAGATCAGGTTTTTCCAACAAAAGTTATGAAAAAATCTTCAAAAGTTATTGAAAATATATAGTTATCATATATAACTATTTATATGTTCTCTTTAATTTTTTGCAAATTTTACTTTAACTTTTCCAAATAAGATTTGCTTTTACGATGAGACCGTCTTACCAAATAATTTGAATTTTAAATTCATACAGGCTTCTTCGTAATGGTTTCAGTTTTCAATTTTCAGTATTTTCTTTCATTTTTCTTATTTTCCATCAATCAATTTTCTTACATGCTAGTTAAAAATTGAAAACTTATTTTACAGTTATTGTATTTTCCATTGTTGATTGTTTATCATGAAAATGTTTTACATCGAAAATGTTTTACACCCAATTAAACGGAGTTCGTTTTAATACAAATATTAAAATATATTTCTTCGGCGAAGATTGATTAACGGCCTAATTAATTAATATGAACTTGTTGTATTTACATAATAATATTAATTTATAAAAAAAGTAAGGATATGTAGAATAAAAAAAAAAAGTGTTACCTCGAGCTTGGACATAAGTTCTTGAGCAGTTGGGGCAGACACAATAATGTTACGGGCAGCTGGGGTAACGAAACCTTCATCAACAGCCTTGTCTATGAATGACAATAATGAGTTGTAATATCCATCAACGTTTAACAAACCCACCTGTGCACCAAAAATAATATTTTATAAAAGAAGAAAATTGAGAGCTGAATTGAATTAAACTGAAATGAACTGAATTGAACCAAATTTATTAAGTTGAAGTAAACATACCCTAAAAAAAAATAAAAAAAAATAAAAAAACCTTATGAAAATACAAAAGGATAACAAATTGATTCAAGAAAGATTATTGTATGACAAATTGAAGTACTAAATCATTATATAAATGATGCAAATCATGCAATGCCTAACATCATATTTCCTCATCTATTTAGCTTTTTCATATCTTTGGGATAAGTGGAGCACTAGAAACCACCTTATAGTGAACAACTTATCCTTTGTTCCACTATAAGACTACAAGTCTCATTCCTAAACTTGAGGATGATTCAATTATATTAATAAATTATCTTTAGTCAATAAAAAAAAAAATTATATAGGTTTTATTCTTCTCTCTCTTCGATCAATTCATAGACTAAGGACCATTTTTTTGGACTGAATTAATGTGAATGGAACTGATCTGAATTGAATTAAACTAAATATTAGACTCAGTAAGAGATAACTGAGTTAAATTTATTTTAACTGAAATTTCAAAAATTAAATTGATAAGAATAGGTTCTAATTGGACTATTGTCACCTATTTCTTTTGAATTAAATATATCGATCTAAACTGAATTAAACCAAAAAAAAGTGAAATAAATAAAACTAAATTTAGTTTTAAAAAAATATATGGGACAAAAAATCTTTTCAAAAGTACAAGTCGTATCTTATGAACGGAAAATTTTGTGATAGACCCCATAATAAGATATATAGTTTTGGTGCATAAAACTATACCTTTTTAATATATATATATATATATATAATTCTTTATACAAATCATAGCTAGTTTTGTAAAGAGTTAAAGATACAGAATAAAAATATATATTTTTAATTAAAAATTGTATAAGACCGTGAGGACAGTATCATAAGAGAAATGATATCATATGTATTAAGCTCCTATGTCATAGACCCATATATAAAAATCAAACCCTTGCACATAGATTATGTGATATAGGTGATAGGTCAAAGAATTAAGGACATTATATATGTAGAGTTAAATATCAAAGGATCAAAAAATTTAATTAGCAATAGAATAATTCCAATATATTTAAAACTATTTCATTTTTCTCATGTGAATTGACAAGAAAGATAGTAAAGAAGTTTTAATTAATTACCGGTTTCTCATGAATTCCTAATTGAGCCCAAGTGATCACTTCCAAGAGTTCTTCCAAGGTACCATAACCTCCTGCAAAAAGTAGATACTACTTTACTATGAGGGGATTGGATAAAATTAAAAAAAAAAAAAAAACTAACGCCAGTTTTTAAAGCGGACGTTAAATAGCGGACGGCAGAAACACGGAATGTTGTAGTGTAGTCATGTTTGCTAATTGCAAGAAATACATCCCATGCCAGTTTATTACTCCTGTATCATTTATCCAAGCTACAAGCTCAATCATTGTGAAAATAAAATAGGGTCTAAGCTAGCTTGCGCTATTCTTGTAGCTTTGTTAAGCTGTACGGTTTTGGCTCCCAGACAACTTTTCTTTTTTAATATTTTTTCACTATAACATTGTACTGTAGCATTATATTGTAAATAGTTGTAGCTTGAAAATAATGTAATTTAAAAAGACGATGTGGCATACAAAGCTCCAAGGTTTGTAGCTTGTCATTGTGAATATATAATGTGGGAAGATATGTCAAGAAATGAGATTTTTTTTAATGAAAATATGCATTTATTAACTTTGAATAATGTGTGATTTTGTCTTAAAATTTGAAGCAAATACTATTTTAGAAAATATATATTAGCAAGTGTCTTTAAAGAAAATAGGAAGAACTCCCGTTTGGTTGTTGGTAATAAATTGTGGTAATGGTAATGAATTTATAGTGTAATTTTGTTAAGGAAAAACCTTATAATCTTCATGGAAAACAACTTTTCATTCCTAAGCTTCAATTTTCTTCTCATTTTTCATTCCTATCCATTACCATTGGGGAGGGTGGTATTTGATGGAATAGATATTTGTGAAAAAAATTAGATAAATTGGAGCTAAGGTAGCACCACCATGGGAATGGATTTTGATTTCCCTTCCAAATTTAGTTATAAATTCATTCCCATCACCATGATTTATAACCGACTACCAAACGGGCCGTTAATGTAAGGGGAATAACAATAACTATTAATATGAGGCTTTTTATAATAATTTTTTTTTTTTATAATTAAAATCTCCTCCTTATTCTGTCATGCTTTGATTTTTTTAATTTTTGGCCCACAGTCATTTTCATTATCTAATTACTCATGAAACCACCAATTGGTTTAATTATTGTTTTCTGGTTTAGAAATGATCTTAATAAGGATAGATTCAAGTATTCAACCATTCACCCAACTTCCAAGTTGTGTAGTGGAATCTTTGACAACCCAATTTTGTAGTATCCTTTTTTACTTGGGTGCTTGTCCAATTATTCCAATTCATACAATTTGTAAATTTAAAATATAATATAAAGTTCGGATTATTTTTATACTTCATTATTTTAAGTTTTTAACCTCTTTCATTTGAACAGATGTAGCATTTAATAATATAGTAAACCCTCCGTAACATAATACGAGTAATATTTGTGAGAGGTAAAATATTTAATTGTTAACATTATTATGTTAGAGATGGATCGAGTAGCTGTAAAAATTATAAAGGTTTTTCTCATTTATACCCTTGAGGTATTGGGAAATCCCAACTGTAGCCACGATTTTAGAAAAATTTCAGCAATACCCTTGAGGTATTGGGAAAACCCAGATGTAACCAAATTAATTAACATGCAATTTGGTTAACGTAACAATACCCTTGAGGTATTTGGGAAAGCCCAGCTGTAACAATACCTTGAGGTATTGGTAAAGCCTAAAAATCCACTTAACGTCTGTTAAGCCTCAGTTAAGGCATGTTAATGAATTTGGTTACAACTGGGCTTTCCCAATACCTGAAGGGTATTGTTGAAATTTTTCTAAAATCGTGGCTATAACTGGGATTTCTCAATACCTCAAGGGTATACAAATAAAGAACTTTTGAATATAAATTAAATAGTGAAAAGTGGAGGTTTCCTTTTCAGTTGTGAATTGTGTCAAAAGTGAAAGTAACAACAATTTTACACTCCGAAAAGAGTAATTATAAATATAGTAATTTTGAAGTTATTAGCAATACTCAGTATATTATAGGGGTTTCTTTATGAAATAATAAACAAATTAAACATATAATCTAAGATAATTAATTAATAAACAAATGTGAATAGATAAACATGCAGCTTCAAATATATACCTGGTAAAGCAATGAAAGCATCAGCTTGGCGAGCCATTTCTGCTTTCCTTTGATGCATACCACAAACGGCCTTCACTTCCCCAATTGTTTCACCAGTAATCTGATGCATAACAGTACAATAAATAAATAATTAATCTTAATTATTATAACGAAAATTTAAATGCATCCCTTAGGCTGCATATAAGACGCTAAAAGAGAAATTTATTTTAAAAAACACATTAGTTATTAAAACGACCACCGAAGTCAAAATAATCTAGACTTTTGATGGTCTATGTTAATTAAGTTGATTTTGGTAATTAGATTTGACTTTTATTTTAAATAAAAATATACATTTTAAAATTAAATTTAAAATTTGAAATTAATTTAGAAAAATCCAAAAATATTAAAAATGAAATAATATTACAAATCCACAATTTAAAAATATTTATTTTTTAAAAAAAATTAAAACTAATTGTCAAGATCGACGGTCATCTAGATTATTTTGACTTCGTTTGTCGCTTTTTCGACGACCATATCACATTGGTTAACGTATGTCTTGTTATTGATAGAAATTTTTGGGGGCGACACGCGGAAGTTTGATGAGCCGAATTTATATGAAATGTGAAAGTTAATTGATTGGGAAATTTGTGTTACAAAGTTGGGGGAGTTAAATGTGATACTCTAAGGTTCCATGATGATGGAACTCTTAGTGGTGGGATGATTTGTGACTCAACACCCTTAATTTTCTCTCCACACTACAACTCATACACATATGACATATTTATAAAAGTGACATAACACAATCTAGAGTATTCTATATTCATCCTATATTTTATGTCACCTCTAGTGTATTCTAGAACACTCTTCTAACTTCTTGTAAACCCTAGCTAATTGTACTTGATTATTCTTACATAACTAGAGTTTTCCTAAAATTGTTCTAGATTTTTCTAGATTAGTAATTCCAACAGTTCTCAATTCATCAAATAATACCATTTTTAGAAAGGTATTAACTATTAAGGGCTGCATATAGCATGCATTATTATCCTAATTAATTATAAATAGTATAATGCTAACGTGCACCCCAGACACTAGATAAGCATTTTTACATACTTTTACCACATACTTTTATCAAATAGCTAAGGTAATAATTTTGAGCGTTTGTTAGTTTTTGCCAATAGTTGCTCTGTTTAGTGTGTTGTCCACATACAAATATTAAATTTATCTAATCACTAGTGCTAAAAAATTATGGATAGATGCTCCTCCAACAACGAATATTAATCACGTCTTTGACTAACAGATGAGTTCCATGGACTAGTTGATCACATGAGATAAATCAATCATGTTTTTCTTGGATTTTTCCTAAGACTAGCTAGCCTTTTGGCATGGAGCTTTTTTTTTTTTTTTTTTTTAATTTGATAATGTAGGTGGCTGGATTTTATTGTATGTTAGTATGTCATTGAATAAACATATACATCTGAAAGAGAATATAACAAATTCTCGCAAAAGCGTTCAATAAGGTACATGTTTGACGTTCTCAAAACTTGACCAATTAGCTAAAACTCGTACCTCTTTGTGTTGGTCACTGTTGTTTGTAGGATTGACTTTATATAATATATCCTTTGTATTTGAAAAATAATTGTTAGTTTTGACTTTTAATTGGTTATTATATTTATATTATTCACATATGCCACTTATTTGACTTTTTATTTTTATTAAAATAACGGAATACATGTTATTATGCAAAATATTATTTGATTTGTTAAAATGAGTTCATTCTTTATTATCAAATTTTAACACACTATGTTTCTCGATGCTCTCTTAGTCTCTTTAATTTGCTTTAACACATTTGTCAATTTTAAATATAAAGATACACTTTTTCTAATAATATTTTTTTTATAATAAACTTGTTCCTATTCGGAACGTCAATATTCATAAATTTTCATATATATATATATATATGAAAAAAACCATTTTGTACTCAGATCTGTTTTTTCTTGTATGTCTTTTCTTATTTACAATTTGATACTATTAATTATAGTTGTAGTTAATCTTTTAAATTTTTCTAAAACCGTACTCAATACAAAAAGAATAGTTATAAATTCATCTCAACGAGCATAATTTTTTTTACTAATATTTAATGGAAAAATATTTATAATACAAATTGCATTAGACAAGAAACAAATGAAAACAGAGGATTACTTACAGTCTGCTTGCTCTCGACATATCTAAACTTTCACTTTATTTGATTGTTTTTTTTTTTTATTTAAAAAAAAAAAAACTAAAACAAGAATACAAATTCTTATATGCGGCTGGCCGCATGGTTAGTAAACTGTGCAACCAGCTGTATTGTTTCAAATGGTGCGGCCGTTTTTAGGGGTTACAAAGTCTTTAGTGGGGTTACAAAGTGTTTTTTGGGGTTACAAAGTGTTTAAGTGAAGTTATAATATATTTTTTGGGGTTACAAAGTGTTATTTTGGAGTTACAGTGGGGTTACAAAGTGTTATTCTGGAGTTACAAGGTGTTTTTGGGGGTTACAAAGTGTTTTTGGGGTTACAAAGTGTTCATGTGGGGTTACAAAGTATTTTTTGGGGCTATAAAGTGAGGTTACAAAGGTTTTTTTGGTTTAAGTGGGGTCACAAAGTGTTTTATTGGAGTTACAAAGTGTTTTTGAGATTACGAAGTATTTTTTTGAATTATAAAGTGTTTTTTGGGGGTTACAAAGTTTTTTTTGGGGTTACAAAGTGTTTTTTGGGGGTTACAAAGTGTTTTTTGATTACAAAGTGTTCAAGTGATGTTACAAAGTGGGGTTACAAAGTGTTTTTTTTAGTTTACAAAGTTTAAGTGGTGTTATAAAGTTTATTTTTGGGGTTACAAAGTGTTTTTTGGGGGTTACAAAGTATTTAAGTGATGTTACAAAGTAGGGTTACAGAGTGTTTTTTAAGTTTAGAAAGTATTTAAGTGGGGTTACAAAGTGTTAAATGAGTTACAAAATATTTAAATGAGTTTACAAAGTATATGTATGGGGTTACAAAGACTTTGTAACCCCATAAAAAATCAACTTTGTAACCTCCTGTCTATCAGCACGCCGAACTATTACTTAATGGTGCGGCCAGTTGCACCAAAAACGCGTTGAAACAAGAATCTTAAGTTACAAATATTCTACTTGTATTAACCTTGAATTTTGTACCTTTTGAGTTTCTCATTAGTAACCTTGAATTTTTTTTTTTCATTGGTAACTCTTAATTAATGTTCTACTTTTAAAAACGACATAAGAAAACAAAAATTTGTTAATTCTATCATAATTAAGTCAAATTTAATCCTTAAGACAGAAATGACCCCCCACATATTGATCAGACAATTTTCATGTTACAAAATTGAGATTCGTTAACCGAGCTAATATTTTGATATAAAAATGGAACATTGATTTTAACAAATTATTAACCCTGTTTGGGAGTTAGCTGATAGCTGTTAGAGATTAGCTGATTGTGATAGCTGTTTTGACTAGTTGATTGTGATAGCTGATTTGACTAACTGATTGTGATAGCTGATTTGACTAACTGATTACATTAGCTGTATGTATAAAAGTGTTTGGTAAATAGTGGATAGCTGTTAGATGTTTAAGAGTAAAAAGAACTAAAAAACTATAAGTTCTTCCAAAAAGCTCTTCATATGAGCTTTTTGAAAAAGAGTTTTTTCACCCCAAAACTCTCTTACAAACCTCTAACTACCAAACACCCAAAAATAGTTTTTTGAGTTGGTCAAGCCTCTCTTTTTGCCTCAAACCACTAACTCCCAAACACCCCCTATATTTATGAATACAACAATAATCCGGAGTTATTAGTGGAAATAAAAATAATTAACCGGATTGAAATGGGTTGTTACCTCTTTAGGCATAAGGGTCTTGGGGATTACTCTGCGAAAAAAAAAAAAAAAAAAAAAAAAGGAACCATGTTAATTGCATGTTATAACTTATAAGTACAAACTTGGGCTTGGTAAACACAAAAACTAATTAAAAAAAGAGATTTTGTTGTCATTACGTCGAGGGTTACGTAAATACACGATATCTATTGTCCAGCTAGGGTTTTAACTCAAATAATTACTTATAGTTAATTATTTTTTTGTCAAAGCAACCTTCATTTTCCCAAATCTTATAGAGGTTAGCTTACTCTATTGCATCTTTGAATTATATATGCACGCTAACTACTTCAAGAAAGCATGATTAATGAATACATATATCTTTAATTATTTTTTTTCTTGATTTATTTACTACTAATGCAAACATTACAATTATATATTTTTTCTTCGATACTAAATTAATTAGTTTAATCCGTGTATTATGTATGCATATGATCTGGATGTACATTCAACACCATAAAGTTGCATTTAAAACAAGACATTATTGTTTTTATGTGTTTAGAACATTTATATTGATGAGTATTTAGAACATTTGTCTTTTATATTTAGACCACTTAATTTTATAAAAAAATAAAATAAAATAATCTAAGACTTAGAACATATAATATATTTTGTTTTATGTTATGCATTTAGAACATAATTTTTTAAAGGGATATTGATATAGAAATTTAAGGAATTAGAAACAAATTCAACTAAAGTGTTAACTTTTCGTTTCACCTTTTATTTTTGGAGGGGAAATTCTCGTTTTACCTTTAAATCAAATAACTAATAAAGGTACAATCTATTATTTTTGTTTCTCCTCTTAACAAAATCATCTCCATTTCATTTATGATTATTATTATACCAAACACCCCTAAATGTATAACGTAAATGTTTAAAGTGAATTGCATAAATGTTCTACTTCTTATTTTAAATGCAGATGCATGGTGATCACTATAAACCTAGAGGCAGTAAAAAAAATGTCGAAATTAGTTGGCAACCCGATATACGCAAAAAAAATAAATATAAAAAAGAAGCAAAATTACCCTAAGACATGACGACCTCCATTATAGACAGCTTGAGAAACAAGACCCATCAACCCAATGCTTCCTCCTCCATAAACCAAATCTATCTTCTTTTCTATCTGCATACCATACATCATCATATTATTGAATATATTTACAAATTTACCCAATCAAACAATAAAGAAAGAAAATCCACATAATAATAATAACAACAACAACGACATACTATCTCCCTTTTTTTTTTAGCACCTAAAACACAGCTTCAAATGCTGCAACTATCATTTTCCTTAAAAAAAAATATGATAGATATTTATCTTTGGTTACTATAAAAAAAACAAGGACAAAACAAGACTAGAAATGCTTTTGTCTTGCTTTCTCTCAACGCAGAATCCAAGTTTGCCAAAAAGTATTAGAATGATTCGTAGTTTCTTAGCATTATTTTCTAAGCTATTTATTATTTTTAAAATTTTTTTTTTGGGAGGAGGGGGGGGGGTACAATTGTATGAACTCAAAAATCACCAAATAAATAATTATCCACAATACTGAACCTCACCAAATAAAATCACAATAAGTGTGGTGATTTTGGCACTCCTCAATGTTACTATTCATGTGAGAGGGGGAGGAGTGCCAAAATCAAATTGGGGAGTGCCAAAATCATTTTCTGCTAAATATACATTAACATATTTATATTCACTCCATCTACAAATAAGTGTTTCATTTTAACCAAAATTGTGAGAGTTTTTTTTGCAAAATAGAACACTTATTTGTGGACAGAGGAAGTATATGATAATGATACTAGCTAGGTTAGCCCCGTGCAATGCACAATTTATTTAATTTGTTCTTATAAGAAAATATTATATTATTTCTACGAAAAAGTAAAGTCATATTCTTATTGAATTTCTAAGGAAGCATTTATTTTTTTGAAGGATAAGGAAACATTTATATTTAGTCTTGAAATTCGGGAGGATGAAAGTGATGTCATCATTAGTTTTGAAGGAAAAAACCTTCAAAAAAATTTGACACATGCCCCTTGATGACATCAGTATATTATTCTGTTTTAGTATATAATATAGATATAGATAGATGGAGCAGTATATATAAACATTTAATATGATTCAAAATGTGTAATAATATAAAAATGCATACTAATATCACTTTCTACACAACACATATACACCGGTATGATCATATTTATCATTTTCTTTTTATAAATTATTGATGTATAATTGTATATATACATCCCACGTCAACACCATGTACGTAAGAAATTGGAATGTCTTACTAAGGGTTGACATGAAAAAGTCTTACATATACGTACTTAACACAAAAATACATATAAATTTATACGTATGAAGTATATAAATTTATAAGTATATATTACTCTATACTATACACATTCGAGGATAAAGTTATAGCCCAGTGATTAGGGCTTCAGAATTCCAGGCACAAGATCCTGAGTTCGATTCTCACCGCACGCATTTGTGAGGATTCCTTATTATCCCCCTTACAGATGCGTGTGTTGGCTAAAATTGGGCCGGGTGACCTGCAGTAAGGCCCGATTTTAAGACCTAGTATCTCACACATTATCCTAAAATATATATATATATATATATATATATATATTGACGTTTTATTTTTTATTTATTATATATATAAATAAAAAGGTGATGAAAAATGAAAGAAGAATATACCAGTTGATTAGCAAGATGAACAGCAGCAAGCTGGTAGCTGGGATTTTTCCCTGCACTGCTACCACAAAACACACAAACCTTCTTAAACCTTGATGATGATGCTGCTGATGATTTCTTCATATTCTCCATTTTCTACACAAATTTATATTAATTTCTTTATCTTTTTCTTCTTTTTTTTTTCGGGGGTGGGGTGGGGAGGGGGGGGTGGGGTGGGGTTGGTGGTGGTGGTGGTGGATGAATAATAGTGGTAAACTTTGGTTGAAAGAAACTTGGATACTTTCTTATTAGTATATTTATGGCTTTTGGGACTTCAAAAATTTTGTTGATTGGCCAAATTTGGATCCACCAATTTTCTTCAAAAAGATAAGGGAATGTGGGTTTTTTTTTTGGTTTTAGATAATTTTGTTCTTTTCCTTGGAAAGATGCGGAACAGAATGATGTGAATGAGAATCGATCAGAATTAATAAATGGACAAGAATGACTTTAAGTGATGACGTGTGTTGGTATATATAAAGATGCTAAACAGAATGATGTAAATGAGATTCGATCGGAAATATTGTTGGACGAAAATGCCCTCGAGTATTTAACTATATATTTAAGTGATGATGTGTGTTGGTAAATAGAATTGAAAGATGCTGAATAAAAAGATACTGAGCAGAATGATGCGAACGAGATTCAACCAAAAATACTAAATAAACGTACGAAAATGCCCTTGAATCTTTAAGTGATGATGTATGTTGGTATATATAAAAAGATGCTAAACTGAATGATGCGAACGAGATTCGATCAGAAATGCTAAATTGACGAAAATGCCCTAGAGCTTTAAAGTGATGATGTGTGTTGGTAAGAGAAAGATGAGTGTAAGAGCAAGCACCGCGGCAGACGGCAGCAAGGGTTTTGGAAAGAGGGTGGTTAAAGTTAGAAAAATTGCCCAAAAAGACAGGAATCAAAAGAAAGAATTGTGGGGAAAATTAAAGAAAGAAAGAAAGAAAAGAATTGAAAGTGAGAGATTATGATTTGCAATGCAATTTTACAAGTATGCTTTGGTCCCCCCTCTTTTTATATCACAAAAAAAACATACATACATTGATCCTTCTATGCACGTCTCTATTTATTAGCTCACTCGTGGGATTTTATTTTATTTTATTTTATAAAAAATTAGAAATATAGAATTCATATACTATTAATTGTATTTGTTTATATTCGATCATATTCAAACATTGAGATATATAAAATAATAAATGATGTGAGTTTAGTGAATAGTGAGGGTCCAAACTTGAGGAACTTTCTCACTAGGTTGGTCAGAGTTAGAGTGTAGGACCCTTTTTTTATTTTTAATTTTAAATAGTAGAACAAAGATGATATGTGTATGATAGAATATATAAATATATTTTTGGGCAACTATCAGTTTAAGCTTTTGGTTGAAATGTTTCTCTTTAGTATGGTATCAGAGCCAACGTAGATCATGGGTTCGAATCTCATCCACCCCCTCCTTTACAAAGTGGAATTAATTAGCACCAGGTATGGTGGGCCTGTGTTGCATCCACATTTCAAGCCCAAAAGGCCTTTCATGTGAGAGACAGTGATAGAATATATAAACATATTTCTGGGCCCCAACTATTAGCTTAAGTTTTTGGTTGAGATGGTCTTCTAACATTGTATGTTTAGATGATGTAATATTGTGGGAACAAGACCGTGTGAAGACGGTGCATCTAAATGCGGTAACCCTTCATTGCATTCATGCATTATTAAGATGCATACATGCTTATATTAAAGTATAATTTTTTTTTTTTTGAAAAAAAAAATATAAGTTCTTGTATATAATTATTTAAGATAATGTTGAGGTTCATGTGGGAATACTCAATGCCTAGCTTATTGAATACTAGTTTTCTATGCACGCTTTGCGTGTAATGAACTATATCAATATGGATGTCTATTTATAGACAATTTTAAAATATGAATTTTGGTATTTTTGTTTTATTTTTTCGAATTTTATATTTTGTATTATTTTCATTTAAACAACTTCAAAAAATGGTAATAATTTTCCTTAATAATTTGGAGTAATATAATTGAGATTTTAGAAAGTTTTGAGGGGTAGCATGGATTTTTCGCGGGGGGCACCATGGCTCCCCCCTTGCTTATATAATAGAGATAAAAAAAATGATATGATACAATTAAATGTAGCTTATATATTCATTTTAATGTAATGGTGTATTTTCATCATGAATGTGCATACTGGATCATGCAATATGTCATCGTGCTAAGTTATAATTTCATCATTCATCCTCATTTATGAGGAGTGAAAGTTCAATAGATACTCAAGAAGGGGGTTGAATTGAGTATGTCAAATATTTCGTTTTTAGAATGGCTAATTATAGCTTCTGAGAGTAGCGAGGAAACTAGTTTGTTTAGCAGTAAAGGAAAATAAAGGAACCCAACGATTTAACGAGGTTTGGCTTCTCAATAAGCCTACGTCCTCCACTCTCTCACCAATATTATTTATCAACTCAAAATAATAACAAAGGTTACACACTCAATTGAATTGCTACAACCCCGTAACAATCAATTCCTCAACTGTTAGCTATAACAGTTCACTCTGTACTCACATAGCATTCCTCAACCACTTCCCAATAAGTGGTTCAATTACAATTCAGACTCTATTTCTTATCTCTGCAAAGATGAATGTGGAGATGTTTTTGCACTAAGAATGAACTCAAAAAAAATTGGCTGATTTTCTTTTAAAGAGCAAGAAATTTCTTAGGGTTTTTAAAGATTAGAAAATGGTAGTGGAAAACCGTAACCCTAAATGTGCATTGGAGTGATGCTTATATAGATGTACCAACCAGCTGCAAAAAATAATTATTAAATTTGATTAGAATATTAGAAACGGGCCTGGGCAACCTAATATGGAAGAGAAGATTAGGTTACTTACAAGTCATAGGAGGAGTAACTCCTAACCTTATAAGCTAGTTTAGTCTTTCCTCATCTGCCGATGTGGGACACTCAATAGTGCATTATATGGGGTTCAACACTCCCCCTCACTAGTGAGTGTCCTTAGAATTTAGAGCTAACTGGAAAGACAAATTAGAAATAATCCTCTCAGGGGCTGGACATCCTGTCGAGGCAAACCCTTTCCAGTCGCTTAATAAGACCCAGTTTAGAGGAGACCCACAACCTGGGCTCTGATACCATATTAAATTTGATTGAATATTAGAAACGAGCTTGGGCAACCCAATATGGAAGAGGGGAGTTAGGTCACTTACAAGCCATAGAAGGTTCCTTCCTAAAACCAATTGGTGATCGGAGGAGTAACTCCTAGCCTTATAAGCTAGTTTAGTCTCTCCTCATCTTCCGATGTGGGACACTCACTAGTGCATTGTATGGTGTTCAACAATATTCTTAACAAATCAGATTTTATTTACTTTCCATAAACTAACTCTTGAGTTTTAAGGAAAGTGCAATCAAATCCGTTTTGTTAAGTTTATTAAATGAGTTAAGATGTTGATTGGATATTTTTTTTTAAGCAACTTTCCACATCTGAGTAATCAATTTTTGACTTTTGACATTAAAATATTTTAGGACGGAAATATCAAAAATTTGATTACTCATGTGCACATACGTAGTACTAGGATCTGTTTCCACAGTGGTTGCAGTTCTACTAGGTTTATGTCTGTTAAAGGACTGTTCTCTTTAGTAGACATAAACTCCAAGCTTCCTGCTCTTTTAAACTTTTACCTCAGCCTTACTTCCCTAAATCCATTTTACATGGAGATCCTAAAATAAAAAAATAAATACTTCAAGATCCTAGCTTATGATCTTTATGTATCTCAAAGTTTTTTTATAATCTTCAATCCAATTCTTGCCTTGACACTTTATATCTTGATTGCAACATGTTCATAGACAAACATGTATAAACTTGTACAACAACAATCAAGTATAAGGAATTGGTTTGTCATCACTCAAATCAAACATGATTCAACTAGGAGGCCCCATGTATAACACTTTTACCCTATGTGTATATAGCCTTCTGGAAAGTGATTCTATCGATCTCTTTATTTCAGCACTCATGTCCAAGGGGTAAAACCCAAACTGTTCGGATTTAGTGATTTCATTTTAAATTCTGAATTTGGGCCAAATGTCTTGTTTGGAAAATTAAAAACTTTGGAATTGGATTTGGCCAATTCCTACCCAAATCCATCAAAGATCAATCTACATGTATTTCAAATACCTAAAATATAGCTATCATTTCAAATTCATAAAGTGAGAAAAAAAAACCCTGCCTCCTCCGACTTTCCTTCATCATCTTTTTTCCCCTCTCCACTTCCACCATTAAAGGAGCTCAAAGATTGATTCCTCCTCCTCTCACAATTAAAGGAGCTCAAAGCTCTTTCAAGCTTGGTTTACTATCAAAAGGTGAGTCTCAGTTTTTGTTTCGAATTCTCTCCAAATTGCTCTAAATCTATTGATTTTTTTACCATCAACTTTCCTCAAGATTTGCTTTACTTAATTATTTTATTTCTCGTGTAATTTTGCTTTATGATTTTTTGAGAATCAATATCTCTTATACCTCATAGTAGGTCAATTAATATAATTAACCTTGCGTTTTTTAAGCATAATGAAATTGCAAGTCAGATCTGAAAATTTTATTTCTCTGTTGAACTTAAATTGTTAATTAATATATAGATTGACAAGATATTGTTGAAATGGTGTATAATATTATAATAATTGTTGTTTAATATGGAGCAGCATTTTTTGCAGATCCGATTCATTGATAATTTGATACAGATTTCGTGGTTCTGTAAATTATTACTCAAACAAATGAATTTTGAATTTACAACCTCATACATCAAGATAAGCTAGTAGCTCATTGACTATGGAGGGATTTTGATAATCAAACCACTAATCTGAAGTCTTACTGTGTGTTAATGCTTTGATTCTGCGGGGTATTGTGTGCATTTTATAACATAATTTCTTATCTTCTATCCCAAGTATATCTTGCATTAACGATTCAACTTTTTTGTATTAGGTTGCTTGATGTGAAATGAGGCGCTAATTTGGATATTCAAGATTTTTTAGGATGATTAGAAGCTAAATTCAATCTTGTTGTATTATGTTTAACCTTTTTTTTTAAAATTTGCATGTGTTATCAGCCGCATATTAAGGCCTTTTTGTGAGGATGATTATTAACTTAGCTATACAATATTATTTTTGTTGAATATTAAACTAAATTTTAGATTTGAAATTGTATTTGCCATCTAAACAATATTAGAATTTACAATTCAGAATTTGAAATTCCATTAATTCCCAAACAGTATGCTAGAATTTGAAATTCTAGATTTAAAATTCTCATGATTTCCAAACAAAGATTTTGAATTTGAATTATAGAATTTCAATTTCAAAATTTGAATTCATTTATTTGAAATGAATTATGTATATCCAAATGTAACCTAAACTTATTTCAATCCTATAGTACTCGCATAGCTCATGTATGTAAGTATGTTCTTTTAAAGATCGTGTTTGTTTTTACATGATAAAGATTGAATCTTTATTTTGCAATGAGCTATGCGAGTAATATGGGATTGAAATGAGTTCGATCAGTTCATTTTCGAACCGATCTTCTATCCTTATATATATTACTACTTCGATTTTTACCCCTTGTTGGACTTGTGCAATGTGTTTCCTTGAGTTGTTGATCATATTTGATGATGAGTCACCTTCACCAAATATATATGCGTATTAATTTTATTATTGTGATTGCAAGTATTGGTCTTCGAAGTCACCACTTGAGGATCACTTCAAGTGATTTATTTTATGGTAATTGATGTCGTTGCACTACTAGAAAAGGTGTCATTTACGACGGGAATTCAAGTCGCAAAAATGTGATCCCGTCGTAAAAGGGGGGTCGCAAATGATTTTTCCGTCACAATCCCGTCGTAAATGAACCAATTCTAATAGAGTTACAGTTAGGTATTAGGTAAATTTTAGCGACAGACTCACATACTGTCACAAAAAATCTACATTTGCGATGGGATTTAGGCCCGTCATTAATGTGAACCCATCGCTAATGGATCGATTTTTTGTAATTGCGATGTTGGGCTTCCTCATTTTTCCCTTTCCAGATCTGGTGAGATCAGATATAGCCTTCTGCTGCAACGGTAGAGGGTGATAGTGGTGAGTTGCCTCCACTAGGCGGTACCATAAACACAACGATTTGAATCGATAACGCTGCTGACATAAACCCACATTTCGTTCATTACTCGATTGATTGTTGAATCGTTGGAATTTGTTATTCAAATATTAATTCTGGGATTAAACCGATTTGTTTCGAACCTTGAAGGTGCAATTCGAAATTACTATCTTGTTATCTGGATTTCTAATTGAATTGTTAGATCTGAGAATAGTGTTATGATCAAGTGCATGTACATATATGCATGAGTTATGTAATTGAATTGTTATGATTTGTACTTGTTATTACCTTGTGCTAACCTGTGGCGCAACATGGATCCCAGATATTATGGTAGGGTGAAATAGGCGTATTACTATATTATTATATGCATGTATATGTAGACTCTTGTTTTGGGTGCGTTCTTGTGTCTTGGTGAACTACTTAATTATTTTTTAACTTAATGTTTGGGATCGGAGCTACCTTTGGTACGGACTTTGAGTTACTCGCCACTAACTGTGAAGCCCCAATTTATTTACAGATGAGCATGTGGAGTGGTAGCATAAGCTACTGTGGCTGGGTTGCGAGTGAGGACTTAGGACCTGTTGATTTCAAATTTATACTCCCCCCGTAACAAATTAGTAGCAACATTTGGACTAGCACGGACTCCTAGATGAAATAGGTTAATTGTGATATTAGGTGGTATAATGATAAAAGTAAGAGGGACAAAAGTAAGAGAAGGAAAAGTAAATGGGGTATTATGTGGTATGATGATAAAAGTAAGAAAGAAAAAAGTAATTGGGGTTTTTTTTTTTTTGCCAAAAAAGGAATAAAATGAAATTAGAAAAAATTATTGCAAGTATTTTGCTTCACCTAAAAATGAAAATTGTTGCTAGTAATTCATTACGGAGGGAGTACCTTTCAATAGGTTATACTGAGCCCTTTATGTAACCCTAGTTTTCCGATTATAGGAGATGTGTTTAGTGTTTTTTTCTTGAGGAAGGATAAAAATGAGAGTGAATTGTTGTAGTGATTGTGACTTGTACCAACAACCTTTTATAGGAGAGGGAGCTAAATTTGGTGACAGTCAATCAAACAGGATAAAATGAATCAGCAAATCCAGGAATTAATGATGATTGAATCAAGATGAAGAGGAAAAAAATGTGTTTAATTTGGATAATATGTAATCAAATCAGGCCAAATATCCAGCTCACTGATTGCACTTATCACACATTTTGGATAATAACTTTGATATTAATGGATGGCGTAGGGTGATACTAACATTCATAAGTATTTTAGGTTTTTAATATTTTTGTTAATAGATGTATGTGATTTTTGTTCTAACCAATTATTTAGTTGAATTAATTGTGTTGATTGCATTTTTATTTTTGGCAAGGAGTTTGATGTATGCGTGTATTAGTGATATAATTTGGTTTAGTTGCAGGTTGAATTAGCGATTTATGGGCTGTGTTTAATTTATGAAGGGAAGGATATAAAATATTAATTCACTTAGAGACCACCACCAGCTCCCCTTCCATTATATAATAGAGATTCATCACAAATAATTGTTTTATCTAAAATAAAAACAAAATTACCACTCCATTGCTTAAAGACTAAAACCCACATCCTATAAAGTCTAACCAATATGATAATATAGTGAGGATATGAATGGTAATTTCATTCTTTTCATCTTATTTTTGACACAAAAAGTGTTGGGTACATCTAGTACACAATAATTTTATTGTGCACCAAGTATAGAGTAACATTATATATCAACATAGAAACCATTATTAAACTATAAATATACTTTATTGATATACTGACTCTATCTTATTATCGTAGTAATATTTTAAGTTTATAGAGTGATCGTTATTGTACATAGAGTGATCTATATAATTAAGATTGATGTAAAATAAATTAATTTACATCAGATATATCCAAGGCTTTGTCTTTTTCATATACAAGAGACAAATGGTTTAGATATATTTGGGTAAGAAAAAAACAAATAGAGTTGGGGGCAAAACATCAACATTTGGTGTTACTAATCTCAAATGTTGCACTAATGCTAAATGGTGACACTATCATTATGAGACATCTATCTAGGAATTCCAACTTATGTTATGCACTTGTACTTAGACAATTTTTGGGATCTAATTGTACCACTATACTCAATCACATGTCTCATGACTACTTTAAAGAATGAACAAATTAGAAGCTTTACTAATTCATTTTCTTTTTTTGTAGTTGGGTTTTGAGTCAGCACCAACTCTTTTTGGCAAAGGCAGAAAATAAAGAGGATTTATGTCCCATTTCTATGGAAATTAAAGCAAATTATCGCACCAAAATCAATTTGTAAAAATAAGTTATAATTTTATAAGATGGAAATAACTAAGTAAGATTTGATAGTAATTCATCAAAAATATGAAAATATATCAATTTTTTATTATTTTTAAGATTATAACATATATTTTCCTTGGAAAAAATATACAATTACATATTTTAATGAATATTCATTTGCAGAATTATAAAATAATGGAAAATAATTTTGTAAATATAAAGTGTGAGCATATTTATAAGAATTCAAAATGGAATAAATTAAAATTAAATTTAAAATGAATAATAACTCCAAAAAAAAAAGTGATGTAAGAAATCAAATCTCATAATTTGAAAGTAATTGAAAAGTTTTATTAAATGTAAATAAAGTATTAATATTGATTGTAATTAGAAAATAAAAGCAATTTTTTATTTCAAAAAAAAAGGAAAGTAAAACATTTTAGTAGGATTATTACACATGGCATAATTTTAAATATGAGATATCCTATGTGTCAAAATTATGTTTCAAGGTGTGTTTTAATATATATATATATATATATTAGGTATAGAGGTATAGTTTTTTTTCCCTTAATTTTCACATGTTAGAGGGAGTTTCAAATATTATACATCAATTAATTGATCCTTTGCCGCGTTATAATTGGCTTTATGTTTGCTGCATTTAGAAGTGAATAAATCCCGCAAATAATATTTAAATTCTTTTGTTGCGTCTAGTTACTATTGAATGCAGCAATTGTAAGCAAATTACATAGCAAAGATTAAATTCTGATATGAATTGCTGCATATCCATCCATAAATCCGCAGCAAATCAAGTGCAACAAAATTGATTTTTTGTACTAGTGTTAGGATCCTACTAGGAGAATCACAAATATATATCACATTGTACACGTGTTGTTGCACTAAGCTACACAACTATATTATATTGGAATATTTGATTTTAATAATCTAATCTTTTAACCATTCGCAAATAATAATCCAACATTTGTACTAAATTTCATCAAGTGAACCAAAAGCAAATTTTAGGTGTGATTTTGGGGCTAATTTAAGTGTTGTTTGTGTCTTTAGGTAAGTGGTCAACAACGATAGCACTAAACTACCCAAACACTACTTAAACCAACCCCAAAACGACACCTAAAATTTGGTTTTGATTCACTTATAAAATTTGGTACAAAGGTTGGATTATTATTTGCAAATGGCTAAAAGGTTAGATTATTAAAATCAAAAATATCCTATTATATTATATTAATGTATTAATTAATAAATTGATGTATGTTACATGCAACTGAAATTAATTATCACGTGTTTCCAATTTATTATATTTTAAACAAACAAAATCCAACTAATACCTCGATTTATATATATTTTTTTGTTTTCGCATGATAACGTGAATCATTTGGCGGTAATTTGAGGTTTTTTGTTTTCACATGAAATAGCAAGATGTGTTAAATGCTAATGGTTGTTTGGTAGATTGTTACAAAAAGTTTTTAATCTAACCCAATATCACTCCAAAGTGATCCATAATTGAAGCATATCAATTGTGGAACCATTCATTCGTTTAGCAGTTGTTATTTTTAGTTGTTGGGACCCATGACATGGCGTTAATATGATATTGTCCGTTTGAGGCTTATCTCACGCGGATTTGTTTTTGGGCACTTTTTTAAAAGGTCTTATATTAATGGAGTAGGTGGACACTTATATGTAAGACAACACTTTTTTATTTTTTCCATATAGTTTTTTCATTGCAAACCCCAACTATCCTCCCCTCAAACCAAGGACCACAAAGCTCGTGGCCTCCCATCTAATGACAACTAATCTGACCATCTTACATCGCCGCTATTAGTAACTATTTTATTTATCTTTAGAGTATTCTTATACATAGGATTTTAGGGGCGTATCCTATTTTAGGCATTAAGGATATTCGTTAGTAGGTGAGAAATTGTTCAGCACTAATTTAGGGCATGTTCGGTATCGTTTTGTTTTCAGTTTTTTTAAAAAAAATAAAAATAAAAACAAAAATCAGGAAACTAGAAATGTGGTTTTCACTTTTTAATTGTCCGTTTTCATTTTAAATATGTTTCTAATAAATTTGACAAATTTTTGTACGTATGATTATAGGAAGAATATCATATGACTTTGAAAACCAAAAAATATAAAACCACAGTGATTTTTACAGGCCTGTAGTTTACAATTTATTAGTTTTTTTATTATTTAAAAGTCATACATAATAATAGATAAAAAATTACCAAGACTTTAACGGCCCGTTTGGTTGTTGGTAATAAATTGTCGCAATGGTTAGGGTCGGACAAAAAAATCAGAATCCGATTTCTGATCCGCTATCCGCTTTTTTTTATCCGAAAAATCGGATATCCGACCGGACCGAATATTCGGTTTTAAAAAATGAAAATCGGACCGGATACGGATCACATTTTTTAAAAACCGGAAAAAAAAATTGGCTTTCCACTCTTTGTTAATTTAGTTTGTATTCTTATCATATAATTTGCTTTGATTTATGTTCTTGTTTTCTTTGTAATTTCTTTTTTTTTATTTAGATTTTCTATTTTTTTCGGTTTTATGCTTTTAGTTTAGGTTTTTTTTTTTAAAGAAGTTTAGAATTTTCTTTTTTATGTATTTTTTTGGATGTTTTGATGCTCTAATTATTTATTATGTAATTTATTTTTCTGTTTTACTTTTTTTATTGTCAAGTTTAATTTTTTTTTCAATTTAAATCCGGATCCAGATATCCGATTTCCGAATCCGGTTTTTTGGATATCCAAATTATCCGGACCGGATCTGGATCAGAAAAAAATGATCCGAAAAACCGGATATTCGGTTTTTCCCGGCCCTAGCAATGGTAATGAATTTATAGTGTAATTTTGTTAAGGAGCAACCTTATAATCTCCATGAAAAACAAATTTTCATTCTCAAGCTTCAATTTTCTTCTCATTTTTCATTCCCATACATTACCATTGAAGATGGTGATATTTGATGGGAATGGATATTGTGAAGAAAATTAGATAAATTGGTGCTAAGGTAGCACCACCATGGGAATGAATTTTGATTTTCCTTCCAAATTTAGTTATAAATTCATTTCCATTACCATGATTTATAACCGGCTACCAAATGGGTCGTAAAAGTCATTGAAATTGGTCTCGTTCCTTGTCTTTGGTATTTATTTTCGAAAACGATTGATAACTGAAAATAAAAAACAACGAATTGAACAAGACCTATCTTGTTGCCTTGAAAGCTCCGACTTAAATCATTTAGAAAAAAATACAATATGTAGATACATGTAAGATAAATCAGTTTTAATGCAATCAATATGATGTAGTGTTTACAAAACTAATTAATCTCCGAGTTAAATCAGGACTTTAATTGTCTCTATCGTGAATTTACATAACTTATGCTTGTTTTGCAAACTAACGTACTCGTACAAGACTTACCCTTGTCCTTCTTGCACAAGCGGGTGGCGCTATTGGTGATAAATGAAATGATGCAAACCTAATAACCTGATGGAGAATTAAAGAAAGAAAGCTCTAAACCAACACATGCTTAGATCAGTTGGTAAGGGAGCTGTTCTATCTTAACCAAGGTCTCGGGTTTGAGTCTTGGGAATGCAGCAGTTTGTGTTAGGAGAGTTTTCCCCCCAATTGAGGCCTGACCCTGCTCGAATCCGGATTAGTTGGATCCAAAATGGATTTCGAAAACCGAATAAGGACCCCTTAAACCAAAAAAAAAAAAAGTCTAAAATGCCTAGGTGAAGAGGGACTCCAACTCAATCAATGACAAATCTAGACACTAACGGATGGGATAGGCCAATTCAAGTGATGGCAAAATAAGGAAACAAGTAATCACCCATCTATAACCCTCAGGGTTGCTACGCACACACATGGTGTTTATGAAAAAGTGTCAAAATACTACCTAGGACATTCTTGTTGATTAAAAAGATTAACTTTTGAATCCTTATATGTATCATGCACTTATACCAATTCCCCAAAAAATTCGACAAATTGTAAGGCATGGACCCAACGCGATTGTATGTAGCTTCTAGAGGTTCGTCTACATTTCATGGATATGTGGAAAGCCCAATTTTTCCATTTTATGTGAATACATGCATGTTAGTGGGTCGAGATAAAATGAACTTGTCAAAGAATCATTTTTAGTGACTCGTTTAAGGGAACAAGCTCACTCACACCGTCATAACGATGAGTCCAAAAGAGTGGATGCATGGAATCAGTCAAAGGAATCTCAACTCACCCGCCCATATATTGGGGCCTCTACTTAGATATTGATGGTGCATTTTTAGAATATGATGAGTAACAAACATATTTCCAATTTATGTACAATATATATTCTTAGGCATGCATTCATTTATTAGGTCTTTATTTATTAGTAAGGAAGATTACATGATACAAACAATGAGATATGTATGCATGAAATATTGTTAGTGCATGCATGATGAAAATGCAATATACTAGAGTTTTTACCGCAAGTCTTTAATAAAGAATATGACTTGTAAAAGTAATATCGAAATATGAAAATTAAATATGAAAATATAAAATGGCATACATAAAATAAACTTGAATTGTGAATCAAAATATGTAACAATTTCAACCTAAATAGTACTATAAGGATTCAACCAAATATGAAACTAAAAACAATAGAATTAATTAGTAAATCGAAATGCAATTGATATTGACCTGATGTGAAACACCATCTAAATCTGAAATAACTCAAACTTCATCAATAACCCGTTACTTTGACCCATTTTGAACTAAAATGATTTGATCCACCCGTAAACGATGTGATCCTGAAATGAAATATTCCGAAAGTAAAAAGATTTTATTTATGGCCAAAATGAAAAAACTGAACTAAAACGAATCCACTTTTAATAAAAAGCGATGCGGAATAAACCAAAATATTATAACTTGAACCTGTTTGGATCAACTAGAAACTATATCGTTAAGTCGGCTTGATACCCGTACAAACACTACAAAAAATGTGTTCAAGAAGGACAATTAAAATTGCCCTATTTGATACAAAATTTGTCTTCTTAGGTTATAATGACAATTTTAGTATTGCCCTCATGTTGCCCTTGTAACCCCGTTGTATTAAGTTTCAAAGCCAATTTTAGATGTTTTTCCCTCTTTGATTCAATTCAAAAAGGGCAAACAAAATTGCCTTCATTGATCATCAACAAAGGCAATAAATTTTGCTTTTCTTGATTTAAACGCTTTATTTGTTGTCAAATAGGGCAAATTTTCAAAAGTCTATGAGGGCAAAATAATCATATTGTCTTCATTGTTAATATTAATGAGTGCAAAAATAATTGCCCTTGTAAGCATCATTAAGTAAAACAATACTCATATTGTCCTCTTTAATCATGATAAATTGCCCTCGTTGTGTGAGTTTTTTTAGTGAAACCACACTTCAACAACTAGATATATGTACGAGATATATATAGTTCCCTTCAATATATATAAATATGAGTTTGTTCTCTTCAACTTATTTGTACTTATTGATACTTATTAGTACTCATTAATACATATTATTATTATTAGGAAAATTAAAATTGTCTAGAACTATCAAATATATGTCGACTTTTGAAAACTACTACCAAATAAAAAAAAATTGTGATGAAACTACCTAATAAATCAATTTCGACTTGTAGCACTATCACTTGTCGTTTTTTTTTTTTTTAATTTTTATGATGTTCTGGCCCCCTCACTATTGATTTCCCTTTATATTTTTCCCCCAAAAATGATTGGTTTCCCTCTATCTCTAACTTCTTCTTTTCGTTTAATATATATCATACTTTTAACCTATGAAATGACCGAATCAAAATTCCCCCCTTTTTTTCTTCAATCCAAATTTCTTTAATCCTAATTTTTCCTTGAAGCTTAGCATGCTTATCATGATTAAAGAGGGCAATATGAGTATTGTTTTATTTAATGATGCCTACAAATTAAGGCAATTATTTTTGCACTCATTGATATTAACAATGGAGACAATAAGTATTATTTTGCCCCCTTAGACTTTTGAAACTTTGCCCTATTTGACAATAAATAAAGTGTTTAAATCAAGGAAAGGAAAATGTATTGCCTTTGTTGATGATCAATGAAGGCAATTTTGTTTGTCCTTTTTGAATGGAGTCAAAGAGGGCAATACATCTAAAATTGGCTTTGAAACCTAATACAACGGGGTTACAAGGGCAACATGAGGGCAATACTAAAATTGTCATTATAACCTAAGAAGACAAATTTTGTATCAAATAGGGCAATTTTAATTGTCCTTCTTAACACGTTTTTTGTAGTGGCAATGGAGGGAAATCAAGTAGTTTTAAGGAAAAAATTAGGTAGAAATCAAAATTGGTAGGCCATAATATCAGAAAAATGAAGAAAAAAAAACGGAAAGTGGTAGTGTTGCCAAGTCGAAATTGATTTATTAGGTAGTTTTATTACAACTTTTTTAGTTGGTAATATTTTTCAAAAGCCGACATTTATTTGGTAGTTTTAGATAATTTTTCCTTATTATTATTATTGTTCCATTTACTTTATTTCTTATACTCTATATTTAAGAGTTTGGATCCTCACCATATTTCTTAGGGGAAATGGAGAGTCCATTTCCTTAATCAATGATTAGGATGCATTAAAGAGGAAAATAAGGAGGATTTTTGGAATTTTTATATTTGTGCTAGATTAGGCGTCACAATATTATATATAAAGTTGGAAATGGAAAGATAGAAATGAAAAGGATGCTAATACTATATTTAATACTCCGAAATAATTATGAAAGTTTTTCATACAAGTCCCATAGGAATAAAATGGTAGAGACATAAATAACGACCAATAATAATATCTACACTTTTTTAAAAAAAGTTTTTTTTTTAACTTTATTACCATTTTGTCTTTGCTAGTTTGATGCAATAAAATAAATTGATTTATTTGATACTTGTTGGTATTTATTTGAACTTATTATTAGTACTTATTTTATTTATTTAAAAAGTTATTGATGCTTATCTGGACTCATTGTACTTATCTGAATTTATATTCAAAAAGCTTTGAAAATAAGTTGAAGAGAACATGGCCTATTTATGTACTAGTCTTGTATGCAAGCTTTGCGTGTGATGATATTTTAAATGTACCTTTTAATTTGTCAATACAAAAAGAAAAACAAAGATTACATTTGAAAATTTGAAATATTTTTCATATTCACACTCATTTACATAATCATAAGAAAAAATTTCTCCCTTTTAAATTCTATCGGCTATCAAATTTCTAAGCAATAATCGAAAGATAAAGTTTTTATGTGACAAAATATATCAATATGGATGTCTATTTATAAAAGATTCAAAAACATGAATTGTAACATGAACATTTCTTATAATATTTTATCTATACTAAATTGTAATAACTTTTCTTAATAATTAGGAGTAATGTTAATTACCTTTTTGAAAATTTTTGGGGTAACATGAACATTTCTAAGGGGGACACCATTGCTCCCCTCTTGACTTATTTAATAAAGATAGACGTTTTCTCAGTTTATACCCCTGAGGTAATGGCTTTTGTGTAAGTTGTATCCTAAGTTTTTTAAATTTCTCGATTGTATCCATCCCTAAATGAACATTATTTACCCAGTGGTACTCAATTTGTTAAATCACCATTCACAATATACATTAAATTCATGCTTAGAGGGATTATTTTGTTAAGACTTACGAGATTCATCGATAAAGATAGAATAAGTAAATTAATTAAAGTTCTAAGCATTAATTTCATCCAATTTCATTAATGACGAGTTATCAAATTGCATTGGATACAATTGGATAAAAAAAATGTTATTTGAAAGAAATTTGATCGAAAACCCTAACATACAGCCTAGAAAAAGCAATACCACAAGAACAATTACTGACAAAAACCTATAAAGATATTCATTTAATTACGTGTAACATAACTGACGGTGTATTGATAGTCTAAACTAGACACTTTTGTGGACTAACAAAGTGTCAACTCTAAAATTAAATACATTTTCCCATCACTTAGGTTGTCGTTGATAATATTTCCACAATTCCACTCTATTATGAGAAATTAAAGTGTATATTTGTTACTCGTATTTTTCATAACTGGCAAAGTAGTGTCACCCAACATCATCCTAACTTCCGACAATCATAACCTGGCAATTGAATTATTGCCATTATAATCTTACAAACTTGATATATATGGATATGATTCTATAATAATATGCACACGAGTGAATGAGAAGACGTAGTCATACATTCTTTACAATAGTTTATGCTAAGTCTTTTCAAATTTAATTTATAGTTTCCAAACACTTTCCTATGATCTTTTCACGTAATTGTATAGTCTTTACAATATACTACTTTTTTTCTATCTTATCTTTGATCTTTTCACGTAATTGTATCAATTAAGTCCAATATATGTATGTACTTAATTCTTGGTTCGATCTAATATTTTTAGTCTTGTATATTAATTTGATGTTTGTGATCAACAAATTTTAGGATCTTCTAGTTTATTTATTTGCTAAAGTAAGTGTACATCCAAGTAACAATGAATATACAAAAATAGGAGTGATTATATCAAGATTAGCTAGAGCGGATATATTGTTGAAAGAGATGTGGTCTGAGTACGTGCATATTAAAAATATTCAATATCAGTCAAGATGGTTTCAGCTTGTGAGATGTGCCTCAGCCTATGCTATAGGGCAACATGCTTAGGTGCTAGCTACGTACTCTTGGTCCGGGCCTAGTAACTATGAGTGATGTTATGTCAAAATTTTGAAAGGCTTAGGCACGACTGAATCAAACGTGTTAACATGCCCATGGTCCTTGCATCGCCATAAAGCCCTGCGGCGGTGTTCTGATCAATGGTCATTCGTGAGAAAAAAAGTTCTGGCATATTGAAAGCATCTCATGTACCAGCCCGATTCCAGCTGCCTAATCTTAAATTGCAAATTTTACCATTACTTGGGCTTTATTTATATAAGATAAAATTAATTGGACCTTAGTACACGAGTTTTATATATCACAAAAATACTAAGCTGGCATTGCTAGAGAAAGGAAGCAGTAAGAATCTGACTCGCAAGTTCTCGATTGGTTGCGAGGTAACTCATGTGTAGCTGCATTGGATTCTAACCTTTAGCAGTTTTCCGTCTTATCTTGTTGTGTCGTATCATACACTATTTTGCTTTTTCTATAAACTGATAACCCATCTAGATCTACGGTTTGCAGATGACACACATAATAGCATGTCATGTCACGTCATGTCTATGTTGTATTGTGTTTTTTTTTTATTAATTCGTACGTATTTTATTTGTGGACGGTTTATCGCGGGTCTAATTTACATATACCCACAAGAATTTTTGAATTTAAAGAGAAAAAAAAATTATGTAAAGACTCAATAATCAGTAAATGTAAGGTTACTAATGTATATTAAGGTATTGGTTGGTTAGAGGTAAAATGCATGGGAATTTCCAATTCCTAGAAAATATAAAATCCTCAAGTTGTTTGGTTAGCATGAAGTTATCCAAATGGGGGAAATGAAAATTCAAAATGTAGGAAGTGAATTACCAAGCCCTACCTTGGTAAGTCACAATTCCTACAATTATTGTGGGACCTACTTGTATCATTAACTTAAATAATTTATTTTCGTTCTTTCTCACTCCAAATTTATGATCTTAAGAAAAAAATAATCAACCTAACTAGTAATCATGGGAAATCAGTTCCTAGGAAATTCAAATTACTACATTGTAAACCAAACAATATAATTGAAATTCATAGGAAGTTAGTTAGGAAATTTACTACCCATGATTTATGAATTCTTATGGGAATTTTTTTACTATAGCAACCAAACAAGGCCTAAAAGTTCTCCAACATTATCAACGGATTAAATTGCATTCCGGTCAAAAAAAAAAAAAAAAAAAGTTGCGTTGCAGTGGACGTCTCAAGGAAACACTAATCATAGTGGAGTATAAAATAACTCAGCTGCAATTATTTTATTTTTGGTCATGTTATTTAGCCGTGCGGCCCGTGCATAATGAATCTTTCCTTTTTTTGTCGGTGAAATACTGAAATGGTTTATTATTTAAACTAGTTGTTGGCTACTTGGCTCAAAAAAACGCTCATGTGATTATTCCAGATAGGGCTGAGTAGAGTAGAGTGCGGTATCAAATCGTAAATCGTAATTTTTTAAATTAATCTAAAATATTTAATTTTATACTTTTTATTTAGCCTACTACCTTAGTAAAGTTGTGCCTTTTTGTTTGTCTTGGGTCTTATCTAGTTGTTTCAGCCCGCAAATCTCTAAGGCTTCTCTAAATTTTTGAGGCTCTAACAAAAAGTAAATTTACAACTTTTTTCTTATCAATTACTAATTATAAAATAAAAAATTTAAAAAGTGGGTTAAACTGCAAACCGCACCGCACCAAACTGTATTTTGCGGCGCGGTTTGGTACAGTTTGTTATAAATTGTGGTGCGGTGCGGTTTCAAAATATAGCAAACCGTAATTTTGTGGTTTGATGCAGTTTGACGTCCAAACCGCACCCGCTCAGCGCTAATTCCAGATACAAGATATAAGCGTACCACCATTAACGGATGAACATTAAATTTCCATTCAATGATAAAATAATCAAAATTAAGATTATACCTGGCAAATCGATCGATCAGGTCGATTTTGATCGGTCAAAAACGGTTTCGGTCATAACGGGTTACACATTTCAGGTTTAATCTTACGCGCTATTTAACAGGTTTTAGGTTGGTTTTTCTTGTTCATGACCCACTTTTTTCGGGATAATTTTCCGGTGACCAATGGAGTCGGGTTTATTTTTGTCAGGTCTAATTAAGATGAATTGGTTAAAATGAAGTCAAAGTTTTCACTTGTAGTTTTCACTTGTAATTTCTTTCTAGTTGGAGGCGTTAACAATTTGGATTTGTTTTGGAATAATGTTTATGACAATTTCTATTTTAATTAAGTTTCCTTTTATCGTAAGCTTCCTTGTTTAATAAGTTTGAGTAATTATTAATGTGATCTTGACGTTATTTTAGCTAATGTCATTGCCAAAATACGAGTTGTTACAGTTGGTACCGGAGTTGAGATTAGGTTATACAGTTACTTCTCCATAAGTAACTTCGTGATGTCATGCGTCTTTAACCCGAGTGAATAGCTTAGGTGACATGACCAAAAACCATAGTAAGTGACAACATAACTTGGGTAGGAGAAAGCCTGATTTATCTTCACCTGTGTGGTTTCGCTAAGGGATTCTGGTTGTACTCTTATACTATATAGTAGAGTTTACAGCGGAAACAAGATTGTTCTTGATTGATTTTTTTGTGTGCTACAGGGCTTGTTTAACAGTTGCTAGAACAAAACTTATTTTAAGGAGTTTTTGTAATACCCTATTTTTTAAAATTGAAATTCTTGGTGAAGTGTGGATTATTTGATTGATCTGGATATTCAATTTCGAAACATCGTCATAAAATTTCTTCTTTTATATGTAAGTGGAAATTTTGATATATAATATTATGAAAAATTCTCTTTGGTAACCCCATTTTTTAAAGTTTCTCTTAGGCAGCACTTTTCCAAAAACAAAAAAAGGTTCTTTTAAAGATCCATCCAGAAAACCCAATTTATTTTTTGCACCTAGAGCACGTTTAATATTTCTACTCCATCCCAAATAATTGCAACCATTAAAAAAAAGGGGTTACTATTGAATTACATGGATGCAATGATCGAAAATCGTTTATAATTAAACGACCTGCTCTGATACCATATGAGAAGTTGCAGCTCAAAGTAATCAAGAAAGAGGAAAGGGGGAAGAAAACTCTAAAAGAAAGTTTTATTTCAACTAACTGAAGAAAAGAAAATAAGTGTGTAATATTTGTAACTAACTATCTAAGTACAACAGTAGCTTATTTATAAGCAAACAAAATACAATGCAAAAGAATAAGACTAAGACTAAGTAAAGAAGAATATTATTACAAAGAAAATACTTTGCTACTCTCATAGGTTGCTAAAATTTGAACCGTTGGATTATTGTATGGATTTTGGGTGCAAAGGTTGGATTATTCCCTAATATTCGAAGGTTGGATCATTGGATGCGAAAGTTCGAAAGGTTGAATTATTAAAAGCACATTTTCCTTAAATTCATATCTTTTTTGTTTTACAAAAGGTTGATACTTATAATGTATTTGATTATCTGATTAAGGTAAAATATCTAATTTTGTATTACCAATAAATTTTAGAGTAATTTTAATGTAATATTAGACATTTGTTTGATTTTATCAATAAAATAATAGTTAAATTAAATATTAGAGATGGCACAGAGTTGGAGTCAAATGTCAAATTTGAGACCCAAACATGGTCAGAATCGGATTATGCATGATGTGATACGAGTCCAACCCGTTGTCATCCCTAGCCATCATACCCAATATGACCGATCAATTTTAACCTAATCGATTCGGACCAAGATGACGATTACGACCTGCGAATAATTGTATATGATTGATCGATTATGATCTGCATACAATTACGATCTGCAATAAAAAAATCGTTTGAGACTGATCGAGTTTGACCTAATACCGTTAATGACCTAACCGATAAGGGACCAAACCGAAATCAACCGACACTTGCCAAGAAAAATACCGAATTTTACCGGATATTGAATAAACCTGACTTGGCCAATTGTTTTTCATCGAACCTATTTTTGACCGACCTGCTAGGCTATTACCGGTAATAACCTGACCGGTAACTGTCTAACTGATGAAAGTAGTAGAATTCGTAGGCTTTGTTCCTCCCCAACCGTAGGTTTTGTAAGGCTCAATGCACGGCCTTGTAAATTGCACTCGGCAGTCGGCACGGTTCTCATGCAACTTGTTCGCCATATCCATTACTGTAATGGGCCCATATCCAATTACTTTGGCCCATTACTGTAGTTTTAGGCTCTGTTTTTTCACTGGTTGGATCCATCAAACAATGCGTAGCCCAAGTGTGGAACTTGACAGTCGGCACGGTTCTCATGCAACTTACTTTAGTTTAGCCCATTACTGTAGTTTAATCCTCGGTTATTTATGGGTTGGATCAAACAATACGGTCCTCATGCAACAATGCGGCCTTTAATTTGTAGTTTTGTGTTACGACTTACGAATATTTTCTGAGGAAAAAGTTTATAAAAAACTTGCAAAGTTATACTTCATATATATGTATGATATAAAGAGTAGGTACTGTGTCAGAATTGTCTAAAACAATGCTAGTGTCATACTGGTTCAACTGGAAAAAAAAGCTGATTTTTTAAAAATATACTTTTAAAATTTTTATATTTTATATCACCTATGCTTGGCCAAAAGATAAATTAGATATAATTAACAAAACAATAGATACAAAGCTTATTTAAAAATATGCTCATTTATAACTCAACTTGAGCTCGAATATGTAAACGAGCAGTTCGAGCTGAGCTCGAACATGAAAAAATTAAACAAGCCAAGCTCAAACAAGGTTTTTGAAAGTTCGGTTATACTCGAGCTCAATTACTCGAACAACTTACTATTCGGCTCGGTTTGGCTCGTTGGCATCACTGAAAAGACCATTTCTGTCATTCATTGATTTTAAATCATCTTTTAGTTTATAAAATTCCAATTTCAGATTTGAAACCAAGGGATCATTTATGATGTCAACAACTTTGTTTTGTTTATCTTGCTTCAGACGATGAAGTTCAGCATGTAGATCACATATACATACATACTCATCAATGATTTAGCTTACATCAGAATTCGAATCAATTTAAGTCACGATAGGCAAAACTGTAGAACTGTTTTGGCCAACACACATCCCTTGTGCAAATCTTCAACATCATCAATTAACACCAGCTAAAATTCTTCATCATCCTTAGAAAAATCATTTTTGGGATAATTTCGATCTAATTGTTTCCAATCAACTTTACATTGATCAAGTGAAACTTCTCATTCAGCTATTTTTTATTTTAAGTTGATACACAACTATTTTAAATGGTCATAGCTTGTATTAGAAATTTTACATTCTCAACTTTTTTTTTCATTTAAATTTATTCATTTCCTTGTAGGCATTACTTATCTCGAGAAATTGATAAAGCCTATTTTGTAAACATTTAAGCATATTTCCTTTATCATATTCATACATGTCCTCATGAATTTTAGAAATAATTACATATTGGGAATTATTCCACTTGTTTTGGCCATGAGATCAGACACATGTATGATGAACTGTTTCCATGAATTGGTTCACTGCTCTGATTAAGGATAGATGTCATGCAAACTTTACTACTTTAGGGTTCATCTTCCTCCTCAAAGCTAGAGTCACCCCATAATGCTGCCAGCATAGCATGTTTAAAGACTCGTTTGTCCTCTTTTCTAGATTGTTTGTCTTTCCATTTTGGACAATCACTTAGCTTATGTCCTGCTTCTCCACACTTAAAGCACCCTACATTAAAGTTAAGGTATTATGTTTGATTGAGGCTTTAGCCTTTTTATGTTCTACTTTTGTGCTCCAAATTGCTCCTCGAATCTCTTTGACATCATAGCAATCTCATCATGTTCCTTACCAAATTTTCCCTTTATTGCGACGGCGCTCGTAACTACGAAGTAGTTCCTTCTCACTCTTGGAGTCAACTAGCATCTCATGAGTCATGAGGCAACTGAAAAAATGTTCTTGTAAAAGAGTAGTTAGATATTTTGCCTCATAAACAATAGTTACCTCAGCTAGTTGTCCATGCACATTTCAAAATCTGTCGGTAAAATCTTTTGCCCCATACACATCAGTTACCTTAACCATTCTAGTGAAAGAGTAGTTAAATCTTCGTCAGTAAAATCTTGCTAAGAGATTTAAGATCATTTACAATTTTCATGGATCTTCCAAATTAATAATTTGTGTTTTCATTTTTATTACTCATGTTAAACACTTCATATTTTGACATTAGTAAATCTACCTTTGGTTGTTTTACTCCACATGTCCACTCGTATGCAAGCTTGAGGATATCCAAAATCTCTTTCACTGAAATACATGATGAGATTCTATTTGTCTCGTTCTCACTGATGGCTTGTTGAAGAATCCACAATGCCTTTGCATTCTTCTCTAGCTTTTTGGAATCAGTATTGGTGTACTATTATTCCTCAAATTTGGTAACTGTTTTACTAGATTTATTACTGGAATTGATTTGTAATGGATCATTTTTATCACCTATATCAATACTCATAATCAATGCCAATTGTGATGTTTTTCATCCTATTCTTCCACCAAGTATAATACTTTCAATTGAACTTGGACGTCTTGTTGTCCTAACTAATAACTAGTAGCAATGGATCTGTTTTTCTAGGTGTTACCTTTACGAAAAGAAAATACACTAATACTACTTGAAGGTCCCCAAGATACTCAAAAGGGGAGAGTGAATTGAGTACTTCATAAAAATTTCTATTATTTAAATTGTTCATAACCAATAGACTGATAAACTGGCTTGGTAGCGGAAATAAGTAGAATAACAAGTAAAATTAAAGCAATAAACAAGCGACACAAGATTTAACGAGGTTCGACAAATGTGTATATATACGTCCTCATGCCCTAGCTAGTTACTTTTATTAATCTGCTCTGGAAAACAAAAGTAACACTCATTATTTGTGAAAAATACTCTACCCCATAATCAACCCAAGTGTGTTATTTGCACTTGAACTCAATAGAACTCGTAAAAGAACTATAAAATGCTACCCAACTATTAACCCCTTTGCTAGTGATTTAGTACAAAAATATTCTCGTAAAAATGCTTCATCACAAGCTTACAAGAGATTATTGAATACTCTAGTAAATGCACTCAATATTAATGAAATCGGTCTGCTTGATCTTTGTCCTTTTCTCTTAGAAATAAGACTCATTAAAAACACAAAGAAGAGAAAAGTGCACCCTAAATAATTATCAGCCAAAATATATATGCAATTGGAAATTTGGAATGCTTATTCCCTCAGCTGTAATTTAGGGTGCTTTTCATTCAACTTATTTAAGCAATCTAATGTTTAGTTAATAAAAGTTCAGGTCATAAGAAAAATTATAACCATGAAAATAACTACAAAGAGAAAAATTCAGATCAGATTAGAAAAAGGTCAGATTAAATCAGAAAATTCCAGACAAATCAAATACACTCTTAATCAGGTTTAACAAAAGATTTAATCTCCTAATTTAGGCAAGTATCCTTAAAATATTATGTGATCAAAGACCTCATAATATTTCATGATTCTTGTACATGCTTAAGTAAGGTTCTAGCTTATATTAAATTGACTTGTGTGTATTTAACCAAAAACACATAGATGAACTTTTTCAAAACCTTTTTACTCTTTCACAAAGTCAATTTGTGAAGCTTGATTTTGATGAAGTGATTTTCAACTATTCCCCAAATCAAGCATGTTACAAGCATCAGACAATTGATCTAGATGTTTGCAACATTTTAATACCCTATAAAGATCAAACACATACAAAATTCACCAATATTTCACTTACTTATTATAACTCAAACACTTACGGCGCGTTTGGTTGTTAGTAATAAATTAAGGTAATGGTAATGAATTTATAGAGTAATTTTGTTAAGGATGAACATTATAATTTTCATGGAAAACAAATTTTCTTTTCCAAGCTTCAATTTTCTTCTCATTTTTTATTTTCATCCATTACCATTGGGAAAGGTGATATTTGATGGGAATGAATATTTGTGAAGAATATTAGATAAATTGGAGCTACGGTAACACCACCATGGAAATGAATTTTGATTTTCCTTCCAAATTTAGTTTTAAATTATTCTCATTACCATCATTTATGCCCGGTTACCGAACGGACCGTTAGAGATAAAACATTAAAATCTTATTAATCTACCTTCATCTTAGGGTTCGTTTACTAGAGCAAAAAATGTTTTTCCTAAAAACAGTTTTCCTATTTTACATCGTTTACTTTGGATGAAAAATTAAAATGTAAAATTTTGGGTGAAAACTCATTTTACACCATATTGGAAACATTTTCCTCCAAATTTTGGAGTAAACCTTATTTTCCGTGCAAGTAAACATTGAAAAATTTATATGAAAATGAGTTTTCCAATGTAACATGTTTTTCATGGAAAATCATTTTTCATCGAAAATGTTTTACACCAAAGTAAACGGACCCTTAATCTACCTTCATGTTCTTTGATTATCTTAAGGGCTTATATTTCTTAGGATGTATATAAACCTGGCAAGTATAACAATATAGACTAATAGAAAATTCGTGATATTGTATCAAAATCCTAGGTTTTTCCAGAGTAAACTCTAAAACGAAACAAAAAAAACAAACCTTTTTTTAATGGGCTGGAAAGAGAGAGAAAATAGTGGAGAGAGTGGTTAAGAGTTTTTATTTTCCTCACTAATGATAGTGCTCTTAATTTCTTCAAAGTGGAATTCCATTTGTTATCTTTGATTTTAGGTTTTCGTTTTTGGGACGAACATCCTTCGTCATATCATCAACATACATCATATTGTAATTTTTATTTTGACACTAAAATCTAATAATATTGATACTTATTGTAAAAGCAAATTTTCAATGTTATACCTATGTTATTAAAGTGAAACTTATTTTAACATTTTACTGTGTCTTTGAGAGAGCACGTTTAGGGAAAAAGTGAAGTGTAAAACAAAAAAAGTAAACAAAGTGCCAATATTACTTGCTCTATGTTATATACTTACGACTCGTTTGGTAACCGGCAATAAATTTATAACAAAATTTGAAAAAAAAAAAAAAAAATCTATTCCATGATGGTACTAGTTTAATTTCAATTTATCTAATTTTCTCCACAAATATTGATTCTCGTCTAATACCACTTTTCCCCTCACAAAATTGCACTTTAAATCTATATCTATTATCATTACTACTCCCTTTGTCCCTTTATAAATGTTACATAGAGAAATTGAGTGATTTCTAAGGTTGTGGTTGGTACCACAATATAAAAATTAGTAAGTATAAATTTATAGGTGGGCCGTAATATTAAAAATAGTAAAAATAAAATTAATTTATGTTATGTTAATGGTGTAAGTGTAATTTTATAAGTGGGACATAATATCAAAAGGTAGTAAAAAGTAAAAAACGAAGCATTTATTTTGGACAGCCAAAAAAGAAAAATGGAGCATTATTTTGGTACGAAGGGATACAACTTATTACCAAAAACTAAACGTACCATTAAGTCACTTGTACCTATAAATTGCACTTTAAATATATATCTATTATCATTACTACAATTTATTACCAAAAAATAAACGCACCTTTATGTCACTTGTACCTATAAAGTGGGTGCCAAAATCAGATGTGGAGAAAGATACAACGGTAATATATGGGTAGTTAGGTTGGTCAAAATGGGAAGAAGCAATTAAGAAGAGCATTGAAATAATAAGACATTAAAAAGAGAGAGGACTACGGAATGGAGTACGTATTGTTTACGGGTAACATTAATTATATAAATCCAGACGTGGTGTAGTGGTCCAAGAAAGATTAGTCCTTTTTTTTAATCAGACAGAAGTAACCGTACTTTGACAGGACACTCTCTTTAACCGCTTGGAATTTTATGCTTTCTACTCTTTTATTGAACTCATTTATTTTAACTGAATATAACTAAATTGGACTGAGTTGAGCTGAACTGAACTAAACTACTCCTTCCATCCCAATTTACTTGCTACATTCTCTTTTTCACATCTCCGGAAACACAACTTTAAATAAATATATCTTTAACTATATATAATTAAAAAATTATACAAATTATATATTTGAAAAGTACATGTTGAGACAAATTAAACTAGATCCATCATAACTATGTTTTTTCTTACGTATAATAAATTAAATTAAGTCAAAGTTCACATATAAACAGTGCCCAAAGTCAGAATGGAATAAGTAAATTGAGACAGAGGGAATAAATTTAAGCTGAAGTAAACAATGACTTGATATTTATTAAGCAGTTTTTTTTTTTTGGCAGAGAAGTTATTAGGCAGTTGTGGTTGACTGGTTGGAAGTTTGCAATTGCCACTTCCCTATGGCCTATGCTCACTCTTTCCTTTACTTTCTTTTATTCAATTTTGTTTCTACCCCTATACTCTCGTCCCTTTTATTTCAATTTTTCTACCCTATTTTCTTCCACGAAATGTAATACTCCATCCGTCTTATTAAAAAAACTTATCCATTTTTTTTAATTTGCTTCTAAATAATTGTTTTATTTCATTTTTTAGCATGACTCACATATCACTTAGGGTTCGTTTACATTAGCTGAATAGAGATGAACTGAACTGAACTGAATAGAAGTGTATTAATTGAACTAAATAGAGATGAACTGAACTAAATATAATTTGAAGTAAACAAGCCCTTGACATTTAATATTTAGGGATGCAATCAGGTTGGGGCGGGATAGGGCAAATATTGTAATTTATAATTTCATATCCTCATCCCCGCCTACTTTAAAATAATTATTCCTAACTAATTGAATTGTCGAATCCTTTCCCCTTATAATGCTCTCAAATCTTGCAATTCTCATTATACGGCTCTTTTTATCTCAATTCTCAAATTACCGTCCACGTCAGAAAGAAAAAAAAAATTCAGATTTTTCAAAAAACGCTTCTACCGGTAGCGGTTTTGGGTAAAGAAACCACGAGTAGCGGTTTTATTACTTTAACAATTAAGTGTTAAAAATTACGCTTTTTTATTTTTGGTGCAAAACCGCTACTGGTAGTAGCGGTTTTCCCTTTAACTATGCCTAAACAGAACAAATTGTAAGTGGTAACATGGTAACCTAAAACCGCCAGTGGGAGTGGCGGTTTCCAAGGCAAAATCGCTACTGGGAGTGGCGGTTTTGCCTGTTAAACAAAAATTAAAAGATGACGTGGACGGTAATCTGGAAATTGATAAAAGTATACCTGTAAAATGAGAATGGTAAATTTAGGGGAAAGGATTCTGAATCCCCCCCCCAAGCGATATTGCATGTTAAAATCATGTGCCAACTGTTATAACATATATTTAGTTTAATTTAATACTCCATCTTCAATTTAACTACTCTATCCGTAACATATTAATGGCAACAAGTTTTTTTGCACGCACTTTAAGGTGATGATTTAAGGGTGTAAATGAACAAATTGATCAAAATTGTTTTAATACAAGTACGATTGAGATCATAAATTACTAATCTTAAAGTTATTTTTGATCAATTTGTTCGTTTGTACCTTTAAATCATTTTCTTAAAGTGCGTGTAAAATGACTTGTTTCCATTAATATGTTACAGAGTGATTACATTATTTGGACCCCTAGGCAATGGGTTTTGGTTTTTCCTTATAAAAATGGTTACGACTACGATGGTTACAGACCGGATCTTGATGGATTCAGATCATGATCCATTTTTTCAACCTGGATCCAAATCCGATCCAAATTCGGCGGATTCATAAAATAAGGATCCAGATCATACGGATCTGGATCTAAAACGGATACTCTTATAATATAATATATTATACTTAATTAATGAGATAATTACAACTTTTGATGTATTAAAATTGTCATTTTATCAAATACACAATTAATATGCAAACTAAACCCTCTTAAGCTTACATAATGAGAACTTGACCTATACAATTGCATAATTAACTTTGAAACATTATACGTTAAAAAAAGAACAAAAATAATCAATCATCTTCTAAGCCTTCAATCGAAGTATCTCATCTTCATCATCTCCAAGTACGTGGATTATTAAAATATAGGATATGTGGAGTGGATTTGGATATGTATCTATACACAAGATATGTATCTAGATTTGCATTTTTCCAAGTGATTCGTATTCAACCCGAATTCGCACGGGTCCAAAATATCAAGATCCATATCCTAAAAAACAGATTTGGATCTGCAGATACGAGGCAAATCTAAAATCCGCTTGTCATCTCTAGTTATGGCATTAAATACATTTCGTGTTATGGCTTAAATTTAGAAATTGTAACAATTTCATGCGTAGATTAATTATATTTTAATGTTAGTAAATCAAATATTTTCAATTTAGCTTCTTATATACTTCGTATAAAGGATTAGGTTTTAGTCTAATGGTTAAGGCTACAAAATTCCAAACACTAGGACTTGTGTTCAATACTCACTATACGCATTTGTAAGGATTTCTTATCTTCCCCCTTATAGATTTATGTATTGACTAAATTGGATCGGATCGGGTACCTGGCCTACGTGCGGTAAGGCCCGATTGCCTAAATATCCCGGCCCACAGAAAATTATACTAAAAAAAATAACTCAATAAATATCGAATAAAATCTCATAGGTACAATTATATATTTATATCCATCCATCAATCATGATAAAAATAGCGAATATGTGGTGTGAAGATGTGATAGCTCAATGAAGTATCACTCTGAAGTGAAAGGCAAAGCCCTATATGGCTCCCTTTGTTTTGAAAGAAATTTTTTTTTAAGGAAAACAATTTTCAATGGAAAATATGGAAGTAAGAAAAAATTTTCTTTGTTTGTTTCATTGGAGGAAAACCTATGAAGGAAAGAAAAAATGAGATAGAAATGAAGGAAGGATGAGAAGACTGAATAAGGGAGAAGTAGAGAGTGAGAAGGAAAATGTGGCATTCCTTCTTTACAAAAGGAAATAGTTTTCCTTTTCCAAAGTTACATTTTCTATCTTAAAGAAAATTGTTTTTCATCCCTTTCCAAAACAAACAATGGAAAATGGAAAGAGGGAGGAAAATCATTTTCCAGAAAAACGTTTTCGATCAAAACAAACAGAGCCTATATGTTGGACTCCTTTTCCCAATAAAATACTCTTGTTACTCTCTTTGTCTTTAATTGGGTATCCTTTGGTTGTAACGGTAATTAACTTTCAATTGGAATTTACAATTTGTGAGAAATTATTTTTCATATGTAATTCTTAGGAATTACGGAGTAGCTTTTTTTTTTTTTTTTTTTTAAACAAGGGAATTAGCTTTGTTTTGTTGGACATATAGGAAACTTTAATTAATTCCTAGGAATTTTGAGTGACTATGAGGGGTGATGATTAATTCTCAAGTTATGTGGGAATTTTAATTTTCAAAAAATTACAAATTCCGAAATTCCTACACTTTATACTTTTTAGGCCGACGAAACTGTTAGACAATAATAGAATATCACAATATTCTATTTTTGGTTAATATAGATTAACTTTGGGCTCTAACAGAAACAACATCAATGGGTCTATCATACATGCGGGTGTATGTAGAGCTATGTACATCCAAAGTGTTTTAATGCTCATTTTAAATTTTAAAATGAGTAAAATAACTATAAAATGAGTAAAACCACCCCTGAATATATCACACATCTGAATGTATATAATAATTTTTAAAACAACATACTTACATCCTCTAAAAAAAACACATAGTTACATTGTAATTCTCAGCTCATTTAGCTCCCTATTTATTGTTTGCTTTTGCTCTCCCATAATTCACAATCCAATTATGCATTAATATAACCTTCTTCATAGCACAAGAACATGTAAGAATTGTACAAGGAATTGCTAAAATATACATGCATCAATTAATTATGAGTTGATTAAATTAGAAAAGAAAGAAATTAAACATAGAGACAATTATGAGTGCACAATTTCAATTTTAGCCATTAAAAAAATGCGAAGTCCCAACACGGAAGTAGATTTCATTACTCAATTTAGAATAATAACGAAACTCTCCTACCATAATAATCACATAGTTGGTAGTGAGCATTAATCTGAGCAAGGTAATAGGCATGCTTATTACAATAATCTCTTTTTTTATTTGTAAAATCCTAACTCTGCTCCTGAAACTCCTCCTCTTGTTCAAGGCCCTGTTAAAAAGGGTAAAAGATTATTAATATTTATAGTTGATGGTAAAATGAAGGAACCTAAAAGAAACCTTTAATGAAAATTGAAAAAGGGAGGTGAAAGGGTGAAGCAGTAAAAGTGTAAATGTAGTGGTTTTGTGTAAATTGAAGAAGGGAGGTGAAAGAGTGAAGCAATAATGACAGAAGGAGGCAGCCAAGATTATGAGAATGTGATGATGTGTCAATCATGTGAAGAGGGAGTGGTTTGGTGTAGAGTTGACAATGTGTGTATTTGAGGGTGAGTTATAATATACTAGGATTAGATTAGATTCCTAAAATTTTGAATGCCAATGTTAATAGAGAGTAACCAATCAACCCCTTGGAGCATCACCCACAATGGAAAAAAAAATTTGTCATCCCTCTCTCGCTATCCCTTTCTCACTCTTGTCGCACCTCATTTTTCCACTACTGTACTCATGATTTTTTCTATCGTGAACACCATAACAATACCTAAAACAAACTTGTCATCCCTCCCTCTCTTCTTCATCTACTATACCCAAAACAATGGATGATTTTTTCTATCATGTTCATGAACACCACAACAATGTAAATATATATATATATATATATATATATAAGTAGGCTCATGTGAGAAATGTAGTTTTGGTGAGAAGGGTAAGAAGCAATCACAACCCTTTGATCACCAAATGAAGGGCTAAGATTAAATTTGATTTTCCTTCCTTACTCCTTTGATAGTTTAGAGTCAATGTATAAATGATATAAAGTCAATGTATTTTTATTCAATGTATTTATAGTATATGGTGAATGTACCTATAGTTGGTGCTCAATGTACCTCTAGGTTATAGTTGATGTATTTATCTCTTCTCACATTTCTTACCATAAGAAATTTCTCACCGGAACCCAACCATATATATATATATATATACTTGGCATGCTAAGAATTTTCATAATTTCAATCAAAGTTTGTCAATTTTGATGATGGAACAAAAGTTGATGATTTCCATCAACTTGTTATAGCACATTGTAGGGGGAAAAAAACTTAGCTATTGTAGGTGATGCTCTAGTTGCTACATTTCCTTTATCATTAATTTTAGGAGAAACATGTGAAGTATTAGGCATCAATAAAAAGTAGAGATATTTATTTATACGATGACAAAAATAGAGGACATAGGTTGAATAAAAAGAGTAAATGATAAAAATAAGGGTTTGGCTTCATTTTTAAGATTGTACATTTTTTTTGTCTAATAGTAGCTATAAAAAGTTTTATAAGTGAGCCATAAGAATAAAAGCAGGAATGAAGCATTTTTTTTAGAGTATAAATATAATTTTAATTTTAATTATAAGTGGGTCATATGACCACAAGTAATAATAGAACATTTATTTTGGGACGTATTAAAAATAAAGTGGTGCATTTATTTAGGGATCGAGGGATTAGAATTTCGATCCCTACTAGAAAAAATGTTATTTATTATGACTGGAACAGCGAGAAATTCCCGTCGTGGAAATATGACCCCGTCCTAGAAAAGGAAGGGTCTTACATGATTTTTTTCCATCGTAAAAATGTGACCCATCCTAGAAAAGGAGGGTTGAGTCATTACGACGCGAGTGGCTACACCTTAATTTTTGGGTCAGGTTCAAGCGAGTCCTGTTTGAGCCAGATCAGAAGCAAATCTAGCTAGATGTTCGCGGTTACATGTTGGGTTTGATTCGGGTTCACTTTGGATCAGGTGTCTTTCAAGTTGGGTTGGATCAGGTCGGGTTAGATACATGTTGAAACGGGTCAGGTTCGTTGCGGGTTTGGGTCACAGTAGATTGGGTTATTTCAGGTTGAAATCGGGTTGGGTCGCTCTTGGGTTAGGTGTATTTGGGTCGTGTCATTATCGAGTTGGCATTGTCATTATGGATGTTTTAATTGATATGTTAGCATTATCATGATGGGCAAAAGAGTTATTTCCATACTCTCTTACATAAAACACTAAGGAAAAAGCTTTGATTAGGTTCTTTTCCATTTTGAGATTTTCACCCAAAACTCTTCATAAAAACTAAAACAAGATATTACATACTGTCGCCGGTCATTTTACACTCGTTTCGAGGATTTTATTTCCCCCCTAATGTTAAATCGTTGCAATTAATATACTTCCTTCGTTCAAAAAAAAATGCAACAGTCAATATTTTGCACTATTCACATTATATACTTTGACCAAGTTTTGAGCCTTATACATAATAAAAAATATAGTCAAGTGAGATCTTGTCAGATTCGTCTTGTAAAATACTATCTTAATATCAACTTTTTATAATTTTTAATTATCATATATAATTGCAGTTATTAAGGGTCAAAGTAATGTCTTGACATACGTAAAATGTTGACTGTGACATTTTTTTTAAAACGAACGAGTACATAATAAATATGAGTTGTTATTAAGGGGTCAAAGTAATCGTCGAATGTTTGATTTTCTAGGCTGTCCTTTCTAGCTACTTCTTACACAAATACATTCTAAATAAATAAGGTTGACGGAATGGTTTATGTTTCTTTTCACACCGTATTTAAACAATACTACATCCATCCTCTAAAGATTACTCCATTTTGACTTTTGGTACTGTTTATTTGGTAACTTTTGACTCTCTATAATTTTATACATGTAAGGAAAAATATAGTCAAATGGGATCTCGTTTGATTCGGCTCAATGTGTACTTTTTAAATATGTAATGATTATAATTTTTTATTATACGTATCTCAAGATATTTTCATTTAAAGATGTGTCTCAGAAGATGAGAAAAAGTAAATGGGGCAATCTTTTAGGGACAGAGGGAGTATATTGTAAAATTTGAAAAAAAAAAAAATAATATTTACACATTTACTTGATTACACAATTCAAGAAATTCAACATAGATCATGGTTAGTAAATAAAGTTCAGAGTTTAATTATTATAGTTCTAGTATAAAATTTGAGGTTTTTTTAAAACTAGATTTGACTAGTTTTTTTAGATGTGTTTTTTATCTATTAGATAAGGAAAAAACTTAATGTACCCACTGGGTTGACTATCTACAACTAATAAAGTGTTGTGGTTAATGTTAATAGTGAAATTCAACTCATAAATTTAATAATAATTTTTAATGTTCGTATTAGTAATGGGTAGACTACCTACCAAATAGATATAACAATGTCCCTTAGATAAATATGTTTGATATAATTTAGGTGATTGCTAGTCAAAGATTCGAAATTTTAAATATTATGTTGAAATTAATAAGTTTACAACTTGAAATTATACTCTTTTCAAAGATTCCAAAAAAAAAAAAAAAAATATTATCGGAATAGTATATAGTATATACAGTACTATGCTAAAGGCACACAAGTGTATATAATATAATCAAATTTATGCTGGTCAACTTAAATTATTAGAAAAATTAACAAAAATAATTCTAACTTGGCTTCGATTTTTCATTTTTGGATCATTATACCGGTAACCTGCTACGACGGTAAGCAGCTTATTTGTATGATAATTAAACTCTTTCATTTTATATTAAATGAGTTTTAAACACAAAATACAGTTCATCTCCCCTCCAAAACCCAAATTATGGCATAAACCGTTTCCCTCCCAAAATCCGTTGCCATTGTTAACCATTGCCATTGAAGCAAAGTGAAGGTTTGTGAAATTTATTCTCCTTCCAATTGTTGCCCCAATTCATTCCAGCGGAAAAAATCCCAAATAACCAAACCCCAGGTTCTTTTTTTTTTACTCTGTAAATACAATTTTGTAGGTTTTGAAAAATTATTTGAATTGTTGTTGTTGGAATTTAGGGTTTTTAATTTCTGAGTTTGAATTTATGTTGTTAAGTTTGAAATTTTCTGGGTTTGAATTTATGTGGTTTGAAATTAGGTTTTTGCAAAATTCTGTGTTTAATGGTTTTTATTGGATGTTTATGGGTTTGAATGATGTTGTTCTTGGGTTTTTTTATTGCATGTTTACTTTGGTTGGTCTTCCGTTTTTATTCCCAACTTTTCGAAAACCAAAAGTAATCCTAACTTTCGCTTTGGTTTTCCATTTTTGGACCCTCTTCAAATTTTAACCTACAATAACCGGTAAACCTTGCTAATTAGCCGGTTAAAATTTGAAGAGGGTCCAAAAATGGAAAACCAAAGCGAAAGTTGGGATTATTTTTGGTTTTCGAAAAGTTGGGATTAAAAACAGAAGATCAACCAAAATTGAGATTATTTTTGTTAATTTTTCCTAAATTATTTTCTAATCGGTAATGGGTAAACGTACCCTTGTCAAATACCGATACATTACAGATTCACGGATACGCGATTCTTCACTTTATTATTTTTATTATTTGTTTTAAAAACATTTTAACTCATTTGAGCCATTTTTTAAAAAGAGATTTATCACTTTACTTTGATTATTTGTATTTGTACAAATATATTTGGGTTTTTCTAAGCTATGCCCCTGAGGTTTTTTCGCCTTTCTAAGTTGTGCCCATGCTTTTTGAAACTTCTAAGTTATGCCCCTCAACTTAGGTTTTTTAATTAATAGTGTCCACTCCGTTAACTCAACGTTAATAGATCCGTTAAAAGGAGTTGTATATTTCGTGTGAGGGTAATTTCCCCTCTAAAATTCTAAGGTTTTTAGCTGATTTTTACCATTTATAATTGATATATATCCCAAAAATAAATGATAAATTGCACTGTAAATGATGCATTTTCCTAAAATAAAGAGTGAAAATTAGCTAAAAACTCTGGAATTTTAGACGGGGAATTACCCTCCCACGAAATGCAACTCCTCTTAACGGAACTATTAACGTTGAGATAACAGAGTGGGCACTATTAATTAAAAAACCTAAGTTGAGGGGCATAGCTTAGAAGTTTCTAAAAGCATGGGCACAACTTAGAAAGGCGAAAACCTCAAGGGCATAGCTTAGAAAAACCCAAATATATTTGTACAAATATAATTTCTAACTTACTTGGAAGATTTTGATAAAATTTCAGAATTTTATAAGTTATGTATTTTTTTCTTCTTATGTGTAACCGTGTCATCAATTTAAAAATGACATATTCCATATCCAATTTGAAACCGTTTTCATGCAACATAGGTTTCAACTTTCAACCAATCAACTTCTTTTACTAATTTGATAATGTGTGTGGTAATAAATTGAATCACACCTTACGGTAGGTTATCCAATTCAATTTAATAAACACATACTACATCTGTCTCAAATTACTTGTTACATTCTCCTTTTCATATCTCCCAATACACAACTTTAAATTAAAATATCTTAAACTACACATAATAAAAAATTATAAAAATTATGGGCCTGTTCACTTAAACTTATCATAAGTTCAGTTCAGTTCAGTTCAGTTCAGTTCAGTTCAGTTCAGTTTTGTTCAGTTCAGTTCAGTTCAGTTCAGTTCAGTTCTGACATTTTCCTTCATTATGTTAATTAGTTTGTTAATTTTGTTAATTTTGTTTTCTATTCTTTGCACAAACTAAGCTACAAGTTACAATGTTGACATTGTATTAATATTTAATATTTATTTTGTAACTCTAATATTTATTGTGTTCTAATATTGTGTTATAATATTTAATATTCACATTTTATCATTAAAATTTGCGAGAAAATAATAATTAAGAATAATAAAATTTATTGTAACTATAAGCTACAAGAATAGTAATAATAATAATTTTAATGATAGTAATAATAATTATAATAAAACTAATAATAATAATATTGATATTAATATGATTCTAATAAGATTTACAATAATATTTTTTTTACATCTACTAGTCTCCATAATCTACTAATTTTATTACATCGACTAATTTTTTATATTTACTAGTCTTCATAGTCGGTTAGTTCATCATCATCATCTTGGTCTTCTCCATCAACATCCTCCGGTTCCGGGATATTTGCCTGAATTGACTCCCATATTTGATTATCCTCCGATGATGTCACCGATCTATTTATTCTCCGATGTTCTATTTTTTTTTTTTAAATCTTAATTTATTAATTTATTTTTTTTTTTTAAAAAAAAGCAAGAAAGAGAGATGAGGATGTGAGAGGAGGCGGCCAAATGAGGATATGTGATGAGATTTTAGGTAAGAAGTTATTATTATTATTAATATTTGTTTTTTTTTTTTTTGAAACATTAATTAGGTAAAAAGGGTTGAATAGTCAAATCCACAAGTAACAATACAAAATTACCCTACAAAAACAAGTTTAAAAAAAAAAATAACAAAATGAACGTTGACAGTAGTAACTACCATTAATCATTATTATTTTAAGATATATAATAATTAATTCATTACCCATTACTTAATTAACCTACAAATAATACTAATTAATATTACAAATCACTAATCCAAATCTTAAATCACTCTATTTATTCAGTTCAGTTCAGTTCAGTTCAGTTCAGTTCAGTTCAGTTCAGTTCAGTTCAGTTCAGTTTTGTTTTGTTCAGTTTTGTTCAGTTCAATTCAGTTCAGTTCAGTTCAGTTCAGTTCAGTTCAGTTCAGTCAGATTCAGTTTAAGTGAACAGGCCCTATATGTTTGAAAAATACATATTGAGACAAATTAAACTAGATCCATCATGACTATATTTTTCCTTATATACATGAAATTATAAGCAGTCAAAGTTTACAAATAATTTGAAATTGATGGTGTATCTAAAAAGAAAAAAAAAAAAAAAACCCTTACCAATGTGTAAGGTAAAAATTAAATCCAAACCTCAAATTTGACTACCTCATTTTCAAACTTTCAAACTTGCATAGAAAAAAACACCAAACATTAAAAGCATAAGTATAGGCCTATCTGCTATATGCATTTAACAGCTTTTTAACCAATCACTTTGCTCCATTTGTGTCAGAAATAAATGGAGATGATCTTGCGTACAAGTGAAGTCAAAACAGTACGTGGACAATAAACAACACCATTAGGACAATAATTATGTTACACAGGACAATAATTGCGTTACACAGGACAATAATTATGACATTCATTCAAAAACCGCTAAATGCATTTAGTAGCTAAGAGTTTATCATTCCTCAAAAAATTTGGAGACAATAGAATAAAAGAAGCAATTAAATAACATGTGAACACTCAAGTACTCATCAACAATAACAACATTGAAATTGAAAGGTACTCCGTAGTACTCACCGTACCACTTCAATTTTCACTAACATTACAATAATTTCCATCATCCAAATAATACAATTCTCTCACAGGGCTACTACAACATCAACAAAGCGCCCGCCACCGTGAGTCACCATATTTTACTATTAAAAATTAAAAAAAAAAAAACTACCTAATTAAATTAAAACCCCATTAAAACATAGGTTAATTAATTCTTCCCCCCCAAAAAAAAAACCCGGTAAAAATATACGTTACCAGATGTACGTAGAGTTATGTCCATCCAAGTTGTTTTATTGCTCATTTTAAATAATTCTAGTGAGTTTAAAACGAGCAAAAATTACCTTGGATTTACCATACATCCGGATGTATACAAGAAATTCTATCACAAAACCCATGAAAAACAAATTAATCTCCAAATGGGTTATCAAATCTCATCTCCTAAATAGCAAAAAAAAAAAAAGTTAACTTAATTAAGTACTACTCTCTCTCCGTAACATATTAACTGCAACGATTTGACATATTTTTCTCTAATTTATCTCAAATCGTTGTAATTATTTTGTTTCGGGAGTACTATTTACTAGCTACATAATTAATAAGGTATAGCTAGGGCAAAAGAAAGGAGGTAAGAGACTCAAAAGCAAGTTCATCACAAGGAATAGTGAGACCCATATGATGACAAAACCCAAACTCTTCTTCAGATTGATGAAGTAAAGTCTGAAATTGAGGGGAATTAAGAAATGAAATAGGAACAATGTATCTAGTTCTATTAGGTCCAACATAAACAGCAAAATGACCTTTGGGTACATCTTCTGGAAACCCATTATTTTCATTTTGATGATGATGGGTTTTTCCTAAGCTTGAGCATCTCTTCAATATTTGCTTCAGAACTGCTGTTTGTGGCATTTTTGCTGTTTTTCTTATTGCCATTTGTTTTTGGGGGGTTTTTTTATGGGGATTTTTTTGGGAGGGGATTTTTTTGGGGGTTTTGGTGGAGAAAACAAAGAGTGAGTGAGTGAGGAAGGAGTGGGAATGGGAAAGAAGAAAGAGTGAATTTATAAAGAAAAGAAGGAGAGAGAGAGAGAGAGAGGGAGAAGAGGGAAAACAGGAGCATGTGGGGATGTGGGGGCAAAGGACAGACCACGGGTGGCTATGGGAGGGTACTGTACTTTGAAAATGGCATGAGTTTTGCTTGAGGTTTTTAGGAGTATTAGGACTGTTTTTTAATTAAGAAAAATAGAATCTTAGTTATTTTTGGAGTGTTTGTTTGGGAAATGCCCAGTTTATAAAAAAAAAAAAAAAAATCTCAAAATATATTTATTGATATTTTTTAATTTTGTTGAAAATATATTACCAAAATATTCCCCTATTTAGTTGGTATTTTGATCTCTGCCTCTAAAATTTGTTAAAATTATCTCAAATTGTCACTTTGAGATACAATTTTATATCTAAATTTGAGGAACCTGATACTCCACATGTTTGTTCATCATGTGCTCCTCTACCTAAGGACAATATGGTCCCTCTAGCTAACCCTTTGTGGCTTTCTATTCTTAATTTCTTAGTTTAAATGTATGGAAAAGGTAATTTGAGCTTTAAATCAATGGAGTAATTGTATATTTGTATAGAGTGGGAAGCATGATAACATTGGTTTATCTTAGGAGGATATTTTATCATCTAAATTTTGAGATTAGTTGTTGGCTTAATGGTTAAGGTCTCAGAATTTCGAGTATGAGGTTCTGGGTTCGATTCTCAATATATTTATTTGTGAGAAATTCTTATCGCACACATTATCAAACTAATAAAAAAAATTACCATTGGAACCTTTTTTTATACGCCGAGAAATCTACAAGGTTATTAGAGTTGGAGTTATAAGTTCATACCTTCATAATTGCTTCAAAAGATAATAATAGTTATGTGTCCCACATTGAAAAAATTAAACCCTCATTCTTCATATATCATATCCTTGAATTGTATTATGTTTAGGTTACCACACACAAGCTGGCTAGGCCGGGCTTGGGCGGTGGGTGCGGTGTGAGTGTGACTTTTCCCAATTTATGAAATACAAATTGATGTCATAATATACGATTTCATAGCTATTGTTAGAATGATTTCATGCTATTGTTAGAATGATTTCATGCCAGCACTGATTTATTCTTGCATTCTTTAACACACTGAATGATACTTTCTCGTTTGTTTTCTGGGCATTGTTCACCTTTTGTTCTCAATACATTTCATTGTTGTACACCAACAAAATGAAAGTCGTGTAACCTGGGGGTGGATTGCTACGAGCCTGTGTGTATTAGTAAGGGCAAATTCGACTTTAGGACAGTGAGCCAGTGACTACGATAAATTTATTTTCCGATGGGGCAAAACCACCAACCAAGGGATTGGTTACATCCAATACGCCCTCCCTTATCCCTGTACGTTATGCTATGCAGGTTGAGTCTGTAATGTCTTGGAGCAAGTAGCAACAACTGCTCTAAATTTGATTTATTTGCTTGAAAATTTATCCAATGATTTTACAATTGGTAAAAAAAAACCCAGAGATATCACTTAAGGCGCTAGTGTTATGTTACTTCTCATCTAAACTTCATCTTCATTGCATTCTCTAAAGTAACACTTAAGGATGTCAGTGGGTCGGGTTAAGTAGGCGATTCGACCAATCCTCATTCTAATCCGCTTCATCCTCGCCCAGTCCTATTTATAAACTTATATAATTAAACATAATATAGTAGTTTTTAAAGGTTTAAAAATTATATATTGCAAATTCATCATGCATCATCTATGATCTATCATTGTCGTCATCATTATCATTATCATCGCCATTGTGCCCAATACTGACCGACTGATTGAGACACAATCGATTGTGACTGGAAGATTACGACCTGCATATATACCATCGTGATTGACCTATTATGACCTGCATACTAATTGTCGCCAACTAATTAGACTTGTATACCTAGAGATGGGAAATTTTGACACGACTCGCTAACCCGACACGAAATCGACCCGTTATTAACGGGGTTGGGCCAAGGGGTTCGACCCGTTTAAGTATACGGGTTGACACGACAACACACGTTTATTAAACGGGTCAGGTTAGGGTTGGGGGTTTCAATCCGTTTAAGCAAATGGGTTGAACGACACGATACGACCTGCCAGCCCGACATGAAATCGACACATTATTAATGGGTTTGGGTTGAGGGATTTGATCCGTTTAAATAAGTGGGTCAACACACCACGACTTGTTTATCAAACGGGTCGGATTAGGGTTAAAGGGATTCAACCCGATTATGTAAACGGGTTGACACAAACTTGAATCGACTCGGCCTAATTTCCACCTCTATGTATACCGATTACAGCTTGTAAAAAACTGGTTGAGAATAACCGAGTTTAGATAATGAACTGGCCCATAAGAACCATACCAAACCGACCAACACCTGCCAAAAATAAAACCGAATTCAGCTGGATATTAAATAACACCGACCTGAAATCGACGGGTACCACGGGGCTCATATAAGATATAACATGTTTTTGACCGAATCTATTTTTCTCACCTACTAATGATCATTTGATACGTTTCTACATCTCTAGGAGTCACTAGTACTCTAGTGGTAGTGCACCCACTAACTCACAAGCTCTCAATAATATTACGCCTATAGAGGAGCTTTCAAGAATGATAGGGGGACACAATCCCATTAACTCATACTCCGTATTTCTTTATCAAGCTCCAAATTGTGCCCACGTATTTGTTTAGAGACATGTCCAAAGCACTTCATATGAATATTATATAAATTCTAGAAACATGTCAAAAGAACCGAGTTTTTCATTATAGCAAAACTTAATTTTCTTTTTCTCAAAACCAAGCCAAAGTTACTATGAAAAAAGGTTTTGGAAGGAATTAGGAGAATTAAAATAGGTCAAACTACCCCATAATAATCTAAACCCAAACCATTTGCCACCTTCCAACGATAAGTGAGGTAGATTTTTGACAAGAGCATCATATCGAAGTGATGTTAAAATTGTTATCAAGTGTTGTACATATTTCACAATAATTGATTAATTGGTTTTCTTAGCCAAACAAACAATGATAATGTGGTCCAAGTATGATATGAGATCAAGGATTGAATCAAAGAAGTAAAGATTGTAAAATGTAATAATTTTTTTTGGACTGAAATTAATTTAAGGTTATGCTTAGATACAAGCATTTCACCTGAAATGATGAATTTGAGCCAAAATACTCGCTCCGTTCCAAAAAAAACGGCTCCACTTTGACTTTTTTTGTCAAAGTGAAGCAGTTTTTTTGGGACATAGGGAGTGCATGTTTGGAAAGTAAAAAAACAGATTGAAATTGACTTTAATTTGTCCCAATTCCCAATCCAAATCCTTAAAAAGCAAATAATATGTATTTCAAATACGTGGCAAAACCATGTTATATTAAATTCCAAAAACAACCAAAACAAATACTTCCGCCGTTCAAAAAAAACGCAACAATCAAATTTTTGCACTATTCACGTTGTATACTTTGACCAAGCTTTGAGCTTTACACATAATAAAAAACATAATCAAGTGGGATCTTGTTAGATTCGTCTCGTTAAATACTATATTAATATCAACTTTTTATATTTTTTAATTATTCATAATTATAGATATTAATGGTCAAAGTTTCGTCTCGGCATGTGTGAAATGTTGACTGTTGCGTTTTTTTTGGAACGTAGGAAGTAATTGGTATTTGAATCGTAACATTTCAATTTTAGAAATTGAATTCATTTAATTGAAATGAATTCAACATATCAAAACGCTACCCAAATTGAATTGAACTGAATCTATTTGAGCTAAACTGAACTTAATTGAACTAAATCCTAGAGTCAACAAGAGCTGAAATGAACTTAATTCCAAAAGAACTAATAGAGTATATAACATATTCATGGTTTCAACTATCAGCTTAAACTTTTGATTGAGACAGTCCTTTAACAAGAACATCGCATAAGTCTACTTCTTTTTAGGTGGCTCTAATTCCTCCTCTTGTGCTTTCTGCTAAATTCAAGAACAAATCATGAGTAAACTAGAGAGTGTACCACAACTTGTTCTTTGTCTTGGTGATTGTGCTTATATCATGCAAAATGCTAATGCCAATATATATGCAATTTGTAACTCAGACAACAATCACATATTCACATGCATTGAATCAACACCAATATTGAAGACAAGTTTTGGATTATTTCTTTCCCCATGCCCTTTGTTCTACCAGAAGACATACAAATCCCTATTTTTAGGGGCACTTCTTCAACTTCACACTTGAGTAAAAGATAATTAAATTCATTTAACAATGTATATGTTGATATGAACTTTATTCAAGATAAAGCGTGCTGGTGTCGTACTCTTATCGATATGGGATACTCCCTTATCATGGTATTATCAACCCAACAACTTAGAATTTGAGGGATTTTCATATCAAAGTGATTTTGACTTTTTTTGTTATTACCAAAAGTTTTCTTCCTACTTACCCAAGATTCCAAACATAAGAAGGAGGAAGTACTCCTTCCGTGACATATTAATTGCAACGATTTGACATAAAGTCAAAAGAAAAAAATTTCAAATCGTTGCAGTCAATAAGTTACGGATGGAGTAATATTTTGATGATTATGTATTTAGGGTTATATTATGTATCAAATAGTTGTGTGATTATTCTTCTATCATTGCATACTACTGCTGCACATTTTGACATGCTATCAGAGCAGGTCTTCTGCTAACTAGAGATCTGGGTTTCTTCTACATTCAGGCATTTTGTCGAGCAGTTGAAGTGCAATCTTTGTTTTTTTTTTTTTTTTTGTGATTTAACATTGATTATATCCTTGTCTTTGTTTGGATTCTATTGTTTTTTTTCCCTGAACAATTCAATACTTCTTTTAGTTGAATTCTGTTTTTTTTTCATAGAATCTTGATCAATTTTTCCACATTTCTTCTTTGGTATATTTCTTTGTTTCGATTACATTTTCATTCTTTTTTCAATATGACTACAAGCTTAGAAGCAACACAAGATCCTAGTAGTGTATATTACATACATCCATCAGATAATGGTTTACAGTCATTTGTTACAGAGAAGTTTGATGGTGAAGGTTTTAGTTCTTGGAAGAGATCAATGTTGATTGGGTTTTCTACCAAGAATAAAATAGGTTTTGTAGATGGTTCCCTGCCACAACCAGCAATAACAGATTCTAAGTATAATGCTTGGGTGACGTCTAATGATATGGAGATAGGATGGATTCTTAAAGCTTTGGGACCAATTCTAGCCAAGAGTGCGTTCTTTTTTAAGACAGCTAGTGCAATGTGGAACGATCTTTTGACTAGGTATGGACAAACAACTTCAACTCAGTTGTATTCTTTGCAAGAAGAAATTGCCTCTTTGCATCAAGGTAATGATTCAATTCCTGAGTTTTTTTTGCTAAAATTAAGGTTTTGTGGGATGAATTGGATGAATTATATCCTATGCCTAGTTGTGAGTGTGGAGGAACTTATACTTGTAATTTGAGTGCAAATTTTCTTAAGATACAGGAAGATAATAGGTTAATGCAGTTTTTGCTAAAATTAAGCAGATCAGGAGCAACATTCTTATGATTAAGCCCTTGCCACCTATATCTGAGGTGTATAGTATGCTTTTGCAAGAGCAGAAGCATAAAGAGTTAACTGTTGGACAGAAAAATAGAGTGAGTGATCCTGTGGTCTTAGCAACAGATAGAAGAAAATTTTATGATAAGTACAATGATGATAGAAAGTCTTTTAAGAATTTTACTCCTAGAGGGTCTTGTGCTAATGATAGAGGTAGTTTTGTGGATAGAAGGCCTAGGAGAAATTTTATATTACATGTCATTAGAAATTTGAAACAGAATCACTTTTATCCTACAATAGATGAACCCATGTAGCCCTACCATAGTCATCTACTATATTACATGTCCTTAGAACTAATTTTGTTTCTTGTTTCCTGTCTGTTACTTTACTTTTTTTACTCTTTCCTTTATTTACTTACTTTTTCCTCTGCTTTCTAATACATTCGAGTCTATACTGCTCAAGAAATTGTTTCTTTTAGTCTTGTAAGCATTCACATTTACACATTCAATAAACTTCATTAGTTCTAGAGCCCGAGCCTGGATTAGAGGGTAGTGAAGGTATCAAATACTTGTGTGTTTGTTCTGCTATCATTGCATACTACTGCTGCACATTTTGACATATACCTCAAAATAGTTCGTTATAATCGCACCTTTCTAGGATGTCTTCCCATTTTGATCCTCCTTTCATTTGAACCATAAATAAATAAAAAAAAAAAACCACTCAAAAACTCGTTATAATCCCAACGTAAGGCTTTTTTTATGGCCCCAACGTAAGGCTTTCAAGAAAAATTCATTACGCAAAGCATCTCTAAAAATACATAGTTCCACAGCTTCACCAAAGTGAAAAAACACACACAAAATTAATGGAGGTCCAAATTGGAAAGACACCTAGAAAGGTGAGATTATTATAACTAGTTAATGCAAAGATTGGACCATATATAACATTGGAATCAAAGGATTTCATATTGTATTTTGGGATCAATGTAATTTAAACAAAATTTATTGACGATGTTATACATAACTATGAGTAGGGTTCAATATAATGAATATATGTAATTAAAAAATAAAAAATCCTGTTCATCTAAGATTACTTGAATCATATATTACTATATTAGCAACATAGGATATGATATGAGTAACATAGGATACGATTTTTATGCAAAAAAAATGTCCAAAATTATTGATCAACATGCCCTCCTATATTAGACACCCCTATCAAAGCTTGATCCTATGTTCATATTGTATAGAATAGTTACTACATTTAACAAAAAACTGTACACTCTCACATTTTAATGTCTATTATAACAAATCAATATTACTGTACCTGCTTCGATATATTGGAAGGTTTTTATTCTGGCACGACACTACTACGTGTGGCAAACAACTCTTTGCTATCCATATTAAAAAAAAAAAAAAAAAAGGTCCCAAAAATATCCACACATTACTTTCAATGTACTAATTAATTAAAGACCACCCCATACACACCCAAAAATTTCATAGCTGGAAGCTAAGCCAAATTAAATGTTTTGTTCTTGTTCTTCTTACACGCATGCAATGCCATTTTGCTACATTATTTGGTAGTATTCTTCATCTATGTCGTGAGTCCTATCGATAAAACACGAACAAATTTAGGAAAATTCTCAACGGTAGACCTTAATTTTTCAATTTTTTTAAAAAATCTTTGTTAGCCCCTTTTAAATATAAATCTGAGTGCTAATCCTGAGCCTATGACTATAGTTAAAAATATGTTTTTTATAATCATTTTTTCACTATAAATACTTGTTAATTAAAAATGATTGTTGTTATAGGAGTTATTAAATAATGTTGTATAATCTAGTATATAAGTAAATAAATGTACGTTTAAAATAAATACCCTATAAATAATTAAGGTTCCATCAATTCAATGGTTCTACTATGCACCCAAGTGCACGTAGAAGTAGGTGCACCAAAAAGTAGTTTATTGCTCACTAATTAAAAAAAACTAAAAAATGATCAAAATACCCTTTGATGTATCTTACATCTGGCTGTATATATGTATTTCTACCATTAATTGGAATGACATAAATTTTCATTGAAAAAGTTATTTTTCTTTCATCTTTTATATATATGAAACTTATTTCATTTTGATATTACAAATGAACTGAATCAAACAAAATATATTTGAAGCAATTTTATATACTTTAGATATTAGAGACGGTAATTTGTTTCAAAATAACATTTGTTATCATCTTTTTGCAATGAAAAAATCGTTATTAATACATATTCTTAGACATCAATACGTATATATAAAGTACAAGTAATAAACAAGGATGACAGCATGTCAAAATATGATCCTCTAAAAATATTTTTTAAAAGAAAATTCCCTTGAATTAAAAGTAACTTCTTTGAAATAAATTTCTATATTGCTAACAAAATCTACATCATTTAAATTTAAATTTATACATTTATTTATGTTAAAAATTTTGTAACATAATTTATATCATATTCTATGAATCTTTTATAGAAAATACTAATAAAAAATAATATAATAATATTGAAAAATGATATATTTTCATCATATTCATTAATTATTAAGTTTTTCTATTTTATTTATTAATATTTTCTTTAAAACCACATATCTATTTTTTTTAAAGACATAAATAGGTTTTAAATAAATATTGTGGTTTTCAAATTTTCTTTTTATTAATAATGACTTGAATTGATGTATGTAAATTTTCAAAACTATTTTTTAAAATAATAAGTTGAGCATTACTCGAACAAAAAAAAAAGTAGCCTGAAATTTAGGACTATATATTATTGAGATTTTCAATTAAAATGTTACCCAAAAGAAAACTAAAAAATTTAATTTAGGGTGAGGATTTTCCAAATATCTACTATCTATCTACTATCTACTATAAGTATATTAAAACTCTTCCTTCAACACACATATGACACATGGCTTCTCATAAATCAACACTCCTTCATTCTCACAAAATGACACCTTATTTCTTTATATCTCAATGACACATCATCATCATTAATTTCCTAAATCTACTTTTAATTTTACAAGTATATACCACAAGTATATTAAAATTCCACCCAACATGACATGTTAATCTCGCAGCTTAAAAGTTGTAATAATTATAATAAATAGGAAAATTTGTGAAAAATAAGTCAACATTTTTGTCGGTCTTCTCAAATTAAGTCAAACTTTTGATTAACTCAAAATAAGTCAACCTTTGATTTTTCAATGAAATTGTTAACTTTTTCCACTAAAAAATTATACAAAAAACTTAATTTGAGCGGATATATGTAATAGATTGACTTATTTTGAGTTAATCAAAAGGTTAACTTATTTTAAGAAGACCAGCTAAAGGTTGACTTATTTTTTACAAATTTTCCTAATAAATAAAAAAAATCTTATTTGTTTCATAAAGAAAATATGCACACAATGCATTGATTCGTAAGGTGTCTATAAATTATGTGCTTACTTTGCAGTAATACAATCTTATACCATTGTAAGTTTGGTTTAAATATTATGTGAACTTGTGATCCGTGCCTTGCACATGCTTAAAACCTACTTTTGAACTTTTTTTTTCTCAAGTGTTGTTGTTTTAGTTTTTCATGTCATTCTATTCAACAGAATCAATAATTTCAAAATTATATGAATGATGAAATTTAACTAAGAATGTCAACCGTGCAAAGCACATTTTTATTTTTATAGGATAATGTGTGGGATATAGTCCTTGGAACCGGGCCCTACTGCAGGTCACCCAGCCTAATTTTAGCTAACACACGCATCTGTAAGGGGGTAATAAGGAATTCTCGCAAATGCGTTCGGTGAGAATCGAACCCAGGACCTCGTGCCTGAAATTCCGAAGCCCTAACCACTGGGCTATGACTTCATTCTCTACTAAATTGTAACTTGTAAGCATGCAACATGCTTGATACGATATTAATATTACTTCGTATAATCTATTCTATACCATTATTTCCTAAAAAAGTTTTTACACAGCTGGTGTACACAAAATTAATTAGTGTACCATGAAATAAAATATTATCTTAAAACCTATAATAATTATCCCTTGATAAAATTTCACAAAAGTATAATAACTTTATCAAGTGATAACCTTTATAAATTTTAGGATAACTTTTAATTTATTATATGATACCCAAATTTTTTAAAAAGAAATTTTCTTATTTCCCTGCCATTCTTTTTCATCCTTCTAATCTCACATTTTATATTCTCCTCACACAAATACTACGTATAAAATTTAAGAACTCGATAATGAGCTTTTTTATCATCCACATTGCCTTGCGGCAGTGCAAGGTCATCCTCATTCCCTCTTCCTTGATCCGTTGTTTGAGTTTGTTATTCACAAGCTTTATGTAGTAAAATATTAATTTGGCTTCCTTGATCCGATTTTTCTAGAATTTTTCCTTAGATATTTCTATGGATTTTTCTAGATTAATATTTCCAACATGCCCATATTAAATGTTCAATTCAGCTCATAAAAATGAGATAATGATCGATTAGGATTCAGTATGTAATGAATTTTTTTGCATACATTGGAGCAACCATATATCCCTTAATGACCAAAAATCCTCATCCAAGTATTATGTATATATACTCAAATTAAGTCAACCACCTAACCACCTAACCACCTAGCTTCTTAAAAGCATAATGGCTGATAAGATCCACCACTTCCTAATTGGTGTCACTAGTGGAACATGATGTATTGATGTTACAACATAAATGTAGTTTAATTTCCTTGGCTAGCTAACAACAACTATAGTCCCTTTCTAGAATCAAGAAAGCTATATATGTGCTAAATGCTAATAGTATCATGCTTTTAAAATTACATGAATTAAACTAAGATTCGGTGCCATATTTTACATATATATGCACATACATACTAATTAATTAATAATCTAAGTGTCTTATATACCAAAATATTTAGCTCCTGTTCTTTTGGACTTAATCTCTGAAATCTCAGTCCAGTTCAGTTCAGTCTACGATCGATTCCTGCTGAATTTAGGATTTGATATAATTCAATTCTATTCAGTTCAGATTAATTTAGTTAGAAAGAACATTATTCGACAACTGATTGTGTTTGCCGCATCCTTGAATGTGTCTAAACCACACCATTATTAGTTTCAATAGTACAACTCAGAACATCTCGATATGAAAGATAAGATAAAACACGATAAAGTCTTTAATCTGCACACCAAAAAGACACGATCCAACACTTAAAAAGCATCAAATAAGACAAGTACATGATTAGTGGGCCACGCCATGGACCGATTTCATTAAGCACACATGCTATGCATCTTTAATCTAATAGAAACGTGTTTCCTTGGGAATCATTGAGTAAATATCCTCAACTTCTTAGCACAAAGAAATTCCTAGGATGTAGGGAACTAGGCTTACTTGTTAAACTCCACTTTTAATCACAAAATTCACTCCCCATGAGGCCACGATACCTTTTGGTCCCATTGCTGATGCTAAAAGTGCACTAACAAGTCATAAACAACGTAGCAATAAGAACCTTAGAACCTTTTTGCCCTTTTCTTTCTTTCTGTTTTTTTTTTTTTTTTTTAACTTTGTATTTTTATTCACACATCTTCTCAACTATCACAATGTTAGGTTTTCAACCCAAAAAAAAATTAAAATGTGTTCTTGTGTATAAATGTTGATCTACTCCATTAGTACGAGGCCTTTAGGAGGTGCCTAAAAATAAATTCATGTGGATTAGACTCAAAGCGGACAATATCATACTAAAATCAAAATTTAGGTGATATCATTGAGCCCAACAAGTGCTTTAACAGCCGATGGTTTGTGTGGAAAAATGTAAGCAACACGGAGCTGATGGTGGCTTTTTTTAGAGGCACGCTAGTGTAGTATGGTGTGGCTCTACGATGTGGTGTAAAAGCCTTTGAGAATTGGAAATGTTGTGTAGGGGGGCCCTCTTGTGTGATCTTGAATTTGAGAGATGTGTTTGGTGTCTTATGTCGAATGTCTTCGTGATATTGTGATGGCCAATTGGTCAGGTAGCGTGTTTCGCTGGGTAGTAATGGCAGTGCAGGATGGATATATGAGTTATCGTTGGATGGGAGGCCATGAGCTTTGTTGTTCTTAGAAAGGACAATATCATACTAATTTAGAAGTTCAAATGGTGTCATGGAGGATTGGAGGCCACAAAGGATCACCATTGAACATGCTATTTTGATATTGTACCTTCTATGCTGAGAATCAACGTATGGTCACATGCTATCCCAAAAAAACATAGGGCTGGGAAACTGAAAATTGAGTTGAAAGGAGATATGATCAATATCACATTATCACTAACATTTTAATCTTCTTTATTCTATTCACTTTCTTGAAGTACTTTGCCTTTTCCATTAATGGGCTTAGGAAGTGCTATTTTCAATGCAATTGTAGTACCTTTCAAAGAACGTGCTTGAATCAAGGGTTATTCTCACTTGTACACCTGAAAATTTAACAAATCTCACTGATACCTAAGTTTTTTAAATTCCTAATAATAAACCTGAGTTTTTGACAATTCTCAAACGTGACATTTAGAAGGAATATTCCGTTTAAAAACATAATATTCCGCTAAATTACTATTCATTTAAGGAATATTTCGTTTAAAAACATAATATTCAGTTAAATTACTATTCATTTTAGTTTTTAGCACGCATTTGAAGATGAATATTGTCGTTTTTTTTTGCAAATTTTGAACTCAAATTTGATCCATTAAAGACTAAAATGACCTCAAAAACCTTTGATTGTCTAATTTATTCGTCACACAAACCGATTGCACATAAATCAAGGCAAGTGATTAACAGATTTGATTAATAAATGTCACGTTAAGAAATTGTCAAAAACTCATGTTTATTATTGGGAATTTAAAAAACTTATGTGTACCAGTGAGATTTGTTAAATTTTCAGGTGTACTAGTAGAAATAACCCTCGAATCAAATTAACTAAGTTATGTAATATATACATGTACGAGTGATGAGTAGTAACACACTAACACCCCTAGGATGACCTATATGACGTAAATAGTTTGTTTTAAGGTGTTGTTTGGCTAAAATTAAACTACATAGTAATTTCTAATTCCTAGGAAGTATAAACATGAAAAATAAACATCCTAAGAATTAGAAATTACTATGCAATTTAACTTCAACCAAACAACACGTTAATCACGTCAAGCAAATAACACCTTAATCATGCATAAAACTAATAGAAAGAGAATATGTTAGACCTAATGATATAAATTGGTCCCACGTTAATGATGGGAATTTTGATTTACCAAGCAAGGGGGGCTTGGTAAGTCAGTTTCCATCCTACATGGGAATTTTCATTTCCGAAAAAATACTCCGTACAAAATTTTTCTTATTTCATGTCAACCAAATAACACCTCAGGTCTAATTTATACATCCTAAAAATTAGAAATTACCATACATTTTAGCTTCAACCAAACAACGCCTTAAAATAAACTCTTTACACCATACAATCCACCCTAGGGGTGTTAGTGTGAAACTATTCATCAGTAGTACATGTATAGATAGCATAACTTAATTTAATTTGATTCAAACACGTTCCTTGAAAGGTACTACAATCAAACTAAAAATATCACATCCTAAGCCCATTAATGAAAAAGACAAAGTACTTCAAGAAAGTAATTAAATAAAGTAAAAAGATTAAAATTTGATATCAATCATATCACTTTTCAACTTAATTGTGATCAGTTTTAGCTACATGGTGAGTACGAGATATTTCCATAATTAAAACAAAAAAAAATGACATGGTAAATATGAACGATTTTTTACTAACATGGTGAATTAGATGAGGGATCAGAATTATACATGAGAGGAAGAGTGAAAAAAAAAGAAGAAGTACAGGAAGGAGGGTGAAAACTAAGAGTAAAAATGAATAAATAAATCCTAATTTTGGGATATATACAATTAATTGAAGAGTTTAGAGGGGGGAAAAATGTTTTTAAAAAAAAAATTAATTTCATAAAATACAAAAACAAAATATATAAAAGGTCACGACGTTAATGTGACAGTGTTAATATAAGAGCATAATTAAGGTTATGACTAATTAAACACCCATAATTAAGGGGCACGAGTGACAAATAAAAAAACATCGGGCACAAATGCACAATTGAGAAAACCTAAAAGTTCAGGGGTATAAATGAAAAAAGCTCATTTTTATTAAATGGACTGCTATTACAAAAGCCTAATAGCTACAAATAATCAGTCAATCCATCCAAAGTAAGACAACTCCAAACAGGTCCACGGCCAACTCAGCAAAAGCCTATTGGACACCTATTCCACGTCACAAGCTAAGTAAAGGACCCAATAGCACTCAGTTTATGCATGCCATTTGCTAAATGTGTATTTGCCTATTAGTACACCCCAACCAACAACATGTGCAGGATTTCAATTCTATAGCCTCCGGCTATTAATTGCTCTTATATTCATACTTCATATAAGACTTCTGATTTAAGCATCATATAAGCGTTTTCTCAGACAAAACCCTGAGCTTGTTCGTGTGTTCTCATTCATTATGCAGATATTCAAGTCCAATTCAAGATTGGATCCAAACACATTTATAGTCTTTACAAAATACCCTAACGGCCCGTTTGGTAGCCGGTTATAAATCAGAGTAATGGGAATGAATTTATAATTAAATTTGGAAGGGAAATCAAAATCCATTCCCATGGTGGTACTACCTTAGCTCAAATTTATCTAATTTTCTTCACAAATATCCATTTCCATCAAATACCACCCTCCCCAATGGTAATGGATGGGAATGAAAAATGAGAAGAAAATTGTAGCTTGGGAATGAAAATTTGTTTTCCATGGAGATTATAAGGTTCCTCCTTACAAAAATTACACTATAAATTCATTACCATTACCACAATTTATTACCAACAACCAAACGGGCCATAAGTATTGTAATTTCACACATTCAACAAAATAACCACAAAACACTCTTTTTCGTTTATTAATATTGATAAAAGTACTTCATATTTTCATATTGGCCATAAAAAGTATTCCGTACTTCATATTTTTTTTAAGAAAGTACTCCCTCGATCTGTTGAATATTAATTGCTTTATTTTAACCAAAACTGTGATAGTTTTTTATGTACCCAGAAAAGCTTTTTGCTCCATTATGAGGGAGGGATTAAATAAAGAAAAGGTGAACCCAGATGGTCTACATTAATTCAATAAATTAAATAAATCCATCCTCATAAAACGAATGGAGTAGACATTAGGACGACAATACTCATGTAATAACAACTCAAAGAAGAAACATTTAATAAGTTATTGAATAAAATGGTCGACCTATATAAAAGGAGTGACCCACGGTTGTAAGGACTATAGCTAGCTATAAATTAAAAAGTACAGTCCCAGCAAATTAGAGGTAATATGCATGGCCCAAGCCAGGTTGGACTATTAATTATTAGTTCCAAATTAAAGGCCACAATAATCAAGACTTTTGTGTTTAATATCTTAAGCTTTTAATTTGAGATCACAAACCTAAAATAATCACTAATCACTATAATGTGTTGTCTTTGTCTTGAAAATGGATTCCCTCATAAAATTTGACCTTCCACCCGATTCTTAATCTTTATTGATCTAACCCCTTTTGTGTTGCAACATGAATTCACTAATGTGAATGCTTTCTTGATATGGTTTACTAACAATAGAGTACAGAGGAATTTGTGTGGCCCGCTTTGATAACCGGTTATAAATTATGACAATGTGAATGAATTTATATCAAAATTTTGAAGAAAAAATCATTTTTATTTTTATGGTCGTGCTAGCTGTATGGGAGGCCTAATGGTACACCGACAAGTCAAACTCTTGGTCCCAACAAAGAGGACGCACGTCATTCAACATTGCGGCAGGCATGACGTTAACCAACTGGATACCGGTACCGATAAGGGAAATCCCAGCCGCACATGTGTCAACCATCCAGGTTACCTCTCAAGTTGTTAGTTGTTCCCCCCTAATCAACTAGATTCTGGTATCCACCAAGGACTAGCATGATCCGTACACTTTGATACCGTCTATAGCACAAATGGATGGCTGCAACCTATAAATAGGCAACTTGACACATTTCTAATGGTACATTCATTATTCACTCACAAATACTCACTCTTTCTCTCTCTCTCTCTCTAATCATTGACTTAAGCGTATGTGGGTCTTTCCCTGGAAATTGTTGGGGAAATTTCTGAATATTTGGGTAATAGTATGATTAAAAACTCTCGAGGCGTGTACGGAAATACTTTTCCGAAAACAATATTCCTACCCAATTATTAGGTCGGGTTACAAAGAATTTGTTGACGAGATACAACAAGAAAAAACAGTAATAATCAAACCTAAATTCAATTACTACCGATGAGAACAAGTTTGATGTAATATCTTAGAGCAACAATGGAGACTTCTTTGGTATTTTGCAAGAGAACTTTTAAGAGATAAATAGAATATAACTCCTTAAACTCTCAATAGAGAAAGAACCAGTATATATTACATATACTAATGTCAAAGCAGTTAACCCGAAGTTATACGTCGCAACGGGAAAAAACTGGACAAAACCGCCATGAGCCCAAAGGCTCGCGAGTCGCGAGTTTGGGTATTGATTCGCGACCTATGGTCGCGAGTCGCAGAAAGTTTCTGTCTCTTTTTGGCACTTTGGTCTATTTTCGTGTGTCACGAGCATCAGTCACGACTCGCGATTTGCCACTATTTCTGCTTTGCTTTCTCGACATTTAACGTCATAAACCGTTAAATAACTTTACATAACTACGAACTTGCAACTCATAATACTACGTCTAGTATTATCAATGTTCGTAATTAATCACATTTACATTATAAATAACATAAATCTCAACATTTATTCCCCCATTTCAACATTTTGCATAAACCATTCCAATGTTACAAACAATCTCACGCTTACATTAAAGTTTACAAAGGCTTGAACTTCCACCTAGTATAATACACATTCCAAGTTATCGTATCCAAATGGTTTCGTACACGATTGAACCATTTTCAACACATAATGATAACTTGAAGATATTATACACACAAGATTAATTACTTGAACTCATTAAACCAACACAATTATAGGGCCATGTGTTCGTATCTTTCATGAGTGCATCAAAGCTTTCCCCACAAGCTTCTTGAAGCGGCCAAACCTCGCACTCACATAGGTTTATCTCTCAGTCAACATGCTATTGTGACACTAGCACAACCGAGACATACCGCCTTAAACCTGTCACAATCCGGAACTTCAAATAGGATGAATAAACAGTTTCCAATCTGTACACTTTGTTACCATCTATAGCACAAATGGATGGTTGCAACCGATAAATAGGCAACATGACACATTTCTAATGGTACATTCATTATTCACTCACAAATACTCACTCTTTCTTTCTCTACAATCACTAACTTAAGCATATGTGGGTCTTTCCCCAGAAATATCCCCGGGTTAGCTTACCTTTCCCATCTTGCAGGATCCTCAGCCATTAGTGCCACCACGGCTCCTCTGTTAGTCCTCAATCTGCTCCTATCGGTAGCCGACACACTAGCTTATCTTCAAATTATCTAATTTTCTTCAAAAGTATTAATTCTCATATAATCCTACCCCTTAGATCATAATGGGTGTTTATGGAAAATATTTAGAAAATTCAAGTTTGGAAATACAATTACGTTTCCATAAAAATTATAAGGCTTTTCCTTGCTAATTATACTTCATCTGTTTAAAAAAGTGCTTATTATGTTTGAAATTTTAAGTAAAGGACAAATAAACGTTAAACCTAAACAATCTTTATCAACTATCATCTACTTTATTTACTACTAAAGTAGTACCCGGAGTAACTTTCTATTTGTCACGTGTCACTTTATGGGAAAATACTTTAATTTCTATATTTTTATTTCTAAAATTAAAAACATAACAATAAAAGTTTTTAAAAATCAAAAACTTTCTTCTTACAACAAAAGGAAAGAAAAAGAAAGAACAAAATAAGTAACTGATTGAATAATCTATATTATAATTTAAGAATCAACTTAACCTACAAGCCTCCAAACCCCCAATGGAGACCCCACAATTTTTAAATTTTTCTATTTTTTTTTAAAAAACTTTTTGATAACTAACTTAATTAAGAAACTACGTACCATAAAAAATATACTCCGTATTAAGAAATTACCTATAACAATTAAAAAAATTAAGAAATTACCTATCATCTTCAATTTCATTCTATACGATCATTGTTTTTCGAGTCCATATATAATCCACTTCTATGTATTGTATATTGACAATTATTACAAAGTTTCAAAATTGTTGCATGCATAACGTTTAAAACTTATAACACTGTACAAAATTAAAATATTTACACATTATAAAAATTAAAAAATTACCTATAAAATAATAATATTTAAAACTTATAACACTGTACAAAATTAATTTTTTTTACACATTATGTAAATTTATAACAAATTTATTACATTTCTTAACCATATTATATATATATATATATATATATATATATATATATATAATATCATTAAATATATGAAAATTTGGCCTGGAGCCACCACAATTTTTTTTTAACAATTTGCAAATTTTCTAATTTTTTTAAAAACATAATTTTTGATAACTAACTTAATTAAGAAACTACCTCCATTATTCTCCTTAAAAACTCCCATGAAAAATATAATAAGAAATTACCTATAAAATAATAACATTAAAAACTTATAACACGTACTGTACAAAATTTAAAAAAATACACATGATGTAAATTTATAATAAATTCCTTCAAAAAAAATATATAATAAATTCAGTAAATTTACTCAAAAAAAAAAAAAAAAACTTCCAAACATAACTTTTTTAACCTAAAATAAAATTCAAAAAATAAAATTAAACAAACATGTTAATTATATATCACCCCAACTAATTAAACTTTTTTAATCGTATATGCTAAGAAAAAAATTGTCAAATTATAATAATAAAGCACTAGGCAAATAAAATTTTATATTTGCATATCGATATAAGACGAAACATATTTAAATATACACGGTGCATTAGCACCGATTCACTCTAGTATTTGTACTTCATTAGTAAAAACAAGAGCTATTAGTTAGGCAGATTATTATAGGTATCTTTGCCCAATATATACAAGTAAAATAGTAAATATATAACTAATTTACATATATTTCATGTGACTATTTTACTACAACTAAAATATCTCATGATTCCTTTCCATTTTTTCCCCTTAGAATTTACATTTAATTAAAAAAAGTCAATTAATGGCTTTACATTCCTAATTATATGAGAGTTGCACTTTGTTTTCAATATGATCATTTAAAAAAAAAAAAGATTCTCCTATATGCAATATGTTAATATCCTTATTCTAAGCGAGTTAGGCCCTATTTCTTTGAACTTAATTTAAGTTCAGTTCAATCAACTTATGTCCATTGAATTCAATTCAATTCAAATTATTCAATTATTATTATTATTATTATTATTATTATTATTATTATTATTATTATTATTATTATTATTATTATTATTCAGTTATTAATATTGTTATTCAATTATTATTATTAATTTCTGGCATTGTTTTTCTGTCCGACATTTTTGGCCGAATTTTTCGGCTAACTTATCCTGCGATGATTTTCGGGCCGACTTTTCTGGCAATGGTTTTAATTAGGATTGACTTTTTCGGCAACGTTTTAGGACCGACTTTCTGCCCGATAGTTCCATCGACAATTTTCCGACGGATTTTTTTAGTAATGTTTTTTCGACAGACTTTTCCTAGCAGATTTTTTTTTTGCGATAATTATCTTAAATAAAAATTAAGAATTAAAAGTGAAAAATAAAATTAGAACATAAAATAAATAAAATAGATTTTTTCTCAGTTATACCCATGAGGTATTGGGATTTCCCACCTGCAGCCATGAATTTTGAAAAATTTATGTTATACCCATGACATTTTAAAAATTCTCAACGGTAGCTAACAAACATAATTATGGCTAACACGGTTAAGTCATTAACAACAAACTAACATTAATTTTCAGCACCACAACTACCAAATCGATCTAACAAAAGTCCACTACGCCCCCACCTTTTTCTGCAAAGTAAACGACGCTAACATTTGTGACCTATAATTATGTTTGTTGGCTATATTTAAAAATGTTTACAAACCTCATGGGTATAATAGAGAATGTTCAAAATTCGTGGCTACAGGTGGGAAATACCAATACCTCATGGATATAATTGAGAAAAACCCAATAAAATAAAAGTGAAAATAACATTAGTTCAGTTCAGGTTTATTAAGTTATGTTCAGTTTAGATCCATTCAGTCCAGATATAGACAGGGCCTTACTCATTAAAGCTTATTAAGATAAAAACAATCTGTTAGCTTATAGCTCTCACCTATTTGTTGGAATTTAAAAATTAATCTTTATATAAATATCCTAAAAATTTTATATAAGCGTACAAAATATTAATGTTCATCATTTTTCATAGAATTATCTTCACAATTTATGTCCTATTAATATTTCCCATCAATATGACACATATACATAATTTAGTCGACCAATAATCCAATGAATGGAACATTAGTATTATTCTTATTATTTATCCGTGGACTAATGATTATTTTAACTAAACAAAAATAATTACGGGATTCAAATATCTATCATGATGAGATGATAATAATCCTTTACTTAAAAGAATTTTTAAAAAAATATGTTATGTTGTTGCTATTTGAAACTTGATTATTTACTTTTAATTAATGATTTTAAATGGTAATAAAATACAAGCTACTGTAAATTTTTAAATAAAATAAAATAAAAATTTGCTGTTAAGATGTGAACATGCGCTTCATCAAGGAAGAATTTATTCAATGTCAAAGGTTTGGGGCCAAACTATCAAGAATTTGCTATAAATAAAAAATAATATAATTTTTTTTAATAAGGTATCTTGCTTGGCTTGGATTCCGAATTAGCTATATATATAACCAGGGCAATTCCTAAGAGTTTAGGGGCACAGGGCGAATTTTATGAATGTGGGCCCTATAAACTAGTTAAAAGAATTTTTAATTTTTTTATACTAAAAAAACGTGTATAAAAAGATGAAAAAATTATTTAATGCTAAAAAATTTCTTACGTTTTCTAAAAAAATATTTAAAGATAAGTAATATTATATTCCATAAATTCATATGGAGTACAATAATTTAAGAATGTATTGAAATCTAAAAAAAAAAAAAAAATTACAGTAATTCAAATAAAGTGTATTAAATTCGTGTATGGATACGAGCGATATGTAGTTCATTTCAAGTTTTTGTAATTTGGAAAAAGAAGAAAAATAATATGTTAGATGCACAAACCGCGTGTCAAAATTTACAAAAGATATGTAAGAAAACACATACCCACCTTAACATAGAAATTTCTGCAATTGTTTTTCACGCATTTTTAGGAAGCGATTTAAGGGTGTAAACAAAAATATTAATCAAAATTGTTTTAATACAAGCAAGAATGTAATTATAAGTCACTTTAATTTGGTTTTGTAAACCCTCAAATCACTTCCTCAAAATACGTGGAAAAAAAATGTTGAGAATTTTGTATTACTGAGGGCTATGTTACCCTGACTCTTTGTATTACGGAGGAACTGAGGAAGTACTAGGAATAAAAAAAATTGCAATTAATTATATTGAATTAATGTAAACAAAGGTTTTTTTATTGGTAAAATTATTAATAAAAATTTGTATTAATTAATAGAGATTTAATGTGAAAGAAAAATTAGAAAGACTAGTAATTAATAAGATTATAGGACTTTGTAAATTTTCATGAATAATGTGAATAAAAATGTAATATATGGAGAATTCAAAAGGAAATAGAAAAATTAGAGATAAAATCATAAAGTGCTATTCCCATGACATTACACGCACAATTTACCCACTGAGCCAAACATTCCTCAACAGATTATACAACTTTATTAATATATATATATATATATATATATATTGAGATTCGCAGAATTGAAGTACAAGTCTGAATATTGGGCCTATGCGTGTGCCCCAGTCGCCCCGCCCTGTATATAACAAAAAAAAAACATATTTATATGGAATCTTCGTCATGATATATAGCTTTTAAGAGTATATAGTATATTGAAAGATAGAATTTAAATAAGTGTATTAAAAGATGTGCAAAACGCAAACGCAATAAATAGGTTTATAAAATAATACTTCTTCGGTTCCAAATTAAACGCATTTTAAGGAAGAAAGATTTAAGAGTGTAAATGATCAAATTAATATACTCCCTCCGTAACGCAAAAATTTCACCTTTGTGAAAATTGCGGACTCCCATGCAAAAGATGTTAGTGGGTTAAGTGTGTTATAATTGTGTTGAGGAGAGAGAATTAATTTAGATTATGTAATTGGGACCACATGGTATTTGGAGGGAAAAAAAAAATCAGAATATTTTTTGTGGGTCCCATGCTGTCCAAGTCAGCAGTAATAAAATCAACTTCCTTTTTCAATTCACGTGAAATGCAATCAGTTGGAGGGAAATTTTTATTTTTTGGCAAAATTTCAACCAAATTTTTGATTCCCTCCAATTTTGACTTAACATTCAAAATGATACACAATCAAATGAGGCTATAAATACCCCATACAACAGCAATAAATGCTGTTTAAACACCATCCAAAAAATTAAACCCTTCCCTCCATATTCTCCTACTCTACTACCAGCTGAGAAGGGAACTAAGCACTAATATCCAGGTAATTTTACATCAGTTTACAATAATTCACAGCACACACAGCACTACCTAGTTAACTTATAGATTTACAGATTAAAAAACCCAAAAATAGATTAAACAACCCTGTTAAAATTTTCATCATGCTGTCCAAAATGGATGATGATTTTGATGATGGTTTCTTTGCTATGGATCAGTTGTTAATGGAGGAGGGTCTCCTTGCTTCATCAGTACAAACCACTGAAACATGGCAAAGAAACTTGTCAAGACCTGAACCTAAAGACTTGACAAATGCACAAAAAACTCAAATTGTTTTTCATTGTTTAGCATTGAAAAAGGATGGTAAACTACCTTATGGAGTCCAAGCAAGAATAGCCAAGGAACTTGGATGTCACAAAAGCACTGTTAGTAAAATAATGAAAAGGGCACAAGAACAAATAGCAAGGGGGGAAGCCATTGATGTCAGTTCTTTGAAAAGAGGTCGTGTAGGTAGAAAACCAACTTATGAAAACAAAGAGGAATGGCTTCAGTCAGCCCCACTTCATCTTAGACAATCTTATAGAGCATATGCAGGTGCATTGAAATGTTCTCATATGCATGTGTTTAGGCTACTAAAAAAAGGTTTACTTAGAGCACACACAAGTCCAAACCATCCCAATGTTAGTGATAAAAATAAGATTGATAGGATTAAGTGGGTTCTTTCACATATTGAACCAGCAACAATAGAAAGTAGGGCCAGATTTATAGACATGAAAAACACAATTCACATTGATGAAAAGTGGTTTTATCTTAACCCAACCACAAGAAGATTTTATTTGTTGCCCAAAGAAATAGATCCATACAGAACCTCTAAGTCAAAGAACTACAGCATCAAAGTTATGTTCATGGGGGTGACATCTAGGCCTATTTACAGTGAAGATGGAGAATTATTACATGATGGAAAATTTGGGATATTTCCATTTATTTCAAAGGAAAGGGCCAAGAAAAAGAGTAAAAACAGACCAGCTGGGACAATGGAGACCAAGGCAGTCACTAAGGTCAATCAACAAGTTACAAGGGACATGATGATCAACCAAGTCATACCAGCAATTAAAGAAAAATGGCCAGCATGCATGCCCAAACAAATACTGATTCAACAGGATAATGCAAGGCCACACTTGGTAGACACAGACCCTGCATTTAGGGCAGCTGCATCATCAGATGGGTTTGATATGCATATCATAAATCAACCAGCACAGTCACCTGATTTCAATGTCCTTGATTTGGGATTATTCAGAGCACTACAGAGTTTACAATATCAGTCATTTCCCAAAGATGTGGATGACCTAATTCAGAAGGTCCATGATGCATATGAAGACTTTCAACCAACATTAATAAGACATGCATTTATTAGCCTACAACTAGTCATGGTGGAAGCATTGAAGGTGAAAGGGGGAAACAATTATAAGGTTCCACACATTGGAAAGAAAAGGCTAGAAAGACTTGGACAATTGCCAGATGTGATTGAAGTTGATCAACAGCTCATAGATGATTCAGTGGCTTATTTGAATGAGGTTTGTGGTTTACAAGGGGAAGAAACAAACACAGAGAATGAAGATGACAACAATGGATACACTCCAGAGTTCATAAATGCATACATTGAACAAGAAGAGCAATGGAGTGCATATCTTGATGGACTCCACGACCAACATAGTGACAATGAAGAATCAGATGAAGAAATGATAGAGTAAAGTATGAATAGTGTATGGAAAAACTTTTTGGGAACACCAGTTAGGTAAATATTAAGAATACACAACTTTTTGGGACAAGAATTGAATGCAACAATATTTTGGAGTGCATCATGTAAATATATTCCTTCATGAACCTATGATCATTTTGACATCCTGCCTCAAGTAACCATAATTGAATTCATATGTTAAATGTTGGTTACTTGATCATGTAGGTTTTTATATTTTTTTGGTAACCTATAGGGCAGTCTTGTAATGGATTATTTTATTATGTTTATATTGCTTAATGAAATGGAATGGAATGGAATTGAATGGATTGCATTGGTTTTATTTACATGCTCTAAGTAAACATTTTAACACTGCAACCATCAGGAAACAGAATCACACACGTAACAATAACTGTATAGCTTCTCAATAGTTATTACAACTAGAGCAACATATAACAGTTATGTTATTCAGTTGTGTTGAGTCCCTTCATCATTTGGTTTACATGGCATACAATAGGGACTCAATAAACACACACACAATGTCACAAAAACATAAAGATATATGCTCTATATATCCCTCCAACATGTCATTGGGATTACTATGAAGTTATTTTGAAAATACATAATCATCATTCATCAATATCAGCTTTTCCCCCTTACACACACACACACACACACACACAAAGGTACTATGCACACACAGGGACTCATTGTACAAATGGAATTTGTACAGAAGGGGACTCAATCCACAAAGGGAGTATGTACACAAAGGGACTCATTCCAAAGCCACTGCACACACACAAAGGTACTATGCACACACAGGGACTCATTGTACAAATGGAATTTGTACACAAGGGGACTCAATCCACAAAGGGAGTATGTACACAAAGGGACTCATTCCAAAGCCACTGCCAAATCACAAAACAGAACCACTCATAAATTAACATTATGATAAAAACAACTCACAGAACAATAATCTAAACATATATAAACACAATAAATTTACACAACAAATCCATACAACCATAAGTCATACAACCATAAACCCATACAACCATAAACCCATACAACCATAAACATATAAACACAATAAACATAATAAACTCACAGTAATAATGAATCACATTAATAAAATCATACAACCATAAATCACAGTAATAATAAAATCATACAACAAAAAATCAGACAACCATAAATCGAACAAATTAATATAAACACAGAATAATTCATAAATCACAGCACAATACATAAAATTCACAGCATAAATTATAACAAAATTCATAAAAACACATTCATTAATAAATTTGACAACATTCACAGCAAAAATCACAGCAAAAATTCACAACATTCATTCATAAATTTGACAACAAAAATCACAGCATAATTCATAAAACACATCAGAATCAAAAATCAAATCATATGAGCAAATAAATCACAACATAAATTCGTAAAAACAACATAAATTCAAAAATCAAAGCATAAATTAAAAGATCAGACAAAAAAAGCTTAAACAAAACGAATCAAACCCAAATCTTTTTTTAAACTCCTGATCTTCCTTTAGTTCCTCAGCAAGCATCACAAGGTACTCGAACAGCTTGCCATCAATCTCCTGAACTTCATCATCTGACATTAAATCTTCCTGAACCATGTCAACCGGTTCTTCCTTCACCGTTACATCTTCATGCAAAGGCATAGCTACCTTAACTCCCTTACCCTTTTCCTTCACCTCCTCATGAAGAGGAACAGCCTTAATTTCATCATCAGAATCATAAATTTTAACCCCTTTTCCCTTCAATCTCCTAATATTGTCCACAACTCCAGATCTACGAGTTTTAATAGGGACTCGTTGTTTCCCTTCACTTCCAACAGCCTTTTCCTTCCCTTTTCTTTTCTTACCCAAAGATTGTAGTTCTTCGTTCGCCAACGAAGGTAGGGCAGAAACCACACACCATTGATTTTCCATCTCTTCAGCCTTTTTTTTCTCTTCTTCTTTTATAAACTGCTGAATCACATTTTCGTTTTTCTGAGCTTCTTCGAGTAAAGAAAAATCAACCATGACTGCACAAAAAAATGGTTGTTCTCGAAAAACCTAGATTTGTAGAGATAAAAAAGGGGAAAGCTTGAAGATGAAAATGGTGCCTTGAAGGGAACGAAGACAGAGAGAGAATAAGGAAAGGTGAAAGACAAGGAAGTGAGGAGATAGAAACGGCAGAAAGGAGGTAGATCTAGGTTAACAAGAACAGTGAGGAAGATGGGGTTCTGATCTAGGGTTTATAAGTTGGATCATAATAAATCTGGGTTTGGGTGGGTGAGAGGTGAGAGAGTTGAATGTGAAAGGGTATGAATTGTTAGGGTTTATAATTAATTGGTTGGGTAGTTGAAAAATTTAAATGGGTAGTTGAAAATTTGGTGGGAGTAATTAAGTTGGTAATAAATTTGGTTAGAAGATTAAAGTTTTATGAGTTGTTTAATGTTATTAAGTAATGGCATAATTGTAAATTTAGTAAACTTTTTTATACCAAAAATGGAAAGTTTGTAAAATGGTGAAATTTTTTTGTTACACCCATTTTTGGCAAAAGGTGAAATTTTTGCGTTACGGAGGGAGTATATAATTTTAAGACAAGTAACAATTAATATCATTCTTACTTGTGTTAAAATTATTCTCTTAAAATGCGTGCAAAATGATTTCTTGCGTTTATTAATAAGTCAACGACCAAAGGGGCCTTGTTTTTCATCCAATCAAGATTAGAATCATAGGTAATTCTTCGATTATATAGTTTGTTGCACAAAAGACAATGTCGAAAAAATGCTTCCTTGTGATTGTCACAAGTTATCCTACATTAATTGACATGTGATTTGACATTTTACCTACATGAATATGTGATACAAATTAGTAACATGCAACAAATTAGTGCAATAATGCTACATTAATGTGTTACTAGCTTTATATGCACGCTATGCGTGCGATTACATTTTTAGTTTATTATTTATTTTATATTTTATTACAGATAGAATTGTTTAATTAGTAGTCAACAAACTATACTATAAGAATAATTTTCTCCTTATCAAACACATTCTAAAAATTATAAATGCATGCATCGTGTGCACCAAACGCTAAGTGTAAAAATGACAATGATTTTAATATTGTGTTTTTATGAAATTTAATGTCAATTAGAATTGATATTATGACCACTAATTATAATATTGTGAATGTTACACTGCTTGTGTAGCTTTGCAAATTTGGGACTATTTTTTTTTTTAAAAAAAATTACTGGGTAAAAAAGTAAATCATAAAAGGGGAAACCACAGCTCCCCCTTCCCTTATACTCTATAGTACATATAGATTTTTATGCAAGATATGCATGAGTAACATTTTGAACTTAAATAAAACTTGATTGTCAGATAAATCAAAAGGTTTGTTATGAAGTTGACATCTAATTTTCGAGAGGAAAAAAATTGATTTAAATACAAATAGTAACTAAAAACAAATTACTTAGAATTATAACTAACAAAAATTGTATATCATAATCATTTCTCCCTTCGACCTTCACTTATATATGTATTAAGGTTTTTATGCACGCTATGTGTGCGGCATCACTTTTTATATAGTTGTTACTCAGTAGTAAGGAAAAAAAAGTAAGGTTTGAATCTGAGATATCATCCATTTTGTGATAGTAAAAAAAATAAGAAAAAAACATAGGAGTTGAATTTATTTCATACCAAAAAAATTGAACAAATGATAAAGTCGATCTATTATATTTTCTCTCTCCTACCAAATTTCCACTATAATTAAAAGGTAAAATTTTAGTTTACAAAAATATATCAATATGGGTATCTATTTGTAGAGAATTAAAAAATATGAATTTACATATTTTTATTTAATTTTTTTGAATTATATATTTTATATTATTTTTATTCAAAAGAATAAAAAAAAATGTAAGAACTTTCCTTAATTATGCAATTTGGTTTTAGAATAAATTTGAGGGTAGTGTAGACTTTTCCAGGGGGACACCATAGCTCCCCTCTTGGCTTATATAATAGAGATTAGACTTAATTTTGATGACTCATACTGCTTTTTCATTAGCTTTTGCTATCCTTCCTCTAAACCAAACTGAGTATTGTCATGTGCAAAAGCCTCTTAGGCTCCGTTTGTTTTAGAGGAAAACACCTTTACACATTTTTCCTTTTTTTTAATTGTAAGCTAAGGGAAGGAAAATGACTTTCTCAAAGTTGAAAGTTTTCTCTACTTTTGAAAATGAAGACTATTTTCCTTTCACTAATCAAGGTATGCCAAATTTTTCATCATACCTATTATTTTTATTTTGTTCTCTACTTCCATTTCCACTCTTTTTACTTTTGAATTCTATTTCCTTTTTATTTTGTTCTCTACTCTAATCTTTCAATTGAAAATTGTTTTCCGTCGAAACAAACAAAGCCTTAGTCTTGGTTGATCACCGACCCTGCTTACTGAAACGCAAGACTTAGCCTATATTTGATTCACCTTATATTTGCTTATCTAATATGCTCTGGTCTGACCTACACTGAACTGAAACTTATTGTATTATTTGACTAAACTTTGACTACGTATATATGTTATTCCATAAGAAAAAATATATATCAATTGAGATCTTATTTTATTTAATTTATATTAATGAGTGATTTTTTAATATTTTTTGTTAAGAAAGTAAAGATACTTAAAGTTGAAAAACATCAAATTAATTATTTGATCTGATATGCTGGTCGGATCTGAAGTAAATAATAAGGTGTTGAAATATATAATGTGAATCAAACAAGGCCTTGCATGAGTATCCTCAGTCCTCACTGTTTATTAATAAAGATGGCAGCGGATCGAATCTGGACCGGATCCTAACGAATCCAAATCCAGATTTGTTTCTTCAATCTAGATCCAGATCCACTCCAGATTTGACATATCCATGAATGAGTATACAGATCTAAAACGGATCCTCTTATATTATACCTAATAAATGAGATAATTAAACCTTTTAATGCATTAAAATTGTGATTTCATCACATATACAATTAATATGCAAATTAAAACCCATTAATAACTAGTAAGTACTAACAAACAAATATCATCAACATCCTAAAATCCATAAATTACATAATCAACTTGGGTAATGGACTATTTGGACTTTGGGGTATTGGGCATTTGGGTCGTATAATTATAAGACTATCATTAATTTAGTATATGTTTTATTAAAAAAAAGGATCCGCGGATCTTGAACGGCTCAAACAAAGAAAAATCTGGTCTGAATTCAGGCACAACCCTCCCGTCAGCAATGCGGATCTGTAAACAAGTTCCATATCCAGATCCGCATTTTCTCAGAGAATCCGTATCCAGTCGAATCGAAAATCCGTTGCCATCTCTATTCATTAACATGGAAGCTAATTGTCTTGTATTTAGGGCATGTCAAAACCGATCCACCTCGATACCATACCTAAACCTAACCCGAAAGAATTGGGTTAATGTTAGAGGTTTTAACCCACTTAATTAATTAAATAGTTTGACGAAAATAACCCATTTAGCTAAATGGCTTAAGTTAAAGTTGACATTTTTGATCCAAAAATAACATGCTTTGACCCATTTAACTTATTAATATATAATATTTCTATTTGGAAATAAAAAAAAAAATGGTCAAATAGCATTATCGTGTCTTACAATTTAATATTATTATGTTAATAAATGATATTTTAAACAGAATTATATCTCTCCGAACATATAAAAAGCTTAGGATTCTAAGCTTAATCAATTTCATTCATAATATTTATAACGCATAAATGAATTAAACGAGTTAGATATGTTACATATGTACATAACTTATTATTTGTGGAGTTTGCCATGGCGGCAGACTCACATTAAGGTCAATTGCCTTAATAACGTGGAGCGAGAGAGAGAACGACTTAATCTAGTCATTTTTATTGTCCTATTAGGGAGATAATTAAACTTTTACTTTAAGGGAAAAAAAAACATATATTCATATGGTATTTTGTTAGATTCGTTTCGATTCACAGTTTTTTATTGCCATATTTATATTTATATTGTATTTTGTTAGATTCATTTTGATTCATAGTTTTTTAGCAAACAAATTTATTAATGTTTTTAATTTTTAATAAAGCATAGAAGAAAATGTTCATGTCTAAAGATGTATATTGATAGTTATGCAAAAAGAAAACATAACCAACATTTTGAAATGAAGGTAATACCGTAATAACTAGAGGTGATCAAAAGTCGGGCCGGGTCGGGCCTTAACTAAATAACTATGCCCAAAGTCTGGATTTTTTAGGCAGGTTTGGCGGGCCTTGCAAGGGCTTTCGGGCCGGGCCAGACTTTTGAACAAAAAACTACTATTTTAAGTGTGCCAAAGCCCGCAAAATTTTCGGGTCGATTGGGCCGGGCAAATGGACCGAGCCAATGTTGATCAGCTCTAGTAATAACAAATAATTTAAGATGTTTATTTAAGATAAATATAGCAAATAATTTAAGACAAATAGAGTATTACATTTACTAGCTTGTATATATAGTAGGGATGCAAGTGGGGTAGGTCAAGTAGGAGACCCGCTCCATCTCCACTCCAACTGGGCGAGGATGGGGCGGGAAATTGTACCCACCGTGGGGATGGGGATGGTTTTTAGCTTACCTTCACCCCATCCCCGCCCCGACCCACCTCGTTTGTATGAATTTATTTTTGCTCTTTTAATGGACTACTTAAACTCATTATAAAAAAAACAAATGGACTAGTAGCTTTTCTATTATTATGGGCTTATATGTTATACTTGCTTTTGGACCTATTTTCATTTTTGTATGTTATATTTTTTTGGGCATTAAGTAGGTCTGTAGTGGAGATGACGCGGGTTTGGGTGGGTTTTTTTACGAGTGGTGGGATAGAGAACATGAGTATTAGGTGGGTAGGGATACACACCTAGGTGATGGGGCGGGGATAGTTCCCTATACATCCCCTCTGGGGCCAGGGATGGGGATAGAAACTGCTAGCCACTATGGATGGGGATGGGGATTTTATAAGTAGGTGGGGATGGGATGGTGTTAGAAATTGCAATATATATCCCGCCCCGCCCCACTTGCATCCCTATTGACTATTGTATAGTACTAGCCTTGTATGCAAGCTTTGTGTGCTGATATTTTAAATGTATTTTTTAATTTGTCTAAACAAAAAAATGAAGGTTGTTTGTTCGAAAAAGTAAAATATTTTTTAAATTCACACATAATTAACAAACTTTATCCCTTTCATCCGGTCATCCCAAAACATGAACAAAAGATAAACTTTATTTACTATATTTTATCGGCTACCAAAATTTTACGATAATCAAAAGGTAAATTTTTTATTAGACAAACTATATCAATATGGGTGTCTAGTTATAAATATTTGAAAAAAATATATGAATTTTGATGTTTTTATTTTATTTTTACGAATTTTATATTTTGTAATATTTTCATTTTAATAAGTTCAAAAATTGTACTTCCTCCATTTTTTTAGATGGAACACTTTTTTCACGCATATAAGGAAGTGATTTAATGGTGTACACGAGTAAATTAATCAACGAAATTTTAGGACATGTCATATATGATATCATAGTTGCTTGTATTAAAATTTTGTCGAAAGATTTAGTCACTAACACACCTAGATCGCTCTCTTGATACGCGTGAAAAAAAAGTGTTGCATTTAAAAAATCGGAAGAAGAATAACTTTTCTTAATACTTAGGTGTGATGTTAATTGAAATTTTAAAAACTTTTGGGATGACAGACTTTTTCAGGGGAAACCACGGTTCCACCTTAGCTTATATAATAGAAATTATATAATAAATTTAAATCTTTCACATTACTCATTTACTTTTAAATTAAAAAGTAAAAACAAATTATCCATATCTAGAGCAAGTGTGAGTACATATATACTCCCTCCGTCCCTTAAAGATTGCCCCATATTGACTTTTGCTACTGTTCATTTGGTAACTTTGACTCTCTATAATTTTATACATGTAAGGAAAAATATAGTCAAATGGGATCTCGTTTGATTCAGCTCAATATGTAATTTTTTAATATGTAATGCTTATAATTTGTTATTATACATATCTTTGGATATTTTTAGGAAAATTTGTCTAAGAAACCCTGAAAGTTCTAGCGGTTTGTGAAAAACACCCTGAAACTTCTTTTTTTAAATTTAACAATACAAAGTTGTAGAAAACATTTGGTAGCACAACTTTTGGATGAAAACGTTCAAATATAACACAATTATTCCAAAGATTTAACCTTTAGGAACAATTCAATAGAAAAAAATTTGGAAAGAATAACACAATTGGAAACTCTAATTAAGCAAATCCTCGTTTTGAAGTTCACTTACCCTTCATCTATCATAGTTTTTGTCCGAAAGTTGTGCTACTAAAGGTTTTCTACAACTTTGTGTTGTTAAACTAAAAAAATTAAGTTCCAGGGTGTTTTTCACAAAATGCTAGAACTTTCAGGGTTTTTTAGACAAATTTTCCATATTTTTATTTAAAGATGTGTCTTAGGAGATGAGAAAAGGTAAATGGGACAATCTTTTAGGGACAGTAGTACTAATGTACTATAGTACATAAGAAATATAACCATTTCCAATTTCCATACAAAAGGGAAGAAGACAACTTTTAGTATGGGATTATCGCGATACCTTATTATTGATTTATTGTGTGTATCGTACACCATGTAATTTGCAAACAAAAGCATAATAATGGTGGTCCAAAAATTGAAGATCAATTAAGTTTCCAACTTCATACATAATTAAAGAGCAAAAAAATAAAAATTATAAAAGGCCCTCAATAGATATAATATGGAAAGCCCATATACACAAAAAAAAACTAACAAAGGACCACATTGATTGATGTATGCACATGGAGAAATTGGGCCTTGGGGGACAAATTAAAGAAAAAACTCATACATTTAATCCTCTTAAAATCTATAAATAAATAATTCTAAGTATAGGAATTTGTTCATGTAAGACTTTGGAAAAAACTAACAAGTAACAACACACAACTTCACAATCTTTGCGAGTTTACGGAAGAACCTTCTTTTTTTTAAGAGAAACTGATTGAGGACCACAGATGATTAAAGAAATCTTAGAATCACAAAGATATATTGTACGGTTGTACCAAAGAAAATCATGATTTAATTTGCTGAATATGCTATTTATTAACTAGATAATCTGTTGCATTATTGGTATATGTATTAAAAAGAGGTGCCAATATCTTTGCAATTTTTCAATATTTATTTAGTACAAGTAAGGCTAGGTACGTGGTGGGTACTGAGATTGGACATTTCATGTTGCTTGAGTTGTATCTTTTTTACGTGTGTGTATGAGTTTGACAGATTATATAAAGACGTATTTTGTATATAATTAAAAATATTATCATACATCATTTAATTTATAGGTGGCATGTTTGTATATAGATTGTTTGCTTTCTTATAATTGTATCTATAGTGTAAAAATCATACAAAAGGAGTGGTCCTAGCTACTAGGCCTTGAAATGAGTTTGTAGAAGGCAAAATTATACCGAATATGTGGAGGGAACTAATGAAAGCTACTATTCATAGACTAATATAGGGAACACATGCAAAAATCGTCTCTAATTAATAGCATATATATATATATATATATATATATATATATATATATATATATATATATATATATAATTGGATGCTTGAATACGACTCTTGTATGGATATATGATAAATCGAGCCAATTGTAGGATTAAAAATTTCAACAACGTAGCGACATGTACAACAACAATACTACAATGGACACATAAAATCAAGGAAGTTTTTTTTTTTTTTTTTTATAGAATTTATATCATGTTTAATGTTTATATTATGTTCATTTAATACTCATTTTTTAATTTAATATGTAGATTTAGAAAAATGAGTAATGTTATGGCTAATTTTTCATAAACTAAAGCCAGGTTTATAAGCTGAAACCATGTTCATAAGATGAAGTCGAGTTCATAAGTTGAAGCCGAGTTCGTAAGCTAAAGGCAAGTTCATAAGCTGAATGCAAGTTAATAATAAGCTGAATACAGGTTCATAAGTTGTTGACAGCTATCAACGTCAGCTAGCAGCAGTTACATCTACGGATATAACTAGAGGCATAACATATATTTGAAATACAAAGAAGAGCAAATATCTTGAAGAAGTTGTCAATGAGCCTTTGAGAGCAAGTCAAAATGACTAACTACCACGTGCCAATGAAGTAGGAAGATTGATTCAAGTCCAAATGAAGGTGGTCAACAAAGTGGATCAAGTGCACAACAAACTCAGCAATATTCCAGCAACAACCTCCTACAAATTAGGAAGCTGGCAGCGGCTAGCTGAATAGGGTAGCTACTATTTAAAGAAGGCACATAGTTCACGGAACAGCCTACCCTTCTCTCTTGTTGTATTTTAAACCTCTCTAAACATTTTGTACTCGGTTTATTTCTCATTTTCCATGCATTCTTAGATCTAAGTTGCAAATATCTACACCCATTGTACTTGTAATCAAAAACAAAATATAGTGGATTGGTGGACTCATAGTCACCCGCGATTTTTACTTTGATTTAAGGGAGTTTTTCGCATCACCATATCTTATGTTCTCCCCTTTCCATGTCTCTTTCCTTTTTACTTGCCTTTTCCTTGATACGATTGTTAGTTAATCTACCTATAGTCACATCCAGCTAAGATTTGCTAGCTAGTGCAAATTTTGACATAAACAAGTAATACAAAAAACTAATTAAATGAGTTTCTGAAATAATTGCATAAGAAAATCAACATATTAAATGAGCAACATGAATATTAAATAAGCAAAATATACACCACAGTGCATGTAATATAGGAGCTCCAATTTTTATGAAAATGAGATATGGTTATTTTATATACTAACTTTTAGTCGTGGGTACGTAGGGTAATGGAGACGTACGTAGGTATTGAACCCAAAGCCCACTTAGCCAAGACCAGTTATTGGAGCCACTCCATGTTTGTCATAGTGTATATAGCATATTTATGGGCCTCAAGGCCCTCAACTATCAGCTTAAGCTTATAGTTGATTATGTTGCTTTGACATGGTATCAGAGTCCACGTGACATAAAAGTCACAGGTTCAAATCTCTCATCCCTCTCCTTTCTAATAAATGGAATTAATTGGCATCGGGTATAATGTGGCCTGTGCTATGTCTACATTTCAAGCCAAAAGGGTTTTTCATTTGAGAGGGAATAATAAAGTACTCCCTCCGTAACATAAAACTTTCAACAATTGATTTTGCACGCATTTTGAAGGTGTAAATGAAGAAATTAGTCAAAATGAAGCATTTTGAAGCGCGTATTTTGTAATAAATTGTCTGGTAATCTTTAACCCTAACTCTTCCCCAAATTTAACCATTTTTTTCTTCCTTTTAAACACTTCATTTTTATTTCTCACCTTATTTCACATTATTTCAGCACCTTATTATTTATTTCAGATCAGACTAAATCAAAAAAAAAAGTTCAAATCATAGCAGATAATTTAATTTGATATTTTTAAACTTTAAATGTCTTTAATTTGGTAAAAAAAATTATATAATTATATATTTAAAAAACTACTCTTTAATACAAATAAAATAAGACCTCAATTGGTATTTTTTTTCATTATGGATTAAATTAACGTATATAAGAGGTCAAAGTCTAGTCAAATCAGACAATAAGTTCAGATCAGATTAGCAAATATCATGTGAATCAAAAATAACCTAACAGTCTCTACAAATCGTTTGTTAAATTCAAGCTTTTCTTCAATGGCGCATGTTGGGTAACTTTTACCCAGAATTTTGGAGATCTTTTGGTCATGTCATGATTCAATGGCACATGTTGGAGTTTTTCTTAAATTCGAGCTTGTCTTCAATGGTGCATGTTGGAGGTCTTTCTTTAATGGCGTGTATGTTGACTAAAAAAATGAGTTCATATTACCAACTTTTTTTATACTTCTATTATAAAAATTAGACATTTCTTTTAACCCAAGTTGCACCTAATGTCCTAATCTTTCCTCAAATAAACAAAAATACTGAGAACATGGAAAGCACGAAATACAAAACTAGTCTAAACTAGATGACCTACATTTGCAACCCATTTAGTTGCCTTGTTGCCATCCTGAAATATATGGAAAGCCGTGTAAGAGGTAAAGCTAGAAAGAAAACTCTGAATCTCTATAACCAGATGTGTAACCATTCATGAGGCACAAATGTGGTTGTTGACTGCGTTGTTTGGAATAATATTTTCATCCTCAATTTTGACAATTGAAAAACCCGAGGTGATTGAATATTGGATACTATTCTGTATAGCGATAAACTTAGCAATGAGGCACGAGGAGGTGACTAGATTAAATCTTGAGCGAACAAATTAAATAGTGGTTGTGGTGATCTTGGATAAGGAACGAAGGATGTTGTGGATTAGTCAAGACAGAGGAGGGCTTCTCATTCATAGAATAGAAAAGGAAAATCAATTGAAATAGACATTGGAAAGTATTAAATGGATAATTGTCAAAGATGACAACATTGTGTTCCTTCCAAATTCCAAATTTACCCGACATAAAATTCATTTTCCTAACCAAACATTAGTTTATTTGCAAAAAAATTAGCAAAGAACACGAGACTAAGAATGCGTTTGATTCGTCTGAAATTTTCTAATCTAATCTGATCTGATCTGATCTTTTCTAATCTGTGGAACAAAAATCAGAGAAATAGAAGAAGTAAAAGGAATTATTATTAGAGAATTAGTTTTTACTGTACCAACTAACAAGAGGAAAGAGAACATATAAATAGAGAGAGAACCTTACTAAACTACAACTAACTAACTAACTAAGGTTAAAATAACTTAACCTTAGATTATAGTTCTAATATTCCCTTCCCAAGCTTGTCACAAGAAATAAGCCCAAGCTTGCTACATAACATAAGATGCCTAGAAGAAGCCAATGGCTTTGTTAAAATGTCTGCTAGTTGATCTTGAGAACTAATATGTTGAACTTGTAGAACTCCATCTTCTACTTGTTCTCTAATGTAATGAACATCCCTCTTGATGTGTTTAGTCTTCTCATGATACATGGGATTCTTGGCCAAATGTTCAGCTGAGATATTATCACAGTGTATAGTAATGGGTTGAGGAACTGTCACCTGAACATCTTCAAGAAGGCCTTGTATCCATGATAGCTCACTAGCAGTACTTGAGAGGCTTCGATATTCAGCTTCTGTTGATGATTTGCTAACTGTAGGCTGCTTTTTGGTTTTCCATGAAATAAGATTAGAGCCCAAGAAAATGGCATAAGAACTCAAGGATCTACTAGTGAAGGAACATGTTCCCCAATCTGAATCAGAGTAGGCAGATAGGTTCAGGGCAGAATGTGCAGAATAGAAGATTCCATGATCCATGGTTCCTTTTAAATATTTGAGAACATGGACAGCAGCCCTAAGATGAAGCAACCTAGGGTGCTACATAAACTGAGATAGATGTTGGACAGAATAGCATATATCAGGTCTAGTAAAGCTCAAGTAGATCAGTCTTCCAACTATTCTTCTATAAGCAGCAGGGTTGTCTAAAAGAGCACCATCTTCTGGAGAAAGGTTTAGACCTGTAGAAAGAGGAGCTACAGAAATCTCACAATTTAACATGTTAGTATCACTAAGAATATCACTAATATACTTCCTTTGAGAGAGAAAAGTCCCTTTAGTATCTCTAGTAACTTCTACTCCTAGGAAGTAATGTAAATGCCCAAGATCTTTGATAGTAAAAGCTCTATCAAGATCCTTCTTAACAAAATCAATTTGATCTTGAGAGGAGCCTGTTATTAAAATGTCATCAACACAAACAATTAAAATCATAAATTCAGAATTAAGCATTCTAGTATATAGGGAGTAATCTTGTTTGGACTGTTTGAAACCAGAATTCTTTAAAAATAAATCCAACTCCTTATTTCATTGTCTGGGTGCTTGTTTTAGTCCATATAAGGACTTTAGCAATTTACAAACTTGCCCATTTTAGCCTTACCATAACCTGATGGAGGAATCATATAAACCTCCTCATCCAATTGACCATGTAAGAAGGCATTGTTAATGTCTAATTGGCATAAGGGCCAGTTTCTTATAGTAGCAAGAGCAATAATTATCCTAACTGTAGCTAATTTAGCAACAGGAGAAAAAGTCTGTTTGAAATCTATGCCTTCTACTTGTTGGTACCCAGTGGCTACAAGCCTAGCTTTGTATCTTTCAATAGTTCCATTAGGATTTAATTTTGTTTTAAAGACCCACTTGGATCCTATAGCATGTTTCCCTTTAGGTAGAGTAGTAATAATCCAGGTGTCATTATCTTCTAAGGCCTTTAGTTCCTGGTTCATTGCTTGAATCCAATCCTGGCTTTTAACAGCCTGCCTATAAGTCTTGGGGTCTACAATATTGCTAGAATTGACAGCAAAAGATTGAGATTCAGATGAGTCTGAGTCTTTCTTGCTCTTATGAGGAAGATAAGGAGCAACAAAACCTTTTAATCTAGTAGATTGTTGAACTTGCCTAGCACTAGTTCTTAAAGGAGGATCATGAGAATTAGTTTGATTAATCTTAGAGTTATCCACATTATTAATAGGCAGAATATTACTCTGTAAATGCAGATCACATTCAGCTTGATATGTCAAATGATGTTCTGTATTTTCAGAACAAGCATTATCACCTGGAGAGGAGTTAGTAAAATCAAATACATCATTAACTAGCATATTAGAATTATTTTGAGAAGTTGTAGGCGTAGTAGTGGACAGAATAGGAGGTATACAGTAGGCAGAGTCAGTCCCAAAACTTACCATAGTAGGAGAAGGTTGTGTGCTTGATTTTTCCTTATTTTGATAAGGAAATTCATTTTCTATGAATTTAACATCTCTAGAAACAAAGATAGTTTTCTTATCCAAATCAAAAATTTTATATCCCTTTTGGCCACTAGGATAACCAAGAAAAATTCCTTTCCTAGCCCTAGAATCAAATTTGTCTCTATTTAATTGATTATTGACTGCATAACATAAAGAACCAAAAAATTTTAAGTTCTCATATTCAGGGGATTTATTAAACAAAATATGAAAAGGAGTTTTCCATCCTAGAATTTTAGTAGGCATTCTATTTATGAGATATGTAGCAGTTAAAATACACTCTCCCCAAAAATTTTTTGGCAAATTTGCATGAAACCTTAAAGCCCTTGCAACCTCAAGTAAATGCCTATGTTTCCTCTCAACTCTACCATTTTGTTGAGGAGTACCAACTATACTTTTCTGATGGAAGATACCTTTTCTTTGAAATAAAGAAACACATTGTTCTTTAATTAACTCAGTTCTATTATCAGATCTTATCATCTTAATTTTCTTACCAAACTGAGTTTTGATAAGAACAATAAAGTCAGAAATGGTTTTAGCAACTTGCAATTTATTATTAAGAAGAAATGTCCAAGTTGATCTACTATGATCATCAACAATAGTTAAAAAATATTTAGCACCACTTAAGGAAACTACATGATAAGGACCCCAAAGATCTATATGAATGAGATCAAACACCTTGGAGGCTCTATTAGTACTAGAAAAAAAAAGGAGACTTATGCAACTTAGCATTAGTACAAACAGAACATTTATATTCCTTCATAGTACTGCAATTACAGTTGCTAATATGTTTCATTTTTGACAAAGAAAGATGTCCTAGCCTTGCATGAAACAAATCTAGATTGGTATTTCTTACAAACACATTATTCCCAGAACTTAGAGGCTTATTACTACTACAATTACCTACTGTTTTACAAGTACTTGGCACACTAGTCTTAACTTGTTCAGAAGCTTTTAAACAGTATAGTCCTTGCCTTTTTGTTCCAACAGCCACAATTGACTTAGTTTGGTCCTGAAACAAACATTCACTCTTAGTGAAAATAACATGTATCTCAGAACATTCAGCTAGTTTACTCATAGATAATAAGTTGTGTTTAAAACCTTCAACAAGCAAGACTCCATGAATGCACAATTTAGAAGTAATATGCACACTTCCAGCCACATCAACCATTTTACATGACCCATCAGGAAGACAAACTCTTATAAATTTCCCTAACTTATGTTTATTAAACAACAAGGATTCATCAAAAACCATGTGGTCACTAGCACCAGAATCAATTATCCAATAATTTTTATCACAAGTAAATTGATTAACTATATTAAAAGCATAGGTCATACCTGCACAATTTGCATAAGCAAATCCAGAATTGTCCACACTATTGTTAGACTTGTTATTCATTGCCTTAACCACTTCTTGACAAATGGAAGACACCATTTCAGACTTGAAGGCTTCCAAATTAGCTCCTGAACCAGATCCTGCAAGAGGAGTTTCCAGCACTTCTTCTTTATTAATTGAGACATTGGCAGTCAATCTTGACTTCTTACCATCAGTTTTCAAACCTTTTAGAGTTAGGTACCAATCAGGATACCCATTCACTTTAAAACATTGTTCAGAAGTGTGCCCCTTAGCCTTACACACATCACATTTTCTATCCATTTTTTCCTTCTTCCAGCCTTTCTTGATAAAAGAACCATTCCCAATTAGTTTAGGAGAATTATTCGTAGGAAATTTTTGCACAACCAAAGCACTACTATCATCAACAATAACCATTAACCTCCCTTTGTGTTTCAACTTGTTGAATCAAAGAAAAAGCCCTACTAATTGTAGGAACACGTTCCATAGACAAGACATTGGTAACTGCATTATCATACCCACTGTTTAGACCCATTAAAAATTGCATCATCTTGTCATCTTGCTCAAGATCTGCAAGTTTCTTTAAAAAACCACAAGTACACTTGTTAACAAACCCACAAGTGCATACTGGTAAAGCTCTAATAGTTTGTAATTCATCCCACAATCTTTTAATCTTGCTAAAGTACGACATTATAGTCATATTTTCTTGTCTCAAATTAGCAATTTCTTTCTTAAGTTGGTAAATCATAGGACCATTCTTTTTACCAAATCTCTCCTTAATATCAGTCCAAAGTTCAAAAGCACTTTCAGTATATGCAAAATCATCAGCTAGATCACTATCCATTGAACTAGAAATCCAACATCCTACCATATAATCAGCAGTTTTCCACTTCTGAAATTCTTTATCACTTTCATCAGGAGAAAGGATAGAACCATCAATAAACCCAATTTTATTTTTTGCACCTAAAGATTTAATCACATTCCTACTCCATCTTGAGTAATTTCTACCATTAAATTTATTAGTAGTCAAGGTGTTTGTTGGATCGTCGGAGTTAGAAATGAAATAGGGATCAATAATACCTGAGTTTAAATTGATGCCAACATCTAGATTCGAATTTGGAGCAGTGGCAGAACTTGAAACCTCCATCTTTGTCTTTCAAGAAAACCTCCAGAAATAGAATTCGAGCAGAGAAGCTTCAAGCAGAGGAAAGACCAAAAAAATTCAGCCAAAGTAAGGGTTCATCTATCAAGAAAGGAATAGATGAACATGCAATTGAAAAATCGCAAGGGTAAGATCAACTCAAAATGAGTTTTAGCTCCGATACCATGTGGAACAAAAATCAGAGAAATAGAAGAAGTAAAAGGAATTATTATTAGAGAATTAGTTTTTACTGTACCAACTAACAAGAGGAAAGAGAACATATAAATAGAGAGAGCGAACCTTACTAAACTACAACTAACTAACTAACTAAGGTTAAAATAACTTAACCTTAGATTATAGTTCTAATATGATCTGATCTGAATTTTTTTTGATCTGGTCTGATCTGATCTGAGAATTTCTGATTTGGTCTGATCTGATCTGCTCTGCTCTGATCTTTGGTGAAATTTAATTGTGCGTTATTGTAAATGTAAATTATTATTAATATTGTTTAAAATAGAAATAAAAATAGTAATAGAAATAAAAATAAAAATAATAGAAATTTAAAATAAAAATAATAAAAATTAAAAAAAAGAAAAAATTAAAAAAATAAAAATTAAAAAAATAAAAAAATAAAAATAAATAAAATAAAAATAAATAAAATAAAATAATAAAATAAAAAAATAAAAAATAAAAATGAAAATGAAAATACATGTAAAAATAAAAATAAAAATAAGCACTTAATTGGTATTTTTTGATCTGATCTAATATGATCTGATCTGATATTTTCTGATCTGATCTGAATTTTTTTGATTTGGTCTGATTTGATCTGAATTTTCTGAAAATAAGCACATGAGTGCTTATATAAGTTGAATCAAACACACCCTAAGGGAGTAATTTTTTTTTCTAACCATGATTTTATAAAATAGCAAGTCTCCTGTTAAGCCGTCAACACATGACCTTTTTTTTTTCTTAAAATTTGCAATTTTTTATAATACCATAATATTTTATATAAATATTAATTAGTTATTTAGAAAGTTATAAATTTATTGTTAAAAAAATTAATGACTTCTTCTTTTTTCATTTTTTCTCAAGACAAATTTAATACTTACCCCTTTATTTTTCATTAGATTTCTAAAATTCTTTCATTATTTCTTAATTAATCTCTTTTAAGTTCTATACATTTTAAACCTTATTTTTTAAGGGAAAAAAAACTAAAACAATTTGATTCTCTTGATCAAAATAAATAATAAATTAATTAATATTATTCTCTCTCAATTTATTTTTTAAAACCACCATGTTCATCGAACAGACAAAAAAACTAGTATAGTTTTAAAAGAAGATTTTAGGGCATCATTATCAGCAAACCCAAAATAAAAGCTTCACAGATTTCTCTTTCATCCACATTAGAGATGGCAGTCGGACCCAGACCCGTTCCAGATCCGTTTTTGCGGATCTGGATCCTTGGAATTTGGACCCATGCGGATCCGGGTCCATCCTGAAAAAACGGGTCCGGGTCTGGATCTCAGACCCGGACCCAGACCCGTAGACCTATATATATATATATATATATATATATATATATATATATATATATATATATATATATATTTGAGGACTAATTCATAAGTTGTTGTCTACTCCGTAACATTCTTATATCACAAGCCCAATTTCTTAAAAAAAAAATAAATAAATAATTTTATGTTGCTATTGTAACATTAAATTTGTAACACATGTAATTTAGGAATTAATTCTTTTAAGATATGTAATTTACGAATTAATGGTTTTAAGACATGTAAGACATTTAGTTAATGTTATTTATATGCTTAAATTTTAGAAATTTTGTATTTATTAAAAGGAAATACGGTGGACCCATTTCGGACCCGTTTTGGACCCAGACCCGTTGGATCCAATGGATCTGGATCCATGCATTCTAGACCCTACGGATACAGGTCGGATCTGGGTCCTGCCTTTGAAAACGGATCTAGATCCGGGTCCACATAGACCCGCTCTAGATCCGACCCATTGCCATCACTAATCCACATCACTCAAACCTAATCATTTATAATTCAACTCTTAACAACAAACCAGAAAAAAAGTTCACCATTGTAAATATAGCTGTTGGGAAGTTTTTTTTTTTTAAAAAAAAAATTATATCAATATGAGTGTCTACTTGTAGAGAATTTAAAAATATGAATTTTGGTTTGATTAGGTTTTTTTTTTTTTTACAATATACAAGTTAACTTATTTTAATTACAAATTTTAGTTTTTTCTCTCTCCTCCCCTCTCTCCTGGTTTGATTGGTTGAATTTGTTTTTTTTGGTTCAATTGGTTTGCAAACTAGTTTGGAAAACCAAACTTTTGCAAAAATGTTTTTGCAAACAAACCATTTATTTATTTATTTATTTATTTTTTGTGTATCCACCCAATTCACCCTTTTGGGCTAATTCGGATTCGGAGCGTGTCCCGGGGTTAAGGTTTTAAACTCCTCCCAACGTGCTTGTGGGGGATCGAACCGTGGTTCTCCCTACCAAGTCTAACCCCTGACACCACTAGACCAAGACAACGTTGGTTAAAAAAACAAACCATTTATCGTTTGTTGATAAGAACAAAAAAAATGGTTTGAGGTTTGCAAACCATTTTTTGGTTTGCTGTTAAGCATGCTCTTACATCTTTCAAGAAGGCAAGCCGTTACAAAACAAAAAAGATTTACCACAAATAACAGAAAAACATGAGCAGAGAACTAGAGGTGTCAATTCAGTTAATCAGTTCAGTTATGGTTGGACCCAAATGGTTTGGTTGACTTCAGTTCAGTTGACTTCAGTTAATTTTTTTCAAATTAACCAATGCAGTTATAACTTTTCAGTTTCAGTTCCAAACCAGTCCAGTTATTTTTATTTTTAGTTCAAATCAGTTCAGTTATGGTTTTACCCATACGATTTCAGTTGTTGTTAGTTCATTGTGAACGATTGACATAACAATTCCGATTGTTTTCGGTTTACGTTATGGTTGGTCTTCGATTTTACCCGTACAAATTTAATTGATGGTAGCTCATTGTGAACAGTTGATATATCGATTCCGATTGTTTTCATAATTTTTTTAATACTTCTAAGTCATATACTCATATGGATTACAATAATTATCTTATGAAATGAGTCGATTAAATACAATTATTATCAATTAACTTTAAATTATAACAATACTAAATTATAACAATTTAAAATTTTATTAGTTAGTTTTAAATTATTTCTCCGTAAATGAATTTTTGCAACAAAGGACTTTTCACGTATATCGAGAAATTTTTTTGAAACTTAATATATCTAAGGAAATTTTGTCAGAAAAGACCTTTTAAAACATTCATTTTGTGATAAAAGACCTTATAAAAAATTTGTTGTGAGCAGGGACCTAAAACAAAAAAAAAAATTGCAAAGAGGGACCTTACCTCTATTTTCCGACGTTGTTTGTGAATCTCCGGCGTTGAATCACTATTTTCCTCCAATTTTGCATGAATTCTTTCGTATTTAAGGGGGTAAGAATGAGGAAACCCAAATTCAGAAGAAGAGAATTTTAGATGCTAGAAGGAAGTGTTAATGTAAGGTTAATGTAGATGAATTTAGGAGGAAAAATGGAGGGGAAGTGGAGGAAAAATGAATTTATAGTGAAAAGAAAAGGAAAGGTTAAATAGAGAAAAAAGGATTCGTCGAAAATTGGAGGGAAATAGCGAGTCAACGCCGAAAATTCACAGTCAACGTCGAAAAATAGAGGTAAGGTTCCTCCTTGCAACTTTTTTTTTTGTTTTAGGTACCTATTTACAACAAAGTTTTTATAAGGTCTTTTCTTACAAAAAGAATGTTTTATAAGGTCTTTTTTGACAAATCTTCCTATATCTAATTGTTATAACAGATGCGCAATGTAAAGCAAACAATAGACAAGAACAACACACGGAATTTACGTGGTTCGCCGACAGTTTGTCGACTACGTCCACAGGCAGAGGAGAGAGATAGTATTATTGATTTTGAGGAATTTCGGATTACAGATTACAAAGTGTAGACTAGGTTAAGAAAAATAAGGAGTATATATATGACTCCTAAAACAGAAACTGAAAAGCCCGAAAAATAGGCCCAAAACAGAAAACCATAGCCCAAAAAACATATACCGTAAATGTCGGGGGCGTTGCCCCCGAACCCCCATCGGGGGCCACCTTGCGCCCCTGAACCCCCAAACCAGGGCGCTCCGCCCCTGGACCCCGACTCGCTGACCGGGCAGCGAGACCCCCGTGCAGGGTTATACGAAGTGGGAGTACGGCATACAACAGATTCAAGGCACCAATCTAACACTAATTATGTATTTAAAAAAATTATAATTATTAAATAATAAAAACCACAAGTTAAGACGAATCTAATGGGATCCCACATGACTAAATTTCTTCTGTATGTACAAGTGACAAATTACGATCAAAGACTCAAAGTGAAAATTATGAATAGTGTCAAAAATATATTTGTTGCAAAAATTCAATTATGGAGGAAGTATAACAAATTAACAATTCAATTAATTTTAAATTATAACAATATCAAGTCATTTTGGTTCAATTGATCAACAATTAATAACGGTTTAGTTAACTAACAAAACCAAACAATTTATAAGTCATTTCGGTTCAGATGATCAACAGTTAAAAACAGTTAAATTAAATAATAAACTAACAAAACCAAACAATTTACAGTTAATTTCAGTTATGGTTAAGTTATGATCAGTTAAAAACAGTTATATATAATCAACCTTTTCAGTTCAGTTGATTTCAGTTCATCAATCAGTTCAGTTTCAGTTAAGTTCAGTTCATTTTGTTTCAGTTGGAATTTCAATTATCAGTCATATGATTCTTGGTTCATTTTATTTCAGTTAAGTTAAGTTCAGTTCAGTTAGATTAACAGTTGAACCAACAGTTCCTAGCTAAACTGACAGCTCTACAGAGAACTCAATTAGAGTAGCAAGTCAAATTATCATTTTTTCAGCAATAAATCAAAATTTTGAAGAATGAATTCAAAAATAACCATCATCATTTACCTGGGGAAAAAAAAGAGGGTGGCGGGTTTACGAAAAAAGGGTTGCAAAAAAAAAAAAAAAAACACAAGCTTGATGTGTGAAGCTCATTGATTAAAGGATTTCTGAGTGTCCTATGCAGTGTTTCGAGCTTCATAATCACTTGCAAAGAATCGACCTATGTTTTAGGCAGCAAACTACGCAGATACAGCAGCTGGTTGCTGCTTAGCCTCCTCCTCTTGTAGACTTGCATAATAATTGACCAACACCTTCCATCCTCCCGGACACATAAATCCGTCCGGTGGGTTCTCTCCGGTTCTCGCAAAAGTTCGCATCTGAAACATTACCCGACTTAAAGTTTAGTCCATATAAGCTTTTGAAAATGAAAGTAACCAACATTGAAAAACGATGCTCGAGTATTTATTATTACTACTTTCTCTGTATTTTTTTATGTGCAGCATTTACTAAAAATGAAAAAATTTCATTATGTGCAATAATGGTTTCTATCCCTTTTTCTCAGGTTATTTCTTTCTATATCTCTCTCTTTCTCCCTATCTTGTCTCACTCATAATTAAAATTTGTTTAATCGTCCGTACATGAAAGTTTGTTGCACATAAAAAAAACAGGAATTGCTCCCTCCGTATTGGTTTAATTGCAATAAATGAGATAGTGCAACTCCCTCCAGACTTTCTTAAAGTAAGGTAAAGTACTTTTAGAGAATGTGTAAGATTTAGGAGGGTATAATGTTTGTTTAACTTTTTTAAGCTAGGGGTATTGTTATCATTTTACGTCTAAAATCTTACCAAATTTAGAAGGATATAAATTGTTGTAGTTATTATGTTACAGCTTTATTTAGAAATGTTGCAGATAAACTGATACGGATGGAGTATTTTTTTTAATACAAGGAATCTACTAGTTTGATAATGGGAGGAGTTGTGAGGATCGACCCCCCACACTCTAGGTTTTGTGGTGAAGAATATCAAAGATGAACAAGATCATTTTCATTGGCCATAATCATTGGATATCAAAGATGAACATACTACGTTTTGTTGGTGATGGAGGAGTCTTCCAATAACTTATGACTCATGGTCGGAATATGGTCCAAACCTACTTTTAGGAGGTCACCTCATCTAAAAAAGTAGACTAGATTCGGCTGAAGAATATCAAAGATGAACAAGATCATTTTCATTGGCCATAATCATTGGATATCAAAGAAGAACATGCTACGTTTTGTGGGTGATGGAGGAGTCTTCCAATAACTTATGACTCATGGTCGGAATATGGTCCAAACCTACTTTTAGGAGGTCACCTCATCTAAAAAAGTAGACTAGATTCGGCTGATTAGCCATTAACCACCTAAATTCTTGTATATCGGGACCACATTTGGCCCCATATATATGGGGTTATCATAATCAATCAATTTTCCACACTCAGAAATCCATCGAAATGGATCCAATTACCCAAATGTAAAGTTTTAGTAAGATCAAACTTCCAGAAATGAAAAAAAAAGTCTGAAAGATTACCTTTGTTCCAGAAATGAAAAGGAAATCTTTAGCACGAGAAGGATCAAAGAAGGCCATTTTCTTTGCTACAGTATCATATGCTGCCACCTGCAAGAAAATGTACAATTAGGTATTGTGGCAGAAATCAATACAACAAAATTACACATCAATTTAACAAAATAACAAGCAAATATTGCACTGTCTAAGACCACGGCTCCCTCACTACAAAAAGTCTGTTGCCATATTTTTAATTATTAATTTTGTACTTATACATTGATGTGAGAGAAGAGAAAGCATAGTCGAGGAAAATATGACAGATTTTACAAATACCAAGTTCTAATACCATTGATAATTGCATAACCCGGGTGTTAAAGACTGTTTTGGACAAGCTTCAAAACTGGACGAAAAAAAAGACAAGACATGGGCCTGTAAGAAAATGAAAACTATCCCAAAATATAATATACATGCACCGAAAACAAATTGGCCCAACTTGAATCCATAACAGCCAGTTTTCTAAATTAGTCAAGGCAACAAAAGACATGGCATTTATGCATTTCTTTTTTTCTTTTTTTGTTGGGGGGGGGGGGGGAGCGAAGAAGCCCTTCCATGGTTTTAACAACATGATTCTGGAAAGGTGGTCGAAAATAAACCACCTTGTCAGGCATTGTGTTCAGCATATATATTCCGATCCAAAATGTACAAGAAACAGAAGTAACAGATAGATGATAAAGAGAATTTTAGCATTTTTTAGCCCGTTATTTCTCCGGACTCAGATTGAGCAAATGCAAGCAAATTCTGAAACCAGTATGTATAGAACGTAGACCAAACATTATACGTAGAAAAAATATCTGAGCGAAAGAAGCAAATTAAGACCCACCCTAAATGGAAGGATGTCCAACTTCTCAAGTCCAGGGGCCATGCTCAAAACTTTCTTTCCATGATCAGGATCATACAGATCTCTCTTCTCCGTCGGATGGCCCATACCAGCAGGATCGCGGCCCACAATGTAGAAATTAGCACCAGCATTGATCCGGGCTTTAGCATGCCACTGCACTTCAGTAGGCCCGGCATAATGCATGGGAGATGGGAATATGGCTACAACAGTAGTCTGTGGATCAAGAACTCCATCTTCTAGAACCTGATTAAAAGAATCGATGGTGAGATTTTTTTTTCGGGAAAGATATAATAGTGAAAGAAAGGGAGAAAGGTAAATTTATTTTGCAAAGAATCTGCATTACACAACATGACAATATGCAACATGATAACTGGAGTACTGGACATAGTCGAATGCAAACATCGGTTCAAAGTCTGATATGGAAAACAATATTCAATCATGGTGGCATAAAAGCAAAATGAAAAGTCTTGCTCACACTAATCCGAACGCCCAAGAGAAAACATTGGGAGAACATCCATGTCCATGTCCAAGCTTTATAATAGAAGTGTAAGAGTGGCAAGGCATCAATGAGCCAAACTATCTGATTCCTACCAATCAAAACATATGAAAGTAAAGCAAATACATTACCTTGCTATGTTGCTCCATTCGAACATCCAAGGGCACATCATCAGCTTTAGTAAAACCTCCCAAAGGATGCAACAAGAGGATTGGATTTTTGTACCCCATATCTAATAACCTCTTGCGTGTATCATTCATCAATAAAGCATGTCCATTATGAACAGGATTTCTAAGCTGGAAGGCAAAAACTGCATCAGCTTCACGTCTATCGAACTCCTTACGAAGCTCTTTAGGAGAAATCCGGAAGTGATCAAGGCCGTCATTGTATTTGATTTCTTTCAGCACTTCCAACTCTCCCCCGATGAGCCAATTTCCGGCAGGTGTAATTACCTGCTCAGCATAAGGCAACCCAGGAGCAGTAGTCCCCCAAGTTCTAGCTATCCTTTCTTCTTTATTATGTTTGTATATCTCAATACTGCAAGAGAATTGATAGCAGCACTTAAAAGATGATAAAAAAAAATCAGAAAAGTAGCAAGCACCAATATATGCACACCAGAATTCTGTGAATAAAAAAGACAGTAACATTAAGGGGTCACAATTAGAGCAGAAACGAACAAGCACAAGGGGAAAGCAGACTATTTAGTCTACAGATTTTGAAAAAGACCAAGAGATGACAAAACACTGTATCAGCTCTACAGCCCAGGGTATTAAATCTTGGCTGAATCACAGCATCATGCCCGCATTTTAAGAGACTTTAAGTTTATCGCGACCGACATATTAGGCCAAACTGCTGTGAACCATCTGCATTATCTGCCAAAGTGTTACTGCAACATTACCGCGGTTTTGATTGCAACTAAGCTTTAAAACCATGTTACAGCCTACTCCCTCATTCAGACATGTTAAGCTAATTTCATAATGACAGGTTCGTTTATAAGGTAAGGATCTATGCCACTTCATTGGTGGTATAAGGAATCAAACCACATTCCTCAAGGAACTGAGGTGGGCTTGGAGCCAGCATTTTGTGCCTCTAGCCTTATAATGACAGCAATTGAGCTAGCCGATTTTTTACTTTAATCTTCCTTTACACACAAACACACACACATCCCACAAACACACTACCTCTGCCCCAAATTTATTGCAACAAAAGGAGCTGCACAGATTCTTAGGCAAAATATGTTCAGGGATATAATGGATAGGGAGAGATAAAAAACATGTGATAATGAGAGAGATAGGAAGAAATGGTACCTTTTAAAGAAAGAAAATAACAATCATAAACAACAATTTCAAAGGGTATATCATCTTGCTACAACTCCCTCTTTCCAGTTGCATCGTCTCTAGTTAGCGTAGCCCAAAAGATTCAATATCCATTTTAAAGTATCACAGATGACAGCAAAAGACTAATGCAATGCATTCAGTCAGTCGTAAACAAAAAATGACCTCGTACAAAACTTAATTAATAATTAACAAAAACAGTTTTAATTTTAGAGAAACTTGGGTGTTTTCGAGAAATTTAAAACTAATAGACTGGTAGAAATAAACAAGCATGATGACAACAAAACTAAATGCGGGTGAATTCATTCATTAAAAATTGACCTAGTATCAACCTTAATTTACAGAAGAAAAAAATATAGTTTTACTGTTTTAGTGAGAAGTGGGTGTATTTTCACGGAATATAGAACTATTATCAACAACAAAGCAGAAAACATTTTTTAGCTTTAGTCAAATGGGAAATGGTTGGGGATATAGTGACAAACATCACAATGATAGCAAAACCTAGTTGGAACCAAGGTTTGTCAACAAAGGTCTTTTGGAGCGTTGTAGATTCTTATTTAAGAGTTATGACTTCAAAATAGTAGAAAATATGATAGAAAAGAAAGAGGCAAAGACAAGGTACAAAAGAAGGTTTTGGAAAACTAACAAGAGAGAAGAAAAAAAATTAGAAGAAAAGACGATGACAACCCAAGAAAAACTTTCTTTAGCACATGGAATACTAAAAGATTATCATTGAGTCATTAGAACTAAAATCATCAAGAAAAAAGCTTTGCAAAAAGAAAGGAGTAGGATTAAAAGCATTTTCTAGATAGGCTGTTAAAGCATGCATGCGGAAATATGGGACTAATTTCTGTATAGTCCTGGTTTGACAGTCACAGACTCACAGTTGTTTATAGTAGTTGATTGTTGGTGATAATGTGATATTAGTTGTGTGCATTGATTGCCTGATTCAGTTGTAAGTTTGTAACATCGGATATTCATTAGATATTAGGAAAATTACATGGAAATGAAAATTACTTTGAGGCTTTTGCACAAAAAATGACCCAAACTTGGGATGCTAATTTAAACGATCCCAACTTGGCAAGTAAAAAAAATGACATACATGAAGTCCAAAGGGAAATTCAGTGGCTGAAAGTTGACTTTTCAAGAATTGTACAGTTATGCGATATAAATTTATCCAAACCCCTTCCAACTATTTACATAAATTTTGCACTGTTACTCCTTTAAATCATTTTAAACCATGAACCCGAAATTCCCCCAATCTCCCTCTTTGTGTTCAACTTCCCAAAATAAATAATAAAATTAAAAAAAAACAAGTTCGTAGAACCAAATTCGGTACGGGGAAGGCAAAGCAAAGATGAGCTCACAGAATTTCCTCCAAATCGATGTTTTTACAACAAACATCAACGTCACTTGGAAAATGAAGAATGTGGGAAAATGGTTCTATGGCTGTCCAAATTGGCATGACAACAAAAAGAAGTACGAGTACATTGAATGGTAAGAAAAGGGTATTTAAGCATTGTTTAGATAGAAGGATTGGAGAGAAGGAAGGCGAACAAACCTCCTTGTTTAGAAAATAGGTTGGGGGAAGGAAGGACAGGGAGAGGAAGGGATTCATTTTCCTTTCTCTTTTAATAATCATTATCCCTCCAAAATTTCTTTTTAAAAAAATCCCTCCAAAGCTATAAAGATCTGGAGGGAAAATTGAGCACACTTTCTCCTTCCTTTCTCTCCCTCCCCTTTGACCTTTTACCCTAACTTTCCTTTAACACCCCCCCCCCCCCAAACCCAATACTGCTAAACATAGTGTTATGGACCTCATGCAATTGTGCAAAGTAGAAAAACTAGCAAAAGCCACTTACAAACACGAGCTTGTCTTCGCATAAATTACAAAAGGATAAGATTATGAAATATGAATGTCCAAAGATATAATACACAAGTAAATTTGTGATCCAACATCAAAACAATTCCTCTCATTCAACAATAGACTACTGTACTAGACGGTTAGAACCAACAAAAACGGTATACTATAACCCTTAAAGCAAACTTGTGCAAAATTTCTCACCATTCAAACATATAAAAGTTGAAAAACGACCAAAAGTTAGGATATATGTATATGTGCGTGTATGCATCAATGACCTATTAACGTGCAAACTTGTGCAAAACTTCTCACTATTCAACCATATAAAAGTTGAAAAACCACCAAATGTTAGGATATATGTATATGTGTGTGTTTGCATAAATTACCTATTAACATTTCATATATTACCCGTAACATTTTCTAGTTTTTCCTTAACTTCCCTGTGATTAGAGAATTGCAATTTACTTTTTTCATAGAAGTTTCAGGTTATAAATTCATGTCTTGAACCTTGAATCTAGAGGGAGCAAAAGCCAAAAGGGGTTTTCAGCTCAATCACATATACTACACGTCGATAACATAAAGATGTTTGTGAGCAGCATGATCCGCAAATATAATAAATCACATTCTACGGCTGGCAGCCTAGCATTCATTTAAGCTTTAAAACAATATACCTTTTTAACAATCATCTATACTACTAAGGTCATGTTTGGTTGCTAACATTTTAGAATGGAATGGAATGGATGTGATACTATTAATGAACAATATAGTGTTTGGTTGGGGTATTTGGGTATGGAACCTCATGCCCAATGGTTTCTCAACCCCATGAATTCCATACTCACCTCCCCCCATAAGTTTCTCATCCCCATACCATTCCATACCCAAAGGATTATCATTCTCATACCATTATATTCTACCTTTTTTAACCAAACACCCCCTAAAAGAGTTACCGCTTAAAAACTTTTCCCCCTCAAAATCACATTTTCCGTCTCACGATCTTACTTTGCCTCCCGCTATTTAGTTCAGCTCCTAATTTTTTTTAATATAGAAATGAACATTGGAAATCAAAAACTTTCATTCATACTACCTATGCCATTAACAATGAATTTAATACTCCCTCCGTTTTATAAAAATGGAAACAATTGTTTTTGCACGCATTTTAAGAAAGCGATTTGAAGGTGTAAACGATTAAATTAATTAGAATATGTTTTATATTAGTAACTTATATTCATATTTTTACTTGTGTTAAAACCATTTTGATTAATTCATTCGTTTACACCCTTAAATCGTTTCCTCAAAATGCGTGAAAATGGCATTGTTGCCATTTTAATGAAACGGAGGGAGTACTATTAAAACCTCCCATCCAATAATCAATAGAATTAAAAACAACAATCATTCTCTCATCCTTTTTCAACTTCTTCCATATCCTTGATCTCCTTATAACTTTGATTATTCATTACATTGCCTACAACTTTTTTTTTTAGTTTTTTTTTTTTTTTAACAATTCATCACCATTTTGCTATCATTTTGCTATGATATGATTTCATTAGAATATCCAATAGTGTTATCATGTTTTATTGATTGATTTTTATTAAAAAAATGTATGTAACCAGCACATACTATTATTTTCATTTCTTTTTTCTTTACAGATCATTTATAATTTTATATTACTAAGAAATAATATTAGTTTTTGGTCTCTTCTACATTAAATATCGAAGATATGCACTGAAGTTTCATTAACCTTTGATTGATATATGCTTTTATTAAGAATAATATTTTGCTAACTCAGGGTTAATTATTTGGCATGATTGCATAATATTCAAGTTTATATTAAACTAATAAAACCGAACATTTGCTCCGGTACTACCTGGTTACCTGGTTACGAATACAAGGATTAGAAAAGAAATTGTTTTTAGAACATTGTCAATTCTGATAGAAGATTCGGCATATAAAAATTCCTTTATGAACATATACAAATTCACATCAAATAGCACCAAAATTACAGAAAAAGGCCTCAAAACAAAAGCAGCAAAAGATCATCAATGAAGTAAAGAAATACAGAGAGTAATACTAATATCATATTTCAAAGTAAAACTTGTCAAATAAAAGTAAATTAACTGTTTAAAAAGAATAAACAACAGAAGTAAAAACCAACCAACCTTCTTAAAATGGCAACCAAATCACCATTTGGGCCAACCAAAGCAACATTTGCAGAAGAAGCAATTTGGAGCTTTGTTTGATCATCAATGGCCAAAACAATGGGCAATGACATATTCACAAAAGACCCATCTTGCATTTTCAAAGAATTGAAATGCAAACTTTGCAAATACTCATTTTCTCTCATAAACCCTTTAAGAGGACTAGCCCAACCTTCACTTAGCACATGAACCCATTCTAAATCAATCTTTGTTAACCTAACTTTAGGCAATGATTCAGCTTCTGCAATCTTCAAATCCCTCTCATTTGGAGGCACAACAAGATCAACCAATGAACCCCCATCTGGGTCAATTAAAGAACTTTTGATTATTCCAATTTGATTTCTGTTTGAAGTTGTAGAAATAGAAGACATCTTCCTTTGATGATGAACAGCAATAGGCTTTAATGGGTTCGTTTGGTATATGTATTTGGGCAGAATTTTGGTGGGGTTTTGATGTGTTTTGGGTTGAGATATGAAATTCGTGCAGTTTGTAATGTGCAATTTAATGGTTAAAGACATGATTGGAAAAAAAGTTTCAAGTAAAGTTGGGAAATTTTGATGGCAGGCGATAGAGAGTAGAGGTGCAAGGATCCGCCGAATAGGGTAAACGGGTAATGTTGTAAACTTGTAAGTTGTAATAATACTACTAATATTAGATAAGGGAACGGAAATATGAACGTATGGTATTTCTTTGACACTATTTAAAATGTTGGACATATTTATCGTGAAGGTAATCGCGTCGTCGATTGGATTGCAAATGTGGGACATTTAATCCCATCTACTCTGTATACAATGTACTCCTTCTTCTCAAATATGTACTATTCTTGAGGAGGATATGTTAAGTATCACACTGGTTAGAACAGTTACCTATTCTTTTGTTATTATCTCTTTATCCTATATAAAAAAAAAACTATTTATATTTAATTACCTCAAAATTTTACAGTATAAAACTCAAAACCGTTACTCGTATGAAAAAATGGGGAAATAAGTTATTCATTTGATTGATAATAGATATTTACATTATTTTAGCACATGTGCATTGCACAGTTTATACAAATTAATGATATTATTTGTTCCACTTTTTATTTTTGTCTGTTCAAATTTATCTGCTTCCTTTCTTTCTTTTTTGTAAAATGACACACTTTTAAAAAGTCATTTATATCCTTACAATCACATTTTTTTTATTTCTCTATTACCAGTTTACCACGCACGCTAAATACATTTATACATTCAAAAGTACCCATGTGATATACTAGAAGACAAAAAATATATATTTCCTTAAAATTCACCCAAAAAGAGTTTAGAGCAAATAATATTGGACAGATGGAGTAATTAATTTTACAATATAAAGTATCATTGAATCAATGCTAATTTAGAACATCTTGATATAGTCGAACTAAACATAAGATGCATAGTTGAAAAAATATTTTGAAATTAAAGTAATCCGCAGACAAATGCATTATGTAAATGATAGATGAAGGGATATATAAAATTGTAATATTAGTTCTTTCATCATGTATCCTTCCAAAGAAGCAAGACAACATTTGTTGTAAATAGAAACCATATCTATTGTAATGGTTGACATTTCAAACACTTGTAATTATATTTTTTTTCCTTAAAAAAAAGGATGATGTCATATTTAACTTTTTTGGAGAGAAAATTTTTATTGAGGATTTGACATGTGTCCTTGATGATGCAAGCAATGTCTTGTTTTAGTATAAGTTATAGAATCTATCAGGGTTCGTGCATGTAACAATTCTGATCTGGTTCTAAAATATTCATAGAGTATTTTTAGGGTTATTATGGTCATCCATTAATAAGATATTATATACCAAAAACATGCATATCATTACTAATTTCTTTTACTATTTTTTTATATTTTATAAGGAAATAAAGTCGGTTAGCCTTTTTCCGCAAGTCAACCACATGTATCTTTACGGATCATTAAAGACATATTAGTGTCACAGGGGTAATGCCAAAATGTGATTGTATGGTGATGATGTCCTTTGTTAGCTAAATGTTTGTTGTTTGGTTAGCTTCTCTATAAATATTATTAATAATAGGAAAATTTATCAGAAAAAAACTTTTAAAACATTCATTTTGTAAGAAAAAACCTTATAAAAAAATTTGTTGTCAACCAAGATCTAAAATAAATAAAAAAAAACGTTGCAAGCAGGGACCTTACCTCTATTTTCCGACATTGAGTGTGAATCTCCGGTGTTGACTATCTATTTCCCTCCAATTTCTCACGAAACCTTTTGTATTTAAGGGGTTATAAGATGAGAAACCCTAATTTAGAAGAAGAGAAGTTTAGATGTGAGAAGGAAGTGTTAATGTATGGTTTATATAGATGAATTTAGGAGGGGAAGTGGAGGGAAAATAAATTTACAATGAAAAGAAAAGGAAAGGTGAAATAGAGAAGAAAGGATTCGTGAAAAATTGGAGGGAAATAGCGAATCAACGCCGGAAATTCACAGTTAACGTCGGACAATGGAGATAAGGTCCCTCCTTGCAAATTTTTTTTTTTTTTGTTTTAGGTCATGGTTCACAATAAATTTTTTTATAAGGACTTTTCTTACAAAAAGAATGTTTTAAAAGGTCTTTATGACAAATTTTCCTAAATAAAAAAATGGTCAAATTAGATTGAGTCTAGAAGAGTGCCTTGAATTAAATTATGAATTTTCAAGGGGATTGGTCACGTACTCATGTTCTTCTGATAGTGTTTATTATAGCTAAATTATCTTTATTTAAGGATATATAGCTAAATTATCTCCCTCAATATAAATATTTCAAATCCTTAAAGAAAGCGTATTTTTAACGCCTTCTGTGAGAGAAAGAGCTTCAGCAAATAGAATAAAACTAGATAATACCCGAGCAAATGCTCGTTTTAATTATTGTTAGGAAATATTTTTTTAGTGGTTACTATATTAGTATAAAAGTATTGATATACGCTACCGAATAGAAGTATTGATATGTTGGGATGGATAATCCAGGCTTAGGGAAGTTTTTTTTTGTGGTTACTATGTTAGTTCTAGCTTCGTATCGTAATACTCGCAACTTTTGTCATTTTAAATTGTAACATGATACTTGCAACAAATATTTTTTACTATATTAATTTAGTGAAAAATTACGCATGTGTAGCTTTTTTTTATTTTTTAAACTTTAATTTTAATTTGTAGTGGTCGCAATAATTAATTATTTATTTTCACTCTATCTCTCTTTAAATCCGTTTTTGCCTAAGGGTCCATAGTGCATACTTATGTATCAAATATTGCAATACAGAGGTAGTATAAAAGATTAGTAGAGATACAAAAAAATTAATTATAATAAAATACACCTCAATTTTTTTATATCTGTTCATTTGTGTTTTCATCAATACCAATAAACTAATAGTGTAATAGAAAAAGGGAAAAATCATAAATAAGTTGTGCAAAAAAAAAATAAGAGAAAGAAGATGATAAAGTAAATTGGGAAAAATATATATTAATAAATATAAAAATAAAATTTTACTATAGTTAGATAATGCAGGAAGTTAGCAAATTAAAATAAAAAAAAACCCACAAAAGGAAATTGCGCAAATTAAATAAAGACAAAATGAGTAATGAGTAATTTGAAAAAAAATAATAATTTTTTTATGTAAATGTTTTTCAATTATTATGTCAATTTTTTTTGTTATAATATTATTTAAGTTTAAAAAGATGTGTATTTGGTATTTTATTTATTTATTATTAGGGTATTAATTATTATGGTATTAAATATGGAGAGAGATATAAAAGTTATATTATGAGGGAAAAAAAGAAAGTAAGAGGGAAATAATGGTTAGAGTTTTAGTAGTATATATATATATATAGTATAGAATAGAATAGAATAGAATAGAAAGAATAGATAGATTGGATGTATGGAATTTTATTTTCTTGCACCCTCATTGAGAATGTTCCCTTTGAACGAATATCTAATCAAGAACCAGTTGTTGCACTTTTGTCTGAATATTTTGAACTAATAACAAAATTTAATGATCCATCCGTTTCAAATTAGTTGCTACATTCTGAAAAATGCTACTATTTATTTGTAAACTTTGACTACTTATAGTTTCATGTACATAAAGAAAAATATAGTCATGATGGATTTAGTTTGATTCGTCTCAATATGTACTTTTCAAACATATGATTTTTATAATTTTTTATTATGTGTAGTTCAAGATATTTTAATTTAAAGTTGTGTATTGGGAGATGTAAAAAAAGAGAATGTAGCAAGTAATTTGGGACAGAGGGAGTACTTATTAATAAGGAAGAGTCCAATTGAGAAATTTCTAGTCTTTTGGGTATTTAATTCATTAACCATGGGGAGATTTGACTTATGGGGGTTAAGAAGTTTATTCTCATCAATAATTTATAATCGATCTATACTAAAATAAAGTATAGCTGGCAAGTGATATTAGAGATGGTAGTGGATCGGATCTGGACCGGATCTTGATGGATCCATATATCTTTTTTCATTCTAGATCCAGATCCGCTCTAAATTCGACGAATTCATATAATGAGGATCCAGATTTTGCTGATCAAGATCTAAAATGGATCCTCTTGCATTATACCTACTAAATGAGATAATTAAAACTTATAATACATTAAAAAATTTATTTCATCACATACACAATTCATATTACTCATGCATTGCATTAAAAATATGAGATAAAAATTGAAATACATTTCTCCACCGTAACTATTTGTATTACGATATTTTAATTTATCAAGGGTCGTTTTCTCTTTTTAATTTTTTTTTCATTAAATAAAATAATAAAATAAGCAAATCCAATACAAATTTTTAAATCATAGTAGATTCAAACATTAAAAATTGTAATGTCAACCTCACTTCGATCCTTACATATGTATGTCAAACTAATACATATTGATTTTCTTTTTCTTGATATGATATTTTAGTTACACTACATAAATTATTAAACATAAATAACTTTTACCATTTTTTTTTTAAAACCATACATTGCACATGCACTAAACTAATTTTTAATAAGATGAATTTGGATAGTAATATCACTAATATGTGCAGTTGTACATTATTTACTTTTGAATAATAGTAAGGAATTACGGGTAAACCATCAGAGATTCAGGCTCCGTTTACTAGAGCGAAAAATGTTTTCCTTAAAAATAGTTTTCTCATTTTACATCGTTTACTTTGGGTGAAAAAATAAAATGTAAAATTTAGAGTGAAAACTCATTTTACACTGTAGTGGAAACATTTTCTCCCAAATTTGGGAGTAAGACGTATTTTACATGCTAGTAAACATTGAAAATTTTCTATGAAAATGAATTTTTCAAGGTAAAATATTTTTCATGAAAAATCATTTTACGTCAAAAATATTTTACACCCAAGTAAACGAACCCTCAGAGCAGTTGCTTAACGCAGGGCAATCCAATACTCCGTATTTTTTTTTAATTTATAAGACCAAGAGATTATCTACTATGGACAAAATGGGGTCAAAATTAAACGTCTGGACATGATACAAATTTCATAGATGTATGTGGACATTTGAAAACCTTGTGGGGCCATGATATAAATTTCAGTAATCTTGTTTTCAGTATGATAAAGTGTTTATTCGAATTTTGGGTGAGCATTTTTGTGGATGAGATGAGTAGAGCTGAATAGAGTGCGGTCTGAACCGCACCAAACCGCAAATCTAACCGTAATTGTGCGGTTTGGTTTGGTTTGCGGTTTAAAAAGTGCGGTTTGGTTTGCAATTTTTCCAAACCGTAATTTTGCGGTGCGGTGCGGTTTTCGATATTTTCGGAAACCGCATTAAACCGCAAACCGCAATTTTTTAAATTGTTCTAAAATATTTAATTTCTTACTTTTTATTTGGCTGACTACCTACTGAAATTATGCCTTTTGTTTTTTCTTGAGCCTTACCTAGTTGTTTAAACCCGCAACGCTTTAAGGCTTCTCTAACTCTTTAAGGCTCTAACAAAAAATAAATCTAGGGTTTTTTTTGTCCTTGTCAATTACAAATTATAAAATAAAAAATTTTAAAAGTGGGTTGAACCGCAAACCGCACCGCACCAAACCGTATTTTGCGTTGCGATTTGGTGCGGTTTGATATAAATTGCGGTGCGGTGCGGTTTCATAAAATGACAAACCGTAATTTTACGATTTGGTGCGGTTTGACGTCCAAACCGCACCGCGCTCAGCGCTAGAGATGAGCAACGCATATGGCCTCAACTTCAAAACACATCCACACACCCTTACTCAAGAAGAATCACATACACTTCACATTTTATACTTTCATTATTAACTATTCCCTTTGTCTTTTTTTTTTTTACAAATTTTTATACACGGGACTTATATATATTAGACACTAGGTTAGCACCTGTACGGATGCAAAGCTTTTAAAAAAATAATTGTTAAAATTTATTTTAATAATGATAATCTATAATTTGTAAGAAAAAGTTGAAATTAAGTAAAGTGAACAACAATGCCCATATGTATAGATAAATATTATAATTGTTAGTAGTTTCTGTTTTATTCTGTAGCAATGTTACACTTGAATAAGTACAATATTCACAAAAATATTTTATTTTTATTACACTTATATAATTTTAATTTAATTGTAATGAAATTATATATATATATATACTTTATTTTAAAAAAATTAGTACAACAACTTTAACTTATGAAAATTTTAGTAAGATTGAATATTCTTATTAATAAGTTGTAACTAAAAAAAATATTTAGATTTAAGCAAAAATAAGGGTGTTTTAATTCAACTTATTAAGCAATATAGACATATAGTACTTATTTTAGAAAAGTTTCGATCAGATAAAAAATTTAGACCAGATAAGATAAGATCTGAAAAATTCAGATCAGATCAGAATAGTTAAAATAACTATTAAAAAAACTCAAAAAAAAAATCAAATAAGATTAGATCAAATTAGAAAAGTTCAAATCAGATCAGGAAAGTTCAGATCAGATAAAATCAAAATAATTAAGTTCAGATCAGATATAAAAATTTTCGACGAATCAAACAGACCATAAGTATCAACTTTTCAACAATATATGGAGAAAAAACTTTAGAAAAGATAGTATTGTAAAAAAAAAATCAATAAGTAGTGAGTAAGTTTTTAAAAAGAAAAAAAAATCAAATGAAAGTTTGGAGGGAAATTTTTTAATGAGGAAGTGAAATGTGGCAATTGGTGAGGTTAGTGGTTTTGTTTTAGTAATAGTTAATAGAAGATAGACCAGGTTAGCACTGGTGTAATGTATCGTCTTTTTAAATAATAATTGATGAAATTTGTTTCAATAATGATAATTTGTATTGTATAAGTAAAAGTCGAAATCAGTGAAAAGAATAATAGTTTTTTTTTACCTTGAAACATATGGAATATAAATATAATGATGGATGTAAGGCTATCATCACAATGCTAATGTTGAAATGTGTCATGATTTAATCTTTTTTCTTTTTATACGTATTATTATTTCAATTTTTTTGGGTAGGAATAAAGAAATATGAATTTGTAATTAAGCATAATGTTGTTAGGGTTAGCTCTATTATTATAAAGTACTCCGTAATTGTGTTGTAATTTTTTCTAACTTTAATTATTTTTACTTATTCAACATATTCACAAAAGATATTGTTCTTTCTATTTTAAAATGAAAAAACATGGGTAATTTCGATGAAAACATGAATAAACAATGCCCATATGTGTAAAAATTATTATTGTTAGCTATTTTTTGTTTATTCTCTAGCAAGCTTAGTTACGCTTGGAAATGTACAATCTTGACAAAATATTGAATTTTTATATTACATTTATATAATGTCAATTCTGTTGTAATTAGATAAAAAAAATTTGATTTTTAAAAAAATAGTGCAACAAAATTAAGTTATGAAAATTATAGTAAAGATTGAATATTGTTATAGACTTATATAACTAATTAAAAAATATTTATATTTAAATATAAATATAAATATTTATAAGGCCGTCTAGGGTGAGAAGGTGACTACAAGAAGGATTGTGAGAGATGCTACAGGATGTACATACAATGGTTGTTAAGGTGGGGGACACGCTCTGGAAACCTCCTTGTGCCGGGGTTGTTAAGGCAAATTGCGTCGCGACTGTAAAAGATGATGGTGGGTGAAGCTTGTGGTAGTGGTTAGAGAAGAAATTAGGAGGTGTTGGTGGCTGCAACAAGCTTTGTCTGTTGCATTTGGGAAGCTCTAGCTACTGAAGCTAAGGCTGTAAGTTTATGGAAAATGATAAATGCATACCCAAAATTGATATGGGCACATAAGTTGAAATATTGAGTTGATAAAAAATAAATTTACCCTGTATTATTTTCTTATCACACAAAATAAGTTTGATAAATTTAGATAAGAAAAAATATTAGAGTGATATTGACACATCTAATAATATTGATATGAGCATACCACACTGCGAGAGTAACAAAAAAAATTGTGCCCTCACAAAGGAATGTACCCATATCAATATTGGTTGTTGGTGTGCCTCTATCATTTAATGCAAAATATAGGATGAATAGTTTAGATCCACTCTTACATTAAAAACTAAGACTTGTTTGGTTGACCATAAATTATGTGAGAAATTAAATAGACATTTATGTGAATTTTAAAGTGACCAGTTGTGTAGCTGGTACTCCCTCCGTTCTAGTTTGTTATTAACGTTTTTTTTTTTCTGCAGAGTTTTCATTGGAAGCACATGTTTAAACGTCAATATCTCATACTACACTTTATTAAAAAAATACATATAAAAACTGCACATTTATAAGAATCAAACAAAATCTAATATGAATATGTTATTTCTTATGTGTAATGAAGATGTTTTATTTTTTTAATTTTTTCTCTGCTTGTATCCTAAAAAAGGAAACGTCGTAAATAACAAAATAATCCCTTTTTTTTTTTTTGTAACTTACCCACTTTCTTTTTTGGATGCTTTCACCATAGTCTATCTTACTTTTTATATACAACTTTTAATCATCATTTTTTTCTCCTACTCCCAATAATTTCTTGATTTTATGAAAACTCAAGTGTGTAAAAAAAAAAAACGGAGGGAGTAGAATGGAGGGGTACTAAAATGTAAAAATAGGCAAATTTAGAAATCATGAGAATTGTGATTTCCCACAAAATGTAGAAATTAATTTACATACCCTCACCATGTCAATCACAATATCTACCTACATTCCCATGAATTGCAACTCCCCTTATGACTCCCAAAAAACATAGGGTGCGTTTGATTCGTCATGAAATTTTTGATCTGATCTGATCTTAAGTTTTTTGATATGATTTATATGACTTTTTCAGATCTGCTGATCTGAATTTTCCTAGATTAGTTAGATCTATTTTTTTATTATTGTTATTATTTTTCTTAAATAATCTAAATTTTTTTGTTTTGATTTGAATTTTCTGATCTAATATGAATTTTTCTAATCTGACATGATTTGAATTTAAAGTTGAATCAGACGCACCTAGACCCGGCAAAGACAATATGAAATCCGATCCGAAATATCTGGTCGAGAACCCACCGAATTTGAACAGGTCCAATCCGAATCCTAATCATATTTGAACCTCATCCGAATTTGAACTCGTCCGATCCGAAAACAACCCGATTCAAACGCGTCCGACCCAAAACAAACCGATCCAAAAAGTTACTGGTTGTGCTTAGCTTATATTGTTATTTCTTTTCTTTTTAGGAGTTAATTAATATTTGTTCTTTTTTATCCTTAAAAAAATACAAAAGTAATCTTTTCAAAGAATCAAATTAGCACTATTGAAACAGTTTAATTCGAAATGGCCTGATCCGAATGGAAATGGTTCTAATCCAATCTTGGTCCGAAACTTCAACCCGAAACCCGATTCGGTCCGAATAGTATGACGGTCCGAACTTGGTTTGAATCCATAACGGCCCAGTCCGATCCGTAAATGGTACGAAAGTAAATCGGCCCGAAATGATTCGATTCGAAATGTTTTGATCTGAATCCGATCCGAATGGTTCGATTCCCAGATCAAAATGCACCCTTAGTCGGATTCCTAAAAATTACATAAGGGATTACATTCCCATGAAAAATTAATTTCCATGAAAACCTAATTTTTTTCATCAAACAAGCCCGAAATTGAAAATATTTGAATGACCTAGTCAAAAAAAAAAAAAAGAAAATATTTGAATGACAAAATAAATGATGCATCAGTTTTTTTTTTTTTTTTTTGGGTTTGCTAAAGAGGGTCAAAGCCTCACGCATGCACCAAACATTGTAGTGTAATTTGTAAATGTGTAATGAGTGTTGAATTTGACTTTGACATATTAATTGAATCTTTGCCTCCTAAAAACTTTACACTCATTTAATTTATCCACCTTCCTAATTAAATTATGCAACTTCGTTCCTTCGTTTCTCTATCTGTACTCCAATTCATTGCTAAACACTCATCAAAACCCACAAAAACTTCATCTTCCAATTCAAGCACTACATATTTTAATTTCTTTATTTGTGTTCACTTTTGCTTATCCTAAAGTTTCATCAATAATCTTTGTGAAATTACACTACTATATATTCTCATATTGTTACTCATGGGTGTACCTTCTTTGAAATAATCGTATAAATTAATAGCTTTGTGTTATTAATGGCATTTTCATTGGCTAAGAAGAGACCTCTTCCAAGCAACAATGTGGTGGTCACCTCTTGAATAAAACTAATTCAACCTCCTAAGCCAAGTTACGGCACACCTTGGATAGTTAGCTCGGTTGAGATTGGTGGCAAAACCCGGCTTTTCGATCCACTTTCCGGAGATTCACTTAGGAACATACCTCATTGTTATCATGTCTTTATACATCACTTCAATACTCATACCTAGCACAACACTATCATATGGCTAATATGAAACATGGTAATGACTTTCCAAACTCAATTTTCAATCATGAAAAAGTGTTGATTATGGATTTCTTTGGAGACCAATCTTTGCCACTCACATTTAAAAACCGGTACTTGTTAGTATTGTCTAATGTAGGTCAATTGATGGGTTTTCGTCCCGTTGAGTTGTTTGAAGGTAGTAGTTATCATCATGAGATACAAAGTATTGGCATATCATCTTATAATTCTACTAATAATCACACTTTTGATGACATTATCCAATTCAAGGGGATCACCTACGTTTTAGATCATCTTGGGAAGCTCTACCAAATGTGTCGCAACACATTTGGAGAGCTTCAAGTGATGGTCGACAAGCCTATTGTTATGGCACACGATGCAATAAACATATATAGGAAGCGCTTGGTGGGATCACCATGGGACGAAGAGTTGTATCTGGTGGTTAGGAATGATCTAGAGGATGTATTAGATGTTTACAAATTGTACAAAAAGTCTTTATGGATTAAGGTTAAGACTTTTGTAGGTGAGCAATTGTTGGTCTTGTGTCGTAATCATGGATTCTTTACTCCTGCCTCGGAGTTTCCTGATTACATGCCACTTCAAAATTGCATCTTTTTCTTGTATGATTCCTTTACTCGACGTTTGGATACTAGGGGAAGAAGACCTTTTAAGAAACAAAAGGGTGAATCCGAGATACACGTATTTTGGTTAGGTGTTCATAATCAAAATTTTAAGCCCATTTCGTCGTATCCTCGCTCCCCAGCTATCAACTTGTTTTCTCCCCCAAAATGGTTTACATCTACCTATGGAACATATTTCAAAAGGTAAAATCAAAATTTGAACATATTTTGAGATATGTTGCAATGTAAACAGAATTTGGTAGCTTTGTTAGTGTAAATTATTTGCATTGCTCTGTGTTTCTTGTAATTGTGAGAATAGTATGAAATTGTTTGGATAGTTTGAGATATCAGAGGTAAACTTGACTCATGAATTATTATGGATGCATGTGATGCAATTGAACACTTATGTAGTGTTAACAAAGGGTACATTCTTTTCGTCTGAAATTTTCTAATCTAATCTGATATGATCTGACCTAATATAAGTTGAAGAGAACACACCCAAAATAAATTGTTTTTTTTTTTTTGTTTTTTGTTTAATTATATATATAAGAATCACATGCTTGAATTGAGTATTTGCTAAATGAGTAAATGTCTTGCTTCATGGATGAAGCACACACAATGCCTAACATTTGAACTTCATATATATATTTGTGATTTTTTTGTGAAGTGAGCCTGAGGAAGATGTATTGATGGAACCTAGTCCACAATCACAAGTCTCAACCCCTCAATGTGAGAAACAAAGCATTGAAAACCCTTGGACATCTTCAGCACAAATAAAATCTACCTCAAATCTCCCTCCTGGTTCTGGTTCTATTGACAGAAATGAGCAAGGTAACTTTATCATTCCAAACTACAAATGAAAAATTGCACTACCTCTGTTTTTTGTTAATTGCAACAATTTGACATAAAGTAGATAGAGAAGAAAAATATGTAATCGTTGCAACTAAAAAGAAACGGAGTTAGTATATATAATACATGGTCAGCTAAAATCGATTTTATTATACTGTGCTCTTTTTTTCAAAAGATAAACTAGTTTTTGTTTTGCCCCGGGTCCAACAGTTTGTTTTTATAGTGCATTGATAAAGGCGCTATAATTAACAGACCTTTTGGCACGGATGGTAACTGCCGTTTGTTGAAACACCAAGAACAACCGAAACAAACTCGAGTTGGCAAAATCACCCTCAATTTGCATTGCAGATCAAACGTCAACTATATGAGAAAACACAAATAACAAATCTAGGTATCATGATGAACAAAATAAATTGGAAATTATATATTTTAGATTGTAGATAGATTTTGTGGAAGAATTGCAATTCAATTAGTCAAAAACCATCATGTTAGAGCAAAGCTATTGTGTGCTAACTTCTCCCATTTTTATTTTAAATAATATTTTTTGTCTCTCTTTATTTTTCCTAAACAATAAAACAATATAGTTATGAAGAAGCATATTTACATCAACATATAAATAGAGTTGAGTTGCTAACTATCTAACCTTTCTATACAAAAGATCCATGTTCAAATCTCCCTACAATTGAAGTATTTTTTTTAAAATTAAATACCTACATTATTGTGATGACATGGCGCTTGTGCATATGTGTCAGAATTATGTTAATGCTTACGTGGCACAACCATAGTGCTTCGCGCACCTTTTAATAGATTTTGTAGATGTTAAATTCACTCTCATTTATTCCATTCTTAATTTTACTCTCATCATACATGTGACAAGTGTAAATTGATTTTTTTTTATTTAAATAAAAGGCTCAATTTCTATCAATTTCAAATTATACTATTAGACTCTTAGTTATGTTGAGAGTGAAAGTTGAGTGTGAGCCTGATATTCCTCTTTTCAAAAACCCTTTAGTGAGGAAAACAATTAAAAAAAATAGGATAATTTAATTTTCGAGTTTTTCTTTATTATTTCTTTTTGAATGTTTGTAATGTCACTAAAAATGGGTTCTTACAGATTTCTCAGAAGAGAAAGTCTACAATGCAAATTCAACACCTGAGACTTGTTCAATTGTCAAATTTAAAGGGGTAAACATACATGCTAGCTAGTTTGGCCTTTTTTATACTCCTTCTGTATCGATTTATTTGCAACAATAAATATTTTTTTCGTTCACATATAGTGTCTGTTTAGTAGGGCGTAAAATGATTTTCTTGAAAACTATTTTCCTCATTTTACACTGTTTGGTTGGACTAAAAATTGAAATATAAAAGTTAGTGTAAAATGGTTTTACACCATGGTTGAAATCGTTTGCCTCCCAAAATCAAAGGAAAACTGTTTTCCATTTTCTATTCTCATAACTCATTTTTCATTCAACTAAACAATGGGAAACTCTTTTAATTGAAAATGAGTTTTCCATTGTAAAATGATTTTCATGGAAAACTATTTTAAATTGAAAATGTTTTACGCCCTAACAAACGGACCCATATTCTCAATTGTTACAAATAAACTAATACAGGGTGAACGTTCGTATTGCTTGCATTTACTCTTTAATTCTACTATATGTTTTCAGACTTATTCAAGTGTCCAATTCCAAGGGATTGAGATCAAGTCAGAGTTTTTGGCAACATTACAAGCCATTTGGGACAAACATGGAAATCTTATTAGAGATATGAATGTTTTTAGCAAGGACATGAGAACATGTGCCTTGGAATCAATGGCAAAACTAGTGAAAACTCTTGAGAATACAACAAGAAGGAGCTTAACAAATTCCCAAGCAGAGGACATCAAATCAACAATGTCCGACCTTAAACACAAAGGTATGAAAGTGGATTGGCTAGTTCCGACTGTGGAGAAGGCATTGAAAGTTCAAAAAAACAGGGCATTAATAGAGTCTAGGATAGTTCTAGAAGAGAAAAAAGCTCGAATTGAGAAAGAGGAAAAAGAGTTCCTAGCTCGAACCACTAAGGTGAAGCAACAATTAGAGGAGGATTTGGCTTGTTTGTGTGCTATGGTTCCTTTTCCGGATCATATTGATCTTTATCAGTCCCTTGGTGAGGGCCTATTATTCTGATATGTAATGCAAATTAGTGAAATTACGTACTGGTATCATCTGACTCAGTGTTACATAATTCGTCTTTTAATTAGTTCGCTTCAGTAGTTCATGGCCTGAGTCGCTCAAAATGGGCTAAAAATAGCTCAAAACTAACCATAGTTCACTTTTTTTGGATGACTAATCACAGGCACTTTGGCGAAGTATGTATGTAACATTGATGAGACTTGTAGCCCACTTCCTCTTGTTTAATTAAATGACTCTATCTGCAGTTAAATGGTGGATTTATCCATTTGGGTGATGTTAACACCTTTCATGTTGTTTTTTTCCTTATCTATGGTCTATTGGCTCAGTGTTTCATGATAGCTTGCTTTGTGTTTTGGTGCATTATATCTAAAAGTAGTATTCAAGAGTGAGTTGTGGAAGTAAAAATAACTTAATTTTTTAGGCATATATAAGAGTTTTGATAACATATATACATTATCAGCAATAACTTTCATCAGTAAAAACAACTATAAAGTTTTAAGTAGTAGTAGTAGTTTTTTTTTTCCTACCGTAGACTTGGTCCCTGGTAGCTTTTCATCGGCCAAAAAATTGTCATTACCAATGGCATGATGCCTATATTGTTATCCAAAAATGTCTCATTTTACTTTGTATGTGATAGACTGGTACGTAGTACATGGACTTTGTATGTCATTACCAATGGCATGATGCCATGATGCCTATATTGTTATCCAAAAATGTCTCATTTTACTTTGTATGTGATAGACTGATAGTACATGGACTTTGTATGTCATCACCAACGACATGATGCCTATATTTTTTAACCAAAATATGTGATAGACAGTACATGGGCAATTGGGCATTGTATCTATTTAGTCGAGTTACATAATGAATGTTGTTATCTCCGACCATTCATGGTCACTTGTTGCTTTTTGCTAGAGAGTGAGGGTATGACCATTTAAGAGTAGTCCATATAATCAAATGTTTGAGTGCATTGTCTGCTCTCCAGCAATATCATGAGTTGGGTTAACAAATGGCGAAAGGGAAGCGCTGTCAATATATTCTCCCAACTCAGTTGGACATTTCCCAGCAATAAAGAGTTTAACCCTATACGAAATGGAATCGACCAATTCATTTGAAACAACAATTGCAGCATCACTCAAGCAATTCAAAACGTGTTGAGCAAGCAAGCCGTCTCTCCCACATGACGTACCACGCGGAAATCTCCTAATCTGGTCCAACACAGCAGCAGAAACAACAATAAGATGATGATCCATGGGGATATCTGGTTATGTAGGAACTAGGCATGTAGGGTGTTTAGCTTGTAAAACCGCAAGAGTAGAATCACTGTAAGGGGCAAGACCCGAAGATGAAGGAAACCGAACAACAATAGTACAATGTAATGTCCGTAAAAAAAATCCACTTACATTGCTTAATGTTAGCTCAAACAAATCATGATTCTCATCAACATTCAACAAAGATGGAGCCAGCCAACGTGTCCCGCACAAGGTGCTCATAATCACCGAGCTCACCCCAAGAACGAATAGTGGAGGTGATACTCTCTTCCTGATGTTGTCGCCTAAGAGCCATACACTAGTATAAAAAACACCTAAGGCACCCCCCCTATTGCGTCGCTTGTTGATAATATGGGACACCTAAAGCTATTGTGTCACTTGTATATATAATGCTAGACACGATAGGTTGTGATTTTTTTTAAAAAAAAATACCTATTGTGTCGCCTCAAACATTATAAGTGACACGTAAAGTTATTACGTCTGCACATATATTATGTTGGATGCGATAGAGTTAGTCTCATCGTGTCCCTACGAAATAACAAAGGGACGTATTAAGGTATTGCGTCCCTCTTAAAATAAATGGGGACACATTAAATCTTTATGGAACTATAGCGTCACTTGTAATAAATCATTAGACACCTTATATACTCAAAAAAAAAAAAACAAAGTTTAAAAAAAAAACCATACACTATACTAACCTTCTCAGCAACAAATTAAACAAAGATTTAAAAAAAAAATCCAACACTCAGACCTTGAATTGCTTCATTGTTCCAACTAAACGCCCAAAAAATAGAAACCTTTGCTTTGTCGTTCTCCCTTAACCTTCTAACCTTCGCTCCAATTATATATACACTCTAGTTGTTAGTTCGTTCGCCGTCGTCGGTCTTCGTTCGTTCCCCGTAGTCGTTCACTCTAGCTTCATTCGTACGCTGCCATTATTAATCGCTTCGCTGCGTTGCTGCCATTGTCGTTGCTGCCATTGTTGCTGCGCCATTGTTGCTGTCGTTGTTGCTCACTGTTGTGCGAGGTAATTCTTCTTCTCTTCTCTAATTTAGAAATTTCTAGGGTTTAATCTCAATTTTAGTTGTCTGATTTTATTCTTGTAAATATCTAATTTCCATCTTCCTCTTTTATCACCTCATATGTTGCTGGTTCTGGTGGGAAAAATGCAAATTTTGCTTTGTCTCTTAGATTAAGTTTGGATTGTAATTATGGGATATGAAAATGAAACTATGAAGTTTTAGAATACTTTGTCTCTTATATTAAGTGGTCTATAATACTTTCTATTTAAATACTGTATTTGATATGATAAATACCTATTGCGTAGATAATAATGTATAAAAGTTGGGTATCAAGTAAGCGCAACACGCCCAAATTTCGCAAAGGAGTTGAGGATTTTATTCAATTTGCGGTTGCACATCAAAAGGAAGGGGAACATCTTTGTTGCCCTTGTAAGAGTTGTAGGAAGTTGGGCACAATGGCCTCACAAACAAGTCAGAGTACTACCTACTGGCCAGGTATACTTCACACTTTAAATGCAAACTTGTTTTTCAAGAATTGATCTCCACACTAATTTCATACTATATCTATTTGAAAAAGGAATGTAATAGTCCAACACCAAAGAAGAAGGAGGATGAGCAATTGGCAAAAAAAGGAAGTGAACGAGTCCAAAAGGGAAATGAAGTAGTCAAAAGGGGGAATGAACCAGTAAAAAAGGGAATAGACCATGGGTCTGCTGTAGGGTCTTATCACAAGGAAAAGGGTGAAGATGATATCATTATATTCCACCCTTCTTATTAAGTAAGGCATGTATATTCTCTTTGCCAAAAATTTGTAAAGAACTATGCTTTTTTTACAAAGGTAAAGATATTGATTTCACCATTGAAGTTGATTTTCAAGAGAACATCTATCATTACCCTAACCAAGAAAGATTCAGTTTCTTAGATTTGTGGATACGCTCTTAAAAAGTTACTTAACATGGAGTCGTTGAATATATCGTGTATTCATATTTAGATAAGGTAGAAACTTATTATATCTTTTAAATTGTCCCCTTTCAGCAAAAGTAAGTCTTTCAACAATACATAATTGTCCCCTTTCAGCAAAAGTAAGTCTTTTGTCGCATTATGTTTTCTTAATAAACTATTAATATATATTTCCCTATAAATGACACTTATCATTTTATTTGTTGAACAAGTCATCATTGGATGTTGGTTATAATTTGCATCAAGAAAGGAGAAGCTTTATTTTTTGATTCGTGAGGTTGTGGATATGAAAATGTGCAACTCAAAGGATTCTTGTCTGTGTAAATATATATTTTTTTGTTTTGAATGTAGTGATCCATAAAGATTTATTTTGCTTATAGCTTGCCAAATATCTGGCATGATGCATTTGGATATCTGTATGTGACGACCCGACTCGCTTAAACCGGCGCGGAAGAAACCGACGAGTCGAATAGTCAATTCTAACAACTAAAATACTTAAAAATTAAAACAAAACCTCAAATTGAATATATACTAAATCCGAAAGTACAACACCCACAAGATTGTACATATCTAAACCCAAATGTCATTATTACTACTACTAACAATATTAACTCCAAATAAATGTCAGAGTTAGAAATTACATATTACACTACTATAGTCAAATACTAGAAACGTAAAACAACAAAACATGATCTAAATAACATCGGCACACGCCCAACCCAAAGCTAAGCAAGAACCTCATCATCAGAATTACCTGAAAAATAAACAACAGTCCACCGTCAGTGGCGAGTAACATAACTGTCCCACCCTAACGGGGATACACATGGACATAGCATAAAACAAGCAACCAAACCAAACATACTAACATGCGAATCATATCAAGTAATCATGCTGACTCGACTAACTTTAACCAATAATTAACATATCTTTAAACTTTGACGCAATCATTTACATACTAGACCGGACTATGCACGTACGAACGCATCTTACGTGAACGAACTTTCTACTATGCCAGGATTGAGAATCTTACTCTCAACCCCATGAAACCCATCTTACGGGAAATCCATATCCAAAGATAACATAGTAAGACCACCAACTATCCTAATACCGCGGATAGGATAGGGGCAACGTCTTAACCCAATTCTTAGAGTCTAACTCTAAGATTAGGCGTCTAGTAGCAAAATCAAGCAAATCTTTAATCAAAATTTACATTCCTAGTTAGTCTTAAGTTGCATCTTACGCCTTGACTCAAGAATAACATGTAAATCAATCAATCTTAGAACCTCAATTCCTTTTTAACTTTCTTTAACTTTCAAGACTCAACCAAGAACTCATAAAGAACTTAACAAGACTCATAAAGAACTCATCCAAGACTCAAGAACTTCAATCAAGAACTCAATCAAGATTCAAGAACTCAACAAGATTATCAAGAAATCATAAAGAAATCAACCCTATACACATTCATCAAATATCACGCATAACATGGGTATATTTTAACAACTTTTTCATCAACTTGAAAACATCAAAACTTCACGAAACTTGAACATAATCAACATTAATCATGGAATTATTTAAACACCAAAGGATACATTGAATCATGGCAAGAATAACATAAAAATATCACCCCCAAATCAGCCCCAAATTCACGCATGAAATGAGTACAAAACATCAATTCCGGTTCAATCTAATCACTTATTCTACCCTATGAATCATAGTATGCCTATTAGGCTTTGGATAGCATGTTACCTTATTGAAGATTACACAAAGTAATGCACAAAACTTGCTGCCCGGAACCCAAACCACACGGCCCAAATGCGCAGCAACACGCACACGGCTTCAGCACGACTTCACACGACCTCACACGAACCACCACGGGACCACCGTGTAGCAACCACGTCTTCACACGAGCACCACCACGTCTTCACACGCACAACCCACTCGAACAACCCACACGAACCAAGCCCGAAAACCAACCCGAACTAGTGATCTTGATTGTAACAATTGGGTTTTAGATTGTGTTTTGGTACTTAAAGATCAATGGATGTTGAATCTTTAAGTTTGGATTGGAAATGGTGATGAACAATGATTTGGTGTTTGGAGGCCAAAAATGGCGTGTGATTGAGAGGCAAATGGAGGGAGTTTTGTGTTTAAACTTTTGATGGCAAAGGATGAGCAAATGAGCAAAATGAATCCTCAAGCCTTACTACCCCTTCTATTTATAGAAGTGGTTTAAGGTGTGAAAATGAAGCAAGTGGCATAATTAGGCCATTAAGCACATGGGGGCCGGTTCTAATAGGGCTCAAATGGGCCTAATGGTGATCAATTGGGCTAATTACACTCATGCATGAATAATCATGCTTAAATTGATTTTAGCCCAAAAATATTAATTAACTAATTAGAAAATTAAATAATAAAAATTCTAATTAATTAAATAATAATAAAATAAATAATAATCAATCAAAAATAAAAATAATCGAATTTAATCAAAATTATTCACATAAAATAAAATAAATAGTCCAAAATAAATTTTGGACCATACATAAAATCACATAAATAACAAATAAATCGGTGACAGAATACCGATAAATCTAGGTCGTTACACTGTATCCCTGTTTGCCTTTTTTGTGTATCTGTTTTCAATGATAATGAATTAATTACCATTCTCATATGTATTGTGATGGGCATTTGTCCATTATTAGGGGAGATGCTGCCGAAATTTACCCAATCTCTTTTATGTCAAGTTCTTTTCTTAGCTTGCTAATAATTTTTCTTTGTTTTATTATATGATGTATAGGGCATATAGGACTCTAAACCTTGGCTACACGGCAAGAAAAAACTAGTTAAGGTGGGAAACCGTTGAGGTGAGTTTATATGATATTTAGATTGTGTTATCTTCTTCATTAATCAGTTTTTTTCTCTTTTATCACACCTTAAATTTTCAGTTTTCTAATTTTTTTAATGAAATCTTTGTAGTGCCCTCGACAACCGGGAGAGGTTGAGTGTGGTTATTATGTGATGATGTATATGCATCAAATAATCACTCTTATTTCACAAAATGAAACTAATTTACAAAAGGTAATTAATTAACTTAATCATCTATATCTCCATTTATGTATAATTTATAACTAATTAATGTTTTTAATTTATAAGTTTCATATATACGTCCTTAATCTAATTTTATTTTTATTTTTTGCATTTTGTTCTTGAATGTGTAGCATTTTTCTTCAGCTAGTTATTCCCAAGATGTTATTGATGATGTTCGCGAAACATGGTGCATATTTTTCATTGACTATTGTGTTTAGGTTATCTTTTGTTATCCTTATTAGTTTGGATGGATGTGTATTAAGAAAAAATGGATATTTGGATTTGTATTGTTTGGGTATTTGGATTTGTAGTGTTATCCTTACATTTTAAATTTGCAATGCTACTAAATAATTGTATTTGACATTTTAAATATAATTAAAAATTCTAAAATAAAAACATAAAATTTATATATTTTTTAATTCTCAACAAATAGACATCCTTATTGGTATAGCTTTGTCACATAAATGTTTTAGCTTTATTTGATTATAGTGGAAATTTGATATGAAGTGGAGGAACTTTTCATTGATGTGGTAAGAAAAAAAAATATGTTTGTTCATGAATTTGTAAAAAAAGTGAGAATTTAATTAATAGTTAATACTGCTCTTTGATCTTCCAAAATAATTTGCTACTCATTTTCGATTGTATATTTCTTTTTCTAATCTTGCTTTTGTGCTACTAATTTAATTGCCTAAGATGTTAACCGTTAAGTCTTAACTATATTAATTATTAACTATCAAGTACTTCTTTGTTTACATACTTCTTCAAACTCCCATAGTTTAATCTTGCTTCAAAAAAAAATTTTACTTTCGATAATTTTGATAATCTAATATATATGAAAACTAAGATTATTATTGCAAAAATTAAAGTACATCTTTTAACAAATTAATACGCCTTAACCTATATTTTTTTACAACTGCAAAAAAAGGCGTGAACGTATATAAATATTCATTTGTGGTTCTTTTAGTAATGTGTTTTTTTTAATAATTATGAGATCAATTTTATAACTCATATAGTAACGCGTTTTTTTATTACTATTTATAAGTGCATCAGTTTTTTCTTCTATCGCAAAATGGATTTTTTTTTTTTGAAACGAAGAAAATTCATTAATCAGAGAACAAATTACAAATGTCCTTCAAAATACAATCAGAAATAGCATCAGGCCAGTCCTCTAGCCAAATTCTTTCACCTATATCAAAAGGAAGCAAATTTGCTAAGCTATGGGCAACTGTGTTGCCTTGTCTTTTAATCATACTCCAAGCACAGTAATCAAACTTTCTCGACCACTCAAGGATTTCAGCTATATAAAGGCCCATAATTGAACAGACAGAGGAAGGATTAGCAAGTTTTGTGATTAGGCTTTGACAATCTGACTCAGCTACAACTCTTCTGTATCCAGACTCCCAAGTGCGTTGCAAACCGAACAATAAAGATGATGCCTCGTGGATTTCGGGAGAGATCTGACCCTCATAACCTCACAATGATTGACACCCGCAACCACCACATCACACACGTTGTCTCTAACCACAAAACTCAGCCCCACACCTCACCCCTCCCCCCCACCGAACCAGCATCTGTATTAAGTTTTCGTAGCCCAGCAGCAGGCGAAGTCCATCTCTGACCAGCCAACTGCTCCATTTGAACACCCCCTCGCATCTGTATTAACTTATAAATACTTTTGATTTTGATTTGTTTTACTACCTTTAGCTTTAATATTTTAACCAAAAAAGTCACGCACACACAACGTGCACAAAAGGCTAGTGGTATATGTTACAGGAGGATTGAAAGACTCCAATCCAACTACTACTCTATCATATTATGTATTTATGTTAGTTTTCATCAAAACTTGTATAAAAAAGAGGATTAAAAATTGTATATAAAAGTGAGCGAGGTGTATGGGAAAGATTGAAAAAAGGGTAATTTTTATTAAAGTTAGTCAAAAGTAAGAGAAAATATGAAAATAATACTTGAAAATCATAAATTAATAAATGTAAAAGAATAAAACTTTGATTTTTTTTTCAATGAAATTATTTAAAATTACTGTTTTAGGCACTTTGATCTCTGAGTAAGAAAGGTCTTGTACCCAGAAAACCACTTTTGGTGGCCAGAAAACTATAGTTAAAAGGCCAAAAATCCACTTGGTAGTGTCACAGTGGTCAACAATGATTTTAAAAGTTGATGTATTTTGGGATAATTTCGTTAATTAAAGATAAATTTTCACAAAGTGGTCTAAAGTTAAGGCAGTTTAAGACAAAAAAAAATCCTTAATTTAATTATTCAAAGAGAAGGTGCCCAAGAAATTTTTTAGCATTGGGCCTCACACTTATTTTCTTTTTTTGGGATAGTGAGATCCAAGGTTTCATGAAACTCTCAATTCTTCTCAAGACCCAGCAAATCCAAAGCCCAATGAAAAACTGTCTTAAACTCTAAACAAAAGTATCAACGAGAATTTTGGCGGTAAAACAACTAAACCCTACAAGACGTGGCAAGCTTTAATTGGTCAATTTATGTATGCTATGTATGTGTGTTATAATACCATCATCATCCATCATCATCATCCATGCCTTGCCATTATCCTTTTCCCGCGCTGCTCAAGTAAGAGATTCCAGAACAAGGTTTTTTTTTTTTTTCCTAGCTTCTTCCTCATTTTCATTCCTCAAAAGGTATGATTCTTTGTTTCAAAGTTTTAATTTTTCTTCTTTCTAGTTCAGTTTTTTCGAATTTTAGGGTTTTTATGTATGATTTTTGAATAATAATATGCAAATCTGCGACATTGTCGGTGGAGAATTTGAAGAGATCTACACTTGTTTTTTTGCGTTGAATTTTGTTGTTGCTATTTATGGCTTTTCCGCTGATTTAATTTTCTTTCTGCTATTTCTCTTAGTTTTGTACTTTTGATTTTGACTGTTTTGTTGTTGTTGTTTTGGCTAGGGTTTTGGTCAAAAAAATTTCATGAGTCCATCTGTTGTAAAGATGGAGCAATCAAAGCCTGCAAATTCCAACTGTGAGAACGGTGACGAAATTAAAACTCGATTTGCTGACCTTTGCAAGGTTTTAATGTCTTCTTCCCCAACTAGCTTTTGCCATGTACTTTGTTAATTTTTGTCAATGTCTGCCATTCAATGATTATGGGGTCTTATTTTGAGTTGGATTTTTTTTTTTTTTTTTGTAGAGTAAGCTTTCCTTGGATGACAAGGCATATCTGGATGCCTTAAAACTCCTCACAGAAAGCAAAAGTATTTTATTGAACAATATGTCCTCAATTGGAAGCACAACGGTATGTGATGTTGAATCAGCTTTCCTTTTTTTTGGGTTGTTCATACTTGGCTGAAAGATCGATTTTTTTTTTCTATGGTATTTGTCTTCAGCCGGAGGAATCGGAGAGATACATGTTTGCCTGTGTTCTCTACGCCAGTAAGAGACTCGGTGGCAAGTTTAGTGAGGATAATAGTGAAGATGCTGATCAAAGTGGAGTTACTCTGTGCCAGATACTGAAAATGGTGAAGTTGAAGTACGTTTTCACCTTATTGTTTGGTTAAAGTGCTCTAGAAAAGGGCTGTTTGTTCTGTTTTGGATGTAATTGTTTTTGCTATTGCAGCATTGTGGACTTCTCTAAAGAGCTTTCTCAGTTTGCTGTTAAAGTTGGCCCAATTTTAAGTAACTTGTATGGTACAGATTGGGAGAAGAGACTGGAGGTATGCCCAGATCTAACCTCAATTGCTCTTGCTTTTATCAAACTGCCCACTCACATGTTTAGTTACTAAGAATTGTGCTAAATTACTGTTTAATTAGGTGAAAGAGTTGCAGGCCAATTTCGTGCATTTGAGACTTTTAAGCAAGTATGTCCTCTCTTGCTGACTGAGTTTTGTTTTCAACTTGTCTACTGCTTTGTGTGTTTGTAATTAGTGCATTTTTCTGAGTATCCGTTTGTATTCCACTTATAATGTCTATAAATCAAAGTGTTGGACTTGGTATGTTGAGCTTTGTTGTTGTGGACCATTTTGTCTGAAATAAGATTTTTTTAGGGTTTTCTTCCTGATATGTTGTGATGAGTGTCTTTTGTGGCTATCTTACTGTTTAGTATCTAAAGCAAATTAGATTTTAGTCTGTTACCATGGACAAAAACTTGTCACTGGAATCTGTGATTTGGAGCCAAGTTTTTCTAGTTAGGGTGTCTTAAGATAGTTAATGTGTATAAACTAGCTTTCCATTTTTGCTTGAATTTAGTCATTTTAAACATGCCTATGCATTTCTTATTTATAGAATTACCAAAGCAACACCTCTTAATTAGTTGTTTCTTGTATTATTTGTTATTTTTCAATCATGCAGATGTGTTTGCCTTATTTAGTGGCATTTACTTGAGCAGCATTTTATGAAGTATTGACTGGGATGTTGTCTCTGACTTTTATTTAAGGTACTATAAGCGAGCATACCAAGAATTTTTCAAGACTAGTGAAGCTAATAAGGAGCTTGCGGATGCTAGTAGTTTGTACTCTGATGGCATTTCAGACTATTATAGATTTGGATGGCTACTGTTTCTGGCCCTTCGCGTCCATGTGTGTAGCAGGTTTAAGGACCTTGTAACCAGCACAAATGGATTAGTTTGTGTATTGGTAAGTTATGATTTGTTGTTGACTCGTTCATGTCTTTAGTATTATGGACTACTATAGTTGTTTGATGCATCCTCTCTCAATACAAAAGGCAAATATTTGTACAAGTCTATCAAATATCCTGAGTTTTTGTAGCATAATTATATTCCTCAAATTCTGGATCTTATCATTTTTATAGGTTTCTTGAACAGTTGAATTATTAAGTAGCTATATTTTCTGCCAGCTTCCATTATTAAGGATTTAATTTGCTGCAGGCTATTTTGATTATTCACATCCCTGCTCGTTTGAGGAACTTCAGTGTTCTCGATTCGCCAATATTTGGTACTGAGTTTCACAATCTAGTGTGTTATTTTCATATGGTTATACATTTTATTTCTTGGCCTCCAGCTTTGAGAAGAGAGGAAGCTTCACTCTCTGAGGATAGAGTAACAATATATTGATGGGATTTAATTTCTGTTGCAGAAAAGAAAACTGATCAGGGTGTAAACTTGGTTGCATCACTTTGCCAAAAATATGACACATCTGAAGATGAGGTGAAGAAAATGATGGAGAAAGCAAATGACCTGATGAAAGAAATTTTGAAGAAAAAACCATGTTCTGCGTCTCAATGCAAAACTGAAAATCTAGACAACATTGACACAGGTTTATAGATTTATTTACTTGACTTTGTGAAATTAATGCAGGAGTGTATTGTAATACTTAATTGTTGGATGCAGATGATTTGACTTACTTTGAAGATCTGTTGGAAGACTCTTCACTTCCAACTTGTATTAGCATGCTAGATAAGGATTATGATGCTGCAATTTGGAACAAGGGTGACATAGATGAAAGGGTTTTTGTTAATGAGGATGACAGCCTACTCGGATCTGGAAGTCTTTCTGGAGGTGTTGTGAATATAAGCGGAAATAAGGTATTCTCTATCGCCATCCTGTGTCAATTTCATTAATGTATGATAACCATATAAATACAATACAAGATTGTATTCATACATCCAATGCACTTGTGAGTTTCCTACATAATAGGGCCTAGTTTTTGGTTGTGGACACACACTATTCATCACATTGCGGAGGCTATTTCTACTATATGGCATAGAAAAATATGACCTGTTACTTCTAAGTTTGAAAGTTATAGGAACTAATTATCAATCTAAGTCTGATATATGATTCCATCTAGTAATCCATTCTTCTGTTATGTTTTTTAGAGAAAATTTGATGCAATGGCCTCTCCAACAAAAACAATTACAAGTCCTCTTTCACCATCTCGATCACCTTCTCTGCATCTTAATGCGCTTCGTGGGTGTGTCAACACAAAAACAATATCTACGCCTGTAAGCACTGCAATGACAACTGCTAGGTGGCTTCGTACTTTTATTTCTCCGCTTCCCTCCAAGCCGTCTGCACAGCTGGAGAAGTATTTTATGTCATGTGATAGGAATATAAGCAGTGAGGTTGTACGTAGAGCTCATATAATTATGGAGGCCATTTTCCCTAATAGTGTTCTTGGAGAGAGAGGTGTTGCTGGGAATTTACCAAATTCCAACTTGACGGACAACATATGGGCACAGCAGAGAAGGCTGGAAGCTTTGAAGCTATATTACAGGGTGTTGGAGGCAATGTGCACTGCAGAGGCTCAGTTGTTGCATGCAAATAATTTGACTTCTTTGCTGACCAATGAAAGATTTCACAGGTGCATGCTTGCATGTTCTGCAGAATTGGTTTTGGCCACTCATAAGACCGTGACAATGTTGTTTCCAGCAGTATTAGAGAAAACTGGGATTACTGCTTTTGATCTTAGCAAGGTGATTGAAAGTTTTATTCGACATGAGGAATCTCTTCCCAGAGAGCTTAGAAGGCATTTGAACTCCTTGGAAGAGAGACTCCTGGAGAGCATGGTTTGGGAAAAGGGTTCCTCAATGTACAATTCTTTGGTAATTGCAAGGCCAACTCTATCTGCAGAGATAAATCGGTGTGGGTTGTTGGCTGAACCAATGCCATCATTAGATTCAATTGCCGCACACATCAACATGTCCTCTGGAGGCTTACCACCTCTTCCATCATCACATAAACATGAGATTGGAGCAGGTAGTTCAAATTTACAACCCTTTTCCCCTCTTTAGGTCCCCCAAATAATCAATTCTGTCAAATGTTTAATGATAGCAATAAAAATAAATTGTGTTGTATTTGAGTAATCTATGTGGAGGATCAGGATCCTTGTAGCCAGTGTAGGGTATCTCATGCCTAAGTTGAAACTGTAGTGTTTATTACTGAATCTGTTTTGTTTATGTTTGTATCCGCCTTTTCTGTATTAGGTAATGATGGGTTAAGGAGGGTATAAGGGTAAGTGAAAATTTTGAGATCACACCAATGTGTTTCTAGGAAATTTAACATTTAGATTATGTGAGATTTGGAATTCTTATGATAAGTTGCTGAGATACCATTTCTGTTCCTTCCATAGATGATGAATTTCTATCTTCATTTGTTTTCTTGTATATAGTTATGTGATGAAGTATGTTATTGTAATGTAGGCTGCAAAACATAATATGGAGTAATGAATACTATACATGATTATTTGTAGGGCAAAATGGAGATGTAAGATCCCCGAAGAGAGCCTGTACAGAATATCGTAGTTTGCTCGTTGAACGCAATGCTTTTACATCACCAGTAAAGGATCGACTGATAAACAACCTTAAACAGAAACTAACTCCTCCGGCTTTGCAGTCTGCATTTGCAAGGTAATTTAGCTGATACAAATAGTGGGAAACTCTAGTAAACTCCTTTTTTTTCGAGGGAAGTGTTTTATTTTGTTGTTATTGGAAAAGTGTTTTTCTGTTATATTATTTCAGAAATTTCATTTTGGGTTCTGGTTCTCTTTTGCAGTCCAACTAGACTGAGTCCAGGGGGTGGAGGCGAAACATGTGCAGAGACTGGGATCAATATATTCTTCAGTAAGGTACGAGATGCTTTTACTTGTGAGCTGTGGTTATTAAGTACCTGGACTATGTTTTACTGCTCTGTAGTGTTTTTACTGGGATTTTGGACAGCCTTTATCCATCCTTTCTGTATATCTGTTCCTGAAAAACTGATTGAGGGGTTTATTTAGATACTGGGGTTTTCTGAAATATTTTCAAGATTTTAGTTTTCAATGGAGGCACAAATTGTTATGGATTTGGTCTTATGCATTGCTCAGTTTCGCTTTTTTTTAAATAAAAAAAAAAGAATTCAGACTCAGCACTCTGTTGGCATTGTTACTCAGATAATTTGCATTCTTGTATCAGATTGTGAAGTTAGCGGCTGTTAGAATCAATGGTATGATTGAAAGGCTTGACAAGAAAACAGAAACGGAAATTCAGACTCAGCAGTTGAGAGAGAGTGTGTATTGCCTTTTCCAGAAAATTCTCAATGAACGAACATCACTCTTTTTCAATCACCATATTGACCAAATAATCCTTTGTTCTTTGTATGGAGTTGCAAAGGTTTGTATACTGTAAAAGTTATAACAGAAACATTGGATATGTGCAATGGCTTTACTTCACTCTTCATGTGTTACAAAATTGCTTAATCATTTTGTGACTTTGCAGATTTCTCAATACCAGCTGACTTTTAAAGATATCGTATTGAACTATCGCAAGCAACCTCATTGTAAACCACAAGTTTTTCGCAGTGTATATATTGACTGGTCATCCACACTTAGAAATGATGTAATTGTCAAATGAAGTAACTTTGTAAGTATTTTTGCCCTCACTTGAAGGTGCCAAACATTTCTGAGGTCTTTTTTTTTTTTGTCAGAGACAAGGGCAAGATCATGTTGACATCATAACATTTTACAATGATGCATTTATTCCTTCTGTAAAACCACTTCTCGTTGAGTTTGGCGCTCAAGGAGCGTGTGCGAGAACTGACTTGGTTCCTGAAAGTAATAATGACAAAGATGGTATGTTATCATTTTTCTTTTTTAATCTAGCTGATAAATACACTTGTTTTGAAAAGGAGACGATGAAAAGGCCCGGGGGCTCAGTGGACTAAGTATTTAACATTATCCTTTTCTGTTCAATTAGGTCAATGCCCGGGATCACCAAAAGTATCTACATTCCCAAGTCTTCCTGACATGTCACCAAAGAAAATTGCAAATAATGTTTATGTATCCCCGTTACGATCATCCAAGGTATCGTTTTTTGGCAAAGCCAAAGTACTATTTAAGATGCATATTTAGTATTGAGTGTTTTTAACTTTTTATATTAAAAAAAAAATTGAGGCATCCTTGAGAACTATGGAAGTAGCAAAGGAAGAAATGTCTTGGTACTCCATGGCTAGAATTAATTGAGCGTAAAGGGTCCATTTGGTAGTTTGTAATATATTCAATTGAAAATAATTTTTCATGTTACAATGGAAAACTTATTTTCATGGATCTTTTCCACTGTTCATTTGCAAAGAAATGGATTTTCATTTTAATCATTTTCCATTATTTGATCGAGATGAAAATTAATTAGTCCAACTTAAAATATAAAAAAAGAAGAAAGAAACAGGGTTTAAATATGCCCTTAAGACAGCATGCATGCGTTAAGGCATGAAAACGTTTTCTTTCAAATTTTGGGGAAAAGAAATTTCAACATGGTGTAAACAATTTTTCAGTTTCCATTTAATTTCTGGCCCAAACCACATACAAATAGGGAAAATGATTTTCAAGGAAAACATTTTTTGTCCTTGCCAATATACTCTAAATCAATACCTGAGATTTTGAAAAACACCTGTTTAAATCAAACCCTTTTGCTACACCCTACGAACTAAGAAATGTAGCAGTTTGACTGTTTCACCCAATTCTATATGTTAAAATGTTAAATTATCCGATTATACTGCTGAATTGAAATTACCATTGCAGATGGATGTTCTTATATCAAACAGCTCCAAGAGTTACTATGCTTGTGTGGGAGAAAGCACTCATGCTTATCAAAGCCCTTCCAAAGATCTAACAGCAATTAACGACCGCTTGAATAGGTAAATTGACACTAACTCACTAAACTCCACTTACATTCCTATGCTCTATGCTATGATGCTGATTCTGCCCCTTCGTCTTCACAGTAGTAATAACCGCAGCGTAAGAGGTGCACTGAAGTTTGATGACGCCGATGTGGGCCTAGTAAGCGACTCTCTTGTAGCAAACAGCCTATCTCTTCGGAATGGAAATTGTGCCACTACATCATCGGGGTTGCCTTTGAAAACGGAACAGCTTGATTCTTAGTTCATTGGTTGTACATGAATGATGTAAATTCTAATCTCTCTCTCTCACTTGTCGACCACCCGTTTTCTTTTGATTTTTTTCTTCTGTAGTTTTTTTAGGCTATATATATGTATGAGGTGATAGAGCAGTATGTTTTTAAGTATAGCTGCCATCACTTTCAGATGCTTGTGTATTTATCTTATTTCAAATAATACCTTGGTTACCTGACTTTCAGAAGCTTACTTCACAGTGTGTGTTGATATTATTGTTTTCTTCTGTTCTGACTCTCTTCACCCAGAAAACACAAGATGAATCAGTCCTTCCGAAAGATATCTGATATGTGAATTTTTACACAATATACAACCTCTGTTTCTTTTAAGTTGAAATGATTAGACATTTTTCTTTCTATTTTATGTCAAATTGTTGTAACTAGAAAGAAATGGAGGTAGTAGCTTCGATGTATATATCTATGTAGGACTTAATTGGGGAAACATGCTAGTCGATAACCAAAGAACAGTTGCTTTAACATGACAGAATTTGCATCATCATTCATCATGGTGTCGCAACCTTTGAACTGTTGCTGCAGATGTTGGAAGGAACTCTGAATTTTTTGGTTGTAATGAATGTTGCATAAGTGACAAAAACAAAATTGGCAGAATGAAGTGGGTGCTCTCACATATTCAACCACCAACTGTATATGGAAAGGTCAATTTTGTGGACATGAAAAACAGTGCACATAGATAGTGGTTTTATTTGAATCAAACCACCAAAAGGTTCCACTTGCTGCCCAAAGAGATTGACCCACATAAGACTTCCAAGTTTAAAAATTACATCAAGGTAAATGTTTATGGGGGTCACTTCCAAGGCACTGTACAGTGAACAAGAGCTGATTTTTGATGAAAAGTTTGGGATATATCCCTTTGTCACTGAAGAAAGGGTAAATAAAAGAAGTAAGAATATATCAACAGGTACTTTAGAGACAAAGTGTATCACAAATGTAAACCAACAAGTGACAAGGAAAATGTTGATTAACAAAGTCATCCCAACAATCAAAGAAAAATGTCCCGAATGTATGTCAAAGGACATTAACATACAACAAGATAACTCAAGGCAACATCTAAAGTACAATGATCCAGAATTCAGGGCAGCAACAAGTTCATATGGATTCAAATATGCATTTAATCAATAACCCCCAAGTCACCTGATTTTAATGTTCTGAACTTGGGCATATTCAGTGCACTTTAAAGCCTACAATATGAGTCTTTTCCCAAAATATGGATGACTTGATTGAAAAAATCAACAAAGCATATGCTGATTTGAGTGATTTCAGTCATACTCTAATCAAATATGTATGGATTACATTGTAACTGGTTATGGTAGAGGTACTAACGGCCCGTTTGGTAGCCGGTTATAAATCATGGTAATGGGAATGAATTTATAACTAAATTTGGAAGGGAAATTAAAATCCATTCCCATGGTGGTGCTACCTTAGCTCCAATTTATCTAATTTTCTTCACAAATATCATTTCCCATCAAATACCATCCTCCCCAATGGAATGAAAAATGAGAAGAAAATTAAAGCTTGGGAATAAAAATTTGTTTACCATGGAGATTATAAGGTTCATCCTTAACAAAATTATACTATAAATTCATTACCATTACCACAATTTATTACCAACAACCAAACGGGCCGTAAAAGTAAAAGGAGGAAACAATTACATGCTACCTCATATACAGAAGAAGAGGTTGGAAAGGTTGAGTCTAGTACCAGAAATCATTGAAGTGGATCAGGATCTGATTTTTTAACCTTAAAACATTCTTGCTAAATTTGATTATTTTTTTCCTTTATGATTTCCGAGATACAAAGCATTAATTATTTTTAATTATTTTTACTACCGAGATTGTAAACAAGGCCTCAACGCACGACATCTCTAAGATCAAATGAATATCGAATTGGCATTGTCATTACATTTATTGAGGGACGGAGTCGATGAGAATCGAATTCACAACCTTTCAATTGCAATGTGCCTTTCAACACCATTACATTGTAGCTTGATTCTCCAAATAATTAAAAATTATTTGATAGTATTAGCTATAAAATAAATATGAGTAAAAAAAAATTCAAAAACTACTTAATAATTGTCCGGGTTTAAAAAAAATAATTAATAGTTTTTCTTAATGAACTACCTTATATACAAAATTTGTTTCAGTAGCACTACCAATTGATAAAATATTCGACAAAACGTGATAATAGGTAGTTTTACTCAAAAAAACCACTTGCTCGGTATTATACTAAAAAATAAAAATAAAAAAGAATTTTCATTCTAGTTAACAGAATTGTTAATAGTATATCAGTCAAGAGTAGGTCTATGATGAGACCGTTTCACCATGTGAGATGGGGTCTTACCAAGAAAAAAATTATGAAAATTTCAGTAAAATATACTGAAAATATATGAAAAGTTATACGGTAATTTTATACACAAATAAATTTTTATATATTTTCTGTAACTTTTGCTAGTTTTTATTTAACTTTTCCTGATGCGATATATTTTAAAAGTGGGTCTCACTAAAGAATTTTTGACCGGTCAATTGATGAAATTGATAATACTTTAAATAAAATATTCCACAGTAGATAGTTTTAATGAGTGTTAATTTTGGCATTCCAGCGCCTCTCACATGAGTACACATTAAACAATGAAAAGTCCCCCCTTCAAAAGTTTATAATGCCCCTTAAAAATTTATTAATAATCAAATAACATCACTCATATTTATTAAGGAAAGTTATTACAATTTTTGAATTTTTTAAAATTAAAATATTACAAAATATACAATTCGGAAAAATAAAATAAAATAATAAAAATTCATATTTTTGAATTCTCTATAAATAGACATCCATTTAAATATATTTTGTTACATAAAAATTTTATCTTTTGAGTATCGTATAAATTTTATAGTCGATTTTATTCATTGTTGTGGAATGACTGGATGAAAGGGGAAAATTTGTTTATAATTATATGAACGAGTGTGAATTTAAAAAATATTTCAATTTTTAGAACAAAAACCTTCGATTTTTTAAGATACATTAAAAATATCATCGCACGCAAAGCGTGCACAAAGGCTTGTATATTCATATAAGAGGAAGGAAAAATTACCTAGAATTTGTTAGTTAATTGATTCAAAATAGTAGTGGCTATAATTTAGGAGCATTTTGTTGTTTTTGTTTAGTGGAGTTAGTGTATTGTTATGCACATTAATGATCATGAGAATGTCTACCTATTTTGTAGAATTAGTTAGTTTTTCTTATTTCTATAAATTAGTGAAGTTTATTGCTTTGTATTGCAATTGAGAAAACAATGAGTAATATACTTTGAGTTTCTGCTTTCTAAATTCCGTGTTTCATTTTCTTCATTCAACTTCTAAAAATCCAACAGAATTGAGCCAACCTTTCAAAAATTCAAAATTAAGCCAATCTTACTATCATTAAAGCTAAATTTAGATCAGTGGTTTTAGTTTACCCATCATTGCCAGTTGCAACAGGTTAATTATGATTAATTTTTAATAATTATGATAATAGGGTGCAAGTCATCCAACCTGAATTTGGTTTTAATGATGGTAATGCTGAGTTATTTCTGAATTTTTAAAAGGTTGCCTAAATTGTTGAAGATCGGACAAAATTTGACTTATTCTAGACAATTTTCCTAAGAGGAAATGTAGTGGATGAAAATTAGGGATTGTTTGGTACGCAAATTATTATATAGTTCCAGGACCACGTAGCTCTACGTGGTCCCTTGCCAAAACGACGTAGTTTTGGAGTTAAAAAAAATCTGTTTTAGGTTTTTACGTAAAAACAGTTTCTAAATTCATGGAAAAATCAGTTTTTTTTTAAAAAAAATCTCTTATTATAGAATTCCTACTTTCAAGGAATTAAAAACAGTTTTTTTATACGTAAAAATTAATTTAGATTTATGTTACATTCATTAGTTCTTTATTTAGATTTATGAATATTGTTTTAAAAAAAATGAATATTGTATTGGTAGAAAATGAATATTGTGTATTATTTGTTCAACATATTATGATTTTGCATGGGATGAAGATTTTGGTTTCATTGTTATTGAAAAATGATTGTTATGCTTTTGAATATGAAGATTTTCTTATGTTTTTATGAAGCTTGTTTTGTACTTTTTGAATGGTGCTAATTTTGCGTATAATATGTTACATTCATTAGTTCTTTATTTAGATTTATGAATATTGTTTAAAAAAAATGAATATTATATTGGTAGGAAATGAATATTGTGTATTATTTGTTCAACATATTATGATTTTGCATGGGATGAAGATTTTGTTGCAGAATGAATATTTAGTTATCGCAAAAGTGAATGTAAATTCAGGTTCTTTGTGGTAAAATGAATATTTAGTATAGCAAATTGAATATTCAGTATTAGAAAATGAATATTAAGTTTAGTTGGTGCAAAGTTGATTGTTGGTTTAGGTTCTTTGTGATAAAATGAATCAACATTAAAAAAATGATTCAGTATTAAAAAATGAATATTCGATATGCAATAATTAATATTCATTTTAGTTGTTGCCAACGTGAATGTAAGCTTGGATTTTTTTGCGGTAAAATGAATATTCAGTATTAAAAAATGTGAATATTTAGTATAAAAAAAAGAATATTCAGTATTAAAAAATGAATATTCATTTTAGGTGTTAAAATTGACTCGCTGACGCGCGAGACCACAATTGTTCTATGTGCTCCCGGGAGCATTGTATATTGTAGTTTAAAAAATTAGTCTAAAAAAATGAAGCTTTTAGTTTTTTTTTTTTATAAAAAAATTGTGCTTAAAAAAAAAATGAATATTATAGTGTACAAAAATGAAGATTAAACATTAAAAAAAAATGAAAATTGTAAAGTAAAAAATGAAGATTCCCAGAACCATATAACAATTGTTGTTTGGTATCCCAAAATATTAGCATAGGAAACATAATCACAAAACAATTTAGTTACCATTTATTTATTATCAGTTGTGCAAAACGAAAATAAATTTGTAAGAGACACAAATACTCTTACCTTGTTACCCTCCTAAATCTAGAGAGAAACACTTTCCATTTATGAATACTTGTAAGTTGTAACCATATACGTTTCCTCAGTGATAACCGATAACAAACAATGTATTACGCTTTCCCCTTAGTGATAACAAACAATGTATTACCCTTAAAAATTTCTACGGCTTTTAACAAATTTTCACCCACGAAATACAACTCATTTTTAACGGATTTATTAACGATGGATTAAAAGATGAACATTTTTAATTAAAAAAACCTAAGTTGCGGAGTGGTGATATTAAATAGGTGATTTTTATGAGAATGAATATTTAAAAAAAATTAAATAAATTAAAGTTCAATTTTAATTTTGATTCCAAATTTAGTTATAAATTCATTCAAATTAATTACATGTATTACCGACTACCAAATTACAATGAACGTAAAAAATTCAGAGTATAAACTTTTTCTTACAAAGTCAAATGTCGATTAGCTTTGAGAGAGAGGAGGTAAAAAAAATTCCAAGTTTTTCACTTTTACGTTCCACCTCTTTCTTCCATTGAAGGTACACGAAGTTCTACCTTGAAGCGGCTTCCGTGCTTCATCGCTTTCATTGAAGCAGCTACTGAGGTATGTGTTTTTTTTCCTTTCTTTCCTTTTTTAGTCGTCAAATATCAATTTCCCAATCTAGGGTTTAATTGTTCACTTATTTGTTAGGCAGCCAACAAGTGTTCTGCTAAGGTGGAGTATTGAATGATTATTACTGAATTTATGGGAGATTATTATTATTAGCAACTTTGTTGCTAGAATTGTTTTTGATGTTCTTAAAATGCTAAGAATTTTATGTAATATTTCGGATTTAATTCGATAATTGAGTCAAATTTGGTTGTTAGTTCATTGCAGGCTTTGTTTATAGCCTTCAATTTTATGCTCAATCTATGAAGATGGACCTTTTCACCCTCCTTCCCTGGCTGAGTGATGGCAGTAAGTTGGAACTTTTTTCGCAGAACAAGTTTTCCTTAGATGATCAGGCATTTATGGATGCCTTGAAACTCTTCACAGAAAGCAAACGTATTTTGTTGAGCAATGTGTCTCCAATTGGAAGCACAGCGGTATGTGATGTTGGATCACTTTTTTTTTATGTTTTGTTTTTGGTTGGATTATTCATACTTAGCTAAAAAAATCACTATGGTTCTGTGTGTTCAGCGAAAGGAATTGGAGAGATATTTGTTTGCTTTTGTTCTCTATGCCAGTAAGAGGCTCGGTGGAAAGGTTACGGGGGATGATAGTGAAGGCGCTAGTCAAAGTGGAGTTACTCTGTGCCAGATACTAAAAGCCCTGAAGTTGAAGTACGTTGTCATTGTATCTTTTGGTTAAAGTTCTGTGGCAAGGGGCTGTTTGTTCTGTTTTGGGTTAATTGTTTTTGCTATTGCAGCTTTGTGGACTTCTTTAAAGAACTTCCTCAGTTTGCTGTTAAACTTGGTCCAATTTTAAGTAACTTTTATGGTACAGATTGGGAGAAGAGACTGGAGGTATGTCTAAATTCAGTTGCTTTTGTTTTATCAAACTGCCCATTCACATGTTTAGCTACTAAGAATTGTGCTAATTCACTGTTTAATTAGGCAAAAGAGTTGCAGACCAATTTCGTGCATTTGAGCCTTTTAAGCAAGTATGGCCCCTCTTGCTGAGTGAGTTTTTGTTTTTAACTTGTCTTCTCTTATTTGCGTTGAAAGCCATTAAAACACATTCCTTGCAATTCTGCCAGTTTGACAGTGTTTGATGTTCTTGTAGTCAATATCGGGTTCAACATTTTGTAATTAGTCTCCTTTCTGATTATCTGTTTGGATTAGATTTACCTGTAATGTAAACTTTGAGTGATAAAGTTACCCATATACTCCTATCAAATATGTTAAACTGGGTAAGTTGAGCTTTGTTGTTGGGGATCATTTTGTTTAAAAATTGTCTTTTAGAATATTTTGTAATGAGAGTGTCGTTTATGGTTATCTTCCTGTTTATTATCTAAACCAAATCTGATTTTTAGTCTTTTACCATGGACAAAAAACTTGCCACTGGAAGTGGAATCTGTGAGTCTTGGAACCAAAACTTTCTAGTTGGGGCGTTTTATAATAGCACCAGTGTACCACAAAACATGTTAATTGTGTATGGTCTATAGTCTATAACTAGCTTTCCGGTTTTTAATTAATATAGTCATTCTAAACATGGCTGTACATTTCTTATTTATGAAATTAGCGAAGCAACCTAACTCTAAATTAGGGCTTTCTTGTATTATATGTTATTTTTAAATCATGCAGGCTTGGTTAGTTCGTTTGCGATTGGTTTACCTTTTTTGGTGGCATTTGCTTGAACAGCATTTTGTGAGTTATTGACTGGGATATTTTGTTGTCTCTGACTTTTAAGGTACTATAAACAGGCATACGAAGAATTTTTCAAGACAAGTGAAGCTACTAAGGAACGTGCTGATACAAGTAGTTTCTACTCTGATAGCATTTCAGACTATTATAGGTTTGGATGGCTACTGTTTCTGGCCATCCGTGTCCATGAGTGCAGCAGGTTTAAGAATCTTGTAACCAGCACAAATGCATTAGTTTCTGTATTGGTAAGTTATGATTGGTTATTGACTCATTCAAGCCTTAAATATTAATTGTTTGATGCATCCCCTCCCAATGCAAGAACATCACCTGTACAAGTCTGCTCATTGTCCTGAGTTTGTATAGCATAGTTATATTCCTCAAATTCTGGATCTTATCATTTTATAGGTTTCTTGAACAGCTGAACTAGTAAGTAGGTGTATTTTCTGCCAGGTGCATGATAAAAGATTTAATTTGCTGCAGGCTATTTTGATTATTCACATCCCTGCTTGTTTGAGGAACTTCAGATTTCTCGATGCTCCAATATTTGGTACTGAGTTTCACCATCAATTTGTGCTGTTTTCCTATTGCTATACTTTTTATTTATTGGTCTTCAGCTTTGAGAAGAGACGAAGCTTCGCTCTCTCAGGATAGAGTAACAATATATTCATGGGATTGATTTTCTGTTCCAGAAAAGAAAACTGAAGAGGGTGTAAACTTGGTTGCATCACTTTGCCAGAAATATGACACATCTGAAGATGAGGTGAAGAAAATGATGGACAAAGCTAATGACCTACTGAAAGAAAATTTGAGGAAAAACCCGTGTTCTGCGTCCCAATGCAAAACTGAAAATCTAGACAACATTGACACAGGTTTATAGATTTATATACTTGCCCTTGTCTGTATAAAAATAAATACAGGAGGTTTTTAATACTTAATTCTTGGATGCAGATGATTTGACTTACTTTGAAGATCTGTTGGAAGACTCTTCACTTCCAACTTCTATTAGCATTCTAGATAAGGATTATGATGCTGCAATTTGGAACAAGGGTGACATAGATGAAAGGATTTTTGTTAATGAGGATGACAGCTTGCTCGGATCTGGAAGTCTTTCTGGAGGTGCTATGCACATAAACATAAATAAGGTATTCTCTAACGTCATCCCATGTCAATTTAGTTGTTGTGTGACAACCTATAAATACCATACCATACCACATTGTATTCTTTCATCCAATGCACATGTGAATCTCCTACATATAGTGCCTAGGGTTTGGTTGTGAACTCACTATTTATCACATTTAGTTTGCAATTACAGAGGCTATTTCTGTTATATATATCATATAATAGGAAGGCAAAGTATGGCCTTTTACTTTTAAGCTTGAAAGTTATAGGAACTAGTTATCAATTTAGTGTGATACAGTATTTGATTCCATCTAGTAACCCATTCGTCTGTTATTATTTGTTTTAGAGGAAACTTGATGCAATGGCCTCTCCAACAAAAACAATTACTAGCCCTCTTTCACCATCTCGTTCACCGTTGCATCTTAATACTGTTCGTGGGGGTGTCAACACAAGGACAATATCTATGCCTGTAAGCACTGCAATGACAACTGCTAGGTGGCTTCGTGCTTTTATTTCTCCACTTCCGCCCAAGCCGTCTGCACAGCTGGAGAAGTATTTCGTGTCATGTGATAGGAATGTAAGTAGTGAGATTGTACGTAGGGCTCATATAATAATGGATGCCATTTTTCCTAATAGTGCTCTTGGAGAGAGATGTGTGGCTGGGAGTTTACCAAATTCCAACTTGGCGGACAACATATGGGCGCAACAAAGAAGGCTGGAAGCTTTGAAGCTATACTACAGGGTGTTGGAGGCAATCTGTATTGCAGAGGCTCAGTTGTTGCATTCAGACAATTTGACTTCTTTGCTGACAAATGAAAGATTTCACAGGTGTATGCTTGCATGTTCTGCAGAATTGGTTTTGGCCACTCATAAGACCGTGACACTGTTGTTTCCAGCAGTGTTAGAGAAAACTGGGATTACTGCTTTTGATCTTAGCAAGGTGATTGAAAGTTTTATTAGACATGAGGAATCTCTTCCCAGAGAGCTTAGAAGGCATTTGAACTCCTTGGAAGAGACTCTCCTTGAGAGCATGGTTTGGGAAAAGGGTTCCTCAATGTACAATTCTTTAGCAATTGCACGGCCAACTCTATCTGCAGAAATAAATCATTGTGGGTTGCTGGCGGAGCCAATGCCGTCATTAGATTTAATTGCCGCACACATCAACATGTCCTCTGGAGGCTTACCACCTATTCCATCATCACATAAACATGAGGTTGAACCAGGTAGTTCAATGTTACAACCCCCTTTCCTCCTCTTTAGGTCCCTCAAGTAATCAAATGCATAATGTCTTCAATAAAAATAAATTATGTATATTTGAGCAATCAATGTGGAGGATGTCAGTTTGGTGCAAGGTTGTCTCAGCTTGCACTATAAAACTGTATTAGTTAATGGTGGGGAAAGGAGGGTTATAAGGGTAAGACAAAATTTTGAGATCCATCAAATGTGATTCTGGCTTAGTTTTAAAAAGCGCGCCTAGCTCTCAGACTTTGGGAAATGCGCTTTAGCTAAGCGAGGCTCACGCGCTTCGTGCGCCTTTGAGCACTTAATGGTAATGCGCGCCTTTGCGCCTTAAGAAAAATAACTTAGATTTAAGTTACAAGATGAAGAATGATTGATTTTTTTTTTTTCAAATTGAGACTATCTTAGCTTTAAAAATATCAATATTTAAATTATTAGGGATCTTCTTAAGAGATATTAATTACAATCAAAGAAAAAATTTATTGAAATAAGTATATAAATACATGAGTCTTGCCTACAAAAGGCGTGCGCCTCGCGCCTAGGCTCCAACGACTATTTGCACCTCGGTGTGCCTTGCGCCTTTTAAAACTAAGGATTCTGGGAAATTTAGCGTTTAGATTGTGTGAGGTTCAGGATTTATATGCATTCTTCGAGTCAGAAAATATTCAGGTAACAAAGTACGCAGATGGTAAGCCTCGCCTTATCCGCAAGATTGCTCTGTTCTGAAAAGTTGTAGAGATGTCATTTCTGTTCCTTCTAGAGATGATGAATTTCTTTGTTTTTTTGTTTTTTTTAATATCTTGTACAGATATGCGATGGAGTATGTTATTGTAATGTAGTCTGAAATATAATAAGAAATAGCTATACATCGTTATTTGTAGGGAAAAATGGAGATGTAAAGTCCCCAAAGAGAGCCTGCTTGGAATATCGTAGTGCACTTGTAGAACGCAATGCTTTTACATCACCAGTAAAGGATCGACTGATAAACAACCTTAAACAGAAGCTAACTCCTCCAGCTTTGCAGTCTGCATTTGCAAGGTAGTCTAGCTGATAAAATAGTGGAAAAGACTAGTAAACTCCTTTCTTATTCTTAAGGGAAGTGTTTTATATTGTTATTGGTAAAGTGTTTTTTCTTTTACTTTGTTTTGGAAGTTTCATTTTGGGTCCTGCTGCGCTTTTGCAGTCCAACTAGACCAAGTCCAGGGGGTGGAGGAGAAACATGTGCAGAGACTGGGATCAATATATTCTTCACTAAGGTACAAGATGCTGTTATTAGGCTTGTGAGCTGTGGTTATTGAGTACCTGGACTATGTTTTACACTTTTACTGCTCTTTAGCGTTTCCACTGGGATATTGGACAGCCTTTCTCCTAACGTCTCTTATTTATGTTCCTGAAAAACAGAGCAAGGGGGCTTATTTAGATACTGGGGTCTTCTGAAATGTTTTTAAGTTTATATGGAGACATACATTGTTATGAATTTGGTCTTGTGCATTTTCACTTTCCTAATTCCCCCACCCCCCAACAACAAACATACCAAAAAAAAAAAAGTAAATTATACTGTAGTAATAACAATAATACTCCCTCCGTCCCAAATTAAGTGTTCCATTTTGAACAAAAATCTCTCATAGTTTTGTTCAAAATGGAGCACTTGTTTAGGACAGAGGGAGTAAAAATGATAATAATAATAAGACTCAGCATTCTGTTGGCATTGTCACTAAGATCATTTACATTCTTGTATCAGATTGTGAAGTTAGCAGCTGTTAGAATCAATGCTATGATTGAAAGGCTTGACAAGAAAACTGAATCTGAGATTCAGACTCAGCAGTTGAGAGAGAGTGTATATTGCCTTTTCCAGCAAATTCTCAATGAACAAACATCTCTCTTTTTCAATCGTCATATTGACCAAATAATCCTTTGTTCTTTTTATGGAGTTGCCAAGGTTTGTATATTTAAAATGTTATTACAGAAACATAAGTATGTGCAAGGGCTTTACTTCATTCATGTGTAATGTTATGAAAATTGAAAATTCTGAATGCTTGAATCACATTGTGCCGATGCAGATTTCTCTATACCAGCTGACTTTTAAAGATATTATTTTGAACTATCGCAAGCAACCTCATTGTAAACCACAAGTTTTTCGCAGTGTATATATTGACTGGTCATCCACACAGAGTACTGAAGTAATTGCCAAAACACTGTAAATTTTAAGTGTTTTTTACCTCACTTGAAGTTGAAGGTGCTAAACTTTTCGGAGTTTTTTTTTTCAGAGACAAGGGCAAGATTATGTTGACATCATAACATTTTACAATGAGGTGTTTATGCCTTCTGTAAAACTACTTCTCGTTGAGCTTGACCCTCAAGAAGTGGGTGTGAAAACTGACTTGGTTCCTGAAAGTAATAATGGCAAAGAAGGTATGTTTTCATTATTCTTATTTAATCTAGCTTATAAACACAGTTGTGATGAAATAGGAATATATGAAAAAGCCCCCAGAATCAGTGGACTAAGTTTCTAACATTATACTTTTCTTTTCAATTAGGTCAATGCCCGGGATCACCGAAAATATCTACATTCCCAAGTCTTCCTGACTTGTCATCGAAGAAAATAGTAAATAATGTCTACGTCTCCCCATTGCGATCATCGAAGGTACTTTTTTAAGATGCATATTTAGTACTGAGTTTCTTTTCTGTAAAAAATTTGAGGCATCCTTGAGAACTATGGATGTAACAAAGGAAGAAGTGTATTGTTACTTCCAGAGCTAGAATTAATTGTGCATCAAATCAATATCTAAGATTTTGAAAAACGTCATTCTCTAGCCAATTGCTTTGCTAGGCCTTGCTAACCAAAAGGCAAAAGATGTAGCTGTTTGTCTAAAAGTAAATTTCGAAGTAATATCATGCAAAGGCCTGCTTATGGTTTGAAAATGCGGTTTCAGTTACGGTAGCGGGAACGTTCATGATGCGTTGATTGTGGACCATGTCACGGTTGTTGCGATGCAAATTTGATTTCAATTTAGTATAGGGTTAGTGGCTTAGGCCGCTTAGCACTATCAATGGGGAAATATGGGGGAATACTGGAATAGTAAAGGATTAGAGCCATTAGTGGGGAAATATGAAGGATTCTTTCACTATATTTTTTTAACTCGATTAGTCCCGTGCTATGCATGGTTTTATCAAATAATAATTGATAAAATTTGAAAATTTGTTAGATAATAAGACAATTGCAAACAAATATGGAGTAGGTAGTATAAAATCATTACATCAATAAAAATATTTTAGTATAAATTTCTTAATGTTCTAAAAATTGACAAAAGAAAGAACATATTATGATATTAAAAACATTATATTGGTCACTAATTGCATTTAGAAAATGGAAGAATAGAGTTAATGATATTCATATTTTTAAAGTATGTTAAATACTAAGGAAAAGAAAAGAAAAACGAGAGAAAATGATGTCATAAACATTTTTGGAGGGAAAATTTTGATTAACAAATTGACACATCACACGTGTACATCTTTACATGATAATAATGATGTCAACAACATTTTGTTTTAGTATATAGTATATATAGGAACAAGGAAAAAAATCGCGGTCGCGTTCGCGGAAACGGTCGCGTTGTCGCGGAAACGGCTTGTAACGGAGGAATGGAACGGATGGCGGCTTTCGCGGCGTGATTTTTAAAAAAAAAAATCACATAAGTTCAATTTTAAGCTTGTTTATTCATCCTTTTAAGTAATTATATCATATAATTCCCAAAAACAATGTTATGAATAATAATTATTTATTTAATCTTATTATTATTATTATTATTGTTGTTGTTGTTGTTTTTTTTTTTTGGCAATAGTTATTGTTGTTATTGTGGCTAGAAAACAAAAATGAGTGGACCCTCATGAAAAGGGTAAAAAAGGAATTAAAAAAAGGGAAAAGAGTATATCACGTGAACTTTCTCATACAAAAACAAAAAAGAAAAACAAAGAAAAGTAAAGAAAGATGAACGCCTTGCCAAAAAAAAAAAGAAAGATGAACGATGAAAGCAAAGCAGAGAGAGTTTGCACTTACGCGAAATAAGAAGAAAAACATGAGATCGTCGGCGGTGGCTGCTACAAAGACCACCGGACACATCCAACCAGCTTATCGGCAAGCACTGTCATCACTGGCTTGTCGGCGACGATGTCATCTGGCTTAGTTTGCAAATTAGGGTTTTGTTCTGATTTAGGGTTTTTAATTTAGGGTTTCAATGGAAGTAAATTATTCAATTAATTTGGGGTTTTTGCTTGACTAAACATTTTCAAGCTAAGGTAAGTTGTTATTCGACGAAATTTCTATTATTTGTTTATTTTAATACTCAAATTTATGTTTTTTTCTTCATTTTCTTCTTTTAACTGCAACAACATGGACGTTCCACCGTGTTAGAACGGCGTTCCGCCGTTACGGAACGGCCGTCGCGGCGAGTTTGGTGTTTCAACTCACCGTTCTATAATGGGGTTTCTCGAAATGGTGGGTCTGAAACCCATTATAGAATGGCTGTTCCGTTACAGAACGGCCGAGGTTTGTTTCCATGGATAGGAAGTAACTTTTGAGTGAAATAATAGATGCAACTTCCAATATGAGGTGATTTGGAGTTGAAATGTTTGATTCGGATAATTTTGCGGGTTTTTTTAACACCCCTTGTTGATACCGACAATTTCAGTTTGGTTAATTGTAATTCCTTTACAAAATGGCCAAACCAAGATGTGCCTTGTTCCTAAACCATTGGCCTGCTTAAAATCACTACCTATGTTCAGCTTTTGTTAAGAGCTTCCCCAATCATGCCCAAAAAATATTTCATCCCTTTCTTTTTTTTGTATGGCAATTATTTCATCCCTTTCAATCTGCTAATTTTTGTACCCTTCTACCTCATATTTTTCATGAGTTATGACAAAAATTTTCACATTCATCCCACTCATCACCACATCCCTCTCTTCTACCTTTTCGTTGTATCCCGTTACACTCTCATCTCTGTGACATTATAAAATTTGTAACCTAACTTATATGCACATTTAACGGAATTTGCTTGGGAATTTGGTTTTTTAAACTCTCAAATTGAAGAAAGTGGAAGTAAAAGGAATATGGAGGTGAGAAGAATAAACTATAAATGATGTTAAAAATATGTCAATATGGGGGGGGGGTGGGAACTGCTATGAACCATCTAATTATAATAATATTGGCATTTTTGATATTTTGTTGTATTTTAGTAGTAAGGGTAAAATAGTCTTTTAATAATTGTTTGTAGGTGGATTTGTCAATTTGTAGTTGTCATTAGTCTATAAATAAGGGATTAATGTATGTAATAATTTTTAGGTTGGAATTAATAATAAGCAAGAGTAGTTTTGGAGTGCCTTGACCATTCAAAGGGTTAGATTTGGGAGAGAACTTGGCTTCTCGAAAGCCAAGAAACACCAGCATCGCGGTGGTTCTTAGCAGGAACCTAAAGTAGTCTTGGAAATTCGGATTTTTATACTCTCATATTGAAGAAAGTGGAAGTGAAAGGAAGATGTAAGAAAGAAAAAGATACGGTAATACTATAAATGTTGTAGAAAATATATCAATATGGAAAAACTATAGCCGATAGAGATTTTTTTGCCTTTTTTTATATATATTGAAAACAACCATTTAAAGTAATTGTTCTGCCCTTGTTTAGCTTGGTCGAAGGAGCAACTTCCCCAAGGTGGTCTTCGTGGTGGTTCCTAGGGAACAATGTTGCCCTAGCTTTTGTAGGCCTATGCGGGCGGTGGTACGTGGAAGAGAAGGGTATTGCTGTCGGATTATAATCCAATTCCGCAAGATTACTTGCACTACTTCCATGTTGCTTCTACTCCTTTTTGTCTGCCTTCCCCCCTCTCCCCAATTTTTTTTTTGTTTAATTGGCCACTTCGTCTTTTCGATTTTTGTGCAGAGCTAAACATTGACGAGCTGAAGACGCCATCTGAAGTTACCCAAATAATAGAAGAGGTAACTGCGGCGGAGGAGGCGGCTGAGGCTGCCCAGGGTAAAAAGGTGGCTCCAGCCACTAAGGGGAGGAAGACGGTTCCGACCGCTAAAGAGGGGAGCAAGAAGGTTGCTCCCACGAGGGGTGGGCGGAGTACTAGAAGCTTCGCTCGCGGTGGCAGGGCTAACGCGCCTGTTGCCGGTATTGTCATTAGGGAACCTTTCGCCGGAGGGGTACCCTCAAGAAGAGGTGGGCTGACGACCACTATAACTGGTCGTCACCATGAGAAAAAGAGGAAGGAAAGGGAGGTGTCTCCTCCAAAATCTTCAAAGGTTCAAAGGACGATGACGACAGAGGACTGGGCGGCTGCTGTCCGGGTTCTGGAGGGGGAGTTGGGGGGAGGCGGCTCTAGTTCTGCCGGCGCCCCTAAAGTGAGGGGGGAGGATGAGGCACCGTCAACCCATGCAAAGGGTGACGGTGACATTGTGGTGTCAGAGGTCATGGCTGATGTGGCCTCTGTTATGGCGGAGGATGTCCCTCCGTCATTAGGTGGAGATGAAGGTGCCCCAACTTTGGAATTTGGGTTTTCAACAGATGAGATATTCCTTACGTCTGAGGCCAGAAGAAGTAAAGAAACCGTTGTCGTCCCACCGTCTCCTGTGGCGGATGGTGGGTTCGCCAGCGTAATTGATCTGACGTTGACCGAGCCCGAGGTCGACGTCGAGGAAGAGGCAGTGAGCCATAGTTTAGTGCTCACTGACAAAAGGAAAGAGAAAGAAGAGGTGCAAGCTCTTCCACTGGATCTGGAAGCCTTGAAAAGCTTCCTTGCCGGAGTGGAGGAGAGGAAGCGCCTCCGTCGCCTTAGTTTTAAAAGGCGCACCTAGGCGTAAGGCTCTTTAAGGCGCTAGCGTTTGGGCTTTTTTAAGGCGAGGCACAAGGACCCCTTGGAGGCATTGGAAAGGCGCGCCTTTTTACGCCTTTTGTGGAGGCACAAGGCGTAGGAAAGGCTTGCCTTTTGGGGGGTAAGGCGCACATCAGGTTTTTTTAAAATACAAATAGTTTTTTTATTAGGTCATATGAAGCATTTAAATAAAAATAAAAAAAAAGAAGAGAGAATAAGTAGAAGAAAATGATCGCCATTTTGAAAGAAGAGAGAGAAGTAGAGAAGAAAATCCTAGGTCCCTACCTGCTGTTGCCATCATCACCCACCCATCGGAGTTGTCGTCATCACCCACTGCCGGAGCTACCATCATCACTGCCGGTCACTGAAAAGTTTCTCTCTTTTGTTCTTTTTTCTTTTCTTTTCTTCCTCTTCGACTGGCTTCGTCTCTTCGAAAATGATTTTTTTTTCTTTTCTTTTCCTCTTCAAAAATATTAAAGTGTAAACTCTTCTTCTCATCTGCCTTGCGTTCGACCTTTTGTTCTGCCTTCTACTCTTCTTCTGCCTTCTACCTTAGATGATGATGATGACGAAGTGGAGGAGGACATTGGTGGAGATGAAGATTACTTAGGATATGAGGATGACAATGAGTATAATTTGGATTAGGATTGTTCTATTACTTTAGGCAAAAAAAAAATGAGCTTGGAGAACCAAGTTTGCTTTTCTTTCCCTTTTTTTCTTTTCATTATGTAATGTTTTAGACTTTTGCCACCTGTTTTTAATATGAATTATATTTTGTTATGTCATTTATGCATTTATTATGAGTATAATGTTATTTTGAGTAAAATTTATGATCTAGTTTTAAAAAAATAAGGTTTTAGAAAATTTAATGCGCCTCACCACCTAAAGGCGCGCGCCTTCGCCTTGCGCCTAGGCTCCAGGGACATCGTGCACCTCGGTGCGCCTTGCGCCTTTTAAAATTAAGTCCGTCTCCAAGAGAATGCGGCGGTCATAGAAGCCAACGACGCAGAAATGCGTCGTCATCAAGAAAAGGTACGCCTTGCAGACCCTGTGACGGTATGTTATGGGTGTGCACGCACTCTTACTTCCCTATTGTTATGTACTAACTTTATCCTTACTTATTTTGCTTTTGCCTGTGGCAGGGGTATATAGAGACCAGTGGGTCTCGAGAGCTGAGGGTAACCGACGGCTCCGTTGCATACCGAAGTGTTGGGTTGCCCCACCATGGTGCCGGCGGTGTGCTGAGCCTGGACCCGGAAGGGCGTGTTGGGTCCTTGAAGTTTAATCTACCCCCCAACGTCCATGTACAGCCCGGGCGGTTGGGGGTGCAACACCAGAGGATGCCGGCAGAGTGCCCTCCTCCTGTATATGGTTCAGGGGAGGTGTTTCGCCCGTCATTAGATGTGAGGGACAATGAGTCCCTAATGGCGGACCTTTCTATCCCCGGAGGGGACCTGGGTTACCGCCTACTGCAGGGCGTCAGACTGCCAGCTGAGTGCAGTTGTGGCGTCTGGACGAACCCTGGCCTAGCGCTATGCCACGACCTTGGCTGCGTAAGTATCTTTGTACTTTATTTGTTTATGTTATTGTATTTATATGTATTTTTTATTATTATCTTGCCCACTAACATGCTTTCCCATGCTTTCAGGCTGCCAACTCTGCTGTGGAGCTGACGGAGGCCTATTGGAGCCTCCATAATGAGTTGGACCGCTGCTAAGAAGTAGTCCATCCTTTGCTGAAACAAAACGAAACTCTAACCCGTGAGGGGGTGGAGCTTACTAAAGCAAAGGAAACCGCGGAGGCGGCGCAGAAGGCTGCAGAGACAGCGAAGGAGGCTGTAGAGGCAGCCAAAACGGAGGCGGAGACTGCCAAAAAGGCTCTGGAAGAGGAGCTAAAGAAGGTGAAGGAGGAGAACGTCAAGTACCAGGCCAAGAGTCTGACAGACGATGGGTTGATTAAGGCTTTCAGCACCAGAGTCGGAGAGTATGTCCAGGAGATAGGCCGGGTAAGTTGTGAGCTGGATGACCAAGACGCCATCATCAGAGACCTCGAAAGGGACTTTGATGACGTCGTGGCTCAAAATACCCAGAAGGATAATGCTCTAAGACTACTGGACATTCGCGTGCTGGCGGCTGAGTCCCGGGCTCAAGCAGCTGAAACTCGGGCTAAGGGAGCTGAGGAGAGGGCGGAGTCTTCGTACCGCGAAGCTGTGCAGAATTTTATTTCTTCGGTCGAGCTCCGCCAGTTTTGTACTGACCGATTCGATGGGGGATGGATGGCTGCTATGAGGTGCGTGCTATCTACTGACCCAAACTTTGACTGGGACGCCGTCGAAACTGCCTTCAAAGACAGCGTAGGGATGCAACCCTTGATTGACTTAGATACCTTCCCCATTGAACACGCTGGGAACTACTCTCCCCGGCATACCGGGATCCCCATCATGCCTCCGCCAGTACCAGAACCTGAAGCTGATGCCTCCCAACCACCAGGGCAATCTCAATGATTATCTTGCCTGTTCTACCTCCGGCTGCCTCTTTGCTTCAAAGAAAACGTCTACTGCCTGCCACCGCTTTTAAGGCGTGTTGGTCGCTTAGGCTTGCCAACATTGATGTATGGCAGATCAGCTGAGTACTACAATTCTATGTTGCGATTATTCACAAAGTGCTCATAAATGGTTACTCCTAATGGTCCGGCAGCAGCGTCCTCATTACCTTTTTGTTGGTTGGCAGCCTTTTGTAATTATTGTATTGACTAGGCTACTTGTAATACCTGCTTTTGTACAAGCTAAGTAGTGGAAATGTAAAATGCCGCCGGTCATTACCGGTCCCAATTGAATATAATACAAGATACATTTTGATGATATCCTTGTCGTTTCTTTTCTTGTACTTTGTGCTTGCATTCCTTCTTTTTCTTTTTCTTTTTTTATTTTATTATATATATATATATACATTTTTTTTTATGGCGTCTGAGTTTTCAGACGGCGTCTCGATTAAGGCTGAGATTATCCATGTTGATGAAGTTTTGAGATAGCAGCTTCATAGAACTCTTGCCTCCGTCAGGCAGCAGTTCTGTGAGCTCTTATCATTTTAAGGATAGCAGCTTCACAGAACTCTTGCCTCCGTCAGCCAGCAGTTCTGTGAACTCTTATCATGCATGAGATAGCAGTTCCATAGAGCTCTTGCCCTCCTTAAGGCAGCAACTCTATAAACTCTTATCATTCATAAGATAGCGGTGCTGTGAGCTCTTATCACTCATAAGATAGCGGCTTCACAGACCCTTATCTTTTAGATAGCGGTGCTGTGAGCTCTTATCATTCATAAGATAGCAGTTTCACAGACCCTTATCTTTTTAAATAGCGGTGTTGTGAGCTCTTATCATTCATAAGATAGCAGCTTCACAAACCCTTATCTTTTTAGATAGCGGTGTTGTGAGCTCTTATCATGAAAGTAAAATGCAATGAAATAAATAACATAATTAGATTGCAAACACTAACACTTGGCTCGATGCCTTTTATTTATTTATGAGCAATCAGGGCAGTGGCCTTCGCCTTAGCTACAAATAGTAACTAACCCTGACAACTTGTGTTTACAAATTTAGACTCTTAGGATGGCAGTGGTCTTCACCTTAGCATTTGTAGCTAACCATCATAGTCTATTACATATAAATGCAAAAAGTTACAATTTTGTAGAGATATACGCATTGCTATACATAGTATTTCTTTAGAGCTTTTGCATTCCAAGTGTTCTTCAACTCTTTGCCATTCATGTCCGCCAGCCTGTAGGCTCCGGGGACTATTGTCTTTATGATGCGATATGGACCTTCCCAGTTGGCTGATAGCTTACCTTCACGGTTTTGCTTGCCAGTGGCATCTGTCCGTCGTAATACTAAGTCTCCGACATCCATAGGTCGATGCTGGACTTTTTTGTTGTAAGCACGACGGATTTGATCTTTATATGAAGCTTGGCTCAGCTCTGCTATGACTCTTATTTCCTCGAGAAGGTCAAGGTCTTCGCGGAGGAGGGCGTCGTTACTCTCTGGATCATAGGTTTGCACCCGAAAGGATGGCAGACCTACTTCAACTGGTAGGACGACCTCATGACCATAGGTGAGGCGGAAAGGGGTATCTCCAGTGGTTTCCTTCCCCGTCGTCCTGTTGGCCCATAGGACTTCCGGGACCAAGTCAACCCATTTTCCTTTAAGATCATCAAGTTTTTTCTTAAGTGCATTTAATATTTACTTGTTGGCGGCCTCCGCCTGGATGAGATACTGAAGAGTATGCCATCTTTATTTTGAATGGTTCTAAAAATGCTTGCAGAGGCTTGCAGTCAAATTGCGTGCCGTGGTCAAACACCATGGCTTTCGGTAGGCCAAACCTCGTAATTACTTGCTCCCAGATGAACTTTTTTACTTGGGCCGCCGTGATGCTTGCAATCGGGATGACCTCTATCCATTTGGTGAAATAGTCAATGGCCACTATTAGAAATTTTCCCTCTTTGCCTGTGGTAAAAGGTCCCAAAATGTCTATGCCCCACTGTGCGAAGGGAATTAGATTGAGGATAGGCTGTAAGTCATTTGGCGGTGTGTTAATCATTGGGGGAAACTTTTGGCATTTGTCGCATTTCTTGACATACTCCTGTGAGTCTTGCATCATAGTAGGCCAATAGTAACCAGCACGGATGGCTTTCAAAGCCAGAGCTTTACCCCCAATGTGGTTGCCACATATACCTTCGTGGATTTCCTCCATCACCTTGACGGACTCATACTTAGATATACAACGGAGCATGGTCCTATGAAAGCTCTTTTTGTAGAGGGCTCCTTGAAAGATACAGTATCAGGACGCCTGTTGTCTGACTTTGGCGGCCTCCGCCTTTTCAGTGGGTTCAACACCATTCTCCTTGAAATTTTTCATGTTGTCATACCATTCTCTTTCTAAGACCTGATTAATAGCAACTTCTTTGGCTGCTATGGCCCTAGTCCGCCAGACCTCGATCATGGTGTTGCCTCCTAAGTTGGATATGGGGGAGCTAGCCAACTTAGACATGACATCTGCATGTGTATTCTCAGCCCTTGGGACTAGTTGAATCTTCAAGGCCGACAGCTGAGATTCCAACTGTCTGAGCTCATCACGGTATTGGATAATGGTAGGCTCTTTAGCCTCCGACGTCCCATCCATTTGGTTTGCAACCAGCTGAGAGTCTGTGATGAGTTTAACACTTCCTGCCCTAGCCGCTATGCACAAATGTATGCCGGTGATGGCAGCTTCATATTCTGCTTCATTATTTGTAGCTTTGAATTCAAAACGGAGGGCGTACCTATTATGAGTACCGTCAGGGCTCGTTATCATAACGCCGACACTTGACCCCGTCTGGCACGATGACCCATCTGTCTCAACAATCCACTGCGGTAATTCTTCATAAGATGTGAAATTGGCTTCATATGTGAAGTCTGCCGGAGCTTGAGCTTTGATGGCGGTGCGGGGTTTGAACTTGAACTCATATTTTGATAACTCAATTGCCCAGTTCATCATTTTGCTAGAGGCTTTCCACTTCTGGAAAGTTTTTTCTAGAGGCTGATTTGTAAGGATGACGACTGGGTGAGCATCAAAGTATGGTCGTAGTTTTCGTGCTGCCACCATAATGGCCAGAGCCAACTTCTCAATGGACGGATAACGTGTCTCCGCCCCAGTTAATACATGACTGACAAAGTAGACTGGCAGCTGTTGCTTTTCTCTTTCAACCAGTAATGTCGCCACCACCGTAGTGTCAGAAGTTGATATGTATAACTGCAGGGTTTCCCCAACCTCCGGTCGTGTCATTGTTGGTAACTGCTGTAAGTGCTCTTTGACCTGCCGGAATGTCGCGCTCTGCTCGTCGCCCCATTCGAACTTTTTATTGGCCCTTAGCACTCTAAAGAATGGGAGTGCCTGAGATGCAAACTTTGCTATAAACCTTGTTAGGGATGCCATCCTCCTTGTCAGCTTTTGGCCATCTTTTATTTTCTTTGGCTCTGGCATCTCACATACTGCCTTGACCTTGTCAGGGTTAGCATCAATTCCTCTTGCAGAGACCATGAATCCCAGGAATTTCCCTGACTTGACCCCAAACACACATTTCTTAGGGTTAAGTTTCATTTGATAGGACCGGAGGGTCTAGAATGTTTCTTACACATCCGCCAGATGATCTAATTTTGTTCTGCTTTTGACAATGGTGTCCTCCACGTAGACCTCCACATTACGGCCCTTTTGTTTTTCAAAGACTTTGTCAACCAATTTTTGATAGGTGGCCCCTGCATTTTTCAAACCAAAAGGCATTGCCCAGGCATCTGTAATAAATGTTGTTTTTGGTCTGTAGTTGTATACGCCGACATCCGTAATAAATGTTGTTTTTGGTCTGTCAACTCACACAAAATTATTTGGTGATATCCAGAAAAGGCATCCATAAAACTTAATAAAGCATGGTTGGCAGTAGAGTCTACCAATTGATCTATCCTAGCAAGTGGATAGCAATCTTTTGGGCAATGGCGGTTGAGGTCTGTGAAGTCAACACACATCCACCATTGTCCGTTAGCTTTTTTAACCATTATTACGTTAGCAAGCCATTCAGGATAGTCACAGGGCTCAATGAACCCCGCTGATAAAAGTTTGTTTATTTCAGATTTAATTGCCAGGCCCGTTCCTGGGGCAGGGCTACTGGGGCAATCGCCCTAGGCCCACTAAAGAAGGGCCCAAATTCAAATATATAATTGATAAATAAATATATATTTTTGATTGTAAATTGATTAACGATTTAAGGTAGTGCCTCAGCGGTAGAGAGCGTCTCTTGTTTTCCTTGGTTTGGCTAATTGGTCTGGGTTCAAATCCCATTGCACTAGTTTGCCTTGTTTTTCTTTTCTTTTCCTCTCCTTTTCTTTTCCTCTCCTTTCCTTTTTTCCTCTTTCCTTTCTTAACTCCCCTTTTCTTATCTTTCCCTATAATGATACATTCCTATTACTGTATAAAAACTTAAAAAGACTAAGAAAGATTTGATCATTTTCATTTTACTCCGTGTTATGACTGATTTCAATGGTAAAATTATCTTTTTTTTTTTTTAGGAAATCAATGGTAAATTTATCAATAAATATATTATAAATGTCATGACTATTTACTAATGTATCCTTGAAAGTCAAATTCTCTTTAATAACCATCATCAACTTTTAAGTTATTTTTATTAATTGACTTAAACGTCATTAACCGATGTTTAAAACAATGTTATACTCCCTCCGTTTTTTTAGATATAACATACCAAAATGGCACGCTTATTAAGGGTTTAATAATTTAGGTTCACAATAGCTTCTTTACCCCTTGTTTATTTTTCAAACTACAATAAAAGTGTTTGACTTTAGTAATATTAATGTATTAGTTGAGGGTATTATTAAGGTATGTTACATCTATTTAAAAACAACCCAAAAAGGAAAGTTTTACAACTAAAAAAACCGGAGGGAGTATATATATATATATACACGTACATATACACACAAATATACTCCGTACATACATAGTTATAAAAATGACTCCCCAATATTTCTAATATTAATTAGCAAAAACAAAAATCTAATATTAATTATATTGGGCCCATTTGTTATTTTGCCCCGAGCCTCTTATACCTTAGGAACGGGGCTGGTAATTGCATCATTCTTTTCAGTAGAGAAGGCTCGCTTCTTCTGCTTTACAGGCCTAGTTCCATCTATTACATTGAGTCTATGTTCTATAACATTAGGATGGATGCCAAGCATCTCATCCGCAGCAAAAGCAAACACATCAGCATTTTTCTGTAATAGACTAACTAGGTTGACCTTCATTTCCGAGGGCAACTTTTTCCCAATCTTCACAGTTCTGGCCACATCATCATCCGCCAGTTGTACTTCCTCAGTCTCTTCTTCAGGCTTGGGCTTCTCCTAATACCGCAAGTCTTCCAGAGGTATGGGTTCAACTTGGGTTCCCTCTTTCTCTTCTTATCAGCAATGGGTGGGGGTGGTGGGGGCTTCATGGCGGCCACATAACAGGATCTGGCCTCTTCTTGGCTTCCCTTAATTGTTGTTGGCCCTCCGTCGTCAACGACATATAGCATAGTTAGGTGATAGGATGATGGAATAGCTTGGATATCTCCAATCAGCGGCCGACCCATGATAGCATTATAGGCTGCCGACACATTCATTACTAGGAAGTCCACCATAACTCTCCTAGTATGTCGCCCTTCTCCCAGCTGGACTGACAGCTTGATGATGCCGTCTGGCGTCACCCTCGCCCCAGTGAACCCACTAATTGAATAATGGACAGGCTTGATATACTTCACACTTAGACCCATTTTGTTGAAGGCTTCCCTGAAGAGGATGTTAGTAGAGGATCCACTGTCGACCAGAATGCGGTGAACCAGATTATTAGCGATGGTGAAGGAGATGACTAAGGGGTCATCGTGAGGGTAGATAACTCCCCTAGCATCCTCCGTTGTGAAGGACATTTCAGGAATTTCTGGCGGCGCCGGCCAATGCCGTTGACTGTTGTAGTTGACTTGATGCCGGATCTCTCTCAAACTTGCTTTCCCCTTGCTGGCGGTACCCCCATGCACCGGTCCTCCCGTTATCACCAGGATTTCATTCTTGTGCTGCTTCTCTTTTCCCTTCCAATTTCCTCCACTACCCCGTGGCTTTTTGAACGTCACTTCTGCCTTTCTCTTATACTTTGTAAAGTACCCCCTGCGCACTTGATCTTCGATGTCATCCTTCAAGTGCTGGCATTCCTCAGTTGTGTGGCCGTAGTCCTCGTGGAACTCGCACCACTTGCTCTTATCTCTGTTAAGGGCATGCATCTTTTTCGGCCTCCGCCAGGTATCTTCGTGGTTGTGCATCTCATAAATTCTAGCCCCGGGAACGGTCAGCTCTATGTAACTACTTTACTGCTCCGTTTTGGGCCGTTTCTCAGCTACCGATACCTCCTTCTTCGCGGAGGACCGCTCGTAGTACTCTTTGTTGTCTACAGGGAATTCTCTCTTGAAATCCCTTTTCACATACTTCTCTTTCTCCTTGTCGGAGCTGCCAGCATTTGTAGCTCCGCTACCCATCCTCCTAAACTCCTCAGCCCGGATAATTTCATTGGCTTTACTCAAAACCTCCGCCAACGTTATGTAATTCTTCCTGCCCAGATACTGCCGGAAGGGGCCATCTTTCAGTCCTGTCATCAGAGCTAAAACGGTGACCTCATGTTGCATGTCAGGGATGGTAACCGCCTCAGCGTTAAAACGTGTAATGAAAGCTCGGAGGTTTTCATTCTCCCTTTGCTTCATACCTAGCAGTTCTCCTGTCATCCGCTCTCTTCGCTTATTACTCACAAAATGGCCCAAAAACCTTAAGGATAACTCCTCCCAGGTTGCCACGGTGGACACTGCTATAGATTTAAACCAGCTCTGAGCCACTCCAGTCAAGGTCAGCTGGAAAGCCTTACACCAGGCAGACTCTACTGTCGTGTAAAGCTGCATATGCCCTTCATAAGCAGAAATTTGGTCCTCCGGATTCGTCTTGCCGTCATAACGGCACATGGGCATCTTGATCCGGGGCATATCTTCATCTAAGATGTGCTGAAAGAAAGGGGAACCATGTGGAGTTATCCTACCGACGCGGTGAGCTGGTCCGCCGGCAGTTATGGGAATACCCCCGGTGGTACGTTGCCAGACATTGTTTGGCGGCGAGCGAGGTGTGAAAGCAGTTTGGAACTGCACAGTGTTGGGCTGAGGTTGGGGTTGGTGGATGGGCTGATCCTCTGGCCCTATAGGGTTTACTTAGCATCCTCGCCTTCATCATCTTCTTCCTGTACTTCATTAGCTGAAGTTAGGGGCTGCATGCTCCTAATTGGAGAATGTGGTGGTGGCGGTGGTGGGTTAGGTGCAGCAGTGGCCATATTAGCCTTGACAGTACCCTTCTCCTGGGTCTGTGGCTTCGTAACTGGGGTGGCTCCTGCCAGTGCAGACAAGATGGCTGCCACACTGGCTAACTGCTCAGGTGTGAATTGCTGTTGGAGCGCCTCTAGTACATGTGTTTTGGAGGGTTGTTTTCAGGATTCTCCATGGGCAATGGTTTCTTTTTTAGTTTGGGATTTGTTTGGGTATGTTACTGTCACTGCGGACAGAAACAGAAGGTTGCCTGGGAGTGGATTTAGGTGGCTGTTGTTGAGGTGGTTGCTGGTGGGTTTTTTGGGGTGGTTTTGATGGTTGTTGTTCCATTTTCAAAGCTTGGGGCGGTTTTTTTTTTATGTTTTAGGATGAGCTTTTTGTATATTTCCCCACAGACGGCGCCAATTGTTCCGCCCTTGTTTAGCTTGGTCGAAGGAGCAACTTCCCCAAGGTGGTCTTCGTGGTGGTTTCTGCACACAGGGAACACGGTGAGCTAACCCTGGGGTGGTTTCCGGAGAAAGACCCTCCGATGCTTAAGTCAGCAAGGGAATTCGATCCAAAGAGAGAGAGTAGAAGAATGTAGGAGAATTAGAATGTACCTTTAATGTGGTGTGCTTATCCTCTATTTATAGAGGTGAGTTTTGGTGGCTAGTGGTACCAAAGGTACACGTGTCACCCCCAGGTTGGTTGATGCCAACCTGGGAACCTTAGTTACAATCTTGAATGACGGCCTGGATGGCCGCCATGTGTACGCTTCTCCTTTAACCAATTAGTTAGTTTGTTAGGATGTGGGCCCAAGTGCTCAAGTGGTGCCTTGGTTGGTGCCACGTGGAAGTTGGGACCAGACCCCCGCCGTCTCCGGGTGAGTTGGCATTCTCCCTACCACAGAGGAAGTTCCAAGTCCTCTTGGTCCTCGGATGCCGTCTTTGTACATGACGACGTCTCACTACTCTGGCGGCTTAGGAATGCTTCGAATGGGTATGATCATGTCGGTGTACCGGTATGCCCCCATACAGCAATATAATTGTTATGTTAATTTAGTGGCTTTAGCAAGACACTGTAACCCCCCCCCCCCCCACACACACACCACCCAAAAAAAAAAACTGGCCTGTGCACCTGTTGCATTGTTTTTTTTTTTGGGTTGTATCTCCAGCCATAGCAACCTGTTCTTGCATAGAGAAACCACAGCTGTCACTAAAATCACTTCATTCTCTAGAGTGCAACTGGCAAAGAGTCAATTTGGTCATCACTAGGCCTAGTTGTTGGACTAGGTAGCCCAATGGGAATGTGGCTAGGGTCAAGTTTATAGGGTATATACTGGACAAGGCCACATCGGTCAGGGTCAATACAGGCCAAAAATATTAACCTAGTAAATAAATTTTCCAAAATAAAATGACAAAAATAATTATATTTATATACACTTGTTTCACTTTTGGCTGCTTTAAATTTTATTTATGTTTAGTTGTTTATTGGCCCGACCGGTAATGACCCGCAATTGACCCATGAGTCCATGACGGGCATCACCTGCTTTGGCCCAACCCGCTATCAATCCTTTTTAGCCGACCCCGACCCGAGTAATTTACCATCCCATGACCAACTTTGTATCATAAATGGGATTGCATTTTTTTTCTTCAATTTGGTCACCCTATTACCCAAATTCCACTTTATTATCCCACGCCAACTTTGTATCATGCATGTTTTCAATGTTGGCATTGATCGAAGAAGATTTGCAAGTTATATGAAACTTCAATGTTAATTTTCCCTCAAGAAAAAAAAAAAACTTCAATGTTGATTTCAATAAATGGATACCCAGAAATTTTAAACCTTCTTGTTCTTTAGTTTTTTTTTTTTAAAAAAATCTTGTTTCCAGGTTCTAACTACCAGCATTATTGAAAAGGTGCTTGTAAATTGTTTACACGGTTTCACCTAATTCTATGGCATGTTCAATTATCTGTTCATACTGAAGAATTTCCCTTGCAGATGGATGTTCCAATATCAAAAAGCTCCAAAAGTTGCTATGCTTGTGTGGGAGAAAGCACTCATGCTTATCAAAGCCCTTCCAAAGATCTAACAACAATTAACGACCGCTTGACTAGGTAAATTGACACTAACTCACTAAACATCGCTTACATTCCTATGCTCTAAGTCTGCTATGATGCTCATTGCTCCCGGCCGTGCGTCATCTTCACAGTAGTAATGACCAGAGTGTGAGGGGTGCACTGATGTTTGATGATACTGATGTAAGCGACTCACTCGTGCCAAACAGCCTCCTGTCTCTTCAGAATGGAAATTCTGCCACTACATCATCTGAGGTGTCTTTGAAAACGGAACACCCTGATTTTTAGTTCATTGGTTGTACACTAGTACATGAATGTTGTAAATTCCTTGTTTTTTTCTTTTGTTTTTTTTTCTTCTGTAAATTTCTGTAGGCTATATATGAAAGTGATACAGCAGTATGTTTTGAAGTATAGTTGCCATCACTTTCAGGTGCATGTGTATTTATCGTTTTTCAAAAAAACACCCTGGTCCCCTACTTTCAGAAGCTTTTACTTTACTATGTGTTGATATGATTTTTCTCTGTTCTCCACGTGAATGAGATATAAGCCCTATTCTCTTCAGCCATCAAACACAAGTTGTATCAGTCACACCCAAGCTCTTGTCTGATACGTAAATTTTAACACTATAGATATTTTGTTGAGGGGGGAAAAGAGTAAAATTATCAATTAACTTTATTAGTTGTTTGGTTTAAAAGTGTAATAAAAACAATTAAGAGCAAGGGAAAGAGGTTTGTTTCTACAAATTTCACAAAGGAAACAAATTGGGAGTTTATGTTACCCTTTGGAAACAGGAAGTGTTACGTATGACAATCACCAAACATGTTGAAACGTAATCACTTAAGTTGAATATGTTTTAAACTCCTAAAATTTCTATACTGAACATCTTCTAATGTCTATTTTAGCCTGACATTATTGGGGAATTTGAGCAACTGTAACTTGAACATGAAAAGTTTCATTCGGAAGTCATCTTTGTCAATGATGGAATTCTCTATAATTAATTCAGTTTACAATTTGAATAGGATATCAAAGCTAGGGTTGTCATTGAGGCAAGTCAAGTAGAAGACATGACTCATCTCCACCCCAACAAGTTTGATGTGGATTGGGAGGGATGGAGTACTTGTTATGAAAATGTGGATGAGGATGAGTTTCATATTATAAAGTTATACCCACCCCATCCAAGACATACTCTACCGGCCACCCCCATGTTACCTCCACCTCATCCCCACCATGTACTTATGCACTTTGAAATACTCCCTCCGTAACATTAAAATGTAAACTTTTGTCAAATATCGGTGTAACACAAAAATATCAACTTTTACAAAACTTTCTATATATGGCAAAAACAACTTCATATAATTTACACATTTGCCATTACTTAAATTTATAAACAAAAATTACTAAGTAATTAAAACATATTAATTCAATTCTAATTTAATGATTCCCACCAATTTTTAAACAACCAAATTAAATTTACTACCAATTCAACTACCCATCCCAATTAAAACCATCCTCATTTATTACCCAACCCTTCACTCCAACTTATCATTATCATTATCATCAACCTTTCTATGGTTCTTCTGAGTTCTTCATCCTCTCTCTCCTCCAAATCCTAGATCTTCATCCTCTCTCTCCTCCAAACTCCCGTCCCTCTCTTCTCTCTCCTCTGAAATCCCTAATTCTACTCTTCTCTCTCCACCTTCTTCGTCCCTGTGAAAACCCTAAATCCTCTCTTCAGTTCCTCTCTTCGTCTCTTCCTCTCTTCGTCCCTCTGAACTTCAACCATGGTGGATTTTGAACCTCTAAAACTAGCTTACGAAAAAGAAGAAGATCCCACTCGAAGGGCTCTTCTGAAACTTTTTTTATGATCTATTGAGTTCTGGAATGGTTGAGCATGTCGAAAAGATTTATGACGAAGGAAGGTACCACGAATTTCTAAGATGGCCAGGTGTGGTGTGTTTTGAAATGGTAATGGAGGACCTGGAGAAGGAAAGGGAAAGGGAGGCTGATGAGAGGTTTCAGGCGTGGTCCGTGGTCTGTGGTTTAGCATCTCCGTCGAAGGAGGAGAGTGCAACCACCAGTTCCAAAGCGTCGAAGGTGGCTGAGAAAAAAAGGAGTAGGAAGGGAAAGAGAAGGCTGAAGTTTCACCACTACCCAATGTCAAAAGAGCTACGGCTGATGACATTAGGAGGAAGAAGGGAAAGGGGGTCAAGATCTGTGATGATCCTATGGAAGAGGATGTTCCTCAAACTACAGATGTGAAAGAGGAACCCATGGATGAGGATCCTCTGGACTTGATGCAGAACCCTTGGGTTCAATTTGCAAATGAGGTCCTTTTTGAGCAACTGAAGCAAGTTCCCTCTGAGGAATTTGAGCGTATTTTCAAACTGGAAAGAAGCCTAGATACATATGTCCTCCTATTTTTAATCATCCATGACTAATTTCTGATTTTTTATTTTGCATGTTTATTTCGAAGTTTAATTTTTGGCTTTTACAGATTCATTCAATTTTTTTGTTGGTCTGTGTATATTAACATATGTGTCCCTGTGTTTCAAATGTGGCTGTGGATGGCTTACTGCTGTGGCCATGGTGTGGCCTTGGTGTGGCTTATGGTACTGATTAATTTGTGGTTGTGGATGTCTTTCTGCTGTGGCTTGTGACTTTGGATGACCCCCTGGTTTGGCTTGTCACTGTGGATGGCTTTTTGATTGAATTGTTTTTTTTTTGTTTCTTGATATGAATGATTGTGCTGTGCTACTGATGTTGTCATTTGCATGAAGTGTGATGTGTTTAAAAATATGGATGTCCTCTTTTTCAATGAGTCCCTTTCACAAAATGAGTCCCTTAAATTGGGGGTGGAAGCCTAAATTGATGAATGATGATTTTTATTTTTTTTGGAAATTTATTCTGTTATCACTGCCTTATGACAAAATGGAGGGCTAAGACAACATAGTTGTGCATGTGTAGGTGTTATTGGTGATTCATAATAGCTGGTTTTGGGTTTAATATTGAGTCCCTCCTAGTTTTTGAATTTGTTTGCAACCCAAATGATGAAGGGACTCAAGACCAATGAACCACTTCAATGTTATATGTTGCTCTAGTTTTGAAAACTATTGAGAAGCTATACATTGATGGTTATGGGTGTCATACATATGTCCTGATGGTGTGTGCAGTGTGTAAGGGTGGTACATGAAAGAGTGAACATGAAGTTAAAATAATCATCCATTTCATCATCTGATTGGTCACCCACTAATCATCCATTTCATCATCCTTAATAATAGGAACAATTGTAGTGTTTTTTCCAAAAGTCAACCACTAATCATCCATTTCATCATCTGATTGGTCACCATCACTTTCCACCATGTGAAGGGATTCAAGATAAGCACTCCATTGTTCCTCTTCTTCTATGTATTGATTGATAAACTCAGGTGTGTAGCCATTGTTGTCACCTTCTTGTTCTGTTGTGTCTTCCTCTAATTGTCTCTGGTCAAGCTCATTTAGATATCCCACTGCTTCATCAATGATTTCTTGGTCAACCTCAAGCACATCAGGTAGTTGACCTATTCTTTCTAATCTTCTCTTGTCTATGTGAGGGAGCTTGTAGTTGTTGCCCCCTTTAACTTTGAGTGCTTCCACCATAACTAGCTGAAGGCTTATCCAGGCATACCTTATCAACCTTGGTTCAAATTCATCATAAGCATTTTTTACTTTCACAATCAGGTCTTCAACATCCTTTGGGAATGATTGATATTGTAAACTTTGTAGAGCCCTAAAAAGTCTCAAGTCTAGGACATTGAAATCAGGAGATTGAGCTGGTTGATTAATGATATGCATGTTGAATCCATCTGATGATGCTGCTTCTCTAAAAGCTGGATCAGAGTCCTTTAAATGTGGCCTTGCATTGTCTTGTTGAATAAATATGTCCTTTGACATAGTTGCTGGCCATTTCTCCTTTATTGCTGGTATGACAGTGTTGATCATCATTTCTCTTGTAACCTGTTGATTTACTTTAGTTACAACTTTAGTCTCCCAGGTTCCAGCAGGTCTGTTTTTGGTTTTTTTTTCCCTTTCCTTAAAAACAAATAGGTATATCCCAAACTTACCATCATGCACTAACTCACCCTCTTCATTGTAGATTGGCTTAGATGTAACACCCATGAACATCACTTTGATGCTGTAATTCTTTGACTTGGATGTCCTGTATGGGTCTATTTCTTTGGGTAGCAAATAAAATCTTCTTGTGGTTGGGTTTAGGTAGAACCATTTCTCATCAATATGAATTGTGTGCTTCATATCAACAAATTTGGGCTTGCTGTTTGTTGTGGCTGGTTCTATGTGTGACAGCACCCACTTCATCCTATCAGTCTTATTTTTATCACTCACATTTGGATGGTTTGGACTTGTGTGTGCCCTTAGCAATACCTTTTTCAGTAGCCTAAACACATGCATATGTGAGCAACCTAAAACACCTGCATAAGCTCTATAAGACTGTCTTAAATGAAGGGGTGCTGACTGAAGCCACTCCTCACTATTCTGATAAAATGGTTTTCTACCTACACGACCCTTTTTTTTTTTAACTGACATCAATGGCTTCCCCCCCATGAATTTGTTGTTGATATCTTTTCAAAAACCTAGATATTGTGGTTTTATGGCATCCAATTTCCCTTGCTAGTTTTGTCTGTGTACCATGAGGCAGTCTACCCCCATCCTTTAATGCAATGCAATGAAAAATTATTTTTGCCTTTTGCTCCTATGTTATGTCTTTTGGTTCAGGTCTAACTAAATTTCTTTGCCATGTTTCAGTAGTGGGAATTGTTGATGCAATCAAACCTTCCTCCATTAACAGTTGGTCAACAGAAAAGAATCCATCATCAATTTCCTCATCCATTTTGTACAGTAGGATGAGGATGTTAATGGAGAATTGTAATTAATTCTGTATTTTTGTAAAGCTAACCCTAATTAATTGTGCTGTGTGTGCTGTGTGCAAGGAACACAAACTTAAATTTTTTGGACAAATTTACCTTGGAAGCTTCACTGTTTGGATGTTGAGCATGAAGTCTTCTTGACTTGGAGGAATGAAGCTTCTGTTTTTTTTTTTTTTTGGGATAGCTGAAAACATTTATTGAGGGTTGGTGGGGGTATTTATAGGGTGTAATGTGTATTTTGGTAAACAATTGTGTAATTTGGTGGGAAAATTGAAATTTCCCCAAAAAATTTCCCTCCCCCATGTTGTGTTGAAAAAACACGTAACATTTGGCCCCATTTTTTTATTATTTTGTTTTAAAAAAAGTGGGGCCAGCTAATATATAAAAAAAAAACTTTCTTTTTTTCTCTCCAAAAATGAGGTGGTCCCACATTACTAATTCTTATTTATTTCTCTCTCCTCTACACAATTACAACACAATTAACCCACTTCAATTTGTTACATGGGAGTCCGTGATTTAAAAAAAGTTTACATTTTTATGTTACGAAGGAAGTACTTTTTTAAAAAAATTGTCAGGTATATGAAGGAAATAATTTCAGGTCATTTTGTAAGCAAATATTTCATATATACTTCAATATCTTGACCTCAAAGATAGCCTTGTACTTTTTAAATTTCTCATTGGTAGCCCATGATTTTTTTTAACTTTTCAATGGTGACTCCCAATTATTGTCTAGCTTTCAAAAGTGACATAATAAAGAAAAAAAAATTTAATTCCATTAAAATTAAGGGCTAATTTTACTCTTAAAAATAACCAATCAAATCTTGATCGGATAATTTTCTGATTTTCACGTACTAAAAATACTTTATTACAAAAATAATATGAACATCTGCGACCAAGATATTAAGATATTTTAAGACATCCATAATATCTTAAAATACATGAAACTTTTTTCCATTTGTATTCTTATACACAACATGAACATACAAAACAACCAAGACAAACACCTTGGAATACAAGCTTTTTCAACAGTTCCAAGGGGGTTGAAACCTCAATAGCAACCATTAGTCCATTACAAGAAGTTAGACTTCAGAGCGAAGGGCGAACATATCCAACCTTTTTTTAAAGGGTGTTAACATCATATACAACCATATTTCATACAAAAATTCAACATCAATATATAATCATCCAATTAAACCAAACTAGGGGAAGGCCTTGTTCACAAGTATGTTTTTCTAAACCCTATTTGACATCTGAGAAACTAGTAACAACTTGACCTCTGAACTCAGCACCAAATCAACCTGAATATCAACACAAGATCCAGGGAAACTGTTGTGTAAGATGATGGTTAATTGACAGTCTTACCCTTTGATGAAAAGAACCTACTAAAACCACGCGACTGCTTCTCAGGGGTAGGAGTGGAAGAAGTAGAAGATCCGGACTTTGTAGGTCGGTGTGTTGCATTTTTTGAAATAGGTGACCTAGGGATGTTTCCTTCAGTGTCCGATGCACTTAATTGTGCATTGTAGAGATCCGAAGGTGAAGCGAAACCTAGTCTTTGCAGATTAGTGGAAGTGGCAGTATCCATCTCGACCTGATCCACATCCTGTAGATTCATCCCACTTATGGTTGGCTCTTCTTCATTAAGGCCTTCGCCTCTCTCAATCCTTTCAACAATAGGTGAACCCAACAATTCTGACTGAGGGCGGAAGGTTTTTAGCTGTTTCCCAAGAAGATATATGGTTTCTTGGCACTCTGCTAACTTCTCAGCTGCAGCTGCCAGCTCCTTTTCCTGTATAGTTTATACAGTGAAGGGGTTTAATTTAACAAATTATGAAGAAAATAATGAATTGTTCAAGATTTAAGTGGAAATACAGGAAAAAATTGGTGCAAGAGTGTTGTTTCCTTTTTTATGCGTTATACTGGTATAGTTTTGGTTTATGCATAAATAATGGAAACAATAGAATAGAGTAATTATGTAATGAACATAGTAACAGAATTCATTTGTTTCCGAGCAAACTAAAACAACACTTGCAGAATCCGGGAAATCAGATGACATAACCCATGGAAAAAGAATGAAATACTCGATTTCAAGTCTTGGCTCGCCTGAAAGGATTTACATTTAAAACCAAATGGAATAGCTATTTGAAATTTCTTCATACCTGTTTGTTTTTATCATCAGCTTCAGCAGCTGAAGACGAACACACAGAGCAGCCTTCGTTCCTTTGGAAACACCACAACAGCAAATTAGTAATAATGAAAAACTTATGGTACTATATTTCCATCTAGAAACAAAATCAGAAAACTCTCAAAAGGAATAGTAATAACAATCATAATAAGGTACATGGAAAACAGAAGCAATAGTAACATTTTGATCTCTCTTTCACCAACATTATTCAATAATTTGGCTAAATTTTACCTAATACAATTACCAAAAGTTAACAAGCTATCAGAACTAACCTTTGTAGTTGTTCTTCAAGATCTCTGCATCTGGTTAAAGCATCTTGATGACTCGCCTTTTCAGCCTCAAGCTCGATATCCAAAGATTCCAATTTTGACTTCAAGATATCGACTTCAGCTTGCAATTCTTCAGCTCGGTTTTCCAGCATCTTGTATGACTCTGCCATGCATTTCAGCTGAGTCTCGGCCAAGCTGTTCATCTTCTGAGAAGATGTCAATTCTGTCCCAAGTTCAGCTAGTTTTTGCTCCACTTCCTGCAACTGAGATTTAGTTGCCTCCAGATCTTGAGAGCATTGTGAAAAGTCCCTCTCCACTTTATCTTTCTCGGCTTTTAGTTGCTCAAATTCCTCTACAGAATATTTGGATGACTGTGTCTCAAAGCCAGACATAACATTGGCATACTGAGGAACCTCAGGATTTGAAGAAGAATCAGAAACATTACCACAACCATTAGAATAAGTCTCTCCTTGGGGTGACTTGTTCTCAGGCAATGCAACTTTGTCAATACAATCCGGACTGCTTACTTCTGGTTCATTACCCCTGTATCCCAGGACACTAAAGCTAAGTTCACTTGCTTTAGCCATGACATCAGACAGGGCAAAAACAAAATCGTCCAGACTAATTTCGTTGCACATGAATCTATTGAAAGAGGCTGAGAGCTGCTCAATTTTAAGGCGTAATGTATCATCATCATCAGATAAACTGTGAACTGCCCTAGATTGTTTTCCAAGGAAAAGTACAAAATTGTGAATCTGAGAAATGGAAGCTGCTAATTCTTCACTAGCTTTCTCAATCTTTCCATTTGGCTTGCCATTTACAGACAAACACATTTCCTTTTCTGCAGCAGCCACATCATCCCCAGGCACAGCTTGTGGATCAGCAGCACCGTCTGAGCAGTGTTTTTCTTCAAAGACACAATTTATAGATTGCGGATTTAGGGTATCATGCACCTCCTGGACAGCGTGCTTAATGTCCTCCAGTACTTTTACCACATCAGATTCATTGGAGACAGATTGAAAAATTTTTGTTATTCTTGATTGTAACTTCACCAGTGGCAACGATTCTGTCTCGAGTTTCAGATTTGATTGTAATTCTTCTGAAACAGAAGGATTGGCTGGAATAACTGATTCAGGAACTGTTTGGGATGGCATACTTGAGTCATCGGATAAACGAGCCAGTTTCTCCATTTCCTCAAAGTCATCCATAAGCTCTAAATGCTTGCCATTTTCAGCTTTCACAGATCTGTCCTTGGTCAATACAGAAGCCCAAGACTCAGCGCAACTTACTGTATCATCATTTCCATCTTCAGAAAACGACGCCATACTTGGTGGATTACTAGCATGCTGACTAGATGACCGCTCGGCGTGAACTTGAGTATCAGCTTTAGTTAAACCCTTTTGTTGATTGAACATTTGTACTTGTGCTTCCAAGCTTTGAAGTTTGCTAGCAGTCTTTGCACAAATGCTCCTAGAAGATTGCAATTCACTGTTACGCTTTGCCAGTGCCTCTTTCAGCATCTTTGTTTCTTCTTCCATAGCCAAAAGGCGCTCAGTGAGATACTCATTCTCCTTTTGGAATTTCTGGGCACCGTCTAGGGAAAATTCAGAAACTGGTGACATGTGGGAATTTGATGAATATTGGGGGCTAGCTGGCCTGGCAGGAGACCTTCTCAGTCGACTATCCCCATGATCTCTACCGAAGCTTTCCACTTCTAGCTTCATTTGGGCCAAAGCAGCAGGCCCAGGTAGCTTCTTTCGTACAAGACCACGTAACCGTTGGCACTCTGCTTCTAGCTTGGTAATTTTCTTCACGTTTTCCATTTGCTGCTTGTTGACTGCTTCAGCAGACTTGACACTCATATTCCTTTCCTCATTGCGAATTTCTAGTTCCTTAGAAACAATATGTAGTTCATATTTCAAGGAATTTATTTCCCTCTCACAGGATTCGACATTGCTTTTCAACATCTCAATTTCTGCCTCTGCTTTTGATTTCTCTTCACTGACTTTGATAACCATGTTCGAACGCTCCTGCAATGACCTCGAAAGAGCAGAACTCTCAGCTTCAGCCCTCCTCACTTCTTGGTCCAAGCTTGCAATCTTTGTTTCAAGATCATGCTTCATTCTGTCATACTGCTTGTTTTTGTTTTGTGTGAGTTCTTGGAACCTTTGTTCATTCTCTTCCTTGAGGTTTCTTATCTGTTTCATACATTCTTTTAAGGCACCATCTAAGTGTGCAGCCCTATCCTCAGCAGTTAGTTTTTCTAGAGTCACAGACTCCAGATGATTTTTCAAAGACAAAGCTTCCGCTTCGGCCTTCTCCCATCCTGCAGCAAGCCGGTTCAGTTAGGAAATGCATATGACCATAATACATTGAAAGAGCGAGGCTCATTAAGTAAACAGTTATTTTCTTTCTTTCGTTCTTTTTTTTGTGTGTGTTTTTGTGCAGCTGTTAAACTTCAAGAATCTCATACCCGAGACTGCTTCCTCGGCCACCTTTGCATGTTGTTTGACAAGTTCTTCTTTGGTATTTATTTCTGATTGAGCAGACGAGACGTTCTCATTGAGTTCACTAATTTCTTCCTCCAATGTTTTAACCTGATCTTCATATGTTTTTACTTGATCTTCATATACTTTTGCTTGTTCTTCATATGCCTTCACTTGACTTTCCAATCCACTCAAATGATTGTATGATTCAATGGAAATTTGAACATAATTTGACTTCTTGCTTTTATCCTGTCCCATAGAAGATAATAGAACAATTACAAATCAGAATAATTCAGACAAAAATTCATAAATCAAACAGAACCAGGCTAATTATTATCAATCCAACCCAGCATTACAGTTAGAGATCACAGCAATAGATATAGCAATAGAAACATCTAAAGTTTAACAAAACAAAGGAATCAAACAGTAAGCATTCCTAATACATGGAGAAGAAGAATTTGAACTCTGCTCTAGACAAATTTATATATCCAAGCAAAAGCTCAAACAAGCAAATCAAGAAAGTTTTAAATTAGTTAAAGCAATACAAAACCAACCTTATCTGCCTGAGATCCACTAGACGGCACGACCGAGCCAGCAGAATCTAAGGTAGCAATAACCTTGTCTGCAGCTGATTTTTCGGACGACTTTTTCTTCCACGGCCAACCACGACGGTCCATTTTAGACTGCAATGTAAAGCACAGAACAAATCAATCATAACTGAAACAAATAAAATGTCCCATTAAGTGAAGTAATTACAAGATAGCAGCATAATTCAGAATTAACCAAGCACATGCCAGTAACTTAAGACACTTGTACAGTTAGTACTCTTCAGTCCCTTTTGACAAGGGATTCCGAGCTAATCTCACTACGTTACAAAATTGTATCAATCAGGAGCATATATGTCCGTCCATCCACGTAAAAACATGACAAAACTACAAAAAAATGCCACTGCGATATTTTGTGAGATACAATTTTGTGATTAACAAGGAATTTCCCCCTTTTGAATCCAATTTTGAAACACATAATGTGATTTAATCAAAGCAAATCTTCCTAAACAAGGCCAATATCAATGCAATGAGGAACATAAAAGACCTTAATTTAGTACCTTTATATGAGAAAATGTGTAGCTTAAAACCTAGAATAGAATAGAAAACTGTGCTCATCAACAACAAACTAACCATAGCAGATAAAAGTGTAACAAGAAAGGAAAAAGCTTAAAAAGCAGAAAAACAAAAAAGGCCCAAAAATGATGTGGAAGGAAGGTAAGGTATCTACCCTTTCAATCAGTGAACAACTGATATCAACAGAGTAGCTCATGTCAGTATTGCACCACCCCAAAAAGCAAATTTCTTTTTTTTTGTTAAATTTAAATTTCAAGAGTTTCTACTTCAGAAACTCAAGAACACCAACACAAAAAAACAGAAACAATTTCTGGGTTTTGGCCTCTTTTGCCTTACCTTTAGCAACTACAGTACTCTATTTTAACAGAAGCAAAAGCAAACAGAACACTGAACCAAATTTTAAGGTAAAAATGCTTGGCATTTGATGCACATAAATAAAAACACCCACAAAGTTTTTATTACAAGTTACCCACATTTTATGCTACTACCAAAATCATTACACCCCTTTTTTCATTTTCATTTTCTTTTTGTAAAACATTGAATATGCAATAAAAACAATATCACTAGCCAACTGATTTTAGGTAAGCAAACTCAGTCAAAGAAAGAGAAACAGAATCCCAAAATTATAATTTTGGGTGAATAAAAACGACAAAAACATTGAAGGGCATTAATTTAAAATAAAAAAAAATTAAATAAAATAAAAAGCATACAAGAGTATACTCTATTCTTATCTTTTTTCCTCGGTTAACTCAGCATCCAAACAGAGTATAACCCTGCTAATATATAACATTCAAATTCTGGGAAACTCCTTCATTGAAATACCAAAACTATGTTACTAACCCCCCTTTTTTAATAATTTTTGCTTTCTTCGGAAACTCATGACAGCTAATTAGTGTAATAATAATTCTATTAATATAATCAAATCTAACCACTTCAGAATTGAATTTTTATTTATTTAATATATAGCTATATATGGAATATGAGTAAAAAAAATAAAAAATCGTCTGAATTACAACATTTTCAGAAGATTTCGCAAAAATCAAAGATCTATAAAAAGACTATAAAGCCTTGTCTCGGAAATTTAAATACACCCAATCAAAAACCAAGTACTAGTACTCCATTTAATACTTGCAATAATTTAGACCCACTTACAGTAAAAGTTTTAATTAGCAAAATTGCGAGCTCAAATTAGTAAGGATTTAATTTAATTCAGCTATTTTTAAATTAAAAAAAAAAATTAGTGTTCGAGGTTGAAGATAGTGAGAAAACAAAGGATAGAGTAGAGAGTTACAACCCACATCCTGATTTAGAAACTTCAAATGAACAAAAGCTTAGTAACATAACATTTACGAATTGATAGAAATCAACAGCAAATTTCAAAATCATGAGCTATTAAGTAAAGATCGAAACTGGAAAATCAGTAATAAGTAATCAACTAAATCTCCTGCATTTTCTAAATCAAAAACAAAAGTAAAGAGTAAAAAAATTAAACCCACCAAATATCATCAAGCCCCAGAAAGCAAATGATTGCTCAGCTCAGTGAGTCAATTGAACATAGTTGCAAGTTAAGCTCAGAACATGGGAAGATGGAACTTACCAGTTGAAAAAGAAAAAGTTATGGGGTATTTTAATTAGGGAAAAAAAGGGAGATTAAAAATGGGATTCAGCTAAGTAATAGAGTAATGTAGAAGAAACTAATTAATATCCTTCTGTAATAAGATCTAAGGGGAAAAAAAAAAAGTGGGTATTGAAAAAAAAATGGAGAAGAATTATGGGATGAGAAGTGAAAAAGAATGGAGGTGGAAATGGAGTGGAGGAAAGAGAGTAAGGGGAGGTTGAAGATGGTGGGGGAGAAGAGAGAGAGAGAGAAAAGAGAGGGTGTAAAAAATATTGGAAGGTGTTTAAAAATAGTTTTTTAACTTTTTATTAAAGGGAAATGAAATGAAATGAAAATATTTGTAGTATGACTGTATGACAGCATGAGTATGACATTTTGTATTTTATACAAGGAGTCTTTAGACTTTTTTTTTTCTTTTTCATTTGGGAGTTTTTTCCCCACTTTGTAGGGGAGGTTGTTTCAATTTTTGAAGGTTGTTTTTGTAAATTATTTGTTATAATTTTTTTATTTGGATTTTTTTAAAATATTTGCTACATTTTCTATAAATTGGATAACGTGAAGGGTATTCTACATAACTTGGGTAACGTGAAAGGTATTCTACATAACTTCACCCCAACACATGATAAAGTTACATGAACATTATATTTAAGCTCAAGGGCATCCACTTTTGAGATTAATCCAATTTTTTTAAAGGGGGGTAAGAACGGGAGGACGAATGTGCACTATAGAAGTAGGACGCGTAGTGATGTACGAGTGTGATTCATTGAGTTAGGATGGAAAGAATAAAGACTTACCAAATAAGGTCGTAAACATGGAGAATGATTTATGATGGAGTTCAAGAATAAGAAAGACTACATTAGGGGAGCTAGTCAGCCATTTGAACCCAATTTGCACTTCCACAATAGGAAGAAGTCGGATCCTTCTTTAACAATCTCTAAAAGAACTATCAAAAGCTAGCTCGGAGAAATTCGAATCAATATTACAATATGAGATCTAGCCGGAGAGGTAATGATTATTACATTTAAGGATTCCACAAAGAAGGTCATGAATAGGGGAAGAGATAACTAATTAAGCCATTTAAAATTTGTCCTTTGCATTTAGACACAGGCGAGGTTTGAAAGGAAGGTGACTCGGTGCAATGTCAAGGAGGAAAAGATACCAAGTACATATGTAATGGTCATAGAGGAGCCCCAAACATAAAGAAGGAGATCGAGAAAATATAATGTTGACCCTACCCCTTCCTCCACACAAGGAAAACACATACCCACATTTCAACAATAGCTAGCTAGACAGCATGGATTGGTGTAATTAATATTTAATTTGAGTTAATAATATTATTGAAATGTGGTATAGTTGGCTACATTATTGAGTATAAAATTTAATACTCTAGGGTATTGCTCATGAGGGTCATGAGCAAGATCTTGCTAAATGACGCCCCCATGTTTCAATAATTTGAAATGTTATTGCTCAATTAAATTTAGTAAGATCCATAGAGGAGCCAAGAATATCTTGCTAACTGACGCCCCATGAGCAATACCCCACATTATTAATATATATAGAAATGTGATTAGCTATTTCAGTAATAATTTGAGTATAAAATTAAATGCTTATCTATTGCTCATGGGGCGTTAGTTAGCAAGATCCAAATATCAGTACCCTGAATTTTATACTCTTTTATTGATTTTTTAATTATTTATTAAACGTTTACATTTTAAACTAGCTTCCTGTCTATTGACCTCGGTGGAAAATATATTTTCATTTTCAATCTTGAATTTTCTATTCACATCGATATATATAGAAGTAGGCTCATGTGAGAAATGTAGTTTTGGTGAGAAGGGTGAGAAGCAATCACAACCATTTGATCACCAAATGAAGAGCGAAGATTAAATTTGATTTTCCCTCCTTACTCATTTGATAGTTTGGAGTCAATGTATATATGGTATAAAGTCAATGTATTTTTACTCAATGTATTTATAGTGTATGGTGAATGTACCTATAGTTGGTGCTCAATGTACCTCTATGTTATAGTTGATGTATTTATCTCTTCTCACATTTCTCACCATAAGAAATTTCTCACCGGAACCCAACCCTATATATATATAATGAATATTGAGTTTGCTTTCAAATCTATATATAAATTCATTATTATTGCCGTTATTTATGACCAATTATGAAACGAGTTATGAGTAAAAGTGGAAGTTGTTACAAGTACTCCACATATAGGAGTGTAGGACTACTGGACTAGCTGCTCTGCTCGATCGCCAGAGAGTCGTGAGAGTATGTTAGAGCAAAAAAATATTGTACTCGCTCGCTCAACTCCATATATACTAATTCGAAACACTATTGTAGAATACAACTAATTAATTATTACATGGTCTAAAAGTAAAACTACCATGATTCTATTTTTGACAAGATTTAGCATGACATACATTTATTTATTATGAGTAATTTGACTTGTTATAAAATGACAAATGTAAAGGCTGCATTATTACTACTTCACTATTTGTTGCTTGTAAATATTTCTCATATACTACAAATAGTCAAATAGTACGTACGTCTTATGGACTTGTTGTTGTGGTTGTTCCATACTACTCCCTCTGTAACATATTAATGGCAACGATTTGACATAAAGTAAAGAGGGAAAATGTCAAATCGTTGTCATTGATATGTTACGGAAGTAGTAGATAGTTTAATGAATAAGTTACTCTAGATTTCAACTTTTTTTTCACAAGTATATAAATATGGTACGAAACTATTTCTCTAAACAAACTAAAGTATACAAAAATCACTTATTAAGTACTACTAGCCGACTTGTAAAGTTACTCTCTCTCTCCCAAATTACTTGCTACATTCTCTTTTTCACATCTTTCAATACACAACTTTAAATTGAAATATCTTGAACTACACATAATAAAAAATTATATGTTTGAAAAGTACATATTGAGACGAATCAAACTAGATCCATCATGAATATATTTTTCTATATGTACATGAAACTATAAGCAGTCAAAGTTTACAAATGAATAGTGTCATTTTTCAAAATGTAGCAACTAATTTGGGAAGGAGGGAGTATTTACATACTAAAACGTACACTACAATTAATTAGTATCAAAGAGATTAATTGAGGAAAAAAAACTACCAAGTATAAATGTGCCTTCGTTTTACTTATTGGTTAGTTGTATGAGTTCCAAAATATCTCCTATCTTTCTCCTTCCTTTACCTTTTTTTGAAAAATCATATTGACTTAGCTTGTGTATGTATGGACCACATAAAGTGGTGGAGCCAGATTTTTAAAATAGGGACGAAATACAAACGTCAAACATTGCATTACATTAAAGAAACATGAAAGTTCAAAATTAAACTTTGTTTTAAAAAAGTGAAAAAATAATAACTTGGTTTACCTATCATTGGCTAGCCTGAGGTCGGACTGATGCCTACTGAAAGAATGTTAAAATACGGGTCTGGGCCGCACCAACAAAGAAAGAGTTTGACCATACACAAACTCGATGTGTTCCATTATAAAACGAATTGGTAATATAAGGAGTAACCACCAAACCTATATATTAGTCATTACCTCTCTAATCTTTCAATGCTGGACACTTGCATGTGGCAAACTTGGAAGATCTATTCTTCAAGAAAGAATGATGGTGTCAAATTGGATTTTGTAGAATGATTATTGTTTATCTACTTCTGTTTTGTGTATTTAAACTCTGTTTGGCTGGGTGTAAACATTTTTAATGTAAAATAGTTTTCATGGAAAATAATTTACTATGGAAAACACAAGGAGAGTTCTCTTTAACAAAAAAAAAAGTTTCATGTTTAATAAGTTCAGACAGCTTTAGTTCATGATGTGTAATTAGGTTAATAAGCTAAGTTTCAATAAGTTCAAGTTCAGATAATTTCAAGTCTAATAAATTGAAGAAACACCTTAGAAAAAAGTTTCATGGTTAATAATTCTGATAAGTTCATTTTATGTATAATTAGGTCTATAATTTCTAATAGATTCAAAGCAGTTTAGGCCTAACTAGCTTATTTTTCCATTAATTGTTAATATAAAAACAAATGATAAAAAATAAGGAAAAACAAGGAACTAGTGGGAGGAGTGCACAAATAATGTGAGAATAAGAAAGAAAAACCATTTTCCATTCATTTTGAAGGGAAAATGATTTTCCATCATTGTAAGAGGTACTTTAATAATAGGAAAAATGGTTTTACACTATTTTGCAAGCCAAAGAATGTAAAAGTTAAAAAAGAATAAATATTTTTCCAATAAAATGTTTCACATTCAATCAAATAGAATTAAATACTTATCCAGGAAAATAAAATCTCCATTATGACCTTGAAGAACAGCCCCATTAAGAGGCCGAGTCAACATGAGAGTAAGGAGCCGTCAAAGTTAAGCTTGATCGGCCTAAGGGGAGGGGGGGAGGCCAATTAACAAATATGAAAGAACCAGAAGAAGACAAATCTATAAAGTTATCATAATAATGATGAAAAACGAAATTCAAAGAAAGCCGAGAATGCTATTCTTGAAAATAAGCCAAATTATGCGAGCATATAAAGAGGGAATGAAGAGACTGGGATATTACAGAAAATAAGATTTTTATGGACTTTCCAAATACTCTTAAGAAATATTATGAACCTTAATGGTAAAAGACAAATGTTGACTGTGAAGAAACAAAAGGAGAGATAACAATGTAGGAAGGGAATGAATCCAACGAATAGCCTAACTATATGCCCAAAGAAGGATAATAAGTCATTGTCATTGCAAGAAAAGAAAAGAAAATATATACCTTACTAACATTGTTCGTTAGGGTAGAAAGACGGTGAGAATAAAACTCACAACTCCTCGGTTACAAAGTGCACTCCAATATTCTTTCGGTAGAGCTCTACATTCTCATTTTAATAAATCATTCTCAACCAGGGAAAAGAGACATCCACACCTCCCTCCTCCCTACCTAAAGGTCTAAAACAGAGTACTAATACAAAATTAATTATTATATATATAAAAAAAATGTCAAAGGAAACCTGATTGAAATTACATATATACCTTCAGATTGTTAATTCTTCTAGAATAACTAATGAATAATAATATCAGTACAATGCAAATGGAATAATAAGGATATAAAAATAGGGAAAAAATAATAATTGTGACATGATAAATAAATCCAAATAAATTAATTAATTAATTACACTGGGTAAAATTAATAAAAAAAAAAAAAAAAAGGGTAGTAGTATAGTACTGTACTCGTAGTACTCGTAGTATCTGAAAAGCAATAAATAATGGGAGGCCACGGCACGGGGGGTAATGGTAAAGAAAATGATTTGTAAAATAAGGTGAAAAGACGAAAATGACCTTGATGAATAGTTGGATTATCAAGAGAATCCCAGGCGCTTGTTGTGGAAGCAAGAGAATGAACAAGTGTGTTGTGTGTACGTGTGTGAGCTGTTACCCAAATTGTGCGACTTTGGACCACCGTCACTCCAGCTCATTGTGTTTTGGGTCTCTCTCTCTTTTTTCTTTTTTTCTTCTTTTGCTACAACTTGGCGGCTTACTTCTACAGATTTTTATTTTTTTTATGGATTAAGTTATGTTACTTAGATTTTTCCCTTTTTAAGTTGTGCCCATGCTTTTTGAAACTTCTAAGTTATGCCTCTCAACTTAGGTTTTTTAATTAATAGTGCTCACTCTGTTATCTCAACGTTAATAGTTCCGTTAAGAGGAGTTGCATTTCGTGGGAGGGTAATTCCCCGTCTAAAATTCCAGAATTTTTAGCTAATTTTCACTCTTTATTTTAGGAAAGGCATCATTTACAGGTCAATTCATCATTTATTTTAGGGATATACATCAATTATAAATGGTAAAAATCAGCTAAAAACCTTAGAATTTTAGAGGGGAAATTACCCTCACACGAAATACAACTCTTTCTAACGGATCTATTAACGTTGAGTTAACGGAGTGGACACTATTAATTAAAAAACCTAAGTTGAGGGGCATCGCTTAGAAGTTTCAAAAAGCATGGGCACAACTTAGAAAGGCGAAAACCTCAGGGGCATAGCTTAGAAAAACCCTTTTTTTATTTATGTGAATCAGGGTGTAACGACCCGACTTTTTAACTTGTCGATTTACGAAGGGAAATCGACATTCGGATCATTAATAACTTAAATAACAATAAATCAACTTAATTGAATGAAAGAATTATCTTTTATTAAGTTAACTACCAATTATCCATATTAATCCAAAAGTCACTATTACATATAAAGTCTGGAAATACTGTCCCAACATGCTGAGATCATAAGATAAACTAAATTAATGTCTCAAACTGTTCTGGGAAAACTAAATACTCAAAATAAACGACTAGTCTACTCAAGCCCATCCAACGAAGCCCGCTCTACGCTACTGCATCATCACCTGAAACTGGGGGGGTCCACCGTCAGTGGCGAGTAACTAGGCTGTCCCATTTAATCGAGGGACCACTAAACACATAATAGCATAGAAATACACATAAAAACTGTAAAGAACTTAATACATGCTTTTATACAAACACACAGAAATACGTATAACAGTACGTATATATATGCGTATAAATGTACGTATAAAATACGTATAAAAGTACGTATAGGAATATGTATACATGTACGTATAAAAATACGTATAAATACACCTGCAGAGACACGGTTAGAATACGTATAATTTACGTATAATGTACGTACAATCGACCCTGCAAATACGGTTAGAATACGTACAAAAATACACTCATCATCCATGTACATACATACGTATACCTACTTACATAAATACAGAATTATACACAGCGGAAGTCTTATAATATACAAATACTTATACTCATATTATACAACTTAAATTATCTCTAGATCTTGACTTATGCTAAGCCCATCTTATATTATACTTATCATTTCATATTCATACTTGTCATATTCCTTCTTAACTTATATAACATATCCTATCATATATAATCATATCTTATCCTTATATCATAACATAAATCTTACAATAAGAACATAATATCTTCTTAACTTTACATATGTACTTATTATATCATATCATCTTATCATATCATCTTTGCGGACTGTCTTCTTCAGCTCGTAGCGAACCTTTGCGTTCGCAACTTTCCTAAAACATGTCGGGGTGAACCTTTGCGTCCCACCCGTAGCCCTCCTTTGCGAGAACTAAGCCTAAGCTATGGCCATAACTCCTAAATAGTCCTCCTTTGCGAGAACTACCTAGACGACTCCATATTCTAGAACCAAGAACTGCGCGGGGGAACCTTTGCGTTCGTCCCATGTGAGCAGTGGCATCGACTAAACCCAATTGATAACCTTTGCGTTATCGCAAGGGCGTCCTATCTTATTAACCCGATTGATGACCTTTGCGTCATCGCAGGGGCGATCTTAACTTATTAACCCGATTGATGACCTTTGCGTCATCGCAGGGGCGATCTTAACTTATTATCTTTCAATTCTTTATATTATATCTTATACCTTTATCATATCATATCATATATTGGGAAATACTAGGTGACCGTAATAGGAAATGAAATGTTCGGAGTCCCAGGAAAGAGAGGTGCGGCACGTATATTGGCCACCTTAAATACCAAGTCTTTCCTAGCCAGAGACCGAAACATGACATGTATAGCTATTACTCTGTTTCCTTTCTTATCCCTAGTAATATCTTATTAACTTCTTATTGTAACTTATCCCTACTGGTACTTAATAATAATAATAATAATTATAATTCCTTTAATAAATAATAATCATAATAAAATAATGACAGTTCCTAAAATTATACTAATATTATTATAAGTCAAAATAGTTAACCTAAAAATTAGTCAATAATAACCATTTGTTCGACATTTTAGGGGTAGTTGATGATTAAGTAAAATTCATTAATATAATAATCAACCAAGTCAATTATATTAACCATAATTCGAATAATTAATAATTGTCACCAAAAATTGCACAAAAACATGATAAAAATTCCACCTTTCATAAATTTGACCTACTTGACATATATATAAATATAATTTAGCAAAAGTTCACACTTTAAATCAATTAAACACAATCATCAAACATCAAATAAATCAAATTAAATAATCATGTAAAATAACAACTAACAACAATAATTACCTAAAACATAATAAAAATCCTATTTTTATTTATTCAATCTACTCGAAATTTATATATATTACCCAAAATTCATTCTTTAATTTAATCAAGTACAATAATCATCTATTAATCACATAAACTTATATAAACAATTTAAATTACACTATTTTACGCAATCTGATATTAAAGGATTAAATTAAGATCAACCATCTAAAGGTCTCGAATAGTCTGGATATTTTAATGGATGTTAAATATAGGTTAAAGGTGTAACTTTCATAAATTTCGTTTAAAAATAACATCTTTTACTATTTTTAAGTGATTTTATAACTAACCGGTCAGATTAGGCTGAATTCGGTTTCAGAATTTTCTGCCATAGAAAACGATCTTTAAAAATTACGAAAAAATTAAACAAGCTTTAAAAAAGTATTACTTACTTCCACCTAAAATTTCGTAGCCATTCGATTTGATTAAGTATATTAATAAATTCGTAAACCGATTCTGAACAGTTTTACCGGTTTGAAAGATTAAATTATTTCAAGCAATAAAAGGACGAATTCTGTCACGAAATATTTCATGATTCATAATAAAACAACAAAGAAGCTTCCATGAAAAATTCATCAAGAAATAACACGATTTGATTAAGAAATAAATTCATACAAGTAATTATTCAACAATTTCAGATTTCAATAAACTACATAAAATAATCAAAAGAAATTTCATAATAATTCATAAATATTACATGAATACATCAAGAGAATAACATGATCAATATTTCATATGGTTCGAAATTTTTGAATAAATAAGCAAACATAAATCCTACAATTTTCATGATATAATCCTAATTTACTATGTGATTAGCTACCCTTAAATTAAATAGAAAAGCGAAGTTACCTTAATTCGCTTAAATTTCCAAAATCACAACACAATTCACCCTTGGTGAATTTTGTTCCACTCGACAAAATGGAGGAGAGAAAGAGAGAAAAATTTTGTGTGAGCTTTAGGGTTTTTTTTAGAACAATTTGGCAATTAGGACCCAAAAATGTAAAGGGGGTCCTATTTAAAGAAAGAGGCAAAAAAAAAAAACAAGAAAACAAACCCTAGTTTTCCCTAGGGTGTGCCGTGAAGATGGAGACAATAGGGGGGAATGTTGAGCAAGTTTAGCATGGTTGTTCAACAACCTTTGAATAGGTTAAAACTAATTAATTTAGTTTAATTAATTAATTTAATTAATTATAATTATCCAAAATATTATCATTAATATAAATTAATTAAAACAAAACTAACATGGACCCAAATAAGACATGAGGGCCGGCCATGAAGAAGAAAAGAAAAAGGGATTGGGTCTTTGGCCCAATTTGAAGAAAGATTGGACAAAAAGAATACAAACAGTCCAATTTAAATGGCCCAATCGGACTTTGAATTAAGAATTCACATTAATAACCGCGAAATTTTCTGGCCCGAAATTTCGGGTCGTTACACAGGGTGTCCATCGTCGAAAGCAGTGACTAACCCTTGCTCGGGACGCTGCATTTAAAGGTAAAGGGTTGGTCAAAGATCTCTTTTTATTCCTACGAGTTGGGCTTCGAACTCCCAACCTCTTAGGGCTCGTTTACATTAGCTGAATAGAGATGAACTGAACTGAAATTAACTTAACTGAACTGAATAGAAATGTATTAATTGAACTAAATAGAGATGAACTGAACTGAACTGAATATAATCTGAAGTAAACAAGCCCTTGACTAAGAGACAAGGTGAGCGACCAGTCAACCACCATTACAAGACCACTTCTACAAATCTTTTCAAGTTTTTCAGTTTTTCTCTCTTTGCGTTTTTCTGTCGTTGGTGAACACCAATATGGACACGGGTATGAAAAAAAAATTAGACTTGACCATCGTGTTTTATTATATCAACCTGCTTATATAAACGGATTGAACCTCTTAACCCAAACTTAACCTCTTGACCATTGAAAATAGTTGGAAGAAAATGAAATTATTATTAAACTGAGAAAACGAAGAATTACAATTTGAGCAAAGTCTAAACTCTTAAGCTGAGAAAGAAGAAGAAGAAAGTCCTCTTTATATAGAGGAAAACGAAAGGCAGCTAAAAGAAAAGAAAAACTAAAGGAAAAACTTAACAAACTAAAAACTAAATAAAAAAAAAATGAAAACTCATTATATAACCCTATATTCCCCCCTCAAGCTGGACATGGAAACAAGTCCAAGCTTGGAGCAAAGAATATGATGTTGAGGAGAGCTTAAAGCTTTAGTTAAAATGTCAGCATACTAGTTTGAAGTAGCCACATGAGAAGTATCAAGAAACCCCTCCTCTATTTGCTCTCTAACATAATGCATATCTCTCTTTAAATGCTTGGTCCTTTCATGAAATTTGGGGTTGTGACCAAGGGTTTCAGCTAATTTGTTGTCACAATAGACTGTTATAGGTAACTTAGCCTTTACTCCCAAGTCTTGAAGCAGCCCCTCCAACCATACCAGTTCACTAGCAGCATAGGACATGCTCCTATATTCTGCTTCAGCAGAGGACTTGCTGACAGTGGGCTGTTTTTTTGTCTTCCCTGAAATCAGATGTGAGCCCAAGAATATAGCATAGGCATTGAGAGATCTTGAGGTGAATTGACATGAGCCCCAATCAGAGTCACTAAAAGCACTAATGGTGAGATTGTTTGAAGCAGAATAGAATAGACCAAAGTCAGTTGTGCCTCTGAGATATTTTAGAGTATGCAGAACAGCTCTAAGATGAGGTTCCCTTGGACAGTTCATGAACTGACTAAGGTGATGAACAACATATGACAGGTCTGGTCGAGTGATGCTTAGATAAATAAGTCTTCCAATAAGCCTCCTATAAAGATCTGGATTCTACAATTCAGCTCCTTGATCTACTGAAAGCTTCAATCCAACAGCTAAGGGAGCATTAATTGGAACACAATCTGTCATCCCTGCATCCTGCAAAACATCCTCTACATACTTCTTTTGGGATAAAAATACCCCTTGTGAGTTTCTTTTTATTTCAATACCAAGAAAGTAATTTAATGAACCTAAATCTTTAATAGTGAATTCATGATCAAGGGCTAATTTAATAGAATTGATTTGTGAGTCAAAAGTACCTGTAATTAAAATATCATCCACATAAACTAATATGACCAAAAATTCTCCTTGCTTTGATCTTTTGTATAAAGAATAGTCTTGCTTGGATTGTGTTCCGTCCTATTTAAGCTTGGTCGAAGGAACACCTCTTCGTGGTGGTCCTCGTGGTCGTTCCCGCACAAGGAACAACGATGAGCTAACACCTCTTCGTGGTGGTCCTCGTGGTCTTTGATTGGTCGGTGCCAGCATGAGAATCTTAATTAGTTATTATGTTGAGTGGTGGCCTGGATGGCCGCCACGTGTACGTCTCTCTTTTGTTAGTTAGTTAGTTTGTTATGTGGGCCCAGGTGCTCAAGTGGTACCTTGAGTGGCACCACGTGGAAGCTGGGACCAGACCTCCGCCGTCCCTGGGTGAATTTACGTTCTCCCCATTCTGGCGGAGGTTCTGGGTTCTCTTCGGTTGATCCGGCGTCTCATGGGTGCTTCGAATGGGTATGGTCATACCGGTGTGCTGGTATGCCCCCATACAGATTGTAAAAATCCAAGAGACTTTAAAAACTTACTTAATTCCTTGTTCCACTGTCTGGAGGCTTGTTTCAAGCCATACAAGGATTTAAGTAATTTGCACACTTGGCCATCTTTGGCCTTATTATACCCTGCAGGTGGTCTCATATAAACATCTTCATCAAGATGCCCATGTAAGAAGGCATTATTCACATCTAACTGATACATGTTCCACTTTGTAGAAGTAGCAAGGGAAATAACAACTCTAACTGTGGCTAACTTAGCAACAGGTGAAAAAGTTTGACTAAAATCTTCCCCTTCTTTTTGTTGATATCCAACTGCTACCAATATAGCTTTCAATCTCTCTACAGAACCATCTGGCCTTAATTTTGTCTTATAAACCCATTTGGAATTAATTGCCCTTTTTCCTTTAGGAAGTTCAGTCAAGACCCAAGTCCCATTAGATTCTAATGCAGCTATTTCTTCATTCATAGCATCTGTCCATTCTTTTGAATTCTTAGCTTGGTTATAATTACTAGGTTCTATATTAGTATTAATAGCAAAAGATTGAGATTCACTAGAACATTGTGTAGGATCATTCCTATGGGGAACATAATCAACAACAAAATCATCAAATTTAGCAGGTTTTTGTATATGCCTATGTTTATAAGTATTATTATTCCTAAGATCAGAAACATCTTCACTATTTGAATTAACAGACTCAATGGTATTATTTTCAGATTGCTGTGAGGAAGAAACTGTGCCAAGAGTATTTGTTGGACTTGTGTCCTGTTATGAAATTCTAGCAGAAACACCATGATTGCAGTAATCATTTAAAACATCAAGAGAAACAGGGGTTCTTATAGGAGTATTTGGATCTGTCCTCAAATCATTTTGCAGGTCATGTATTCTTCTATTTTCAACAGAATCTGCTCCAAAATTTATCATATTTGGTTGTCTGTGTATATCAGATTAAATTGTATTTTCTTTATCAAAAGGAAAACAATTCTCATAAAATATCACATCTCTTGACACAAATATTCTTTTTGTTTCTAAATCAAACATTTTGTATGCCTTTTGCCCATAAGGATATCCCACAAAAACACATTTCTTGGCTCTTTCATCAAATTTATCTCTTTTTCTTTCATTGTTGTAAGCATAAGCCAAACAACCAAAAACCCTTAGATTTTCATAATTTGGCAATTCCTTAAATAAAATTTCATATGGAGATTTCCATCCTAGAATTTTAGTTGGCATTTTATTTATCAAATAGGTAACAATTAGTAAACATTCACCCCAAAAACTTTTTGGTAATTTTGCTTGAAATCTCAAACATCTAGAAACTTCCAACAAGTGTTTATGCTTCCTTTCTACCCTGTTATTTTTGTTGAGGAACTCCAGGAACACTTCTTTGATGATATATCCCTTTTTCTCTAAAAAATCCCAAACATAGTTTATTTATAATTTCTGTTCCATTATTTGTTCTAATGGTCTTAATCTTGGCATTAAATTGTGTTTCCACCATAGCAAAGAAACCTTTGATACAAGTAAGAACCTGTTCTTTGTTATTTAGCAAGTAAGTCCAAGTAATTCTACTATGATCATCTAATATGGTCAGGAAATATTTTGCTCCTCCTATAGGGGTCACCTTGTATGATCCCCATAAATCCAAATGAATCAAATCAAAGCATGTAGCAGCTCTTTTACTACTATTTAAAAATGGCAATTTATGAAATTTCGAAACAGAACATATATGACAATTATATTCTTTCAAAAATTACACTTACAATCAGAAATATGAACCATCTTAGACAAAGAAACATGCCCAAATCTAGCATGTAAAATATCTAGTGTTACTGCATCTCTATATTCCTTATCCACACTAGTAGATCGAAGTCTTTCTTGGTAACAAGGTTTCACCAAAACAAACTACTTTATTCTTCTCTATTCTAATTTTCTTGTTACAATTGCTAGTGAAACAAAACAAGGTACCTTGCTTCTCACCATCCCCAAGCAGTTTGCCATTAGATTGGTCCTGAAACCAACATTTTTCATCATTAAAAATCACTTGCACTCCTAATTATTTAATAAGTTTCCCAATGGACATTAGATTATATTTAAATCCCTCTACAACTAAGACATCTTGAAGAACTAAATGATCATTCAAAACTACATTTCCTATAGTATGAACAAGCTTAAATGTTCCATCTGGTAGACCAACCTTTATAGGCTTAATTAAGGTTCTTTTATTAAGCAACAAATCAATATTAAAAGTCAACATGATCAGAGGCACCACTATCAATTATCCAAACACATTTATCATTATCATTCAATATTTTAGAAGCAAAAGAGAATAAGTTTTTACCTGGACAATTTGGACCCCTACTGCCTCCATTTTTCTTTAACTCAGTATACCAATCAGGGTATCCAACCAATTTGAAACAACTGTCCTTTGTATGCCTCTTTACACCACAATGCTCACATTTTCTTTCATACTTATCCTTCTTCCAATCTATCCTGTTCTGAGTTCTTGAGTAATTCTTTGAAGCAACTTTATTCACAGGTCTCTTCCAATCTTTCCTGTTCTCATATCTTTGAACATCCAAGGTTGTACTCTCCTTAGAAACATCATTATTAGCAGCTACCTCTTTCTGTGCTTCAATTTGAAGTGTTATAGAATAAGCCTTGTTAATATTTGGCTATGGTTCCATAGAAAGAATGCTTGTGACTGTGTTATCATATCCTGAATTCAGTCCCAACAAGAACTGCATTAATTTGTCCTCTGACTCCAATTCATTTAGTCTCTTGACATAATTGCAAGTGCATTTTGCCAATGCTCCACAAGTACAAACAGGTTACCTTCTTAAACTTTGCAACTCATCCCACATATTCTTGATTTTGCTGTAGTAACTCAAGATTGACATATTCTCTTGTTTGAGAGCTGCCAATTTTTTCTTCAACTTAACTCACAGTCCATTTTTCTTCAACTTAACCCTAAACCAATGGTCCATTTGTCTGCCCAAATCTCTCATTGATATTAGCCCAAAGCTCAAAAGCTATCTGATCATCAGACTCAAAATCTTCAGCCAAATCTGCCTGCATAGAACTCAAGATCCAGCTTCCAACCATGTAATATGCCCTTTGCCAACGAGCATGATTCTTGTCCGTTTCCTCAGGTTCCTTCAACTTCCCAGTTATGAATCCCAATTTATTTTTCGCAGCCAATGCTCTCCTAATCCCCTTCCTCCATCTATTAAAATTCTTTCCATTAAAAACCTTTGCAACCAAAGAACAATTTGGATTATCCGAATTAGTCACATATAGAGGGTCTGCAAAAGCTTCATTCGAAATTGCAGAAACATCAGAAGAATCAATCGACATATTGCAAATTTAGGGAAAGGAATTTCGCTAATTTTGTCGAATTAATTCAATTAAATTTACAAAGAAATTTCTCAAAATGAGAACTGCTCTGATACCATGAAAATAGTTGGAAGAAAATGATATTATTATTAAACTGAGTAAACGAAGAATTACAATTTGAGCAAAGTCTAAACTCTTAAGCTGAGAAAGAAGAAGAAGAAAGTCCTCTTTGTATAGAGGAAAACGAAAGGCAGCTAAAAGAAAAGAAAAACTAAAGGAACAACTTAACAAACTAAAAACTAAAAAAAAAGAAAATGAAAACTCATTATATAACCCTATAACCATCGTGTTTTATTCTCGTGGGCACCTACTTTCCCGGATTACTGCCACCTGACTTTATAAAGAGGGTGTCGGCTAACCCGCACGTACCATACACATACTACATTATTTCATAGCCAAACACAACTTATATATATATATATTTTTTAATTATCAAAACTAGTAAGAATTTACTAGACTTTTTGGCCCTTGTTTTAGGAATTATTAAACCTTAACTCACATTCTTAACCGCGCATGGCGCGCACCAGAACGACCCTGATAGAGAATATAATATATTCCTGGGCCTCAACTATCAGCTTAAACTTTTGGTTGAGATGATCCTTTAACGTGGTATCAGGGCCAACGTGACACAGAGGTCACAGCTTCGAATCTCTCATCTCTCTTCCAAGTTAAATTAATTTGCACCAGGTATGATGGACCTGTGTTGCGTCCATATTTCAATCCCAGATGTTTTTTCAAGTGAGAGAAAGTGATAGAGTATATAACATATACCTGAACCCCAACTATCAGTTTAACTTTTACTTGAGATTATTCATTAATAGACCCCATTGTTACCTCCTACTCCGTAGTTCCCGTAGTTTATAAAGTACCGTAGATTTTTAATGCAAATAAAAAATAATACTGTATGAAAAAACTTTTTGCTTGTTCATTTGTCCTGTTGTCCACTTGTCCCCCATAAGTTTTGTAAAAATGCTTGACTTTTAGTGCACCATACTAGCGGGGTAGCGGGAAGATTTTGAGAAATAATGATGCAAAATGTAACCAAATCTATGGATTGTTACTTGATAGTCTATCATTTTAGCAATAAAAATTTAGTTCTTCCTTGGTAAATGATAATAACTTACGTGTTAGTTTCATTACTTGGTTAATTGATTTCTATTACAAGAATTCAAGATACTTGGTGTCATGATTTTACTCCCCTATGAGTATCGATAAAATGAACAATCTCATAAAACTCTGACTTTTCATATGTAAATGTAAGTTAAAATTTAAAGACTAAACATTAAAAGAGAGTAAATCATAAGAGAAGTCGCCATTTATTAGACCATAATATATACTATTGTATATTTAGATATGCTTTATTGGCCCAGTGTTGTCGGGGCCTTATAGTGTTAAAATTAGTTTGTATATATACTACACTTTGCAGATTAATGAAAGCCAAGAAAAATCAATTTCTGACATGGTATTGGAGCCTCTAAATTTCTAAACCCTAAGATCGGAAGAAAAATCGATTTTTTTTTCTCCTCTTCTCTATACTCCTACTACTTGATTATTAATTATACTGCTTGATTAACATTGTTTCTTCTTCTATCTTCTACGATCAACAATGCAATCCGACGAATGATAATTTTCTATTCAAACGATATGGCAAATCGAATTTATCTTGTACCCATTGTCATCGTTCGGGTCATCATGACTATAATTCTTGTTTCTTGGTCCATGGATATATTGCCCGAATGGTGGATTAAAAAATATGGAAATCAAGGGCGTTATTCTTCTACAACTGTTGTTGTATCATCGTCCATGGTTGCTCTACCTAGTGTTGCTGTTGTACCTCCGTTTGCCAACTCTGCCCAGCCTGCTGTCGCCGTTGCCCAGACTACTTTGCCGCTACCTGAAGTTCTACCAACTGATGCTGCTTGAAACCATTACAATAATTGTTGAAGGTCAGGTACACTATATCCAACACATGACCTTTACCACAGGACTACCGAGCTGACACTATTCGTGGGATCAAAAGGGCCTCTAGGGAATCCAAAACAGGTCCCCCCCCAGAAGGCCTTGGGGGTGTGAAAGAGAGGGTGTTGAACCTGTGACCACAAGAAGCGTAGGAGATATTACTTATCAACTGAGGCAATACCACTGGGCTAGTTATACGTAAATACTTAAAAAATACGGAGTACTATGAAATCATATTGCATAAAATCAACCAAGTGACGTTATAAATATAAAAACCATAATTTTGTTTGATAAACTTTATTAGGGTTAAACTAGTCCATCAATATCCTTGATATGGTCACATGAAATTAGTTTGAGGTGGTGTTGTCTTTGATATATGCAACTTTAGCCAATCGCGTTCAAAAGCTAACAAATAGGGGGAAATAAAGGAAAGACATCACTTTCTTTATAGCTAAAAGCAAAACTAAATGATCATGTTAAGGTAAAACATATCTGAAAATGGCTACGAAATTATTCTCAAGTATGGGATTTGGATAGTGGCTTTCTAGCTACTACTTGTATATATTTCACCTTCATATTAATTTTTATTTTTGAAAAAAATTATTATATAATTCACCCGTTTCAAATAAAACTTAACAATTATGGATTCACAGACTCCCAAATATATTTTTTTGAACAAAATTATTATATCACCCGTTTCAAATAAAATGTAACAATTATGGATTCATAGACTCCCAGATATTTTTTATAATGGTTAATTAGAAAAAATGAGGGGTAATTGATTAAAATAAATGGAGAAAGATGATGGGGTCAATTAAAAAAAATGGTGACAGAAGGTGGAGACAATTAAAAAATTCTTAAGAGTATTTATTTCTTTTCAGTAGTAAAATTTTACCATAAAAGAAGAGAAAATTTTTGTTGCATCTATAATTTAAATATTTAAAACAAGATTTTTTTTATCCAAATGTCATCTTTTTAAGAAAATTATTATTTTTAACTTTTTTCTTTTTCCTTGAACATTATTAATTATAGCCCTTTTGTTTACCTTTTTATAAATTATCATACCCTTCCGGTTTCTAATGTTTTGTGCATTAATTTTGAATTCAACTTGAGAATTCTCATGGTGGTTATTAGTTGATTTAGTGTAAGCATGCATTAAAAAAACAATAATAGATTTCTATATCATTTTCTAAAATTAATTTTTTTTATTGATATTTTTTTAAATGTAATCCGTGCCTTGCACGGGCTCAAAAATTAGTTTATTTTAAAACATCCCAAAATCCTTTTTTTTAGAATTTTATTTTATGTTGTAAAGTGGGAAAAAAAATCTCTCTTTATTCCTTGCTTGAAAGTGCACGATGTAGGGTGTCTCTACTCTCCACATGCATTGCATCCAAGAATGTCTTCTCAAGCGATGATTGTAACACCCCGTCCTTAAAAACAGAGGATACAAGCGGAAGATAGGGCACCGGATGGGAATGTCACTTAAGTTCTAAGAAACATAACCCAAAAGAAATTAATAAAGTCCGATTAAAGAAAGTCCAATACCATTACAGGTCCAAAGTACGAGGTATAAACAACTATACATAAGTCTAGAAATCAAAACTACATAAACAGAAATCATAAAGTAAGGAATTCTGGCTATGCCATACAAACTGGGATGTCTAAACTAATGGAAAGGATCCCTAATACCAATCCTCACACACACACACCGCCCAAACTTTTACAATCCTGCGGTCAATCAGCATCTGAAAAATGAATACAACTCTACTGTTAGTGGCGAGTAACTAACAGTTCTCCCCAACATAGAAAACACAAGTTCAGAATCATAGATCAGGGAGTCAAATCAGTATCCATAATAACAAGAGGCATTCATGTCATTCAATACAAACAACCACCACTTACCATAACCTCGTCCATAACCCACCTGCAGAACCAATTAGTACAATACAACATTACAACAAACATATGCTTCATCCAAAAGATAAGAACTCCAATGACATCTCAATAAAACTATTATAACACAAAAGAACCTAAATTCACAGATAAGTGTTATGAATACAATTAAATCCCAACTCCCCAAATCAATACACATACTGAAGACAGAATGACCACTAGTAGTATCCCGCAGTACCACTCCTAAAGTACATTAGGTAGATGCCCAAAATATGGACTTACACTACCAACGATAAACACAGGCAATTGTAATTGTAGATGGAATGATCGTGAGTGGTATCCCGCAGTACCACTTCCTAAGGTTTGTCAGGTAGATGCCCAAAATATGGACTTACACTACCAACAATCAACACAAAGTCGATTGTGTCTAAGATTGGCCAGATCTCCCGGTGTCGGATGGACGCCCAAAATATGGTCTTACACCTCCCGAACTCCCGGACGACAACAATTAACCCAGGTAAATAAATATTGTTCTTGGATCCCGCAACCCAAGAAACATAACTGATCTAACCATTGAATCCCGCAGCCCAATGACTCCAACTAACAATTATAAAAAACCTCCTAAACACATGTATGATAAAATACATCGTTCTTATTTACTCATTCCAAATCCCACTTTAATTACCTACAAAACCCAATGTTACAACTTCCATAATCCGTCCACAACTAACATGTGCCCAATACTTAATCAAAATTTGAATCCCAAAAATGATACTTTAATCATTTCCACACTCAAAATAAGCAACAAATAACTTACACAAACTCATCGTAAAAATATCAATTCCAACCAAACTTATACCCAAACAATTCCTATTAATTAGTAACCATTTAACACATAATTATGAGTCAAAATACATCAATAAAATATAATTTTAGAACATACAAAGTTGTTGTCCAAATTAATACAACAACAAAAACAACCACCAAATCAAGCTCAAAAATAATTAAATTTATACAATTAATTCTATAACTCAACAAGGTCATAACCAAGCATAATTTAAGCCCAAAATAAAATTAAAAACATGCTAAACACTTTCCCAAACCACACGGCCAGCAGCTTGATTATTCCAGAAAATAGTTACACTAGCATCGTTACAAATTACTAAATTAATTCAATAAATCTTAAATTCATCAATTCAACAACTAAGCATGATTTAACCTTAAAAATCATGAAATTAACCCATAAAACCAGAATATATTAAAGCATGATATCACTAAAAAAAATTTGGGCAGCATTCCGCTTAGAAATTGGACTAAAGCGAAATTCGCCAACAATTCATTAAAACGCTTTTACAACAAATCATTGAACAGATTACCAACATAGATCATGAATCATTATTTTAGCCTAAAAGCCTATAAAAATTCAGATTATATAATCACACATATCACACAAAAATTTCATGAAATTAGTTGTACAAAATTTCTCACAACAATTATCATAATTAACAAATTGTGCATAAAACTCCATCTAATTTATTAATGAAAATTTCACACCAATATAATCTAAAAATACCTTCTGAAAATACTCTAAAACACACAAAAATTCAGAATAAAAATAATTACATAATTCCATGTTAAATCCAAATTTTAAGGCTAAAATCAACACAAAATAGTCTAGTTTGATTCTAATCATTTCCTTACATAATTTTAACCCAATTACTATCATCCTAAACTATATGATTTCTAGATTAGAGATAGTGTTAGTTATCTTGAAAAAGAATGGGGCATATGCACTAGATTTCACCGAAATTGCTTCAAAGATCACCAAGGAAAAAAATGCCCAAAACCCTACTAGAACTTTGAGTGTATTTTGTGAGGTTGTGAGAGATGAAAAATTAGAAACAAATCAGCCTATAGGCTGTTTATATTGTTGACCAAAGGGGAGGGGAAAGGTGAGGTGAAATAATGGAGTATTAATATTCCTACATGTCTAATTCTAGAATATTCTAACCTCCTCAAATGGAGGGTTCTAGAATTTACATGTACATAGTAGAACAACCTAGAATCATTCAAATTCAAGTACATACAAGAACCCTTTGAAAGATCCTAGATGCATCCATTCTAGAATACTCCTATAAGAATACTCTTGAACATTTTAGAGTCACCCTCTTTAGAATATATTCTACCACCATCCATAATATTCTTGAACCTTCTAGAACCTTCTAGAAGTTACCGAATACTTGACTCATTAATACCAAACGATAAAGACTAATATAACTAATTACATAATATAAATATATTTTAATCATGCAAATGAGATATGTATGAAATAAAGAGTAAAACTTTCATACCAAATATATATATATATATATATATATATATATATATATATATATATATATATATATATATATATATATATATATATATATATATATATATATGTGGACAAGCTAAAAGATTTCTTCAACTTAAGAATAGTAAGTGTCAATATTTCAATTAAGAACAAAAAAGGAATAAAGAGAGTAGATTATCGTTAGTCACGCACATATACGTATTGATCACACACTTATTACTGCAGAAGACAATGTCTGTTTTGCTGGACACAATCAAAGTCGATTTGATTATCTAAATGCAAAATTTAACTCTAATGCAACTAGCTTCAATGATTTTGGAATTGAAATTAAAATTGGTTTTACTTGATCCAATATTTCCGGTTATATCTTTAATCTAAATTTCGGTTTTGCACATGTTAGTTTTGTTTGGAAAAAAAAAGTTACAAATCTGATATTTTATGATCTAATTTTGTTTTTTAAAATAATTCATTATAAAATTAAGTTTTAGCGAAGATAAACAAAGATTTAACTATAGTTATTGTTGGAGTGGCCCAAATCTTAAGGCCCAATCCTACATACTTTCTAAGGTGAATGAATATTCTAGAATGTTGTGATGATTATTCTATCATCACCCTTATTAATCTAGAGTATTCTATCTAGACTATTCTTGTCTAGATATTTCTATTCTAGACCCCCCTCACTCTAGATTTCTCCATTCTAGATCTTTCCTCTCTAGATTATTCTACCACCTACATCACCCTACCATCTTCACCTATAAATAGAGGATGACACTCTACCTCCAATCTATCCACAAAAAATATTCTCCAAAAAGCATTCACAAAATACTCTCAAGCCTTCCACATCAAAGTAGCCTTTCTACTACCAAACCACTCTTAAATACTCTCCTCTTTATTCCACTATTCCCTTTTGTTTACATACTCTTTTGAGAGTTGTATTGTGAGAGTTTCATTGTAATTTTTCTACCCTAATATTTAGGGTCTATCTTGTACTCTAATATTTTATATAGTGGAATTTTGGTGCTCGTCGTCCGTGGGTTTTTGCCTCTATTGAGGATTTTTCCCACGTTAAATATTGTGCGTCTTTTTATTGTTTATCTTGCATATTTTATATTCGATTAATTTCTCGATTTATTTACGTTTCCGCTACGCTCATATACCCTAACAAGTGGTATCCGAGCCAGGTTGACAATGTCGACTGTTACAAAATTCGACATCGAGAAATTTGATGGCAAGATAAGCTTTAGCATCTGGAAGGTTCAGATGCAAGCCGTTCTTGTTCAGAACGGATTAAAAAGGGCTCTCGATAGGAAGCCTTCAACCATGTCCGATGAGCAATGGCAGGAGTTGGACGAAAAAGCCATGTCGGCAATCCAACTATGCTTAACGAAGGAGGTGTTACGCGAGGTCATACACGAAAAGACTACCGCTGCTTTATGGACGAAGCTTGAGTCTCTTTACATGACCAAAAGCCTAGCAAACAAGCTTCGCTTGAAGGAACGACTCTACACAATTCGTATGGCTGAAGGTACTTCTCTCCAAACCCATCTCAATGAATTTAATTCTATTCTTATCGATCTTGAAAACTTGGATGTCAAAATTGAGGATGAAGATAAAGCTGTCCTATTAATCGTCTCCTTACCTCCCTCTTACAAGCACTTCAAGGAAATCATGCTATATGGCTCCAATGATTCTCTTTCTTTTGAAGATGTAAAATCAAATTTACTCTCAAAAGAAAAATTTGACCTTGAAGTTCATTCGGAAGACAAAGCCGAGGGATTAAATGTAAGAGGGAGATCTCGTGAAAAGAAAAATACACATAAGAAAAATTTTCGATCAAAATCGAGGGGACGAAAACAGAATGTCACCTGTCGTTATTGTAAGAAAACAGGGCATGAAGTCTCAGATTGCTACAAGTTAAAGAATAAAAAGGAGAAAGAAGAGAAATCAAAGCTACCTCAAAATTCTGCCGAAGCTAGAGTTGTTGACACTGATTTCGAAAGTGACTCAGTGTTACTTGCAATCTCCGAAAAGAGGAGTTTCAATGAATGGATTCTTGATTCTGGTTGTACCTATCATGTTTGTCCTCATAGGGACTGGTTTACCACATATGAATCTGTCGATTGTGGTACTATCTTGTTAGGAAATGATATTTCCTGCAAGGCTGTTGGTATTGGTTCAATCAAAATCAAGTCTCATGATGGCGTTGTCAGGACCTTAACAAAGGTTCGTCATGTTCCTGACTTAAAACGCAATCTGATTTCTTTGGGTACCCTGGATTCTCTTGGGTACAAATTCTCAGCTCAAGGTGGAGTTTTGAAGGTCTCTAAAGGTGCCCTGGTGGTCATGAAAGCCAACAAACGTGGCAGCCTTTATGTCCTAGAAGGACATACAGTGACAGGTGAAGTCGCTGTCTCATCTTCAATTTCTGATTCCGATCACACTCAAGTGTGGCATATGCGCCTTGGCCACATGAGTGAAAAGGGCATGGAAATCCTGAGCAAACGTGGTCTCCTTGGTTCACCTGGAACGGGCAAGCTGCCATTTTGTGAACATTGTGTCTATGGGAAGCAAAAGAAAGTAAGCTTCTCCACAGCTACTCATCGAACGAAGGGTATTCTTGACTATGTTCACTCTGATCTGTGGGGACCATCAAGGATTAACTCTTACAATGGCAAACGCTACATGATGACCATCATCGATGACTTCTCCCGCAAGGTCTGGACATATTTCTTACAGCAAAAAAATGAGGCATTTACCACTTTCAAAAGGTGGAAATCTCTAGTTGAGAACCAGACTGGGAAGAAAGTTAAGAAGCTAAGGACAGATCGAGGTTTGGAGTTCTGCGAAAAGGAATTTGGAGAGTTCTGCTCTCAAGCAGGTATTGGAAGGCATAAAACATTACCTTACAAGCCTCAACAAAACGGTGTTGCAGAACGGATGAATAGAACTCTTCTTGAGAGAGCTCGCTGCATGATCTCAAATGCTAGACTGTGGCATCGCCGTGATTTATGGACAGAAGCTCTCTCCACAGCTGCATATGTTGTCAACCGCTCCCCGCACTCTTCGATTGACTTCAAAATACCAGAGGAAGTGTGGTCAGGTACAACAGTTAACTATTCTCCTCTTAAAGTTTTTGGTTGTACCGCTTATGCTCATGTTAATGACGGAAAATTAGCTCCTAGAGCTGTAAAATGCATTTTCGTTGGCTATTCCTCTGAATCTAAAGGTTACAGATTGTGGTGTCTCGAATCTAAGAAAATCATTCTTAGTCGAGATGTTACCTTTAACGAAAATGCTATGATAAAATCCTCTGGTTCGGATGTTGTTGTTTCTCCCAACATAGATCAGGATGGAACTGGTGAGAAGGTGGAGTGGGAAACTAGTAGTCAATCTCCAAGCATGGAGGTTGAATCTCCTTCAAGTCCACAGTCTAGCCAAGACATACATCATGATGATGATGCTCCAGCTACCACTGCTTCAAGCCAGCCTCAAAGTTCTCAGCAGCAAGCTGGTTACAATCTCACAAGGGATCGTTCAAAGAGGCCAATTATAAAATCCTCAAAATACAAGGACGATGAATATGTTCTTGCTTATGCATTATCAGTTGCAGAAGAAACTCCAATCGGAGTTGAGCCATCATCTTACTCAGAGGCCATCACATGTCTGAATTCTTCTAAATGGCTTGTGGCAATGAACGAGGAGATTGAGAGTCTCCACAAGAATGAGACTTGGGACCTAGTTGAGCTTCCTCAAGGTCGAAAGCCGCTCACATGCAAATGGATCTACAAGCAGAAGGAAGGAATCCCCGGTGTTGAACCTGCAAGATGGAAGGCTCGTCTCGTAGTCAAAGGATGCAATCAAAGAGAAGGCATTGACTTTAATGAGATTTTTTCTCCCGTTGTTCGTCATACCTCTATTCGAGTCCTTCTTGCAATAGTTGCTATGTTTGACATGGAGTTAGAACAACTCGATGTCAAAACTGCTTTTCTGCATGGAGATCTTGAAGAAGAAATTTACATGAAGCAACCCGAGGGATTTATTGTTCCTGGAAAGGAAAACCATGTTTGTCGCTTAAAGAAATCCTTGTACGGTCTCAAGCAAGCTCCGCGGCAGTGGTACAAGCGCTTTGACTCATTCATGAGTAAACAAGGCTACATACGCAGTCAGTATGATCACTGCGTCTACTTCCGACAATATGGTGGAGTTTATATCTATCTGTTGCTATATGTAGATGATATGCTCATAGCATCTCGTGACAAGTCATTGATTGATAAATTGAAGTCTCAACTTAACAAGGAGTTCGAGATGAAGGATCTTGGTGCAGCAAAGAAAATTCTTGGCATGGAGATACACAGGGACCGACAAGTTGGGAAATTATTTCTAACTCAGAAGAAATACATTGAGAAAATCCTTGACAAATTTGGCATGAGGAACTGTAAGTCCGTTTCTACACCTCTTGCTGCTCATTTCAAACTATCATCTGCATATTGTCCTCAAACAGAGGAAGATATAGAGAAAATGTCTAGCATTCCATATGCTAGTGCAGTCGGAAGTCTCATGTATGCTATGGTCTGTACTAGACCAGATTTAGCACATGCAGTAAGCTTGGTAAGCAGGTATATGCACAACCCTGGAAAGGAGCATTGGGATGCTATTAAATGGATATTTCGTTACCTAAATGGTACTACAGATCTGGGGTTGGTCTTTGATAAGCACTCGACAAAATCTACTGACGTTGTTGGGTTTGTCGACTCTGACTATGGTGGTGATCTCGACCGTCGAAGGTCTCTCTCCGGCTATATCTTCACACTTTGTTCTGGAGCAATCAGTTGGAAAGCTCAATTACAACCGATTGCTGCTCTCTCCACAACCGAAGCAGAGTATGTTGCAGCAACTGAAGGTATAAAGGAGGCTACATGGTTGCGTGGTCTTGTCACGGATCTTGGTATACCACAAGGAGTCACTGTGGTATTCTCTGATAGCCAGAGTGCTATCTTCCTCACTAAGAATGATGCATATCATTCCAAGACCAAGCACGTTTCAGTCAAATATCACTATGTCAGAGATACAATTGCTGAGGGTGAAATTGTGGTAAAGAAGGTTCACACTTCCGAAAATCCAGCAGACATGCTTACCAAGCCACTTCCTACCACTAAGTTCGATCATTGTTTGGACTTAGTGGGCATGCATTCTTGCTAGGCCTTTCAGGCTTCGACGACGAGTTGCCCAAAGATTTGGTCCAAGGTGGAGATTGTTGGAGTGGCCCAAATCTTAAGGCCCAATCCTACATACTTTCTAAGGTGAATGAATATTCTAGAATGTTGTGATGATTATTCTATCATCACCCTTATTAATCTAGAGTATTCTATCTAGACTATTCTTGTCTAGATATTTCTATTCTAGACCCCCCTCACTCTAGATTTCTCCATTCTAGATCTTTCCTCTCTAGATTATTCTACCACCTACATCACCCTACCATCTTCACCTATAAATAGAGGATGACACTCTACCTCCAATCTATCCACAAAAAATATTCTCCAAAAAGCATTCACAAAATACTCTCAAGCCTTCCACATCAAAGTAGCCTTTCTACTACCAAACCACTCTTAAATACTCTCCTCTTTATTCCACTATTCCCTTTTGTTTACATACTCTTTTGAGAGTTGTATTGTGAGAGTTTCATTGTAATTTTTCTACCCTAATATTTAGGGTCTATCTTGTACTCTAATATTTTATATAGTGGAATTTTGGTGCTCGTCGTCCGTGGGTTTTTGCCTCTATTGAGGATTTTTCCCACGTTAAATATTGTGCGTCTTTTTATTGTTTATCTTGCATATTTTATATTCGATTAATTTCTCGATTTATTTACGTTTCCGCTACGCTCATATACCCTAACAGTTATTAAATTTCAGTGCCAAATACTCCTCATTAGGTTTTAGAATCGGTACCCCGATTATATGGACATCGAAATTAACCAAATTTACTGCTCCTTAGATCCAAAATTCTTCACCTGATATCATAAACCAATCCAAGCCAAGTTCTTCATTTTTTTTTGGAAAATTTAACAAAAATAATCCCACCTTTGTTAGGTTTTACGTTTTTAATCTCACCTTTATGAAAATCAAAAATAGTCTCACCTTTAGCTTTCGTTTTCCATTTTTGGACCATCTTAATTTTTAACCTGCAGTAGTCGGTAATCCTCATTAATTATCCGGTTTAGTGTATTCATTTTGTATTAATTATCTGGTAATATCTATATTTTATCTATGAGAGATAATTAGGGATACTAGTGTTCTGATTTTTATCTGCATTATTTTTTTTATATATATAATTTTAGATTTTTAAGGGTATTGATTTTGTAGGCAATTTTTATTTGGGTGCATTATTATTGTTGATTTTTACTTGAATTCATATTATAGGGTTCTATTCTATTATTAATATTTTTTTATGTTTTAAGTCAATTAATATTTTAAATGAAATTCCTCCAAAAAAAATTAAATGAAATATTTTATGTCAATTAGTATATTAAATATATCATTGAAATTGGTTGCTAACCTTCTTAGCAGGTTGCCGGTAAAATGGTCCAAAAGTAAAAAACGAAAGTAAAAGTTGGAATTATTTTTGGTTTTAGTAGAGGTGTGATTAAATACAGAAGACCTGTAACGACCCGTATTTTAGCAGCGTTGTTTTCGGGGAAAACAACAATACAGATCATTAACATCTATAAACCTTTAATATCAGATTCATTAATTACAGCGGAAGCTCTAAACTTAGTTCATATTATTCATTAAAACCATTAAATAATCCAAAATAAATACGTTTCTAAAGTCCAACAATGCTACAAAATAAGGAAAAGTCCACTAATACTAATAATACAAAGGCTAGAAATGGTCAACATGATAAACTACTAAGCTAGCTCGCACACAATCCCAGCCCTTGCGTAACTCAATCAATCATCACTTGTACCTGAAAAGGGTTTTGGGGTCCACAGTCAGTGGTGGATAGTTAGATTGTTCTACTTAATCAGTAGAACACAATTACAAACATAATAATTAGAACAGGTCTACCAAACAGTCAAACAAATCATCAGGAAATCATTCATAGACATCATCGTTCAAGTACGCAGCGAAAACAAACATAGCATCACAATAAACCAAGACCTTCTATGCTAACTTATTCAGTTCTAGACTTCTTGACACCACTATTGACTCTTCAGTTCTATTCAGTTCAGGTGCTAATCCGTGACCAGTCATATGCTCGTAGGGGAAACCTTAATTCTTCCCCAACTTTCCTTGCTCATGCCGGGTCAACCACGATGATCTACTTCCCGGCACTGGGATCAAGAATTGTCCCAAATCCGAGGATAGGATAGTGGCTTCGACTATACCTATGTTCATGGCAACTTAAGCCACTAGATAGGCGGTCGATCACTTCATAGTTAATCATCTTTTCCATATTACAATTCTGTTCTCAATTCTAGTTCACAACTCAATCCTTTAATGACACAACTTGACTTCTGATCAATTCTAGTCCAACTTAACTTAACTCATAACTCTAATCTAGGACTTGTACCACTCGACATATCCAATAGCAAAACAATAATTAATTCTATTCTTTACAATAATCATATAAACAATTCAATCAATCAATTAAATAAATAAATAATCATATAAACTAACAATTATCAACAAATATCACTTAAAACATGATAAAAATCCTCTTTTTGTTACTTAATATCACTCGCCATTCATACCTGTCAAAACATCTTGGAATAATATTAGAAGCACTCGACAAACATGATTAATCATCAATAAACAATTCAAAATTCATCCAACATGATTCTAAGCAATTCTAAGTAATTCTAAACAATTCTATACATGATTAAACCTATTCTAAACATGATCAAACCTATTCTAAACATGATCAAACCTATTCTAAAAATTATATAACTAATCTATCCTATTGATTAAATAAATCAATCTAATTACCTAATAATCTAATATTGATGGTGAATGGTTCGATCTTCAATGGCTAAGGTTGAACTTTCTTTGGTGAAGGTGTTTGAATTGATGAAGTGAAGGAAGTATTTGTGTGGGGAAAAGGAGGAGTTTTTATTTGTAGTTTAGTTTTTATTTGTAGTTTAGTTTTTAGAGATTAAGAATTATAAAAGTGGTTCCCCTTTTTGTGGTGTGTTGGCCGTGTAGAAATACTAGGCAAGGGAGTAAAACAAACTCCTAAAATCTAGTAGAGAAAGTAGGAGGATAAAAATTAGATTTTTGGAATCTGGTCAAATATAGATATGATTTATTATTTTAGCTTGAAAAGGAATTAAATAATTTGAAGGAGAATGTAAGGGGGCCGTGGGGTATCATAAGGAGGATGGGTGTTATTGGCTTCCTAAAATCTAGTAGTCAAAGTAGGAGAAGTTGGGATAAAAATAGGATTTTTAGGAAAAGGTCAAAATAGATATAAGTTAGTAATATTGGTGAAAATAAGTTAGATAAATCAATTAAAGGGAAAAAGAAACAAGGGGGCAGTGAGGTGTAGAGAAAGGGGAAAGAAATTGGGCTTGGGTCTTAGCATGAAAAGGGAAAAAGGTTTGGGCCACGATAAAATAATTAGATTGCTACAACTAATTTAATAATTAATTAAATAATAATCAATTAAATAATTAATTAATTAATTAAGAAAAATTTAAAATATCCTGAAATTTCGGGGTATTACAAGACCCACCAAATATGGAATTATTTTTGTTAAATTTTCCTTTTTTTTGGGCAAAAATGTTGAGATTTATTGATTTAGAATATAAATGTATATAATTATGAATATTAATAATACTAGACGTAGTATTATGTGTTTTGAAGTTCGTAATTATGCAAAGTTTTTAGCGATGTAAGTCGTTGAACGTTGAGGTTAAGTGCAGCTATATCAGTGGAAAATCGCGAGTAGTGACTTAAGGTCGTGACACGCGAAAATAGTCTGAAGTGCAAAAAGTGCACAAAAGAGGCAGAAGCATCTCGCGAGCCGCGAGTCGCAACTCGCGAGCCTGGTGGTTTCGCGTCAGTTTTGCTTGGTTTTTTCCCGTTGCGTTGTGTCGGTTCGAGGCAACTTCTGTGCATTTTGGTTAAGTTATAATATAACTTACCAAAACAGAGATAATCCAAAGGAGTTACATTCATACTTTATCTCTTCCTCTTGCATATACTTAGGCTTTTCTTCTCCATTATTACAAAGAAGTTTACACATACAAATCCCTTCTTCATTCGTAGAAATTGGTACAAGGCTCGATTCCTACGGTTTCTTGTTGTATCTTGTTAGCAAATTTCCGGCAACCCTGCATTTGTATTGGGTGGAAATATTGTTTTCAGGAAAGTGTCTTCTATCACGCCTCAAGTGTTTGTCATACAATTTACCCATAAATTTCCAACAATCTGAAAACAATACTTCTAGTATGGCTTTTTATCAAAGACTTGACTACAAACATTGCCAAATTTGGCAAGTTCGAGGGTGTAGAATTCCGTCGATGGCAGAAAAAGGTACACTTCCTGTTGACGTCGTTGGGTGTGGCATACGTTCTTACAACACCAAAGCCGGATGACTACGAAGAGGGGGAAGCGCTCGAGACAACTAGGAGGCGCCTAAGGTTTGAGAATGATGATTATATTTGTCGCGGTCATATTCTAAATGGTATGTCCGATCCTTTGTTCGATATTTATCAATATTATGATTCTGCACAATCTCTTTGGCATGATCTTGAATCTAAGTATATGGTAGAAGATGCTTCTAGTAAGAAATTCTTGGTTAGTAATTTTAATACATATCGTATGGTTGATTCAAGACCCATCATGGAACAATTTCATGAACTTCAAAGGATGTTAGGAAGATTAAGGTAACATAATATTGATATGAATGAATTGTTTGTAGTCTCCTCTATTATTGATAAATTACCACCTAGTTGGAAAGCTGTAAGGAACCAATTGAAACATAAAAAGGATGATATGAATGTTGAACAACTTGGAGCCCATCTTCGGATTGAAGAAGGGATTCGAGTTCAAGATGGACAAAAGGTTGAAAAACCTATGACTTCCACCGTGAATGTTGTGGAAGGGAGGTCCAAGGGTGGTAATAACTCGAAAAAGCGTAAGTTCAATGACAAAAACAAGGATTTCGGTAAGAAACCGAAAGGTGACAGTGATTCCCATGAACCGTCCACTCATGGATGTTGGGAGTGCGGGAAACCGGGTTACTTCAAGAAGGATTGCTCCGTGTGGAAGCGAAGGATGAGTAAGAAATCTCATGGAAGCGGGAATGACGGTGGGTCATCCCAAGACAAGCAAGGATGAGTGCGGGTGGTACATCGATTCAGGCGCATCAAAGCATGTTTGCAAAGATCGTAATCTATTCAAGACCTTCGAGAAGGTTGGAGATGGAGAACGATTATACATGGGGAACGATTCTACGACTAGTATTTGTGGCAAAGGCCAAGTAGAATTGTTGTTCAGTTCTGGGAAAACAATCATTCTTCGGGTGTATTGTATTCTCCTGAACTTAGGAGAAATCTTGTATCTGGTGCGTTATTGAATCGATTAGGATTTAAACTTGTTTTTGAAGAAGACAAATTTGTATTATCTAAAGGTGGTGTGTTTGTAGGACTTGGTTACTTATGTGATGGTTTGTTTAGACTAAGTGTAGATAATTCTACACAAAACAATGTGTGTGTAATTGATATTGATTCTAGCTTGTGGCATTGTAGGCTAGGTCATGTTAATAATAAAAAGTTGTGTTTTATGTCTAAGCATGATTTAATTCCTTCTTTTGATCCTAGTACCGGAAAATGTAAAACATGCATGCTTACTAAGATCACTAGAAAACCTTTTCCAAAATCAATAATGAGGGACTCAAATTTATTAGACTTGGTGCATAGTGATTTTTGTGATTTTCATAGTACTCCATCTTTAGGCAATAAAAAGTACATAGTAACATTTATTGATGATTGTTCTCGGTTTTGCTATGTTTACTTACTATTTTCTAAAGATGAGGCCCTAGACAAATTTAAAGAATTTAAAGAAGAAGTTGAGTTGCAACTAGATATTAAAGTTAAGAAGTTAAGAACCGACAAAGGAGGTGAATACTATAATCCTGAATATTTCCGGTCAGTAGGTATTATACATGAAACCACGGCTGCCTATACACCACAACAAAATGGTGTAGCCGAAAGGAAGAATAAGACACTTGAAGAAATGATTAATGCCATGCTTTCCTATTCGGGTTTGAGTGATGGTTTTTGGGGAGAAGCAGTTGTAACGGCATGTTACATTCTTAACCGAGTTCCGATGAAAAGGAATGAAGTTACTCCCTACGAGCTATGGTACAAAAGAAAACCTAACTTGAGTTACTTCAAGGTTTGGGGCTATAGGGAAATAGTCAAAGTGCCGGAACCCAAACGAAAGAAATTAGGTGAAAAAGGAGTGGAATGCATTTTTATAGGATATGCGGTTCATAGCAAATCCTATAGGTTCTATGTTATAGAACAAAACGACTATTGGTCGGTTCACACGATCATTGAGTCAAGGGATGCAATTTTTTATGAAACAAGGTTTTCATTATTGCCTAGACCAAGGGATTTAACTCCGATTACTAGTGTTCAAGACTTTGGTCAAACTTCGTTTGAACAAAGAAATGATGAATGTGCTAGTGATGAAGATGTACCATCTACTTCAACTCAGCCGAGGAGAAGTAAGCGGGCTAGGAAAGAGAAATCTTTCGGGTCTGATTTTCATGTATACTTGCTTGAGGGGTGGTCAAGAGAGTCCATCGTGACTAGATTTCCATATATACTTCATGTGGAGGATGATCCTTCAACATTTGGTGAGGCCATGAGGTCTCATGACTCTGCCTTCTGGAAGGAAGCAATTGATGATGAGATGGGTTCCATCATGGGAAATAACACATGGGTTTTAGCTGATTTACCCCCAAAGTGTAAGCCGATTGGGTGCAAATGGATCTTCAAAAAGAAATTGAAGGTTGATGGAACTATCGATAAATTCAAAGCCCGACTTGTGGCACAAGGCTTTACCCAAAAACCAGGAATTGATTATTTCGATACATACGCACCGGTTGCTAGAATCTCCACTATTAGATTATTGATAGCTCTAGCATCTATTAAGAATCTAGTGATACATCAAATGGACGTTAAGACGACTTTTCTTAACGGAGATCTAGAAGAAGAGGTTTATATGCGACAACCGGAAGGGTTTGTCGTGGAAGGTCAAGAACATAAGGTTTGCAAACTCATTAAGTCTTTGTATGGGCTAAAGCAGGCACCAAAACAGTGGCATCAAAAGTTTGATGATGTGGTTTTGTCTAATGGTTTCATGCTAAACAATTCGGACAAGTGTTTATATAGCAAATTCGATGACAACGGTAGAGGAGTCATCATTTGTCTATATGTTGATGACATGTTGATATTTGGAACGGACTTGGAACAAGTTGAATTAACCAAGTCCTTCCTCTCATCAAAGTTCTCCATGAAAGATATCGGAGAAGCAGATGTCATCTTGGGCATCAAGATCAAGAGAGAAAAGGGAAGTCTCATCTTATCACAGTCTCATTACATTGAGAAGGTGATTAAGAAGTTCGGTGTGAATGGTGAATGTCTTGTTTCTACTCCAATGGACAGTAGCATAAAAATTCTACCTAATGAAGGTAAAGCGGTATCACAGCTTGAATATGCTAGAGTCATTGGGTGTCTCATGTATGCAATGACATGTACAAGACCAGATATTGCCTATGTTGTTGGCAAGTTGAGTAGATATACTAGCAACCCTAGTGTACAACATTGGCAATACATTTATCGTGTGTTAAAGTACTTGAAGAAAACCATGGATTATGGTTTGACTTATAGTGGAAGTCCTTCGATTGTAGAAGGATTTTCCGATGCGAGTTGGATCTCCAATAGAGAAGATTATTCATCAACCAGTGGATGGGTTTTCTTTTTGGGTGGAGGAGCTATTTCTTGGGCATCCAAGAAGCAAACTTGCATTGCGGACTCCACCATGACATCGGAGTTCATTGCTTTGCATTCGGCTGGTAAAGAAGTCGAATGGTTGATGAATCTCATGTTTGAGATGCCTTTGTTACCAAAGCCAATTTCACCTATCGCAATCCATTGTGATAGTGATGCGGCTTTGGCCAATGCATATAGTCAGGTTTATAACGGGAAGTCTAGACACATTGGTGTTAGACATAGTTATATTCAAAGTTTAATAAAGGAAGGCGTGATCACAATTGACTATGTGCGAACTAATTTGAAACTAGCGGATTGCTTCACCAAAGCACTTCCTACAGGTTCTGTGAAAAGGATGGCAATCGGTTTAGGATTGAAGTCCCAGGTTTAATTGCGTTTAAGGGGATCTCAACTTGACGCCTAATAAGACGTTAGGTCTCAAGTTCAACAAGATAAATCTTCTTACAAGGTGATTGTGAAACTGTTTTCATCCAAGTGAGTTCCGGGTTTGTGATGTTTAAGGTGGTATTCGTTGGTTGTGCTAGAATCACAATAGCATGTTGACCAAAGGATAAGCCTATGTGAATGCGAGGTGTGGCCGCTTCAAGGAGCTTGTGGGAAGAGCTTTGATGCATTCATGAAAGATACGAACACATGGCCTTTTAAATTGTGTTGATATAATGAGTTTGGATATTTAATCTTGTGCGTATAATATCTTTGAGTTATCACTATGTATTGAAAATAGTTCAATCGTCTTCGACACTATTTGGATACGATGATTCGAAATGTGTATTATACTAAGTGGAAGCTCAAGTCCTAGTACACTTTCATCTATGCGTGAGATTGCTTGTAATATTGGAATTGTTTATGCAAAGGTTGTTTATATTCTAAATGGGGGAAGAAATGTTGAGATTTATTGATTTAGAATATAAATGTATATAATTATGAATATTAATAATACTAGACGTAGTATTATGTAATTTGAAGTTCGTAATTATGCAAAGTTTTTAGCGATGTAAGTCGTTGAACGTTGAGGTTAAGTGCAGCTATATCAGTGGAAAATCGCGAGTAGTGACTTAAGGTCGCGACATGCGAAAATAGTCTGAAGTGCAAAAAGTGCACAAAAGAGGCAGAAGCATCTCGCGACTCGCGAGCCTTGGTCGCGACTCGCGAGCCTGGTGGTTTCGCGTCAGTTTTGCTTGGTTTCTTCCCGTTGCGTTGTGCCGATTCGAGGCAACTGCTGTGCATTTTGGTTAAGTTATAATATAACTTACCAAAACAGAGATAATCCAAAGGAGTTACATTCATACTTTATCTCTTCCTCTTGCATATACTTAGGGTTTTCTTCTCCATTATTACAAAGAAGTTTACACATACAAATCCCTTCTTCATTCGTAGAAATTGGTACAAGGCTCGATTCCTACGGTTTCTTGTTGTATCTTGTTAGCAAATTTCCTGCAACCCTGCCTTTGTATTGGGTGGAAATATTATTTTCAGGAAAGTGTCTTCTATCACACCTCAAGTGTTTGTCATACAATTTACCCATAAATTTCCAACAAAAAATACAGGAGGAAGTACAGTATTTATAGTAGTTTTCCTTAAGTTAGTTATTAGGACTAACGAACTAATATAACCTACCACTATTAACAATATCCCCCACCCCCCCCCCCCCCCAAAAAAAAAACAATAAAAATAAAAATAAAATTGGGGTGTATTGTGGATGGTGAAGGCAAAGCCTTTGTAAATACATCTGGTAATTGTGACTTAGTAGGCAAGTAGGAAAGTTGTAGTAGTCCTGCTAGTACTTTATCTCTTGTGAAATGACAATCTATCTCGATGTGCTTAGTATGCGCATGAAATACATGATTATTTGCAATATGTAGGGTTGATTGACTATCACAATGCAAAGTGACTGATTTTAAGTTTGTTAAATCCAATTTTTGCAAAAGCCTTACTAACCAAGTGACTTCTAATGGTGCACTTGCCATTGCTCTATATTCTAATTCAGCACATGATATGGTATCATCTAGTTACTATATGTTTCTTATGTTTATGCAAATTAAGATGATTGTCTTGACATATGTCGTGTGTTTATTTATGTTACCACTTATGCTCGTAATTTAATACTACTTCCGTTTATTTTTAAATGCAATGATTTGACATAAAGTAGAGAGAAAAAATATTTAATCATTACATTTAAAAAGAAATAGAGATAGTATATTATGTGTTTTTCTAAACGATAAACGAACTACTATGTCTTGGTTCAATGCTTAAGTCGACTTTATACCGTAATGCCATGACTGATGTTAAGATCTAACATCATTGGTTGCGATTTCTTCTACTTAAGCTTCATTTCCATTGACACAAGGTTAGTCATCAGTGTTACATGTTATTTGGTATAAATTTAGGAATAAAAATGGAATGGAAATAAATTAGAAAGGACATATTAAGTGATACCATTACTTCATTTCAAAAAAAAAAAAGTGATACCATTATTTGTTATTTGGTCTAATTAAGAAATTGGAATGGAAATAAATTAGAGAAAAATGATTTTTCTTTCCACAAGGTTGAGAAGGGTAAAAAAATTTTACTCCGTAGTATATAATATATATATATAACTATATAATAAAATAGAATATACTAATGTCATCAGATCAGCTGTTAGGTATCAAATTCTCATAAAAAAAATTCCCTCCAAAACTAATCATGACATCACTTTTCTTCTAATCTTAATTATTTCAAGTTTCAAGACTAATTAATGAATATTTCCTACCCAATTAAATGAGAATATGAATACACTAATTTCTCCATAAAAAAAATTATAAGAATAAACTAAATAAATTGTGCATCGCATGGGGCTAACCTAGTTGATTTCTATTAGAAAAGGGCACGTGTGTGTTATCGATATCTCGTATCAAATAATACATGATGAAAATGCTTATTTGATTTCAATCTATTTCCAACACTTGAAAATAGCAATACCAAACATGATCTGGTGCAACATTAATGGACCAAAAATATGAAATTAGATATTTTTATTCTAGCTAATTAAGGCCAAAATTCTCACTAATTAAATTGCACTTTAAATTTTGGATTTTCACTATAGCTTTGGTGCTTATTCTTCTCAATTTTAATCCGACGACACAAGACTTGTGATAGAATGTCTCTCTCACACACATATAAAGATTATTTGTATTATAAAAACCCTAAATTATTTGTATTCCTATTAATATTCAATAAATTGATGATAATTAGTAGGATTGTTTATAATGAAGAAATCTAATAGGATTTTCACTATAGTTTGAGTGCTTGTCTTCTCAATTTTAATTGACTGAGGAAGTGTGATAGAATGTCTTTCTCACACAAATAAGAAGATTATTGTATTATAAAAAACCTAATTTATTTAAAATCCTTTTTTGAAAGGTATTTGTAATCCTATTAATACATAAAAAATGAATTGATACTTCAATGAGTAGGATCATTTATTTGAAGATACTTCATCTGCTCGATAATTATTGCAATTTGTAATTTGTCACTATTCACGGTTATTTGTATAACTAGTTTTTATGCTTTATACGTGTGAAAAAAATCATCATGTGAGATCTCATTGGATTCGTCTTAATGTGTACTTTATTAGAACCTAATTTTTGATATAAAGTAATTATAAATATTAAGACTATAAATTATATATTGACAAGTGTGAATTACAAACATTACAAGAGTTATGTATCGGAGAAAGTACGAAGTATTTAATAATCCTTACATTCGCTTGTAACAATCTTTCATACATAAAAAAGAAAAGGCAGAAATTAAGAAATATTGCATTTGTCAAATTATTTCCTCATATATATATATATATATAAAAGGCCTATATAAGAAAAAAAAAATGCCCATTATGGTCAAATAACTATAGATTAATGTTCGTGGTTAGCGTGTCACATTCATTGGAAAAGTATGAAGTAATACATTTGAACATGTAGAAGACCTTTACTTTTGAATACAAATAATTTGCAAACAAGCAATTATAAGTTTATAACTATTATTCAAAAATACAATTTTTGATGATATCATCTTGTATAGGAAAAATTGTCCAGAATTACTAAATAAATGTCAACTTTTGAAAACTATTACAAAAAAAGTTGTTATGAAACTACATAATAAATCAATTCCGACCTGGTAGCATTACTACTTGCCATTTTTTTTGCCTGTCGCTATGGTCCATCAATTTTGATTTCCCCCTATCCTCCCCTCCCCCGCCCCGCCCCAAAACTGCTTGATTTCCCTCCGTTTCTAACTTCCTCTTTTCCTTTTTATATATATAACAATGAGCTAAAACTAAGAGAAGTACTTTGCCCCATATTGACTTTTGACACTGTTCATTTGGTAACTTTGACTCTCTATAATTTTATAAATATAAGGAAAAATATAGTCAAATGGGATCTTGTTTGATTCAGCTCAATGTGTACTTTTTTTAATATGTAATTTATATAATTTTTTAATCACATGTATCTAAAGATATTTTCATTTAAAATTGTGTCTCGGAAAATGAGAAAAAGTGAATGGGGCAAACAAAAAAGGACAGAGGGAGTATATATATATATATATATATATATATAACCTATGAATGAATACAATTTCGTTTGAAGGTTGAAAATTAACAAAGTAGTACTTTACAACTGTACATAAGTAGTATTATTATTGAATAAAGCAGTGTTCATCATTGTATTTCTTTCATTATAACAATTGTCTTTGTCAGAGGAATATCGCAACTAAAAACTTAAGCTAATAGTTGAGGTCCAAGAATATGTTATATACTCTATCACTCCCCCTCACATGAAAGGCTCTTACCCAGGACGAATTAATTCCACTTAGAAGGGAGAGGGAGAAGAGATTCGAACCCGTGACCTTTGAGTCACGTTGGCTCTGATGCCATGATAAATGACCATCTCAACCAAAAGCTTAAGCTAATAGTTGAGGCTCAGGAATATGTTATATACTCTATCAGTAGTCTGGTTTTTGTCCAATACTCCAATTGATATAAAGATTATGGGAATATTTTTTCATGCAATGCGGGGTATATTATTTCAATAATTTTTACCAAAATGTTCATTATTTATTAAATGATATAGATATTAAGGTGATGTTCTTTTGAACTTGGTTTTTAAAATTTTAGTTTAGTTTAGCTTTTAATAAATTTAAAATTTAGCTTAATTCATTTCAATTCAGTAAAAAAGAGCAAACACCAATTGATTGAACACAATTGAGGAACACCTATCAAAGTATCAATTAAGTTTTTTCCATCAATTAATTGATGCACTCAAACATGCGCACCCACCCATTATATATTTGTTCAAAATACACTTCGCATCTAAAAGTGTGTGTATATCACATCCAGCTGAGAACTTTTGTGCTAATTTACATGATTGCTTTAAGTTGATTTAGGCCACGTTGTTTTAGACTAAATTAATATGAACTTAACTGAATTGAATTTGTTGAACTGATTTGAAATGAAATAAACTAAATCCTAGTATAAAAGAAGAAGGCATTTATGTACTATTGATATGAACAACAAACATCTTGTCTTTCAGGGATTTCATGATCTAGGCTCTGATCTGAACTGATCTGTTCTGATTTGAATTATTTTTTTTTTTATTTTTTTTATTTTTTTTATTTTTTTTATTTTTTTTATTTTTTTTATTTTTATTTTTATTTTTATTTTTTATTTTTATTTTTATTTTTATTTTTATTTTTATTTTTATTTTTATTTTTATTTTTATTTTATTATTTTTTATTTTTATTTTTATTTTTATTTTTATTTTTATTTTTTTTTTATTTTTATAATTGTAATACTTATTTTTTTATGAGAAATGTAATACATGATTATATTTACTAAAATAATAATAATAATTATTATTATTAATAATTAATATAATAATTATTATTATGATAGCCCATTTCATTTCACCTCTTCATTCAATCTCACTCCAAAACTTCAAAACTTCAAATAATAATATTAATACTAATAATACTACTACTACTAATAATAGTAGTAGTAATAATCACCGCCGAAAATTTTGACCAAACCGTCACTGAAAAAGTCGACCGAATAATCACCGCCGGAAAAGTCATTCCAAAAACCGTCGCCGAAAAACTCGGCCTGAAAACCTTCGCTGGAAAAGTTGGCCAATTGATCATTGTCGGAAAAGTCAGTCCGAAAACCGTCGCCGAAAAAGTCGGCCGAATAATCACCGCCGGAAAATTCAGTCCGAAAACCGTCGTCGGAAAAGTCATTCCGAAAACCGTCGCCAAAAAACTTGGCCTGAAAATCGTCGCCGGAAAAGTCGGCCGAATAATCACCGCCGGAAAAGTCAGTCCGAAAACCGTTGTCGAAAAAGTCGTCCCGAAAATCGTCGCCGAAAAACTCGGCTTGAAAATTGTCGGCGAAAAAGTCAGCCGAATAATCACCGCCGGAAAAGTCAGTCCGAAAACCGTCGTCGGAAAAGTCGTCCCGAAAACCGTCGCCGGAAAACTCGTTCGAAAACCGTCGTCGGAAAATGTCGAGCGGAAAAACGATGCTCGAAATTATTAATAATAATAATAATAATAATAATAATAATAATAATAGTAGTAGTAGTAGTAGTAGTAATAATAATAATAATAATAATAATAATAATAATAATAATAAAAAAAAAGAGTAATAATGTCTGATCTGATCTAATCTGATCTGATCTGATTTGAGTTTGTCTGATCTGATATGATATGTTCTGATCTGATCTGATTACTGTAGCTTTTAGGTCCAAAAGAACAAGGCCCCAGCCTCACACTCCATAGTTAATTGAGCATGTTTGACTGATAAGACTCATAAGAGTATGTAGCTTGATGATGTGTGACACTTTGAAAGTTTCTTAGGATGTGTTTAAGTGAGAAAAACAAAGTGGTGAAAGAGGTTGACTCCAATTAGGCAAAAATCTTGATAAATAAAGATGAGGGTTTTATAGCTTTTGCTTGCATTTTTATTTATTTATTTATTATTATTATATAATATAGAGCCCCATATCTGTGGCTTATATCACATGAATATATACCAAGTTGACATCACCAAGGGAAGGGGACGCGATGAAAATCGAATTTTCTACGTGTGGGTGAGAGATAAGTTTCAATTTCGTTCCCTAAACAGAAGTCGATTCTCATCTAATTGAAAAAGTTGTGATACGCTTTGGAGTTAAAATTTGTTACAACTATTATTTTGTTATATCATAATTGAATAAGAGAGAACAAAGTGGTGTACAAATTTAGATAATAAGACATTTGCCCAATTTGAAAAGCTTACAGGAGTGTGTAAGCGTAAGAAAGTTTTGGGTATATATGTATTTTTCCGTGAAAACTCAAGTGAGAAGCTTTTAGATAAGCTTCAAACTTATTGATTACTTCATATGCTGAAACACCAATAAATTAATTGCTATTTACTAAACATTTTTATACAATAAGCTGAAACAACTAGTTAATTAAAGTATCTAATATTATTAGCTAGTCTAATAAGCTAACAGCTAATAGTTAACTCCTAAACAAAGTCAAAATAAAGTCAATAAAACGGACCTCGTAGTGCTGTAGAAGCGTGGAAGTAGCCACCTCAATTGTTCTTTGTTATTTTTTTTTAATTTTTTTTTATAGTTGGATAATGTGAGTAATACTAGGTCTTGAACTGAACCCTACTGCAGCTAACCCAATTTGGCCGAGACATGCATTCGAAAGGGAAGATAAAGAATTCATGCAAATACGTGTTGTGGGATTCGAACTCGAAATCTCAGACTGGATATTTATAAGACTTAATTAATAGGCTAAAATTCACACCTCAATTTTTACTTGTTATAGAAGTATAGAACTATACATATACATACTTCATCCGTTTCGAAAAAAACGCAACAATTTCTATATTTGGATGTTTCAAAATAAATGCAACAATTTTAATCTTCTATTTTTGTAAGTTTTTTCTTTCTATCTCTCACATCATCACATACCCCACATTCTCTCTCTATCCATTTTACTCTCACAACAAAAAATTACCTAGGAGTCCGTGCCACCCCAATTGTTGCGTTTTTTCGAAAGGGAGAAAGTGTTTTATTTGAAGCAATTATTTGCAAAGGAATACAAAATTAGTAAAACACTATGAATGATCAATCATAATGCTATGAGTCTATGACTATTACTAAATCATAGCCAGCGGCCCAGCATCTAGCATAGAGGACTTAAATAGCCATATCGTGTAAATAAAAACTATAGTTGTCAATTTTTGTCTTCAATTAGTATATTGTCAATTTTGTATTATTTGAATCCCAAGGTATCAATCCTCCCAAATCCCAACATTACCAACTAAATGGTCTCTCCACACATTTCTCATGCGACTTCTACAATTTTTTAAAATATGTGGCAAGGAATCTACTAATTCATTGGTTGATAGTGATTTACTAACCTTGAGTATCGGATCGACTCTTTCACTTGATAGAGATAGAGGGGGAGGGGGCGATATGTGAAGAATCCTCAAATCAGAAAATCGTAAGTGATGAATCGATCCATCACCACTTGGGTGAAAGGTGAATAGCCCAGCCCCCAATCTATCATATGCTCCTATGTCTCATGCGAATTGAATATGAAATCAAAAAAGCATATGGTAGATTGTGATCCTCATATATTGCTCTCTCTAAAAAGGAAAAAACACAGTCAAATTAATGTACTTATATGATATACTTTATTAATTTAATAATCTCGTAAAAAAACCCATCATCATATGCTCCTATATCACATGCGAATTAAAAATGAAATCAAAAGAGCATATATTAAAAAGGAAAAATTGCCAAAAATAAGCCAACATTTGGCCGATTTTTTCACAATTAAGCCAACCTTTTGAAAATCAATAATTAAGCTAACTTTGTTATCTTTTAAGTCAAAAATAGGTTAAATGATTATTTAACATGTTATTTTCTTTTTTTAGATCACTATTTTACAATCATTCAATGTATTTTTGCTTTAAATGATAACATTAACCTGAAACAACATGTAACTAATAAATTAAATAATCATTTAACCTATTTTTGGCTTAAATGATAACAAGATTAGCATAATTCTGGATTTTCAAAAGGTTAACTTAATTGTGGAAGATCGAGCAAAGGTTGGCTTTTTTTTTTTCCTATTAAAAATTGCATGTGATACCATACTCATATATTGCGCTCTCCAAAAAAGAAAAAAAAAACACAGTTAAATGTACTTAAATAATATACTTTATTGATTAATCTCTCTATTCCTATTATTGGTTATGACTTATGAATATAACTTTAGGTTGTTTACTTTTATTGGTTGCATTTAGAATCATTTATTTGTTGTTGTTGTCATCTCATAATTGTTTTTGAATAATAATGTGAATGTAAAAAATGAACAAGCAAGTTTTCTTTTATTTTTTCATAAAAAATGAAACTCAATTTCACCCTCCATTTTATATATAGTCGTGCAAGATTTCACATGTAACTATTAAAAAGGAACGAAGGATGGGTATTCACGATATTTTGAGTTTCATACTTTTCTGATCTATGAACAATTTTAAGTATTGATAATTGAATATAATTGTATAGTAATAACTAAAATCATTAAAAAGTCAAAATTCTAAAATAACTATTGTGAAAATACAAGAATATTGAAATACTTTATTAAAGGATGGAGGAAATATATTATAGTGGCATCATTTTTTTATTTGTTAAGAAAGTCACTTGCATTATTAGCTGGCATGAAGATCCAAATCTCTGATCATAAAATTAAAAAATCGGGGCGTAGTGAAGCTAATGTTCCATACCTAGCTTATTCTTGTTTGTATATTATAGTATAGTGACATGATTTGCATATTTCACTTTCTTCCAATGTTGCTATCAAATAAATTTCTCATGATCAAGTTTTTGGCCGCAATAATAATGTCAAGCTTATACTTGATTATTAGGTGTCCCAAAGTCATCCTTATGTCACCACCACAGATCACCATGGCCATAGTCCATACATATGATTATTCAATAATAGTACTATAAAATCGGTTATTTGGATCAATTTCGGGTCAAGTGATTTTCGGTAGAAATATATCGATGCAAGTTATGTTGGGTAAGGTCAAAAATTTGACCAAATTTTAGTCGAATTCAATTGTTTTCATGTCCAGAGTCCCTGTCGAATTTTAACTTCTTGGATCCAATTTAGATTCATATCGGCACATTTTCGGTTAGATCAAAATTCTGTTCTGGATAAATCTATTTCGAGCATGACAAATAATATTCGAAATTATTCACATTCTTATGAATTTTGTATGGAACTCGCATGTTTTAATGAAATATTTGATGATAGTGATTCTAAATAAATTATGATTTGGTAATGTTAATTAAAGTGAAATTTAAACATTTTTTTAATTTCATATAACATTTATATGAAGTCAATTTGTAATAGCTTGTCAGATATAATGATGTTTTCACGTATTATAAACTTATTGTGTTTCCTTTTTTTCGACATTTAAATTTTTTAGATCAGGTTAATTAGTTACACTATCTATTTAAACATTATTTAATAAATTTTAATTTCATATATTGGAATCTATTTACTTTTACATCAAACAATTATGTATGTGATTGAAAATTATCAATTAAATACATTTTCTTATTGGAATAAAATTATATCACTATGTGTGTTGTCTTGTTGATCTACCAATTAGGTATGGAGTATTAACGATCAGGAGCAATTATAGGGTAGATTAAGAATAAATTAAATTGTGGCGGAAATCGTATAAAATTTACTTGAAACTGGTTTATAACGAATATTAAGGGGTTACTATCAGGTACAATATTGCATTTTGGTCAGATTCAAGTTCATGCAATTCAGATGCCAAATTATCAGATTAAAAACAGTTGTAAGTTAATTTCAGATTTTCAGGTCGTACACAAGTTAGGTTAAATTGCCAATTCAAATAATCAAATAATATTTATTTTCAGTTATGAATAGACCAGGCGGACTTGATTCGAGATCCAAAATACCCAAACTAAGAACCCATTTCGGCCTGAATGGACAATCCGAAACATCATTTGAAATCCTAACTAATCAGATTCGAACCTCATTTGGTTTAAAACTCATCTTAATCTGAAAAAGTCCGATTAGAACTTGTCCGATCCGAAAGCAACTCGATCTGAATTCCACCAATCCAAAAAAATTCAAGTTTATAGTAATTTGCTTAAAGAAAATTGGAGAACGATTTCCCATTCCATAGGTGGTTTAGGGCATTAACTACTTAGGGGGTGTTTGGTTGGGTGGAAAGGGAAAAAGGGTAAGGGAATAGAAGCCCATTATTCCCTTATCCGTGTTTGATTTTGTTTTTCTGCTTTCCTTTTCCCCATTTTAAGTTTTAGAATTATCCTTTTCCCCTTCTTTCTCATTCTCTAGTATTTACTAGGGATACAAAACTCATTCCCTACCACCCACCCACCTTCGCGCCACCCACCTCGCCACCTAGCCCAACCACCCACCCACCTTCGCCCCGCCCACCTCGCCGCCCAGCCCAACCACCCACCTCGCCACCCACCATTGCCCCCCCAGCCACCACAAACCCTAAACTTAAAAAATCCTAACTACCGAAAAAAAATGCACAAAATCCCACCACCTCCCCTCCCCCACTCCTCGCCAGGGCCGACAGATGCTCGCCCACCCTTACCCCAGTCCCACACCCACCCACAAAACCCATCCACAAAACCTAAACCCACGAAACCTTAACCACCCAAAACAACCACAAAACCCCACCCACCTCCCCCACCCTTCTCTAGAGTGGACCCTCGCTCGCCGCCCCTTGCCGCCCCATCCACGAACCCCAGGCACAAAAAAAGTAGTTTTTTGTTTTGTTTTGAGGGTTAGGGTTAGGGCGAGGGTGGATGATGGTGTGCTGGTCAGTGTGGGCGAGGGTGGTCAATGGTGTGCTGGTGAGGGTGGACAAGGGTGGGTCAGTGGTGGTGGTCCTCGATCTGTTTGGGTTGGGGTGGTGGTGTAGTATGGTGGTGGTGTGGTGGAGGTAAAACCCATTCATTTTTTAACCAAACAACTAACTAAATCTAACACTTTAAATTCCATTCTCCCTCATTTCCATTCCTAAAGTGATTTTCTTTCCCCTCCAACAACCAAACGGCCCCTTAGTTTACACTTCTAATGAAGCCATATACAATGGAGCAATATGTTAATTGACAAACCTAAAGAGTAATAATTATATTAATTGCATATAAACAATGTTAGTTACATTAATAATTGAAAAAAAAACCTATAATAAATTTTTTTATCACCATTATTATCCTCAATTCGAAACAATTTGATCCAAAACAAACTGATCCGAAATGCTCCCACTTTAATTTAGTCCAAAACCTTGATCCAAATTTTGATCCAGTCTGAATAGTACAATGATTCAAATTAGGTCCGAATCCGAAATAATTTAATCCGATTTGAAAGTGGTTCGAAATTAAATTGGTTCGAAATAATAGACCGATCCGAAATAATCTAACCCGAATGGTCCAATTGTCAAGTCTAGTTATAGGCCACCTTATCTATAGATAATCATCAGATTGAATGCAAGTTGATTTTAGAAGGTTTTGCAGCTCGAATAAGAATTTCACATCCCTAGTTATAAAGTTATAATCCTCTTTTCTTTTTTTTTATTTTAATTCTTAGTCTTCAAATATCTCATTACTTATAATGTACATCTTACGGCATGGATCAAACCTTCCTATAATAATAGCAATCTTTATAATATTATATTTCATTTTTTAAGATATTGATGGAAGCAGAATAAAAGAAAAGGGAGGTTGGTTGTTGGTAGGTAGTTGAAGTATTATGATGCTACCTAACAATACATAAATATACAAAGGTCTATCATAAAACTATAAAAAAATAGTATATTATTTCTTCTCCATCCTACTATAATTGTTAATCATTAATCAAAATATGCTATAATAGTGGGTCTAATTGTTTAGGATTATGGTTGAATTTCTTAATATCCTTTCTAATAATAATTTATATCATGTTAATTAGGGCCCAAAAAGAAGGTAGGAGCTATAAGAGACACCAAAGTTATGAGTTGGACCAATAATGTAATTATTTTATTCAATTCATAGAATATTTTATTTTTGGATGCATAAAAGACTTAAGTAACTAATTGTGACTTTATTTCCTAATATCATTAACCTAAGAAATTCTTTCATTTATTTTTGATAGAATTCAGAGTATTTATTAAAACATTAAAAAAATTTATGAAGAATATGAGTTTTTCACCATTAATATGAGTCATTGTTAACTAATTCCACATACATAAATGACAAATCAATCTGAATGACTTATTTATCACCTACAATAATTTAAGTTTCACAAAAACAAATACCGATACATGCATACAAATATGGACACAAAATTGGTACAGAAAAATATTACCGAAAAGCCTTACAAGATAGGAACGAAGTAGGTCGACTGACAAGTTTAGGCTCCTCTACTCCAAAGTCGTTCATTGTGAAATAAAAAGATCATCTCGCTACACTCCATAGGTTCACACTTTTTTTTTCTCTTATAAGGGACTATGGATACATGAAGAAAATGAATAAGAGAATATATAAATTTCTATAGAACATTAAGGTGAATATAAAATTTGGTGATGGTAATACGGTTATTCAATGTAAAAAATTATTCAAAACCTAAAAGGTGTAAACAATTAAAGTGAAATTAACTCAAAAGTTATCGGGTACTTGATCGAGTAGCTTACTCAATTGTTTTAATGTAGGTATGTGTGTCTAATGTGTGTCGATTTTGTCTCATTGTTGGACACGCGATACAACAAATTTGAGGTGTATGTGTCCGTACTTCTTAGACACCAGTTACTACATGAAAGTGTGGGGTTTAATTTTTTTCAAAGCTAAGCCTCATTTTATGTTTGAACTTACTAAATTTATTAAATCAAATCCAAACTTAATTGAACTTCATTTTTTGTATCTAAACAAAATTAATTTGATGTAAAGAAATGACAATATATAAGGTTTAAAAATTCTTTGGTGAGATAGTCTCACCGACCGTAAGACTAATTCTTACTAGCAAAAATTAAAGAAAAAGATATCATTTTTCTTACAGGGAAAGATATGTAGTGCTATTATCGGGTCTTCTCACAACGTGCATCCTAACGTATCAAGAGTCAAGACGTAAAAAATGGAAAACTTAGAATAATATAAAAGGGATCGATATGTTGATTTGTTGGAATGAAGGGAATGACCTAAAGCTATGAGATAATTTGCGGAAGAATTTGAAACCTGAATGGCTAAAACAATTGTTTTGAATCGGAGGTCGATGAAGGCGCATAAAGAGACTAACATCACAAGGCCCCAAATTTAGAAAGCTTCCAATGTAATATTATTGTAAAATATAGTTCTATTTTATATTAAATGGAATAACACTTATTTCTCACCTTTAATAAAAATATCCACTGACCTATAGTTAAATTTTAATATTTAATTTTTACTATTCAATGCAAACTACTCGAAGAGAGTGCTAATATCCTTCATGGGTAGTCGAACCTTCCACGGATATGAGTGGTGACCATGTAAAAAATCTATAGTTAAAGTAATATATCATGCATGTATGCAATTGCTACAATATACATTTATACAAGCAACAAGTTGCAACAACATGATATGATTATATGAACGAAAGGTGAAGTAATATAAAATCCCAAGTTTTAACGACTGAAAATTCTTCTATAGTCGTCGAAAAAACGACCACCAAACTCGAAATAATCTAGGCCGTTGATTTTTTATGTTAATTAAGTTAATTTTGATAATTAGATTTGACTTTTATTGTAAATAAACATATACATACTTTTGATTTATTTTTTTGTAATGTTAATTCATTTTTAATATTTTTGGATTCACCTAAATTAATTTTAGATTTTGTTATTTTAAAAATTAAATTAAAAATCCGAAATTAATTTAGATAAATCCAATAAAATTAAAAATGAATTATTGTTACATTAAAACAATATACAATGTTTCTTTTTAAAAAAAAAGTCAAATCTAATTACTAACTAAATTATTTTGACTTTGGTGGTCGTTTTTTCGAGAACTATAGAAGAAACATCATTTAACAACGGACTTGAAAAGTAAAAAAATAATACTAATGCTAATCATGATCTAGTATATTATTTAAGGAAGACTGAGTAATAATAAATCTAATAATAATGTAGTATTGAACTTGTAAAAAAAAAACAAAAAAAAAAAAAAACAAAAAAAATTAATGTAGTATTGAAAGTTTTTTATGCAACGACCTCTTTAATATCATAACGATTATAATGGGAAATGGGGACTATTTTTTCTAAAATTAGTAGGTTGATAAGGAATTTACAAAAAATAAAAAATAGACAACCCAAGTCACCCCAAAAAATAGAAATAAAACAATGAAATAATGCTTGAAACAAACAATGGTGAAAAATTGATGAAGTTTTTTTTTTTTTTCCTGAGATAAAGCAGCTCATGTGGTTAGAGTTTTCCTCTCGATTTCAGGTAATACTGGATCTTAATAATTCAAAAAGTACTAAGTCATCATGGTGATTTCATCGCTTCCCGCTCATAGTATTTAGGGGCAACTTCTTGCTTGGTAGCGGAGGATATCACTACACAATGGGCTCCTCTTGGCCCGTCCACATATAATTTCTCTTATATTTTCCTTGAGGGTGATAATCTCCTTGTTATTAATATTTTGCAGAGCCTTTTCAAATGCATATGTGGAAGATTCAGCTTCTCATGTATGACATTCGTATGATTCTTAGCTTCAAGATTTCAGTTTTGTGTCTTCGGCTCACTTTTCGAGAAGCTAAAACCGTACCGCATATTATGTTTCCTCTTCAGGGCATTGTTCTGCTATGCATATTCATATAGATCAATTCATGGATGCTAAGTTTTCTTTCTTTTTATGCACTTATGATGCTTCTTCGAGAAAAAAGATTAATTTTCTGTTTACCTTTTCTTTTAAAAATTGCACTATGATTTTAACTTTATAAAAGCATGCTAAATAACATGTAAAATATAGTACACCATTCACCTAACTAGTTCAATTTCATCCATCGATCAAATTAATTCTTACGGAAAAAAAAACTCAAAAATTATGTTATATAGGGTTTTTTTTTTAATGGAGGAATAAGACATGGAGTATCGCCTTTACATTCACCTTTTATTGTTAATACCAAAGGACGGAATCGTCATATCGCAGCTAAGTTGGTGCATTTCTTACCTTATAAAAAAATAAATTGCTTAATACAGTCCTCAGGCAATACAATTCTTAATTAGGTTTTTATTTAAGAAAACTAAAAATGTTAATATTAATTGCAAACAAACAAACATTAATTACACCAAAAGACGTGTAATTTTTCACAAAAAATCCGATTTTTTTTTATCCCATTAGGACATATATTAAATGTCTATTCACAATCTTAAGGGTTGTATATTACATTACCCATAAAAAGATTTTTATTTTTTCTAAAAAACAACTTCTTTTTTTTTTGGCAGGGAAAAAAGTTGTGTTACATACTTACATATAAGTTGTTTGAATTTCACATTTATAAAGTCTATCTAAAAGTCTAATTAATTAATTCAATAGAACCAAATCAAAGGTTGAGAATTATAGATTTCCTTGTTTCAACCATGCATTGACAATTATATTAATCTACTTATTGCTGGAAAAAAAAACTTATTCTTCAATTTTGCATTGAAAATAAAAGTGTTTACCAACATACCGTCCACGTACGATCGATATGAGGTTGGTTTTTTTTCCTTTTAAAAGCTAAAATCGCTATCCTCATTAGCGATGTGGTTTGCTAAATCACTAAAGTGGATAGCGATTTTCTTAAACAAACTTGTTATTCATGTTAGCGCTTTTGTCTAACTAATTAAAAATCGCTATCCTCATTAGCGATTTTGTTCTGCACTTCAGACACCAGCACTAGACATTATAGAGATTTAGTTAGACAAAATCGTTATCCACATTAGTGATTTATCAAGCAAAATTGCTATCCTCATTAGCGATTTTACTTAATAAATTGCTAATGAGGATAGCGATTTTGTGTTTTAAAAAGACAAAAAAAAAACTCATACCGATACCGAGCATATGTAGATGATATGTTGGTAAATAGTTTTCTTTTCAATGCCAAATGAAACTATTTTTTATTTCAATAATATTTAGAAAAATCTCTTTCTGCGAGACGTTATAACATAAAACTAATTTTTTAGCTACTTTGCCAATTATTTAGAGTTTCGATAGTTGATAAGTTATTACTCTTTAGAGACATTTGATAAATTAAAGAAAAATTAAACATTCCTTTTGTCTCTATTCCTTTTGTAATTCCTGCTATTATATATATAGACACCAAATTGATTATATTGTCACACACTTCAAAAAATTCACCTTCTATATCTTCATAATGTGACATGTCACCACATTATCTATACCAACAACATATTTACATATCATACCTGTATATTGAAAAAGTTTGAACGAGGTTTAATTTGAATCCGAGACCTCTTATCACGTTATCTCGTGTGTTAACCATATGCCATGTATTGTTTTGATGTTACTAATTTTCATAAACACATACTTAAAGTGTAGTACAAATCTCATTAAATAAAGTATAATTCCGTATGTGGATCGAGATTTTTTTTCATTAGAAAATAAATATTTTTAATTAGTGCACGTATTGTCAACAAGACACATGATGTTCAATCACAAATTCACAATCATTTATAATAATAGTCCTTGTCTAGACTTTCATAAATTCTTTATTTTATTATATGCAATGTAAAATTGCTTTTCATATTGGAAGACAAGCATCAAATATTAAAATTTATTTAGATGAGTACAATAAATATTTCAATAGTAACCATGTTGTAATAAATATGATTTTAGATTCTCACTCATGGTTTAAAATTTTGAGCACAATTATCTCTAATAACATAATATAAAATCATAATAGGATTCTATCATGAATCTCATAGTGGGTTGTTAAACGTCGTCCGCATATCACTTAAAATCGCCCACAACCAAAAGTAAAAAGACAAAATTGCCCTTGATTTAAAATTACACCACAACAACTTAGATTAAATATACAACGACGTCGGACACCACGTCATGACCTCGACCACCGCCGCCACCACCACCACTACCATGGTGGTGGTTAAATTTTTTTTTTTAATAAGGGAAGGGGCGTCCAGATCAGACGCCCCAACCATGGTAGGGGCGTCTAGACGCCCCAACAATATACGACGCCGGACACCACGCTATGACCTCGACCACCACCGCCGCCAACCACCTGGTGGTTAAATTTTTTTTTTAATAAGGGGAGGGGCGTCCAAATCAGACTCCCCGACCATGGTAGGGGCGTCCAGATCAGACGCCCCTACCATGGTTGGGGCGTCTGATGTGGACGCCCCTACCATGGTCGGGGCGTCTGATTTGGACGCCCCTACCATGGTCGGGGCGTCTGATCTGGACGCCCCTCCCCTTGTTAAAAAAAATAAATTAACCACCACCACCATGGCGGTGGTGCTGGTGGTGCTGGTCGAGGTCATGGTGTGGTGTCCGACGTCGTTGTATATTTAATCTAAGTTGTTGCGGTGTAATTTTAAATCAAGGACAATTTTGTCTTTTTACTTTTTATCGTGGGCGATGTTAAGTAATATGCGGACGACGTTTAACAAGTCCCATCTCATATTGGAAATTTAAGTTGTTTTTTATATACATATTTCGCAAAACTAAAAAAAGGAAGAAAAAAAAAGGTGAAAACAACAATCCAAAGGCCAGACAATAAAAAAAAAAAAAAGAGAGAGAGATTGCTATTTTTGAAACTGGTTGGGGACTTTAGAGGATAAACAATAAGAACAAATCTAATGAGGTGGAGTGGAACCTCAAAATCTGAAAATTATGCCCACATTATTGTAATGATGTCCCTATCATCATTTAATAAGACAAATGAGGTATAATAATCAATTGGATATGCATATGCATTTGTTTGTCAATTTGGTTGGGGACCAAATAGAGTGGGATTATGACATAATAAAAGATTAATATATATGTGTTATTATTATTTGGTAATATTTGTGTTAACATCTTCGAGTAATTAGCAGAAAAAAAGTCACTTAGCTGTGGTGGAATCCGAAAACGTCATTTCGATGCTTGTGAAAAATAGAATAAGATATTTGACAAATGAAAAACAAATGCATATATATGCATATCGAAAACTTCATTTCGATGTTGTAATATTAAGGCTATATCAGAGGAGTACATCGGAACTTATAGAAAAACGTAACTTAAATATTAGCAGAAGCATAAAAAAAATGAACACTAGTTGACTTGCTTAACCAATTGCCTGTAACTCTGTAAGTCGACCCTTGCATTGCGACTACACACAATAATTGATATTGTTCATGTATAATCTAAAGTTGATCTCATACCTTTAAAATTGGACCACTAAAAGTTATACCTTTAAAGATAACTTTTCGTAAGTAATTTCTACCAACTGCCATAAGCACATAGTTCTGTATTTATCCCCTCCCTACATAGAAAAGTCATCCTGCTCCCTAGGTTCTATAAGCATTTCCAATCAATACTAATCAACTTTTGGCACTTAGAGCATCTTCAACCGCAAACTACAACCACTTGTAGCTTTGTGTGTCACATCATATTTCCAAACTACAACAAATCCAAACTACATAACTCTTTCAATGGAAAACTACAACTATTTGTAATTTTTATAGGTCCCACATCTCATCACCATATCAACAATTTTTAATATACAACATATACAAATTGAAGGTGCTCAGATTTTATTTAGCTTTATGTCATGTGTGGCCCACAAAAGAATGTAGCTTTGCAAAGCTTATAGTTATAGCAAGCTACAACATGTAAAATATTCCACCAATTAAAGCTTGTAGCTACAACAAGTACCAAATTGAAAGCTACAACCAATATGCTCCGCTGCTAATGCTCTTAGAGCATCAGTAATGCTCATGCTCTTATAGGCACACCCAATACTTAAAAGGAGGTCTTCCTCTTGAAAGCTAGATTTCTCTAAACTAAGCCAAACCTAGCCTTACCTCGATTTAACTTATTAAGTATGTTCTCTTCAACTTATTTTTATTAATACTAGCCTTATATGCACGCTTTGGGTGCGATAATATTTTAAATATATCTTTTAATTTGTCTAAACAAACAAAAAACCAAAGGTTGTTTGTTTGAAATAATTGAAATGTTTTTCAAATTCACAATCATTCGCATAATAAAAAAAAATCACTTTTAATCAGCCCATCCACACAATGAACAAAAAAAATGAATTTTTTTTTACTATATTCTATCAGCTATCAAATTTCTACGATCATCGAAAGATAAAATTTTTATGTGACAAAGTATATCAATATGGGTATATATTTATGGAGGATTCGAAAATATGAATTTTGATATTTTTATTTTATTTTTACGAATTATATATTTTTTAATATTTTCATTTTAAAATTTTGAAAAATTATAATAACTTTCCATAATAAGTTGGAGTAATGCAAATTAAATTTTTGGAAAATTTTGAAGGGTAATCCAGACTTTTCTAGGGGGACACCATTGCTCCCTCCTTGGCTTATATAATAGAGATTTATCTAAATTTGTTCATACTTATTGGTACTTATTAATACTCACTATTATTATTATTATTATTATTATTATTATTATTATTATTATTATTATTATTATTATTATTATTATTATTATTACTACAATAGAGTAAAAAATTTACAAAAAATTAGTGCGCAACCGAGATACTATCAGGACCCCACTCCTTTAATAATAACAAAAATAATGATCCAAGTGAATTTATGAGAAGCTTTGTGGACACCAAAATGTGTTCCCTAAAGGATGAACAATGATGACCCAAAACTTCTGGCGTAGTAAGCAAAGTGAGTGATAAATTATCAAACGATGAAAAAGCGATGGTCCGAGGACTAAAAGAAATTACTTCCTCCGTTTTTTTAGTTGTTCCACTTTATTATTTTATCTCTCACATATATTTCAAAATTAAAGTGTAACAACTAAAAAAAAAAGAGGATGTATTAGAGGAACAAATGAGAACCAAAATTTTTTACTTTAACTTGCCTTATTTTATTTCATTTCACACAATTTTATCTTAATTTTCAATTATTTTATTTTATTTTACTTTTTTTATATTTTATTTTGTCGTTTTATTTCATTTTTATTCCATGTTTATTTCATTGTAATGCATTTCATTTAATATCTTGTTTAGTTTAAAAGATCAGTATTTGTTTATCACACCTAAAAAGATAGTTCCTCTATCCCTAAAAGATTGCCCCATTTATTTTTTCTCATCTCCTGAAATACATTTTTAAATGAAAATATCTTAAAACACGCGTAATAAAAAATTATAAGCATTGCATATTAAAAAAGTATACATTGAGCCGAATCAAAGGAGATCCCATTCAACGATATTTTTTCTTACATGTATAAAATTATAGAGAGTCAAAGGTACCAAATGAACAGTAGCAAAAGACAATATAAGACATTCTTTAAAGGATGGAGGGAGTAATAAACATGTAATCCAGACTTAGTATCTAATACAGACTTAATTTTAAGTGGTCACTAAACAATTAGGTTTATGTGTGCGTTAAATATAACCAACCTATATTAATCTTACTTTTTCATTAAGGACTAAAATAGAAATATCCTTGTAAATTTGGATGTAATTAAAAATGCAAATCATCGAGGCCCGCGAGAGTGGATGAGACATTATATATTCCTGACCCGGTGTCCGTAACCTCACTCACTTATCCATAATTCTGAATCATGACCAGTTTTCTGTCGTACTGTTTGCATTCCATGACAATAGTAACGGTACACTAGACCTTATGGAGTCATACTTTTCGATTTAACATCGATAATCTTATTGAAAATAAGCTTATGGTATCATGTGAGAGACTGAAAAATAATCTAATAATTAAAAAAGGTTATCTTCGCCTCTGTAAAAATAGCCAAATCAGAAGTGAGAGACTAGTGTGTCACATCCCGCTCACTTATACAATAATGACGATCACGTAGATGGGTTATTAAAGAACTCCTGGTTAGCCCATTACCTCCACCATCATGGCACCCGCTAAGACTCACAAATAGACAATGAAATCAAACAATAGGAGGCATTATTCTGTAATGTGCATTTTCACTATAACCAAATAACAGAAAGAAAATTCCAAATGAAAAAAAAACAAATTATGTGAATCATATTCCTTTTTCAACACTATAATTGCCTTTCCATATTAATGACATGAATTTAAGCTCCACTTTAGAGGGTATCATGGAATGGTTGCTTAACTTTGAAAATTTAATAATCAACCCAAAAAAGAAAAAAGAAAAAAAGTAAAAAAGCTGATCCTCCATCATGTGCTCAGATTAACATGTTGTGGGGGTGAACTTTATTATATCCCTTTGTCTTTACAGCATATGATAAGAAGCATAACAAAATAAATGTTGGGATCACTAACTTTTGTTTGATCTTTTTTGGGTTAAATTTGTTTTCAAAAGTCCGTTCACTTGTTTCACAAGGAGCGGGGGTTGCTGATGAAAGATCCTCAAGCTAAGTCTAAACTGTAAAGTCTATTAAGAATATATATATCTATTCCTAATAAATAACTATATCTAATCTGTAAAGGGTATGTAACGGAAATTGATATTGACACAACTAAAATTGATATTGGCACAACTTTTGTGAGAAGAGCATAAAAAGATGTTCTCTAACAATGGATTAGTTGTGCCCATATCAATTTAGTTGTGCCTTTATCATTTCCCATATGTAACATTCTAACGTTCTATTTGTTTGTAGGTAATAAATTGTTGTATTTGTAATAGATTTAGTGTGTTTGGTATGATAACATAGATTAATGTAACGACCCGACTTTTTAAGCTGTCGTTTGACGAAGGAAAACGACTTGCGGATCATTACTTAAGCATTGAATTAGTCATTAAAAAAAAATAAAAACGTCTTTTATTATCTTAAAAGTCTGAAAATAATCCCAAAAGTTATTAAAGGTAAAAATACCTAAAGTATTACATAAACTGAAAATATTGTCTTCCCAACATGCTGGGATCATATATATAAAATAAAGTAATATTGTCTTAAATCACTCTAGTAAAACTAAGGTAAAACTAAACTCTGCCACGCTTAAGCCCAACCATCGGAAGCCCGTTCTAAGCTGCTGCATCGTCACCTGAAAACTGAGGGGGGGGTCCACCGTCAGTGGGGAGTAACTAGGTTGTCCCGCTTAATTGAGGGACCGCTAAACACATAATATCATAGAATTATACATGAAAACCACACAAAAACATAATACATATTATACAGAAATCAATACGAGGTACGTATAAAAATACGTACAAAGATGCGTATACAAATACGTACAAAATACGCATAAGAATACCTGCAGAAATACGGTTAGAATACGTACAAAATACACGTACAATACATCATGGAATACGTATATATTCGGGTATAACATACGAATACATACATTCATACATACATACATACGTTATACAAATACAGATATACACAGCGGAAGACTTATACTATTCGTAGCACATGCATTTCATGCTTATCTTATATTATAAATACTTTTAACCTGGTTATCATCATTTCATTAAATCATAACTTATCTTAATCTTCTTAACTTATCTTACATCTTATATTATAACTTATATCACATCATAACATAACTTATATCTTATCATAACTTTCATAACGTATCGTACTTTCATATCATCTTTACCTTAGCTTATATCATATCATCTTATCTTTACATCATATCGTATCATATCTTATCTTCGTATAATAACATAAATATCTTATCTTGTCATATCATAACATAACATAAACATAACATAAACATCTTATCTTAACTTTGCTTAATCCATGGTCGAGTCAACATGCTAGTAGGGGATCTCGTGTGCACCCCAACTTTCCTAGAATATGCCGGGTCAGACTCATGTGTCTTTCCCAAAGTCTAAGTGGGACCCTCACTCCCGAATTAACGGCTCATGTGCCACTAATTCGGACGACAACACAAACTAGAATCAGTAAACCGACCAGAAAGCCTCGGCAGGTCGGTGGCAAAGACTTAACCCCGGTAACGAAGCGTGCATCGTCGGTGGGGTGACCACTTCATAAAACCTTAAAGAAAATATCTTATCTTATATCATATGAATCATCTTAACATCTTATCGTATCATATCATAACATTCATCTTTACTTCGTAATGGACCGGTCACTATAACTCGTTGTGGATCCCGTGTGCACCACAACTTTCCTAAAACATGCCGGGGTGAACTCGTGTATTCAACCCGTAGTGGATCTCGTGTGCACCACTAAGCCTAAGCTATGGCCATAACCCCTAAATAGCAGCTCGTGTACTACTACTTAGACGACAATACATATTCTAGAACCAAGAACTGCGCGGGGGAACTCGTGTGTTCGTCCCATGGAGCAGTGGCATCGACTTAACCCAATCCGACGACTCGTGTATCATCGAATGGGCGTCCTTATCTTATCTTATATTTCATATCTTAAATCTTATCTTATATCTTCTTAAATCGGGAAATACTAGGTGGCCGTAATCGGAAATGAAATGTTCGAAATCCCAGGAAAGAGAGGTGCGGCACGTATATTGGCCACCTTAAATACCAAGTCTTTCCTAGCCAGATATCGAAACAATTCAAATTCCTTTTACTCTGTTTCCTTTCTTTCCCTTTTTAATATCTTATCATATCTTATTATAACTTATCCTTACTGATTCTTAATATTAATAATAATAATAATAATAATAATCATAATCATAATAATATTAGTCGTAATTCTAATAACAATAATTATAATATTACTAATAATAACCGTAATAGTAATAATAATAAATATTAATAACAATAATTAATCTAACTTCATTAAACAATCATATAAAAATTACTTAAAACACGATAAAAATTCTACCTTTCATATTTTATACCACTCGAAAATCATGAACAACAATACCAAAAATTACGTCTTTAATTAATTAAATTCAATAACCAATAAATCATAGCGAACTTTATAATAAACATTAGAATTATCCTTAAAACACCATATTTTACACAATCTGATTTTAAAGTATTAAATTAAGAACCACCATTAAAAGGTCTCGAATAATCTGGAAATTTTGATGGGAGCTAGATGTAGGTTCATGGTTTGACGTGCATAAATTTTGTCCAAAAATAACATCTTTTACTATTTTTAAGGAATTTTATAACTAACAAATCAGATTAGGCTGAATTCAGTTTTAGATTTTTCTGCCATAGCAAACGATATTTAAAAATTACGAAAATTTAACACAAGCTGTAAAACACTATTACTGACTTCCACCTAAAATTTCGTAGCCATACGAATTGATTAAGTATCTTAATAAATTCGTAAACCGAATCTGGACAGTTTTACCGGTTTGAAAGATTAAATGATTATAAGCAATAAAAGGACGAATTTTGCCACGAAATAAATCATGATTCATAATCAAACAGTAAGCAAACTGCCACGAAAAATTCATCAAGAAATAACAATATTTGATTAATAAATAAATTCATACAAGTAATTATTCAACAATTAAAGATTTCAAGAAACTACATAAAATAATCAAGAAAATTTCATAATAATTCATAAAGATTACATATTATCATCAAGAAAAATTACATAATATCCTATCATATGATTCGAAATTTCTAGGTGACCATGACACTAATTCCTAACAATTTTCATGTTTTAATCCTAATTTACTATGTGTAAAACTTGTACCAAAATTAAACAAGATAGTGTAGTTACCTCGATACGCTAAAATTTCCAAGACAAATATTTCACTCTTTGGTGAAATTTAGTTCGGCTCGGCTTTTTTTGGAAGGAAAGGAGGAGAACAAGATTTTTTTTGGGGTTTATGAGACAATAGCAATTAGGAACAAAATGAGTGGAATATGTTCTATTTATAGAAAAAGAAGAAAACAAACCCTAAAAATTACTAAAGGGTGCCGTGAAAAGGAAGCCCAAAAATTAGGAAAACTTAGCTAATCTTAGACTAAGTTTTAGGAATTTTAAAAATATAATTTTTAATTAATTTAATCTAATTAACCAAATAAATTAATTAGAAGCAACATAAACTTGGCCCAAAAAAATGTGGGGAACCGGCCAAGACCAAGAAAAGGAAGAAATTGGGTCATTGGCCCAATTTAGAATAAAGGATAGAAAATAAAAATAAAACAGTCCAAAAATAATGGGCCTTTTGGACTTAGAATTAAAAAAATAATATTAATAACCGCGAAATTTTCTGGCCCTAAATTTCGGGGTATTACATTTAATGGAAAAGAATTTATTAAGGAGTGGAAAGGATAATATAAAGTGTTACATTTAATATATATGTTGGGGATTCTAGTGGAATGTATGTTAGGAAATATGATGTGGAAACGTGGATATCACCCTCACGACAAGGAAACTACGCTTTTCTAATAATTTAATTTCGCCCTACAAAGGATAAGAGGGTTAATAAGAAATAACTAATGAGATACAGTGGAGAGTATTCACTCTATATATATGATCCTAAGAATGAATCCTAAAAGATTTGTGTTTTTAGTTTGTATTTATACACACTTAGAAAAGTTTGCAAGAAAATTTAAGTGCAAAAAAGTTGAACAAGGATGAAAGAATTTCAAATTTTCCACACTTACCTTGTGAACAAGCTTGACCATTTATAGGCAAACACATAGGAAAGAATCAACATTAATCCCTCATAAAATCTGAATTATTCCATATGCTTAATTGTTGTAACCAATGACATGATTACACACCATTAAGCCTCCAATTAATCATATTAAACTCAGAGATTAATTACATTAACCAGCTATAAACATGACTTAAACATCCAAGACATCCGAGAAGGTATTCGAGGAAAAAACCGAATCGACAACGAATCAGACAATGAGCCATTGTGGGGCACACCACCACTTTCGCATTGCGCACCACCGTCGGTCGCGGGACACGATGGCTCTCTGCTTTCCCACTTTGTTTCTAGAAACATTTTGTGTACCACGACAAATTTTGTGTGACACGAAAACTCTCTACCTCGACTTTAATTTAGACTTTCCTAAGTTTACAAATTCAAGCTCATTTATACATAACTGTTCCAACAATGGAGACAAATGAGAAGTTTTGATTGAGAAAGAAAATGTAACTTGTTTCCACTACTTTGGCATGGGTAACAAATGAGGGGTTTTTCTAATCCTTTAGAAACGGTATTTGTTACATGTATCTCATACCAAACAATAAGAAATGAAAAAAAATATTATATCCTTTCCTGCATCAAAATTATCTTTACCAAACATCCCCTTAAAGTGTAGTTTTATTAAGCAAGAACATTATAATTTCTAGAGAAAATATATTTTCATTCCTAAGCTTGAATTTTCTTCCTATTTTTTGCTATCATCAATTACCATTGAGAAAAGTGATATTTGATGGAAATAGATATTTGTGAAGTAAATTAGATAAATTGGAGTTAAGCTAGCACTACCATTAGAAATAATATTTATTTTCCCTTCAAATTTACCTATAAATTCATTCCCATTACCATTATTTATAACCGATTATCAAATTGACCGTAAAAGAAATCTCTGGTTCACAAAAAAGACGAAAAAGAAGAAAAAAAATTACAAAAGGCAATTAAAGGGTTGTGAATATGAACCTAAGTTCATTTATATATATACTAGTCTTCTATGCACGCTTTGCGTGCGATGGTATTTTAAATACATCTATTAATCTGTCTAAACAACAAAAATTAAGGTTATTTGTTCGAAAAAATTTGTCAAATTCACACTCAGTCCTATAATCGAAAACAAAATTTTCACCTTTTATTCGATCATCCCACAACAATAAATAAAAGAAAAGGTTTATTTATCATATTCTATTGGCTACCAAATTACTACGGTATATAATCAAAATGTAATTTTTTTTGATGGACTATATCAATACAGATATCTATTTATAGAGAATTTTATATTTTGTACTATTTTCATTTTAAAAAGTTCAAAAATTGTAAGAACTTTCCTTAATAATTAGGGGTGAGATTTTAGAAAGTTTTGAGGGGTAATATGGTCTTTTCGAGGGGGGACACCATGACTCTCCCCTTGGCTTATATCATAGAGATATATATGTATATATGTAAAGAAGGAAAATATTGCTTGATTTGGAATTAGGACATGTTGCTTTGACTAAGGGCTTGTTTACTTCAGATTATATTCAGTTCATTTCAGTTCAGTTAATCTCTATTCAGTTCCGTTCAGTTCAGTTCATCTCTATTTAGTTCAATTAATACACTTCTATTCAATTCAGTTGAGTTCAGTTCAATTCAGTTCAGTTCATCTCTATTACGCTAATGTAAACAAGCCCTAAAGCAATCTGATTTGAGTTGAATTAGGGTAAATGAAATTGCAAAATCTTATGTGCGGATGGTTGCATAGTTTACAAACCATGTGGCCAACTGCATTGTTTCAAATGATGCGGTCGTTTTTAGGGATTATAAAGTCTTTAGTGGGTTACAAAGTGTTTTTTGGGGTGACAAAGTATTTATGTTGGGTTACAAAGTATTTTTTGGGGTTACAGTGGCTGGGGTTACAAAATATTTTTGGGGTTACAAATTTTTTTTTTTTAGTTACACAGTGTTTAAGTGGAGTTAAAAAGTGTTTTTTGGGGTTACAAGTGTTTAAGTAGTGTTACAAAGGTTTTTTGGGGTTATAAATTGTTTTTTTTGGAGTTACAATGAGGTTATATAAAGTGTATAAGTGGGGTTACAGTGTGTTTTTTGGAGTTACAAGTGTTTAAGTGAGGTTACAAAGTTTTTTTGGGTTACAAATTAAAGTGTTTAAGTGGGGTTACAAAGTGTCAAAGTGTTTAAGGGCTTGTTTACTTCAGATTATATTCAGTTCAGTTCAATTAATCTCTATTCAGTTCAGTTCAGTTCATCTCTATTTAGTTCAATTAATACACTTTTATTCAGTTCAGTTCATCTCTATTAAGTTCAGTTTAGTCCATCTCTATTCATCTAATGTAAACGAGCCCTAAGTGGGGTTACAAAGTCTTTGTAACATCCCTACAAAAATTAACTTTGTAACCCCTCAGTTTAATTTTACACAGCAAGTCGCACCATTTAGGGCTCGTTTACATTAGCTTAATAGAGATGAATTGAACTGAACTGAATTGAACTGAACTGAACTGAATATAATCTGAAGTAAACAAACCCTTAGTAATGGTGCAGCCTGTTGCACAAAAAACGCGCTGAAATGAAATTAATCTAACATGAATTTGAATGAAATATGTAATGGCACACCGATCTACATACTTACCCCGCTTCCGAGAAGCCGCATACATCACAGCACGACCAGGAACAAAATTAGTCATACTAGACTGAGTCAAAGGCGAAGACCCCCTCAAATCCAAACAAACATCTCGACCGTGATCCCAAGATCAATAAAGCAACAAATCAGCAGGACGAAGAGCCCCAATCTCCGAACCTAACCCAATGTCAACCTCCTTACCAGCAGAAATCCCTGAACGAGTGCAGATATTATTATTATTATTATTATTATTATTATTATTATTATTATTATTCCAAATAATTTTACGACAATAGATGTATTAATTGAAAGACTATTATTATTATTATTATTATTATTATTATTATTATTATTATTATTATTATTATTATTCCAAATAATTTTACGACAATAGATGTATTAATTGAAAGACTATTATTATTATTATTATTATTATTATTATTATTATTATTATTATTATTATTATGATTATTACTATTAATATTGTTGTTGTTAGTTGTTGTTGTTGATGTTATTATTAATTTATTATTGTTAGGCCATGTTCTTTAGGACTTAACTGATCTGATCTGATCTGATCTGAATTGATTAGGTGGGGGTGTTATTTTATGAGAGTATAAAATTAAAACAAAGCTGAACTGATCTGATCTGATTTGATTTGATCTAATCTAATTTAATCTGATCTGATCTGATCTGATTACTGTAGCCTTATTATCATTGTTGTATCACCTAATCTTGAGATAGAGTATTCGGTCCATGGCAATGTCTATGTTTGAAAATTTTGATAATTACTAGTATAAATACTTTGGTGTTGTTGTTAGTGATTTTTTTACTTAAGCCACAGTACAAGATTAAAAGTGTGAAGAAGACATTTGTCAAATTGTCAAACAATATGTGATGCCGGAGGTGGAGGACAAGAATGATGTTATCTACGAAGCATTTGTGGACTTGTACAAATTTTATGATTAGAATTTTGCTTCCACTATTGCATTACCTACTGCTCTTGAAACCCCCGATCATTTTTCAATGTCTAGTCTATTTGAGGTAATGTTGAAATATTATTTTTTGGGAAATTCCTAGTGGTATATCCGAGCTTTTTCGAAATCTCAATGGTATACCCGAGTTTATTTTAATCCCAGTGGTATACCTGAAATTATGTCTAATTCCCATCTGTTACATTTAGAAGGTATATTCCGTTAAATGTAATGGAATATACCTATTTTAAGGTTAGTTTTAACTTTGGTTAACAATTTTTTTAATTTTCTTAAAAAAAAACAAAATTTAAAACTAGTAATATATTTAATTAATGGGTTTTTGCAAAAAAAGATCCGATTGCCCCCAATTCACGTTTCTGATTCGCAGCGATTTGCGCGTATTGATCTACGTGAAAAAAATAGTCCGCTCTTGGTTTTACGGGTCATTTTTATCCTTACAGGATCCGATTTGAGGTCGGATTTTGCAAAAAATGATCCGATTGCCCCCAATTTGCGTTCCCAATCCGTCTCGTTTTGTGCGCATTGATCTATGTGAAAAATAGTTCGTTAAAGGTTTTACGAGTCATTTTTACCCTTATGGGGTCCGATTTGAGGTCGGATTTTGCAAAAAATGATCCGATTGCCCCCCTAATTTGCGTTCCCGATTCGTCTCGTTTTGCGTGCATTGATTTATGTGAAAAAAAATAGTCCGCTCTAGGTTTTACGGGTCATTTTTATCCTTAAGGATTCCGATTTGAGGTCGGATTTTACAAAAAATGATCCGATTGCCCCCAATTTGTGGTTGTTTTTCCTTTATTTTAATTTTTTTGTTTTTTTTTTCAATTTATTAACCATGGTTAGTGTTTTTAACAATTTGTAAGCAAAAAGGTTACTTTTGGGAATTATGTTTAACATTAGGTACACATCTGGGATTAAAAAAAACTCGGGTATACTAGTGGGATTTCCAAAAAGTTCGGGTATACCACTGGGAATTTCCCTTATTTTTTTATGATTTTTAAAAAATATTAATTTATGCATTGTTTTGATCTACTCCCTCCGTTTCGAAAAAAACGCAACAATTGGGGTTGCACGGACTCCTAGGTAATTTTTTGTTGTGAGAGTAAAATGAATAGAGAGAGAAAGTGGGGTATGTGATGATGTGAGAGATAGAAAAAAAAACTTACAAAAATGGAAGATTAAAATTGTTGCATTTATTTTGAAACATCCAAATATAGAAATTGTAGCGTTTTTTTCGAAATGGAGGAAGTATATCTTTATGGTTCATTATGAATTTCAGCATTGTTTTTTAGATAGATTGTGCAGTTTTTGTGTAGGTTTTATTGGGTTGTTTATGCATTACTTTTGGCTGCTTTGTGTTGTTTCTAAATTGCAATTGTACTGTGTTTGTTTACAAGTATTAATCCGTTAACAACATTAGCTTGTCTCACTAAAATATTCGTTAATAACTTTAAAATACTGACTTCACCGTTATGCTAGCTTAGCTTAACTCATTTTTAGCAGTTGGTCACTTGGGCGTGGGAGCGATTGGGGCCAAAAATAGACCCCTTTTAGTCTTTTATAAGTTTTACCACATGTTGTGTTTAGGTCCTGTTGTTTTGAACTTAAAAGCTATAATAATCAGATCAGATCAGACAAACTCAAATCAGATCAGATCAGATCAGACAAACTCAAATCAGATCAGATCAGATCAGACAAACTCAAATCAGATCAGATCAGACAGTAATTTCGAGCATCGTTTTTCCGCTCGACACTTTCCGACGATGGTTTTCGAACGAGTTTTCCGGCGACGGTTTTCGGGACGACTTTTCCGACGACGGTTTTCGGACTGACTTTTCCGGCGGTGATTATTCGGCTGACTTTTCCGCCGACGATTTTCAAGCCGAGTTTTTCGGCAACGACTTTCGGGACGAATTTTTCGACAACGGTTTTCGGACTGACTTTTCCGGCGATGATTATTCGGCCGACTTTTCCGGCGACGATTTTCAGGCCAAGTTTTTCGGCGACGGTTTTCGGGATGACTTTTTCGACGACGGTTTTCGGACTGAATTTTCCGGCGGTCATTATTCGGCCGACTTTTCCGGCGACGATTTTCAGGCCGAGTTTTCCGAAAACGGTTTTCGGACTGACTTTTCCGACGATGATCATTCGGCCAACTTTTCCAGCGACGGTTTTCAGGCCGAGTTTTTCGGCGACGGTTTTCGGAATGACTTTTTCGGCGGTGATTATTCGGTTGACTTTTTCAGTGACGGTTTGGTCAAAATTTTCGGCAGTGATTATTACTACTACTACTACTATTATTATTATTATTATTAGTAGTAGTAGTAGTAGTAGTAGTAGTATTAATATTATTATTTGAAGTTTTGGAGTGAGATTGAATGAAGAGGTGAAATGAAATGGGCTATCATAATAATAATTATAATATTAATAATTATAATAATAATTATTATTATATTAATTATTATTAATAATAATTATTATTATTATTATTTTAGTAAATATAATCATGTATTACATTTCTCATAAAAAAATAAGCATTACAATTATAAAAGTAAAAATAAAAAAAATAAAAATAAAAATAAAAATAAATAAAAATAAATAAAAATAAAAATAAATATAAAAATAAATATAAAATAAAAATAAAAATAAATAAAAATAAAAATAAAAGTAAAAGTAAAAATAAAAATAATTCAAATCAGATCAGACAAACTCAAATCAGATCAGATTAGATCAGATTAGATCAGATCAGATCAGACCAGATCAGGTCTAAAGAACAGAGCCTTAGTCTTATCCAGAGTCCATCCGTAAGCCCCGATCCATATAAAAAATTATACGCGCTATGAAGCAAATAAAAAAAGACTAAGGGTGCGTTCTCTTCAACTTATTAGACCTGCACTTATCTGAACTTATCTGAACTGAACTTATCTGAACTTATTAGACCTGATTTAACTTATTAGACCTTATTGGAACTTATTAGACCTTATTGGAACTTATTAGACCTTATTGGAACTTATTAGACCTTATTAGAACTTATTAGGCCTTATTGGACCTTATTAGACCTTATTGGACCTTATTGGAACTTATTAGGCCTTATTAGAACTTATTAGACCTTAGTGGAACTTATTAGACTTTATTGGAACTTATTAAACCTGATTGAAACTTATTGGAACGTATTTTATATGATTGAATAAAATAAATCAATTATAATAATAATAATAATAATAATGATGATAATATTCTATACATTTGAACCTATGTTTTTTTTTTATTGTTGAATTAGGTTCAAGAAGGTAATAATAATTAGTATATCTTTTTTCAAACCCATTATTAATTAATATTATCAATTCCAATAACAACTTATCTACATATTTAATTTTTCTTAATTCACTTGTAGTAAAATTAACAAACTAGAACAGATTGAATAATAATAATATGGATGATGGGTAAAGTTTAATTTGGACCAAAATTAGTAATAATAATATGGAGGATGGGTAAAGTTTAATTTGGACCAAAATTAAATCAAACCCAAAATAAAAAATAAATTTTATTTTATAATATAAAAAAAATAGTTTAATTCAATCGAACTCTGATTGGTTTCTCTAAAAAATTATAAAACAAAAATGATAAAATAAAATTGGTTTATGTTGTGTAAGAGTGCTTTAAGTTAATTATTAATTTAATTAATTTTATTTGATCAATAATTAAAAATAATAATCTAGACCTGATTTGAACTTATTAGACCTGATTGGAACTTATTAGAACTTATTAGACCTGATTGAAACTTATTAAACCTTATTGGAACTTATTAGACCTTATTGGAACTTATTGGAACTTATTGCAACTTATTGGATCTTATTGGAACTTATTAGAACTTATTAGACCTTATTGAACTTATTAGACCTGATATAACTTATTGGAACTTATCTGAACTTATTAAACCTGAAACTTATTTTTTTAAGGTGAAGAGAAGGCACCCTAAATGAGTATTTCTACTATAAACTGATCGAACTATTGAAAATTTGAAATAATACCTACAATTCGGGTGCCTTACGCACTCTATATTTTTGCATACACTCCATATTTAAATATTTTATTACATATAAAAAAATTGATATTAACATACATAATATTAACAGAATGGTAAGTGGGTTGTTAAACGTCGCTCGCATATTACTTAAAATCGCCCACAACCAAAAGTAAAAACACAAAATTGCCCTTGATTTAAAATTATACCACAACAACTTAGATTAACTATACAACGACGTCGGACACCACGCCATGACCTAGACCACCGCCGCCGCCGCCACCACCACCATGGTGGTCGAGGTTAAATTTTTTTTTTAAATAAGGGAAGGGGCGTCCAGATCAGACGCCCCGACCATGGTCGGGGCGTCTGATCTGGACGCCCCTTCCCTTATTAAAAAAAAAAATTAACCACCACCAATAATGGTGGTGGTGGTAGTCGAGGTCATGGTGTGGTATCCGACGTCGTTGTATATTTAATCTAAGTTGTTGTGGTGTAATTTTAAATCAAGGGCAATTTTATCTTTTTAATTTTTATCATGGACGATTTTAAGTAATATGCGGACGAGATTTAACAAGTCCTTGTGATAATACAAATAGGCGAGTTGAAGCATAGACAAATTTTGAAGAAGATTTTGTATTGAATGAATTTTTTTGCAGAAGAAGGCCCACACATAGTACGAGACTAGGAGTAGCCTGCAAGCTAGTCCGTAGTATTCTGTAAATGTTAAATCAATAATCTTTATTGGAAAGGTCCACATCAGTAGTCTCAAGTCTCATCACAATGAAACCTTATTTCTTTGCTACACCGTAGCTTCTCCAATGAAAAGTCAATTTTATTTTTCCACTTTTCCGTATATATTTACTGCGTCGTTTTTACTTACCTTGTTTACATTAGCTGAATAGAGATGAACTGAACTTAATAAAGATGTATTAATTGAACTAAACTGAGCTGAACTGAACTTAATAGAGATGTATTAATTGAACAAAACTGAACTGAACTTAATAGAGATTAACTGAACTGAACTGAACTGAACTTAATAGAAATGAACTGAACTGAACTTAATCTAAAGTAAACAAGCCCTCACTGTACATCCGTTTTAGATGAGGCTTGCTTCTACCCGACCTATTTATAAGAGTCTGCCGGTTTGCATTGGGTCGTTTTCCAATGAAAAGTTGTGAATTGTAATTCCAACTACAAAAATAGAATTGTCGAAGTGTAACTTATAACTTTACAATAGAATTGTCGAAGTGTAACTTATAACTTTACAAGTATTAAAACCTTAATTTTATCTATACTATGATTTTCTCGGACTCTTTTATCATAATTCACTCATCAGAATTATGTCCAACTTTATCTACCTTTAGTCAATAGTCATATATAAAAGATAAAAAGTTTTAGGAAAATGCTTGGGTGACCCTCAAGGTTACCAACCCTTTAGACACATAAAAATAAAATATGGATAAAATTGTCATAAATTAGAGAGAGAAATGTAATAAAATTAATATTTTAATACATTTTTAACCAATAAAACATCACATATAGGAGGGTTGACAACCCTTAGGGTTGCTCAATCACTCCCCAAAGTTTTAATACCGATCAAGTTTTGTAGATTCTTAGTCTTCTCATGTGTACACATTTTTTTTAGGATTTATTATTTGTACCCACTTTTAATTAATGCCACTGATAGGTAGCGTTATAGGTGTTTCTTTTTTTTTTTTTTTTCAAAACTCAAACAATTATAGGTGCATAGTTGTTATTATGCATCAATAATTTCTCTCAAAACTCCCCCCTAAAAAAACTCCAAATTCCAATATCTTGACTATACTTGTTAAATTTGATTGAATATTAAAAATGAGTCTGGATAACCCACTATGAAATAGAAGAGTTAGGTTACTTACAATTTATAGGAGGTTTAATCCTAAAATTAATTGGTAATAGGATAAATAACTTCTAGACTTATAGGTTAATTTAATATCTTCTTATTTTTCAATATGGGACATTCACTATGGCAATACATGGGTTCAACAATGCTCCAAATTTGTCCCGGAGTAATAAAAAAGAGTGGAAAATTACGAGTAAAAGAATCCAATAAGTTTGAGTAATGTGACAACTTAGGGGTCCCACGCACCCACACGTTTTCAAAAGTGGGTCTCAATGTGACGCTCCACCTTGATTGGGTTTTGGGGTCTCATTCGCATCGTCTTTAATTTTCATATTTTTAACTTGATACATTTCATTTAACAAAAGTTAGAAATATGTGTTATGATAGGGACCATAAAAAAGTAGAGATATTTATTGAAAAAAAAAAATTTAGGGTAGAGTAAAGTGGGTAAATGACAAAAATATTGATAGAATACATAAAATTTATGTAAGCCAACATGTCAAAATATAAAATGTAGCAAATAAATTAAGGCACCTAAATAAGAAAACTGTAGCAAGAAAAAAAGAAAGTAAGAAACAGAGGTAGCATATTTTCAAAATTATACTATATTTATCCGGTGTCAGTTGAAACATGAAACTGCATGTGAATTTGGAAATTGTTATATTTATCTGGTGAGTAATTTACCTACATGCCACTACTAATATATACAAGTAAGTATTAAAAAAATAAGGAAAATGCTATATGCAGCCCTAAGGGCTGCATACAAGCATTAATTACATTACCTAATATAGAAATAAGTTGTGAATTTATGTGAAAATTACATATTGATCAATGTAATAAATGCAGAATTAATGTTCTTTATTTCTTTTTTTATCTTTTTATATGCAGCCCTAAGGGCTGCATGTAGCATAACCCAAAAAATAATTAGGAATGTGAGTTAGGGCTTGTTTACTTTAGCTGAACTGAACTGAAAATAATATTTTATAAGAGAAGGAAATTGAGAGCTGAACTGAACTGAACTTAGGCCCTGTTCTTTTGGACTTAAAAGCTACAGTAATCAGATCAAATCAGATCAGATAAGACATTATTACTCTTTATTTTATTTATTATTATTATTTTTTCCGACGGTGATTATTCGGTCGACTTTTTCGGTGACGGTTTTGGAGTCAGATTGAATGAAGGGTTTGAAAAGAATGAAAAGTAAAATACTGAAGAGGTGAAATGAAATGAGCTTGAGGCTTTGTGCTCATTAAATTTTTGTCCCTAATAAAAATAAAAATAAAAACAAAATTAAAAATAAACATATAAATATAAATATAAATATAAATATAAATATAAATATAAATATAATCAAATCAGAAAAACTCAAATCAGATCAGATCAGATCAAACAAATTCAAAACAAATCAGATCAGATCAGATTAGATCAGATCAGACCAGATCAGTCCTAAAGAACAGAGCCTTAACTGAACTTAACTGAACTGAAATGAATTTAAGCTGAAGTAAACAAGCTCTTAGATTTCAATTATCATTACATTTTGTTAGAGATGGGTAAATTTTTATTTTAGCTGAATACAGCTGAACTGAACTGAAATTAATTAGAAAAATTTGTAAAATATAAGTCAGCCTTTAGCCGATCTTCTCAAATTAAGTCAACCTTTTGATTAATTTAAAATAAGTCAACCTAATATACATGTGTTCTCAAATTAAGTTTTTTCACTAATTGTTTGTTGATTAAATTAATATTTTCAATGAACTATCATATAAACAACGGCATGTTAATGCACCGCTTTAATTTTGCATTGAAATTATTAACTTTCTCCACCAATAAATTAGTGAAAAAACTTAATTTGAGCGGATATGTGTGATAGGTTGACTTATTTTGAGTTAATCTAAAGGTTGACTTAATTTGAGAAGATCGAATAAATGTTGACTTATTTTTTACAATTTTTCCAATTAATTAAACTAAACTGAACTGAAATTAATTAAAGTGAACTGAACTGAATTTAACTAAATACAGCGCAGCTGAAAATAATATTTTACAAGAGAAGAAAATTTAAAGATGAACTAAATTGATTTTAATAGAATTGAACTTAGGTAGTGTTTGGATATGTGGAATTCATTTCAAATTGATGAATTCAATTTCTGAAATTGAAATGTTACAATTCAAATGACAATTATTTGTTTGGTTGTTTTTAGAATTTGAAATGACATAGTGTTGTTAAGTATTTCATATATACAACATTTACTTGTTAAACATTTGGGTTGGGAATTGGGCCAAATCTAATTATAAATTATTTTTACTTGCCAAACATATAATTTCTCCCAAATACATCAATTCAAATGAAATACTTATATCCAAACATAGCATTAAATTAATTTAAGAATTTAAGTGATAGGGGGATTATTTTCCAATCTTTTCAACACAAGGTCACAAGTTCTAGGAAGTAGGAATTGCGTCTGTTTCTATTTCTGACTGACATAGACAGCGTCGGCAAGTCGTCCACTGCCCAAATGCTGGTGTTATATTTATGGGAACAGGTTGAGATTTGTGGCAAGATAAGTTGATAATATTATTGGTAGTTATGGTCTTTTTAATTCAGCTTAAGTTCAATCCAGTTCAATTCAGCTTATCCTTCAATTTTCTTCTCTTATACGGAGTAAAATATTACTTTCGGTTGTATTCTATTCTGTTCTGTTCAGTTCAAGTCTGTTCAGTTTAATTTAGTTCGGTTCATTTCAGTTCAGTTCAGTTCAACTTTAGTCAATTAAAGTAAACAGGCCCTTAATTTCAGTTTAGTTCAATTCAGTTCAGTTCATTTTAGTTCAGCTCATCTCTCAATTTTCTTCTCTTATAAAATATTATTTTCAGCTATATTCAGTTCAATTCAGTTTAGTTCAATTCAGTTTAGTTCAGTTCAATCCAATTCAGTTTAGTTTAGTTCAGTTGTATTTAGTTTAAGTAAACAGAACCTTACTCGGCTCTACTCGATCATTATTTATTAAGTATGCTTAAGGGATAACACTATTGGCAGTTACGTGGCTCGACTCGGTCATTATTTGGTTGGTGTTTGATGGGTCTGTTTTCTTCAACTTATTTAATTTGTACTTATTTGAACTTATTTAACTTATTTGAAGTTATCCGAACTTATTGATACTTATTAATACTTTTATCATTATTCATATTTTTATCATCATCATAATCATCATTATTATTATTATTGACACTTATTTGGACTTATTAAAACAGATAATTACAGAGAATAAGTTGAAGAGAACATAGATGATTCGGCCAACGTTTGACTAGAATCGAACTCGATTCAAAATGTTAAGAATTGAAGTCGAGCAAGTCCCTACTCGACAAAAAAACTTACGAGAAGCTCAATCTTATTTTAATATTTTTTTAAAAGATTTTAAATCTTGTATACTCTAATGAGATAGTAGCTTTATTTAAAAAAAAATAATAAATAAACATATAAGCAATTTCAAAAATGTTATATTAAAAAGTCATAAAGTTGTGCGAGTTGATAATTTTTGTTTCTTGTGAAACTAGGTTGCATTGATACTCCACTTTATCCATGTATCTCGTATCCGATATATGATTTTGCGTATCCAATACGATTTATGACGTATTCAACTTTTGGAGTATCCGATCATATAAATACATGTCGTACGTATCCTTTGTATTTTGGAGAAGTTTATTAAATGTACTCTACCATCTATATATATGTATGATTTTTTTTCCATTTTTTTAATACCAAAGTTGATGAAAAAATGTTAAACCTTGGGCTTTGTAAAATATATTAAATAAAAGGTTCCAATGCACTAAAAATATAGGAACTTATAATAATGGTGAAAAAGGATATTAAAAACACTACAAGAAAAATAGGATTTGAAGATGAAATGTGGGAATATTGGGCGACAAATTATTTTTCGTAGCACAAAAATAGGCAAATAAAGGCGGTTTTTTTAAAACACTAAAAATCTTGTTTGGGCGACGAAAATAAAAAATCATGGCCCAAGAAAGTAATAGGTAACACTATCTTATTTTGTAGCACAAAGCGTATATTGGGCCACGAAACATAAAATGTGTTGCCCAACGTAAATTGGGGGCGACGAATTTTTAGAATCTAACGCCCAAACTTTTGTTGATGGCTAAAAATTGAAACTTGGGATACAAAAGGCTTGTTTACATTAGCTGAATAGAGCTGAGCTGAACTGAACTGAACTGAATTGAAATGAATATAATCTAAAGTAAACAAGCCCAAATTGTAGAAAAATTTCGCCTATACCTTGGACCACGAGCATTGGGCGACACTAGTTGCGTCACTTTGAATTTTGTCGCCCAAACTTTCGGCGTCAGATTTTGGACTTTGGGCCACAACAAATTTTGACACCCAATGGCCAATGTCTTGTTCTTTGTAGTGAAAATAGTTTTGGTAGTTATAAAGATCGTTTTAAAGATTTTGGTGGTCTAGGGAGAGCATATGAAATGAGGCCCTAATTAACAAATTTTTATTTTTTGAGTTTTAAGAGTATACAAGTTGAAAAATAGCCGGCCTTCTCACTTACTCCAAATTCATATATCAAATCTAAAACTAAAAGACATATATTATATACTAGTTATATGTTGTTAATCACTAACAAAATTCTCTTACCTAAAAATTATGAGTAATATTAGTCGTGAATATATATTCTGTGGAAAAAATCATTTTTTAATTTTTAAATAATAAGCCAATCAAGTAAACACTAAAAAAAAAAAAAAAAATCCCTTAAAAAGGAAAACGACTATGCTAATTCATTTTGTAATTATGAAATTATAAGGTGAATTATGGACCTCATATTATAATTAAAGGTAATCCAAACCTAGTATATAAAAACACACCCTAAAAGGCTAAAATACACAAGCAACTTTTCTTCACCTACTCTCATTTACTTCCTCCCTCCCTATTTGTTTGCTACATAAGGACTTTTAGTACTATTCATAATATAACTTTGACTTTCTCTAATTTTATACGTATAACAAAAAATATAGTCAAGTGTGATATCGTTTGATTCGGTCAAATGTGTAGTTTTATGTAGCAAACTTTAACGAATAGAGGAAGTACATCATTCTCCCCTCTTGGCCACATGTTCTTCCTTAATAACTTTAATTTAAATTTATTTGTTTTTCCTCTTTATCATCAATTCTTTAATTATTGATCCTATTATTGTTTGGAGGCTTCTTTTTTAATCACCTGTGTAATACCCCGAAATTTCGGGATATTTTAAATTTTTCTTAATTAATTAAATATTTAATTAATTAATCATTTAATTGATTATTATTTAATTAATTAATTATTAAATTTGTGTAGCAATCTAATCCTGGCCCGAACTGTAATCTCATCTTGCCAAAACCCAAGCCCAACTGATCTCTCCTCTTTACCCTACCTCACGGCCCCCTCCTTGTTTCTTTCCCCTTTAATTGATTTATTTAACTTATCTCCACCAATATTACTAATCTATATCTATTTTGACCAATCTAAAATTTGAACCTTTGCTTACCTATTCTCCCTACTAAATTATAGGAAACTAAAACCCCCTATTACCCCTCTTTTCACACGGCATCAAGAAGAATAAAAGGAACAACAATAACAATTTAACATATTACCTTTTCCTTCCAAAAACAATCACAAGAAAAATTCTAAATTCTTTACTATTCATTCAATCATCAAGATTGCACCAAGAAGCTTAAAGAACCCCAAAGAAGCCGCGATATTTTGGTTTGCAAGAACCCTTTCTCTCCAAATCAAAGGTAATTGGATTGCTTTTACTTAATCTTTAGGATAGATTAGTTTCATAGTTTTTAGAATATGATTTGGAATTGTTTAGAACAATGTAGGATTGCTTAGAATTAGTATCATGTTTAGGATTGAAATTTTTTCGAATGATATGATGAATATTATGATGTTATTTTCTTGATTTCTTTATGTAAATTTGATGAATCTTGATTATTTAAATTATTAATTAAAGTCTTAAATTAAAAAGAATTTTTGTTCTTGTTGTTCTAAAATTGTCGAGTAACTTAGAATAATTTTAGGGAGTTTCTTTACTGTTTCATTATGAATCATGATTTATTTCGTGGCAAAATTCGTCCTTTTATTGCTTATAATAATTTAATCTTTCAAACCGGTAAAACTGTCCAGATTTAGTTTACGAATTTATTAAGATACTTAATCAATTCGGATGGCTACGAAATTTTAGGTGGAAGTCAGTAATAGTGTTTTACAACTTGTGTTACATTTTCATAATTTTTAAAGTTCGTTTGCTATGGCAGAAAAATCTGAAACTGATTACAGCCTAATCTGATTTGTTAGTTATAAAATTCCTCAAAAATAGTGAAGGACGTTATTTTTGAACGAAATTTATGCACGTTAAACCTTGAACCTATATTTAGCTTCCATCAAAATTTCAAGATTATTCGAGACCCTTAGACGGTTGTTCTTATTTTAAATCTTTAAAAATCAGATTGTGTAAAATAGGGTGATTGAATTATTAAAACATGTTATTATTAATTCTTGAAATGTTCTTGATATATCTTGGCCCTATAATTGCCGTGTGATGTTATACAGTTAAAGGATTAACTTTTGATCTTGTTCTTGATTAATCTTGATGTCTTGATGTTGTTGCATAATTTATTTATTTATTAGGTTAATTTATTTAATTATTGATAAAGGTATTTTATTAATTTAAAGTGTTAATTTTGGTATTATTTCTCCAAAATTTCGAGTGACCCAAAAGAATAAAGATAGGATTTTTATCATGTTTAGGTAATTTATGATGAATTTATTTAATTATTATTATTTTTTTAGATTAAAATGTTGTGTGGTCTCATATTTTATTTGATCCATTTTAGTTTAATTTTGGACTTACAATATTATTAAAAGGTAATTTTAGGAAGCATTATAATTATTATAATTAAAGGAATTAATAGGGATAAGTTGCAATACGAAGGAAAGCAACAACATAATTATTACCATTAAAAGGAATTAATAGGGATAAGTCGCAATATGAAGGAAAGTAATAATATGAATAAAGGAAGGGTTATGGGTAAAATATGACAAGATAAGTATTTTAGGGGAAGGTTTCCTTTGTATATGTGTATAGTATGAATTTCGTGTATTTGTGACTGTATGGTATACGTATATTGTATGTATTTCTAACCGTATTTTATACGTATTGTATACGTATTGTTATACGTACTTTGTACGTATTCCATATGTATTTTTGTACGTATTCCGTATGTATTTTTGTACGTATTTTTATACGTATTCCGTATGTATTTTTGTACGTATTTTCGTACGCATTATGTATGTATTTTTGTACGTATTTTCAAGTATTTCTGCATTATTTTTTCGCATGATGTTGGTCATTTTCGAGTGGTATAAGTTTAGTTTGGAGTTTGAGTCAAGTTAAGATGAACAAGATTGGATTAGAAGTTAAGCTATGACGATAAGGAATTGAATTGAGGATTGGAATAGAACAGAACAGAATTGAATTGAATTGAAAAGATGATTAACTATGAAGTGACCACCTATCTAGTGGCTCATGTGCCATGAACATAGCTATAGTCGAAGTCACTGTCCTATCTTCGGATTGGGGACAGTTCTTGATCCCAGTGCTTGGGGAGTAGATCCTTGTGGTTGACCCGGCATGAGCAAGGAAAGTTGGGGGGAGTAGATCTTCGTGGTTGACCTCTTACGAGCATATGACTGGTCACGGATTAGCACCTGATTGGGAAAGAACAGAAAAGAAGAGTCGTTGATGAGGATTAGAAGTCTAGAATTGGTTGAGCTGAGCTGAAGGTCTTGTTAAGGATGACTTGTATGATTGTTTTCCGCTGCGTACTTGATGTGATTGCTTGTTGACTTCTTTGCATGATGACTTGTTCGACAGTTCAGATGATCTGTTCTGATTATTATGTTTCTAATTGTGTTCTACTGATTAAGTAGAACAATATAATTACTCACCACTGACTGTGGACCCCCCCATTCTATTTCAGGTACAGGTGGTGATTGAGTTTAGGCTACGTATGGGCTGGGATTGTGAGCTAGCCAGCTTAGAAGTGACCCGATGACTAGTTTAGATTATGTTTATTTGATTTAGTAGTCTATTCTTTATTTTGTAATAGTAAAGGATATTGGTTTGATATTTATTTTGGGATTAGATAACAGTTTTTAATGAATAATATGATTAAGTTTTAGAGCTTCCGCTGTAGTTTATGAACCTAACTTTGAAGTTTTAGAAGTTGGATCTGTGATTGTTGTTTTCTCCGAAAACAACGCTGCTAAATTACGGGTCGTTACAGTTGGTATCAGAGCCGAACCTTAGGATTACTTCATCATAAGTAACCCGAAAGGTTGTGCGCTTTATGATCCCAAGAGTTAACATAGTTAGCTTTACCACAAGAACCTAAGTGAGTGTTGACTTGGGTAGAGCTATGGGATAAGTAATTTTTTTTCATTGCTTGCAAAATGTGTGCTTCCTTTTGAAAAATTTCGTGGACGAAATTTTCTTAAGGAGGGGTGACTGTAATACCCCGAAATTTCGGGATATTTTAAATTTTTCTTAATTAATTAAATATTTAATTAATTAATCATTTAATTGATTATTATTTAATTAATTATTAAATTTGTGTTGTAACAACCCGTCTTTTTAAGCTGTCGTTTGACGAAGGAAAACGACTTGCGGATCATTACTTAAGCATTAAATTAAACATTAATTATATAATTAGAATAGAAACATCTTTTATTAACTTAAAAGTCTGAAATTAATCCCAAAAGTCGATAAAGGTAGAATACTTAAAGAATTACATAAACTACAATAATGTTTTCCCAACATGCTGGGATAATAAAAGAAATAATGTAATATTGTCTTATTGAAACTCTAGAAAAGAAATACTAAGGTGAAACTAGAACTATGCCTCAGCAAAGCCCAACTAGCGGAAGCCCGATTTAATCAGTTGCATCGTCACCTGAAACTGAGGGGGGGGTCCACCGTCAGTGGCGAGTAACTAGGCTGTCCCGTTTAAGTAAGGGACCGCTAAACACATAATAGCATAGGATAACATATGAAAATACATGTAAACAAATAACATTTCATACACAAGTACGTACGGGGTACGTATACAAATACGTACAAAAATACGTATAAGAATACGTATACAATACGTATAATAATACCTGCAAAATACGGTTAGAAATACATACGTAATACGTATAAAAGTACGTATACAATACGTATAACAATACCTGCAAAATACGGTTAGAGATACGTACCAAAATACGTATACAATACAAGCATACATACGAAATACATTTATACATACATACATTCCAGAGTTATACATATACAGACATACACAGCGGAAGACTTATACCAATCATAATACATTACGTCTAATACTGAACTTATACTATATACGATCTTATACCTTAATTATCATATTGAACCTTACATTATCTTAACTTCGTAATCATGACATATCGTTCATCTTAACTTTATAATCATACTATATCATTCATCTTAACTTTATAATCATATCATATCATTCATCTTAACTTTATAATCATATCATATCATTCATCTTAACTTTATAATCATATCATATCATCTTTATCTTTTAACGGACCGGTCACTATAACTCGTTGTGGATCCCGTGTGCACCACAACTTTCCTAAAACATGCCGGGGTGAACTCGTGTATTCAACCCGTAGTGGATCCCGTGTGCACCACTAAGCCTAAGCTATGGCCATAACCCCTAAATAGCAGCTCGTGTACTACTACTTAGACGACTACATATTCTAGAACCAAGAACTGCGCGGGGGAACTCGTGTGTTCGTCCCATGGAGCAGTGGCATCGACTTAACCCAATCCGACGACTCGTGTATCATCGAATGGGCGTCCTTATCTTATCTTATATTTCATATCTTAAATCTTATCTTATATCTTCTTGAGTCGGGAGATACTAGGTGACCGTAATCGGAAATGAAATGTTCGAAATCCCAGGAAAGAGAGGTGCGGCACGTATATTGGCCACCTTAAATACCAAGTATTTCCTAGCCAGAGATCGAAACAATTCAAATTCCTTTTACTCTGTTTCCTTTCTTACCCTTTTTAATATCTTATTATATCTTATTATAACTTGTCCCTACTGATTCCTTAATAATAATAATAATAATAATAATAATAATAATAATAATAATAATAATAATAATAATAATAATATTAGTCGTAATACTAATAACAATAATTATAATATTACTAATAATAACCGTAATAGTAATAATAATAAATATTAATAACGATAATCTTTTAATCCTTAATATTGTTATATAACCTATTCCTTAGTCATATTATTACTTCCCTTCATATTACAACTTATCCCTGATAATAAGACTTATGATTCCTAAAATTTAACTATCTATAATCTTATAAAAATAATAACATGGCACTCGACATTTTAGGAATAATATAACAATTACGTAAATTCATCAATTAATCATATAATTAATAAATCATATAAAGTAACATTTAACATCATAAATTACTCAAAACATGATAAAAATCCTATTTTTCATAATTTGACTCACTCGAAAACTTCATGAACAACAATACCAAAAATTACATCTTTAATTAATTAAATACAATTATCAATGGTTAGCAATTAAACTTAATAATATTAATTTAAAGATCATAATTTAAACATTAAAATTATCAAGATTAAATTCAAGAATTCAATGATAACATGTTTTAATAATTTTAATCACACTATTTTACACAGTCTGATTTTAAAGAATTAAATTAGGAACGTCCGTTTAAAGGTCTCTAATAATCTGGAAATTTTTATGGGAGTTAAACATGAGTTCAAGGTTTAACGTGCGTAAATTTCGTCCAAAAATAACGTTGTTTACTATTTTTAAGTGATTTTATAACTAACAAATCAAATTAATCTGAAATCAGTTTCATATTTTTCTTCCATAGTAAACGAACTTTAAAAATTACGAAAATTTAACACAAGCTGTAAAACATTATTACTGACTTCCACCTAAAATTTCGTAGCCATCAGAATTGATTAAGTATCTTAATAAATTCGTAAACCAAATCTGGACAGTTTTACCAGTTTGAAAGATTAAATTATTATAAGAAATAAAAGGACGAATTTTGCCACTAAATAAATCATGATTCATAATAAAACAGTAAAGAAACTGCCACGAAAAATTCATCAAGAAATAACAAGATTTGATTAATAAATAAATTCATACAAGTAATTATTCAACAATTAAAGATTTCAAGAAACTACATAAAATAATCAAGAAATTTTCATAATAATTCATAAAGATTACATATTATCATCAAGAAAAGATTACATAAAATCCTATCATATGATTCGAAATTTTCTAGGTGATCATGACACTAGTTCCTAACAATTTTCATGTTTTAATCCTAATTAACTATGTGATTAACTTGTACCGAAATTAAACGAAATAGCATAGTTACCTTTAAATGCTTAAATTATCCAAGGAAAATATTCACCACTTTGGGTGAATTTAGTTCGGCTATTTGAGAGGGAAAGGAGGAGCAATAATGTTTTTGGAGTTAAAACTTTAGCAATTATGAACTAAAAACAATTGCTAAACTAGTATTTATAGAATAAGAAAAGCTAAAACAAACCCTAATAATACCCTTAGGCTGCCGTGAGAATTGAGGAGAGTAGGGAAAAGTTGAGTGAAATTAGGTAGTTTGTTTTGGCTATGTTTGAATAGGTTTAGGAATTTAAAATATAATTTAATTAAATTAATTTAATTAATCAAATTCAATTGACTAGATAAAAATACTTGGCCCAAAAGAAACATAAGGGGGCCGGCCAAGCCTTAAAGAAAGGAAGAAGATTGGGTCTTTGGCCCAATTGAGTTTAAAGAGAGGGAAATTAAGTAAAACAGTCCAATTTAATTGGGCCTCTTGGACTTAGAATGCATAAACAAAATTAATAACCGCGAAATTTTCTGGCCCTAAATTTCGGGTCATTACAGTGTAGCAATCTAATCCTGGCCCGAACTGTAATCTCATCTTGCCAAAACCCAAGCCCAACTGATCTCTCCTCTTTACCCTACCTCACGGCCCCCTCCTTATTTCTTTCCCCTTTAATTGATTTATTTAACTTATCTCCACCAATATTACTAATCTATATCTATTACCCCTCTTTTCTTACCTATTCTAAAAATTGAACCTTTGCTTACCTATTCTCCCTACTAAATTATAGGAAACTAAAACCCCCTATTACCCCTCTTTTCACACGGCATCAAGAAGAATAAAAGGAACAACAATAACAATTTAACATATTACGTTTTCCTTCCAAAAACAATCACAAGAAAAATCCTAAATTCTTTACTATTCATTCAATCATCAAGATTGCACCAAGAAGCTTAAAGAACCCCAAAGAAGCCGCGATATTTTGGTTTGCAAGAACCCTTTCTCTCCAAATCAAAGGTAATTGGATTGCTTTTACTTAATCTTTAGGATAGATTAGTTTCATAGTTTTTAGAATATGGTTTGGAATTGTTTAGAACAATGTAGGATTGCTTAGAATTAGTATCATGCTTAGGATTGAAATTTTTTCGAATGATATGATGAATATTATGATGTTATTTTCTTGATTTCTTTATGTAAATTTGATGAATCTTGATTATTTAAATTATTAATTAAAGTCTTAAATTAAAAAGAATATTTTTGTTCTTGTTGTTCTAAAATTGTCGAGTAACTTAGAATAATTTTAGGGAGTTCCTTTACTGTTTCATTATGAATCATGATTTATTTCGTGGCAAAATTCGTCCTTTTATTGCTTATAATAATTTAATCTTTCAAACCGGTAAAACTGTCCAGATTTAGTTTACGAATTTATTAAGATACTTAATCAATTCGGATGGCTACGAAATTTTAGGTGGAAGTCAGTAATAGTGTTTTACAACTTGTGTTACATTTTCGTAATTTTTAAAGTTCGTTTGCTATGGCAGAAAAATCTGAAACTGATTACAGCCTAATCTGATTTGTTAGTTATAAAATTCCTCAAAAATAGTGAAGGACGTTATTTTTGAACGAAATTTATGCACGTTAAACCTTGAACCTATATTTAGCTTCCATCAAAATTTCCAGATTATTCGAGACCCTTAGACGGTTGTTCTTAATTTAAATCTTCCAACCCATGGAGCGTCCGCTCGCCATGAATGGAGCGTCCGCTCCCCTTCCTCAGAGCGTCCGCTCCCACCTGCAACGGCTCATTTATTCTGAATATTCCCCTTCTCCCTCATGTAATATATAAATACCCCAACTCTTCTAGGTTAAGGGAACGAAAATTTTCATTACACTTAGCACATTTTTCAGATATTTTAGAGAGAGAAACACTAGAGTTTTGATACTTTTAGTTCGTAATCTTCAACAATCTCTTCTCCATTTGCAATCAATTTTTATTCAATCTTCTAGTTTGGTAACATCTCTCAATCTTTCTTTCTTTGTTATTTGTTCATCATTTGTATGTCATTATTTGTTGAGTTATTATTTATCATTAGCTATAGTTTCTTATTCATTGTTTTTGAGATTTTAAGTTTAAATCTTTGAATTAGTATTTGCAAGTCTAGTTGTTATCTTCCATGTCTATTAGTTTCTCTACTCCTTCTATTATGTTTGCTTTATTTATGGCTTTTGTTAGTATGAACATCCCTCTCCTAGGCTAGATTTCTAGCTAGGGGAGGGGGAAAATGATGGTATTTTGATTATTGAACATGGAGTAATTGTTAGTTTGGTGTGAAATTATTTGTTGATGCTTGTTCTCTAACATGGATTAAAATGCTAGATTAGGAGTTTGGCCAACTTCTAGGATAGAATATTGGACTAACCAAGTGTGGTTGAGAAATCTAAGCATGAGGTTAGAGACAATATGTTAGAAAAGGTCTAGGGTATTTCGAACCGGATTGTGAGCGAGGTAGAGAATGAGAGATCTAGTCTACCGAGCGATTCGATCCATGGTGTTTGGTTTGGTCTAGATTGAGATGTTATGTAAGTGGGTCGGCTGAGAAATCTAAGCCCACTTGCATTAACTAATCTCCTTGCTTGAAACAATTGATTTTATGCTTGTTATGTGGTTGCTTCGTGCTTAATTTTTGGAATATCGTGTTTTCCCCCTTTTCCCTAGTGCTCTTTAATCGTTGATTTTACTTCATTTTAATTTAATTTGTTTAATTAGATTTAATTATTTAAAGTAGTTTAATCACCTCTCCTCTTTATTAAAAACCCCCTTTTCACTCAATAACTTGACTAAGTAATCCGCTAGTTTCTTGTGGTTCGACCCCTTACTTTCCTATACTACTTGTTAGGTTAGCCTAGGGTAATTATTTTTGACCGGATTAGGAACTAACGACCCCTAGCACCCGATCAAATTTTGGCGCCGTTGCCGGGGAACTACGGTGTTATTTAGTTCGTTATTGTTTGATTTTATTTTTTTTTATTTTTGCACTTTATTTTCTTTGCTTATTTTCTCTACCATTAAATTAGTGTTGTTATTTGTGGTTGGTGTTGTCAATTGCTAACGCCTTGCTTGGTTGTGTTTGATGCAAGTGCTGAATGCAAAGGCGGTCCCAAGGGCCTCCCGAATACTCTCTTAACCTTGAGATCAACCGTACTTTGCGTGGGGTTCGGAACTTGTACCGAGAGTTAGGCGAGTTTGGGGAAGACCCTCCTGACACATCGAGCACATCAACCGAAAGCATGGGTGATGAAAATTCCGGCCCGTTGTTCCGAGACTTTGGGGCTCCGGACAACTATGAGCTTACAAGCGGACTACTCCTTCCCACAACCAACACTAATTTCACCATACATCCCCACTACACCAACATGGTCCTGCAAAATCAATTCACGGGGATGGCACATGAAGACCCTATTGAGCATCTCAACCGATTCTTGGAGCTTTGTGCCATGGTTCAAACCAACCAAGTGACTCAAGACTACATCCGGATGCACCTTTTCCGTCACTCTCTCTCCGGGCGTGCCTATAGATGGCTTAAGAATCTTAAGCCACGATCATTGACTACTTGGAGTGAAGTGGCCTCGGCGTTTCTCAAAAAGTTTATCTCCGAAGAAAAGACCGCCGAAAAGAGAAGAAAGATTGCTACGTTCCAACAAGAGGATGGGGAGTCACTAAGTGAGGCATGGGAAAGGTTCAATGAGTATGTTCGAGCTTGCCCCAATCATGAATATTCTAAGAACCAACTCATCCGGACTTTCTATGATGGGTTGGATCCTATCCCCAAGTCACATCTTAATGCCGCTTGTGGAGGCCAAATGTAATACCCCGAAATTTAGGGCCAGAAAATTTCGCGGTTATTAGTTCTATTTATTTATTCTAAGTCCAAAAGGCCCGTTAAATTTGGACTGTTTTTATTTTATTAACCTCTCTTTAAACTCAAATTGGGCCAAGGACCCAATCTTTTCCTCTCTTTAAAGCTTGGCCAGTTCCCCCTTGTGTTTTTGGGCCAAGTATTATTATCCATTCTATTTAATTTGATTAATTAAATAAATTAATTTAATTAAATAATATTTTAATACCTAAACTATTTCAAACCTAGCCCCAAATCCATCCTTTTGCTAGGTCCATTAATCCCCTCTATTTCCCCTTGTTCACGGCAGCCTAGGTTTTTCTCCTAGGGTTTGTTTTGCTCTCTTCCTTCTATATATATGCTTAACAATTGTTATTTGTTCCTAATTTTGCTAAAGCTTTAACTCCAAAAAAATTATTGCTCCTCCTTTCCCTCTCAAATAGCCGAACTAAATTCACCCAAAGTGGTGAATATTTTCCTTGGATAATTTAAGCGTTTAAAGGTAACTATGCTATTTCGTTTAATTTCGGTACAAGTTAATCACATAGTTAATTAGGATTAAAACATGAAAATTGTTAGGAACTAGTGTCATGATCACCTAGAAAATTTCGAATCATATGATAGGATTTTATGTAATCTTTTCTTGATGATAATATGTAATCTTTATGAATTATTATGAAAATTTCTTGATTATTTTATGTAGTTTCTTGAAATCTTTAATTGTTGAATAATTACTTGTATGAATTTATTTATTAATCAAATCTTGTTATTTCTTGATGAATTTTTCGTGGCAGTTTCTTTACTATTTGATTATGAATCATGATTTATTTCGTGGTAAAATTCGTCCTTTTATTGCTTATAATAATTTAATCTTTCAAACCGGTAAAACTGTCCAGATTTGGTTTACGAATTTATTAAGATACTTAATCAATTCGGATGGCTACGAAATTTTAGGTGGAAGTCAGTAATAATGTTTTACAGCTTTTGTTAAATTTTCGTAATTTTTAAAGTTCGTTTTCTATGGCAGAAAAATATGAAACTGATTTCAGACTAATCTGATTTGTTAGTTATAAAATCACTTAAAAATAGTAAACGACGTTATTTTTGGACGAAATTTACGCACGTTAAACCTTGAACTCATGTTTAACTCCCATCAAAGTTTCCAGATTATTAGAGACCTTTAAACGGACGTTCCTAATTTAATTCTTTAAAATCAGACTGTGTAAAATAGTGTGATTAAAATTATTAAAACATGTTATCATTGAATTCTTGAATTTAATCTTGATAATTTTAATGTTTAAAGTATGTTCTTTAAATTAATATTATTAATTTTAATTGCTAACCATTGATAATTGTATTTAATTAATTAAAGATGTTTCTATTCTAATTATATAATTAATGTTTAATTTAATGCTTAAGTAATGATCCGCAAGTCTTTTTCCTTCGTCAAACGACAGCTTAAAAAGACGGGTTGTTACACCAAATCTCTAAAGTTCCCCAAGCTGAGCTAGAAGATAAGATTGAAGAAGTGGTGCGAGATTGTGCATGGGGAGGTCAATCAAGAGCAACAACCAAGAAGCCGGGGAAGTATGAGCTTGACCCCGAACAATTGAAGGCTTACATGGAGCAAATCGTTGACAAAAAGATGGGTAAATCTCAAGTGGCATCAACTTCTACACCATCCACCAAGGCTCCGGTCTTCTCTTGTGAACACTGCGGCGGTACAAACCATGATGCTAGTTATTGTGGTGGTAGGGATTTCCACCCGGAACAAGTGGCGGCTATGGGCTATCAATACAATCAAAGAGATTTCCGAGACAATGTCAGAAGTAACAAAAGGCCTTATGAACAAGGTGGGCAATCCAACTACACCAACAACAACCCCAATCAAGGAGGGTACTACAACCACCCAAATCATCCAAATCGGCAACCTTTCAACAAGCCACCTTTCAACAAAAACTTCAACCCTCCACAAAATCATCCCAATCCTCCATTCCCTAACCCTTCTATGCCTCACCATACCCCAACTCAAGACACCCAACTCATCTTAGACCAATTCAAAAACCTCCAAAGAGAGATGAGTGGATTCCAAAAGGAGTTAGGTCAACAAAGCACCCAAATCAAAGAAATCACTTCCCACCAAAAAATGACCGACACCCAAATTGCCCAATTGGCCGACAAAGTGGCCCAACTTTCAAATGACAAGCTACCGGGACAACCTTCAGCCAACCCCGCTTCTCAATCCATGAATGCCATCCATTTAAGATCGGGAACAGTCTATGATGGGTCTACCGAGGAGCAACAAATTAATGAGGAGGCACCCCAAAGTGAAGAAGACAAGGTGGTAGAAGAGGAGGTCATGGTGGAGAATTCAAATGCTAAGGGTGGCGATGATGGGCAAGATTTGGGGGGTGACAAAAGAAAGAAAAGGGATAGGGGGAGAAAAGCAAGTTTGGAAGTTGCTACTTCAACCACACCACCGGAATTCGCCAAGTATGCTCCAAAGCCTCCATATCCGGAGAGGCTTGTGGAGAGGAGACTCAATGCAAAGTATCACAAGTTCATGGAATGCATGAAGGGACTCACTCTTAATGTCCCCTTTCTTGAAGCAATCAAAGAGATGCCAACATATGCTAAGTTCCTCAAAGAACTTCTTTCTAACAAGAGGAATCAAATTGATGAGATGGTCACTCTACCATCTCAAGTGAGTGCGATCTTGCAACGGAAGATGCCGCCCAAGCTAAGGGATCCGGGAAGCTACACTCTACCGGTCATGATAGGTGATTTGGGTACCAAGGGAGCCTTAGCCGACCTAGGGGCAAGTGTTAGCTTGATGCCCCTCTCCATTGCTAAACTCTTGGATTATGAGATGATTCCTTCAAGAAAAGTGATTCAGATGGCCGATCGATCTACCAAGGTTCCTTGTGGAGAGCTCGAGGATGTGCCGATAAGGGTTGGAAATCTCATTGCCCCATGCGACTTTGTTGTCATGGATATCGAAGAGGACCCGACCACACCTCTCATCCTAGGTCGAGAAGCTCTTCACACTCTTGGTGCAGTAGTGAATTGCCGAGATAATACCATAACTTGTGAAGTGGCCGATGAAAGAGTAGTGTTTGAGTTCTCTAAGTTGATGAAGAAACCGATGGTTGAAAAACTTTGCCGGGTTGATCTTGTGAGTAATGAGCTTGATGAGTGTGAACGGGTTCATCTAAGAAGGGAAGATCCTCTTGAAGAAGTTATGCAATTAGAGGATGGGTTTGAGAAATCCAAGGAGGCTACGGAACTTGAAGCCTCTCTTGACCAAGCTTGCCCGGTGGAAGATGAACCATTAGACGAGCTCCCATTGATCCAAACCGAGGATAAGGAGGAGAGGACCACGCCTCCTCCCAAGGTAGAATTGAAACCCCTTCCCCCTTCACTCAAATATGCCTTCATTGATAATGCTTGTTGTTACCCTTTTATTGTCAATGCTAGCCTTGATGACCCTTCTTTGGAAAAATTGAAGCAACTTTTGCGAAAATATCAAGGGGTCATCGGGTATAGCATTGATGATTTAAAAGGGATTAGTCCGAGTTTGTGCATGCATAGGATCCATCTTGATGGTGGCCATACCTCCTCTATAGAACCTCAAAGAAGGTTGAATCCCACTATGAAAGAGGTGGTGAAGAAAGAGGTCTTGAAACTTCGTGAGGCGGGGATTATCTACGCTATCTCCGATAGCAAGTGGGTAAGTCCCGTCCATGTTGTTCCCAAAAAAGGGGGTATGACCATTATCAAGGATGACAAGGGGAATGATGTCTCCACCCGGACGGTGACCGGGTGGAGGATGTGCATTGACTATCGTAGGCTCAACAAAGCCACGAAGAAAGATCATTACCCTTGCCTTTCATGGATCAAATGTTGGAGAGGCTAGTAGGACATTCTTACTTTTGCTTCCTTGATGGGTATTCGGGATTTTTCCAAATCCCGATCCACCCCGAGGATCAAGAGAAGACTACTTTCACATGCCCATTTGGGACATTCGCATACCGGAGAATGCCCTTCGGTCTATGCAATGCCCCATCTACTTTTCAAAGGTGCATGTCCGCTATCTTCTCCGACATGCTAGAGGATGCTATTGAAGTATTTATGGATGATTTTAGTGTTTGTGGTTCATCTCTTGACAATTGTTTAGCTAATCTCGAGCGAGTATTGAAGCGTTGTCAAGAGACGAATCTTGTTTTGAATTGGGAAAAATGCCACTTTATGGTTGAGGAAGGCATAGTCCTTGGCCATAAAGTCTCGAAAAAGGGTATTGAGGTAGATCCGGCCAAGGTGGCCGCAATAGAGAAGCTTCCCCTACCTACTACGGTGACCGGAGTCCGGGCCTTCCTCGGGCATGCCGGGTTCTACCGTAGGTTCATTAAAGATTTCTCTTCTATTGCGCGCCCCTTGACCGAGTTACTTCATAAGGATAGGGAGTTCGAATTCGGAGATGCTTGCATTAAGGCTTTTGAAACTTTAAAAAGTGCCTTGATTAGTGCGCCTATAGTGCAAGCCCCGGATTGGGACTCACCTTTTGAGCTAATGTGTGATGCGAGTGACTTTTCAGTGGGAGCGGTGATAGGGCAAAGAAAAGATAAGAAGCTTCATGTGATTGCTTATGCTAGTAGAACTTTAGATGGAGCTCAAAAGAACTACACCACCACAGAGAAGGAGATGCTCGCCGTTGTCTTTGCTTTTGATAAGTTTCGATCATATCTGATGTGCAACAAGGTGGTAGTGTACACCGATCACACGGCAATCAAGTATCTATGGGCCAAGAAGGATTCTAAGCCCCGCCTCATCCGATGGGTACTTCTCCTCCAAGAATTTGATGTTGAGATTCGGGATAAGAAGGGTTGTGAAAACTATGTGGCCGATCATCTTTCCCGGTTGCCCCTTGATCACCCCATATATGAAGAGGAAGAGCTACCTATTGATGATGAGCTTCGTGATGAAGCTTTGATAGCAATCGTTTCCAAGACTATCCCATGGTTCGCCGACATGGCGAATTTCCTTGTGTGTGGAGACTTCCCTCAAGACTTCGATTCCCACCGCAAGAAAAGAATGATCAAGGATTCTCGCCGCTACTTTTGGGAAGACCCCTACCTTTACAAGAAGTGTAATGATGGGTTGTTCCGGCGGTGTGTTCCGGAATACAAGGTGGAAGGGGTCTTGAAGCATTGTCACTCTTTACCAAGCGGAGGCCATGGTGGTGTTGATAAGACGGCGGCCAAGGTTCTTGAATGCAAGTTGTGGTGGCCTTCATTGCACAAAGATACTCACTCATTCATCCAAAGATGTAACCGATGCCAAAGGACCGGAGGAATTACAAAACGTCATGAGATGCCCCAAAACTTTACTTTGCATGTTGAGCCTTTCGACGTGTGGGGAATCGACTTCATGGGTCCTTTTGTATCATCGTGTGGCAACCTCTACATTCTGGTGGCGGAAGACTACGTGCCTAAGTGGATTGAAGCAATTGCCTCCCCAACCAATGATCACAAGGTAGTGGTCCGTCTCCTCAAGAAGGTTATATTCCCGAGATTCGGAGTACCTCGATGCATCATAAGCGATGGAGGCTCTCACTTCGCGAAAAATCACTTTCGTGCGCTCTTGAAGAAGTATGGAGTCACCCAAAGAGTGGGCTTGCCCTACCACCCTCAAACTCAAGGGCAAGTCGAGGTATCCAATAGAGAAATCAAGAACCTTTTAGAGAAGATGGTGAATCAAACACGAAAGGATTGGTCATTGAGATTGGATGATACGCTTTGGGCTCTTCGGACGGCCTACAAGACTCCGAATGGGACAACTCCTTACCGGCTAGTTTATGGAAAAGGGTGTCATTTACCGGTGGAACTAGAATACAAAGCTTGGTGGGCTTTGAAGCACTTGAACATGGATATGGATGCCGCCGGAAAAGCACGATTCCTCAAGCTAAGTGAGTTGGAAGAGCTAAGACATGATGCCTATGAGAGTTCCAAAGTGTACAAGGAGCAATCAAAGAAGTGGCATGATCGGAAGATCAAGGATCGTAATTTTCAAGTGGGTGACAAAGTGCTCCTTTTCAATTCTAAGCTGAATTTGAGAGCCGGGAAGCTCAAATCTAAGTGGTCCGGTCCCTATACGATCACCAAGGTGTTTCCATATGGGTCATTTGAGCTCCAACAAGGCGACAATTTGTTCAAGGTCAACGGCCAAAGGATAAAGAAGTACTACTCCAACGAAGAGATCCCCGACCCTTCTTGCTTGCGGTTGGATGTTGTGAGGGATGATCCCTCTTTTGATTGAGAACTTATAATGGATGGTCCAATGCTTAGGGATTTTAAAACTAAGCACTCTTCGTGCTCTTCGCCTTTGTGGTGGGGGGCCCGCGTCAAGCTAGTGACGTTAAAGAAGCGCTTCCGGGAGGCAACCCGTGTATCCTTTTTATGAATAGTCATTTGAACAATTTTAGTTTTTAGCTTTTGTACTTGTGATATTGCCTTTTCTCGCTTGGTAGTGATGGAAATTCCGGAGGAATTTCGTTTTGTGAGGGGGGTAGAGCTCATTGTAGGTCTCCCCTTTCAATTTCTTTTCGAAATTCTGTGGAATTCCGGGCTTTTTGAGGCATAGGATGGCCAATTTAATGGCCATGACTAACCTTTTTGCCCCACAATTGGCTAATCTTTTGGTGAGTAACAAAATAGTAGTGGAGTTGTTTTGATTTGATGGAGCGTCCGTTCTGGGGTGAGGAGCGTCCGCTCTCAATGAATAAATTTAGGCAGAGAGTTCCCTGAAGCGATGGAGCGTCCGCTCTGGCTGGAGCGAGCGTCCGCTCCGTCTACCAGCGAGCGTCTGCTCCTGGTCCAGAGCGTCCGCTCGTGGCTACCAGCTTGCTCACTGCCTCTCGCCCCTCTTTAGCGAGCGTCCGCTCCGCGTCTTCAAAAAAAAAAATCGAATTAAAACTGAATGGTGGGGGGTCGAAATAATCATTGTTCACTTCATCTTCTCAACACAACCATTCTCTTACTCTCCCCTCTCATAACCCCATCAATCTCACCAAATTTCTCACCTAAAACTCAAGCCACTCTCTCTCCTCACTATTTTTCGCACGGGTAGGCTGTTTTAGGGGTCGTTTCTCGCATTTCTCTCACCTAGGGTTTCAATCTTTTTGCCCAAATCCATTTGGTAATGCTTCCAAACTCCTTATTTATGCTTAATTCAAGGTTATGTATGCTTTTCATGTTCAATTTTGCAATTTCTGTCAAGTTTGTTCATGATTTATGTTGATGAGTGTTTGAATGAAGCATGTAAGTTTGTGTTTGAATATATTCTTGCCTTATGATTTTGATGATTATAGGTTGCTAGATTCAAGTTCTTTGATGTTTTTGAGCATTTATTTGTAGAAATCTTGCTTTGGGTGCTTGAATCTAGCAATTGAATTTTTGAGTTTGGACCCTATTTTTGGCCATGAAACCCCCAAATTTTTGCCCCATGCCATTGTCTTGGCTCATGTTTAATTTCTCTTGGTAAATTGTGGTTGACCATGAAATTTGTTCTTAGCCTAAGTATAGTGTTTGAGCATTTTTCTTGTGTATGACTTATCATTTTGGGAATTAAGCATGTTAATTTGAATTTGTGGGCAAGGGAGTTGTTTGTTGAATTTTGTGAGTAGGAGCCATTGTATTATATCCTCCAAGCATAGTATCGGCATTAGTTTAGCTAGTTGTTTTGGTCTATTTTGTTTTGGTGGATTGTGAGTTTAACTCACGTGGGTTGTTTGTTTATTTTTGTTTTCGTTGGCATTTGTTTTTGTTTATTTATTTTATTTTATTTTATTTTACTTTATTTTATTCTATTTTATTTTATTTTATTTTATTTTATTTTTATTTGGAGGCATAAATTGGGGAATGTTTGTTTTTCGGATTAATGTTTGAGTTCCCAACCATCAATCCAAAATTACTGATTTTCTCTCTCCTGTTCATAGGTACAATGTTTAACTCAAGGAAGCGCTCAAGGCGATCTCCAAGCCAAAGTAGGCCTAACCAAGAGGGGCAATCCTCTAGCCAAGGGGCGCACCCCAGGGCTTACACTCCTCGATTTGGGGAGAGCAAACACCAACGGGCCTATGAGAAACTTTTGACTCGGGACATGAAGCCCACCATGTTCTACGACCAAGCGACTTGCCAGGATATGGGTATCGACGAAGATTTACGCAAGTTTGCGAGGTTCTTAGGAATAGAGGGCATCATGGAAGAGGAGATCCCTAACGAGGGGGTATATGCGGATAGAGATACACAAGATAAAAACCCCACTCAACCTCCTCTCTCCTACAAAACCTTGACCGCGGAATTTTTCGCGTCATTCTCCCTGAACCCCATTGAAGGGGAAGACGGTCGCTTCCGTGTCAATTTCCGACTATGCAACAAGGACCACTCCTTCACCTTGGAGGAGTTCAACGGTTTCTTCAGATTTGACCCGGAAGCACAGAGCTTCGACTACACAGGGGAGGATTTACCCGACTTAGAAGTGGATGAGGATGGGGACCCAGGCCAAATTTTTTATATCAATGATTGGTGGCTCGACATCACAGAGGGGGACGAAGACTACCAATCAAACCGAGCCAAGTCAACCGACATTCTGCACCCGGCTCTCCATTACTTCCAGAGGCTTCTGGTCTACTTCTTCTTCTCTAGGGGGGAGCTTGGAAAGGTCTCCACATCCGAGCTTTACATGCTTTGGTGGGCGGCCGAGGGCCCCAAGCACTTCACCACCGACGAGAAAGAGAGGAAGCCTAACCTTGGCTACCTCTTAGCACGGAAGGTAGAGGCGGTTCGGAACTCGGGGACCATCACCTTCGGAGGCTTGGTGACTTGGCTAGCCTATAAGTTGAGGTTTCAAGCGGAACTACTTGGGATGGAGCCTTTGGAAAAGAAGGCTCGTCTAGATGCGGATCGCTTGACTGTCGCTCGTCACCTCTCTAAGGCCGGCAAGAGAGGGAAGAACTTCGTATGGAAGGTGAAGGAGGTGGCGTGGTGCTACCTACCATGCACCTTCGTCACCCGCCCTCCAGTTGATGTCGAGAATAGGTGGGCGGTCCCCTTACGCCCCTTGCAGCCAACTGATATGAGCGGCCGAGAGAAACAAGCGAGAGAGAGAGCAGAGAAAAAACAAGAACAAGTAAGAAAGGCGGCCGAGGAGGCCAGGGCAACGGGAGAGAGGCGGCGCAAAGGGAAGGAAGTCGCCGGGCCTTCGGGGGCCCAAGAAGTCATGCACGAGGACGAGGTGACCCCTTCTCATCACAGGGGCCCTGAGGTAAATGCGTTTAATTTTAATGAATTCGGTAAGATCCTCGGAGACATCTCCGAGCGCATGAGTACTTTTGAGAGGATGATACCGCCTCATACACCTGTGGACGACATCCCACCCCCCCCCCCCTTCGTCGCACAGATGTATGACCACCAGGTCAACATGGGATACTTTATGCCCCCGGTGAACTACCCTCACCACCCTCCCCAAGAGGGACCCGTCCCTAATTGGGATGGGAGTGGGTATACTTACCCATATTGGCGTGGTCCGGGATCATCCACTCGCCCCCTCCCCGACGACTTCCCTCTATACCCCGGGTTTGATTACACCGTCCCAGGCGGTTGTGACCCCCGTGGAGACCCTGCCTTCCCCTCCCCCCCAGGTTATACTTTCCCACCCTACTACCATGGCGGGTGGGAGCCCCATGGCCCTCCCTCTGGTCATCCCCTTACTTACCACCGGTCTCACCCCCATCCGGTTGAGAGAGTGGTATTCAGGGATGACACTCCCGAGTCCGACCCCGGTCTCGAAGACTAGCTTCCCCGTTCTTTGCCCCGCCTTCCCTCTTTGCACCGAGACGGTGCTCCTGTCTAGTTGGGGGGGGCTGCACTATAATTTTTCCGATCATATGGGGCAAAGAACGAGGAAGTTTGAGGGGGCATATAGTGGTAATCCCCTTAGTACTTGCAATATTTTCTCTCTCTCTTGATGATGTATCGGTAACTTTTTTTTTATTTTTTTATTTTATTATTTTTTATTTCTTATTTTATTTTTAATTCTTCTATTTTCTATAATGATAAATTTTTGGATAGGATCTTATTCTTGTCTAATCATTGTTTTGGAGAAATGGTTTGGACGTAGTTCTACAGGTTCTTTGTACCGGTTTGAGCTATAATTTTGGAGATGCACGATGGCCATTCCGTGTAGTTCCGGCACCACTTTGGTGAGACCTTTCCCTTACCCCTCCTTTTTAGCATTTGATTAGAAGAATAGGTAGATACAAAGCATGTTTGGCATTAGGATTAGCTGCCGGGGTTGAGATATTCCCCCTTTTTGTGCGGTTTGATTGTGATATTGGCATGCTTTAGACTATTTTCCATGATGCATCATTATGTGGAGTTCATGTATATAGTTGGATTTTTGCTTTATTTTCTTAATTTTCTATTATTTTTTATTTGTCTTTTTTTTATTTTATTTTAAGCTTGGTAAAAAAAAAAAAGGAAAAAAAATATAAAAAAAAAAATAAAAAATATATATATATATATATATAAAAAGAAAGAAAAGGAAAGAAAATAAATACAAAAAGATTTTCGTTTATTTTGTAATTATTGGTTTCCTTGCTTTTGGAATGACCTCCTGTGATGAGATATATGTGGATTCCTTTGATTCAATTCCCTTGAGTTATGAGTAGGGGGGGGGGGGCATTTCCAAATTTGGTGTAAACACAAGTTCGGGTTATATCCCACGCCTTGTTCTTAGCGAAAAATGAGTAGCTTATGTCCCAATGAAAAATATGTGAGGAAAAAGAATCAATCTCTAAAGTTCACAAAGATTCTCCTAGCAAGTTCGTGTAATAGCTGACATGCATGCTTATCGAGTCAATAAGTGGTTTCACCACATGTCTATCAAGTCAATAAGTGCTAAGCACATTTTATCGAGTCCAATAAGTGGCAATGTCCACAAGGCTAGTAGCCTATTCAATCAAAAAAAAAAAAAAAAAAAAAAAAAAAAACAAACCTCAATAAGTGGCCAAGCCACAAGTCCTTTGCATACTCACTACTACGCAACTTAATCTAAGAATGTCGATGTGAACTTTAGGGAGAGAACGTTTTGCCAAACATGTAGATCGTTAGGGGATAAGTGAAAAGACTACCAAAAAGAGCAATGGTTGTGTGCGAGATGAGGTTTGCTTTGTTTATCGAGGACACTCCTTAAACACTTCTTGCTAGCCCCTTCTAGCCCATTCATTTACGAGCACACCTCTTGTGGAATTGCTCACCTTGGAAGTCATTTGAGAGATTTTGGGGATATGTGAACCATATTGATGAGGAGTGACCTTGGGCATGGAAGTCATAATTTTATTTTCTTCTCTTTCTTTCTTTGGCTCCCTTTTCAGTTGTGGGTTAATCTTTGCTCGAAAACCCTCGCGAGAGCTCACTCGCCCTCCTAAGGGACTTGGAGGTTTAAAGGGCTTGTCATTTACGCTAAAAATGACCGTGATTCCTACGACGGTGAGTTAGTGTAAATATGGTGTGTTTGATTAGGTTGTTATTTTCCATTACTTGGTGTTGTTATCCTGTGGTTCGGGAATCAATTTGACTTCGCTCGAGGGCGAGCAAAAGCTTAGTTGGGGGGATTTTGATCAGTGCATTTGTGCACCATCTTATAGGTCATTTTTCATCCTTTTTTATTCTTTGTTTTGCCCATATTTGTGCATTTTTAATTGGTTTTTCCTCCGCTCGTTTCATGTTACCAAGTTTTGGGTCTCGTTTCATTTTTTTAGGTATTTTCTATGCATTTTTGAGAGAAAATGGGAATACAAGTGCTTTGATATTTTGCATGAGATGTTTCAGGTCCACGCCAAAGCATTCGGAGCCTTGTGTGCGAAGCCCGAGCCCGGGAGTGACAGTTCAAAGCTTGAAGTGGAATGAAATGGCAACACCAACGCCGAGCGTCCGCTCCACCCCCTCACAGCGTCCGCTCGGCCTAGATCACAAAGTCCAGTGGCTGCTAGCAAAGGCCAGAGCGTCCGCTCCAACCCATGGAGCGTCCGCTCTCCATGCATGGAGCGTCCGCTCCAACCCATGGAGCGTCCGCTCGCCATGAATGGAGCGTCCGCTCCCCTTCCTCAGAGCGTCCGCTCCCACCTGCAACGGCTCATTTATTCTGAATATTCCCCTTCTCCCTCATGTAATATATAAATACCCCAACTCTTCTAGGTTAAGGGAACGAAAATTTTCATTACACTTAGCACATTTTTCAGATATTTTAGAGAGAGAAACACTAGAGTTTTGATACTTTTAGTTCGTAATCTTCAACAATCTCTTCTCCATTTGCAATCAATTTTTATTCAATCTTCTAGTTTGGTAACATCTCTCAATCTTTCTTTCTTTGTTATTTGTTCATCATTTGTATGTCATTATTTGTTGAGTTATTATTTATCATTAGCTATAGTTTCTTATTCATTGTTTTTGAGATTTTAAGTTTAAATCTTTGAATTAGTATTTGCAAGTCTAGTTGTTATCTTCCATGTCTATTAGTTTCTCTACTCCTTCTATTATGTTTGCTTTATTTATGGCTTTTGTTAGTATGAACATCCCTCTCCTAGGCTAGATTTCTAGCTAGGGGAGGGGGAAAATGATGGTATTTTGATTATTGAACATGGAGTAATTGTTAGTTTGGTGTGAAATTATTTGTTGATGCTTGTTCTCTAACATGGATTAAAATGCTAGATTAGGAGTTTGGCCAACTTCTAGGATAGAATATTGGACTAACCAAGTGTGGTTGAGAAATCTAAGCATGAGGTTAGAGACAATATGTTAGAAAAGGTCTAGGGTATTTCGAACCGGATTGTGAGCGAGGTAGAGAATGAGAGATCTAGTCTACCGAGCGATTCGATCCATGGTGTTTGGTTTGGTCTAGATTGAGATGTTATGTAAGTGGGTCGGCTGAGAAATCTAAGCCCACTTGCATTAACTAATCTCCTTGCTTGAAACAATTGATTTTATGCTTGTTATGTGGTTGCTTCGTGCTTAATTTTTGGAATATCGTGTTTTCCCCCTTTTCCCTAGTGCTCTTTAATCGTTGATTTTACTTCATTTTAATTTAATTTGTTTAATTAGATTTAATTATTTAAAGTAGTTTAATCACCTCTCCTCTTTATTAAAAACCCCCTTTTCACTCAATAACTTGACTAAGTAATCCGCTAGTTTCTTGTGGTTCGACCCCTTACTTTCCTATACTACTTGTTAGGTTAGCCTAGGGTAATTATTTTTGACCGGATTAGGAACTAACGACCCCTAAGCCCCGATCAAGCGCTTGACCCGCTCCTTCTCTGATGGAACTACAGACGTAGCGAACCTCGATAACTCCGTGAACTTGTCGGTGTACGCCTGAACTGTCATCTTACCCTGAGTGAGAGTAAGAAACTCCTCCTGCTTCTGCCACCGTAACTCGTCGGGGTAGAATCGCTCCTGGATCTTATCGACGAACTCGATCCATGACATCGAATGTAAGGGAAAGCACGCGTCCTTAGCTACTGTCCACCAGTTATCGGCCTCTCCACGTAGATAGTAAGCGGCGATCTGCACCTTCTCGTGCTCGGGGCAAAACGTCGCGTCGAAGAGTTTCCCCATCTCGCGGATCCAACTCTCCAGGATAGTAGGGTCGGCAACCCCATCGTAAGTCGGAGGTCGATGACGTGCGATACGATCGAACGTCGACTGCGTACTAGGCGTATGACGACTATGGTGCGCCAACATAAGTTCGCCTCCTCGAGCGCTCGTAACCTCTATTGTCCCATACTCAACCGACGACGCGTAGACATGCTGCAACGCAACAAAACAAAGACATACCAAATAACAATGTCAGTCATACATCCCCACCACAGTCAAGTACACAAAATCAAAAGAGAAAAGAATAGAAAAAGATCTTATCCCGGTTTTTCTACCCGAACTCTTCTCCCTTATACTTAATCTTAATTTGGGTTCAATCACTCGGGAAAGTTAAAGCTCTCAACTCCCGGGTTTAACTCAAATCCTAAAACTTCACTTAAAACCTATTCGGCTCTGATACCAATTGTGACGACCTGACTCGCTTAAACCGGCGCGGAAGAAACCGACGAGTCGAATAGTCAGTTCTATCATACTAACATACTTAAAAATTAAAACAAAACCTCAAATTGCATATATGCTAAATCCAAAAGTACAACACCCACAAGATTGTACATATCTAACCCAAATGTCAATATTACTACTACTAACAACATTAACTCCAAATAAATGTCAGAGTTAGAAAATTACACAAGTACCACTACTATAGTCTAATACTAGAAATCGTAAAACAACAACGCAAAAACTAAATAACATCGGCACTCGCCCAACCCAAAGCTAAGCAAGAACCTCATCATCAGAATTACCTGAAAAATAAACAACAGTCCACCGTCAGTGGCGAGTAACATAACTGTCCGACCCTAACGGGGATACACATGGACATAACATAAAACAAGCAATCAAATAGAACATACAAACATGCGAATCATAACAAGTAATCATGCTTGACTCGACTAACTTTAACCAATAATTAACATATCTTTAAACTTTGGCGCAATCATTTACATACTAGACTGGACTATGCACGTACGAACGCATCTTACGCGAACGAACTTTCTACTATGCCATGAAACCCATCTTACGGGAAATCCATATCCGAAGATAACATACTAAGACCACCAACTATCCCAATACCGCGGATAGGATAGGGGCAACGTCTTAAGCCAATCCTTAGAATCTTACTCTAATTCTTAGGCGTCTAGTAGCAAAATCAAGCTAATCTTAACTTTAACTTACATTCTTAGTTAGTCTTAAGTTGCATCTTACGCCTTGACTAAAGAATAACATGTAAATCATCCAATCTTAGGACCTCAAATACCATTCTTTAACATTTCTTTAATTCTTTTTAACTTTCTTTAACTTTCAAGACTCGACCAAGAACTCATAAAGAACTCATCCAAGATTCAAGAACTTCAATCAAGATTCAAGAACTTCAATCAAGATTCAAGAACTTCAATCAAGATTCAAGAACTCAACAAGATTATCAAGAAATCATAAAGAAATCAACCCTATACACATTCATCAATATCACGCATAACATGGGCATAATTAACAACTTTTTCATCAACTTTGTAAACATCAAAATTTCAAGAAACTTGAACATAATCAACATCAATCATGGAATTATTAAAACATCAAAGGATACATTGAATCATGGCAAGAATAACATAAAAAAATATCACTCCCAAATCAGCCCCAAATTCACGCAAGAAATGAGAACAAAACATCAATTCCGGTTTAATCTAATCACTTATTCTACCCTATGAATCATGGTATGCCTATTAGGATTTGGATAGCATGTTACCTTATTGATGAACAAGCAATTAAACACCAAAAACTTGCTTCCTGGAAACTAAACCACACGGCCCTAGCAGCACGGTGCACCCACGGCTCCCACACGGCACGGTCTTGGGCACGACTTGCACGAACCACCACCACGGCCTGCACGAACCACCACCACGATTGCACGAACCACCACCATGAACCACACGGCCCTTCTACACGAACTCGACCCAAACGAACAACCCCAAAAATCCAAACCCGAACTAGAAATCTTGATTGGAAACTAAGGAGATTATTGTGTTAAAAGTCACTTAAAGATCAATAGTAATTAAATCTTTAAGTTTTGGAAGGGTTTGGATGATGAACAATGGTTGGGTGTTCAATCATCAAAAATGGCGTGTGACTATATGGCAAGGGAGAGTGTTTGGCATTTTAATTGTGGCTAAGTGATGAGCAAGGATGCAAATGATTTTTTTTTTGTGTATCCACCCGGTTCACCCTTTTTGGGCTAATCCGGATTCAGGGTTAAGGTTTTAAACTCCTCCCAACGTGCTTGCGGGGGATCGAATCGTGGTTCTCCCTACCAAGTCTAGCCCCTGGCACCACTAGACCAAGACAACGTTGGTGCAAGGATGCAAATGATGGCAAATGGGTTCAAAAGCCTTACCAACCCTTCTATTTATAGAGGTGGTTAAGGTGTGAACATGAAGCAAGTGGCATAATTAGGCCACTTAAACACATGGGGGCCGGTTCTAATAGGGCTCAAATGGGCCTAATGGTGATCAATTGGGCTAATTGCACTCATGCATGACTAATCATGCTAAAATCGATTTTGGCCCAAAAATATTAATTAACTAATTAGAAAATTAAATAATAAAAATTCTAATTAATTAAATAAATAATAATAAAATAAATAATAATCAACCAAAAATAAAATAAATCGAATTCAATCGAAATTATTCACATAAAATAAAATAAATAGTCCAAAATAAATTTTGGACCATACAATAAATCACATAAATAACAAATAAATCGGTGACAGAAATACCGATAAATCTGGGTCGTTACAATTTGGATGTCCCAAAATACTTGCTACATTTCTTTTTATAGTCTATGGGTCATATTTTACATTTTTACCCTCTTTTTTGTCATTTTTATCCTCTTTAAGTCTATCTTTATTCTTCCACTTACCTTTACCAATGGTGGGCCTACATGAAAATTTGTTTGCATAAAAATTTATTCCAAAATGAAATGTAGCAAGTAAAATGGGAAAGAGGGAGTATTTTATTTAAAGCTTATAAAAGCAATGAAAAAGAGCAACTTGAAGCCCTAACCAAATACGGGTTTAAGAATGGGTATAAAAAGGCTACCGAATACATAACTTTTAATAATTAAGGATATATAGGGTATGAATAACAAAAAAAAAAATAATACGTAAAAATATAAAATTTTATGAGAATCTTTAACGTAACTTGAAAATTATATTTGTAAAAAAAAAAAAAAATCATGTAAAATGATAAAACCCTTTAAAAAGAATAATAAAAAGACAGACAAAATGACTAAAATAGGGTTAAATTTTTTTGTAAAAAAATATAGTCTATTCCTGCCTCCTGAATATTTGTGAAATATCGGTATCGTATCGAATTATCGATATCTGACACGAGACTGTCAGGTGATGTTAGTGACACATAAACTAGCACCAAATTTGTTAACAAGCCACGTACTATATTGGGGCTAATTTATAGATCCCGAAATTTAGGGTTATTAAGTCAATGAAACAATGGTACAAGATCCCAAATTAGGACTAGAATATATGTACGAGGTTAAATTTTCCATAAAAGTTTTAGGAAGAGGAAAAAAACAGCAATAAATCTAGGAGAAACTATGAAAATTTTAGTGTGGTTTTATGACTATAGACTACCATAATGAATGACTAAGAACGCTTGATTTTATTTATTTATTTTGAATTCCTAAATGTAATTAAATTTTTTTAAAATATTTTGTTTAGATTTCTTATTTTAGGAAAATAAAAACTGATTTTATGAAAAAGTAGAAAATATTTTCCTCAAATAAAAAATCTAATTAAAGTATTTAAAAAATGACTTTTAATTGAATTTAGAAATTAAAAGTAAATCAAACAATCCTAGCCATCCATTACGGTAGTCTTAGTCATAAGACCCTAGTAGAATCATCCTGAGAACTAGTAAAGTTCTAATGGCATCATCTTCTATGTACGGAACTCTACTTGACTTAACAAAATGATTCATAATTCACAATATGTCCCCTATTATCTTGAGTTGTCTTATTAACAAATTCTTTAATATAGTTTTGAAATTCAACAATGCTTCATAATTCACAATCTATCCTCTTTTCTCTTGAACTGTCTTAACAAAGTCTTTAATATAGTTTTGAAATTAATTTTAAGACTTAGCTTAGGGCTAAAGTCATGTTTGAGAATACTCACAAGTAATGTTAGTAGGGAAGATAATAATCGAGAAGTCTTAATTGAGTATGAATGTGAACGGACTGAATTTGTCTAAGTTGATTAGAAGGAATATTAAACTATGTTGAAATTAATTTTAAGACGTAGCTTAGGGCTAATCGAGTTTGAGAATACTCTCAAGAAGTAATGTTAGTAGAGAAGATAATAATCAAGAAGTCTTAATCGAGTATGAATGTGAACGAAATTCGTCTAAATTGATTAGAAGGAATCTTAAATTATGTAAAGTTATAGATGGATATCCGACGTAGAGCTAATCATCAATGGTACACTTAGAACGGTCTAGGCCAAAACACATTAAAATGGGTTATTTCATTCAAAAGCTCATATAGGCTTAAAAGATCGTCTTAGCCGAAATGATGACAATATGTCTCAAATTTAGGCTTGTGACACGTACATTCAAATAAAGTATAGCCCGATTTATTGTTTGATCAGGTCTAACTCCGCAAAAGATAAGAGAATTTTAAAGGGGAAGTAAATTGTCCTATATTATATATGGGTTGGGAACAATACAAATTTTCTATATACATACAATAGGAAAATACAAGAGGGAGTACTACTAATATCTCAAATTGATGTTGATTAGATACTAGTTTCCTCCTTTCGAAACAACCTACTATGCCCCAAGTACCTAATCTTAAACTAACGACTCACAATTATTCCAATTTAACAAGATAAATAAGTGGACCAATAATATATTCTAGTTATCATTATCGAAGACACCAAAATCTTTGTTTAAAGTTGTGCCAATTAGTCTTTTTATCATGCCAAATGCCAAGGTCTTAGTTAACAAGAAACATACAAATATACAATCATGTCACCTTCTTTCCGTGTGTTATTTGTCATTCAGTTGATAATAGGAAGGAAAAAAAAAAACTAGTTAGGAACTTGGTCTTTTTCAGCTAATAGTATGCATTCATTCAATCTGTCATTAATCAAATATACTTGTACATTTGTCTTGTAGTTCAAGTCCTAATCACAAGACTATTTTAATGTGAAATAAGTTTATCATGTTTACACACTACAAATAAGAAAGAACACCCAAGAAACTAGATGTTACTCTAAATCCTAACCCAACCGTCCAGGCCTGGATCGATGTCACTAACAAGCTGTCAAAATTTGGGTACGATCGATCCAACGGTGTAATTTTCGGCAACAACCAAATTATTAAAGTCTGGCCTAAAAAATGCGAGAATTGAAAACTCTCTTTTCTTCTTTATACTTTTGTGTTTTTTGTGTCTCTTCCAATTCTGATGTTAATCAGCCAAAATGACCCCCTAAAAGGCTTTTTTAAGTCATAAAATAAGTCCAATTAAGACTTAACCATAATAAGTAAAATGTAAATAAAACTGACCCATTAATAAAGACAAAAATAAAAGACATTTTACCAAAACTTGGGCTGAATCTATAACAATTAATACTACTATATAATCTTGCAACTGTTATGTAATATATATTAGTGGATGACCATTGTACCCCTATGTATACTCTAGGAACATTATGGAATTAGGGTTTGTTGTAAATCCTATATATACCCCTTTACTAAATGAAATGAGATACACTTTTCCCCATTTTTACAACACGTTATCAGCACCAATTGCTCTAGGGTTTAAGGTTCCAAAAAGAAAAAAAAAAGAAAAAGTTAGTAGCCGTCATTTTTTCTTGGTTATTCTCCCAACTTGCAATTCATTTTTTTTCTACAGAGATTCTTTCATCTTCCTCTCAAAAACAATCTATATTCATCTCCATATACTATCTCTTTTATTATTTCCTCCATTTTTTCACTCATTTTCTCTGCCACTGCTACTCCTCCCTCACGCCGCAAGCCACCATCGGAGCCCCGTTCGTCGCGCCGCCGACAACCATTAGCGCCGCCCATTATCCACAGCTCTTACTATTTCCGTTTAGTATTTTTGGTCTGTTTTTTTTTACAACTTTCGTTCATTTTTGATCCGATATTTGTTGCAATTTTGGTCTGATTTTCGTTCATTATTCATTCAGTTTTGGCCTGATTTTTATACGAATTTTCTGTTCATTTTATTTTTGTTCGAATTCCTGTTCTAGTTTGGGATGAAATTATGTTCAAATTTTATGTTGTTTTGGTCTAAAATTATTTGTTTGAACATTCTATTTCAATTCTCTTTTAAAATATCTTAATTTTTCGGTTTCTTCTGTATTAGACTATTAGTTATGTCATTCACCTTTAAAATTCTCTTGTAAGCCATTCATGATTCCAGTGGTTAATATGTTGATTCAGAGGAATCAATTTAACATAAAAATAAAAATAAAAAATAAAATAAAATAATAATAATAATAACAAATAAATAAATAAATAAAGAATTTACAACCGTATTGCAATATATTCGGCTATTCGCAGTATTAGTTACTCAATTGTTTTGAATTTTGACCTATTCTGGTGGTAACTCATTTTTTTTAATCAATCCGTTTTTTTTTTTTTGTGTTTTCCAACTTATTTATTAACAAAGTCATTTTTTTTCCTCTTAAAAATAAATAAATGGGATGATTCCAGAAATTAAGCAAAGCAGTTAACCCGCTAATTTCGTATATTACAATAACGGATTGCAAATTGGTTTTGTTAAGTTGACCAAGTTACAAGAATATTGATTGCAATTTGCAAGCTTTTACAACGCTGAGTCGCTGACTATGGTAGTTGCAAACTTGCAACATAATTCTCATTAATTTAAGATAGATGCAAAGTTTTTTTTTAAGAAAATTAATTTAATTAGTAATTGATTGCCCCTAATAATATGAATTATATTATATGTTATCTTAGTTTTCTATTGATGTAAGGAGTACTTATTATGAAATTTAAAGTTCATATATTGGAATTATACGATGTAATTATTTTAAGACGGATCAAAACTGCCAATGGTAAAACTAATTTGTTTATATATTATATTGATACTGAAGGATGAGAAGTGATTATTTATAGCTAATTCATTATATTTACTAGTTCATTCCCCGAAGTGAATGAGAGAGTATATATAATTATATATATATTTAAAGAGAGAAAATGAACATCAATGAATTGAAATATCAAAGTACAAATTTATAAATTAATTGTACACAAGACTGACTAAGCGAGTAATGTCATCACTATGAATAATACATTACGTTTTCATGCTTTCATAATGTGGTTTTTGATTATATCAAAGAGCAAAATTTCTTATATATATATTCTTTTCATTATTTGATTATGTTGGAGATTATTCTGATGTGAATTGAAATGCTTTACTGATTAGATGGAATGAATTTACTGATACGGGTATATTATATTAGATATACTCCACTATTTGTATAAGAGTGTTATTATAAAATTTCAATCTAATACAACTATATAATGCCTAGTACTTCTACTCCTAGACTAATCCACCATATTCACAATAATAATGTGATTGTATAAACACAATGTCATAAAAAAAAATCATTTTCCAAATTGTTAATATATTGTCTGTTTGGTGGTTATTCAAGATACTAAACTCTAGTTGAGTATTAATAAATAACTATATACTCATTCCCAGAATTGAATTAGAAATTTTTATATTTGAAAGAGTCATCATTGAGCAAATATCTTGGTACGTATGTACCTGAAGTTCCTTAATTTATAAAAGGTCACAATCCCTAAAGGTGACACAATGTTTATACATGACCTAGTATTTTCTTTCAGTTTCTTTCAGTTATAAAAGGTCACAATGTTTAGATAATGTGTTCCCATATACACAATGTTATGTGAATTATAAAAAATTTGTATAGTTTATATATTATCTTTTTGGTGGATATTTAAGATATATACTAAACTCGGTTTAAGAAATTGAACATGACATTGTGAGTAACCCATCATTTGATAAATATGTTTATTACGCCCATACTTACAAGATATTTCAATTTCAATATTGAATGCAAGAGGAACACTAGTCTTGATACATGACTTTACTAATAGAATTTATGGTTTACAAAGTGCAAGAGATTGATTTTAAAATATTGTTGGACTATTTTCATAACCCCATATGCATGGATTAGGGGGAGATAATATATGAATAATGTGATATATTGATGGTCAGTTTTAGTACGTAATTATTAGTTTAAACGTCAATGATTTAACTATTTAATATAGGTGGCCACATAATATTATTTGGAATGATACCATCATGAAGATGGATATGAATAAATATCATTTATTATACAATAATTGTAAATGCTCCGATTTATTTTGATGGTATAGAATGAAAATATCAAGTTGATAATGAATCTATAGCAGGCTTGAAGCGTGGTAAACCAATTGGAAAATTCAAGAAAGTGATACAATTTGATGGAATCATGAAGATATTGTATCTAGTAAAATTAATGTGTACTTTTATTATATAAAAACATTCAAGAAATTAAAAGTATAGTACATCCAACAAGATTAGAGTGTATCAAGATCATAATTAATGCTCTAGCTAAGTAGGAATTATCATTAGATCAAACATTAGTAAATTAGTAAATTGTCTTGTCAATTGTAGAAAGAAACACATGTTAGTGTTCTTATATCATATCATATTCATGGCCATGCATAAATACATCTAATAAAGTGATCATTAGTAGAATTGAAAAACTGACCATGTATAATTTAAATTAAAAAAAAAATGTGATTGGATGTGATAATAATATTAGGCCATCCGGGTTTAATGATTACCCGTTGTAGAAACCCGAAGTTTCATTTAATGTGTTGACGCTCTCTCATGTTAGATATATGAGGTGAACGGAATGACAAGACATAACATTGAGATTGAGCCATATTTGAATTATGATTTTAATAGATTGTTTTGAGAAATTTCAAGAGATTATAAAATAGTTTCTAACAACTTTGTATGGGCATATCTAATAGGTGGCCCGAAGCTCACCATGATAAATTATAAGTTGTTCAGTATGGGGTGACTAGAAGCTCACCAAAGCTACTTGTACGTAGAAAATTTTGTGTAACTAGTATCTTATTATTAAAATCTTTGTTGATCCAGAAAATCATCATCTAGTGGAATTACATACAAGTTACTTATATTTATACAACAATCTCTTGATTATTGGGGCTATTATTAGTCAACACAAAAGATAAAGAAAAGAAGAGAGACAACTGCACAATACATGTCTCCCCATTGATATTATTTTCAGAAGAGAATGAATTATGAAAGAGTTCATAATAAATAGTGAAAAAACTAATTTTGTTTTCAATGGTTCTCCAGGAGAGATAAATAACACTTAATATAATTCTTCTGAGATAAATTATGTTGAATATATTTTGCCTATGTGATGAGACATTTTGTACATGAAACAGTTACTAAGTTGGTATAGAATTCGACGCCCCTATAAACGAAACATTTTACCAACTTAGGGGGAGAATTAGCATAAGTTGGCAAAACAAAAATAAAATAAATATTTAACGATCCCTATAATGGTAGTTTGAAAAGTTATGTGCCAATTTTTTCTTTTTCTATATATTATGTGTGGGATAAATCTTGTCAATTATACTTAAATCACTACGCTAGAAGTGTAGATTATATGATCGGTTCCAAAATAAAGATATGATAAAGGGCAAGATGGTGCAGTTGACACTTTTAATAGTGCTTTATTATATTAATATCATAGTGTGAATACCTTAAAGTGGTATAAATATCTGAATTATTATAATTGATGGCCTATGATGTAAAAATAGTTGTGATGGTACCAATGAGAATTTATTCAGATATCATTGTAAAATAGCATGCAAATTAAAATTATATTTTGAGGAATTATATGGATGATACCGGTATATGTTGGAACCGATAAATAATATGCATATGCAAGAGTGGACATGTGAACAAGGGATCAAAAATATATGTCCATTTTAATGTCGACATGAAACTAAGATATTGATCAGTATTTTGTCATGGACGAGCAATCCAAAGAAATATTAGCGATGATCAATAGTTTATCATGGACCAGAAGTTCACTGAAATATGAAAAGTGTTGATCTAAATTTTGTCATGGACCAGTAGTCCAATTAGAAACATGGATTTCTAAAATCCACACTGTACAGTGTTTAGTAATTTTGAGTCTTAATTTTATATGCATGTTTGAGTCATAGGTTATATGCATTACTCATTATATATATAGGATGTAGTCTAGGTTATAGGTAAGCATTTCTCATTTCTCATGACAAATATTTTGTTTTGTATCTTATCATTAATTTTGCATCTCATATTACATGCACTATTTATACTTAACAATTGTGGTGTTTTTAAATGTTTGCCCAAAATATAGTGAGAAGAAATTTATGAGTTTGCATGAGATATTTATACTCCAATGGGATTATAGCTCTCACGAGACTATATATATGTATATATAACACTGATTTAATAGCATTTTGTGAAACATGCAAGAAGAGTTCTTGAAAAACGTATACACAACGTATTTTAATATTTGATTCTACAAGTTATATACTTGTAGTTTAGCAATGTTAGTTAATATTACTATTGAACTCCTAAATAGTCTATGCGACTTAATTTTTGACATCTCAACCTGAAGCTTGAGCATGTGATAGATAACCGATTTTTATACACATTGGAGAATTCTCGCATATATGAAATGTCTAAAGAATAGAAATAACAATCTCTCAGTGAGAATAGTTGTTATGGTCTAGAAGAACCATGTGAAATGAATTATTAGACAATTCTATGTGAATATATCAAGTGTTGCCATAACATTGTGATTAGAGGATGTATGATCAATCATTGATCATGAATTTTTACTTTGACATTTAAAACAAGGCATCAATTCAATAATTAAGGCAACTTGATAATAAACTCATGCAGTGTCTTCATAAGTGTTGATAATTGAAGATGTCTCACTATGTCTAAGAGAAGATTTGAAGATACAAGACCAGTCTAAGAAGATTTGTCACCGAAGAATGTTATTACGCAACAAATGTGAAGTTACCCAGCGGCATTGGATTTATTACCTTTGAAGATCTCAAGTTATGTATTCATCAGGGGGAGAAAATACGCGTTGCACTCTTTTTCCCTTAACCAAGGTTTTGTCCCGAATTGGGTTTTCCTGGTAAGGTTTTTAATGAGGCAGCATTTCATCAAAGCGTATTACGATGGTGTTGTACTCTTTTTCCTTCACTGGGTTTTTATCCCACAGGGTTTTTCTCAGTAAAGGTTTTAACGAGGCACTCTATTCGACTACATTCAAGAAATTTATTCAACAATTGGGTTACGTCGTCTCAAGGATCTGATAGATTACATCATTAGGGGGAGTTAATGAGCATTGTAAATAAATGTTATGAAATATTGTATTTTAAATTGTTGTTTTTGTATAATGGACATCCAAGGGGGAGTGTTATGTAATATATATTAGTGGATGACCATTATACCCCTATGTATACTCTAGGAACATTATGGAATTAGGGTTTGTTGTAAATCCTATATATACCCCTTTACTGAATGAAATGAGATACACTTTTCCCCATTTTTACAACAGCAACCAAATTAATGAGAGAATTTGTCATCCATGGAAAAAAAAATTAAATAAAAGAATGTAACAGCTATTCCTCATCGTCCTTTGGAGGTATATATTGGTATAAATTTAGTAATGAAAAAGGAGTGGAAACAAAATAAAAAGGGAAAGACTAATAGAAGTATTAAAGACATTATTATTAGTGTTTGGTATTGTTGAGGAAATGAAATGAAAATAAATTAGAGGGAAAATGATTTTGTTTCCACAAAGTTGAGAAAGACAACAAAATATTGGTAATGGTTACCCTAAGAAAAGGGAATGTCTTCCCCTTGAAGGAATTGTCCTACGATCAAATGACAATTACTAAAATATAAAATAGGATTCCTAATGAAGATTAATAATAATTATGTTATTTAAGCGGTTATAATGTTTTGCTAGAAGTCAATTATGATTTGTTGACCAATTTTTGGGCCACTATTAACTATAACCGAGTCCTTTAAGGTCATAAACATTAAGTAAATTATTGGGTCAAGAATACTAAAACCCATGACATTAGGGTTTAGTATTACCAAAGACATTAGGGTTTTAGTGTAAGTTGATTGTCTAATCATGTGATAATAGATTGAGGTTATATAAAAAAGTTTCTCAAATTTTAACATTTTTTAAAGAAAACAAGTTCCTTCTGTCAAAAATGGCCCCAAGTTCCAGGGGGTTATTTTAAAAAAAAAAATCCTAAAATAAAGGTGAATTGTAAGATATACGACCCGACATGTAGCACAATTCTGGACATTGCTACACCTACCTACCAGGTTGACAATCCACTACTAATAGAATAATTAAATAATATTACTTATGAATATCTATTATCAATGTCCTCAATAACTCTTTATTAGTAGTGAATAATCAACTCAGTAGGTAGACTATGTCTTTTCCCACAATTCTTACAAAGTGCTGACATAAATTATGAAATTTAAGACACGCTTTCTAGTAGCGATTTAGTAAATACAACTAAGGACTTGTTTATTTCAGATTATATTCAGTTCAGTTCAGTTCAATTCAGTTCAATTCAGTTCAGTTCAGTTCAGTTCAATTAATACACTTCTATTCAGTTCATCTCTATTAAGTTCAGTTCAGTTCAATTCATTTCTATTCATCTAATGTAAATGAACCCTAATTTTAGATTATGTAATCAAGTTAAAAATAAGAGGACTACAATGAAGCTTGATTTATTTTCAACTTGATCGATGTGGTCAGACCTTATTTGTATGGCCTACTAGAGGATAGATACTCCGTAATATTTATGAAACTTCTTAAAAGGTTTATGTTGCCAGAAGCAATAAAATCAAGTGTTATTTACCAAAAAAAAATAAAATCAAGTGTTTGAGAATAATTTTCTACCTAATTGAATAGATTTTCACACGGATTGAAACAATATAATATAGACGTGCTCATCTCATGCGGCATAATTGGGGTGTAAAATCGGTTATTTGGATGAGTTTTTGATCAGGTTATGATAGGTTGAGTCATATTGCATATGTAAGTAATGTCAGGTCAGATTAATGATTTGACCAAATTCTTGTTGGAGTTAAGTTTTTTCAACTCCGAGTTAGTGTCATGTTTAACCTTCTCGGATTCAGTTCAGGTTTAGATTGGTCCATTTTTGGTCAAATTAAATTTAGGTCTGGATCAATTATTTTCATGTTTGAAGCAGATAACATTTGGATTAATTCAAGTTCTTATAAATTTTTGGATAGGGTCATTATATATTAATTTCCGACCGGATGATTATTTTAGATAAATCTGATTTGGTAGTGTCAATTTCAAGTGAACTATAATTATTAGTTTTATATTTCAAATAAAATACATATAACGTCAATTTTTAACAACTTATCCAACATAATGATAACTTCACGGATTATAAACTTATAGCATTTCTTTTGTTTTTGAAAATTTAAATTTCTTACATCATGTTAGTCATAATATTTAAATAAGTATTTAGTAAATTTTCAATTTGTATCATAGCCTATTCACTTTTACATCAGTAAATTATTGTATTGGTTGAAAATAAATCAATTGAATAATTATTTTTATTGGATCGAATTATACATCATTGTGTATTGTCTCATTGATTAATTAAGATTTGAAATATTAACAATTAGGAGTAATTATTGACTAAGATAAACTATGAGTCGTGGTAAGTTAATGTGGTATATATTGAACATGTTATAAATTTATTTTAACTTGGATTATATCAAATATTTGGTGAGTTAGTATGGATTCAATTCTATTTGGGTCGGATTCAAGTTTATATAGATGACAAATTATCGGGTTCAACGTAGGTTCAAGCCTTGTAAAAAAGACGTTGGTACAAATTAATTTCAAGTCAAATACAACTCAGATTCAAATACCAAATAATTAGATAGAATCATTTATTAGTTAAGATCAAATCAACTAACAATTAATTACAAGTCACCTCATCCTTGGATAATCGTCCTGTCGAAAAGTATAATTCTTTTATAAGTGCATGTTAAAAGGACAAAAAAAAGACCCTATTAGCCTATGTTTTCCTATAAAGATATTTGGATCGAGATTTGTTATTTTGTTGTTGATGGATTAAATAGTATCAGAACTCTTGAAGAGATTCCACTGATAATGAAGTTATTTTTTTTATTTTTTTTTTGGAAAAATTTACTTATAAGAGGAAAAATTGTCAAGGATTATCTTTTGTAGGCTGAATTTTGTATAAAAAAAAACCCATCATATTTCTAGAACTTTTTGCCAAAAAAACTTATGTGATATACTTGTTTGTTGACCACCACTTTTAACCGGATTCAGGTGTTGACCTTTACGTTTATTTTTTTCACATTATTTGCTTAATCCTTTGCTTTTCTGGTTTGGAACCCAATTATTCCCAAATTAACCCATTTATCCCCAAATGAACCCATTTACCCCATTTTTTTATCCTAAACCCAATTAACCAATATACCCTTTTTATACCCATCGAACACAAATAAATGGGTTAATTTGGGGATAATTGGGCTCTAAACCGAAAAAATAAAGGATTAAGTGAATAACGTGCAAAAAAATGAGGGTCAACGTCTGAATCTTGTTAAAGGTGGTGGTCAACAAGCAAATATATCACATAAGATAGTTTTTTGCAAAAAAAATCTAGAAAAGATGGTTTTGAAGCGGACGCTAAACAGCAGACGACAGATTTGCGGAATGTTGTAGTGACGACTTGTTTTGTGTTTGGCTTCTCTTGTGAGCCTGATTTGGGTTTTACGGCCTTTCTTTGTTGTTTGAATACTACTTGAAAGTGAAGCCATGACCACCTATTTATACTTGTGTATGTCGGTGGAAATGGAAGACTATGGTGGTGACATTATGCTGGAATATTCTAGCTTAGACATGAGCTAGAAAGACCTAAAGTAGGACTATGGATGTGCTAGAAAGACCTAGAGTAGGACTAATTATGTTAGCCAAAAAAATTCTAGAATAATCCATATTAATGTCTTCATGTGCACCGACCTACTATGCAATTGGCATAATTAAAGTTTCCTTGTTTTAGTCTTCCATGGATTATTTAGGCTTTGTATAAAATTTGGGCCATAAACCCAACAAATAGCCACATTGTTCTTAGTCCCAAATTGAAGAACAAATAAGATAGAGCCCATAGAGGTCAGGTAACATCCTTATGTTCTCTTGTAACCATTTTTCCATCTTGATTTTGTTATTTACTTATCGTTTGTGTAGATGACTCCGTACGACAAGCCTATATTAACTTTTGTCCATATGCCTCATCTACGGGTGTTAAAAAAATACCTGACCTGTAAAAACGGTGGCGTTCGACTTGTATAATTTCTATCGATTGATTTTATTCTAATCACTTCTATCCATTTTAAACGGTTTCAATCTAATTCCATCATTCAATCCATTCTAATATTTTCAATCTAATTCTATCTAATCTAATCTAATCCAATTCAATTCAATCTAATACATTCTAATCACGCGAATATAACAAAGCATCCATCAGTCCATCCAATTACTTAAATTATCGGAAAGAATAACGATTTTTTTAAAAAATTAACTAAGAGTCTGCTCAGTTGAGCACACCACACACAGGCAAGTCTGACTCGTATTTTTTTAGTGGGTACAGTCAACTTGCTAATATAAGCCTAAATAGAAGGGCTTATATTTTAAAGATTTAATCTTGTTGGACAAATAAATGAACTTATGAAGATTAAGCCCTACCATTTCCATCGAAGCAAATAAACGATCGTCCCTAAAATGAAATTCTCATAAATTATCCTACATTTATCTCGGTGTCAAGAATATTAAATACTATAAAAATTATGAAAATTTTACTTTCCCACTCCTATATAATTGCAACGCTTGCAACTTGGACATTATTCATAATCATTTACGTAACTAGCTCTTATACTATATACATGTAAACAAATATATTTATGTGAGATCTCTTTGGAATCGTCTCAATATGTACCTTATTGTGATCGAACTTTTATAATTTTTGATGAAACATAATCAAATATATTACGGATATAGATAATACATTGACATAAGTGGAAAAAAAATGTAGTGATTAATATGAAGCGGAGGAAGTTGAGTTACACAACTGGTGAGCTCATTTGGCTTGAAGGATTATTGCAAGAGTTGGGTGTCATTGTTCCTGCTCTTATAGATTCAGGGCTCGTTTACTTTAGTTGAATATAGTTGAACTGAAGTGAACTGAACTGAATTGAATTGAACTGAACTGAATACAATTGAAAGTAATATTTTATAAGAAAAGGAAATTGAGAATTCAACTGAACTGAACTTAATAGAGCTGAACTAAACTGAATTTAAGCTGAAGTAAACAAGCCCTTATTCCGTGATAAACTGATAATATTGCAGCAAAGTATATTGTAAATCAAGTCTTCAAGGAACTCACTAAGTACCTCAAAATGGATTGTCACTTCATTCGTTACGTTCAACTCTTCAATTGGTTGATCTCCTGCCGAAACCCTTGAATATTTTACCTCTCCCAAATATTATCAATTGTTACCATTATTATGTTACGTAAGGAATATTTTATTTGTGTTTTTTGGGATAGGAAATTCATAACTTCCTATATTTTTCGTCCTTTATTGTCAACCAAATAAACCCGCCATTTCAAAATTTCCATAATTTTTCAATTTGACAATTAGTTTTTTTCAACCATATAATTATAAGCACTTAATTAAGCTATTAATGTAACGACCCGACTTTTTAACTTGTCGATTTACGAAGGGAAATCGACATTCGGATCATTAATAACTTAAATAACAATAAATCAACTTAATTGAATGAATAAATTATCTTTTATTAAGTAAACTACTAACTATCCATAATAATCCAACAACCATTACTACATAAAAAGCCTGAAAATATTGTCCCAACATGCTGGGAACATGAAATAAACTAATAAATGTCTCCAACTGTTCTGGGAAAACTAAATACTCAAAATAAAATACTAATCTACTCAAGCCCATCTAGCGAAGCCCGCTCTACTCTGCTGCATCGTCACCTGAAACTGAGGGGGGGTCCACAGTCAGTGGCGAGTAACTAGGCTGTCCCATTTAATCGAGGGACCACCAAACACATAATAGCATAGAAAAACACATAAAAACTATAAAGAAATTTAATACATGCTTTTACACTCACATACAAAAATTACGTATAAAAGTACGTATAAACATACGTATAACTGTACGTATAAAATACGTATAAAGGTACGTATAGAAATACGTATACACGTACGTATAAAAATACGTATAAATACACCTGCAGAGATATGGTTAGAATACGTATAATTTACGTATAATGTACGTACAAACAACCCTGCAAATACGGTTAGAATACGTACAAAAATACACAATCCTTCCATGTACATACATACGCATATATACTTACATAAATACAAAATCATACACAGCGGAAGTCTTAGAGTATACCAATACTTATACTTATATTATACAACTTAAATTTATTCAGAATCTTAACTTATACTATACTCATCATATACTATACTTATCATTTCATATTCGTACTTGTCATAATCCTTCTTAACTTATATAACATATCTTATCATATATAATCATACCTTATCTTATATCATCGCATAAGTCTTATAATAAGAACATAATATCTTCTTAGCTTTACATATGTACTTATTATATCATCTTATCTTAACATCTTTGCGGACTGTCTTCTTCAGCTCGTAGCGAACCTTTGCGTTCGCAACTTTCCTAAAACATGTCGGGGTGAACCTTTGCGTCCCACCCGTAGTCCTCCTTTGCGAGAACTAAGCCTAAGCTATGGCCATAACTCCTAGATAGTCCTCCTTTGCGAGAACTACCTAGACGATTCCATATTCTAGAACCAAGAACTGCGCGGGGGAACCTTTGCGTTCGTCCCATGTGAGCAGTGGCATCGACTAAACCCAATTGACAACCTTTGCGTTATCGCAGGGGCGTCCTATCTTATTAACCCGATTGATGACCTTTGCGTCATCGCAGGGGCGATCTTTATATTATATCTTATATCTTTATTTAATCATATCATATCATATATTGGGAAATACTAGGTGACCGTAATAGGAAATGAAATGTTCGGAGTCCCAGGAAAGAGAGGTGCGGCACGTATATTGGCCACCTTAAATACCAAGTCTTTCCTAGCCAGAGACCGAATATATAATGGCCACCTTAAACATGACATGTATAGCTATTACTCTGTTTCCTTTCTTATCCCTAGTAATATCTTATTAACTTCTTATTGTAACTTATCCCTACTGGTACTTAATAATAATAATAATTATTATAATTCCTTTAATATATAATAATCGTAATAAAATAATGACAGTTCCTAAAATTATACTAATATTATTATAAGTCAAAATAGTTAACCTAAAAATTAGTCAATAATAACCATTTGTTCGACATTTTAGGGGTAGTTGATGATTAAGTAAAATTCATTAATATAATAATCAACCAAGTCAATTATATTAACCATAATTCGAATAATTAATAATTGTCACCAAAAATTGCACAAAAACATGATAAAAATTCCACCTTTCATAAATTTGACCTACTTGACATATATATGAATATAATTTAGCAAAAGTTCACACTTTAAATCAATTAAACACAATCATCAAACATCAAATAAATCAAATTAAATAATCATGTAAAATAACAACTAACAACAATAATTACCTAAAACATAATAAAAATCCTATTTTTATTTATTCAATCTACTCGAAATTTATATATATTACCCAAAATTCATTCTTTAATTTAATCAAGTACAATAATCATCTATTAATCACATAAACTTATATAAACAATTTAAATTACACTATTTTACGCAATCTGATCTTAAAGGATTAAATTAAGATCAACCATCTAAAGGTCTCGAATAGTCTGGAAATTTTAATGGATGTTAAATATAGGTTAAAGGTTTAACTTGCATAAATTTCGTTTAAAAATAACATCTTTTACTATTTTTAAGTGATTTTATAACTAACCGGTCAGATTAGGCTGAATTCGGTTTCAGAATTTTCCGCCATAGCAAACGATCTTTAAAAATTACGAAAAAATTACAAAAGCTTTAAAACAGTATTACTGACTTTAGTAGCCATTCGATTTGATTAAGTATATTAATAAATTCGTAAACCGATTCTGAACAGTTTTACCGGTTTGAAAGATTAAATTATTTCAAGCAATAAAAGGACGAATTTTGTCACGAAATATTTCATGATTCATAATAAAATAACAAAGAAACTGCCATGAAAAATTCATCAAGAAATAACACGATTTGATTAAGAAATAAATTCATACAAGTAATTATTCAACAATTTCAGATTTCAATAAACTACATAAAATAATCAAAAGAAATTTCATAATAATTCATAAATATTACATGAATACACCAAGAGAATAACATGATCAATATCTCATATGGTTCGAAATTTTCGAATAAATAAGCAAACATAAATCCTACAATTTTCATGATATAATCCTAATTTACTATGTGATTAACTACCCTTAAATTAAATAGAAAAACGAAGTTACCTTAAATCGCTAAATAATCCAAGAAAAATCACCCCTTTGGTGATCTATAGGGCACGGCTACTTTGAGAGAGGAAAAGAGAGAATTTTCTTTAGGGTTTAGGTGTATAAAATAAATAGGAACCAAATGAAAGGTTTAGGTCCTATTTATAGAAAAAGAGAGGAAAGAAAATAAAATAAAAAAAAAACAAACCCTAATGTTCATCTAGGCAGCCGTGAGATTGGGAGAAGGAGGGGGAAGAAAAGAGAAAATTTAGGGATTAGTTTTAGCTAGGTTAGACTAGGTTTTTTTTCCCTTTTTAGATAAATTAATTAAATAATTTAAAGTATTTAACTAATTAAATAAATCAAGAAAATAATAAATGGCCCAATTACTAAAGAGAGGGCCGGCCATGAGGAAAAGAAAAGGAAAATTGGGTCTTTGGCCCAATCTGAAGGAAAAGATTAAATTAAAAACAATCCAAAAATACTGGGCCTTTTGGACTTAGAATTAAGTAATTAACATTAATAACCGCGAAATTTTCTGGCCCTAAATTTCGGGTTATTACAATTAACACTTAACATTTGCAAGCTGGAATGAGTAAAGTTTTGAGTTTGTCCAAATTTCACTATAAAAATCTAAAATTCTAATTGTGCTCATTAAAAATAAGGAAAAATGCTACATACAAGCCTTAAAATCGTACTACCTCCGTTTTTTTAGTTTACTCAGTTTGACTTTTGCACTATTTACAAAGGTACTTTGACTATGATTTGTGATTTATATATATAAAAAAACCATAGTCATGTGGGGTCTCCTTGGATTCGTTTCAACATGTAGTTTTTTAATATCTAGTTTTTATAATTTTTACAAACACATAATTAAAGATATTAAGTTATTAACCTTCAAAGTTTTGTCTCGTGAAGTGTGAAAAGTGGAGTGAGTAAATTAAAAAAAACCGGAGGAAGTACTATATAAGATGACATAAATTAAAATATTAAGGAGAGTTTGTCTTAAAAAAACCCTAAAAATTCTAGTATTTTGTGAAAAAACACCCTGAAACGGTTTTTAAAAATTTAACAACACAAAGTTATAGAAAATATTTGGTAGCACAACTTTTGGACGAAAACTTTGAAATATAACACATTTATTCCAAAGGCTTAGCTTTTAGGAACAATTCAATAGAAAAAAAAATTGGAACAAAAAACACAAATTGAAACTCTAATTAATCGAATCCTCATTTTGAAGTTCACTTATCCGTTTAAAAAGTTGTGCTACTAAAGGTTTTCTACAACTTTGTGTTGTTAAATTTTATAAAACAAATTCCATGGTGTTTTTCACAAAACGCTAAAACTTTCAGGGTTTTTTTAGACAAATTTTCCAAATATTAATTAAAAAACAACCATTAATTAAAACCGAACACCGCATGATTATAACAAGCATTTCAATTTTTTACCCCTTTGGTGTTTTTTTTTACCGATTTCGGTGTTATATTAAATGATTAATGTATACAGACCTTAAGTTGTATATAGTATTACTCTAAGTCCGTTTAGTTGTTGGTAATAAATTGTGGTAATGATAATGATTTTATAGTGTAATTTTGTTAAGGAGAAACCTTATAATCTCCATGGAAAATAAATTTTCATTCCCAAGCTTCAATTTTCTTCTCATTTTTTATTCCCATCCATTACCTTTGGGGAGGGTGATATTTGATGGGAATGGATATTTGTAAAGAAAATTATATAAATTGGAGCTAAGGTAGCACTATCATTTCCATTACTATAATTTATGACTGGCTACCAAAAGGACTAACCTAAAAATAAGGTAACAAAATGATTTCATGATTATGTCTCTAAAGGACTAAACCTATGAATCCTTGCCCAATTATTAATATTGTAAAGCCATTTGGATTTTCAATCCTTCCTTTCTCTTTTTCTACATTCGGGGAATTGGAAGGAGATGTTGTTGCCTTGTTGAAGCGGATTCAGAGTTTCTCGCGGACTGCGGATGTTGGAGCGCGTGCAACTATTCACATCTTCACAAAGGATAGGTTTCTCTATAACTAGGGGAGTGGGGGCCCAAATTGTTTCTCGGCTTTCCACTAATTTCTTGTAAATCTGAACATAATAATAATAATAATAATAATAATAATAATAATAATAATAATAATAATAATAATAATAATAATAATAATAATAATAATAGCCCATAATTTCATATAATAAATTAATGAACTAAAGTACTAAACTAACAAATATTGGTTTTAATTCTTTAATCCATAATTACTAAGGAAAATTTATGTATTAGCAAAAATGAGTATTATTTAGGCCTAAAAAAGTAACACCCTACCAAAGTGTGCCCATATCTTAGTCCAGTCCAATTGGATAATGACCAAGCTTAGGATATTTAAGCTCACCAGGCCACAAAGGAGAAGCTTCTGGTTGGGCTCCTTAAAATGGGCTGTGAACTTCCTATTAACCCAAAAATCCAAAATGACACTCCATAAATGATGCAATAAGGAATAATAGGCCCAACATAGTGGGCATCAATTGGAGTCTTCATCCTTTGTTTAAACATGAAAGTAGAAGAGGTCATTATCTTCGGATAGTAGTTTTTAATATTGGGGTTGAATTTATCTTTATTATATAAGCCAATGTAAGGGGAGATATGGTATCCCCCTCGAAACGTCTAAAACACCATTAAAAACATTCTAAATATTTAAACTATATTAATATTAACTATAAATTAAAGGAAACTATTTGTATTTTTTAAATGTAAATATTACAAAATATATACTTAAAATGGACACTCATGTTGGTATATATACAAAATATAAAGTAATTGTAAAAAATAAAATACAAACACCAATATTCATATTTTTTAACTCTCTAAAAATGGACACTCATGTTGGTATAGTTTTTCACAAGAATATTTTAGAGTATTGGTTTTGATTTTTTTACTACCGAATAACAATTAAGCTTAAAATTTGATGCACGCATACCGTGCATAAAAGGCTAGTCTCTACTATATAAGGGCATGGGAGGTAATGGTGGTGGTGTACTGGTGTCCACTTAAATTACCATACTACCCTTACTTAGCATTCATAACTGTTAATCAAATGGTGATAATTTTGCTATTTGTGTACTAAAATATTCCATAATGATATTTGATTTTTGAAATTATTAATAGTCTTATTTATAACAAGTAATCACAATTTTAAAATCGCAAATACAATTAATTGTAAAATTGTATTATTCAAACTCTTTAATGGATTTAAGTCTAATCCGTTTAATGGATTTAATGGATTTAATGTCGGCCTATTCGTGCCACTTAGACTTCGGCTGACATGAATAGGCCTATTCGTGCCACTTAGACTTCGACCATTAAATCCATCATTATATTGAGCAAATCACGGGCATTCACATCTCGGTCAAACAGAATTGTGTGAGATTCTCTCGTGAATCGCCTTCAGCAAGGTATGGCGGCATTTAGGGTTTGAACCCGGAGATAAGTCTTTCTTAATAGATACAAGACATTCGTTACTGATCTAAAAAAGATCTTATCCCGTTAGCAGGCATTTTTCATTCTTCACCCGATTTTTAGTAGCGTTTACTTTGTAAAGGATTAGTTTACTTTGGTTTGGAAACGTGCTAAAACAGGCCTATAGGTTTGCCTTTTTAATAGAACAAGAGTCTATAATTAGATAGAAGTATATATAATTAGTCTGAAGCATGAACATAATCACCTTTGCCTCGAAGGCCAAGTCAAGTCAAGCTAAAACTTGCCTTTTTTTTCCAAAGGAGGTCCCTTTCTTTCCCCGGATCGATGACTCGCTTGTTCAGTACTGCTAACTATTATCGGTATAGAAGGATGCCGTCCCCTCAGAACTATCAATATCTTCGGTTGTTGGATCTTGTGCAAGTTAGGTTGTGGTTGTGTTGGCCGTAAGCAGAACGTAGGTGCTTTAGGTGTACGTTGACCATGCGCTCTCGCATCCTGTAATATCGTATGTATGATATAGGTGGTCTGGTAGTTGACCTCAATGCTAATGGTTATCCCAAAGGTTTAACGAATGAATAAAGCTATGATCGTATCGGGATAGAGATGATGGTCTTCCTCTAATGTCTCCAAGTTGGCCATAATAGAATAGATAGGCAAATCAGGGAATAGCAGTCTGTTCTCGCCTATCAATAGATAGTAGGTTACTTCCAGGCTCAAACTGAAACTGAATTGCTGCTTTTTTGTTGTTATTGATAGAGTGGTATTGCCCGCTCCTATCAAATAAAGTAGAGGAAGAGAGAAGGTAATGCCAATTCACTTACTTGGAACAGATTGAAAAAGAGAAAAAAAATGAACATGGGAGAAGAATGGTTGACACCTTCTGGCCTAGAGTTACCACCTGAAAGGCTGAAATGTAAGTATCGCTTCCCATGTTTGACCACCTTCGTCAAATGATTTTATTTTTGCACTTCCACTGCTTTCTTCAACATCAACAATGGCATTTGCATTCTCCCGATCTTTCTTCGTCATGGACCACCTCATTTTAAACTTCCATTTCGGATATTATTTGCAAAACATCCTCCAATCGTACTCGCACAAGAAATTCCTTGGAGATTTGCTTGATGAGTTTCGAAATAATGTATGAGCCATTTAAATTGTGTTCTCTTCATTGTAGCCACTACCTGTCAATGGCAATGCCTCGTCATAGCAACCAATCCAAAGATTTATGTCGATAACAATTCTTCTCCATCGATTTTCCAATACTTTGGCTCCTTTAGGAGGCAAAACCTATGGTTGTTTTTTTGAGCTACATCCATGATTCTTTGAATTTTATCCAAAACATTGAGGTTTTTTGGTTGGTACCGATAATTGCATTTGTGTAATGCTCCATGTACCATGCTATTAGCTTCATCCTCCTTTACGAAGCAACTACGAGCAGAAGACGACACTGCGCGTAGTTCAATCAAGGCCACCGGAGGAGACATAATTGGTTCTTGTTGGGTTTCAGGAACATTTTCTTCTTCATTATCATACTCATTTGATAGAGTATTATTTACTTGATAGAATGAGAAGAGTGCTCGTAATTTGGAGACATTTCATTTAGATTTAGAAAATTTGAGGTGGGTGTTTGTTGTTGTGATTGAGGTGTTTGAACATTAGAGGTAGTACCTCTATAATAATTTTCTAAATATTGTTCAAGTATTTTAATTGGGATCAATGTTGCTTAAGTTAAAATGATCAGAAATACCCAAAGATTTTTTTTTTTTTGAAATTTAAGAAATTATAGGGAGAAAATGGTTTTTTTAAGTGTGCCAAAAATATAACAAATTTGGTATCTATTTATAGCTCTCAAAAAACGATTGTTAATTTTTATTTTTATTAAAAAAAACAAACTAAAATCATCAGTTTTACAATAATAGAGTCGTTATCTAAATCAGGTTGCATTTAATATTTGAAAATGGGATCCATGTCTCAGGCATATATTTGATCTTCATTGAATTCCCATCTGTTGAAGACTTGCAATGGCTGGAAAAAGGACCTTTGTTGCATCAATTTGTCAGCCCACGACACCCTCACCATCCGGGCAATTATAACTTTTACATGAGTGAATATTTTTTTAAATAAGCCTGTTGATGGTGTGGAGTGATTTTGACACTCTCCAATTTGATTTTGGCACTCTTCAATGTTACTATTCATGTGAGAGAGGGAGGAGTGCCAAAATCATTTCCTGCTGATGGTAGGTCCACTTTTCGCCTTTGCTCTGGCATCTTGATGGTGGAGAAGCAAAATGCCCATTGATGGGAATGCTCTAAATTTCTTAACCTTCTACATATAACCCCCGGGGGATTGATATTGGCACAACTAAAATTGATATGAGCATAAGAAGATGTGCTCTTACAATGAGTTGTACCCATATCAATTTTAGTTGTGCCATTATCATCCCCCCAAGTATTTACTCATCCAAAAGAATGTCAGCAATCCCATACCCAAATTTGTCAAAGTCTCATGGTCCTCACTCCTCACCCTGTCATGTATCATTAAAATCACTTTTGATAACTCTTCTATTAAGAATTCATTGGCTGCATGTATTATCCTTAAAAATAATTTAGGAGAATGCTTGGCTAGTTGTACTACTAGGAATATTATCACTTTTGATAGCTCTTAGTTTTTTTTTTTTTTTTTTGAGAGGAAAACGAGAACTAAACTACCATTAATCAAGGACTAAATTATCCATAACTACATAAGGCTCAATACTGCTAGGAACATTATCACACAAAACCCCAACCTCACCCATAGAGCCAAAATTGACTAAATGATGAGCCACAAAATTTCCCTCCCTTCTAACATGAGCCCAAGAAACGAAACAAAACAAAACTTAGCAACTTTACACAAAATGTCCTCTAAAACCAAATCAACATCCGAAAAGTAAAAAAGAGCGCTAGATAAACGACTAATAATAGTAGTTAGCTCTTAGTTAAGACTTAACTTATGTTTCAATTTTTTTTTGTTGAAATTGATAATTTATTAGTTATTTGTATTTGGCCGGACAAATGTTTGTGCCCATGAAAAATCCAAAATCTTATGAAGAATATAAATCAACTTATAGGACAGTTCAACTCAGCTACATCTAGATATGAATATCGGGAAGCCAATCGGATAATAAACGAACTTGCTAGCTAATTGAGGACACTGAACCGCCACTCATAAAATTTTCTTATTTTTTTTATCGTTACATATATTAGAATTCAGGCTTATGATAAGATAATTTTAACACTTTACCTTTCTATTTATTTCAAAAAATATGCATTAAGGCGTTGATTCCAATTTACACGCACCAAGCCAAATATGGTAGCAAGAGTGCAGGAATAGTTTTTAGAAATTGTGTTTTTTTCCTTCTTTTCTTCTGCTAAACAAAATGGACAACTTTGTTCAAAAAAAAAAAAAAAAACCCAAAAAAAACAAACAAACAAATGGACAATTAAGTTAACTTGCTGGCTACCCACCCTGGGATGTGTTATTTACATTTCATTACTTTAAATTGGAAGGTATTAAAGACAATTACCCAATCTCCCAACTCATCACTTGATAACTTCATATTTAGCAATTCAGCATCTCCTACTGAAAAGTTCATAACAATTTGAACTCCAAGGTTTACGTACTTCCGTAATTATAAAAACAAAAACTTCAAAATTGGTTAGAATACACCATCAATTGATTAGAATACACCATCAATTGATTAGATGTGTCTAACAATATAATTAAGTAGAGGCGTAGTGTCGAAGGGCCTTGGATTAGTTGGTCCAAGTGCCCCCCGTGATCCTCGAGGTCACGGCTTCGACACCTCATGCCCCGCCTGCCAAGTTTATTTTCTGAGATAGGAGCCCTGTGTAGGTATTGTACACCTTTCTTTTAAAAAATAAAATAAAATAAAGGCATAGAGCACTCAATAACATAATTTAAGGGGAAATACGTGCACCATAACAAAAAAAAAAAAATCCGGTCTATAAGATTCTCTTGTACCTAAAGGTTGACATGGGTCGTACAGGAACGATTGACGTGCTAGATTGATAGGCATGTGTACCTCGTGCCCTGACAGGTCGCACTTAAAACGGGCCAAGATAAAGTTGTGTCGTCATATTGAAATCGATCGTGCCATATTTTAAAAAAGAGCTCATGCCCAACTCGCCTCTCGGTTCATGTGTGTCGTGCCACTTGCCTTGGTTATAAAGTATATATTTTTTAGTACTTTTTTTCATTACTGAATTAAGAACATTTATTAGTGAAAAAATGCAACTATTATGATGTATAAGGCCTCACTAGTTACTCTCTTCGTTCCATAATAAATAATCTATTTTGACTGTTATCACTATTCACATGATAACTTTGACTCAATCTAATTTAATATATATTTAAGGAAAAATATAATCATGTGAGATCTTACATTGTTTGTTTCGTTTTGATATATACTTTTCACATATACAATTTTTTATAATTTTTTCTTACGCATAACTCAAGATATTAATATATAAAGTTGTATCTTGGAAGATGTGAAAAAAATAAATAAAACAATTATTTTGGGTTAGAGGGAATGCAACAATTTGACAATTATTCTCTTTATTAGAGTATACCACATAGTATTAAGGGAAATAGCAATAGAACAAACCTTTTAATTTGTCATTTTTTTTTATAAATACCTCTATGTTTTGATGGTCACTGTCAATTCACAGATTTCTCCTAAAAAATGTGCTAGAAATAATGTATCAAGTAATTAAGCACAAAAGGTGCATGTAATTAGTGACTTCCACAAACTTCAAAGTTAGTAACTTCAACTACTAATAGAGAGATTTATCAACGATCTTAAAAATAAATACACAGCAATAAACGTAAAGCTTAACACAAACCTCTCTATTTTGCCTATTTGCTAATGCCCTAACTTTCCATACAACCAAATTTATTTTACTGGTAGTTTAATGAATTGAATGGACCAACCAATGAACATAGAAATACACAAAATTAATTGTGGCTCATAAACCCAAAAAAAGATGTCAGGTGACTTATTATTTAGTACGGAGTGTATTTATTACCGAATATTGAGCACTACTTTTGCTTGCTCAAAGCTTTTGATTGAACTCTAGGTGCCTCTCTACTCTCTTGCTCATCAACTACTCCGTACTAAAAATTTATTACCAACTGTTGTTCTTTTGCAACAAATTAAAGATGGACTTTTGCAACAAATTAAAGATGGAGTTTCCACCCCTAAAACACATCTCAGAATGTTACATCAAACCAAAATATCATGTTCAAGAATCCAAACCATCTTATTACTTGTCTCATTTTGATCTAGTCTTTCTTTCTTGTCACTACAATCAAAAGGGTCTTTTCTTTGCAAAACCAACTCATGAAACCTTCGACATTGAAAAATTCCTACTCACTTTACACGAATCACTCTCACATACTCTCGTTCATTTCTACCCACTTGCTGGTCAATTTGACACCACTGTCGACGAAGACCAGCACCAGTCTCTGGTCTTCGTCGATTGTAATAAGGGACCAGGGGTCCGATTTATCCGGGCTAAACTCGATATAAACATGTCTGATATCACCTCAGTTACCCACGTGCCTGACGTGGTGAAATCCTTCTTTGACCACCAAGACGGTGGCAAAGTTGTAAATTACGATGGACATACGAGGCCGTTGTTGTCCATTCAAGTGACTGAATTAATAAATGGGATTTTTATTGGATGTTCAATGTGTCATGTTCTTGTTGATGGGACATCGTATTGGCATTTTTGGAACATATGGTCTGAAATACATCGAGCTATTAATAAAGGGGATGAGCATTTCCATATCTCACGCCAACCTATCCATAAACGATGGATCCCTGATGGGTATAGCTACACAGATCTTTTTCTTCCCTTCATCAGTCCCAATGAATTCATATTCAGGTAATGAACAATTATCACTTATTTTTTTTAACATTTTCACTTATAATTTATAAAATTATGCTTATATATGCTGTCTTTATATCTAGTACAAGTGTAAATAAATTAAACAAAGTACATGTTTTAGGGCCTATTGATTAAATCTTGTGAACGCTAAAGTTGAGATCTGGTACTACCCATATTATTAAAATTAAAACAAGGAAGTAAACATTAAACACCTAAATAGGGAATCCTATTTGTAATGAACTTATTGTACTTAACTCTATTCCTAGTTATAGATTTACAGTAGGGACTTGGTAGTCCAAGACTGTATAGACAGTTAATTTCGCTCCTTTTGCATTAAAAAAAAGTAGTTAAGGAATTCCTAATTTGAATAAAAACATATGTTTAGGATATTCATTAATTATAGAATACGTCGGGTGTATGCTAAATTAATATGCAATGGATTAAATGTTACCTTGGAAATAATAAAGGTTAACCTAAAATAATAAAATTACTGATTTTCTGTGATTTTTTATAGGGGTAACTTTTATGAGTTTTAGGTTAACTTTATGTCGGTGGTTGTGCGCTAATTTAATATCTTATAGAGAGAGTCCATTTGACATAAAATACAGAGAAAAAAATATATCACATCATTGCGATCACCTTACATTACAACTTTTTAATAATTGTGCCCATTTCTTTATCTTCTTTTCATCTTTTACAGTGAAAGAAATATTTTTTAGGGTGTTATTAATCGTCGCCCATAAATTACTAAAATCACCCACAATACAAAGTAAAAAGACGGTGGTGCCATTGACTTAAAATTAGACCAAAATGTTGAATACATAAATAATGATGCCACTGGGCCACAACCTCAACCGTCGCCACTGGAGGTGGTAAATTTTTTTTTTTTTTTTTTGTATGAGAGCTCCAGCTCAGACGTCCCGACCATGGTAGAGGCATTTGATCTGGACGTCATAGTTTAAAAAATATATTTTTTACAATAAATAAAACTTAATTTTTTTTATACTGGCCATGGTAGGAGTCGTCTGATCTGGATGTCCTATACTTAATTGTCTTTTTAATTTGTATTGTGAGCGATTTTAAGTAATACGCACACAACGTTTAGCGATCCACATTTTTTAATGGGAGGTTCGATTTTAATCCAATTTGATTTTGGCACTCTTCCCCCTCTCACGTGAATAGTAACATTGAGGAGTGCCAAAATCAAATTGAAACCGAACTTTGTAAGTATATTTCATTTTTTAAAAATTGTTTTATTAAATTGACAATTAATAGGTTTGAGCCACCTCAATTGCAAGATGGGTTCTTCCATTTCTCATCTCAAACAATAGCAAAACTCAAATCAAGAGCCAACCATGAAATCATGATCAACAACCACAACAACAACAACCAAGTGTCCTCTTTTCAAGCCCTAACAGCATTGATTTGGAAATCCATCATTCGGGCCAAAGGTCTAAAACCCAATCAAACAACCCAATGCAAACTAGCCGCCAACAACAGAACAAGACTATCACCACAATTACCCGAAGAATACTTCGGCAACGCACTCGGGTTGCTGGAATCCACCACAACAGTTGCCGAATTACTCACCCAAAACCTAGGAAAAACAGCAACACTGTTGCACAACTCAGTTGCAAATTACAGCAACAAAGATGTCAAGGATTATGCAGTTTCATGGTACAAATCTAGGTTTGTTTATAGAATGGATAAATTGTTGGAACTTGAGTCAAATTCAACAGTACAAGTGGGAAGTTCACCTAGGTTTGATATTTATGGGAATGAGTTTTCAGAAATTGGGAAACCAGTTGCTGTAAGAAGTGGTTTTGCAAACAAGTTTGATGGGAAAGTGATTGTTTATCCTGGTTGTCAAGGTGGTGGAAGTGTTGATGCTGAGATTTGTTTGTCTTCTTCTTGCATGAGTGCTCTTCAATGTGATGAAGAGTTCATGGCAGCCGTTGAATTACCATGAAAAAAAAAAGAAAAAAGAAAAAAGATTATTGTGTTTGATTTGGGAATTTTTCATAGTATGCCATCCGTAACAAAATAAGTGCAACAATTTGTCATAAGTAGAGAGAAAAATGTCAAATTATTGTAGTTAATATGTTACGGAGAGTGTACTGTACTAAGTATTTTAGTAAGTTGAATTTGAATTGCATAATTTATGAGACTTTTATTTAGTTATTGAAGTTAGTGTTTTTAATTGCATTTCAAATCTAGGTGGGTGTTTCAAGTGTTTTTTATTGTAAGAAAAGTTGGAATGTAGGTTGGTAATTACCTAGCTAGGAAAGGCTATCTCACTGCTGAAGTATATGTTACTCGGACTCTTTATTTTATCTTAAGGATCCGTGACGGACATTCAATTCTTAGACATTTAGGCAGTTTATTTTGAACCATAACATTTATACTACCTCCGTTTCTTATTATTTGCAACGATGTGACATAAAGTAGAGAGGAAAAGTGTCAAATCGTTGCAAATAATAAGAAACGGAGGTAGTATATGTTTTTATAAAATTGTCAAGTCCAACACTTAAACACATACCCAATTACCCATATTTGATACTTTAATTTAATGAGTAACATAGACCAAACTGTTAACAAATAGTAGTAAAAAAAAATCAAGGGGTTAATGATGGTATGAAAAAAAAAGGCCCCAAATTTACAAAGGCCTCAAAATATATACCGCGTACCATTTTAATATTTTTATTCTATATTATAAGAAATCACTCTTATTTACAAAGAGTGCTAACAAGGCTTATTTATAAGCAAAACAATTATCAAGGACTAAAATGACTAAAATACAAAAAAACAAAACTATGCTATATATTCTCATAAAGTTTAAAGGGACACTTTCCACTTTTGTGTTAGTCATAAAATTTGGAAGGAAAATGTAATCATCAAATAAATTTGAGATATTGGTTTCAATTTAAAAATTGCCCATTTTATTGAGGTATTTTGGTTCTATGACTTATAACCCCCGTTATTTTTCAGTCTTAAACTAATTATCAATCCTTGCAAGAAGTAATTAACACAAATTGAACTTAAATCTCAAAAGATCAAACTCAAATAAGGGCAGATTGAAGCCGTAAAAATTTGAATCAATATCAGGTGGTGTAAATAATGTCACCAATTAAACTGCTTAACTTGTTGAATTTATTTCATCGCTTATTATACATCGAAATATATATTGAATGCAAGGCTAGGTAGAACAAACTTGCTAAGCTAAAAAACATTACTTCATCCATTCTCAATTGTTTTCCTTAATGTAAAATTTTAACTTTATTAACAAGTAGATTGAATCTTATACATAAGATATAGAGTAGTGACTCTATCTTTACACCAATATAGGTTGAGCTATACTAGTAGTTTTCTTATCAAATTAAAAAAAAAAAAAAAAAAAAAAAAAAAAAAAAAAAAAAAAAATGATTCTTTTATTCTTCTCAATATACACTATAAGTAATCAAGTGTAACTTATTAGATTTATCTAAATAATTACTTGCTTTGGGGTTGAATGAACACTCCTTTTTCAAGTCTTTTTTCATTCAGGTTTTTTTTTTTTTCATATGGTAAAGTAATCTGTACTCCAATTTATAATTCTATCTTACAAGAAAACCATGTTAACACATCCAGAGAGTTTGGAATGTTTGATTCAACTTAAATAAGCTTTTTTGTGCTTATTTTCAAAAAATTCAGAATGAATCAGATCAAACTAGATCAGATTAGAAAAATTTAGATCAGATCAGAAAAATTATAATTATAATAATAATTATAATCAGAAAAATTCAGATCAAACCAAATCAAATCAGACCAAATAAGCTCAGAAAATTTTAGATAATCAAAATCACCACAAATCTCACACTTCAAATATGTGGTGGTGACTTTTACACTGGTGCATTGGAGCTCGATCAAAACTACAACTAAAAAACGAAATGAAGGGAGATTTAGAAAATCACGAAGATATGATAATCATACCTAACCCACTAACTTTGGTTACATTATGCCCAATAATTTATCCCTAAAATTTTATATGCTAGTAATTACTCTACTTACCTAAATATTCTAAATTTCTCCCAATAGTTCTACTCCCTCCGTAATACAAAAATGTAAACTTTGTAGAAAACACGGACTCCCATGTAAAAGTTTTTATGTGGGTTAATTGTGTTGTAATTGTGTAGAAAAAAGAGAAATAAATAAGAAAACACGGACTCCCATGTAAAAGTAATGGCAAATGTGTAAATTGTATGAAGTTATTTTTGCCATATATAGAAAGTTTTGTAAAAGTTGATATTTTTGTGTTACACCCATATTTAGCAAAAGTTTACATTTTTGTGTTACGGAGGGAGTATATTTCCTTCAGTGGGTCAAGTGTCCCTTACCATTTTATCTTATTACATGTCGGGTATAAATGTGATAAGAAATTTGTTTGACTGATCAAAATCAATCGATATCGATCTTTTTTGGACCGAATACAAATTGTCGGATACCGACCGATATCGAATTTGTTGTTGACCGAAACTATTTCGACCTGCTTTACGCATATCAAAACCGATTGGTACCGAACTTGTTTTAAACCCGAGCCCATTTTTCGACTTGTTTTTATTATACCAAGTCTGATCGGTAACGAACCTGTTTTCAAACGAAAATTGTTTTCAACCTGCTAAAAACCTGTTTTAGACTAAGAAAGTGTATTATATCAAACCTATTTTGGACCAATCTATTTTAAACCGATCTGTTTACATGTTTTCCAATTCGGCAACTACTAGTAAAATGTTATATAAATTAATTAATTAAAACATAATTATATGATTTTTATTTAGTAATGCATAAAAATTAAATATAGGAAAATTTGTCAATAAAGACCTTTTAAAACGTTTTTTTGTTGTGAGAAATGACGTTTTAAAACAAATGGCAGAAAGACACCTAAACAAAAAAAAACTTTGCAAGAAGGAGCCTTTCATCCTTTTCCCGACGCTTTTAAGAAGGAAATTATGCGTCGAAAAACGATGAAATGACATCTTCTCGCAAAGTTTTCTTTTTTTATTTAGGTCCCTTTGTGACAAAAAAATAAAATAATTATAAATAAAAGATCTTTTCTCACAAAAAAGAACCATTTTCAAAAGGTCTTTTCTATCAAATTTTCCATAAATTTTTATGAAAATATTCGTATCAATCACTTATTCTTCTCAATATAAGTAATCAAGTGTAATTTGTTTGATTCATCGCAATAATTATTTACAGGGAGGGTGAACACAACTTTTTCAGGCCTTATTCATCTGTTCTTTTTTTTTTTTTTTTAACAAGGTAAAGTAGTCTAAACCTCAATTCATGGATAATCCTACAAGAGCACCATGTTAACACATTGCAAGACAACAAGATTAGTTGAAGGAAGGGATCAATTGCACTGTTGGTGAAAATCAAATCGCACATCTCGAGTATGTAGGAATGACTCCAGCACTACTGTGTAAGATTTTGATCAAAGCTACAAGTAAAAAGGAAATCAAGGAAGATATGATAATCATACTTAACCCAATAACTTTGATTATTATATGCCCAATAATTTCTCCCTAAAATTTAATAATATGCTAGTAACTACTCTACTTACCTATATATATTAACGGCTAGCACTAATTATTAGCATCACCCATTAGTTGAATACTATTAGGAGTGCAAAAATTGCAAGAAAGATGGAGTTTCCATCACTAAAACAAATCTCACAATGCTACATCAAACCAAAATATGAAGTACAAGAATCTAAACAACCTTATTACTTGTCGCCTTTTGATCTAGTCTTTCTTTCAATACACTACAATCAAAAGGGCCTCCTCTATGCAAAACCAAACCAAGGAACCTTCAACATTTCCCAATTCCTCAAAACCTTAAAAGACTCACTTGCACACACTCTAGTTCATTTCTACCCACTTGCCGGTCAACTAGACAAGTTAATCGACGAAGACCAGCATTCAATGTTGGTCTTCATCGATTGTCACAAGGGCCCAGGAGCCCGATTTGTCCATGCCCAACTCGATACGACCATATCCAATATCACCACTTCCACGTATGTGCCGGAAGTGGTCAAATCCTTCTTTGATCACCAAAATGATGGTGAAATTGTCAATTATGACGGCATTTCAAGGCCATTGTTGTCAATTCAGGTGACCGAATTGGTTGATGGGATATTTATTGGTTGTACTATGAATCATCTTCCCGCTGATGGTATGTCATTTTGGCATTTTTGGAACACATGGTCTGAAATACAACGCTCCATTGTTAATAACATTGATAATGAAAATGAGCATATTTTTTCTATCTCACGCCAACCTATGCATGACCGTTGGGTTTCCGATGGATATGGTTCTAAAGATCTTCTCCTTCCTTATACCAGCCCTGATGAATTTATATACAGGTAATTATGTTATGATGTTTGGTATTGTTATTTCTTAGTGTTAGAAATGAAATTAAATAAGCATTTTGATTACCTATTGTTTCTAATCAAAACTATTAGACAAATTCTTTTTTTTTTTTAAATAGTGAACGATACAACGATGAAAAGTTATCCTAAAAATTATAAAAGTTATTACTCTAAAACTCATAAAAGTTACCCCTTGATAAAATTACTACTTTTCTTGTAATTTCATCAAGCGATAATGTTTATGTGTTTTAGGTAGCTTTTTATTTCTTTAATTTATACTATAACTTTGTGTACTCGGGTGTATATAAAAAAATTCAAACAATTGTCACTATTTTGTTACCCTTCTCAAACATCTTAACATATTCAACTAGTTTTTTCATTATAATGTATATTCAATAATAAGCATTTACTTTTTCTTATTTTTTAACATTTACCTTCCTTTCAATCTAATTCTCAAACTTTTATTTTATTCATTATTTTTATTACATCATCATGAATAAAATTAATTAATTTCGTGGTGAACTAGCTAGCACCACCATATATCCGAATGAATGTGGATTTTTTTCAATCATAAATACAAAATGATTCTCATTACCCTTGTTTATAAGCAATCACTAAATGAGCTACAAATTTTTTTATGGAGATGTTTATAATCAGAATAACAAAAACTCAAGAAAGTTAGGTAATTAAAACATAAATTGATACAAGTTTAAATTAAATACAGTTCTTATTTAGCAAGTCTCTTATCAGATCACCTCAAAACTTGACGTGGCCTAAAACAAAACCTTTTATTTTGATTTTTTAACTTTTACTTAAACCATAATTGGTTAACTTGTGCTGAAAAATAACAGTTTTGTAGTTAAAAATTTGTTAATCAGACGGAATGATAATAAATTAAATTTCCTATTTCTTAATTCCTTTTGTATAGTTGCATATTCTTTTCATTAACATACAAAAACCAATGCATGATCAAAAACAACATTAACAACATTGCATTGCTAATTTTGCACATAGGTACAAACCACCCCCACTAAAAGAGAGATTCTTCCACTTCTCATCCAAGACAATATCAAAACTCAAATCAAAAGCCAACCAAGAAATCAACAACACCACCAACAACAACACCACCACCACCACCACCACCACCACCACCACCACCAACAACAACATCAACATTTCCTCTTTTCAAGCCCTAACAGCATTGATTTGGAAGTCCATAATTAGGGCAAAAGGGCTTAAAAACCCAAATCAAACAACAGAATGCCACTTAATTGCTAACAACAGAACAAGATTATCACCACCATTACCACCCGAATACTTCGGCAATGCACTCGGAGTACTCATCTCATCCACCAAAGTCGTTGATTTGCTCGAACAAAATCTCGGTCGAACCGCTTTGTTGCTGCACAAATCAGTGGCAAATCACACTGAAAAAAGTGTGCAAGAGTTTGCAATTTCATGGTTGAAGTCTCCTTTTGTTTATAAGTTTGATAAAATGTTTAGTTTAGAGGCAAATAGTAGTGTTCAAATAGGGAGTTCTCCTAGGTTTGATATATATGGGAATGAGTTTGTAGGAGTTGGGAAACCAATTGCTGTAAGAAGTGGTTTTGCAAACAAGTTTGATGGTAAAGTGATTGTTTACCCTGGTTGTGATGGTGGTGGAAGTGTTGATGTAGAGGTTTGTTTTTCATGTGGTTGTATGAATGCTCTTGAGTGTGATGAGGAATTCATGGCTTATGTGGGCTAGCTAGGTTTTATGATACAGTATGTAACATAATCTCCGGCCTCAACCATCAGCTAATTAAGTTTTTTGGTTGAAATAACATTATTTTTAACCAAAAATTTAAGCTGATGGTTGAGGACTTGAGGTCCAATAGTATATTAGTTTATCATAATGCATGGTATGGTAGTTAAGGGAGTGTTGCATTTAGGTTGATGATGATTTGATTTGCCTTGTATCAATTATACTTTCAATGTAACGTTATTTAATTTGCGTTTGGGGATTTTTAAGTATTGTTTTGTAGAAACGTTTCTGCCTTAGCCTTAGAATGTTGAGACTAATGGGGTCCATCCAACGATAACACTGTACAAAGAGATCAACTGGTACCGTATATGGCACCAAATTTACAAGGGCGACAAAATAATGTTATTCTAATAGTTCTATGTTATATTAAAAGAAGTCTCTTTATAAAATTAAAAAAAAAAATCACTAGCCAATCTTTAAATTTTTAACATGTAATCTTTAATAATTCACTATAACCTTCCAGTATTATTATTCATAGGGCTCAATTTTCATGTTAAAATTGGACCCAAAATCTTTAAGATGGCCATGGATGAGACATGGGGTTGAACTTCTCATCTCAACATAGGTTCTAGCCAATGAGCTAATAATCCTATATGCTAGCTAGTAACCTAGCTAGTAGAGGTTAACTTGTGGACTAATTAATTAGCTTACTATATAAAACAAAGGATTGATTTGTTTAGTGTGCGTTTTTGAATTGGAGACATTTTTATTACTTCAATTCCGACAATGTTGTTAATCTCTATTATATAAGCCAAGGGGGGAGCCATGGTGTCCCCCCTCAAAAAGTTCATCTTATCCCTCAAAACTTTCTAAAATCTCAATTTTTATCACTCATAATTATTAAAGGAAGTTATTACAATTTTTGAACTTTTTAAAATAAAAATAATACAAAATATAAAATGCGAAAAAATAAAACAAATATACCAAAATTAATATATTTAAATTCTCTATAAATAAACATCCATATTGATATATTTCATCAAATAAAAATTTTACATTTTGATTATCGTAAAAATTTGGTAGCGGTCAATAGAATATGGTAAATAAATTTGATTTTTCAATTTTTCAAACAAATACCTTTTTTTTTAAACAGATTAATAGTTGTATTTAAAATAACATCGCACGCAAAGCGTGCATAAAAAGCTAGTTATCTATAATGCATGTTAGAAGATACAAATATTGTACATATCATTGTCAATATTTAGTTTCCATTAATAAGCAATATAATCAATTTGTAATATTGTAAGTTAGGTAAATTGATAACTATTCTCCTTGATTGTAATATGAGTAATGAGAAGGTAAGGGATTACATTCTTTTATGGTATCAGTTTAAGGTTTGTTACTTGCTTCCGCTTACCTTTTCTTCAACTCCTTCTTCTTCTTCACCCATTATTTTTCCGTCGACATGGGCGACATAAAATGTACCTTTCATCCCACTCTTGTTGTGTCTAACATCAAGACGCATATTCCCGTAACCCTTGCTGAACGTCCAGTATGCGACATGGGTCGAATTATTCAAAGTTCATCATATTATTCCGCCTAAAGCGACATCGATCGGGTACTGTTACGGAGAAGACCGATGATGAACAAGAATTTTGGGACACCTTGGACGCCATTGTTGTCCAATGGATTTATTCCACCATATCCCCGAACCTTCTTAACACCATTATTGAACCCGATGCTCAAGTCGTGACGTTGTGGGCACGAATGTGTGACTTATTTGAGGGAGAAGGAGGCCAGAGAGATTCGAACCCGCGACCTTTGCCTCACATTGGCTCTGATACCATGTTAAAGGGTCATCTCAACCAAAAGCTTAAGCTAATAGTTGAGGCCCAGGAATATGTTAGATACTCTATCATATAACGACATGGTTCATTGATGGTATCAGATGAAGGTGGAGTTGGGTGGATGGAATGGCACCAAATATATTTCAGGTGTGCAGTACTAAATAGTAAATATAATGAAATTGTTTGTTTAAAATTAACATAAAGGCTCATGATAATGTCTTGGAGAAATTGTTTGTTTAAAATTAGTGACACCACAACTTCATTAGCATACCAATTAGTGACACCACCCACTTTTATCTAATCTTTTCGTTGATTTGTATATATAAAGGGCCTAGATTTAACTTCTTATTAGATCTAATTGCACTATAAATAGTTCCTAAGTCTATTGCAAATTTAGATTTTGATGAATGAAAACTTGATGGAGATTTATCTCTCTCTCTCTCACACTCCACACTCAAATATAACAAAAGTTGATATTTTTATATTACAGTGGGAGTACATAACTTTCTCGTTTTTTTTAAGGTGTTGAAATCAATTTAATTGCTTCAACCTAACTACAGACTTAAATTTTCTTTAAATAATTGATATTTAATTACAACCCTCATGATTGTATATAAGAAGTTAAAAGTGTGAAAAAATATTTATTATTCAATGATTATACCGATTTACACGTATTGCTTTTGTAACGACCCGACTTTTTAAGTTGTCGTTTGACGAAGGAAAACGACTTGCGGATCATTACTTAAGCATTGAATTAGTCATTAATTATAAATTTAAAAAAAATAAAAACGTCTTTTATTATCTTAAAAGTCTGAAAATAATCCCAAAAGTCATTAAAGGTAAAAATACCTAAAGTATTACATAAACTGAAAATATTGTCTTCCCAACATGCTGGGATCATATATATAAAATAAAGTAATATTGTCTTAAATCACTCTAGTAAAACTAAGGTAAAACTAAACTCTGCCACGCTTAAGCCCAACCATCGGAAACCCGTTCTAAGCTGCTGCATCGTCACCTGAAACTGAGGGGGGGGTCCACCGTCAGTGGGGAGTAACTAGGTTGTCCCGCTTAATTGAGGGACCGCTAAACACATAATATCATAGAATTATACATGAAAACCACACAAAAACATAATACATATTATACAGAAATTAATACGAGGTACGTATAAAAATACGTACAAAGATACGTATACAAATACGTACAAAATACGCATAAGAATACCTGCAGAAATACGGTTAGAATACGTACAAAATACACGTACAATACATCATGGAATACGTATACATTCGGGTATAACATACGAATACATACATTCATACATACATACATACGTTGTACAAATACAGATATACACATCGGAAGACTTATACTATTCGTAGCACATGCATTTCATACTTATCTTATATTATAAATACTTTTAACCTGGTTATCATCATTTCATTAAATCATAACTTATCTTAATCTTCTTAACTTATCTTACATCTTATATGTAATCCCCCGTATTTTTATACCCTGGTATAAGAGTTAATTATACATAAATATGCGATTTTACGCTCATAACGGATATTTTCGGGTTCGGAAGTAATAAAATAAATTAAATATTTTTATTTTATGCAAATGTAAATGATTTATATGTTTGAAATTGTTTTTACGAAAATTGTGGGTAATATTTAATAAAGGTTTTAATTGTCGGTCGGGAATCGTTTAAACAGATAAATAAATAAATAAAAAGAATGAAATAATAAATAAATTCAGTGTTTAAACTAATGAGGGCTTAAAAGGGATTTGCCACAGGCCCAACCTATTGAGAAACCCTAAACAACATAACAGTATAAATACCCCAAGGATGAACCAAATTAGGTCAAAAAGCAAAAAGTGAAAAAAAAACCCCTCTCTCTCTCTCACCGTGTAACAGGAAAGGAAAAAAAGGAAAAAAAAAACTTTTCAAAGTTTAAAACCTCCATAACCAATTCATCACCCCCACCTTCAACCTCCGCCAAGCTACCGCCACCACCGCAGTCACCCGCCGACCCTCGTTGGTCCCAGCCACCGCCGACCGGGCTGCCCTGTGCAGTCAGTTACTGTAAAAAAAAAAAAAACAGAACAGAAGAAAAAACAGAGCAGAGCTCTGTTTCGTGAGCCACCCGGCCGCAGGACCGCCACCACCGGCAGCCCGTAGCTGCGTCGCCGGGGTTCGCCGTCGCCGGGGTTCGCCGTCGCCGCCTGCCACCCTGCCGCCGCCTGCCGTCCTCCGATTTAATAGTATGTGTATATGTATAACCATATGGGTATATATGTGTATATGGCGTGTGTATATATATATATATATGTATATGTATGTATATATACGTATATGTTAAAAAAAAAAAAAAATTTATCTTTTATCTTGTTTTTAAATCTGGACATTAAAGAATGTAATTATACCTATAATTAAGTAATTAATATTATTATTTAGTAATTTACGGGAGGTCTTAGGATAGATTAGAGCTGCTGGATATTTTAAAGGACTCGAGTTTAATATAATGAATTTATTTTATATATTTTAGGTGAGGAATATTACTTAGGCGAGTTCTAAAGGAAAGGGTGGAGTACCGCCAAGTTTATTCGAGGTACGCGTGATTGATAAGTTTTCAGACGTAGTATCATGTTAGGACTTTGCGTATTTCTATCATGATTGTCAAGATATGTGAATTTCTAGAACATGACTGTTTGTGATGAATTTAATTGTTTGTATAACCTGTGTTTGCAAACCAATCAAGAAAAGAATAGGAAGAATTATTTCATGTTCCCGATTATAAAAGAGAATATTGCATGAATAGGTTCTTTGAATATTTCATGCTTCATTAGTAGCAATTTATTTTGCATATGGACAGGTTGTCCCTTTCAAGTTTAATAGTTGCAAATTTATTTTGCATGTGGACAGGTTGTCCCTTTCAAGTTTATTGGTAATGCATGAATAGATTCTCCGAATATTTCGTGCCCTTTAATAGCTTTGGGATACCACTTAAGACATATGTTCTTAATGGGAATCTCGTTAATAGACAAGAGTTCAGTGTGTTTTATCTGAACAATAAATTAAAACAAGTGTTATGTGAATTGTTTGTGTGTGCTTGTTATGTGTAACAACTCTCAAGACACTAATCACTTAAAGTGAAAGATTCGGGTAAGCATTAAAACTCTAGACCAGTGCACGTCTGGAGTATTGGCATGGATGTGGGTTGGGGTCACGGCAGGTCTCGTGACTTTAAGGGAACCGAAGGATCCACGTGTTCCATTAGCGGATTGAGCTCATTCCTTTATTTGTGACGTGGGTAGCTCCCACTGTCACCTTCTAGGCATAGACAACTCACCCGGTGCTTACACTGGCTTCGGTTCTAGAGGGCCACTTAATAATAAAAGTGTTTAACGAGGAATAATAACTAATTACTCACCATAGCATTTAAGTTTTTGACATGATTTTTATATGCAATAGATCTGTATGCTTATTTAATTGCCGTACTCAGCTTTGCTGACGCCGTACAAATTTGGTCTTGTTAATATCTTGACCCTGTGATGACCCAATTATTGGTGAGCAGTCGTTCAGGGTCAAGGTAAGTTTGTGCAGGAATTCAGGGACGATTATGGGCTTGAGTGACGAGTGGTATTTCTGAAACATTTATTTACTTTATGAAATATTTTCTAAATTCGATTTAACGTTTTAGTTGGGATATTTTAGACATTTTCATTTATTAAGTTGGATTTATTTCGTTTAAGTTGATTCAATAATTTCAGGGCCTTAATGGTTCCAAGTTGTAATAAAATTTAGTTTTATTTTAAATTTAGTACTATTTTATTTCCGCTGCAAAATTCTGAGTAAGCCGATACGTTTCCACACGTGGCGATAACACTTTAATAATTCTCAATATTTCTTGAAAATAGAATTTATAATATGATGAGAATTATTGGGGTGTTACATTATATTATAACTTATATCACATCATAACATAACTTATATCTTATCATAACTTTCATAACGTATCGTACTTTCATATCATCTTTACCTTAGCTTATATCATATCATCTTATCTTTACTTCATATCGTATCATATCTTATCTTCGTATAATAACATAAATATCTTATCTTGTCATATCATAACATAACATAAACATAACATAAACATCTTATCTTAACTTTGCTTAATCCATGGTCGAGTCAACATGCTAGTAGGGGATCTCGTGTGCACCCCAACTTTCCTAGAATATGCCGGGTCAGACTCATGTGTCTTTCCCAAAGTCTAAGTGGGACCCTCACTCCCGAATTAACGGCCCATGTGCCACTAATTCGGACGACAACACAAACTAGAATCAGTAAACCGACCAGAAAGCCTTGGCAGGTCGGTGGCAAAGACTTAACCCCGGTAACGAAGCGTGCATCGTCGGTGGGGTGACCACTTCATAAAACCTTAAAGAAAATATCTTATCTTATATCATATGAATCATCTTAACATCTTATCGTATCATATCATAACATTCATCTTTACTTCTTAATGGACCGGTCACTATAACTCGTTGTGGATCCCGTGTGCACCACAACTTTCCTAAAACATGCCGGGGTGAACTCGTGTATTCAACCCGTAGTGGATCTCGTGTGCACCACTAAGCCTAAGCTATGGCCATAACCCCTAAATAGCAGCTCGTGTACTACTACTTAGACGACTACATATTCTAGAACCAAGAACTGCGCGGGGGAACTCGTGTGTTCGTCCCATTGAGCAGTGGCTTCGACTTAACCCAATCCGACGACTCGTGTATCATCGAATGGGCGTCCTTATCTTATCTTATATCTTTCATATCTTATATCTTTCTTATGTCGGGAAATACTAGATGGCCGTAATCGGAAATGAAATGTTCGAAGTCCCAGGAAAGAGAGGTGCGGCACGTATATTGGTCACCTTAAATACCAAGTCTTTCCTAGCCAGAGATCGAAACAATTCAAATTCCTTTTACTCTGTTTCCTTTCTTTCCCTTTTAATGTCTTATCATCCTCAATTCCTTATTGTAACTTATCCCTACTGACTTCCTTACTTATAATAATAATAATAATAAGTAATAAATAATAATAATAATAATTCCTAAAATTATCCCAATGTTATTATAAGTCCCAAAATAAACTAAAGTTGATCAAAATAAAAAGGCCACTCGACATTTCTTTAATTATAACATAATAATCAGATCAGCTCATTAACAATCATATAAACAATTTAACAATTAGCAACATATATTACTCAAAATATGATAAAAATCCTATTTTTATCACAACAAGCCATTCGACACTCTTGAATAAAAATACCAAAATTATACTTTTAATCAATTGAATACAATTAACAACAATTGATCAAATAAACTTAATAATAAACAATTTAATTTACTTTAAATATTAAATCATAAAACATGGATTAAAACAAGATCAAAATCATTCCTTTATTTACATCACACCACACGGCTATCATAGGGTTCAAACAAGATCAAGATTGAATTCAAGAGTTCAAAATAACATGTTTTAATAATTTAATTACACTATTTTACACAATCTGATTTTTAAAGAATTAAATTAAGAACGACCCTTTAAAGGTCTCTATTAATCTGGAAATTTTAATGAAAGTTAAATATAGGTTCAAGGTTTAACGTGCATAATTTTCGTCCAAAACTAAGTTCATTTACTATTTTTAAGGGATTTTATAACTAACAAATCAAATTAGGCTGAAATCAGTTTCAGATTTTTCTTCCATAGCAAACGATCTTTAAAAATTACGAAAATTTAACACAAGTTGTAAAACACTATTACTGACTTCCACCTAAAATTTCGTAGCCATAAGAATTTATTAAGTATATTAATAAATTCGTAAACCAAATCTGGACAGTTTTACCGGTTTGAAAGATTAAATTATTTCAAGCAAGAGAAGGACGAATTTCGCCATGAAATAAATCTTGATTAAATATAAAAAAGTAAAGAAGCTCCTAAAATTATTCTAAGTCACTCGACAAATTAGAACAACAAGAATAAAAATATTCATGCAATTATTCATACAAAATACATAAATAAATAAATTAATTTATGCATAGAATACCTTAAAATAAAATCAAGAAATATCATATTCATAAAATTCATAAGGTTCGAAATAATCTAAACCTAATCATGATACTAATTCTTTTACAATTTTCATGTTTTTAATCCTAATTTACTATGTGTAAAACTTGTACCAGAATTAAACAAGATAGCGTAGTTACCTCGATACGCTAAAATTATCCAAGGAAAATAATTCACACTTTGGTGAATTTTTGTTCGGCTATTTGGAGAGGAAAGGAGGAGATTATAAATTTTTTTAGGGTTTAAGAGTATTTAGCAATTAGGAACCAAATGAATGAAGTAAGCCTTATTTATAGAAAAAGAAAGAAAAAAAAAAACAACAAACCCTAATGATTAGTAAGGGGACCGTGAATGAGAGCTAACAAATAGGGAAAGACTTAGTTAATCTTAGACTAAGTTTTAGGAATTTTAAAAATAAATAATTTAATTAATTTAATTTAATTAATCAAATTAATTAAATAGAAACAAAACATATACTTGGCCCAAAAGAGGTGGGAGAACCGGCCAAGTCCAAAGAAAAGGAAAAATTGGGTCACTGGCCCAATTTGAGAAAAAGAGAACAGATTAAATTAAAAAAGTCCAAATTTAATGGGCCTTTTGGACTTAGAATTAAATAAATAAAATTAATAACCGCGAAATTTTCTGGCCCTAAATTTCGGGGTATTACAGCTTTCATAAATACATAACTTATTTTAATACTCGTATTAAATATTGTATTTAATGCTTATATAAGTCCTAAGGGCAATATATATGATAACCGAAAATTGATACTGACACAACTAAAATTGATGTAGGTACAACTTTTGTGAGAGGAGCATAGCAAGATGTGCTCTCACAACTTTAATTGTGCCTTTATCATTTCCCATGATAACCCTTAATTGATAAAAGTGGATCAATCAATTTGATATGTTTTCCTTATCTAATCGGAATATTTACCTAGACTTTGACCTCATTTGTATACAAAGTTACGAGCAAAAGTATTAATGAGGTACTGTTTTTTTAAAAAAATTAATGAATAGTTTTCATGTACTCCGTATGTAATTTTCAATATATAAGATAAATTATATAGTCATGAAAAGTCTTATTTGATTCGACTTACAAATATCAATTTTTTTTTTTTTTTGTAATGTTCAACAATAAACACATATATAAAGATATTAGAAGTCAAAAACTGCCTCTATAACTACATAGATAAGTGTTTTTTTAATATGTATCGCAAGGTACACAAGTGAATCGCTATACTGACACTATCTCATGATGCCAATACACGGGGTGGTATAAATACCTTAGCATAGCATAATGCTGGGGTGAGGTTCAATCCTTTGCTAAGGCTGGAAAAAGTGTGGAAGCTCCCTACTGAGTTATACCCAAGTCCTCTGCTTTGGTGCTTTATACACATAAACAGATTCATGTGGAATCGTCTCAATGTGTACTTTATTGTGATCTAATTTCATTTTTTTTTATAAAACCTATATAAAAATATTATGAATATAAATTATACATTGACACACATGAAAATAAAGACGTTCCGATTAATATGGAGCGGGTTAAGTATTTAATGGGCAAAATAAACACTAAAAAATACCTCTTATAATTATATCACATTACTATCACCCATCTTAACGCTTTGTTTGATTCAACTTATTTCTACACCTTATTACTTATTTCATATCAAATCAGAAAAAATAAGTTCAGATCAGATAATTTAATCTAACATTTTTTAACTTCAAATATTTTTAATTCCATAATAAATAAATAAAATACTAAAATTAGGTACTAAAAAACTAATCATTAACACAACTAAATAAAATCTCAATTGATATATTTTTTCCTTATAAATTAACATATATACGCGGTCAAAGTTTAGTCAAATCAGAAAAAATAAATTCAAATAAAAAAAATAAGTTCAAATCAAACATAGTCTAAGGAAAATGATTTTGGTACCTGCCAAAATCACCACCCATAGTCTAAGGATATCTTCTTTCAAATAAATTGCCCCACTTTTTAAGGATGTGTGACTATAGTTATATACTATGCTTCAAAAAAAAAATCATAGTTTATGTCCATAGAAATATACAAGTACAAGTCAAAAGTATGTTTAAAGCAAATTCCTTCATTGGCAAAATCAAAATTTTGATCCGTACCATACCACACTCTACAAGGCCACAAGTTAACCAGGCCACTTAAATAATTTAAGAGTTTGCTATCCCACATGGAAGAAATTACAACTCACCACTTGATTTATATGAAGAATAACACAATTGTTTCGTAACTTCGTGGAGGTGGAGGGGTTGAGGTTTACACTTCCTACACTAAACCCTAAACCATCCGGCTTAGTTTGCTGGACTTTACTTAAAACTTGAGGGGGTTGTTTCCCATGTTGCTCCCCCCTTGAAGGGTAATTTATAAAGAGGCCCCAAATTAAAAAGTGGTAACATTGTCCCTAGTTGTGCTAAGCCTCAACTTGGGTTTCCCTATGGGGGAGGTGATGGGTAGTGTTACGGTTGCTAACGCACGGCATTGGTGCCTCACCTCCCCCACCACCTCCATTTTTCCATATGATATTATGGTGGATATTTTTGTCGCCTAAAGTATAATTACCTTGTTTTGTCTGTGATAATTTGTGCATTATAATAATTTTTAATTGGATCATTCGATTTATCTATATTCTACTCAATCCAATGTTGATTGGATTGTTTTATTCAATCATCATAATGTCACTTGGTTAGTAAAATACAAACAAAATATACTTGGATGTCAAAGAGGCGTACATCGAGAGCTATTATAAATACACTAAGGCTCCGTTTACAAAAGACGTAAAACATTTTCATATAAAACTGTTTTCCTCTATTTTCAATTTTGCATTGTTTACTTTGGTAGTGTGAAATCAGTTTTCTTAGGTGTAAGGCAACTCTTACATTGATGTGAAACCATTTTCGCTTCAAAATGAAGGGAAATATTCCTTCCTTTTCCTTGCCTTACCTCTTCACTTTGTCTTTCAATTTTCTTATTTTTTACCATTTTCTTACATGATAGTTTACAATGAAAAATGTATCAATTGTGTTTTTCATTGTAAATTGCTTCTATCACACTTGCATTGATATTGCTAACTTGCTCCCATCAACTAACTCATCTATTTTAAAATTTTGTGTTATTTTCCACTTTTCAACCATTGGTTGTAAATTTACATGTGTTGTTGTGTTTTAGAAATTCCACTTAGGTTAAATTTTTATTGGCTTTTGTAACTTTGTATTTTAAACTTTTTGCATTTTATTTTATTATAGTTAGATTGTCATTATTGTAAAGATTGTTACTAATTTATATTTTTTTTTATTAAATCTCATAAACCAATTTTTTATAGTTTGATTGTACAAATAGTAAAATGTTACTGACGCACCTGGAGGCAGCAAAATTTGACCTAACCCAATAATAGTGGGTTGAGTTGAGATTTTCAACTCGTTTAACTAAATTTGTTAACCCAAGTAACCCAATCCGTCTACTATAATGGGTTGGGTCGTGTTAGTTGAAAACGCAATCTAATTTTAACCCCCCTAACCTATTAAATAAATATCTAAATTTAATTTTGTTCAAGTTTTGTTTGCTTACTAACCTAAAATATCACTTTCATTTTTTTGGTTGTTTTTGATAGAGTATATGACATAATCGTGGGACTCAACTATCTAAAGTTTTTTATTGAGATGGTCCTATAAAATGTTATCAAAGCTAACGTGACACAAAGGTCACAGGTTCAATTCTCATTCGTCTTCCTTTAAAAAGTGGAATTGATTAGCGTTGTATATGATAAGCTTGTTTTGCATCATATTTCAAGTCCAAAGACTATTTTAGTTGAGATGGTCCTCTAACACTCTCTTCCCCCTGTTTTTCCCTTTCTTCTCTTCCGTTTTGGCTGCGTGCTTATTTCTTTTTATTCATTTTTGTGTCCATAACCATCCTCCCCACCCCCACCCCCACCCCCTTCCTATTTGCCTCATCCCCTGAAGGAAAATATAGAATTACAAGAGAATTTTAGTGGTTTTCGTTGTGGGCCAAAATATGGTCTAAGTGGACAAGCAGCCCAACAAGGGAGATGGCCCAAAAGGGTACCAAAGATCAACTCTCACTATCAGCCTAGACAAAGCCCAACAAAGGTCATCAATAGAGGGGCCACGTAGCAGGAGACTACAGGGCCATGTGGCAGAACCTTAACCCTCAGAGGACACGTGGCATTCAAGGAAGATCAGCACAAGAGAACTTAAGCAATCACCAAGTGGAAGAAACATGGGAGAAACTTAGGAATCCCACATTGATAAAATGAAGAACTTTTATAAAAGATTCTTGTATATATACTTTTATGATATGATTGACAAGACACATAAAATAATTACTGATTTGACAACACATTAACTTGTAATTGTCATTAATATTAATCTAATCAGATTAATTATGATTGTAGTTAATATTATTTCTCTTGCACATTTAATTTTCTTTTATTATTATTCTTGCTTTGGATAAAGGTTGTAGCATAAATTCGGGTAGCCCTCACCTAAGTTCCTAAAACAGTTTCAGTTTTATTAGTATATAAAGATAAAGATGGAGATGAAAATGTTAAAAAATCACAACTTCAAAGATAAAAAGTACGGAGTAATTTATATGTGATTAACTTCCATTTTCAAAAAGCAATTATTGAGAGAAAAATTTGCCATATACTCCTTTAATCCGTAATAAAAAGGAGGAATTGAATGACATTTTTTCCTCTTGGGTTGATGTAAAGGGCAAAAATCTTCCGTTGTTGTCACCCAACACAATCCATGGAAAAGAAAGACAAGTATTAGCTGTTAACTTTCACGTGGTAGTATCATGGCCCATTTCTTGACATAGTGGCCCTTCTTTTTTTTCCATTTTTTAAATAATGGATATCATGGCCCATCTTATCATACACGCCTAATTATCCAATGACTAATCTATTATTGCAATTTACTTTTGTTTTAGTTTTTTTTATTATGGAAATTTACTTTCTTTTATCCAACTTTTTTTAGAATTTTATTTTAATACTCAAATATTTAGATTATTATTTTAATACTCAAATATTAGTGGACATCATTTTTACGAACAAAAGTTAGGTAGCTGTTTTAACTCTATAATGTAAACAAACTTTTCATTGTGGAAAAATAGCTACGAAAAAAGGGTCGTTTAATCACTTTGGGTTCACAAAATTAAATTTTGGAAAAAGGTTAGATTATTTTATAATAATCTAAAAGTTGGATTATTGAAATAAAGTCACTAAATGGTCATACTATTCAAAATGAATTTTCCTTTTTAATGTTACAATCAGAGTTTAGCCTATATGCTGATAAAAATATGGGATAAAGGTTAAATATACAATAGGATGAGAGTATAGTTATTAAAGTAATTTTTAAAATTGTAGTGGGATAGCTTTAATCAATTTATTTACCATAGTTATGTAAAAATTAGGGCTCGTTTACATTAGCTGAATAGAGCTGAACTGAACTGAATTGAACTGAACTGAACTGAACTGAATTGAATTGAACTGAACTGAATAGAAATGTATTAATTGAACTTGTATGGGGGCATACCAGTCCACTGGTATGACCATACCCATTCGAAGCATACCTAAGACGCCGGAGCAACCGAGGGCCGCCACATATCGTGACGGCATCCCAAAGCCAAAAGAACCCAGAACCTCCACCAAAATGGGGAGAACCTAAATTCACCCAGGGACGACAGAGGTCTGGTCCCAGCTTCCACATGGCGCCACTCAAGGCACCACTTGAGCACCAAGGCCCATATCGTAACAAACTAACTAACTAACTAAAGAGAGACGTACACGTGGCGGCCATCCAGGCCACCACTCAACATAATAACTAACTAAGATTCCAAGGCCGGCACCAGCCAGTCACGGACTGACACATGTCACCCAGGGTGCCGGCGTCTACCAAAATCCTCCTCTATAAATAGAGGAGGATGAACCTCATTTAAGGTACATTCTAATACTCATATACTCTCTCTCTCTCTCTCTCTCTCTTTTCCCTTGGATTGAATCCCCTTGCTAACTTAAGCATCGGAGGGTCTTTCCCCGGAAACAACCCCGGGGCTAGCTCACCGTTGTTCCTTGTGCAGGAACTACCACAAGGACCACCACAAAGAGGCGTTCCTTCGACCAAGCTTAAAATAGGACGGAACAATTGGCGCCGTCTATGGGGAACTTAACAAAAGCTCTTCCTAAAAATACAAAAAAACAACCGTCCTAAAAGCTTCAACGATGGACCAACAACAACCACAAAAACAGCCCTCCCAGCAACCTCCTCCACCACAACCACACAACTCCACACAAAAACAACCCTCTATCTCTGTCCATACGGACAACGAGAAAACCAAAACCAACCCAAAGCTCAAAAAGAAGGTTGTTGCCCAGGGGGAATCCTCAAAGCCTTCTAAAACATCCTGCCTGGAGGCGATTCAGAAACAATTCACCCCTGAGCAGCTAGTCAGTGTCGCGACCATCTTATCGGCACTAGCAACAGCTACCCCAGTTATCCAACCAGAAACCCAGCAGAAAGCTACGGTTGGGGGTAATGCCGAGGATGCCGTCTCGCATTCCCCAATCAGGAGCAAGCAACCCCTGACCTCAGCCAATGAGGTTCAGGAAGAAGAGGAAGAAGAAGAAGAGGAGGATGAGGATGCTGAGTCCAACCCTGTCATACTGGAGAACCCTCCTCGGGTCCCAAGGCAGCCTCAGCAGAATACTGTGCAATTTCAGCCTGCCTTCACACCCCGGCAGCATCCCAACAATGTCTGGCAGCGAACTGCTGAGGGAGCTCCCGGAGGATCTTCAGCTCCGGCCCATCGTGCTGGAAGGATCACTCCCCGGGGCTCTCCTTTCTTTTAGCATATCCTAGATGAGGATATGCCCCAGATCAAAATGCCCACGTGCTGTTATGACGGCACCTGAGATTCGGCAGACCACATTTGTGCTTATGAAGGGCACATGCAGCTCTGCACGACTATAGAGTCGGCATGGTGCAAGGCGTTTCAACTGACCTTAACAGGGGTCGCCCAGAGCTTGTTCAAATCTATACCGGCATCTTCTGTAGTAACTTGGGAGGAATTATCCATCAGATTTTTAAATCATTTTGTGAGCAATAAAAGGAGAGAAAGAATGACTGGGGAACTGCTGGGGATAAAGCAAAAGGAGAATGAAAATCTCCGAGCATTCATCACACGCTTCAATGCTGAGGCAGTGACCATTCCTGATATGCAGCAGGAGGTCGCGGTCCTAGCTTTGATGACAGGACTAAGGGATGGGCCATTCCGGCAATACTTGGGTCGGAAGAACTACAGGACCTTGGCGGAAGTACTGAGCAAGGCCAATGAGTATATCAGAGCTGAAGAGTTCAGCAAAATGGGCAGCGGAGCTGCGTATGCCGGCAGCTCCGAGAAAGAAAAGTTTGGAAAGAAAGAGTTCAGAAGAGAGGTCCCAACTGAAAATAAGGATTACTATAGGCGGACCTCTGCAAAAAAGGAGGTCGCCATAACTGAGAAGAGGCCTAGGGCGGAACGGTATGACAGCTACACTGAGCTGACCATTCCCAGGGCTAAGGTATTTGAGTTGCATAAGAATGAGGATACTTGGCGGAGGCCAAGAAAAATGCATTCCCCAAACAGGGACAAGAGCAAGTGGTGCGAGTTCCATGAGGACTACGGCCACATGACAGAGGATTGCTAGCATCTGAAAGACGACATAGAGGATCAGGTGCGCCGAGGTTACTTCACCAAATATAAGAAAAAAGCTGAGGTGACTTATAAAAAGCCACGGGGTGGCGGTGGAAGCTGGAAAGGCAAAGGAAAGCAGCATCAAAACAAGATTCTGGTGATTATTGGGGGGCCGGTATACGGTGGTACCTCTAGCGGTGCTAAGGCGAGTTTGAAAGAGGTCAGGCACCAAGTAAACTACAACAACCAATGGCACTGGCCGGCACCTCCCGAGATCCCAGACATGTCTTTTACAACGGAGGACACCAGGGGGGTAATTTACCCTCATGACGACCCTCTAGTTCTCTCCTTTACCATCTCTAACTGCTTGGTCCACCGCATCCTGGTTGACGGCGGGTCTTCTGCTAATATCCTGTACCGGGAGGCCTTTAACAAATGGGCCTAAAGCTGCAGCACCTGAAACTTGTTCATTATTCTATCAGCGGTTTCACAGGTGCAAGGGTGACACCGGACGACATCATCAAGCTGCCGGTCCAGCTGAGAGAGGGTCGCCAAACTAGGAGAGTCCTGGTGGACTTCCTAGTTATGAATGTGTCGGCGGCCTATAATGCTATCATGGGCCGATCACTGATTGGTGACATTCAGGCTATTCCGTCAACTTACCACCAAACTATGCTATACGTGGCGGATGACGGAAAGCCGGCAAAGATTAGGGGTAGTCAAGAAGGCCAGATCTTGCTATGTGGCAGCCATGAAGCCACCACCGCCCCCACCGGTAGCAGATAAGAAGAGGAAAAGAGAAACTTCGGTGGACCCTATACCACTGGAAGATCTGTTGCAACCTGGGCTCGAGCAGAAGCCCAAACCTGAGGAGGAAACAGAAGACGTCCAGCTGGCGGACGATGATGTCACAAGGAGTGTGAAGATTGGGAAGAACCTCTCACCTGATCTAAAGGTCAACCTAGTTAATCTATTACAGAAAAATTCTGATGTATTTGCTTTTTCTGCGGATGAGATGCCTGGCATTCATCCTAGTATTATAGAATATAGATTGAATGTAATAGATGGAACTAGGCCTGTAAAGCAGAAGAAGCGAGCCTTCTCTGCTGAAAAAAAACGATGCAATTAAATATGAAATAAATAAACTTTTATCAGCGAGGTTCATTGAGCCCTGTGACTATCCTGAGTGGCTTGCTAATGTAGTGATGGTTAAAAAAGCTAACGGACAATGGCGGATGTGTGTTGACTTCACAGACCTCAACCGCCATTGCCCAAAAGATTGTTATCCACTTCCGCGCATAGATCAATTGGTAGACTCTACTGCCAATCATGCTCTGTTAAGTTTCATGGATGCCTTTTCCGGGTATCATCAGATAAGTCTATGTGATTCTGACAGGCCTAAAACAGCATTCATAACGGATGTCGGAGTATACAATTACAAGGCCATGCCATTTGGTCTAAAGAATGCCAGAGCCATTTATCAAAAGCTGGTTGACAAAGTTTTTGATGAACAAAAAGGTCGTAATGTGGAGGTGTATGTAGATGATACTATTGTCAAAAGCAAGACAGAGGTCGACCACCTGGCAGATCTAACAGAAACCTTCCAAACCCTCCGTCATTATCAAATGAAGATTAACCCTAAAAAGTGTGTGTTTGGGGTTAAGTCAGGAAAATTTCTGGGTTTTATGGTTTCTGAAAGGGGAAGGCCTAATCCTGACAAATTCAGAGCGGTATGCGAGATGCCGGAGCCTAAAAAGATAAAAGATGTCCAAAAATTAACAGGAAGAATGGCATCTCTGACAAGGTTTATAGCAAAGTCAGCGGCACAAGCTCTCCCATTCTTCAAAGTTCTGAGGGCAAACAAAAAGTTCGAATGGGGTGAAGAACAGAGCACAGCATTCCGGCACGTCAAAGAACATCTGCAACAATTACCAACAATGACACGGCCGGAAGTAGGGGAAACCTTACAGTTGTACATATCAGCTACTGACACTACGGTAGCAGCAGCTCTGCTAGTCGAAAGAGAAAAACAACAACTGCCAGTCTACTTTGTAAGTCATGTGTTGACAGGGGCGGAGACACGCTACCCATCCATTGAAAAGTTGGCCTTGGCCATAATGGTGGCAGCACGAAAGCTCCGCCCTTACTTTGACGCCCACCCAGTTGTCATCCTTACAAATCAACCTCTGGAAAAGACTTTCCAGAAGTGGAAGGCTTCCGGCAGAATGATGAACTGGGCAATAGAACTATCAGAATATGACTTCAAGTTCAAACCTCGAACCGCCATCAAGGCTCAAGCTCTGGCGGACTTTATTTGTGAAGCCAACTTCACATCCGAGGCAGCACTCCCACAATGGACTGTTGAAACAGATGGTTCATCATGCCAGACTGGTTCAGGGGCCGGCGTTGTGATCACGAGTCCCGACGGCACTCATCACAGATAATATGCCCTTCGCTTCGAGTTTAAAGCTACAAATAACGAGACAGAGTACGAGGCTGCCATTGCCGGCATACAGTTGTGTATGACGGCTGGGGCAAAAAATGTAAAGCTAGTCACAGATTCTCAGCTTGTGGCAAATCAGATGGATGGGTCGTCTAAGGCCAAAGAACCTACTATCATTCAGTATCGAGACGAGCTCAAACAATTGGAATCTCAGCTGGCAGCCTTGGATATCCATTTAGTCCCAAGGGCTGAAAACACACATGCAGATGCTCTGTCCAAATTGGCTAGCTCCCCCATCTCCAATCTGGGAGGGGGTGCCATGATCGAGGTCCGGTAGACCAGGGCCATAGCAGCAAGAGCAATTGCTAACACACACATCCCAGGCAAAGAATGGTATGATGACATGAAAAATTTCAAGGAAAATGGCGTTGAACCAACAAAGAGGGCGGACGCCGCCAAGTTACAACGACAGGCTCCCTGGTATTGCATCTTTCAGGGAATCCTCTACAAGAAATCCTTTCATAGGCCCTTGCTCCACTGCGTGTCTAAGCATGAATCCATCAAGATCATGGAGGAAATCCATGAAGGCATATGTGGCAACTATATTGGGGGTAAAGCTTTGGCCTTGAAGGCCATACGCGCCGATTATTACTGGCCCACTATGGTGCAAGACTCACAAGAGTATGTCAAAAAATGTGACAAATGTCAAAAATTTGCACCCATGATTAATGCACCACCCAATGACTTGCAGCCTATCCTCAACCCCATCCCCTTTGCTCAATGGGGCATGGACATCTTGGGGCCATTTACCACAGGCAAAGGAGGGCGGAGGTTTCTAATAGTAGCAATTGACTATTTCACCAAGTGGATAGAAGTCATCCCAACCACCAGCATCACGGCAGCTCAAGTAAAAAAATTCATCTGGGAGCAGGTGATAACAAGGTTTGGCCTACCTCAGGCCATGGTATTTGATCATGGCACTCAGTTTGACTGCAAGCCCCTTCAGGCGTTCCTGGAGCCATTTAAAATAAAGATGGCATATTCTTCAGTCTCTCACCCTCAAAGCAATGGCCAGGCGGAGGCTGCAAATAAGCAAATACTAAATGCACTCAAAAAGAAGCTTGATGACCTTAAAGGCAAGTGAGCTGACCTAGTCCCAGAGGTCTTGTGGGCCAACAGGACGATAGAAAAGGAGGCCACTGGAGATACCCCTTTTCCGCCTCACTTATGGGCATGAGACCGTCCTCCCAGTTGAGATAGGTCTGCCCTCCTTCCGGGTGCAAACTTATGATCCAAAGGCTAATGATGCCCTCCTCCGTGAAGATCTTGACCTCCTCGAGGAGATAAGGGTCATAGAAGAGCTCCGGCAGACCTCTTATAAAGATCAAATCTGTAGTGCCTACAATAAAAAGGTCCAACATCGTCCAATGGATGTTGGAGATTTGGTGCTATGACGAACTGATGCCACTGGCAAGCAGAACAGAGAGGGTAAGTTGTCAGCCAACTGGGAAGGTCCGTATTGCATCACAAAAACAATAGTCCCCGGAGCTTATAAGCTGGCAGATATGGATGCAAAGAATTAAAGAACACGTGGAATGCAAAAGCTCTAAAGAAATACTATGTATAAACAATGAATGTATTTTTATAGCATTTCTCCCCTTTTGCATATGTACTAGATTTTGATGGTTAGCAAAAAGTGTTAAGGTGAAGACCACTGCCATCTTAAAAAATCTAAATTTGTAAACACAAGCCTTCAGGGTTAGTTACAATTTGTAGCTAAGGCGAAGGCCATCGCCCTGATTGCTCATAGTAAATAAAAAGATAGAGCTTGGAGTTTGTGTTTGCAATTTACTTGTATTTATTTATTTTGCTTAAATAATAGTATATATAAAAAAATGATAAGAGTTCATAGAGCTACTGCCACGAAGAGGGCAGAAGCTCTATGCATCTGCTATCTAAATGAAAGATAAGAGTTCATAGAGCTACTGCCACGAAGAGGGCAGAAGCTCTATGCATCTGCTATCTAAATGAAAGATAAGAGTTCATAGAGCTGCTGCCACGAAGAGGGCAGAAGCTCTATGCATCTGCTATCTAAATGAAAGATAAGAGTTCATAGAGCTGCTGCCACAAAGAGGGCAGAAGCACTATGCATCTGCTATCTAAATGAAAGATAAGAGTTCATAGAGCTGCTGTCACAAAGAGGGCAGAAGCTCTATGCATCTGCTATCTCAAAGTAAGATAAGAGTTCATGGAGCTGCTGCCACGAAGAGGGCAGAAGCTCTATGCATCTGCTATCTCCAAATATGATAAGAGCTCACAGCACCGCTATCCTAAAGATAAGGGTCTGTGAAGCTGCTATCTCAAAATAAGATAAGAGATCATGGGGTTGCTGCCACGAAGAGGGCTGACGCTCTATGCATCTACTATCTCCAAATACGATAAGAGCTCACAGCACCGCTATCCCAAAGATAAGGGTCTGTGAAGCTGCTATCACCAATACGATGCAAGATCCCAGAGCCAACACCAACAAAAGAAAAAAATATATATAATAAAATAAATATATATATATATATATATATATATATATATATATATAAGTTGCAAGTATATAGTCAAAAAATATCTTGTAATATATTCAGTTGATGCCGATAATGACCGGTGGCATTTTACAATCCAATCACATGGCTTGCATTATAATCAGTGTTACACAATGCTACAAAAGTAGTTACAAGTACCTAATCTATACAGACATTACACTACTCAAAAAGCAAGAGGTTGCAAGCTAACCAACCGAGAAAACACCGTTGAAGTACTTTGTCAATAATCACAACATAGAATTGCGGTACTCAGCTGATCTGCCATGCATCAATGTTGGCAAGCCTAAGCGACCAACATACCTAAGGTGCGATGGCAGACAACAGACATTTTCTCTGAAGCAAAGAGGCCGCCAGCTTGGGGTTGGAAGAAGTATCACTGAGGTGGCTCTGGAGGCTTGGAGTTGTCAGCTTCTGCTTCTGGCACCGACGGAGGCATGACGGGGATCCCGGTGCGTACCGGAGAGAAGTTCCCAGCATGTTCAATGGGGAAGGCATCTGCATCATTTAAAGGTTGCGCCCCTATTCCATTGTTGAAGGCAGTTTCGACGGCATCCAAGTCAAAATCTGGATCAACAGATAGGACACATCTCATGGCAGACATCCATCCCCCATTGAATCGATCAGTACAGAACTGGCGGAGATCAGTCGAGGCAATAAAATTTTGAACAGCTTCGCGGCCCGACGACTCCGCCGTCTTCTCTACTTCCTTGGCACGGTTCTCCGCTGCCTGGGCTTGAACTTCAGCTGCCTTGACACGACTCTCCGCCGTCTGGGCTTGAGCTTCAGCTGCCAGGACGCGGCTGTTTAGCAGCTTCAGAGCACTGTCTTTTTCAGTACTCTGGGCTAGGATGTCATCAAAATCCCTCCCCAGGTCCCTGATAATGACATCTTGAGTCGCCAGCTCGCGGGATACCCGGCCAACCTCCTGGAAATGCTCTGTAACCTTAGTGTTCAGAGCTTCAATCAGCTCACCATCAGTAGCACTCTTGGCCAGGAGGCCGGCATTCGGTCTCTTCACCTCCTCCAACTCCTTCTCCATGCCCTTCTTGGCGCCCTCTGCAGCCCTCTGCGCTGCCTCTGCCACACCCTTAGCTTGAGCAAGCTCTGCCCCCTCACGGGTCAGAGTATCATTTTGTTTTAGCAAAGGGTGGAGCACCTCATAACAACGATCAGAAAGCGTATTGGTGGGCAGAGTATTGAGAGGTTTACATACATAAAAAGAAGGGGACTGCAAATACTTACGCAGGCAAGATCATGGCACAAGGTTGCGCCGGGATTTATTTAGGCTCCACGGCTGCATTCAACTGGCAGCCGGATACCCTGCAGAAGGCGATAGCCTAGGTCCCCTCCAGGGACTGACAGGTCCGCCATCAGGGACTCATTATCCCTCACATTCAAGGCCGGACGGAACACCTCCCCTGAACCATATAAAGGGGGTAGGAGCTCCGCCGGCATCCTTTGGCTCTGTACCCCCAACTGCCCGGGTTGCACATGGACGTTTGGGGGAAGGGTGAATCTCAAGGACCCCATCCACCCGTCGGAGTCTAGAGATAGAGTACCTCCGGCCCCGCGATGGGGTACCTCCACGCTCCGGAAAGCAACGGAGCCATCTGGGATCCTCACTTCATGAGACCCGCTGGTCTCCGTATATCCCTGGTACAAAACAACAAAACAAATCAGCACTCAATAATTATCTAACAAAACAAAGACAAGAAATCCCCCACCCCGTGAACATACCGTTACAGGGTCTTCAAGGCATACCTTTTCTTGATGACGACGCATCTCTGCGTCGTTGGCTTCTAAGGCTGCCGCCTTTTCTAAACGGCGGAGGCGCTTCTTCTCTTCCACTTCAGTAAGGAAGCTCTGTAATGCTTCCGGACCTAGCGGAGGAGCAGGTTCCTCTTCTTTCTCCTTCCCCTTGTCAGTGGCCACGATACTCTGGCTCACTAACTCCGCTTGGACGTTGGCCTCAGGCTCGGCCCACGTCAGATCCCCTATGCTGGCGAACCCACCATCCGCTGTCGGAGATGGCGGGACGACAACAGTATCACCAGCTTCCTTGGCCTCAGACGCCATGAACAAATCATCTGTGGTCACCCCTGTAACGACCCGACTCGCTTAAACCGGCGCGGAAGAAACCGACGAGTCGAGCTGTTAGAAACTTGGTGTCGCTAAAAGTGTCGTAATTCTTAGCTCGGCCAAATATAAATTCTCCTATACTCCTATAAATGAATATAGCGGTAAGAAAAGTTCGTATCCACAGGGAGATGGGATTAGTCTTATGCAAATTGACAATCAAATCAATCACTTAGAATACTCTAAGCAATAGGTGAACCAAAAGGGGGGAGTTTGTGATGGGTTGGAGTAATAAAACTACTAAGAAAACTAAGCTAAAGTTATGGGTAAGATTAGTGAGTAAAACAGGGGTATGATTGATATTCACTACTAATGGATTCTATTGCACTATTTATCAAAGTCTATCAACTCGGTTCTTGGTTAACTATCGTGAGGATCGATTCCTCCGTTTTCCCTAAGCTTGGCTAAGTAAAGATGATCAGCATTTTACCAAACCCTAACCATTAATCCAACTACTAAGTTCAGCCTAGATAATTAGAATAACAATCGCATTAAGAATAGAAAACCGATAATCTTGAAAATGATTAAACAAGCGATAATCACTAACAACAAATACACTTCGCAAGATTCAAAAGCCTATGATCAGCATAAAACTTGAGAACCTAATGCTACCAAATGGAAAAATCATATAAGATCAGAATACATGATAATCCTAGCAAGAGAACAAACACAAGTAAGAACTAGAAGCGCTTCAAGCAAATACAAGTCATGTTCATCATTTCATCAATACAAAGCATATTATAACCAAGAAACCAAATGAAAGAGAGATGATAAATCTTACAATAAACCACTAGTAGCTTCAATCAACCAATCCCAAAAGGATTTAAGCTACCATCTTCATCATCAAGAGAGAATTCAAGTTACAAACTAAGAAATAAGCTAAGAACATTAAAGATATGAAAACCTAGATCTAAAACTTAGAGAGAGAAAGTAGCAATATGATAGATGATCCTCCGGTCTGATAAGAGATCACTCAATAAATTACAAGGGGTAAAAATCGCAAAAAGCATAAAGCAAAAGAAGTTGCAAAAGTCGTCGAAGTCCACCGCCAAAACAGAGCAAGGCGTCGCGATGGCGTCGCGATCGCGAAGGGGTCGCGACGGGGGTCGCGATGGGGTCGCGATGTAGTCTCGCGATCGTGATTTGCTCTCTGTCTTCCTTCATACAAATCTGAAAATGTAAATCTCAACAGGGGGTCGCGATGGGCTCGCGAGGGGATCGCGAGGGGCTCTTCCTTGGCATATCATTTCGAGCAACTCCATTATACAAACCATGTAAAAACAAACCAAGTTTCGAATGCTAAAAGATCTACAATATTACAATGGTTACATCCTAAGCTAAGAACAAGTCTTAAAGCTTAATAATGCAAATATTCAATACAAACCGAACTTAACTCTTAAACAAAGTAGCATTAAAACAAGGTAATTAATCCATGAATTCTAAGCATATAATAACTACAACTCAAACCTTAGGAAATAAAACTAAAACCTCGAAAGATTATCATTAATAACCAAAAGTGTACAAGTACCCACAAGTTTGTACATACTAAATCCAAAAGTCAACTACAACAACTAAAAACACGAGTTAACTCCAACTACATGTCAGAGTCTTTAAACAACATACAAAAGTCCAAAAGTAATGTAATGACATCTATATAATACTATCGCTAACTAATGTTGAGAAGACAGTAAATACAACAGACAACATAAGAAACAACGTCGCTCGCCCAACCCAAAACTAGGCAAGAGCATCATCATCTGAAGTACCTGAAAAATACAACAACGGTCCACCATCAGTGGCGAGTAACATAACTGACTCACCCTAATGGGAACGCACATGTACATAGCATAAATCAAACAAACAATCATCGTTAAACAAAGTACGAGAACAACCCAAAACGTGAACTCGACTCAAACCAACCTAATCAACTAACTTTGGCGCAATCATTCATATTCTAGACCGGACTGTGCTCGTACGAACGCATCTTACGCGCTCGAACTTTCTACTATGCTCGGATTTGAGAATCTTACTCCCAAACCCCATGAAACCAATCTTACTGGAAATCCATGTCTTGTGAAACCAATCTTACTGGAAATTCACAAAGATCACATAGTATGACTCCAACTATCCCAATACCGCGGATGGAATAGGGGCAACGTCTTAACCCAAAAACAAAGAATCTTACTCTAAGTTTAGGGCGTCTAGAAACGAAATCAAGCTAATTAATTAATTAAACCTTTTAATCAACTTAATCATATTACCATCATTATTACCCAACATAACTAAATTAAGTTCAAGAATTGCCTAAAGCCTTGATTCTTGAAATTAACTAGCTAAAACATCGAAGTTATTCTCAAGAACTGCCTCTAGCCTTATTCTTGAGTCTAACCAATCATCATTCATTAATCTTTATTCATTCTTTAATCAACTCAATCCTAATCTTTAACTTCTAATCCTTTTCTTTAACTTTCAAGACTCATCCAAGAAACTTAAAGAACTCCTTAAGAACTCATAAAGACTCATCAAGAACTCATAAAGAACTCAAAGAACTCATAAAGAACTCATTCAAGATTCAAGATCTTCAATCAAGAACTCAATCAAGATTCAAGATCTTCAACCAAGAACTCATCCAAACTCATCAAAAACACACGCATGATCAATCATCAAACCATACGAAAATTCTACTTCCAATAATCCAAAATTTATCAAACTTTAACCCAATCTTCATGATTTCAAAACAACATAAATTCAATCTTAAAATCACAAAAACCACCATTAAAACATCATGAAATCCATTTAAAAATCAGATTACAAACCACATACAAAATCATGAATAAACATCATCAAACATCCTAAACATGCATTTAATTCATACTATAAACATAGTATACCAATTAAGTTGAGTTAGTATGTTACCTTATTGAAGATTACACACTAAAACAACACAAAAGTTGCTGCCCGGAACAAGGTACACACGGCCCAAGCAACACGGTACACACACACGAGCACCACGTCTTCTACACGGCACCACAGCACGACACCCACACGGCCCACTGCACGGCCACAGCACCACGCACACAAGGCCCAGCACGGCTGCCACGACCACCGCACCCAGCCACGACACGACCCTCGAACACGCTGCCCAGTCAGCACGGCACCACCACACGGTCCACACGAACACGAGCACACGAACCCCACTCAACAAGAACACGAACACAACCCGGAAAACAACCCAAACTAATAAATCTTGATTGAAATAAATGTGTTTAGGCTTGTGTTTGAACACCTAAAGATCAATGAACTTTGAATCTTTAAGTTTTGGGCTAGGAAAAATGATGAACAATTGATGGGTATCAATTGATCAAAATGGCGTGTGGAATTGGGCAAGGGAGGGAGTTTTTTTGGTGCTTTGAATTTGATGGCAAGAGTATTAGATGGCAAATGAGCAAAATGATCTTAAGGCTCACTAATCCCCTCTATTTATAGAAGTGGGAGTAGTGTGAACACAAAGCAAGTGGCAAGCCTTGCCATGCTTGCTCAAAAACCGGCCAAGGGCCTTAAATGGGCTCAAAAATGGGCTCTCGTGATCCATTGGGCTAATTTGCGAAAACCGCATAATTAATCATGCCCAAATCGATTTCACCCAAAATATTAAATAATAAAAGCTAAGAAATAAACATTTCGATTAAATCGAAATTATTCATATAAAATTAAAATAAATAGTTCAAAAATTAATTTGAACTAGCACCTAAACAAACATAATCACATATAAATACCGGCAAAAATACCGATAAAATCTGGGTCATTACAACCTCCCCTCCTTAAAGAAATTTCGTCCCGAAATTTCAAGGTGCAGGAGATCGTTCCCCATCGAACAGCTCCGGGTACTTCTGCCGCATAGACGCTTCCGTCTCCCAAGTCGCTTCTTCATGGTGTTGATTTCTCCACAACACCTTGACAAGCGGTACCTGCTTACGCCGCAGGGTCCTAACTTCCCGATCCAAGATTTGGACGGGTCGCTCCTCATAAGTCAGATTCGGCTCGATCACGACCGGATCCGCTGTAATCACATGAGTAGGATCATGAACATATTTCCTTAGCTGGGAAACATGGAATACATCATGAACATTAGCCAAACTAGGTGGTAATGCCAATCGATATGCCACCTCCCCAACTCGTTCGAGTATCTCGTAAGGTCCCACATATTTCGGTCGGAGTTTCCCCTTCTGACCGAAGCGTACCACTCCCTTGAATGGCGAAACCTTAAGCAAGACTTTGTCACCTACTTCGAAAGCCAGCGGTCTACGTCGATTATCGGCGTAGGATTTCTGACGTCTCTGAGCGGCCTGTATCTTAGACCGGATGACTCGAACCTTCTCGATAGTATCGCGTACCATCTCAGGTCCTAAAGCCACAGTATCGCTGATATCATTCCAACATATAGGACTCCGACATTTCCGACCATATAGGGCCTCGTACGGAGCCATCTCAATGCCGGAGTGATAGCTGTTGTTATAGGAGAACTCTATCAAGCAGAGCATGCGTACCCAAGACTGGTGGTACTCCAGAGCACATGCTCGGAGCATATCCTCCAAAGTCTGGATGGTCCTCTCAGTCTGACCATCAGTAGCCGCATGAAAAGCGGTACTCAACTTCAGCTTCGTCCCAAAGGCTTCCTGAACTGACTTCCAGAAACGAGACAGAAATCTCGGATCTCGATCAGACACAATCTCCCTCGGAACTCCGTGAAGTCGGATTATGTCCTGAGTATACGCCTCAGCTAGACGCTCCATCGACCAGGCCATCTTCATCGGAATGAATCTAGCGACCTTAGTTAACCTATCCACTATGACCCAAATAGCATTCAAGCCATTACAAGTGGGTAAGCCTACTACGAAGTCCATAGACACCGACTCAAATTTCCAGGTCGGAATAGGTAGTGGCTGCAACAGACCTCCTGGTCTCTGATGCTCAATCTTGACCTTCTGACAGGTCAAACACCGAGCGACAAACTCTGCTACATCCCTTTTCATCTTAGGCCACCAGAACTGGCCTTTAAGATCCTGGTAAAGCTTATTACCACCGGGATGAACAGAATAAGGCGAGTTATGTGCCTCGGACATGATTCTGTTCCTAAGATCAGAACAGTCCGGTACACACCATCTCCCTCGAAAGCGCATACCACCATCAGAAGGGATCTCGAAACCTACAGCTTTACCTTGCCGTATAGCCTCTCGAATCCTAGCAAACTGTAGGTCGTTCTGCTGACCCTCGCGCAGCTCCTGAAAGAAATCAGGCTCGGCACTCATAGATGTCAGACGAAGTCTGACGGAACCACGACTTCTACTGAAGTTCAAGCGATGCTTGCGACTCAGCGCATCCGCAACTAAGTTCGCCTTGCCTTCGCAATAGTTGAGCGTCAGGTCGTAGTCCTTGATCAACTCAAGCCATCGTCTCTGCCTCATATTGAGGTCCTTTTGAGTGAAGATGTACTTGAGACTCTTGTGATCCGTGAATACCTTACATGAACCACCATAGAGATAGTGCCTCCAAATTTTGAGCGCGAATACTACAGCCGCTAACTCTAAGTCATGCGTAGGATAGTTACGCTCGTGCACCTTCAGTTGCCTTGATGCATAAGCGATGACCTTCCCACCCTGCATGAGTACACAACCTAAGCCACACTTCGAAGCATCACTAAAGACCTCGAAGCCCTCTTCATCGTTCGGAAGAGTAAGAATCGGAGCAGAGACTAATCTCTGTTTCAACTCCTGAAATGCTTGCTCGCAAGCCTCTGTCCAAACGAATCGGACCTCCTTCTGCAGGAGACTAGACATCGGTCTAGCTATTTTGGAGAAGTCCTGGACGAATCGTCGGTAGTATCCGGGTAAGCCTAGAAAGCTACGAACCTCCGCCACATTTGTCGGGCTACTCCAATCTACCACAGCCTTAATCTTAGCTGGATCTACTTTAATGCCTTCTTTGCTAATCACATGACCTAGGAAGGCTACTTCGCGAAGCCAGAACTCACACTTGGAGAGTTTCGCGAACCACTTATGACTCCTCAATATCTCGAGTACCATCCGGAGATGTTCCGTATGCTCGGACTCATCTCTAGAATAGATCAAGATATCATCTATAAATACTACGACGCACTTGTCGAGTAAGTGGTGAAACGTCCGGTTCATCTGGTCCATGAACACGGCTGGCGCATTAGTGAGGCCAAAGGGCATCACCTCGAACTCGTAATGGCCGTATCAAGTACGAAAAGCAGTTTTCGGGATGTCTTCTTTCTTGACTGGAATCTGATGATATCCAGACCGAAGATCTATCTTTGAAAACACTCCTGCTCCTCGCAACTGATCGAACAGGTCCTCAATCCTAGGCAATGGGTACTTATTCTTGATAGTTACCCGATTCAACTCTCGGTAGGCTATGCACAGGCGCATACTACCATCTTTCTTCTTCACGAAGAGCACAGGAGCTCCCCATGGAGAAACACTCGGCCTAATGAAGCCCTTATCGATCAAATCCTGGAGTTGTGTCTTTAACTCCAATAACTCAGACGGTGCCATCCGGTACGGTGCCTTCGAGATCGGCGCTGTCCCGGGTACCAAGTCGATATGAAACTCGACATCACGCTCAGGTGGAACGCCTGGTAGCTCATCAGGAAATACGTCTCTGAAATCCCTCGCTACAGGTATATCGTCCAACAGAGACTCTTTAGTCAAGTCTCGTACCTGACATAAATACACCGTATCGCCCTTCTGGCGATGCTTCCTCATTTTCAAGGCAGAGATTACCTTTACTCCTTTCTTAAGGACGAACCCAGAGTAGGTAACTCGGTTGCCCTGAGATCCTCGGAATGTCACTGACTGATCTCGGCAACGAATAATCGCTCGATACCTTGATAGCCAGTCCATACCAAGTATTACGTCAAACTCCATCAGCGGAAACTCCTTCAGATCGGCCGTCGCTTGCTCCCCAGCTATCACGATAGGCACTCCTCGGAATTCACGCTGACAAATAAAATCCTCTCCGGAAGGGAGAGTAATAATTGAACTAACAGGAAGGCTGCCTCGAAGGTTAGACCTCGAGACATAACTACTAGCCACAAAAGAAACAGTAGCACCAGAATCAAATAAGACTAATGCTAACATACCAGAGACAAGAAATCTACCTGATACGACGTCAGGCTGAACCTCGGCCTCCGCCTCGGTCATACAGTAGACTCGGTTCTTCACTGGAGTCTGTGCCGGTGCCGGAAGTCGCTGAACCTCTGAATCTGGCTTCTTCTCGGGACAAGTCGACGCCTTGTGGCCTACCTTACCGCAAGTGAAACAAGTGATCGGAGAACCGTCACACTTCTTCCCTGGATGGAAGTCTCGGCCGCAACCTCTACACTTCGAGCCATTGCTACCCTTACGCGAACTCGGGGTCGAAGGGGTACTGCTAGATGTGCCAAACCGGGGCTTCTTAAACGAAGCTGTAGTCGTCGGAACCGGAGCTCTCTTTTTGCTCGAATCTTCCTCGGTAACCGATGCCTGTATCTCGAGTGCTACCTCGTAAGCCTGCTGGAACGTAGCCGCTCCACTGCTGATCACGTGAACTCGGATCCTCGGATCTAGCTTTTTGATGTAGCGCTTGACCCGATCCTTCTCTGACGGAACCACAGACGTAGCGAACCTCGACAGCTCTGTAAATCGATCGGTGTACGCCTGGACAGACATCTTACCCTGTGCAAGAGTAAGAAACTCCTCCTGTTTCTGCCACCGCAACTCGTCGGGGTAGAAACGCTCCTGGACCTTATCGATAAAGTCGGTCCAAGTCATCGCGTGCAACGGCTGGTACGCGTCCTTCGCCAACGTCCACCAGTTATCGGCCTCTCCACGTAAGTAATATGCGGCGATCAGCACCCTCTAGTGATCGGGACAAAACGTCGCGTCGAAGAGCTTCCCCATCTCGCGGATCCAGCTCTCCAAAGTAGTGGGGTCGGCAACCTCGTCGTAAGTCGGAGGTCGATGACGTGCGATACGATCGAACGTCGACTGCATATTCGGCGGTTGACGACTATGGTGTGCCAATGTAAGGATCGCCTCCTCGAGTGCCCGCAACCTCTGTCGTCCAGTACTCAACCGGCGAGGTGTAGACATGCTGCAACGCATCACAACAAAAGACATAACAACGATAAAATGTTAGTCAAACACTCCACCATAGTCAAGTACACAAACTAAAGGAAGAAAGAAAATAGAAAAAGATCCTATCCCGGTCTTTCTACCCAACTCTTCTCCCTTCACTTAACTAGAATTTGGTTGATCACTCGGGAATAATAAAGCTCTCAACTCCCGGGTTTAACTCAAATCCTAAAAACTTCGCTTAAAACCTATTCGGCTCTGATACCAACTGTAACGACCCGACTCGCTTAAACCGGCGCGGAAGAAACCGACGAGTCGAGCTGTTAGAAACTACAACTCAAACCTTAGGAAATAAAACTAAAACCTCGAAAGATTATCATTAATAACCAAAAGTGTACAAGTACCCACAAGTTTGTACATACTAAATCCAAAAGTCAACTACAACAACTAAAAACACGAGTTAACTCCAACTACATGTCAGAGTCTTTAAACAACATACAAAAGTCCAAAAGTAATGTAATGACATCTATATAATACTATCGCTAACTAATGTTGAGAAGACAGTAAATACAACAGACAACATAAGAAACAACGTCGCTCGCCCAACCCAAAACTAGGCAAGAGCATCATCATCTGAAGTACCTGAAAAATACAACAACGGTCCACCATCAGTGGCGAGTAACATAACTGACTCACCCTAATGGGAACGCACATGTACATAGCATAAATCAAACAAACAATCATCGTTAAACAAAGTACGAGAACAACCCAAAACGTGAACTCGACTCAAACCAACCTAATCAACTAACTTTGGCGCAATCATTCATATTCTAGACCGGACTGTGCTCGTACGAACGCATCTTACGCGCTCGAACTTTCTACTATGCTCGGATTTGAGAATCTTACTCCCAAACCCCATGAAACCAATCTTACTGGAAATCCATGTCTTGTGAAACCAATCTTACTGGAAATTCACAAAGATCACATAGTATGACTCCAACTATCCCAATACCGCGGATGGAATAGGGGCAACGTCTTAACCCAAAAACAAAGAATCTTACTCTAAGTTTAGGGCGTCTAGAAACGAAATCAAGCTAATTAATTAATTAAACCTTTTAATCAACTTAATCATATTACCATCATTATTACCCAACATAACTAAATTAAGTTCAAGAATTGCCTAAAGCCTTGATTCTTGAAATTAACTAGCTAAAACATCGAAGTTATTCTCAAGAACTGCCTCTAGCCTTATTCTTGAGTCTAACCAATCATCATTCATTAATCTTTATTCATTCTTTAATCAACTCAATCCTAATCTTTAACTTCTAATCCTTTTCTTTAACTTTCAAGACTCATCCAAGAAACTTAAAGAACTCCTTAAGAACTCATAAAGACTCATCAAGAACTCATAAAGAACTCAAAGAACTCATAAAGAACTCATTCAAGATTCAAGATCTTCAATCAAGAACTCAATCAAGATTCAAGATCTTCAACCAAGAACTCATCCAAACTCATCAAAAACACACGCATGATCAATCATCAAACCATACGAAAATTCTACTTCCAATAATCCAAAATTTATCAAACTTTAACCCAATCTTCATGATTTCAAAACAACATAAATTCAATCTTAAAATCACAAAAACCACCATTAAAACATCATGAAATCCATTTAAAAATCAGATTACAAACCACATACAAAATCATGAATAAACATCATCAAACATCCTAAACATGCATTTAATTCATACTATAAACATAGTATACCAATTAAGTTGAGTTAGTATGTTACCTTATTGAAGATTACACACTAAAACAACACAAAAGTTGCTGCCCGGAACAAGGTACACACGGCCCAAGCAACACGGTACACACACACGAGCACCACGTCTTCTACACGGCACCACAGCACGACACCCACACGGCCCACTGCACGGCCACAGCACCACGCACACAAGGCCCAGCACGGCTGCCACGACCACCGCACCCAGCCACGACACGACCCTCGAACACGCTGCCCAGTCAGCACGGCACCACCACACGGTCCACACGAACACGAGCACACGAACCCCACTCAACAAGAACACGAACACAACCCGGAAAACAACCCAAACTAATAAATCTTGATTGAAATAAATGTGTTTAGGCTTGTGTTTGAACACCTAAAGATCAATGAACTTTGAATCTTTAAGTTTTGGGCTAGGAAAAATGATGAACAATTGATGGGTATCAATTGATCAAAATGGCGTGTGGAATTGGGCAAGGGAGGGAGTTTTTTTGGTGCTTTGAATTTGATGGCAAGAGTATTAGATGGCAAATGAGCAAAATGATCTTAAGGCTCACTAATCCCCTCTATTTATAGAAGTGGGAGTAGTGTGAACACAAAGCAAGTGGCAAGCCTTGCCATGCTTGCTCAAAAACCGGCCAAGGGCCTTAAATGGGCTCAAAAATGGGCTCTCGTGATCCATTGGGCTAATTTGCGAAAACCGCATAATTAATCATGCCCAAATCGATTTCACCCAAAATATTAAATAATAAAAGCTAAGAAATAAACATTTCGATTAAATCGAAATTATTCATATAAAATTAAAATAAATAGTTCAAAAATTAATTTGAACTAGCACCTAAACAAACATAATCACATATAAATACCGGCAAAAATACCGATAAAATCTGGGTCATTACAACCTCCCCTCCTTAAAGAAATTTCGTCCCGAAATTTCAAGGTGCAGGAGATCGTTCCCCATCGAACAGCTCCGGGTACTTCTGCCGCATAGACGCTTCCGTCTCCCAAGTCGCTTCTTCATGGTGTTGATTTCTCCACAACACCTTGACAAGCGGTACCTGCTTACGCCGCAGGGTCCTAACTTCCCGATCCAAGATTTGGACGGGTCGCTCCTCATAAGTCAGATTCGGCTCGATCACGACCGGATCCGCTGTAATCACATGAGTAGGATCATGAACATATTTCCTTAGCTGGGAAACATGGAATACATCATGAACATTAGCCAAACTAGGTGGTAATGCCAATCGATATGCCACCTCCCCAACTCGTTCGAGTATCTCGTAAGGTCCCACATATTTCGGTCGGAGTTTCCCCTTCTGACCGAAGCGTACCACTCCCTTGAATGGCGAAACCTTAAGCAAGACTTTGTCACCTACTTCGAAAGCCAGCGGTCTACGTCGATTATCGGCGTAGGATTTCTGACGTCTCTGAGCGGCCTGTATCTTAGACCGGATGACTCGAACCTTCTCGATAGTATCGCGTACCATCTCAGGTCCTAAAGCCACAGTATCGCTGATATCATTCCAACATATAGGACTCCGACATTTCCGACCATATAGGGCCTCGTACGGAGCCATCTCAATGCCGGAGTGATAGCTGTTGTTATAGGAGAACTCTATCAAGCAGAGCATGCGTACCCAAGACTGGTGGTACTCCAGAGCACATGCTCGGAGCATATCCTCCAAAGTCTGGATGGTCCTCTCAGTCTGACCATCAGTAGCCGCATGAAAAGCGGTACTCAACTTCAGCTTCGTCCCAAAGGCTTCCTGAACTGACTTCCAGAAACGAGACAGAAATCTCGGATCTCGATCAGACACAATCTCCCTCGGAACTCCGTGAAGTCGGATTATGTCCTGAGTATACGCCTCAGCTAGACGCTCCATCGACCAGGCCATCTTCATCGGAATGAATCTAGCGACCTTAGTTAACCTATCCACTATGACCCAAATAGCATTCAAGCCATTACAAGTGGGTAAGCCTACTACGAAGTCCATAGACACCGACTCAAATTTCCAGGTCGGAATAGGTAGTGGCTGCAACAGACCTCCTGGTCTCTGATGCTCAATCTTGACCTTCTGACAGGTCAAACACCGAGCGACAAACTCTGCTACATCCCTTTTCATCTTAGGCCACCAGAACTGGCCTTTAAGATCCTGGTAAAGCTTATTACCACCGGGATGAACAGAATAAGGCGAGTTATGTGCCTCGGACATGATTCTGTTCCTAAGATCAGAACAGTCCGGTACACACCATCTCCCTCGAAAGCGCATACCACCATCAGAAGGGATCTCGAAACCTACAGCTTTACCTTGCCGTATAGCCTCTCGAATCCTAGCAAACTGTAGGTCGTTCTGCTGACCCTCGCGCAGCTCCTGAAAGAAATCAGGCTCGGCACTCATAGATGTCAGACGAAGTCTGACGGAACCACGACTTCTACTGAAGTTCAAGCGATGCTTGCGACTCAGCGCATCCGCAACTAAGTTCGCCTTGCCTTCGCAATAGTTGAGCGTCAGGTCGTAGTCCTTGATCAACTCAAGCCATCGTCTCTGCCTCATATTGAGGTCCTTTTGAGTGAAGATGTACTTGAGACTCTTGTGATCCGTGAATACCTTACATGAACCACCATAGAGATAGTGCCTCCAAATTTTGAGCGCGAATACTACAGCCGCTAACTCTAAGTCATGCGTAGGATAGTTACGCTCGTGCACCTTCAGTTGCCTTGATGCATAAGCGATGACCTTCCCACCCTGCATGAGTACACAACCTAAGCCACACTTCGAAGCATCACTAAAGACCTCGAAGCCCTCTTCATCGTTCGGAAGAGTAAGAATCGGAGCAGAGACTAATCTCTGTTTCAACTCCTGAAATGCTTGCTCGCAAGCCTCTGTCCAAACGAATCGGACCTCCTTCTGCAGGAGACTAGACATCGGTCTAGCTATTTTGGAGAAGTCCTGGACGAATCGTCGGTAGTATCCGGGTAAGCCTAGAAAGCTACGAACCTCCGCCACATTTGTCGGGCTACTCCAATCTACCACAGCCTTAATCTTAGCTGGATCTACTTTAATGCCTTCTTTGCTAATCACATGACCTAGGAAGGCTACTTCGCGAAGCCAGAACTCACACTTGGAGAGTTTCGCGAACCACTTATGACTCCTCAATATCTCGAGTACCATCCGGAGATGTTCCGTATGCTCGGACTCATCTCTAGAATAGATCAAGATATCATCTATAAATACTACGACGCACTTGTCGAGTAAGTGGTGAAACGTCCGGTTCATCTGGTCCATGAACACGGCTGGCGCATTAGTGAGGCCAAAGGGCATCACCTCGAACTCGTAATGGCCGTATCAAGTACGAAAAGCAGTTTTCGGGATGTCTTCTTTCTTGACTGGAATCTGATGATATCCAGACCGAAGATCTATCTTTGAAAACACTCCTGCTCCTCGCAACTGATCGAACAGGTCCTCAATCCTAGGCAATGGGTACTTATTCTTGATAGTTACCCGATTCAACTCTCGGTAGGCTATGCACAGGCGCATACTACCATCTTTCTTCTTCACGAAGAGCACAGGAGCTCCCCATGGAGAAACACTCGGCCTAATGAAGCCCTTATCGATCAAATCCTGGAGTTGTGTCTTTAACTCCAATAACTCAGACGGTGCCATCCGGTACGGTGCCTTCGAGATCGGCGCTGTCCCGGGTACCAAGTCGATATGAAACTCGACATCACGCTCAGGTGGAACGCCTGGTAGCTCATCAGGAAATACGTCTCTGAAATCCCTCGCTACAGGTATATCGTCCAACAGAGACTCTTTAGTCAAGTCTCGTACCTGACATAAATACACCGTATCGCCCTTCTGGCGATGCTTCCTCATTTTCAAGGCAGAGATTACCTTTACTCCTTTCTTAAGGACGAACCCAGAGTAGGTAACTCGGTTGCCCTGAGATCCTCGGAATGTCACTGACTGATCTCGGCAACGAATAATCGCTCGATACCTTGATAGCCAGTCCATACCAAGTATTACGTCAAACTCCATCAGCGGAAACTCCTTCAGATCGGCCGTCGCTTGCTCCCCAGCTATCACGATAGGCACTCCTCGGAATTCACGCTGACAAATAAAATCCTCTCCGGAAGGGAGAGTAATAATTGAACTAACAGGAAGGCTGCCTCGAAGGTTAGACCTCGAGACATAACTACTAGCCACAAAAGAAACAGTAGCACCAGAATCAAATAAGACTAATGCTAACATACCAGAGACAAGAAATCTACCTGATACGACGTCAGGCTGAACCTCGGCCTCCGCCTCGGTCATACAGTAGACTCGGTTCTTCACTGGAGTCTGTGCCGGTGCCGGAAGTCGCTGAACCTCTGAATCTGGCTTCTTCTCGGGACAAGTCGACGCCTTGTGGCCTACCTTACCGCAAGTGAAACAAGTGATCGGAGAACCGTCACACTTCTTCCCTGGATGGAAGTCTCGGCCGCAACCTCTACACTTCGAGCCATTGCTACCCTTACGCGAACTCGGGGTCGAAGGGGTACTGCTAGATGTGCCAAACCGGGGCTTCTTAAACGAAGCTGTAGTCGTCGGAACCGGAGCTCTCTTTTTGCTCGAATCTTCCTCGGTAACCGATGCCTGTATCTCGAGTGCTACCTCGTAAGCCTGCTGGAACGTAGCCGCTCCACTGCTGATCACGTGAACTCGGATCCTCGGATCTAGCTTTTTGATGTAGCGCTTGACCCGATCCTTCTCTGACGGAACCACAGACGTAGCGAACCTCGACAGCTCTGTAAATCGATCGGTGTACGCCTGGACAGACATCTTACCCTGTGCAAGAGTAAGAAACTCCTCCTGTTTCTGCCACCGCAACTCGTCGGGGTAGAAACGCTCCTGGACCTTATCGATAAAGTCGGTCCAAGTCATCGCGTGCAACGGCTGGTACGCGTCCTTCGCCAACGTCCACCAGTTATCGGCCTCTCCACGTAAGTAATATGCGGCGATCAGCACCCTCTAGTGATCGGGACAAAACGTCGCGTCGAAGAGCTTCCCCATCTCGCGGATCCAGCTCTCCAAAGTAGTGGGGTCGGCAACCTCGTCGTAAGTCGGAGGTCGATGACGTGCGATACGATCGAACGTCGACTGCATATTCGGCGGTTGACGACTATGGTGTGCCAATGTAAGGATCGCCTCCTCGAGTGCCCGCAACCTCTGTCGTCCAGTACTCAACCGGCGAGGTGTAGACATGCTGCAACGCATCACAACAAAAGACATAACAACGATAAAATGTTAGTCAAACACTCCACCATAGTCAAGTACACAAACTAAAGGAAGAAAGAAAATAGAAAAAGATCCTATCCCGGTCTTTCTACCCAACTCTTCTCCCTTCACTTAACTAGAATTTGGTTGATCACTCGGGAATAATAAAGCTCTCAACTCCCGGGTTTAACTCAAATCCTAAAAACTTCGCTTAAAACCTATTCGGCTCTGATACCAACTGTAACGACCCGACTCGCTTAAACCGGCGCGGAAGAAACCGACGAGTCGAGCTGTTAGAAACTACAACTCAAACCTTAGGAAATAAAACTAAAACCTCGAAAGATTATCATTAATAACCAAAAGTGTACAAGTACCCACAAGTTTGTACATACTAAATCCAAAAGTCAACTACAACAACTAAAAACACGAGTTAACTCCAACTACATGTCAGAGTCTTTAAACAACATACAAAAGTCCAAAAGTAATGTAATGACATCTATATAATACTATCGCTAACTAATGTTGAGAAGACAGTAAATACAACAGACAACATAAGAAACAACGTCGCTCGCCCAACCCAAAACTAGGCAAGAGCATCATCATCTGAAGTACCTGAAAAATACAACAACGGTCCACCATCAGTGGCGAGTAACATAACTGACTCACCCTAATGGGAACGCACATGTACATAGCATAAATCAAACAAACAATCATCGTTAAACAAAGTACGAGAACAACCCAAAACGTGAACTCGACTCAAACCAACCTAATCAACTAACTTTGGCGCAATCATTCATATTCTAGACCGGACTGTGCTCGTACGAACGCATCTTACGCGCTCGAACTTTCTACTATGCTCGGATTTGAGAATCTTACTCCCAAACCCCATGAAACCAATCTTACTGGAAATCCATGTCTTGTGAAACCAATCTTACTGGAAATTCACAAAGATCACATAGTATGACTCCAACTATCCCAATACCGCGGATGGAATAGGGGCAACGTCTTAACCCAAAAACAAAGAATCTTACTCTAAGTTTAGGGCGTCTAGAAACGAAATCAAGCTAATTAATTAATTAAACCTTTTAATCAACTTAATCATATTACCATCATTATTACCCAACATAACTAAATTAAGTTCAAGAATTGCCTAAAGCCTTGATTCTTGAAATTAACTAGCTAAAACATCGAAGTTATTCTCAAGAACTGCCTCTAGCCTTATTCTTGAGTCTAACCAATCATCATTCATTAATCTTTATTCATTCTTTAATCAACTCAATCCTAATCTTTAACTTCTAATCCTTTTCTTTAACTTTCAAGACTCATCCAAGAAACTTAAAGAACTCCTTAAGAACTCATAAAGACTCATCAAGAACTCATAAAGAACTCAAAGAACTCATAAAGAACTCATTCAAGATTCAAGATCTTCAATCAAGAACTCAATCAAGATTCAAGATCTTCAACCAAGAACTCATCCAAACTCATCAAAAACACACGCATGATCAATCATCAAACCATACGAAAATTCTACTTCCAATAATCCAAAATTTATCAAACTTTAACCCAATCTTCATGATTTCAAAACAACATAAATTCAATCTTAAAATCACAAAAACCACCATTAAAACATCATGAAATCCATTTAAAAATCAGATTACAAACCACATACAAAATCATGAATAAACATCATCAAACATCCTAAACATGCATTTAATTCATACTATAAACATAGTATACCAATTAAGTTGAGTTAGTATGTTACCTTATTGAAGATTACACACTAAAACAACACAAAAGTTGCTGCCCGGAACAAGGTACACACGGCCCAAGCAACACGGTACACACACACGAGCACCACGTCTTCTACACGGCACCACAGCACGACACCCACACGGCCCACTGCACGGCCACAGCACCACGCACACAAGGCCCAGCACGGCTGCCACGACCACCGCACCCAGCCACGACACGACCCTCGAACACGCTGCCCAGTCAGCACGGCACCACCACACGGTCCACACGAACACGAGCACACGAACCCCACTCAACAAGAACACGAACACAACCCGGAAAACAACCCAAACTAATAAATCTTGATTGAAATAAATGTGTTTAGGCTTGTGTTTGAACACCTAAAGATCAATGAACTTTGAATCTTTAAGTTTTGGGCTAGGAAAAATGATGAACAATTGATGGGTATCAATTGATCAAAATGGCGTGTGGAATTGGGCAAGGGAGGGAGTTTTTTTGGTGCTTTGAATTTGATGGCAAGAGTATTAGATGGCAAATGAGCAAAATGATCTTAAGGCTCACTAATCCCCTCTATTTATAGAAGTGGGAGTAGTGTGAACACAAAGCAAGTGGCAAGCCTTGCCATGCTTGCTCAAAAACCGGCCAAGGGCCTTAAATGGGCTCAAAAATGGGCTCTCGTGATCCATTGGGCTAATTTGCGAAAACCGCATAATTAATCATGCCCAAATCGATTTCACCCAAAATATTAAATAATAAAAGCTAAGAAATAAACATTTCGATTAAATCGAAATTATTCATATAAAATTAAAATAAATAGTTCAAAAATTAATTTGAACTAGCACCTAAACAAACATAATCACATATAAATACCGGCAAAAATACCGATAAAATCTGGGTCATTACAACCTCCCCTCCTTAAAGAAATTTCGTCCCGAAATTTCAAGGTGCAGGAGATCGTTCCCCATCGAACAGCTCCGGGTACTTCTGCCGCATAGACGCTTCCGTCTCCCAAGTCGCTTCTTCATGGTGTTGATTTCTCCACAACACCTTGACAAGCGGTACCTGCTTACGCCGCAGGGTCCTAACTTCCCGATCCAAGATTTGGACGGGTCGCTCCTCATAAGTCAGATTCGGCTCGATCACGACCGGATCCGCTGTAATCACATGAGTAGGATCATGAACATATTTCCTTAGCTGGGAAACATGGAATACATCATGAACATTAGCCAAACTAGGTGGTAATGCCAATCGATATGCCACCTCCCCAACTCGTTCGAGTATCTCGTAAGGTCCCACATATTTCGGTCGGAGTTTCCCCTTCTGACCGAAGCGTACCACTCCCTTGAATGGCGAAACCTTAAGCAAGACTTTGTCACCTACTTCGAAAGCCAGCGGTCTACGTCGATTATCGGCGTAGGATTTCTGACGTCTCTGAGCGGCCTGTATCTTAGACCGGATGACTCGAACCTTCTCGATAGTATCGCGTACCATCTCAGGTCCTAAAGCCACAGTATCGCTGATATCATTCCAACATATAGGACTCCGACATTTCCGACCATATAGGGCCTCGTACGGAGCCATCTCAATGCCGGAGTGATAGCTGTTGTTATAGGAGAACTCTATCAAGCAGAGCATGCGTACCCAAGACTGGTGGTACTCCAGAGCACATGCTCGGAGCATATCCTCCAAAGTCTGGATGGTCCTCTCAGTCTGACCATCAGTAGCCGCATGAAAAGCGGTACTCAACTTCAGCTTCGTCCCAAAGGCTTCCTGAACTGACTTCCAGAAACGAGACAGAAATCTCGGATCTCGATCAGACACAATCTCCCTCGGAACTCCGTGAAGTCGGATTATGTCCTGAGTATACGCCTCAGCTAGACGCTCCATCGACCAGGCCATCTTCATCGGAATGAATCTAGCGACCTTAGTTAACCTATCCACTATGACCCAAATAGCATTCAAGCCATTACAAGTGGGTAAGCCTACTACGAAGTCCATAGACACCGACTCAAATTTCCAGGTCGGAATAGGTAGTGGCTGCAACAGACCTCCTGGTCTCTGATGCTCAATCTTGACCTTCTGACAGGTCAAACACCGAGCGACAAACTCTGCTACATCCCTTTTCATCTTAGGCCACCAGAACTGGCCTTTAAGATCCTGGTAAAGCTTATTACCACCGGGATGAACAGAATAAGGCGAGTTATGTGCCTCGGACATGATTCTGTTCCTAAGATCAGAACAGTCCGGTACACACCATCTCCCTCGAAAGCGCATACCACCATCAGAAGGGATCTCGAAACCTACAGCTTTACCTTGCCGTATAGCCTCTCGAATCCTAGCAAACTGTAGGTCGTTCTGCTGACCCTCGCGCAGCTCCTGAAAGAAATCAGGCTCGGCACTCATAGATGTCAGACGAAGTCTGACGGAACCACGACTTCTACTGAAGTTCAAGCGATGCTTGCGACTCAGCGCATCCGCAACTAAGTTCGCCTTGCCTTCGCAATAGTTGAGCGTCAGGTCGTAGTCCTTGATCAACTCAAGCCATCGTCTCTGCCTCATATTGAGGTCCTTTTGAGTGAAGATGTACTTGAGACTCTTGTGATCCGTGAATACCTTACATGAACCACCATAGAGATAGTGCCTCCAAATTTTGAGCGCGAATACTACAGCCGCTAACTCTAAGTCATGCGTAGGATAGTTACGCTCGTGCACCTTCAGTTGCCTTGATGCATAAGCGATGACCTTCCCACCCTGCATGAGTACACAACCTAAGCCACACTTCGAAGCATCACTAAAGACCTCGAAGCCCTCTTCATCGTTCGGAAGAGTAAGAATCGGAGCAGAGACTAATCTCTGTTTCAACTCCTGAAATGCTTGCTCGCAAGCCTCTGTCCAAACGAATCGGACCTCCTTCTGCAGGAGACTAGACATCGGTCTAGCTATTTTGGAGAAGTCCTGGACGAATCGTCGGTAGTATCCGGGTAAGCCTAGAAAGCTACGAACCTCCGCCACATTTGTCGGGCTACTCCAATCTACCACAGCCTTAATCTTAGCTGGATCTACTTTAATGCCTTCTTTGCTAATCACATGACCTAGGAAGGCTACTTCGCGAAGCCAGAACTCACACTTGGAGAGTTTCGCGAACCACTTATGACTCCTCAATATCTCGAGTACCATCCGGAGATGTTCCGTATGCTCGGACTCATCTCTAGAATAGATCAAGATATCATCTATAAATACTACGACGCACTTGTCGAGTAAGTGGTGAAACGTCCGGTTCATCTGGTCCATGAACACGGCTGGCGCATTAGTGAGGCCAAAGGGCATCACCTCGAACTCGTAATGGCCGTATCAAGTACGAAAAGCAGTTTTCGGGATGTCTTCTTTCTTGACTGGAATCTGATGATATCCAGACCGAAGATCTATCTTTGAAAACACTCCTGCTCCTCGCAACTGATCGAACAGGTCCTCAATCCTAGGCAATGGGTACTTATTCTTGATAGTTACCCGATTCAACTCTCGGTAGGCTATGCACAGGCGCATACTACCATCTTTCTTCTTCACGAAGAGCACAGGAGCTCCCCATGGAGAAACACTCGGCCTAATGAAGCCCTTATCGATCAAATCCTGGAGTTGTGTCTTTAACTCCAATAACTCAGACGGTGCCATCCGGTACGGTGCCTTCGAGATCGGCGCTGTCCCGGGTACCAAGTCGATATGAAACTCGACATCACGCTCAGGTGGAACGCCTGGTAGCTCATCAGGAAATACGTCTCTGAAATCCCTCGCTACAGGTATATCGTCCAACAGAGACTCTTTAGTCAAGTCTCGTACCTGACATAAATACACCGTATCGCCCTTCTGGCGATGCTTCCTCATTTTCAAGGCAGAGATTACCTTTACTCCTTTCTTAAGGACGAACCCAGAGTAGGTAACTCGGTTGCCCT